>OX336356.1:2519166-5038333 GCA_946902875.1 Nematopogon swammerdamellus | reverse complement strand
AGGCTAAAATGTATGCTACTCCAACTTGCATGTCAACGTAATCTAAACACCAAACACTATCCCACTAACTACACTAACGCCAACCTACAAGTTACCTTCACATTATTTTTAGCCGGTTCCTTCTCTTTGCGCGCGTCTGGCGAGTCGCAGCGCTCCTTGCCCGCGGAGTTCGGGGTTCGCAGCTCGGCGACGGGCACCGGCGTGGCGAAGGGCGTCGCGTGCGCAGCGGGGGTGCGCTGGGGGCTCGGGCGTGATCGCTCCGAGGACTTGAGGGGTGCATGTAGTAGGTTTTTGAATCAGCACCTTTTTTTATTTTTGTAATTTTTTTACGGTACCAAATACGGGGCTGGTATGTAAGACAAAGCATGTAGTGCTTGTTGAACTTACAGTTCCATGGGAAAGCAACATACCGAAGGACCACAACATCAAACCTAACAAGTACTGCAACTTAGTAGACCGGATTGCGAGAAACGGATTCAAGACTGATCTCTTCGCTGTGGAAGTCGGAGCAAGAGGACTACCAGCGAAGTCGCTCTACAGTCTCTTCAAGAATCTAGGGCTGCCAAGATCCACGCTAAGCTCATACATGGAGAGAGCTTCGAAAACATCACTGGAAGCATCCTACAGAATATGGATAGGTAGAGAGAGGGAGGTAGAGAGAGGGAGGTAGAGAGAGGGAGGTCGAGAGCGGCACTGGTGTTTCCCCGCATCCTAGTCAACGCAGACTAGCTGACGAGGGCTTGACGCGAGCCGAAACGTGAAGCATGCGCGGGAAATCTAGAGTGGCCACTCGCTAGTCCCGACCTCGATTAACACCCTCCTCTACTGCCGATGGGCCCGGATATGTTCGGTGCAGCCATCGCATGCTTAGTTCCACACCTTCCCTTCATCACCGTACAGGTGATGTCAGCCCATTGTACGTTGTTCCTGTCGGAACTGTGTAGGTGACGTATCAGTGCTAACCTTAGGTCGTGGTGGCTACACTGAACTGAATTAGGAAACGCGAACTATTTGCATAGCCGTTTCGAAGGACCTAGTGGTACTAATCCGGACGGGTTCCCCCCTACCACCTAATAAGGTAAGGGACGTAGTAGATAGATATTATGATTAATCAATTCATTGGGAAACAGGAGAGTAATATTGTTTTTAGGTGCCGGATAAAGGACTTACTGTTGAACAAACCTTACTACAAGGTACCTAACTGAATACCTTGATGACGAATTTACTGATTAATTTATTGTACAGTTTATTGTATATTTGGCTATTTTTATTTGACCTTATTTGTGTGACCGATCGTCATTGACGAACTGTTGGCGAGTAATGTAAATGACCAACATTATGATAACTAAATACAATACAATACACATTCCCCTTACTAGGTGGTAGGCTCAAATTGTAGCCGACTGGGTTGGTACCATCGATGGCCGCACAGCAGCCTCACATTGCCCAAGGTTTTCCGGTTATACAGGACAGAGACAAAATCACCCCTCCTCGCGAAACCACGAATACGATTATAGTTAAAACAAGGTTTTCTTTTTGTAAAGGAGGCAAGGCACTAGGCCCATTACTTCCTTGGATGATCATCAGAGACATCCAATAACGCCACTCACGACACTACAGGGACTGTGTGGCTGTGCCGAGGGACCATTGGTGATGCCGACAGAACCAAAATCACCTCTCCTCGCGAGACCACTCTCAGAGAGGCAACACACCAAATTTGCGGACTGTTGACAGCAGTGGCGGGGCATGAACTTAATTTGATGTGGGCAAGAAAAATTTTGCGAGGCCCTCTCAATTTTGCCAATACCTACTCAATACATTCAGCATCATCATCAAATCGCAATAATACAGCCACTGTATTGTTACAATTCATTCAATTCACTGCCTTTGTCCTGCTTTCCCATCTATAAAGTAAGGCTTTATAGTAAGCTTTAGTTTGCCTTTGATTAAGTCTGAACATGTTTACTCGGGTCTCTTTTAATAGATCTAGCTGAATATTTTTCATGAATCAAAACTGAATGAACTCCACGTCGCCCACGCCTTGCGCCGCCTCTGGTTGACAGGTTTTCTAGCCTGTTTATACGAAGTTTGAAGACACCCAGGTTAAAGGACACACTCGCCGGAGGACAGTTTCACATCCTAGCGGTGTGTGACAAAGAAATTATTTTCAAAACCGATGGGTTCTCAAAAGGCTGCCAAAAAGGCAGTTGTCTAATTTATAGATGCTCCTTTTGAAGACACCCAAATTATAGGAACTGGGAAGCCACACACTCATGCACACACTGGATGTTAGGTACAAGTTAGTCTAGTGAATACCTACACCGAATGGGCCTTAGCGACACACCGGTGTGAAGGTTACCGAAAATATAATATATGATATTATCATGTAGGCTCGCTACTAGGTTGCCTAGCTATATTTTGACCCCAATGATCTTGACCTTATAACCTCAGAACATTTTAGGTATACAATTCTGAATAAAAAGATTATAGGGTTATTTTGTAAAGACGCATACTAACACGACTCAGTACGAGACGACTTAACAAGTACTGCAACTTAGTAGACCGGATTGTGAGAAACGGATTCAAGACTGATCTCTTCGCTGTGGAAGTCGGAGCAAGAGGACTACCAGCGAAGTCGCTCTACAGTCTCTTCAAGAATCTAGGGCTCCCAAGATCGACGCTAAGCTCATATATGGAGAGAGCTTCGAAAACGTCACTGGAAGCATCCTACAGAATATGGATAGGTAGAGAGAGGGAGGTCGAGAGCGGGACTGGTGGTTTCCCCGCGTCCTAGTCAACGCAGACTAGCTGACGAGGGCTTGAAGCGAGCCGAAACGTGAAGCATGCGCGGGAAATTTAGAGTGGCCACTCGCTAGTCCCGACCTCGATTAATACCCTCCTCTACTGCCGATGGGCCCGGATATGTTCGGTGAAGCCATCGTAAGCTTAGATCCACACCTTCGAAACATCCCATGTTATCCAGTACATATGAGTGTCCTTTGACACCGCAACGTTGCCAATTCTCGACAGGTGACAGAGAATTGGGAGTCACTGACATCGGCAAGGTCGCTGGGTTAGTAGCGACGCGAATCGCGCGCCACCGCGCGCGTACGAAATCTACGGAGGACGCGATGCCGTGCCACGCCGTTCTATCTGCCCCGCTTTGCATCGTGCTTTCAAACAAGCGCAGATTTTTTTTTTCAGCAGATTTGCAATCTTTGTAATCGATTAACAAAATGCATTATGGCTAATTATATAAACACCCCTGGACCTGCTGAAACACGTGCAATAACCTGAGCCTGCTCCAATTGGCTCCAACATTTCATATGAATGGTTTACGCTTTATAGAAAAAATATTGTATTTGTGATAAATTTTTAGAAATTGTGATGACTCGTACTCTTTAGGCAGTGGCAAACATTTTTGTAAATGTAGACTAAGTCGATGGAAAAGAAAAGTATCAAGTGAAGTTTCTTGCCAGTTCTTCTTCGCTGTAATAATCGAACTGTCAAAATGCAAAATGTTAAATGTTAAAATATGATGAATCCGACTGTCTATGGATGATGAATAAAGAATAAAGAATAAAGTGACCTTTACAAAATAACCCTGTACACAGCGCAAATCTCACACGAACGGACTCGTGTCAGTACTTGCCGTTAGTCCTATAATCTTTCTTCTGTTGTGATTACTTTAAATAAAGAAAGTGTACAATACGTACAAGTACGTGTACAAGTGTACGGTGTCTATTGTGTAGCTAGTCACAATGTATTGTAATTGAAGACGTTAAAAAATAACCCTGCGAAGTTTCTTGCCGGCTCTTCTTTGTGGGTGTAATCGAACCGGATTGTAAAAACTAAACAGGACAAATTCAAGCGTAGTGTACTACCATACGAATGATGAATAAAGAATAAAGAATAAAGAATAAGAAGGGTACAATAAGAATTCCACAATGGTAAGTGTGTGAAGTACATTGTGACTCACGTGAGGGGGATGGGAGGGTGGCTGGGGTGCGTGCGGCGGGTAGCCGGCGGCGCGGCGCCACTCGGGGCTCCACCACTCGGCGCCCGCGCCCTGCGGCGGATACCCCGGGTAGCTGTACCTGGGATACAAAGAGGCGTTGTCGAAATCTATCACAATACAAATGAAGACAGTCAACTTGTACCGTGTGGGGCCGGTACTTAAAAAGAATAGCCCCACTGCATCTCTCCCCATGCATGTCGTAAAAGGCGACTAAGGGATAAGGACAAGATGCTGCACCAAAGGGCGACAGGTTCGCCACCTCTCACCACGGTACTTCCACCGAGTCATGCAGCAGATGGGTCTTCGTGCCTTACTTGCTGCTTGATCTATTGAATTTTGTTCGAATACTTTGCGAAACGTGGTGTTCGATGTTGTGCTGTAGTTTACTCGAGTTCTTGCAACACAACACCGATTACTCTGCTTAATCCGATTATCGGGATACAGCGTGATATATGTTAGCGCGGGAAATTTAGAGTGGCCACTCGCTAGTCCCGACCTCGATTATTTTTTTTCTTTTTTTTTTTTTATGGAAACTTTTTGGCTACATCACCTACAACGTCCGTGATGTCAGCCCATAACACCGGGTGAACTAGGTGCCATGTCAGTGCTTCCCCCTTTGATCGTGCCGGCTACACTGAACTGGTCGGAAAACACAAACTATTTACATAGCCGTTTTGACCGACGTTTCATTCAGTGCGGTGGTACCAACCCGGGCGGGTTAAACCCTACCACCAAGTAAGATTAGGAGGGAAGGGACCTACAGTTTTACGAGGAATCCGAACCTCGGTCAGCCTCCAACGGTCAGCGGTCACCCATCCAAGTACTGACCGCACCCAGCGTTGCTTAACATTCAATAGCGACAGTTGACTGTCTGCAACACTGAGCTATCGAGGCTGACAAATTATTAACACCCTCCTCTACTGCCAATGGGCCCGGATATGTTCGGTGAAGCCATCGCAAGCTTAGTTCCACACCATCCTTCATGTAGACTCACCCCTGCGCGTGTGCGTAATGCTGATCGTACGGCGCCGCATGTTCGGCGTGCGGATGCGTCACCGGCGTGCGGTACGCCGCGTCGACTACGGCAGGGGGCGCCGTCGTCGGTGGATACACTGCATCGGCCGGCGTCGACTCACCCGTGCGCGACGTGCCGTCGGAGCTGCGACTGGCGTAGCGCTCGCGGTATCGTTCCCTACACATTGAGGTGTGATGTTTAGTTTGGTATTCCGACCGCTGCGGGTGTAAAAGGTCTGAGAGACTGCCCATTTTCTATTAGCGATTATCGCAAAAATAGCAATAGTCGCAGGTCTGTCTCACTAGATGTATTGACAAGCCCGTTGGAGCGAGTGAGATGAATCATGAGAAATTACTAGTGATGAATTTCTAATAGAGTGCCCAACTATGAACAACTTAAGTCCGTCGCAGTAGTCGAAAATTAGTGAAAGGGAGAGGGATGTGTGCAAGTCGTGGTCTTTTTGTGTGTGTGTAACTTTTGACTCAATTTGTATGCGCGCTAATAAAAAAAAAAACTATTTTCAAACAGAACTGGAATTTCCTCAAGGGTGAAACTGAAAGTGGGCGAGTCCCCAGTGATGAGCTCTGTCGTAGGTTGAATAAGCAATTAACAATATTATTTAACCTAATAAATTTATTTAAAAAAAAAAACCTAATTGTGGTAGAATGATCATTGAACGTAATTTTTTTTTTCTTTGAACCAAGTTAAAAAACCTCTATGCACAAGTCCGACTCGCACTTGCCCTAAGTGCGAATCGCACTCGTGCATCGAGGGTTCCGTACCAAAATGTAATTTTTATTATTTACTTTGTTTTTTTTTTTATTATTATTTGTTAGAATATTAAATATTTGTTAGTATAAATTTCAACCGGCTACGTATTACAGTTCAGAAGATACAGCCCTTTAAAGGTAGGACGGACGGACCGACGGACGGACGGCGTCGTAGGCTTAGTAAGTCCCGTACGGATACGGAAAAATTATTTACTTTAAATAATAAAATCAATAATTTAATTTATTATAAAAATGAATAAAATAATTTACCTGCGTTTGCACTTTTTCTTGCAGCTTGCACAAAGAAATCACAAAAGGCTATTTATTTATCACATTTTTCTTTTATGGAAATCCCGACATATGGCGCCGAGGCACCCATAAGGTGTCTAACGGCGCCCACGGACATTCGGTCCTATGCGGGGGTTACGAATGCCATGCCGCGCCGGCCTGACAGGTACCCATTGACGCCCCTCTTGATGTACCCGAGACTGTACTTGGGTGGAAATATATGGGCAGGTAGAGCGTTCCAGAGACCGGTTCTGTAGAGGGAATATCTGCAGAATCGATTGGTACACATCCGCTGTAACTCCAGCGTGTAGGGATGCAATCCCCGCCCAGTGCTGTAATGTTGCATCTACATGGCAACATAAAAGACAAGATTGTCTGTGACTGACTGCAGAGACGTCATCTGTCAATCTAGGCGGGAACGATCATACGACAGCTGACTACACGAAAAACGATCCGCAATTAATCTGCTTGATCCCCCGCCAGTTCCTTTATATTGTTCTCCCTGCCATAGAACGAAACCTACTACGAGCCGTTGAACCCCGATTTGCGTTGTGCGGAATAATATTGATATTAAGAGGTTTAAATAAAACACACGGCCGCGTCTCACCGCTCCCTATCCTTGTCTCGGTCGCGCTCCTTGTCGGGATGCCTGTCCCGGTGACGGTGGCGGTGACGATGGCTCCGGTGCTCGCGCTCCTCGTCCGAGTAGCGGGCGCTGCCGTCGCTCTGCTCCCTCGGATCACTCTGCGGCGCCTGGGTCGTACAGGCTCATTTTATTTAGTTAACAGGTTAAATGCCGACACATAATTTGCGACATACGGTTCTCGCCATGGACCGGACGTCACAAGGTTGTGTCGTTTGTACATGGATTTTATATGCAACTAAAATCTGATGGTTGCCTGAAATATAATTTTAAACTGTTCGCCTTCAGCTAATTTCTCAGTTTTCTGGGGGTAATTTCGGTTCCGGGATCTGGCAACCCAAATTGACAAAAAACAATTTTTTTAAGTATGCAAATTTTCTATGGGGGTTCATGGTGAAACCACAAAAAAAAAACACCGGCGTTCAACCTGTTAAGCCCATGCGGGTTTGTATTGTTTATTGTTAACTAGGTTTTTGCACTGATGTGGCACCTAGTTCACCAAGGTGTTATGGGCTGACATCACGGATGTTGTACGTGATATAACCAACTGTCAGTTTTCATAAAAAAAAAGTTTTTGCACGCGGATCTGCATTTTTTTTTTGTCAGAAGCCTTCACGGAAACCCACCAAAATTTCACGGAAACGACCGACCAACATTTCACAGAAACAACCCAACAAAATTTCATCGTAATCTGATGAACGCTTTACGAACGCATAGAAGACGAACGAACAAATATTCATTTTTACAAGCTTTTATTTAGTTTCACCTATCCCGGTGTCTGTCTGTGGGTAATCAAATCTTACAAGTTAAATTTGACCCACTTCCTGGTGTTCGATTGACCTGAAATGTATTTATTTATTTATTTTATTTAGACAGGCAGCCTGGGCAATCTAAATCAAGTTCATAGTTCATTGGTGTAGTTATAATGGTTATTTTTCCGCTTATTCGGTTTTAATAAAAAAACTTCACAATAAAACAAAAAGAAAACGCTCACCTCCTTCACCCTCACATAATCCTTCTCCTTCCCCTCCTCAACCTTGCCCTCCTTCCTCACATCGGGCCGCGGCTCCTCCTTGCTGTTGGCTAGCGCGACGGTCGGCGGCGCGGCGCCGGCAAGCGCGACGAGGGCCGGAGGCGCGGACGGGACGACCGGCGGGGGTTGGCTCTTGCGCTCGCCGGTTCGCTCCTCGTAGTACTGCTTGCACTTGTCGCCGAACGGATCCAGGAATACATTTAGAACCTGCAAAATTATACATTTTATTATTATCCATTTATTTACACATTTTTTTTATATTAATTTTACATATTTACAAACTAAAATCTATAATTAATACAAAAACAAATTGAGTTTCCACCACCGGCGGCGGGGCGAACCCACGCTACCAATGGTCGGACCCGAGAGAGTGAATCCTCCGGACAATTCGAGCGGTGTCGAGCAAGACCGCCTTCCGCATCTGACCCTCGATCCAAGCAAGTGGCTCTAGCGAGAGCCTCTTGACATTTGATTTATTATTGCGTTTTCAGATTATGCATATTTTATTTATATTTGACTTATAACTTTTACTAGCAGTGTTCTTCACTTATAAATCGGTATGGGATTTGTTGGAGAAATTGTCAATTTTAGTTTCGAAAAAATTAGAAAATTTGGGTATGTTTAGTTTTTCCTGGAGTACAAAAAATCCATCTGCGCTTCTAAATAAGTGAATCCTCACTTATTTTACATAGTTTTGTGGGTAATTTACAAAATATTTGGGTTTAGGCCGCGTTGCGTAGAATCTACGCGCACGCAAAAGTAGCCCGGAAGTCAGAGGAGGTAAGCATTATTAAGCAAGAAAGAAAGAAAGAAAAATGTTTATTCTGCTAAAACAATAAAATAACAAGCAATATTATAAAAATGTAAAATTTTTTTTTTAGCAGACACAGCATGATGCAAATTCTAACAAGTAGGTATTTGCGGCTGGTTTTAAGTCTGCCCCCTTAAAGATGACAGCCAAAAGTAATTTCATTGCGGGCGGCCAGTAATAAACCGTGGCATGTCGCAACAAACTGGTATTACTACACTAGTGTAGTAATACCTTTGCTCTAGAGCAAAGAAGACAAAGAGGGGACCTCATCGAAACATTCAAAATTTTCAATGGTCATTACGATGTAGCCGACCTTAATTCAACGTACACAATGAACACCAACGAGAGACTCCGTGGTCACTCTTTAAAATTAAACCGAAACACTTCCAACTCCAACCCAAGAAGTACTTTCTAACTAACCGAGTAGTGGGCTCTTGGAACAAGCTACCACAAGAAGTGATAAGCGCTATCTCAGTGAATGGTTTTAAAAATCTACTTGACAAACATTTGTTAAATATAAACAAAAAATAAAAACAAACACTAATAATATAATTAAAAAATAAATAATAATAATAATATTAATAATTACGAAATATTTTATATTTTTTAGGTTAGTTTTAATTTTAGGTTAATTTTAGTTTTTAACTTAGTTATATTTTATATTAGTTTAGCTTAGATAATTAGTTTAATTTTTATTGTATCTTAATTTTTTGGTTGTTTAATAAATACTCTATATATTAAAAAATAATAATTAAAATAAAGTAAAAAAAATTTAACAAAAAATTTTATCTGTTCTATTCTAATCTAATTCTATCTTAAAACAGTGCACTCAACATGTGAAGTACACACATCAGCTGCAAGCTGCTGGTGTATATAAATAAATAATAATAAAACTCACCTTCCCCATGACGGACTTGCCGTGGAACTTGTCCACGCAGAGCCTGGCGAACTTGACATCCTCGAACACGACGCGCGCCAGCCCCAGGTGGCGCCCCGACCCCGGGTGGTAGAATATCGTCAGCTCCTCCGCCGGACCAACCTGCAGTCAACAAAAGCCAATAGTTGACACGTTCAGTAGTGATATCTTCGAGGTGAGTGTCCGAGATGTTACAATAAAAATTTGTTAAGTGCGAGTTTTACTCGCGCACGGAGGTTTCCGTATCTATCCACTATTATCTACTATTTTTTGTTATATCCGCCATAGTAACACATATTCTGTGAAAATTTCAATGGGCTACCTATTACGGTTCAAGAGATACAGCCCTCAGACAGACGGACGGACGGCGGAGGCCGTAATAGGCATCCGTACGGGATACGGAAACCTAAAAATTTAAAATACATTTGGTGTCATCCACAGGCATTCCATATTACATTACATCGAGGAAATAATTTCACACAATGTTTGGATACAATATGTTGAAATGAATTAAATTAAAATTTCCTTCAGTCAATGCATTAATTTCAACACTGGTAATGGTCATATTCAATACGCTACAGAGACACAAAAAATTTTCATAACCGGCATGATCAAAGGGATCCACTGGTAGGGCACCGTGCTCTGACAGGAGTTTATACTACTCCAGGCAATGAAGCCAAACATGTTGGGCTCAAAAAAATACAAAATACAGCTAGTAAATAAAAATACATCTATTAAATACAAAATACAACCTAGTAAATACAAAATACAAATAGTAAATACAAAATACAACCTAGTAAATAAAAAATACAGCTAGTAAATAAAAAATAAAACCTAGTAAATACAAAATACAGCTAGTAAATACAAAGTACAACCTAGTAAATATAAAATACAGCTAGTAAATACAAAATACAACCTAGTAAATACAAAATACAGCTAGTAAATACAAAGTAAATGAAAATGAAAATGAATAACTTTTATTTACCTTGTTTAACACACACACGAGAGTTTAAATAACACATAGAACAGTAAATAGATAGACAAGAAAAATTGGACCTGACACAGCCTTGGTCCCTCCCCACCGAGCCCCGGAGCTGGTGAGAGGGACGCTGATTTTAAGTCAGGCCCAGGTACGCAATACACTAATAAACCCTAACTAACCTATAACTATAACTATAACTAAACCCTAACTAACCTCTAACTAATCTCTAACTAATCAACAACCTACACTACTTAACTACAACCTTAAATACAAAATACAGCTAGTAAATACAAAATACAACCTAGTAAATACAAAATACAGCTAGTAAATACAAAATACAACTGAGTAAATACCAAATACAACTAGTAAATAAAAAAATAACAAACCTTGATCATCATGTCAGCCAGGAAAGCCTTATCGATGTTATCGTTCAGGTTGCTGATGGTGATCTCAAGAGCTGGTGGAACTCCGACGTAGTGCTTGTCTATTTTAAACCTGAAACAATTAATAATAAATACTGTACAATATCAGCAATAAGGTAAAATTTTTGTGTGTTGCGCTGACGAACAGACACAAGAAGGCTTAAATTTTGGGAATAATTCATAAAACGAAAAACCTGTATCCACACAAAACCCTCCTCACCTCAGAGCTAAACTGAATTTCGAATTTCCCGCCATTGCTCACTCACGTTTAATGCTGTCATGTTGGTAGCACTGCTGATGATGACAATAAAAAGAGGTGAAGCCCAATCTATCAATAGCTGGTGTAATTTCATAAAAACATTTGTTGTAATTTATAAAGAATTACCAAAGACATGTTGAATTTTACTGCTGGAGTTAAGAAGACAAGGCCGCTATTCCCAGATATTGACATACACTTTAATATCTAAGTGACATAAGGTTTGACATCTTCACTAAACTGAGAAATGCGATTTCAACTGCTTCAAGATCATCTTGAATATAACCAATTTTGGGTCAAATTGGCCCCCTTCAGACTATGAACGGTGTATTCTATCAGGGTTATGGCGGAATGCTTGGTGCGGCAATGTTAAAGTTGTAATCGAAAAATATACAAAAGCCCAGATGGTTTGTTTACCTGGGTAGTGGCAAGTCGGCAGGCTCCACGCGGTTCCAGATCCGCGAGAGCTGAGAGCGAGGGTCGCGACACTGAACAGTCGGGTAGCTAGTATCCCCGGCCACCGTTCCGTCGTATCGGTAAAGCTTATTGGCACCCTTCACCAGGAACGGGTCCACGAGCAGTTTGTAGTTGCGCGCCTTGTGCGGACCCGCGGGGTGCGGGGGAGGGCCGCACGCGCCGCGGGCCTCGCCCCCGCCGTTCATCCTGGCAACAGCAGTCTCGTTCAAAACATAACCTATAAACCTCTACCATACAATCGCCGCTCCCGACTCCGCCGATAATCCCGAAGGGCTAACATCAAAACAGTTTCTGTGGGACGCTGAAATCATTCGCTACAGTAGGTTTTTTTCAGCTGAAAACCAACGAGTGTTGTTTACAAAACATCGAGTTATATTTCTAGGCTCTGTGTCCCCGCGTTCGCCCCAATGAGTCTGCTGGGTCTCCTGCGCTCAGTAAACGAGTGAATAAGCCCATGTGTCGTCCTGAAAATATAAAACAATTTATAAAACACACAATTTGAGTCTGGCGCTGAGTAACCTCTGCTTGTAAACGATTGAGTAAGCTAGTTCAAGGATTGTTCTCACCTGGAGGCGCTCAGTTTTGTTTCAAATGTTCTGCCTCATTCTGTGCGCTGTCTAGAAACATCTCGTCGATTTAGGAAACTCTGGTTCCTCCAGAAGAATTATTTTTGTGTTCTGTTGAGCTGTGCGAAAGTTTACGCCATGTACATGTACATCGTACGTTACGTTCCGTTTTGCGCTTGCGGTCGACTGCTCGGCTGTCTGTCCTGTCTGACTGACTGTCTGCCTGCTGCTGGATTGGTTGAACCAAAGAATTCATACCGTAATGAGGATCAGTAAAGTAACAGCAAATTCAATAGAAGTGATATCCACGTTGTTTTTATGGCATAAGATGGCATATCTTTTTAATTATCAAAATCGGACCATTAGTTACGGAGATATTATCAATAAACTTAAGCCGTTTCTGCCGCTAAAACTCGGTGCGCCGCGGCTACGCGTGACGTCACTCCACCCCAGCACCTGCGCGCTCGCGCTAGCCAGCCAACGCGCACTCATTCGTCGAGGGCTGTATCTCTGGAACCGTAATAGGTAGCCCGTTGAAATTTTTACAGAATGTGTGTTATTATGGCCGATATAACAAGTAATAATAAAAATAAGAAAAAGTAAAATATTCACGGGGGTTCCCATAGAAGAAACCAAGCGAGTTCGCCTCACACTTGGCCGGTTTAAATAGTATAAATTTTGCATTGTGCCGAAATGTACAAATACGTCTATCAACACGCCAGAAAAACTGATGTACCGTGTGGGGCTGGTACTTTAAAAGAATGGCCCCACTGCATCTCTCCCCGTGTATGTCGTAAAAGGCGACTAAGGGATATGACTCCCTTCTTATATTACTAGGTGGTAGGGTTTGACCCGCCCGGGTTTGTACTCATTTGGTGGGTTTGGACGAGTGTGCTATAATTCCACCAATACACTTGGTGACGAGGGTCTGCTGATGGAGACAGAAGGTGGACAGTGGAACTATTCGACCGTTACTAATAACCCACTCGAGTTTGGGCTCATTTGGTTGGTTTGGACGAGTGTCCCATACTTCTACTAATACACTTGGTGACGAGGGTCTGATGATGGAATAAGGAGGTGGGTGGTGGAACTCTTCAACCGTTACTAGTAACTCCTCGAGTTTGGACTCATTTGGTAGGTTTGGACGAGTGTCCCATACTTCTACTAAATACACTTGGTGACGAGGGTCTGATGATGGAATCAGGGGGTGGGTGGTGGAACTATTCAACCGTTACTAGTAACTCCTCGAGTTTGGACTCATTTGGTAGGTTTGGACGAGTGTCCCATACTTCTACTAAATACACTTTGTGACGAGGGTCTGATGATGGAATCAGGGGGTGGGTGGTGGAACTCTTCAACCGTTACTAGTAACTCCTCGAGTTTGGACTCATTTGGTAGGTTTGGACGAGTGTCCCATACTTCTACTAAATACACTTGGTGACGAGGGTCTGATGATGGAATCAGGAGGTCCGTGGTGGAACACTTCAACCGTTACTAGTAACTCCTCGAGTTTGGACTCATTTGGTAGGTTCGGACGAGTGTCCCATACTCCTACTAAATACACTTGGTTACGAGGGTCTGATGATGGAATCAGGAGGTGGGTGGTGGAACTCTTCAACCGTTACTAGTAACTCCTCGAGTTTGGACTCATTTGGTAGGTTTGGACGAATGTTCCATATTTCTAATAATACACTTGGTGACGAGGGTCTGATGATGGAATCAGGAGGTGGGTAGTGGAACTCTTCAACCGTTATTAGTAACCCTTTCGTCTAATCAAATGAGGTCAAACTCGAGGGGGTTACTAGTAACGGTTGAAGAGTTCCACTGTCAACCTCCTGACACCATCAGACCGTCGTCACAAAGTGTATTGGTGGAAGTATGGGACACTCGTCCAAACCCACCAAATGAGCCCAAACTCGAGGGGTACTAGAAACAGTTGAAGAGTCCCACTGTCCACGTCCTGACTCCATCATAAGACCCTTGTCACCAAGTGTATTAGTAGAAGTATGGGGCACTCGGCCAAACCAACCAAATGAGCCCAAACTCGAGGGGTTACTAGTAACGGTTGAAGAGTTCCACTGTCAACCTCCTGACACCATCAGACCGTCGTCACAAAGTGTATTGGTGGAAGTATGGGACACTCGTCCAAACCCACAAAATGAGCCCAAACTCGAGGGGTACTAGAAACAGTTGAAGAGTCCCACTGTCCACGTCCTGACTCCATCATAAGACCCTTGTCACCAAGTGTATTAGTAGAAGTATGGGGCACTCGGCCAAACCAACCAAATGAGCCCAAACTCGAGGGGTTACTAGTAACGGTTGAAGAGTTCCACTGTCAACCTCCTGACACCATCAGACCGTCGTCACAAAGTGTATTGGTGGAAGTATGGGACACTCGTCCAAACCCACCAAATGAGCCCAAACTCGAGGGCTACTAGAAACATTTGAAGAGTCCCACTGTCCACGTCCTGACTCCATCATAACAACCCTGGTCACCAAGTGTATTATTAGAAGTATGGGACACTCGTCCAAACCAACCAAATGAGCCCAAACTCGAGGGGTTATTAGTAACGGTCGAAGAGTCCCACTGTCCGCGTCCTGACTCCATCATCAGACCCTCGTCACCAAGTTGAAATTATCAGAACATTGTATTGTCACGGGAAATCAATGTGTGTGCAAAGTTTCATAAGAATCGGTTCAGTAGAAGTAGTTGAAAAAGTTTTCGCAAAGTTGTTTAAACAAATAAACAAGGGGTCAAAAACAACAAATAAATCAAACTGTTTAAAAATAGTTTCTATGGCGTTTTGATAGACGTATTTGTACATTTCGGCACAATACAATATTTATACATTGTGAAAAGTGAAACCAGGCACAAATCGGACAATACGGATTAGTCGAGATCGGCGCATTCATTTGATCGCTACTAGCTCATTTTTGGTCGTACGACAAAAATAATTACACCAATGTTTTGGATTTTTTATTGACTACAATACTACATTCAAAACTAAAAACCGCGTTGATCCTCATTAAAGTGGGCGGTTTTTTTATTATTCACAAATAATACAACAATATAATGTTTGCACTAGCCTTTATTTTATTCTTCTTTACTTACTCTCATCCATGTCCCAAAGCGTCGTTGGGCGCGCAAAATCTGCCATGTGTCTGAAACCAAACTTTTCAGGAGACAATAAAAACTTAATAACTTTTTTGTTACACTATTAAAGGATTAATTTTTCTCATAAAAAGTATAGATGCTAATGCAAATAATTCATCATATTTTTAATTCATCTGTTAAATTACAGAAAATTTATAAAAAAATATCAAAATTATTTCAGCACACAACAGATTTTTCTTGGCCATAGTTAATTAGCACATGGCAGATTTTACCTTCTCGGTAGTTATGAACAATTTATAATTGAAAATACTTGTTTACATGTTTTAGTGACTATAATACGCTCATAACAATCAATATTATAAAATCAAATAATCTGTAGTATAATCATTTAAAGTGGGGGTCGTAAATACTGCTATGTGAAAAAAAAACGGGACAAGAAAAGAATTGCAAATTCAGGTATTTTGCACATAGCAGGTATTACTTTGCACATAGCAGGTATTACTTGGCCCAGCCAGCGCACATCGCAGAATTTGAAATATAGCTCTAATATAGTTTAGGAGCCTCAAGAGAAGTAAGTGTTTTGCCAGAAGACTTTCCATGTACATACAAAAAAAAGAGGAGCAATATTTAACATTGTATTTATTTATTTTTCGCGATCTCTCCCGATCACACGTTCCCGTGTCGTAGAATAGAATAGAATAGAAAATGTTTATTTCTTTAGTTAAGAAGTGTTACATTAATCTCTACTTCATCGGTGAATGAAGTGAGTGAGTCAGCTATAATCTTGTCTATCGTAAACCTAAGATGTTTGTGTGTGTTTGCCTGGTTGTGTTTTCTTCTTTTTCTTTGGTTCCTTTTTTGGTCTAAGTTTATATAAAATCTTAGAGTTGTGTTCAGTGTTTCATTATTAGCTTACTTATTATTCTGAATAGCAGTGTTACTCTTACTTTTAGTTAATGATTAACTGTCACACCAGGTCTTCTGGTCCACACTGGTGTGACGGTTAGTCCGCACCCAAATTCCTCTAGATATCTAGCATAAGATAAAAAATATACTACACTGGCGATGTGCGCGCAACTCCCAAGGTGAGGAGTGCGGTGCGGCGGCCGTGTATAATGAATGCTTAATGAATGATTTACAATTTACCGATTATTTCCGTTTTCCCATTGTTATGAACTGAAATAACTACAGAAAATTAAATCTGGTTGGAAACTCTATGATTTAAAAGTATTTCGGTTTTTGTTCGCGATTTTTCAAAAACCGGGTAAATAATGCATAATAATATCCTTTTAGATTTTATACTACAATTTTATCACTCGATTAAAGTACAGTCGTCTAATATGTAGTAGTATGCTTATTGAATTAATGCCCTCGTCGCGTCTCGGTAGCATAACTCGGAACGTAGTTTGTATTGTACTGTACCTAATCGGAATGTTGGCAGGCTTGCGTTCCATGAATGTGTGCGCACATGCACATCGCATGTACAATTGTATGTTGGTAAATGGCGAACGTGTGTGTGTGTGTAGTGTAGGTTTGTAGTTTGTATGTATGTGTGTACTACTTACTTGCTGTGCTGTTTGATTTCTGTTGCATAATAGGCTCAGGTAGATTTCGGTTTTTTTTGCGTAATTTTATTGCTATTTGTGCTCGTTTCACGTTCAATTAGCCTCTTGCGAGCACCTTACATCACTAGACAGTCGCTAGAAGGATTCTTTTACGTAATTCCAAGTTTCTGGACTCATGCGCTAATGTTGCGTTTCAGGCAGGGGTCAAGCCGCTGGTGACCATGTCGAACAAAGTTATCCCTACTGTCCGCGCGGAGGAGGAAGAGGAGGTTGAGCTGGTGGACCCGCAGGTCCAGCTCCGGGTGAGTCACGACCTGATCTATCCGATGCAGGGTCCTCACATAACCCTACAGATAAAATCAGAATGTAGTTTCATATATTTTAGGCAATGATATTATATGTTAAAAAGGAGGTAGATATGTTATACGAGCTCCCAAAGCGGCACATTAAATACAAGACTACAGTCCTGTTTGAAGTTAGTCGCGCACCAACTACGCACGCGTTCAGACGTCGACGGCGTCGTCCTTCCTAAGTAGTTATCAGTTATACCAACCGCCACATAACTTGAATTCCCTCCTTAATAATTGGAATAAGACTATTCGAGTCGGCGCATCACTTTATAGTTCTTTCTGTCAACGTTTCAAGTTCGTGCCGTGTGTGAGCACCGAATGTCGTATAGACAATTTATCTTTCTTAAAATATCATTGTATTTTAGGTCCTTGATTTGTGAACGAATTGATGACAAAAATCTTATTAGAAACAGGCAACTAAGGTCAGAGTAGTTAAGCGGTTAGTTGGACCAAATCATGGTCTAATTTCTACATTGTTCATTCATTGGTCTGCGTGACAGTAGACAAAGATTAGACAGCGTAGCGACAGATTTATTAAAGCTCTGGCTGGCTACAGTGCGACAAGGCTTGAAATGAATGTGGCTGACAGTGGAACTAACGCCGCCACAGTGTTTTCAGATGACCGTCTCGCGTTTGACCCGTTCACGCGTACGTTAGTATCCCTTCTTAGTCTGTGGTGTTGTTAGCATAAATCCGTTATTTTACTATAATCGTTATTTTATTAGTGAGGAAGTCTTCCTAAAATTCAATACATAAATTAAAAATAAGTAAGTACCTACCTACCTTATAGTCGTATACACTTTCTTTTGCAGCGATATTTTCCCCTAGTGTAAGGAAATTCTCAAAATTGATAACACTGATGCTGCTGCAGCGCCCTCGCATAAACATCATCCACGTTCATTTCAAGCCTTGTCGCACTATAGTTACCTTCAATGGAACAGCTGTCACGATGTAGGCATGCCATACGTCCGGAAACGGGCCGGACTATCTGACATTTGGATGGCCCGTCCGGAATTGCGTCCGATTTGTCTGGAATTTCCAATTTGCGATCTAATTTCCAATCGACGGTTCCAATAAACATAAACAGTGAAATAATACTGCAATTTTTTTTTATTAAAAATTTATTTAGAAATACGTTGACTCCAGAACATGTTAAAAATTCCCTAATGGTGTCATGTCAATAGGCCATGAAAAACAACAAATTTTAACTGGATTTAGACGTATCAGCCTAGGCTGCCTGTCTAAAATAAATAAATAAATAAATAAATGTTTCATATCATCATTTTGTACCGTGTGGGGTCGGTACTTAAAAAGAATAGCCCCACTGCATCTCTCCCCGTCGCATGTCGTAAAAGTCGACTAAGGGATCGTCAGCCTCGGCAGCTTAATGGTGCGGTCAGTTATTGGATGGATGACCGCCCGACTGTTGGAGGCTGACCGTGGTTCGGATACCACGTTAAACTGTAGGTCCCTTCCCTTCTTACCTCACTAGATGGTAGGGTTTATCCCGGCCGGTTTGATACCACCGCACTGAGCGAAACGTCGGTCGAAACGGCTATGTAAATAGTTCGTGTTTTCCGTCCAGTTCAGTGTAGCCGGCGCGAAATGAAGGGAAGCACTGACATGGCCTCTAGTTCACCCGGTGTTATGGGCTGACATCACAGATGTTGTAGGTGATGTAGCCAACCGTATCAATTTCCATAAAAAAAAAAAAAATATGGATTATGTTATAGCCAGGTATTACATTAAAATGTATAGATAAACATCATACAATATAGGTAAACTGTCCCTACTTGAAGGTATTCGCTGGGCTTGACAGAAATATGGAAGTAGGTACACACATGTACTAAACAACACTGTACTAAAGCTATCTCAAAAAAATATATATACTGATGCGGCACACGCGGATTTTTCTATTTATGCAGTGATTTTTCCCTGCCGCTTCACTTCGCGTGATTTTGCTCACAGCTCAGGCCGTCGATGATGTAGCATTATGATTTATAGCCTAAAGCCATCTAGAGAAATAACAGAATGTAACAGTGAAAACCGTCCAAGCGGCGGGTGGCCGAGTAGTTTGGGCATCGGCTTCTCATGCGGGAGGTCCTAGGTTCGAATCCGGTCGCCGTGTACCAATGAGTTTTTTTCTGACGAAAAAATTTGCATGCATACCTACACCTGCTGCTTCACCGTTCGGAACCGGTGTAAAACTGTAGGTCCCTTGCCTTGCCCCTTACTAGGTGGTAGGCTCAAATTGTAGCCGACTGGGTTGTACCACCGTACTGGATGTAAGATGGCTGCATAGCAGCCTCAGTTGTGTTCTCCTCTAGTCCAGTATAGCCAGCAATCCAGGGAAGTCTCCGGTATGGCACCTACCTTCTCGGAGGTGATATTGGCTAGTCAGAGCATGTGCTTTGGCCCCTCTGACTCAGCCAACCAAATAAAAAAAAATATGTAAATCGATAAAGTGATTCTCGAGTTATAAGGATATTCATATATTGATACATATGTTACACGGTCTTCCGTAGAAATTCCGCTTTATTTATTAGGATACTTTAAGTGTGAACTCAAAATATAGCACCATCATGATGTTGCGAACGCAGTCCCGATGGGGGTTTTTTGCTTTTTATGTAATCCGGTATGGGTGGCTGAGTCAGAGGGGCCAAAGCGCATGCTCCGACCAGCCAATATCGCCTCCAAGAAGGTAGGTGCCATACCGGAGACTTCCCTGGATTGCTGGCTATACTGGACTAGAGGAGAGGGTTTGCTGGAAGGTGACTGCTGAAAGCTGTATGCCACATTTAAATTTTTTATTTTTTTATTAATTTGAATCGGACTTTAATTGCCTAACGACTATGCCAGGCCCCATCGTACCTGTAGAAACATTTTCCAAAACATCTGAAACCTCTGAGGGCTAGAGGTGCTTTAAAAAATTGAGTATTTTACGCTTTTCAATCAGGGGTCAAATAATGCCCTGTGCATCGCAAAAAATAAATTTAATCTGTCCGTCTTTAATCAGTTTACTTCCAAGTTTATAATAATGCTTACCGCCCTGACTTGTACTGTGTGGGGTCGGTACTTAATAAGAATAGTCCCACTGCATCTCTCCCCGTGCATGTCGTAAAAGGCGACTAAGGAATAAGCGGCCTGCAGACACCCCGGTCGACTTGTGGCTTCCATGGAAGACATAGGCTGGCTGGGGTAGCTGGAGACTGCGGGGTTTTGCACGAAGGTCCCCAACCAAGCGGGATTAGTTTGCAGGCCTAGAGCCAACCCCAAAACAAAACAACAACAACAACCGCACTGACTTTCAGGTGTTTTCGGCGCACTGCGGCTCGGCCTCGACCTCGAGCGCCGACCTTGACATAAACTCAAATATTTCGTAAAATAATATAGCTAGATCAATGAACTCTTGCATCTTGTAGGCAATGAAAGTACTTACAAAACAATGTGAAACGTGTGAGAGTTTACTTGTTAGAAGTAAAGATATAAAAAAAAAAATTAAAAAAAAATACTCTAAATGTTTTCTTTAATTCGGAGCCCTTCTGAATGTTACCTGTTAAATGTTTGATCAAAGCATTTCTTAAGTTATTATTCCGTTCACACTAATAAAACATGAAATTGATCTTCAAGTTTATTGCAAAAGTTGCAATTTGGTGAATCCATTTTTACCAAATTGCAACAAAACTGCTATGTAAGTTGTAGGGTTAATTGTATGTCCAGGAGGTCTAATTAGCATAGAATATCATGCAGTTGTATTCAGTTTTAATGCTGTTGTGTTGGTAACATTGCTAAATGAAGAATGTCTTTGTCCACAGGAAGTATGTGCCCAAAAGTCGGACGCACTGGCCATGTACGCCAAGTACCAAGAATGCAACGACCGCGTCAACTCTCGCTCCAAAACAGCCGAGACCTGCGAGGAGGAACTCATCGATTACCTGCACGTTCTCGACCACTGCGTCACGAAGGACCTGTGGTCTCGGCTCAAGTAAAACCGCTTCACACCATCAAACCAAACAAACCCTTCGGTTCTCATCCTCATAGCAATTCTATTGGAAATACCATGATATCAGTTACGATTGGATAAACCTGTATTACATATACCAGTTCCTGACTAGAAAGACCTGTAATACACCAGTTGCAGACGGAAAAGACCTGTAATACACCAGTTACAAATGGGAAAGACCTGTAATACATCAGTTACCAACGGGAAAGACCAATGATGATAATGAACCAGTTAGCGATGGGAAAACCCTCTAATACATCAGATTCACCTGTAACTGGAAAAACCGAACAGTGATTAGAGAGATTTCTTACACATGTTTTTGTGTGAACCCAAGCTTTTTGAGAATTGAAGGGTAATTATAGGAAAGTAAAACAAAACATGTAGATATGGCCAAACGTAAGTCAGTGGTTATCAAGTTGTAAGTGAACAGTGCAAAATATAATATTTTGGGCATTTTACTTTTGATAGGGATTTAATTTACTTAGTTAATTTATAATTATGTTCCAAAGTGGCGCAATATGGTTCTGTTTAATGAAGGCAAATAAATGATTGATTGTTAGAATGTGGTTTAAATTTCAATACACAATGACACTAGTTACTTACTACAAATTGACTGCAATGCAGGCATCATTTAACCTGCACCCAGATAACTTTTTACGATTATTTTACTATTATATCTGTGCAGAGAATAGCAAACTCCATAGAGCATGTTGAATTTAGCCCAGAAGCAGTTTCAAAAGTGCTACATTCCTTCAAAGATACAACTTCTATGGGGCCTGACAATATTCCAGCCATCTTCTTAAAAGAATGCTCTACAGACCTCTGCGAACAGCTAGCAGTTATTATGAATTTGTCCCTTGAAAGTGGAAAACTGCCAAAAGATTGGAAAGAAGCCGCAGTTACACCAATCTACAAAAAAGGCGACAAGCTCACCGCAGCTAACTATCGCCCAATCAGTTTAACAAGCATCATCTGTAAAGCAATGGAAAAAATAATCACAGATAAAAGAAGGAGCTTCCTAGACCAAGAGCACATCATCATTGAAGAACAACACGGTTTCGTACAAAGACGTTCGACTGTAACCAACCTCCTCTCATGCTTAAATAAGTGGACGACAGAATGGAATGAACGGCATCCTGTAGACATAATATATCTAGACTATGAGAAAGCATTTGATCGAGTACCAATAAAACGGCTAGTTAAAAAACTAGAGCATTTCGGCTTTCGTGGCAAACTGTTGTTGTGGATCGAAGATTTCTTGACAAATAGACAATTTCGTGTGCGCGTTGGCGATGAGCTCTCGGAACCCCATCCCGTCCTAAGCGGAGTTCCTCAAGGATCAGTCCTTGGGCCTGCAGCATTCGGGATCTTCCTCACCGACTTGAAAGCGATCATCAACCTTGATTTCATGCTCTTCGCGGATGATACAAAATTCTTTGCCAACCCCACGATCAGTCACCAAAAAATTCAAGATAACCTCAATCACATTGTCCAATGGACAAAAGACTGGCTCTTATCACTCAACGCCGGGAAGTGCTCCGTATTGCACGTGGGTCCTAGAAATCCTCACCTACATTACACCATAGACGGAACACCAGTGACTCCAGTGAACTCACAAAAGGATCTCGGTATTATCTTAACTAACAACCTCAAATGGGAAACGCACATAATCGAAATCGTGAAAAGGGCAAACTCTCTCCTCTACATGATAAGGAAAGCTTTCTCCTACATCACTATTCATTTATTCCTCAAGTTGTATAAAACTTATGTACGCCCACTGCTCGAATACGGCTACCAAATCTGGAGCCCCTACTTTCAAAAAGATATTTTCCTACTAGAGAGAGTACAGAAGCGGGCAACAAAGATGGTGGCCTCTATAAGAAACGTGTCATACGAGAACCGCCTAGAGGCGTTGGGCCTTACCACACTGGAAGAACGAAGGCACAGAGGTGATCTCATCGAAACTTACAAAATTTTATCAGAACGGTATGATGTGGCAGATCTCAAACTAATGTACACAATGAATACGAACAATCACTTACGTGGACACTCATTAAAACTAAACCGAACCTCAAGCAAATCAAACCCAAGAAAACACTTTATTGCCAACCGGGTAGTTGACTCGTGGAATAGACTCCCAGAGGAAGTGATTAGTGCTACTTCAGTGAACAGCTTCAAAAACAGACTGGACATGCATATAAAAAACCACAAACTTTAGAAGAAGGAAATAAAAAAAAAATAAAAAAAAACAAAAAAAAACAAAAAAATAAAAAAAACAAAAAACAAAAACAAAAAAACAATCAAGTACACCACCATATTTACCAACTTCGATGTACACGCATCAGCTTTAAGCTGCTAGTGTATCTAAACAATAATAATAATAATAATAAACTCGATTTCTCACTTGTTCTATATGGATGACCTAAAAATACTGGCTAGTTCGGACTCTGAGCTGATGTCGATGCTGAAGACAACTGAAAATTTCAGCACGGACATTGGAATGGAGTTCGGAATAGACAAGTGTGCGAGCATCCATATAAAACGAGGGAGGGTCATGGCCTCCGACGGGATTCAACTCTCGGAGTCGGTGAACATTCGAGCCCTCTCTGACGAAGAAACCTACAAATATTTGGGTATGCAGGAGTGCCTTGGTATCAAGGATACGGTCATGAAACAACATGCAAAGGCTAAATTCTATCACCGTCTCACAATAGTACTGAAAAGTCTATTGTCGGGCGGTAATAAAATCAGAGCCTACAACGGTTGGGTCATGCCCGTTCTTATATACACCTTTGGCATACTCAAATGGTCTCAGACTGAGCTGGACGCCCTGGACAGAAAGGTCAGAACGCTGATGACGACGTCCCGGATGCATCACCCACGATCATCGGTCATGAGATTGTATATCCCGCGGAAGTGTGGGGGTAGAGGTATGCTAAATGCCAAAAACCTACACAACCGCGAGGTATGCAATCTCCGTCAGTATTTTATGGAAAAGACTGATGTTTGTGAGATGCACCGCGATGTCGTCGTCAGTGATAAAGGCCTTACCCCGTTGGACATGGGAAAAGAGGACTGGCGGAAGCCAGTTGTACTGAGCACCGAGGACCGCCTGGAAGTATGGAAAGGCAAGGCGCTGCACGGTAGGTACTTCCGGTCTCTCACGGGGCCGGATGTAGATCAACTCGCCTCCGTGCACTGGCTACGCTTCGGGGACCTCTTTGGGGAAACCGAGGGTTTTGTCTGTGCAATACAAGACGAAGTTGTCAAGACCAACAATTACAGGAGATTCATTATGAAGGATGGCACCATTGACATCTGCCGCGCCTGCCACAAACCTGGCGAATCCCTCAGACATGTAATCTCCGGTTGTTCGCAACTTGCCAACTCCGAGTATTTGCACAGGCACAACCTAGTAGCCAGGATCATCCATCAGCAACTTGCTTTGAAGTTCAACCTTGTCGGCTCGGAGGTGCCTTACTACAAGTATAACCCACAGCCAGTTCTCGAAAATGCTCACATCACGCTCTACTGGGACCGGTCGATTATCACTGATAGGACTATTATGGCTAATAGACCTGACATAGTGATAATCGACCGGGAGGCGCGGCGCGCAGCGCTCGTCGACATCACGGTGCCGCATGACGAGAACCTTGTGAAGGCAGAAAAAGACAAGATGTTAAAATACATCGATCTGTCTCATGAGGTTACCGACATGTGGCCCGTGGACTCGACGATCGTTGTGCCCATAGTCTTGTCTGCGCATGGGCTGATAGCGAAGAGCCTCGACCATCATCTCAAGAGGCTCTCACTAGAGCCACTTGCTTGGATCAAGGGTCAGATGCAGAAGGCGGTCTTGCTCGACACCGCTCGAATTGTCCGAAGGTTTCTCTCTCTCGGGTCCGACCATCGGTAGTCTGGGTTCGCCCCGCCGCCGGTGGTGGAAATTCCATTTTGTTATTTTATATTAATTTTAGATTTAAGTTTTTTATGTAAAATTAATATAAAAAAGAAATGTGTCAATAAACGAATAAATAATAATAAAATAAAAGGAATAAAAGGTCAGGACGCTGATGAAAGGTCAGGACGCTGATGAAAGGTCAGGACGCTGATGACGAAATCCCGTATGCACCACCCACGATCATCGGTCATGAGGTTGTATATCCCGCGGAAGTGTGGGGGTCGAGGTATGTTAAGTGCCAAGAACCTGCACAACCGCGAGGTATGCAATCTCCGTCAGTACTTTTTGGAAAAGACTGATGTTTGTGAGATGCATCGGGATGTCGTCACCAGCGATAAAGGTCTTACCCCGCTGAGCATGGGAAAAGAGAACTGGCGGAAGCCGGTTGTACTGAGCACTGAGGACCGCATGGAAGTATGGAAAGGCAAGGAGCTGCACGGTAGGTACTTCCGGTCTCTCACGGGACCGGATGTAGACCAACTTGCTTCCGTGCACTGGCTACGCTTCGGGGACCTCTTCGGGGAAACCGAGGGTTTTGTCTTTGCAATACAAGATGAGGTTGTCAAGACGAACAACTATAGGAAACACATAATGAAGGACGGCACCATTGACATCTGCCGCGCCTGCCACCAACCTGGCGAGTCCCTCAGACATGTGATTTCCGGTTGTTCGCAGCTTGCCAACACCGAGTATCTGCATAGACACAACCTAGTAGCCAGGATTATCCACCAGCAACTTGCCTTAAAGTACAACCTTGTGGGTACCGAGGTGCCTTACTATAAGTACAATCCACCGCCAGTTCTCGAGAACGGTCATGTCACACTCTACTGGGACCGGTCCATTATCACAGACAGGACTATTCTCGCGAACAGGCCTGATATTGTGATAGTAGACCGGGAGGCAAGGCGCGCAACGCTCGTCGATATCGCCGTGCCGCACGATGGTAACCTCGTTAGTAAGGAAGCAGAGAAGATGTTAAAATATCTGGATCTGCAGCACGAGGTTACCAAAATGTGGCCCGTCGACTCGACGATCGTTGTGCCCATAGTCGTTTCGGCGCATGGGCTGATAGCGAAGAGCCTCGACGATCACCTTGAGAGGCTCTCGCTGAGTGGTTGGGTCAAGGGCCAGATCCAGAAGGCAGCCCTGCTCGACACTGCACGCATCGTCCGGAGGTTCCTCTCTTTGGGGCCCGACCATCGGTAGCCTGGGTTCGCCCCGCCGCCGGTGGTGGAAATTCAATTTTTTTTAAGGTTAATTTTGTATATGTTTTTAATGTTAGGTTTTTAATATGTACAAAATTAGTTTTAAGATAATGTGTTAATAAAGAAATAATAATAATATTATGTCAGCCACGATAGCTCAGTGGTGCAGGCAGTCAACTGTCGCTGTTGAATGTTAAGCAACGCTGGGTGCGGTCAGTACTTGGATGGGTGACCGCTGACCGTTGGAGGCTGACCGAGGTTCGGATTCCTCGTAAAACTGTAGGTCCCTTCCCTCCTAATCTTACTTGGTGGTAGGGTTTAACCCGCCCGGGTTGGTACCACCGCACTGAATGAAACGTCGGTCCAAACGGCTATGTAAATAGTTTGTGTTTTCCGACCAGTTCAGTGTAGCCGGCACGACCAAAAGGGGGAAGCACTGACATGGCACCTAGTTCACCCGGTGTTATGGGCTGACATCACGGACATTGTAGGTGATGTAGCCAACCGTGTCAGTTTCCATAAAAAAAAAAAAATTGCAAATTTATTGTGTTTTGTAAAATCGGTGTACCTAATTTAAATTTTATCTCTGAAATGAAATGGATGTATACCTACTAGCTAATTGTGAAAAATATTTTTTTCTTTTTTTCACTACAAAGAAGGCTGCTTCCCTCACAGTAAATAGAAACGATAAGTGTTTAACTAACAGGCGGTGCGATGCACCTGAGTTCGATGTCGAAGTTAAGCACGCTGGCAGGCCTCACGCACTCTATGTACTTGCGCGCGCTAACTACCTACCGCCCGACGGGCCGCCGGCGGTCTATTTCAGTGAAAATTCGTCAGCCGCGCGACGTATACATAGACGCTCGCCCACGCAACTGCGCGCAGCTGCAAAGCAATAATCACTTTACACTCGATCGCTTCGCACGCAGCGATTGGCGAAGTGAAGCAACATTTTCTATGGAGTGATTTATCTGTTACGAAGTAACTATTAAGTAATCTGTGGCGTGGTGCCTAAAGTGAAACTAAAAGCGGGGCCTATGGCAGTGCCTCAAGTGATAGTGCCCCTTATGAAACCAAATCGTCCTAAACCAAATGTCAGTCAGCATCTAACGTCCACTGCTGGACATAAACTTCTTAAATTTTCCTTCAGTCCTTCCGGCTTTCAGCGGTACGGGCCCACTCCTTTCCGCCGACCTACTTGATGTCGTCCGGTGTGTGGTCTGCCGACACTCCATTTTCCTCTCCAAGGTCGTCGTCTCGTCGGTCGACGTGCCCAGCCCGCTGACACTTGAGGTTAGCCACCCAGTGCACAATATCAAATAGTTTGGTGCATTTGAATTGCCTCGTTATCTCGCACTATATCGCGTAGGTAGCGATATTCCCCAACCAAATGTAAAGGATAAAAAATAAAACCATATTTTAGCATAAAAATTTAATAGCTAGAAAAATAAGGACATAGAATGACAACATAATATTTTCATTCAGTACACAGTCATTTTATAATTAAGTATATAGGTATAATAGGCTTTGGGTAATGAAATAAAACATTTTTCTTTTGAATGCTTGGCCTCACAAATTCTACCCTCCTCTACTGCCAATGGGCCCGGATATGTTTGGTGAAGCCATTGCAAGTTCAATTCCACGCATTATAAGAATTTAAAAGTCATGACAACTTAAGAGCAGAGTTATTTGGCGCACTGGGTCCTCAGTACAAACTCTAGGCAATAGAGCTTTGGGTTCTACATAGGGCACACTAAAAGTTTCCGGAATTAGCCACTTACATAAACAATATTTAAAAAGTAATTACAACATTTGAAAATGGAACTCTTTGGCTGTAGAATGCAGTTTGTTTCATCTGACTGTCAATTGTTTTTCCATTGTGGCGCCATTTTAAAAATTGCGTGTCTACATTAACATAAATTTAACCCGGGAAAATTTTCGTAGTATGATTTTCTACGATTTTAAGTGTAATTTGACAGCTCATCAGAGCCTCGCTCGGCTTCAATCTGCTTTTGGCGATGAAGCACCATGCAAGACGACTATTTATTGCTGGTTTGCAGAATTCAAGCGCGGTCGTGTCAATCTCAGTGACTAATCTCGCGATGTTCGCCCGTTCACCGCTGTGAACAACAAAAACATCGATGCTGTGCGCCGTATGATCGAAACAGACAGGCATGTGAGATTCGGGCATCCTTAGACATAGGCATGAGTCAAATACAATCAATCCTACACAAACATTTGGGTGTGAGAAAGCTGTGCTCGCGGTGGAACCCACACAATTTGACCGAGGCTCAAAAAACGCACCGCGTCACTTGGTGCAATGCCATGCTTACCAGATGCAACAAAGGCGCTTCAAATTTGGTGTGAGAC
Source organism: Nematopogon swammerdamellus (assembly GCA_946902875.1). Taxonomy (NCBI): domain Eukaryota; kingdom Metazoa; phylum Arthropoda; class Insecta; order Lepidoptera; family Adelidae; genus Nematopogon; species Nematopogon swammerdamellus. Next base: position 5,009,567 of record OX336356.1, on the reverse strand, counting down.
ATAGTAACAGGTGACGGCACCTTGTGACTTTTTTCTGTTCCCAAAAATTAAGAACCAATTACGCGGTCAACGATTTTCATCGCCAGAAGAGGCTATCGAAGAATATGAAAAACACGTTTCTGAGGTCACCACGGAGGAGGGCCACAAAAGTTTTCAAAATTGGTTTAATCGTATGAAAAAATGCATTTACGCAAAGGGAGAATATTTTGAGAAACAATAAATTCATTTTTGACCTTTAATAGTATTTTATTCTTATTAATTCCGGAAACTTTTAGTGTGCCCCACGTATCATACAACTGAAGAACATAATCAATCAATATTATAAGGACGGGTCTTGATGTGTATGATAGAAGACTCTGTATATACATCCAGACACTTTTTGTCATTGCAGTGTTTACTAACAAAAATTATGAACATTTTGGACCCCATATAGGTTTGAATTTTTTTTTGCATACTTAACATAATGGTCTGCAGATACAATGGACATAAATAAACAGGTAGAGGACCAGACATACGAGGAGGGTTATCAATGGATGACTCGACTCACAGAAAATCTGCTTACATCTGGTCACTGGTACTGTGTGGGGTCGCTACTTAATAAGAACAGCCCCACTGCATATCCCGTAGGTATATACCGTGTGGGGCCGGTAATTTAAAAGAATAGCCCCACTGCATCTCTCCCCGTGTATGTCGTAAAAGGCGACTAAGGGATATGACTCCCTTCTTTTATTACTAGGTGGTAGGGTTTAACCCGCCCGGGTTGGTACCACCGCACTGAATGAAAGGTCGGTCGAAACGGCTATGTAAATAGTTTGTGTTTTCCGACCAGTTCAGTGTAGCCGGCACGATCAAAGGGGGAAGCACTGACATAGCACCTAGTTCACCCGGTGTTATGGGCTGACATCATGGATGTTGTAGGTCATGTAAGCCAACCGTGTCAGAATCCATAAAAAAAAAAAATATCTCCCCGTGCATGTCGTAAAAGGCGACTAAGGGATAAAGGACAAGATGCCGTGCATAAGGGCGACAGGCTAGCCACCTCTCACCTTGGCGCGGTCTTTCCACCTAGTCATGCAGCAGGTGGGTTGTCGTGCCCTACTTGCTGCCTGATAGTTATCTTGTCCGAATACTTTGCTAAACGTGGTGGTCGGTGTTGTGCTGTAATTTACCAGAGTACTTGTACACAACACCGATTACTCTGCTTACCCCTATTGACGGGATACAGCGTTTGGTATGGTATTGTATTGTGTATCTGGTCACATTCCGATTGCAGATGGTGCAAGCACATGACGTGCTCGTCGGTTACTGGTACTAAAATACTTGACCCTTTTTGAGCACACGCCCGATCTGGTCTAAGTACGCGCTTAAGGGTCGCCTTAGACCCTTCCCGACTCTTCCACTCACATTCGCTCCATAAATTTCCTCCTTAGACTGTTGTATCATCAATTCTTCCAACATGACCGAACCACCGAAGCATTCCTTCCAAGGGTCCAGCAACGCTGGCTATTTATAATCACATACATAATATGTACAGCTATTTATAAACACTTGCAGAGATGCTTAGTGCTGAAAATGCTAAACTGTAGGTCCCTTCGTTGCTAAGCAATTCTGCAAGTGTTTATAAATAGCTGTATGTATGTGATTACTGATTATAAATAGCCAGCGTTGCTGGACCCTTATAGGACTGGTTAGGCATCTGTCCGTCCGTCCGTTTCTCTGTCACAAGCTCTACTCCGTCTCCAGCCAGAGTAGACACTGAAGGAAACCTTTTTTTGTTTTATTGAAAGCGCGACATGTGGCGCCGAGCCACCCATAAGGTGTCAAACGACGCGCATGGACGTTCGGTCGTATGCGGGGATTGCGAATCTATTTAAATGCCCATTTTTGTTAGTAAATATTGCACAGACAAAATTAATTGACCCATTCTAACAGCTCCTTAACGCTATCTTGATAGAGTAAGCTTTCATATCCTTACAAGAACTCCGCTTAAATTTTCATACATTCATAAACTTTCTCAAAATAAATCAACACACAATTATAATTTTCATTTTACACAATTATAATGGCACATACATAACAAACTTTAGAATAAAATATGAAGAAAAAAAATACTAATATTACAATTTTATAAAAATCTCAGTGAAATATTATTTGCAAACGAACAGAATGAATGACGAAGTCCACAACATTTTATCTTCTACAGATGCATAGAAATCAAAAGTAAGCGTAAATGCATCAAAATGGATTGTAAGAAAGGAATGCATTTTCAAAATATTGTTTGGTTTTTTTTTTCTCGTATATATTTAATCTCAGCCAAAAATTCACTTACCAAGGCACTGAGACTACACTTAGATAAATTACCTATGAACAAATTTCATAATTTCTATTGTGATTTGTTATGGAAGCTGCAAGATAGAAGCAAGAGAGATAGAAGAGTTAACTATTATTCATACTTACGTACACATATTAGTCGTCTGGTTCCAGTATGCCACCGCTGACGGTTATGACGTAACAGCTATCGGTACCGTCGACAAAAAAGTCGGATAGACGAATGCTCCTGCCACCAGGTGTTAAACTGAAGTGTCGTTACTTCGTATTTCAGGCATAGAATTAATATGTACTACCATCTAATAATTCTACGTAATTAAGTGACATGACTAGTGAAGCTAGCGCACACGTCATAGTCATATTACTATTCCTTTTTTTACTCGTATTGGCATTTGAACACAAGAAATGTTCATAGTAAAACAAATAACACAAAAAAAAACAAAATCCGTACAAGCGCGAGGGGTAGGTAGCTCAATTACACATATAATACGGGCGTGGCTACGCGGTATTATATTCTTTGGCTACGCGACAGTGATACTAACGCTACTGAGCTAGGCGTCAGCGGGTGTGGCGTGAGGCGTGATGTGCGGATGCGCGGGCTGAGGTAGCGGCAAACCAGCAATAGACAAGTAATAAAGAGTGAGTGGACCATTTCACTGTGGGGACTTATCTGTTAAGGGTGATACGTGCCATGTTGCCAAGACCAAGACCACTCGTGAGCCTCGGTGGTGGTGCGATCGGTCAGCTGCTATTCGTGGTATTAAGCACACCCGGGCGCGGTCGGAACTTTGATGGGTGACCGCGGTTCGGATTCCATGTAAAACTGTAGGTCCCTTCCCTTCTTACCTTACTAGGTGGTGCGGTTTAACCCGCCCGGGTTGATACCATCGCACCGAATGAAAGATCAGTCAAACCGGTTACACTGATCTTTCGTAAGATACACAAATAGTTCGTATTTTCTGTCCAGTATAGCGTAGCCGGCACAACCGAAGGGAAGCACTGACATGGCACCCTAGCTCGACAAGATGTTATGGGCTTACATCGCGAAGGTTGCGGGTTAGATAGATAGATAGAAAATGCTTTATTGCTCCAGTAAACATTAAACAGTAACAAGTACATTAGACAATTTACATAAGGTGCAAAGGCGGACTTATCCCAGGTTATTTAGCCAACCGTGTCAGTTTCCATAAAAAAAACATGCATTGTCCAGTAATTCACAACTAATATTTCCATTGCACGCTAGATGCAACGATCACACCGGACTTGTAGCATTTATAGTGGCGGGTGGCCGAGTGGTTTGGGCATCGGCTTCTCATGCCGTCGGCGTGTACCAATGAGTTTTTTCCGACGAAAAAATTTACGTGCATACCTACACCTGCTGCTTCACCGTTCGGAACCGGTGTAAAACTGTAGGTCCGTTCCCTTGCCCCTTACTAGGTGTTAGGCTCAAATTGTAGCCGACTGGGTTGGTACCACCGTACTGGATGTAAGATGGCCGCATAGCAACCTCGGTTGTGTTCTCCTCTAGTCCAGTATAGCCAGCAATCCAGGGAAGTCTCCGGTATGGCACCTACCTTCTCGGAGGTGAAATTGGCTGGTCGGAGCATGCGCTTTGGCCCCTCCGACTCAGCCATCCATACCGGAAAACATAAAAAAAAAAAAATACCTAACCAGACTAATACTTATAGCCACGCGTGGGGTCCAATTCCTCTTTTCGTTATTATTGGTCGCCCGCTTGGACCATAGTGCCTGGTATACCACTTGGACATAGATTTTGGAAGGTATAGATTTACAATGTAGAACAAAAAAAAGGAAGCAACAATTATTGTTTACAATATAATCAAAAGATGGCGTTACCAGTATTGAATGAATGAATTATTATTTGAAATTTAAATTTATTAAAAACTTTTCTCTGCTAATTTAAACAATAACTCTTAATGGAATTACCATTGTATCATTTAAACATTATTTTATTTTATGTTTTAACTTGAAAATGACAATTTTTCAAGATTTTTGTAATTTAGATTATTTGAAAAGAATAGCTCGATCTAGTAGCATTGCGATAGAATTATAAAAATTTGTAACGCCATCTAGTGGTAGTACAAAATTTTTTGCTTCCATTTTTTTGTTCTACGTTGTGAATCTGTACCTTCCAAAATCTATGCACTTGGACTACCAGTGCGCGACCACCCGTTGACATATCACGAAATTCCGGAGACACAAGTATGGACTAATTTTGACAAAATTACTTTAGTTAAGTAAAAAAATTCCAGTAAGTGGTTTCTTGTCGTTTCTTTGCACGTGAATATCAAACTGATAAAGAATTCCAGAAATTTAAACATAAGCCCACCCCTCCGGTGGTGTTACCATGAAATCCAAAGAAGTACACAATTTTAAAACTACAAAACACGAATTTTCATATAAAACATATGCAATTTGTACCGTGTGGGGTCGGTACTTTAAAAGAATAGCCCCACTGCATCTCTCCCCGTCGCATGTCGTAAAAGTCGACTAAGGGATAAGAAAATTCGTCAGCCTCGGTAGCTCAGTGGCGCGGTTGGTTAGTCAACTGTTTTTAAGCAACGCTGAGCGCGGTCAGTGATTGGATGGGTGACCGCTCGACCGTTGGAGGCTGACCGTGGTTCGGATTCCACGTTAAACTGTAGGTCCCTACCCTTCTTACCTTACTAGGTGGTAGGGTTTATCCCGGCCGGGTTGGTACCACCGCACTGAACGAAACGTCGGTCGAAACGGCTATGTAAACAGTTCGTGTTTTCCGTCCAGTTTAGTGTAGCCGACATGAAATGAAGGGAAGCACTGACATGGCACCTAGTTCACCCTGTGTTTTGGGCTAACATCACGGATGTTGTAGGTGATGTAGCCAACCGTGTCAGGTTTCATAAAAAAAAAAAAAATATGCAAAATCAGCTGTTCCTTACACATATTAAAAATCCACCAACTGCCTACGGACGTTTAGATCTTTAAAGTTTTTATCAACATGTGAACCTTCCATAATATAAATTTTAAAATTGTTCCAATACATTTCTTAAACGCTATATAATAACACCAAATAAAGTCATATGCCTACATTTTTATTGCATCTGCAATTTCGACAATTTCGACAATTTTTTATATGACCGACAGTACAGTACCAGCAAGTAATGAACATTTGGTACCGACGTTGACCTGAAAAACCTTTGGTACTGACCACAGAGCAGAGAGAAATTACTACAGTCTTTTTCTTTGCAAGCCTGTGGAAAATAACGTTTTGAGTGTTGCCAGTTTCAGACAAATATTAACCAGTCATGCAAATTGTTATCGATAATTTTATCGACTGACTGACTGATGAAATGCTAACAACTTGAAATGACTTCATTTCGGATATAAAATGGTTCGTCTATAAAATAGACCACTCTTTCCATCCGGTTCAGTATAGCCGGCACGACCAAAGGGAAGCACTGGCGCATAATTCCCGACGGGAGCAACTATAATCGGCCGACAACGCAGGTATAGCCAAACATGTCACATTCTATATAAACACTTGAGCGTGTGTGAGCGAGAAAACACTCGTCATGATACGTCAGCAGGGACGTATTTATAGCTTCCGCATGGGGGGTGTTCTGGCGAAATAGGGATCGGCTCAACTCAATAAGATTCTAGTGTTCCTGTTGAGTCGTTCTGTATTTCGGCCTAGAGGGGTACCACAGAAATCTGAATCTGATCCTGATTATTCAGATTTCTGTGAGGGGTACCGATACCGAAAGTTCTATAAAGGGGGGGGGGGGGGGGGGGGGGGGGGGTGAGACGGCGCTACAGCAGTTAAGATGGCGTTAAGAGGTTGAGGGGCACTAACTGGCGCCGACCTGCAGGACGTTGAAGCAGATCTGACAGACGCGCTGCGGCTTGGTCATGTTGAACTTGAGTATCGGTACGTCCTGCGCGGAACACTTGTTGCACAGGCTCCGGCCGCAGTGTCGGCTGTCAAAGGCAATTCACATTTTGTAATAAATATAATATCGCTGAGTGGTTGGTTCAAGCGCCAGATCCAGAAGGCAGCCCTGCTCGACACTGCGCGCATAGTCCGGAGGTTTCTCTCTTTGGGACCCGACCATGGGTAGCCTGGGCTCACTGCCAGTGTGGTGGAAAGTCCATTTAGTTTTATATTTAAATAGAAATAAAAAATCTTTATTTCAACTTAGTGAATGTACTTTGTATTTATGTTATTATATTTTATATTCTGATGTATAAAATAATTAAATAAATGAATAAAATTATAATAATAAAAAATTAAAAAGTACATTTATCAGAGATACCAAATTGACATTATAATTAATATAATAATGCTTCCAACATATTGTTAATGTTCTCCTATTATTCGAAAAAAGAAAATTTGTTTTAATAAATTTGAACTTGTCACTTTGACACATGGTAGATTTAAGAGTGGAATATTTGCAAACTGGTCTTAAGCTGGCAATACCTCGACTATCAAGCTGCCTCTGCGTCGCTTATGCAGCTACAAGTGTTATCATTGTTTTAGCTTCTATACGAGACTGTACGCGGAGCAAGAAATTTTTTTTAGTTTTGCCAGCCTCGGTAGCTCAGTGGTGCGGTCGGTCGACTGTTGTTAAGCAACCCTAAGCACGGTCAGTAATTGGATGGGCGACCGCTCGACCGTGGTTCAGATTCCACATAAAACTGTAGGTCCCTTCCCTTCTTACCTTACTAGGTGGTAGGGTTTATCCCGCCCGTGTTGATACCACTTCACTGAATGAAACGTCGGTCGAAACAGCTATGTAAATAGTTCGTGTTTTCCGTCCAGTTCAGTGTAGCCGACATGATATGAAGGGAAGCACTGACGCGGCACCTAGTTCAGTTCACCCGGTGTTATGGGCTGACATCATGGATGTTGCAAGTGAGGTAGCAAACCGTGTCAGTTTCCATAAAAAAAAGGCAGGCGATGCTTGTTCTGCGGACTCACCAGTGGTGCTTGCGCACGGTGAGGGTGAACTTGGTGCCGCACTCCTGGCAGAGGTCACTGTCGCCCCACGGCGCCTCCGCCGGCAGCGAGTCCAGCAGCCGGTGCAGGAGTTGTGTCGTCGCCACCTGCGCACGGTGGTCGTACGAACTGCACGTCTCGTTTTACAGCAAATTCAAATTGTAGCCGACTGGATTGGTACCACCGTACTGGATGTAAGATGGCCGCATAGCAGCCTCGGCTGTGTTCTCCTCTAGTCCAGTATAGCCAGCAATCCAGGGAAGTCTCCGGTATGGCACCTACCTTCTCGGAGGTGATATTGGCTGGTCGGCTCCTCCGACTCAGCCACCCATATCGGATTACATAAAAAAACAAAAAAAAAACTCATCACACTGTCACTCATCAGTTCATCGCACGCTAGAAAAATCCTTTTTATTTACTGAAAACCAGCATAGATGGCTGTGCTGAGGGACCAATGGTGCAGCCGACAGAGCCAAATTCGCCTCTCCTTGCATGCGAAACCACAGCAGGTCCGCAGATTTGCGGACCTTCACTGGACTGACTAGCCTATTGGCACAGATCACTTCATAGTTACTTCGTAACAGATAAATCACTCCATAGAAAAGTTCCATACCTTCGGCTTTAATAGCCTACTGTTTTACGTCGCCAATCCCTGCGTGCGAAAATGTACCTAAACGATCGAGTGTAAAGTGATTATTGCTTTGCAGCTGCGCGCAGTTGCGTGGGCGAGCGTGTAGGTATGCTTCGCGCGGCTGACGAATTTCCACTGAATTAGATCGGTAGTTAGCGCGCGCAAGTACATAGAGTGCGTGAGGCCTGCTATTGGTACGATGTTTGAAGACCACTGACGGTTAAAGGATTGGAGAAAAACACCGTCCTTGCAACAAAAGTTTTCTGTCCAGCTGTTATACTATAATGCACACAAAGATGACTAACTAAAACGGAAGCGGCGTTACCTGGTAGTTGAATATGGAGACTCCATCTTTGTTTTCCGCGGCGAGACAGGCGCCGGCGCGCACCAGCACTCGACACAACGCGCCCTGTCCGTGCATATACGCTTGCAGCAGCGGACTGTTACCCTGTACACATAAATTAGACATAGTTTAATAAATATGCAACTGTGATTACAGTTTCGCTCTTCAAAACATCTCCACTTGAGCATCCAACAGTCATTACAAAGTATATACCAAGACAAAAAGGCACTAGTGTCTAGTGCCTTTTTGTCTTAGTAATGCACCGTCGCCATTTTAGAGTTTATGGAAATTTTACTACTGTCATTAATTAATTTCATAGTTGGTAATCCCTCAAATGCCTCAAATGAAATCTGTTGCATTAGCACTATTACATGCCTGCAAGTCCGGTTTGTTGATGGGATACTGCGGCATACATTCGAGGAAGAGCTCACAGATTGTAGCTGCGTTGTCCTTCTTACACCAACACAGCTCGTGCAGAGGATTCCGACCTGCCGAGAGGGACAACTGTACATTTGATTGAAATGTGGACCATCGTGGACATTTCCCGACCCCTCCCCCCGCCCTCTTCTGTCCACCTGGTATGTGAACGGTCCCTTACAAGCATCCCATTCATTGAATGTACTGTGGATGAGGTAAAAAGTGTGGAGAGAAGTCAGGGTCCTTCGTCTCCACTGTGTTAGCTTGCGGTTGTGTGAGCTACTGCCGATGCTTTCTGTGTTGCTAATTGTATATATACTGAGCGTCGAGATAATTGCAGGAAGTGCTTGTAGGGAAGTATGGAATCTGACATTTCGTCGTTAAGCTTCTTCTTCTTCGTCAATCTTACAGCATTGGTTATCATTGTTGCCTTTACATTTGTTGATCTTTGTTCGTCTCTGCAGCGCAAAGCGTTCTAAGCTCTGGTTAGGTTAGGTTAGGTTACCTGCCTAAGGAGAGAGGGGCCCCTAGACTTGCATTGCCTAGGGGCCTCTAGGCAATGCAAGGGGACTTAATCCGGCCCTGCACAGAAGGAGGCGTAGAAGCTCATAGAGAAACAGACAGGAAACAACGAAATCGATTAGTAACTCTGGTTATCGATATTAATGCTGTGGCACAGATTACTTAATAGTTACTTCGTAACAGATAAATCACTCCATAGAAAAAGGTCCGTACCTTCGGCTTTAATAGCCTACTGTTTCACGTCGCCAATCGCTGCGTGCGAAAATGTACCTAAACGATCGAGTGTAAAGTGATTATTGCTTTGCAGCTGCGCGTAGTTAGCGCGCGCAAGTACATAGAGTGCGTGAGGCCTGGCTGTGGCTAGAGGTTGCCACAAATAATTAAAGAAACGATCAGTTGATTGCATACCCTTAAGGTTAAGCGCCTCCGCGTGCACGGTGGACTCCGTGAGGAGCGCCCTCGCGACCGCGACGTGCCCCTCGCGCGCGGCCACGTGCAGCGCATTGTCGCCGGCCGCGTCGAGCGCGTCGCAGTCGGCGCCGCCGCTCAGCAGCGCCGACACGATGCTCGCGTGCCCCTCCGCCGCGCCAGAGTGCAACGCCGTCCGCCTGGTCCGACAACTTCATTCAACATTCATCGTGGTGGACGGTATGGTAATTTTTCTGGCGGAATCGCGAGGCCGAAGGCCGAGCGATCCCGCCGAGTACATTAATAGTAAAAAATTACTAAAAAAACTGTGAAATAAAAAACTATTTAAAAAAATATAAAAACCGCCTTCAAAAATTTATGAAATAAAAAAAATCGAACCCTAGAGTTGAAGGCGGTGCTAAAGCAAGCAAAAATGCAAGAAAACATGAGTGGATGGATATCCTTTGTGATTTGTGTAGCCTTCTTTAGCACCGCCTTCAACTCTAGGGTTAGATTTTCTTTTTATTTCATACATTTTTGAAGGCGGTTTTTATATTTTTTTGAATAGTTTGTTATTTCACAGTTTTACTTTGTAATTTTTTTTTCTAAATCTATCTATCGAAAATTCGTTGGCTACGCAGATAGGTCGAGCGGCATTTAAGTTTTGAGGGAACTGTATAACAGTACACGGTGTACTTACTTGTGCGCGTCGCGGTCGTTAGGCCTCGCGCCGGCGAGCAGCAGGCTGCGCAGGAGCACCTCGTTGCCGGCGGCGGCCGCCAGGTGCAGCGGCGGCGCCAGCGTCGCGTCCTGCACGCGCGAGTTCACGTCCACGTCCACCGACAGCAGAACATCACGCTCTCCATGTCGCTCTTCATTATCGCCACGTGCAAGAAGTTGCGACCCTTCTTGTCCACCTGTTGCCCTAAGTAACAGTACAGAGTGTACTTACTTGTGCGCGTCGCGGTCGTTGGGCCTCGCGCCGGCGAGCAGCAGACTGCGCAGGAGCACCTCGTTGCCGGCGGCGGCCGCCAGGTGCAGCGGCGGCGCCAGCGTCGCGTCCTGCACGCGCGAGTTCACGTCCACGTCTACCGACAGCAGGAACATCACGCTCTCCATGTCGCTCTTCATTATCGCCACGTGCAGGAAGTTGCGCCCCTTCTTGTCCACCTGTTGACCGGTATGGGCGTATGACACGACAAAAATCTCTAATTAAACGAACTTCTGTTTTTATTTATGCACCTAGTGAAAACCAGCCATTTCAGGTAGTGATACCACACCTTCCCATTTATTTATTAATGATCTTGAACCAAACAAATTCCAACAAAAATTTACATAGAGACATAAATACAGGTCAAACCTTGGCATGAAACTCCCCACAGGGGAGTTTATTAAAAATAACTTGTGTTTTTATTTAAAAAAAATGCACCTTGTGAAAACCAGCCATTTCAGGTAGTGATTCCACACCTTCCTTTTTATTTATTGATGATCTTGAACCAAACAAATTCCAACAAAAATTTACACAGAGACATAAATACAGGTCAAACCTTAGCATGAAACTCCCCTGAGGGTGGTTTTTGCGTGGCGTGGTGGATTTAAATGCTACGAAACTACCGAGCAGTTCAACCTAGGGATTTGACATTTGAACGTCACGTTCAATAGGTCGTGTTCAGGGATTGCAATCCTACACGCCGTACCAATTGGTTCTGCAAATCTTTCCTCCACAGAACCGGTAAAGTCTGGAACGCTCTCTCTGCCCACATATTTTCCTCCGAGTAAAGTCTCGGGTCTTTCAAGAGGGACGTGAATAGGCACCTGCCATGGCCGGCATGGCATTCGCAACCTCCGCATGCGACGAATGTCCATGGGCGTAGTTAGATACCTTAGGGAGCGACTCACCGGGAACATTCGCGCCGCGAACTTTAACTTACCCCGATTGTCGGGATACAGTGTGTGGTGTGTATGTATTTTACTAGATGACTAATAAACATTTGGGTAAAATTTGGGTATCGAGTGGCGAAACCAAATTCGCGCCCAAAATTACTGTTTCCGGGGCGAATTTTAGTTCACGGGGCGAATTTTTGTTAACGGGGCGAATTTTTGTTCACGGTGCGAATTTTTGTTCATGGTGCGAATTTTTGTTCACGGTGCGAATTTTTGTTCACGGTGCGAATTTTTGTTCACGGTGCGAATTTTCGTTCGCGGCGTGAACTTTTGTTTTGTTTAGACACCCGAAGGCTCGGCGCCACATCTCGCGGTTTCTATGAGCAAAAATGGAAGTTCATATGAAAATAAACTTAATACGGCATACTGACTTGTTCAGCTGCCGAAGGCATCTTCTCCAATATCGACTGGGCCGCCTTGTTGTTCCTGGCCGTCAGAGCCGCTGCGAACGGACTGACACCCTTGTTGTCTCTGGCTGAGAGGTCTATGCTCGGCTGCGCGAGTAGAAGTGAGATGATGGCGGCGTGCTGATTCTCTATGGCTATGTGAAGCGGCGTCTTGCCTTCTACGTCTTTTGCGTTGATGTTCGCGCCGTGCTCTAGGAGCGTCTGTTAAGGAGATGAAATGGAATAAAAATCTGTTGCACACTGTTGCATAAGTATAGTAAAAGTTGCTTGATACGATTCTCAAGGGGTTGAGCGCCAAAATCTTCTTCGGAGGGAAGAGAAAAATATGCATAACAACTATGTTGGCTTCAACAACTATGTTGATCCTAATACTCAACAACTCTGTTGGATCTAGTCCTCAACAACTCTGTTGGTTCTAGTCCTCGACAACTCTGTCGGTTTCAGTCCTCAGCAACTATGTGGACTGTAATCTTCAACAACGCTGTTGGTTTCAGTCCTCAGCAACTATGTGGATTCTAATCCTCGACACTCTTGTTGGTTTCAGTTCTCAGCAACTGTGGGATTTTAGTCCTCGGCAACTCTGTTGGTTTCAGTCCTCAGCAACTATGTGGATTCTAATCCTCAACAACTCTGTTGGTTTCAGTCCTCAGCAACTATGTGGATTCTAATCCTCAACAACTCTATTGGTTTCAGTCCTCAGCAACTATGTGGATTCTAATCCTCAACAACTCTGTTGGTTTCAGTCCTCAGCAACTATGTGGATTCTAATCCTCAACAACTCTATTGGTTTCAGTCCTCAGCAACTATGTGGATTCTAATCCTCAACAACCCTGTTGGTTTCAGTCCTCAACAACTCTGTTGAGTACTGTATCAGTGAGAACGGAAGACGCAAGCGTCAACACTCACCTGTATCAGCTCGAGCAGTCCCCAGGTGCAGCACAGGTGGAGCGGCGTCTGCTGGTCCTGTGCGATGTCCGCACCCGCGCCGTCGGGCCCCGGCCGCCGCGGCGACTCCATGTCGCAGCCGGAACGCACCAGGAACATCCCGGCCGATTCCGCGTTCTCGTCTATCGCTCTGTTGGCAGTCATTGTGCAAAATCATATTTCATTGAATGTTTATTTATACAGACAGTTTACTGTTATTTTACCTCTAGCTATAAAGTTGGCTAACCTGAGCTATGTGTTGCAATGTTCGGTTCGTACGAATCTCCTGTACGAAATGTTTATTTAATAATATATTAATAACAATATTTGTAACGATTGCGCAGTCCTTCTGTAATAATCACCAATGCAATAGGCCTAGTCATAAATTCAAAGGCTTGCACAAAACGACCGTAGTATTTGACAGCAAGTGATGCCAACCTAGCTGTAAGATACAATGACATATTTCAGAGGTAAAATAACGGTCAACGGTCTATACAGCCTAGGTGGTTGCCGCTAACTGCAGTAATGTCAAGACATGAAGCCTTTGTTCCTGGCTATACCAGTATTTCCCTTCAGTCGAAACTGAACTGGGCGGATAACACAGACTAACACAGCTTGGGGCGTCTTTGAAAAGTGTGTCACTAGCGTGGCGCCTCGCTAGGCGTTGCTTCGCGAGCAGTGGTGTTATTGGCTGTGTCTGATTGTCCGATGAACTCTTGAGGCGACTAAGCCGTGCTAAAGGGAGAAGGGCTAATCACATCTCAACTTGGCACGGTTTTTCAACCCAGTCATGCAACAGGTGGGTCTTCTGGTCTTACTTGCTGCGTGATAGTTATCTGATCCGAATACTTAGTGAAGCGTGCCGGTCTGTGTTGTACTGTAATAGGTTCCTTGCAGTACAACACTAATTACTGTGCTTACCACGATTGTCGGGTTACAGCGTGTGGTATGTTAAGTAAGTAGCTAACTTGTGCAGAAGTGTCTGCAGGCAGCCGTCTGGACCTGGGCCCCAGCAGTCAGCATCCGCGCCGTTCCTCACCAGAATCTACAAACAAAGTTACTTTATGTTAGGCCGATGCAGGTTGTGCGTAGGTCGTGCTCTATGCATGAAAAGGCATGATTATGATAATGATTTGAGAGTGAGAGTTAGGGCCTCTTAGCCCTGTTGTCACTGCAACCTAGGAAGATTTATAGTCATCTCTCAAAAGTTTATAGCTCACTCCTAAGTCCAAATTCCGCTATGAACGGAGTTTTATCCTTGGGGTTGAGTGCCTGCATTTGGCATGTCAGTCAGTCAGCCAGTCAATCAGCGTGTAAGCGTCCACTGCTGGACATAAGCCTCTCCAATTTTCCTCCAGTTCTTCCGGCCTTCAGCGATACGGAACCACTGTTTTCCGCCGACGTACGCTTTATGTCGTCGTTCCACCTGGCGGGTGGTCTTTCCACACTCCGTTTTCCTGTACACGGCTGCCAGTGTAGGACACGGTTACTGAATTTAGCATGAGTTTTTTTTTATGTAATCCGGTGTGGGTGGCTGAGTCGGAGGGGCCAAAGCGCATGCTTCGACCAGCCAATATCACCTCTGAGAAGGTAGGTGCCATACCGGAGACTTCCCTGGATTGCTGGCTATACTGGACTAGGGGAGAACACAGCCGAGGCTGCTATGCGGCCATCTTACATCCAGTACGGTGGTACCAACCCAGTCGGCTTGATTTTGATTTGAGCCTACCACCTAGTAAGGGGCAAGGGAATGGACCTACAGTTTTACACCGGTTCCGAACGGTGCAGCAGCAGGTGTAGGTATGCACGTAAATTTTTTCGTCAGAAAAAACTCATTGTTACACGCCGACGGGATTCGAACCGCGGACCTCTCGCACGAGAAGCCGATGCCCAAACCACTCGGCCACCCGCCGCTTGAATGTGGAAATGCTCAGATTGCGATTGAGCTAGCTAATTTGAGCCTACCACCTAGTAAGGGGCAAGGGAAGGATGATGGGGACTCGCAAGAATACGGCTTCTACAGCGAATGAGCACTTCACATTCACAATGGCCGCCACACCGGAGGAGGCACTCACGCTGGCAACTTCCTCCTGCGCGGAGTCGAGCGCGGCCCACAGCGGCGGCACACCGTTCGCGTCCAGCCGTCCCATGTCCACTCCGCGCACGCACAGAGCCTCCACCACCAGCCCCAGCCGACAGTGTATCGCCAGCTGCAGCGGTGTCTCACCGCACTCCGTCCTGGGGCAAAACATTCAGTCAGTGGCGGCTATACAAGGAACACATAACAAAGAAGAGAAACGAGCTCGCCATAAGGTACAGCAATCTGAATTAGCTGATGGGCAGGCAATCCAGACTAAGCCTCAACAACAAGCTCCTCCTATACAAGGTGATAATCAAACCAGTATGGACCTACGGGATACAATTGTGGGGCACAGCCAGCAATAGTAACGTGGAAATCCTTCAGAGATTCCAAAACTTGTAAGAGACATCGCACGTGCTCCCTGGTTTACAAAAACTCCGAAGTCCACGATTACCTGGAAATGCCAACAGTCAAGGATGAAATCAGACAATTCAACAAAAAGTATAAAAAAAGACTGGCAACGCATCCCAACAGACTAGCCTCCGATCTTTTGACCGAGAGCAGCTACACCAATGGGCTAAAGCGCTATCACATCCTTGCACTGGAGGATAGGACATAAATAAGCACGTAGAGGACCAGACATACGAGGAGGGTTATCAATGAATGACTCGACTCACACGACCAACCTCACACATAAAATCTGCTTATGGCCACATTCCGATTGCAGATGGTGCAAGCACAAAAAAAAAGTGGCGGCGCTAGGCGTCGGC
Source organism: Nematopogon swammerdamellus (assembly GCA_946902875.1). NCBI lineage: Eukaryota > Metazoa > Arthropoda > Insecta > Lepidoptera > Adelidae > Nematopogon > Nematopogon swammerdamellus. The sequence goes on along the minus strand of OX336356.1, from coordinate 4,993,797 downwards.
GACGTCGGCGACCGCCGACGGCCTCGCGCATGCGGGGGCCTCGCAAAAATTCGTTTACCCCAGCTGACTCCCTTTGGGATCGCGCGATCCCAAAAATTCTCATCAAAGTATGCTCGCACACTTTGGGCTATTGCTTGTTGGGTTATTTATTTAAATTTGTGATTGTTCATGTAATTTTTGTCAACATTTGATTAGCAATAAAACTCATATACTCATACACCAGTCTCATTCTATTGATCATTTCCTTTCTGACTGGGAAATGAAAGAGGCCTCGCAAAGCTGGTCGCTGACGTCTACATTTGGTCTAGCACCGCCACTGCATTTAGTCATCATACAAGCATACAAATTTACTTGGACAAGACAACATAACTGAGCAATCGAAACTTTCCACCTCCGCACAACGCGCACTGGGCAGGGATTGCATCCCTACACGTTGAACTTACTGCGGACGTGTATCAATCGGTTCTGCAAATCTTTCCTCCACCGAAATGGTAAACTCTGGAACGCTCTCCCTGCCCACATATTTACCACCCTAGTCTCGGGTCCTTTAAGAGAGGCGTGAATAGACACCTGTCAGGCCGGCATCGCATTCGCAACCGCCGCATACGACCGAATTTCCATGGGCGTCGTTAGGCACTTTATGGGTCAGTCAGTCATCGTGTATGCGTCCACTTCTGGACATACGCCTCTCCAATTTACCTTCAGGCCGGGAGGCCTTCAGCGGTACGGAACCACTGCTTTCCGCCACTCTGTTTTCCTGTCCGCGGCCGCCAGTGCAGGACACGGTAACTCACGCGATCGTCGTCTCTACGGCTAACGTGCCCAGCCCACTGCCACTTGGTGCATCGACTACTTTCGTACTTATGGGTGGTTCGACGCCAAATGTAGCACATTCTATAAAACACTCAAGCTCAAGTGTTAGCTAGGGTTGAAGTGTCAGTAAGGGCTGAAGCATCAGATCCTCTAAATATCAAGAACTCACAGAGCGTTCATGTCAGCGCCCTGGTCGAGCAAGAAGATGGCGGTGCGCGAGTCCTCTTTGACTATGGCCTGCTGCAGCAGAGTGAAGCCCTTGCCGTTGCGAACGTTCACGTCCGCTCCGCCGGCGATCAGCGGCGCCACCAGCGACATGTGACCTGCGCGACAACATTCACATCCTTCATAATAAGTTATTTAGGATTACCTTAAATTTTAAAATCTTATTTTTTTCACAACGTTAGTTCAACTAAAATTTAACATTATTCACAAACCTGTCTCTAACAGCGCTAATCTACACATAAAAAAACTGCTTAGAAATGTTTTTAAAAAATTAGATTTTAAAAATTAAGGTAATAGTCACTTTTTATTGTAGTGACTTTGTACAAATGATGTTAATTTTGAATATGTTACAATTGTAACACCAGTACAATTTTTGGTCTGGAGAATTGTGATATGTATAGGTAGTTTTTAAGGGCACGGGCAAATCTCCGGTAGTACTTTTTTTGTTCACAGTGATTTTTCAAAAATTGATCAGTTTTAATGTAAACTGAACAAAAATTCACTGAAAGGGCTATAGCAACAGTACAGTCTAGGAGTAAACCTAAAAACTATTCATTACGTACTAGCTACATGTCTCCTCTACTTCCATACCAAATTTTATTCGTTTTTGTGGAATAAATATCCAACTAGAGCGCTTTATGTGACTAAAATAGAGAAATTTCAAAAAAACTTTAAAAAAATCATAACTTTTAAACCATTGATTTTCGCGGAACTAATGTTTTTTTTAAATGAGTCAACATGATGTCCTCCATCTAAAAAAAATTTTTGGACCACTATAACTGGGCCACCCTGTATAAGACATGCCATTTATAAGATTGTAGATGCATTCCATGTACATATTTAAAAAAAAAATCTAACTTACTTTCCGCTGTTAAATGGAGTAACCTACAATTTGTCATACCTCATCTAAGCTTGCGAAGCGAGAAACCATACATTATCATTTATCATACCTTATTTTAGCATACAACATCTTTTACAAGTTGAAAGTTTACCTTCAGAGAGAGCAAGACTGAGCGGTGTGTCGCCGTCTGAGTTCTTGAGGTTGAAGTTTGGCAACAGAGAGACCTGACTGCGGTCAGTCTCTGCGGCCTCCCCTTTCTCCACCGCCCGCCGGTGCTCGATGAACGCCTGAACCACGCCCTCGTGGTTGTTCAGAATGGCTAGATGGAGCGGCGTTTGTCTGGTGAAAAATAAAAAATGCCTGATATATTATATATTTTATTTTTATATAAGGTATTTTTTTTAACTGCGTAAAGTTAAAACAATGCGTAAAGCTGGTGTTCTGTATCGGAAATAAATTATATTAAAATTATAAAAAAGGGGGGTAATATTTTTATATTTTATTAAATATAAAAAAAACTCGCTTTTACATATTAAACACCTTTTGCTAAGAAACTATGTTTCTATTTCTAATAATTACCGAGCGAATGCTCTGACCAGCCAATATCACCTCCGAGAAGGTAGGTGGCATACTGGAGACTTACCTGGATTTCTGGCTATCCTGGACTAGAGGAGAACACAACCGAGGCTGCTATGCGGCCATCTTACATCCAGTACGGTGGTACCAACCCAGTCGGCTACAATTTGAGCCTACCACCTAGTAAGGGGCACGGGAAGGGACCTACAGTTTTAAACCGGTTCTGAACGGTGTAGCAGCAAGTATTATGCACGTAATTTTTTTCATCAGAAAAAAACTCATCGGTACACGCCGACCGGATTCGAACCTCGGACCTCTCGCATGAGAAGCCGATGCCCAAACCACTCTGTCACCCGCCGGTTTTAGCCGCGGGCCGGAAAAAACGAGCCCACGAGCCGGAGCTGGCCCGCGGGCCCTAGTATGCCCATCTCTGATCTAACCTGTACGCGACGTCAGACAGCTCGCCGTACGAAGTCTGCAGGTTGGGCCGCGCGCCGTGCTCGAGCAGCGCGGCCGCCAGCTTGGCGAGCCCGTTGGCGCTCGCGGCGTGCAGCGCCGTCAGCCCGGCCTCGTTCGCGTGGTTCAGCTCCACGACGTGACCCGCCAGGAATACCGCCGACTCCTGCAACCAACACCAACAACGCTTCAATTGTGCGCCACTCGAAGGAGACCCTTCTAAGAGACCTACTTCCCTTCTTACCTTACTATATATTTTTATTAGAAAAATGCAAAGCGAAAATCATTGGAAAAAATACATCCCGGCCAGGATTCGAACCTGGGTCTCTGGCTTGAGCGTGACGACAGCATAAGGTTCAATGTGGAACCGTGCAAGTTGAATGATCGCAAAAATTATGCGACATCATTCATGAAGGTGCAATAGATCGAAAATTTGGAGATAATACGTAACGGCCCGGTGGTTTAGTTGGTTATCGCGTTGGCGGCTCAAGCCAGAGACCCAGGTTCAAATCCTGGTCGGGATGTATTTTTTCCAATGATTTTCGATTTGCATTTTTCTAATTAAAAATACTGTTCTCTTGCTTCTGTGTGAAGTATTGTTAATTTCTATTGCTCCTCTGTATGTTATCTTCTGTATCTCTGTTTGTGTTTTTGTGTGCAATAAAGCATTTCTATTCTATTCTAAAAGATTGCAAACGCTCGCTCACCTCGTACCAGCCGTGCGCCAGTATGTGCAGCAGGCTGTCACCGGTTCCAGAGTACACCGGATTCGGCTGACATCCCTTCTCCAACAGTTTCGCCGCGAAGCCTCTCTCGAGCTGGCCCTCCTTGCCCTCCAGCGGCTCGTCGGAGAAGGCGTTCTTGTTCGTGACGGGCGTGTCGAACGGATTGGAGCCGTTCATCACCAGGGTCTCGCTGGAGCTGATGGAGGCGCGCCGGTCGTCGACCAGCGCGTAGTACAGGGGCGGATGCTCGTCGCTGAGCGTCCGCAGGTTTGCGTCGATATTGCGCTGCTTCAGCAGCATGTCGAATATCCTCTGGTTTCGCGACATCACCGCCTGGTGGAGCGCGGTGCTGCGAACAAAGGTATTTTCAAGTCACACTTCTTCAAGCATATTATGAAATAAATTGAACTTGTTAACGTGCGTTATGAAAATGGGGGAGCAAACTCAGAAAAAAAACGTAACGTCACCGTCATCGTCACCGCATAATATCTTCACGTTCTTTCCGATGTCAGTGCTTCCTTTCAGTGATAAGTGCTATCTCAGTGAACAGTGAGCAGTTCAGTATCTAGTGAACAGTTTTCAAAACCAGTCGGACAAACACTTTATTAATAATGAAAAAAAAAGTATAAGTAAACCAATAAATAAAAATATATATGACAGACGTTACTTACCTTTCATAACCTTTGAATAGCTTTAGCTTTCATCACTTTAACCTTAAAATATGGTCAGTTAAACAAATACGGTTAAAAATCGAAAATGTTCTTTCCCTCTCTCTCACTCAATAGGAGCAAATAACTCACAATCCTTTCCGGTTCTGCCTGTTGCAGTCGATGCCGCGCTCGATCATCTTCCCGGCGATGAGGATCATGTGGTCCAGCGTCTCCTCGTCGCACGAGTTGCTCGTGAGTGCCGCCACCAGGTGGAGCGCTGTGTCGCCCTCGTCCCTGCGATCGTGTCGCACATTTTAACCATAATCAAACTATATTTATAATTAGAAAAATGCAAATCCAAAACTTTTTGGAAAAAATACATCCCGACCAGGATTCGAACCTGGGTCTCTGGCTTGAGCTGCCAACTCAACTGAGCTGAAAACAAATAAGGTTCAATATGGAACCGTGCAAGTTGACTCTTCGCAAAACTTATGCGACATCATGCATGAAGGTGCAATAAGATGGAAAATTTGGAGATAATAAATACGTCACGGCCCGGTTGCGTAGTTGGTTATCGCGTAGGCAGCTCAAGCTAGAGACCCAGGTTCGAATCCTGGTCGGGATGTATTTTTTCCAATGATTTTCGATTTGCATTTTTCTAATTAAAAATATATATAAAGCGAGTACGTGCTTAGTACTAACATATAAACATAAATATAATCAAAAAACTAGATAGACAAACTGAAGTTGATTTGTTTATAGGTTCACCAGGCGCCAAAGAGTCATTGGTGCAAAGGTTGACGTCAGCACCGTTGTCGACCGGGAACTGGTTATAAGTACAGACACAGTCACTAAAGAGTCATACTTGGTGCACGGGGAAGACATCAGCTCCATTGTCGACCGGGAACTGGTAAAAAATACAGAAACAGTCACCAATGAGTCATACTTGTTGCACTGGGAAGACAGCAGCTCCATTGTCGACCAAGAAATGGTTATAAATACAGAAACAGTCACCAATGAGTCATACTTGGTGCACTGGGAAGACATCAGTTTCATTGTCGACCAGGAACTGGTTATAAAGTCAAGAAAAAAAGTGTTAATCGGTGCATAAGTTGACATCAGCTCCGTTGTCGACCAGGAACTGGTTACAAATACACAGCCACAAAGAGTCATACTGGGTGCATTGGGAAGACATCAGGAACTGGTTATAAATACAGACACAGTCACCAAAGGGTCATCACTCGGTGCAAAGGGTGACAACAGCTCCATTGTCGACCAGGAACTGGTTATAATTACAGACACAGTCACCAAATAGTCATACTTGGTGCATAAGTTGACATCGGCGCCGTTGTCGAGCAGGAACTGGTTATAAATACAGACACAGTCACCAAAGGGTCATCACTCGGTGCAAAGGGTGACAACAGCTCCATTGTCGACCGGGAACTGGTTATAAATACAGACAGGCACGGTCTCCAAAGAGTCATTAAGTGCATATAGGTTGACTTTAACTCCGTTGTCGACCAGGAACTGGTTACAAATACAGTCACAAAGAGTCATACTTGATGCATAAGTTGACATCAGCCCGTTGTCGACCAGGAACTGGTTATAAATACACAGCCACCAAAGAGTCATACTTGGTGCATAAGTTGACATCAGCCCGTTGTCGACGAGGAACTGGTTATAAATACACAGTCACCAAATACTTTGTACATAAGTTGACATATAACCCTGTTGTCGACCAGGAGGTGGTTATAAATACAGACACAGTCACCAAAGAGTCATACTTGGTGCATAAGTTGACATCGGCGCCGTTGTCGACCAGGAACTCTTTATAAATACACAGTCACCAAAGACTTGGTGCATAAGTTGACATATAACCCTGTTGTCGACCAGGAGGTGGTTATAAATACAGTCACCAAAGAGTCATACTTGGTGCATAAGTTGACATCAGCCCGTTGTCGACCAGGAACTGGTTATAAATACAGTCACCAAAGAGTCATACTTGGTGCATAAGTTGACATCGGCGCCGTTGTCGACCAGGAACTCGGCGGAGAATGTGTCGCGCGCGTCGATCGCGCGCTGCAGCAGCGTGCGGCCGCGCGGGCCGCGCGCGTTGCCGTCCGCCGAGTGCTGCAGCAGCGTCGTGGCGATGGACGCGCTGCGCCGGCGCAGGGCCAGCTCGAGCGGCAGCTCCCCGCGCGGCGACATCGCGTTCACCACGTCCGGCAGCTGTCAACAAGCGAGAACGAACGTTGGTTTTTTTTTAAACTTGACAGGGTTGGCTAAATCACCTATGGCAGACGTGATGGCAGCCTACAACACCTTGGTGAACTAGGTGCCATGTCAGTGCATCCCTTTGATCGTGCCGGCTATAGGATGAACTGGACGAAAAACACGAACTATTCAATAGCCGCTTCGGCCGACCTTTCATGCAATGCGGTGGTACCATTCCGGTCGCTTAAAACATATCGTTTCGTTGCGACAAACGCACCGCTAGGGTGTGGAACTGTCTCCCGGCGAGTGTTTTCCCGAATCCTTTAATCTGGGTGTCTTCAAACGTCGTATCAACGGGCTAGACAGCCTAACAACAGCCCGCAAATCTGCTGGCATGGCGTCTCACTGAGCGTTGTTTCGCGAGGAGAGGGGTTTTTGGCTCTGTCGACTGTACCATTGGTCCCTCGGCATAGCCACCCATGTTGGTTTACATAAAAAAAATTAATAAAAAATCACTTAGTAACGTATGGGAAGGGACCTACAGTTTTACGTGGACTCGACTTATATACAGGGTGTTCGGCACATCGACCGACAAATTTTTTTTGTAAGTAAGTGGGGTCATTCATTTGCAAGGTTTTGACCTATGACACCTTTTGTCACGTGGTATCGAGATAAGATTTTTTTTTTTATTTTTGAAAATTACCAAAATCTCAGATTTAAACCCTTGTAACTTTTTTGTTTATGATTGTATCAGCACGAAATAAAATTTATTGAATTTTAGGATGTATCCTTGTTCTAGGAAAAATATCATTTGATGAAGTTAATACCATGAAAAGGACTTATATATAACCTTCCAAAGTCCCGAGGACGAGTAAAAATAATACAGAATCTTAATTTCTTAATGGAATTGTAACAGTTTGAATGTTTTGTAACGCACCGGACGGTGGGTATCGTGCGTGAATACCAATAGCTTCGAATTAATTTATAAGAAATGAAAAGTGGATATTGCATAACCAGCGAGTGCGACAATCGCTTATTCGGCTCGTAAAACAATCGTTGCTTAAATTTCCCCGCACGCTTTCACCATTCAATTCTATATTCAAACTCGACACGACTCATCGATTATACATTCCAGATATCCTGGCCAAGCGAACTATTCTCAAATCAAAACAAACGTGCAGTTCGCATAATAAAGTTATATGGCTTAGTAAAGGGAATCTCCGTTCACTAAGCCATAAAATTTTGTTGTGCGAGCTGCACGTTTGTTTTGATAATAGTATAGTGAACCTCCATTGCGTTTGTTTGTAAGGCCTCTAGCATAAGGACAAGATGCCGCGCTAAAGGGCGACACGATACCCACCTATCACCTTGGCGCGGTCCTTCCACCGAATCATGCAGCAGGTGGGTCTTCGTGCCTTACTTACTGCTTGATAATTATCTTGTCCGAATAAAATTTAACAAATTTTAACTGAATTTGGGCGTATCAGCCAAGGCTGCCTATCTAAAATAAATAAATAAATATACCTACTTTATATTGACTTTATAATGCAATTTTTATAGCCACTTAAATAAACTTTATTACTTATCGGAAATATTTTATAACAGATTATTTTGTTTGGGGTATAAATAAATAATATGAAACAGTTTGAACTATATAGTTACTAGTTTGTTTAAAATCGGGTTTCCCGGTAACATATTACTCGTATCTCGTCCTTGCGTTGAGCACTTCTCGTCTCGAAAGTCTCGATGCCTGTCTAGTTATTTACTTCCTCGAAGCGCGTATCGTCGACGAGACGCTTGGCCGGTTTTCATTTGAACTCCGAACTAGATACAAGTTCTGTCTGTCTGCCTGCACTGCAATACGAAACGAAACGAACGTAAACGGCAAACGGAACAAATCATCAGTCAGCTGTGCGCAGTCGTACGGTGAACACGTACGCGTTGTGTCGTAGACGGGAAACTTGGAAGATTTTTCGCGCGTTTTACTTACGAGAGGTGAAATTAGTGTTTTTAATTGAGTAAATAAATTAGGTCAGCTTCAAAGGTGTGTACTGTATTACTTACTTAAATATATGTTTAAATTTAATTTCCATTTGCGTAAGTAACTAAACTATAGGTAGAAAGAAACGGAACGAAACTGTTTATGAGTGCTAACCTTGAATGCGCTGTACCTACCTATTTTCAGTATATATTTAAATTTACTTACACACGCGCGAATCAACCCCATCTGTTGTGTCATTGACTTATAGGATTATTTATTACCCACTAACGTAAGACATGCCCATATGAACTCAATAAAAATGTCCTCACTTAAGTGGGTGTCAAACCATAGTAAGAACTCCTAAAATGGCGAAAAAAATATTTGGAAACTGAATATAGTGTACTTACTATAATTAATTAATTACACTATGTTATATCTAGATTATTTTTATTTAGCAAATTAGTTAATTTGGGACTAGTTTGAATGAATAATGTATGAGCATTATTTTTGACCCCCACGTTAAATAGGACATTATTGAGTCCGTATGGGCATGTCCTTTGCGTTATCCATATCCATACTAATAATATTATAAATTCGAAAGTAACTCTGTTGTATGTCTGTCTGTTACCCATCTGTCTCATGTGAACCCATCATTTCTCAAGCTAGGAATATGACAATTCATATTTAGGATTTTGGTATGAAATAAAGAATTACGTGTTTCAGCGTTTTTGCTAATTCAAGCCTTAAATTAAAATAGGGGTCATTTCAAAATTAGATTTTAGGATTTCAAATGATTTTAAATAATTGTATCCATACTGGGGGTGGCTTTGAAGAGGGGGGGTTGAATTACCTGTCATGTAGGTAGTTATGTAAATTAGCATTTAAACGCATCACGCACTAGCGATCGAGTCTAGATAGGTACTAAAGTTCGACGAAAACCTCGACGAAAACGCGTCGATTTTACAAACGTATTGCCAACGAGCTGTCGATCAAGACAACTTTTAGGCTATAAAATAGAGCTAACGAGCACTCAAGGCGAAAATAATCAAGGAACAGTTAACATTCAATAATGAATGAATTAAATGGGTCATGGAAAACGCCATAATGACTAAATGCATTAGTTTCGGAGTAACAAAAAAAATATTCAGCCAGTCAGTCTGTTAGTGTGCATGCGTCCACTGCTGGACATACGCCTCTTCAATGTTCCCCCAGTCCTTCCCGACCTTCAGGCGGTGCGGAACCACTGTTTTCCATCGACGTCCCACCTTCCCGGGCGGTCTTCCCACGCTCGGTTTTCATGTCCACGGGGCGGCCGGCCAGTATAGGACACACGGGGTTACTCCAACGGTCGTCGTCTCTTCGGCTGACGTGCCCAGCCCACTACCAATTGAGCTTAGCCAATATCGACTACTTTGGTGCGTCGGCGGATTGCCTCGTTACGCACCATACCACGTCGCGATATTCCCTCCCAGCATGGCTAGCCCCTTTGGTCGCTTTATTTCGCTGTGTTTTAGCGTAAACTTATGTCAAAGCTTACTTAAACATAAGTGTTTTTTGTTATGTATTTTGATAATGTTGGCTACACTATCTGCACCACCTGTGATGGATGTCACCTGTTATGTCAGTCCATAATACCTTGGCGAACTAGGTGCCAAGTCAGTGCTTCCCTTTGGTCGTGCCGGCCACAGTGAACTGAATGGACTCCGGACGGAACTGGACGGTAAACACGAACTATGTATTCACGTAGCCGCTTCGACCGACCTCTCCATTCAGTGCGGTGGCACCAATATGGTCGGGTTAAATCAAAGATTTAAATAGTTAGATACAGCTTCGCCATACCCGACCCGGCACGCTATCAAACACGTTAGCATTAAATGTACGGCATGCCACTCATTAATATTAGACAGCAACATACACAATCCATTAGTGCGACAGAGATAGTTATTCGTTCGAGCGCTTTTATTGTTCGCATTTTTTGGTGACGAGTGCTAGCGTCCTATTAGGAATCTAAACTAAGTATTTAAATCTTTGCTCTGAATACGAATCCGTTGTCAAAATTTTAAAAAGTGGCCGCCATTTTGAACTTTTTAGTTACTGGACCGATTGCTTTCAAAATCGATATCTGGGTGTCTGTGTGGGCTCTGAATACGAATCCGTTGTCAAAATTTAAAAAAAGTGGCCGCCATTTTGCACTTTTTAGTTACTGGACCGATTGCTTTCAAAATCGATATCTAGGTGTCTGTGTAGGCTCTGAATACGAATCCGTTGTCAAAATTTTAAAAAGTGGCCGCCATTTTGAACTTTTTAGTTACTGGACCGATTGCTTTCAAAATCGACATCTGGGTGTCCGTGTAGGCTCTGAATCAAAGATTTAAATAGTTAGATACAGCTTCGTCATACCCGGCACGCTATCAAACACGTTAGCATTAAATGTACGGCATGCAACTCATTAATATTAGACAGCAACATACGCAATCCATTAGTGCGACAGAGATAGTTATTCGTTCGAGCGCTTTTATTGTTCGCATTTTTTGGTGACGAGTGCTAGCGTCCTATTAGGAATCTAAACTATTTAAATCTTTGGGTTAACCCCTACCACCTAGCAATGGAAGGGGCCTACCTACAGTTTTCGTGGAATCAGAACCACATAGCAGTCGCAACAACTTCAGACGACAGTGGGCGCGACCGTCGCGCATTTGTACCAACACTGCACGGCGATGCAAGGGGAGTTTGGATCTATGAATTTCAAACAATCTATTTCAAACAGTCAGCCTCCGACGACGGTCGAACTATTATCCAAGTTCTGACCGCGCCCGGGTGTGTTTAATGTTCAAGTGTAGTATATTCTATATTTGAACTAAATACTAGAACAGGCAAAGCGCGGTGAAACATGTTACCCTGTGGGTAAACAAGTGTGAGTGCCTTTACATGGAGTTCTCATCTTCACGGATACATTCCAAGGATCGCATTAAAAGCCATCTCATGCTATAAATGCGCTAAAGCTACTCACTCGCGTATTTGTGGACGTGAGACGACAAGGTGAGCCATACAACACAAGCATCAGTCATTGTGAACTCAGCTTATAAGCTGATTCGGACGGTGACATGTTTTGTTATGAGAAAAGCTCATCTAGAAACATATTAGATCAGTGATTGCATGCTCAACTGGCATACTGGGGCATTTTGCGTAAAAATAGCTAACCTCTTTACCCCACCCACATTCACCACGCGAAGAGAACGAATTGGGGAAAAAACATATTATGTAGGTACCTACTTGACTGTTTATAATTTCCGAATGAACAAATAATTCATCAAGTTTATGTGATACTAGCTTTTTCCCGCGGCTTCGCTCGCTGTAGACTCGATTTAACAGCAAATCCGATTTAAATTTAAATATGATAATAAAGGATCGTTTCTCCTATATTCTCTCCCTCTCCCGGGTACAGACTACAGAACCCTCTTTACGCGAGCTCGACTCGAACTTGACCACTTTGTTTCTTAATCATGTTACCATGGTAGGTATATACACTTAATTTACAGAAAACGGGATGGTACGTAACCCTCTTTACGCGAGCTCGACTCGAACTTGACCACTTTTTTCAAAATTATGTTACTCCGGGATTCGGGGACACTACCCCTATACCTATATGAAGTTTCTTCAAAATCCGTCCAGCCGTTCAGGCGTGAAAGAGGAACAAACAAACAAACAAATATGAGAAATTTACTTCGAGATAACATGATAACCTGTTTAATTTTATTATACACGCAAAATGTTGAGTGCAATTTGTCTTTTTCGTTGTCCACGTGTCTGATTCCTCGATGGATAAACTTCTACAAGAAAAATAAAGTTTAAAGTTTCAGTTTAGCCTCAGCGCCATACCAGACAAGCAGACATTACCTAGACACTTTCCTACGCACTACGTACTTAACCCGGTTTAGCTAATCGCAGATTATCTCGTCCAGTGTAACGAGTCTCGCGACGAGTGGTATGCCGCTCAATTACGTTGTACTATAAATTTATAGCAAGCGGGTATACACCACCACGGTGACAAAACTGGTTTTAACACCAAGCTAATTGCATGCAATTAAACCAGATTTAAGGTAGGTCGTGCGTGCGTAAAATAAAAAAAATAATAAAATAAAATACTGCAACCGGCCAGAGTATGAGCAAGTAACAAACTAACAAATGGTACAAGATTGAGGTTGTACCACCACTCCTGTGGTTGTACCCTTATCAGTTATCATCATATACGGATAAGACCACTGAGCTAGATATATCTCATAGAGCAACACTAGGGCACGTACTTTGGTCCCATCGAAATCAGTTACCTCGTAGACTCCCTTTCAGTCGGCCCCAGGCGGTCGTCGATTGCAGTCGTGTGTGTGTGTGATAGACTGATAGTATTTGAATAAATACCGAACCGAGGTACTATCTATTAATTTTTTTTTTTTTTGTAATCTGACACGGCTGGCTACATCACCTACAACGTCCGTGATGTCAGCCCATAACACCGGGTGAACTTGGTGCCACGTCAGTGCTTCCCTTTGATCGTGCCGGCTACACTGAACTGGTCGGAAAACACAAACTATTTACATAGCCGAAAGACCGACGTTTCACTCAGGGCGATGGTACCAAACCGGGCGGGTTAAACCCTACCACCAAGTAAGTCGTAAAATGTCGTGTGTCTTTCGATACTGCGATAATAAAAGCAAGACCACATGAAAATCGAACGGAATACGAGTAACATTACACAAGCTTACTTGTGTAATATTTATTCCTTCTTCGCGCTGAAGTGAGACTCTAAATAAGTAGGGTGGTGGGCGAGCGAGAGTTATAATATAAAAAAAAAAAAAAAGCGCCGCCTACCTATCACCGTTGCGTTCCCCCGTTCGCTCCACGCACTACATTTAAAGGTTGACTGTAAGAAATCTATGTAAGGGATAAGTCCGCCTTTGCGTAAATTTATGTAAATTTTCTAATGTATTTGTTACTGTTTAATGTTTACTGGAGCAATAAAGAATTTTCTATCTATATCTACATTTCCTCATACCTCAGTTGTTGTGATCAAAATTCATTGAATCTTTCTTTGTAGCAACTTCTCTATAAGATATAAAGTTCAGTAGATACTCTGAGGATCTGTTCGAAGCGATTCCGACCACACCATTTCACAATAGGTCCACGCGTAGCAGACAAGGAATGCATCCCTTTACTGTAGAGCTGCCTAAAGCGCGGACTATAAGCGCTCCAGTATTTATTTTATCTTCCGCACTGCGAAATCTGGAATGCTTTTCCTCCCGATGTGTTTCCTTCAATGTATGACTTGGGATGGGATCTTTCAAGAGAACCGTAACCTACCTATCACGCCGCCGCGCCGGCACGGCATTTGCAGTCCTCACCTCAAGTCCTCAATCAATGAGGACTCCTCATTTCAAACTGAATGCTTTTGGGCGTCTCGTCGGCACAACAATCTACGCTGACGGTGCCGAGTGTCTCCTGGACCCCAATGGCAGCCAATGGCCTTGATCCCCCTTATCTTTATTTTTTATTGCATTGGAAAAGATAAACACAACATAAAGTATTCGAAAGGACATAAGGAGTGTCCACCACTTTGAGCAGGTGAAAGTAATTAGATTTGTGTGCGCAAAGGCGAAATATTACGATTTACGACACGTCTGAAGCTAATTTGTGTGCATTTGTGGAATATTTTAGTGGACAGAGTCAACTTGTATGTTAATGTGGAAATAGTTCAATTTCTTTTCTTATATTTCTTACCTATTATTATGTAAGTAGGACTTAAAGCGGCACGCTCTTGAAAACTTATGGCTACGCGCCAATTCTCCGCATAATGGCCGAACAAAATTACGACAGATTTTCACATCATCGCAATCACCTGGGTGCTTCATCACTCGGAACCGCTGTCAATCGCTTCGCTTCCATTATTGCCAACTCTTAACAGTTTTAAGCTGCCTGCGGGTAGCCAAATGGTCTGGGCGTGGGGTTCTCTTGCGAGAGGTCCAAGGTTCGAATCCGGTCGTCGTGTACCAACTAGTTTCTTCTGAAGGAAAAATTTACGTGTACAACCTACACCTGCTGCTTCACCGTTCGGAACCGGTGTAAAACTGTAGGTCCCTTCCCTTGCCCCTTACTGGGTGGTAGGCTCATATTGTAGCCGACTGGGTGGATACCACCGCACTGGATTTAAGATGGCCGCATAGCACCGCATGGACCTCTCGCAAGAGAATCCGACGACGCCCAGAAAATTCGGCCAGCCTCCGCACTTTATGTATCTATCAATTAGGTATGTTGAATGTACCTACATTTCTCCACGTAGTAGATATCGAAACTGCGTCTATTTAAAGCCCGTCGGGGAATTCAAACGCGTAATGCTCTGATAAGCGGTCTGTATTATGTTTATGTATGACTTAGAACGGCGGCGGTTCATAAACTAGGACCATTTTTCAAATATCAAAAATTCCGCGAAGCCCCTTGAAGATAAGAATTGTAGAAAAAGAAGAACTGTAGAAAAAGAAAACTGTAGAAAAAGAAGAACTGTAGAAAAAGAAGAACTGTAGAAAAAGAAGAACTGTAGAAAAAGAAAACTGTAGAAACAGAAGAACTGTAGAATAAGAAGAACCGTAGAAAAAGAAGAACTGCAGAAAAATAAGTGATTTATTTTTATTGGGGGAAATTCTTAAATATAGCTACTTTGGTGGCCTCTATAAGCGTCACATTACTGAATAATTATAATAATACCTAAAAAGCTTGTGGCCGTGGAAACCTACACTCACGTCATGAACCCCCTAGTGGTCCATGGACCCCCGACATTATGGAAACTCACTAACAAGTGGTGACAATTTAGCGACGAACGATAGAAAAATTTCGCACATTTTTCGTTTGTCATAACGATTTTACGTCAAAGCCTGCTGATGACCATAACGTTCCAAAAACGCCGATGTTCCATATTTGACACAACGAAAATGATTCAAAATTCAAAATGATAGAGCTGATTTTAGACATCCTTTCAAACGTAGACACAAACGAAGATGATTCAAAATTCAAAATGACAGAGCTGATTTAAGACATCCTTTCAAACGTAGACACAACGAAAATTATTCTAAATTCAAAATGACAGAGCCGATTTAAGACACCCTTTCAAACGTAGACGGTTGACGGCTTACAAAAGGCGCATATAATGTGGTCACAGACGACTTCGGCGTTTCCTTCGCAACCTCCGGCGAAACCGGCTTCCGCTCAAGGTCCAACCAACCAATGCACTCGTAACGAATTGTCTCTTGCGTTACTCAACACACTGTCAGATTGTTATGCGGAGAATATTCAGAGCGTTCACGCTAAAACTGGAGCACAATAGCTGAATAGTGAATAAATGGCACAGTAGGTTACATAGAGCGTGAAAAAATAAAACATTATGTGAATCAATCAAATTAAAAGTTAAAAAGTTCAAATTATCCTTTATGAAGTTCGTGTTCTCCGTCCAGTTCAGTGTAGCCGACATGAAATGAATGGAAGCACTAACATGCACCTAGTTCACTCGGTGTTATGGGCTGACATCACGGATGTTGTAGTTGAAGTAGCCAACCGTGTCAGTTTCCATAAAAAATTTAAAAAAGTCACTACGATATAACAGATAATGCCTCTGAATTCTTATGCACCTTGGGATGTGGAAGAAGCCCATAAAAAGTATATTTGTGTCTGTCTGAAAATTTATTGTTATTACTCTTTTCATAGAAACATTAAGAAAGTTAAGGATCAGAAGTACATAACTTTGCAGGTATACTTATGCGATATAATAGTCTCAATGTGTCATACAAAGACTTGGTACGATATCGGGTCGGTCCTAAAAAACAATACCCCACTGCTACTCTCGTCGTTCATGTAGTAAAAGGCGACTAAGCGATAAGAACAAGATGCCGTGCTAAAGGGCGACGGGATAGGTACCTCTTACCTCGTCATGGTCCTTTAACCGAGTCATGCAGTCTAATGAATTCAAAACCTGTTCCAAAGCTTGAAAATTTTAAGAAACTGACTCCCGTTATTTAAATCACCATATCGCTCAAGCAAAGAAAGATTTCGATACGCAGCGGTGAGTAATATGGGAGAAGGCTGTACTGAAATGAAATATGTACATCTGAAATATGCCGCGATCGGAAGAACAAAGAAACTGAGTCATACATGAATAATGCAGCGTACAAGTCTACCGACTATGAAAAGCCTATTCACTTGTTCAGCTTTTCATCTGGACAAATATAGAATTAGGTGTTATGTGAATTTTAATGTCAAAAATATCACCGTCTCTATCGAAGATGTTTAATCTACACGAATATTCTAACTGCCTTATTCAGAGTCACGCGGTTAAACGAGGACTAGATCGGTATAACTTAACACTTGCATTTGATATAAAACGAACATAACATTCTTATCTATTCAGAGTGCCACATCAACCGCGAACTAAACTAACACTCGAATTTAGTTTTCGTGTGGCAACACAGCATAAAATAACCATTGTCTACGACACAAAATGGGGTTTGTTCATAATGACAGTTTGCGCGCGTATCGTGGTATCTCATTATCTGACATATGTTAGAAGAAGACAACACTACTGTTTAATTAGTTAGGTTAATTTGGGTATTCTGTGACAAAGTAGGCACTTTAGGCTCATGTTTAGTGCTAGCTATATTAAAAATATCAAGCAATTGTATGTTGTACGTACGTATGTAGCTTACTTGTGTGTTGTACTTAAGTGGCAAAACCACTTAGGCATGCCAAAATCTTCAGAACACACAACACTTCTCGTACTCGTGAATTTTCGCGAGTTCTTCCATTACAACACTAAAACGAATCAATAACACTTGTGATCAGCACAATTCACAAATTCACCAACTCGAAATCACGCTTCGAAAAATCAACACAAGCACAACAGCTGTCTAACAAGCATGGCCGCCGCCATTGTAATTATATGACCGCCGCTCGTTAGATAGGGCTTAACAAGGGGCTTAAACCCGCCTCTACCTGCTTTAAACAATGAATGGAGCTAACTCGATGCAAATATGCCGAATAAAGATAAAACTGCTCTCTGAATAGCTTTTTTGTTAGCACGGTCTAAATAGCCGATATAACTCTGTGTTAACTTTAACCTGGGAACTCTGAATAAGGCCCACTTGCACCAACACGAATTTAACTATAAACCAGTTTAACTCGTTAAACTAGCACCCGTTGTATGTGGGAACCGCGTTTGAACCGCGTTTAAATCCATAACTCGCTATTTAACTCTAAACTCGTGTTGGTGCAAGACGCGCTAAGGCAGTTAAAATTTACTGCCTTATTCAGAGTCACGCGGTTAAACGAGGACTAGATCGGTATAACTTAACACTTGTATTTGATATAAAACGAACATAACATTCTTATCTATTCAGAGTGCCACATCAACCGCGAACTAAACCAACACTCGAATTTAGTTTTCGTGTGGCAACACAGCATAAAATAACCATTGTCTACGACACAAAATGGGGTTTGTTCATAATGACAGCTTGCGCGCGTATCGTGCTATCTCATTATCTGACATATGTTAGAAGAAGACAACACTACTGTTTAATTAGTTAGGTTAATTTGGGTATTCTGTGACAAAGTAGGTACTTTAGGCTCATGTTCAGTGCTAGCTATATATTAAAAATATCAAGCAATTGTATGTTGTACGTACGTATGTAGCTTACTTGTGTGTTGTACTTAAGTGGCAAAACCACTTAGGCATGCCAAAATCTTCAGAACACACAACACTTCTCGTACTCGTGAATTTCCGCGAGTTCTTCCATTACAACACTAAAACGAATCAATAACACTTGTGATCAGTTGATCACCACAATTCACAAATACACCAACTCGAAACCACGCTTCGAAAAATCAACACAAGCACAACAGCTGTCTAACAATCATGGCCGCCGCCATTGTAATTATATGACCGCCGCTCGTTAGATAGGGTTTAAACCCGCCTCTACCTGCTTTAAACAATGAATGGAGCTAACTCGCTGCAAATATGCCGAATTAAGATAAAACTGCTCTCTGAATAGCTTTTTTGTTAACACGGTCTAAATAGCTGATATAACTCTGTGTTAACTTTAACCTGGGAACTCTGAATAAGGCAGTTAAAGTTTGTAGAGGTAATCTCGGAAAATACTCATTCCATTTCAAAAATAAATCTTTGACCAATATTTACAATGAACCTTCAGAATGGACATAGTCTATCTATGCAGGCAAAACCGCGGGCAAAAGCGAGTGTTTGATAAATGGGTAGACCAGTTGAAAATTACGTTAACAAGAAACGTCTCAAATATTTTGCCCGCAGACTCATGCCCCAAAATATTTCCTTAACGGGCATAGGATACGGAACCCTAAAAATGCACTACGCAGCAGAGAGAACGAATTAAATGATAGGGACGGGAAGTAAAGATTACCACAGACAATAAAAAGCTTCCGCATAGTCAATAGAGATTGAATCCGCTTCTCTCAGATCATAAAGCGTTGTTGTGACTGTTGCGCTCCGTGAGATCATTTTGTTGTTCACATTGGCAACTGCATCGAGGGTTTATTTGACTCTTCTTCTTCTCTTTTGTAATTATTTTCTCTTCTTTCTCTTATTTCTCTCTTGTCATTCTTCTCTATTCCTTCTATCTTGCCATTCAGTTGATTATGTTGTATACCAGACCCAACTACATATTTCTCTCTAGTCTCTTACGAGTGTTTTTCTCTTATTTCTCTCTCGTTAATTGATTAATGTAGGTACAAAATATATAAGTCTATTATGTATTATACAATATGTATGCGTATTAAAATGTGCTTGCAATCTATCATATTTTTTTACAATAAAAAACATTGCCACAATATATTCTCTTTCTCCTGCATGCACTTCTCCCACATGCCAAAGATTACTTAGAATAGCACGTCACATTACGGCATCGCCTATTCTACCTAATTTGTATGAACTGGTGTTCAATAAAGAATTTATAATGGTTTATCCCGCCGAAACGTCGGTCGAAGCGGCTATGTAAATAGTTCGTGTTTTCCGTCCAGTTCAGTGAAGCCGATATGAAATGAAGGGAAGCACTGACATGGCACCTAGTTCACCCGGTGTTACGGGCTGACATGACGGATGTTGTAGGTAATGTAGCCAACCGTGTCAGTTTCCATAAATATATATAAGGTCTTTCAAAATTAGTTCAGAGTACGCTAAGGGGGGGGGGGGGGGGGGGGGGGGGGGGGGGGGGTTCTGTATCATATAGAATTTTTAATAATAATAAATTTTTTTGGACCTTGGGCTTTTTTTTATGTAAAATATTTTTTTATGTATTTAAATAAAAAAAAATAGGTGGTTGATTTTTATAGCCTAATCGATTCAGTTTCATAACAGTATCAAAAAAGTCTTCATCACCATTATGATCTAACACGTGTAAGTTGGTAAAAAAAATCAAATTCTTTCTATTCCATACTAATAAAACTAAAATTGTGGTTTTTCACGGTTTTTCACTATTTCTGAAAGAAAGAGATCTATGTGTTCGAAGACTTTTTTGTTCCTGGCATGAAACTGAAACGATTACTAAAAATTTTTTTTTTACATTTTATATAAAAAAATATTTTTTTTTGTAAAAAAAAATTCTTTGTTCTTCAAAAGTGATCTATTTCCGATACAGAACCCCCCCTTAGCGTACTCTGAACTAATTTTGAAAGACCTTATATATACATATACATATTGTACAACCAAATGTAATAAACGAGGTAATAAACTTATCGCGACACACCAAAAAAAGCTTTCACAGCCCAGATTCCGTTCGGGTTTTGATGTTAAGAACCGCTGTAGTAAATATTTACTATATCTCAGCATATCATCTCACTAAATCAATCAAAATTATCATCATCCATAAAATAATAAATTTATGACGCGCTCCAAGCAACATTCCAGCGTTACAAGTTACCAATGATCATTAATCTCTGCCGATCAGGTAGATTAGTATTAGCAAGTTAAATAAACGTGAACTAAACGATCAAAACCGCGACCAGCAGATGCTTGCGAAGTATTTTTAGATGGCAAAGTGGTTGGCCGACGGATATGTGCGGTTACTTCAAAAGGGCTATAAAATACTATATGCGATGGAAATATTATTTTTGTTATTTTTTCAATTTGAAATTATTTTTTCAATGTTTCACACATTGCTTTGTTGTGACAGGAAATAATTTAATTCATCTAGCCAATGTATGTATGTATATATTCTTTTTGAACACCAATTTATCAAAATTAGGAACAATAGGCGAGCTTAATGCCGCGAGGCATTCTATTCTAACTAACCTTTGGGATGTGGGAGAAGTACATGCATAGGCGAAAAAGATAGTTTGTGGCAATGTATTCGACTGTAAAAAAAATATGTATGATAGATAAGATAAACTACAAACGAATACTACATTAATACTTTAATACCCATGTACCCACACGTAACCGAGGCGGAGATACTTACATAGGTTCGTATGAAGAACATTGTGAGTGAGTAAGCGGCGTTAGATGGGCGTTAGAGACGTCAGAGTGTGTCGGGGGAACAGGATCGAGGCTAGAGTTGTAAAGATGCCGTTTTTTGCACTTTGATACGGATTTATTTGACTTAGGTACCGTGAAAAACGGAAAAATACGAAACGTATTTTCATATGAAATACTTGCTCTTTTCGCATTTTATTCCTGTTCTTTGCTTGAAACCAAAAAGTGAGTAGGTAACCAAAGTTGGCATCGAACACCGTAAAACAAGGAAAGATTCAACAGGAAAAGGGAATAGAGTCGCGAACAGCTCTATCGCAGAGAAGCCTATCATTTAAAAATTATGTAGGTACTCACAATACTTCTTTGTTTTAATTCAACTATTTATCTATGCCGTAACATAATTTCATAACATTTAATTATACGGTATTGTTTACCTTTTAGTAAATTGGTTGGTTAACTACTCAATAAATAGGTATAATATCATACCTAATCATAAAACATATTTACTTACTTGCCTAACTCAAATAGGTATCAGATCGATAGTCTGCCTGCGTGTGATTTCCGTGCTGATGCTGACTAATGCCAGTTAAACTTTATTTATGTGATGACTGATGAGATGACAGATTAGCTGTCACATTTCCATCAATACTAAAGTCGCGTAAAAGAAGAAGATGATTATGTATGACATTTCCGATTTCAAAATAATCATAGAAAAATAATATACCAAATAATCATTATTAAACTTTAAAACAATCGTTTCCATTAATATTCTGTTCTGAACTTGTATAGCATGCATGCGTGCAACAAACCTAAAGTTCTAATGTCACTTGAATTTGACTCTTAAAATGAATGTTTTAGGTACTAAAATACGGCAGCACCGTGATTTGCCGACAAAGGAATGGGCTTAACGCGCGGTTTTCTTTAAAGACGAGCGGCTTTCTTTGAAGGGAAACAAAGAGCGGTGCCGACTGCCGCGTAGCATGCAATTTTGTGTTCTATGTGTATCTGTCTAAGAATCATATTGCAATTACTTGTGAAGGCACGAAGCAAGATGTCCATTTCGTCAAGCTAAGATGAACCTAATAATTAAGACAAGTTGATCTAAAATTCGCTGTACTTTTGAAGCGCTGACACCGGCCGCTGTTGAACCTACGTAAAACGATTTTTTTTTTACGTAGGTTCGGTTCGACAGTGCAATTTTATTTTTCATTCGTTTCTCGTCTGTCTTTACGTTCGGGCGGTTCGAGCACGTTTGTATTTGTATTGTAGCACTCACGACTACCAACCCAGTCGGCTACAATTTGAGCCTACCACCTAGTAAGGGGCAATCTTTGTTTTAATTTGTGTTTTATAGGGTTCCGTATCCGTCGTACGGTACCCTATTACTAAGCCTACGCCGTCTGTCTGTCTGTCTGTTTGTCCGTCTGTCCGAGGGCTGTATCTCTTGAATCGTAATAGGTAGGTACCCCGTGAAAATTTTCACATAATAGCTATGTTTTATTATCAGGGATCGGAATTAGGTAGAGTGATTTGGTACCAAAGTAGGTAAAGTTCGCGAGAGGATATAATATGGAGTTGTTAAAACCAGCACTTTGTATGGGAATTCTGAAAATTTCCTGGGAAATTTCCGGGACTGGATTTTTCTTCGGGATTGTATTTATTGACTAAATACAAGCTTCTTTTGTTCTTAGATGATTTTCTCTAGAGTGGCCGCTTATGGAGATATAATTTTTTTCATAAATTTTTATTTCTACTCAATTTACAGGAAAACAGGGGAAGATGTGATAAAATAATCTAAGAGTGTATCGAACTGCTTACAAAACAAGACCTAATTTGTTGTCGTACCATCATTGGTTCTCGATTTATTGCTCGCCGCGATTCTGAATTATCCAAGGACAGCATTTTTATGGAAAGCTCCGCCCCCTTTCCTGATTTAACTTCTCGAATGTTGATATTTTTTCGCCTGAATCTTATTTCTAGACGAAATATAAGACACTTTTATTCTTGCAGGTTTTTGAAAAAAAATCGATATTTCCGAAGAAAAAAAAATCTAAAATATTTTTTTTCCAAAATGTTCTCAATTGCTAATGTTTTTTTGGCGGATTCTTATTTCTAAACGAAATATAAGACACTTTTATTCTTACACGTTTTTCCCTTAAATCGATATTTCCGGAGAGAAAAATAAAACAACCTATTTTTTCATATTTTCTCGAATGTTGATGTTTTTTCTCCTGAATCTTATTTCTAGATGAAATGCGAATCTGTAGTTTCAATCATTTAAATTATTTTCAGAATCATTTAAAAAAAGTGGCCGCCATTTTGAACTTTTTAGTTACTGGACCAATTGCTTTCAAAATCGCTATCTGGGTGTCTGTGTGGGCTCTGAATACGAATCTGTAGTCAAAATTTAAAACAAATTGCCGCCATTTTGGACTTTTTAGTTACTGGACCGATTGCTTTCAAAATCGATATCTGGGTGTATGTGTGGACCCTGAATACGAATCTGTTGTCAACATTTATAAAACGTGGCCGCCATTTTTAACTTTTTAGTTACTGGACCGATTGCTTTCAAAATCTATATTTGGGTGTTTCTGTGGGCTCTGAATACGAATCTGTTGTCAAAATTTAAAAAAAGTGGCCGCCATTTTGAACCCTTTAGTTTTTTACTACAAATTCATATTCAGAGCCCACATAGACACCCAGATATAGATTTTGAAAGCAATCGGTCCAGTAACTAAAAAGTTCAAAATGGCGGCCACTTGTTTTAAATTTTGACTACAGATTCGTATTCAAAGCCCACACAGACACCCAGATATCGATTTTGAAAGCAATCGGTCCAATAACTAAAAAGTTCAAAATGGCGGCCACTTTTTGAAATGTTCACTACAGATTCGTATTTCGTCTAGAAATAAATTCAGGCGAAAAAACATCAACATTCGAGAAAATATGAAAAAATAAGTTGTTTTATTTTTCTCTCCGGAAATATCGACTTAAGTGAAAAACGTGTAAGAATAAAAGTGTCTTATATTTCGTTTAGAAATAAGAATCCGCCAAGAAAACATGAGCAATCGAGAACATTTTGTAAAAAAAAATTTTAGATTTTTTTTTTCTCCGGAAATATCGATTTTATTGAAAAATGTCTAAGAATAAGAGTGTCTTATATTTCGTCTAGTAATAAGATTCAGGCGAAAAAATATCAACATTCGAGAAATTAAATCAGGAAAGGGGGCGGAGCTTTCATCGCGACGAAAATTTCATCCAGTATTGGTATCATGCATGAAAGAAACGGAAAAACCCCGTGTTTTTCGTTTTATTCAAAATGTATTTGTCGGTATTTTTCTGCCTTTACAACACTAATCGAGGCACGTGGAATCTGTTGTCACTACTGCCTACCCCTTCGGGAAACAGGCTTGACTTTATGTTTAAAGACAATTAGAACTGTGATAAAACCTAAGAGTCTATCAAGTAAATACAAAGAGTAAACGAAGAAATACCTTGAACGTACCTTGAGCATTGGCACGATCTCGACAACAGCATATATTAAATATTAATGTGTTGATATGTAAATATTATGACCACTGAAGCCGTCTACGGGTCTAACAATATTCTTATTTAGGTTAAAGATAAATAAATCTAATTGTTGACAATACTTAATATTGATGGATAAATATTGATAATTCATAAAAAATTACGTAAGCAAGAGGAACTCTAAGGCAGCCCTGACACTATCTGTGTCTACGATACTCTTGCGCAAGTTATTTGAATCGAGAAGATTTTGTCATATAGTGTTGGTACCTAATTCGTTCCTATTAAACTCAGTTTTGTGTATCTATTAATTTAAACGGCGGGTGGCCGAGTGGTTTGGGCATCGGCTTCTCATGCGAGAGGTCCGCGGTTCGAATCCGGTCGGCGTGTACCAATGAGTTTTTTCTGACGAAAAAATTTACGTGTATACCTACACCTGCTGCTTCACCGTTCGGAACCGGTGTAAAACTGTAGGTCCCTTCCCTTGCCCCTTACTAGGTGGTAGGCTCAAATTGTAGCCGACTGGGTTGGTACCACCGTACTGGATGTAAGATGGCCGCATAGCAGCCTCGGCTGTGTTCTCCTCTAGTCCAGTATAGCCAGCAATCCAGGGAAGTCTCCGATATGGCACCTACCTTCTCGGAGGTGATATTGGCTGGTCGGAGCATGCGCTTTGGCCCCTCCGACTCAGCCACCCATACGGGATTACATAAAAAAAAATCTATGGCTAGCACCAAATAAATGAATACACAGAGATGTTAATGTTATGTACATTAGTACAATTTACGTTTCCAATATTTAGATCGGCACGCACGCCATTTGGAACAGACAGACGCATGAGTAAAGAGACGCGACAAAGACCATACACGTTCTGTAGGAAATTCTACATCTGAAACGAAAGAACTCCTGTTCTACGACTTTTTATTTTGGAAACTTTCTTTTTTCAATTTCTTCATACAAAAGTGCCGAAGAAATTAATATAATAAAAAAAAATTACATTGAAAAAAAAACAGTTACATTTCAAAAATTGTTCAGCTTACATGCAGAATCAGTTTTCGGATAAATAAAAAAAATGCTACCCAAAAAATTGGGGGACTTTCTTTTTATTTTTTGCTTGCTTTTTGCGTATCCGTCAACTGTGTCTATCTGATTCTGATGGCGACAAGTACCTAACACAATTTTTTTTAGTGTATTATTTGTAATCTCGCCTTCGTACACTTTTCTGTCACCTCCTAGACATGTCAACCTGTACAAGTCTTCAATCAAACTTCGTATATTAACAAGCCGGATAGCGCTTTAATAGTCTGAAAATCTGGTGCTATGCTGTTCCACCTGGCGTTGGCTGTTTCGAGTACCTCTGGTCCCTCGGCACAGTCACCCATACTAGTTTTAACTGGTTTTAAAACGGTGAACGACTCTTCTAGGTATTTATAACTTTGGCTAGAGCAAATTGAGTCGGGATGAGAGATGGAGCGCAGATGTGCCGATTAATAATATGTTAATTTCAAGCCAGACTATAGCTGAGCGAGCATATGCGTGGGTACTATTGTCTATTATGGACGGCATCTACATAATGTGACTTATCTAAAAGAATAGACAGCAAGCTAGAGAATTCTGACTGGACGCATAATGATCTTAACACATAATGACCTAAACGCATAATGACCTAAACGCATAATGACTTAAAACTTTAGGGTCTTTCTTTATCAGTTGAAAAAATATGCGTCGACTTAAAAGATTAAATCAATATTGTCTTAATTCCGACCAAAGCAAGTGAAGAACTGACATGGCAGTATTGGGCTGCCATAACGAGCAGGTGATGTTGCCAACTGTGTTAGATTCCTACAAAACGTTGCTGTTACATCGTCGAACAATGATATAACTTATATGTATAACATTGGTAACTCACACACAGACAAGGTCAGCAGAAACGCCGAACACGCTAAACACTACATCCAAACTGTGCAGCCCTGAACAATTGAATTGGTTCTTTCCTTTCACAATATGCGTTATAGTATAGACGAAGAATCCAAAAAGTAGAAGGAAGATAAATTCGTCAAAGCCATAAATGGTGTGCCCACGCAGAGACGAAATTGCAAAGTCTATCTCTGTTGTGTCGTGGTTGTGTCTCTCTGATGCAAATGGTGTCCTTTCGTAGATTATGCTGAGGATGACGCAAATTAAAAATTAAAAAGAATACCCCACCGAATCTCCGTGCAAGTCGTGCAGTATTGGTACCATCTTCATGCATTATTTTTTATGTCATTTCTACCCGTAACCTATTTACATGTGCCTGACTAATAAACACTTTTTTGATGTGAATTGATTTTGATTTGAAAAGGCGATTCAAGGATAAGGACAAGATGACGTGCTAAAGGGCGACAGGGTAGCCACCTCTCACCTTGGCGCGGTCATTCTACCGAGTCACGCAGCCGGTGGGTCTTCGTGCCTTAACTTGCTGCTTGATAAGTTATCTTATCCGAATGCTTTGCGAAACGTGGCGGCATATTATATCCTTTTGAACGCTCTGGTTAGAGGTGAAAGGACAGTAAGTTTAGCTAGTCACTCCGCATTCAGGTCAACCGGCATGACCTTGGCTATGCGAAGTCCGGGCGGCGCCAGTATATCGATCGAATGCTCTCGATAGCATAGCAGCAGCGCTGGGCGGCATATTTGCAAAGTCTAGTAGGTATGCGAATTGCTCTGATTGGTCGTTCTCAACTTTGGCGGGAAATATAAATTTCGGAAGTATTTCTGAAAATAAAGTTTTCTTAGGTGGTTATAAAAAAAAATAACCATAACCTAATTTTAACACCCTAAAATTGCTTAAAAAGAAAGTAAAACAAAACAAATTTAGGCAAAAGTGACACGAACCCATGGCCGAGATCGAAAAAATAAAAACCCTACACTCTACCTCTACACCTAACCTAACCTAACCTAACCACCTTAGTATGATATCTATTATTATTATATATTATATAATTTACATCACCTAACTTCTTATCCCTATTTAACATAATTAATGTCTCTTAATTCCTATTTATTCTTACGTAGTATTACTTATATAAATATAATTATATTTTTCAGGCTTTCATAAATCCTTATATGTATTTTTAACCCCCGACGAAAAAAACGGAGGGGTGTTATAAGTTTGACGTGTGTGTGTGTGTGTGTGTGTGTGTGTGTGTGTGTCTGTCTGTGGCATCGTAGCTCCCAAACGGATGGACCGATTTGGATGCGGTTTTTTTTATTAGGAAGCCTGTTTAATCGGGATGGTTCTTAGCTATGTTTGTAATCAAGTAATTAAGTAATTAAGTAATAAAAAAAATTATTATCTTCAAAAGTGGACCGATTTGCATGCGGTTTTTTTTAAAAAGCTTGAAATAAAAGTTAAATTACAAATTTAAAAAACCCCCGACTGTTAAAAAGTCAAAAATAATTTCCGTTTACTTACTTAAAGGAGTCGGGGGACCGCTAAGTAAATTAAATATAAAGACTCAAAAGTTGCGCGGGAATTTACTTAGCGGTCTACCGACTCCTTTAAGTAAGTAAACGGAAATTATTTTTGACTTTTTAAGAGTCGGGGGTTTTTTAAATTTGTAATTTAACTTTTTAAATAAAAAATTGACACATCTTATCTTTGCTACTACCTACATTCCATTTTTTACACATTTCACACACCTAAAGGTTGGCTGTAAGAAATCTCTTTAAGGGATAAGTCCGCCTTTGCACCTCATGTAACTGTATTCATTGTATTATTCTTGTGAAATATTTGTGGAGCAATAAAGAATTTTCTATTCTATTCTATTCTCTACCACTGAGCCACCAAAGTACATATGCGACCAAACCAATATCGAATTCAGTAGGTTCGCTGGGGGTGCCGCCGGAGGCGGAGCCAAACTCGTCTCTCCACCAATCAGAGCAACTCGCATACTAGACTTTGGAAATATGCCGCCGGGCGAGGGCCAATCTACATTCTGTCACTATTTTATTATTTATTTTTTATTTATGAATACGCGAGATACTTGGCAACGCCGCGCCGCGCCGTCAGCGTGCATTCTTGAGCCGACGACGCCCAAAAGCATTCGCTTTCGAACGGGGACTGCGAATGCCGTGCCGGACAGATGCCTTTTTATTACGCTTCTTTTGAAAGATCCGCTGACTGACACATCGGGAGGAAGGAAGGAAGTGCATTCCAGAGCTTCGCAGAGCGGAAGATAAAATAAATACTGGAGCGTTTATAGTCGACGCTTTAGGCAGCTCTACGGTAAAGGGATGCATTCCCTGTCTGCTACCCGTGGACCTATGCTGAAATGGTGTGGTCGGAATCGCTTCGAACAGATCCTCAGAGTATCTACTGAGCTATATGTTATAGAGAATTTGCTACTAAGAAAAATTCAATTAATTTTGATCACGACAACTGAGGTATGAGGAAATGTAGTGCGTGGAGCGAACGGGGGAACGCAGCGCACCTATGGTGAAATGGTGAAGTCGGAAACGCTTCGAACAGCTCCTCGGAGCATTAGCCGTTGAACAGTCGATATTATATAAAGGATGTTTCAGGATGGGCTTGAGAAACTTCAAGAATAGAAAGTACTCTTTATTAGAAGAAAAAAATCCTATAGTAACTCAAATCGAAATTCCGTATTTTTTTTTTTCATACAAAAATTGAAAATTGAAATGGGGAGATTTGGCAAAAGTGCTGTTTAGGTCTAGGGAGTGGCAATGACCTAGTCCAGTCCACTGTTTCTTTTGATGTCATTCAAAAATTGTTTGGAATTTACCTACATACAGTTGAATTCTACTAATTAAGTATGTAGGTTAGTCATTTTATTTTTATTTAATAAAGGTGGACGTTAACCGTCCACCAAATCTCGATTAAACGATTTTCACCAAAAAGTACTACCTATAAAATGACCGAATCTGGGAAAACTTTTCAGCGCTTTTCGTCTTCAAATATGGACCCTTTTCGAATCCTGAAGTTACGAAACCCTACCCTGAAACACCCTGTATATGTTTACTTTCAAGAACGGTTTATATTAGTTTCTTTCTAATCTATGTTTGCACAAGGCCATATAAAAACACGTGTGGGTCGAATCGAAACACACACACACAATTATTTAAGCCCACAATCAGCCACAATGCTTATAAAAGAGCATGCCATTTGGAGAACCCAATACTTTTATCATCACAGCATCAGTGCTTTAATTACAATCATTAGTGTTGTATTTTGCTCTGGCATGAGCTAGAATTACTCATGACTTTTTTTTATTCTAATAATTTTTTTCTGATTTGAAAAAAAAATACGTGCATACGTTCACCCCATAGAGAAATAATTTATACATCTATGGTTCACCCACTGCTCCATGGTTCGGATTCCATATAAGAATGTAGGTACATACACCGTGTTGACTGGAGGAAGTATTATTATTATTTTATTATGCATGGGGAGCCCGCAATGTCAGGGCCGGATTAAGTGATCTAGAAGTGTTTTCTGAGTTCATGGGTGACGTCAGTCATACATACATAACATAATGATTTGTACTACTGTAAGCAAAACATACTATAATGCTTTGTACTACACGTCAACGTAAGCAAAACATAATCTAAACTTGATAATAAACTTACGCACACCTGTACGTGTCCCCCCATACGCGATAATCGTTGTATCAAATGGGTCTGCTGGACAGTGCAGTGGGCTGACAATGGAAGATGACCTCAACATTAAGTCACAATACATTTATTCTATGCATATATTTACAGACGATCACACTCTAGCTTGATGCTCTGTCTTGCGCGCGCGCACGAGAGTAAACAAATTGATTAATTCGTGCATACATACATACATATGAGTCATATGATATATATGACACGCTGTATTCCGACAGTTATTGTAAGCAGAGTAATCGGTGTTGCGCTGCAGGAACTCCGGTAAAGTACAGCACAACACCGACCGCCCCGTTACGCAGTGGCGGACAAGATAACTATCAAGCAGCAAGTAATGCACGAACACTCCACCTGCTGCATGACTAGGTGGAAGGATCGTGCCCAGGCGACAGGTGGCTAGCCTGTCGCTCTTCAGCACAACATCTCGTCCTTCTCCCTTAGTCGCCTTTTGCGACATGCGCGGGGAGAGATGCAGTGGGGCTATTCTTTTTATGTACCGGCCCCACAAGATACACCGGCGCACCCCCACTCTTACCCAGAATTCGCCTACTGCGAGGTGCGTGCGGTACCACAGAATAGCGGGTACGTTTAGCAGATCGCTCAGAGCCTTGGACTGGACATCCGCAAGGCGAATGTTACCTATTGACTTATAAAAGGGAACGTCTGTATGTACGCATGTTTGAAGTAAACTCCGGAACTACTGAACAGATTTTGATGCGGTCTCCACCAATGGAAAGAGTAGCTCTTCAGGCTCATACCATATAATGGGCTATATACCATCACGCTAAATAGCCTTAGGGCTGAGCAGTATCAAAGAAAGTATAGTATGGAAGTGAGAGAGAGAATATAAAAGAAGCGATCGCTTTATAATATTTGCGTTTAAATCGGATTTGCTATTAAACCGAGTCTACCCCGAGCGAAGCCGCTGGCAAAAGCTAGTGTTTACTAAACGATGAGTGTGAGTGAAGTGACATTAAAATTCGACAGATTAATACGAAGTCAAGTAACTCTTAATGGATCAAGCCGAAGTTCAAATTGAGAACTGATTAGATAATATAGCGTACTCTACACATTCTAAAGTTGGGGTTTTCCACAGAGCAACAAATACCTACCGCGCGCGCGCCCCCTACTAGAGGCGCCCTAAGCGATAATATTTGAAACCCAAAAACTACACGCAGTGCTGCTAGCGCTTCGTATGTGTGTGTGTGTGTGTGCTAGTATCGACACTTCACACAAAGAGGAGCAAGTTAGGCACACGCACAAAACAAATGCACACGCACAACACACTTATGTAAGTCATAGGCCACGCCCACAGGCTTCAACGGCTTTGTAGCGAAATCGCGCTCAGGGCGCCTCTAGGAGGGGCGGGCGCGCGCATTTGATGCTCTGTGGGGTTTTCCCACTGGAACAAAGAGGTTTCCCTCTTCGACGTATCGTTGCGTCATTGAGCCTGTTTTATCGGCACTACTATGGCCGCTGCTCTGACGAAATTACTTCCCTTATCCCTCCTCCTGTTCGCCTTCGCCAAACCCGCCATACTCTCGCGGAACACCCCTTTGTAGTGGACAGAAGAGTACTTCTAACTGCACGATTCTCTAAATCGTTCTTGTGCCGCACTGCAAAGGTGTGGAACGGGCTTCCGGGGAATACCTTTCCCCACTCCTACAATCCACGGATCTTCAAATCGCGGGTCAATAGCCTTTCCCCAGCGATATTAGTCCACCTCCAAGCCGGACTGGTACCTCCTCGGCAGTGAAATTAACCTAACCTAAATTAAATAAATTAGCGCCTGAGGCTTCGACCTCGGGCGGCTGTGCCCGAGGTCGAACCCAGTTCGGAAGCAATAAAAAAAACTTATAATATGTACTTATTCTAGTTTATCAATGTCTACGGAACTCTCTGTGTGTGCATCAAGCTAGAAACTCATTGGGCCCACGTACGCCACACACGCGAATCTGGGCGCGTCGGTCTCCATACATTTTATATGGAAGAGTGCAGCGCGCAGTTTCATTGCGCCCACGCCGCCGCCGCCACCCTACGCTACGCGACACACTGCGTGCTGCACTCTTCCATATAAAATGTATGGAGACCGACGCGCCCACGTACGCGTGCGTAGCGTACGTGGGCCCAATGAGTTTCTAGCTTCATCGTTCGCACTTTATCAAACTGTTTTAGTGTTAGTAATGTGAATTAATCGAATGCCGTTTGTTTCAGATTGACGACGAGCGGAAACAATGCGGACGTTTAAAATTCAGTTTAAAATATTTCGGACTTTTGCGCTGAAGTGATTCGAAAGTGATTGCCTTTAAATCCTGAAGTGATTATGTAAAAGCGAATTATAAGCCCACAAGTGTCAAACTTTTACTAGACTGTGTATTTTTGGGGCATACGCAAATGACCCGTCGTCGCTATAGTAGGAAAGAGAGAGAACTTGCAAATATGACTAGTGCAAGTGAGACGAGTATAGAGAACAAAATTTTCATCTTGGCTGCCTTGGCCGTAGCTCTTGGCGCAACAGGTACAAAGCTCATTTTTCTACTTTAAAATTTCTTGTTATACTACACACACACTACACAATGAATAATAAATAATAACTAAATAATTCAACGAAAACGAATAGCCCCACTGCATGTCGTAAAAGGCAGCTAAGGGATAAGGACAAGATGCCGTGCATAAGGGCGACATGTATACTATCTACTAGTACCTATAAATTAAATAGTTTTATTTTGACCAATTTTTGGTTTTTGTATTTTTATAATTTTTATATATAATAAATAAAAAAAGCACATAATATTTTACATGAAATTTCGACTTTTATTAGTATTCGTCAGATAATAAAATTTAAAAAAGAAATAAATGAAATTTTAAATTCGTCATCATCATTTGACAAGCATTTGACACAATAAACTTGCATATATTTTAAAATTTTATTATCTGGCGACGACTAATAAATAATAACAGTTTAAATATCATGTAAAATATGTGCTTTTAAAATGTATTATTTAAAAAATATTATAAATCGACTAGTATACCAACAAGATAGCATAATATACTTCTAGTCGAGTGTTGGTTGACACTAGTTCAGATCCACTCTGCGTAGGCTTCACGGGGACCCGTGTAGGAGGCGCGCCGAGCCTTCTTGGGCCAACCGAAGCATTTCTGAGCATGCTAATTGCTTCCAGTTTTAAGTTCAATGTGGAATTTATTAATTTCAAATTGAGGTACACTTTTGGAAATGTTTAGTTTGAATTTGGAAGAAGTAATAATAATTTTGATTTTATTAGAGTGGAAAAAATACTTTCATGTGATGATGCCATGAATATTGTATTTAGATAATGTAATTTATTTTTCAAGTTTATCTAGATAGGTGTAGACGCCGAGCTAAGCTCACTCGCCCAGGTACTAAACTATAATATACTACATATTCTTTCCTTACCTTTAATAAAATCCAACGTCTGCTTTCTGTCTGTCTGTCTGTCCGCTTATAACTCGAGAACCACTGAAGCAATTTTAATTTAAAAAAATCTACGAATAGCTTGGTTCTTCCCATCAATTATAGGCTTTCATTCATCACGTTAAATGGCTTATGATATGAGGTTAGCTGAGAAGTCAAATATGAGAGCGGGCAGAGCCGCGGGCACAGCTAGTACGTGCATATGAAAGAAACTAAATTCTTTAAAAGCCGCCTCCTGCACAGCGGCGACTCCTGGTCCTGAATATTGGGTTGGCTCTGGCTAAGGATTTTTTTTCATAATTTCATAACTTAGGTACCTACGCGTTAATTTATTTCTACCACAATGAGTTCAAAAACTGAAAGACGATTACGATATAGATAGTTTATAATATTTAGTTTAAATGATTTATTTTGCTCACTTACGATTTATTTGTCTGTATATAGGTACCTACTGGTTGTGTCAAAGCTGTCGAGTTGCAGCCGACCACAGCGACGTCTCCTCTGGCACGACGACGACGAGACAGGCATACAAGCTTGAATTGTTACATTTTATTTGTACATGTAGTCCACTCTTCGTTCCACAGACAAGAAATTTTCGATGATTCGATCGTGAAAATCTTCTTTCTTCCTCAATTTTGTTAGCAACTCCTTTTCCACAGATATGTAAGAGTGCCAAATTACTGAGTCTGTCTTGTCCTTGAGTGCTCCGTAGATAGCTCGGTAGGAGTTTGCCATTATAATTACCAATAAATCACTTTAAATTTAACAACACTGCACAGGATTCATCCATACAAAGTCCATACCTACATAACGGAATATATGCAGCTATCAACTCGCGAGCCAATGCGCACACACACGCGCACACAACACACCTAGCCTAGCTCGCTAGTCGCATCGCATCGCACGTCGCACAGCATAAGAATACTCGTCGTGTGGACGCAGCGCGCACACACCCGCACACGCAACACACACACCTAGCTCGCTCGCTAGCTCGCTCTACTCGCTACCGCGTCACTAAATGCACTCCCCGCTGCGCCAACTCGAAAGGCTAATCAGCGGGTCCGCGCGGGACGGGGGGGACATCGGTCGCTTCCGCCTTGTATGGAATACGATGGCGCTTCAAAATGTAGCCAACCGGCCAATGAATGCCTTCATGTGTCGTCATTCGTCGTCGCCCGCGTTTGACGCGCGCGAAATTTCAAATTATGTAACGGGTACGGGATTGACGTTTTATCTTATTAATCGTGGATTATATGACATAAATAATATAACTCCGAAATTTTTTCACATTTATTTTAGCCTGATACTTCTGTATTAATGGTGTCATTCATTTTATTTGGTTTGGCGGCGCCAACCTCGCCAACTGAGAGTAGTCGCCGCTGCTCCTGCACTACCGAAAACAAGGTCATCAAAAGAACCTAAGCTTATTTTCTTCAAGTGAGCCCCACCCATCTGCTCATAATAATTTCGCACGCTAAATAGAAACCGACCGAATGCAGAAATCGAGAAGGCATAACGACAACGCTTGCCGCTATCACAATAATTACCGTCTACGTAGGTAGACTAGCGCATGACGAGGAAATGACAGCTACAAAAACACTTCAAAAGGAGAGAAAAGGCTAATTAAATTTAAAAATCGCTCAAGTGCGAGTTTCACGTAGAGGGTTTCGTGGATCCGCTATACCATTATTTTATTATTATAGCCTAATGAGCTGTCACGTGGTGTGTCATCGGGTGTTTACACCCGGTTAGTAACACCCGATCACTTCATAAACGAGTGGCGATCGACCGGGGTTCTCAAAATTTTAGTGGTTGACATGCTCTAGAAAAAAGTATACCGCTATACCATACCAGTCAAAAAACCATATTCGCTTATATTATGTTTTTCTATAAAGCAAAATATTAATACCTGTGGCGCCATCTATTATTTTATTCAGTAGCGTTAATATGTACTAATCGAATCTTAGCACGTTTCTTGTATGGGGACCCCCTTAATTTTGCACTTTTTGCTTTTTGTATTATTTGTTCGCACATCCGTCATAATAATTAATAACACATATTCTGTGACGAATTTAAACCGACTACCTATTACGGTTCAAATGATACAGCCCTAGAACGGATGGACAGACAGACAACAAACAGACAGATAGACAGCGTAGGCTTAGTAATAGGCTTCCGTATGGGTACAGAACCCTAAAAATTTGAGTTCCGTATCCATATTTTTTTATGGAATGTACCACCTGGCATTGTTGGCTACACCAACTCTAATGCAACCGTGATGGCAATCCATAACACCTTGGTGAACTAGGTACCATGTCATGTTACATAACCAAAATAGAGGTATGAAAAATATTAGTTTAGCTTGCTCTTGCTCTTGTCCGAATACTTTGCGAAACGTGATGGTCGGTGTTGTGCTTTAATTTAACAAGAGTACTTGCAGCACAACAACGATTACTCTGCTTACTCCGATTGTCGTGATACCGCATGTGTATCTTATCACTGCCACGCTTGTGGAGTTACACATCTTTGTCGACGCATGTTAGGAGAGTGGTGTGAATAAAATTGTGTGCATTTTGTCTGCTTTAATTCATGAAATTGTGTGCAATAAACGACAATAGGAGTTCTATAGTTTTGAACTCTTTGCAGCTACCAGTAAATTGCCTCGCGCAAATATATAAACGAAAATAAGTCTTGTGGCTATAGAAATAAAGGCTAACAATTCGTTATGACGACATGCACTTAGAAATTGAGAACGACTGCAGTGAAATAGTTAAATAAGACGTGTGATAGCTGAAGCAGTGGATGTGTAACACTCTCCATTGCTAATAGGCTTCCGTGATCGCTTTTCCTATTACGTGCACACGCATAACTAATTTAACTTCATTCATGTCGACACTTGAGTCAATTAAATTTTACAAATTAATTAACAACATAATAATGAGAATACATATTTTTTTTTTTTTATGGATACTGACAAGGTTGGCTACATCACCTACAACATCCGTGATGTAAGCCCATAACACCGGTTGAACTTGGTGCCACGTCAGTGCTTCCCTTCGGTCGTGCCGGCTACACTGAACTGGACGGAAAACACAAACTATTTACATAGCCGTTTCGACCGACCTTTCATTCAGTGCGGTGGTACCAACCCGGGCGGGTTAAACCCTACCACCTAGTAATATAAGAAGGGAGTCAAATCCCTTAGTCGCCTTTTACGACATACACGGGGAGAGATGCAGTGGGGCTATTCTTTTAAAGTACCGGCCCCACACGGTACGGTATGGATAATATGTTGGTATTGCAAATCGAAGGATAAATTAGAGTTAACTTCTTCATACATTTTTTTTCCTTGTCTTAGTCTTAACTACGTTCCTGTAATTTATTTGTTTAGATGAAATATACCTACAACACCGGAACTTAAAAATTATATTTCGACCAGAAAAAAATAAATTTTGAATTTTTTGATGTCATGAAGTTCATTAAGCTTTATTGAGTCGTCAACTCATCACTTTAGATATTAAAAAAATAGGGGACAGACAAACGTAGATTCGACTATCTTTATTACAACAAAAAAATAATTGTAAAAATCGGATAAGGTTTAACGGGCTAAAAACCTAAATCCCGAAAGACGATTTTGTATGGAGAAAGTTAACTTCCGTCTGTCTGTCCTGCCCTTAAAGAACTGTATCTTTTGAACCGTAATGGTAGCCGGTTGATTTTTTTTTTCCAGAATATTGTGTTATTTTGGCGGATATCCTCATAAAATAACAAAAATGGGTCAAGTGCGAGTTATACTCGCGCACGGAGGTTTCCGTAGATCCGCTAGAGTCTAGACCATACCTGTCAAAAACCATATCAATGTTTTGTCTTTCTACAATACCAAATATAAAATCCTGTGGCGCCAACTGTTATTCAGTAGCGTGACTAATCGATTCTTAGCACGTTTCTTGTGAGTAGGTACTTAAGTACGTAAACAAGTAGTACTTACTAAGTACTTGAAAATGTTAGGAGACCATAAAAAACAAGTTATAATAATATTTCTGACTCAACTACCTGACTTATCTTTCGGAGAATTTGTAGAAAAATAACTTCATTATCAATAAGCATAGGTATGACCGCTAAATCAAAGCCAACAACTGACTCTTATCAATTCAATGCGTGATTCATGCTCGAGCGATCGCAGCTACGCGCTAACTAAACCAAATTCCCAATAAATAAACATGTACAAGGCGGTAGTGTTGATGCAAATATTGTGTTTACTCATAGACCGGAGGTTACACGCTCAGTCTGGCTGGCATCAGTTCAGTCCGTGACCTTGATCATTGACCAGATTGACGTCAGTCTCAGACTAACGCCAGACGTAAAATGCATTCGCACTATCAGTCTCAGTGTTGCCAACAATTTTTTCACGTTCCCGCTAGATTTTCTTTCCGAAACCACCAGAAAACCGCTAAAATGTCTTTGGCACTATTTATGTTCCTAATAGTTTACTAATAACATTAAATGACCGAATGTCAAGTCAATGTATGGAAACTTACGGTAATTTCAAAGGTAGCAATGTTGTGTTTCGAAAAAAAAATGAAAAAGAACAATCGAACAAAAATAATTAATAAAACAACCACCGTGTTTGTACCGTGTGGGGCCGGTACTTTAAAAGAATAGCCCCACTGCATCTCTCCCCGTGCATGTCGTAAAAGGCGACTAAGGGATGTGACTCCCTTCTTATATAACTAGGTGGTAGGGTTTAACCCGCCCGGGTTGGTACCACCGCACTGAATGAAAGGTCGGTCGAAACGGCTATGTAAATAGTTTGTGTTTTCCGTCCAGTTCAGTGTAGCCGGCACGACTGAAGGGAAGCGCTGACGTGGCACCAAGTTCAACCCGGTGTTATGGGCTGACATCACGGATGTTGTAGGTGATGTAGCCAACCGTGTCAGTTTCAATAAAAAAAAAAAAAAAAAAAAAAACCACAGTATGTATGTTTTGTTATTATTTATTTACATTGGTACTTCTATTCTATTCTGTGGTAATAACATTTATAGTTTTAAAGACTTCTTCAATACATTTATGAGATACCTAGACAAGCATATGCCACTAATAAAAATATGTGTGTAACTAATAAAAAAACATTTGCCGACTGGGCTACTCCAGCTATTATTATATTTTCTAAAGACAAGTTATTTTATTTATATGATCTTCTTAAACTTAACAATAATCCAGATCTTAGATCATATGTCTTCTTATCTTAGATCTTAGTCTGGCTGGATGATTGTTATGTCCAAAGAATATAATACTGCTGTTGTTGTTGTTTTCGTCATATTATAATACTGCATATGTCTGTCTGAATGAAAGACAGACAGACAGCCTATTGTCGGTCTGTCATTCAGCGTTGCCAGATGCACGACCAGATGTAATGGAACCTAAATCCGTATTAGGTATTTCGAAATCCGTATAAATGTCTTCTATGAAGAGTTTTATAGAAAATTCATATTTCCTTACTTTAATCGGGACGTAAAGTTTAGTTTGTTTTAATCTGGG
Source organism: Nematopogon swammerdamellus (assembly GCA_946902875.1). NCBI lineage: Eukaryota > Metazoa > Arthropoda > Insecta > Lepidoptera > Adelidae > Nematopogon > Nematopogon swammerdamellus. The sequence continues at coordinate 4,954,600 of OX336356.1, read as the reverse complement.
AAACCACAAGCCATAATCTTGGCAACCTCTAAAAAATACCACCAGCCACCAGATCGAATATTTTCCCACTAGAGGACCCTCTCAAACCACCAGGTTTAGTGGTTTTACCACTAAGTTGGTCACACTGATCAGTCTGCCGTCAGTCTACCCTGGCTAGACTGGCGAAAATTATCAAAATATTTAAAAATCCATCAGTCTGGTCCACCAGTCCATCGGTCAATAGATTAATCGGTCAGTCTGGCGTCAGTTTAACCAGACTGATGGACTGAACTGATACCAAACTGAGCGTGTAACCTCCGTCATATAATAAACTAGTTTTTGCCCGCGGCTTCGCTCGCGGTAAACTCAATCAATCATGCAATAAGCCAATACTGCAACGCAACGCAACAGAACTGCTATAACGCCATCTATTACTACCATTCGACACTAAATTCCCGCCATATTACATTTTCTTCGATACTGCTCAGCTGTAAGGTTTTTTAGCGTGATGGTACATAGCCTATAGTGAGCCTCAAGAACTACTCTACATTGGTTCAAACCGCATCAAAATCCGTTCTGTGGTTCCGGAGTTTACCTCAAACAAACATACATACATACAGCCAGACATACGTTCTGTAAGAAGTAGAGACAGAGATAGAGATCTCGATAGAGATTCACAGCATCTCACTGTCAGTTGGAAACACTCATCGAGATGAGTCAGTTCAAATTCGTTGAATTTAAAAGCGACTTCTCAGAACCCACGAGACGCGACGCTCGCGTGCACTCTCGCGTGCACTGACTGAGATATGCGCGCAGATATAACGCGTCAGTCGGTCACAGCGTCAGTCGGTCACACACAACTCACAGCGTTTACGTGTCCACTGCTGGGCGCAGGCCTCTTCAATCTTTCACCAGCCCTCCCGGCCTTCAGCGGTACTGAATCACCGATCGCTTCCGAAGTACCTACTTTATTTCGTCCCAAATGGCGGTTTTTAGGTTTCCGTCCGTCGGTCCGTCCGTCTGTCCGAGGGCTGTATCTCTTGAACCGTGATAGGTAGCCCGTTGAAATTTTCACAGAATATGTGTTACTACGGCGGATATAACAATAAGTAAGAAAAATAAGAAAATGTTAAAAATTAAGGGGGGCTTCGGACGTTTGTTGTAACAAACGTCCGAAAAATCGATTAGTCACACTATTGAATAATAGATGGCGCCACAGGATTTTATACATTGCATTGTTGAAAGACAAAAGATAGGCGGATGATAGCGGATAGATACGGAAACATCCGTGCGCGAGTAATACTCGCACTTAACGGATTTTTTTTTATGGAAACTGACACGGTTGGCTACATCACCTACACTACAACATCCGTGATATCAGCCCATAACACCGGGTGAACTAGGTGCCATGTCAGTGCTTCCCTTCATTGCATAATGGGTGGTAATAAAACTCGGTCAAGTGCGAGTTTTAGTCGCGCACGTTTAGTTACAGAGTTCCTGTGGCCACATTACAGATATGATCATTATATTGTATTGTTGTCATCCGATTTACATACTTATTTATGTATGCAAATTGTCAGCTCATTCGAACACCGGGAAGTGGGTCAAATTTAACTTGTAAGATTTGATCACCCACAGACAGGTGAAACTCGAGGTGAAACTAAAATAAAAGCTTGAATTCGCTTAAATTAACTTAAATTCGCCAGAATACGTAACCCTATTCAATTCACATAGTAGAAGCATCAAACACTCCCGTCATAGAATACATCAGCTGCACACTAGCAGTTTTATCGAAAAGGATAATAAAACATAATACAACACATAATGTCTAAAATAAAATCGTAGATTGAATTTTTTTTTTACCGTAGATTTGATTAGATTCAATATTATGCCTATATAGGTTGCTTCGTTAGTCTTGCCAACAATTTCGGGAGGGTTACAAACGTACTCAAATAAACACTTTACGTAAGAAAAAAACATATGTTTAAGAGCATTTTTTCTCCTAACAAAAAAATTAAATAAAATAAGTAGCTGTAAAAACCAATCATAGTGACTTACTTACAACAAACAGCTGTTCTGCGTTTGAACATAGTACGGCCATTGACCCCGTACAATGCAAGTTACCTATTGTTACACAGATACACACAGGTTAATGCTTAGGTAGCATACATGTTTTCTTAAATTTCTCGAAAAGTAATGCAAAAAACATATATTTTTTTTGCGTAACGTGTTTATTTGAGTGTGTATGTAACCCTCCCGAAATTTTTGACAAGACTAACGAAGCACCTTATATAGAATCTAATCAAATCTACGATAAAAAAAATACAGCATTTTTTCTGAGCACAAATAAATAAAAAAACTTAGTTAAGCTATATAAATGGCATAATGTCCTATCATGCACTGGTAATACCAGAGCTTTGAGTCATAAATAAATTATGTGTGTGGAGGGGCCAATGCTGCATCCTTTAAAGGCAGGCCGCAGGACCAGTTTCGTTATGACACCGCAGCAGCAGTAGGACTCAATTTATTAAACAGTTAGTTAACATCTCGAGTGTAATGTTTCGCTCAATTAAAGAATTTAGGGTAACAAACACGGACTTGTAACAAATGTATTTTTTTATGAGCCACCCATAAGGCGTTCGGCATAAAAACATGTGAGGAGCAACGGAACAAAATCACACATATCGACTTTTTTCCGTGAGTGTTTTTTATCGATTCGGCATCTTTAGCCTGAAACCTATCGAATAGCAGTTTTATAGTGTTCAAAATCACACTAATCGCTCTTGTATAATCGCTTAAAATCCAAGGTTTGCATCAGAATCACACATATCCTGGTACAAAGTCGTATTTTGATGTCAATCAAACTCTAAACATGCGATCATAATCACACAAATGAAATAGAATAATCATGGGATTGGAAAAATTTGCACCAAAATCACACATATATTAGTTTATTGACTCTCCTGTAAAAAAAGTTAATGCGGACATGTGTGATTTTGTTCCGTTGCTCCTCATGTATAAAACCCGACTATGAAAAACGAACGAAATAACAAGGAAAGTAGATGAAAAATGCTGTAGTCGGGCGTGTATAGAAAGAAGGATTCGAGTAGACAGGTAGCCCGAATTTCCCATTTTCGATTTCGATCTTTGTCAATCTTATCAGCCACGGTAGCTCAGTCGTGCGATCGGTCGACTGACGTTAGTGATCATAAGCACACCTGGGCGCGGTCAGAACTTGGATTGGTGACCGTTCAACCGTTGGAGGCTGAGCGTGGTTCGGATTCCATGTAAAACTGTAGGTCCCTTCCCTTCTTACCTTACCATTTTTTACCCCGCCCGGATTGGTATCACCGCTATTAATGAAACGTCGGTTGAAACGGCTATGTTATTTACCGGTTGGTGCGCATGCTCGGTAGGTCGATTGTACAGGGGTGCATAATGGAGAAAAAAAAATCGAACCCTAAGAGTTGAAGGCGCTGCTAAAGAAGGCTACACAAATCACAAAGGATATCATCCACTCATGTTTTCTTTCATGCATCATTTTTGCTTGTACGTACCTAACTTATGAAATGCCAACATATTTTATGCCGAAAAAATTTAGTATTGTAAATTAATTAAATTTGATGCAAGAGTTATGCGGTGCGCGTGCGCCCATTTGCAAATTCGTGACCTCTCACTTGGACTTACATAATACCTAAAATTTTGCAATAGAAAGCCAAAATAATACATGTTGATCTCTTCAGAGGTTTATTTACGTACTTTAGTGTGATAAAAAAAATATGTTAAGTGCGAGTTTTACTCGCGCACGGAGGTTTCCTTATCTATCCGCTATCAATAACCGCTCAATCGGAGTGAGGTCGATCGAAATTTACGGTGGGGAAATGACAGCACCTCACATTGCAATGTATAAAATGCTGTGGCGCCATCTATTATTCAATAGCGTGACTAATCTATTTTATTGTGCGTTTCTTGTTTGGGAGCCCCCCTTAATTTTTAACATTTTCTTATTTTTCTTATTTGCGGTGACCGCACTGAATGAAAGGTCGGTCGAAACGGCTATGTAAATAGTTTGTGTTTTCCGTCCAGTTCACTGTAGCCGAAATGAAGGGATGCATTGACATGGCACCTAATTCACCCGGTGTTATGGGCTGACATCACGGATGTTGTAGGTGATGTAGCCAACCGTGTCAGTTTCGATAAAAAAAACCACCTAAGCTGTCATACATAACCCCGTGACTTCGTCCCATATCACCTCAGAAACACCGCAACACATATTTCATTCTGGTCATAGTCATATTATGATGAGGTCTCCACAGACCGTTTCGAGGGTCAACGCACCACAAAAAAAACTAACAGAGACAGACAGATAGATAGACACGACTTCGCGGTCAGATGAGTCATGCACGCGAGCACACCCACGCAACTCTGCAGACGTTACTGCTTACGGCTAGGGTTGGCAACTGTTCGGGTTTTCAACTGTATGCAAATAGTTTGTATTACGTCGCGTCGTCGCTGCGCTCCTTAGCGACGTAATGCAAACTCTTTGCTTTAATGTTAATTTGTCAACTGTAATGTTCGGTTTTCAAATTGCAATATTAGTTTTTCAACGTAATGTTCAGTTTTCAACTGTAATGTTCGATTTTCAACTGTAATTTTCGGTTTTCAACTGTAATGTTCGGTTTTCAAATGTAATGTTCAGTTTTCAACTGTAATGTTCGATTTTCAATTGTAATGTTCAGTTTTCAACTGTAATGTTCGGTTTTCAAATGAATTGTTCGGTTTTGCAACTGTAATGTTAGCATTTCAGCTGTAATGTTAGATTTTCAACTGTAATTTTAGGTTTTAAACTGTAATGTTCGGTTTTCAACTGTACAGTTCAGTTTTCAACTGTAATGTTCAGTTTTCAAATGTAATGTTCACTTTTCAACTTTAAGGGGCCGCACGTCCCTGGTCAGAACTCAGTTCTGGCTCCCTGATTTGTCCGTGCCAAATGCCACCATTTCGCACTCACTAGCCAATCAAAATAATCTCCTGCCTTAGTTTGAGATTGCCTGCCGACCGCGGCGGTTCGTCCCGCGAACTCGACGCCGCCGCCGCCGTGGCGCGGCGGAGCGCGCGCGTCGCCACGCCGGACGTAGATAGTAAATGCTCGTGGCTTGCACTCGCGAACTTCTTTGCTTGGTGCAATACTGATGTTCTCTCTCAGGGTTACCAGTTATTATTTGGCGATACCTACCACTAACTTGCTTTGCTAACCACGATGGAATCACTATAATTATAAAGAGTTTTAGTAAATTTTGAAGTAAACTTAAGTTTACTAAATATAGAACATATACCACACATGGTGGTTGGTAGTGGATGATTTATTAATTTATTGACATATTTAATTACACATAGCTATGTATGTAGGTACAAACCCACACCCATGGTACACACATATAATTGTATTTTGCACAAATACACATAAAAGAAAAGAAAGATGTCTTTGAAAATTAGTTCATAGTACGCTAAGGGAGGGTTCTGTATCGGAAATAGATCACTTTTGAAGAACAAAGAATATTTTTTTTTACAAATTTTTTTTTTTTATTTAAAATGTAAAAAAAAAAATTCTTAATCGTTTCAGTTTCATGCCAGGAACAAAAAAGTCTTCCAACACATAGATATTTCCTTCAGAAATTGTGAAAAGCCACAATTTTAGTTTTATTAGTATGGAATAGAAAGAATTTGATTTTTTTTACCAACTTACACGTATTACATCATAATGGTAGTGAAGACTTTTTTGTTACTGTTATGAAACTGAATCGATTAGGCTATAAAAATCAACCACCTATTTTTTTTTTAAATACATAAAAAAATATTTTACATAAAAAAAAACCCAAGGTCCAAAAAAATTTATATAGGTTTTACTCCCTATATGATACAGAACCCCCCCTTAGCGTACTATGAACAAAATTATCAAAATACCAATAAAAATAAAATGTAGTCCGCCTGGGCATAGTTTAAACAGACTAGTTAACCGTCTTCATACAAGTGCGCCGATTTCGCACTCACACAAGCGCGCGCCAGCGCACGCTGTCCGTACACAACCACTACTTACATTCTCACTTCCCCCGCTTGTAGTCCGTGATGGCCGCCCCGCACAATATTTTTTTTGTTTTGTTATTTTTTACCGTGTGGGGCCGGTACTTACAAAGAATAGGCCCCCTGCATCTCGCATGTATGCATGTTGTAAAAGGCGACTAAGAGATAAGAACAAGATGCCGTGCTAAAGGGCGACAGGACCGCCACCTCTCACCTTGGCACGGTACTTTCGTCGAGTCATGCAGCAGGTGGGTCTTTGTGCCTTACTTGCTGCTTGATCGATTAAATCTTGTTCGAATGCTTTGCGAAACGTGGTGGTCGGTGTTGTGCTGTAATTTACCAGAGTTCTTGCAGAACAACACCGATTACTCTGCTTACCCCGATTGTCGGGTTTCAGCGTGTGTGATATGTATGTATATTATTTTTTTTATGGAAACTGACTCGATTGACTTTTTCTCTCTCTCTCCCTCTCTCCCTCTGTCTCTCTCTCTCCCTCTCTTTCTATCTCTCTCTGTCTATGTCACTCTTTCTATCTCACTCTTTGTATCTCACTCTTTCTATCTATCTCACTCTTTCTATCTCACTCCTTCTATCTCTCTCTTTTTCTATCTCACTCTCTTTCTATCTCTCTCTCTCTCTCTCTCTCTCTCTTTATACCTCTCTTTTTATATCTCTCTCTTTCTATCTCTCTCTTTCTATCTCCCTTCCAGACGTCCAGGGACGTTGGGTTTCGATCGTTCATAGAGTCCAAGGCGAAACTAGCGTCTCGAAAATTAGAGATCCTTTACCGATGTCGGCGATTTTTCACGCCGGCCCAACTGCTTACACTCTACAAAGCACAAGTAAGACCGGTGATGGAATATTGCAGTCATCTTTGGGAGGGTTCCCCTGAGTACCTTCTTTCAGCCTTGGATTCTATTCAGCGACGAGCCATTCGCCTGATTGGTGACTCTGTACTCACAAAGGACCTTCAACCTCTAAAGCACAGACGTATCGTTGGGTCATTGACCCTGTTTTATCGGTACTACTATGGCCGCTGCTCTGACGAACTTGCTTCCCTTATCCCTCCTCCTCCTGTTCCCCTACGCCAAACCCGCCATACTCTCGCGGAACACCCCTTTGTAGTCGACAGAAGAGTTCTTCGAACTGCACGATTCTCTAAATCGTTCTTGTGCTGCACTGCAAAGGTGTGGAACGGGCTCCCAGGGAATATCTTCCCCCACTCCTACAATCCACGGATCTTCAAATCGCGGGTTAATAGCCTTTCCCCAGAAACATTAGTCCCCCTCCAATCCGGACTGGCACCTTCTCGGAGGTGAAATTGGCTGCGCCTGAGGTTGCGACCTCGAACAGAGCCAACCAGTTCGGTAGCAATAAAAAAAAAATATAATAATAATGGGCTCACTACCTGTTAGTGTTGTGAGTTGTGGTACGGCGCACTACAATGTTAGTGTTGTGAGTTGTGTGTGACATCCCTGGTGGCTTGGAGCAGCGTAGATAGTTATTTTAAAAATGGGCTCCAGTTGCCCTACTCGTTTACTGTGGCCTGGGTAATGGCGCTTCCTGCATAGTACACCCCTGGCTATGAGAATAATCACACTCGCATGTATATAAGGTGTTTCGCTGACCATGTCATTAACTTCGGGAGGGTTACATACACACTCAAATAAACACTTTACGTAAAAAAAAACATATGTTTATAGGACCATTTTTTCTCCTAAGATCTCCGAACAAAACATTTTAATCAAATAGCCCCAAAAACGAATCATGCTTAGACCCTTCTTGCCAAACACGAAACGTAGGTACTTACCTAGTGCGCGCGACGTCGGCGGGCGGTGCGGCACAAAGGCTTTCCTTTGACGAAAGCCGCCTCCGAAGCGCTCGCTCGCCACGCCGCCGACGCGCTTGCATTGCATGCGCCCGCCCCGCGCGCATGTGTCGCGCGCGGGCGGCGCGGCGCGCGGTGCGTCGCGTCCGTCTCAGTGTCTTAGCGGCGGTCCGCGAGAGAGCACATTATTTCGCAATTTCAAAATGCCGCCGCGCCGTATCGATTCACCGACGCGCGACGCGGATATGGTGATGTTACCGAGACTCCAACTCCAATTGGAACTTAGCTGCTGCTGTGTTGATGTATGAGCAGCTAGACGGTGTGCCATCTTGGGAGCGGAGCAACGGTTCCGAGATTGGGGCGTCTTTATGCCTCGACTTGATAACGGAAGACAACTACTACTGGTGCGCATAGAAGAAGAACACGTACCCATACATACACACTATCCTCTCACACAACAAACAGCTGTTCTGTGTTTCAACACGGTCATTGACCCCATACAGTGCGACTTTCCTACTGTTACACACAGATCTAGTGACCTTGTGAGTTGTGACTTACTTACAACAAACAGCTGTTCTGTGTTTCAACACGGTCATTGACCCCGTACAATGCGACTTACCTACTGTTACACACAGATCTAGTGACCTTGTGAGTTGTGACTTACCTACAACAAACAGCTGTTTGAACATAGTACGGTCATTGATCCCGTCCGTACACTGCAAGTTACCTACTGCTAATGGTACACAGGTTGATCTGATAATATTTAGGTAACAAACATGTTTTGTTAAATTTCTCGAAAAGTAATGCTAAAAACATTTTTTTTTTTGCGTAACCTGTTTATTTGAGTGTCTATGTAACCCTCCCGAAGTTAATGACATGGTCAACGTAACACCCTATATAGCCATATCGAAATTCGGTGACAAGAGACATAGGTACACGAAACATTAATATTTAGGGTCCCGTCGCAAAATTGCGAAAAAGGGACCCTTATGAGATCGCTTTGGTTTCTGTCCGTCTGTCTGTCAGTCCGTCCGTCGCGGGACTTCAACATACATACTTTGTAATACCTGTATATTGTATATTTTTTTTACATTAACGTCGAAAATTGCTCTTTTTCAATAATCATTAGTTTTCGTCAATATTAAAACACTACTTTATTGTAAATTACTACTAAGTAACATATACACATTGTGGTATACGTAAGCAGTGATATTATTTATTGATATGATAATGGTTTTTATTTATGTTATTCTGCATGAGTGATTGAGCCATAGGGGCCAGATCACACGCTCCGACCAGTCAATACCACACGTATAACACTAATTAAACATAATGTACGTACATACACTATCATTTTACATAAATATATTTATATATTTAGAGAACTATTAAAAGAACTGACACGGTTGGCTACATCACTTACTACATCCGTGATGTCAGCCCATAACACCTTGGGGAACTAGGTGCCATGTCAGTGCTTCCCTTCGGTTGCGCCGGCTACACTGAACTGGACTAAAAATACGAACTATTTAAATAGCCGTTTCAACGAATCTTTCATTCAGTGAGGTTGTACCAACCCAGACGGGTTAAACCGTACCACCTAGTAAGGTAAGAAGGGAAGGGATCTACTGTTTTACGTGGAATCCGAACCACGGTTAGCGTCCAAGGGTCGAGCTGTCACCCAGCCATCCACTGACCGCGCCCAGGCTTACTTATGATACGGACGACAGTCGACCGACCGCCCCACTGAGCTACCAAGGCTGACAAAATTATGTAGATTACAACAAATCAGGAGTGGGTATAGTACATATTTTAGAGATTTTAAAGTACTAATTGCAAAGATTTTACAATAAAATACCGGAAGAAATGGGAAAACTAGGATGCGAAATAAAATACATATTATGTAATGCAAAATTATGCCAAATGAAAATTAAAGAAAGTTAATGTTTCTTATATCAAAATTTGCTATATCAAGTGTATATTATATATACCAAGTGAAGACTACATGAAGTGAAAATTATATGAAATGATGAAGTTGGAATAATATCATACATTATCCTGTAGAGATAGAGGTTGATAGTGGAGGCTAGAGGAGCTTACAATAGTCCCACTGGATCTCTCCCCGTGCATGTCGTAAAAGGCGACTAAGGGATAAGCGGCCTGCAGACACCCCGGTCGACTTGTGGCTTTCATGGAAGACATAGGATGGCTGTGGTAGCTGGAGACTGCGGGGTTTTGCACGAAGGTCCCCAACCAAGCGGGATTAGTTTGCAGGCCTAGAGCCAACCCCAAACCAAAACAACAACAACAATATCATACATTTTTAAAACATCGATCGACAAGAATTTTATCGACAATTCCTGAGATAACAATAATCCGGATCTCCGGACAACCAGAGGCTAAACATCCTTCCCGCAATTGGGCCTAAGATTCATTTTTTAGTCGTCATATGTTTTATTTTGTCATGTTCCGCCAACACATCTCCTAAAATCATTCAAAATAGTTAGCTTACTTAAAGATGGATTTAATACGCAACAGGCGAGTGTAAGATGTTTTAAAAAAAATACACTGAATCACGACTTAGATAATACTTACTTTTACAGGGAACCTTGTAAAATGTAACTGCCGATTGGATTTTTTTAATGTTATCGTCATTGGGCAAGCTTCTTCTCGCGATATACATACTCGCGTGCGCCGCGCCAGTTTCTACAGTCGATTGGCTTAAACCGCGGGAAAATGTCGTCCGTCGAACGTCGTCGCGCACGTCTCAGAGAATTGATGCGTTTAGCTTGCGCGGAATTAGCGCAGCAAACGCTGAAAAAGTTCAATCGCAAGAAGAGAACGAAATGGGTTCGTAAGTAGATTGAACGAAGAGATAAATATGGAGCTTCCAATACTCTAATGAAAGAATTAGCAGCCGAAGAACCAGTAGATTACAAAAATATTCTACGCATAACCAAAGATAAGTTTGAGGAATTACTTGAACTAATAAGTCCAGAAATAAAAAAAACAAGACACAGTTATGAGAAACGCCATTACATGCAGAACTAAATTGGAGATATCACTCAACTATATTGGGAGTGGCAGTAGCCTCAAACAAATGCGTGCCGTGCGCACGCACGCACGACACGACGACACGTCACGACGGGAGCGGCACGGTGCGCGAATGGCGACTAGCAGCGAGTGCCTTGTCCCACGAATCGCGCGTAGGTTTCATTAGCGGCGAGTAGCGCACTCGCCGCGAGTATAATTGAACATGTTCAATTCTACTCGCAGCTTTTTTACTCGCAGCGAGTGGATTGTAGTCGCCGCGAGTAGGTTGTCGCACACAGCGATTTCACTCGCTGCGAGCGAACTCGCAGCGAGATGTGACAGGCCCTTATCGAAACAACCGTACCGCGCTCGCCAGCCACGAGACCTTTGGGACCTCTAGAGTGCGAATCGAACAGATAATAACTTTCCGCGACCTTAACTATCAACACTTATAGCTGGGTTTGGTTCGTAACGATTCCACACAGCAATGTGTCAAAAAGAAATATTCAGGCCCCGAATGCAAAGAGCTGAAGAATCAAGAAATCTTCAGGCAAATCAGAGGGATTCATCGGATTAATTAAACCGATAACCCAGCCACCTCCCAGGCCCCGGACACCTCCAGCTACTATTGTCACACTCCCATTACCTCTCCGTGACAATGGCATCCTTTCTTCCTTTTATCCACACCTAGTCCGCTACTATCCCGTCCCATTTCCACTTCCCTTACCTGCCCCTTTTACGCCAATCCAAGGTTGCCGTGCCGACGGATGCGTGGCTAGAGGCGAGTCTAGTCTCGAGGGTGCCAAATCAAATCCTGGGGTTTGGCGCCCCCAGGCTCTAATAGCCTTACCCTGGCAAGCGGGGCTCTGCCAGGGTTGACAGTTTACTTCCCTAGCTACTCGTGGGACGAATAATGGAATTTAACATCACAAATCCTATAAATGGCGGCGATGCAGCTCGCCACTCGTCACGTCGCGTTTCACGAGGGGGCGAAAAGTGGGCAACGGAAAGCCGCTTTGCCACATTGAATGTTTGTGGAGGAATGAAAGATAAGGAGGATGAAGTGTATGAGTTGACGAATGCGAGGCAGATTGATGTGCTGGCTGTGAGCGAGACCAAGAGGAAGGGGATGGACAGGTCCACGCACGGTACTTTCACAGCCCTGGGGTCTGGTGTACCACAGAATGAAAGGGCTTGCCAAGGTGTAGGAGTTGTCCTCTCTGACCGAATGGCTCAATGCATGATAGATTACGAATGTGTGAGCCCAAGACTCCTATGGGTCCAAATTAAGGTGAGTTTGGTCCGCTTGTACGTCTTGGTAGTGTATGCCCCGGACATGTCCAAGCCCATCAAGGACCGCGACGAGTTCTGGGAGAGTGTGAGAGAAATACTTAATGCATGTGAGGGGAATGAGAGAGTGTTAATGATGGGAGACTTTAATGGATGGGTTGGCGTGAAAAGGGATGGCTATGAGTCTGTACTTGGAAAGTTTGGTGACGAACGAAAAAACGAGAATGGTGTTAGTTTGCTCGAGGTGTGCCTGAAAAAGAATATTTTTGTGACAAACACAATGTTTGACCACAAAAAGATTCATATGTATACTTGGCAGAGACAGGAAGAAAGAAGTATGATAGATTTTGTGATAGTTGACGAAAGATTAAGAGGCAATGTTGTAGACACAAGGGTTCATCGTGGAGCCAATGTTGGAACAGACCACTTCCTGGTGGTATGCCGAATCAGGGGTCTGTTCAAGCGTTGGCGACACCGAAATCATTATTTCACGATAAACCAGTAGCGCATTTTAGCACGCTACAGCCTCTTGTACGCCGACGATCAAGTGATACTTGCGTCGTCGGTGGGCGAGTTGCAGGACATGGTAACTGTTATGGTTGAAGCATTTAAAAGGAAGGGAATGAAAGTGAATGTAAACAAGACGAAAGTAATGGTACTGGAAAGGAATGAAATAGTGACCGAATGCGACGTAAGGATTGGGAATGAGAGACTGGAGCAAGTGAACGAATTCGTATATCTGGGGAATATGGATAGATAGATAGATAGATAGAAATACTTTATTGCTCCAAAAAACATTTAACATAAACAAGCAATAAGAAATTTACATGAGGGGCAAAGGCGGACTTATCCCTTACAGGGATTTCTCCCAGTCAACCTTTGGATGTTTGAGAGTCGTATGTTGCGAGATATAAGTAGGTAGTAGCAAAAGACTTGAGTGTGGGAATGTGAAATATAATATAAGGAAAATAACTATAATATACTATAATATACAGTATACACTACATATAAGTACATACTAGTTAATTAAACGCATAAATTACTATTTACAGATTAAATTAAATACATATGAATTACAATTTATATAATACATAATACCTAAATATATACATACATACTTGTCCCTTCAGAATTAAAGGATTTTTTAGCTTTTGACTTCACACTGACGGAGATAGTACAACTTTAAGTGTTTTTTGAATAACGGAAGCGACTTGCAGTGCCGTATACAGTGAGGTAGTAGATTCCACAGCCGAGCTGCGTGCACAGAAAAGGAGTTTGTGTAATATCCAGTTTTGTGCGTGGAAATGGCTAAGATATTATCATCACTTGACCAAAGCGTTACACCGTGGGAAGATGCGCGAAAACTGAAAACGCGAAGATAGGTACTCGGGAGCAGAAGGGTTGTTGATACAAGAATAAAGAAGGCCAAGAATGTGGGAATTTCTGCGGAGACGGATTGGGAGCCACTTGAGACGTCTGCGGTATTGTGAAACATGGTCGTACTTACGTAAACCGAAAATGAAGCGTATACACATGTTTTGCAGACGCTCAAGTTTGTCCAGGAGTTCCTCAGTAACGTCCAGGCAACACACATCCGCATAATCAAGGATGGGGAGAAGCAGCGATTGTGCTAGAATTGTCTTTGTGGAGGTCGGAAGAAGGTTCTCCAGCCGCCTCAGGGAGTGCACCGCAGCATAGACTTTTCGACTGACCTCATTGACCTGAGCCTGCCAAGATAGCGTATCATCCATAAGAATTCCCAGGTTTTTGACAACCCTAATATATGGTATGGCAGTACCGTTGTACATAATCTCAGGTAACGAGTCACAATCAATCCTCGATAGTAGTCGAGGACTTCCGGCAATCATAATTCCGGAATATGTTCACGCGGGATGGAAAATGTGAAGGAGATGTAGAAAAGAGAGTGAAAGCCGGCAACCAAGTGAATGGAGCGTTGCACGCTATTATGAGCAGCCAAAGCATGTCAACTAGGGCACGTTTGGCTGTCCATGGTGGAGTGATGACCCCTACACTTATGTACGGGAGTGAAAGTTGGGCATGGCAGAAGAAGCATGAAAGCAGGATTAATGCTGTGGAAATGCGCGCGTTGAGGAGTATGTGTGGAGTTACAATGACAGATAGATTGAGAAATAGTGTAGTGCGAGAGCGCTGTGGGCTGAAAGAAGATATAGTGACAAGGATTGAGAAAGGGATGCTTCGGTGGTTCGGTCATGTTGGAAGAATGGATGATAGGAGACTAACGGAAGAAATTTATGAAGCAATTATGAGTGGAAGAGTCGGGAAACGTCGCCCTAGACGCACTTACCTGGACCAGATCGGGCATGTGCTCAAAAAAGGGCAAGTGCGTAGTACCCGTAACCGACGAGCATGCATGAAGAACATTATGGGAGTGGAAGAGGCGGCAGAGGTGTGTCAGGATCGTGGCACGTGGAGATCCGTTGTCTCTGCCTACCCCACCGGGAAACAGGCGTGACGATATGTATGTATGTATGTATGTATGTACCCAGCCAATAACGAACACCAGATCAAAATCATTTCCGGTTATCGATACAGTGTTCAGTGGGGCACACTGTGTTCAGTGATCGCGCGCGCGCCTGGGAAAAGCGATGCGTGCACGACGAAGAAGTACGAACCCACCCCCACCGCTCCTCACGCCGCGCGCGGTGGCGGGGGCGGCGCCGCGCCGCGCGCGCTCCGCTCAATGACCAGCCAATTAGTACAATAATTGGATCACAGATGGCGCGCAGCGCCCCGTTTCACCTAGCCGGTAACCGGCACGAAGGAGAGAGACAGAGCAAATATACTGACTGACGGACGTCTAGCTCGCTCGCACTTACGCATTCACTATGTGATGATTTATAGCAGATTTATACAAATTGGTAATTAGGATTGAGTACTGACCTATCCTATGTCACTCCAAGGATTTTCTAGAACATTTTCGTATATATTTCATTGAGATCCAACGCTTCGTTTACGCGCTAGAGAGGTTTTTTGCAATTTTTGTACCTAGAATTAGTAAAAATCTTATAATGTGTCGTAAAACAGAAACAAAAATATATTTATAGCAAAATAACCCCATGGATTCTGCAAAAAATATATTAACAGTTCTCATCTCTGTTGGTGGGTAAACCCAGTCGTCATACATTTTTGTCCATGGTCCTTTGTCAATAACTTTTTTTTGTGGGAAGCGCGACATATGGCGCACGTTAGACTAACGCGTAAGTGTAGTCTGATGGCGCCCACGGGCATTCGGATATTTACAGGGCTGCGAATACGATGTCAGCCGCACCTTCACATTATGTTTGAAGGACCCCAGACTGAACATAGGAGCAAAGGATGCAGGTGGGAGTACTTTTCAGAATATTTCCTATAAAGTAGGTATTCCGAAAAAACATTTTTTTGCATAAATTGCTAAATTTTGTATTAATTGTGCACTTTTTCGGTGTATAAATTTTTTTTTGTGTTCTATATCACACATAATATATATTACACCATGTTAAGAAAGCATGGGCGGCGACGACGCGACGGTCGGATTCACCTTGTTTATTTAAATAACAGCGAGTGATTTATGTGCACCGCAACATATACTGCGCAAGCGTGGATAGACGGAGGCGACGACGCGGACGCGGACGGAGCGGACGGACGTCGGCATCCCGTCATCCCCGTGCCGTCTTCTTGGTTGCGATTAAACTGAAGGCGAAATTCGAATTAGGAAACGTAAGCTCAATGGCTGAATGGTATATGCTTTGCTTTTCAATCCAGTTACGCGGGTTCGAATCTCACTTTTGCGAATTATTTTTCTTTTGTTTTTTATTGTTTATTATGTATTATTAGCAAATTAAAAATAGGTTTGGGTTCTTTTTACAGCCACATAAAAACAAAATTTTCGATAGTATATTTTTGAGTATTGTTTGGGCCAAAAAAAAATTTGATTTACATTTTTTTTTTATAAACCACACGAAAAGTTTTTTTTTTTGGAGTACTTCCACACAAAAACTTAATTTTCGGGAATAGTTCAGCGTAAGTAACCCCAGCCGACCACGTTCGCATACGGCAATGAAATCAAACATAAAAAGCGCGAAATGTTCCCATAGTAAAGATTCCATATATGCATCGGTGTAAGCAGAGTAATCGGTGTTGTGCTGCAAGTACACTTGTAAATTACAGCACAACACCGACCACCACGTTTAGCAAAGTATTCGGACAAGGTAACTATCAAGCAGCAAGTAAGGCAAGAAGACCTACCCGCTGCATGACTCGGTGGAAAGACCGTTCCAAGGTGAGAAGTGGCTATCCTGTCGCCCTTTAGCACGGCATCTTGTCCTTATCCCTTAGTCGTCTTTTACGACATGCAAGGGGAGAGATGCAGTGGTACCGGCCCCACACGGTTCAAAATTGTCTACAAACTCTTTGATTGCCCTATACAAAAAAAATTACCTAAACAAGCCAGGATGGTTCACTTTCCACTTACGTTTTCTTGTGTACGTCTTCCTTAAAAATTATATAATGATGGAGGGGAAAAAATAAATATTTCTAATTTCTTAATTTGTAAGTCTTCTTTTTATAACAAAACAGCTTTACTCACGGTTGTTCCGACCTATGTTGCTCGCTTGGCCATACGCTTGGCCCGAAACGTCGAGCAACATAATTTCTTAATTTGTAAGTCTTCTTTTTATAACAAAACAGCTTTACTCACGGTTGTTCCGACCTATGTTGCTCGCTTGGCCATACGCTTGGCCCGAAACGTCGAGCAACATAGCTCGGAACAACCGTGAGTAAAGCTGTTTTGTTATAAAAAAATAATGTCTAGCAACCACGGTAATTTAAAAACCCATGTAAGTCTTCTTGTTACCCATTATTTTTATTTTCAAATTAGTGTGCGAAACAATGTATAAGAGCGACTTGTCGTGTGCAATGTGTCAAATTTGCGGATATGTCCGGCCGGAAGACACCCGCTCTGGTCGGCCTCTGCCAACAGACTGACTGAACTACCGTAGCAGCTAGTAATATAAACCGATTTTAGCATGCGGCGATACGGGTCAATATTGCTAAGCAAGCTTTCTACTGCACAAATGAGAGCGCTTAAAATTTGATTTTTTCCCCAGTTTTCCTTAAATTTATCGGAAAGTAAATGCTTTATCGAAAAACTACAAGATACGATTTCTAGTAGATTAATATAGCTTTCCAATGATGTAAAAAAAATTGACAGTTCTCGCTCAAAATTCTGAGATCTCGCAATTAAAAGATTTTTGGGTAAAGCAGTCTTTGCTATTTTTTTTCTGTGTTTCTAGAAGATTTTTGAAAATTCTGTTGGATACGATTTTTGTAATGTACCCTTCTCTATACAGATGATTTTTTTTATGCTTCGCATATGTCCGGTTACTTCAATTCTCGCGATGAAAAATTGGTCGATTTTGATTTCAATTAAAAAAAAGTAGCGGCTTACGGCCGCTTAATGTTCGGTTATTATTACTTAACTGTAATGTTCGATTTTAACTGTAATATAATGTTCGGTTTCAACTGTAATTTTCGGTTTTCAACTGTAATGTTCGGTTTTAACTGTAACGTTCGGTTTTTAGATGGTGTGCTCCGGCTCAGTTTTGCCACTTATGCTCGGTTAAAATAATTTAAAAGAACATGCGTTCTATTTCAAACTGGCTGAAGTCCACACAATAATTCGAAGAAAGCAATTAGGTCAATGGGTGACATCTCTAATGGAGAACGTATCATCGCTACACTCAACGTATCGAGGGTTCGCTTAATGGACGACACTCTATTTAATGACCTATTATTATAAAAGTTATTTCGCTCCGTTCCGGTGACACTTTGGGGTGCAACAATATTTTCAGGTTACTTGAAGGCTAAGATTCTTTCTGCTTTAGCCCAGACGTTTGGACCGAAACGTCAGTAAAAGTGTAATGTTAGACCTTACTATTAATAAAATTCTTTTAATGACTTATCTTTACCTTTTGAATGCAGGGTATCTTTAGAACCATAACAGGTAGTCGGTAGAAATTTTCACATAATATTGTGTTATTATGGCGGACATCCTATCCTTACCTATAATAAAATCCAACGTCTGCTTTCTGTCTGAGTCTATGTATGTCTGTCTGTCCGCTTATAACTCGAGAACGACTGAACCGATTTTAATAAAACAAAATTCTACGGATAGCTTGATTGTTCCCATCAACTATAGGCTACTTACGATCACGCTAAATAGCTTATGAGGTTAGCAGTGAAGTGAAATATGAGAGCGGGCGGAGCCGCGGGCACAGCTTGTCAAATAATAAAAACAAAACGAATAGTAAAAAAACCGTTTAAAAATAAAGGGGTCCCCATACAAGAAACGTGTTTTTTCAAGTTTTTGTTTGGTTTTGCTCTACCGTAAAAACGGTGATACGTGGTGAAACAACAAAATAATAAAAACCGGCCAATTACGTGTCGGTACAGAAATCTAGGTGCGCGAGTCCAACTCGCACTTGCCCGGTTTTTTTGTGCATACCAATATGTGTGTCTGTGCCGAGGGACCAATATGGTGCAGTCGACAGAGCCAAAATCACCTCTCCACGCTCAGTGAGGCGCCATGCTGGCAGATTTGCTGACTGCTGCTGCTATAGGCTGTCTATTCCGTTAATACGAGATTTGAAGACACCCAGGTCAAAGGGTATGGGAAACACACTCGCCGGTAGACAGCTCCACACCCATTTACATACAGGGTGTCCCGAAAGTCAACGTCATCCCTTGGAGGGCTGATAGGCCAGCTCAGGACTGACCAGAATATCACAATATGACCTTAATAAAAAATCGTTAGTTTTCGAGATATTTGGACTTTTATTTATTTCGTTAAAATCGACACCCTAGATCAGTTTTTCGAGTGCCACAGATACAAAATTCCATATTCTAAGATTCTATTTTTTGTTACGCAACCCTGTATAGCAATGCTATTGATCACAGTTCAAAAAAGAAAAAAAAATATCGTGCTATACCCCAAAAAATTTTTTTTTTGTCTGATTCATAGTAATTTATTTTTTAATAGTCAATTTCGACCCTTCATACTGTAAAAAAAATTTACCACGTTAACCTGGCAAGTTATTTAAAAAAATTGCTCATTTAGTGTGGTCTTCAAAATGGTATAACGTTTGCTATATTTTGTTTTAGAAAAAAAGATATTGCCATTTTAGTGCAAAAGGAGCTTGTTGTAAATGTATTTCAGATATTAGTAATTCGAATGAACCCGGCTATCACTTTTAAACAATTTTGCCAAATTCGGCTTAATTTTGTAGTTTGAATTTAGAATTAGAGTAACGTCGTTTGACTTTACAGTGAGATAGTGACATGAGTAAGAGTGAGAAAGGTAGTGACGCCGTAATTTAGCAGTATGTTACGCTACTTCTTTAAATGCAATTTTCGTGTGCATCGTTTCGTCACGTTCTGTCACGAGTCAGTCGTTCTGTAGTGTGCGCTATCTGGACTTGTGTGTTGCCTACTTGATGTCTAGTGATTTGAACTTCTTGTATTGGAGATAATAACGTACTGACCTGGCCTTTTTGTGGTCTCTGTGTTTTTGTTACGCTTTTGATACGCGTGTTACTACTCGCGATGCCGTATCAGTATACTGCTCAGGAATACGCTAACATGCATTACATTTATGGCGAATGCAGGGGCAATGGTGTTGCTGCAGCTAACCTGTATCGCGAAAGATACCCGAATGCCTTGAGATATCCTGATCATCGCGTGTTCATAAATGTCCACCTGGCATATGGAGAAGGCAGAATGCCTCACAATCGCGATAGAATTGGAAGACCACGTATGGATTACGATGAGCACGTTTTACAAGAAATTGAAAATGATCCGACTACATCGGCGCGAGCAATTGAAAGCCATACAGGGATATCGAAATCTACTGTAAATAGAATTACGCGACGGTATCAATACCACCCATATCATGTGCAACGTGTGCAAGCATTGCTTCCTCGTGACTACGCACAACAACGTGTCCAGTTTTGCCGAACAATGCTGCAGAAACATAGAGAACCAGATTTCTTAGATACAATTTTATGGACAGATGAAAGCACATTCAAAAAAGATGGCTTCATGAACATGCACAATCTACATAGTTATGCACTTGGAAACCCACATTCAATGCGAGAAGAAAGATCACAGTATCGCTTTAAAGTTAATCTGTGGACTGGCATCTTCAACGGCCAAGTAATTGGCCCCTTTGAATTACCTGAAAATCTAAACTGGGAAATTTATCTTGATTTTTTAGAAAATCAACTGCCAAATCTGTTGGAGGATGTGCCTTTGGCCACACGCAGGGCAATGTGGTTTCAAAATGATGGCTGCCCAGCTCATTATGCACGAGGAGTGAGAAATTATCTGGATCAAGCTTATCAAGAGAGATGGATCGGCCGTCTTGGTCCCATTTTGTGGCCTCCCCGGTCCCCGGATTTAAATCCCCTTGATTTTTATTACTGGGGTCACCTAAAGGAGAAGGTCTATGCAAAACCTATAAATAACGTAAATGAATTGAAGCACCGCATTAATGAAGCAGCACAACAAATAAATGTGGCAGGAAGTGCAAGACTAATAAAAAGATCTTTCTTAAAAAGATGTCGTTCTTGCATTCGACTTGGTGGAAGGCAATTTGAACACACTATTTGATGTTTATTTGTGTTTTGTTTAGTTCTAAATAAATACCGGTCGCTTAAATTTAACAAGTGTTTTTATTCAAATTACTAATTACTGAAATACATTTACAACAAGCTCCTTTTGCACTAAAATGGCAATATATTTTTTTCTAAAACAAAATATAGCAAATGTTATACCATTTTGAAGACCACACTAAACGAGCAATTTTTTTAAATAAATTGCCAGTTTAACTTGGTAAATTTTTTTTACAGTATGAAGGGTCGAAATTGACTATCAATACTAATAATAAATCTGTAAGAGATGGTCATGGAGTAAGTTGCTTTGTTTTATGAGATATTGAGTTTGTAGACTCTATATATGATACTAAAGCTAAATTGACGGTTTTTAGAAATCTTTTCTGTATGTATGTATGTATGTATGTTCCGCCATAACTCTTAAACCGATTATCTGAATTTGATGAAATTTTGTAAAAGCACATTTGCCTATACGGGACACAGGATAGGCTAAATAGAATTCACTTGCGGTTACGCTAAGATGTGGCTCCCATACAAATCGATATGTTCCGTCCGCCGTTTACCGCGAGTAGGTATATGAACGAGCCGGCGAGACGCGACGCAGGGCGACGACGGCGGGTCGGCGGCTGGCGGGAGGTGGCGCGGCGCGGGGAGGTGGCGCGATGGCGCGCGGGTGCCGCCCGCACCGCACTCACCGTATAATAGAATACCAAAAGTTTTATTTGATTTCATTTTAATTTTTTGATCTTACTCATATGTACAAGGTGGGATGCATGTAGGTAAGCTAAAATATGACGTCACCGACACATTTACCGGGAAAATTGTCAATGCTTAGTTTCTAAGTAACGCACATACAAAACACATAAATCAGTAAAATGAGCAAGGTGGCGCAAATACAACAATAATAAAGAACATAATCATTATTATTATTTGCAGGTACAACGAGTCATCAAAGTTAGAAGATTTTTTTTTTCAATTCGTTTCAATAGTAATTAATTATGAATGATTTATAGAGATTAACTAGCTTTTGCCCGCAGTTTCGCTCGCGTGAAATTCGTATTTCAAAGAAGAAAGTAAGTAACTGAGGGCGAGGCCGAAGGCCGAGCTTTATTCAGGAAGATTATAAACCTTCTCGAAGAAAGTAAGTTACTGAGGGCGAGGCCGAAGGCCGAGCTGCCTTCAGGAAGACTATAAACCATCTCGAAGAAAGTAAGTAACAAAGGGCGAGGCCGTAGGCCGAGCTTCGTTCAGGAAAACGATAAACCATATCTAAGTAAATATGTAATTAAGGGCGAGGCCGAAGGCCGAGCTGCGTTCAGGAAGACCATAATTCTTCTCGAAGAAAGTAAGAAACTAAGGGCGAGGCCGAAGGCCGAGCTGCGTTCAGGAAGACTATAAACCTTCTCGAAGAAATTAAGTAACAAATGGCGAGGCCGAAGGCCGAGCTGCGTTCAGGAAGACTATAAACCTTCTCGAAGAAATTAAGTAACAAAGGGCGAGGCCGAAGGCCGAGCTGCGTTCAGGAAGACCAAAAACCTTAGCTAAGAAAGCAAGTAGTTACTTGGGGGCGAGGCCGATCGCCTAGCTACGTTCAGGAAGACTATTAAACTTCTCGAAGAAAGTAACTGAGGGCGAGGCCGAAGGCCGAGCTGCGTTCAGGAAGACTATAAACCTTCTCGAAGACAGTAACTATGGGCGAGGCCGAAGGCCGAGCTGTGTTCAGAAAGACTATAAACCTTCTCGAAGAAAGTAAGTAACTAAGGACAAGGCCGAAGGCCGCTCTGCGTTCAAGAAGACCATAAATCTTCTCGAAGAAAGTAAGTAACAAAGGGCGAGGGCGAAGGCCGAGCTGCGTTCAGGAAGACTATAAACCTTCTCGAAGACAGTGAGTAACTATGGGCGAGGCCGAAGGCCGAGCTGCGTTCAGAAAGACTATAAACCTTCTCGAAGAAAGTAAGTAACTAAGGGCAAGGCTTCGGCCTTGCCGCTCTGCGTTCAAGAAGACCACAAACCTTCTCGAAGAAAATAAGTAACAAAGGGCGAGGCCGAAACCCGAGCTGCGTTCAGGAAGACGATAAACCTTATCTGTGAAAATAAGTAATTAAGGGTGACGCCGAAGGCCGAGCTACGTTCAGCAAGAGCATAAACCTTCTCGAAGAAAGTAAGTAACTAAGGGCGAGGCCGAAGTCCGAGCTGCGTTCAGGAAGACTATAAACCTTCTCGGTGAGAGTAAGTATAAACTATAGGTGAGGCCGAAGGCCCAGCTGCGTTTAAGAAGAGGATAAACCTTCTCGATGAAAGTAAGTAACGCAGAGCGGCCTTCGGCCTTGCCCTCAGTTGCTTACTTTCTTCGAGAAGGTTTATAGTCTTCCTGAACGTAGCTCGGCCTTCGGCCTCGCCCTTAGTTACTTACTTTCTTAGATAAGGTTTTTGTACTGTGTGGGGTCGGTACTTAATAAGAATAGTCCCACTGCATCTCTCCCCGTGCATGTCGTAAAAGGTGACTAAGGGATAAGCGGCCTGCAGACACCCCGGTCGACTTGCGGCTTTCATGGAAGACATAGGCTGGCTGGGGTAGCTGGAGACTGCGGGGTTTTGCACGAAGGTCCCCAACCAAGCGGGATTAGTTTGCAGGCCTAGAGCCAACCCCAAACCAAAACAACAACAACAACAGATAAGGTTTTTCGTCTTCCTGAATGCAGCTCGGCCTTCGGCCTCGCCCTTTGTTATTTAATTTCTTCGAGAAGGGTTAAAGTCTTAATGAACGCGGCTCGGCCTACGGCCTCGCCCTTAGTTACTTACTTTATTCGAGAAGGTTTATCATCTTTCTGAACGAACCTCGGCATTCGGCCTCGCCCTCAGTTACTTACTTTTTCGAGAAGGTTTTAGCTTATTCTTGAACGTAGTTCGGCCTTCAGCCTCGCCCATAGTTACTTACTGTCTTCGAGAAGGTTTATTGTCTTCCTGAACGTAGCTCGGCCTTCGGCCTCGCCCTTAATTACTTACTTTCTTTGAGAAGGTTTACGGTCTTCCTGAACGCAGCTCGGCCTTCGGCCTCGCCCTCAGTAACTTACTTTCTTCTAGAAGGTTTAAAGTCTTCCTGAATGCAGTTCGGCCTTCGGCCTCGCCCTCAGTTACTTACTTTCTTCTTTGAAATACGAATTTCACGCGAGCGAAGCCGCGGGCAAAAGCTAGTTACAAAATAAATTACTATGAATCAAGACAAAAAAAAATTTTTAGGGGTATAGCACGATAATTTTTTTTTTCTTTTTTGAACTGTGATCAATAGCATTGCTATACAGGGTTGCGTAACAAAAAATAGAATCTTAGAATATGGAATTTTGTACCTGTGGCACTCGAAAAACTGATCTAGGGTGTCGATTTTGACAAAATTAATAAAAGTCAAAATATCTCGAAAACTAACGATTTTTTATTAAGGTCATATTGTGATATTCTGGTCAGTCCTGAGCTGGCCTATCAGCCCTCCAAGGGATGACGTTGACTTTTGGGACACCCTGTATATACGCAACATCACGCCTCGATTCCTAATGGCGTAGACAGAGACAATATAGATCTCCATGGTGCAACGATCCTGACACACCTCTGTTGATTTAATGTAGGGTTGCCATAAAGGTGCAGGTACTGATCGGGACACTATATCAAAACTTGGTTGTCTTTGAGCGAGGAAATGCAGCACCTGTTCTATGAATATTAAATTAAATTTTGGATGATAGGTATCTTTTACATTTAAAGATAGATTATGCATAAATTCTATTAGATAATTAGGTAGGCAATGGTTTTAAATGTCCATAGCCAATAAATTATAGGCACCAGAAAAGTGTCCGATTCATAACGATCCACTCAGCCTTGTAAGCTCACAGATAGTTAGCCAAAAGTCTTCATCGATTGAATGTTCGTTGTCTATGTATACACATAATTGACATCTGCGACTGACATTTGCGGACTTATGATGCCTGAAACGCTCTGTAAGGAGTGTTAAGAAATAAGAAGAGACACTAAAATATTTTATTTGATAATATTAGTATGTATAAAACTAACTGGCTTTTGGTTCCCGACCGGGACATTCGGTGGTCAGGCAGGCGGGACGACCGGGACTGAGATTCTAAACCGGTGACAAGTCCCGGTGTACCGGGATGAATGGCAACCCTAATTTAATGTCAATATTTATCAACATTTCAGGTGTGGATTCCATCCGGTGTTACCAATGCGCCATCACCCCGTCAAATTACGTGAACGAATCCAAGCCGCTCTGCGGACACTTCGACTATTCGGAGAAGTTCGAGGTCAACTGTCCCTACTCCACCATGTGCATGAAGCAGGACATCAATTTGAGCATACAGAATGGAGGTGAGTTTATTGGTAAACGTCCTATACGCCTTCAGTGTGCTAGATCAATAATGTTTTAAAGCGTTCTATACAATATTGGAGGAGAATTTGGTATTCAATAGAAAACATTGCCATCTAGCGGTAAACTAATGCAACGCTTTGTGAAGTAGTATGCTGGGCAAGGACCGCGCTGTTGAAGTGAAGGATAACTAGAGTATTACCATCGAACGTTCGGCGAACGGTCGTCGGCCCGTTCGGCGATTTGTAAATATTTTGGAAATTACGTAATATACCTACGTGCACTTATTTGTGATATATGTTACGCCGTCATCCTTGTTTCTCTTTCCAGTACGATTTTTACAGTGTCGCAAGGGACACGTAGGTTTTTTAACAGTGAAGCAGCAAGTGTAGTTTTGCACGTATTGTATTATCCTCCTAAGCCCCCAAGGACAGTGAATAAAGGACCAACCTCCGACCAAAACTTCCGTTACCATTAAAAATGTACCCAAATTCACATTGCAGTTCAAATAAAGGCGGTGCTGCGAGACTGCGCGTCGCAGAAGCATGAGTACCAGGACTACGTGTCCGGCAACTGGGAGCCGAAGGTAGAGATCCTCGAGCCATACGAGGTGGGATGCAAGGAGACTGACGACAAGGGCGCCAGGACTTCACCCACCAGGTACAATCGACTGTATTACAATAAACCATTGCTGTCCAAGTGTTTTTTTTTTATGGAATCTGACACGGTTGGCTACCTCACCTACAACATCCGTGATGTCAGCCCATAACACCGGGTGAACTTGGTGCCACGTCAGTGCTTCCCTTCAGTCGTGCTGGCTACACTGAACTGTATGGGAAACACAGACTATTTAGGCGGTTTATACCGCCCGGGTTGATACCACCGCCCGGACTGAATGAAACGTCGGTCGAAATGGCTATGTATAAATAGTTCGTGTTTTCCGTCCAGTGCAGTGTAGCCGACATGAAATGAAGGGAAGCACTGACATGGCACCTAGTTCACCCGGTTTTATGGGCTGACATCACGGATGTCGTAGGTGATGTAGCCAACCGTGTCAGATTCCATAAAAAAAAATTATAATATTACATATTTCCGCCAAGCTCAGCAGGCGCCTATAAGTTGAGACAAACAGGGACAGTCAGCAACATAAGTTATTACACCAAATAAACGTGTCTGTTCGCGGGCGCCTAAAATGAAGGCCGCGTGCGACCGGGTGCCCCCGTCCGTACTACCGGTTCGACACCACTGCACTATACCGTCAGACCGAGGGGTTAGTTAGTCACTAGAGCAAAAAGTGTATACCAGATTACCTGTAGGCAAGATTACCAGGATTACCTTGTCATTTCCAGATTCCGAAGGATTCCAAAGATTCTTAGGGATTTCCAAGATTCTTTAAGGACGCCCAAAGATTTCTAAGGGATTACCCTGGATTTCTAAGGGATTACCAAAGATTTCTAGGATTACCAAAGATTCTAGGATTTCGTAAGATTTCTAAGGACTACCAAAGATTCCTAGGGATTACCAAAGATTCCTAGAGGATTACCTAAGAGTACCTGAGATTAACAAGTTTTTGATCGGATTGCCAATGATTTCTTTGGGATTCCTAGATACCCTGGGATTACTCGAGACTGCTTAAAATTTCCAGATTCCTCGGACTCCCACCTAAGATTACCTGAGATTACCAAGACTTTGATCGGATTCCCAATGATTCCCTTGGGTTTCCTACATTCCCTGGGATTACTCGGGACCGCCTAAGATTTCCAGATTCCTCGGACTCCCACCTAAGGTTACCTGAGATTACCAAACAATTGTACACCAGATTCCCTAAGTGACTGACCTCTCGCGTCAGACCCTGCTGCTCCCGCCATTTTAGACTTCTGACAATATTGGCCATAATATGTAACGCCTCCTTGTTCCCGTCTGATTTTATACTCAACCGATCACTAATAAGAATGTCGAACATTGCAGACACTGCTACTGCCGGGGTAACCTCTGCAATGCTGCGCCGCCGTCCGGCAACAACGACTCGTTCCACACGGACGCCATGGCTGTGATACTAGTGTTCAACCTACTCAAGTACATACGTAGCCTTAGGTAGTCCGCTCTGTGCCACCGAAGGTCTCCGCGCACACGAACGATTTTTATCCAACTAAACTGCTTCGTTGAGTTGGCCATGACGACGACGACCGATTTCTCTCCAAGCCAACTGTTTAGTCGTTGAAGTGCGCGAGCACACGGAGGATTATTTATTCAGTCGTTCGCAAAACTGCAGCGTTCGTTAGAAGATTGGTGGATGACTAAACAATATTCACCCGCCACTGACCCGAGCGCACCAGCCTTGCGGCCATAGCACCAGCACTGTGTTACGACTTCATGATGGGACAATCACTTGAAGATCGTTGCACGCAGGGAGGCCCGCTGCCGGGATGTGCCGGGTGGATGACTAAACAATTGGCGGATGACTAAACAGTTGGCGGATGATTAAACAGTTGGCGGATGACTAAACAGTTGGCGCCGCGCCGCTGCTATAGGCGTCCATAGTGCAAGTCCATCCACTTTATGAAGTTGTACAACTTTTAAATTGAATCGTGGGGCGACGTTGAAAATGAAAACGAATAAGTTTTATTTTTCTTGTTTAACACACACAACGGATGATATAACACATAGAGTTGGCAACTAAACAGTTGAGTTGACGTAGTGTGTGCGTATCCTCTATATTTTGGCATGTATTTTGGAAGGTTTTTGATAACGACTAAACTGTTTAGTTGGATAAAAATCTTTCGTGTGCCGGAGCCCTAAGGCATCAGAACAATATATTGCTAGTGAGAAATCTGATTTCTATTTTCGACTTCAAACGAGTCTCTTGAGATTATCACAAATGTTTTGATACGATATAGACAGCCTGTTCAGAAGTAAGATTTTATTTTTTATGGAAAACCGGCATGTGTGCCTGTGCGAAAGAATAAAGAATAAAGAGCCCCAGGTTATATGTAGGTGGTAGGGAACACACTCACCGGAAGACCGTTCTATATTTTCGCAGAATGATGATTTCGAAAAGCGATGCGTTCTCAGAATTTTGGTGTCAACAACATGTGGATGTTCCGAGCGAGTCCGGCGGGTGTGGCGGATGTGGATCGGGGCAGGCAGGAGTGATGAGGGAAGCCAGTTCATCGGAGCATCGGCAATGGTGATGATTAAAACGGCAGCTGGCAAAGTGCCTCAAATTGCATATAGTGATAATACCGTGTGGTGCCGGTACTTAAAAAGAATAGCCCCACTGCATCTCTCCCCGTGCATGTCGTAAAAGGCGACTAAGGGATAAGGACAAGATATCGTGCTAAAGGGCGACGGGCTCGCCACCTCTCACCTTGGCACGGTACTTCCACCGAGTCATGCAGCAGGTGGGTCTTCGTGCCTTACTTGCTGCTTGATCGATTTAATCTTGTTCGAATACTTTGCGAAACGTGGTGGTCGGTGTTGTGCTGTAATTTACTAGAGTACTTGCAGCACAACACCGATTACTCTGCTTACCCCGATTGTCGGGATTCAGCGTGTGTGATATGTATGTATGTATGATAATATCATTATCATAATATTAACGAAATCTAAATATGTAATCATATCCATTTATTGACTGAGTGCTTTGCAAACAATGGGACTGTTGGGCTACAGAACATTTATCGATTTATTTTTACCCGACTGCGCCAAGTAAAAAGGAGGGTTATTTGTTTCTTATTTGTATTGTATATTTGTTTGTTGTTGTATTGTATGTCATTATTGTTTTTCAAGGCACTTTGACAGCTGTCAATCTAATTGTCCTACATTCAGACTAATAAACATTAGGAGCTTACAAATTATATTATAGCGCCATCTAGTGTATGTACGCTTGAGCTGAATTATTTAATATTGTGAAACAGCGCCATCTGTTATTTAAGCTTGAAATGTGTGCAAATACGAGTTTTCTTACCATTATTTTATTCTTTGCACATTCATGTGCAAATGAGAAACAATTCAAAAACGAAATACCTACACTTTGTGATATAATAATCATTCCTATATACCTACCTACTTGTAAACACTTTGAATTGTAAACATCGAATTAGCCTTCTAATTGTTCAGGCTTTGCTTTTTATTGTATGTGTATAATAAAATTTAAAATTGATGAAAATTATTACCCCAAAGAAGTAACATAATATTATCTTAGGAATTAAAATATAAAACATTATTATGGATTTGCGTCATTTTTCCCCCGTTTCCCGAAATTTTCACACAATACAATTTTTACTTCACATTCCAAAACCAAAGTGGTTATAGTGTGTTTTTTTTCCAGAAGCATACACAACGGAGGCCAAGAACCCAAACAGATGTTAGTAACATCTGGTGGGTTATCGAAATGAGATGACGGTTTTATGAATGTTCCAATCCAGATTCCCTTTAAGACTAAGGTGAACATTATTAAATTTTCTACAATAAAATTCTTCAATAATACTTACTACACTAGTTATACAAATGTAAACAGAAAATTATTTCTTTTTCATGGCAAAATAAAAATAATATTTTTTTTTTTTTTTATGGAACCTGACACGGTTGGCTACATCACCTACAACACCCGTGATGTCAGCCCATAACACAGGGTGAACTAGGTGCCATGTCAGTGCTTCCCTTCATTTCATGTCGGCTACACTAAACTGGACGGAAAACACGAACTATTTACATAGCCGTTTCGACCGACGTTTCGTTCAGTGCGGTGGTACCAACCCGGCCGGGATAAACCCTACCACCTAGTAAGGTAAGAAGGGAAGGGACCTACAGTTTAACGTGGAATCCGAACCACGGTCAGCCTCCAACGGTCGAGCGGTCACCCATCCAATCACTGACCGCGCTCAGCGTTGCTTAATAACAGTTGACTAACCAACCGCGCCACTGAGCTACCGAGGCTGACGAATTTTCTTATCCCTTAGTCGACTTTTACGACATGCGACGGGGAGAGATGCAGTGGGGCTATTCTTTTTAAGTACCGGCCCCACACGGTACGAAGTAAATATAAAAATAAAAAAATATACATATAAAATATACATAAAATATACATACAAAAATATACATAAAAATATAAAAAATATAAAAATATACTTTAAACACTTTTATAAATGTTTGAGTGTGTATAAGTATATATATTTTAAATACATGGAGATTTGTTTATTTATTTATTTTTGGGACAACAAAAAGTTTTACAAGATAACATTAAGGATAGGTAATCTAATCTAAAAGATACCGAAACCAGTGAAGTGTTCGTCATGCATTTCACAGCTGCGCTGAATGTATAGAGATATTGTATACACATTTAAATCAGTTTAGAGTTAGATTTCAGAAGAATATATTATAAAAAAAAATTTACACCCATATGCCAAAAAAAAATCCTACAGATAAGTAAGTTCTCTAAAGATAAACGCAACAAAAAAAAAAGAATTGCTCATACCAGATATAGTATTTATTAGCAATTCCATTGACACAATATTTTTATCGGAACATTAAAGGATGTGGACGGGCGAATGTGATAGCGACTCTGCATACCAATGAACTAGAGGAAGCGTTGTAGCGGAGTGTATTGAAGACAATACATGATCAGGCACATAAAAGTAATAATGTATAACCTATCTATAGTATATAATAATCTATCCAACTCTGCGGAATGGATAATTGTTCAGTATTTGCGACGCTTGCCCAAAGTGGTGACGTGTTGAAAATATTTTTTGCAAATACTTACATAAGTGTTGTAAAATATGAACTTCTGGTGTTAGTTCATGTAAAATATTTAAAAAAATCCCAATAAATAAAAATCCGGCAAACTTTAATGTAAGCAAAGCTTTTTTAAGTGCCTCGTCCCACTTAAGAACAGACAGCGGTTAGTCACGTGATTATTTTTCTCCATACAAAATTGTCTTTTTTTTTCTTTTTTTCTTACGGGGTTTATGTTTTACCAACTTGTAAACCTTGACCGAATTTTATAATTCTTTTTTCTTGTAATAAGGACAGTATAATCTACGTACCTGTCATTTTTTAAGATTAAATATACGAAAATAGCGTTAAAAAATTGTTTTTTTTTAACGATACAATTAAATTTTTTATTTGTTGATGTCATGAAGTTCATTAGGTTTTATTGAATCATCAAAAATGACAGGTACGTAGATTGATCCGTCCTTATTACAACAACAAAAACGAATAGTAAAAAAAATCGGATAATGTTTAGGGGTCGGAAAAAAATTAAAGTCCCGAATGACAAATTTTTACGTAATTTGTAGGTATACTAGCTGAGACCGTGCAGCTTTGTTAAAATTAACATAATATTGTTTTAATAACAGGTTTTTTTTTATTTAAATAATATTGAAAAAAAAAACAAATACAGAAAAGTCACCTATCATTTTATAGCTAAAGGATCAATCTATTCGGCAATATTAATATAATCCTGTATATTAAACATGTTTGCCCTTAGTGTGCACCAAAAAAAAAAAAAACTAAATGTAATTATCCCCCTTAAACCTGCTTTTGCACACTAATGTTTATTTTTTTTATCAAAAATGTTACATGTAACAACAAGTACCTAATATTTTTAATAAAATGTTTTAGAATAACAAGATTTTTTTAAAATAAAGTGTGCCCAGACCGTGGCAAGCGGAGATCCCTTATCACTGTCCACCTCATTGGGAAACCGACGTGACGTTATTGTATGTACGAAAAACAACGCATTGGATGTTAAAATAATAAACGGACTGTGCTTCCTCTGACTAAAACGCGCGAGGGTTCACCAGAATTGCGAACAGCGGGCAAAGATTAAAAATATTCACAATACAGAGAGTGAATCACTCGCCTCTGCATGCCGTCAGCAGTTTTCCTCTGTCCTTATTTCAGTCCTACAGGAAGCGAGACATTGAGTCTACATGTTTACAATCTACGTAATATTCAAGTTTAATTTGCTATAAATAATTTAAAAATATTAACTCTTAATAGAAACATGTAAGAACGACAGACAAACAAATTGTGGATAGTTAGCTTCAAAAGTGACGTGAAGCGGTGATAAAAATGACATATTGGTGGAGTGCGTTCGCTGTATTACTAATCATGATACATGGTGAGTATTTTTATATTTATATTTTAAATTTATATATTTATATTATGACTCCCTTCTTATATAACTAGGTGGTAGGGTTTAACCCGCCCAGGCTAGTACCACCGCACTGAATGAAAGGTCGGTCGAAACGGCTATGTAAATAGTTTGTGTTTTCCGTCCAGTTCAGTGTAGCCGGCACGACCGAAGGGAAGCACTGACGTGGCACCAAGTTCACCCGTTGTTATGGGCTGACATCACGGATGTTGTAGGTGATGTAGCCAACCGTGTCAGTTTCAATAAAAAAAAAAAAAATAATAATTTTGGAAGGTTCAACTTAAAAAAAACATATTTCTTTTATAGAAAGCGGGACATGTGGCGCCGAGTCACCCATAAGTTGTCTAGCGACGCCCATGGACATTCGGACGCATGCGGGAGCTGCGAATGCCATGCCGGCCTGACAGGTGCCCATTCACGCCTCTCTTGAAGGACCCGAGACTATACTTGGGGGGAAATATGTGGGCAGGTAGAGCGTTCCAGAGTTTACCGGTTCTGTGGAGGAAGGAGCTGTAGAACCGATCCGCGATAAGTCCAGCGTATAGGGATGCAATCCCTGCCCAGTGCGCTTTGTACGGAGGTGGAAAGGGGACGACGGAATCGTGTTAAACAGCTCCTCCGAGCACTCCCCGTGGAATAAGCAATAGAACACGCTTAGGGCGCCGAAATCCCTAAGAAGTTGCAGCGGTTCTAGATCGCGGGACACGTCGGTGTCATCCACTTGTCGCACGGCTCGTTGCTGGATACTTAATGTCAGCCAGTCAGTCAGTCAGTGTGTATGCGTACCCTGCTGGACATACGCCTCTCCAAATTTCTTCCAGTCCTCACGACCTTCAGAGGTGCGAAACCGCTGTTTTCTCCGACGTGCTCGATGTCGTAGTCCCACCTGGCACGTGCACAGCCCACTGCCACTTGAGCTCAACAATCCGTTGATTTATACTTAATATGTGCTGTAAATTGTGGCGACACGGTACGCTGATACAATTGCGAAGCGCAGAAGTCCCTGTACATATCGGAGCAAGAGAACGCGCTGCTGTGTCGACACTTCGATGGCAGTGAACCGTACATTGTCGACTGTCCGTTTTCAACCATGTGCGAGCGTACAGCCCTCGTCAGCTAGTCTGCATTCACTAAGACGTGGAGCAAAGCCAGTATTGCATATGTGCTAAAAATGAATTGACATATATTTTGCAGCTGGCGACACAGTACGCTGCTACAAATGCGAAGCGCAGAAGTCCGTGTACTTATCGGAGCAAGAGAACGCGCTGCTGTGCAGACACTTTGACGGCAGCGAACGGTACATTGTCGACTGTCCGTATTCAACCATGTGCATACAGGCACATATGAAGCTTGATATGGAAAATGGATGTGAGTTTTTTTTATATTTATTTTAATAAGCAACTTTCGCCGACGCCTGCATAGCTCAGTGGTTAGCCACTGCTCGCGGCTCGCCACATCTCACATGTAATCCAAAGTTCCTGTGTTCGAGTCCCACTTCTGATATATGGTATGGGCTGAAATTTTTATGAACTTAACTTGAATATTCACAAATGAACGTGAGTGTGTATTCTATATATAATTTTTTTTAATGTAAATTTAAATGGCTGGCTAAATAACTTGCTACGGGTGTACATGGGCATGTACAATTACATCTCGTTCCTGTAGGAACTAACTACATTTTATTATTTTGTAAGTTGAAAATTGCATTTTTACCATAGGGCAATTCATTTTATGATAGCTATTTAAAAAAATGCTTTATTTGTAGTTTTTCACCAAATTCGTAATTTCGGACTAAGCTGACGAAAGTGTATGGTTAGACGTAAGAAATGAACTGACATGAAATACCAGTTGCTTCTTAGCGAGTGCGTCTCCCGAATCATTTGACCTGGTGGTCTTCAATCAAAACGTATCTATATACTAGATAACCGAGCAACAGTCCGACCAGCAACAGTCCACCCAGTAACAGTCCGCCCAGCAATCATCATCATCATCTTTATCAGCCTGTATCGGTCCACTGCTGGACATAGGCCTCTCCCAACGCACGCCACCACACGCGGTCTTCCGCTCTTCTCATCCATCCACTCCCGGCTACCTTTTTCAGGTCATCTGTCCACCTAGCCGGGGGGCGTCCCACGCTACGTTTGCTTGTACGTGGCCTCCATTCGAGCACCCGTCTACCCCATCGGTTGTCGGGTCTGCGACAGATGTGCCCAGCCCGCTGCCACTTCAGCTTGCTTATTTTCTTAGCAATGTCGACTACCTTAGTTCTTTGACGTATCACGTCGTTACGGATTTTATCGGTCAAAGAAATGCCGAGCAATAGTCCGCGCAAATCTGCTGCCAGGGCATCTCATTTAGCGTGGATTCGCGAGGAGAGGTGTAGTCGACTGAAACTTCGATAACTTGGCACACGCATGGTGGCTTTCATAAAAAAAATATATTTATAACTAAAATTATATATTAAATTCCAGTCACAACTGAATCGTCCAAGCGTTACTGCGCTCCGCAAACCGAAAA
Source organism: Nematopogon swammerdamellus (assembly GCA_946902875.1). NCBI lineage: Eukaryota > Metazoa > Arthropoda > Insecta > Lepidoptera > Adelidae > Nematopogon > Nematopogon swammerdamellus. The sequence continues at coordinate 4,919,660 of OX336356.1, read as the reverse complement.
GGACGCCCAACTGTACATCGACGGCGTCGGATGGCGCTATATTAAACCGATCCACGAGGTCTACAACGAGGGCTGCACTTTCGACGACTTCGGAGAGAAATCCACAAGGACCAAGATTTGCTACTGCCGGGGAGACCTGTGCAACGGGGGCGACTTTGGCGATGTCAATACCGAGTTGAAGAAACATATGTACGATTTTAAAGGTCTGAATAAGGCCAATCCGCTACATACATCTGTATTTTGTGTTGCTTTGAGTTGTGTGTTGTCAATGTCTGTACAGATAGCATTCGCACGTAGATTAGATAGATAAAACTAAAGTGATTTATAAGGGCTCTAGGACTGACTACAGACTATTATCCAAATAAACTGTTCAGTCTTAATAAAAAAAACTTTCAAAATCTGCCTCGGTAGCTCAGTGGTGCGGTCGCTCGACTGTTGTTAAGCACACCTGCGTCAGTACTTTGATGGGTGACCGCTCGGCCGTTGGAGGCTGACCGTGGTTCGGATTCCACGTTAAACTGTAGGAGCCTACCCTTCTTACGTTACTAGGTGGTAGGGTTTATCCCGCCCGGGTTGGTACCACCGCACTGAATGAAACGTCGGTCGAAACGGCTATGAAGTAATGTTGCTAAAATACTCGTGAATAAAAGTGTTAAATTTATTGTTGATTATGATTTTATTGCAATATTGATTAGCAGAGAAAAAGAAAATTATGGTGATAACAAATATGTGATATATGTAAGTAAATATGATTAAATTAAATAAACATGTATGTTTAGGTGACTGCAACAAATATTGGTTTTATTTCCTAAAAATTTAGATTTATTGAGTTTAATGTATTATTTAATGTTGTATAGGAGTATCTTTTCTGTACGTATGTATACATTTTCCTCCATAACTCTTAAACCGATCATCCGAATTCGATTAAACTTAGTACAAGCTAAGTACATTAATATACGGCACTATACGGGACACAGGATAGGCTAAATAAAATTCAGTTCCGGTTACGCTCAAGCTGCGTATCGACTGCGCGCGGCTGCCGCGCGCGCCATGTTCAAGCGCTCCAGCATCACGATCACGGAGCGCGCGGCAAGTTCTCTATTGTGTGTCGACTGAGCGCGGCTGAGCCGATCCAGTGTTCGTCGGCTCACCATGGACGTCGGAGTGTACATTTCATCAGAATGAGGACGGATAAAATAAATATTTGAGAGCAGAAAATAGACGATGTAATAGGAAAGGTTTTATCTAAACATAGGATCGAGAAGCGAAAAAAGATTCGATGTTAGAGAAATAAGACCTTTACATTCTTCTCCAGTCGTAAAAAGGCATCAAGCCGGCATCTTTTTAAAAACCCACTAATGCACCAGCGATGGCCATTGACACTAATCCATAATAGTCCTGTAAATAGTAATTAGACATAACAATGCCGGCACGCAACGAACACATGAACACTGCCAACATCCGTCCCAACTACATGTGGAACGAACTTCCTCTTCGTTTACGACAGTGTGCATCGATCCACACGTTCAGAGTGCTCTTGAAAGACCATCTCCTCAAACCCTAAACCTCATCTCCTTCTGTTTCGGAGTTCATCGGTTTCTGAGTTTTTATATTATATGTATATATATAAATCTTTGTTTTTATATTTTTCTATTATCTAAGACTATGTTTTGTTGCACCTACCGTGGTTTTTATATGTAAAAAGGGTAGACTGGCGGAAAATGCCATAGGCATTAAGTACTACCTTCTGTACGATTTTATGTGCAATAAACGTTTTTTTATTTGATTTGAACTACGCACGCACTGGGAATCCTTTGGCCTTAAAACCGACAACGGGATGGAGCGCCGCGCTCCATGTTCGAGCGCTCCACGGCGCGCGCTCCAACCGGTATCGACTGAGCGCGGCTGCCGCGCGCTCCGATGTTCGAGGGTTTGGAGCGCGCAGTCGATACGCGGCTTAAGATGGGGCTCTCACACAAACCGAATTGTTCCGCGCGCCGAAATAAAGGTACGGCAGCGGGCTTACTTACTATCTTCTTATTAAATACGAATTTCACGCGAGCGAAGCCGCTGGCAAAAGCTAGCATGCATGTTATTATTATTATATGAGCTCACGTTGGCATTGTTCTCGACGAGGCAGAGGAAGACGACGTCCTCGCGCAGCAGCCGCACCGCGCCGTGCAGCGGCTGCGGCGTCTTGCTCTTCAGCATGCGGTACAGCAGCGCCGACGACATGTGCGCGAAGTCCTCGCCTGCGGACCGCACACACGCCCGACACTTGCATTAAGACACTGCGTCTCTTTGTAAGTAAATATGAATTTTATTGCACACAGAATGAATAGTTACATGCTAATACAGTGGGTACAGTAGTATACAAATTAATGTAAATATGTGGAACAGTATTTTGTTTTATTTCTGAATTAGCGCGACGTTACCACCCAGCTAAGCTAAGCCTGTGCTAGGGTTGGCAATTTTAAATTCACAGATTTAGTCTGTGCGAATGAAAATACATGCATGTACCCAACATAATGGGTACAACATAAATTTTAATAAATACATATATACATAATAATAGACATAAATGAAGATATATGGCATGCAGTGTTAGTATTACAATATATAGATAGATTTGCTGTATAAGTGTATATGTACATAGGTAGGTGTATAATATGTATTCCACATCTATCTATAAATATTATAAAACAATTATTTGGTTTTACTGCGACCATTTTCATTTAAATATTTGTTAAGATTGCATTAATGTTTTGAATCTTCCGAATGAATTGACATTTTCCGAATGTCCATGGACGTCGTTAGACACCTTATGTGTGGCTCGGTCCCACGTGTGGAGTTTTCAATAAGAAAAAAAAAGATAAAAGTACATGCACCCATATCACACACACCACCGCATCAAGATTATCGGGTTAAGCAGAGTAATCGGTGTTGTGCTGTAAGAGCTCAGGCATATTACACCGCATTACCGACTTTTGTCATTATATTTTTCACCACCAAGAAAACAGTAACACATAACAAATTTCATATGATAAGATAAGATACAATAATATCTGCACGTCATAAGGGAAGCACTGACATGGTACTTAGTTCACTAAGGTGTTATGCACTGACATACGGGTCATAATATAGTCGAAGAAATTTAAATAATGGGTTATAGAGGGCATTGGGTTGGGAACCTTTTCATACAAAAAACTATGATACCGCCATCTAGTGTTGAATAGGAAAAACACGTATTAAAATATGTAAGTTTTAGCACACGAATGTAACTTCAAAATTCGGGCGTGTTACCACTGGACTGAGCTAATAAGATTTTGTTCGCTTTGTTCCCTGTCTATCGCTAGTTTGAAAGACTGCTTATAAAACTCACAGCAAAATCAAGGTCATATAAGCAACAGTTTTCCTATTCGACAACAGATGGCGCTGGCGTATCAAAGTTTAATGAATTTACAGAAAAAAATAATTTTCTCTGAAACTGCCTGTTCGATTTGCACGAAATTACCTTTACGTGGATGCGATATGATTTATCTTTAGTTTATAGTAAAGAAATTATAGGCAATAATCATTCAGTGAATAGTAATAGTAGGTTTTGTATATATCACGCTAACGGAATTTATTTTCTCCATTGTATATAAGGGTTTAGCTTGCACTACTGTTCGTGTCTATTGAAAGGAGAGACGGTTAGCACTCCCCTTGACAAGGATGGAACACAAAAATTGGTTAAGGCACACTTGACCAACATTTTTTTTTTTAGTTTTTTTTCCAACTATCAATCAAATAATTGATTAATCAAAAAAATAAATACAGTTAGTTAAGATGGAGATCAAAATAAAAAAAAAAATAAGACATGTTTATCCATCAGTAAGGTCCACATACATTACAGGTGCTTGAAAAATAATAAAAAAGAAAACTCCTAATACTTTGCTAAACATGGTGGTCGGTGTTGTTCTGTAATTTACCAGATTTCTTGCAGCACAACAGATTACTCTGCTTACCCCGATTTTCAGGATACAGCTTGTGGTATGTGGAATTTATTTAGAAAAAATACCGCTCAGCGTTGCTTAACAACCGTCGACCGACCGCACCACTGAGCTACCGAGGCTGACATTCTTAGTGCCTTGCTGTTTCATAGTTATCTTGATCGAAAACTTTGCGAAATGCTGCGGTCGGTGTTGTGGCGTAATTTACCAGAGTCACTGCAGCACAGCACGGATTACTTTGCTTGCCCCGTTTGTCGGGATACGTCGTGTGGTATGGACGGACGGCAGCGTACAATATGTATAGAGCTATGCACCTGTGAGGTCGTCCCAGTGTGTAGAGATGAGGGCGGAGCAGTGCTCCTTGAGCGACGTAGCGCCGATCTCGTCCGCCGCCGAGTAGAACTTCACGCATGTTCTGTAAATTATTAATAATTTTTTTAACCCCCTACGCAAAGGTAGAGGTGTTATAAGTTTAACGCCTCCGTCTGTCTATCTGTGTGTGTGTCTGTCTGTGGCATTGTAGCTCCCTAACGGACGAGCCGATTTGAATGCGGTTTTTGTTTTATTTATTTTAGACAGGCAGCCTACTCTTTTGAGAATATGTTTTTCTTTTAGATATTTAACTAGTCTATTTTTATTTATTTATTTATTTATTTGATGAACGAACAGCCTAAGCTGATGTGTTCATGTCTAAGTTCACTGGTGCTTTGTTATTTTGATGTTAGTTGAGTATGGTGTTTTTTTTAGGTGTTTGTCGAGCCTGTTTTTAAAGGAATTGGTGGTGGGTGCTTGTACGACATCTTCGGGCAGTTTGTTCCACATTTCCACTGCACTATTTTCAATTGGTTGGTACTAAAGTGGGCTTATTACTTCCTCTGGAAGTTGGTTCCAGTCGTCCACCACTCTGTTATGAAATGTTTGCGAGTATTGCTATACCTATAATACGGTCACAACGGCCAGTTTAGGTGGCAGGGTACATTGAAAAACAAAACAAATTGTTCAAAATTTAAATAACTTGACATTGTTTGTAATTTTTTGGTGTGTGCAATAAAAATTTTGAATTTGAATTTTTTGAATTGCTGTTAAAGATTGTTCGACTTAGTTTCATGCTGTGGCCTAAAAGATGAACGTTTTTGTTCAATGTGAACATTTGGATCAGCTCAGGGCAATCGTATTTACACGTCAGAATTTTGTACACCTCTATTAGATCTTATTAGAAAAGCTGGTTTAAGCGGAACGGTTCTTAGCTATGAGCAGATGGGCAGGGAGTGCATTCCACATTTTCTGATAAATATCTGATAAATACTGAAAAAAAGATGAAGCATGCAGACCTGACGCCGACGGAGGCGATCAGTGCCTTCTCGCACTTGACCACGAGGCCGGGCAGCTTGAACGCGGCCGCGCTCTTCATCAGGTGCATCGCGAAGACGTCGCCGCGCGATATCTCCACTATGTCCGTGTAGATCCATTTCAACATCGCCTCGCCGACCTCGTCCGATAGCTGCGACCAGTCTGCAAGACACAACGTCAACAATTTTTAACCACCGATGGAAGAGGGAATTTATAAGTTTAACGTATGTGTATGTGTGTATGGGTGTGTCTGTCTGTTGCATAATATTATCGTAGCTCCCAGACGGTTGGACCGATTTGGATGCGGTTTTATTTATTAGAAAGATTTTTTATTTTATGGATACCGACACGGTTGGCTACATCACTTACAACGTCCGTGATGTCAGCCCATAACTAGGGTGAACTAGGTGCCATGTCAGTGCTTCCCTTCGGTCGTGCCGGCTACACTGAACTGGACGGAAAATACAAACTATTTACATAGCCGTTTCGACTGACGTTTCATTCAGTGCGGTGGTACCACCCGGGCGGGTTAAACCCTACCACCTAGTAATATAAGACGGTTTATTGTTTTTATTAAAAGTGCGACATTTGGCATTGTATACATGTGTTTTTTGGTAATAAAGAATTTTGAATTTGAATTTGGCTCCTGACAACCCATAAGGTGTCTAATGACGCTCATGAACATTCGGTCGTATGCGGGTGTTGCGAATGCCATGCCGGCCTGTCAGGTGCCCATTCACGCTCCTCTTGAAGGACCCGAGACTGTCTTTGGGGGGAAATATATGAGCAGGGAGAGCGTTCAAGAGTTTAACGGTTCTGTAGAGGAAAGATCTGCAGAATCGATTGGTACGCATCTGCGGTAAGTCCAGCGTGTAGGGATGCAATCCCTGCTCAGTGCGCGTGGTGCGGAGGTGGAAATGGGACGGAGGGATCACGTTAAACAGCTCCTCCGAGCACTCCTCCTGGAATAAGTGATAGGGAGCCGTACTTAGGGAGCCGACATCCCTACGGAGTTGCAGTGCGTCTAGACTAGAGATCTCGGGAAACTTTGGGGTCACCCAGTAGTCGCATGGCTCGACGCTCCATTATCGTTCAAAGTGCCAGAGATATCAGTCCGTCAGTCAGTCAGCGTGTAAGCATCAACTGCTAGACATAAGCCTCTTCTACGTCCCACCTGGCGGGTGGTCTTCCCACACTCTGTTTTCTTATCCACGGCCGCTAGTATAGGACACAGTTACACCAACGGTCGTCGTTTCTTCGGCTAATGTGCACTGCCACTTGAGCTTAGCCACCCGGTGTCCAATATCGACTACTTTGGTGCGTCGGCTAATTGCCTCATTCATTCATTAGCATTACGCACCATATCGCATAGCGATAATCCCAGTATGGCTCGCTCCATTGCTCGCTGGGCAATATTCAACCTTGCGACAACAGCGACCGTCGGAGTCCACGTTTCCACACCTCAGAGAGTTCTCCTCTAGTCCAGTATATCCAGCAATCCGGGGAAGTCTCCGGTGTGGCACCTACCTTCTCGGAGGTGATATTGGCTAGTCAGAACATGTGCTTTGGCCCCTCTGACTCAGCCACCCATACCGGATTACATAAAAAAAAAAAAATATCGCACGAACCTAACTCCTCGACGTCTTTCAGCGCGCTCTGACTCCAGTCGTCGGAGCGAGCGTTGAGCACAAACTTGTGCGCCGGCAGACACTTGCTCTGCAGCCTCACGCGCACGTCCGAGTACGCCTCACGCTCGTACAGCGACGCCACCGTCATCAGGAGCCGCGCGACGAAGCTGCTCTCGCTGAGGTCGCCGGCGGAGGCGGCAGCCAGGCTGTACTTGCGCTCGAGGTCCGTGCAGTGCATCTGGAGCTTCGTGTACTCGTCCTTCAGCAGGGCGAGGTGCTGCTGCAGCTTCGTTACTTCGCTGGACGCTGCTGGAACAATGCAATTACGTTTAAGCCGCGGGTGGCCGAGTGGTTTGGGCATCGGCTTCACATGCGAGAGGTCTGAGGTTCAAATCCGGTCGGCGTGTACCAATGAGTTTTTTCTGAAGAAAAAATTTACGTGCATATCTACACCTCTGCTGCTTCACCGTTCGGAACCGGTGTAAAACTGTAGGTCCCTTCCCTTGCCCCTTACTAGGTGGTAGGCTCGAATTGTAGCCGCCTGGGTTGTTACAACCGTACTGGATGTAAGATGGCCGCATAGCAGCCTCGGTTGTGTTCTCCTCTAGTCCAGTATAGCCGCCACCGTCATCAGGAGCCGCGCGACGAAGCTGCTCTCGCTGAGGTCGCCGGCGGATGCGGCCGCCAGGCTGTACTTGCGCTCGAGGTCCGTGCAGTGCATTTGGAGCTTTGTGTACTCGTCCTTCAGCAGGGCGAGGTGCTGCTGCAGCTTCGTTACTTAGCTGGACGCTGCTGGAATAATGCAATTACGTGTTTGTTTAAATAACTTATTAAGGACTACTTATAAGAGGACTACCAGCGAAGTCGCTCTACAGTCTCAGAATTTAGGGCTGCCAAGATCGACGCTAAGCTCATACATGGAGAGATCTTCGAAAACGTCACTGGAAGCATCCTACAGAATATGGATAGGTAGAGAGAGGGAGGTCGAGAGCGCGACTGGTAGTCAATGCAGACTAGCTGACGAGGGCTTGATGCGAGCCGAAAAGTGAAGCATGCGCAGGAAATTTAGAGTGGCCACTCGCTAGTCCCGGCCTTGATTATTACCCTCCTCTACTGCCGATGGGCCCGGATATGTTCGGTGAAGCCATCGCAAGCTTAGTTCCACACCTTCCAACTTTGTCTATTGTTTATCTTTGGTGGTTTGTGGAGACTGGTCTGCTTCATGTGGCAGTGTGGTGGGTATACAATCAATACAATTCAATTCAATACAATTTCATAGTAAAAATGTTTTCACTTTGTCATAAATTGCTGCATCTATCATACATAAATCAGCATATGCTTGTCTAGGCAGTGGCAAACATTTTTGTAAAGTAGACTAAGTGCACATTGAAAAAATTTCCAGTGAAGTTTCTTGTCAGTACTTCTTCGCTGTGATAATCGAACTGGCGGAATGTTACAATGTAAATATGACAAATCTGAGCGCAGTGTACTGCGAATAGATGCTAAATAAACAATAAACAATTAACAGGACACTACAGACTAAACAAAAACCTACACGGAATGGCCCTTACCGACACACCGGTGTGCAGGTTCTGCATAAAAGAAGATGAAACGCCCATACACGTCCTTTGTGAATGTGAAATGCTCATTCACAGTGGAAGCCGTATTCTTGGGGGTTATATATTTAACCCATGCCAAATACAGGCGCTCAACCCCAAGAACATAACTCGTTTCATAGCGGAAATCCGACTTGGGGGTGAGCTCTAAACTTTTGAGAGATCACAATAGATCTTCCTAGGTCGCAGTGACAACAGAGCTCAGGGGCCTAACTCTATATATCCTATATCTACTAGACATTGTGAAAATAATTGAAGTCGTCGTATATATCCGCTCACGTGTCGCCGTACCAAAATTGGAACTGCACCGAAAGGTGGCCGAAACGTCGCGTTCCAATTTCGGAACGGCGAAGCGGCCGACTTTAGGCAATGAAATACACTCTCTTTGAATATTGAGATAACGCTCAATATACTTCTAAATAAAGGTGAAGATATGCCCTACTTGATCTAGTTAACTCTTTTAATTAATTTGTGAATAGATTAATTTTGCAATACAATTGGAGACACAAATAAGAGATCCTTTATTCTGACACATTTTACAACTTAAAGCTGGTGGTCCGTTGTTGAAACAATGAAATGAAATGAAATTATTTATTATAAAAAACATGCAAAGCGGTTCAAGTATACATTGGCTCCTACACTGCATTTGCATCTGTCACGTAAGTTATTCAGTAAATAAATAAATAAATAAGATATTTAAAATGTTAAGAGCTAAATTATTAACTAACTAATGAATTAGTCATTAATGTCATATAGTTGTAACTAAATTTGGTATAATTAAAAATAAAAATTAAGTTATAGTTCATAAGATAAAATTTCAGTTAAATAATATTCGCTGCAATTGTGAATAGTGATAAATTGTCTTTTTTTTTGTATGAGCACATTAGTGGCTACATTGGCACAATGAAAAGCTCCTCTGTGCCAATATAGCCCACTACTAATTAATTTCTCCTTGAATATTCGCGTACAGTACGCGCCAGTAAATAATGTACATCAAGCTTTAGAAAGAGACAATACGGCTGTAGAGCATCGTCCCCATCGCACAGAGACGTGCGAGTTCGCACGACAGACGACACTCCTTTCTTTTTTTATTGAAAGCGCGACATATGGCGCCTTGCCACCCATAACGAGTCTCACGACGCCTATGGGCATTCAGTCGTATTCGCGGGGTTGTGAATGCCATGCCGACCTCACAGGTGCCCATTCAGGCCCCTCTTGAAGGACCCGAGACTACTTGGGAGTAAATACATCGGCAGGGAGAGCGTTGCAGAGTTTACCGGTTCTGTAGAGGAAAGATCTGCAGAACCGCTTGGTACGCATCTGCAGTAAGTCAAGCTTGTAGGGATGCAATCCCTGTCCCGTGTGCGTGGTGCGGAGGTGGATAGGGCACGTGCTGGATCGCGTTAAACAGCTCCTCCGAGCAATCCCCATGGAATAAGCGATAGAACACACTTAGGGAGCCGACAGGGTGAGGTTTAGTTAATGGCAGGTTTGATAGCAAATTGCTGGTAGTTATACCCTGTAGTTTAGGATGTTAGAAGAATATTAGTGAAAGAATTAGCCCGAGGAGATCAATACTTTTCGAGAAATATTTTTTTTTTATTTTAACAGTTCTCTGGTCAGACATGGTTACTATGCGGAAGAACTAAATTCACCGCCCCAACATAAACTGTTAGTATGGCTATTCCCTAGAGTGTTTTTATAAGCCGGAGGCGCTGAGGGAGTGCAGCTCCCGTCCACTCGCCTCCGCAGCTTCGGCTTATTATTCGGCCAGCCTCAGCCGCTACGGCTCACACGGGCTACGGCACACGGCGCCTGCGCTTTGTTATGCAAAGACGGAGGGGCTGCACTTCCTGCAGCGCCGGAGAAGAGGCAATTGTAATTAGCTAATGAGTTTTTTTATACAATTGCATTTTGAGGGGGTGTGGGGGGGGGGGGGGGGGAGGGCAATAACTATATACTTTTTCTGCTCCCTTCATTGTTTTATATGCTTCATTTCTCATTTTCGTTCCCTTTTTGGAGGTACTTTGTATGCCCCCCCCCCCCCCCCCTGGGGGGGGTTCATAAATCCATACGTACACCAAGCCCCCTCCCCCCTCCGCCTGCTGCCATTAACTAAACCGACCCCACCCGACATCACCGACCCCAACCGACATCCCTCTACAACTGGATTGTCTATTTCTAAAAGTCGATTGTTCATTATTTACTGTCGGTTACTGTACGCACTTGAATACATATTCAATTATTCGATAAGATGAATTGGCTGGCGGTCGTGAAGCGATAACCGGCTCGCAATTAAAACTGTCGTAGCACCGCCCCCCTCAAGAATCAACAATGAAATTCTTTATAACATCGTGCGTTACTAACTCATTTCGCCGGTCATGTGGCCGGTCGCCCGGCCGCCGAGGATGCCGGATCTGGAGACCCTCAAGTCAACAGAGTTGGCCCGACCCGATTTTAGCAGGCCGGCAACGCAGTAGAAGAAATAGGCGACAAAAATAAAACCGAACAAACAAACTGAATTGGAAATTTGTTAACTTGACTGACTGACAGGACCTAGTAGTATTATATTCTTTGGACAGGACAGCCGCACACAAATCGAAGGTGTCTAATGTCAATTGGTTTATTCTACATATTTGGGTACGAAAGAGCCCATCAAGGGAGTATCAGGGCGTCTGTCTAATCATTTCACGTGCGTGACATATTCGAGCACCCCTTGTGCAAATAATTATTTTTATTTTTATTTTGGTAAGCATTGGGTAGGTACCAAAACTTGGTAATGGCTATTTATTTTATAACCACATAAACTTTACTATTTATCGGAAGTATTTTATTGTAAAGCCTGACCAGGAATATATGAGGGGCCGCCATATTGCGGAATTTCGTTGGAACTAATTTCTTACACTGGCCACAATTATGTTTGATGCTTGATAATCTGTTGTCAATGTCAAAATTGCTTCTGAACTGACATTTAGGTGAAACGTTATGTCATTGTAGTGAGATTGTCATGAATTGGCCGCCGTAATGTACAATTAGGTAATAATTTTTTGTTCTATCTAGGTGTATCTCAAGCATCTATTTACCGAATAGCAAACAAAAGAGGGACGTAAATATTATTCGTTCTGAACAAAAAACACTTTTTGACTTTACAGAAATACGAAACGTTCGAGTAAAAATAGCTTAGGTTAAGTTTTTCTGAACTAGAATTTTTATTAAAAAGTTTAGTGTTTCAGCAAGGTCGATTAATAATTTTTTTAATAATTTGTACACTTTGCTTCAGGACATATCTGCAGATACATGGAAAAAATGTTGTGAACATGTAAATGTCAAGGCTATTTCTTTTTACATTGACATCAAAATATATATAAAAGATGCATTAAATTAAAATACATTTTGTATATCTTATTGTGTATTTCAGTGCAAAAGTACATTTTGAATAAAAACATCGGCCAATTCAATATGTGCGTTCTATACTGAATGTTGCTATATAAATCTAAAAAGTGGCTCCATTTTGACAGCTCTCATATATTCCTGGTCAGGCTTTAATGCTTTTACGATGAAGTTATTTATTAAAAAGATGAAGGAAAAAAACAAGGAAGGAAAACTAATAACCAAATTAAAATAAAAATCTCGTCCATTGGGTTGGGTGGGACTGTGAGAGTAGTCCCAAGAACTGAAGCAGCGTTCCCACGCTGAACGGCCAAGCAGCGGCGACTCCTTTCAGTTGGCGAGGTTGGCGCCGCCAAACCAAATAAAATTAATGACACCATTACTACAGAAGTATCAATATAAAATAAATGTGAAAAAATATCGCAGTTATATTATTTATATCATATAACCCACGATTAATAAGATAAAACGTCAATCCCGCACACGTTACATAATTTGAAATTTCGCGCGCGTCAAACGCGGGCGACGACGAATGACGACACAAGGCATTCATTGGCCGGTTGGCTACATTTTGAAGCGCCATCGTATTCCATACAAGGCGGAAGCGGCCGAATGTCCCCCCCCGTCCCGCGCGGACCCGCTGCTCAGCCTTTCGAGTTGGCGCAGCGGGGAGTGCATTTAGTGACGCGGTAGCGAGTGAGTAGAGCGACTAGCGAGCGAGCTAGGTGTGTGTGTTGCGTGTGTGGGTGTGTGCGTGCTGCGACCACACGACGAGTATTCATTCTTGTGTGTGCTGTGCGACGTGCGATGCGACATGCGATGCGACTAGAGACCTAGGCTAGGTGTGTTGTGTGCGCGTGTGTGTGCGCATTGGCTCGCGAGTTGATGGCTGCATATATTCCGTTATGTAGGTATGGACTTTTTATGGATGAATCCTGTGCAGTGTTGATAGATTAAAGTGATTTATTGGTAAATATAATGGGCAAACTCCTACCGAGCTATCTACGGAGAGCTCAAGGACAAGAGAGACTCAGTAATTTGGCACTCTTATCTGTGGAAAAGGAGTTGCTAACAAAATTGAGGAAGAAAGAAAATTTTCACGATCGAGTCATCGAAAATTTCTTGTCTGTGGAACGAAGAGTGGACTTCATGTACAAATAAAATGTAACATTAAAGCTTGTATGCCTGTCTCGTCGTCGTCGTGCCAGAGGAGACGTCGCTGTTGTCGGCTGCAACTCGACTTCTTTGACACAACCAGTAGGTACCTATCTACAGACAAATCGTAAGTGAGAAAAATAAATAATTTAAACTAAATATTATAAACTATCTCTATCTATATCGTAATCGTCTTTCGTTTTTGAACTCAATGTGGTAGAAATAAATGAACGCGTAGGTACCTAAGTTATGAAATTATGAAAAAAAAATTCCTTAGCCAGAGCCAACCCAATATTCAGGACCAGGAGTCGCCGCTGCGGCCAAGCTTATATTTTAGGTGAAGAATGCTCTGTCTGGTACGAGGTCACCTGACGCCGTTTGCCCAACTGCTTCATTATTATTTTATACCTTTATTTTCACATTTTATCTTACAATATTTATATTATTTTTTTATACATAATAAAAAATATTAAAAATATACAAAATTAATATAAACAGTAAAAAACAAAAACGGCATACCGCCGGCGGCGGGAGAAAAACCTTCAAGCACGCCGGCTGGTGCAGGCCGTGGCTACGGAGCTCTCCGAGACGACGCGAGGCAAGCTACGAGCGATAGGTGGTGGTACTAGACACGTAGGCCACCACCACCCCCATCTCGGAGAGCTCCGTATCCGCCGGACTGCACGGCGACATCGTCAATATTATTATTATTGTAAAGCCTGACCAGGAATATATGAGAGCTGTCAAGATGGAGCCACTTTTTAGATTTATATAGCAACATTCAGTATAGTACGCACATAATGAATTGGCCGATGTTTTTATTCAAAATGTACTTTTGCACTGAAATACACAAGAAGATATACAAAATGTATTTTAATTTAATGCATGTTTTATACTATATATTTTGATATCAATGTAAAAAGAACTAGCCTTGACATTTACATGTTCCCAACATTTTTTCCATGTATCTGCAGATATGTCCTGAAGCAAAGTGTACAACTTATTAAAAAAATTATTAATCGACCTTGCTGAAACACTAAACTTTTTAATAAAAATTCTAGTTCAGAAAAACTTAACCTAAGCTATTTTTATTCGAACGTTTCGTATTTTTGTAAAGTCAAAAAGTGTTTTTTGTTCAGAACAAATAATATTTACGTCCCTCTTTTGTTTGCTATTCGGTAAATAGATGCTTGAGATACACCTAGATAGAACAAAAAATAATTACCTAATTGTACATTACGGCGGCCAATTCATGACAATCTCACTACAATGACATAACGTTTTACCTAAATGTCAGTTCAGAAGCAATTTTGACATTGACAACAGATTATCAAGCTTCAAACATAATTGTGGCCAGTGTAAGAAATTAGTTCCAACGAAATTCCGCAATATGGCGGCCCCTCATATATTTCCTGGTCAGGCTTATATTTATTTTACCAAGTCTCTCCAAGCAAGTGTAATAAATAATAAAATACAAGCAAATTATGGTTCACGACTAAGTATGTCTTGGTCGGATGGCCGCCGCACCGCGCCGCCGCCGCCCGGATCTAGAAATGAACGGCTCGTCCTGCCGGCCTGACCTCCGTTGACGGGCACGTGGCACGTCCAAAGGATTTGGATGGAGCTAATTATTAAAAAAAAAAAATGGTCAGCGGACCAAATGTCACTAAGCAATGCCAAAAAGTCCAGTCCAGTCTTGTTCTAACACTAACGACTTACATTTGTATGAAAAAAGAAAAATATACTCCTGCGAATGTTTTTGACGTGATAACGTCACGTCTTATATATTGATGAACACCGGCTGCACGCACGAAAAAGTGTCACGTTCCATCTCAGCCTGTGTGTGCTAGCGAGAGCGCGCAACAAGCGATAGAGAGGCACAATCGGCCCAAGCTTTATGACGTTATCACGTAAAACTATCTTCCGTAAACCGACTTTACAGACAACCAATTTTTTTTCGAAACAATAAACAAAAATAAATTATTTCTCTGTGGTTTTCATACAAATGTGGATGGCCACGCCCGAATATTTCGATGTTTCTTTTTTTTATATTAATTCGTCTCCTCCCGTAACAGGCAAAACTCTTCTCGCACCGCGAGAACCACAAAAATATATATTCTAATTACAACGACGACGCGACAAACTTCCGCCGTCTGCCATCTTTTTCCACTCTTGTAATGTGTAATCAGCTGATCGCGCAGGCAGGCCAAAATCCGATTCCTTAGTTCTTTCATGTGCCGGTCCGCAGGTGCAGCCCCCCATGCTGACAGCTGACGGTGCGATGACAGCGGAAACTATATTCCAGAGTCCGGAATTAATCGTCCCCCCAAATCAGTCGTCTACTCGTCTATAAAGTAGCTTATACTTGGCTTGAACGGATGAGTTTTTCCTACCAAAGTTTCGTTCCTCAGTAAAAATAAGTAGGTAATACAAGTGGGTAATAATAATACTGGAATAATTTACCGTAGTTTTTTTACGTATACATGATATAAGTTTATTTAGAAAGTATGTACGCCCTCATAGGACATCTAAAATCTAACTAGATGCAGTGATTAGATGTGATAGAGTAGAATGACCCTGCACTGGTTACATTGGGAGAACAACTTCCTTGGATTATTTTTAGCCACTCTTTATCGTTCTAGCATCAGTGCCAACGCTATGCTTGACAAGCCAAAAACAGCTGGACAGACTGTCTGTTTAAATAAGTATATACCTAGTCCTAGCCTAGGCCCTGCAAACTAACCAATGCCCAAAGGGTTCACTTATATACAGTGATATGCTAAAGTAATATATAAGTCAATGCTTATATATACCTAACTAGGTACTAGGTACTACATAAATAATATTTAGGTACCTTTTCTGTCCTTTCTTGCTTTCTTTCCCTTGCTTTGCTTTCTTTTGCTTATTTTTTATTTATATTTTTTTATGGAAACTGATACGGTTGGCTACATCACCTACAACATCCGTGATTGATGTTAGCCCATAGCACTAGCACTAGGTTAACTAGGTGCCATGTCAGTGCTTCCCTTCATCCATCACATGTCGGCTACACTTCAGGTAAGAAGGGAAAGGACCTACAGTTTTACGTGAAATTCGAACTAAGTTCAACCTCCATTCAACGGTCGAGCGGTCACCCATCCAAATTCTGACCGCTCTCAGGGTTGCAACAGTGGACCGACCGCACCACTGAGCTACCGAGGCTGACAAAGCTAGACTGACCGGCTAGGCCACTTATTATATCCACCACACGCCATATCCCGACAATCGGGGTAAGCAGAGTAATCGGTGCTATGCTACAAGTATTCTAGTAAATTACAGTACAACACCGACCACCACGTTTAGCAAAGTATTCGGACAAGATAACTCAGATCAAGCAGCAAGTAAGGCATGAAGGCCCACCTGCTGCATGACGCGGTGGAAACACTGTGCCAAGGTCAGAGGTGGCTAGCCTGTCGCGTGTGGCGTGTGGCATTTCATTTATTCAGTACCGGTCCCACACAGGCCATATAAGTAATTTTATGGTTCCGTATACGTACGAGACGCTATTCCATTACTAAGCCTACGCCGACTGTCCGTCCGTCTGTATCTTTAGAACCACAATAGGTAGCCTAATAAAATTTTCATATAATATTTGTTAATAAGGCGGATAACTTAAATAATAAAAAAAAACAGAAATTAAAGGAATAACCGGCTCCCTATAATACAAGAAACGTATTTTTTTCAACATTTTCTTTTTTATCTATCATAAAACCGGTAATAGGTATATACATACAAGCGTAGGTATGGGTACTGTGTGGGGCCGGTACTTGATAAGAATAGCTCCACTGCATCTCTCCCCGTGCATGACATAAAAGGCGACTAAGGGATAAGGACAACATGCCGTGCATAAGGGCGACAGGATAGCCACCTCTCACCTTGGCACGGTGTTTCCACCGAGTCTTGCAACAGGCCTTTACTTGCTGCCTGATCTGAGTTATCTTGTCCAAATACTTTGCTAAACGTGGTGGTCGGTGTTGTACTGTAATTTACCAGATTTTTTTTTTATGTAATCCGGTATGGGTGGCTGAGTCAGAGGGGCCAAAGCACATGCTCTGACTAGCCAATGTCACCTCCGAGAAGGTAGGTGCCATACCGGAGACTTCCCTGGATTGCTGGCTATACTGGACTAGAGGAGAACACAACCTAGGTTGCTATGCGGCCACCTTACATCCAGTACGGTGGTACCAACCCAGTCGGCTACAATTTGAGCCTACCACCTAGTAAGGGGCAAGGGAAGGGACCTACAGTTTTACACCGGTTCCGAACGGTGAAGCAGCGGGTGTAGGTATGCACGTAAATTTTTTCGTCAGAAAAAACTCATTGGTACACGCCGACGGATTCGAGCCTCGGACCTCCCGCATGAGAAGCCGATGCCCAAACCATTCGGCCACCCGCCGCTTAAGAATACTTGTAGCACAACACTGCTTATCCCGATTGTCGGGATACGGCTTGCACATACAAGCGTCAAACTTGGTGTAATTATAGTAGATACTCTAAAGTCAAACAACAAATTATAAAAAAAAAATATTGTTGTTTTAACCCCATCCGCTCCTGCTGCCCTTCCCGCCTACTCAGCCTCCCCGCTCCTGTTTTATATTTACGATTATTATCGTTGAGCCGTTTTCAAGTTATAAGTGAACACACAGAGAGACGACAGAAGTTGGACCAGTGGCGGCTGGTGACCTATGGGACTGGGTGTGCGGCGCACAGCACACCCAGTCCCATAGGTACCTAGCGCACGATGTGCGCTAACTTACTCGTAGTACTAAACCCAAACGTGAATCTAATGGATACCGAGACGTGATTTTTTATTTTATTTTCATGTCTGAGTTAATTGCCCAAATTATGTACGACCGAAGGGAAGCACTGACGTGGCACCAAGTTCATCCGGTGTTATGGGCTGACATCACGGATGTTGTAGGTGATGTAGCCAACCGTGCCATAATCCATAAAAAAAAAAAATTTAAAAGTATTCTCACTCAACAGATACATAGTTGAAAGACAAAATAAGGTAAGGATATAAGTGATAAAATTATTAAAATATATGTAATAAAAATGTACTCACTTTTAGATTGAAATATGTAGGTATGGTGTTTTGAAGAACACGCCAGTGAATTTATGAAAATTATGAAGAAATCAGTCACATACACACACACACCACACACACTACAGTTTGATTGGGTAGGTCTAATATTGTTCTATTTATAATGTAAGTCTATTCGTCGGGTTTTATCTTGCGCAAATATTTCTATCACTTTTTTGTCACGCACTAGAAACACAACCAGAGTCCTAATTGCTCGAAGAACCAAAGCGACGCTTCACTGCGCAGTGGCCGGCCACTGAGCCGCGGCCGCCGGGGCGCCGCCGCGCGCGAGGCGTGGCCGGCGCGCGCGCCCCCGCCCGCCGGCCAGCCTTGGCGCGCCGGGCAATGAAGAAAACTTCACAATGTACTGTTAACTGACGAAAAGTCGTTCAAACTGCTAAAAAACTGATTTGCAAAACATCCCGGCGCGGCAAAGATATATTACGTTCAATATTTCATCTATATTACGTACAATATTTCATCTAAGCGGCGCCGCGGCGCGGAGCGGCCATTATCGGTCGACGCGACGACGACGGGCCTCGCCCCGAACTGAGAGAGATGGCGCGGCGCGACGAGACGTAGAGTTTAGATCGCTCCCGCCGCGCCCGCGCCCCCCGCCCGCGCGTGCCTGCGGTCGGGTTTACGATCTCGGCTTACATCGGCTCATCGTCGGCTGGCTCGGTCGCGACGTGTCGCACGCGCGTCTATCCACAATATACTGTCCTTCTTTTTCCGTCGTGTGTCACACGCAGAATGCATCCTTGTTCCACACATAATCGTATGAAGAGTGTTTTGTTTCACACGGCGGGGCAGCGGCGTTTAAAATTTTTTCATAGTAACACGTTCGCGGTGTTTTGTGATGCACACGGCGGCGAGCTCGGCGGCGATACGTAGTAAGTAGTACGTATTACGTACAGCAAAATCGTGCCTTGTTGTCTAGGAAATAGGAACGAATTCAGTTTGATATTTTTACTTCGATCGGCGAGATTCATGGAGAATGTTTAATATTTTAATTTATTTATTTCTTTCGGGTGAAGGCGCTGTTTGGTGGTAGTGCGGCGCACGAACGCACTTAAGGGCCAGCCGCCACTGAGTTGGACCAATAGTAAGTTAGGCTTGACTCCGTACCCCGTAGCACAGATTACTTAATAGTTACTTTCGTCCCGTAGTTACTGTAAAAAAATTTTAAAATGAAAAATTAAGGGAGGTAATATGTATACAACCCATACAAGAAACGTGTTTTTTCAACGTTTTTTTTTTGTGGTCTGGAAACCGCGGTGCGCGTGTCCGACTCGCACTTGGCTGGTTTTATAAGGTGCCTGGTTTTATATCTACCGGAAGATGTCCCAGGATCCCCCATTGTCTACAGAACCTTGACAAGCCCAAGATCAATGTAGGTACCAAAATGACCTTATATTAACCCACATTTAAGTCTCCATGCTTCAGCGGTCAAGGAGTGGCTCGAGTTTAACCTATAATATTACTCTATGGCTGACTTGGATTGAAGGGAGTGGTCAAAGAATACCTTAGTGCGAAGATTGAAGTCATTTGTCAGTCTTGATAGATCGTTGGTGGATATTATGTATGATGCATCGGCGAAGTTAGGCTCGCGGCGCGAGTCGGTCGACACAGGCTGTGGACTAGGCTTGCCAGGTGCCCGGGATTTTCGGGATTTTCCCGGGCTAGGCTCCAAATGTCAATGCCAGGTATCCCATTAAAATGTATACCTAGGTAAACGTCATACATAGGTAAACTGTCCCTACTTGAAAGTGGGTTGGGCACAACCACAGAGCATCAAATGCGCGCGCCCCTCCTAGAGGCGCCCTGAGCGCGATTTCTCTACAACGCCGTTGAAGCCTGTGGGCGTGGCCTATGACTTACATATGTGTGTTGTGCGTGTGCATTTGTTTTGTGCGTGTGCCTAACTTGCTCCTCTTTGTGTGTAGTGTCGATACTAGCACACACACACACATACGAAGCGCTAGCAGCACTGCGTGTAGTTTTTGGGTTTCAAATATTATCGCTTAGGGCGTCTCTAGTAGGGGGCGCGCGCGGTAGGTATTTGATGCTCTGTGGGCACAACTGATTTACCACATCATCTCATCAGTGATCTGTCAAGCAAGCTTTCGATTTCCGGTTGATGTTGCGATAACGGCTTGTAATAAGCATTCGCAAACGGATGCTATTAATATCGATGGTCTCGATGGACATTCGTTATAGATTATCCTACCTAAATGGATCATCAGTGGCGCATCAATAGAGGGGATTAAGGCCCACTTGCACCAACACAAATTTAATATATAAACCAGTTTAACTCGCTAAACCAGTTTAAGCTAGCACCTTTTGACTGTGGGAACCGCGTTTAAATCCATAACTCGCTACTTAACTTTAAACTCGTGTTGGTGCAAGAGGTCTTAAAACCTCCACTAATTTGTATGATTCAACTGACATTTTCACACCCGAAGAGGAGAAACTGGCGTGGATTAGGTTTTTTTTTAATGGAAACTGACACGGTTGGCTACATCACATACTACATCCGTGATGTCAGCCCATAACACCTTGGTGAACTAGGCGCCATGTCAGTGGTTCCCTTCAGAAACGACAACACGAACTATGTATTTACATAGCCGTTTCAACAGACCTTTCATTCGGTCCGGTGGTAACAACCCGGGCGGGTTAAAGGTAGGAAGGGAAGGGAGTAAGGCCCACTTGCACCAACACGAATTTAACGATATAAACCAGTTTAACTCGTTAAGCTAGTACCCGTTGACTGTGGGAACCGCGTTTAAATCCATAACTCGCTACTTAACTCTAAATTCGTGTTGGCGCAATTGGGCCTAAGGGACATACAGTTTTAAGTGGAATCTGAACCACGTTCAGTCTCCAACGGTCGAACGGTCACCCATCCAAGTACTGACCGCGCCCAGGTGTGATTATGATCACGACCGAGAGTCGACCGACCGCACCACTGAACTGAGCTACAGAGCCTTACAAGTTTCGGGAGAAAGGCTTTTCCCGCAATTTTCATTGATTGTAGGAAATGTGTTCACTGGCACGCCTTTGCAGTAGGTATGTAGATACGACGACACCAGAATGATATGTTATTTTTTAAGGAAGCTGATAGGGTTGGCTACTTCATCTAGGTACCTACTACACCCTTGATGTTTACAGCCTCGGGTGGCCTCGGTAGCTCAGTGGTGCGGTCGGTCGACTGTTGCAACGCTGGAACTTAAGGAACTGGCATCCCTTATTCCCTGCCACCCGTCCTATCTCCGCATGACTCGTCGCAGAGAGACTCAGCACCCTTTTGTTGTTGACATTGGGCTTTTGAGAACCCATCGGTTCTCTAAATCGTTTCTTTGTCGCACCGCTACGGTGTGGAACGTCTTCCGGCGAGTGTGTTTCCCGAATTCTTTAACCTGGGTGTCTTCAAACGTCGTATTAACAGGCTAGACTAGACAGCCTAGCAACAGTCCGCAAATGTGCTGGCATGGCACCTACTTAACTGAGCGTGGTTTCGCGAGGAGAGGTGTTCTTGGCTCTGCCGAATGCATCATTGGTCTCTCGGCAGAGCCACCCATGTTGGTTTACATAAAAAAAAACATAAAAAAACTTGGATGGGTGACCGCTCGACCGTTGGAGGCTGACCGTGGTTCGGATTCCACGTAAAACTGTAGAAAGAAAGAAAGGAAGATTTTTTTTATTGTTTATACATAAGTACTTTCAAATGATCCCTGTTTCCCAAAATAGGATTCCCTGAGCTATGGAAACAGGGTCTCTCATCCGGTCGTTCACTTACACTTATCTGCCTACTGTACATCCTTATTCCTTCCTTATCCTTCCTTCCTTACCTATAATAAAATCCAACGTCTGCTTTCTGTCTGAGTGTCTGAGTGTCTGATTGTATGTCTGTCTGTCCGCTTATAACTCGAGAACCACTGAACCGATTTTAATAAAACAAAACTCTACGGATAGCTTGATTCTTCCCATCAACTATAGGCTACTTACTATCACGCTAAATAGCTTATGAGGTTAGCAGTGAAGTGAAATATGAGAGCGGGCGGAGCCGCGGGCACAGCTTGTTATTTATAATTACAGCATTGTTCCGATGTTTGTAAACATTCTACTGAGTATGTAGGTATACGTAAGTAACTTGATATTTTTTTGTAGGTCCCTTCCCTTATTCTTACCTTACTAGGTTGTAGGGTTTATCCTGAATTAAACGTCGGTCGAGACGGCTATGTAAATACTTCGTGTTTTCCGTCTAGTTCAGTGTAGCCGACATAAAATGAAGGAAAGCAATGGCATGGCAGCTAGTTCACCCGGTGTTATGGGCTGACATCACGGATGTTGTAGGTGATATAGCCAACCATGTCAGTTTCCATAAAAAAAAAATGTCAGCCCATGACATATTGATGAAATAGGTGCCATGTGAGCGCGTCATAAAATAAGTGTGGTTCAAAGAACTCGAACGAAAAGGATGTATAACTAAACGAATGGCATGATAAAAAGTATAGATTGGAAGGGGCCACAGGAAGAGTTCCTACCGAAACGGACGCCTTATGATAGGAATCGTTCGTCGGCTCGGAGGGAAAGCGCGGGAATGTTGGTAGATATTCGAAAATAGAACGCGCCGCCTGATGGCTGAACGTTCCATATTTAAAACGAGGCGCGGGGAGTGAGCGCGTGCTCAGGAAGGTGCGATAAGTTGGTTCCCATAAATTAAAGAAATTAATTATTTTAATAATTTGTCTCGCGAGAAAAAAATGCACATTGCACACGCATGAATAGCTTCAGACTACTTTACGTAACTAACTTGCTTTTTCATTGCTAAGTAATAGAAAAATTTTACGTCTCCCAAAATGTACCCAAAATCTGCAGACCAACTGAATACAGTGTTAAACTAAACGAATCTCAAAACAATGTATTTTAAAAGCAGTTATTAGGAGAAAGAAATTTAACAACGAACAAAGTATTCGTACATAAAACTAAAGTTTGACGAATGAAAAGACATTCCTAGACAAGTGTAGTTCCCGGCTACACCAACGTAACGCGGCTATTTATATTTTCCGGAGTAGAATAGAGTATGAACCATGCAAGAATACCCCGGCAACTAGTCGGTCCGTTTCGCCGCGCAGGAGCAATCCTCTCACACCATTCAAAACATCATCAAATACATTTATAGCATTAATAAAATATCGTAAAATGATGTGAAACCAGTGATAATACGCAACACTTTCTTTCGGTGCAAAGAGAGAGAGGCGGCCATTTCGGATTATTCGAATTTGGAAGGAAGTGATTTATGCTGTGGATTTGCAAAAGTGCGTTTCGATAAAAATATTCAAAATTCGAACTTTGTAACACAAACACACACACAGACATTACACTGCAGTGAATAAGTAAGATAGTTTTACAAAATTCGAAATTCAATTTCACTCTATGAAATGTTCGAATTCTACATTACTTAGGAAATTTAGGCACCATTTTTTTAAATTATGTACTTACCTACCTATATTAAATGTTTATTCTTTTCTCTAATTTTATAAGTATGCACCTTATTTGTATGATTTTTTTTCCATTTATGTTTACTATCAATCCACATTTTATTGAAGGTAGTCAGCTTCTTAAAGGTAGTCAGCTTCTTATGGTAGTTACCTATTATATTGTTTTAATTGATTATTCATATCTTCCTTAAATTATTTTATTCATCATCGTTGACTGTTATTTGTTTGTTGTTATGGCAAGATGAGCGAGAAATGAGACGCTTCGGTTCGGTTCAGCTTCCCATACTACCATCACTTTAAGAACCATTTTCCATAGGGCATAGGATAAAAATGTTAATCTTTGAATAGATTTTTCTACTCAAAATCTGCGTAACTGTAGGAACATTTATGCAACCATAGTTTGATAAAAAAACCCCGACCCTTATAAAGTAAAACAATAATTTCCGTTTACTTACTTAAAGGATTCGGGGAACCACCGCTAAGTAAATTCCCGCGCAGCTCTGAGTTTTTATATTTTATTTACTTAACGGATAATAATTTTTTTGGTTACTTAATTACTTGATTACAAACATAGCTGAGAACCATCCCGATTAAATCAGCTTTCTATTTAAAAAAACCGAATCCAAATCGGTCCATCCGTTTGGGAGCTACGATGATGCCACAGACAGACACACCCATTACACACAGTCGTTAAACTTATAAGTACCTATCACTCTTTTTGCGTCGTGGGTTAAAAATGTGTTCCTACAGAGCCATGCTGTGTAAAAAGTCGTTAAGAATTAACATTTCAGCCCATAGTTTACTAGAGTGCAGGGATGCACTCTACTAAACTATCTATGGGCTGAAATGTTTCCTTTCGCAATTTTTCTGATCTGATTTCTGATGTTTCTGTGTGTAAATTTTTCTACATAACGGAACGCTCATATATGCCCCTGCTCATATATGCCCCCCCAAGTACAGTCTCGGGTCCTTCAAGAGGGGCGTGAATTGGCATACCTGTCAGGCCGTGGGCGTCCTTAGACACCATGGGTGGCTCGGCGCCATATGTCGCGCTTTCAATAAAAAAAATAAAAAATAAAAACAATAATTTTTTGCCAGGATGCATTTGTGAAAACAGCGCCTAAATCGGTGTGTAAGCGTTCTCAAGCGAGCTCATGAAAAGATGGTAGAGAATGCCAGAGATTTTTTGGATAGATTTTCCGCTATCGTTCACTCAGTCAGCGTGATGCGTCCACTGCTGGAAATACGCCTCTTCATCCTCCAGTTCTCCCGGCCTTCAGCGGTAAAGCAACCGCTGCTTTCCGCCGACATACTTGATGTCGTCGTCCCACCTGGCCGGCGATCTTCCCACACTCCTGTCCACGGCCGCCAGTGTTGAATGCGTTTACTCCAACGGTCGTCGTCGTCGCTTCAGTTGCCGTGCCCAGCCCACTGTCACTTGAGCTTAGCCACTCGGTGTCCAATATAGACTACTTTGGTGCGTGATTCTCCCCTATAGTTATCTATCACAATTTAGGGGATTTATTAGAATTTTGATGAGTCTTAAGTTTATATATTTATATATGTAAGTTTGGCAAACTCCTCGGCCCAACTTATAAATAAATTGGTATTGGAAGAAATGTACTCATAATTTTATGTACAGTTGGCCCCTTTTCAAAACGCCAGTTTTATGGTGGATACCTATCTGTCCAATGTTTGATAGCTAGCACACATATTATAACTGTTGTATACAAACACAGTATGTAAGTACGTTGTGTGTCTCACTAACAATGTAAACACATTTTTATTAATTACTAGCTTTTACCCGTGGCTTCACTCGCGTGAAATTCGTATTAAAAAAGAAGAAAGTAAACCTGCGCTACTGTACCTTTATTTCGGCGCACGGAACAATTCGGTTTGTGTGAGAGCCACATCTTAGCGTAACTGAACCGGAACTGAATTTTATTTAGCCCAAGTATTCTGTGTCCCACATAGTTAAATGTGATTGTACAAAGTTTTATAGAATTCGGATTATCGGTTCAAGACTTATGGAGGAACATACATACAGAAAATATTTTTAAAAATCATCAATTTAGTTTTAGTATCATACATAGAGTCTACAAACGCATTATCTCATAAAAAAAGTAACTTACTCCGTGACCATCCCATTAAGATTTATTATTAGTATATATTGAGTATATTGATATATTGATCAATGAATGAATTATGATGATGATGATGACGATATGATGATGATGATGATGATGATTGATGAGGTTGATTGATATTGATAATTCGAATTATTTTTTTCTAAATTATCTTTAACCCCGACGCAAAACGAGTACTTACCTAATAAGTGTGACGCCTCCGCCTGTCTGGCATCGTAGCTCCCAAACGGATGAGCCGATTTTGATGAGGTTTTTTTATTAGAAATCTGGTTTAACCGGGATGGTTCGTAGTTATGTTTGATGAAGATCAGATCAGCCGATTCGAACATCATCGGTACTTTTCCTAATTGGTGAAGTGAACTCTGTAAAATGCAAATTTATTTCACGCCTTTAAGTAAACAAAAGGAAATTATTCCAAAACCAATTTATGTACTTGTAACCTTACTTACCTAACCTAACAAAATTATTACAAGTTTAATTTACTTCTCAAAAGCTTGAAATAAAAGTTTAATGACAATTTTACATGGTACCTAGTTCACTCGGTGTTATGGGCTGAAATTACTGATGTTATATTGTAGGTGATGTAACCAACCGTGTCAGGTTCCGTAAAATAAAAAAAATTATAAACTTCAATAAATAAGAGTAGGTAGGTGTAGATAGATAGATAGAAAATGCTTTATTGCTCCAATAAACACTCAACAGTAATAAGTAAATTAGAAAATTGACATAAGGTGCAATGGCGGACTTATCCCTTACCACAGAGCATCAAATACCTACCGCGCGCGCCCCCTACTAGAGACGCCCTAAGCGATAATATTTGAAACCCAAAAACCACACGCAGTGCTGCTAGCGCTTCGTATGTGTGTGTGTGTGTGTGTGCTAGTATCGACACTACACACAAAGAGGAGCAAGTTAGGCACACGTACAAAACAAATGCACACGCACAACACACATGTAAGTCATAGGCCACGCCCACAGGCTTTAACGGCTTTGTAGAGAAATCGCGCTCAGGGCGATTCTAGGAGGGGCGCGCGCATTTGATGCTCTGTGTCCCTTACAGATATTTCTTACAGTCAACCTTTGGATGTTTGAAATTAGATTCATAATATAACATGTACTGTCTGAGGCCGGTAGGTACTTAAAAAGAATAGCACCACTGCGTCTCTCCCTGTGCATGTCATAAAAGGCGACTAAGGGATAAGGACGAGATGCCGTGCTAAAGGGCGATAGGGTTGCCACCTCTCACCCTGGCACGGCCCTTCTACCGAGTCGTGCAGCAGGTGGGTCTTTGTGCCTTACTTGCTGCTTGATAATTAATTATCTTGTCCGAATACTTTGCTAAACGTGGTGGTCGATGTTGTGTTGCAATTTACAAGAGTTCTTGCAGCACAACACCGATTACTCTGCTTACCCTGGTTGTCGGTCGGGATACAGTGTGTGTTGTATGTATGTATGCAAAATAACAAGATGAGCTGAAACCGCCCCACCACGGCCACACACACCGCCATTGAACTTCTCAATATCAAACGGTCTGCGATTGATTCCTCGCTACGTTTAGCTAAGCAGGAAGATGTAACAGGTCGCCAGCTAGAAATAGAACCACGTGAATGAACGCACGAAGTCAGGCTCGTGCCAAATTTATTATACAAACGCTCTTTTATGTGTAGATTTTAATGTATTTTTATTGAAAATACTGTTTGCGAAGGTCTGCTGCTATGTTAGTTCTCAAAAATATTGAATTTTTATTAAGGTTCCCTATTCATACGGGAGCCTATTATTAAGCCTACGCAGTCTGTCTGTCTGTCCGTCCGCCCTAGGGCTGTATCCTTTGAAGCGTAATAGGTAGACGGTTGAATTTTTCACAGAATAGTGTTATTTATTATGGTAGATGTGTCAACAAATAATAATTTAATAAAACTAATAGTAAAAAATTAATGGTGGTCCCCATACAAGAAATGTGCTAAGAATCGATAAGTACATATTCACGCTACTTACTGAATAATAGATACCGCCACAGGTATTTATATTTTAGCATTATAGCAAGACAAAATATATATAGCAGATCTACGGAACCCTACGTGCGTGAGTAAAACTCGCACTTGACTGGTTTTTTTAATCTGAGATATACAACATGTGAAAACTGAAAAGTGGACAATTATTAAACTAAACGGTCTAACTTAAAAAAAATTGTGAAAGGCTATTCACCCCTTTTCACAAAATTGTTTTATTGGAGAAAACTCGTTGAGAACAATTGTTTTAGGAGAATCTGTCCTATGTCTAATTATATAATTATTTGCTTTATAATTATTGGTACTAATTATATATCAACCAATTTATTAAATAAATGTATATAAGTAACTAAAATAATTTTATAACGGTATATAACGGTACATACAATTTAATAAAAAGTGCGGGTTTGTAAGGAACAGAGGGGTGTCAAACTCTGTCCCCCTTTTCATTGGAGACACAGAAATATTCTAAAGATGTGGGCACTGTTCCTCGCTGGGTGGCCATAACTACTGATGCTATGCAAGCCCATTCCGATGTCTTTAGTAATTGGAAAATGAAATATTTTATTTAGATTTTGAAAAAAATCACAAAGTCAGAAAGGTTGACTGGAAGATATCACAAGTCCGCCTTTGCACGCTATTGTTATTTTGTTTCTGCGTGTATTATTGTATATTAATATTCTTATTCAGTATTTTTTTTGTTAATGTTTTCTTGCGCAACAAATAATTTCTATCCATCTATATAGTATACAGGTTGTTTGGCACATGGACCGACAAAATTTTTTTGTAGGTAAGTGGGGTCATTTGCAAGGTTTTGACCTATGACACATTTTGTCTGGTGTCACGTGGTATCGAGATACGATTTTTTTTTCTTTATTTTTGAAAATCACCAAAATCTCAGCTTTAACCCTTTGTAACTTTTTTGTTTATCATTATATCTGCACGAAATAAAATGTATTTGGTTTTACGATGTATTCTTGTTCTAGGAAAAATATCATTTGATGAAGTTATTACCATGAAATGGACTTATGACCTCCCAAATTCCCAAAGACGAGTAAAAATATGGCAGAATCTTAATTTCTTAATTAATTAAAAAAAAACTGAACGCAATTTGAAAGCTTCATTTTCATTCGCTAGTTTACGCCCTTTCCAACGGTATACCACATGCCATACAAATCTTTCACTATGTGGCCAAAATTAGGGACAGAGACCAGAACAGAACAATAACTTTGTAACAGGGCCACCCTATCGACTTATTGAGAGCGTTTTCAGGAGCATTTTCAAATTTAGAACATGTAACAGTCGCGCGGGTACTATTCAATTCCAATTCCAACTACTACTGCTTCCATTGTTAAATGGTTAGACTCTTGCAAATCATCCCTAATTTTGGCCACATAGTGAATGATTTGTATGACATGTGGTATATTTGGATTGTGGAAATGGCATAAACTAGCAATCTTTTTAAATGAAAATGAAGCTCTCAATTGCTGGGCGTTTTTTTGAATGAATTAAGAAATTAAGATTCTGTTATATTTTTACTCGTCTTTGGGACTTTGGGAGGTCATAAGTCCTTTTCATGGTATTAACTTCATCAAATGATATTTATTCTAGAACAAGAATACATCGTAAAACCAAATACATTTTATTTCGTGCAGACATAATCATAAACAAAAAAGTTACAAGGGGTTAAAGCTGAGATTTTGGTAATTTTAAAAAATAAAGAAAAAAAATCGTATCTCGATACCACGTGACACCAGACAAAAGGTGCCATAGGTCAAAACCTTGCAAATGACCCCACTTACCTATAAAAAATATTTGTCGGTCCATGTGCCGAAAAACCTGTAGAATGAACACCTATCGAAGTCCAAAAATCTTCATTTCATATTTCAAGCGGCGGGTGACCGAGTGGTTTGGGCATCGGCTTCTCATGCGAGAGGTCCACGGTTCGAATCCGGTCGGCGTGTACCAATGAGTTTTTTCTGACGAAAAAATTTACGTGCACCTACACCTGCTGCTTCACCGTTCGGAACCGGTGTAAAACTGTAAGTCCCTTCCCTTGGCCCTTACTATGTGGAAGGCTCAAATTGTAGCCGACTGGGTTGGTACCACCGTACTGGATGTAAGATGGCCGCATAGCAGCCTCGGCTGTGTTCTCCTCTAGTCCAGTATAGCCAGCAATCCAGGGAAGTCACCGGTATGGCACCTACCTTCTCGGAGGTGATATTGGCAGGTCGGAGCGTGCGCTTTGGCCCCACCGTCTCAGCCACCCATAAATGATTAAATAAAAAAAAATTTAGCTCCAGAACCATCCCTTAAAAGTTTGGAAGTTATTGCTGAATCACCTTCATATATCCTCTTTCTCCCACCAGCCAGCTGAGCCAGGATGCCGATCGGGGGCCTCAACCGCGACACATCCGGAGCGCCCAAGCGTGAGACCTACCGACCGCCCTGGGTGAAGGACAACGCGGCCGACGCGCCGCCGGCATGGATGCAGAAGAAACTGCGACCTGTCGAGTCTACCACTAAAACCATGACGGTCGCCTCGGACGAGTCCTCCACTGTTGGCAACAGCAAACCGGCTTTGAGACGTAAGTTTTTTTATTGACAGCGCGACCTTTTTTTGTACCGTGTGGAGCCGGTACTTTATAAGAATAGCCCCACTGCATCTCTCCCCGTGCATGTCGTAAAAGGAGACTAAGGGATATGACTCCCTTCTTATATTACTAGGTGGTAGGGTTTAACCCATCCGGGTTGGTACCACCGCACTGAATGAAAGGTCGGTCGAAACGGCTATGTAAATAGTTTGTGTTTTCCGTCCAGTTCAGTGTAGCCGGCACGACCGAAGGGAAGCACTGACGTGGCACCAAGTTCACCCGGTGTTATGGGCTGACATCACGGATGTTGTAGGTGATGTAGCCAACACCGTGTCAGTTTCAATAAAAAAAAAAAAAAAAAAAAACCCTAAGCCACCCATAAGGTGTCTAACGACGCCCATGGTCATTCGGTCGAATGCGGGGGTTGCGAATGCCATGCCGGCCTGACAGGTGCCAATTCACTCCCCTCTTGAAGGACCCGAGAATGTACTTGGGGGAAATATAGCGGGGAGAGTCTTCCAGAGTTTACCGGTTCTGTAGAGCAAAGATCTGCAGAACCGATTGGTTGGTTTCATTCAGTGCGGTGGTACCAATACGGGCGGGAAAAACCCTACCACCTAGTGAGGTAAGTAAATATAAAATATACCTCAAAACAGAATAGGTACTGAAGTACAAGCCATCAAAATCCAAGTCCCAAGTGGTTTACTCAGAAAATTTTCAATAATGGACTACACAACCGTCAACGATCGTATGCCCTCACACGCGTCTGTCTGCCCGCGTTCGGGTCGCTCACTCCTCGGTAACGTCGCGAATACGAAAAGTACCCATGGTCCTCGCCTTAAATCGGCTGACCTGATCTTCACCAAACATAGCTAAGAACCATCCCGATTAAACCAGCCTTCTAATAAAAAAAAACCGAGTCCTAATCGTTCCGTTTGGGAGCTACGATACCGCAGACACACAGGCAGACATAGGCGTAAAACTTATAACATCCTTCTTTTTTATGGCGACGACGGCGCGGCGGAGCGGCGCGGCGGCGGGGGAAGCCATAGGATAGTTTTAAAATTATGAAACATGGTGGCGGCGCGGCGCGGGCGGGAATTATAGGAATAGCCGCGCGCGGCACTTCGTGCGTCTTCCGTATTTTGTTCATCATTATTTCCGTTCCGTATTTTGTTTGTAAGTATTAGCTTCGAGGAATCGCTTTTCCAATTTCAAAACCCCGCTAAACTCGTTGCTCTATACAAACACATCAACCTTCCTACCCACATTTTATACACATATAAACAAATAAACACAAAATGTGCATATTATAGTTTCCGCCCCTACATCATCAGCCAACGTCATTTATACTTCGACATTGACCCGAGCGAGGCGCAAAGCTATGTTTCCTGCGATCGAGTACGCCTACGCCTCTGTAAAAATAATATACGACTATGAAATATACGTTGGACAGCCGCTGAAGAAGAAAATTCGTTTCTAGTTGAATCTTTGGTTGAAATCATGTCATACACCAACAGCTTCCAACGCACTTTGAGTGGGCGCCGCGATGTCGACGCCGACGCGACGCCGCCGTCGCCGCGCCGCCTCCGCCGCCACGGCAGGCGCACAGGCTATGGTACGATCTGCAAAAAAAAAAGTCAAACTACAAATTTTAAAAACCGCCGACTCATCAAAATCCTCAAAAAAAAATCTGCTTATTAAAGGCGTCGGGGGACCGAGTAAATTTTTTTTATTAAGCGGTCCGCTAACGCCTTTAATTAAGTAAGCGGAAATGTTATCACTTTTTTTTTTAATATAAATATTTCGTCGTGGGTTCAAAGTAAAATTGTTGCAATCATCTCTTTTTTTTCTTGTGTCATACATAATTAGTTTGTAAACTCCGTAGCTACTTTAATGCTTGTGCATTATATTAAATTAAAAAAATTTAGTTGTTCTGCATAGATAACGGCACACCTGCCAGTAGGGTAGGCAGAAACAACTTATCTCCACGTGGTGCGATCCTGACACACCTCTGCCACCTCTTCCACTCTCACTCTCATAAAGCTCTTCATACCTACATGCTTGTATGTTTTACGAGTACTGCGCACTTGACACTTTTTGAGTACATGTCTGATCTGGTCGAGGTACTTGCGTTTAGAGCGACCCTTCCCGACTCTTCCACTCACATTAGCTGAATTTCTATCGTTGGTCTCTTATATATAATATAATAATCGATTCTTTCAACATGATGAACCACGGAAGCATTCCTTTCCCAATCCTTGTCACTAATTATATCTTCTTTCATGCCACAACGCTCTCGCACTATACTGTTTGTCTATCTATCTTTCTTCGGGACAAAAAAAAACGATAACTAACCATACTGAATATGCAAATATGTTGTCTGTTATTTATGGCGAAATAATATTTAGTACACTCCTCACCGCAGCACACATGTCCACAACACTTATCCTGCTTTCATGATTCGTCTGGCATGCCTAACTTTCACTTCCGTACATCAATGTAGGGCCAGCAATCGACCCCATGGTCCAGTTCTGACAACCAAACGTCCTCTAGTGGACATTATTTGGCTGCTCATAATAGCGTGCCATGCTCTATTTATTTTTTACTCTCCTTTCACACCACCTCTCCTACACATTCCATTCAACGTGTAGTTATTCTGATTCAGTAATTTGCTTATTATTTAAATCTTAAATTAAAGGTTTGATCCATAATTTCCTTAAAGTCGACAAGACGATTTTAAATTTCAGGTAGGTCGCAGTATTTTGAAGTGAAGTTTCAATTCGATCCGGCTGCAAGGACCAAAATGTTGTTAGGTCGTATCTATACGGCGCCATTTCCAGAAATATATTTCAGCGGTGTGATTTGTATATTTGCAATGTTTGTGACCGTACTTTCTACCTATATCTCGGGCGTATAGGTAGATTTTGTGACGCAAATACCTGACCGCGGCTTCGCTTTTGGCAGGAGACACGAAACTGAGTGAAATATTCACATCTTAACGTGCGTACCGAACTCAGAAACAAACACAAATAGTCCAAAAGAGCAGCAGTCTGGAGCCGGCCGGCTGCGGGAGTGACTCGCAGATTCGATTTTCGAATTCGACAATTTTTAACGTGGAACGGATGTTCGTTCGTGACGTTCGCGTTGGTGACGAGTGCTTATTCGTAGTGGATTTTTAAAATTGGAACGTTGTTTATTTCGATAAATTAGGAACGCGAAGACAGTTGTGTGAAATGTGATTGCGGGTTGAAATTTTTTATTGTCGTCCTAACCAAGAAGTGAAGATTCTATATCCCAGTAGTTTCGCTTTGTGGAAATCAGCATAAAAGGTAGCTTTCCTTGAACTTCTCATAATCTGTGATAATTCTTATAAACACATACTTAATATAATTTTATTTAGATGATAAATATTAGCCTAGAACGCCATTACTTATGTCGTGAAATTCACTTGTATATGAGGTATTTTCGGAGCGTGGGGCTTCAATGGCGGCGAGACTCTCGTTGGGTTTATTTTGGCTCGATCACGTTTCAGTTGCAGCGTTAATTTCATCTATTTTGTTTAACTTGGAATATATTAAGCAGATGATGAACCAACTAGGTAATATCAACCTAGATTTAACAGAAAAAGAAGACTATTCTCCTTAGAACGCAGAACAAACTTACATGCTCTTTGATTTTACCTTTAAAGCACGCAAAATGGCCGTCGCTGGGGCAAAATTGACAGACTTTTTAGCAAATAGTGTCGAATCACGTGCACTTCTACAAATATTGCCGTAAGATCTCATAACAGAATATCTCAACGTCTCGTACCCACATTGATAAGTGCAAGTGAGCTACCTGGTCTTTAAAATGTTGACCATTTTCATATTATAGTGCACAGGGTAACCGTAACGACGTTAAATTTTCATGCGTTCACAGTCTCTAGTTAAATTATTGGCGAGATTATTGGGCAATTTTGTATTATTTAATTAACTAATTTTTTATTACTTATATGCTGTCAGAGAGGCTGAGACCTTTGCTTCGCTAAGCAAAGGTCTCAGGAGAAAGTGAAGATAGACGAAAAAGATAACAAACCTTCAGAAAAAGTTACAAAACCACCAGAGAAGATAACGAAGCCGGCGGAAAAAGTAACCAAGGCAGCAGAGAAATTCACAAAACTAGTAGAAGCTGCCCACAAAGCCGGCGGAAAAAAATCACTAAACTAGTTGAGAAAAAGCCAATAGAAACGACCGAGCCCTCGGAGCCAATCAACCGACCCCTTAATAATAGATTTAGAAAACCAACAGAAAGTGTAGTCAAACCCGTTGAAAAGAACACTAAGCCTGCGGAAATAAAGACCAAGTCACCAGAAAATGTCAAAGGATAAAAAAAGAAGAGGGGTGTCGTGGGTCGTGGGACACCCGATTGGAACGAAGTTCCTTTCGCTATATTATATTATGTAATAAATAACAGGCACAATGAAATAAATTAACAATGTTTGAGAGTAATTAAGTGAAAAATAAAAATATATAAATGACGTCTCTACAGTGCAGTAATAGACATACGCAAAGAGTAAAGTAATATAGGGACATACGCTTGTAAACACACAAACACAGATGCGACAGCAAAAGTGTCGTGACGGTCGAAATCTTAAATGTTTTTCGGCCTAGCTCTCATTCGCCAAGTTTCTGGAGCGTAACGTGCGTTATGGAACTTCGTTCCAAATTAAATTTTTAAATTAAACTGTTATTGGTATTTCCTTTACAAGAAAACAATTTTACGTATTCGGCGCCTACGTAAATTTCTAAACATGCTACCCACAGGGCAGTCTCTTCAAAACAGCTAAAATTGTTTGACATTGGAATCCGATACAACCAAAGAGATTATAACAGTCTTCATCCAACCAATTACAGAGCAGCAAGGATATATTGCTGTGTACACTAATTAATTCAAACCACGTGCAAGCTGGGAAGAGCTGAATGCATCTCCCAGTAGGCCGGCGGCGTGGGCGGTAAACAGAGGCGGTGCCAAATCTGAGCGACCTTCAGACGTGTGACGTTCTTGTGGTGAACCTTCTCGTCTTTGAGCTGTTTTTTGGCGTTTTCTCTATATTATATTATCTTAGCGTAAAACGCAACGTCTGTCTGTTTCTCTGTCTGTCTATCTGCTTGTCTGTTACGGGTATGCTCGAAAAAGGCTTAACTTAACTTAATCTTCTTTTCTCTATAAAACCACAGAACCGCGATCGCCGGCCACCTTCCCCGTCCTGTACAACGTCTGTTTGTTTTCCTGTTTGTCTGTGCGTTAGTTAATTGCAGCAATTATTAAAAATACAATTTTATTTTTCAGCTGTCCTTAAGAAGCAGTCGACAGTAAGAGACAAGGCTGAAAATGGCGTGGCAGAGAAGCTTATTATGCCGTCAGAAAGGCTAGCAAAGCAAAGGTCTCAGGAGAAAGTGAAGATAGACGAAAAAGAAAATAAACCATCAGAAAAGGTTACAAAACCACCAGAGAAGGTAACGAAGCCAGCGGAAAAAGTAACCAAGCCAGCAGAGAAAGTCACAAAACCAGTGGAAGCTGTTACAAAGCCGGCGGAAAAAATCACTAAACCAGTTGAAAAAAAGCTAGCAGAAACGACCAAGCCCTCAGAGCCAATCAACCGACCAATTAATAACAAATTTAGAAAACCAACAGAAAGTGTAGTCAAACCAGCTGAAAAGGACACTAAACCTGCGGAAAGAAAGACCAAGTCACCAGAAAAAGTCACAAAGCCAGCGGAAAAAGTTACAAAGCCAGCAGAAAAAGTCACCAAACCAGCTGAGAAAGTCACGAAGCCGTTAGAAAAAGTAACCAAAGCAGAAGAGAAACCAGTTGCCAATTCAACAGACAAGAAGAAGATTGTTGATGCAAAATCAGCAGATAAAGCAAAGAAAGAGGAACCTTCTAAGGATAAAACGAAGGAAGAGATGTCAAAAACAATGACGACCAAACCACCGACTGCTGTCGAAAAGTCACCTTCAAAGGTTGGTCATCTTTCACACTTAAATTATATTAAGTTTTAAAATTTAACTCAATCCATAAAAAGGTTTATTAGCATCATTTTCTCTCCTTCTCTATATACACAGCATAAAATGAAACGTTTCCTTTGTAAATCAGTAATGGCTTAGCTGAATATGATGTCGACATTTACTAACATTACAGGTGTACCTAGCAGGTGACAGGAAAGCAAATCTTCCAACGAAAGGAAAGCAAATCATTGCTTTCCTTTCGTTGGACCGGCTGTATTGAACTGGATGGAAACGACGAAATATTTTTTCGCAGCAGTTTCGACTGACCTAATTATTATTTGTATTTTTATTTTCCATACAGCAGTTGCCACCGCGCAAGCCTTCGCTGCAGAAGCAGCCATCCCGGGACGACATGCCTGTGAAGAAATGGCGTGACCCCCTCCACGAGAGGGTCAAGGAGAACATTGACAAAACTCTCAATGAGGTCCCCAAAGGACACACACTCACCAAGAATGAGAGCCTTAGGAGTAAGTAAATTGTCTACCATTTTGTTTAGAATTTTATTGGTACGTAAATTACGCAGTTCCACTAAGACGTAAAATAAAAAAAGGCTATTTCAGTTTTTACCTATTTGTAAATTCAAAAGAAAAGCAATATAACAAGGAGAGAGTGGGTTTTGCTTCAACATCAAATTAGATGGAATACATTTCGTACGAGCCACTTGACTGCAAAATAAATAAAAAAATAAACCATTCTTTTAATTTTGAGGAGGCTTTCTTATATCACAGAGGAATGGTTACTTCGTGTCAAGAGACCCTACATTATTTTCAAGTTCAGAGACAAATTTGTGAAATTTTATTGAAAAATTTATGAAAATTTTGATGGAACGATCGGTTAAATTCTAAACGAAAATTCTGAAGTAAAAACTGTAAAGCTTTTTACGAGACTTTTCTTCAACGAGGGAGATAATTCTCAATAAACTAAAAGAGTAAAAAAAAACTTGTTATTGGATCACATAATATACAATTGAACACAATACTTCAATCACAACAAACAGTTGTTATGGTATTATATTAATGTAATGTTCAGTAATAATAACACAATAAATGGACATTGACACACTAGCACTTTCTTCCAGGGAGATCTAGATCACAATAGTGTTTATAATTAGAAGTGTGTATCACCGGCAGACGCGCATGCGCCATTGATTAATCAACTTCGACTTTGGCAAGATCTAAATCACGTTCGTTGCACACTGCATTATCATTTCTTCATTGCTGAGATTGAACAGCAATTTTTTTTTAATCCGATTAGCCTTTTTATTCTTCAGATGCATGCTTGTCCTTCCCATTTTTGTAAATAGTCGTAAATTATATTTTAAAAGCTCTCTGCTTAAATTTTCCGTGGAAGCTAATTCTTGTGTAGTCAGATGTTTTTCTTTGAGAATAACGTTTTCATCACTAGGTTGAAAGAATAATGTTTTCTAATGATTGTTTTGGCCCGATATGTAGAACTTTTATTGTCTGCCCAAGTGTTTCGATCACTCATATACCTACAAACTTTAAAGTAGGTACCTTTTTACTATTTGGTTGCATATTTTCGCCTTTTCCATAGTTTCTCTTCCGCGTATTTGTAGTTTCTGTTTTCTGAAGATTATTGCCACGACTAAATAGTTAACCTGCACTTACCACAAATTTATCTAAGTTGTGTAGCCGAATTTTAAGCACATAAATCTCTCAAACATTGTTATTTACCTAGTTACTTGGATAGTTTATCTATTTCTATGTCCCATTAAAAAATGATAGAGCTTAGAAAAATGTTCTTTGAGGAATAATATGTGTCCATATAGTATGGAAATCACAAGTCCTTTATATAACTTATTAATTTGATGAAACTGAAAGCAATGGGATACTCAAATGTGCTGCTAAGAAGAATATATTGTATTAGAAAATATTTATTAAAATCAAGCATATAAAACCGTGATAGAAAATAAAGGAAACAAAACTAAAATAATGTCTACATTTTCAAACCTGACGGTCCCAACAACGCTAGAGGCGTTTCTCCTTTGAATTTTATTAGAGCTCAAAATGTTCTTCTAGACTCCTCCATTGACACATTAAATTCAGACGACAGACCAGCAAGTCTTGCAGTTTGTATTACCGTCTACAGTCGTTGCTAGGAATGTATCGTATCGACATCCAAAATAAACTTGGGCTCAGTTCCGCGTACTACTTAGAGTGGTGCAGGTGTAGTGGTTGTTTTTACGTCTTCTGTTGTTAAACAAAGGGTGCTTTTGTTCTAATAAAGAGTAAAGATTGTTGTTAGAGAACTGCAACTCAAAGAGAAAACAAATTGTTTAAATAATAATGTTTCCAAGCTGTTGTTTTTTTTTTCTTAAAAAAGTGGTTGGATCTTCGAGTTTTGTGTTGTGGGAAGTTGCCGTTTGTTGATACGCTATTATTGGAGATAAAAATGTCATCTGAAGGCTCTGAAAGTGAGGAAATGGAAGAAGAGCAAGGAAACATGTTTAAAGGTCAGATCAAAATATCGTTTATATCTCTAAGTGTGTGATGATCGCTCACCTTGGATAACTTTGACGTGAAAGTTTACGCAATTTTACACAAAAGGCCTGCTTTGAAAACCTAAATGACTTCCAATAGCTTCAGCCGCGTCCACAAGGAAGACCTCACATTCGATCGTGAGGTTTTCCTTGTGGATTGGCTAACTTATCAAGCAAAACAATTAGATCAGCAGCATTAGCAACAACTGGTATAAAACTGGTAGATTTAAAACTGTAGGCCCCTTCGCATGCCCGTTACTTAGTGGTAGGCTTAAATAGTAGCAGACTAGATTGATACCAGCGTAATGGACGAAATATGGCCGCATAGCAGCCTCGTGTCCTCTAGTCCCGCATAGTTAGCAATCCAAAGGGAAGTCTCCGGTTTGGCACCTTCTCGGAGATGATGTTCACCGGTGGTCGGAGCATGTTATCTGGCCCATGTAACTCAGCTTCCCATAACGTGTTGCATGAAAAACTATCACACATACATACCACACGCAGTATCCCGAAAAATCTTTTTTTCCATAAAAAAAAGGGGGTAAACAGAGCAATCGTTGTTGCGATGCGAGGATTCTGATAAATTACAGCACAACACCGACCATCACGTTTCGCAAAGTATTCGGATAAGATAACTATCAAGCAGCAAGTAAGGCGCGAAGACCCACCTTCTGCATGGCTCGGTGGAAGCACCGCGCCAAAAGTAGAGGTGACTAGACTGTGGCTCATTAGAACGGCATCTCGTCTTTGTCCCTCAGTCGTCTTTTACGACGCGCAAGGGGAGGGATGCAGAAAAACTATCAACAATCCCATAGGCGCCGACTCCGTGGGTGCTCGGGGGCTCCAGCACCCACGAGCGGTGAGCAGTGGGTGCGGAGCACCCACGACGATAGATATAAAAACCGATCAGTAATCGGATTTGAGCTATGATAAAAGTGCCTTATTTCCGCGCGAATTTGTAAATGGGGCAAATGCAAAACATTGTGCGAATGTTTTACGAACCCATGCTGCCGGGTGCCGGGAGAATTAGAGAAAAATGGGAGAAGCGTATATCCAGCAGTGAACGGCAACACGCTGATGATGATGATGATTGTTCAATCTAGAATTTTATACTTTTTTATGTATAGCGCGACATGTGGCCTCGTTTCAACTACAAGTATCTTTACTTCTTTTCTATAACAAGAAGTGGCTAAAGTAAAAAAAAATAATTGCATGAGCACCCACGAGGATTTGTAAAAGTCGGCGCCCCTGAACAATCCAATAACAAATATTTTTAGGTCTTCTAAAGCCAACGCCTCCACCAATGCCGCCACCACTGCCGCCTAAGTGTCCCCCACCGCCAGAGTTCAAGAAGGTGGAGATCACGCCGGACAAGTTGAAGAAGATAGAACAGCTAAAGTCCAGGCCGAGAAGGAGACCGGACTGGAGTGACATGATGAAGGAAGTCGAGTCGGGAAAGAAGCTCAAACATGTCGTCTGCAATGACAGGCAAGAACTATTATCATTTTGATGAATTTCTCCATTAATTTACTCACAAATGACACCACGACACGAACTTTCTGCATACACGTACTCAGGTAACGTACATAGGTAGCTTCGTGCCAGTTTCCCAATTATGTGGACAGAGACAGAATATCTACATGCCACGCTATTGAGACACCTGGCTTTGAATGTGTCTTCCAAACTCAATGTTTTCATGCATGCTGTTCGGCTGTGGGT
This sequence comes from Nematopogon swammerdamellus, assembly GCA_946902875.1. NCBI lineage: Eukaryota > Metazoa > Arthropoda > Insecta > Lepidoptera > Adelidae > Nematopogon > Nematopogon swammerdamellus. The sequence goes on along the minus strand of OX336356.1, from coordinate 4,878,887 downwards.
ACCTACTACGAACTCTATCAGTATCCCTCAAACAAGTGATCCGATATCTGCCATAGAATTACTGCAATGTACAGGTACAAATGAGTCGACTTTACAGTTCACTATTTATTTAAAAATAATCTCACAAAAACTAAACACGTAAAGTAAATGATGAAGCAGCCACGTTTTCTTGTTTAACCAACTGATCTATAAGTACTAGATGATATTTTCTCATACATCACAGTATTGTTCAATGTATTGCAATACCAAATACGTACCAACCAACGTAGGCAGGTTTAATGTAATTTCACAGTAAAGAGTAAAGATAAAAAACTAGTTAAGAGCGAGTCAAGCTCGCACACATTATATGGTTCCGTAATTTAATTTAACAGAACTTAGTTATTTTTAAAACAAAAACTTTACTAACATACAGATCGAGCCCAGTCATCACCAGAGCGATGGTTGTCAAAAATAAAGGCGAGTTCATCTTCGAATCAGAGAAGAGCGGTCGCCACAACGAGCTGCTGAAACAGATCAACTCCGGAGTGAAACTAAAGAAGACGAAGACCAACGACAGAAGTAAACCAAACCTGGAGGGCCTCAGGAAGTTCAGGAGGCAAATGACGATTGAGGAACAACTGCAGAAGTCCATGTCTCAGGCGAATTTGGCCGGAGCTCCGCCTACTACGGGCACTCCCGGGCCTGCGGAGGTATATTCTTCCATATTTTTGGTCTGTGTTTCTATATATTCTATCTTTTTATCTCCAATAGTATTTCTAATTATCTTTTCTTTCTTCATATAATTTACCACACTCAATACGTCGATACTGTTCTCTTTACACCATTTCTATAAACTTTAAGCCCGTCCTTACGCGCTATTGCTCTTTTTATTTCATTTTGTATTCGTCTGTATTTCATTCTATTATTATATTTTGTTTCTTTCTTGTATTAGGTATTGTTTTATTTTGCCTTCAATAAATTATTTATTTTATATTCTATTGTATCTCTAACATTAAATAAATTCGAATTGTTTTCAAAACTGTTTTACAAGTATAGCTTTAATTTTCATCTTTATAAATTTAATTTGAAGTGGGGCGATATATATTGCGGGTACCAGTTGCCTGAATGTCTACTCTGTGTGGGATTTTGAACATTTTATTACGAACATTTATTTCAATGAACTGAATGCACTTCTTATTTAGATACAAGAAGTCCCACCAGAAGAGGAAGAAATTGACGAGATGGACGACATCGACAAAGTGAGAGATGACCTGCAGTCTACTAAGCAACTTCTTGCTATAGAGTTAAGGTAACTATACCAATTATTTTCTTAAGACTCCTCCGGATCATAGGACATCCACAAACACCACTCCTTAGAAAACCATAAGCGACAAGATAAGCGAGAAATGTGGTACATACGGTGCTAGCGATAAGGAGGACCAATAGTTTGTCATCCGATTTAATTACATGCCGTTTTAAAACCCTTAGGAGAAGTAGGAATGAACTAAGTCATGGGAAATTACTGCGGGTTATAGCTAGGTTTAAGTTCTTGAATTACCAACGTATCCATCGAGCACATTCTTACCATTTTCAGAAACAAAGAAGCTCAAGTGAGAGAAAACAAACGGCTCTTAACCAAAATCCAAAATCTAGAAGCCGAGCTGGCCCGCGAGAGAGCCATAATTTTGCAGGAGCAACAAAAAACTGTGATATCAGTGACGGATGCCTACGACGAGAGACTCGTCCATTCACTCAAGAGCGAGGTTGATAGAGCGAAAGCTACAGCAGACGACCTGGAGAAGAAGTATCTTCAAGCAGCTGAAGAGAGGGACGATGCACAAACGGAAGTGGACGAGTTGAAGAGAAAGAATTCGGAACTTGAGAAGAAATTGCAGCAAGCTTTGTCGGTAATAGAGATTTTTCCATTATTGGATATTTTATGTAGTAGGTATTTATCCAAACTTGCTTTAGGGGTGCCGATTGATCATATAATTATTTTCAAGGGATTTCAACTAATGCGTTCTATGGGTTTCCTGACCTATTTGCACTTTGGTATTTGTGGGTTTCACTAAAGTAATTTGAATAATTATTGAAGATTTTATCTAATTGAAAAATATCTATCATTTTACAGTCTGATAGGTGTCTTTCTGTATTGTCTTTCTTTCAACGTAACCTATTAAGATGCAATGTTTCGGATTAAGTTACAACTTGGCCAATAGGATTAAAACTGCTACTGTTTCAGTTGAATAGCCAAATATTTTGTGTGTGTTTCCTGAATCACCAAACTTTCGCGAAACCCACTTAAAGCACAACATTAACAATTTTAAGCTCCGCTATTTCTTGCTCTCTTCTAAGCTAACAATAATAACTTTCGCTTACACTAACCAGCCAGCAAATCATCAAGACGAGGAACCGATGTCTTACTACGTCAAACGCCAGTTAGATTTCCAAAAGCAATGTCAGCTGCTAAGTAATTCTGCTTCTACACCTGACACCAACCTTGATGATGACGAAGATACGGTAAATTGATGTGTGTCCAGATCATTTTCCTACTGGTTCTATTTCCTATGTCTGTTGTACATTCTTTATCTCAGTGTCATTTATGTTAGTTGTAATTAATAATTTGTCACTTTATATTAATTTAGATTTTGGAACCTTTATTACAATGTGACTAAAAGGAAACTAGAAAGCATTTACTTGTGTTCTCAAATTTAAATTTTGATCAACCATAAAATACTTACTTATTTAGTAATATTTTCATGCATTCCATGAACGCCCATATTCGCCATATTTAATTGGTAGTAACATTTATTTGATCTTTTATATGAATATAAACGTTCCTCTCCTTACCTATTGACTAAATACGCAGCATATATAACAGAGATATTACATTGTATTATATGAGTATGTAACATTGTTTTCTTTGTTGGTTATTGATCGACGGTACTATTAACTATCATCATTATTATCTAGGTATATTTTATCTTCATTGATTTCTTTTTCGATTCAAAATCTACTGTAACTCATTCAAACATTATTTTGTTTATATTAATAATTGAAATTCCAGGGAATTGTACCAACCAACGTTGGATCGCGACGCTCTAGCCACGCGATCAAGCAACTGTCGATACAGAGGGATTCGAGTTTCGAGGAGGAAGAAGAGGAGTCTTCTGAAGAAGAGGTAACCAACACCTTTTATTTCTTCTAGAAGATCTGATGTCTTCGTAGAAAACAGCCTGTGTTTCAGAAGAAATGGACTTAACTTGTCAGCGATTCATCCACCTTGTGCAAGAGTTGCAGCTTTCAGTCATTATCGTTATTATATGTCAAGAAGTTAGAGGTTCGTCTATAGGATACTATTAGTCTTATACATTAGGATACGTAATACTATAATATATACCTACTTACGTCTCTACCATTATGAACCTATGTTGATGAAAGTGACAATAACAATTTGAACTTATGAAACGCAGGAGGAGAGCGAAGAGAAGAAGCAGAAGCGAATGGAGAAGGAAGTGAAGAACATGCGCAATAAGATTCGACACCTAAAGGAGAAACAAGATCGAATGAAGAAAGAACGAGTTGCATACAAGATGTCACTGAAGAATCAACAAGCTGCTCTCAAGTAGGTACACATATTTTGATCTCTTGAGCTTGATGTTCAGGGTTCCGCAGCTCAAAAATTAAAATAGGAATCCTTGGTTATCCTTTGTCATCGGTACCTACGTACGACCGTCCGTATGTCTCTCATAGATCACAGACTACTTGCAGAGGAGCCGCAAAATGTGGTACCGCCTTACCTTGTAATAGGTGGCATACGCTTTCGTCCATGAATGAACATTCGTTAGGTGTACGCGGTTCATAGGTGGATTTTTACGACACTTGTTGTAGGTACTATGGGGATATTGATGCGAAGGAAAACTGTGCTGCTCATTAAGATTGTAGAACATCAAACGTTTGCAATAGAAACTAAAAATAAAAGTTCATCAGACAATAATACTAATTACGTACAACTTAACATCTCTCTTGCAGGGACGCGAAGAAGAAGTACAAGGAGTTGAAACGCGAAGTCGACAAGATGGCGGCCATGATGAAGGAGGTTGGCTCCGATGAGGAGGACGAAGAATCCGAGGAGGAGGAGGAGGAGAAGAAGTCCAGCGAGAGCGAGGAGGAGGAGAGCGAGACGGAGACAGAGGCCGACACCGAGAGCGAAACGGAGAGCGAGAGCGAACCTGAGGTCGGAGAGAACAAAAAGGAGGGAGTGAAAGTGATGGATGCTCTATGGTTAGAGGAGACGGGAGAAAAAGAAGAGTTAAAAAAGGGAAATCAGAATTTGATGCATTTGATTACAAGAAGGATGTTTATTGTGGTAACTTTTTTCGTTGAAAGTTGCTCCTTGTTCGCGAATGCTCAGCATGGTCTGAAGATGTTAGTTTTCGTGTCTGTTGTGTAAGTAAATTACTCCCAAAAAGTGGGCAAATTCGCGTCGGTTGTGTAAGTAAATTACTCTCAAAAAGTTGGTAAATAGGTAACCGTTCAAACTATGTATTCCAAAATGATAAACCTCCGTATCGCCGGTTCATGTTAAATTAGTATTCTCTGCTTCAGGATGCCCCGCTACCGAAGAAAAAGGAGAACCTCACCAGCCGGCTGAAACGACACGAGAGCCGGCTTACGGCTCTCAAGAAGGGCAACGCACTTTTAGTCGCGAACGTCGACAGGATGAAGGATGACGTTAACAAGCAGAGGGAGGAATCGGTCGCGCTACAGAAAGAGCTCGACTCACTTGTTGAAGACTTCGCTTAGATTATTATCTTTTAACATATCAATAACTAGTATTTTACTTTAAAATTAGATAGATTTTACGAATATTTTGCTAATAAAAGTAACTCGCAAATTAGCAACATTCTTATAAGTATATCTATACAGGGTCTTCGGCACATGGACCGACAAAATTTTTTTGTAGGTAAGTGGGGTCATTTGCAAGGTTTTACCATGCAACCTATGACACCTTTTGAAAATTACCAAAATCTCAGCTTTAACCCCTTGTAACTTTTTTGTTTATGATTATATCTGCACGAAATAAATGTATTTGGTTTTACGATGTATCCTTGTTCTAGGAAAAATATCATTTGATGAAGTTAATACCATAAAAAGGACTTATGACCTTCCAAAGTCCCAAAGACGAGTAAAAATATGACAGAGTCTTAATTTCTTAATTCATTAAAAAAAAACGGACAGCAATTGCGAGCTTCATTTTCATTTAAAAAGTTCGCTAGTTTATGCCCTATCCAACGATATACCACATGTCATACAAATCATTCAATATGTGGCCAAAATTAGGGATAATTTGCAAGAGTCTCAACAGCAGTAATGTTAATGTTGCAATGGAAGCAGTAGTAGTTGGAATTGGAATTGAACAGTACCCGCGCGGGCGCGACCGTTACATTTTTTTTTTTTTTTTTTATGGGACCTGACACGGTTGGCTACATCACCTACAACATCCGTGATGTCAGCCCATAACACAGGGTGAACTAGGTGCCATGTCAGTGCTTTCCTTCATTTCATGTCGGCTACACTAAACTGGACGGAAAACACGAACTATTTACATAGCCGTTTCGACCGACGTTTCGTTCAGTGCGGTGGTACCAACCCGGCCGGGATAAACCCTACCACCTAGTAAGGTAAGAAGGGAAGGGACCTACAGTTTAACGTGGAATCCGAACCACGGTCAGCCTCCAACGGTCGAGCGGTCACCCATCCAATCACTGACCGCGCTCAGCGTTGCTTAATAACAGTTGACTAACATGTTCTAAATTTGAAAATGCTCCTGAAAACGCTCTCAATAAGTCGATAGGGTGGCCCTGTTACAAAGTTATTGTCATTCTGTTCTAGTCTCTGTCCCTAATTTTGGCCACATAGTGAAAGATTTCTATGGCATGTGGTATATATACCGTTGGAAAGGGCGTAAACTAGCGAAGTTTTTAAAGGAAAATGAAGCTTTCAATTGCTGTCAGTTTTTTTTTTAAATGAATTAAGAAATTAAGATTCTGTCATATTTTCACTCGTCTTTGGGACTTTGGGAGGTCATAAGAACTTTTCATGGTATTAACTTCATCAAATGATATTTTTCCTAGAACCAGGATACCTACATCGTAAAACCAAATACATTTTATTTCGTGCAGATATAATCATAAACAAAAAAGTTACAAGGGGTTAAAGCTGAGATTTTGGTAATTTTCAAAAATAAAGAAAAAAAAAATCGTATCTCGATACAAAAGGTGTCATAGGTCAAAACCTTGACCAAAATGACCCCACGTACCTACAAAAAAATTTTGTCGGTCCATGTGCCGAACATTCTGTATAATATTGCAAATGCCAAATTTTAAGAGAACCTACTAAATATAGCAGAATCGCAACAAAACGCTCAACATTCAAAATTTACTGACTAGACGACTGCATTATTAATTTGCGATTCGATTGTAAATTTTTTCAAAATGTTTGACTAATTCTTTATGCACTTATTTAATATGGTTATGAATGATAAGATAATCCACAGGTCGACAACAAGCCAAGCCAACCAATGCCTTACCAAATGAAAACATTGAAAGTTATTCGGGGAAGACAGTAACTGTTACTTCTAACTTTCTTATAATTTTGTTTAATAATTTTTTAGAGCTTAAGAGCTGCAATTTTGTTTTATCTATATAGGTTATTTGTTCTTAGGTATTATAAACATTGGCACAGCATCTAAGGGACAATAACCATAGGGAATATCACAACTTAGGAATGTCTCGAAGCTTTCTGAAAACTTTCTGAATTTTAACATTTCAGGAGAACTGTCATTATTTCTTTCTTCCTAACAAAGAAATACGAGTACATTTTTAAAAAGTTAACTCTAGTTTTCGTCTTCATGATTAAATGTATGTGCCAGAAATTAATAAGTACCTACATAATTTTATGTGATCTACTGACTATTGTATAGTTTAAAAGTAGGTAATATAATTATTCTTGGCAGTTTATTGCCTATTGCTTCATGTCGAGCTAATTTTGTCACTTTTATCCGTTGTCCTTCCCACCATGTAAGCATCAATATTATATTTTGTAAGTATTTAATAATAACAATAAAATTAATAATTTTATAATAAATTTGTTATATTATTCTGAGTACATTATATTTCTTTATCAGGCTTTCCACTCCGACCAACTAAAATGCATCCACACACTGTCGATATTCCCCCACTTAGGACAAATCGATCTTGTAAATCCTTTATTTACAGGGTTGCCAACATGTGGAATGCACTCCCACCTGCATCTTTTCCTCTAATGTACAGTCTGGGATCCTTCAAACATAATGTGAAGGTGCACCTAGCCGGCCGACATGGTATTCGCAGCCCCCGTAAATATTCGAATACCCGTGGGCGCCCGCGCCGTCGGACTACACCTCTGCGTTAGTCTGGCGCGCGCCATATGTCGAGCTTCCCATAAAAAAATATATATATATAAATAACGGACCAACTAAGGTGGAGTCTTGTAATTGCAACTATCGGGTTATTGCAATTTAATTTGCAACTAACTTTAATAACTCCCTCTAGGTTCACTGTTTTGAACAACGATAGCTGTTTTATTGTTCTTTCTACTAAAAGTCTCAATGAAAAAATGTAGATGGCGCTGATAGGTCGAAACAGTGTGAATGACAGGACTTTTTGTCAAACCAACATTTTTTCCGTTAGACGTCTAGTTACCACAGAGCACTAATTAGATTGGAAATTCAGTTTTTTGTGGTTTTCGGCAAGTTTGTTAATAAGGAGCGTGATCATCAAACAGGGTCAGTTGGTTTATACGTATTTGTTTCATTCTACGATGAATCTACTCCTCGATATGGATGCAGTTACATTTACCAGACTAAAAATAAAAAGTCTGGTTATTGCAACTATTTTTCAAATTTTAGGTTAAACTCCGTTCAACCTAGCAACTAATGCCGAGCGGTTTCTCTTTCTCTATACTTCTCGCTCTCGCAAAGGCTGATTGAAGTGACTGTGAACTGAGGTTATGAATACAGTTTAATTAAAAAAAAAATTGAATTATTGTTTATTTATTTGATGAATGAAAATTTTGCAATAAAGCTGTTTATTTTTATTGTTTGCTTGGAATCAAGTTAAATAATTATATTTTTACTGTGAATTATTTAATATTAAAATTATATATTATTTAAATGTTGTGCCTAATCTACTTACTTCAGCTGTTCGTTCTATTGTAGGTGGATAAGTTAACCCACCAACACAAATAATATACAAAACTTCAAAATAACACGTGAAAATATGCAAACCAATTTAATACGTTATTATTAAGACGCGTAGGAAAGGCTACTGATTGTAATGCGGCTACTGACCGGCCGACTGCACCTGGCTACCTGAAACCTTCTCAGAATAAAAACGCAACACTAACTCCCAGGCGCAGCGGCGCACGCGCCGTTATGGTTTTGAGATGACTTTCGCATACACATATGGCTCACAAACACAACCTTGTGTCCTGTGTAAAGAAGAGTTAATAACCGTTGCGAGAGCGAGAAACCTCTCGGTATTAGTTCCTAGGATGAACGGAGTATAGTTGCATTTATCTGGCCGTTTTTGTATGAAGAATGAAAATGCTAGTGATGTGACAGTGGAAATGACGTTGTCGATAAATAATATTTTATTGAAAGAGGTACTATCCATAATACATCCATACTATGCAGGATACAGGATGCTGTCTATGTCTGTTAATTTATAAAAGAGCGGAGTATCTTCTATAAATTGACCCTCACCTAATGTTGAGGCGGCCCATGTCGTTTTTACAGTTTTTTTTTTTTTTTTCAAAATCAATGTTTAAAGCTAAAAAAAAAGTTGTCAAAAATTTTATTTGTAAGTAGGTAAGTAGGTATAAATTTTTTTTCTCAAAAATTGTTTTCTTACCACTTGCCACACTTACCCCTGATACCAGTAATCTGTGTATAGTAAAAAGTACCTAATTAAAGAATTTTTCGTTAATTTAAATAATGAATGATGTACTTTGATTTTATCACTGAAACCACGTCGATAAAGTACGAAATGTAGGTAACCTAATTCGAGATCAAAATTGTAAACAAAGAAATGTCACTGTCATAGTGATGTTTCTTGGGTAGTCAACATTTTTCTAGAGATTCTAAAGCTGCGTTCTCGTGGATCGATTTGATTTGATCAATTTGAATTGATTTACAAATTGAATAGCAATTTATTCTTAATGATGCGGCGGGTGGCCGAGTGGTTTGGGCATCGGCTTCTCATGCGAGAGGTCCGCGGTTCGAATCCCGTCGGCGTGTACCAATGAGTTTTTTCTGACGAAAAAATTGACGTGCATACCTACCTACACCTGCTGCTTCACCGTTCGGAACCGGTGTAAAACTGTAGGTCCCTTCCCTTGCCCCTTACTAGGTGGTAGGCTCAAATTGTAGCGGACTGGGTTGGTACCGCCGTACTGGATGTACCTAAGATGGCCGCATAGCAGCCTCGGCTGTGTTCTCCTCTAGTCAAGTATAGCCAGCAATCCAGGGAAGTCTCCGGTATGGCACCTACCTTCTCGGAGGTGATATTGGCTGGTCAGAGCGTACGCTTTAGCCCCTCCAACTCAGCCACCCATACCGGATTACATACAGAAAAAATTAAATTAAAAGATTTGTATTATCAAGGTGTTTCATGTTTTTTATTTAATAAAAAAAATTTACCAAACATAAAATTTATTCACTCTCTGATTCTAACTCTGACGAGCTTGACGACGAAGAGTCAGGATCAGTCTCATTTATTATAACCTGATCCGTCGCCGTTCACCTTATTGTTATAAGGTGATCGAGCTCACTCATTTTATTTTCCTCTCTATAATTACATGATTAGGGCGTGGTAGCGTTCACTTTTGTAGGTTGTAAGGCCCACTTGCACCAACACGAGTTTAAAGTTAAGTAGCGAGTTATGGATTTAAACGCGGTTCCCACAGTCACAGGGTGCTAGCTTAAACTGGTTTAGCGAGTTAAACTGGTTTATATATTAAATTTGTGTTGGTGCAAGTGGGCCTAAGTTTGGCAGGGCAGTACGAATCTGTCGAAAGTACATACTATATGTCGCCAACTTTGTGGAATGTTCCCCTTGCTGTGAAGCGTAAGACGTTCACCGAATTCACGTCAAAATTATGCTTTACCCTTTACTCTACCACTATCACTTAATCGCTGCACCAGCAGAGTACGTATATGTATGTATGCTCAACTTAAACAAATCTCCGATTCATCATTCAGTTATCAAGGCAGGACGGCAGGACATGTGTAAATCATGGACATTAGCGATTACGTGATGGTCGGAAGCCACCCTGATCCTTCATTGACTGGCTCGTCAAAAAAAAAATGCTATACTGTCAACTGTCAACTGTCATAATTTCAAAATTGTTCGAAATCTTCAACCGCGCATCGAACGAATTATTTTCATAGTTGGCTCCATAGAGTAACTTATTGGTTGGCTCTAAAGCTTTATAGTCTGTGCTTGCTTTGCTTACAACAAACGGCGGTAGTGGTTATTCTGTTGTTTGCTGTGCTTGTTTTTGATTTTACCAATAAGTTCTCCGACTAGACCGAGGATTATATCCTCTTTGGACCGAGGAAAACAACCAACTGCCCGCCATGCCTAGTAAAACGTCCGGCCCGCACGCCGGAGACGGCGGCTCTAAATACAAAGAACAAATATTCCAGATTTTCCAAAACGTACAGTTCAACGTGGTGCAGCACAAGAAGTATGTGAAAGAACTCACCAAGATCTACAAGAAGGTAATGTCTATCTGCTATGTGAATTGATAAAATGGGGCTACGGCTAGTTTACCCAAAGACCGTACCAAAAACCCCGTGCTGATGCTCTGCGCTTGCTTCGCCAAAAGGAATGTGAACTTATTATATCTAATTTTTTTTAACTTTGCACTGTCAAAGTCGGTTCTCTCTCAGCACTGAATGCTTCCTTCCTCACCTCTCCGCCGACGCTAATCAATACGGTCTGCACTCCGTACTGATTAGGCGTCGGCGGTGGGTGAGGAAGTACAAGCGCGGGGGTGAAATTCAGTGCTGAGAACCTAACAACTTTGGCAGGTCGATATAAAGGAATATAGATAGGCTTAGCGAGCGGTAAGAGGAAGCGATGCTTATGGCCCTAATGTGTTAAAAAGACACAAATAGTTTTCTCGCCGTCTTTCTCCGCTCTACGAGGACATTGTCGGTATTGCAAGCAAGGGAGAGCGGATGCCGCAGTTTTGGAGCATTATTGTCGAGAAAACGTTTTAGCTTTATTTTAGTTTGTAATAATTTGTGTAAGTAATGTTTTTGTGTAACTATCTATTTTGTTTTCATTATTTGTGTAATTTTTTGGTTTTTTTTGTGGCCTTATCTACTATATTTTTAAAAAAATGTGTAAACTTGTAATTGAATCTTGTTCGAATACTTTGCGAAACGCACCGGTCGGTGTTGTGCTGTTATTTACCAGAGTTCTTGGCAGCACAACACCGATTACTCTGCCTACCCCGATTGTCGGGATTCAGCGTGTGTGATATGTATATATGTATGAATATTTAATTCATTACACTGTAAATTTATCGCAAGATATAAAAAATAAAAAAAATTTCCGGCACCACATCTATATAGTTTGGTACGGTCTGTAAGCTCACCGCCAATGTTTTACCAGGCGTCGTGCATAGGGTTGCCAGGTGCCCGGGACTACCAGGATTGTCCCGGGCTAGGCTCCAATGTCCCTCCCGGGCGAACGATCATTTTGTCCCGGAGAGTGCAATTTGTCCCGGGAAGAAAAATATGTTTGTACATACGACTTGACGTCGCGCAAAGAAGCCGGCGAACGGAAGTCCAGATGCTGATTTACTCAAATTAGCAACTCACAAGAAATATGAATAATTTAATATAAAGGAAGATCCTACTTTCATTTTAGTGTTGCTTACTAAAGTTGTTTGCTGTATAAAAAAAAACAAAAAATTTCACCATAAAAATTACATACATACATACATAACTCACGCTTTTGTATCCCGACAATCAGGGTAAGCAGAGTAATCGGTGTTGTGCTATAAGTTCATACATACATACACATACATAACTTCACGCCTGCCTGCCTCCCAGTGGGGCAGGCAAAGACTACAGAGCCAACCCACGCAAACAACCCAACCTCCAAGCGCCACGATCCTGACACACTTTTGCCGCCTCTTCCACTCTCATAATGTTCTTCATACATGCTCGTCGGTGACGGGTCCTACGCACCTGATCCTTTTCGAGCACATGCCCGATCTGGTCCAAGTACGTGCGTCTAGGGCAACCCTTCCCGACTCTTCCACTAACATTCGCTCCATAGATTTCTTTCATTAGTTTCCTATCATCCATTCTACAGACACACATACTCCTCCTATTCCACACATACTACTATCAACGCGCGCATTTCAACATCATTTATCCTGCTCTCATGCTTCGCCTGCCATACCCAATTTTCACTCCCATAAGTACTCTGGTAAATTAAAGCACAACACCGACCACCACGTTTAGCACAGTATACGGACAAGATAACTATCAAGCAGCAAGTGAGGCACGAAGACCCACCTGCTGCATGACAAGGTGGAAGGACCGCGCCAAGGTGAGAGGTGGCTAGCCTTTCGCCCTTTAGCGCGACATCTTGTCCTTATCCCTTAGTCGCCTTTTACGACATGCACGGGGAGATATGCAGTGGGGCTATTCTTTTTAAGTACCGGCCCCACACGGTACGGCATAAAAATTATGACAGAAAATATTGGTCTTGAATTTCTCGACTTTATTTATGAAGGACTGCAGGTAGGAGATATGTCCCGGGAAGGCTAGATCTGGCAAGGCTAGTCGTGCATTTTTGATACGTGATCTCCGCTAAACAGATAGAGCCTGAGCAGTTCCGCAGCAACTTCTCCACGGCTCTCCACTACCTATTCACGTTCGGCGACACGAGCGCGGGTGTGGACCGCGTCGTGCAGTTTGTGGCCACATTCTGCACCTCGCTCGATGACGAGGAGGACTTCGTGCTGTTCATATTCGACATTATCTTCAGTGTGAGTACGACGCTGATCGAGAATTCTATTTTTTATTTTTTGACGTGATGACGTCACGTCTTATAAATTGATGAACACCGGCTGCACGCACGAAAAAGTGTCACGTTCTATCTGAGCCTGTGTGTGCAAGCGAGAGCGCGTAACAAGCGATAGAGAGGCATAATCGGTATAGCCAAAGTTACCATGGAAACGTCTTAAGAAGTAAAACTGTCAAGATCAGACAACAGAAGTTTATTGATGGCCAGTCACAAGATGATTAATCTTTCTACTGGAAATAGAATTACTGATCTTTGCTCTATGTACTACGATTATTCCACGTCATCACGTAAAACTATCGTCCGTAAACCGACTTTACCAGACAACCAACTTTTTTTTATGTAATCCGGTATGGGTAGCTGAGTCGGAGTGGACAAAGCGCATGCTCCGACCAGCCAATATCACCTCCGAGAAGGTAGGTGCCATACCGGAGACTTCCCTGGATTGCTGGCTATACTGGACTAGAGGAGAACACAGCCGAGGCTGCCATGCGGCCATCTTACATCCGGTACGGTGGTACCAACCCAGTCGGCTACAATTTGAGCCTACCACCTAGTAAGGGGCAAGGGAAGGGACCTACAGTTTTACACCGGTTCCGAACGGTGAAGCAGCAGGTGTAGGTATGCACGTAAATTTTTTCATCAGAAAAAACTCATTGGTACACGCCGACCGGATTCGAACCTCGGACTTCTCGTATGAGAAGCCGATGCCCAAACCACTCGGCCACCCTCCGCTTAAAAGAATGCCAAACTGACAAACTACCGATGACATGTTGGTAACAAGTATCAAAATTTGACGATGGCACTATACACCAGATGTAGGTATTGTAAATAGGCAGTGTGGTCAGATTCTTAAGTATTCGCGTTTGTGTTGTAAATAATAATGTTCTTGTGAGCGGTAGTATGGATTAATAATTTGTAAGTAACTGTCAGACTTGGTAGCTAAGTGGTGCGGTCGGTCGACTGTCGGTCGTGATGATAAGCACACCGCTTGGGTAGGGTGAACGATCGACCGTTGGAGGCTGACCGTTGTTCAGATTCCACGTAAAACTGTAGGTCCCTACCCTTCTTACCTTACTAGGTGGTAGGATTTAACCCGCCCGGGCTGGTACCACCGCTCTGCAAGGTCGGTTGAAAGGGCTATCTAAATAGTTCGTGTTTTCCGTTCAGTTTTCAGTGTAGCCGGCCCGGCCGAAGGGAAGCACTGATGTGGCACCAAGTTCACCCGGTGTTATGGGCTGACATCGCTGATGTAGTAGGTGATGTAGCCAACCGTGTGTGTCGTGTATGTGGTAACAATTAAAACATGTTTGAAAGCCTGAAAACTGAATGAAAGGTCGGTCGAAACGGCTATGTAAATAGTTTGTGTTTTCCGTCCAGTTCAGTGTACCCGGCACGACCGAAGGGAAGCACTAACGTGGCACCAAGTTCACCCGGTGTTATGGGCTGACATAACGGATGTAGTAGGTGATGTAGCCAACCGTGTCAGATTCCATAAAAAAAAATGTTTGCATTGAACCAGTGCCAGTGTGTGTCGGGCCAGTCGGTGCGCTACCGCGCGAGTCAGCTGCTCGCGGCCGTGCTCACCGCGCTCGGCGAGGACGCGTCGCTCGACGATGATCTCTGCGACAAGCTGCTCTCTTCACAGGTAGGTTACCCGTACCATGTCCCGTTCTGCGTTTTTTCTGATGATCTATGCGACAGGCAACTCTATTCACAGACACCTTACCCATACCACGTCCCGTCCTACTTTTTCTCTGATACTTGACACCGTGATAGTTAAACTAATATTTGACAAACATTTTGTTTTTCCTTTCGCTTTATTGACTTAGATCAAGAAGAGCAAGATAAAACTAGTGTCTTGTCTTATTTTTTTTCCAATGTGATGCCATTTGAAGTGCGTGCATCAAATATTGGTACATTTTTTCTCAGGAGGTGAAAGTGTTGAACTAAGCTTGTGATGGTATCACCGAACATATCCGGACCCACTGTCAGTAGAGGAGGGTGTCAATCGAGGTCGGGACTAGCGAGTGGCCACTCTGTGTAGTTCTCCAGCATATGTTACGCTTCAGCTCGCGGCAAGCCCTCGTCAGCTAGTCTGCGGTGACTAGGACGTGGAGAACCACAAGTCCCGCTCTCCACCTCCCTCTCTCTGCCTACCATATTTTATATTAATAATCATAACATATAAGTACAGTGTACTGTGTGGGGTCGGTACTTAATAAGAATAGTCCCACTGCATCTCTCCCCGTGCATGACGTAAAAGGCGACTAAGGGATAAGCGGCCTGCAGACACCCCGGTCGACTTGTGGCTTCCATGGAAGATATAGGCTGGCTGGGTTAGCTGGAGACTGCGGGGTTTTGCACGAAGGTCCCCAACCAAGCGGGATTAGTTTGCAGGCCTAGAGCCAACCCCAAACCAAAACAACAACAACAACATATAAGTACAGTATCTGGCAGTAAATAAATGAACATCGAGCTTTAGAAAGAGACATTCCGGTCGTAGAGCTTCTTGTCTCTGTCGCACTATCTCACACGTCTCTGTGCGACGGAGACGACGCTCTACAACCGTATTATCTCTTTCTAATATTCATATTCATATTTTTATTAATTCATTTGGTACCACGGTACATTCGAAACTCAGGCTTATACATTTACACATATTATTATTATTGTTTAGATACACTAGCACAGGGGTGTCCAACCTAATCCAGTGGCGGGCCAGTTTAATCATTTTTACCAATGCGGAGGGCCAGAGCAGATGTTTTTTTCTAGGAAAGACCGGAGTGCTAATGTAATTAAAACGCTTTGCTATAGTTTTCTATTCATCTAATTTATTATACATATATTGGTAAACAATGGTAAATTACAATGGTAAATTTCAAGTTAAGTAGGTACAAGTTCTTACTAAATGTAAAACTTAATGTGATTATTGACATTGTTTTTTTTTAAACAGTGAGTCTATATCAGGTGATATTTTGGATGTTGCAATGCGGAGAAGGCCGTTAAGGTGGTTGTCTGTCAGAGATGATCTGGTCTTTGATTTTACATGCTTCATGCGGAAAAAAAAAAACTGCTCGCAAGAATAGGTACTTCCAAATAAAGACACTTGTTCTAAAGCCAGCTTAGATAAGTTTGGATACTGATCAGGTTTTATATATTTTTTGTAAAATTCGATCAGTCCAATCTGTAGGCAACTATTATAGGCAGTTTTAAGAAGACATACCACACATGCATTACTTTGCAGCTCAATCAACTCCATTTGGATATGTTGATCCATATTTTCAATCTCGATATCAAATTGATTTTTACTACTACTTTCATGTAGGGTTCTTGAATTTGAAGTCGTTGAACCTCTCGTCAAATTCATTCCTTAGCTTTTTAAGCAAAGCAACATACTTTCCGAAATCCAGAGTCTGTTGATTTCGAGTAGTAAGGGTCTCCCAATGTCCCAACTGTTTTTCACCTGTTTTTCCAACTTTTTGGTGAAAGCTTGAACATGTTCATAGAGTTCAGAACAAAGTTGATCCTTTCCTTCGGCAGCGGCGCGGCGGAGACGGCGAAGCGCAGCGATGGTTGGTTGGTATTCAATTCACTCAATGCGCGCGCACTTTGCGTATCAAATCGGCCGCCAAAACAGTATTTTGTAAAAAAGCAAGACATGGCGGGCCGGATTGACCGCCCCCGCGGGCCACTGCGTGGCCCGCGGGCCGTATGTTGGACGGCCTTGCACTAGCAGCTTAAAGCTGATGCGTGTACATCGAAGTTGGTAAATTGATTTATTTATTTTTTATTTATTTATTTATTTTTTTAGACAGGCAGCCTAGGCTGATACGTCTAAATCCAGTTAAACTTTGTTGTTTTTCATCATTATCTTAGATTTTTTTTGTTTAATATATATTTTTTTTTCGTTCTTGAGCACTCTTTTTGAGATTATGTTTTATTTGTTAGATATTTATCTAGTCTATTTTTGAATTGGTTGGTAGTAAGTGCGCTTATTACTTCCTCTGGAAGTTGGTTCCAGTCGTCCACCACTCTGTTTGTTATAAAATGTTTGCGAGTATTGCTGTTAAAGATTGTTCGACTTAGTTTCATGCTGTGGCCTCGAAGATGAACGTTTTGGTTCAATGTGAACATTTGGATCAGCTCAGGGCAATCGTATTTACACGTCAGAATTTTGTACACCTCTATTAGATCCCCTCTCTGGCGTCGAGCTTCCAGGGAGGGCAGCTTTAGCGCTTTGAGTCTCTCTTCGTAACTAAGATGTCGTAGCTCCCGTGGTATTTTTGTGAATTTTTTTTGGACTCGTTCTAGCTGTTGAATATCCTTCGAGAAGTACGGCTGCCAGATCTGAAACCCATATTCCAGTAGAGGGCGGACAAATGACTTGAACATTTTAAGCATTGTAGGCGGTGTCAAGACATGAAAGGCCTTTTTAATCAGGTATATCAGAGAGTTGGCTCTTTTGACGATTTCTGATATGATGGTGCACTTGTTAGATTTTTTTTGTTTTGTTTTTTGGTTTTTGTTTTTTTTGTTTTTTGTTTTTTTTTTTATTTCGTTCTAAAGTTTGTGGTTTTTTATATAGATGTCAAGTCTGTTTTTGAAGCTGTTCACTGAAGTAGCACTAATCAATTCCTCTGGGAGTCTGTTCCACGAGTCAACTACCCGGTTGGCAATAAAGTGTTTTCTTGGGTTTGATTTGCTTGAGGTTCGGTTTAGTTTTAATGAGTGTCCACGTAAGTGATTGTTCGTATTCATTGTGTACATTAGTTTGAGATCTGCCACATCATACCGTTCTGACAAAATTTTGTAAGTTTCAATGAGGTCACCTCTGTGCCTTCGTTCTTCCAGTATGTACATTGAATAGAACACATTATAAATTATTATTAGCTAGGTATTTTTAAGTAAAATGTTTGGATTCGAGCAAAAAATGGCCTTCGTCAATACAATTTTACAACTTTAATAATAACACCATACCATTTGAATAAAAAAGCATAGGAAATAAAATCACAACTTAAAAATATATTAATCAAAATTTTAATTTCTAAAGCTCCATGTTCATTGTTTACTGCCAAGTACTGTACTTGTGAATTTCCTCATTTTTGATAACAAATCGTGCCCGTCGCAGAAATCTTCTGTCGACCAGAGAGTCTTGATACGCATGAACTCTGTTCGGTAGATGGAGCGACTTCAAGACACGCGCGGCGCGGTGCGTTGCCGTGCAGCACTCGCCCTGCAGAGGCTGCAGAACCCCATGGAGCCCGAGGATCCGGTGACGAGGGCGTACCGCTTCCACATGAGCTGCGATCCGAGCTCTTCTGTGCGCAGGTTCGTTCGGTGCGGTTCGCCTGCTCTGTTGTGTGAAATTGTTTGTTCATTTTTCTCTTCTATGTTCTGTGCTGCTACCTGTATAAGTACTGTTATACTTTTGAGGTTAACTGATACATATTGCCTTAGGCAATAAATCAATTTTTGTGAACTTTTGTTGCATTGTCTGATTAAGTCATGATTAAGTTGTAATATTGGTTGAAATGTTACGTTTTTATTATTTGTTGTATGTTTCTTGTCCTCCACTATTTTAATATTATCATTATTTTTTTAAATATTTTTTTAGGATACCCGCTATAATAAAATAACACATATTCTGTAAAAATTCAACCGGCTACCTATTAAGGTTCAAATGATGCAGCCCTTTAAAGTAAAGACAGACAGACAGATGGACGGCGGCGTAGGCTTAGTAATAGGGTCCCGTACAGTACGAAACCGTAAAAACAGCTTTCGTTGTTTTTTTTCTTTTTCAGAGCGATAGTGATGTCGATAGCGAAGTGCACGCGCAACTTGCCGTTCGTGCTGGAGCGCCTGTGCGACGTGGACGAGGCCGTCCGACGCGCTGCGTTCATCTACATCTCCGCCGTCAACGTCACGCAGCTGAAAGTGAGGCAGCGAGTGCACACACTCAAGGTTCGTGTCCCTCACACTTTATTTTAAATCTTTATTATTATTATTGTTGTTTATAGCACAAACAGCTTGAAGTTGATGCGTTCATTTGACTTTTTTTTTTGTTTTTTTCCATAGTGCTCTTGTTAATATTTTAATGAAATTTTTTTAACTATTTACATTCTATTAGTTAAGTTTTTTTTTCCTTTTAGGTGTTCATCTAAGTAACTGGTTTTTAAATCCGTTTACGCTTTTAGCACTTATGACCACATGCAGTAGTTCGTTCCAAGAGTCCACAACAACTTCACCAAGAAGTGTTTCCTTGTGTGTGGGTTAGAATTAAATGCTGAGCGGTTGGTACAATTTTGTTTAAGCCTTTTGTTAAGGCTTTAGCCATTATTGGCTATGCCGGCCCCATATTGACTATTGATATTTTAATCTACTTCAGCACAAATCAATGCCTGTGACTGTACAAAAAAACATAGCAATAAAAAAGCTTACATACCGATGAAGGCCGGAATGACTGAAAATGGAACTGACCGACTGACATAAGCGTAATACGCTCCGCAGGTGGGGCTGACGGAGCGCAGCCCGCGCGTGCGCCGCGTGGTGGAGGAGATGCTGCTGCCAGGCTGGCTCGGCACGTTCAAGGGCAACATCGTGGAGCTGCTGACGGCGGTGCGGCTCGACAACTCCGCCGGCGCCAGGGACTCGCAGTACGTCGCCGGCAAGCTGCTCGAGTCACTGTTCAAGTGAGCTAGTGTATTCATTTTTATATCACACTAGCTGTGCCCGCGGCTCCGCCCGCTCTCAAATGTGACTTCTCTTGACAAAGTATCTTGGCGACCACTTTACCGTGTTGCAATGATCGATATCTCCGTGTGGCAACGATCGATGTCTCCGTGTTGCAATGATCGATGTTTCCGTGTTGCAACGATCAATGTCTCCATGTTGCAATGATCGATGTTTCCGTGTTGCAACAATCAATGTCTCCGTGTTGCAACGATTGATGTCTCCGTGTTGCAACGATCAATGTCTCCGTGTTGCAACGATTGATGTCTCCGTGTTGCAACGATCAATGTGTCCGTGTTGCAACGATCCATGTCTCCGTGTTGCAACGATTGATGTCTCCGTGTTGCAACGATCAATGTCTCCGTGTTGCAACGATTGATGTCTCCGTGTTGCAACGATCAATGTCTCCGTGTTGCAACGATTGATGTATCCGTGTTGCAACGATCAATGTCTCCGTGTTGCAACGATTGATGTCCCCGTGTTGCAACGATCAATGTGTCCGTGTTGCAACGATCCATGTCTCCGTGTTGCAACGATTGATGTCTCCGTGTTCCAACGATCAATGTCTCCGTGTTGCAACGATTGATGTTTCCGTGTTGCAACGATCAATGTCTCCGTGTTGCAACGATCGATTTCTCCGTGTTGCAACGATCAATGTCTCCGTGTTGCAACGATCGATGTCTCCGTGTTGCAACGATTGATGTATCCGTGTTGCAACGATCAATGTCTCCGTGTTGCAACGATTGATGTCTCCGTGTTGCAACGATCAATGTGTCCGTGTTGCAACGATCCATGTCTCCGTGTTGCAACGATTGATGTCTCCGTGTTCCAACGATCAATGTCTCCGTGTTGCAACGATTGATGTTTCCGTGTTGCAACGATCAATGTCTCCGTGTTGCAACGATCGATTTCTCCGTGTTGCAACGATCAATGTCTCCGTGTTGCAACGATCAATGTGTCCGTGTTGCAACGATCCATGTCTCCGTGTTGCAACGATTGATGTCTCCGTGTTCCAACGATCAATGTCTCCGTGTTGCAACGATTGATGTTTCCGTGTTGCAACGATCAATGTCTCCGTGTTGCAACGATCGATTTCTCCGTGTTGCAACGATCAATGTCTCCGTGTTGCAACGATCAATGTGTCCGTGTTGCAACGATCCATGTCTCCGTGTTGCAACGATTGATGTCTCCGTGTTCCAACGATCAATGTCTCCGTGTTGCAACGATTGATGTTTCCGTGTTGCAACGATCGATTTCTCCGTGTTGCAACGATCAATGTCTCCGTGTTGCAACGATCCATGTCTCCGTGTTACAACGATGTATGCGTAGGAGGCTGCCGATGTCTGAGCTGCTCGAGTGGCTGCCGACGGACAAGACTCTGCGCGTGATACCAGCGGAGCGGCTCGGCAAGGAGACGGCCTGGTACTGGCGGCACCTCGCGGAGCACCTTATCCGCAGCGACGACGACGAGACCCTCGAGCGCGTGCTGCCGGACCTGGTCGTGCTCACCGGATACATCCGGGCGTGAGTCTTATTTATTTTTTATTTTTTATGTAATCCGGTATGGGTGGCTGAGTCAGAGGGGCCAAAGCACATGCTTTGACTAGCCAATATCACCTCCGAGAAGGTAGGTGCCATATCGGAGACTTCCCTGGATTGCTGGCTATTCTGGACAAGAGGAGAACAGAACCGAGGCTGCTATGCGGCCATCTTACATTCAGTACGGTGGTGCCAACCCAGTCGGCTACAATTTGAGCCTACCACCTAGTAAGGGGCAAGGGAAGGGACCTTGAGTGCTATGTTGTGCACCTACCTATGTCGACTGTGCTGCTGTTTGGAAGTTATACTTCTTGAGGTGCGTTTTAAAAATATGATATGAGAATAGTTATTTATTTATTTATTTTAAACACTGACAGCTGGTGCGTGTATTCTGTTTTTTTATTTATGAGTGCACTTGTATTGTTTTTGTTTTTTTAAAGAATTAATTGAGGGGGCGCTGATGGTGGCTTCAGATAATTTGTTCCAGGCCCTTACGACCCGGTGCGTGAGAAAATGCTTCCTGGGGTTGGTTCTATGTGTGGGCCATTTTAGTTTTTACGAGTGACCGTGAAGACGTTCTTTGGTGCTTCTTTCGTACATAAAAAAAAATATTAATGTAGACTTGGTACATCCTAGCGTTCTTTTAGGATTTTATGTTAGTTTTTTATAATATCTCCTCGTTGCTTCCTTTCCTCAAGAGTTGTTAGTCCCAGTGCCTGTACATGTATCTGTTATGTAAATGTGTCTGAAAAATGGGGAGTTAAACTGGGAAAACATTTCATCGTCATCGTCGCCGCATACAAATTATTTGTTTTGTAAATATTAGGTATTGTGCGGTGTTGCCCGATAGATAGCGGAGAGAGGGAGAGAGAGGCAAGGGGGAGTGTTAGGTGGGAGAAGGGAGGGAGAGGATCACGCCAAAGAAATATAACTTTGTAATACACATAACGAAGGCACATGTCGCATTTTTCATTAAAAAAATGAAAACAAAATATCAGTTCTGTTGATCATTCAAAATAAAATAATAAATTGACAGTTGATAACTGTACCACTTTCTCACTTAAATTGCATCGGCTCATTGGCTTGTCGCGACTTTAGAGAGCGTTATCGTGTGTAACAAACAGTATAGTGGAGTCTCCGTGCCCGGACGAGAAGAAGGATCCCGTTGGGTTCGGCACGCGGCAGTACGTGCTGCACGAGCTGGCGCGTCTGCTGAAGGCGTACGACGCGAGCGACGAGGCGGGACGAGCCAGCTTGCAGCAGCTGCTGCTGGACACACTCACCGGTATGTGCGACAATTTTTTGATTTTTGACGTGATAACGTCTCATCTTATAAATTGATGAACACCGGCTGCACGCACGAAAAAGTGTCACGTTCCATCTGAGCCTGTGTGTGCAAGCGAGAGCGCGTAACAAGCGATAGAGAGGCACAATCGGCCCAAGCGTCGGCTTGTACACATCTAGTTCTAAAGTACCAGGGCAGCAGAAATTGAAAGGAGGTTACTCGTACCATAATTTATTAAGCGCATCTGGCCGGTCGGAAAAGATTTCAAATTTAGAATATTCATGTCTAAAGTACCAGGGCAGCAGAAATTGAAAGTAGTCTTACCACTTTATGACGTTATCACGTAAAACTATCGTCCGTAAACCGACTTTACAGACAACCAATTTTTTTTTTATGGAAATGTAATGTATTTGAATAGTTGACTTCGTTTGTTTCGCTTAGACAGCTGACAGAATAAATCAGTCCGGCTTGCGTGCATGTTGCTATTTTCATTTTAGTAATAATTTACGGTTGGCTACATCACCTACAACATCCGTGATGTCAGCCCATAACACCGGGTGAACTAGGTGCCATGTCAGTGCTTCCCTTCGATCGTGGCTACACTGAACTGGACGGAAAACACAAACTATTTACATAGCCGTTTCGACGGACGTTTCATTCAGTGCGGTGGTGTCAACCCGGGCGGGTTGAACCCTACCACCAAGTAAGGTAGGAAGGGAAGGGGCCTACAGTTTTACGTGGAATCCGACTAAAAATATGTTATTCCAACCTGACAGCCTTTCTAGCTCAGTGGTGCGGTCAGTCGAGATCATAAGCACACCCGGGCGCGGTCAGTACTTGATGGGTGACCGCTCGACTGTTGGAGGCGGCCCTGGTTCGGAATCCACGTAAAACTGCAAGTCCCTCTTCCCTTCAACCCGCCCGGGTTGTTACCACCCCACTAGATGAATCGTTCACCAAGGCGTTTATGGGCTGACATCACGAATGTAGTACGTGACGTAGCCAACCATATCAGTTTCCATAAAAAAAACACATTATTACTGCATGACCTTCAAATAGAGACAGATTGTACAGTAGAAACCAAACTTAAATGCGGATGTGAGATGCGCCCGTGTGTCTGCGCAAAAGACGATTATTAGGGCAGAGGGGGGGAGAACGGGAGGTGTGCAAAGGGGGTATCGGCGCACCCTACCGCGCTCCCCCGCGTTGCTAGGATACGACCTCGCGCCGTCGCCGCCCGCGTCCTGTCGCCCGCGCACGCCCCCCTCTCATCTGTGCGTGCGCCATTGTACAGTCACTCACTATTTATTTGTGTCTTCCGTAGTGTCGCGGTAGATTTTCTACTAATGGTGGTTTCACACATGTTTATTCGTATTCGTGATTGTAGCAAACATTTTAGTTTTATCTCACTCTAACCAAGCCATTAGAAGAAGACGAAACGGAAATGTTTACCAAATATTTGTGTACATACAGCTATGTGTGGTGCTAGCATGATAAATGTTTATTGGCGAAGTGCGTTTACCGGGGTCGCCCAAACAACACTAACACGTCGTAATTTCAAACCGGTTTTAACCATGATCGATACATCGGTGTGCACAAACATAATATAATACAATAATATATCAAAATAATATAAAGCAAGACTCTCTTTTTTTATCTGCAAATGATAATGTAATAATTTCATAAATTTTCTGGCAAAATATTCGATTGAATATTTTATTTGACTATACATGCGCAGTCAAGCGGCCGAACTTCAGGCCAATACGCATTTAAGTTTGGTTTCCACTGTAATAGCAAAGAACCTAAAAAAAATCTAAAAGTAAACCGAAACCGAAGTGAATCTAGCAGGCGATAAAACGAACCATGTGGGGTTAAAAAAAAAATATGACTCGCAAATGAAACTCAATGTAACAAACAAGCTTCTCAACCGAAGCTAGAAAACACTTCCTGACAAACAGAATCGTAAACTGCCCGAGGAAGTTATTGAAGCACCCTCAATAAACACATTCAAAAATAGGCTCAACAAGTACTTAAAAATCTAAGAAATATAACAAATAGCAACACCAGTGATCATCATAGACATGAACACATCAGCATATTAAGCTGCTAGTTCATTAACAAAATAATAATAATATCTGCAGGTGAGCACGGGCCGATGAGCGAGGAGGTGGTGGGCGCGTTCGTGTCTGCGTCGGAGCTGGTGCTGCCTGAGGTCTCGCGGCGGGTGGAGTTCATCGTGTCGGTGGTGATGGAGCTGCGCGAGCCGGAGGCGGCGCCCCTCCCCGTCCCCGTCGCGCCCGCACCCGAGAGCAGCGAGATCAAAATGCAGGTTACTGCAGCCTTGTTGCTCATTAGACGCGGAAAGCTGAAAGTGAAGAGAAAATATGAGATTAAATAAAAAAAAAAATTTAAAAAAACAATTGCACTACCAATTACCAACTACGATGTACACACATCAGCTTTAAGCTGCTAGTGTATCCAAACAATAAGAATAAGAATAAGAATAAGATTTATTTTCACTATAACTTAACCTAGTTTACATTTTTTTTCTTACAAACTATAATTAGGTACACTCTGGGCTTAAACTAGCAATTTTACTTATAGTCCTGTCTCTCACGCTAGGATACCCTGTGTTGTGAGAGGCAGGGTCTTTCACCGTTTCACTTCTAGTTAGCATAGATATTATAATTAACTAGGCATAGATATACAAACATGTAGATATACAAACAGTTAGTTTAGTACCTATACAAACATTTTATGTTCCTATGTATTTTTATAAGCGATTTACATGAGAATTTTGTTATATTTATTTATTATAAGGTTTTATGTAATGTATCTAAGCAGAAAATGTGTTTGTTATTGTTGTATTGTGGAGTTTTATGTGTGCAGGGGTGATTATGTGTATGGGTGTAAATGTGTTTGTTATTCTTGTATTGTGTCGTTTTATGTGTGCAAGGGTGTTTATGTGTGTGTGTGTGTGTGTGTGTGTGTGTGTGTGTGTGTTATTGTATGTATAAATGTGTATGTGCAGTGTGTGTGTGTGTGTGTGTGTGTGTGTGTGTTTTTTATTATTTTTTTATTTTGTAGTTTTTTGTTTATTCTGCACCAATAAGGTTTATTTTGGCACAGACAGCAGGTTTTCCGTTTCTCGATAAGATTTTGATTTTAGCCATTTGTGTATTAGTTCCTTACTTTTGTTTTTAGTTGTGTACATTATATTTAAGTTTTTGTTTGCCTCTGCATAAAATAAGGGAGCCAGAAAGTGTGCAAATTTTTGAGCAAACGTAGTTCGGGTTTTGGGTTTAGACCAGTGAATTTGTCGCGTTGGTCTTGCAGATATTGTTCGGGTATGTAATGCTGTTTTGTGGAATTTTAGTATGGCTGTGCTGATAAGTAGTTGGCGAACTCTGAGAACTTTGCATTCGCCGTAAAGGTTGTCTGTTGGGTAACGAAAAGGTTTATGTAGCATTACTTTTAGTATTGCTCTCTGTGCTCTCTCTAGTCTTAGAAGCAGGGTTTTTGAGGCTCCTCCCCAAGCTAAGATACAATAGCCCAATACGGATTGGACTAAAGCATAGTAAACCACACAGAGTAGGTCTAAGTCGGCAACATTTCGTAGGCGTTTGAAAATATATATGCATTTGCGTGTTCGTCCTACCAATGCTTCTATGTGGTTGTCCCAACTGAGCCTAGCATCTAATAATACGCCTAGGTACTTTATACAGTTCACACATTCTAGTAATGGGCAGGAGCACTCTGTCGGGTCGTTACAGTTGTGAAGCTTTATAATTGGCTTTTCAGTGGTGTACCTGTTTTTGACAATGTTGAAACAGATGAACTTGGTTTTTGTCACGTTCAGTGTGAGTAGATTCTCTGTTAACCAATTGGCTACCTGAGCCAGACCCTTTTCTACATTTTTTTGGACATCATTCCACGATTACGACGATTATTACGATCCACGACACAATAATATTGAAGCTAGTCTCGCGTCGTCCCGGAGAGCTCCGTATCCACGGCCTGCACCCCCCGGCGCGCATGGAAGCCTGTCTCCCGCCGCCGGCGGTAACTAACGGTAAAGGCGTGTCAATAAATTAGACGACGACCTTTTTGTCCGCCTCATAGCCATGAATGGCGCCTCTCTGAGCGTGGCGTGGTTTCGCGAGGAATAGTGTTATTGGCTGTGTCTGATCTTCCGTTGAAGTATTGGGCACAGACCCCTGCGCCGGCTGTTTTATTGTACCTAGGTAGGTAGGTAGGTGTTTTTATATTAATTTTGTGTATTTAAATGTAGGTATTTAGAATTAATGTAAAAATCTGTTTGTTTACCTGTCTTTTATTTAAAATGTGAGAATAAATATAACAATTATATGAAATCATGCAATTTGATAGAACTCAGGAGTTCATGCGCCATGTTCAGATCATAACCTCGGCTCACGTTAGTGGAACTGCACCGGCGACAGGCCTCACGCACTCTATGTACTTGCGCGCGCTAACTACCTACCGCCCAGCGGGCCGCCGGCGGTCTAATTTAGTGAAAATTCGTCAGCCGCGCGGAGCATACCTACACGCTCGCCCACGCAACTGCGCGCAGCTGCAAAGCAATAATCACTACACTCGATCGTTTAGGTACATTTTCGCACGCAGCGATTGGCGACGTGAAACAGTAGGCTATTAAATCCGAAGGTATGGAACTTTTTCTATGGAGTGGTTTATCTTTTACGAAGTAACTATTAAGTAATCTGTGCCGGCGACCAATTGCTTATAAAATTCTATCCAGTTGTTGAAACTGACTATAAGACGTTGTTGTTGTTGTTGTTTTGGTTTGGGGTTGGCTCTAGGCCTGCAAACTAATCCCGCTTGGTTGAGGACCTTCGTGCAAAACCCCGCAGTCTCCAGCTACCCCAGCCAGCCTATGGCTTCCATGAAAGCCACAAGTCGACCGGGGTGTCTGCAGGTCTGCAGGCCGCTTATCCCTTAGTCGCCTTTTACGACATGCACGGGGAGAGATGCAGTAGGACTATTCTTATTAAGTACCGACCCCACACAGTACCAACTGACTATAAGACATAATGTGTGTTACAGCGAGCGCGTCTGCGAGTGTCGCTCAACGTAGCGATGGAGGCGCAGGAGGAAGCGGTCCGCGAGCAGAACTACGCGCTCGCCTCCGAGTGCAAGGCCAAAGTGGAGCTCATACAGCGCGCGCTGGAGGAGCTCAACCTTCCACCTGCTGTGCCGGAGCACAAGACTCCGCCACCGGTAACAATAGTAGTACAACCTTCATTCTATTGTTGTACAACTTCATTCAATAGCTGTTGTACAACCTTCATTCTATTGTTGTACAACTTCATTCAATAGTTGTACAACCTTCATTCGCTAGTTGTACAACCTTCATTCACTAGTTGTGCAACCTTCATTCACTAAGTAGTTCTACAACTTCATTAAATAGTGGTATAACATTCATTCGCTAGTTGTACAACCTTCATTCGCTAGTTGTACAACCTTCATTCACTAGTTGTACAACCTTCGTTCACTAAGTAGTTCTACAACTTCATTAAATAGTTGTACAACCTTCATTCGCTAGTTGTACAACCTTCATTCACTAGTTGCGCAACCTTCATTCAGTAGTTGTACTACCTTCATTCGCTAGTTGTACAACCTCCATTCCTTAGTTGTGCAGTGCAACCTTCATTTCCTAGTTGTACAACCTTCATTCACTAAGTAGTTCTACAACTTCATTAAATAGTTGTACAACCTTCATTCGCTAGTTGTACAACCTTCATTCACTAGTTGCGCAACCTTCATTCAGTAGTTGTACTACCTTCATTCGCTAGTTGTACAACCTCCATTCCTTAGTTGTGCAGTGCAACCTTCATTTCCTAGTTGTACAACCTTCATTCATTGTTGTACAACCTTTATTCACTAGTCATAGTATGACTGGAACCTACTTCCAGAGGAATTAGATGTGCTAAGTTTACAATGTGTTAAGTTGACTAAGTTTACAAGTGTACAATCAATGAAAAAATAGACTGTAAGAGTACCTAAAAAATATTAAAATTATTTCTAAGGGCTAGCATGCACTGATAAAATATCCACACTTTTGTTATTACCACGGAATAAAATTCGCGCTCAGAAACCGCATTCCACGCAGTTTTATTATAATATATTATACTAGCTGTGCCCGCGGCCCGCCCGCTCTCGTATTTGACTTCTCTGCTAACCTCATAAGCCATTTAGCGTGATAGTAAGTAGCCTATAGTTGATGGGAAGAATCAAGCTATCCGTAGAATATTTTTTTATTTTTTATTAAAATCGGTTCAGTGGTTCTCGAGTTATAAGCGGACAGACAGACATACATACATACAGAAAGCAGACGTTGGATTTTATTAAAGGTAAGGATTATTATATTAGTTTATTGTAATGTATGTTTGTAGATGGTGCGCGAGAAGACAGACGACCCAGCGGTGCTGAACCGCTGCCTGCAGGTGCTCAACATGGCGCTCGACACTCCACAGATCACCGCCATCACTCCGCTACTCAAGCAGGTCTTCAGCGAGCTGGAGGTGACCCACCGCGTACACTCTTTTATCGGCAGAGCTATTTTTTATAATTTTTTTTATATGTAAACCAGCATGGGAGGTGCTGTGCCGAGAGACCAATGGTGCAGTCGACAGAGCCAAAATAGCCTCTCCTCGCGAACCCACGCTCAGTTAGGTGCCATGCCAGCAGATTTGCGGACTGTTACTAGGCTGTCTAGCCCGTTGATATGACGCTTCAAGACAGGTTAAAGGATTCAGGAAATACACTCGCCGGAAGACAGTTCCACACTCTAGCGGTGCGACAAAGAAACGATTTAGAGAACCGATGGGTTCTCTAAATCGTTTTTATTGATTTTACATATTTCATAATTATTTTACAGTCATTTATACACAAGCCATCTTCAGTGAAGGGGGAATACTCAAGGGATGACCACCCTACATGCCATAAAACGAAAACATCACCGAACCTGCTAGAGGTGCAAGCACCGTCGCATGGTGGACACTAAACAATAAAACATAAAAATAAAAAATATACAGGGTTCCCAAAAATCAACGTCTAGCGGGAACCAGGGAGTGGGTCAGTTTACGTCTACCCAGAGAAAAATAAGAAAAAGAAATCGGCATTTATAAATTACCGTGGTTGTTAAGACATTATTTTTAAAACAGCTTTACTCAAGGTTTTATCCGTGCTATGTGGCTCGACGTTTCGGGCCAAGCGTATGGCCCATCCTCATGAGCACCTTATATTATTAACAATATTTTAATGAAATTGTTTGTAGCTATTTAAATAGCTATGAGTTAATTTTTATTTTCCTTTTAGGCGTTTATCTAATTGGTTTTCAAATATGTTTACACTTTTAGCACTATGTGCGAACTACGAAAGGATTTTTGTCTTGTTTGTCTTCAGGACGAGATATTCGGCAACCCAGAACTGCTGGAGAATGCCCTCAAGACAGTGGCTTTGTATGGGATGCTGGATGCGGATTTTGCTAAGGAGCACAAGGCATTCTTCTTTGCTAATGTGAGTCTTACTGCAGCATCCGGACGTTGGCCAAGTAAGGCAAACATTTTAGGTCTACTAGGTCTAGGTTCGATCAAAGGTGGAAGCACTGATATGGCACCTAGTTCACCCGGTGTTATGGGCTGACATCACGGACGTTGTAGGTGATGTACCCAACCGTGTCAGTTTCCATAAAAAAAAAAACCTCATTCTAACTAAGCAATTAAAGAGAGATAAAGCTAAAACGTTTGCCTTGTGTGAATCCGGCTTTATAGACATTTTGACTGTGTTCAAATTTATTTCTTTAAAAAATATTTTTACATTATCAACTGGTTCCATTCCAAGCTATAACAATATTGATAGAAGCTGACTTCCAGGCGTTTTTGCCGCACCGCGCGGCATTCACATAATCTCAAATATTTCGTGAAATAATGAAACTAGATCAATAAACTATATTGGCACATAAATTACCCACAAAATAATCTGAAACAAGTGAGTATTCACATATTTAGAAACACATAGTTTTAACTCCGGGAAAAACAAAACACGATAGAAATTTTTTCCCGAATTTTTATAACCTCAAATTGATAATTCCCCTATACAAATCATAATTACCTATATCAATGGTGAAAAATGCTACCTCTAAAAGGCCACAAACGTACGTACTCGAGATATTAATTCAATTCACAAATAAATAAGGAAAAACAAGGAATCAGTCAAACTACTTCTTGTTTTAAATTGTGTAGAAAATGTTTTTTTATACACAAAGAAGAATTTTATCGCCACCTCTCGGCGAGCAGAACAAACGAATGCAATCCTCAAATTGCGTAAACTGTGGCGCCATCTATAGATCTATCGATGTACAATAGTAAGACATCATATCCTGAGTAACACCAACACCCTTCTCTCTCACAGCTAATGGACATGGAGAACGAGCGTATTGTGTGCACAGTGCTTCGCTGCATCATGGACCTGCTGTGTGTTCACGGGGTGAAGGTGTTCGAGGAGGATCCGCCAGCTGAGGCCAGCAGGAGACAGCTGCAGGACAGTTTATCCATCATAGATCACGAGGGTAACTTTACTATTGTATGTGTAGTGCTGTGTTGCATCATGGACCTGCTGTGTGTTCACGGGGTGAAGGTGTTCGAGGAGGATCCGCCAGCTGAGGCCAGCAGGAGACAGCTGCAGGACAGTTTATCCATCATAGATCACGAGGGTAACTTTACTATTGTATGTGTAGTGCTGTGTTGCATCATGGACCTGCTGTGTGCTCACGGGGTGAAGGTGTTCGAGGAGGATCCGCCAGCTGAGGGCAGCTGAAGACAGCTGCAGGCCAGTTTATCCATCATGGATCACGAGGGTAATCTGTAATGGTCTGTCGATGTATAACTTGTCCACACTATCGAGTAAAGTTGTCTTACCTTGGTTGCATTCTTTTTAGCTGACTAGCGCATCGAGTTAATTCGTAAAACTGTCAAATAATTTATCAGTGGAAAATATGATTCAACGGAAGCATAACCCAGCAAGGCACCAGTCAGATACAGAGAAAACCTAACTGGTTACTTATTGTCTTAAAAAAGTGATACTCAGAAGATGTAAGAATGTAGTAAAGTTTACTAAAATGTTTTTCCAGAAGACCAATCTGACGTCTCACTACTGCTGCCTCCGAGCCACGGACCTGTTATTGAAGTACTTCTACAGGCTATGGACAGCCAAGTGAGTCGTTTTCACATCTGGTTTACAGCTTGTATAAAATACAGTACAGAGGAAGTCAGGTATGGTCTTGAAGGTGTGGATCTAAGCTTACGATGGCTTCACCGAACATATCCGGGCCCATCGGCAGTAGAGGAGGGTATCAATCGAGGCCGGTGCGACGAACTAGCCTCCCACCAAAGTATATTTTGTATTTATACTTCACCTGATAGGTGTTGTCGAATAATTATTCCGAAATTCCACGCTTCCGCGAGTAACCTCTAAAATAAAACATGGCCTGCGTTTAGCATTCAAGTGATCTCTAGGTAAACTCAAGCAATGTATACATACGTATACACTGAATTAAGTGTAGATGGACCCTGTATCTTCCTCTCTTCGAGGAAGCGTTGTGTAACCGTATAACCCAGAGTACTAACTCAATCCCTAGCTTTCTATCCTAACCTTTGTTCTTCGAATAATATTCTAAATACATATGTAATTTTCTGCCTAAGTCCGCCTCTCCTATATCACTGTGTCTCTTCCATCACATTGTAATTGTCTGTATTCTCTCCTCCCAGAAATTGTGTCAACCAGTAATTTTCAAATTATTCAAACAATTTCCCCCCGGAGGGGGAAGTAAGGAGCTCCACGAGTCCGGGTTTCCTCACCCGGGCTCTCCACGCTCCTCACAGTGGCCATCATCCATATAGGGCTGCTTTACTACCAGCAGCTCTATTTTGTATACCTAATGGCCCCCTTTGATTCCTATCCTGTGAAGAAACTGTTTCTCTTAGGAAGAGATTTAAAATGAAACTCGTGGTGTAATGTGGATGATTTAGGGCCCCTACGGATCCCAAATCCTAAAGGCGTGCGTGTGTGTGTAAGTGTGTGTGTGGTCCCTATCCTAACCTCGTAGTACTTCGTCCGACGGGCTCCGCCTATCGAAAGAAGGCTACCACAGGTTTCCTCCTCAGACGGTCAGCTCAGCTTGCACCGGTCCTTAGAGTACCGCCACCCCTTCGCCAGATAGAATAGGTATCGCTCTAACAGATCATAACAATTTGGACCTCTCCCCCTAGCAGGACTAAGGAGAACCACTGTGGGGTATTTACCTGGCCTTCCTAGTACCTAACCTCAATAAATACTACACACTATGGTACTACTCGTTCTCACGAAGTGAACCCTCTCTCCCTTGCAGAATTCAGGAGAATTAATTCACACAGCTACATGGCTAACCTACCATATGACTTTAATACTAATAAAATGAAAAGGTCTCCACGGCCTAGCAGGATTAAGGAGAATTACTGAGGGGTACCTACCTGGCCTTCCTAGTAGCTACCTCACTAAATACTACACACTATGATACTACTCATTCCCACGAAGCGAACCCTCTCTCCCTTGCAGAACTAAGGAGAATTAATTCACACAGCTACATGGCTAACCTACCAATATGAATTTAGTGTTTGAAGAACCTAACTACCCACGTTATAATTTGATAGTTTAGCCAGAATTCCAGTTGCTCTTCGACCTTATGTTACGTCTTCTTACCACGAGGCATTTCCTCGTGATATCATAGAGAATGAACTGAATCTTGTGCGAACAAGCGTGTATGCTTATTCAGCATAGCTAGCGTTGCCACCCAACATTCCATCGAAAGGAAAAGAACCTCGCATGAGTGCGCGCGTATGCATATTTCAGCAAAACCCGCAACCCACATACAACGTTCCAGGGAAGAACCCTGTGAGATCGTGCGTGTATGCATATTTCAGCAAAACCCGCTTCCCTCACAACATTCCGTGAAAGAACTCTGCGTGAGTGGGCGTGCATGCATATTTCAGCGTACCCGCTCCCTCACCCAGGGCTCCAAAAGGGAAAAAGAGCCCTGTAATAGTATGCATGTATGCATATTTCAGCATAGCTAGCATCCCACACAGTGCTCCAATGATGGTCCATATAAAAATATTTCACATCCCTAATACTAGCAAATAATTTCTGAAAAGCCAGTATTATTTCCAAAACTAGCCCAGCCACCAAAAGAAGACTTCAAGACAATGCAATTTAATAGAACTGGTCGAATTGCAACTAGAAAACTCCAAAATAGCGCGCGGCGTCCGAGACTCACCGAAACGTTGATGCCGAAAAGCAATGGCGCTCGATGCGACTTAGCGATGACCGGGGCTCAGGCAAGTTGTTCCTTCGAGGCTCGCAGCTGCAGAAAAAAGTGCTCCTCCCGTGTTACACGCCCTTAAATAGCCTCGCTTTCTTACTCCCTCCCTTACCCCCACGACCAATCGGAAATCATCCCTAACATCGTTTCCGCGTCTCCCATTGGTCGACCAATCACAATGCCTGAAGCAATTTTTCCTTAAAAATGCGTTCCATATTTCCCTAAAATCTTCAGTAACTAATCTCTGAAAAATGCTACGAATTCACAAAAGTAGATGTAATACAGTCAATTCGTCCTATATCTTACTGCACGCCGACGTATAATACTTATCTATCATCATCTGTCGCTTATACGGTGTTGCTAGCTATTCCTGTTCAAAATGTATGCAAGTTGTATTATCTGCGCCTGATTACATGCCACCCGCTACGATTTATACGCAACGCGGTCTCTTTGCTATACTCACTACCCAGGCGCTAAACTAACTCCTACGCCTTATAACATTTTACCAGCCAGCCTTCATACGTCCTATTGCTAGCTATTTTCATTGAGGTAGGTTGTGATTCATCACACCGGGACTAGCGAGTGGCCACTCTAAATTTCCCGCGCATGCTTCACGTTTCGGCTCGCATCAAGCCCTCGTCAGCTAGTCTGCGTTGACTAGGACGCGGGGAAACCACCAGTCCCGCTCTCGACCTCCCTCTCTCTACCTATCCATATTCTGTAGGATGCTTCCAGTGACGTTTTCGAAGCTCTCTCCATATATGAGCTTAGCGTCGATCTTGGGAGCCCTAGATTCTTGAAGAGACTGTAGAGCGACTTCGCTGGTAGTCCTCTTGCTCCGACTTCCACAGCGAAGAGATCAATCTTGAATCCGTTTCTCACAATCCGGTCTACTAAGTTGCAGTACTTGTT
This sequence comes from Nematopogon swammerdamellus, assembly GCA_946902875.1. Classification (NCBI taxonomy): domain Eukaryota; kingdom Metazoa; phylum Arthropoda; class Insecta; order Lepidoptera; family Adelidae; genus Nematopogon; species Nematopogon swammerdamellus. Next base: position 4,843,894 of record OX336356.1, on the reverse strand, counting down.
AAGCTTGATGTTGTGGTCCTTCGGTATGTTACTTTCCCATGGAACTGTAAGTTCAACAAGTACTACATGCTTTGTCGCTTTTGAGAATATGAGTATATCCGGCCTTAATGCTGTGGTACAGATTTCCGAAGGCATTTGGTAATGCTTCTCATGTGTGTCCATCAACAATTCCCAATCCTTTGCTGCTCCCAAAATTGAAGAAGGTTTAGTCCTATCTTTGGGCAGCTTATTGGCTCCAGGTTTCACAAAGTTGACCTTCTGGAAGCCGCTACTGGTTTGCCCTTTCCTGGTCCGTGCAATTGACAGGTTGATGGCCTCTCTGATGATTTGGAGGACTTTATCATGACGGTAGGAATACTGGCCTCGCTCAAGTAGTATTTTGCATCCGCATAACAAATGTTTGGCCGTGCCTACGAACTCCTTACATGACGGGCATAGTCTATTTGTAGATTTCCCCCATCTAACTAGGTTACTCGGGTCGGGGAGAGTAAGCTGGAATGCATTTAAGTAGAACTTAAGCAGCTCAGGGGACCAGTTGTATATTATGGATTTCCACTTCAATGCAGGAGGGATGCAGAAGTCACCCACTGTTAGCCAATCATTCTGCATTTCTATGTTTAAGGCGTGAAGTTTGAAGCCTTGTTCCATGTCCTCCTGAGCAAAACCTTTCAGTATTTCTTTATCAGACTTTGCTGTTTCTATGCCCAATCCAGATCTATTGGTGCGTGTACCAACTTGGAATGATTTGTAGAAGTCGAGTCTCGATTCCAGTTCATCTGATAGTGATGTGTTGGGTAAGGCTTGAATAGCGCTATCATTGGAGTCTTTGAGTATACATCGTTTGGCTATTCTCGCCTTTTGATAAAATATCGACGGTTTCTTAATGTTCAGTCCAAAGTTATTGTGAGATCTGTATAGCGTTGACGAGTCAGCCGGGTGAGCCAGTCCAAACCATGATTTCAGGAATCTGGTCACATACGAGTCTAATTTAGTCAGGTTTTGCTTTGTGAAGTCGTAGACGAGAAATGGCCATGAAAGTTTTGATGTCAGGTAGTTATCGTAAATCCATGCCTTTTGTGTACCCAGGAGGGGAAGATTGTCAGTTTGGCGGAGGCTCTCTTCGAAAAGTTGGACAATATCATCAGTAGGATGCTCCTTTCCTCTGCTTGTGATCCTTTTGCCCAAGAATTTAAAAGCAGCTTCATCAGCCACGGTTGCGATTGGTTTTCCGGCTACTGTCAGACCTGGATTGCTCGAGGTAAACTTTGAACCTTTCCTGGTTAAGCTCAAACAGTAGCACTTCGCTGGTTTTATCTTCATCCCTTTGGTCCATTCACAATAGTCATCTACCACCTTAAGAAGCGCCTGATTTTGTTTTGGATTGCGGGTTAACAGCGTAATATCATCCGCAAATGCCAGGATGGCCGCCATATATGTGTCTCCATATTTGAACCTGTATCCCCATTTGTTTTCTTTTACGACAAGCGTATCAATTAGAATGTTGATAACAATGTTAAATGTAACAGGAGAGAGGCAGCAACCCTGGAAAAGTCCTATGCCGTAACGAATTTCCGGTATCTTCTCCGTTTCGCCTTTTACTTGTATTACAAAGGAAAGTTTTTTGTAGTAGGAGGCTATTATATTACAGATCAGAGGTGGCACATTATACCACTCTAGCGCCTTTAATAGTAACTCATGGCGCACCGAACCGAAGGCGTTTTCAAAGTCTAACCACGTGGCAGTTAATTGTCTCTCATTCTTCCTTGCATCTCTAAGACATTCAGTCAGCAAAGAATTATGTTCGAGACACCCTGCAAACAAACATTTTACAAACGGCCGTAGTTTGTCAAGCATCCACCGAAAGCATTTTAAAAATGTAATATGGTAATTAAATCAAATAGCAAAACACAGGCAGGTTTAGTGCTTTATTGCCAAGAATTATCTCGTAAGCCGAATTAGCCTCGAGATTCAGCGGGGCAAAGCAGCCAGCGTGCTGGGTACCGCTGAGGAGGATGTCGAACTGGAGTTTCTACCTGTAAGCGTGTTTTTAATTAACCTTATTTTAATTTTAGTTTATATTAGTGCCAGAGTGTTTACCCAAAACATAAGCTTGGCCATTCAGCGGGGAAATGCTGCTGCTTCGGTCCTTGGGACTGCTGTAACTTTATTATTTATATTTCTTATTTTTAATTGGAATATTGCTTATTCAATAGTATTATTAACATTAATATACCTCTATTTTGGTTTCAATTAATGATTTAATTAAATAAGGAGAATAATTTACTCTATTTTTTTAAGTCGAAATTAAATGCAATAATATTTGCTTCTTATTTTATGGAAGAGCTTTTTATTTTAATTTAGTTATTAGTTTGCTTATAATCTGTTGTTTTTTTTTTCTTTGTGTTTTATATTAGTTTAAGTTTACTCTGTATTTTAATTATTGACAGTTATAAAATAAATTCTTTGTCTTTTGGAGTGAAAAAAAAAATCGATAGCACAGGGAATCCGTACTTGGTTACTAGCGGTTTTTATTTTTATAGTCCATAATTTACTACATATGACATAAGTAGCGTTAGGATACCCTGTGTTGTGGTAGGAAGGGTCTTTCACCTCTAAGTTTCAGTACGACGTTTGATGTCGATGGAATCGGGAAGGAAACTTGCCAGGTCAGTCGGCGTGAGCATTTGTGTGTGTTTCCAGTGGGCGTCGTACCGCCTGATCGTGGTGGAGGGTCTGTGTCGGCTGCTGACCCTCGGCCACCTCGAGTCGCCCTCCATACTCAGTCGGCTGCTCCTGCTCTGGTTCAGCCCCGTCACCGGTAACTTTATTAATTTATTTATTTATCTTAATTTTGTTTTTGACATTGTACTACAATGTGGTATGAATATTTTTAATTGACATGACTTGATATGATATGTCGTCGGTATACTGGTAAAACCTGTTAAATGCCATTTTTAGGTAAAATGAGTTAATAATGCAGTTCTACATATTTTTTCATGCTCTCTCTTCTGGTAAAACCCGTTTATTGATACGACGTTTAGTTTTGAAGTTAGGTTGTGTAAATACCAGGTAATCTCTCAAGTTTTCCTTAGAATACGCAAGTAAAACCATTTAATGAAATATTTTATAAATTTGGTTCCGTAAGAAGCCTTTAAAGTATTTTAAATCTACTGACATTATTTAAGTGAAGGTCCTCTCGTGGTCCAAATACCATACAAGCAAAACCCTATAAGCTCACTTACCATGAATATTGCAGTATTTTAAAAATATGTGTACAACTAAAACCCATTAAGCACAGTCCCATGTTCATGGTTTATGAAATTTTACAAAAATACTGAATTTCTAAGGAGGATTTGTATCTTTGATTAAACCATAACTAGATATACTACAAAACTATGCACACATTTCTTATACATTTACACCTTTACCAATACTTTTGAGCCATTAAACTTTCAAATCCATTTATCTCAAAACTCTCCTGTCTAAATTTAATGGGTTTTACCAGTATACCGACGATGTATCAACAATTTAAGATAGATAGATAGAAATACTTTATTGCTCCAGAAAACATTTTACACAAACAGACAATTAAGTAATGTACATGAGGGGCAAAGGCGGTCTTCTCCCAGTCAACCTTTGGACGTTTGAGAGTCGTATGTTGTGAGATATAAGTAGGTAGTAGCAAAAGACTTGAGTGTGGGAATGTATAATATAATAATAAGGAAAATAACTATGATAAACTATAATATTCACTACATATAAGTACGTACTAGTTAATTAAACATATAAATTACTATTTATAAATTACATTGTACCGTGTGGGGTCGGTACTTAAAAAGAATAGCCCCACTGCATCTCTCCCCATCACATGTCGTAAAAGTCCACTAAGGGATAAGAAAATTCGTCAGCCTCGGTAGCTCAGTGGCGCGGTTGGTTAGTCAACTGTTTTAAGCAACGCTGAGCGCGGTCAGTGATTGGATGGGTGACCGCTCGACCGTTGGAGGCTGACCGTGGTTCGGATTCCACGTTAAACTGTAGGTCCCTTCCCTTCTTACCTTACTAGGTGGTAGGGTTTATCCCGGCCGGGTTGGTACCACCGCACTGAACGAAACGTCGGTCGAAACGGCTATGTAAATAGTTCGTGTTTTCCGTCCAGTTTAATGTAGCCGACATGAAATGAAGGGAAGCACTGACATGGCACCTAGTTCACCCTGTGTTATGGGCTGACATCACGGATGTTGTAGGTGATGTAGCCAACCGTGTCAGGTTCCATAAAAAAAAAAAATATGAATTACAATTTATATAATACACCTGATTCTATTTATACTTTTACTTTTACTTTTGATTTTATGTGGTCAGAATTATCAAGCTTAAATTATAGTTATTCTAGCTCTCAAACTGTATCTTAACACTGTAAGCGGTGTCTATTGTGTAGCTAGTCACAATGTATTGCAATTGAAGACGTTAAAAAAAGAACCCTGCGAAGTTTCTTGCCGGCTCTTCTTTGTGGATGTAATCGAACCGGATTGTAAAAACTAAACAGGACAAATTCAAGCGTAGTGTACTACCATACGAATGATGAATAAGGAATAAAATAATTAAGAACTATTCCGTTCCGTTCGCCCGCACATCAGCTCTCACGTCTGGCCGCCGACGAATCGAGACTTCCGTTGGGGGTTACTGCGCCTAGGCCGGTTTATCTTGGTGCATCGGGAGGGTACATTTTTGTTGTTGTTGTTATTGTGTTGTTGTTGTTGTTGTTATTATTGTGTTGTTGTTGTTGTAGTTGTTGTAGTAGGGGTTGGCTCTAAGCATGCAAACGAGTCCCTGTTGGTTGGGGATCTTCGTGCAAAACCCTTCGATCCCCAGCCAGACTATGTCCTCTGTGAAGGTCACAAGACAACCGGGGGCGGCTGCCAATCAAAATATTAACAAAATATCTCCTTTAAAATCGTAGCTCGGTTGCAACTGTGAGCCCACAACATCCCATAGTTTATTACATATTAATATTTTCAAAACACTTGTAAAAATTATTTTTTGCAGAGGATGAAGACTTGCTGCGGCAGACCATCGGTGTGTTCTTCCAGTCCTTCGCCATCAATGTGGACGGTGCACAGGAGCAAATCCAGGTAAAGCCTGACCAGGAATATATGAGAGGCCGCCATACTGCGGAATTTCGTTGGAATTAATTTCTTACACTGGCCACAATTATGTTTGATGCTTGATAATCTGTTGTCAATATCAAAATTGCTTCTGAACTGACATTTAGGTGAAACGTTATGTCATTGTAGTGAGATTGTCATGAATTGGCCGCCGTAATGTACAATTAGGTAATTATTTTTTGTTCTATCTAGGTGTATCTCAAGCTTCTATTTACCGAATAGCAAACAAAAGAGGGACGTAAATATTATTCGTTCTGAACAAAAAACACTTTTTGACTTTACAGAAATACGAAACGTTCGAATAAAAATAGCTTAGGTTAGGTTTCTGAACTAGAATTTTTATTAAAAAGTTTAGAGTTTCAGCAAGGTCGATTAATAATTTTTTTAATAATTTGTACACTTTGCTTCAGGACATATCTGCAGACACATGGAAAAAATGTTGTGAACATGTAAATGTCAAGGCTAATTCTTTTTACATTGACATAAAAATATATATAAAAGATGCATTAAATTAAAATACATTTTGTATATCTTATTGTGTATTTCACTGCAAAAGTACATTTTGAATAAAAACATCGGCCAATTCAATATGTGCGTTCTATACTGAATGTTGCTATATAAATCTAAAAAGTGGCTCCATTTTGACAGCTCTCATATATTCCTGGTCAGGCTTTATAACTCTACCGCTCAGCTTTGAAGGTTAGCTGCCTCCCAAACCACCGTTCAATTTACACATATCACACACCAGTGTTTTTTTATTGCTTCCGAACTGCGTGGCTGTGCCCGCGGTCGAAGCCTCAGGCTCAGCCTATTTCACCCCCGAGAACGTGCCAGTCCGGCTTAGAGGTGGACTAATGTCGCTGGGGAAAGGCTATTAAACTGCAATTTGAAGATCCAAGGATTGTAGGAGTGGGGAAAAATATTCCCCGGAACCCGTTCCACGCACCACATTTTATTTAATATAGTGTTTTTAGGTTTCCGTATCCCGTACGGAAGCCTATTACTAAGCCTATGCCGTCTGTCTGTCTGTCTATCTGTCTGTCCTACTGCTGTATCTTTGGAACCGTAATAGCTAGCCGGTTCAAATTTTCACAGAATATGTGTTATTATGGTGGATATAACAACTAATTATAAAATATAGAAAAAGTAAAAATTAAGGGTGGTCCTCATACAAGAAACGTCCTATTTTTTAAAAATTTTTTTTGTGTTGCGTAAACCTAGGTCCGCGAGTCCAACTCGCACTTGGCCGGTTATATTTTTATTTTTATTATATTAACTGTGTGTCTCTCCCCAGCAAGCGACTCTGCCTACTCTGAAGGCCTTGGCGAACGCGCCAGCCATGTCTCCTCTGACCGAGATCGATCAGGACTCCGTCATCCGGTTCATCGTTTCTCTCACCAGGGTGCAGCACGAGGTAAGCCTTTTTCTCTTCCTGAATACTGATAGAAATTTCAGAGAACTTTGGGCAGCTTATTGGCTCCAGGTTTCGCAAATACGCAGGTTTTTTATCCAGTATATTAGTAATTTATTCACTTCTAATATCTACTTCAGTCAGTCAGTCAGCGTGCAAGCGTCCACCGCTGGACGTGTCTTTCCGACGCGAGCAACGTTACCCCCCGTACCCCTGGGGTTAGGTTAGGTTAGGTTACGTTAGGCGTTCCAACTATTTCGGAACCGCTGCACTAGGTTCTTGCAGAAACTATAGACTTGCTTTGCAGTCACCACAAGTTGTCTGATGAAATTTTCAAACTACTTCGCACGCAACGCACGACAATGTCAGTACAAATTGTTTCCACACACCACCGGACAGATGTCGGACGGGCACGGCAGCATGGCGCTGCTGCTGGTGAGCCGGCTGGTGGAGGAGAAGGGCAGGCCGGTGACGGGGCTGCTGTGCAAGTGTCTCGCGCTGCTGCAGCCGCCGCGCGACCCTCGCCTCGCGAGCGACCTCGCCAAGTCGCTCAGGAACGTTCTGTCGGTGAGTAGAGTTTGTTTGTTTGCTGCCCAGCCTCTTGGGAAGCCGAAGAGACGACGACTGGACGACGATGGAATGGTTGATTTATATAGAACATTTTTTAGTATGGCAGCCAACGTCAATTATTAGTACTTTAGGAGTTATATCACTTTTAAGTTCTATAATCATAGAACCTTACCATAGTAATATGCTTACCTCTGTACGATGATCATCGTTATAGGAAGGGTAAGTACTTAGAGCGAAACAGTTGTTGTTGTTGTTGTTTGCTGCCCAGCCTCTTGGGAAGACGGGTGGGCCATTCTCCGCACTGAGACCTCAAGACGGTCCGTTGTACGTTGGCGCTCGGGTGGTGTTACTCCAGCCACCCGAGCTCTTTCATGAAGTGGAGCACTCTTCTTGGACGCTTCCACACTCCATGGGCAGTTCCCACGTTCCCAAGAAACTGCAGTCGTGCTTCTGCTACCACCGGGCACTCCAGGAGCACGTGGGTGGCTGATTCGTCCTCCGCCATGCAGCCTCTGCACAAGGGACTGTCGGTGACACCTATTGTAAACAAGTGTCTGTTGAGTGAGCAATGACCCGTAAGAAGTCCTACCGCCATACGCAGTTGACCTCTGTGGAACTTTAGCAGGCACTTCCTGAGTCTCAGGTCTGGTTTGGGAATGGCTTCCCGGGATTGCCTGCAGTCCCTGGTGTTGGCCCAAAGATTTTCATGTTTAGATTTTGTAAGTTGATGTAGCCAATATTTGAACTGGCTGATTGGTAAGGGTACATACGGTTCTGGGCCTTCTGCACTCCAGCTGGAGCCCCGTTTAGCCAGCTCGTCCGCCGCATCGTTCCCGTAGGAGCCGCTGTGCCCCCTGATCCACTGTAGGGTTACCTTGTTGTTTACCGCTATACCCTCTAGTGCCTGGTGGCACTGGAGTATCAGTCCGGAGTTGATTGTCACGGTGTTTAGGGCTTGTAGCACCGATGCGCTGTCTGACAGTACTCTGATCTGGTAACCAGTGATTTCTCTGCTGCGTACTGCCGCTGCTGCCTCTATTATTCCGATGCACTCAGCCTGGAAGATTGAGTTGTGAATACCTAGAGTGATTGTCTTATGTATGTTTAGGTCAAGTGAGAAAGCTGCTGCCCCTGTTCCCGACCCTGTTTTTGACCCATCGGTGTATATTCTTACCTCGGACCCCGAATAGTCCTTAGGTTCCTCAGCTAGTTCTACATAGTAGTGTTTGTCAAACACGTGTGTTTTCCTGATTCTATCACACGGTGCCTCTATCAGGGGATGTTTTTTTATGATTTCCTGAAGTATGGTCGTGTGTGGTGTTTGTGTACTAGCCCTCCACAGTCCTAGGACGTTCAGCCTAATTGCTGCGGCTGCCGCCTCTTGTTGTATGAAAAGTTCAAGAGGCGGAAGGCACAGCGTGGCTTCCATCGCTGCTGTGGGTGTTGTGCGCATGCACCCTGTGGTCGCAACGCACGCTAGACGCTGGAAACTTTGCAGTTTGTTAATAACTGTGCTGAGTTTGGTCCTGGGCCACCATACTACTGCACCATAAGTTACCATAGGTCTTATTATAGCTGAGTATAGCCACAGCGTAATGTTGGGGTTGAGTCCCCATGTCTTACCTATGAGTCTGCGACATTGCCAAAAGGCTATACGAGCTTTATTTATTTTAAGATTAAGATGTTTGGCCCAGTTTAGCTTACTGTCAAGTGTGATGCCCAGGTATTTGACTTCTGTTGCCAGGGGTATTGGGGTGCTGAAGAGTTTTGGCAGTATTAAGTCGCCTAACTTCCGTTTGTGTGTAAAGAGAACTAGTTCAGTCTTATCGGGATTGACGTTGAGCGAGAACTCTTTGCACCATCGTTCTATGATTTTGAAGGCATCTTGCATCAAACTGCATTGGGTGCTTTCGAATTTGCCGTCAATCAGCACAGTCAGGTCGTCTGCATATCCTACCGTGTAGTGCCCTGCTGTGTTTAGACGTCTGATGAGGTCATCCACCACAAGATTCCACAGGAGTGGTGACAGGACTCCTCCTTGAGGGCATCCTTTGGCTACGATGCCTCTAGTTGTGCTGTTTATAGTGAACTGGATGGCTCTATATTCTAGCATGTTGCCTATCCAGCTGCATAGGGTGGAGTCTACTCCCTGCCTGGTCAATGCTCTATTAATGCTCTCAAAGGTGGTCTTGTTAAAGGCCCCTTCTATGTCTATGAAGGCACCTAGGGTTGATGCCTTTGAGCTCATGGCGTACTCAATTTTGGAGACTACACTGTGTAATGCGGTCTCTGTGGATTTACCTGTCGTGTATGCATGTTGATGTGGGTGAATTGGGTGTTCGACTATAGTTGTACCCCTAATCTCCCTATCCACGAGTCTTTCCAGGGTTTTTAAAAGAAAGGATGTCAGACTAATTGGTCTAAATGATTTTGCGCTAGTGTAGTCCTCTCTTCCGGGCTTGGGAATGAAGACTACTTTAACCTCCCTCCAAATCATTGGGACATATTTGTGAGCAAGACTGGCTCTGAATATGTATATATCTGTATATCTGTATGTATATATATGTATATATCAGTATAATATCTGTCTATGAGGAAGGGTGTTAGGGTTTCACCCGACCATTGCAGGAGTCCCGGGAAGATGTTGTCTATTCCTGCGGATTTGAATGGGGAGAAGCTGTTTATGGCCCATGTTAGTTTGTTTTTTGTCACTACTTTGTCAGCTGTAGTCCAGTCCGAATCTGTAGGATCAGTGTGTTGTTGTGTAACCCAGTTGACGTGGTTCATAATTTGTGAACCTGGAAAGTGAGTATTGAGCAAAAGTTCACTAGTCTCTGCGTCATTCTGGGTGAAGGTGTTGTCAGGTTTCTTTAGGTGTCCCAAGGCCCTGTCCGGTTCTCTGGAGAGGACCTTCTTGAGCCTGGCTGCTTCTGTTGTGGATTCGATACCACTGCAGAAGTTCCTCCATGATTTTCTTTTTTCCTCCCGAATGCTATGCTTATATTGGGCTAGAGTCTCTTTATAAGAGTCCCAGTCACTCTCTACTCGAGTGTTCTTTGCCCTGTTAAAAAGTTTCCTTACCCTTTTTCGAAAACTTTCGAGTTTAGGGCACCACCAGCTACTTTTGTTTTGTTTGTACTTTGAGGGATCGCTGAGTGGACAGGAATCATGATAGTTGTTTGTTAGACAAGAGTTGATGGTGTTTACCCAGGACTCGATTTCCCCTGTTGTGTTTATGTTACCAGGCGTATGCATAGTACTTAGACAGTTACGTACCAGTAAGCGAGAGCGAAACAGTACCAAAATAACCGCGCGATTTTGAAACCGTAATTATTAAAATACAATTTTTTGGTTACAATACCGCTCAGGCACCGCTTACCCTTCCTAGAACGATGATCATCGTACAGACGTAGGCATATTACTATGGTAAGGTTCTATGTTTATACAACTTAAAGTGATATAACTCCTAAAGTACTAACAATAGATGTTAGGTATGTTTGGACAAAATGGTTTCCTTGGAAAGACCTTTCTATTGATATATCATTCATTGTTAGAGTAGGGGTAGACAAACTCCCATAAATTTTTGCCCATCCTCCTTTTATCTGATTCCTAAGTCTTGGATTCACTACGGAGCAAATACTCCTGAAACATAACGTGCAGCTTTTGATCTTTAGTGAATTCTAGGTTTTCCGGTATACTGCTCATTTACCACCATCAAAACACACAGATGTGTAAAATTTACTGATACATTCGCTCATCATCCGTTAATAGTAATATAAATGTGCCCATTCACTTCCACAGTTAAATAAAGCTGACAATAATAGTCAAATGTAATAAAACATAATAATTGTTTTTTATTAAGGCCGGCATGACATTGGCATTCTCCGCAACAGCCGAATTGTCGTTGGGTGTCGTTTGGCACCTTACGGGTGACTCGGAGATCCATGTCGCACTTCACTTACCATAAAAACAAACAATTTACCTAAATGTGTGATTGCAATGTTATTTAGTTAGATATGTTAGTTAGTTCAAGTATCTTAATATTTTTATTATAATTTTTTTTATTATTATTTGACAATACTACGTTGTAGTATGTATACTTATTACTAACATTATTGAGCTGATACAAATGACGTATCAAAAATTTGACAAAGGCTCTTTACACCTGATCCACTAAATTAAGTCCTTGCAGTCAGAACTTCAAAAACAAAACAAAAATCTGTTTTTGATCTTGCTCTCAAGCTGTATTTTCAATCGACTGTAGGCGGTGTTATTATGTGGATAGTCACTAAATGCTTGTAAAAATTATTATGAAAAAAAACCCTGCAAAGTTTCTTACCGGTTCTTCTTCGTGGGTGTAATCGAATCGGATAGAACAAATTGTGACAAATTCGAGTACAGTCATGCTGTCTAATGAATGCTTAATAAACAATATACAACAATATACAAAGTTATTATAATTTTTTTTGTATAATATGTTGATGGTCATTGTTGTTTGTTTGTTTTTAGTCTTATCTGTTGGAAAGGGGAGCCCCTGAAAATCCGCTTCGCTGTCTCGGATAGTGAGTTAGCTGAGTGGGCTCCCTTTTCGTCGCATGTTATATATTTATTTGTATTTGTAATTATTTGAGTTGTTGTGTGACGAAAATAAATCATTTCATTTCATTTCAATTGGTTCAGGACTTACCGGACAAGACGTCGGCGCGCAACGTGTCTCGCTACCTCGGCTCCTTGGAGGCGATGGAGCGCACCACGCTCAGCAAGACTTCCACTATGACCACTATGGGTAAATAGATCTTTAGTAAATACAACTCCGAACTAGTAAATATCTCCGACAGTGTGAAGTGAAGACCTAAAAAAAAACCTTTTGTTTTATTACCTGGATGGACTAGTAGATATGTATGTATATGTATTGCTATATTATATTAACACACTAGCTGTGCCCGCGGCTCCGCCCGCTCTCACATTTCACTTCACTGCTAACCTCATAAGCCATTTAGCGTGATAGTAAGTAGCCTATAGTTGATGGGAAGAATCAAGCTATCCGTAGAATTTTGTTTTATTAAAATCGGTTCAGTGGTTCTCGAGTTATAAGCGGACAGACAGACAGAAAGCAGACGTTGGATTTTATTATAGGTAAGGACAAGTACGGCTTTTATTTAACTGGCATGTATTAAGTATTCTTATTATTGTTTTATCTTCAATTCTCACGCTCAACTCTTTTGCTACTACCTACTTACATTCCACTATATTATCGAATCTCAAACAAACATCCAAAGAATGACTGCGTGAAATCTCTGTAAGGGATAAGTCCGCCTTTGCACACCGCCTTTGCCGAAATTTTCTTATGTACTTTTTACTGGTAAATGTTTATTGGGGCAATAAATAATTTTCTATCTAAGTATCTATCTATCTTTTCTCACCCCTCAGAAGCTGACGCTTTTAACAGGAGAATCTCATAGTTGTAAATGATATCTTCTTTAATTATTGTTTTTTCGTCAGATAAATTCTTTGCCCTTTTGAAATTTGTCAAAACACCAAATTTTAAATGCAATTTCAGTGCTGTTACTGTTTGAACTCGTTTTCTGCGCCCATTCTGTTGAGGGCCTTTTGCTCGTCCCACGACCTTACTCCAACCAGCCGATTTCTTTCAAGAAGCGAAGACGCCTCTCGAAGTGTAATCGGGACTCCCAGGGGAAACGCCTTTCTGCAGTCGCTGCCCCCGAGTAGTGCATTTATTTATTAGTTCGTGTTTTCCGTCCAGTTCAGTGTAGCCGACATGAAATGAAGGTAAGCACCGACATGGCATCTAGTTCACCGAGGTGTTATGGGCTGACATCACGGTTGTTGTAGGTGATGTAGGCGACCGTGTCAGTTTCAATAATAAAAAAAAAATACATCAGCCCAGACTGCATGCCTGTCTAAAGCCGCATTCCCACTATGCCGAGCGGCATTAGCGCCCGGCAAAGCTGCTCGGTAAAGCCGAAACCGATGCACATCTCCACACAGTACCCGTGGAGACGTGCCGGCGTGCAGACTGCGAGATGAATATGTGTCACGAAGACAACTTCCTCGTCGCTACCGCTGCATTATTGGTTATTTTAAGTACAATCAAGCATCGCAAACCGCGACGGAAACATGTACCGTGTGGGGTCGATACTAAAAAGAATAGCCCCACTGCATCTCTCCCCGTCGCATGTCGTAAAAGTCGACTAAGGGATCGTCAGCCTCGGCAGCTCAGTGGTGCGGTCAGTTATTGGATGGGTGACCGCCCGACCGTTGGAGGCTGACCGTGGTTCGGATTCCACGTTAAACTGTAGGTCCCTTCCCTTCTTACCTTACTGGGTGGTAGGGTTTATCCCGGCCGGGTTGGTACCACCGCACTGAGCGAAACGTCGGTCGAAACGGCTATGTAAATAGTTCGTGTTTTCCGTGAATGAAGGGAAGCACTGACATAGCACCTAGTTCACCCGGTGTTATGGGCTGACATCACGGATGTTGTAGGTGATGTAGCCAACCGAGTCAGTTTCCATAAAAAAAAAAAAAAAAAATAACTGAAACACGGCGGACAGGCAAGTGCAAAGCCGCGCGACACGTCCACACTCGTGCGTCGGCACCGTGCCGACTGCCGAATGATCCGGACCGGGCTCGGTCGGTTTCGAATCGGCAGGCCGCGCGGCCCCGTGTGCCGCGTAGCTGCAACTCGCGCAGCACGTCTTCACTTGTGCGGCATTGCCGAGTGGCCCTGCCGATCGGCATAGTGGGGATGCGGCTTAAAACGAAATAAATGAATAAATAAATTCTATTGTTTCGTTCTAGCCACAATAAACGAGCTGAACAATGAATCGGAGAGCAACGAGACGGCTATTCTGGGTCGCGCCACGTCCTCCCTACGTGAGTATTTGTTGTTACTCTGCTTGAGTTAATATAAGGTAAATGTTTTTTTATGGATAGCGCGACATGTGGCATAATTTGAGTTGTATAGTTCCAGAACCCGCCAACTCCGTTTAGGAAGATTTTACAGTAAGACGAAAAAACTATACCTCGATAAATAGCCGCCCATTCAAACTACGAGGGTTAATTTTTGAGGAACGAATGTTAATTTTTCTTTGCGATTCACTCTGGATTGGACTGTGTTAGGAACATAATGTCTTAACAGATAGGTGACAAATTTAATACTTTATTCGAAACAGTTTATAAGTACCTTTTTTAGAGAAATGGATTTGGAGAGTTCTGGAACTATACGACTCATTTCACCTACAAGTAGGTATCTAACGATGCCCATGGGCTTTCTGTGATGCACGGGGATTGCGAATGCCATGCGGGCCCGGCAGGATCCTTTTCACGCCCCTTTTGAAAAACCCCAGGCTCTACTCGGGAGGAAATAGATTGGCAGGGAGTGCGTTTCACATTTTGCCGGTTCTGTGAATAAAGAAATTTATGGAAAGTTCAAGTAATATTTTTCAGGAAATGTAAATCTTGTACCGTGTGGGGTCGGTACTTAAAAACAATAGTCTCACTGCATCTCTCCCCGTGCATGTCGTAAAAGGCGACTAAGGGATAAGGAAAAGGTACCGTGCTAAAGGGCGATAGGATAGCCACCTCTCACCTTGGCGCGGTCCTTCCGCCGGGTCACGCAGCAGGAGTATCTTCGTGCCTTACTTGCTGCTGGATAGTTATCTTGTCCTAATACATTGCTAAACGTGGAGGTCGGTGTTGTGCTGTAATTTACAAGAGCACTCGCAGCACAACACCGATTACTCTGCTTAGTCCGATTATCGGGATACAGCGTGCGGTATTTTATTTATTTATTTATTTATTTATTTTAAACACTTACAGCTAACAGCTGGTGCGTGTATTCTGTTTATTAATTTATGAGTGCACTTGTATTGTACTGGTATGCACACATGTATGTGAAAAATATATATCTGCTTTTCTCAACACTCTGGACGACATCTGTTGTCTCTGTCTATTCCATTCCCATGTCACTCAATTTACAAAGGTTTCTCGGTTTGAAAAGGTGAACCACACATACATACATAGCGTCACACCTGTTTCCCGGTGGGGTAGGCAGAGGCAAGCGGATCTCCGCGTGCCACCATCCTGACACACCTCGGCCGCCTCTTCCACTCTCATAATTTTCTTAATTTATGATCGTCGGTTACGGGTACTACGCACTTGACCCTTTTTGAGCACTTGTCTGATCTGGTCCAGGTTAGTGCGTCTAGGGCGACCCTTCCCGACTCCAGCGACTCAGTCAGTCAGTCAGTTGGCGTGTAAGCGTCCACTACTGGACATAAGCCTCTCAAATTTTCCTCCAGTCCTCCGGGCCATATACGGTACGGTACCACTGCTTTCCGCCAACGTACTTGATGTTGTGCCACCTGGCAGTGTAACGGTCGTCGTCTCTTGGGCTAACGTGCCCGGCCCACTGCCACTTGAGTTTAGACACCCGGCGTCCAATATCGACTACTTTGGTGCGTCCCCTCCGTCTCTATCTTTTTTTTTTTTTGTTTTTATTGTTTCCGAACTAGCTGGCTGTGTCCGAGGTCGAAGCCTCAGGCGCAGCCAATATCACCCCCGAGGAGGTGCCAGTCCGGCTTGGAGGTGGACTAATGTCGATGGGGAAAGGCTATTTACCCGCGATTTGCAGATCCGTGGATTGTAGGAGTGGGGAAAGATATTCCCCGGAAGCCCGTTCCACACCTTTGCAGTGCGACACAAGAACGATTTAGAGAATCGTGCCGTTCGAAGTACTCGTCTGTCCACTACAAAGGGGTGTTCCGCGAGAGTATGGCGGGTTTGGCGAAGGCGAACAGGAGGAGGAGGGATAAGGGAAGCAATTTCGTCAGAGCAGCGGCCATAGTAGTACCGATAAAACAGGCTCAATGACCCAACGATACGTCTGTGTTTTAGAGGTTGAAGGTCCTTTGTGAGTACAGAGTCGCCAATGAGGCGAATGGCTCGTTGTTGGATAGAATCCAAGGCTGAAAGAAGGTACTCAGGGGAACCCTCCCAAAGATGCTATCTGTCAACGGCACAGTGTCAGTGTCATCCTGTTTCCTCCATCTTTCTACCTTATTTTTTGTATATTTTTAATATTTTCTTCATTAGGTTAATTTCATTCTAATTAGTTTTATTTAATACTGAAAACTTAAATAATAAATAAATAAAAATAAATATGACTTTTCCAGCCGCACATCCCATCGCCCGAAGTACGCACATAGTCGTCAATGAAACGGTCGCAGAAGAAATCGAGATAGACGAATCTTCGCCGAACGAGCGAACAGACAAGGGCACGGACGCGAACGCGTTTGACGGTGAACGCATTTCCGCAATAACTCCGAGGAGGCGATCGGACTCGGATCGAATAACATCGTTCCACGAATCTGAAGATGGCAGACGGCGTTCGGATAGCGACAAATTCGTTAATCTCACTAGAGGTCTGTATTGCATTTACGCTTTTCCTCAGAAGGCGGACTTGTGGCAAAATCTAATTGCCGCCAGTAAGCCTTGTACAGGATACTTTGAAATAGATTTTAGGAGAATAGTAACATTAGTAACATTTGTACCGTGTGGGGCCGGTACTTTAAAAGAATAGCCCCACTGCATCTATCCCCGTGTATTTCGTAAAAGGCGACTAAGGGATATGACTCCCTTCTTATATTACTAGGTGGTAGGTTTTATTTAACCCGCCCAGGTTGATACCACCGCACTGAATGAAAGGTCGGTCGAAACGGCTATGTAAATAGTTTGTGTTGACCGTCCAGTTCAGTGTAGCCGGCACGACCGAAGGGAAGCACTGACGTGGCACCAAGTTCACCCGGTATTATGGGCTGACATCACGGATGTTGTAGGTGATGTAGCCAACCGTGTCAGTTTCCATAAAAAAAAGGTGGACTCGTGGCACAATGTAATTGCCACCAGTAAACCGTGTACAGGATACTTTAAAATAATAAATTTTAGGAGAATAGTAACATAAGTTAGGTATCACAAAACATTTTCACAGCAAGCAGGGGGCTGGGTTAGGTTATCAAATTTATATCAATTAATCAGTATGTGTGTGTCGTAAAAGATGACTAAGGGATAAGGACAAGATACCGTGCTAAAGGGCGATAGGCTGGCCACTTCACACCTTGTTACAGCTTAGACAGTTATCTTGTCCGATTACCGAGTAGCGTGCGGTGTGTGTGCACAAATTATATCACGTTTATACATCTCACTCCAGGTTCTCGTGTTCCCGACTTGGACTCCCCGATCTTCCGGCTCAGTCCGGCGGTGGAGCCATCTAAACAGTCGGAGTCACCGCAACTCTCCAGCGACGGAAGCGACGGCGCCTCCCGGCGTAAGAGACCGAGGGCTGCCGCTAAGGGTTAGTGCAATGCGCGTTTTACATTTTTAGGCATTACCTGTGGTATGTGCGTGCGCAAGCCGATGAACCCACCACTCCCGAGCGCTTCTGACGTAATTTGATTCGATTCTTTTTTTTTATGTAATCCGGTATAGGTGGTTGAGTCAGAGGGGCCAAAGCACATGCTCTGACTAGCCAATATCACCTCCGAGAAGGTAGGTGCCATACCGGAGACTTCCTTGGATCGCTGGCTATACTGGACTAGAGTAGAACACAACCGAGGTTGCTATGCGGCCATCTTACATCCAGTACGGTGGTACCAACCCAGTCGGCTACAATTTGAGCCTACCACCTAGTAAGGGGCAAGGGATTCTAAAATACAAACATTTTCAGTGCCTCCCTTCGGCCGTGTCGGCTTTACTGAACGTATCGGAAAAATCTTCGATTCTTACATTTTCTTTCTAAACAACAGACAAGGCACGAAAATAAAACCGCCTCTCACTCACTAATAATAAATTTTAACATTGAAAATGTTTTTTCGATCCCGTTGGTAGGGCACCCATTTCAAGGAAAAGTGCGACATCGCCCTGGCGTCGTAAATTTTACAGCTACGTGGATGATTGGGGTGTCAAAAGATGCGTCTCAGCGAGGGCCACAATATGGCGTAATTTTTTTTAGGAAAAGTCAAAAACTTTTTTCAAAAAAACAAAAATGTCGAAAAATAACATGATTTTTTTATGTCTTCTCTCATTGAATCGGCGATTTCTCAAAAACGAAAAACGATATCGAAAAAATGAAAAAAAGCCCTCAGGGTATTGAGTTGGGCTATAATTTGCAAAAAACGGGACCTCGCTATCTCTCACGGTCTAGGCTGTAGCTTATCCTTTATGCGGTGGAATTTTGAATACCGCGGGAGGTATGTGCGGCGCACGGACTAATCTGAGTACCTAGTAGCATTAAAGTTTATGATTTTTAATATTCCAAAACATTGCATATAAATGTAATGTTTTGGAATATTATGATTGACAATGAAAGTAAATATTATAAAAGTATAATAATATATTATTTCTTGTTTCAGTCACGAACATCGATCGGACAACTATGTTTTGGAATATAGGTTCAGGTTAGAAGATGCGTCGCGTAGCCGCATCTTCTAACCTAACCTACATACATAATATTTTTATATTTGATATTTATTAATTTGGTACTTTAGTTAGACATAATGTCAAGCTTATCTCTTTTTCTGTAAAAATTTTAGTTTACATTTTTTAAGCTGCTTGTGTTTTTGAAAAATAATAAAAAATATATAAATGTAATACTTTTTTTTTTATTTTGTTGAGTTCATTTTCAATGTACCTCGAAGGTCGTGTAATGCACGAGATCTGTGAATTTTTAAGTTTACACTGTTATTAATTTACAGATTATTTTTTACGGATTAACAGTGGTAGGTTGTCCTGAATGAAAAATCGGTCGAAACGGCTATGTAAATAGTTTGCGTTTTCCGTCCAGTTCAGTGTAGCCGGCACGACCGAAGGGAAGCGCTGTCGTGGCACCTAGTTCACCAAGGTGTTATGGGCTGACATTACGGATGTTGTAGGTGATGTAGCCAACCGAGTCAGTTTCCATAATAAAAAAACAATCACTATGGATTTGTAAAAATGTACGGCTCAGCAGAACTTTGCCGAAATAATAAAACAGCAATGAGACGTTATGAAATTATTCTGTATACCATTATATATTGTGCAGGTGGAAAAAAGGTAACGACCGCAGCGACAGTGCACACCGCAAGCACACCGACCAGGGAGAACAAGTGCCGAGACCCAAGTGATGCGGCTGAGAAAGGATTGAAGAGGACAAGGTCCCAACGCTCCCTCGAGGATTTGGATAGAGGTCATTATTTCTTCCATCAGTTCTACGTCTCGAAAAACTCTAGGCCGTACACGGCCGTACCCTTATTTCACTAGGGAGATAGGGTTGAGCCCGTGTGGATTGGTACAACTACCCTTATTGAAGATCGATCGGAATGCATATGAAATAAATGGGTGCGTGTACTTATCTATATGTTAGAATTTATACTTCTTTGGCACAATCATTTCTCTCTCACTTTCCCCTTCCTCCCACCTTCCCTCTCTCCCCCACCACCCATCGACAACCTCCCTACTCCAAGACAGCACTGCATAATACCTACACAATTAAATCTTCAAAATGGTTAGTGTTGTTTCCATCCCGTTTAGTGTAGACTGCACGACCAAAGGGGAGCACAGATATGACCGACATCACGGTTGTACCAGATGAAATAATCATCCATGTCAAGATTCTACTCGTATAACAAAACCGTGTACTCGTACCGTGTGGGGGCGGTACTTAAAAAGAATAGCCTCACTGCATCTCTCCCCGTGCATGTCGTAAAAGGCGACTAAGGGATAAGGACAAGATGCCGTGCTAAAGGGCGACAGGCTCGCCACCTCTCACCTTGGCACGGTACTTCCACCGAGTCATGCAGCAGGTGGGTCTTCGTGCTTTACTTGCTGCTTGATCGATTGAATCTTTTTCGAATACTTTGCGAAACGTGGTGGTCGGTGTTGTGCTGTAATTTACCAGAGTTGCAGCACAACACCGATTACTCTGCTTACCCCGATTGTCGGGATTCAGCGTGTGTGATATGATATGATGATATGATTTCATAATAATTTACATTGAAATTTTGACAGATTCACCCAGTCCGACCGTCGTCTGTTCACCAGAGACTGAAAAATCCAAAGGCAAGACTGTCACCGAAACACCCAAGGGTGGAGCGAGACGCAAGAAAACCTCACCTGAAACTCCATCGTCTGCCGTCCGAAGGTCCGCCAGGTCTCTTCAGGCGAGGTCTAGCTCTGATTCTGTCACTTCTGCGAAGTCTGGCAAGTCGACTTCTTCGGGAAAATCCGTTATATCTGACACATCTTCTGGAAAGTCTGTAGCGTCTGGAAAGTCTGCGACTTCTGCAAAGGCTGGAAAGTCGGCCAAGGCCGTACCAGCTGCGAGGTCGAAGAAGGCCGGAAAGAAGCCGGAGACTCCTCGGAGTACTAGGAAGACCCGGTCGAGCGTCGGAAGTTCGGAGGGCGAAAGGAGTGAGATAGACAACTCCGCTGATGAAACGGAACTGCACACTATCGTATATGATAAGGAAATGGTGAGTATTTTCTATGTGACTGTAGTTTGTAGGTTTTATAGGCTGAATAATTTGTTTTCTTCCTCGATGATGGCAGTTGACCTCGTTGTTTGCCTTTGAGGGCTCAATCTGCCATATCAAGGTTTATGGGATCCAAGTGTTCACTAAAAATTATGACAGTACCAAAATTATTTTAGGTCAAGACGGATGGAATAATATAAATAAGTGTTCTTATGATTTTTGTACTTGGACCTAACATAACGAGACCATCACAGTTGCAAATCTGACCGTGTGACTGCCGCCAGATGACGTCATGGATTTCCTGTTTGATAACTGAATTGGATATTCGTTTGGTCTTTCATATGCCCTGCTGATGCAGTGGTAGGGTGTAGGGTAGAGGATATTCATTTTTGTTAAGCTCTGTTTGGATATTAAAAATAGGTTATGGTAATTTTTTTATAACCACAAAAAAACGTTCTTATCGGAAGTATTTACGTGCAGCCCAGGTAGCTATTGCAGCGGTCCCGTGACGTGGCCACATTTGCAATTCCTGTCGTGACGGTCTCGTCTAACATATACATAAACTATAAATAAACTCTCAAACACTGTCACAATGATGTAAACAACATTTGATACGACACCTGAAAGCCTTTATCAATCCTGCTAATCCTTCAATCCCGGAGGATTGCAGCAATCGTACTCCGGGAACCAACAGAAGCCGATAGTCGTTTGGTCGTTTATGTAATTTGTTAGCTCAGTGGTAAGCGTGTAGGGTTTGTATTTTTTGACCATGGGTTCGAGACCCACAATTTTGTTTTGTTTTAAGCAATGTTAGGGTGTGTAATTTTTTTTAGGGTGTTTAGTTTTTTTTATAACCACCTAAAAGCTTTATTTTCGGAAATACAAACGTAACAAAAACGACATGCACCACCTCAACATTAGGTTAGGGTTAATATTCTATATATTAACCCTGGTTATTTTTTTTTAAACCACCAAAACATCACTTATTTATCACTTGCCGAAGAACCAAACGAAGGATTGCAGGATTAAGGATTCGCGGGATTGATAGAGTCTTTTACGAGGCGGACTGAACAACATTTCGTTATACCATATTTTAGTATACAATGGTGGCCTGACCGTAGTTTGCAAGTGACATGTCGTGTTTGGTTGGCCTTTTATTTATTCATAAACAAACTGATTGACTAATGGAGACATCGAAATCTTTTGCATTATCACTTGGAATTTTGTTTTTTTTTTTTAGGAGCAATCTTTGATGGCTGACTCGAGTGAGGATGAAGACGGGGGCTACACGAACGAGCCGAAAGGGAACCTCACCGTTCCCGAGACCCCTGAGAGCAGCGAAAGGTTATTCCTTAATTTCACCTACGTACCACACGCTGTGTCCCGACAATCGGGGCAAGCAGAGTAATCAGTGTTGTGCTGCAAGGACTCTAGTAAATTACAGCGCAACACCGACCACCACGTTTACCAAGTATTAAGATAACTATCAAGCAGCAAGTAAATCACGAAGACCCACCTGCTGCATGACTCGGTGGACCGTGCCAAGGTGGAGAGGTGGCTAGCGTGTCGCCCTTTAGCACAGCATCTTGTAAATCCCTTAGTCGCCTTTTACGATGCACTATTCTTCTCAAGTACCGGCGCCACACGTTCCTTAATTTTTTAATGTTGTAACTACAGATCGTTCACAGTTATTTTACCTCTGACACATGTCATTGTACCTTCCGGTAGGTTGGCATCATTTGCTATCACTAGTACTACGGTCCTAAAAAGGATTACTTGCTATTAATATTTTACCCGTGGTAGTGGAAATTATGTATAAGTACCTGTTGTACTTGTAGTGATGTCACCTTCATTTCTCCTGCATTTCTTGTTTCTTGTGGTGTACTGTTCTTCTTTCAATTTGTGTGCAATAAAGCGTTTCTATTCTATTCTAAAAATATATTCAAATAATTCGTACAGGGAAATAGTACGAACCAATTATGGCAACACAGCGCTCAGGTTAGCCAACTTGATGGCTAGAGGTAAAATAACTGTGAACGGTCTATATGTATTACAGTGTTTGCTATGTCAGCAGACAAGATGACCATTTTATTAAGCAGGTCCTACACTGGCGGCCATGGACAAGGTAACGGAGTGTGGAAAGACCACTCGGCAGATGGGGTGATGACATTATGTACATCGGAGGCAAACAGCGGTTCCGTACCGTTGAATACCGGGCGGACTGGAGAAAAATTTGAGAGGCGAATGTGCAGCAGTAAATACATAAACTGACTGACTGTGCATAAGGCGATTTTTTTTCCTCCATCTGAGTAATTTCACGAAGAAATTGTGCACATAGATTCTTTGAAATTCGAAAAACTCATTGGTGTACGTTAGGTACTATCCGAATTAAAAATTCGACCTCTCGTATCAAACACTGGTTGGTGCCAAAGACTCGGTGACTCTCCAATTTTCTTTGATTGTATTTTTTACATCTTTTAATTATGCAGAAGAGCGCCAGTAGTCTAGAATTGCTACATTTAAATCTGCTTAAATTATTGTGTTACTGTTGTTTTTTTTTTTTTTTTTTTTTATGGAACCTGACACGGTTGGCTACATCACCTACAACATCCGTGATGTCAGCCCATAACACAGGGTGAACTAGGTGCCATGTCAGTGCTTCCCTTCATTTCATGTCAGCTACACTAAACTGGACGGAAAACACGAACTATTTACATAGCCGTTTCGACCGACGTTTCGTTCAGTGCGGTGGTACCAACCCGGCCGGGATAAACCCTACCACCTAGTAAGGTAAGAAGGGAAGGGACCTACAGTTTAACGTGGAATCCGAACCACGGTCAGCCTCCAACGGTCGAGCGGTCACCCATCCAATCACTGACCGCGCTCAGCGTTGCTTAATAACAGTTGACTAACCAACCGCGCCACTGAGCTACCGAGGCTGACGAATTTTCTTATCCCTTAGTCGACTTTTACGACATGCGACGGGGAGAGATGCAGTGGGGCTATTCTTTTTAAGTACCGACCCCACACGGTACCTTCATCAATCTTCAGGTCACCAACACTCCAATTATCTTGTCAATAAAAATGACTCCTGTGTTGCAGGTCTGGATCAAGTTCCCCCGACATGAGTCCTGCGCCCGTTCGAGCCAAGACTACAAAGAAATAATTAAAAAACTTTCTTACATTATGATGACTAAATAGATTGAACATTGTAACAAATAGATAATATGAACGAAGCGTGACTGGTTTCACGTGAATATTATATTATAAAAAGCTTGTAATGGGTAACTACCTACCTATGTGAAATAAACGAATTTTTAACCCTTCGACTTTGGGAGCATTAACCAAAATAATCCCATACCTACGCAAGGCGGCGGTTAAAGAATTACGTGTTTCAGCGTTTTTGCTAAATCAACCCTTAAATTAAAATAGGGGTTGATTTCAAAATTAGATTTTAGGATTTTATAAAATTTTGTACGGAGATGAATTGCATCCTGAGGAAGAACATAGGCTACCTTTTGTCTCAAAAAACAACCCTTAACGGGGTGAAATAGGGGATGAAAGATTTTATGGGGAACCCATCATTTCTCAAGTTAGGGAAGGATATGAAAATTTATATTTAGGCTTTTGGTATAAAATAAAGAATTACGTGTTTCAGCGTTTTTGCTAAATCAACCCTTAAATTAAAATAGGGGATGATTTCAAAATTAGATTTTAGGATTTTAAATGATTTTAAATAATTTTATCCATACCGGGGGTGGCTTTGAAAAGGGGGGTTGAGGTAGGGGGGAGGGGTCTGCGGGGAGAGGGGAAGGGAGGATAATTTAATCTCTATCTTCATTTCTCTAACTCTACTTCTTATAAAAGGAAATGTCTGTTTGCATGTATGTAGGTATGTATGTATGTTTGAGATATACTCGGAACCACTTAACAGATTTTGATGCGGTTTACACCAATGTAAAGATCAGGCTCACTATAGGCTATATACCATAAAGTTAAATAACCTTAGGGTTGAGCAGTATAAAAGAAAACGGAATTGTGTCGAATGGTCGTAATATATGGCGTTAGCAGTTCTGTTGCGTTGGTGTAGATAGATGCTTTGGTAAAAGAGACGAATAGAATAAAGAGTAGATATCTATATATAGAAAATTGTTTGTCCTGACTGACTGATCTATGAACGCACAGCCAAAACTACTAAGTCTAGAAAGCTGCAATTTGGAACATAGGTTTATTTCATAACGTAAGCATTCGTTGAGGATTTTTGGAAATTACAACTTTAAGGGGGGGAAATGGGGGCGACGACTTTGTATGAAAGTCTTTGTTATTTGAAGTTAGAAACATGAAAATTTGAATTACAGCTGCTGAGAATAAATCACTAAAGACGTGTTTCAGGGTTTTTGGTTTTCAAATTTTAAAGGGGGTTGGTGCCAGTGGCCTCGCCCTTAGTTACGTACTTTCTTCGAGAAGCTTAGCCTGAAGCCTCGCCTTTAGCTACGTAATTTATTTAAGAAGATTTATCGTTTACCTAAATGCAGCTCGGCCTTCGGCCTCGCCCATAGTTACTTACTTTGATCGAGAAGGTTTATCCTCTTCCTGAACGCAGATCGGCCTTCGGCCTCACCCATAGTTTATACTTACTTTCACCGAGATGGTTTATAGACTTCGGCCTCACCCTCAGTTACTTACTTTCTTAGAAAAGGTTTATAGCCTTCCTGAACGCAGCTCGGCCTTCGGCCTCGCCTTCAGTTACTTACTTTCTTCGAGAAGGTTTATAGTCTTCCTAAACGCAGCTCGGCCTTCGGCCTCGCCCTCAGTTACTTACTTTCTTCGAGAAGGTTTATGAAGGTGTATCGCCTTCCTGAACGCAGCTCGGCCTTCGGCCTCGCCCTCAGTTACTTACTGTCTTCGAGAAGGTTCATGGTCTTTCTGAACGCAGCTCGGCCTTCGGCCTCGACCTAAGTTACTTACTTTCTTCGAGAAGGTTTATGGTCTTCCTGAACGCAGCTCGGCCTTCGGCCTCGCCTTCAGTTACTTACTTTCTTCGAGAAGGTTTATAGTCTTCCTGAACGCAGCTGGCCTTCGGCCTTGCCCTCAGTTACTTACTTTCTTCGAGAAGGTTTATGGTCTTCCTGAACGAAGCTCGGCCTTCGGCCTCGCTCTCAGTTACTTACTTTCTTCGAGAAGGTTTATGGTCTTCCTGAACGTAGCTCGGCCTTCGGCCTCGCCCTTAATTACGTACTTTCTTAGATAAGGTGTATCGCCTCGCCCTCAGTTACTTACTGTCTTCGAGAAGGTTCATGGTCTTTCTGAACGCAGCTCGGCCTTCGGCCTCGCCCTTAGTTACTTAATTTCTTCGAGAAGGTTTATAGTCTTCCTGAACGCAGCTCGGCCTTCGGCCTCGTCCTCGGTTACTTACTTTCTTCGAGAAGGTTTATAGTATTCCTGAACAAAGCTCGGCCTTCGGCCTCGCCCTCAGTTACTCACTTTCTTCGAGAAGGTTTATGGTCTTCCTGAACGTAGCTCGGCCTTCGGCCTCGCCCTTAAATTACTTACTTTCTTAGATAAGGTTTATCTTCTTCCTGAACGCAGCTCGGCCTTCGGCCTCGCCATTTGTTACTTACTTTCTTTGAGAAGGTTTATAGTCTTTCTGAACGCAGCTCGGCCTTCGGCCTCGCCCTTAGTTACTTACTTTCTTCGGGAAGGTTTCATGGTATTCCTGAACGCAGCTCGGCCTTCGGCCTTGCCCTTAGTTACTTACAGATCTCACAATAACTTTGGACTGAACATTAAGAAACCGTCGATATTTTATCAAAAGGCGAGAATAGCCAAACGATGTATACTCAAAGACTCCAATGATAGCGCTATTCAAGCCTTACCCAACACATCACTATCAGATGAACTGGAATCGAGACTCGACTTCTACAAATCATTCCAAGTTGGTACACACACCAATAGATCTGGATTGGGCATAGAAACAGCAAAGTCTGATAAAGAAATACTGAAAGGTTTTGCTCAGGAGGACATGGAACAAGGCTTCAAACTTCACGCCTTAAACCTAGAAATGCAGAATGATTGGCTAACAGTGGGTGACTTCTGCATCCCTCCTGCATTGAAGTGGAAATCCATAATATACAACTGGTCCCCTGAGCTGCTTAAGTTCTACTTAAATGCATTCCAGCTTACTCTCCCCGACCCGAGTAACCTAGTTAGATGGGGGAAATCTACAAATAAACTATGCCCGTCATGTAAGGAGTTCGTAGGCACGGCCAAACATTTGTTATGCGGATGCAAAATACTACTTGAGCGAGGCCAGTATTCCTACCGTCATGATAAAGTCCTCCAAATCATCAGAGAGGCCATCAACCTGTCAATTGCACGGACCAGGAAAGGGCAAACCAGTAGCGGCTTCCAGAAGGTCAACTTTGTGAAACCTGGAGCCAATAAGCTGCCCAAAGATAGGACTAAACCTTCTTCAATTTTGGGAGCAGCAAAGGATTGGGAATTGTTGATGGACACACATGAGAAGCATTACCAAATGCCTTCGGAAATCTGTACCACAGCATTAAGACCGGATATACTCATATTCTCAAAAGCGACAAAGCATGTAGTACTTGTTGAACTTACAGTTCCATGGGAAAGTAACATACCGAAGGACCACAACATCAAACTTAACAAGTACTGCAACTTAGTAGACCGGATTGTGAGAAACGGATTCAAGACTGATCTCTTCGCTGTGGAAGTCGGAGCAAGAGGACTACCAGCGAAGTCGCTCTACAGTCTCTTCAAGAATCTAGGGCTCCCAAGATCGACGCTAAGCTCATATATGGAGAGAGCTTCGAAAACGTCACTGGAAGCATCCTACAGAATATGGATAGGTAGAGAGAGGGAGGTCGAGAGCGGGACTGGTGGTTTCCCCGCGTCCTAGTCAACGCAGACTAGCTGACGAGGGCTTGAAGCGAGCCGAAACGTGAAGCATGCGCGGGAAATTTAGAGTGGCCACTCGCTAGTCCCGGCCTCGATTAATACCCTCCTCTACTGCCGATGGGCCCGGATATGTTCGGTGAAGCCATCGTAAGCTTAGATCCACACCTTCCCTTCTTTGAGAAGGTTTATGATCTTCCTGAACGTAGCTCGGCCTTCGGCCTCGCCCTTAGTTACTTAATTTCTTCGAGAAGGTTTATAGTCTTCCTGAACGCAGCTCGGCCTTCGGCCTCGCCCTCAATTACTTACTTTCTTCGAGAAGGTTTATAGTATTCCTGAACGCAGCTCGGCCTTCGGCCTCGCCCTCTGTTACTTACTTTCTTCGAGAAGGTTTATCGTCTTCCTGAACGCAGCTCGGCCTTCGGCCTCGCCCTTTGTTACTTACTTTCTTTGAGAAGGTTTATAGTCTTTCTGAACTCAGCTGGGCCTTCGGCCTCGCCCTTAGTTACTTAGTTTTTTCGAGAAGGTTTCATGGTATTCCTGAACGCAGCTCGGCCTTCGGCCTTGCCCTTAGTTACTGACTTTCTTTGAGAAGGTTTATGGTCTTCCTGAACGTAGCTCGGCCTTTGGCCTCACACTCAGTTACTTACCTTCTTCGAGGTTTATCGTCTACCTGAACACAGCTCAGCCTTCGGCCTCGCCCTTAATTACTTACTTTCTTAGAGATGGTTTATCAACTTCCTGAACGCAGCTCGGCCTTCGGCCTAGCCCATAGTTACTTACTGTCTTCTTTGAAATACGAATTTCACGCGAGCGGAGCCGCGGGCTCAGCTTAAAACTTTGTACACCTGCTACTTTGTCTGCAAATAAAAACATTGAATTTGAATTAAAAAAATATAGAATATATTTTTCTATTGAATTAGTAATTGTCCAATTTTATAGTTTTTATGTATGCGTCCACTGCTGGACATAAGCCTCTCCTCTTTATGTAAAATGGAATGGTATTTTACAAGTAACTTTTATAAAATGTGGGTGTTTGAGGAAAATAAAAGAAATATATTACGCAAAATTTAAAAGGTTTTATTATCACCGAAACTACTCATCCAATTTCAAAAATTCTTACACCACTAGGATTGTTGTTGATGAACCCATCACCGTATCAGCCCGTGCGTCCACTACTGGATATAAGCCTCTCCCAAGAATCCAGGCACCCAAAAAAACCCCATCATCGTATCAGCCCGTAGGTCCACTGCTGGATATATGCCTCTCCTAAGAATCCAGATGCGCAAAAAAAAAACAGCATCTGGAATCAGACGGTTCACTAGGGATAATTTTCACTCTAGTGAATATTCCTTTTACTCACGGAAGACTGAAAAGCGATGAATGAAAAGTGAACCGCCTGATTCCAGAGAGCTGTTGGTCGTGGACACATACAAACGCTCACGAAATTGAGGTATCAAATCTCATTGGTCAGCACAAATTACAGAACATAAAAAAAATTACCTAATATATATGACAGACACTCAAGTACTACTCATATAATTTGTTTCCGCCAATGAGACTTGGAGTGTAAAAACTGGCAAATTCAGTACTTGTAGTTTTTGTTTTCCTAGGAAATGCAAACAAAATTTTGACCTAAAGATTGCAAAAAAATGCATTATGCAACCTATAAGGCACAGGCAGGTGAGAAGCAGGATGCAACATTTCTTAGCCCTATTAGAACTGTACTGAATTTGATTGTGCGTTGTTTGCCTTTTATATGGTGAATGTAAGCTAGAATCAGACATCTAAATACAAAATAAAATAAAAGTGAACACAAACTGAATAAAAAAAAATTTAGATTCGTTGGCGTGAACATTATCCCGAGTGAACCGTCTGATTCTAGCTTATGGCATTGATTGAATTCATCCAACTTGACAACC
Source organism: Nematopogon swammerdamellus (assembly GCA_946902875.1). Classification (NCBI taxonomy): domain Eukaryota; kingdom Metazoa; phylum Arthropoda; class Insecta; order Lepidoptera; family Adelidae; genus Nematopogon; species Nematopogon swammerdamellus. Next base: position 4,814,382 of record OX336356.1, on the reverse strand, counting down.
ATATAAACTTTTCACAACGATAAATTAGAAACAAATACGCCAAAGGCCGAAAGCAAACCAAAAGCATTCAGAATTATAAAAGGCCCGGGCAGTCAGTCACCCTGTAGGTCTCGTCAGGTCAGTCCGTGTGTATGCGTCCACTGCTGGGCATACTTCTCTCCAATTTTCCTCCTGGGCCATTCGCCTAACATTTAGTTAGGCGCAGAATTATGACCCGTTGTCCTCATGTGGTACAGCTGAAAGCAGGGTGCAACACATAGAGGTACGTTGCACACCGTACATTTGTATGTCGTCTTGTTTTCAGATTTTTTGTTGTTTACTCTGTACTGTTCAAGGCAGTGCACGCAGCGTTTGCGTATGCACTGCCGCTTTGCCACCTGTGGCAGGCCATTGATCGGTCGTTTACGTTTGTTAGGTCGCGTCAGGTCGATGGGTTGGTCTGTCACGCCCGAACCATCTATGTCTGATGCAGACAATGAGGTCGGAAAATGCCCCAAGCTCAGATTATACCGATCGTCGTCGAGCTCAAAACTGGCATTTGACTGTCGCTGTCTCGTAGGAGGACACTGGCTGTAGTGCCGATTGTAAATCTCTTCGACCAACGAAGTGCGAAACTTCAGGTGGTCCAGTTTATGTCCAATCGATTCTTCAACCAGTATCCGACTGTTGAGTATTGAAACGTTCAATAACCGTTTGAACAGTTTCAAATACCATTTTTGGCACCTCCGGCGTTCGATATGATACGGCTCGAGCATTTGGTCTTTCTTGTCTACACCACCCATAAATTTATTATAATCCCGAACTACTTTTGGCTTATAGACGTCGTTGCGGCCCTTGGACGGTCCGATTTCTGTTTCATCGCCGTGAAAGGTCGATATGGTTGTCACTCGACTGGCGTCCTGCCAGGACACGATACACATGTCCTGGCTGGCACGAGCCATGTATTGGCCTTTCTTAAGCGGAATTTTGACCATATGTTTTGGCACATGCTTTCGGTTTTCGCGCAATGTGCCAACACAGTCGGTCTGGTTCCGTTTAAGAAAGCGAGCAAGAATTGGAGAATTAAACCAATTGTCCATCCACAGTGTGTACCCCTTGTGCAACAGGGGCCGGATCAGGGCCAGGACGGTGGTGATGACTTTTGGACAACCAACTGATGATCGATCACCCTCAGCTTCCTGAGACCCTGTATACACGAAAAAAGACCACAAGTAACTCGTCTTTGAGCAGCAGAGTTCGAACGACTTAATCCCAAACCGTGCAGCCTTTTTAGGCATGTACTGTTTGAAAATAAGAAGCCCCTTCCACAGTGTCAAAGACTCATCAATTGCGATGTTTTGCTTCGGTATATACAGGGCCTGGAATTTCTGATTGAGATGATCGATCACCAAGTTGATTTTGAAGAGGCGGGAGGTTCGGTCAGCGGTCAGGTTATTGGAGAAATGGAGCATGGAATTGAGTTGGAAGTAGCGGGAACGGGTAAAGAATTTAGAGAAGGTTCTGTTGCCGAAGAGGAACGTCTTGGAAAAGCAGGCATCGATGGTCGGATACTTGACAATTCCAAGAAGCATATAAAAAGCAAACAACATGAGAATTTCGTGCACGTTTGTATGCTTGAACGGGTAGCGCGGGTTTTGCGGGCGTTGTTCTGCGTACCGATTCGTTTCCGTGACTATTTGGTCCAGGATGTCGTCGGTCCAAATAGCCCGGAAAGCATCGTACGCATTATCGAAATGTTGAGTTGGGCCTGTAACCTGAGGTCGAAATTCCTCTCGCTGCCCATGGAAAGATTCCATGGGCTGCCAGTCGAATTCCGTGGCCTCCGGAACACTTTCAAACAAAATTGGCACAAGTTCTGGCGCATCGTCTATGGCGTCAATTTCATTTGAAATCTGTTCCGAAGGGTCTCCCGCAGATTCAGACCCCACCTCAATATCATGACCTCCACGCCCGCGCCCACGTGCACGTACACGACCTCGTCCTCGCCCCGCAGTTGCCGTCCTCATCACCTCCGCCGGGATATCTTCATCCCGGGGATAGACTTGTTGAAGTCTATCCCCGATGGTCCATGTCGCGCCTCCCCGGTCACGTCCACGTCCACGGCGGTCGCCGCGATTCCGCTCGGGACCGGTGGTGGCGACAACCTCGGGCCCGGCGGAGATGACGGCGGTTTCGGCGGCGGTGACATTAGGTTCGGCGGCACCTCCCCGGCCCCGGCCTCGAACATGGCCTCGTCCACGGCGGCCGCCGCGATTCCGCTCGGGACCGGTGGCGCCGACGAAATCGGGCTCGATGGTGATGAGTTCGACGGCGGGTTCGGCGGCGACGACAGCGGGTTCGGCGGCAATGACGGCGGGTTCGGGGGTGACCGAGCCCGGCTCGGGGTGGATCGTGGTCATGGTCACGTCCATGACGTGCCCAGGCAGGCCCGGTTCGTTCTTGACCCACACCTCTTCTTCACCGCCGACATCAGGTGGCGAGGGCGCAACAGGCGGGAGATCCCAGATGCTCCCGTCTGGCAGTAACTCTGCCAGCGGAAACGTCGAGTAGTCCTGAAATATATCATGCTCATACATAATGTCCTTCATATACGCTTGTTGGTTACATGACTGATCTGGTCTAGTTAGTTGTGTGGGTAGTCTCATATCACGTAAAACAGTAGGTCCCTTCCCTTCATACCATACTAGGAGGTCGTAGGGTTTAACCCGCTTGGGTTAGTACCACCGCGCTGAATAAAACGTCGGTTGAAACGGCTATGTAAATAGTTCGTGTTTTCCGTCCAGTTCAGTGTAGCCTGCATGATCTATTTCGAATTCATCCGGCTCTATTGGCTCCCAGTCATGTATACGATTTTTAGGGTTCTATATTGACCCAACTCTAAGTTGGAAAAGTCACATAGACAAACTATGTGACAAGATGGCTAGAGGTATTTACGCACTAAGAGAGTTACGCCGCTTGATCAGTCCGGCCGGAGGCTTTGAGAAAGTCCTACTATGCGTACGTACACTCATTAGTGTCGTATGATGTAATCCTGTGGGGTAACTCAACCGATGCTGAAAGAGTGCTAATACTGCAAAAACGAGCGATAAGGGATTAGCCAGTGTACCGCGAACAACATCTTGTAGAGACTTTTTCAAATCCTTTGGTATATTAACTGTGTGCTCTCTATATATATATGAAGTAGTGGTATATGTACGCAAAAACATGAATTCTTTTGAGTCAAATGGCGCAAGTCATAATTATATATAACACACGTAACTCAGAGCGTTTAAAATCTGTTGCGCATAAATCGGCGATGGCTGAAAAAGACCCTGACGTGATTGGACCCAAATTGTACGAAAATGTTCCTGATACAATAAAATCAATAAATGGTGACAATGTGTTCCAGAGTCAACTGAAAATATTTCTCTTAGACAATCCATTTTATAAGTTAAGTGAATTTTTTTCATACTGTAAATAAAAATTCTGCTGACTTTGATAATTCAAATTGTTTATATGCATAAACACAAATTTTATTAATAACTTGACTGAACCCTATGTTCTTTGTTTTGTATTTTATTATCTTTTTTAATGGGTATATTTTTGACTTAGTATTTTTAATTTTTTGCTTAGATATAGTATGTTCTATTTAACATAATGAAAACTTAGTATGTAAGTTATATTTAAAAAAAGCTCTGTAAGGTTTCTTACCCGGTTCTTCCTTATAGATTGCACTACTGAACGGGACATCATAAAAAATGATGACGAACCCATACTGAATATGCATATGTCTCAATGAAATATTGTTATTGTTGTGTGTTCTTTATGGCGAAATAAATATCTGAATCTGAATCTGACCAAATGGGGAAGTAATAACATGGCACACAGTTAACCCAGTGTTATGGGCTGACATCACGAATGTTGTAGGTTTTTTTTTTTTTTTATGTAATCTGGTATGGATGGCTGAGTCGGAGGGGCCAAAGCGCATGCTCCGACCAGCCAATTTCACCTCCGAGAAGGTAGGTGCCATACCGGAGACTTCCCTGGATTGCTGGCTATACGGGACTAGAGGAGAACACAACCGAGGTTGCTATGCGGCCATCTTACATCCAGTACGGTGGTGCCAACCCAGTCGGCTACAATTTGAGCCTACCACCTAGTAAGGGGCAAGGGAAGGGACCTACAGTTTTACACCGGTTCCGAACGGTGAAGCTGCAGGTGTAGGTATGCACGTAAATTTTTTCGTCAGAAAAAACTCATTGGTACACGCCGACCGGATTCGAACCTCGGACCTCCCGCATGAGAAGCCGATGCCCAAACCACTCGGCCACCCGCCGCTTAAAATGGCCGACAGGTAATGTAGCCAACCGTGTCAGTTTCCATAAAAGAAAAAATATCATTCACTGTTCCAAGATGACACCAGATATGAGGGTATGTGTATACCTGCGCTCCCTCCTGCTGCTCGCCGGCCGCCTCCTCGCGCGCCAACTCCTGCGCCGCCCTCTCCTCCTCCTCCTCCCTCATGGCGCTTTGTTCGGCGCCCTCGTCGGCACCATAATACACCTTTACAAAGTAAATACAATGTAAACACCTATACAGGGTGTATCAGGATAGATTTGAGAAACTTCAGGAATAGAAAGTACTCATTATTAGAAGAAAAAAATCCTTATCACTCAAATCGAAATTCCGTTGTTTTTTTGCCATACAAAAGTTGGAAATTGTAATAAAAACTCGATGGACAGTGAGACTGGAGAGTGCCGTGAACTAATTCAGTCCTCTTTTTCTTTTGAGGTCATTGAACTTTCAGTGTTTGGAATTTACCTACACGCAGTTCAATTGTACTAGTTATGTATGCAACCTACCCATTTTTATTCATGAGTTAGAATTAATTTTTTATTTAATTCTAACTCATTAAGGCGGACGTTAACCATCCACCAAATCTTGAAGAATAGATTTTCACCAAAAAGTACTGTAAAATGAACGAATCTGGGAAAAAGTTTCAGAGCTTTTCGTCTTCAAATATGGGCCCCTTTCGAACCCTGAAGTTTAGAAAACCTATCCTGATACACCCTGTATAGCAAGTGAATGTTATGTATAATCATTAATCAATGTTGTACCATGTTGTCAATTAAAAATAAAACATATGAAGATCGCTTACAGGCACTGGGATTAACAACTCTTGAGGAAAGGAGACAACGAGGAGACATTATAGAAACCTATAAAATCCTAAAAGAATGCTACGATGTACCAAGTCTACAGTCAATGTACGAAAGGAGCACTGAAGAACGTCTTCGCGGTCACTCATTAAAACTAAAATGGCCCACACATAGAACCAACCCCAGGAAGCATTTTCTGACGCACCGGGTCCTAAGGGCCTGGAACAAATTATCTGAGGACACCGTCAGCGCCCCCTCGGTTAATTCTTTAAAAAACCAATTAGACAAAAAAAAAACAAAACAAAAATACTTAAAAACAATACAAGTGCACTCATAAATTAATAAACAGAATACACGCACCAGCTGTTAGCTGTCAGTGTTTAAAATAAATAAATAAATAAAAATAAAATAAAATGTGTTAGAATCGCATTGCGCATGAAGCGTTTCGTGTAGTGAATGTCATAGGTGTTGTTTTACTGTTATTTATCACTTTATTTATTTATTTATTCATTCATCGGTAGTGGATAGCAGTGGCAGTTATCCAGGTGAAGCAAGTGAAGCACCGCCTCACTTAATTATCTTGAAGGTAAAGAAAAAAAAAATTTCAAAATACCATGAAAGAAAATTTAAAAAAAAGTCCATCCAAACTGATCAGAGAACATTATAGTCCAAAAGCGAACGGCGCACGGCGGCGCGGAGGCGAGCCGGCGGTGCGGCGCGGGGAGGTGGTGCAAGAGGGGTCCTTAGAGGCGACGAACGAAATACTTCAGCTCTGCGCCAAAGATGTGTTAGTGCATACAATACACATGTACTTGTCCACGCGCGTGTGTTGGCGCAAATGCCGACAGCACCATACAGCACAGCGCATAATTTGAAAAAGTACCAGGGACACAGCCATGACAAGGACCCGCACGCACGGGAAAAAACATTGCATGACATTGTGCCGTAATACAAACTCTTTGGTGCACAGTTGGTGAGACGCCGGACACATCCGGCTCATATCGCTTCACCTCGTAGAGACAAAAGTTTGACCTTGAATTCGTTGCATTTACCTACCAATTGAGGCGCTGATCAATCCTGCTGCATGAACGATTACGTCGTCGCTGCGCTCGCCTAGACGGGCGGCGAGCGCTCTGTGTTCCCTTGAAGTACCAGGGTACAATCGGTAGATAAGAGTCTCAGTAAATAACATAACATGTCATACAGAACAGCGCATAATTTAAAAAAGTACCAGGGACACAGCTATGACAAGGAGCCGCACGCGCGGGAAAAAACATTGCATGAAATTGTGCACAGTTGGTGAGACGCCGGACACATCCGGCTCATATTTGAATTTGAGGCGCTAATAAATCCTGCTGCATAAGAACGATTACGTCGTCGCTGCGCTCCCCTAGACGAGCGGCGAGCGCTCATGAAGCTCATGAAGTACCAGGATACAATCGGTAGATAAGAGTCTCAGTAAATAACATAACATGTCATACAATATTTTTTCCCGCGCACAGCTCCCCACCACGGCCAACCCTACCAAAAAGGTAAAGATTTTGTGGTCCGATTGATGTTAAAGTACCAGGGTACTATCGGTAGATACGTAAGAGTCTCTGTAAATAACATAACATGTCACTTAATATTTCTTCCCGCGCACACAGCTCCCACGGCCTCTCTCGGCTGCTCTCCTGGCACCTTTTCAAATTATGTGCAAAATTCTATCATAGGAATATCAAAGAGTTTGTATTACGTCGCTGCGCTACTTTATTATTTATATATAACCCTATGGGCACACGAGTACGAGAACGAATGAAGTCCGCTGCGGGGTGTAGTGCGGGCAGGGGAGCGCGCGCTCGGCGAAGTTCGGCTGCAACTGGGCGCGCGCGAACTGCGAACGTGTTGGTACTCAAACTTCAGGTCTCGGTGAGATCTATCTATCTGTCACTTGAACTTTTGTTTTGGTCATAACTCGAGAACCACTGGGGCTAGATCCATCGTGTCGGTACTCAAACTTCAGGTCTCGGTGAGATCTATCCATCTGTCACATGAACTTTTGTTTTGGTCATAACTCGAGAACCACTGGTGTTAGACCCATCGTGTTGGTACTCAAACTTCAGGTCTCGGTGAGATCTATCCATCTGTCACATGAACGTTTGTTTTGGTCATAACTCGAGAACCACTGGTGCTAGACCCATCGTGTTGGTACTCAAACTTCAGGTCTCGGTGAGATCTATCCATCTGTCACATGAACTTTTGTTTTGGTCATAACTCGAGAACCACTGGTGCTAGACCCATCGTGTTGGTACTCAAACTTCAGGTCTCGGTGAGATCTATCCATCTGTCACATGAACTTTGTTTTGGTCATAACTCGAGAACCACTGGCGCTAGATCCATCGTGTTGGTACTCAAACTTCAGGTCTAAGCTATGTAGGTGGATTTTTAGTCGCCTCACTAAAATTTATTGGTCAAAGCCGCCACTGGTGGATAAATGAGAAGAGCGGAAGACCGCATGTAGTGGTGTGCCTTGGGAGAGGCCTACGTCCAGCAGTGGACCAACACAGGCTTATGATGATGATGTTGATGATGATGATGATGAGTGTTAAGTACATAGGTATAAGGATAAATAAAAAAAAATTATCGAAAATAATAAGACATATTACAGAAATAGTTAGAACATTCAGTATTATGTAAATGCTCACATCATCATCTTCCTCGTCGTCTTCTGAGTCCACGTCAAGATGCTCATCGGCGTTATCGACGTGGTCCTCGTCATCCTCCGCCAGGAAGCCGCTGATCCACTCGGGCGCTTCCTCCGTGTTCGCATTCCAACTGAACATTTGAAAATGAAATAAATAATATGAAGTTTTTTTTATTGCTGCGTCAATCACAGAGTTGGATATATTGCACTGACATGGTACCTAGTACACTAAGATGTGATAAACAAACACAAAAAAAAATATCCGAAGTCAAATACTTTTCGAGTTCGAGTTCACGAACATTTGATAGACGGACAGCAAAAAAAAATCTAAAGTAAACAAACCTCATATGTACGGAACCCTAATTTCGGCTAGTTCACAAACACTTGATATACGGGACAACACAAAAAAAATCTAAAGTAAAAAAAAATTTAATATGTACGGAACCCTAATTTCGGCTAGTTCACAAACACTTGATAGACAGACAATACAAAAAAATATCTAAAGTATAAAAAAGATATGTACGGAACCCTAATTTCGGCTAGTTCACAAACACTTGATATACGGGACAACAAAAAATTTTATATGTACGGAACCCTAATTTCGGCTAGTTCACAAACACTTGATAGACAGACAGCACAAAAAAATATCTAAAGTAAAAAAAAAAGATATGTACGGAACCATAATTTCGGCTAGTTCACAAACACTCGATATACGGGACAATACAAAAAAAATCTAAAGTAAAAAAAAAATTAATATTTACGGAACCCTAATTTCGGCTAGTTCACAAACACTTGATAGACAGACAGCACAAAAAAATATCTAAAGTAAAAAAAAAAGATATGTACGGAACCCTAATCTCGGCTAGTTATAAACTCTCAATATATCTGGCTGATAACAATCTGAAAAAAAAAACATCGATAGTAGTATCACTATTTGGAATTGGAACCTCTATCCAATATGCTCGAAGACGCACGAAGTATTCAAAATTTCGGCAGTTTGCGGCCGCAAACTCAGTGAAGGCACATACGCAGGAGCAAAGTAAGCGACTTCGTCTATCTTCATAAATTGAACACGCAAGACTTCGGCGTGCGTCGGCTCACTGGAATGTTCCGATGGAAACCGAATTCACCCGAGTGCTTCCGAGCGCTCGGAGAAAGTTTATATGGCGAAACCTAGGTCACAAAAATGGCTTATTTCTCGTAAATTTACGACATGCAAGCACTAAACGGCATATATTATCCAACTAGAAGAACTAAATAACATTTCTGTCACCTCACTTTCTCCAAAAAACCGATTTATTTTGAGAAAAAAGCTTCTAATAAAAACCGGCAAAATTGTCTTTAAAGTAGTACTTTTCTTCGAATTTTTACGTAAAATGCAGCTCAACTCTAGGTTGCTAGGTCCGCAATATAATGAAAAAGAGAAAAAACATCACTTACCAGTCCATTTTTGCCGTATTTACGAAGAAACAGCTAAATCCCCAAAAACCAAAAACGCGTCGTACGTACCCACGCCACCAGCACACAAAGATAAATAAAATAATGTAATAATGTTTGGCCACCAGGGTGTTTGCCCGTACGACACCTGAAAGCCTTTGTCGTGCCTGCTGTTCCTTCACTCCTACTCCTTCGCCCGCCGGAGCGAAACAATATAAGCCGATATTCGTTTGGTCGGTAACTTGTTAGCTCAGTAGTAAGCGTGTAGGGTTTGCATTTTTTGGACCATGGGTTCGAATCCCACAAAATCTTTTTGTTTTTTTTTCTTTTTTAAGCAATGTTAGGGTGTTTAAATTTTTTTAGGGTGTTTAGTTTTTTTTATAACCACCTAAAAGCTTTATTTATAATGAATGGAAATGGAAATGGAAATACAAACGTAACAAAAACGACATGCACCGCCTCAAAATTAGGTTAGTTGGTTAGCTGGTTATTTTTTTTTAACCACCAAAACATCATTTATTTATCACTTCTAGGAGTGGTTCCGCAGGATCGCAGGAACAGCAGGCACGACAATGGCTTTCAGGTGGTACACCGATCCCACTCCTGCTTACTCATCTATCTCGCATGACAGATTCCGGACGAGTAGCTCGGGATCAATTCTGATGTCTCTCACTGACAGTTGGCCTCCTAAGAAATTTTTATTTTCGGATTTAATCGGAAATATACAAACTGTGTAACCTAATGTTCAGGCGGTGCATGTCGTTTTTGTTACAAGTTTGTATTTCCGAAAATAATTCTTAGGTGGTTATAAAAAAAACTAAACACCCTAAAACAATTTAAACACCGTAACATTGCTAAAAAGAAAAAAAAAATCAAAAATAACCAAAACGATTTTATGGGATTCGAACCCAGGTCATAAAACTACTAGTCCTAGACCCTCACCCCCAGGGACCGAAACCGGTTGTGAAACTACCGGTTATTAAACGGTTGTTATGGGTTTTGTTAGTACCGGCTGTAAAAATAACCCCTAAGACTCAAAACCCTTTTCTTTAAAGGTTATTTTACAACAGGTTGTGAAAAAACAACCGTTAAGCAAAAACCTCTATGTTATGGGTTATTATGAAACAATAACCCGATAAATAAAGGTGTTTTACCCGTATCGCGCTTAAAAGGTTGTAGGTAAGTAAATTGCTAGATAAATGCGTTTAGTTAGCCGTATTTCGGGAGAATGCGGAGAATACAACACGTCACATTAAGAATAAATAAGATATCACTTTATTGCACAATAAAGAGTACACAATAGGAACAATACTACAGTAAACCAGAAATGTTTTGATGAAATTCACACAAGGTGAGTTTTTTTTTACGTTTTTTCTATTTTAATAAAACTAACGAAAAACTCGATTATAACTTTTTAGGGTTACGTATCCGGTACGGGGACTTTTTTTTAATTAACAAAAACAATAATTTTCGGTCGATTTTATTGTGACTTTTTTCAAAGAATCTAAAATTTCTGAAATCTAAAAGTTTTTAAAATTTTGACAAAACCACTATTAGATGAGTATGAGTACTATCTATCATTATTATCTATCGTTTGAGCCTATAATCACAAAAATCGGTGAATATTTAATGGTACTTTTGTGGTCCCTCCCTTATGAAGGTAAATACTTTTTACAAAAAAAAAAAAAAAAATTAAGTCAGATTACGATCAGTGCGTACGATTTCACAAAAGGTATGATACGTATAAGAGAAGTTTATGATATGACAATCTTCCCCTCCTGGGTACACAAAAGGCATGGATTTACGATAACTACCTGACATCAAAACTTTCATGGCCATTTCTCGTCTACGACTTCACAAAGCAAAACCTGACTAAATTAGACTCGTCAACGCTATACAGATCTCACAATAACTTTGGACTGAACATTAAGAAACCGTCGATATTTTATCAAAGGCGAGAATAGCCAAACGATGTATACTCAAAGACTCCAATGATAGCGCTATTCAAGCCTTACCCAACACATCACTATCAGATGAACTGTAATCGAGACTCGACTTCTACAAATCATTCCAAGTTGGTACACGCAACAATAGATCTGGATTGGGCATAGAAACAGCAAAGTCTGATAAAGAAAAACTGAAAGGTTTTGCTCAGGAGGACTTGGAACAAGGCTTCAAACTTCACGCCCTATACCTGGAAATGCAGAATGATTGGCTAACAGTGGGTGACTTCTGCATCCCTCCTGCATTGAAGTGGAAATCCATAATATACAACTGGTCCCCTGAGCTGCTTAAGTTCTACTTAAATGCAATTCCAGCTTACTCTCCCCGACCCGAGTAACCTAGTTAGATGGGGGAAATCTACAAATAGACTATGCCCGTCATGTAAGGAGTTCGTATGCACGGCCAAACATTTGTTATGCGGATGCAAAATACTACTTGAGCGAGGCCAATATTCCTACCGTCATGATAAAGTCCTCCAAATCATCAGAGAGGCCATCAACCTGTCAATTGCACGGACCAGGAAAGGGCAAACCAGTAGCGGCTTCCAGAAGGTGAACTTTGTGAAACCTGGAGCCAATAAGCTGCCCAAAGATAGGACTAAACCTTCTTAAATTTTGGGAGCAGCAAAGGATTGGGAATTGTTGATGGACACACATGAGAAGCATTACCAAATGCCTTCGGAAATCTGTACCACAGCATTAAGACCGGATATACTCATATTCTCAAAAGCGATAATGCATGTAGTACTTGTTGAACTTACAGTTCCATGGGAAAGTAACATACCGAAGGACCACAACATCAAACTTAACAAGTACTGCAACTTAGTAGACCGGATTGTGAGAAACGGATTAAAGACTGATCTCTTCGCTGTGGAAGTCGGAACAAGAGGACTACCAGCGAAGTCGCTCTACAGTCTCTTCAAGAATCTAGGGCTCCCAAGATCGACGCTAAGCTCATATATGGAGAGAGCTTCGAAAACGTCACTGGAAGCATCCTACAGAATATGGATAGGTAGAGAGAGGGAGGTCGAGAGCGGGACTGGTGGTTTCCCCGCGTCCTAGTCAACGCAGACTAGCTGACGAGGGCTTGAAGCGAGCCGAAACGTGAAGCATGCGCGGGAAATTTAGAGTGGCCACTCGCTAGTCCCAACCTCGATTAACACCCTCCTCTACTGCCAATGGGCCCGGATATGTTCGGTGAAGACATCGCAAGCTCAGGTCCACACCTTCAAAAGGAAAGGGCAAACCAGTAGCGGCTTCCAGAAGGTCAACTTTGTGAAACCTGGAGCCAAAAAGCTGCCCAAAGATAGGACAAAACCTTCTTCAATTTCGGGAGCAGCCAAGGATTGGGAATTGTTGATGGACACACATGAGAAGCATTACCAGATGCCTTCGGAAGTCTGTACCACAGCATAAAGACCGGATATACTCAAACCTAACAAGTACTGCAACTTAGTAGACCGGATTGTGAGAAATGGATTCAAGACTGATCTCTTTGCTGTGGAAGTCGGAGCAAGAGGACTACCAGCAAAGTCGCTCTACAGTCTTTTCAAGAATCCAGGGCTGCCAAGGTCGACCCTAAGCTCATACATGGAGAAAGCTTCGAAAACGTCACTGGAGGCATCCTACAGAATATGGATAGGTAGAGAGAGGGATGTCGAGAGCGGGACTGGTGTTTCCCCGCGTCCTAGTCAACGCAGACTAGCTGACGAGGGCTTGAAGCGAGCCGAAAAGTGAAGCATGCGCGGGAAATTTAGAGTGGCCACTCGCTAGTCCCGGCCTCGATTAATACCCTCCTCTACCGCTGATGGGCCCGGATATGTTCGGTGAAGCCATCGCAAGCTTAGATCCACACCTTCCTTCCTATAATGTATATGGTCTTTAAAAAGTGGCCGCCATTTTGAACTTTTTAGTTACTGAACTGATTGCTTTCAAAATCGATATCTGGGTGTCTCTATGGGCTCTGAATACGAATCTGTAGTCAAAATTTAAAAAAGTGGTCGCCATTTTGAACATTTTAGTTACTGGACCGATTGCTTTCAAAATCTATATCTGGGTGTCTGTGTGCTGTGAATACGATTCCGTTGTGAAAATTGAAAAAAGTGGCCGCCATTTTGAACTTATTAGTTACTGGACCCATTGCTTTGAAAATCGATATCTGGGTGTCTGTGTGGGCTCTAAATACGAATCTGTTGTCACTGTTGTCACGTCCTGACTACATCATCAGACCCTCGTCACCAAGTGTATTGGTGGAAGTATGGAGCACTCGTCCGAACCAACCAAATGAGCCTAAACTCGAGGGAGTTACTAGTAACGGTTGAAGAGTTCCACTACCCACCTCCTGATTTCATCATCAGACCCTCGTCACCAAGTGTATTAATAGAAGTATGGGACACTCGTCCAAACCAACCAAATGAGCCCAAACTCGAGGGAGTTATTAATAACGGTTGAAGAGTTCCACTGTCCACCTCCAGTCTCCATCATCAGACCCTCGTCACCAAGTGTATTGGTGGAAGTATGGAGCACTCGTCCGAACCAACCAAATGAGCCTAAACTCGAGAGGGTTACTAGTAATGGTTGAAGAGTTCCACTGTCCACTCCTGTCTCCATCATCAGACCCAAGTGTATTGGTGGAAGTATGGGACACTCGTCCAAACCAACCAAATGAGCCCAAACTCGAGGGGGTTATTAATAACGGTTGAAGAGTTCCACTGTCCACCTCCAGTCTCCATCATCAGACCCTCGTCACCAAGTGTATTGGTGGAAGTATGGAGCACTCGTCCGAACCAACCAAATGAGCCTAAACTCGAGAGGGTTACTAGTAATGGTTGAAGAGTTCCACTGTCCACCTCCTGTCTCCATCATCAGACCCTCATCACCAAGTGTATTGATGGAAGTATGGGACACTCGTCCAAACCCATAAAATGAGTACCAACCCGGACGGGTTAAACCCTACCACCTAGTAATATAAGAACGGAGTCATATCCCTTAGTCGCCTTTTACGACATACACGGGGAGAGATGCAGTGGGGCTATTCTTTTAAAGTACCGGCCCCACACGGTACACCAGTTTCTCTGGCGTTTTGATAGACGTATTTGTACATTTCGCCACAATTCAATATTTATATTATTCAAACCGGCCAAGTGCGAGTCGAACTCGCTTGGTTTCTTCTATGGGAATCCCCGTGAATATTTTACTTTTCCTTATTTTTATTATTTGTTGCTATATCGGCCACATAATAACACATATTCTGTGAAAATTTCAACGGGCTACCTATTACGGTTCAAGAGATACAGCCCTCGACGAATGAGTGCGCGTTGGCTGGCTAGCGCGAGTGCGCGGGTCTTGATTACAGTGACGTCACGCGTAGCCGCGGCGCACTGAGTTTTAGCGGCAGAAACGGCTTATGTTTATTGTTAATATCTCCATAACTAATGGTCCGATTTGGATAATTCAAAAAGATATGACATTCTTATGCCATAAGGAAAAACTTCTATAAGGAACAACAAGGAATGGATATAACTTCTATTGAATTTGCTGTTACTTTACTGATCCTCATTCCAAATAATGGTATAAGATTCCGTTCGAATTGTATTAGATACGTCACTGCCAACTCAACAAACACATGCACACCATTGGAATGACGGACAGCCCACTCTGCAGAGCCTGCCTGGAGGCGGAAGAGACACCAACACACATAGTCATGCACTGTAGACAAGTGGAGACATTCCGTTTGGGGACCTTTAACTATAAAAAGGGGGACCCAGAGACCCGAAAGGGCTGCTACGCTTTGTGGAAGAACTCGGCTGGCTAAAATGAGCCTACAACCGGGTTGCTGAGCACAACAGCCTCGTGTCAGTCAAGTGCGTTCAACAACAACTAGGAACTCCAATATAATTCAGTATTTATTTAATAACCTCGTTCATCCTGTCTTTACTTTACTAACAACTAGTGACGACCACTTTTTTTTAAATGTTCACCACAGATTCGTATTCAGAACCCACACAGACACCCAGATACCGATTTTGAAAGCTATCGGTCCATTAACTAAAAAGTTCAAAATGTCGGCCACTTTTTTTAAATGTTCACTACAGATTCGTATTCAGAGCCCACGCAGACACCCAGATATCGATTTTGAAAGCAATCGGTCTAGTAACTAAAAAGTTCAAAATGGCGGCCACTTTTTTTTAAATTTTGATAACGGATTCGTATTCAGAGTCCACACAGACACCCAGATATCGATTTTGAAAGCAATCGGTCCAGTAACAAAAACATTTAAATTGGCGGCCACTTTTTTTAAATTTTGACAACGGATTCGTATTTAGAGCCCACACAGACACCCAGATATCAAATTTTGAAAGCAATCAGTACAGTAACTAAAAAGTTCAAAATGGCGGCCACTTTTTTTAAATGTTACATCAATCACGAAATTAAAACACCATGAATATTATTTTCGTACCCAGGAACGAAAATAATATTTGTTGTATTTTAATTTCGTTCCTGGGTGCGAAATTAAAATCATTCACATTTTAACTCCACGCCCAGGAGCGAAATGTTTAATGTTTCGTTTCTGATACCATCCCTGACACACACACAATTAAATTTTTTTTTTATGGAAACTGACACTGTTGGCTACATCACCTACACATCCATGATGTCAGCCCATAACACCGGATGAACTTGGTGCTACGTCAGTGCTTCCCTTCGGTCGTGCCGGCTACACTGACGGAAAACACAAACTATTTACATAGCCGTTTCGACCGACCTTTCATTCAGTGCGGTGGTACCAACCCGGGCGGGTTAAACCCTACCACCTAGTAATATATTATCACCACCATTATGATCTAACACGTGTAAGTTGGTAAAAAAAATCAAATTCTTTCTATTCCATACTAATAAAACTAAAATTGTGGTTTTTCACCATTTCTGAAAGAAAGAGATCTATGTGTTGGAAGACTTTTTTGTTCCTGGCATGAAACTGAAACGATTACTAAAAATTTTTTTGTTACGTTTTAAATAAAAAAATATTTTTTTTTGTAAAAAAAAAAATCTTTATTCTTCAAAAGTGATCTATTTCCGATACAGAACCCCCCCTTAGCGTACTCTGAACTAATTTTGAAATACCTTATATACATATATATACTTAAATTATAAGAAGGGAGTCATATCCCTTAGTCGCCTTTTACGACATACACGGGGAGAGATACAGTGGGGCTATTCTTTTAAAGTATCGGCCCCACACGGTACCATGATTTTCAAAACTACTTTTTTGGGATCTTTGAATGATATATAGCTCAAATCAGTCGAAATCTCATCTTCGAAATTTTGGACAATCACAATACCTACATCCTTTCTCCCTACAGTCGCTCGAAAGTAAAAAATATCCAAATAGGTTCCCGAACATTTTCATCTGCAAGTCTCGTCGTTGTTTTGTCTCTGGATTTCTTATCTATCACCAAGTTTCGTCATTGACGTCTTGATTTCTAGCAACGAGTCAATTCATTTTTCTTTTTGTATCGGATTATTTGGAAATATGAAAACTTGTTATGTACACTAATATGAAATATAACAAAATTACGCAAATTCTTCATGTTGTTTCTCTCTCACAATTTGACTGAATAACCGTCTGTTATACGCGCGGTCGCAGGGCACCGAGCGGGGAGCGGAGGAGGCGCGGAGGCGCGGCGGGGGAGCGGCGGCGCGGCACGTAGACTCCGTTGGCGGCGCGAGTGGCGGCGCAATCAAAGGCTTTGACAGCCCCGCCATTCGTACCGCCGCCGCCGCGACACAAAACCCCTATGTAAAAACAACCGGTTGCGGTAACAGGTTATTCTTGGCGGTTTTTCGTTAAAGGTTATGATTTTGGATAACAACCGTTAGCTTAAAGGTTTTTAAAGGGTTTTTTAAACGGTTGTTGTTATTTCATAACCGGTATAGTATAAGGGTTTTTACCTAAAAGGTTGTTTTGTAACCGGTTATGTCAAAACCTTTAAGCATTTTAACCTGTTTTCGGTCCCTGCTCACCCCTGAGCCACGAAATCACTTAAACGAACAAACGAATATCGAATTCCCTTGATTCGCTTTCGGTTCTATCACGTCACAGCTGTCAGCGAGAGCCAACAGAATAATTGATCCCGAGCCACTCGTATGTTTTCTTTCAATTTCTTTCTCGTCTCGTTCTCCTGGCCTGACTCCCGCGTGTCTTGCCGAAATACCCCTTGTTTTTGCTGTGATTTAGCCTGTAGCGTGAAATTGAGTTGCCGTCGAATGCATCCATTGCAATGCGGCATTACAGGAAGTGTGAGATGTGTGGTGCGAGGATATCGGGATATTAGGACTAAGATGAATGTTTTCACGCAAATGTTAGGTTTTGATATAGACTAATGGTAAGAGAATTTTGTATAGATATTATTAATAAAATCAACATTAAAAAATACAAAAAATTATGCTGTTTTACTCATAATAGCAATAAACCCAACCTAAAATAATCAATATTATTGATAAACGGCTGATTTCACGGCACTTCCTAATGCAGTGGTGCCAACATGACGGCTACAACCGGATATTTTGCAGCGGCCATTGGAATTATGCTAATTTTCATAGAACGATTTTTTGTATGAGAACTCCGTCTCTTAAAACGTAGACGAGTGGCTCGGGATCAATTCTGATTACTCTCGCTCACAGCGGTGACGTCATAGAGCCGAAAGCGAATCAAGGGAATTCGTTATTCGTGATTTCGTGGCTCAGGGCAGGGGTGAGGGTCTAGGACTAGTAGTTTTATGACCATGGGTTCGAATTCCACCAAGTATTTTTGGTTTTATTTTTCTTTTTAAAGCAATGTTACGGTGTTTGAATTGTTTTAGGGTGTTTAGTTCTTTTTATAACCACCTAAGAATTATTTTAGGAAATACAAACTTGTAACAAAAACGACATGCACCGCCTCAACATTAGGTTAGGGTTAATATAAAGAAGATGCGTCGCGTAGCGAGTAGCGGCGACGCATCTTCTTTATATTAACCCTGGTTATTTTTTTTTAAACCACCAAAACAGTTTGTATATTTCCGAATATTTCCGAAAATAAAAATTTCTTAGGAGGATAACTGTCAGTGAGAGTAATCAGAATTGATCCCGATCCATTCGTAAACGGTTTATACATTCTACACTATATACAATAAGAACTACCTAATAAACATAAAAAAGCTCCTCTAGAGTTCGGCATGTCGGGAATGTGCCCTTAATGCTCGCAGCATTCCTTCTCTGCACAGCGAAGCGATTCGTAAACGTAGTGGTTATAATCTCTTTGGTAATATTACGAATTTTTTCACTCATCTGTCGTCTCGGGACATATCAAGTTAGTGGTACCGATGTGTAGCTAAATTATTGTACTTTGTCATTTGTCTCTTTCAAATGAACACGGCTAAGTGAGATAGAAGGAAAAAAATTATTTTGTTCGGCCCATGCAGCGGTTTGGACCTCGCTGACAACGCGGTCAATCGGGTCAATATTGCCCGCTGAGTAGGTATTCATATATATTGGTAATCTGTGGGTATATTGGCTTAGCGGTTTATTTAGCAAAACGACACATGAAAGAACAAAATTGACTCTTGTTGCGCTATATTTAGCTGATTGTAAACGCGAAGTGGCAGAAACGAAACGTAACAAAAACGACATGCACCGCCTCAACATTAGGTTAGGGTTAATATATAGAAGATGCTTCGCTACGACGCATCTTCTTTCTAATAACCCTGGTTATTTATTTTTAACCTTGTGACGAGACATATTGCCGCGTCACCAATTCAAACATCGAGAGAGCTCGCGCCGCACAGCAGCGCGACGACCGACAGCGCAGCGGACGGAGTCGAACGCTACCGGCAGTGTTCGAATCCACCAATCAACGTCCAGCTTGCCTAGTCTCGGATACAAAAGGGGCACACATGTAAGATAAGAGTAAATGAGTTCGGCTTCGCCTCTCGAACCGGACTCATCTCCCTAGCTCGGTGGGCCTCTCGTGGGTCCCCTTGCTATTTCCCCTCCCCCCTAGCCTGGTGGGCCTCTCGTGGATCCCTTTGCTAGTGCCTCACTTCCCTAGCCTGGTGGGCCTCTCGTGGGTCCCTTTGCTAGTTTCCCTTCAACACCTGGGCCTCTCGTGGGTCCGGTGTTGGACACCTCTTTCCCTTCAACACCTGGGCCTCTCGTGAGTCCGGTGTTAGACACCCCTTCCTTCAGCACCTGGGCCTCTAGTGGGTCCGGTGCTGGACGTTCCTTCCCTAGTAGGACGTATCTATACGGTTGGGGTATGTAAGGGTAATAGGGTTTATAGGTGGATACGATGGGATATTTATGTGAGGGTTTAAAATACAATTTAAATTAAACTATCTTAAAACGTTAAATCAATGTTTTATTGAACAGTTTAGGAGATAACGAAGTCGCCTGGACTGGGAGAACAGTCGGACACAGGCGGCAACGTTACAACCTCCAAAACATCACAGCTGATGTATAGCGCAAGAGTCAATTTTGTTCTCTCATGTGCCAGACCCCATAATATCCAATGTTTTACTTCACTGTTTTTTTGTAACATGGAGAAAAGTGACATTCGCAGTGTTGCCAGTTTCTGATAATTTTTTTTTTTTTTTTCATTTATTTAAAGGGTTTGTTTCATTAAATGAAAATGCCAACCCTCTTCATACAACAACAAACATAACACAATAAAATAATAGACAACAACAACTTAAAAACTAACCAAACTAATTCGAGCGAGCAGCTCTTTCTTTCATAATAACATTATACATTATAAACAACTTCGCAGCACCCTCGGATGCTGGACGAGCCAAATTATCTATATATGGACCTAAACAGAATCGCCCATAATTCAAATGTTTCCTAACTAAATTTCCCCTTGCACATTCGGTCAAAATATGATATACATCTTCAGGAACTCCGCATAGATCACAATTTGGAGATGATACCTTTTTCATTAAAAAACCAAATTTATTTAAAGGAATGTGACCAGATCTTAAACGAAAAGCCACGACAAGACGTTCACGATTCATTTTTAATTTGTCAAACCAGGGTACTAAGGGCGGTTCATTTTGTATGATTTTATACCATATTCCTTTATCTCTAGATCTAAGATCAAAATATTCTTTCCACCTAATATAACAATTATACTTAGCTAGACACGTTAAAGTCAAATACGTAGGCTTAACTTCTAATGGAATACCATCACAAATTGCTTCCTTTGCTAGCCTATCAGCAGTTTCATTTCCATTTATACCAACATGGGAAGGAATCCATTGAAGTTTTATTTTCTTATCCAGTTGTCTAATTTCGTCAATCGTTTTGAGGATGGCATAGGTTACAGGGGAACTTCTCCCTCCTCTAACACTCCGTAGAATATCTTGAAGCCCACTCCTAGAATCTGATAATATTACAAATTTATTTGCCGAAAGCAGCGAAAGGGATTTTATATATGACAGAGCTTCCAGAATTGCTGTCAGCTCTATTGTCATGATACTTGTTTTACCAGAAATTTTAAATTTTGCATTTGTACCTATATTTGGATCAAAGAAAGCCGCTCCTAATCTTTCAGAATCTTTAGAACCATCTGTGAATATAAAGTAATAATCTTTATATTCATGATTTAACATATTTATACATGCTCGAAAGATTGTACCAGAATCCATATTGCGTTTTGCCAAATTTATGCCTTCTATATGTGTCTTTATAAATTCTTTAATGTTAATTCCGCTGACCCAAGTTTTAAGAGAAAAAATATCTGGCATATGACTTATGTACATGGGTTCATTTTTAAATATTTTTAAAGCTGATACAACTGAAGGAGTAATTTTATTTTTCCAATATTTGCTACTAATTTGTAAAATTTCCAACTGTCGAAGAAGCTCAACCGTCTCATTATTCTTTACAGATAAACATTTCAATGCATATTTGTAAGCAAGATACTTCCTACGTAGAAATAGAGGTTGTATACACAACTCGCTCTCCATAACATGAATGGGCGTGCTTTTTATAAAACCTCCAATAACACGTAAGCATTGATTCTGAATTTTGTCTAGTTTATATAAATACTTGTGGGCACTGGTGTCATACAAAAACGAACCATAATCTAACCTACTGCGAATTAATGAAATGTAAATACGGCGTAAATGAATTGTGTGTACACCCCACCCTGAACCAGCTAAAATTTTTAATATATTTATAAACCGTGAACATTTGGCTGAAATTTCGTTTATATGTTTGATCCATCGTAATGAAGTATCCAACCACATTCCTAAATACTTTATATGATCAGAAAATTGTATTTCATTTCCTTGAATGTTTAACTTTAATTGACTCTGATTTCGACCTTTCCTAAAAAGGCAGCACTGAGTCTTAGGAACAGATAATTCTAGGCCTAAATCATTTAATATTTTCACTAGATCATTGAGAGCCTGTTGTAAGTTAATATTTGAATTGTTAATCTTATCAACATAAATGTAAAATACAAAGTCATCAGCGTATTGCGAAAAAAATACATTGGAGATCTTATTGCTAACATCTATAGTAGCCACATTGAATAATAAAGGAGACAAAGGATCTCCTTGGGCAAGACCTTTGCTGGTTTTTCTACGAATAACATCACCTTCAGCAGTATGCACAATTAGGTATCTTTCATTAAGAAAATTAAATAAATACCTGCAGTACTGCCTTCCAATATTAAGCCTATCTAAAGTACGTGTGAGACTATTTACATCAACATTATTATATGCATTTTCTATGTCTACAAAACAAGCTAGAACCTGACAGTTTTTAGAAAAACCAATTTGAATTCTAGTACATAATCGAGTTAAACAATCTATACTTGATTGACCCCTTCTGAAACCGACTGTGAAATCAGATAACTTATGATTATGTTCTATAAACCATTCCAATCTTCTAGCTATAATCAAATGTAGAGTTTTACAAACACATGAAATTAATGAGATCGGTCTCCAAGTTGACATTTCATTATGTACTCCTCCCTGTTTTGGAATAGGTACAACATTAATATACCGCCATTGATTTGGAACAAAGCCTTCTTGATAAAACGCACTGTATAAATTAGCTAAACACCTCTTGCCTTCTGCTGGGAGATTAAAAATCATCGAATAGGATATGTCATCCTCTCCTGGAGATGTGTCTTTCGCTTTACTGCAATTTTCTATTTCATGTATGGATATATTTCTGTCTAGATTACTATTAAAGGAGACAAATTCTGGTGTGACATTACTTACAAAATCTGGTGTTAGTTTACAAATGAATTCCTCAGCCTGTACCAGTGGCGGCTTTGACCTATAAATCTTAGTGAGGCGACTAAAAAATCCACCTACATTGCTATTGCTTTATGATAAATTGAAAAACCTAAACCTAATTTTTTTTGGCCCTAACAATACTTAACCAAAAACTACTATCGAATCGCGCACCGAGGGTACCGTATCGCCATGTCACGGCTAGCGCCACTAGATGAATTTCATAACACGCCACGCCATCTAGATGGCGTGTTATGAAATACTTCATATTAGTTAGTCACGATTAGAAAATGATTCATCATCTATTTGGTAGATGGCGCGCCATCTACCAAATAGATCCATCTATGGGATGGGGACCCCCGTGAGTTTTTTACGCTATGGGCGCCATCTATGGGAACCCCCGTGAGTTTTTTACTTTTTCTTATTTTCATTATTTTTTGTTATATCGGCCATAATAACACATTTTCTGTGAACATTTCAACGGGCTACCAAATTACGGTTCAAGAGATACAGGCCTCGGACAGACGGACGGACAGACAAGCGGCGGGTGGCCGAGTGGTTTGGGCATTGGCTTCAAATGCGAGAGGTGCGAGGTTCGAATCCGGTCGGCGTGTAACAATGAGTTTTTTCTGACGAAAAAAATTACGTATATGCATACCTACACCTGCTGCTGCCGCATAGCAGCCTCGGCTGTGTTCTCCTCTAGTCTAGTATAGCCAGCAATCCAGGGAAGTCTCCGGTATGGCACCTACCTTCTCGGAGGTGATATTGGCTGGTCGGAGCATGCGCTTTGGCCCCTCCGGCTCAGCCACCCATACCGGATTACATAAAAAAAAAGACGGACGGACGGACGGACAGACAGACAGACAGACGGCGTAGGCTTAGTAATAGGGTCCCGTACCGGATACGGAACCCTAAAAACAAAAAAAAAAGAATTCGCAAAAGTGAGATTCGAACCAACGTCACTAGATTGAAAAGCGAAGCATATGCCATTGAGCTATGAAACTTACCGTAACTAGTGCGAATTTCGCCATCATGTTAATCACGGAGGTAAAACAAACCGACTTATAGAAAACGTGATCGCCCCATCTCGCACTGCATTCTTTTAATTGCATATAGATGTCTCGTCCGGCGCCATTTATCAGAGCCTCAGCTGCTCCCTACATCCAAAGCCTCCAAGGTCAACCTGTTGTCTTTACGCTTGGTGAAGCGATATCAAAATAAGCGATTCGTCGCCGCACCGGACCGGGGTGAGTCACCATATGCCATGCCGTACGTGACACGTCACACGTCACGTCTGTGTGTGTGTGCGTGCTGTGTTGGTGGTGTTGATGCACTAACACATCTTTAACGTATTTCGTCGCGCGCGTCGCACCAGCCGCCTCCGCCTCCTCCGCGCCGCCGCGCTAATATTGTGATCAGTTCGGATCGGATATACTTGACTTTTTTAAGTTTTCTTTCTTGATATTTTGAAATGTTTTTTTTTTCTTTACTTTCAAGATAATTAAGTGAGGCGGTGCTTCACTTGCTTCACCAGGGGAACCGCCACTGGCCTGTACTTTAGAAAGAACTGCCCTACTGAAAGAGTTACCCTTAATCCATTTCATACGTCTCCATAAATCAGAAGACGTGGTACTTTCGTCAATACTGTCACAAAATTCTCGCCAACTTTTATATTTTTCCTGTCTAATACAACGTTGAGCCTCTGCTACACATTCTTTATATTTATTTAAATTTTCCGTCGATGGCATTTTCCTAAATCTGACTAAGGCTAAACGACGCTTGGCAATCAAATACGACAATTTTGAAGTCCAAAATGGTTTAGGCGTAAAAGATTGAGATGGATTTTTAATAACTTTAATATGCGGAATTGACAAATCGGCTGCTCTATTTAATTCTTTAATAAAATTATCATACCTGCACTGTAAATCTTCTTCAATATCATTACCTTTAAATACTAGTTCTAATATTTCCTTGTACTTATCCCAATTAGCCAATTTATAGTTTCTTTTATGTTTGTGTAATGTCTTGGGTTGTTGAGGATTGACGTTGATTTTACAAGGAGCGAAATGAAAGGCGCTTTTACTTCAGTCAGCCATGTAGAATATATTGTTGCCATGTTATATTTGTGAAACACCCTAAATATACAATGATGCCATAGATAATGAATATTACAGTTTATGGATATTATTGCTATACTTAACATCTCCCTTTTTTATATATGTTTTTTTTTTTCAATAAGACTAACTTTATACAAACCAATGTTTTCTATTTAATTTTATTTTGACGACCGAATAAGAGAATACAAATTATAAATCAAGACGTTTAGGTGCCTTAATCTCTCTACCATATCTACTAATGTTTCTTCTAGGAGTTTCAGTGATTGTTGGTTCACATACATTTTTATTTATCGGTGGTGAACCTATAGCAACAGGCAGCTCATGCTCATTTACATTTTGTGGGTTAGACTGAATTTTACAGTTATCAGAATTATTACTATTGTTATCTTGCACAGGATGTTTTAACAAATGCTGTCGATTTCTGCGATAAATTCTTTGTTCACCTTTTATAACGTAAGACCTAGGTTCTGGACCTACCTGTATTATTTTGCCTGGTGACCAGGTTTTAGAAGAAGGATCTTTCTTGAACATGACCTTATGACCTACTTCTAACGGTTTTAAATCTTTTGCGTGTTGATCATAATATCTTTTTGACTTATCAGATTGTTCCTTGGTATACATTTCTAACTTCTTATAATCTACTAAATCTGACTTTAGGTTCTTATCCGTGATTGGTAACTTTGTTCTTAATCTACGTGACATGCATAACTGAGCTGGCGAACACATATTAGCTTTAGGAGTATTCCTGTATTGCAATAAAGCCAAATATGGGTCGGTACAGTCAGCTTTGCATTTTCTTAACATTCTCTTAATTGTATCAACACTTTTTTCAACCAGACCATTTGAACGACTCAGTTTTGGACTAGATGTTATATGCTTGATTGACCATGAATTTACAAAATTTGCAAATTCTTTTGAATTGTACGGGGGGCCATTATCTGAGACCAGTATCTCCGGAATACCATGACGAGCAAACAGTGACTTCAAGTGTGTAATTACAATGCTGGCTCCGTATCCATTGCTAAGAAGAACGAGTTCAATGAATTTTGAAAAATAGTCAATAACTATGAGATATGTTTTTCCTTCAAAATCTAGGAAGTCTACTGCTGTTTTATTCCACGGCAAGAATTTATATTCATGTGGCTTGAGGCTCTCCTTGCTGTTATTACGTCGGTGACTGATACATATTTCACAATGGTTTACGAGATTTTCTATATCTTTATTTAAGCTCGGCCAGTAGACTATACCTCGTGCTAATCTTTTACAACTATTGATGCCTTGGTGGCCTTCATGAATTAAATTTAGAATATGGTTTCTAAATGCGCAAGGTATGACGATACTATTTGACATAAAAAGTAATTTGTCTGCAATGTGCAGTTCATCTTTTATGGGGAAAAAAGGTTTTACATCATCCGGCACTTGATGTTTGTGCTCAGGCCAGCCATTTTGGCAATATAACATGACTTTCTTTAAAGTGACGTCTTTATCGGTTAGTTCCCTCACTTGAGATAGACGTTCGTCGCTTACATTAACATTTGACACTAGAAGATTTACATGTAGCTCAATATCTTCATCGAGATCTGTAAGACAGTGTGACGGCAAGGCAGCGCGCGACAGAGTGTCAGCGACATATAGGTATTTACCTGGCTTGTATGTTAGTATGAGATCATACGGTTGCAGACGCATCATTATACGTTGCAGACGGGCTGGAATTTTATGCAACGGTTTTTTAAATATTCCAACGATCGGCTTATGATCGGTTTCGACTGTGACTTGTTGACCGTAAATGTATTGGTGAAATTTAGTACACCCAAATAGAATGGCTAGTAGCTCTTTTTCTATTTGGGAGTAGTTCTGTTGAGCGCTATTCAGCGATGCTGATGCGTATGCAATGGGGCTTTTATCGTGTAAAATAACAGCACCCATGGCGCTTTTGGACGAATCGACTGACAAAGTTAGTTTTTTATTCTGATCAAAGTATGTTAAGACAGGGGCGGAACTGATGAGAGACTTGAGACTATTGAATTCACTTTCATGTACGTCAGTCCAGACAAATTCAGTATTTTTTACAAGTAACTTCCTTAAGTTAGTAGTTTTATCTGACAAGTTTGGAATGAAAGAACCCAAAAAATTTACCATTCCAAGGTATCTTTGTAATTCCTTGACTGAGGTGGGACTGGGCATCTGACTGATAGACTGGACTTTGGATGTGTCTACAGATACACCTTCTGCATTGAAGATGAATCCTAAGTACTTGACCTCAGACAAACATATTTTTGACTTTTCTTTATTAAATTGTACACCGATATCTTGAGCTCTTTTTAGAACTGCTTCAAGACGTGTATCATGCTCCTCTTTAGTACTACCGCTGATCAGTATATCGTCCATCATTATTTTTACACCTGGAATGTTTTCGAATCTCTTGACCATTTCTTTATGAAAAATTTCTGGGGCGGCGTTTATACCAAATGGAAGTCTGAGGAATCTGTATCTCCCGTATGGAGTTATGAAAGTACACAATTTGGAAGATTCCTCATCTAACTTGAGCATCCAAAATCCTGAATTTGCGTCCAAGACCGAAAAATATTTAGATCCGCTCAGTTCTGATTTTATCTCGTCTATCGTTGGAAACGGATAATGTGACCGGAGTATCGCCTGGTTAAGATTCTTAGGATCGAGACATATTCGAAGTTTTCCATTTTTTTTTGATACGATGACTATAGAATTGACCCACTCTGTAGGTTCTTCGACTTTGACTATGACTTTTAGCTCTTCTAGGCTTTTTAAATGACTTTCAAACTCCTTTTGAAGTTTAAATGGAATCTTACGACATGCTTCGATCGTAGGCGTGACGTTGGGTTTGACTGACAAGTGACATTCAAAATTCTTTATGCATCCAAGACCTTCAAATACATTTTTGTACTCCTCGACTAAATTCTTACCGACTGAACTACTGAAAGTGACATTGTTGACTAGTTTTAATATTTTTAACTCTTTAATTGTTTTCTTGCCGAGTACGTTTGTACATTCCATGTCAAGAATATGAAACTCTACTTGATAATGTTTTCCATTATATGTGCATAAAACATTACATTTGCCAATAGACGGCAGCACCTCTCCGCTAAAGGTGGAGACAATTTCTCTGGTTTTTACGACTGAATGAGCTGAAATGTTACATTTCTTAAATGTATCATATGACAAAATATTAGTTTGAGCACCAGAGTCGACAAGGCATTTTACATTTGTATTATTTACACTAATATTGACTGACCATAATTCTTCTTCACTGCTTGACTCCAGGGCGACGTTACTGCATTTGATCGAACCGAGAAAGAAATTCTGAGAGTTTTCTTCTTGCACTACGACACTTCCTACCACTTTCGAACGACACATTTTTGCGTAATGATTAGGACGCTTACACTTGGCACACGTGACACCTGCAGCTGGGCAGCGGTAGCGATGTACTTGTCCGCACCGACCACAGTCGCCGTCGGCCCGCGTGCGACTCGGCGACCCATTGCGACCCGGCGAACCCTTGCGACTCGGTGACCCTTTACGACGACCTGACTGCTGTTGGTCACGACGTGGTGATCGACTGGTGTGCTCCGGTTTTCTGAAATTCGATGTCGAAAGTTTTGACACAATGTTCATGCTTGACTCGCCTTGAGCGAGTCGGCTGGCTTGCTCCTTTGACGACTCGCATGTTCTTGCTATTTCGATGGCTCTGTCTAGTGTAGTGGGGGACTCAAGTAGAATTTTTTCTTTTATGTAAGTATTTTTCTGGTTTAGGTTCCAACTAAATATATCTTTTAGTATGTCATCTCTTTTGTTTTCAAACTCACACAAGAGGCTAATGTTTTTCAAATCAGTGGCATAGGAATCTATCTCCTCGTCCGGCAGTTGTCTTCTATTGAAAAGTTTGTGCCTCTCCATCGTGACGTTTGCTTTCGGACTAAAATATCGCTCGAAACTATTTATAAGATCGGTGTATTTGACATTATCTATGTCGACATTGAATGATTTGAAAATTTCTAGAGCATCCGCACCGATAAAATGTAATAATATGGCGACTTTTCGGCTGTCGGTTTCCTCTTCTAGGTTATAAGCTCTCAAATATATTTTAAATTGAGTAAGCCAGTTATGCCAAATGTGCGACAAGTTGTTACTTTTGCATTTCATCGGTGGAATTGCGGAAATAAGCGATTTACTCATCTGCTTAGTGGTGTTTTCTCCAGACGGCGGTGACTTCGTGGTGTGGCTGACGGGATCCGACATTTTTCTTGATTGACTTGGAAAGTTGGAACGAAATATGAACTTCTCTTGACGCGAGACGACGAGACGGAGACTTGTAGACACCTGACACCATGTAATGTCTTGGGTTGTTGAGGATTGACGTTGATTTTACAAGGAGCGAAATGAAAGGCGCTTTTACTTCAGTCAGCCATGTAGAATATATTGTTGCCATGTTATATTTGTGAAACACCCTAAATATACAATGATGCCATAGATAATGAATATTACAGTTTATGGATATTATTGCTATACTTAACAGTTTGCTTTTCTGTAATCTTTGCAAATTTGATGAAAATTTAATAACTAGATGATCACTTCCTAATGTTTCATTTGTTATTACCCAAGCGAGTTTTAATGCTATATCAGTAGTAGCAAAAGTCACATCCGGAGAGGATTGTTGTAAAATATTGCTAACTAATTTAATTCTTGACAGTTGTCCATCGTTAATATAAACAAAATTACTGTCTATTATGGCTTCTGATATTTGTGTACCTCTTAGATCTGTTCTATTTGACCAATTTAAATGATGGCCATTAAAATCACCTGCTATAATAGTCTTTTCAGTAAATAAGGTAAAAAGACTATCCCAATCATTAGAAGTATAACATACAGCTGGTGGGCAATATATTGATAAAATATTTTCAATGTGAGCACAATTAAAAAGTTGTATACCAATGACTTCAGCTGGCATTTGAATTCTCTGTAAATTTAAAATTTTAACTATCATAGATTTGTGACAGATTATAGCAACTCCTCCATAAGAGTCAGCTCTATCTTAAATTTTGAAAAAGTCATTTTGTTAGAATACATGATACGTCATTGTTTTGTTATTGATAATTTTATCGATGGACTAATGAAATGCTCTGAACTTGGATTTACGAAATTATCGATTTGATTGACAAAATCTTCAGCTAAAAGAAGAAATAAATAAACATTTTATACTGTACTATAAGCAGATATGAAGATGATATTGTGTTTGGGATTGGCTATTCTCGTGTTGTGTGGATTACATTACTAGGTTTAGCCCCGGGAAATTTTAAATTTTATAAATTGGTGTACTCTGTTTTAATACTTTTTTCATACTTTGTTTGTTTCCCATTTACTTGATGAGTGTTTTTCTTTGTTTCGTCTTCTCTGAACGTCGCCATGGATCCGACAAAACCGCCGGACCCCGACCCTCCTCCGGAAAATAATTTTTCGCCATTACTGTCAGAGATTAATGATTTCATAAATCACGATAATTTTGACGCAGCCATATCGCAGGACATGGACAGCCCTCTTACACCAAACAAATTTCCTGTTTCTCAACCATCGTCGATTGCTGCGTATGTCACAATCCAAAATGAAGAGTTTCTAACTCCTAAACCGCCGCGTGAGCGTAAACGTCGAGGTATAAAAAGAAATAGCTCCAAAAGGATTCGATCGCATTCAAGGAGTTCAGATTCAACATCGGGCAATGATAATACTACACACAGCAACACCAACACAACCTTTATTAAAAAAACAGGACCTGGTGATGTTCCATCACTTTATAGGTCTCATGACGTTGGACCATTCGTGGTCCACGTTCAACTTACGGAGACTCGTCCAGATTCAGGCACCACGCTTCATCCAGTAAATTTTGGAAAATTTTTAAAAAAGAATTCGTTTAAGGGCATCACCAGTGACGGTGTCAAGAGTGTTGGTCGTAACAGAGTGGCAGTGACTTTCTCTACATTTGCGTACGCTAATAGTTTTATTCAAAATGAATGTGTTTCGTCTGCCAATTACAAGGCATTTATTCCATCGTTCATAATTACTCGTATTGGACTAGTAAAAGGAGTTCCCATAGAATTATCAGCCGATGAGATAATTGAAGAAGTTGTCGTCCCTGTTGGGTGTGGTAGGGTCATTAAAGCCCGACGTCTGAACTACAAGCAAATCGTAAATAATTCCCCTGTTTGGAAACCTTCCCAGACAGTTGTGTTGACGTTTGAAGGTCAGAAACTACCTGACCGAGTCACCCTCATGTACAATTCCCTACCAATTGAATTATATAAGTATCCCACGATACAATGCTACCGCTGCTGTCTTTTTGGTCACACTAAGATCGCATGTAGGTCAAAAATCCGATGCTTTAAATGTGGTGATCACCACGATTCTGAAAAATGCTTGGTCTCGGAGGTCGATGCTGTCTGTTTTTATTGCAAGGGCCAACACTTTGCAATCAACAAAAAGTGTGCCGAGCAATCAAGACAGAAAGAAATAAAGGCCATTATGGCAGAGGAATCGATCTCGTATGTGGAAGCTGCCAGGCGTTTTCCTCCTGCGAGACGTTCCTTTGCCGAAGTGACTTCTTCCTCTTCTCCAGTCGGTTCTCTCAGACAGATGTCAAGGACAGTCCTTGCATCCCAATCTCCCAAGTCCAATATTTCATACAAAAAAACCTTCGTTACTCAACCCCGAGCTCGAGCGCCGCTCGCTCCGGGTTATGACCGTAATGCCCATATGGCTATTATTGGTAATCCTCCCCAGTCTCAGAACAGTAGTGTCTTTCCATCACGAGTGGTGCAAGACACATTCACAATTGCTGACATACAATCTCTATTTATATCTTTTATTCAATCTTTTTCTCCAAACAAAATACCGAACCACGATGTTACTAATATGACCTCTTCTCCCCTCGTCTCTGCCGATGACCCTCAACGAATCGGTTCTTCAGTGGAACTGTAGAAGCGCCTCAAAAAACAAATCTGATATTATTTATTTAGTTAATAAGCATGCTCCGATTGCGTTTGCCGTCGCGGAGACGTGGCTTAAGCTTGAGGCTCGGTTCAGAGTTCCTGGCTATGCCTCTCTTCGTGACGACAGGCGTGAAGGTTATGACGGGTGTGCATTATTTATAAACAAAAAAATTCCTTTCATTCGCCTTGATCTTCCCCCTCACAGTGACTGCTTTTTTGCAGTTGCTGCGAGGGTGAAACGCATTTCTTTTATATCTATTTACATTCCTCATCCTTCCCCCTCCTCATTACGTGACCTTAAGTCAATCTTAGATATAATCCCAAAACCGTTTATTCTTCTTGGTGATTTTAATTTTCACCACGCAGTGTGGGGTTCGGCTACATGTGATACACCTGGAAACAGACTAATGGATCTGATAGACGAACTCAACATTTGTCTCTTGAATGATGGATCTCCTACTCGTAGGGTGTCCCCAATTCAAAATGTTAGTGCAGTTGATATATCACTTTGTTCTCCGGACTTGTCATCACTCTTGTCATGGCAAACTCTTAGTAGTACTTTTGGTAGTGATCATTTTCCCATTAAAATTATCTTACCGACCCAATCGAGCCCTATCGTAATTAAAAATCCTTTATTAAAATATCGTCTTGCAGGTGCGGATTGGGACAGTTTCAACTCAGCAGTAAATGAATTTATATCGAAACTTCCTGAAGTTTCCCTGGACAATCTTTCGTATTGTTACACTCAGTTCGCAGATGCTCTTATCCGTGCAGCAGACAAGTTTATTCCTCTAAAAAACTTATCAGTCAGACGGTATTCTCCCCCTTGGTGGGACGCTGAGTGCTCGGATATTGTTCGCTCCCGCAAGGATGCTGAAATATTGTATAATGGTGATATGTCTATGCCGAACTTCTTGGAGTTACGGAGGATTCTAGCTAAAGCCAAGCGTCTTCTTAAAGACAAGAAGAGGTTGGGTTGGCAATCATTTTGCTGTTCTATCTCCCCATCTACTCCTTCCTCAATAGTGTGGTCGAATACTAGAAAATATAGGGCTTCTTTTGTTAATGACGATAGCTCTAGAGCTTCGTCGTCTAATTGGAAGGAGGTATTTTTGGACAAGCTGGCTCCTCCCTTTGTTCCACACTCAGAGGAAATACCTTTTTTATATCAGTCTATTCCTATTGCAGATCCCATGAATGTTCCATATTCCATGCAGGAACTGAAAACTGTTCTTAAATATGTAAAGGATTCCTCCCCAGGAATCGACGGTATTCCATATTCCTTTTTAGCTAGGGCTGATGATCTCACTTTACAATATTACTTAGATATGGTAAATTTTATAATTGACACAGGACAAATTCCCCAAGCGTGGAAATGTCAAATTATCATCCCTATTTTAAAACCTGGTAAAGACCCAGAAGAGGGTTCCTCTTATCGACCAATAGCTCTCTCATCTACCCTTCTAAAGGTTACTGAGCATTTAGTTAAAAACAGAATGGAATGGTTAATAGAAAGTAGAGGCCTCTTAGCTTCTACTCAGTTTGGCTTCAGAAAAGGTAAGAGTACAATGGACAGCCTTGCCATATTCTCAACTGATATTCGTTTAGCCTTCAGCCGGAACGAATATGTAGTTGCCGCTTTTTTAGATGTTTCTGGAGCGTATGACAATGTTCTTCTTTCAGTTCTCAGACATAAGTTGCAGAAGCTGATTATTCCTCCAAAGATGATCAATTTTATTACTAACCTCTTATTTGAAAGATCCATCTTACTTCGAACTGATGGGGTTGTATCTGACCCTAGAGTAATCTGGAAAGGGCTTCCTCAGGGTTCAGTCCTTAGCCCCCTTCTCTACAATGTTTACACTCACGATCTTGAAAAGTATGTTCTTCCCTTTTCCAGGATATTGCAGTATGCTGATGATTTGCTCATTTATTCAGTTCATAATTCCATTGAAAACGCCTCTAATTCTGTTAATCAATATAATGACTCCTTGACGACGGGGCTCTCTAATCATGGCTTGCAGTTATCTGCAACCAAGAGTAGTGCAGTTGTGCTCTCGAGGAAACACAAAATTCCGGATATCAGTATTCAGTGTGACAATGCTGAAATCCCTATTAAAAAAGAAGTTAAATTTCTTGGAGTTATTTTTGACTCGAAGATGTCTGGCTCTCTTCATATTGATTATGTAGTGAAAAAATGTGAACGTAATATCAATATTCTTCGAACGCTTGCTGGTGTTTGGTGGGGTGCTCATCCATATTCATTAAAGCTCATATATAATGCTTTAGTTCGCAGTCACCTGGACTATGGAACATTCTTGTTAGAACCGTCAAATAAAACGTCCCTTCGCAAACTAGATCTTATACAATCAAAGGCACTTCGCATCATTGCGGGAGCGATGAAATCAACTCCAATCAATGCTCTTCAGGTGGAATGTGTTGACCCTCCCTTAGGTATACCTACGACGTCAATTTTTGGCAAATAGGTATTTCTTTAGGGCGTGTCAATTTTTAAATCATCCACTGATCCCTAAATTAACACTTTTAGCTGAATACACTCTGCAAAAGTACTACTGGGTTAATAAAGTGATACCTCGATTGGTTAATAGCTACAAAAAATTTAAGTGCCTCAAAGACCCGACCCATAGGTCCCTTACCCTGCCAATGTATGAATTTGCATACTCATCCGTCATTCTAAAACCTGAGGTGCTGCTAAGTATTGGCATTTACAAGGACATGCCAAATGCCAATGATGCATTTAGAATTGCCGTTAACAGTAATTGGCCTAATTGGCATGTTTTCTTTACGGACGCATCTAAATTGACTCCGAACGGCAGTGTAGGTGTTGCTGTGTTTTGTGTCAACAAGGATGTATATTTGAAAATAAAATGTCCTCTAGAATCCTCAGTTTTTACAGGAGAATGTAGAGCCTTCTTGGAGGCGGTGAAGTATATTTCTTTGAATAGCGAGATAGATAAAGCTATAATTTTTTCGGATTCGCTTAGTTCACTTCAATCCTTACTTCAAAATCCTTTTAAATCCAAAATTCACAATCCCATAATTTATAATATTAAAAATATATTATCTGGTCTTACCGGGAGACAAGTAGTGTTTGCCTGGATCCCCTCTCACAGTGGTATTCAAGGTAATGAACACGTTGACGCCCTTGCAAAAGATGCTGTGGTTCGTGGGGGTAAGGTTGACTACGAAAATTTTTCGCACGACCTTATCGCCCTTCCAAGAATTTATTTACACTCTTCTTGGACGAATGCATGGAATAAATCCAGTAAAGTCAAGGGGACATACTATGCCAGTATCCAACCAGAAATTCCACTTAAACCATGGTTTTATAAACTTCGAATATCAAAAAAAGTTACATCAATAATATGCCGTTTACGATTTGGTCATTGTTGCTCTCCTGTGCACCTGGCTAGGTTGAGGATTCGGGATTCTTCAGTTTGTGAATGCGGCATTGACGAAGGCACTGTTGTTGATCATATTTTGTTTTCTTGTCCACTCATTAATCAATACCCCACCTTATATTCCACTCTGCCTGAACTTAAAATTCCCCTCCCTTCTAATATCTGCTGCTTACTATCGTCTAACAATATTGCTATACATAAACTCATTTCGAAATTTATTTTTTTTCATAACATTAATTTGTAACTTTTCAGTTATTAAACAGAGTTAATCATTTTGTTTTCGTTCTTAGGGTATTCTTTTCTTTTCTTAAAATTATGCTTTTGTTTTGATTTGTAAAACTTTTTATTCCGTTGTTGTAATCCTATCACACTTGACAATGGCAAAGTTCGCGCGTCAGCGCGAGTTGCCAAAAAAAAAAAAAAAAAAGATATTGTGTTTGCCAATAAAGGCTTTTCTCCAGGTTATGAAATGAATTGAAATCTGTACCACAGCGTACAGACCGGACACTCACATTCTCAAAAGCAACAGAGCATGCATGCAGTACTTGTTGAACTTACAGTTCCATGGGAAAGTAACATACTGAAGAACCACAACTTCAAAGTAAACAAGCACTGCAACTAACTAAAGCCTTCGAGCATGCTCGAAGGCTTGGATCGATTGTGATACAGCTTTTTCGAGTGCCCTCTCAGGTTTGCAGTAAGGGTGAACATATTGTAGCCTGGGAGCATTGTAAGCGTTCAGAATTTTAAATGTTCGTAGATTTTTTCAGTGCAGTTGGCATATCGTAGCTCTACGTTGTGCTCGTTCCAGCAGGGACTCCAGATCTGGTATGTATACTCCAGCATAGGTCGGACATAGGATTTATAACGATGTAAACAAATATATAGATATGGATGTATATAAACAGGACAATACACAAAAAAAAAAACCAAATTATTCCTCTTACAAAATATATTTCATAAGAAATAGTTTGAACTTAGTCAACGTTAACTTAATTGGAATTCTAGTCAAAGAGTCCGAAGCCCATGTCCTCGTCTTCCGATTCAGTATCCTCTTTCTTCGCTTCCTTCTTCTCCTCTGCAAAACAAGAACACAGAACGTTAGAACATGCAGCTTGCAGAACAATGTTCTAGTGTAGGATACGAGGCATCAGTAAAGGTATGCGATCAACACCGTCACTCAGACGAAAGATGGTGTATTTGGAATCATCATGAAAATGCTTTTAGGTTTAGGAATCGTTGAGCATGGCTTCGGGAGAGGATTGCCCATAAGCCAGTAGCTCTTAACCAACAAGCGCCGGCGTGAGCTACGCACCGCGAGTTTCGACATCATAGGTTCGCATGCGTAAGGGCTATAGACCAATTTCAAATTTGCCAGTTATACTGAACTGGACGGAAAACACAAACTATTTACATAGCCGTTTCGCCCGACCTTTCATTCAGTGCGGTGGTACCAACCCAGGCAGGTTAAACCCTACCACCTAGTAATATAAGAAGGGATCCCTTAGTCGCCTTTTACGATATACACGGGCAGAGATGCAGTGGGGCTATTCTTTTAAAGTACCGGCCCCATACGGTACAAATCATACAATCATACACAATAATACAATCTTCAGGTGTTACGGACGCGAACGAAGTTAGCCCCCTTCAACTTAACTTTTCTGATTTAACGGTGAGCTCACAATTGCTAGCCGGTTCTCACGTTGCCCATCAATACTAATAATAAATCTGTAAGGGATGGTTATGGAGTAAGTTACTTTGTTTTATAAGATATTGCGTTTGTACACTCTATGTATGATACTAAAACTAAATTGACGATTTTTAGAAATTGTTTCTGTATGTATATATGCATGTATGTTTCTCCATAACTCTTAAACCGTTCATCCGAATTCGATGAAACTTAGTACAAGCTCATTTTACTATACGGGACACAGGATAGGCTACGTTTGATCCGGTTACGCTAAGATGTGGCTCTCATACAAATGGAATTACTCCGCGCGCCGAAATAAAGGTGCGGTAGCGGGATTAGGTTTTTTCTTTTTTAATACGAATTTCACGCGAGCGAAGCTGCGGAGAAAAGCTATAAGCAATAAAGAAAAACTTACCCTTCTTTTCTTCCGCGGCGGCCGGGGCGGCAGCGGCGGCGGCCGCCGGGGCGGCTCCACCCACCGGCATCGAAGAGAGCTTCTCGCGACCTGCAGAACAACCACGACCGGCTATTTAGTCAACTGAGACACGAGATAATGCTTAGGAAGTGGTGCGAGCGAAGTTCAGTTTGGAGGTTCACAGCACTGTCACTCAGACGAAAGATGGTTAGTGTCGGTTCATCATGAAAGATTTTTACCCGAGTACAGTAAGTCAGTTAGCGTGTATACATTCACTGCTGGACATTCGCCTCTCGAATTTTCCTCTAGTCCTCTCGGCCTTCAGCGGTACGGGACCGCTGCTTTCCGCCGATGCTCTTGATGTCGTCGTCCCATCTGACGGGTGGTCTTCACACGCGCCGTATAACTGTCCACGACCGCAAGTGTAGGACACAGATACTCCAACGGCCGTCATCTCTTCGAGTAGCGTGCCCAGTCCATTGCCACTTGAGCTTAGCCACGCGGTGTCCAATATCGACTACTTTGTTGTATCGGTGGATTGCCTCGTTATGCACCATAATTATCATGTTGCGATGTTCCCAGCATGGCTCGCTCCATTGCTTGCTGGGAAAATTACAACCTTTGGACAACAGCGACCGTTGAGAGTCCACGTTTCACACCCGTACGTCATAACCGGGAGGACGCACTGTTCATATAAATAGATCTTATCCATCCAATCCACACTCACCTAAGAGGTCACAGCTTGAAACTCAATGTAACAAGCTTCTCAACCGAAACAAGAACACTTCCTGACTAACAGAATAGTAAACAGCTGGAATAAACTGCCCGAGGAAGTTATATGGACAATAATCACAATCAAAA
Organism: Nematopogon swammerdamellus; assembly: GCA_946902875.1. Lineage (NCBI taxonomy): Eukaryota > Metazoa > Arthropoda > Insecta > Lepidoptera > Adelidae > Nematopogon > Nematopogon swammerdamellus. The sequence goes on along the minus strand of OX336356.1, from coordinate 4,776,315 downwards.
ATAGGCTTGACAATTATTAAAAAATTGAAGAAATATAACAAATAGCAACACCAGTGATCATCATAGACATGAACACATGTGTTCGTACACACTACGCGTACGTACTACGTTGTAAAAACTAAACAGGACAAATTCAAGCGTAGTGTACAGGTCTGTTAACAAAAGCTGGCGCGTGCACAGTACTCAACACCAATGCAATCGTGCAAGTGCGAGTGAGACAGATCGGGGCATACGCATCACGAAAACCAGATCTGTCTCACTCGCGCTTGCACAATTGCATTGGTGTGAGTACTGTGTACGCGCCAGCTTTGGTTAACAGACCTGTACTACCATACGAATGATGAATAAAGAATAAAGAATAATAAAATAATAATAATAAAAATTTTGCTTCTCAATTTATAGGAAAAAATTGTTTTAGTAAATAAATGGACTGACATCAATTTAATTTGAAAAGTTGCAAAATGACTAAGCGAGCGGAACACGAACCCTGCGCGATGAGTTCCTCGACGCTCTTGCCGCTCAGCTCGGCGATCACCTTCTTGAGCTTCTCGCCCTCGGCCTCGATGCCGACCGAGCTGAGGATCTTCTCGATGTCACCGGCGGCCGGCGACGCCTTGCCTCCCAGCACCGCCAGCAGGTAAGCGGCCACGTAACGCATTCTAAAAGTAACCAAACATTCCCATTATAATATAATATAAGATATAATAAGGGATATGACTCCCTTCTTATATTACTAGGTGGTAGGATTTAAGCCGCCCGGGTTGTTACCACCGCACTGAGTCTAACCTAACCTAACCTAATGTTGAGGCGGCGCATGTCGTTTTTGCATAAATTCCTATTCAAAATAAATGTTTTGGTGCATTAAAAAAAAAACAAAAAATCGAAAATTTATTTTGTATGAAAAACATTTTTTTCAAAATATTTTTTCTCCGAAACTATGCATTTCCGGCAAAGAATTCTTTTTGGTAATAGTTCCTTAGACCCTCACCTACCAGTCCCAGCTACCAGCAATTTTCTAATTAGCAGGCCTAGACTACAGCGCACCCGTTTCCGGTACCTAGGAGATTATATTGTCTGGTCGGAGAAAAAAATATGCGACCGCGATTTACGTGTTCAGTCTCAACAGGGAGCTGCTTACATCCCTTTTAGGTTAACCCGCCGAAATGCATCCGAACACATCCGACCAAACACCACATAACTCTTGCACAAGGCGGGCCCATTTCACTTCACAATAAAGGCAGAAGCCAGAACAGTGTGTATTTTATCACAATACCAAGTATTTTTATACTCACTTTAAGTCAAACGACGCGAAACGTGTAAAATGCCAAAAAGAAAACGTTCACCGTTTCGGTGTCAAATGGAAAGAGAAAAACTGACAGTTGTTGAACTCAGGGTTGCCATATACTGTTATTATGAACGCCCAAAATAAGAATGAAAACATTTTCATGGTGTAATGGGCTCGCTTCGCGGACAGGACACGGAGGACGGGCTGGACGAAATATTTTATATTTTTTAGGTTAGTTTTAATTTTAGGTTAATTTTAGTTTTTAACTTAGTTATATTTTATATTAGTTTAGCTTAGATAATTAGTTTAATTTTTATTGTATCTTAATTTTTTGGTTGTTTAATAAATACTCTATAATTTGAATAAAATATTCATTCGAAACTTATTTTATATGTGTATTATTTATTTATTATATATAACATAAATTATTATTAACTATTTATATTATATTATTCTTATATGTATCTACGAAGTCTAGGCAATACCTATGCAATGTTTCATATTTTATGTGCTCTTGAAATGAAATGATCAAATGTAAGTATACATATACAACGAGAATTGGCATTTGTAAAATAATATTTTAATTCTTTTTTTATAATTTTTTTTTTCATCTACTTCTCTTTATTTAAATTAATCAAAATAACCTAATACAATAAAATTAAACTAAAATTAAGAAATATGATAAAACTAAACTAAAATAACTTATAAACTAAACCTAAAAAATAAAAAAATTAATATTAAAACTACCTATAAATAATATATTTCAATTAAATTTGACAGAGTCGCTGCACCGGTGCAAGTGCCAAGTACGCACGCCGCGTTACACCTCTGAATCTCAACATCATATTTAAATTAAATTACTATACACATATTCTGAACTTTCAAAACTAATTTTTCAAGAAATTTATGGACTGCAAAATATCCAAATCGCTAAAAACCTATTATTCACTCTCAAACAAAATCTATAGACTAAAGCATGAGCAAAATGTGCTCCTATTTTATTTAGATAACTCAATATTATTCACGTATTGTGAAATGACAAAAAGGCGCTCCTAAAGGTTCTCATTTGGAATCGGAATAAATAACAAATTATTTTATTCAGATTTATATGGGAGGTTTCAGTATGATGGTCACACTGTGAGCACATTATAGCAGCACGGAATTTAGTAGTAAGTAGTTTATTAGCAAGCATTTCATTTAAAAACTTTCGATTAGATTTGGTTTCAGTCGGTTCTTGAAAAGTTTTCCAGTAGGTATATAAACTTAAGTTCAAGAAATAATTAGGCGCAGGTAATTCTTTATCTCAGACATACACACTTCAGTCATCCAGTCCAGCATTTCATTATCTCTATGCATCGCATATTTATGCTGGGTGACTAGTAAAGTGTGCAGCAGGTTAACCGTGCATAGTTGAGTGGAGTGGAATGCTCACTGATTGCAACAATTATCATATTATGTATATCCTTTTCAAAAGTGCACCTACACACAATGCACTCCAAGTGAAAAGTATATAATATAATGACGGCTGTTAGAATATGATTCTAGTAAATCTCGCCACCGAAATATAATAACCATGAAAAGCGCGGGAGACTTCAATGTTCTCTGAAAAATTAACCGTGCACAGACGACGACACCTTCGTCTATTCATCCCATTCCATGCTGTGCCTTCGTGTTGTTTTTATATTTCTACTCTCATTCATAATCAATAAAATTTTTAGAATAGTTGATCTGTGGATTGATGATGTGTTATGGATATGATGAAAACAACAACAAAATCGTAAAAAAATAATATTTTATTTAGGCCATGACGAATTTTCCGATTTTTCCGACCGTCATTACATTTTGGAGGTGGCAATCAATATATAAATCAATATATAATATAATTAGTAGCAGAAGAATATCAACCAGAGATTTGACATACGTAATTAATTTATATAGTTGGGTGGAAAGCTCAAGATTGTATACCTATCTGTAATCTGAATACATAACCGGAACAACCTTTTTCGCTCAAAAAATTTGAGCGGCGGGCGGGTGGCCGAGTGGTTTAGACGTGTCGGCTTCTCCTGCGAGAGGTCCGAGGTTCGAATCCGGTCGGCGTGTACCAATGAGTTTTTTCTGACGGAAAAATATACGTGCTTACCTACCTACACCTGCAGCTTCACCGTTCGGAACCGATGTAAAATTGTAGGTCCCTTCTAGGTGGTAGGCACAAATTGCAGCGGACTGTGTTAGTACCACCGTACTGTATGTAAGATGGCCGCATCGCAGCCCCGACTGTGTTCTGCGCTAGTCCAGTATAGCCAGCGATCAAAAGGGAAGTCTCCTGTATGGCACCTACCTTCTCGGAGGTAATATTGGTTGGTCGGAGCATTTGCCCCTTTGACTCAGCCACCCATACTGAATTACATAAAAAAATAAGTAAAAACTGAAGAATATAAAATTATCAATATACTACACCTATAAAACGAAATTAAATTCTCAATATTTCACGTATGGTTTTACTTCTTAGTGTGGCATAATCCTTTAGTTGTTCAAGTTTGTCGTAGATTTATGGAGCTGATTATAATATTAATGCTGCAGGGTTTGTCTTTTTGTCAAGCATAATCGTAATCGTCAGCCTCGATAGCTCAGTGGTGCAGACAGTCAACTGTCGCTATTGAATGTTCAGCAACGCTGGGTGCGGTCAGTTCTTGGATGGGTGACCGCAGACCGCTGACCGTTGGAGGCTGACCGAGGTTCGGATTCCTCGTAAAACTGTAGGTCCCTTCCGTCCTAATCTTACTTGGTGGTAGGGTTTATTTAACCCGCCCGGATTGGCACCACCGCACTGAATGAAAGGTCGGCCGAAACGGCTACGTAAATAGTTTGTGTTTTCCGTCCAGTTCAGTGTAGACGGCACGACTGAAGGGAAGCACTGACGTGGCACCAAGTTCACCCGGTGTTATGGGCTGACATCACGGATGTTGTAGGTGATGTAGCCAACCGTGTCAGTTTCCATAAAAAAAATTTATAATTATATTACCTATATTATTCCTACATATTTTATAATTAATATATCTATGTGGCTATGGGGTCGGTACTTAAAAATAATAGCCCCACTGCATCTCTCCCCATGCATGTCGTAAAAGGCGACTAAGGAATAAGGACGCCACCTCTCACCTTGGCACGGTACTTCCACCGAGTCATGCAGCAGGTGGGTCTTCGTGCCTTATTTGCTGCTTGATCGATTGAATTTTGTTCGAATACTTTGCGAAACGTGGTGGTCGGTGTTGTGCTGTAATTTACCAGAGTTCTTGCAGCACAACAGCGATTACTCTGCTTACCCCGATTGTCGGGATGCAGCGTGTGTGATATGTATATGTATGTATGTATCTATGTGATGACGATGATGAAGGTGAAGAAGGTGATGCTGGTGAAGATGATGAAGGCAATGATGATGATTATGATGATTATGATGATGATGATGATGACGATGATCATGATGATGAATGCGATGAAGAAGATGATGATGGAGGTAATGATGATGATGATGATGGTCATAATGATGAATACGATGAAGGTAATGATGATGATGATGATGAATGTGATAATGATGAAGGTGATGACGATGATTACGGTGATGATGACGGTGATAATGATGATGGTAATGATGATGATGATGATGATATATGATACATAGTATATTGACCTAATATGGAGGAACCATGTCGAGTCGGCCCATTTCGTTTTGCACAGTGGCGGTGCAAGACCTAAATTTGATGTGGGCAAGATATATTTTGCGAGGCCCTCTCTGGTGGCACTGGATTTTATGGATTTTCACTGTTGAGATGGATTTCCGGTATACCGATCAAATCAAACATTTTGTCAGCATACCTTTCGTCGATAAAAGTAATCAATCATATTCAAATTGCAATAAAACAGTCTTCACTGCCTCTGTCCTGCTTTCCCATCTTGTGTCTGATAGATAAATGATAAAGGCTTTATAGTATGCTTTAGTTTGCCTTTGATTAAGTCTAAACATGTTTACTCGGGGTCTCTTTTAATAGATCTAGCAGCTAGATCTAAAATATTCAGCTAGATTCTAGATGAATATTTTTCATGAATCAAAGCTGCATGAACTTTCGAGGCGCGAGGCCCATCGGGCCGCGAGGCCGTAGGCGGTCGCCCACGTCGCCCACGCCTTGCGCCGCCTATGGTTTTGCATTATTTTAAACTTCCAAAATTGCTGTAACACAAAACACAAACGCACTTCAATGAATTATAGCTAACCATGTTTGATTTTTTTCAGCTAACCAATTGTGTAATTCTGCTGATCAAGCAATATTTTGTTAATTTACCGACAATATTAAGATTTCTAGCAGACCAAGTGTTACACCTGTTTTTTTATTTATCGCCGACAAAAATATTTTATGCCGACCAAATGCTATAACAGCAATTATTCATTTCATTTACCAACTTTTATGTTATCTATGAAAGTTAAGACTTCAATTGTACCTAAATAGAAGACGAATATGACGCGGTAGAAAGGTGAGATCCACGTGAGATCACAGGACTGTGATGATGAGCAAAAAACTACAATCAACCGAGCGAGAGCTTTCATACAAGTCTGTATGCCTTTCATTAGCCAACTACTCACAGCATCACCCGCCCACCCACCGGACCGGCTTCCATTCAGTCAGTCAGTCGCAGTCAGTCGCGAGACACGGTGCCGACTATCACGCGTCTCTTTCACTTTATCGTAAACATTGGAAAACATACGATAGTTGTAAACATCGTGAAATGGGCGGAAAACTTCCGAAAACCGGTATAGAATGTATAAGACAGCGTTGAAAAAACTGTTTGTCGACAATATTTTCGTCCGGTACAATCGCTACGGAAGAGTTTGAAAATCGAACGCCGCCGCCCGGCGAAACAGTTGAATATAGAATTGGGACGGGACGGGAGTGGAGCGAATTTTCAAAATTGGAATCACAGACGTTTAAAAAAAGACGTAGAAATGAAATAGTGAAAATTGCTGTTGGGCCGTAAATATTCTTTTAACGGGTTTGTGTTGTGGATTCAATGTGTGCAAAGAAAACACTTCGGAAAACTGAACAAGATTTTCGAGTTGTTTTTCAAGATATTTTGCGGATGTGAAAATACATTGCGGCAGAGTAAAGACCCAAACCGGAAGATCGAGTTTCACGTTTGCCTCTCCCTTCGCTCGGCCACAGGTATGTACGAATATGTATTTGGATATGTGGATATGTGGAGTTAGTATCTACTTAATGTGTGTGTGGCAAGTATTTACTAACAAGACTGCCAATAGGGAAAATGTTTTAGTCGTGATTCCAGTGAAAACGTGCCGTGCTAAGCTGTTTTAGTTGCATAAGTCACGAAGAAAATAATTTCTACAATAGATGGGTATTGTAATTATTGATGTCTGAATGTAGATAAATACAGTTAATAAACTTTCTAAAAGTTTGTATATCTTTTATTATTGATATAGGACGGAAAAGAGGACAGAAAAGTAGGACGGAAAAGAGAGAATTTAAAATAACAAAATATCGCTTTATTTTCCTGTAAATTAGTCGACATAGGTAGGTACCTAACGAAAGTGTTTTTTGATTTTGTTTTGTATAAAATGTAAATATTATATAGGCAAGTAACGTCAGTTTCCAAATTAAATATCACATTTAAATGCGATAATTTATTTCTACATCGCCGCTTTTTTATTTTAACTGAAAGCGAAACATGCGGCTTCGAGCCACCCATAAGGTGTCTAACGACGCATTCGGTCGTACCTATGCGGGGGTTGCGAATGCCATGCCGGCATGACAGGTGCCTATTTGCGCAACTCTTGGAGGACCCGAGACTGTACTTTGGGGAAATATGGGCAGGGGAGCGTTCCAGAGTTTGCCGGTTCCGTAGAGGAAATTAGCCCGCCCACTGCGAACCTGTTACAAGCAGATGTCATGCCAGGGTAATTTCTTCCTGCTCTAACAAGGTGCCATGCAGGGTTAATTCCCTGGTATTTTGTCTGTCTAAAGTTGCTTTTCTACTCACTGTTTCCGTCATTCCACTTTTGATTTTTTTTTGAGGATGCGACACAGATGGATGTCAGATGAAGCAACCGGTCCAACGAGTATCATCACATGTGTATCGAGTCTCCAGCGCATATTTACCAAGATCACGTTCGTTCTCACAAACGCAATCTTCTATAAAACGCAACGTCTGTCCGTCTCTTTGTCTGTCTGACTGTATGTTTGTATGTGTGTCTATCTGTCGGTCCATCTGTCCGACTATCTGTCTGTTGGTCTGTCTGTCTGTATGTTTGTCTGTATGTCTATCTGTCAGTCCATCTGTCCGTCTATCTGATTGTCTTTCTGTCTGTCTGTCCGTCCGTCTGTCCGTCTGTTTTTCTGTCTGTCGGTCTGTAACGAATAAGCACTAAAACGGCTGGACTGTATTGTCTTTTTCACTGATGGAAATTCGCATTACATCGGGGTAGTTTTATTTAAGGTCGTGTCATCATCTTATTGCTCCAAATGGATGAGCAGTTAAACCAAACCTTGCACGAAGCGCGGAAAAATAAAACCGCGACAAATACATTTCACAATGCGTGTAGTGTAGGCTGGTTATTTATTACCCGACTGCGAGCGCAAAGGAGGATAATTGGATAAAATTACAAATTTAAAAAACCCCCGACCCTTAAAAAGTCAAAAATAATTTCTGGTTACTTACATAAAGGAGTCGGGAGACCGCTAAGTAAATTCCCGCGCAGCTTTGAGTTTTTATATTTTATTTACTTAGCGGTCCCCCGACTCCTTTAAGTAAGTAAACAGAAATTATTTTTGACTTTTTAAGGGTCGGGGGTTTTTGAAATTTGTAATTTAACTTTTATTTCAAGCTTTTTTTTAAAAACCGCATGAAAATCGGTCCACTTTTTAACATAGTTAATTTTTTATTACTTAATTACTTGATTACAAACATAGCTAAGAACCATCCCGATTAAACAAGCTTCCTAATAAAGAAAACCGCATCCAAATCGGTCGATCCGTTTGGGAGCTACGATGCCACAGCCAGACAGACACACACACATACACACACACACACACGTCAAACTTATAACACCCCTCCGTTTTTTTCGTCGGGGGTTAAAAACAGGTCAAATGCATACACTATTTAACACGGGTGGGACTGTGAGTGCAATTTGGGTGTAGTGTACCCACGACAAAATATAACGACGAGACGCGACCTTCGGCCCAAGCTGGGCACCTAGGTCTGGTTTCTCAACTTTTTTTCGCCCAAAAATTGCTACTTGGGAAACAAAATCGTCTAAATCCGACAATGCCGCGAGCGAAGCTGCAGATAAAAACGAGTCTCCTCTTCGCTACTAAAATAAAACAGTACGTCTGTCTCTAACAGGTAAACTCCAAAACGTCCCAACGATTTACATGGGGCTTTAATAATGAAATCTGACCTTGGGATGGTTATTAAAGGCTATGATCATCATAGCGATATTTCTGTAAGGCGCTGAGCTTTAGAAACGAAAAAATTGCACGACTTAGAAAAAAAAATTACTGTGGATTTCTCAAAGAGATGATGTATGAATATGTGACGTAGTATTTTATTAGATTTACAAAAACAGTCCGCGTTTTTTTATGTAATCCGATATGGGTGGCTGAGTCGGAGGGGCCAAAGCGCATGCTCCGACCAGCCAATATCACCTCCGAGAAGGTAGGTGCCTTATCGGAGACTTCCCTGGATTGCTGGATATACTGGACTAGAGGAGAACACAACTGAGGCTGCTATGCGGCCATCTTACATCCAGTACGGTGGTATCAACCCGGTCTTAGCCTATAACCTAGTAGGGGCAAGGGACACCTTATACCAAATTCGTAAGCATAACCTATATTACCGCGAGTGGAGTCGCGGGCAAGAAGCTAGTTCTAGATAACGCGAACGTTTACTCCGCCGTTTTGACACGGAATCATAGATATCGAAGTCGGCAAATTAACATTTTATATTCATTAGAATCCACTTTCAGATTTCTGGTTTTGATGAAGCCGGAGGCGTGTTTAATTATTCTAATATTATATTCTAATATTCTATGCATAAACATTTGGCCAACATGTTGGCGCATAGTTGGCGCATAGTGGATATAAAATATGAAAAATTAAAATGTTGAATACAAAATGTACACACCAATGTCGTACAATAGGCGACTTAGTGCCATAAAACCGTCTATATCTATACTTTTGGGATTTGGGAGCAGATGTAAGAAGCCTTACAGAGTGTGGTTTCGCGAGGAGAGGGGTTTTTGGCTCTGTCGACTGTACCATTAGACCCTCGACACAGCCACCCATGTTGGTTTCACATAAAAAAAAGAAAACATTTTAAAGTTTGAAAAGATTGTATTCTAATAATGAAATTGAAGTCCATATTCTCACCAATGAGTGTTAAAGGTTTTTGAAGAATTTACATAATATAGGTACTCGTATATCACTCGGCTTCGGTGAAGAAAAACCTACGAGAAAACTTGTAGTCAGTCAGTCTGAATGCATCTACTACTGGACATACGCCTCACCAATTTCCCTCCAGTGCTCCCGGCCATCAAGCGGTATGCAACTGCTGCTATCCGCCGACGTACTTAATGTCGTCGTCCCACCTGGCGGGCGCTCTCCCCACACTCCATTTTCCTGCACACCTGTACAGTACACCAGTATTGTTATGTACACCGGTATTGTTATGTACAAGGGTGACCGGAATAAATTGCATTGTACCGTTAAGTTCGCCTTCTTAACATATACGAGTGTAAATCATAAAATACAACGCCACCATTATAATGTCGTGGTTAGTCGTTTAGCAGAAATCCTATGGAAGATGTGTCAATCAAAGAGTTCAAAATATATACACGCTATTTGTCAGCCTCGGTAGCTCAGTGGTGCGATCGGTCGACTGTTGTTCGTGATTATAAGCACACCTGGGCGCGGTCAGTACTTGGATAGCTGACCGCTCGATCGTTGCGGAGGCTGACCGCGGTTCGGATTCCACGTAAAACTGTAGATCCCTTCTTACCTTACTAGATGGTAGGGCGCCCGGTTTGGTACCAACACATCGAATGAAAATAGGTTGAAACGGCTATGTAAATAGTTTGTGTTTTACGTGCAGTTCAGTGTAGCCGGCATGGCCGAAGGGAAGCACTGACATCGTAACTAGTCCACCAAGGTGTCGCGAACTAAATACACACAATTTGCTCCAGGCGTTCACGTATCATGATATAACACCCCCCCGTTTTTTTCGTCGGGGGTTAAAAAATACGCGAGGTCATTCATTAGGTGTGAGAGTGATATACAGTATTTTGTAAGCTTGTCTTTGCACCACACCGTTAATAATAATCTGATCATCAATTTAGTTAGGTACTCCTTCAATCCTTCAGAATTCTTTGTATGCAATGTATGTCAATCTGGGTACATGCGATTTCCAAACAAACACTTCGTTGTTGACACCTCGCAAGGCCGTGCCTCACCTCGCGCGACACGAACGACGTCATTGTGTGGCACCTAGCATGGTACCTAGTCAGCGGTTCTTATAACCTGACACATTAATTCTTTTAACACGACAGTCAGCCTCGGTAGCCCAGTGGTGGGGTCGGTCGACTCTCCACTTTCTGGCAATATGAATGTTCTACGGGCGACAGGACTATATGGGTTGCTTGCGCGCCTCCCGTCTCGATCCGATGCTACAAGGTTACTGCCTGTGCGTCGCGGCGCGGTCAGTACTTGGATGGGTGACCGCTCGACCGTTAGAGGCTGACCGTTCTTACCTTACTAGGTGGTAGGGTTCATCCCGGCCGGGTTGGTACCACCGCACTGAACGAAACGTCGGTCGAAACCACGCAACCTAAAACATTACGATAACCATTAGACCGTGTTCAGTTCATCTCGGAAACAGGTGTAATGCCAACACTTCCCTCTGGTCGTGTCGGTTACACTAAACTGGACTCCGAACCGTGTAGGAACTCGTGTTCAACGTGCGTTTGATGCAAATTGTATACATTTGTAGATTATGTCGCGGACATGCCATTAAAACTACCACTGTTGAATTTTGCTTCATTTACTCCTATAAATAAATGATTATCTACTAATTAAGTAGAAACTGTATTTCAGTTCACAATAAACAATAATAATTTAGTTTAAACAATTTAACTAACGAATTAAAACTAAATTAAACCTAACAGAATTCTTTGGCGAAAATCAACCTTGGTAAACATCCTTCCAAGCATCCATCCCATCTTTCAGTAGGTCACAGAAATCTTACTTTTAAACCAGCTTCCCTCATCCCACCTCCACCTGTTCGCATTCCCGAAGCCCGCCATACTATCACGGAATACCATTTTGTCGTCCACAGAAGAATTTTGGAACTAGGCCGGCGCGGCGGCCGCCCAGTTGGGGTGACATAAAAAAAATCGGTAAAGTGCGAGCTTTACTCGCGCACGGAGGGTTCCTTAGATCCGCTATACCATGCCTCTCAAAAAACCATATCTGTCAATCCTTTGTCTTTCTACAATACAAAATATAAAAACCTGTGACGCCATCTATTATTCACTAGTGTGGCTTATCTATTCTTACCACGTTTATTGTATGGGGACCATTAATTTTTTTACTTTTAGCTGTTTTTATTATTTGTTGGCACATCCGCCGTATAATAAATAAAAATAAATTCAAGTTTCTGTACAATTATTGCCACAAAGGAAGTATTACTGTATCTGTGTTTTATGGTAAGAGGGTCAGACTCAGAACCTTCCTTAAAATAAAATGTCATTGGGTCCAAACCAGAATTTTTTTTTTGAAAATGGGTCCTTAAAAGGGTCGAAACCTTCCGAGATCAAAAAATCAACCAGCTACCTATTACGGTTCAAAAAATACAGCACTCGGACGGACGGACAGACAAACATACAGATAGACAGACATACAACGTAGGCTTAGCAATAGGCTTCCGTTAAGGTACGAAACCCTAAGCAACTGTAATCCTAAATGTAAATTCGGCTTTGGGGAATCGATTTATATTAATTGATTTAATTTTTATCACACCCATTTTGCGATAACAACATTAAAAAACCCGGCATAGCCTAAACACAACAACACAACAATCGTATACCTAATAGTTTTGTTTGAGCATAAAATGCCGTTTAAAAGTGGCTCATAGCACGCAGAAGCGGCTAGCACAATGCTTCGACCACACTCGAGCCTGGAATTTTTAGTGTTCCGTATCCGGTGCGGGACCCTATTACCTACGCCGTCTGTCTGTCCGTCCGTCCGTCCGAGGGCGCTGTATCTCATGAACCGTAATAGGTAGCCCGTTGAAATTTTCACAGAATGTGTTATTATGGCCGATATAACAACAAATAATAAAAATAAGAAAAATTAAAAAAATCACGGGTGTTCCCATAGAAGAAACTAGAAGAAACTAAAAAGTGTATGCGCGCGCGCCATCTACCGAAAAGGGTATGAAGCATTTTATCTAATCATGAATTTGAACTAATATGAAGCATTTCATAAACACGCCATAGATGGCGTGAAAGGCGCTCACCATGACATGGCGATACGGAACCCTTTATGCAATGACTTAAGGTTACATTTCGCTTTTCGAGACTGACGAGGACGCGATGACGCGAGTTAAAATTTTTTTACCCAAGCGCCGCTAAAGAAGTTTTCACTTCAAAAAACACAATAAAAACTACACTATCTGCTAATGTGTGTACCCACCACAAATTGCGCCTTTGTGAGCGAGTGCCTGGGATGGCGCCGCCGCGCCGCGCCCGCGCATCACGTCCACCTTGACATTTGCAGGCGGCTTCTCCTTTTTGAGGGTTCCGGTGTCGTCTGATCAAATACGCCTACCGGGCGTGGTCAGATAAGGATTCAGGCATTCCTTATATTAGTGTAAATTGGTGCAAATGCGGACTAATCCCTTGAAGATATATCTTCCACGATCCCACTTTTGTAGGTTTCAGACGTAAGTATAGTAGCAGCATAAAAATGGGGCTGCGGAACCGTAAATGTGATTTCATACAAACATATAAAACACTCTACTGCACTAGCTGAGAGAAACCCCAGAGTAATTGCTCCTCTAATGCATAATAGGATAAGTGCCTCAGAATATTAGAGACTTACAATGTGACAAGATATTCCGGCTCCAGGTAAAAAACCTCTTGTTAAATAAAACTGTTTACAAAATATCAGAATTTAACCCTACGCGAATACGTAAATAAATTAGCTACAACATATGTATCAACATTAAGAAATTATGTAAAACCGACTAGGTAGTACAAGACGTGGTAACAATGGGGAGTTCAATTTCAATTGTAATATCTGTTATTGTTACTGAACAAATAAATACAAATACATAAAATGGCGTGATATTCAAATCTAAAACCATATTTTAGAGACAAGTATCGCAATACAGTTTGGCCCAGCCGTGCCGTCTAGCTAGCTGAGACCACTGAGGAGCACATTCGGTCTAAGGGTCGATTGCAACAACACAGACTTTAAGTCCTCTTTTGCTCATCTTAAATACACCTTACAATAAAAGTCAGTAGCGCCATCGGTGAAATGCTGTCATTAGAAGCCTAAGCTGACTTAAAGTGAAATCTAGGTGTTCGGTCATTATTTACATCTGTCATGTATAGCGAATGAATAGCGTCAGCTATGGGTAGTAGTCAAACAGCAGGTTATAGATAGACGATATTGTAGATTTATTAAAAAATACTACATTGTGTTGCCATCTCTGCCATAACGTTGAAAAATAGAGATGACACTAAATGATTCCTTATTATTTGTTATAAAATGCTGCCACAGCGTAAACATTTATGATTTGATGAAAATAAAAAAAAAACGCACTATTAGCGATAACGACCGTTTAGGTAGAGGCAAGTTTGATCGTTTAGGCTTTTACCGCTGTTGCACATTATAGTAATGTCTTACTTTTGTCGTCGTTTCATTCCCCGCTCCGGAGACATTTAATTTTAATCAGGACTCGCGGAGTACCCTCCAGATCGTCACAGTATCGCGAGTCATGATGATGTCTTCGGAACGTGGGATTAAGTATTCTGCGGCGTGGGGACGAAACGTCGATAAAAGTAAGTCGTTCTTATGTTTCGCGTAACGAAAATATTATTGTAAAGGCGAGTCATTTTGTCTTGGTGCAAGGTCGTTAGTTAGCGGGTCTTTAAAGAGATTTAAGTCTCTATTGGCGAAATGGGCCCTAAGCTAGTCTAGACTCCTGAAAGCACGCCACGTTTCATGACACGCCAACATTCGTTCCATACTACAGACGTCTGTCGAATTTGATACTTTTTTTTGTGTTAAAAATAGTTATGAAATTGATTTACGACTGTTTTTCACGTGTACGAAAATACCCGGAATAAAGAAACTTAATATTTATATTGTTGAAAATAAGTTTTAGGCTTTTTCATGAAGAACCGAGGGAATAAAATAGTCTAGATATTTTCTACTAGGTGAGCCCGCGGGTCCGCTCACGTGGTTTCATATTTGACAATGCCAAATTGTTCTGAGAGTAGGAGACTTTGTTCACTTCATCTGTCCGACCCCACTAATCAGCTCATATGAATAATGGTTTTATGTGGGAGGCCCACGTCCAACAGTGGCATATAATAGAAGAGCTTGATTATGACTTAAGTTACCTATATCAATGACGTATCATTCTCTTTGACCTATATACGGCGAGTTGTGCACTTTATTTTCCAAAATTTCAATTACTTACTTTCGACCATACGACTTATAAAATTAACATTATATTTATTAAACATATTATAAAGATTATCGGGAAGGCAATTTCCGTCTAGAACTTACTTTAGTAGGCGCTTCGAGGTATAAATAAATAGAGGGGCGGCTTCATCAATATCAACTCTAATAATAAATCTGTAAGGGATGGTCATGGAGTAAGTTACTTTGTTTCTCGTTTTGTTTTATGAGATAGGAATTAAATTTTTTAGTTGATTAGCAACCTTACATGGAACTTAAATTAATTTTAGTCATTCAATATTATGAACACTAGAATTTGTATTTTTATTTACTGTAGGTGGATTAACTCTATGTATGATACTAAAATTAAATTGACGATTTTTAGAAATCATTTCTGTATATATGTTCCTCCATAACTCTTAAATCCGAATTCGATGTAACTTAGTTCAAGCACATTATAGACCTCAGATAGTCTCCTACTGGACACTATTACTAGGCTAAATAAAATTCAATTCCGGTTACGCTAAGATGTGGCTCTCATACAAACCGAATTGTTCCGCGCGCCGAAATAAAGGTGCGGTAGCGGGCTTACTTAATTTCTTCTTTTTAAATACGAAATTCACGCGAGCGAAGCCGCCGTCAAAAGCTAGTTATTAACAAAATTATCAAGCAGTGAACCAAAATCTATTGGGTAACATGAAGATCGTGCGAGTTCGCGATAAAAATGTTTTTAGGCCGCTGCCCGATGGTGTAAGAAGCATTGTTGACACCTGCGCGGTAGACTGGGTCTCATCTTCGCGTGTTACCGTGTTACTGGAGCGGTCGGTAACTGTTCGAAAGTGTTACATTGACTTGCTTGTGTAACATTATTAATCAAGTAAATTCTATTGTTGAAAAAAAAAACACTTCAAAATTATTTTTAGCGCTCCGTATCCACACGTATATTACATACTAGCTGAGCCCGCGGCTCCGCTTGCGTGAAATTCGTATTCCAAAGAAGAATGCAAGTAACTAAGGGCGAGGCCGTAGGCAGAGCTGCGTTCAGGTAATCGATAAACCTTCTTAAAGAAAGTAACCAAGGGCGAGGCCGAAGGCCGAGCTGCTTTCAGGTAAACGATAAACCTTTCTCAAATAAAGGAAGTAAGGGCGAGGCCGAAGGCCGAGCTGCGTTCAGGAAGACGATACACCTTCTGGAAGAAAGGAAGGAACTAAGTGCGAGGCCGAAGACCGAGCTGCATTCAGGTAAACCAAAAACCCTCTTCCGCCTTCGGGCCTCGCCCTTAAAGACTTCCTTTCTTCGATAGAATATAATATCGTTTACTCAATCTATTTATTTCATAAAAATAAAAAAGTAATATTAATAACTAAAGAATTAAACCTACCTAACAAACATTAAAATAACTATCAAAACGGGCATTTTCAAATGTTCTTAGAGCACTTGCGGCATTACCCCGCTGGATGGCATGGCTTACCCTTTGAATGAAGTACATAAGCCCTTGATGGCGGGACACCAGTTGCGTCAACCAGCTCAAGCCTCTTTTGGCTTCACTGCTCCACGGACCGAGGGTTTCAACCGCAAACGCAACAAATTCGAAATCTTGAATTATATTTCTATATTTGCTGCGTTTGAGGCTCTCCGCCCCAGCCTCAACTGCGCCAGCCGCTCTTGAAGATGTCCTAACGTGACTTGGAGCCAATGTGAGAACAAAAGTGGCGTCCCACATCAAAGAACTACCCTTAGTCCATAGCACTAAGGTGATAGCATCGGGCCTCTTGCCATCCAGCCGGGAATAACCGCGAGGTTCTAGGATGCACGGTATATTTGCCGTTAGAAGCGTGGACTTTATAATAAAATTTAAATTCAATTAACTCAATCTTAATATTAATTAACTTTATTCGAGATGGTTTAGCTTCTTCCTGAACGCAGCTCGGCCTTCGGCCTCGCCCTTAGTTACTTACTTTCTTCGAGATGGTTTATCATTTGTCAGAACGAAGCTCGGCCTTCGGCCTCGCCTTAGTGACTTACTTTCTTCAAAAATGTTTACCTTCTTCCTGTACGCAGCTCGGCCTACGGCCTCGCCCTTAGTTACTTGCTTTCTTCGAGATGGTTTTTCAATTATCCGAACGTAGCTCGGCCTTCGGCCTCGCCTTAGTTACTTACTTTCTTCAAGATGGTTTAGCTTCTTCCTGAACGCAGCTCGGCCTGCGGCCTCGCCCATAGTTACTTACTTTCTTCGAGAAGGTTTATGGTCTTCCAGAATAGAGCTCGGCCTGCGGCCTCGCCCATAGTTACTTACTTTCTTCGAGAAGGTTTATGGTCTTCCAGAATAGAGCTCGGCCTTCGGCCCCGCCCTTAGTTACTTACTTTCTTCAAGAATGTTTTTCTTCTTCCTGAACTCAGCTCCGCCTTCCGCCTCGCCCTTAGTTACTTTCATCGAGAAAGAATATCGTTTACGTGAGCGCAGATCCGCCTTCGGGCCCGCCTTTAGTTACTTACTTTCTTTTTTTAAATACGAATTTCACGCGAGCGAAGCCGCGGGCAACAGATATATAAATTTTATTGCACCAATGACAGCGACATAACTTCGACTTTCAATTATTATTTTTATTTATCAAACAATTTGTCACCGGCCAGCTCACGTCGAGATGACAGTTCTCCGTTGTCAACATGACATTTAAAATTGTTTTTTATCTTTACTTTGGATTACGTGATTTTTATTATATTTTTTAATTATTATGTTCATCCGGGATATACACTGTCACTATAAAAAGTTTCGTCAAATTCCGTTCAGTGGTTTTTGCGAGATGCGCGTACAAATAGACATTTTTGCATTTACGATTTTATGATATGTATAGAAAGAATAGATATGTATAGACTATTGTGTTCAAGTTATAAAAAAGAAGAACTGTGATTTTCGTTGTATCTACTTATTTTTAAATTTCGAATGAATATTTTATTCAAATTGTATTTGCTGCCAGTTCTCAAGATATAATTATGTACTTTGGACTACGTGATTTTAAACGCGCAATAATGTTTATAATTGTTAATTTTTTTTTATTTTTGTATTTTTTTTTTACGTATTATGTTAACCCGGCATATAAACTGCCACTATACAAAGTTTCGTCTAATTCCGTTCAGTGGTTTTTGCGTGATGCGCGTACAGACAAACAAACAAACAAACAAACAAACAAACAAACAAACAAAAATTTTAAAAACTGTTCTAACATGTTCAGTATCTCATTTTAAGCCACCCTGGTTAGTTTTTTTCCGAATACATTCAATGTACAGACTTTTTTACCTCTACGATTTTATTATATGTATAGATTTACATATATTACTAAACCTACGCCGTCTGTCTGTCTGTCCGTCCGCCAGACCGTAATAGCTAGCCGGTTGAAATGTTCACAGAATATGTGTTATTATGGCGGATAAGCCAATAAAAAAGGGGTCCCTGCACAAGAAACAGTTCTTTTTTTGTTTTTAGTGTTTGCTCTATAGTAAAAACGGTTACACATACAAGTGTCACACTTGGTGTGATTATAGTGCAAGCTCTAAAGTAAAACAACTAATAATAAAAACTTAAAAATAAAATAAAATATTATTAAAAACCTCAAGTCAACTTCTAGTGTCCGATACCAAATACGACTTCGGTGACGACAGAATAAGGTTCAATGTAGAACCGTGCAAGTTGACTGATCGCAAAAATTATGCGACATCATTCAAGAAGATGCAGTGGCAATAGATTGAAAATTTGAAAATAATATGTAACGGCCCGGTGGTGTAGTTGGTTATCGCGTTGGCGGCTCAAGCCAGACACCCAGGTTCAAATCCTGGTCGGGATGTATTTTTTCCAATGATTTTCAATTTGAATTCTTCTAATTAAAAATTAATAATAAAAACTGTCCAATTACGTGGTGGTACGGAACCCTCGGTGCGCGATTCCGACTCGCACTTGCCCGGTTTTTAATTAATTTAACATGTCTATCAATTGAAAAATCTTTTTACTGAACAGTGCTTAGAGCATCCTTTCTGTAAAGCTCTTTTAGGTTTGGCAGATGGGTTGTTTAGGCTGTGGTATAGGCCCCTCATCTGGGCGACTTTTGAATCTCGGAAAAACGAATGAGTTCATTGCTTACCAAATATATTGGGATGGCCCTGTACGCTGCTTCAGGAGAACATCGATCGCTCGAGTTCCTGAGGCAGTGTATCAATGTGGCCATCCAACGTGGTAATGCCGCTAGCGTCCTCGGAACCGTGCCCACATCGTATCACCTGGAGGAGGGTTACTAGTTTTCTTTTATAGGTTCATTAGTAGGTTTTATAGGTCTGTTAGTAGGTGGGATGGCTCAGCCAAATACCAGCTTGCGCCTTTGGACTCGATCCAGCGTCGAGCCGTGCGACTAGTGGATGACCCCGACGTGTCCCGCGATCTAGAACCGCTGCAACTTCGTAGGGATGTCGGCGCCCTAAGCGTGTTCTATCGCTTATTCCACGGGGAGTGCTCGGAGGAGCTGTTTAACGCGATTCCGGCGTCCCCTTTCCACCTCCGTACAACGCGCACTGGGCAGGGATTGCATCCCTATACGCTGGACTTACCGCGGATGCGTACAAATCGGTTCTGCAGATCCTTTCTCCACAGAACCGGCAAACTCTGGAACGCTCTACCTGCCCACATATTTCCCCCCAAGTATAGTCTTGGGTCCTTCAAGAGAGGCGTGAATGGGCACCTGTCAGGCCGGCATGGCATTCGCAGCCCCCGCCTGCGTCCGAATGTCCATGGGCGTCGCTAGACACCTTATGGGTGACTCGACGCCACATGTCGCGCTTAGTATAAAAAAAAAAAAAAAGGTTTTATAAGTAGGTTTATTTAATTTATTTATTTAGTTTTACATAGTTACATTTCAGATTTATTTTAGATTTAGTATAGTTTTTAATTTAATGTTATTATTTGTTAGTTGTGTATATGTATATTATTATGTAAATGATTTGAATAAAGATGAGTTGATTTATTTGATTATTTCGATAAATTTATGTTTATAGAAACTGTCATGGTTGATATTTACTATATTAGCCAAATACCAACCATGACAGTTTCATACTTTATTACACCCGTGATTAGTAAGAATCACAAAGATATATCGCAATGTCGTCAGCCTCGATAGCTCAGTGGTGCAGACAGTCAACTGTCACTATTGAATGTTAAGCAACGCTGGGCGCGGTCAGTACTTGGATGGGTGACCGCTGACCGTTGGAGGCTGACCGAGGTTCGGATTCCTCGTAAAACTGTAGGTCCCTTCCCTCCTAATCTTACTTGGTGGTAGGGTTTAACCCACCCGGGTTGGTACCACCGCACTGAATGAAACGTCGGTTGAAACGGCTATGTAAATAGTTTGTGTTTTCCGACCAGTTCAGTGTAGCCGGCACGATCAAAGGGGGAAGTTATGGGCTGACATCACGGACGTTGTAGGTGATGTAGCCAACCGTGTCAGTTTCCATAAAAAAAAAAAAAAAAATGTGCCCGTTTAAATTCTTTGTTTACTATTTCATAACTTTTTTATTCAACAACTAAGGTCAAATTGTACAAAGTCATAAATTCGAAAACTAAGGCAAGGTCTCAACTAGTCTGGAGTCAAATGTTGTTTTCCTTCGAACTCGACCTTTCGCCAAACTGGACCAAATTGCAATTCGGCTTGAATCGTAAAAATCGGACATAGATGACGGCTGGTTCCTAAACAAAATGGTTTTTGTTTGAGCATTATGCCGGTGTAGTACGTTCATTTGAAGAATGTTCCGATTTCTTTTATTTTATTTAAATTTTTAAATTTTTATTTATTTAAGTAATTCTGAATGGCTGGGCTATATAGAGTTTTATGCCGGTGAAATTCACTCCCCAATCTTCCAGAGGGATGATTTTACATCGGGCTGGTTCAAAGTGTAAGGTTAAGCTTCTTGCTTATTATACCTACATATATATATTTATATCCAAGGATCTCACCATGATCTCACCTTATTGTGTCCTTGAAGTAGGCATAGTAAGTCAGTCAGCGTGTAAGAGTCCACCGCTAGACATACGCCTCTCCAATTTTCCTCCAGTACTCCCGGCCTTTAGCGGTACTAAGCAGAGTAATCGGTGTTGTGCTGCAAAATACAGCACAACACCGACCACCACGTTTCGCAAAGCATGCATGCTGCATGACACGGTGGAAGAACCGTGCCAAGGTGAGAGGTGGCTATCCTGTCGCTCTTTAGCGCGGCGTCTTGTCCTTACCTCTAAGTCACCTTTTACGACATGCACGAGTACAGATGCAGTAGGGCTATTCTTTTTAATTACCGGCCCCACACAGTAGGGGAAAGAATGTACATATGAATACAAGGTGTAATTAGTATCTTTTTATAGAAAGTGCGACATGTGGCGCCGCCTATCACCCATAAGGCGCCTAACGACACCCGTGGGCATTCGGTCGTACGCGGGGGTTGCGAATGCCATGCCCGCCTGACGGGTGCCTAGTCACGCCTCTCTTGAAGGAACCGAGACTATACTCTGTGGGTAATATGTGGGCAGGGAGAGCGTCCCAGAGTTTACCAGTTCTGTGGAGGAAAGATCTGAAGAGAACCTGTATATTTTGTACCCTTCCTTCCTTTGAGATAACGAAACGTCATCGAAAAACGAATTGTTCACACGATCGAACGATACGATCTCGTGTCGCGCGGCGCCCCGGTGGCATGCAAACTATTCATTTCTACTCTCGCTTCACGCACACTATAAAATAACTTAATTGATATATTGTAACACTTTCGCGACGATCGAAACTGAGCCGATATAACAAATTGACGAAATTTCCGAATTTGATTTGACCTACAATTCCTTCGAGGAAAAATAAATTGAGTTAGGGTAACAAATTTTTCGCACGAAAGTGTAACCAAGATTTTCATTAAATGTCAGTTTTGGCTGGTATAAATTCGGTTTGTCAGAATTTGTGTACCAATTTATATAAGGTCGCACATGTAATTTTTTCTTGTAAGCACCGACAGTTAATTGAATTTTTTATTTTTTTTATGGAATCTGACACGGTTGGCTACATCACCTACAACGTCCGTGATGTCAGCCCATCACACGGGGTGAACTAGGTGCCATGTCAGTGCTTCCTCCTTTTGATCGTACCGGCTACACTGAACTGGTCGGAAAACACAAACTATTTACATAGCCGTTTCGACCGACGTTTCATTCAGTGCGGTGGTACCAACCCGGGCGGGTTAGACCCTACCACCAAGTAAGATAGTAGGGAAGGGACCTACAGTTTTACGAGGAATCCGAACCTCGGTCAGGCTCCAACGGTCAGCGGTCACCCATCCAAGTACTGACCGCACCCAGCGTTGCTTAACATTCAATAGCGACAGTTGACTGTCTACACCACTGAGCTATCGAGGCTGACATGGATGAATGATGATTTCCTGAATTTGGATGATTTCCAGATTTCGGGTCGTATACGAGTGCCTAAAAGGGTGACACAGGCGAATTATAGAAATGGAAATGACGCTTTAGTTCCCAGGGGTAGTTTCGGCGCTGCCGTCGCAATATTTTGTTATCTGTGGACAATGACATGGTGTACGGACCCATGTCTGTACCTACCCGGAATTTTTTATTTTATTTATTTATTTATTTTAGACAGGCCTAGGCTGATACGTCTCAATCCAGTTAAACTTTGTTGTTTTTGTCATTATATTGGTTTTTTTTATTTAATTATCGTTCTTGAGCGTTATTTATGACCATTACATAAAATCCGCCCACGCGGTGTAGTCTTTTTCTGCACTCATATTATAGAGAGGTAAAGTTTGTAAATCTGGATGTACATAGGAGGTAATCTCTGAAAATACGAGTACTCATCCGACTTCAAAAATTCTTTGAACGATATTTAGAATAGACCTTCAGTATGGACATAGGCAATGCGAGCGAAGTTGCGGGCAAAAGCTAGTCAATACTAATAATAAATCTGTAAGGGATAGCCATCGAGTAAGTTACTTTGTTTTATGAGATAATTTTTATACTCTTTTGTAGACTCTATGTATGATGCTATAACTAAATTGACGATTTTAAGAAATCTTTTCTCTATGTATGTTCCTCCATAACTCTTAAACCGATCATTCGATTTCGATTAAACTTAGTACAAGCACATTTAACTATACGTGACACAGGGTAGGCATTTAACTATACGTGACGCAGGATAGGATTCAGTTCCGGTTGGCTACGCTAAGATGTGGCTCTCATACAAACCGAATTGTTCCGCGCGCCGAAATAAAGGTAACGCAGGAACGCAGCTCGGCCTTCATTCTTACTTACTTACTTACTTTACTTTTTTCTTTTTAAATATGAATTTCACGCGAGCGTAGCCGTGGGCAAAAACTAGTTAGAAATAAAATTACCACCGCCGTTCGTCTGAAGGACATGGAATGATCTGAGCCTCATATTATGTCATACGATTCTTATAAAAAAGTGGATAGGTTACATCACCGTGGTTACACCAGCCCTGATGTAACGCGGGCGGTGCGGGAGTGAAAGTGACGAAGCCGACCGCGACCGGCCGCGCCCCTACCGCGCCCCTGCTCCACCCCCTCCGCGCCGGGGGCGCGCCCGTTACCGATCTGTGGCCAAAAGTATTGTTACACCGACGACACAATAATGCCATATGAAGCGCAGCGACATAGAACATGATGGCTTTCTTACCGGCCAATAATTTTGTTTATATAACGTGACTGACAGTCCACAATATCATCAGCTACACCCATGGTGCCTATTTGACGACTACACTGAACTGGCTGTAAAACATTATTTTTAACCCCCGACGCAAAAAGGGGGGTATTATAAGATTAACGCGCGTTTGTGTGTATGTGTGTGTGTGGGTGTGTTTCTCTGTGGCATCGTAGCTCCCAAATGAATGGACCGATTTGGATGCGGTCTTTTTTATTAGAAAGCTTGTTTAATCGGGATGTTTCTTAGCTATGTTTATAATCAAGTAATTGTTGGGGGGTTGTTTTGATCCCCTCCTAACCTAACCTAACACCCCCCCCCCCCTCCCAACTAACGGGCATGCCTATGATTAGAACTGTTCATCGCATTACGATATAATAGTAAGTATGCTATTGAATTATCATAAACTGCAAGCAACAATCGTGTCCGCATCACGCACATTCTTAACTCTACATACATCCATTCAACCGGAACCTGTCGTGTTGGAGGCGTTCGTACCAATTTTTGAGCGTCGCGTGCAGAGTTGCGAATCTACAATTATTGGCTTGCCGTGTTTGTGTCTTCGTGGCGTTTGCAGGCTGTTATTAGTATTTTTGTTAGCACTTATGCTTGAGTAGCTGATAGTCTCTTCGACTATGCGAGGTTCGGAGTTTTTTTTTATGGAAACTGAAACTGTTGGCTACATCACCTTACTACATCCGTGATGTCAGCCCGTAACACCTTGGTGAACTAGGTGCCGTGGTGCCATGTCTGTGCTTCCCTTCAGTCGTGACGGCTACACTGAACTGGACGGAAAACACGAACTATTTACATAGCCGTTTCGACCGACGTTCCATTCAGTGCGGTTGTACCAACCCGGGGGCGGGTTAAACCCTACCACCTAGTAAGGTAAGAAGGGAAGGGACCTACAGTTTTACGTGGAATCCGAACCACGGTCAGCCTCCAACGGTCGAGCGGTCACCCATACAAGTACTGATAGCGTCCAGATGTGCTTATTATGATCACGACCGACAGTCGACACGACACTTAGCTACCGAGGCTGACAGGTTGGTATAATATATTGTTAATATAAACATTTCATTCTTTGGTAAAGGAACACTCCTCAATTAATTTGTCGTCTTTTCATGGGGAGTGCTCTGAAAGGCCGTTTGTGTTGTCGCTCTGTCTTGCAACGTCCAGCAATCCAGGGAAGTATCCGGTATCCCACCTACTTTCTCGGAGGTGATATTGGCTGCTCGGAGCATGTGCTTCGGCCCCTCTGACTCAGCCACCCATACCGGATTACAGAAAAGAAAACCCTGGCTGGCCCACTGTCAATTTTTTTGTTTTCTTTATACCGAAGTAAAAATTCCTTATAAAAACGATTAATTCAATATTTTTTCATTGCTGCCGAACTGGGTGGCTGTGCGCGAGGTCGGAGCCTCAGGCGCAGCCAATTTCACCACCGAGGAGGTTCCAATCCGGCTTCATTTCGTTACAATAATGTATTTACCGTGTGCGGTCGGTACTTAAAAAGAATAGCCCAACTGCATCTCTCCCGTGTATGTCTTAAAAGCCGACTAAGAGATAGGGACAAGTTTTATTGATGATGCCGTGCTAAAGGGCGACAGGATCGCCAACTCTCACCTTAGCACGGTCCTTTCACTGAGTCGTGCAGCAGGTGGGTCTTCGTGCCTTACTTGCCGCTTGATAGTTATCTTGTCCTAATACTTTGCTAAACGCGAAGGTTGGTGTTATGCTATCATTTACAAGAGTACTTGCAGCACAACACCAACTACTCTGCTTACCCGGATGGTCGGGATACAGCGTGTGGTGATTTTGTATATTTTTGATCAATCAAATATTACAATTTCAACATCTGAAATTAAAACTACCTACGTCCAACTTATGAAATGCCTAAAAAGTCTAAACTACAAAAAAAACCGGCCAAGTGCGAGTCGGACTCGCGCACTGAGGTTTCCGTACCGTCGCGTAATTGACCATTTTTATTATTTGTTGTTTGACTTTTTAGAGTTTGCACTATAATCACACCAAGTTTGACGCTTGTATTGTATTACCATTTTTACTACAGAGCAAAAACACACAAAAAACACGTTCCTTGTATGGGAAACCCGTAATTTTTTTTACTTTTTTTGTATTATTTGTTAGGATAACTCAGATACTTCAGACCATCTGTAAGTTTCGGTTCACCAACAAGACGGATGGCTCGGCGCTGTATCGAGTCCAAGGACGCAAGCAGTTAATGGGGACTACCTACCATCCCAGATGTGACTGCAGTGCTCCATCACCGGCCTAATCTGTTTTGTACAAAAGGAATGATTGTGAGAAGAACCGCTGATTGCGGAAAAGTATTCCCAATTTTCTGGATGCAGCTTTGGCCTTAGACTCGATTAGTTGCCGTAAACCAACGTCTTTGGAAATAGTGGTGTCCGGGAGGTCCAGGTGCTCCGAGACAGGTACGACGCTGCCTTGGAAACTAGCTTGGAAAGTAAAGGGATCGACCTTAGCAGAGCAGATAATTCGCAGCACTGAGTCTTGCTAACGTTGAAGTCGACAAGGTTCTCCTGCCCCAATAAAGCTACCTAAAAAAAAGTCGGGGTACATGTAAACAAACTGAAGCTCTAAACATTTTCGCCTAAAATACATTACTTAATTCACCCGTCCTTATTAAAGCCAACATAATGGCGTATTCACAATGAAAGCGTAATTTCATTGCGGATAGGAAGTGCGATCGAGCGGAAATTAGTTCCACGGTTCATTCGCAATTCGGCGTGGGAGCGTGTGTGACCTTGACTTTATGGGGACAAATTTGTTTACGCCCTAGGACTACGATTAGGTATCATTGTATGGTTTCGATCGTGGTTTCGATTTACTAAAATTGATTCGATGTCGATTAGAGATAGATTCTAGATTCGTTCGAAAGAGAACATTGGCGCTACACCGTCGTACACATGAGGTCATGCTGAAAGATGATTCGGCGTACCGTATTTTGTGTACCCGGAATATATGCGTCGAAATGTGTGCCCTTAAAATAGATAAAATCAGGCTACGATGGTAGGGTGCATATATGATACCTCGACGCATTACTGTTATTACAAAATCCCGTCTTATTTAAAGATAATAGTATTTTTGATTTTCGACGTCCTATTCATTACTTACCGACAAGTTATGGTAGAGTGCGCGCGATTCTGTCAACATTTTGAATGAAAATCATTAAATAAAATACACAAGCAAGTGAACAAGAAATCGAAAACAAACGTATGTTCTCCCAAATTATTTCCGCCACTTTGGAAGTAAGTGGCAGAAATTAAGTCAACCAAATCGCCAACTAATTTGGTATTTTCCGACAAAAGATAGACAACGCATAAAATGGCCGATGATGCAACATGCGTTGTTAGAGTCACGTGGCACCAAGATGGCGACCGTGAGATGAACACACCTGATGCTAATTTGGGAGACACTGACGCTTTATTGACAATATTGGTTATGCCTAATCCTTGTTATTGGCCATTTAGCTAATTACGTTTACTTAAACTGCGTTTTACGCCCGTCGAATGAGCCTCGGTGCTATATTATGTTATATTAGCTTTTACCCGTGGCTTCGCTCGCGTAAGCCCGCTACCGTACCTTTATGTCGGCGGGCGGAACAATTCGGTTTGTATGAGAGCCACATCTTACCGTAACCGGGACTAAATTTTATTTAGCCTATCCTGTGTCCCGTATAATCAAATGAGCTTAAACAAAGTTTCATAAAATTCGTATGATCGGTTTAAGAGTTATGGAGGATCATACATACATATATACGAAAATATTTCTAAAAATAGTAAATTTTGTTTTAGTATCATACATAGAGCCTACAGACGCAGTATCTCATAAAACAATGTTACTCCATGACCATCCCTACAATACGTGAAAGTTCGCCCGATAGAAAAAAATGTTAAAATTACCTCTAAAAAATAGAATGTATTCGTTTTGTACCTAAGTCTAATTTAAAAAATAATAGGTAATATAACAGCCTTACGTTTAAAAATAATAGTATGTATATACAGGGTGTTAAAACGGCGAGTGCATTAATTTCGCCAGCGCAGTCCTCATGTTTTTCCTAGACAAAAAAGTAATTAAAGTTTTTTTCTAAAGTGTCTAGTTTTCGAGATATGAATATTTGAAATGTATGTTTTCGTCTAGTGTAATTTAACGCGTGGTTGCCGCTCCGCACCCTCCGCCTGCCGACCTCCAGTCCTCCAATCACAAAGCTAACCCCCGCCCCTCCCGCCAACATCTCCGTCCTAGGCGCTCACATCTCACCCTTTCTTCTCCCCTCCGCGCCGCCCTGTTGTCATTAGATCATTTTTACACTAAAATAATCAATTAGTTTGTATGAAAACTGTAACTTTTTATTTAAAGTGAATTCATAAAAAAGTTATTTGACTTTTTTGTTACTCTTGATCCCAATAATCATTTCCTAAATTTAATGTACTCGCCGTTTTTACACCCTGTATACAGTATTAAAATAAATATTATTTGTACCACTTACCGATGTAAGGATATGTTTTCTGCGTTCCTTCCGCCCTTACTTCCATAATTAGGTACCCATTGTTTGGCTCACGTGTCGATACAATTAATAATAACACAATCCAATACAATGTTAGTAATTTTTCTTTGATAAAAACCTAACACTAATGACACCAAAAATAGGCGTCAGCGAGAAATTTAGGTCCGTGAATGAAATGTCAGTAACACTAATGATAATACAAATAGTCTAGTCTTGTCTCGTTCTAACACAAACGATTTACATTTATATGAAAAATGTACTCTATAATATACGAACTCTACCAACTTGTCTCTTTCGCACTAAATTCATATTGCATCTCTAGAGTGTACTTGCTCTTAGGGCCAACCATAAAACATTGAACCCCTAAAGAGACGCCCCACTGCATCTCTCCCCGTGTGTACCGTGTGGGGTCGGTACTTTAAAAGAATAGCCCCACTGCATATCTCCCCGTGTATGTCGTAAAAGGCGACTAAGAGATAATTACTAGGATTATATTACTAGGTGGTAGGGTTTAACCCGCCCGGGTTCGTACCACCGCGCTGAATGAAAGGTCGGTCGAAACGGCTATGTAAATAGTTAGTGTTTCCCGTCCAGTTCAGTGTAGCCGGCACGACCGAAGGGAAGCGCAGACGTGGCACCAAGTTCACCCGGTGTTATGGGCTGACATCACGGATGTTGTAGGTGATGTAGCCAACCGTGTCAGTTTCTATAAAAAAAAGAAATAAAAGAACCCCTAAACAGACTGAAAAGTTAGGTGTCGGCAGTAATCGCGCGAATCGTGTGTGGGGTAATTTTGAAATAGCTATCACAAAATGAGGCGCAGTATTCGTGTTGTTTTGATTAGTACCTACTGATGTTTATAGTATGATTGCGCGTGGCGAGTTGAATTTGCACACAAATGAAATAATAAATTAATGTGGGTGCATAATTTTCCAATAAAGTGGAAAATTGATGCGACGCCGATTGTATCGAAACGAGTCGTTATACCTGTTTTCTTGTAATCATCAATTGTTTTATAAGTACCTACTTACGTAGAGCTCACATTAAAGATTTTTTTTGCCGATGAAGCCTCAATACAATGAGGTTATTTTTGCATAATTATTTTGTAAGCGGTTGAAGTTTTGTAAGGAAAATTAATTGAACATTGACGAAGAAGCCTCTTGATAGGTTTTTACTTGTCGTTACAAAAATCGATGCTTACAAATAAATGTTTACTCAGATTTTTAGGTACCCCGTATGGAAGCTGTACTACCAAGCCTACAACATCTATCTGTCTGTCTGTCTGTCTATCCGTCTGTCTGTCCGTCCGTCTGTCCGATGGCTGTATCTTTGAAATCGTAATAGCTAGGTAGTCGGTTGAAATTTTACAGAATATGTTTTTTTGGCGGATGTATATAACATATGATAAAAAAAATTAAGAGTGAAAAATGAAGGCCGAAAAATTCCACTTCCGAGAAAATAGATGCCATACCGGAGACTAACCTTGTTGGCTTTCTTGGCTCGATATACTGGACTAAAGGAGAACTCAGCCGAGGTTGCTATGCGGCCATACTTACATCCAGTACGGTGGTATCAACCCAGTCGGCTGCAATTCGCCACCGGCCGGCATGGTATTCTCAGCCCCCGTAAATATCCGAATGCCCGTGGGCGCCGCCGTCGGACTACACCTCTGCGTTAGTCTGGCGCGCGCCATATGTCGTGTTTCCCATAAAATAAAACCTAGCAAGTGGCAAGGGAATATTAGATTGGGGAAAGGAAAAGGTATATATATTCCGAGATTTTTCGCAATCAATCATCTATTTGACACTTGGGGATATTGGATTTCTAGAGATATGCCTCTTGGGAGGTTAAGTAAGTGTGAAATTGTTAGTTATTTTTTTAATGGAAACAAACACGATTAGCTACATATCACCTACACCATCCGTGATGTCAGCCCATAACACCTTTGTGATCTAGGTACCATGCCACTGCTTTCCTTCGGTCGTGCCGGCTACACTGAACTGGACGGAAAACACGAACTATTTACATAGCCGTTTCAATGTGATAATGATAAATAAACTCATTTTTCGTCAACACGTGTCCCGCGCCATCCAGTGCAGCATCTAACACGGAATCCTAAAAACGTACTTTCATGCGTACATTTACCAATGTGAGTTAGGTACCTACATACATTGGTAAATGTACGTACGTACCTATGTACATTTCATGAAAAATATATTATGTTCGATTGCAGAATAATATAATTTCCACACCACAGGCTTCCTGCGTCACTTTTAAAACATCAATCAATAAGTATATTCTAATAAACAAAACATTTAAAAGGATAGAAGAGTCTGCTCATCGAGCAAGTGACTTCACTTCATTGAAAATTGTGTGCACAAAATCTAAATTTATAATCTTTTCCTCTTGTGGACTCGTTACAACGGCAACGCGCGCCGTCTAAGTATGTAATTGTGTGCATTGTGAATTTTTTTATGCAATCCGGTATGGGCGGTTGAGTTAAAGGGGCCAGAGTACATGCTCCGTCCAGCCAATATCACCTGCCCATTCTATTAACTTTACGAAAAAAAAGCGTATGTGATAAACTCGCCTGCAGTTAATATTTTATTTTCTTCTGTTAAATTTGCATACAATTTATGACAATGGCGCTTCTATGTTTTTTAATTTCTTTGTTAATACTCAAGTGTCCACAGTGCTTATAAGCTGGGCGGGCGCTGCGTATCATCACTTTGTATACAGCTATTTATAACGCCTTGTGCCTAACAAAAGGTGTTTTCAATCGCTGACGCAAGCCTGTATGTGTATACAGTACAGTGTTGTACAGTTGGTGAGACAATAGATCAAAGGTTACGTTTTTAGGGTTCCGTATACGTACGGAATCCCTATTACTGAGCATACGCCGTCTGTCCGTTCTATCTTTAAAGGGTCTTGAATGACCCTTGCTGTTGAACCGTAATAGGTAGCCGGTTGAAATATTCACAGAATATTTGTTATTATTGCGGATATCACTATCTGATATTATAGTTTTCACTATAATTTTCACCGTGTGGGGCCGGTACTTTAAAAGAATAGCCCCACTGCATCTCTCCCCGTGTATGCCGTAAAAGACGACTTAGGGATATGACTCCCTTCTTATATTACTAGGTGGCAGGGTTTAACCCGCCCGGATTGGTACCACCGAACTGAATGAAAGGTCGGTCGAAACGGCTATGTAAATACTTTGTGTTTTCCGTCTAGTTCAGTGTAGCCGGCACGACCTAAGGGAGGCACTGACGTGGCACCAAGTTCACCCGGTGTTATAGGCTGACATCACGGATGTTGTAGGTGATGTAGCCAACCGTGTCAGTTTCCATAAAAATAAAAAAAATCACACCAAATTTTTGCGCTTGTATGTATTTTTACCGTTTTTACGATAGAGCAAAAACAATAAAAAGTTTTTCTATTAAGGGAGTTCCCTTAATATATCATAAGCGTAAATCCAAGATTCATTCCCACTGATAATGTCAAACTCTATGGTCATAAACGTTTTTGACTCACCTCGGCCGAATCGCTGCAGAGTTTTACGACACCATCTAACATGAGCTATTTTTTTGGTCATAGCTAAGCAAATGTGGTATCCAAGGAGAGATTAACCGAGCTCTTCGTGGAAGATTCAATTGTTATCCCTGAAATACCTACAGATGCTTCAATCTCACGGTATTTCACATGACGATCTTCGACGATCAGCCTCCTCACAGCGTCGATTTTCTCTTGGTTCATGGCGGTTTTGGACGACCTTCGCGTGGTTTGTCACTGCGTGGGCAATCCAGTCACGTTTTAATTCTAAATACCAGCATTGTATAGTTCAATCAAAGCCACGGTGTTTTATTACTAAAAACAGAAGTCAGCATTAATTAATTATCTTCGAAAGTTGTAGAAAATTATCGCACGTTAATTTTCCTTTCAGATCTCCATTTTCACAGACTTATCAACTTTGACCAGACGTTGTTGTAATAAAACGGTTCGGTCGATCAAAAACCGTTCTTTTGTTTTCGGCTTCTAAATTCAAAAAGTTTAAAATGTTACTTGTTTTTTTTTTGTAATCGCGGAAGAACGACATGACTTAAAAGGCTGCCTGCGTACGTAGGTACTAATTATATACGCTGAACTTTATCCAGTGTAAAAGAATTTTAGTACTCTGACCCTTAATCACTCGATATCGGCTTTCTTTTGTTTCTTTCGTTCAGTGTACCGATTTATGCAGCTACAAGGTGTATCGATGGCCGGATCAAGTAAGTGTGAACTCTATTCAAATTCGGCGATATGTTGCGCAAGATGCATTGTTTATGGATTGTTTAATTATATGTCCGTTGAAAAGATCATTGTTATGAGATTAGGTAATATTCCCCTCTGTACGGTTTTGAAGAAATATAAAGCGAGTTGCGAATGGCCGGTATAACAACAAATAATAAAAATAATAAAGAGTAAAAAACTCACGGGGGTCCCCATACTAGAAACTAAAAAGTGTATGCGCGCCATCGACTGAAAAGAGTATAAAGCATTTTAACTAATACATAGATGGCGTGAGTGGCGCTGACCATGACATGGCGATACGGAACCCTCGTTGCGCGAGTTCGACTCGCACTTGTTTATTTATTACTCTCCATACTTCATTATAAAGTAAGCGTATCATGACGGCACGCCACATGTGTAATTGTACAGCTGTTTTGTAGTCTTATATCAACTTGTTCAAATTGCAACTTTTCAGTGTGTCCCCGCTATCAGTCGTTCGCGGTCGACGTTTTTCACTGTCGTTATTTACGATGAAAATCATAAGCCTTCAGTTATCATGAATGTGTGTTCAATTTGGAAATTGTTTTTTTTTTAATACAATATCTGGGCGTCTACACCTATCTACATAGATAAACTAAAAAAAAACATTATCTAAATACAAAATTTCATCCAAATTGTTGGAGCCGTTTCCCAGAAACCAATTTAATATAAGTTTCGCTCGCTTTAAGTAATACGATATTGTTCAATTTTACTGGTTTTGTGGTAAATTACAGTTAGTCAGTCAGCGTGTAAGCGTCCACTGCTGGACATACGCCTCTCAAATTTTCCTCCAGTCCTCCCGGCCTTCAGCTGTACGAAACCTTTGCTTTCCGCCGACGTACTTCATGTCGGCGTTCAACCTGTTAAATTACAATTACTAGTGGTTTTGTGTTAAAGTACAATATTGTTAAATTTGAATGGGTTTGTGTTAAAGTACAATATTGTTAAATTTTAATCGTTTTGTGTTAAAGTACAATAAGTGTTCAATTTTGATAGTTATGTGTTAATGTAAAATATTGTTAAAATTTAATGGTTTTGTGTTAAAGTACAATAGGTGTTCAATTTGGATAGCTTTGTGTCAAAATGAAGACTGATTTGTCTAAAGAATCGAGATACAGGATCATAAGGTGAGCAACCCATCTTCCTAATGACATGGTACCTACAACAATTTCTGTAAATGTCTTTAATGTAAACACGAGAAAATCTTTTACTGGTTTAGTAATTTATATGAAAAACCGCTGGTAACTATATGTATGTACTATAAACTGTTGATTTCCCAAATATATAAAAATTAAAAAATTACAATTAAATAAATACATGAAAATTACGACGGTGTATACTCGCTCTCTGCGCTAGGTACCTAAGGTGTTTTTTTTTTGCTACCTCACATAATACAACAGCCATACAAGATTTGTGATGTCACTAAGGGGTTGTTCTGTCAAGAGACAAGGCGTCGTTCAGTGGAGAATAATGTTTGTAAATGGTCTGAGACTATAGCCGCCTTGGTGAACTAGGTGGCATGTCGGTGCTTCCCTTTGGGCGTGCCGGCTACACTGGACTGGGCGAAGAACAGGAACGTTTTGCATATCAGTTTCGACCGACTTTCAACCATGTAGTAAGGTAAGGGATCTACAGTTTTACGTGGAATCCGAACCACAGCCAGTCTCAACGGTCACCCATCCAAAGTCCAACCGCGCCCAGTGTGCTTAACATCGAGGTTCGAGCATCGATGCATCGCACCACATAGTTTCTTATTAGCAGTTACTCCCAGAGCCGTTGTAAGTTGACATTCGGAAATAACACACCAGACAGTAGGTTTGCCAGGTGCCCGGGATTTCCGGGATTGTCCCGGACTAGGCTCCAACGTTCCGTGTCCCGCGTGAAGGACCATTTTGTCCTGGAGAGTGCAATTTGTCCCGGGCAGAAAAATATGTTTGCAGGTACATGCGACTTGACGTCGCGCAAAGAAGCCGGCGAACAGAAGTCCAGATGCTGATAGATGACTCCAATTAGCAACTCACAAAAAATATTAATCCTTATTCCTTACCTATAATAAAATCCAACGTCTGCTTTCTGTCTGAGTGTCTGTCTGTCCGCTTATAACTCGAGAACCACTGAACCGATTTTAATAAAACAAAATTCTACGGATAGCTTGATTCTTTCCATCAACTATAGGCTACTTACTATCACGCTAAATGGCTTATGAGGTTAGCAGTGAAGTGAAATATGAGAGCGGGCGGAGCCGCGGGCACAGCTTGTAATTAATGTAAAGGAAGATTCTACGTTAATTTTACTGTATTGTTGCTTAATAAAGTTATCTATAAAAAAAAAACGCTAAAAGTTCACCGTAAAAGTTATAACAGAAAAATATTGTCGTTGCATTTGTCCACCTTATTTATGAAGGACCGCAGCAGGTAGTAGATATGTCCCGGAAAGGCTAACATCAGATCTGGCAAGCCTACGAGACAGAGAATCCATCGACAGCTTTCATCGAATGGAACAATATTTATTTTAAATTACCGGTTAAACACCCTCCATCTCGCCTTGTCGCTACATGCCGTAGACTCTTACGTTCTCTACTATATGATAAAATGTATGAAGTAACGCGTCAGATGGAATAAGATGGGGTCTACTTTCTATTCTCGTTTGCTCAACCGATGAATTTTGGTTTGTCCGTGTGTTTACAATGGCGGCACTTATCGTCACATGCGTCTGCGCACGAATCTGTTTGTTTTATTATATTATCCGAGCGTAATGCTTTTTTAAGCATACCTACGCTTTTCTTCG
Organism: Nematopogon swammerdamellus; assembly: GCA_946902875.1. NCBI lineage: Eukaryota > Metazoa > Arthropoda > Insecta > Lepidoptera > Adelidae > Nematopogon > Nematopogon swammerdamellus. The sequence continues at coordinate 4,740,885 of OX336356.1, read as the reverse complement.
TAAGTTGGTCTTATTTTTAATACGTAAAAAATAAATAGAGGTTTTGTTCTTCTCCGATATACGATATTTAATCTACTGAACCGGTGAAATCTGGAACGCTGTCCCCACCCATATAACATTATTATTTTTTTATAGAAAGCGTGATATGTGGCGCATGGAGTGCGTATATCCTTATAAATAAAGCGAAGTATTCAAAATCAATACTAATAATAAATCTGTAAGGGATGGTGATGGGGTACGTTACTTTGTTTTATGAGATATTGCGTTTGTTGACTCTATGTATGATACTAAATCTTCAATTGACGATTTTTAGAAATCTCTTCTGTCTGTATGTATGCTCCTCTATATAACTCTTAAACCGATCATCCGAATTCGATGAAACTTAGTACAAGCACATTTAACTATACGCGACACATGATAGGCTAATTCAGTTCCGGGTACGCTAGGATGTGGCTCTCATACAAACCGAATTGTTCCGCGCACCGAAATAAAGGTACGGCAGCGGGCTTACTTACTTTTTTAACACGAATTTCACGCGAGCGAAGCCGCGGGCAAAAGCTAGTGTATTAAATAAAAATGCTATTCTATTATATTACATACCGTGCTCTTCATTCAAAAGCCCTGCGGCAGTATTCTGAGGCATGCACGCTGTGTTGCAAGTTATTAACTACAATATGCATTTTGAGTACCTACCAAATTGGCCAGCCATTGTTTGCGGCATTGCAAGCAAAGCTAACTTTTGACAGTTCGGCACGGAGGAGCTCTTATGCTTGCGACAGAGTCCGCGGGCTCTGAAAGCGACGACGACGTTTGCTTATGGGCAGTTTCGTGAAGGTGCAAAGTGTAAATGTGTACATCGACGGCGGGGGAACTGCCGTAAAAAAAAGAAGCACAACACCGATTACTCTGCTTACCCCCTATTGTCGGGATACTGCTTGTGGTGTGTATAAAGTATTTCTTTTTTTTTTATTTTTTTATTATGGATACTGACACGGTTGGCTCCATCACCTACAACATCCGTGATGTCAGCCCATAACACCGGATGAACTTGGTGCCACGTCAGTGCTTCCCTTCGGTCGTGCCGGCTACACTGAACTGGACGGAAAACACAAACTATTTACATAGCCGTTTCGACCGACCTTTCATTCAGTGCGGTGGTACCAACCCGGGCGGGTTAAACCCTACCACCTAGTAATATAAGAAGGGAGTCATATCCCTTATTTCTATCTATCGATTCTATCTATTCTTTCTTTCTTTCTACACGGTGTTGCAACCCCAACCGTAAAACCCGAAAGGGGGTGATTCTCTAGGTGAAATAGAACAAATTTTGTTCTATGACTTTTTAATTTGAAGAAAAAAAATTTTTATTTCTCCATACATCATCTGAATCATACATTTTGAGAATAGGTATTCAAAATTTGTATGGAAAAAAAAAAAATTTTTTTGTTGCAAAAATTTTTTTTTCGCCACAGAAGTTGTTTAGTTTCACATATAGAATAACCCCCTTATATCAGTTAAAAATATTACGGGGGCAACCGGAACACCGTGTATATCTCAAATCTTTAAAATATAGGGTGCGGTGTTCATTTTCCCACAAATATCTTCGTATAACGTAACCGGTTTCCTTTATCGGCTCTCACCTGCTCATCTCTTATTTAAACTTTATTGTCGATTGTGTTTTCTATTGTATAATGTTGTTGTGTATGTATGTAAAACTACCGACTCACAGCTTCCTAGTGACATAACGAAAGATCGACGAGCCGATAGGTCGACGTAGGAGAAATGAAATGATCGACACTATTTTGCCACTATTGACTTGATATTATTGTCAAAATCATAATCGTATCTTTTGGCTTCGCTCTTGTCATGTAAAAAGCATATAGTAATGAAGCTTGGTTGGTATGGTTGGTGATATAATAATCGTGAAGTTTTGAAGCTAAACATGAAGATCACCGAAAAACGTAACTCTAGAATGCACTTCGTCCCGATGTGTTTCCTGCAGTGTATGACTTAGGATCTTTCAAGAGAATCGTAAAAAGACATCTCATCTGTCACGCCGGAACAGCATTTGCAGCTCCAGTTCGAAACCTAATGCTTTTGGGCGTCGTCGTCGGCACAACAATTCACGCTGACGGCGGCGCCAAATGTCTCGCGTATCCATAAAAAAAGTTAAAATTATCGGGTTTTTGGCACACGCAAAAGGCAGTGAGACAGTTTCGTGTGCATGAGGCACTCGCTTAGCTAGGACGGTTGTGTCTCCGTTCGTAAACTGTTGTTTCATTCTGTTTTCGTTGCGTGCTCGCGAACATTGGATCGGCTGCTGTGCGTGGCATCACGCGTTATAGTTGGCTTCCGTGGCAGATGAACAAATTTATGTTTGTCGATCGTGGCGTCAGATTAAGTGCTGCAGAGCAAAAGCTACCCACCTTAGTTACTTTAGGGTGGCTTCCTTTTCACTCGTTCTCGAACTGTCTCTAGTAGCTGTAGACGGCATCTTACAGTCGTACGCCTATGTAACTAGATTTTGGGTCCACTGTAACTAGGTGGCGCCACGAATTAAATAATAAAACATAATAATAAATAAGAGGACCGTGAATTTGAATATCATAAGTTTAAAAAAAAAATATTATGGAAATTGACACGGTTGGCTACATCACTTAACAACATCCGTGATGTCAGCCCATAACACCGGGTGAACTAGGCGCCATGTCAGTGCTTCCCTTCGATCGTGCCGGCTACACTGAACTGGACGGAAAACACAAACTATTTACATAGCCGTTTCGACCGACGTTTCATTCAGTGCGGTGGTACCAAACCGGTCGGTTGAACCCTACCACCAAGTAAGGTAAGAAGGGAAGGGACCTACAGTTTTACATGGAATCCGAACCACGGTCAGCCTCCAACGGTCGAGCGGTCACCCATCCAAGTACTGACCGCGCTCAGCGTTGCTTAACCATGAATATCGATAGTCGACTGTCTGCACCACTGAGCTATCGAGGCTGAGCTTTACTACAGACAACAGTCAACTTTGATTAATTACACATATCGTGCCGATCCCCTTCCTCATCTTGCACAAGCAGCTAGCGGACGCATCGCTGTCAGTGAAATGTCAGCTATACGTCATTCGGTTTGCGATGCTCCCGGGACGTGCGGGGCATATTACAATGCACACTGCGCTCGCTTGCGATCGGTTTACGTAATGAAGCTGCGGTCGCTTTGCTGATTGCTTGCCGGGTGCTTGCGGTTGGGAGCCAGGTCGTTTGTATGAGATATTGTAGATAAGATCTGGTATTGACGGCATCGATATGATCCGAATGTATGTTAATATTCGCTACCTCACATAACTTTATTCAGAGATCATAATATATTTTCGACTTTTCGACGTTTGTAGTGATTGGTTTCAGAGCCGATAAAATACATAAATAAAAACCGGCCAAGTGAGAGTTGGACTGGTGCAAAGAGGTTTCCGCACCACAAAAAAAAAATAGTTGAAAAAAAAAGGTTTCTCGTATGGGGATCCCATAATTTTTTTTACTTTTCTATTTTGTAATATTTATTGTTATATCCGCCATAAAAACACACTGTGATTTCAACCGGCTAGCCACTTCCAAAGATACATCCATCGGACGGATGGACAGACAGACAGACGGCTTAGTAATAAGCTTCCGTAGGGTGCCGTACGGAAACCTAAAACATTATAAAAATAATAGGTACCCTTCAATAAAAGACTTTCATAAAATAATAAAATTCAATAGTTGACCTTCATAAAATAATAAACTTCAATAGTTGACTTTAATGAAATAATAAACTTCAATAGTTGACTTTCAACTCGCCATCAAGACCTTCCATGAAATGTTGCATTCCAATTTTTTTGTTTTTCAAACCCAACCGAATCCTAAAACCTCTCAGTACATCACCCACCACATCAACAAACTCGCATTCCGTCCAGCCAGTGTGTACGTTACCTCACTGCGCATGCGCTCACGTACTCATCGCGCTGTATGTGCACGTGCCCTAATTATCTGGTGCTATTTGAGTTGGCGCGGCGGCGCCGGCGGCGGCGGCGGCTGCGTCGCGCGCGCCCCACACGTGCCAATCATTATTATCTCGTTACTGATCAAGTCTCGATCTGGTTAAGATAAAGTTAAATTATAAATTTAAAAAATCACCGAGCTTTAAAACGTCCAAAATAATTTCCCTTAAGTCAAAAAACTTAAATGAGTCGGAGGAACGCTAAGTAAATTCCCACGCAGCTCTGAGTTTTTATATTTTATTTAAGTACTTAGATTATTTTCGCTCGGTCCAGTTTTTAAGATAACTAATTTTTTTATTACTTGATTACTTCATTACAAACATTAGCTAGGAACCATCCCGATTAAACCAGCTTTCTAATAATAAGAAAACCGCATCCAAATCGGCCCATCCGTTTGGGAGCTACGATGCCACAGACAGACACACCCTAACACACATACACACATGTTAAATTTGTAATAAGTAATAACACCCCTCCGTTTGAGTCTGGGTTTTTATATAAGTTAAATGTAAATTGGACTCGCGCATCAGGGTTCCGTACCTTTTTTAGGTTTTCGTACCTTTTTTAGGGTACCGTACCTTTTTTAGGGCTCCATACCTTTTGTAAGTTTTCGTACCTTTTTTAGGTTTTCGTACCTTTCGTACGTTTTTCAAATTTGTAATTATTAGTTTTAGGCATGAATATATATCACCTGCGCGTATGTGAATTAGAATGTCTGTTTCGCTGGATATCACTGCATTTGTCCAAACAACATCAGATCACACACATACACATCTCGTGCGCGAAACAATCGCGCACAAAAACCCTGTTTCCAGTACAATTGTGCGCAGCTTTCTGTTCTCACGTCGCCGCCGTCGCGTCGGTGAAAGCGAGGCTTCTTCTAGGAACGGCGGAGCGGAGAGGCACCACGTATGGGCGACCGGTTTTTCGCGAGTTTTCCATCGAGTCCGGAAACGGCGACACCGAGCCGTAGACAGTATTATAGACACGAGCATTGTATATGGAAATACGTTCGGAAAGAGGGTTCGAATCCGGTCGGCGTGTTGTCCCAATGAGTTTTTTCTGACGTAAATTTTTTTTTTGTTTTTGTTTTTTTTTTTATGGAAACTGACACGGTTGGCTACATCACCTACAACATCCGTGATGCCAGCCCATAACACCGGGTGAACTTGGTGCCACGTCAGCGCTTCCCTTCGGTCGTGCCGGCTACACTGAACTGGACGGAAAACACAAACTATTTACATAGCCGTTTCGACCGACCTTTCATTCAGTGCGGTGGTACCAACCCGGGCGGGTTAAACCCTACCACCTAGTAATATAAGAAGGGAGTCATATCCCTTAGTCGCCTTTTACGACATACACGGGGAGAGATGCAGCGGGGCTATTCTTTTAAAGTACCGGCCCCACACGGTACAATATATATATAGTTTTTTCTGACGAAAAAAATTAGGTGCAAACCTGCACATTTTAAAAAAAAAATTTTTTATTGATACGCGAGACACTTTGCGCCGCCCCGTGAGCATGGATTGTTGAGCCGACGACACTCAAAAGCATTCGGTTTAGAACGGGGGCTGCGAATGCCGTGCCGGCGTGACAGATGCCTTTTTACGCTTCTCTTGAAAGTTCCTAAGTCCTGCACTGAAGGAAACACATCGGGAGGAAGTGCATTCCTGTCGTGCTTTCTGGGAACACAACCGAGGCTGCTATCTTACATCCAGTACGGTGGTACTAACCCAGTCGGCTAAAATTGTGGGCCTACCACCTAGTAAGGGGCAAGGGAAGGGACCTGTTTTACACCGGTTCCGAACGGTGAAGCAGTAGGTGTAGGTATGTCACGTGCCGTCGGAGGTGCCATATCAAGCCCTATACTTACATAGGTTCAGTATTTTGATCATTGCTTGAAAATGTAGTGGGGTCAGTTTCCATAACAAATAGTTATGGATACTGACACGGTTGGCTACATCACCTACTACATCCGTGATATCAGCCCATAACACCTTGGTGAACTAGGCGCCATGTGAGTGCTTCCCTTCGGTCGTGCCGGCTACACTGAACTGGACGGAAAACACGAACTTATTTACATAGCCGTTTCGATCGACTTTTTATTCAGTGCGGTGGTACCAACCCGGGCGGGTTAAACCCTACCACCTAGTATGGTAGGTAAGAAGGGAAGGGAGCTTTAATTTTACGTGGAATCCGAACCACGGTCAGATTCCAACGGGCGAGCGGTCACCCATCCATGTACTGACCGCGCCCAGGTGTGCTTATGATCAGAAGGACCGGCAGCCGACCGACCGCACCACCAAGCTACCGAGGAGGCTGACAAGATGGAATTGTGACGTAAATAAATATTTTGAATTTGAATTTGAATTAATCGAGCCATGGCAATTGGCGGACACGAATTTGTGGGGCAACACAAATTTTATTTGCTGAAAGACGGACAACGGACGGTTTTTCTGTAGTCTCCTGACTAGGTGGTAAGGCTCACCGCTCAAGTTGTAGCTGATTGGATTGGTATCACCGTACTGGACGGGAGCTCGCTGCATAGCAACGTAGACTGCGTTCTCTTCTATTTAGATAGATAGAAAGAAAGAAAAACGTTTATTCAGCTAAACTTTAAAATAACACAAGTACCTAATCAACATTTTCAAATAATTTTTTTAGCTGAGCAGACACAGCATGATGCACAATATAACAAGTAGGTAATTGCGGCTTGTTTTAAGTCTGCCACCTTACATTACAAAACAACCTTACTAGGTGGTAGGGTTTATGCCGCCCCGGTTGGTACCACCGCACTGAATGAAACGTCGGTCGAAACGGCTATTGTAAATAGTTCGTGTTTTCCGTCCAGTTCAGTGTAGCCGGCATGAAATGAAGGGAAGAACTGACGCGGCACCTAGTTCACCCGGTGTTATGGGCTGACATCGCGGATGTTGTAGGTGATGTAGCCAACCGTGCCAGTTTCCATGAAAAAAAAACAAACAAATTAGATTTAACCCTTTAAGGGTTAAATAAAAAATAAATAAACAAGACCTAAAAGAAAATATAAGGACAAAAATCTTATGAAAAACAGTTATGGTAGGTAATAAATAACATATATGTAGCTGGCAATGCTAAGGACAGCGTCCATGGCAGCGGTTCCCAAATAGTGGTACGCGTACCCCCAGGGGTACGCAGGCTCAAGTCAAGGGGTACGCGTGGGCGCACGTGACGGCCACGTTTACCTCTACTGCCGGGTCCACATGTTTGCCGCAGACCAGAAACCACAAATCACAGACCACAGACCACAAACCAAACGTCGCTATCCCCACGTTTGCGATGGTTTGTGAACTGCGTTGGTGTATTTTGGAAAGGCAAACGTGATGGACGTCGAGCCAGTGTCGGCAATAACGTTCGGCTTAACCTATTTATATTGCAAAAATAAACAAAATGAAGCCAGAAAAACTGAAAGGAAACCAAAAGTTCGTCAAAGAAGATGGTGGATGTTAAAAATACATAGAAACCGTACCAGGTAATATTTTTATTTCATTTCATCATCATCGGCGATACTAATGCGTTTGGCAAACGTGTGGACGGATCGCAAACGCGTGCCGTGGTTTGCCGAAAACTCCTTTGGTTTGTGACAAAAAACCGACACTCGACCGGATCGGTGGCAAACCATGCCAAACCAACACAAACCAAACCGCCTCTCCACACGTTTGGATTTGTGGTTTGATTTGGAGGTTTGCCAAACGTGTGGATGAGGCTTAAAATATTAAAAGAGAAAGGGGTTCACTTATTTGTGAAAATATCTCCACTGATGAATGTTTGACTGGGATCTATTTAAAATACGAAAAACCATATGAAAATGGTTGTATTTAAACATTTTGCTCAGGGGTAAACACCGCTAGGGTGTGGAACTGTCTTTCGGCGAGTGTGTTTCCCTAATCCTTTAACCTGGGTGTCTTCAAACGTCGACCAACAGTCAGCAAATCTGCTGGCATGGCACCTAACTGAACGTGGTTTCTCGCGAGGTGAGGTGTTTTTGGCTCTGTCGAATGCACCATTGGTCTCTCGGCACAGCCACGCATGATGGTTTACATAGAAAGGGGTACTTCGGTTTCAGAAATTCGCTAAGTGGTACCGATTAAAATATAATTGGGATCCGCTGGTCTATGGCACCTACCGTAAGGTGATCATTGGCTGGTCGTAGCGTGTGCTTTGGCCCCTCTGACTCAGCTACGCATAGCGGATTGAAAATGAGGTGCGTAAATCTTTATTAGACAAAGAAAAAATTAAATTAAACAGAAATGTAACACCTTAGATTAAATAAAAATATTCCTGCATCCTCGGTACATCATTCATTGTCCCCAGCCGCCGCGTTCCCGCGCTGGATGGCGAGGCTGATGTTTTGAGTGAGGAGCGCTTTGGCACGAGCGACGGTCCCCGGACGCTTCAATAAAATTGAAAATTATATTGATCGTGTCCAGAGACACAGATATATCATTCCGGCTCTCGTAACTCGTTCAGATTCGTTCAGACGAAGTTGAAAAAAGTCAGGATGCAGCTTTCGAAGTTGGCAAAACAAAAAAAGTGCAATTATTTTGATTGGCCGGTTGTATAAGAGCTCGGCTCGGCGCGCGACCACGCGGACGACACCCATCGAAGGAGAAAGCTGTCGCGGTCTGGTTTGTAGTTTTTTTTTGCATTTTTTTATTACTTTTATCTCCGCCCGAAATCTCGCTGACCACTCGATAGTACAGTCTGCATCGAAGATGGGGCAGACAAATTAAATAAATGTTTTTTGACATTGAAAATGTCTTTTCGATCGCTTCAGTATAGTCCCCGATTTCCAGCGAGAGTGCGAATTCGCCCTGGTGTCGTGAGTTTTAAGGCTACGTAAATATTTAGGGTGTCAAATGACGCGTATCGACGAAGGCTACACTATTGTGAAAAAGAGAGAATATAACTATCGCACCCTCGCTACCCCTCCCCCCCTTCCCTCCCTCGACTCCTCCCCTCTCATCGACCATTCGACAGTAAATTCCGTTCATGCTATACTTCATTTGATACTGCTCGACCCTAAGGCTATTTAGCGTGATGGTATATTATATAGTGAGCCTCAACAACTACTCTTTACATTGGTGCAAACCGCATCAAAATCTGTTAAGTGGTTCCGAAGTGTACCACAAATACATACATACACACAGACAGAAGTTCCTTTTTATAAGAAGTAGAGATATAGAAGAGAGAGAAGATATAGATTAATCCATGGTAGACTATAAGTACTTATTATGTATGTTGGGTCCGACATAATAAGTTTATTATACGCTTTAGAACACAGCTAATCAAGCACCAGCGTTGCTACTCGCCTATTCTGCTGCCGGTACTTGCTGCTAGAAGCGAAGGTGCGGCTTTAGTCTACACAGGTCGTCGACCTAATCGCTGTGTGTCGGTTACAAAAGGTCGTATCCGCCGTGACCGACGGATGCTGCTGAACGACCAATAGGTGACGAGGGGCTCTGTGGCCACTTCCGCTTGTGGTCAAGGACATTTGCCGTCTTTGAATTTCGAACGAGAAGAGTGACAGTGTATAAACGTTTGCTGTTGAAATGTATGAATTAGTATGAGTCTCGGGTCCTTCAAGAGGGGCGTGAATAGGCACCTGTCAGGCCGGCATGGCATTCGCAATCCCCGCATGCGACCGAATGACCGTGGGCGTCGTTAGACACCTCATTGGTGGCTCGGTGCCACATGTCGCGCTTTCTATAAAAAAAAACTATATAGAAATATAAAAATATTTTTCAATTTTTTTTGTGTAAACCAAGCCAGCCTGACTTTTCCGAGGGACCAATGGTGGTAGGCGGAAGAGCCAAAACCGCCGCTCCTCGCGAAACCACGCTCAAAGAGGTGCCATGCCAGCAGATTTGCGGACTGTTGCTCCAGGCTATGAAGACACCCAGGTTAAAGGATTCGGGAAACACACTCGCCGGAAGACAGTTACACACTTTAGCGGTACGACAGAGAAACGATTTTGAGAACCGATGGGTTCTCAAAATCAACACAAAATATAATGCGACGAATAATGCAAAGCATTGAATAAACACACTATTAACTTATACAATTATTTTTACATATATACAATTTTAATTATGTTTATTAAAATCTTAAAACATTAACTTGCAAAAACAAAAACATTAATTTATAAACTCCATCTACCGAGGGTGTTATAGTGTCGACAGCTTTGGGTGCGATTAAAAAGTTTGAACGGCTTCGGGGTGAGAATTGTTTCCGCTTGAGGGGTGGAGTGGAAATAGAACCTCGATTTAACTTCAGAAGTGAAGAAATCGATAACTACTTTCAACCACAATGTCGAAACTTATAGTTGCCTAAACAAGGAGTAGTGTGAAGTATGCACTTATTACTGGGGCTGTAACGAATATCCGTATTCGCATTCGAAATTTCGAATATTCGGTTCAATTTTAATATTCGTATCCGTTTCGTATTCGGTTGTAAGATACCGAATATTTATCGAATATTTTACTTCGCGTAAATTATAAATCTTTTGTAACGCACTAATTTCGTTTCAATTTTTTTTTTCAAAATGTAGTGGAAAGTAATCAAAAACAGAGAAAAACATTAAAACAAGTCCGTATTCAGATAATTTTAGGACTCAATGTAGGTAGATCTACATTTATAATAGAAAATTTAAGTGTTTTTTCATTTGGATATAAAATTTCATATTAAATTTTTCAATATTCGTATTCGCGAATATCATTTTGGAATATTCGTATTCGCATTTGTTTTAGCGAATGTGGAATAATAGGAATTCGTTACAACACTACTTATTACCTTTTGAACGTTGCTTGCTTCTCTCGCGGCAAGTTTTGAGTCTAATTTATCTGAAATCTGTATCTCTCCCCGTGCATGTCGTAAAAGCGCGACTATGAGATGCCGTGCCGGTTGAAGGTGCCGTGCTAAAGGGCGACAGGATAGCCACCTCTCACCTTGGCAGCATAACACCGATTACTCTGCTTACCCCCGATTGTCGGGATATAGCGTGTCGTACGTATGTATGACTTGTTTTTGTAAAACATTTGTGAAGCAATCAAATATCTATCTAAGCGATACAATACGCAAATTAGTTGACATAAAAACATTTATTTCACTTAAAAACATTTATTTCACATAAAAACATTTATTAGTTCACATAAAAACATTTATTTCACTTCCAAAAGCTCGCTCTACGAACTGATGGTGGCAATAAACTTTACAGAACTCATTTAAACTTGTCCAATACGACCGCGGCATCTGAAGAGGTGTCATGACGAGGTGCCATTAGTCCGTCTTTTTTTTTCCTTTTTGTTATTGCTACCGAACTGGGTGGATCTGTCCGAGGTCGCAACCTCAGGCGCAGCCAATTTCACCCCCGAGGAGGTGCCAGTCCGGCTTGGAGGTGGACTAATTTTGCTGTGGAAAGGCTATTAACCCGCGATTTGAATATACGTCGATTGTAGGAGTGGGCGAAGATATTCCCTGGGAGCCCGTTCCACACATTTGCAGTGCGGCACAAGAACGATTTAGAGAATCGTGCAGTTCGAAGAACTCTTCTGTCGACTACAAAGGGGTGTTCCGCGAGAGTATGGCGGGTTTGGCGAAGGCGAACAGGAGGAGGTGGGATAAGGGAAGCAAGTTCGTCAGAGCAGCGGCCGTATGAGAAAATCGTGAACATAGTAAGAGTCCTTTTAACGATGAGTAAAAGGATCCCCTATAGAAAATATGGTAAATTATTAGATATACTAGCATTTGCCCGCGGCTTCGCTCGCGCGAAATTCGTATTTAAAAAGAAGAAAATGAGTAAGCCCGTACCATTATTTCGGCGCGCGGAACAATTCGATTTGTATGAGAGTCACATCTTAGAGTAACCGGAACTGAATTTTATTTAGCCTATCCTGTGTCTCGTATAGCTAAATGTGCTTGTACTAAGTTGCAACGAATTCAGATAATCGGTTTAAGAGTTATGGAGGAACATACATACAGAAAATATTTCTAAAAATGGTCAATTCAGTTTTAGTATCATACATAGAGTCTACAAACGCAATATCTCATAAAGCAAAGTAACTTACTCCACGACCATCCCTTACAGATTTATTATTAATATTGATTCATATTAATTATGGAAATTTAGAATCGCAATTTCCTCCAACCCCTTAGGGTCGCGGCTTAGGCGTTTACCTCGACACGATTTTTTGCCCAATTTTTTTGTTTTTTTTTTTATTTTTCAAAAAAAGTATTTCGAAATTTTCAAAATCTCAAATCTTCAAATACGTCTCGATAAATTCTGCGTCGATTGAGCCCTCACTGACCCTCGTAACCCATATATCAACAAAGTTATAAGCATTTTTGTGTACAACCCAAAATCGATCCATTAAACATTTCCAATGATGAAATCAATTCTATAAATGTCAGTGTTTCAGTGTTACAATAAAGCATCCGGCAAGTTGGCAGCAGGCACCTTACTCGACGCTAACTTTGCCGGTTATAAGAAGTGCCGTCACCGTCACGCGATATGAACCTTGAACCTTTAGTGATGCTCCACTTTCGATACTCCAATGCATTTACATAATATATTTACATTTTTAGTAACGCAGACTAGCTGACGAGCGCTTGATGCGAGCCGAAACGTGAGGCATGCGCGGGAAATTTAGAGTGGCCACTCGCTAGTCCCGCCCGACCTCGATTAACACCCTCCTCTACTGCCGATGGGCCCGGATATGTTCGGTGAAGCCATTGCAAGCTTTGTTCCACACCTTCCTTCCGTATCCGGTACGGCACCCTATTACTAAGCCTACGCCGTCTGTCTGTCTGTCCGTTCCGTCTGTCTGTCTTTTTTTTATGTAAACCAACATGGGTGGCTGTGCCGAGAGACCAATGGTGCATTCGACAGAGCCACAACACCTCTCCTCGCGAAACAACGCTCAGTTAGGTGCCATGCCAGCAGATTTGCGGACTGTTGCTAGGCTGTCCAGCCTGTTAATACGACGTTTGAATACACCCAGGTTAAAGGATTCGGGAGACACACTCGCCGGAAGACAGTTCCACACCCTAGCGGTGCGACAAAGAAACGATTCAGAGAACCGATGGGTTTTCAAAAGCCCAATGTCAACAACAAAAGGGTGCTGAGTCTCTCTGCGCCGAGTCATCCGGAGATAGGACGGGTGGCAGGGATAAGGGATGCCAGTTCCACAGAGCCTGTCTGTCCGAGGGCTGTATCTCTTGAACCGTAATAGGTAGCCCGTTGAAATTTTCACAGAACATGTGTTATTATGGCCAATATAACCAAGAAAAAGTAAAACATTCACGGGGGTTCCCATAGAAGAAAGAAACGAAAAAGTGTATGCGCGCGCGCCATCTACCGAATACCGAATGAAGCATTTTAACTAATCATGACATTTAACTAATATAAAGCATTTCATAACAAACCATCTAGATGGCGTGAGTGGCGCTAGCCATGACATGGCGATACGGAACACTCACTTCACAACGTCTTCTACTTTGTCTTTTACTTTGTCTTCAGACGGCTTGCTGGCTTGGCAGAATATCTTGAAGATGTGTGCTGTGACAGCACGGGCAGCCAAGAAGGTGATAAATTCATACTGTCGTCCCTGTTGACCAGGCACAGAAATTTCATTCGTACGGTGTGGAGCCGGTATTTAAAAATGCCCCACTGCATCTCTCCACGTTCAAGCCGTAAAAGGCGATGATGTATTTACGTTAAGTACATTGCTAAACTTGGTGGTCGGTGTTGTACTGTAATTTACAAGACAACTTGCAGCATTCGGGATGCAGCGAGTGGTATGTATGCAATGCATTCGCCAATCATTCTTGGCTATTACTAAAAATAGTCTCCTTGTATTAGTCCATTCATTGAAATCAACCATGAAATGATAATATGATTCAATTCAATAAAATAAACTTGCAGCAATCGGGATGCAGCGAGTGGTATGTATGCAATGCATTCGCACAATCATTCTTGGCTATTACTAAAAATAGTCTCCTTGTATTAGTCCATTCATTGAAATCAACCATGAAATGATAATATGATTCAATTCAATAAAATAAACGTATTAAATTTTAATGCCATTTGCATTTATCGAAAGCTAAGCGTTTAATTTTGCTTTCGCTCCGCCATCTATCGCTGCTGACTTCACAGCAGTAATGTGTAATGAAGTTGCAGTATTACCTAATTATCCAGTTAATGTGCGATCATCAGCTACATCTGCGATTAAATAACCACGCGAGACACAATTACTTTACTGCAATAAGCTGGCGGACATAAATAGCGTGTTAAGTTTTGAAATAAATGTAGTCAAATGTTGGTTCAAAATAAATATTAGACGTTCAATAACTAATTATAAACATATCTGCAGGTCGAATTGAGAACCTCCTTTTTTTTACGTCGGTTAAAAATTTGCAATATCGATGACTGTCGATAGCTGGCATCACTAATTTTATAAATAACCTCAAAACTTGGCGCACCTACAGGCGATTGCGGTGTTAACTCGTGCTGAAACGGGCTTAAATTAACTTGAGATTTTGCAAAGTTTGAAAACTAGTCACCGTGACCTTTGCACGATGCGCGAGTTTTTGCCCTTGGTTGGACTATTTTTAATTTGTAGGGTTCCGTAAGTAAATTCATTTTTTTCTAAGAGCGGATAATAATTTTGATGATAATTCTGATAAAGATTATGTTCTATAATATAAAACAATGTATAAGCTAAATTGACTGGAATAAATTAATGCTAGTGTTGAGTTCACCTTTGTGTGCTATTGTTCTATCTGCATGTGTTTCTGTTTTGTGTAATTCTTGTTATTTGGTGTGCAATAAAGGATTTCTATTATTTTTTCACAAAAATAAAAATAAAAACATTCAAGTGCACTGAAATACTGATAGAGAACTATCAATATTTCAGTGCAATTGTAAAAAGTTCAAAATACGCAGACGAACAAAGCTATTTGAAGTTGATTGTTTATTAGTTATTGTTGATGGTTTATTGTTAATTGTTTATGGTTTAGTGTTTATGGTTCATCGTTTATCGGTTATCGTTTATCGTTTATCGTTTATCGTTTATGGTTTATCGTTTATAGTTTATAGTTTATCGTTTATCGTTTATCGTTAACCGTTTACCTTTTACCTTTTACCGTTTATCGTTTACTGTTTACTGTTTATTGTTTATTGTTTGTTGTTTATTGTTTATGGTTTATTGTCTATTTATATCCTCTCTTGGCAGTACACTGCGCTCAGATTTATCATATTTACATTGTAACATTCCGCCAGTTCGATTATCAATCACAGCGAAGAAGAACTGACAAGAAACTTCCCTGGAAAATGTTTCAATGTACACTTAGTCTACTTTACAAAAATGTATCAAAATTGTTGACGCAGTAAACTCTATATTCAGTGATATTATAATGTTTTGTATACCTACCAGATATTTCCGATGATACTATTCTATTCTATTCGATGCGTGTATTTAATTGGTGGTAAAAATTCAAATAACACTTGTTCGATGGCATTGCCAACTATACAGGGTGTATCAGGATAGGTTTTCGAAACTTCAGGGTTCGAAAGGGGCCCATATTTGAAGACGAAAAGCTCTGAAACTTTTTCCCAGATTCGATCTTACAGTACTTTTTGGTGAAAATCTATTCTTCAAGATTTGGTGGATGGTTAATGTCCGCCTTTATTAAATAAAAAATCAATTATAACTCATGAATAAAAGTGGGTAGGTTGCATACATAACTAGTACAATTGAACTGCGTGTAGGTAAACTCCAAACACTGAAAGTTCAATGACCTCAAAAGAAAAAGACGACTGAATTAGTTCACTGCACTCTCCAGTCTCACTGTCCATCGAGTTTTCATTACAATTTCCAACTTTTGTATGACCAAAAAAACAACGGAATTTCGATTTGAGTTATAAGGATTTTTTTCTTCTAATAATGAGTACTTTCTATTCCCGAAGTTTCTCAAACCTATCCTGATACACCCTGTATAGACGTACGTACGTCCTAAGCTCATTTATCATCACATCTGCGTTTGCGCAAACCTCTCGAACCCGCGCGTGGACTCACCTTGTACGCGACGACCTGCCCGAGAGCATATTTTCAAAGTCTAGTATGCGAGTTGCTCTGATTGGTCGTTCTCAACTTTGGCGAGAAATATAAATTTCGGAAGTATTTCCGAAAATAAAGTTTTCTTAGGTGGTTATAAAAAAACAACCATAACCTAATTTTAACACCCTAACATTGCTTAAAAAAGTAAATCAAAACAAATTTTGGCAAAAGGGACACGAACCCATGGCCGAGATCGAAAAAATAAAAACCCTACACTCTACCACTGAGCCACCAAAGTACATATGCGACCAAACGAATATCGGATTCAGTAGGTTCGCTGGGGGTGCCGGAGGCGGAGACAAGACTCGTCTCTCCATCAATTAAAGCAATTCGCATACTAGACTTTGGAAATATGCTGCCCGAGACGGCACGCGGGACGGGATGCGGCACGCGGCGGCAGCGCGGCACGGTGCGGCAGCGGAGGTGAAAGTGAAAGGGTTCCCCTGTCGGACGCGCGATGAACGGGCTGCGAGCAAACCGTCATATAGACTTTGGTAGAGCTTCCAAATGCTTGGTTGAGCGATCTTTATAGAAGGATAATTTTTCGGTTTCCGTATCCCGTGCGGAAGCCTATTGCTGAGCCTACGCCGCCGCCGTCTGTCTGTCTGTCTTTAGAATGGTAATAGCTAGCCGGTTGAAATTTTCACAGAATATGTCTTATTATGATGGCGGATACAACAATAAAAAAATAGAAAAAAAGGGGTAAAAAAAGAAACGTGTTTTTTCAAGGTATTTTTTTTGTGATGCGGAAACCTCTGTACGCGCGTTCGACTCGCACGTGGCCGATTTTTCTTGTTTCCAAGTGTGCATGGCACTTAGGAACCGATACGTAGGATTCCGAGGTGTAATGGACTGATAATATCATGAGTGAGATGTTTCAGTCAGTTCTTGTGGTATGATTATGACTAGAGCTTATCAATCCCAGCGTATATGCGTCCACTTCTGGACATACGCCTCTCCAACTTTTCTCCAGTCCTCCCGACCTTCAGCGGTACGGAACGGCTGTTTTCCGGCGACGTACTTGGCGTCGTCGGCCCACCTGGATGGAGGGTGGTATTCCCAGACTCCGTTTTCCTGTCCACGACCGCAAGTGTAGGACACGGTTACTCCAAACGGACGACATCTCTTCGGTTAACCTTTTTTTTTATGTAATCCGGTATGGGTGGCTGAGTTGGAGGGGCTAAAGCGCATGTTCCGACCAGCCAATATCACCTCCGTGAAGGTAGGTGCCATACCAGACACTTCCCTGGATTGCTGGCTATACTGGACTAGAGGAGAACACAACCGGGGCTGCTATGCGGCCATCTTACATCCAGTACGGTCGTGCCAACCCATTCGGCTACAATTTGAGCCTACCACCTAGTAAGGGGCAAGGGAAGGGAACCGCGGACCTCTCGCATGAGAAGCCGATGCCCAAACCACTTGGCCACCCGCCGCCCATTGCCACTTGAGCTTAGCCACTCGGTGCCCAACATCGACTATAGTTTCATGCATGCGATAGTTTCAATTCTATGTTTGACTTCAAATGCTCTTCGTAAAGAGTAATGGATACCGGTCAGTAACTCTACAATCAGTTACATTTTTTTGTGTTCAAATTACCCACATTAATGTAATTTACATTACGCAACAGAACGGTGTAATCTAATGACGCCAGTAGATGCTGCTCGCTCATTCGTTTTTCACTGGCTTTTACATTTATGGTTCGCTATATTCGGACTAAATAAGATAGAATCAGATAGTTAAAAATACTTTATTGATCAAAAACAGTTTAGCAAGCAAAAATAAAAAAAAATCATGAGATACAAAGGCGAATTTATCCCTTACAGAGTCCCCATACAAGAAACTAAAAAGTGTATGCGCACCATCTACCGAAAACAGTATGAAGCATTTCAACTAATCCATAGATGGCGTGAGTGACGTTGACCATGACATGGCGATACGGAACCCTCGGTGCGCGAGTTGGCCGCGCTCGCACTTGGCCGGTTTTTTATTTGAATTTTGTTAATGTCTCTTAATTTCATAATAATTTGTAATAGTTTTGAATCAGTGAGTTAATATGACTTGTTTTGAATACACTTCTCTAGTTACTAAACCGTCGTCAGCTTGCTAAACGCTAACCTTTATCACAAACGAAGTTTTTGACCTTTGGCTGAAGAAAGAACTTAGTTTGGCCACGGTACTTATGCATTGATTTGGCCGTCGATTAGATATGAACGTAATGTTGTAATCGGATTGATGCACTCAAACTGTGATGATGATATTAATCAGCTGAATAAATACCTAAAAACTGCATATTGTATACATTTCCCTTGCATACAGGTCCCTTTTTGTCCTTTAAACCCTACCAGGGTTTAGCCCGCCCGGGTTGATACCACCGCACTGAATGAAAGGTCGGCTGAAACGGCTATGTAAATAGTTTGTGTTTTCCGTTCAGTTCAGCGCAACCGGCACGACCGGAGAGAAGCATTGACATGGCACCTAGTTCTCCAAGGTGTTATGGGCTGACATCGCGGATGTAGTAGGTGATGTAGCCAGCCGTGTAAGTTTCCATAAAAAAAAAAGCCACAGTTGCACTCCGGGAGTGCCGGCAGAAGTGAAAACTTTTTGTATTTCCGAAAATATTTCTTAGGTGGTTATAAAAAAAACTAAACACCCTAAACAAATTTAAACACCGTAACATTGCTTAAAAAAGAAAACAAAAGAAAAAAAAATTGAGGGATTCGAACCCATGGTCAAAAAATACAAATCCTACGTTCTTACCATTGAGCCACGAAATCACATAAACGACCAAACGAATATCGGATTCCCTTGATTCGCTTTCGGCGTTACTGTCACTGAGAGACGAACAGAATTGATCCCTAGCCATCGTAACTTAACCCTTAATGCAATGACTTAAGGTTGCATTTAAAATAATAAAAATAAATCTGTCGCTTTTCGAGATCTGTCGCGAGTCTAACATTTTTTACCCACCTAAAAAAGTGCCAAGCGCCGCTAAAGAAGTTTTCACTTCAAACATTTTTAATATTTGGTGGGTATGAATTCCATTTGCAGAAAACTGCAGACAGAAAATACGAGAGTAAACCTGTGTGACAGGGATAGACATACATACATACCACACGCCGGATCCAGACAATCGGGGTAAGCAGAGTAATTGGTGTTATGCTGCAAGGACTCTGGTAAATTAGAGCACAACACCGACCGCCTCGTTTAGCAAAGTATTAGTTTGCGTTTAGCAAAAATTTAGTTACTTATAGAGCTGTTTTTTCCAAATATATACAAACAGCCTGTATAATACAATAAAAAATAAAATATTCGTAACTATCAAGTAGCAAGTAAGGCACGAAGACCCACCTGCTGCACGAGTCGGTGGAAGAGCCGTGCCAAGGTGAGACGTGGCTAGCCTGTCGCACTTTAGCACGGCCTCTTGACCTTACGCCTTAGTCGGCTTTTACGTTATGCACGGGGAGAGATGCAGTGGGGCTATTCTTTTTAAGTATCGATCCCACGATTCCCACACGGTACATATGAGAAAATTTATGTTTCCTCGCTTATAACTCGAGAACGCCTTAACCAAATTGCATTACTTCCTATTTAAGGGACCGGACACACACGTAAAAAACCGGACTTTCCGGTCCGAAACCGGACATCTGGCAACCCTGGTTGTAGTAGGTGATGTAGCCAACCGCGTTTGGTTCCACGAAATAACAAAACAATCGTGAATGTCGTGTCATGTATGCATCTTTCTTCTCCAACATTTTCTAACTGAACTAATTCAGAAAACCCATCAAAACATTGACAAAAGTAAACCAACACTGGTCACAATATTAAATCTAGTTAATTGCAGAAGCATACGGCTGCATTCTCACACGTTTCCGGACTGCACAGTGGTGAAAGTGCGCCGTCTGCGCGGGTAACATTAATTAATACTAATTTAAAATTTTAATTAATTCGCGAACGTCTCCGCGCCTCGCACAATAGACCAGACACGTTAGATTATCTCGCTGTTGGTTTATTGTGCAATAACTTCGACATTAAGAACACAGAAAAATGTTCTGTGAAAGTAACACGGTAATTTTGTGATGTTTTTTGAAGATTCGGCCCAGAATCTAAGACTCTTTGTGCAGACTTTAGTGTTGGGTGATGTAATGAATTTCGTACGTTGACACGTTACACAAGTATTAAGACGTGGTGCATTCGCGAAAATACAGAACAATTGAACAGATTACAGGCGTTTTGATAAAAATTTTATTAATGCCTAGTCTCAAAATATTGCGCTCTTAATTACGCGCATTTGATCCACTGACCTGGTGTTGAAAAGTGTTTTCATTGTGTTTTTTTTATTTCGTTTCAGGTAATTTCATCACGTGACATCTTTTGTATGGCGTGTTAGGAAGTTAACATCAGATTTTGAGGTAAGACTACATTATAATATATATATATATTTTTGTTTTGTTATGCAAACTTACACGGTTGGCTACATCACCTACAACATCCGCGATGTCAGCCCATAACACCGGCTAAACTAGGTGCCATGTCAGTGCTTCCCTTCGGTCGTGCTGGCTACACTGAACTGGACGGAAAACATAAACTATGTACACAGCCGTTTCGACCGACGTTTTATTCAGTGCGATGGTACCAACCCGGGCGGGTTGAACCCTGCCACCTAGTAAGGTAAGAAGGGAAGGGACCTACAGTTTTACGTGGAATCCGAACCACGGTCAGCCTCCAAATGGCGAGCGGTCACCCATCGAAGTAATGACCGGCATAGCGACAGTCGACTGTCTGAACCACTGAGCTATCGAGGCTGACGAAGTCTATACAGAATATAAAGTCAGTCAGTCAGTCAGTGTGTATGCGTCCTTTGCTGAAGATAAGCCTCTTCATTTTCCTCCAGTCCTCCCGGCCTTCAGCGGCACGGGACCAATGTTTCCGCCGACGTACTTGATGCCGTCGTTCCACCTAGCGGGCGGTCTTCCCGTACTCCGTTTTCCTCTCCACGACGACCGCCTGTGTAGGATACGTTTACTCCAAGGATTCCCTGGAATTAAGAAAACATTACCCTGAGATAATATCGTTATACCATGCATGATCATCATATATCTATAGAGCCATTAGCGCGTTCATCTGTTAGGTGGATGTTATTGTTATGTATGAATTAACAAAAGCTGTCATGTGCGAGTCGGACTCGCGTCGAAAGGGTTCCGCACCATTTCTTTTTCCGTGAGAACTTGATTTTTAGGTTAGGTTTTCCTGTAAACTATAAAAGAGGCCCTATATTCCCAATTTTCTCAGTAGTTTCTCGAATGCTCGATTTTTTATAGCTATTATATATTCCGAGATATAGCACTTCCCCCGGTTTACTATTTTCCCGTATGGTCAAATTTCAACTTTGATGACTTCTTTAAATATAAATAATATCTTAATTTAACATTATATGTGCAATCTCACAAAATTATTTATCTATATTATAGTGTTTCAAACATACTCCTTGGTAGGTATTATACATTCGGAAATATAACGCTGCTACTGGGTTACTATTTTTGGGTTATATCTTTCAAATTCAAATTTCAGCGACGACCGCGCAATAGGTGCGTGTAAGTCATGTCATATGATTCCATGTCAAAAAAAAAAATTGCAAAAGTAGTGGGTAAGGGTCTTTCAAAAATCTATTAAATATTCACACATAGTATTTAGATTTCCCAATGCACCTGTGATGTGAAAATGTCACGTACGCAGAGCATCACATATCATATCACAGATTCCGACTATCTCTAGCTGTCTACGTGATCATGTTTAGAAAAGAGCCGCTTAAAAAATACAGTGGGATAAAATTACACGTCATTTTCTCATATTTCTGGTACGATGACGTGATCACAAAACATTGCAAGACAACACACACACACACACAAACACACACACACACACCCAAAAGACAGATTATCAAGTAGGTATTTTATTGCGGCTCCTGGTCAAGCAGTGATTTGTCTAGTAAGCAAAAGGTCGAGGGTTTGATACCACTTGGTACGCCTTGGTAAGATACCACACATGGTCACAGTGGGATGGAGGGGGTACAAAAGTGGCCTAAAATCGGTTACGTGGTATGGGAACGTTCCCATACCAGCTTAAGTAAGCTCGTTCGGATTAGTGCAATCAAAGATTATGGAAGGAGAGTAGATATGCGAAGGAGGGGTGTCCGCGACACGGTAATATGGGTAGATTTGCCCATATTAAAGATCGATGTGTGCGTGAGCGCACGTGGATGCAAGCTTTGGATTTTTGACATTGGAAATGTCTTTTCGTTCGCGTGTAGGCTCCGATTTCACGAAAAAGTGCGATCCCCTTATATCTCGGAGAGTTGTGAAGATATGATATCCAAAAAAGGGTCAAAAGACGCGTATTCATGAGAGCTGTAAGGTGCAGAAAGAATTATTCGAGAAAGTAAAAAACGAAAAAAGTTATGGCCGAAATAGTGACAATTTTTTTTTCCGAATTTTTGATTTTGGCGCTCGATATTTTGGAAACGAAGAATGATATAAAAAATTTGAGAAAAATTCCTCTGGACAATTTAGTCAGCTACAATTTGAGCCTAAAACAAAGACGATCGGGTTAAGGGTATGCCCTGTAGCCTAACCATTTTGAAAAAAGTCAAAAAGTCAGAACGACATTTTTTTCGAATTCCGTAGATTCATTTCCAATGTGCTCGATAGTCGTGTGAGGCACGAAATCTGTGATTTTTTAAAATGTAAACCAACATGGGTGTTTGTGTCGAGGGACCAATGGCACAGTCGACAGAACCAAAAACCCCTCTCCTCGCGAAACCACGCTCAGTAAGGCGCCATGCCAGCAGATTTGCGGACTGTTGCTAGGCTGTCTAGCCCGTTGATACACCAGCGATTTTGATTGGTCAAAAATAGCTGGTGCGAATGTGTACGTGCGTTCGTTTGTGTGAAAAATGTATCTCCTAATTATGTGGAAAATGTCTCGCCGCTTTAATATAGTAGTATGAAATTGTTTACGGAATCGAGCTGCGACAACGTGACCTGGCGAATTCTTTGAGTTTACGAGTAATTGTGTAACTTTTTATGGTTCCGTAGTATTCCGTGTCCGTATTCTAAATTCGAGAGATAAAGTTTTAACAGACGAAAATACAATAAAATCTATGTAAATCACATGAAATATGATTTAATTTTTGAAGCGTAGCTTTTTAACGCAAGTTTGGTATGGGGACCTAACTCAGAAAAAGTGAAACGTCACGAAAGTACAACCGAAAGGGTAGCTCTGCCCAGCCAATTATACGCGTTAGCTGCGCTGTCCAGCGCCATCTATGAGAGTCTTTTGAAGGCGAAACATTGGTACAAACAAAATAATTTTGCGTAGATGGCGCTATTCAGATAATTCAGATCGAAATAAATTATTGGATTTTAAATACGAAGCGTACCGAAGAAGCTTCGCTCCTATCAGGTGTCCTACAGATGTTTTATCTCACGAGCGCGGGTGAGCCATACTTGTAGTTGTAATGCTTATGACACGCGCTTCTGTGTGTGTAGCGTTAGCGCAGGTAGCGCTCCCGAGCTTACGAAGCCAAAGACAGTGTGCATGTATATTTACACATTTACACACACAAGCGTGGCTTACCCGCGCTCGTAAGATAAAACATCTGTACGTGTGTCAACGTGTGTTCGCTCTACCCTATTTCCTACCTGCTATCTTTAGGCTTGAAGCACAGGCGCTCGTGAAGAAAGGAAATTATTTGATATAAATAATTACTGAACCATCACACTACCCTGTCACCCTTTAGCACGGCATTTCGTCTTTATCCCTTACTCGCTTTTTACAACATGCACGGGGAGAGATGCAGTGGTGTGATTCTTTTTAAGTAGGTACCTGCACCGCACGGCGCGATGGACATAGAAAGAATAGAATAATGTCATCAGACATTCGTTGAAACGCATCCCTGCGTTGGACACTGTGAACTGTCAAAATGCACACTTGACCGTCGCGTTGCGTCCGCCCGCTGCGGCGTTGTCGGCTCCCTCGGTTGCGCTTGCGCCGCCCGCCCGCCTGCGCGCCACGTGCCAGGTTTGTTACATTCACGCTCGTCACGACTCCCTTTTTCATTTATTTGCTAAGTTATTGAATTTATTGAGTGGTTTGTGGTAAATTTCGAGTTTAAACGATTGATTGAAGAGGCTTTCACAATGAAAGGCGACTTTGATTACGTGCGTTCTTACTCGACTGCGCTGGCGAATAGAATAGAATAGAAACTCTTTATTGCACACAATTGAAAGAAGAACATAGTACACGACAAGAAACAAGAAATACAGCAGTGCGCAAAGGCGGACTTATCACTGCAAGTGATTTCTTCCAGTGAACCCCTAGGGATATGACTCCCATCTTATATTACTAGGTGGTAGGGTTTAACCCGCCCGGGTTGGTACCACCGCACTGAATGAAAGGTCGGTCGAAACGGCCATGTAAATAGTTTGTGTTTTCCGTCCAATTCAGTGTAGCCGGCACGACCGAAGGGAGGCACTGACGTGGCACTGACATCACGGATGTTGTAGGTGATGTAGCCAACCGTGTCAGTTTCCATAAAAAAAACCCTTAGGTGTCTGGAGTCTGGAGTCAGCATCTGAAAAAAGGTATTAGTCTTACGACTGTTACACCGTTACCGGGCTTTGTGGCGCGGTTTCCCGCGCGAGGCCTGCCTTCACTTTGTCCGCTCTATGTAAAATAGCGCGGTCGCCGTGGCCGGCTGGCTGGCTGTATAGTGGTCGGTGACTTTGTCCTCCCTAAGTTAGGGGAGTCGCCGTGACCGACTGCTGGCTAGGGGCGAGCGGCATCGAAGTCGCTCTGCTGCTGGCACGTTCTGCAGTCTCTCAACTGCTGCAGCTGCCTGTCGTGTGGAGAAAAGCGAATGAGTCGCGAATGTCGGTCGAACCGCCTGCTTGCTCGACGCTTGCTGGAAGAAAGACATGTCCGCCAGTTCGATTATCACAGTGAAGAAGAACTGGCAAGAAACTTCACTGGGTCGCGGCCTGGTCGTCGGCGGCTGCGCGGCGATGATGAAGAATAAAATTATAGAGCCAGAAGTATGGAAGCAAAGTCAGAAGCGAGCTATGGATAGTTTTGTTAACAAGTCTGTCGGCGTGCAATGTTCGTTTTATTGTAAAAAATAAGTTTTTCTTACGTAATCCTGGATGTTTGGTATGGGTGGCCGAGTCAGAGGGGCCAAAGCACATGCTCTAACCAGTCAATATCACCTCCGAGAAGGCAGACTCTCGGGTCTTTCAAGAGAAGAGACATGTCAGGCCAATATGGCATTCGCAACCTTCTCGTACGACCGAATGTCCATGGGCGTTGTGAGACACCTTATACGTGGCTCGGAGCGACACGTTGCGCTTTCTACAAAAAAGAGTAATTTGGCTGGCCCTAGCGCCTTTTCAAAGTACTATGAATTGGTATGTAGCATCGGTACCTATACAGGGTGTTTCAGGATAGGCTTGAGAAACTTCAGGAATAGAAAGTACTCATTATTAGAAGAAAAAAATCCTTATAACTCTAATTGAATTTGAACCGTGTGGGGCAGGTACTTTAAAAGAATAGCCCCACTGAATCTCTCCCCGTGCATGTCGTAAAAGGCGACTAAGGGATATGACTCCCTTCTTATATCACTAGGTGGTAGGGTTTAACCCACCCGGGTTGTTACCACCGCACTGAATGAAAGGTCGGTCGAAACGGCTATGTAAATAGTTTGTGTTTTCCGTCCAGTTCAGTGTAGCCGGCACGACCGAAGGGAAGCACTGACGTGGCACCAAGTTCACCCGGTGTTATGGGCTGACATCACGGATGTTGTGGGTGATGTAGCCAACCGTGTCAGTTTCAATAAAAAAAAATATTGAAATTCCGTACTGTTTTTCATACAAAAATGGAAAATTGTAATAAAAACTCGATAGACAGTGAGTATGGGGGGAGGTGCTGTCTAGGTCTAGGGAATGCAATGACCTATTCTAGTCCCCTTTTTCTTTTAATGTCATTCAATTTTAAGTGTTTGGAATTTAGTTGGAATGCAGTTCAATTCTAATAATTAAGTATGTAAGTTAGTCCTTTTATTTTTATTTCATAAAAGCGGACGTTAACCCTCCACCAAAGCTAGGTGAAACGATTTTCACCAAAAAGTACTAACATGACCGAATCTGGGAAAACGTTTCAGAGCTTTTCGTCTTCAAATATCCTGAAACATTCTGTATATTTAGTTATGGCAAACAGGGAAGAAAATCGTGGGAAAGTGTGTCTTTTCCAAAAGAAAGTACTTGTGAATTATTAATCTCACAAGGCGGATTAACAGTTAGCATAAGTTAATTATCATCGCATTACAATGCAACACGCCACGATCTGACAACACGATCACGTTTTTAACCCCGATAAGCCACAGGAATCTTTTCCTCTCTTACTATTATAAATGTCAAAGTATTGTCTACCTGTCTGTAAAGGTTAAATTAAAAACCGGCCAAGTGCGAGTCGAGCGCCACTCACGCCATCTATGGCGTGTTATGAAATGCTCATATTAGTTAAAATTCACGATTAGTTAAAATTCTTCATACTCTATTTGGTAGATGGCGCGCGCGAATACACTTTTAGGTTTCTTCTATGGGAACGCCCATGATTTTTTTTACTTTTTCTTATTTTTATTATTTGTTGTTATATCGGCCATAATGACACATATTCTGTGAAAATTTCAACGGGCTACCTATTACGGTTCAAGAGATACAGCCCTCGGACAGACGGACGGACGGACGGATAGACAGACAGACATACAGACAGACGGCGTACGCCCGTATAATAATAGGGTCCCGTACAGGATACGGAATCCTAAAAACGGCTGAAATAATTTACGTGCAGTTTTCATTAATGGATTTTGGCATGACGACTACACACCGGAGATGTAGATAATGTAAATAAAGGCGGAGTAGTGACATTTTTTTATTTTTATGGAAATCACGACATAATATCATGTCGCGCGCCAGACAAACGCCGAACGGCGCCGAAGTCTGACGGCGCGCACGGGCATTCGAATATTTACGGGGGCTGCGAACACCATGTCGGCCGGCTAGGTGCACCTTCACATTCTGTTTGAAGGATCCCAGACTCTACATTAGAGGAAATGAGGGAGCGCATTCCACATGTTGGCAACCCTGTAAATAAAGGTTTACAGGATCGCTTTGTCCTAAGTTGGGGGATATCACAGAGCATCGAATGCGCGCGCCTGCGCGCGCCCCCTACTAGAGACGCCCTAAGCGATAATATTTGAAACCCCAAAAACTACACGCAGTGCTGCTAGCGCTTCGTATGTGTGTTTGTGTGCTAGTATCGACTCTACACACAAAGAGGAGCAAGTTAGGCACACGCACAAAACAAATGCACACGCACAACACACATATGTAAGTTATAGGCCAAGCCCACAGGCTTCAACGGCGCTGTAGGGAAATCGCGCTCAGGGCGCCTCTAGGAGGGGCGCCGGCGGTCGGCATTCGATGCTCTGTGGGGGATATCGACAGTGTGTGGATGCATTCCCAACTTGTTGCGCGTGGAACGATGGCAGAACGTGGATGGAGGGATGCTGTGAATAATCATGTTCTCATGATGAGCGGTAGTTAACTATTAGTTAGTAACTATAATACTTATAAGGTACTAACACAACATTGTGACTTACGAAGTTTTTTTGTCAGTTCATCATCACATTGAATTAGAACTGGAGGAATTTGAGTCATACTTGGCGTAATTTCTGCTGCGTAAAATGCGTTGCGTAAAAATGTGTACTTCGACGTAACGACGTATTTTG
This sequence comes from Nematopogon swammerdamellus, assembly GCA_946902875.1. Taxonomy (NCBI): domain Eukaryota; kingdom Metazoa; phylum Arthropoda; class Insecta; order Lepidoptera; family Adelidae; genus Nematopogon; species Nematopogon swammerdamellus. The sequence continues at coordinate 4,712,855 of OX336356.1, read as the reverse complement.
CGCTGCGCAGCGCGCAGTAGAATTTTATATTTGTTTTATGCAAAATTACGCTTAAATTGTTCAGAAATCATCGCCCAAATCCGACACTGCCGCGAGCGAAGCTGCGGGCAAAAGCAAGTATCGATAGATAGTTGCATTGCAATAGAGGTGCGATTAAACGCAGCACATCACACGGAAAGTAGTTAAACTGTGTGGTTAGATAGATACGCCCGGTAGTGTTGCAACACATATCGATAAAGAGGATATCGATAAAGTCGCTGTGTTGAATTAAATTAAAAGCATCTGAACCGGCTGTTCAACATTGGTACTGGTAAGGTGTGGTATAATTTATATGACGACTAGTTATGCCCGCGGCTCCGCTCGCGTTACATTGATTTATTGAAAACCGCATCTGAATCGGCTTAGCTCATCTGTAGTTATAAGGGAACATACATACAAACAGACGGCAAACTTTGAATTTTATATTATGTAGAGAAGATAGAGAAGAAGTAAGAAGATAAACTTGGTATGTTGATTTGAGTGTCGATAAGGTCTGATGAAATTGGTGTGTTGATAAATTTGATTTATTTCGTTTTTGAAGTTTTTATAAAGTTTGATGAGATTGATGTGATCACAAACTTGGTGTGTTCATTGGAGTGTCGATAAGGTGCGCTGAAATTGATTTATCGATTGTGTTTAAAGGTTTTTGTATTGATTTATTAGAATTTTTTTATTTTTCGTGCTTCAATTAGGTACTATTGATTATGATTGGTTTAAGCACATGCCAAACCACAATAGTAAAAATCCATTGCCGAACTGGGAAAATGTATTATTTAATTCTCGTCATGCAAGAAATAGGAGCTTTTGAAAATTTTGTTGAAACATCGTTTATTAAAAATGTTTCCCACCACTATTCCTACGCCGCCGGTGTAATTACCCAACAACACGGAAGGCCGGCACGCTCCATTGAGGGTAAAAACGATTCGGAAACCATCGCTTACCACTTCGCGTTCAAAGATAGTTTAAATATCAGGAACAGATTGCTAATGTGGGCGGAAAGCATGACAGTTCAATTTTAGCAATAGATGTCCTTAAATTTTTATTTTTAACCCACATATCTGACCCCAAGTACAGTCTGGGGTCCTTCAAGAGAGTGAATAGGCACCTCTCAGGCCCGGCGTGGTATTCGCACCCCACATTCGACCGAATGTCCATGGGCAATTATTTTTTAGGATTCCGTATCCATTACGAGACCCTATTACTAAGCCTACGCCGTCTGTCTGTCTGTCTGTCCGTCCGTCCGTCCGTCCGACGGCTGCGCTGTATCTTTTGAACCGTAGTAGGTAGGCCCTTTGAAATTTTAACAGAATATGTGTTATTTTATTATACAGGGATTTCGGCACATGGACCGACAAATTTTTTTTGTAGGTAAATGGGGTCATTTGCAAGGTTTTGACCAATGACACCTTTTGTCTTATGTCACGTGGTATCGAGATAAGATTTTTTTTCTTGATTTTTGAAAATTACCAAAATCTCAGCTTTATCCCCTTGCAACTTTTCTGTTTTTTAATATATCTGCACGAAATAAAATCTATTTGGTTTTACGATGTATCCTTGTTCTACGAAAAATATCATTTGATGAAGTTAATACCATGAAAAGGACTTATTACCTCCCAAAGTCCCGAGGACGAGTAAAAATATGACAGAATCTTAATTTCTTAATTCATAAAAAAAAAACGGACAGCGATTGAGAGCTTAATTTTCATTTAAAAAAGTTTGCTCGTTTACGCCCTTACCAACCATATACCACATGCCATACAAATCATTCACTATGTGGCCAAAATTAGGGATAATTTGCAAGAGTCAACAAAAATTTTGTCGGTTCATGTGCCGAACACCCTGTATAATATAATTATACAGGATGTTCGGCACATCGACCGACAAAATTGTTTTGTAGGTAAGTGGGGTCATTTGCAACGTTTTGACCCATGATACCTTTTGTCAGATGTCACGGGTCCTTCAAGAGGGGCGTGAATGGGCACCTGTCAGGCCGGCATGGCATTCGCAACCCCCGCATACGACCGAACGTCCACGGGCGTCGTTAGACACCTTATGGGTGGCTCGGCGCCACGTGTCGCGCTGTCAATAAAAAAAAAAAAAAGGTACGATTTTTTTTCTTTATTTTTGAAAATTATTAAAATCCCAGCTTTAAACTCTTCTAACTTTTTTGTTTATCATTGTATCAGCACGAAATAAACTTTATTGAATTTTACGATACATCCTTGTTCTACAAAAAAACATTTCATGAAGTTAATACCATGAAAAGGTTTTATGACCTCCCAAAGTCCTGAGAACGAGTAAAAATGTGACGGAATCTTAATTTCTTAATTCATTTAAAAAAAAAACCGACAGCAATTGAGCGCTTCATTTTCTTTTAAAAAGTTGTAGTTTACGTCCTTTCCAATGGATATGTCATAACATGTCCATGTCCAACATGTCATACAAATAATTCACTATCTGGTCAAAATTAGGTACAGAGACAGAACAGAACACAACACGGGCGATCGCTTCCCGTATTGAGAGCTTTTTTGGGAGTATTTTCAAATTTAGAATATGTACCGGTCGCGCGGGCACTCTTGCAAATGATCCCTAATTTTATCGTTCTGTTCTGTCTCTGTGCCTAATTTTGACCACATAGTGAATTATTTGTATAACATGTGGTATACCGTTGGAAAGGGCATAAACTAGCGAACTTTTTAAAAGAAAATGATGCTATCAATTGCTGCCAGTTTTTTTTTATTAATTAATAAATTAAGATTCTGTCATATTTTTACTCGTTCTCGGGACTTTGGGAGGTGATAAGACCTTTTCATGGCATTAACTTCATGAAATAATATTTTTTCTAGAACAAGGATACATCGAAAAAATTCATTAAATTTTATTTCGTGCTGATAAAATCATAAACAAAAAAGTTACCAGGGTTTAAAGCTGGGATTTTGGTAATTTTCAAAAATAAAGAAAAAAAAATCGTATCTCGATACCACGTGACATTTGACAAAAGGTATCATGGGTCAAAACGTTGCAAATGACCCCACTTACCTACAAAAAAATTTTGTCGGTCGATGTGCCGAACACCCTGTATAACAACAAATAATAAAAATAAGAAACATTAAAAAAATTACGGGGTTCCCCATACAAGAAACTAAAAAGTGTATGCGCGCCATCTACCGAAAACAGCATGAAGCATTTTAATTAATCCATAGATGGCGTGAGTGGCGCTGACCATGACTATCATGGCGATACGGAACCCTCGGTGCGCGAGTTCGACTCGCACTTGGCCGGTTTTTTACTTTTTGCCTTTCTTTGTTGGCATATCCGTCACAATAACACATAATATTCTGTGAACATTTAAATCGGCTACCTTTTACGGTTCAAAAGATACAGCGAAGCCGTCGGACGGACGGAACGGACGGACGGACAGACGGACAGACAGACAGACAGACAGACAGACAGACAGAGGCGTAGGCTTAGCAATAGACTTCCGTATGGATTCGAAACCCTAAAAAGGACGTCTGATCTCTAGACGCTAGTAACGACATGTTGGTTTCTAAAATGGTTTCTCAAACACAATAATTCAGTGTTCCCCAGACGATGGGATAAAAATACCCACTTTACAAACTTAATTCTCGAGCTCAATAGGAGCCCACAACTAGTGCAAATTGACTCTTAGCCTACTACTGGCTGCAGGCAGTTTGCAATTTAGTTGTCACTCGCCTTGACTGCATTCTGTGCGTCCCACAAAACAATTACTGAATCAGTATGGGCTTAACCGTTATTAAACAAAGTGATCTGTTTGTTTAATAAAAAGGCGCTTTAGGAATGCAGTACAATCGGCTTAATATCGAATTACTTAGTTTGAAAATTTAAGTTCTAAATTTAAAAAGAAAGCGAGGTATACATAAATTAAAACAGCTGTATTAGACTGGACGTATTAGGAGGTTGACCGTGGTTCGGATTCCGCAATAAAACTGTAGGTAGGTTCCTTCCCTTCTGACCTTACTAGGTGGTAGGGTTTAACCAGCCCGGGTTGGTACCACCGCACTGAATGAAAGGTCGGTTGAAACGGCTATTTAAATAGTTTTCCGTCCAGTTCAATGTAGCCGGCATGACCGAAGGGAAGCACTGACATGGCATGACTAGTTCACCAAGATGTTATGGGCTGACATCACGGATGTTGTAGGTGATGTAGCCATCCGTGTCAGTGTCCCAAAAAAAAGACACCTCTGCGTTTCGAGTATTTCCTGCCATCTAAACTAGTTTGAATAGGAATATTTTATTTTTACACAAAAACATTTAATATAAAAAAAATGTTTTATGAAATCCGGTATTGGTCCGTCGCCGCTTTTTCTCTCATACATTTTCATCAGATTCAGATTCAGATTCAGATATTTATTTCGCCATAAAGAACACACAACAATAACAATATTACATTGAGACATATGCATATTCAGTATGGTTCGTCATCATTTTTTATGATGTCCCGTTCAGTAGTGCAATCTATAAGGAAGAACCGGGTAAGAAACCTTACAGAGCTTTTTTTAAATATAACTTACATACTAAGTTTTCTTTATGTTAAATATAACATACTATATCTAAGCAAAAAATTTAAAATACTTAGTCAAAAATATACCCATTAAAAAAAGACAATAAAATACAAAACAAAGAACATAGGGTTCAGTCAAGTAATTATTAAAATTTGTGTTTATGCATATAAACAATTTGAATTATCAAAGTCAGCAGAATATTTATTTACAGTATGAAAAAAATTCACTTAACTTATAAAATCATAAACTGACAGTCAGACAGACAGCCAAACAGACATTCTAGCGACAGTGAGATTCTATTTAGTATTTACGGAACCCTTAAACATTACCAACATATTTTGTCCTACAAGACAAGGACTTTGGATTTAAAAAATAAATATTTTAATAATACAGATATTGCGGTAAATACAAGCGGCAGTGAAGACAGCTAAATTTGCTTGAGTTGAGATCTCTCTCAAAACCAACTGACAAGAGGCTGTGATTACAGGCAGCTACAATTACCCCCGATTTTTTAAAAGTAAAAATAAACTTCGAAAATTGATGCCTATTATTACTGACGGTGCATCTAAGAGCCCATTAAATTGAAATAACTTTACTAAAATTTGTCTTTCATTGAATCTTATCCTTGTGAAAATACGAGTCATATTTCTTTGAAGTTTTACCTAAAAGATTATCATAGAAAAATATTGTAGCTAATCATAATAATTGGTTCCTATTCTCAGTATCCATTATCTATGGTGTTATGCAACGAATAACGACGACCGGTCGTTAGGTAAAAATGTCAAGGTCATTGCCGTAGAGGTCATTACCTTTAATCCGAATAATAGAAATTTCTTCAATACCTTTGTGACGTTTTTACCATCCGGTGAACCTATTTAAATTTACGTATGACGTCAATGCTTGTGAATTAATTTCTTAAATAGAATTAATGTATTTTTTAATTATTTAATGTGATATGGGTGGTTGGGTCCAAGGAGGGGGAGAGGCCAGAGTGCATGCTCCGACCAGCCAATATAACCTACGAAGGTGCCATGTCGGTGACTTCCCTTGGGGTTGCTAACACAGTCGAGGTGGCTGTGCGACCATATTTTGACGTGATGACGTCACGTCTTATAAATTAATGAACACCGGCTGCACACACGAAAAAGTGTCACGTTCCATCTGAGCCTGTGTGTGCAAGGGAGAGCGCGTAACAAGACATAGAGAGGCACAATCGGCCCAAGCGTCATCACGTAAAACTATCGTCCGTAAACCGACTTTACAGAAAACCAATATTTTTTTATTTTTTTATTGAAAGCGCGATCTTTGCCTCCGAGCCACCCACAAGGTTTCTAACGACGTCCATGGACATTCGGTCGTACGCGGGGGTTGTGAATGCCATACCGGCCTGACAGGTGCCTATTCACGCCTCTCTCGAAGGACCCGAGACTATTACTTGGGGGGAAATATGTGGGCAGGGAGAGCGTTCCAGAGTTTACCAGTTCTGTGAAGGAAAGATCTGCAGAACCGATTGGTACGTATCCGTGCTAAGTCGCTGGTATTGGGATGCAATCTCTGTACGTCCAGTACTGTGGTGACAACCCGGCCGGCTACAATTTGAGCCACTTAGTAAGGGGAACTATGTAGGTATGTAGTATGTAACTCGGTTGTGATGGCCACACTAAACTTTAGAACAAACGAGCTTTCATTCATTTTCAAATATACGTACATAACTTAGATAAATAATATTTCAAATAAATACGTGTAGGTAGGTGGTACACGAAATAAATTTACCAATTTATTAATCTACATAGGTACTTCCTGAAACATAAACACATAACACACAAATATATATTTCCGCCACTCCAACCGCCTTCCGTACTTCCGTACGTAGAGAGCGTACGTAATAATAATAAACTCCCGCCCCGCCGCCGCCGCCGCCGGATTTAATATAACATCGTTCTCGGCAGTTTCCGACATTGCCGTACGCCGTACGTAACGCAAGTCTACACGCACGCGTAATTATTATGTTAAATGTATGCATCCTCTCTAGCGCACCGCGAACTGTGTCCTTAAGGCGCTAATATATGAACCTTGTCGATACAATCACAGTATAATTTCGGTAGATTTGAATACCAACTGACGAAAAACACAGCTCAATATAGTCCTTTTTGTCCGTCGTTTTTTATAAATTTTTAATAACTGGAAAAAAAGCTGCTCTTATATACAGGGCGTTTCAGCCTAAGGTTTCGTAACTTCAGGGTTCGAAAGAGGTCCATATTTGAAGATGAAAAGCTCTAAAACTTTTTCACAGATTTGGTAATTGTATAGTACTTTTTGGTGAAAATAGTTTCATCGAGATTTGGTGGACGGTTAACGTCCGCATTTATTAAATAAAAATAAAATGACTAACTTACATGCTTAACTAGTAGAATTAAACTACATGAAGGTAAATTTCAAACAATAAAAATTTTAATACCATGGAAGCACTGACATGGCAACCAGTTCACCCGGTGTTATGGGCTGACATTACGGATGTTGTAGGTGTAGGCCAACCGTGTCAGTTTCCATAAAAATAAAAAATAAATCAAAGGAAAAAGAGGACTTGAATAGGTCATTGCACTGCCTTAGACAGCACTGTTGCCAAATCTCCCCATACTCACTGTCCATCGAGTTTTTATTACAATTTTAAATTTTTGTATGAAAAAAAAATACGGAATTTCGATTTGAGTGTTAAGGATTTTTTTCTTCTAGTAATGAGTGCTTTCTATTTCTTAAGTTTCTCAAGCCTATCCTGAAACAACCTGTATATATTGGAATGCAACAGAAAACCAAAAGAAAATTTATGAAGTTTAAATTATTGTTCGTAATTGGACCGAAAATAATCAAGTCGTGCTTTCAAAAAGCTGTCGATCTGCCCTGTCAGATGAAGTTTTTTAAGTATTAAATCTGAATATGTGTCAGGTGAGTAATATTGATGTTAGATACATCTCTCAGAATGAGAGCAATTTTACCTCGTACGCAGCCTTAAATATGTTTATTAACATATCAAATAATAAATTTAATTATTTGACGCATAAACACAAGCATAAATACGCCTTAAATTATAATATACACGGAAATGTAAGGAAATCATAGCTAAAGAAGGGAAGGGCCTTCGCGTTCACTGTTTATAGCCCAATAAATACACTTTCTTCCTAGTCATTATAGGAAATGGTCAAAAGCAATACCTTCTGCCATGACATCAATATAGCAGAAACGGCATTGCTATTTTATCGCTTGCATTACCTTGTTTATGTTTTTGTTTTTTTTTTTTATGGAATCCGTCACGGTTGGCTGCATCTGCGATGTCAGCCCATAACACTTTGATGAACTAGGTGCCGTGTCAGTGCTTGCCTTCGGTCGTGCCGGCGCGGCGCTACACAGAAATGGACGAAAATACAAACTATTTGCATTGCGTGTGAACAACGTTCCGTATCAATGGGCGTCGTTAGACCACTTATGGGCACGACGACGCTTTCTATGTAAAAACAAATTACGTGGTAGTACGGAGCCCTCGGTGCGCGAGTCTGACTCGCACTTGACAGTTTTTTTACCTATTTTTTTTATTAGCACGGTGGCTGTTTCCAGGAGTCCATTGGAAAATCATGATGACACAACTTTAATGCGACAGCGACAAGCTGACAAAAAGGATGTCCACGATTTTATTGACACGCCTTTTATATACCCAGGGAACACATTCAGCTAGAACGATAAAAAAGGTATGGACTCCGAACCCTATCCTCGCCAGCGTAACACGATATAAGCAAAAGCATGCTTGTTTCGTATGGACGGTCGCGCGCTGGCCCGTCAGTCTGTCATCGGCCGCGGTCGCAAAAACCTGTTGCCCGCATGCTCGGTGTTTACGTGTAAAAACACTACAGCCAAGTTTAGTGTGCACAATAGTGGAATATCTTATCATCGGTAAGTACACTCCGCTCCCCGCAACTCGGCGACGCTAGTTCTCATACAAGCATTTGACAGTCCGGCGTCCATACCTTTTTTATCGTTCTAGACATTCAGTTGAAGACCATTCCGTATTTAACCTAATAATAATGTTTTTTGTAATATAAGCTTGAGATGTCTGGCGATAAGCGATTTATAACCGAGCTCACTGCGATTATATGTAGTTAGTTTTTAGATCGATTCCAAATAGAACGTTCCGTCTCTTTTCAGCGTATACAAAAGAAAGAGAGGCAAATACAGATCCAGAGCTTATAAAAAAATTTGCTATCGGCGCGACGGGCGGCGGGTCGGCCGGCACGATGAGAAAACGAAAGTATGAGAAGAAGTGTTTTTGCTAACACTTACTAACTGCCGACTTGCATTATACGCTCACTTTCTATATAACACAATCGAAATGCCAGTAGCTGTAAGGCGGGCGACCATAGATAGGAGAGGTTAAGGTGATGTGAGACCGCGTCTGACTCTAATTTCAAGAAGTGTACCGACAATATTACTTACCTGACAGATTCAGTTTTAATATATGTAAAACTTCATCTATCAGCGCCCAGCGCAAATCGATAGCTTATTGAAAACACGATTTGATTAACTTGGCTCGATAGAAAAAAAATCATGAACATGCCTCTTAATTTAGTTATAAAAAAACGTATCAAGGCTTTGGGAAAAATATATTTTATTTGTTGAATATATATGTAAATCCGTAGTTTTTTACTTTTTTATTTCGATTCGTAGTTTTGGAATAAAAAAATAAAAACCTAATTTTTGATTGATTGATTGTGTTGCATCCTGCTCCAACCAGCGAAAGCGGCGCCTTGAAAGAGGAGTACGGGTGAATGCGGGTTGACAGGGCCTTAATGGCTAGATCGCCCAAAACACCTGATGAAATTATACAATAAACATTACAATATTAGAAATACAAAAGAACAAATAAAACCACGCAATATCGCTAGTAGCGGTTTATCTAAATAAACTATACAATTATATACAAATGTTCTGTTAACGCTACATAGGACGTAAAAAAATTTATTATTCAGCGATTCTTCGCTGTGATAATCGAACTGGCAAAATGCTAAGTGTTAAATGTTAAAATATGACGAATCCGAGTGCAGTGTACTTGTCTATGATTAATGATAATGAATAAAGAATAAAGAATAGAATATAATATAAGGAATTCACAAATGCATTAGTTATGTATGTGTAGTGTGTACCAGGAAACTATAAAGATAAAAAGCATGCATTGGCGAAGGCAGATTGCACCTTTTTACACGCAAAGCCCCTTAGCACCGCGATAGGCACGCAGGTGTTTAGTAAGTATGGAGTAGGTTTCTGGTATTTCTGTTGAAATAATTAAATTACATACGTATATAGCGTGGGTATTCCAGTGGGGTATGCAGATACATCGGATCTCCAAGTGCCACGACCACGATCCTGACACACCTTTTTTTTTTATGTAAACTGACACGGTTGGCTACATCACCTACAACGTCCGTGATGTCAGCCCATAACACCGGGTGAACTAGGTGCCATGTCAGTGCTTCCCCTTTGATCGTGCCGGCTACACTGAACTGGTCGGAAAACACATAGCCGTTTCGACCGACGTTTCATTCAGTGTGGTGGTACCAACCCGGGCGGGTTAAACCCTGGTAGGGTTTAACCAAGTAAGATTAGGAGAGAAGGGACCTACAGTTTTACGAGGAATCCGAACCTCGGTCAGCCTCCAACGGTCAGCGGTCACCCATCCAAGTACTGACTGCACCCAGCGTTGCTTAACATTCAATAGCGACAGTTGACTGTCTGCACCACTGAGCTATCGAGGCTGACAAACCCCTGCCGCCTTTTCCACTATCATAATGTTTTTCTACACGCTTGTCGATTACGAGCACTGCGCACTTGACCCTTTTTGAGCGCATGCCCGATCAGTACCCTAATCAAGAGATTTAACCTACTACGCTACGCCACGCTACGCCACGCTACGCCACGCTACGCCACGCTACGCCACGCTGTAGCGTAGTAGGTTAAATCTCGTGATTAGGGTCCTGGTCGGGGTACGTGCGTCTAAGGCGAACCTCCCCGACTCTTCCACGCGTGAAAGTAAAATATTATCAATAATTAATTTAAGTACTGAGTAGATTAAGTCTTTTAAGAGAAGATGTGATGAGAAGAAATGAGAAAGTAGAAGCATGTCCACCATCTAATCCAAAGTTGATGGGTTCGAGTCCGACTTTAGATATCTGCTGGTACGAGCAGATATTTTTGCAATTTCTACATACATACATACCACATGCTGTATCACTACAATCGGGGTAAGCAGAGTAATAGTCGTTGTGCTGCAAGGACATTTTGTACCGAGTGGGGCCGGTACTTTAAAAGAATAGCCCCACTGCAGTTCTCCCCGTGCATGTCGTAAAAGGCGACTAAGGTGGTAGGGATTAACCCGCCCGTGTTAGTACCACCGCACTGAATGAAACGTCGGTCGAAACGGCTATGTAAATAGTTTGTGTTTTCCGTGCAGTTCAGTGTAGCCGGCACGACCGAAGGGAAGCACTGACGTGGCACCAAGTTCACCCGGTGTTAGGGGCTGACATCACGGATGTTGTAGGTGATGTAGCCAACCGTGTCGGTTTCCATAAAAAAAAAGGACTCCGGTAAATTACAGCACAACTCCGACCGCCACGTTTCGCAAAGTATTCGAACAAGATTATGTTACCGTCAAACAGCAACTAAGGCACGAAGACCCACCTAATTCATGACTAGTGTGGAAGGACCGTGCCAAAGTGAGAGGTGGCTAACCCGATGCCCTTTAGTACGGCATCTTATCGTTATCACTTAGTCGCCTTTTACGACATGCACAGGGAGAGATGCAGTGGATCTATTCTTTTTAAGTACCGGCCCCAACACAGTACAGCAATTTTTCTGCTCCAATTTCGGATGTTTCAGTGTATAGATGTATCTACATAAAAATATGTATTAAATAGTTTTATTTACACCAATATTTGGTTTTAGATTTTTATAATATATGTATATGTTGTACATAATACATTAAAACAAACACATAGTTTACATAATATTTCGACTTTTATTAGTCGTCGTCAGATAACTAAATATTTTGTTATCTGACGACGACTAATAAAAGTTGAAATATTATGTAAAATATGTGTTTTTTTTATCTATTATGTCCAAAATATACATAAAAATAAGGATGCATTTAAAATAATATCGAAGTGAACGTTAAATGTTAAAAAAAAATTATTTTTTCAATATTTTTTTTCAAAATCCTGCGAATTGATTCCACACAAACCTATCCCGCGCGCTTGGCTGTGGGAACTCATGGACGCTCGGTGCATCGTCGCTATGTTTTGTCTTCAGCAAAAATCATGCGAGAATATTATTATATCTAATATCTGCATCTAATCTGCAGTAGAGACTTACTGCCGGCGACACCGTGACCGATGCGAGGAAAATCAAACGCGCAGGCGACTCTGTTTAAGTTATTTTTGTTGTTGTATAGGGTGTATCAGGATAGCTTTGAGAAACTTCAGGAATAGAGAGTACTCATTATTAGAAGAAAAAAGTGAAAATACCGTAACATTGCTTAAAAAAAATAAAAAATAAAAAGTTTAAGTTTTAAGTTTATTTATAAAGAAGGTTTAAAAAAAATAAAAAATAAAACAAAAATAAAGAAAAAAAAAATAAAAAAAAAAATTTATGAAAAAAAATACATTAAAAAAAAGAAAATTTCAACCAAGGTCCTCCGACGGTTATTTTATAATAAAAGTAGGGTTCCGTAACACGTTTATGTCTGTCCATTCTACTAAGTTCTGCAAAACATACATACGCGTATTGAAGTATTTATGTAGTATTAGTTTTTAGTTTATCATATTGTTTTACTGCGCACCGAGGTTACATTGCCACAAACTATTCCTGTTCGCCTGCATATACGTCTCCCACATCCCATAGGTTACTTAGAATAGAATGCCTCGCGGCATTAAGCTCGCCTATTGTGTCTATTTGTATAAATTGGTGTTCGTTCAATAAAGAATATATGCATACATGCAACTACTAGGTGGGTAGCGGAAAAACATTTTATATTATGAAAAGAGTTATTGAAATCCAAAAGGTAAGATAAACTTAACTATTAATAGTCACACGTGATGTAAATATTAAACCTATATACCATGTAAAGATATACCTACTATTTTACATATGAATATATATTTGCTAACTCTGAGCATGGGAGACATAGTTTTGAATTAGAAAAGTTACGAGTACAAGAAGTGCTTCTTTAGAAGAATTCTGAAAGTGTGAATGGAAGAAGAGAGACGGAGATTGACAGGGAGCTGGTTGCACAGACGAGCTGCATGTATCGTGAATGAGACGAAATATGATCTAGTCTAGTGGAATTAGAAGGAATAGTCAACACCATATTATAGACCGTGGGAACTGAGTAAGAATAAAATCGATCACTTAGGTACCTATTTAGGAGTATTCTGATTAAAAAGTGTTAAATAAATACTGATATGTATGTAGGTAGTATATATTTTTATGTAAACCAACATGGGTGGCTGTGCCGAGGGACCAATGCGGTGCAGTCGACAGGGCAAAAAACACATCTCGCGAAATCGCGCTCAGAAAGGCGCCATGCCAGCAGATTTGCGGACTCTTGCCGAGCTGTCTAGCCTGTTGATACGACGTTTGAAGACACCCAGGCTAAATGATTCGGGAATCACACTCGCCGGGTAACAGTTCCACACCCTAGCGGTTCGACAAGGGAACAATTTTGAGAACATTAAATTATATAAGTATTACTAACGCAAGCACATGAACATACGATGGTAATACGAATCCTGACAAAAGTGGCGGTAAAAAATTATTGCTTATAAAATTATTCATTCAAACTAGTCTCAAAATAATTAAGTTGCTAAGTAAATATAATTTTTGTTTTATGGAAACTGACACGGTTGGCTACATCACCTACTACATCCGCGATGTCAGCACATAACACCTTGGAGAATCAGGTGCCATGTCAGTGCTTCCCTTAGGTCGTGCAGGCACACTGAATCAATCAAAATCGGCCTTTGCGATATGCGCGGGGAGAGATGCAGTGGCGCTGTTCTTTTATACTCATGATGTGATCCCATTAAATTTCCGTCGGAACTGAGTGCCATGCAGCATGCTAGTGATTCTCTTTTTTCGTTGTATCACCGTGACCTTTTCGATACACTACACACCTGCCTGTCGCTACCGACGTAACTGAAACCGCGCCGCGGCGGCGGTGCGGTGGAGCGGCGGGGGCGCGGCGGCGGCGGCCCGATCGTCCCGGTCCAGTAATTTGTAACTCTATAATGTTGTAAGCGTAATGTCAAATGTGAGTTTTATGCACAGAACATTGAATATGTACCGTATGGGGTCGGTGCTTAAAACCGGCCAAGTGCGAGTCGAACTCGCGCACCGAGGGTTCCGTATCGCCATGTCATGGTCAGCGCTGATTCATAATGTTTTCGGTAGATGGCGCGCATACACTTTTTAGTTTCTTGTATGGGGACCTCCGTGAGTTTTTTCTTATTTGTCGTTATATCGCCCATAATAACACATATTCTATGAAAATTTCAACGGGCTACCTATTACGGTTCAAGAGATATCTACAGCCCTCGGACAGACAGACGGCGTAGGCTTAGTAATAGGGTCCCGTACGACGGATACGGAACCCTAAAAATTATAGCCCCACTGCATCTCTGCCCGTACACTTCGTAAAAGGCTACTAAATTCCAGTGACATCCCTCTATCTTCGTCCCTTCCTCGTCCCTGTCTATACCAGCCGAACTGTATTGGACGATAGGAAAGTAAGTCTCCAGGGAAGTCTCCGGTATGGCACCTACCTTCTCGGAGGTGTTATTGGCTTGTCGGAGCATGCGCTTTGGCCCCTCCAACTCAGCCACCCATACCGGATTCCATAAAAATAAAACTATTTAATATAATATTTTTATTCTTCCAAACCAGAGGGCATGTCCCGCTCGAATAATATTATAGGATTATAGCTTTGGCCCGCGGCTTCGCTCGCGTGAAATTTGTATTTATAAAGAAGAAAGTAAGCAAGCCCGCTACCGTACTGTTATTACGGCGCACGGAACAATTCATGAGAGCCACATCTTAGCGTAACCGAAACTGAAATTTATTTAGCCTATCCTGTGTAACGTATAGTTAAATGTGCTTGTACTAAGTATCAACGAATTCGGATGATCGGTTTAAGAGTTATGGATACATACATACATAAAGAAAAGATTTCTAAAAATCGTCGTTGTAGTTTTAGTATCATACATAGAGTCTAAAAACGTCTTATCTCATCATAAAACAAAGTAACCAGTTCAGTGTAGCCGACATGAAATGAAGGGAAGCATTGAAATGGCACCTAGTTCACCCGGTGTTATGGGTTCACATCACGGATGTAGTAGGTGATGTAGCCAACCATGTCAGTTTCCATAAACTTACTCATGACCATACCTTACAGATTTATTATTAGTAATTGATGTGCCATCGTGAAACGAAGCCACGTGAACAGCTAGTGGTCTATATTTCATAGACAATCTCTAGTCATGTGCCGTTTCCATAGAACCATATTATATATCATTGTTCCATGGTTGCTTGAACGTAATACTTCCTCCGTCTCGCCTGAAAGCGGACTAGTCACCTCATAGTCTAGATGTTACATGATATCCAGGAATTATTTTAATATTATTTTTGTAAAGGTCAATCCTGCTAGTCAATAGTAACAATCTCTATATCTATCTCTATGTCTATCCCTATCTCTATCTCTATCTCCATCTTTATCTCTATCGCTATCTCTATCTCTATCTCTATATCTATCTCTATCTCTATCTCTATCTATATCTCTAGGTCTATCTCTATCTCTATATCTATCTCTATCTCTATCTCTAGGTCTATCTCTATCTCTATATCTATCTCTATCTCTATCTCTACTCTCTATCTCTACTCTCTATCTTTATATTTATCTTTACTTATTATAAAAGGGAACGTCTGTATGTATGTGTGTATGTTTGAATTAAACTCCGGAACCACTGAACAGATTTTGATGCGGTCTGCACCAATGGAAAGAGTAG
Organism: Nematopogon swammerdamellus; assembly: GCA_946902875.1. NCBI lineage: Eukaryota > Metazoa > Arthropoda > Insecta > Lepidoptera > Adelidae > Nematopogon > Nematopogon swammerdamellus. The sequence continues at coordinate 4,697,176 of OX336356.1, read as the reverse complement.
TTGTTGAGGCTCACTATAGGCTATATACCATCACGCTAATAGCCTTACGGGTGAGCAGTATCAAAGAAAGTATAGTATAGCCATCCATAAGCTGTCTAACGACGTTCATGGACATTGGTCGTATACGGAGGTTACGAACGCAATGCCGGCCTAACGGGTGCATAATTTCTATTCTGCACTCTGTGGGAAATATATAGTTACTTTTTAAAATCATAAACTGCATCGTAAAATAAACCGAAAATTTTGTAATAAAATAATGTTAATATAATTCTAAAATCCAACAAAACTAAAAATATTTTCACCAAAATGCTGACAGGACGACGTTTTTGCAAAGTCACTGTAATCAATAGTTCTGAAGCTTAACGAAAATGTTTCGTCGACAATTTCGTGTGCACGTGTTTCATTCAGACTGTTCCGTGTTCAGAAGGGTGACTAACCCCTTGAAAAGACAACCTTTCGAAAATAAAGTTCGGTCATTAATTTTATTCTAATTTATAGCGTCGTAGACGAAAAATTATAACTCAGTTTGAGATGTCGAATCATACAATTTCGGATCATACCGCCTGTATTTAATGTAACAGGGTAATGTAATGTAACTGTATAAATGTATTATTTGATGTATCAAATTAAATTGATTCCAAACAGCAAAACCTGAAACACATTAGAAAGTTACCATTCGAAACCTATCAACGTCAAAAATGTTACTCTTAACATGTTATCTGGTTGGTTATGTAATAATAAAAATAAATTAAGGTGCTTAAGCTAACTATAATTTATTACTTCTAATTAAGGGGAAATCAAGATAGTTTGGAAGAAAGATCGAACAAATTTTTCTTATTTTAACGTAATAACAGCTTTAATAGATCGTTAAACATGCCAACTCAAGAACAACTACGAGTTTGTGGCCATTGCTGTAAAGACTCTTGGGGTATGGAGCCCGGACGCGATCAGTTTTTCCATGAAATTGGGAAAACTACTCATTGATGAGTCTGGGGACCGCCGTGCCCGGACGCATTTCAACCAGCGGATCGGCCTGGCCATCCAGAGGGGAAACGCCGCTTCAGTCATGGGGACCATGCTTATGGTCCCTATGGACGACTATTTTTATTTGTAGTTAGATTAATTTTTATAGTTAATTTAGTAATTTTTTTTTTAAACCACATCAATTTTTATTAATATCAATTTCACAGTAATAAATTAAAATTATTAAATAAACTTAAGCTACCTATCAAATAAAATAAAAAACTATAACTAAAAACTACTAAAAACTACTACCGAATATCAAATCAAATCAAATCAAAATATACTTTATTGTACACCATAAAAAGGAACACAACAGGCGAGTTTAATGCAGAGTAGCATTCTTTACAAACTAACCTTTGGGATGTGGAGAAGCTGATAGGGCGGACAATGCAGTGCAAGAGAGAAGCTTGAAAAATAAAACTACAGGCTAATTACTGATTACCCTTACATTTTTTAGATATAATTTTTAGATTAATTTTTAGATACATATGCACGATGTGTGTGTGTGTGTTTAAGTGCGAGGGTGCCTGCGTGTGTGTTTGTTTGTTGTCTGACATGTTTCACTACACCACGTGATGCTATCCCCTCGTTCCTGGCTGGACTAGGTGCCATGCCGTTGCTTCTCGCAAACAAGGCGAGGCCATTACCACGAGCAGCTCGTAGAACGCATTTGCATTATCATAGCAATTTGGTTGTTCGATCACCCACGCCATCGGACAAGGCAGCTTTTCGTTACGAAATGGTCATTCAATTCGTTTTGAGTGGGATGGTAAAAGCGCCTTAGTGATCGAACGACCAGTGTAGCATACAAGTTTGTTTCGGGGGTACAAATGGCATTCGCAACCCCCGCATACGACCGAATGTCCATGGGCGTCGTTAGACACCTTATGTGTGGCCCGGCGCCGCATGTCGCGCTTTCTATAAAAAAAGAGTTTTTTTTATTAAAGAATGAGTGTTTCAGGGTAGGGTTTCGTAACTTCACGGTTTGATAGGGGTCCATATTTGAAGACGAATAGCTCTGAAACTTTTTCCCGGATTGGGTAATTTTATAGTACTTTTTCATCGAGCTTTAGTACGCGGTTAACGTCCGCCTTTATTAAATAAAAATAAAATTACTAACTTACATAATTAACGAGTAGAATTGAACTGCATGTAGGTAAATCCAAAAAACATAAATTTGAATGACATCAAAAGGAAAAGCGTACTGGACTAGGTCATTGCACTCCCTAGACCTAGGCAGCTTGTCAGCCTCGATAGCTCAGTGGTGCAGACAGTCAACTGTCGCTATTGAATGTTAAGCAACGCTGGGTGCGGTCAGTACTTGGATGGGTGACCGCTGACCGTTGGAGGCTGACCGAGGTTCGGATTCCTCGTAAAACTGTAGGTCCCTTCCCTTCTAATCTTACTTGGTGGTAGGGTTTAACCCGCCCGGGTTGGTACCACCGCACTGAATGAAACGTCGGTCCAAACGGCTATGTACATAGTTTGTGTTTTCCGACCAGTTCAGTGTAGCCGGCACGATCAAAGGGTGAAGCACTGGCATGGCACCTAGTTCACCCGGTGTTATGGGCTGACATCACGGACGTTGTAGGTGATGTAGCCAACCGTGTCAGTTTCCATAAAAAAAAACTATGGTTGCTAAATCTCCCCATACTCACTGTCCATCGAGTTTTCATTACAATTTTAAATTTTTGTATGAAAAAAAATACGGAATTTCGATTTGAGTGATAAGGATTTTTTTCTTCTAATAATGAGTACTTTCTATTCCTGAAGTTTCTCAAGCCTATCCTGAAACACCCTGTATACGAGTATTTAAGTCGAGCCAAGTTACCGAATATACATAGCTCGGTTAAACTCTGGTTTTCCTTCAATATGATTATGCTTACTTTTTTACAATTTATAACTGTACCACGAGAGTGCCATATACGGCAAACAGTCGTTTATTGGAGGCATATCGGCAAGCTGATACTTGCCGAGTTTTCCTTGGCGGAGTCGAACCGACGACCTCGGCCTTTGGGTGAGGTCGAGAATTAACATAAAGCGAATCATATGGGCATTTGTTAATAGTTATAAACGGAACTTCTTCAAGCCACTAACTAAGTGGATACTTAAATCAGTTTTGATCGAAAAGCCTAACGTCTACAATGCATCCTTCCTTCCTTATCCTTATCCTTCCTTCCTTCCTTACCTATAATAAAATCCAACGTCTGCTTTCTGTCTGAGTGTCTGTCTGTCTGTCCGCTTATGACTCGAGAACCACTGAACCGATTTTAATAAAACAAAATTCTACGGATAGCTTGATTCTTCCCATCAACTATAGGCTACTTACTATCACGCTAAATAGCTTATGAGGTTAGCAGTGAAGTGAAATATGAGAGCGGGCGGAGCCGCGGGCACAGCTATCCTTATCCTTTCCTTTTCCTTTTCCTTTTCCTTCCTTACCTATAATAAAATCCAACGTCTGCTTTCTGTCTGAGTGTCTGTCTGTCTGTCCGCTTATAACTCGAGAACCACTGAACCGATTTTAATAAAACAAAATTCTACGGATAGCTTGATTCTTCCCATCAACTATAGGCTACTTACTATCACGCTAAATAGCTTATGAGGTTAGCAGTGAAGTGAAATATGAGAGCGGGCGGAGCCGCGGGCACAGCTAGTAACGACTAAAATGCAGAAAGCCTAACTTGCAGAACGTACATACATACATACATAACTCACCTCACGCTTGTGTATCCCGACAATCAGGGTAAGCAGAGTAATCGGTGTTGTGCTATAAGTTCATACATACATACATACATACATACACATACATAACGTCACGCCTGCCTGCCTCCCAGTGGGGCAGGCAAAGACAACGGACCCAACCCACGCAAACAACCCAACCGCCACGCGCCACGATCCTGACACACTTTGTTCTTCATACATGCTCGTCGGTCGGGGGCAGAACGTCTACGTCTACAATGAATATTGACTAAAATGCAGAAAGTCTAACTTGCAGCACGTCTTTAAAGCAAAACGTCAATAAAGCAGCTTGTTACATGGTCAAAATTTTAAACCACTCATAACATTATAAACATGTCATACATACATTTGTCAGCCTCGGTAGCTCAGTGGTGCGGTTGGTCGACAGCTGTTGTTAAGCATCCCTGAGCGCGGTCAGGACTTGGATGGGTGACCGCTCGACCGTTGGAGGCTGACCGTGGTTGAGATTCCACGTAAAACTGTAGGTCCCTTCCTTTCTTACATACTAGGTGGTAGGGTTTATCCCGCCCGGGTTGTTACCACCGCACTGAATGAAACGTCGGTCGAAACGGCTATGTAAATAGTTCGTGTTTTCCGATCGGTTCAGTGTAGCCGGCACGACTGAAGGGAAGCACTGACATGGCACCTAGTTCACTAAGGTGTTATGAGCTGACATCACGGATGTAGTAGGTGATGTAGCCAACCGTGTCAGTATCCATAAGGGGGTTAAACCCTACCACCTAGTAAGGTAAGAAGGGAAGGGACCTACGCTAGAGTTTTAGTGAAATCCGAACCACGGTCAGCCTTCAACGGTCGAGCGGTCACCCATCCAAGTATTGACCACACTCAGGTGTGCTTAATAGCAGTCAACCGACCGCACCACTGACCTACCAAGGTTGACATATATAGGGTGTTTCAGGATAGACTTGAGAAACTTCAGGAATAGAAAGTACTCATTATTAGAAGAAAAAAATCCCGCACCACTGACCTACCAAGGTTGACATATATAGGGTGTTTCAGGATAGACTTGAGAAACTTCAGGAATAGAAAGTACTCATTATGAGAAGAAAAAAATCCTTATCACTCAAATCCAAATTCCGTATTTTTTTTTCATAGAAAAATTTAAAATTGTAATAAAAACTCGATGGACAGTGAGTTTGGGGGAGGTTTGGCAAAAGTTCTGTTTAGGTCTAGGGAGTGCAATGACCTAGTCCAGTCCCCTTTTAATTTTGATGTCATTCAAATTTAAGTGTTTGGAATTTACCTACATGCAGTTCAATTCTACTAGTTAATTATGTAAGTTAGTCATTTCATTTTTATTCATTAAAGGTGGACGTTAACCGTCCACTAAATCTTGATTAAACGATTTTTACCAAAAACTACTATAAAATAACCGAATCTGGGAAAACGTTTCAGAGCTTTTCGTCTTCAAATATGGACCCCTTTCGAACCCTGAAGTTATGAAACCCTACCCTGAAACATCCGTATAGTATGGTTAATTATGACTGAACTCTCCTACAGTAGGCTCACTCATCTCGGTCATTGGTTCCTGCCAGTGGCGGACTTGTACTGTTCTTAAGTATAGGCCACTTGACTTTCGCCGCCCGCGCAAAACACAAATAACATAGGATAGGAGTATTACTAAGTCGCAATGGGGGCTTAAAACCTTTACCCAAATGATATCTGCCTGTGCATTTACGCTCATCTACATCTATGAATGTATTTAAGATTAATTTGAACAAACTTTCCCTTTCCTTACAGAAGTAAATTAAATTTATAATATTAGATACATATCTTTACTCTCCTTCTCTTACTCTCCTGTCATTCAGTTGATTGTGTTGCACAACGGTACCACCGATCGATGTACATAATATGTAAGTTTATTATATACATATATATGCTTGTTAAAGTATTTATCATACATAATTCTTTACAGTCTTAACACATTGCCACAAACTATTCTTGTTCGCCTGCATGCACTTCTCCCATATTCCAAAGGTTAGTTAGAATAGAATGCCTCGCGGCATTAAGCTCGCCTGTTGTACCTAATTTTTATAAATTGGTGTTCAATAAAGAATATATACATACATATTTAGCATTTACATACATACATACATATCACACACGCTGAATCCCGACGACAATCGCGGTAAGCAGAGTAATCGGTGTTGTGCTGCAAGAATTCTGGTAAATTACAGCACAACACCGACCACCACATTCATAGATCGAAAACTCTATCCACAAGTGACTTGCTTGAGTATTGCGTCCATAATCGCGCACGACTTGACGGCTTACACAAACATACCAAAGCGCAAGTGTTACTTGTAATATTCTTTAGTGCCTTCGTAAATCTGCCGCCCCCTGAAGTTTGCCGCCCCTAGGCCGCGGCCTATACGGCCTAATGGGAACTCCAGGACTGGTTCCTGCAGTTCTTTCTCTGTCGCGAGACGTGTTTTTCTCCACACATAATTTCGTCTCCCATGCGATGTTAACAAATTATAGTTGACTCCGTGCAGCGACAGCGGGGGACACTTTTTTAACAATGAGTTTTAATCGTGCGAAAAGGCGATTCAAAATTTCACAAGAAACTAAAGACAATGCTAATGAGCTAGCCGAGATTATGTTGTTAAGAGAAATTAGTTGGAGGAGAGATATTTTCTTGCAGAGCAAAAGAAAGTTTTAGTGTGCATAGAAGATACTTGTGAAAAGTGTTTGAGTGTCCATGGTTTTTTTTGTTAATGTAATCCCGGGTGGCTGAGTCGGAGGGGCCAAAGCACATGCTCCGACCAGCCAATATCACCTCCGAGAGGTAGGTGCCACACCAGATACTTCCTTTGTGCTTGCTATACTGGATTAGAGGAGAACGCAACTGAGGCTGTTATGAGGTCATCTTACATCCAATACGGTGGTACCAACCCGGTCGGCTAGAATTTGAGCCTACCATCTCGTAAGTGGCAATGGGAGTGGTTTTGTTACGTATGCCAGTCGCATCACAAATTGGGATTATCATAAAAAAAATTGTTTTGTAATTGGGTTTGTAAAACAATCAGTCGAATGAAGACAGTCACACATACAGCCAAGCATACGACAACAGCCATCCTCCCGAAATTACTTGGTGATCTTACTAAAGACGAATAATTTGTCCAATTAATACGAGTATTTTTCATTTTTCACCTTTATATAAGCGACATTTGGACCACAGGAATTTCCCGTAGGGCCTAAAACTACTAAAATTATGTTAACTCTGGTCAAATATTGCTATAACCGATAATGAACTGAGAAATGTTGCTATAACCGATAAATAATGTTTGACTAGACTTAACCGGAGGCGGTTAAAACGTCCATTACAGGAAACCATTATTTGAGTTAATTTGACTGAAACAACTAACATACTTTTTAAATTAGCTAAATCAAATGCACCTTTGAAAAAAAAAACTTCGATCATCGAATTGAAGAAAGACAGATTAATTAGTTTTTTTGTGAACCCCTGATGGAAGAATGTAAAATACGGACTACATTTTTCCAAGCATCTGAGGGCTAGAGATGTTTTGAAGAATTATTTGAATTGGTACTATGGGGCTAGCATAGTTGCAAGGGGGCTAAAGATATATTGAAATAAAAAAGAATGTATTTCAAAATAAATAACAATCAAATTTTCTCTTCTTTTACAGATCCAAAATGACCGTGAAGAAGCAAACCAAATGCGGTGGCCTGGCCGCCATCACCGCCAGACAGCGGCTCCAAAACGCCAGCCAACAGATAGATCCTGCCTCCATCTCAAAACCAGCAACCCACAACTACAACATTAGCGTAGGGTTTAACGAAAAAGATCAACTGCAACTTACAACTAAAGAAGAAAACAAGAACGATGACGAGAAATCGAGATTGATAAAAGAGTATAACGATGCGAAAAATGCAAAAATAGAAACAATAAAAATGGAAGACATAGTCAACTGTGTAAACGTGGAAACATATCCCAACTGTTCGAATACACTAGTATTTTACGTCAATAGAAACACAACACAAGAAGCGATAGCGCTAAAGTTCGTAAACGAACAGGACTTTAAGAGGATATACTTTACATACAAGTATTTCAAAATGAGAAATCGACTGACGAAAAACAATTCAAACTACGCAAGCAGCGAGAATCTGTTCTCCAAGAAGAAAACTTATAACGACACATTGAAGATAAGAAAGAATAGCATCGACAGTTACGACAAGACTGTAAAGAACGAATTCGATCTTCATCAAAGGACGGACAATAATGGCGTTACTCATATTTCTGTACAACAGAAGAACGTCAATTCCAGATTTGATCAACCTTTGAGTTTGATAGGGCTAAGAACGACCGATGACCTCGGAGAGATAGATAGTGTGATATATACTGACGATATTCCAATAAAACCAGATAGGAAGAAGTTATTTCAGAGACTGAAACCTAAAGCGCCACTGCCTCCGACGAATAAGGAAAACCAGAAGATTCTAAAAGGGCAGTTCGTGAGGGTAAATGTGGAAAGGGTACCGGACGTGGTGCCCAAAGAGAGCAAAGTCAATAAGATCCCGGATATCCTAATGATGAAGGACAAGCCTAGAACGAGAGTGACAAACAACAACAACATTTGGGCTAGTAATAATAAAGGTGAGTTTAAAATTTCTTTAGAAAATTTTTTTTGGAGTTAAATCGAAAACAGAACCCTCTTTTTTTTCTGTCGGGCGACTAACTTAAAATGCACTCAATTTATAACAATACTCAAAATACAGAAAATTTTCTAAATAATTGCTGATACACTTTTCAATACATAATTACATACTTACTTACATTAAATTATGGTTAAGTAATATGTAGAGTAACAAATTTAGAATTTTTGTATAGACGAAAACACCAAAATAAGAAGTTAAAACACGTCTCGACATCAAGATAGAATACAAATCGAAGAATTATGCATAAGTTGAGTCAAGGCAAATTTAAGTTAGATACTGCTACACACAAATTGATTCAACTATTGGTCCTTATGTCGAGCGAGATTGGTAATTGATATGTTCATAATACTTCCATGTAATCTTTTTTATCGGAATTCAAGGATACTCTGGCTACACGTAATTTTGCTCGTACACATGCATGTACATGCAAACAATATTGTTTGCAATACATGCATACATACCTAACACGTTGTATCCGGATCCGGACCATCAGGATAAGCAGAGTAATCGGTGTTGTGCTGCAAGAACTCTGGAAAATTTCAAAACAACATCGATCACCACGTTTAGCAAATATTCGGATATCAAGCAGCAAGTAAGGCACAAAGATCCACCTGCTGCACGACTCGGTGGAAGGACCGTGCCAAGATGAGAGTTGGCTAGCCTGTCGCCCTTTAGCACGGCATCTCGTCCTTATCCCTTAGTCGCCTTTTACGACATGCACGGGGAGAGACGAAGTGGGGCTATTCTTTTTAAGTACCGGCCGTGCATATTTTTTTATTGAAAGCGCGACATGTTACGTCGAGCCACCCACAAGGTGCCTAACGACGCCCATGGGCATTCGGCATGTCGTAAAAGGTGACTAAGGCATAAGGACAAGATGTTAACCGTAGGGCGACAGGCTAGCCACTTAGGTCTACTTGCCTTTTTGCTGCTTGATAAATTGCCTTGTCCTAATATTTTACGAAACGTGGTGGTCGTTGTTGTGCTGTAATTAATTCGATTTTTTTTTCAGCACAACACTAATTATTCTGCTTACCCCGAATTGTTGGGATTTAGTGTGATGGTATGTCTGTATGTATTTAATTCCGCTTCGCTGTAGTTATGTAAAAATTAAAATTACCTCATTCGTAAGCTTCACAAGCAACAAAGACTTCACAATGGTTGTGCTTGAAGTAATAAGGAAGCTTATAGATTAGATAAGATAAACTCAGCTCGCGCCATTAGCTAGTATAGTTTAGCTTAGTGCTTTTAGTTGACGAGTGCCTTTCTTGGGAACAAGCTCTTATTAGCAGGACTCTTCAAAGAAAAGTTTGTGCAACAGAAATGGTTTGTAAAACCGAAATGGTTTGTATAACAGAAACGGTTTGTACAACAGAAATGGTTTGTACAACTGAAACTGTTTGTACGACAGAAATGGTTTGTACAACAGAGACGGTTTGTACAACAGAAATGGTTTGTATAAAACAAAATGGTTCATACAAACGAAATGATTTATACAACAGAAGTAGGTTGTACAAAGACATTTTTGTACAACTGAAATGGTTTGTATGGACAATAGAAATGGTTTGTACAACAGAATTGGTTGTTACAAAATAAATGGTTTGTACAACAGAAATGGTTTGTATGGACAACAGAAATGATTTGTACGACAGAATTGGTTGTTACAAAATAAATGGTTTGTACAACAGAAATGGTTTGTGCACTTCTGGCAAAGCTCACTTAGCTCGTAGCTCTGTACTCTACGAATATTTATCAGTTTACTTAATCGGCCTTGGTTGGACGAGACCAACGCAGGAAAAGGTTATTAAAACGATACGTTTGGAGATTATTAATGTACTCGTATGTTTTACAGACAACATAACATAATATTGAAGGTGTATGCAGTACAACCATCAATGTTGTTTGGTGTATGTCGCACGCTAAACAAGCGTGCACCGGTGCACGTGTAGTATGTTGAGTCACATTAGAACACTAAAATTTGTACATTTGTACCGTGTGGGGCCGGTACTTTAAAATAATAGCCCCACTGCATCTCTCCCCGTGTATGTCGTAAAAGGCGACTAAGGGATATGACTCCCTTCTTATATTAGTAGGGCTCATCTCGCCCGGGTTGGTACCACCGCACTAAATGAAACGTCGGTCCAAACGGCTACGAAAATAGTTCGTTTTTCCGGCCCATTTCAGTGTAGCCGACATGAAATGAAGGGAAGCACTGACATGGCGCCTAGTTCACCCGGTGTTATGGGCTGACATCACGGGTGTTGCAGGTGATGTAGACAACTGTGTCAGTAACTGCGTGAATTTCGAACCGAAATTCACGCGATCGTAGCCGCGATTAACATCCAATTGCGTATGATTAAAAATCGCTGTACTTTTCATACTAACTTGTATCTATAAATTAATTACAAATATTTTTTTTAGGAAACTGACACTGTTGGCTACATCACCTACAACATCCGTGATGTCAGCCCAAAACACCGGGTGAACTAGGTGCCACGTCAGTGCTTCCCTTCGGTCGTGCCCGCTACACTTAACTGGACGAAAACACAAACTGTTTACATAGCCGTTTCGACCGACGCGACGTTTCATTCAGTGCGGTGGTAACAACCCGGGCGTGTTGAACCCTACCACCTAGTAAGGTAAGAAGGGAAGGGACCTACAGTTTTACGTGGAATCCGAACCACGGTCCGCCTCCAACGGTCGAGCGGTCACCCATCCAAGAATTGACCGTGCCCAGCGTTGTTAACCATCAATAGCGACAGTCGACGTCTGCACCACTGAGCTATCGAGGCTGAGAATGTATTTTTTTTTATTTTCTATGTATTTTGAAATTACCCCCACATTAGCATGCAAATCGCGAGGCGTCTAGGAAATAAATAAATTGCGATTAAAGCAAAAAGAGCTAATCGTTTTCCAATGAGGATATTATTATAGCGACAAACGAACTTTGCGCAAGCTGTCCACCCAGCGTTGGGCAAGGTGTGATGTTACACATATGTAAGAACAGATTAACTGCTGTCTGGTGACATAACTGTGAAACCGAAAATACTACTTTGTTGCGTTTTGATAAGTGAAAGTCCGTATTTTGGCGGTGACAACGCATTGGGTGGCTCGGTCCCAAAATGGTTGTTCCCATTTAGTTAATCAATACTAATAATTAATATGTAAGGGATATGTGGAGATAGGTAAAAAAGGTAGCCGGGAGTGGATGGATGAGAAGAGCGAAAGACCGCGTGTGGTGGCGTGCCTTGGGAGAGACCTATGTCCAGCAGTGGACCGATACAGGCTGATGATGATGTGGACATGGAGTAAGTTACTTTGTTTTATGAGATACTCCGTTTTGTAGACTCTATGTATGATATTAAAACTAATTTGACGATTTTTAGAAATCTTTTCTGTGTGTATGTATGTTCCTCCATAACTCTTAAACCGATCATTCGAATTCGTTTAAACTTAGTACATGCAAATTTTAAAGGTTAAGGTAGCGGGCTTACTTATAGCGCGCGGCACATAACTTGGCCTCTGTGCGAGAGGGACGACGTTATACGCATGCGATCGTTGGTATAACGCTGTCCCGCTCGCGCAGAGGCCATAAGTTACGTGCCGCGCGCTATACTTTCTTCTTTTAAATACGAATTTCACGCGAGCGAAGCCGCGGGCATAAGCTAGTCTATTAATAATGTTAAAAACATATGTGCAAAGTAGTTTATGTCCTATGATTTTTGCACATGAGTAAATTTTGGGACACAACTTGTAAACCAACACTGATTTACCTAACTATAAATTTATTTACTGAATTAGTGATAGCGAACGATTTCGACGTTGCGAATTAAAAAGAGTAGGTTAGGTAGCCTTTCTTCAGCTTTTTAACGAATTTCACAGAGTTTAACATAATTTTGAATATTGAAGAAATATAGAAATTAATTAGATACGATAAAAAATAATTAAAAATTGCCTAAACTGTAGCTTCTTCGTGTTTCAAAATGTTTAACCTCTTCAGTATTAACCAATCAGAAGTTTTTCATCACACTGAGTAAGTAGGTTGTATGGCCCGCATGTCAGTCTGTCACTGTGGTCGACACGTGGAAATAATCACCTAGAATAGAGTAGTTACGTAAATGTAACTACTACTTTAACATGGATTTTTTTTTGATAAAAACCAGCATCGGTGGATGTGCCGAGAGATCAAGGGTGCAGTGATCAGAGCCAAATCGACCTCTCCTCGCGAAACCACGCTCAGTGCGAGAGATGCCATTCCAGCAGATTTGCGAGTAGTATGTAGCCCTGTATGGTTGCTGAGTCGGAGGGGCCAAAGCGCATGCTCCGACCAGCCAATATCACCTCCGAGAAGGTAGGTGCCATACCAGAGACTACCCTGGATTGCTGGCTATACTGGACTAGAGGAGAACACATCCGAGGCTGCTATGCGGCCATCTTACATCCGTACGGTGGTACCAACCCAGTCGGCTACAATTTGAGCCTACCACCTAGTAAGGGGCAAGGGAAGGGACCTACAGTTTTACACCGGTTCTGAACGGTGAAGCAGCAGGTGTGTAGGTATGCACGTAAATTTTTTTGTCAGAAAAAACTCATTGGTACACGCCGACCGGAATCGAACCGCGGACCTCTCGCATGAGAAGCCGGTGCCAAAACCACTCGGCCACCCGCTGCATAAACGCTGAATACAGCGTTTAGACCTCAGGTTAAATTATTCGAGAAACACACTCGCCGGAAGACAGTTCCACACCCTAGCCGTGCGACAATGGAACGAATTTGAGAAACGATGTGTTCTCAAAAACTCTATGTCAACAATAAAATCAATATGATAAACTACAAACGAATACTACATAAATGCTTTAATATATAATATACTTACATATTATACACTTAAATCAGTGGTACTGTTGTTCAACACCATCAACTGAATGACAATAGAGACAGAGAGAGAACACGTATTTACTTCAGTAAGGATAGGAAAAGATTCTTCACATTTATCTTAAATATATTCATAGACGTAGTCTAGAACGATAAAAAAGGTATGGACTCCGAACCCTATCCTCGCCAGCGTAACACGATATAAGCAAAAGCATGCTTGTTTCGTATGGACGGTCGCGCGCTGGCCCGTCAGTCTGTCATCGGCCGCGATCGCAAAACCTGTTTAATGTTCCCGCATACTCTGTGTTTACGTGTAAACACACTACAGCCAAGTTTAGTGTGCACAATAGTGGAATATCTTATCATCGGTAAGTACACTCCGCTCCCCGCAACTCGGCGACGCTAGTTCTCATACAAGCATTTGACAGTCCGGTGTCCATACCTTTTTTATCGTTCTAGGACGTAGTGGAGCGTAAATGCACGGGCAGATTATTCCAGAGGCGAGCTGTTTGTACTGTGAAAGAGTCCGTGTAGTACGAACTTGAGTGAGCCGGTATTGCCAAGAGTAGGTTGTCGGTAGATCTTAAACTTTTTAAACTTTTACCGTCTTGGGCGGCGGGTGGCCGAGTGGTTTGGGCATCGGCTTCTCATCCGAGAGGTCCTCGGTTGGAATCCGGTCGGCTTGTACCAATGAGTTTTTTCTGACGAAAAAATTTACGTGCATACCTACACCTGCTGCTTCACCGTTCGGAACCGGTGTAAAACTGTAGGTCCCTTCCCTTGCCCCTTACTAGGTGGTAGGCTCAAATTGTAGCTGACTGGGTTGGTACCACCGTACTGGATGTAAGATGGCCGCATAGCAGCCTCGGTTGTGTTCTCCTCTAGTCCAGTATAGCCAGCAATCCAGGGAAGTCTCCGGTATGGCACCTACCTTCTCGGAGGTGATATTGCCTGGTCGGAGCATGCGCTTTGGCCCCTCCGACTCAGCCACCCATACCGGATTACATAAAAAAAAAGGCCAGACCATGAGGAGATTAAGAGATAGAAGTATCTTCTGTCTGAAGAAAATGGAGTGCGTGCCGACCAATGTTGGTGAGGATATGTATTCAGTGTTCCATAATGCTTTTTCTGCACGTTTATTTCTATGGGTGGAGATATATGAGACTTTTATAAAGATGAGCTGTCTCAAGACTTTGTGGTCGCCTCACAGCTTATGGTCCGGGGACCACAATGGGGGTGATGAAACGGTGCATTTCAGTTGCAGTTTGACCTACTTGCATATTACTTGTCATTACTTGCCTCGTGGCTTTAATAGATATTGCAATGTTCTACTCAATAGAGTAATATTATCAATATTAGTTTGTACAGAAACTGCATTTTTAGGTTTTCATATATACATACATATACATACATATCACACACGCTGAATCCTGAAAATCGGGGTAAGCAGAGCAATCGGTGTTGTGCTGCAAGAACTCTGCTAAATTACAGCACAACACCGACCACCACGTTTCGCAAAGTATTCGAACAAGACATCGATCGATCAAGCAGCAAGTAAGGCACGAAGAACCACCTGCGGCATGACTTGGTGGAAGTACAGTGCCAAGGTGAGAGGTGGCGAGCCTGTCGCCCTTTAGCACGGTATCTTGTCCTTATCACTTAGTCGCCTTTTACGACATGCACGGTGAGAGATGCAGGTTTTCGTACCCGTATATTACGGTAACATGGAAGCCTATTACATACTAAGCCTACAACATCTGTCTGTCTGTCTTTCTGTATTTCCGTCTGTCGGTCTGTCCGTCCGTCCGTCCGTCCGATGGCTGTATCTTTGGAACCGTAATAGCTGGCCAGTTGAAATTTTCAAAATATGTGTTCTTTTGGCGGATATACCAAAAAATTCTCAACAATTAAAAAAGTAAAAAATTAGGTAACCCATTCTAGAAACGTGTTTTTATTAAAGGTGTTTCTTTTTTTTATGGGTCAGAAACCTCGGTGCGCACGTCCGTCTCGCACTTGGCCTGTTTTTATTTAGGCTGAATTCAGACAGAATGATCATATATGTTTTTGTTCCTATTGATACATCATTATAATGTTGCGAATTCGAAGAATTTAAAAGAAGAGTCATCAAATCGTTTAGTAAATGAAAAGTCATCTTAAATGGACGGGTTTGTGTCAGCTAACATGTTTGCAAATACGTCAAGCTGTTAGTTGTTAAAATAAACGAAAATGTAATCACGCCTCCGCTATGTCGTATTTTGATTCTCGCAAACTCACTCACCAAAACTTATGAGGTACTTCACGTTGACCTAGCTAGAATCATGAAGTTTGGCAAGAACTAAAGTCTTAATTTCACTCCGAAAAAATCCGAAAATCGGTAATTTGTGGTTACATCAAATTAATTTTTTTTTTGCTATAACAAACTTTAAATAAGTTTGTTATAGCAAAAAAAAAATGTGGGACTGTGATGCAGACCGATCTATGGGAGAATTTTTTTTTTATTGAAAGCGCGACATATGGCGCCGTGCCACCCATAAGGTGTCCAACGACGCCCATGAACACTCGCTCGTATATGCGGGGGTTGCGAACATGTTTTATTTACGGAATTGCTATGGAACCCTTTGCGTGTTGACATAGTCCGCACTCTACCGCTTTTTCATTAATTCATTATTTTGCTATTTTTACATAAGTACGCGAAGTAAGGCGAGCAAGTCAGTAACCGACAATGTCATGAAAAGTCAGACCGACAGACACAAGACAAGTTTTATAATACTATGCTTAATCTAAATTCTAAACTCTCACTACATCTAATTACTTAATCAAAAAGTGGAAAAAAAACGCTAGTGTGGGAGAAAACAATTCCACTTAGCAATTTACGTAATAAGCGAGATGTAACGAGAGCCTAATTGAATGAACAAGTTGTTTGCGAACTGAGCCAGCGGTTCTCGAGTTGTCGTCAGGTGGCGTCACCTTGCGTCAGACGGTCGCCTAAATGTAGACATCGGTAGACTGTAGATGCGGCATTTTTTTTAATCTCTTTAGCAATTATGTGAGTGATGTTATGTTGCGTTGCGTTGCATCATGTTTTCTTACAAATTGTGGTTAAACATTGAAAAGTTCGGTAAGGCAGTAAATGGTTTTAGCAGTTTAAAATAAAGTGCGAGTCGAACTCGCGCACCGACGGTTCCGTATCGCCCTGTCATGGTCAGCGCCACTCACTAAAACACCATTTATGGCGTGTTTATGAAATACTTCATATTAGTTAAAATTCATGATTAGTAAAATGCTTCATAGTCTTTTCTGTAGATGGCGCACATACACTTTTTAGTTTCTTCTATGGGAACCCCAGTGAATTTATTACGTTTTCTTATTTTTATTATTTATTGTTATATCGGCCTTAATTAATAACACATATTCTGTGAAAATTTCAGCGGGCTACCTATTACGGTTCAAGGGATACAGCCCTCGGACAGACGGACGGACGGACAGACAGACAGACAGACAGACGGCGTAGGCTTAGTAATAGGGTCCTGTACCGGATACGGAACACTAATAAAAAAACAATAAAAAATAAAGAGACGGAAATGTCGTGTCTGCAAGATTGTTAACTCACTGAAAAATGGCAGAAGGTGCGCATGCGCATTTCGGCACGTACGACACGTAACGCAGACCTCATCTTGTTTGCTGCGGAGAAAATGGGCAAAGCATAGAAATAATGACCCAGACGGGGTATTAGCGGCGGGTGGCCGAGTGGTTTGAGCATCGGCTTATCATGCGAGACGTCCGCGGTTCGAATCCCGTCGGCGTGTACCAATGAGTTTTTTCTGACGAAAAATTTACCTGCATATCTAGTCTGAGCTTGCTCGTTCGTTCACTTTGGTGAGGTATATCGGTCGGTCGGTCGGTCGGTATTTGGACAAGACTAATACCTACACCTGCTGTTTCACCGTTCGGAACCGGTGTAAAACTGTAGGTCCCTTCCCTTGCCCCTTACTAGGTGGTAGGCTCAAATTGTAGCCGACTGGGTTGGTACCACTGTACTGGATGTAAGATGGCCGCATAGCAGCCTCGGTTGTGTTCTCCTCTAGTCCAGTATAGCCAGCAATCCAACGCGCTAGCTATTACGGTTCAAGAGATTCATCCCTCGGACAGACGGACGGACAGACAGACAGACAGACACACACGGCGTAGGCTTAGTAATAGGGTCCTGTACCGGATACGGAACCCTAAAAAACTAAACCCTTAAACAAGCAAAATGTGTCAAAATCCTTGACATAGTCAAGGAATTTCCACAATGAATGCCTATTTGCCATCGGCAATACCGAACGGTTGAGATCAAACATTGCAAAATATTCCAAGCACACTATTTGCGGTGCACGCGCCGACCAGTATGCGTTCGTAAATAATTTGGAATTTGGCCTTGCTTCGAACATTCTTTTAAATGTTAAGTGAATATAAAGTTTTTAAATGGATTATAATACTGGTAGACAAGACGAATAAATAATTGCTCATAAATTGATGAATTATGTAGACGAATGTAGAATATAAATATTTTACACGAAATGTTTAATGATTTTATATAACTAAGATAAGATAAGATAAGATAAATTTTTATTACAGACAATAAACACATTACAATTTCGTGAACGATATACAGTTTACGGGTACAAATAAGTATTTTCGTATGGTACATATTACATACTATCCCCATGAATCAACCTGAATGTAATATTGCATTGGAAGATTGAACTGCGCGCGGTTGTAAGCTGCCGGACTAGGCCTCTGCCCGTGTTCCGGCTACACTCTTCTGAGTCAGCTGGCATCTCAGAGTTTGACGTTATGTTAGTGTTTTTATACTTGTGTAAACAATAGTAGTCATCAAATAAATAAATAAATAGTAAATAAGTGCCGTCACCAGAAAAATTTTCTATATTTAATGTAGAATAGATAAATAGATAAATAAATAGTTAGAGAAAAAGAGAGTATATATAATAACTATAGAGAGTATATAATAACTGACAGAACTTTTCTATGTTAAATGCCAAATAGTACAGAATTGCTGCGGAACTCTCTACGTGTGGACATAGTCCGCACTTGATCGCCTTTTTAGGCTTTCGTATCCGGTACGGGACCCTATTACTAAGCCTACGCCGTCTGTCTGTCTGTCCGTCCGTCCGTCCGTCCGTCAATCTGTCTGTCTATCCGAGGGCTGTATCTGTTGAACCGTAATAGGTAGCAAGTTGAAATTTTCACAGAATACGTGTTATTATGGCCGATATAACAACAAATAATAAAAATAAGAAAAAGTAATAAATTCACGGGGGCTCCCATAGAAGAAACCAAAAAAGTGTATGCGCGCGCGCCATCTACCGAATAGAGCGTGAAGCATTTTAACTACTTAATTATGACATTTAACTAATATGAAGCATTTCATAACACGCCATAGATGGGTGCGTGAGCTCGACTCGCACTTGGCCGGTTTTTTTACGGTATCGCATCAACATTTGGTTCAAAATTAAGATTTATATTCAGGTTCTTATGTAATTATGTGTGGGGCCGGTACTTAAAAAGAATAGCCCTACAGCATCTCTCCCCGTGCATGATATTAAAAGGCGACTAAGGGATAAGGACAAGATGCCGTGCTAAAGGGCGGCAGGCTAGCTACCTCTCAGCTTGGCACGATCTTTCCACCGAATCGTGCAGCAGGTGGGCCTTCGTGCCTTACTTGCTGCTTGATAGTTTATCTTGTCCGAATACTTTGATAAACGTTGTTGTGGTCGTTGTTGTGCTGTAATTTACAAGAGTGCTCGCAGCACAACACCGCTTACTCTGCTTACCCCGATTGTCGGGATACAGTGTGTGGTGTGTATTATATGTAATTCCAATGTATCTTTTGGCATTGTACTACAATGTGGTATGAATATTTCTTTACTAATTGACATGACTTGATACGATATGTATCAACAATTTCTGACAAAGGCCCTATACAACTGATTTTATTTATACTTTTACTTTTGATTTTATGTGGTCACAATTATTAAGCTTAAATTATAATTATTCTAGCTCTCAAACTGTATCTTAATACTGTTAGCGGTGTTTATTGTGTAGCTAGCGAGTCACATCGAATCCGTTAAAAACACCCCTGTGAATTTTCTTGCCGGCTCTTCTTTGTGGGTGTAATCGGGCTGGATTTTATTAAAACAAACAGTACCCTAATCACGAGATTTGACCTATTACGCTACGCTACGCTACGCCGTGTTCTCCGTATAATTTTGTATGGAGAAACGGAGCAGCGCCTCTAGTGATAGATTTGCGAACTTCGTTTCTCCATACAAAATGATGCGGAGAACACGGCGTAGCGTAGTAGGTTTTAGGGTCCAGGACCAATTCAGGCGTAGTGTACTGCCATACGAATGATGAATAAAGAATAAAGAATAAGCACAACGAGTGAGGCCCTATTTTCCACGACGAGCCGAACTACATATGTTGATCTGAATCTCTTTCCTGTTGACATTGCAAGTCGACGCGCGGTCGCCGGTAGCAGGTACAGACGACCCTGGCTTCTAGGTCAGGTGTTTGAAGGAGATAATATTGACTAGTGGCCAATGAACTTTGGTTTGTAATAAATATTGACTAGGTTTTACCCTCAGTTCTGCTCGTGGCATGAGTTTGCGCGAAGCGTTTTTCAGGTATGATTAGAAGATGCATTATATACTAGCTTTAGCCCGCGGCCTCGCTCGCCTGAAATTCGTATTCAAAAAGAAAACAATTAAGTAAGCTGTAACTACTATACCTACTGTACCTTTATTTCGGCGGGCGGAACAATTCGGTTTGTATGAGAGCCACATTTTAGAGTATCCGGAACTGAATTTTATGTAGCCTATCCTGTGTCCCGTATAATCAAATGTGTTTCTACTAAGTTTCATCGAACTCGGATGATCGGTTTAAAAGTTATGGGGGAACATACATACATACATACAGAAAATATTTCTAAAAATCGTAAATTTAGTTCATCATACATAGAGTCTACAAACGCAATATCTCATAAAACAAAGTAACTTACTCCATGACCATCGCATCCCTTACAGATTTATTTTTAGTATTGATTGATATTGATTGTTACGGCACTTTTTTTAACGGCATTTTAATAAACGGTATTAGTTAATTTCAAACCATCTCCATTTTAATAAACGATATTAGCTAATTTCAAACAATCTTCATTTTAATAAACGATATTACCTAATTTCAAACAATCTTCATTTAAATAAACGGTACTAGCTAATTTCAAACCATCTCCATTTTAATAAACGATATTAGCTAATTTAAAACAATCTTCATTTTAATAAATGATATTAGCAAATTTCAAACAATCTTCATTTTAATAAACGGTATTAGCTAATTTCAAACCATATCCATTCCAGGTGTGACCGGCTACGAATCAGACCGCGAGGAGTGGCGGAGTCGCTCGCAGTTCTCAACCAGCAACTTCGACAGCCTCGCGCGCCCCACCAAGATGGCCCTGGCCTTCACTCTCCGGAAGGCACCACCGAGGACGGAGGCGCAGGTGCCTCAGTACTACCGACTCGCCGATCCCAAGGCCAACATCTACCCGAGACCACCGAACAACTTCGTTCAGAGACCGCCGCGGCTGCCTCGACCGCCGGAGATTAAGAGGAATCAGCTCAACACGGAACATCGGAAGTTTACTTCCCTCCAGAATTTGGAGCTGAAGAAAATTAACGAAAAGAAATCGAACGAGAAGAAGCTCTCATCGAATATAACGCACCGGATCACAGGATTGACCAATAAGTTGAAAGACCTGAGCAGTAACAATACGCTGGGAAGATTCAAGGCGCAATCGCACATAGATGTGGCAAATTTAAAGCCGGTGATTAAGAAAACCAATGCAGTTGATGGAGCCAAGAGACCTGTAGTTAGGACGTGCAGCGCGGAGCCACCAAAGAAAGTCACCTTCAGCGCTTTCGCGACGGTGCAGGTCGTTTAGGAAGCGACTGGATAAATATGTTAAGTCTCTTCGCGGAGATATTATGATTCTATCCGGATTGACACCAACTTGAGGATGTAAGTGGCTTTTCCTGACTCAGGAACAGCCAATCAGGAGACGTAAGAAACCAACTTCAAGTTCAGTCACTCAATTTGAATTTCTAATCAGAAAGCCATCAACAGTAGTTTTCGTTAGACGAGTTGCCCCATAAACGTTATTAGCTAATTTCAAACTATCTCCATTTTAATAAACGATATTAGCTAATTTCAAACCATCTCCATTTTAATAAACGATATTAGCTAATTTCAAACAATCTCCATTTTAATAAACGATATTAGCTAATTTCAAACCATCTCCATTTTAATAAACGATATTAGCTATTTTCAAACTATCTCCAGTTTAATAAACGATATTAGCTAATTTCAAACCATCTCCATTTTAATAAACGATATTAGCTATTTTCAAACCATCTCCATTTTAATAAACGATATTAGCTAATTTCAAACCATCTCCATTTTAATAAACGACATTAGCTAATTTCAAACAATCTCCATTTTAATAAACGATATTAGCTAATTTCAAACCATCTCCATTTTAATAAACGATAATAGCTATTTTCAAACTATCTCCAGTTTAATAAACGATATTAGCTAATTTCAAACCATCTCCATTTTAATAAACGATATTAGCTAATTTCAAACCATCTCCATTCCAGGTGTGTCGTTGCTTTTCGTTATGTTTTGCGTTATTGGTTCCGCCGCACCGTGGTGTAAAATTGGTAAAAAATTTTAACTTTTTTTTCCCAAATGCTTGTGCAACTGATCCAACATTTCATATTATAAATTATATGAGAAAGCACGCTGTTAGCCCTTATTGCTTTTAAATAGGGAACTTTCATCTAACTAAATAATGTGTTAACTCGTAATAACAATATTGTATGAAATAAAAGTTGTAAATATGTATTTTAGTAGGTAAGATGTTAGACGTTAAATTATAATTTTTTATTTTGAATATGAAGTCGGGAACTTGCTTGCAAATTTTATTTTATTTTGAATGAGGAATGCTACCGATCTTTGTAAAAAGATTGAGTTAGGCAATTTCGAGCAGATTTTTCATACTTTATTTTTTTAATATTACAGTTATTGTACAAAATAATGATTACAGG
Source organism: Nematopogon swammerdamellus (assembly GCA_946902875.1). Lineage (NCBI taxonomy): Eukaryota > Metazoa > Arthropoda > Insecta > Lepidoptera > Adelidae > Nematopogon > Nematopogon swammerdamellus. The sequence goes on along the minus strand of OX336356.1, from coordinate 4,674,668 downwards.
AACATTTAGAGGAATGAGAAATAAATGTCTGAAGTTGAAAGAACATTTTAATATTTTGTGTTGTCTATCAACATCGAATATGTAATTATTACACACGGTGCTACATCTTGAATCTTACCTACCTGGCATTCGCGACCCCCACGTACGACCGAATGTCCATGGGCGTCGCTAGGTACCTTTTGGGTAGGTCGGCGCCACATGTCGCCATTTCAATAAAAAAACAACTGCCACAGAGTCGAAACACCGCCCAAAATGTGTAACACCGTGTATAATATTGAATAAATTATTATGTCATTTTTTCTCGAAATATTCCAAGTAATATTTTGTAGTCCTGAAAAAAAAGGTGGTAGGATCTGCTGATTTATAAAAGTTATATTATTTTGGTGTTTCTAGTCTAAATTTAAAAATATTTCATTCTCCTGACAGTGTTTAAGTACCTAACTTTGTATTGTAAATATTTATGGATTATGTGGTTCGACCAAAAATATTCCTGTGTTTGCACTAGAGTGTATAAATATTTTCTGTAGGCTCACAAATTCGAATGATATGCATAAAGTCAGTAGTGTTTAAGTATACATGGTAGGTATCATATCGTATGTTTGTTTATAGATAGGTATTATTTTGTTTATAACACGATTAATTTTTATTATTTCACTTTCATTAAAAGTACAGCAGATTCTGTTTATTTTATTACTTGTAATGTAAATATACAATATAATTTTCAATTTGTATAAAATATAGTTAACATCTTTCAAAGTTTTGTAAAAATAATGATTCGCTTATTTTGTTTTGCTAAAATAATATAATTAATAAGTTGTTATTTTTTAGATTGTTAGAATGTCAAATGTAAATGGTAAAAATAAATATCGGACCGTTATTAAAATACATTGTTTCATTTTAATTTTTACTAAACCTGAAAAAGAATTAAGTACCTAGGTACCTACTTTAACAAATACATACAGGGTTATAAAATCATACATGCATACATATCACACACGCTGAATCCCGACAATCGGGTTAAGCAGAGTAATCGGTGTTGTGCTGCAAGAACTCTGGTAAATTACAGCACAACACCGACCACCACGTTTCGCAAATTATTCGAACAAGATTCAATCGATAAAGCAGCAAGTAAGGCACGAAGACCCACCTGCCGCATGACTCGGTGGAAGTACCGCGTCAAGGTGAGAGGTGGCGAGCCTGTCGCCCTTTAGCACGGCATCTTGTCCTTATCCCTTAGTCGCCTTTGACGACATGCATGGGGAGAGATGCAGTGAGGCTATTCTTTTTAAGTACCGGCCCCACACGGTAAAATCAATGATACAATATAAAAATATGAAATTATGAAAGTTCTAAATGCTCAATGAAAATGATTTATGAGCAAGGTTATATATAACAGAGTTCAGTTAATAAAAAAAAACCGGCCAAGTGCGAGTCGAACTCGCGCAGCGAGGGTTCCGTATCGCCATGTCATGGTCAGCGCCACTCACGCCATCTATGGCGTGTTTTATGAAATGCTTAATATTAGTTAAAATTCATGATTATTTAAAATGCTTCATACTCTTTTCAGTAGATTGCGCGAATACACTTTTTAGTTTCTTGTATGGGAACCCCCGTACATTTTGTACTTTTTATTATTTGATGTTATATCGGCCATAATAAAACATACTCAGTGAAAATTTACTATTAGCTACCTTATTACGGTACAAGAAATACAGCCATCGGACATACCGACAAACAGACACACGGCGCGGCGTAGGCATAGTAATAGGGTACCGAACGACGGATACGGAACCCTAAAAACATAAAAACCGGTTAAGTGTGAACTTGTTCACGTGCCGAGGGTCCAGTCTTGCTCTCATGTACCCACAGATCAGAGATGTGCATGTACCCAATTATATTTTCTACGAGGGCGCGATCAGACTTTGGTTGGTTGGCCAACCGGCCGTTGAAGTTAGTCGCGATTCCGATTTCCCATGTAACTTCAGGTCTCTTCCCTTACCTCACTATTATGTACATATTATCTATATTGTGATCTGTTCTATTTGCATTATTGGCAAACATTTTGCGTATTTTGGAATTAGTTTCATCAAAAAAGTTTCAGTAGTTTCAGAGATATCTCCGTGTGACCGATATACGGACAGATAGACAGATTGGTAGAATAGAATAGAATATAATATAATATGCTTTATTGCTTTCCAATACAAAGATTTTACAAAAGGCGGACTTATTACCTAAGGCAATCTCTGCCAGTCAACCTGACTTTTATGAAAAACTAATGGGTAGTAAAACAGAGAAAAAGAATGACACAAACTTAATACTCGTACTAACAAAACAATAAAATTAAGTGAACAACAGTGATCCCATAATGTCGATTTTTTTTACAATTTTGCGACGGACCATATACATTTGGTTTTTATTATGGAAACTGACACGGTTGGCTACATCACCTACAACATCCGGGTATGTCAGCCCACAACACCGGGTGAACTAGGTGCCATGTCAGTGCTTCCCTTAATTTCATGTCGGTTTTGCTGAACTGGACGGAAAACACGAAGTATTTACATAGCCGTTTCGACCAACGTTTCATTCAGTGCGGTGGTAGCAAACCGGGCGGGATAAACCCTACCACCAAGTAAGGTAAGAAGGGAAGTGGAAGGGAAGGTACCTACAGTTTTACGTAGAAACCGAACCACAGTCAGGTTCTAACTAACCATCGAACGGTCACCCGAGCTCAGGGTTGCTTAACAACAGTCGACAGACCGCACCACTGAGCTACCGAAGCTGACAAAATTTGTGACATATGATTATTACTTTTACTTTTATATTTTCACCAAAGAAATGGATAATATTATAAGTAATTTAAAAAATAATATAATAATAAAGAAATAATGGCCTACGTGTCTAGTACCACCACCTATCGCTCGTAGCTTGCCTCGCGTCGTCTCGGATAGCTCCGTAGCCACGGCCTGCACCCGCCGGCGTGCTTGGAGGCCTGCCTCCCGCCGCCGGCTTACCGTTTTTATTTAGATTTTTATTAATTTTGTGTATTTTTATACGTTTTTGAATAATACAAAATATGTAAAATTGATATAAATATGGTAAAAATGTGAAAATAAAAAAAAAAGAAATAATATAAAAAATTTACGCGAAACCCAAAAATGCACGTGAGGTGAGTGTTTCTCTGATAAACAGCGCCATCTGTCGAATAGTTTGAAAATAAATGACTTCAACGCCATCTCGTGCCGGACAATTGAAACGTTTCTTCTGCGCAGTAACCGCATGATTGTTCAAGCGTGGTTAGTCTTATTGGCGCGGTGTGGCGCTAGTGAACCATCACACCACAACGTAACTATTTTAACCCCCGACCATTGCCCCCGACGTAAATAAAAAGCGGGGCGTTACAAGTTTAAGTGCATTTGTGTGTTTGTCTGTGGCATCGTAGCTCCTAAACGGATGGATCGATTTGGATGCGGTTTTTTTATTAGAACGCTAGTAATCAAGTAATCAAGTAATTATGAAGTAATAAAAAATGACGTCTGGTACTTACGGATGGACCGATTTGGATAAGATTTTTTTTTAAAAAAAGGTTGAAATAAAAGTTAATGACTTACAAATTTTTACATTTGTAAATAAAATAAAAAACTCAGAGCTGCGTGGGTATTTAATGCGCGGGTATTTACTCATGTAAGTAAACAGATTTTTCCTCCAGAGAAGTGATAAACTCAGGAACGCTCTCCCTGCCCACATATTTCCCCCCAAGTACAGTCTCGGTTCCTTCAAGAGGGGCGTAAACTGTGAACGGGCACCTGCCAGGCCGGCTTGACATTCGCAACCCCCGCATTCGACCGAATGTCCGTGGGCTCTGTTAGACACCTTATGGGAGGCTCGGCACCATATGTTGCGCTTTCTATAAAAAAAGTAAAACAATACTTACTTTCATCGTCAAAGAACTTGGAAACATATTATAAAATGCCTCTAAATTGTTTTTTTTTTTATGGAAACTGACACGGTTGGCTACATCACCTACAACGTCCGTGATGTCAGCCCATAACACCGGGTGAACTAGGGTGCTTCCCCCTTTGATCGTGCCGGCTACACTGAACTGGTCGGAAAACAAAAACTATTTACATAGCCGTTTCGACTGACGTTTCATTCAGTGAGGTGGTACCAGCCCGGGCGGGTTAAACCCTACCACCAAGTAAGATTAGGAGGGAAGGGACCAACAGTTTTACGAGGAATCCGAACGTCGGTCAACCTCCAACGGTCAGCGGTCACCCATCCAAGTACTGACCGCACCCAGCGTTGCTTAACATTCAATAGCGAAAGTTGACTGTCTGCACCACTGAGCTATCGAGGCTGACAAATTCAGATTTTTTAAATTCTGCTCGGAATACCGTAAACATAAATAATCTGTACTCTCTTCTCTATCACTGTCTCCACTTCTTATAAAAAGGAATGTCTGTCTGTATTTATGTATTTATGATTAAGGTAAACTCCGGAACCGCTGAACAGATTTGGATGCAGTTTGCAATAATGTAAATATTAGTTCTTGAGGCTCACTATAAACTATATACCATCACGCTAAATAGCAATAGGACTGAACATAAGGATAGCAATTTATTTAAAAAAAAAAATTGGTTGTCTGTAAAGTCGGTTTAAGGACGATAGTTTTACGTGATGACGTGGAATAATCGTAGTACATAGATCAAATATCAGTAATTTCTATTTTCAGTAGAAAGATTAATCACCTTGTGACTGGCCATCAAAACTTCTGTTGTCTGATCTTGACAGTTTTACTTACATACATACATATCACACACGCTAAATCCCGACAATCGGGGTAAGCAGAGTAATCGGTGTTGTGCTGCAAGAACTCTGGTCAATTACAGCACAACACCAACCACCACGTTTCGCAAAGTATTCGAACAAGATTCAATCGATCAAGCAGCAAGTAAGGCACGAAGACCCACCTGCTGCATGACTCGGTGGAAGTACCGTGCCAAGGTGAGAGGTGGCGAGCCTGTCGCCCTTTAGCACGGTATCTTGTCCTTATCCCTTAGTCGCCTTTTACGACATGCATGGGGAGAGATGCAGTGGGGATATTCTTTTTAAGTACCGGCCCCACACGGTACAGTTTTACTTCTTAAGACGTTTCCATGGTAACTTTGAATATCAACGCTACACGCTTTCGTGCGTGCAGCCGGTGCTCATCAATTTATAAGACGTGACGTCATCACGTCAAAAAATCCTTGCCTTAATACGTTGTTAGAACTGCTACTAGGCGCCTTAAGCTCTCCAGAACCCTTTCAAAACCGGTCAGCCTGCGTGTTCCAAATTTTCAACGAGTTCACGTAACCACAAAGAAGCGATACTCAGTGCGGAGGACCCCACACGCGCTCCGCGGCGGCGCGGCGTGAAGATATCATTAAGAGCAAACGTGACCGACTGAGGAGGGTGCGGGGGGGGGGGGGGGGGCAAGAGAGGGGGGAGGGTAAAATGTTGAGTCCGCTGCAATTTAAGAACAGGTTACGGAGGGAAAAGTATGTGTATGAAGCCGCCAGACTGTATTGGCAGGACCAAGGGCTTGGAATCATGAGATCTGTGATTTAATATGTGTATAATATAGGCATGTTTTGTTTTTAGGGTTCCGTATCCGTCGTACGGGACTCTATTACTAAGCCTACGCCGTCTGTCTGTCCGAGGGCTGTATCTCTTGAAACGTAATAGGTAGCCCGTTAAAATTTTCACAGAATACGTGTTATTATGGCCGATAATAATAAGAAAAAGTAAAAAAAATACCGTGTGGGGCCGGTACTTAAAAAGAATATCCCCACTGCATCTCTCCCCATGCATGTCGTAAAAGGCGACTAAGGGATAAGGACAAGATGCCGTGCTAAAGGGCGACAGGTTCGCCACCTCTCACCTTGGCACGGTACTTCCACCGAGTCATGCAGCAGGTGGGTCTTCGTGCCTTACTTGCTGCTTGATCGATTTAATCTTGTTCGAATACTTTGCGAAACGTGGTGGTCGGTGTTGTGCTGTAATTGACCAGAGTACTTGCAGCACAACACCGATTACTCTGCTTACCCCGATTATCGGGATTCAGCGTGTGTGATATGTATGTATGAATAAAAACATTACGGGGTCCCCATAGAAGAAACTAAAAAGTGTATGCGCGCCATCCGAACCGAATAGAGTATGAAGCATTTTAACTAATATGAATCATTTCATAAAACACGCCATAGATGGCGTGAGTGGCGCTGACCATGACATAGCGATACGGAACCCTCGGTGTGCGAGTTCGACTCGCACTTGGCCGGTCAAGAGAGGAACCTGTCAGGCCGGCATGGCATTCGCAACCCCCGCGTACCACCGAATGTCCATGGGCGTCGTTAGACACCTTATGGGTGACTCGGCGCCACCATGGCACGCTTTCTATATAAGAAAAAAATTCATCCGGTATGGGTGGTTGCCTCAGAGGGCCCAGAGCATATATGCTTCGAACAGCCAATATCAACCCCGAGCAGTGCCATACCGGAGACTTGCATTTGAATTGGTGGCTATACTGGGTTTTACGTCCAATGTGGGGTTAGGTAACTTTATGGGTGGTACCAAATCAGTCGGATACTATTTGAGCCTAACCTAGTGAGGGGCAATGGAAGGGACCTACAGTTTTACACCCCGGTTCCAGAGTTCGAAGCAGCAGGCGTAGGTGAGCACGTACATTTTTCCGTCAGAAAAAAAAACTCATTGATGCATTTTGACTGGATTCGAACCTCGGACTTCGAGAGCAAGATTCCGAGCCGAGACCGGGCCGGCCACCTGTCGCTCGTGGTCAAATTCAAATGAATGACCCACGTTAGCCTCGGTAGCTCAGTGGCGCGGTCGGTCGACTTTCGGTCGTGATTATAAGCGCACCTGGGCGCGGTCAGTACTTGGATGGGTGACCTTTCGACCGTTGGAGGCTGACCGTGGGTCGGATTCCACGTAAAACTGTAGGTCCCTTCCCTTCATACCTAACTAGGTGGTATAGGGTTTATTTAACTCGCCCGGTTTGATACCACCGCACTGAATGAAAGGTCTGTGGAAATGGATTCGTGTTTTCCGTTCAGTTCAGTGTAGCCGGCACGACCGAAGGGAAGCACTGACATGGCATCTAGTTCACCAAGGTGTTATGGGCTGACATCACGGATGTAGTAGGTGATGTAGCCAACCCATGGAGCTACGACTCCGGCCGCCGCGTGGCTTGCTTTGGTACCTCCATGAGCCAACCGTTCCACGCGCAACAGGTTGGGAATGCATCCACACACTGTCGATATTTCCCCACTTAGGACAAATCGATCCTGTAAATCCTTTATTTACAGGGTTGCCAACATGTGGAATTCACTCCCACCTGCATCTTTTCCTCTAATGTACAGTCTGGGCTCCTTCAAACATAATGTGAAGGTGCACCTAGCCGGCCGACATGGTATTCGCAGCCCATGTAAATATCCGAATGCCCGTGGGAGCCGTCGGACTACACCTCTGCGTTAGTCTGGCGCGCGCCATTTGTCGTGCTTCCCATAAAAAAAAATCGTGTCACTTTCCATAACAAAAAAAAAAGAAATTATGTTACGCCTTGTCCGAAAGTATGGACGTATTAATAAATTACGGGTTTCACAACGTCGTCCGTTTACAAAATCGGTTAATTTATATAATATTCTAATATTTATTTAGCTCTGTGGCTTCTGCCAAGAAATGCGGAAGGAGGCGCGATCGGCGGCAGCGAGCGGTGCATTCCTGCAGGCAGACATTGCGAAATAAACTCCGAGCAACCAACGACCTTACACGCCTGTAATTAAGGTTTAAATTACACATTGCCTGCACTGGTGATTACAATCTTAATTCAAATGTAAAGGCGGCCAATTAAAAATAAATATTTTTACTAAGACATATTTTTACTAGTCCAGTATAGCCAGCAATCCAGGGAAGTTTCCGGTATGGCACCTACCTTCTCGGAGGTGATATTGGCTGGTCGGAGCATGTACTTTGGCCCCTACGACTCAGCAACCCATACCGGTTTACATAAAAAAGGGGGGGAAAAAATACCCGACTACGAAAAACGAAGGAAATAACAAGGAAAGTTGAACCAAGTTGCTGTAGTTGTAATCCTTCTATACACGCCCGACTACAACGTTTTTGATTTCCTTCGATTTTCGTAGTCAGGTATTTTTTCTTAGTAAAAAAAAATATTTACTTTTGATTTTAGATTGTAATCACCAGTGCAGGCAACGTGTAATTTAAACCTTAATTACAGGCATGTAAGGTCGTTGGTTGATCGGTCATATATAACATTTTTATTTGATTTTTTATTTAAGTTCTAAACCATTAATGTATTATGATTGTATTCTATTTGTATTAATATTTTCGAAATTGTCAATGAAAGTTCTTAACAGCGATTTTAAGTAAATAATTTTCATAGTTTGACAATAATATGGTGCCTGGCGCCCGCCATTTTGAATCCTTACCTATAATAAAATCCAACGTCTGCTTTCTGTCTGTCTGAGTGTCTGTCTGTCCGCTTATAACTCGAGAACCACTGAACCGATTTTAATAAAACAAAATTCTACGGATAGCTTGATTCTTCCCATCAACTATAGGCTACTTACTATCACGCTAAATAGCTTATGAGGTTAGCAGTGAAGTGAAATATGAGAGCGGGCGGAGCCGCGGGCACAGCTTGATTATCATAAAATATCTAATCCATGCCACGCGATCTATCGAGAAGTACAAATTATGTTGAAATCGGCTATGTAGTTTAGGTTTAGACCTTTGAGGGAAGAAACCGACACACATAAATAGGTACATCTTTTTTTTTTTTTTTTTTTTTTTTTTTTATGGAAACTGACACGGTTGGCTTCATCACCTACAACATCCGTGATGTCAGCCCATAACACCGGGTGAACTTGGTGCCACGTCAGTGCTTCCCTTCGGTCGTGCCGGCTACACTGAACTGGACGGAAAACTATTTACATAGCCGTTTCGACCGACCTTTCATTCAGTGCGGTGGTACCAACCCGGGCGGGTTAAACCCTACGACCTAGTGATATAAGAAGGGAGTCATATCCCTTAGTCGCCTTTTACGACATGCACGGGGAGAGATGCAGTGGGGCTATTCTTTTAAAGTACCGGCCCCACACGGTACATCTGTATCGTGTGGGGCCGGTACTCTAAAATAATAGCCCCACTGTATCTCGGTTTAACCCGCCCGGGTTGGTACCACAGCACTGAATGAAAGATCGGTCGAAACGGCTATGTAAATGTTTGTGTTTTCCGTCCAGTTGAGTGTAGCCGGCACGACCGAAGGGAAGCACTGACGTGGCACCAAGTTCACCCGGTGTTATGGGCTGACATCACGGATGTTGTAGGTGATGTAGCCAACCGTGTCAGTTCCCATAAAAAAAAGCTCCCAAACGGATGGACCGATTTGGATGCGTTTTTTTTTATTAGGAAGCTTGTTTAATCGGGATGGTTCATACCTATGTTTGTAATGAAGTAATCAAGTAATTAAGTAATAAAAAAAAATTATTATCTTCAAAAGTGGACCAATTTGCATGAGGTTTTTTTTAAAAGCTTGAAATAAAAGTTAAATTACAAATTTAAAAAACCTCCGACTATTAAAAAGTAAAAAAAAAAATTCCATTTACTTACAGGAGTTGAGGAGACCGCCAAGTAAATAAAATATAAAAACTCAGAGCTGCTACGGGAGTTTACTTAGCGGTCCACCGACTTAACCGATTTTAAGTAAGTAAATGGAAATTATTTTTGACTTTTTAAGAGTCGGGGTTTTTTTGTTCATCTTTATATAATATACTCGTAATTCTTCTGTACGTGTGTTTGTCACCTAACTCCTCCTAAACGGCTGGACCTATTTGGATGAAATTTTGTGTGTATATTTGAGTGGGCCTCTAGACTAGATGGTTTGAAAATACAATTGAACCCGGTAGATGGCGTCGTGATAAGTCCACGCGGACGAAGTCGCGGGCACAGCTATTCTAATAATATTTTCATGTAGGCAGGTGTTTAAAAGATTAAAAATTCCTTGAACAAGTTCCTCTCCCTCCATTGAGAACAAGGTTGAGGCAGCAACATTACCAACCCATTAACCGATACAACCTATTGGTGATCTAGAGTTGACCAAACTGGTCTTAGCACCGAAAAAACACAAATGTATACATTGGAATGGGTACCTAACTAGTACTTTTTTTTAATGGAAACTGACATGGTTATGGTTGGCTACATCACCTACAACATCCGTGATGTCGGCCCATAACACGTTGGTGAACTAGGTGCCATGTTAGTGATTCCTTCAGTCGTGCCGGCTACAGTGAACTGGGCGGAAAACACGAACTATTTACATAGCCGTTTCGACGGACCTTTTATTCGGTGTGTGTTGGTAGCAAGCCGGGCGGGTTAAATCCTACCACCTAGTAATAAGAAGGGAAGGGACCTACAGTTTTACGTGAAATCCGAAACATGGTCAGCTTTCACCCTGGGTGACTCATCCATCCAAGTGCTGACCGCGCCCAGGTGTGCTTATGATTACGATCGACAGTCGACCGATCGCACCACGGAGCTAGGTCCCGAGGCTGGCTTATATGGACTAAAGTTTCTTGCCAGGTCTTTTTCGGAGTGATATTTTTTTTTATGGAAACTGACGCGAGTTGCCTACATCACCTACAACATCCGTGATGTCAGCCCATAACACCGGGTGAACTAGGTGCCATGTCAGTGCTTCCCTTCAATTCATGTCGGTTACAGGACGGAAAACACGAACTATATATATAGCCGTTTCGACTGACCGACCACCTAGTAACGTAAGAAGGGAAGGGACCTACAGTTTAACTTGGAATCCGAACCACGGTCAGTCTCCAACGGTCGAGCGGTCAGCCATCCAAGTACTGACCGCGCTCAGCGTTGCTTAACAACAGTCGAGCGACCGCACCACTGAGCTACCGAGGCTGACCGATATATCGATCGATATATCGAACTAGCTCTAAATAGAAATGAACTAACCATTCTTAGTAGAATGTTTGTGCTGTTCTATATGAAACATTTTATTGAGTCTTAATGTGTTTTTAATAGTTAATCAATTATATTTAGTTGCAGTTAGTTTTATTTTACAACATTCTGACGTCGTATATATTTATATATTTTAAATTTATATACAAGTTAGAACGTGACTAAAATTTGGTTGTCCGTAAAGTCGGTTTACGGACGATAGTTTTACGTGATGACGTGGAATAATCGTAGTACATAGAGCAAAGATCAGTAATTCTATTTCCAGTAGAAAGATTAATCATCTTGTGACTGGCCATCAATAAACTTCTGTTGTCTGATCTTGACAGTTTTACTTCTTAAGACGTTTCCATGGTAACTTTGACAATACCGATTGTGCCTCTCTATCGCTTGTTACGCGCTCTCGCTTGTACACACAGGCTCAGATGGAACGTGACACTTTTTCGTGTGTGCAGCCGGTGCTCATCAATTTATAAGACGTGACGTCATCACTTCAAAAAACTGTTTGCATTTTATGGCCTCACCCTTAACACAATATTTTTTTCAAATTCAAGTTTTCAATCAAAGTTGCAACCGAAAACTTTATTGTGTGTTACAGAATGACCTATTTTCAAGTTTAAAAGTTTAAATTCATTAGGACTAGCCGTTTAGAACATACGAACAGACGGACAGACGGACAATGAAGTGATACTATAAGTTCCTTTTTAATAATTTCGATACGCAACTCAAAATCGATAATCGAACTGGCGGAACGTTACAATATAAATATGACAAAATTTTAATGTGCGCGCAGTGCACTACCAATATAGAGGCTAAATAAAAATAAACATTAAACAACAATGAAGTTTTACCAACATTTATTTATAAGTTTTACGACCTAGTTATAGCTATAACAATACAACATTGCACATATATTGGACTATCGGGACGTGAAAAAAAAAACAAAGTTGAACGATGTGTCATTTGGCACTTCTGTATAGCGTGAATGTCACTGTTCTACGGACCTTTCTGCCTCAATGGTAGGTACTTAGTAGGTGCTATTAAACCGAAGGTACTTTCAAGGTGGCATCACAGACTGTCGCAACTCAGCTATGAGGTTTTCTCTTCGAATCTACGAATTGCATTTTTGTCCATTCAATAAAAGAGGCTCACTCGGAGATGTTACAATGCTATTTTTTTTAGTGGGTCTTCCTTCACAGGTGCGCCGGCGCAGGTATGCGGCTGTCCCCCTCCCCACCTCCGTCTTCCCCGCACCGGAGCCGACTGCCATGCCACCTCGACCTCTGGGATTCACACGATAGGTGGAACTTTGTCGGTGATTTAGTGTGTCAACACACACACACACACACACACCCTCACACACACACACACACCAGTCACACCACAAGCCGTATCCCGACAATCGGGGTAAGCAGAGTAATCGGTTTTGTGCTGCAAGTACTCTGGTAAATTGCAGCACAACACCGACCACCACGTTTAGCAAAGTATTCGGACAATAGATAACTATCAGGCAGCAAGTAAAGCACGAATGCACACCTGCTGTATGACTCGGTGGAAAGACCGCGCCAAGGTGAGAGGTGGCTAGCCTGTCACCCTTAAGCGCGGCAACTTTTCCTTATCCCTTAGTCGCCTTTTACGATATTCACGGGGAGAGATGCAGTGGGGCTATTCTTATTAAGTACCGGCCCCACACTGTTGAACATACGCCGCCGCCGCGCCGTCACAATACTTCTCTCCAATCCTCTCCCTTTTCAGCGGAATGGAGACACTGTTTACCTCCGACGGGTCGAATGTCGTCGTACCACGGAAACGCCATCCACCTGGCATACGTGCCCAGCGGGCCACTTGAGCTTGGACAGCCGGTGTCCAATATTAACTATAGGTCTACCATCGTACGGCAGCGGCGCGGCGGATTGACTAGTTAAGCACCATATCACGTAGCGATATTCCCAGCATGGCTCGCTGCATAGCAAATTATAATATAAAGCTATACAGAGCTGCTGGGCAGAGTTGAGTAGATTTATCTTCCTTAAATTGATTTTAGTCAGTTAAATTTATTGGTAATTAGCTTTTGCCCGCGGCTTTGCTCGCGTTAGACTCTGTTTAATAGCAAATCCGATTTAAACTCAAATATGATAAAGCTCGCTTCTCTCTGTCTCCCGTCCATACTGAACAGATTTTGATGCGGTTTGCATTGCACCAATGAAAATAGTAGTTTTTGAGGCTTGAGTCTTAGGGCTAAGCAGTATCAAAGAAAGTATAGTCTTTGATACTGCTTAGCCCTAAGATTCAAGCTTCAAAAAGTACTATTTCCATTGGTGCAATGCAAACCGCATCAAAATCCGTTCAGTGGTTCCGGAGTTTACCTCAAACATTCATACAGACAACCGTTCCCTTTTATATAAGAAGTAGACATAGAAATAAAGATACCCTGAAACAGAGTTCCAATAAACGGTGACCTCCGATCAGCCGGTTATCGCAGTGCAAAGGTCGACGTCTTCGAGAAGTTGACCTGCCGCAGTGGTCCCCACGACCACGTCGTCGGTAAAGCAGGTAGAGGGGGCGACGGCGGCCATGTTGTTTCTCGCAATACCGAGCGAGCCTCCGCCGCCCGCGCACCGCTCGCGTCGCGCCAGCCTCACTTCAGGCCTGAAGCAAATCGTGCTGTGATTTCAGTGTGAATAATGTTATCCGTGTGACCTGTGTGTGAGCGTGTGTGTGTGTGTGTCCAACATGGAATCGACGCCGATCTGCCGGTGCCGAGTGCTGTACCTAGGAAGTGCCGTGCCGCAACAGAGCAAGGATGGCCTTCAAGGCGTACAGGAACCTCTACGCGAGCTGTACCCCGACAAGGGGGCTTCCGGGAGCGGTATAGACTCGTGGCTGTCCGTCTGGTCGAACGGGATCCTGCTCGAGAACGTCGACGAATCCGGTTCGAGAATCGCCAGGTTCTTCCCCATATCGAGCCTGCACTACTGTGCGGCGGTTCGGCGGGTGACAGTCGAGGGTGCCTCCAGGTTCCTCCCTCTGGACTCGCCGTTCGCCCGGCCGCCGGCGCCGCGCCGCCCGCCACTGTTCGCCGCCGTGCTGCGCCGCACGCAGGGCATCAAGGTGCTGGAATGTCACGCGTTCGTGTGCCGGCGCGAGGCGGCCGCCAACGCTCTCGTCCGATGCTGCTTCCACGCTTACGCCGACAGCTCGTACGCCAAGCGGCTCGAGAGCGAGCGCGGACCGCCCGTGCTGCCGGAATCCGAAGAAGAGCTGGAAGCTTACGACGGCGACGAGAACCACAAGGTGTGGGCTGGTGAGCCGGAGAGGTTCGCGGACGACGAGAGCGAAGAGCCGCCGGCGGCGCGACCACCGCGCCCTCGCCAGGTCGTGCGGCCGTCGTCTGTTCCTCCTCCGCCGCCGCCGCCGGAGGAGCCCAAGAAGAAATCAGCTGCGAATAAAAAGAACAAGAAACGTTCGACCGCCAGCGCGGACGAGCTGTACGCGACGATGCCGGGACCGGCGATGAACGGGCCCCCCATGAACGGGATGAACGGGCGGTCTTTGGGCAGGGTACCGCCGGCGTGGGCTGCCGGGGCTCCGGTTCTTCTGGTCCCGCACCCGGCGGCCACTCTGCCGCACGCCAGGCACAAGGGTGCCTCCACGCTGTCACACAGGCCGAGGCCGACTCCGCCTCCCATGGTGTACGGGCCGCCGCCGCAGGCGAGCCGGGGCCGGGTGCAGTATGCGACGGTAGATCCGCGCCGGTCGAAGCCGCCGCCTGGAGCCCTGAAGGCGGCTCAGAGCATGACGCAGCTAGACGAGTCTGACCCGGGAGGGATCTACCGCAAGAAGGGGCATCTGAACGAGAGGGCGTTCAGCTACAGCATCCGACAGGAGCACAGGAGCCGCTCTCACGGCAGTCTCGCAAATCTCAAGTTCGCCGCACCGCCTGAGGTGAGTCCGGATCACCTATGACCTTATAAACTACATCTAAGCGAACCTATTTATAATGTTTACGTTATACGTATAGTTTTTAGGGTTCCGTATCTTCCGTAGCGTTTTCAGATCTCATGAAGAGCCAAGCCCTTAACTCTACAAGGCCTGTGTTCGTATTTTTTCCCATATAAGGCATAGCGTTGCACCATGTAGTTTGTACTAAAATCAGCCACCATCACAAGATTCAAGTTATATTTGTTAGAAGAAGAATTTCGAATGTGGTTAACATAAGTTGAAGGCGACAGGGCAAGGGCAAAATGTGTATTATGTAACAAAGTTTTGTTTCAGAACTGACATTTATAAAAAATCACAGCACAGGAAAAAAACTATCGTCGTACTATTACTAAGCTTACGCCATCTGTTTGTCTGTCGGTCAGTCTGTCTGTCTGTCTGTCTGTCTGTCCGAGGGCTGTACTGTATCTCTTGAACCGTAATAGGTAGGCCGTTGAAATTTTCACAGAATATGTGTTATTATATTATGGCCGACTAGCTGAGCCCGCGGCTCCGCTCGCGTGAAATTCGTATTTCAAAGAAGAATGTAAGTAACTAAGGGCGAGGCCGAAGGCCGAGCTGCGTTCAGTTAATCGATAAACCTTCTTAAAGAAAGTAACTAACTAAGGGCGAGGCCGAAGGCCGAGCTGCTTTCAGGTAAACGATAAACCTTTCTCAAATAAAGGAAGTAAGTAAGGGCGAGGCCGAAGGCCGAGCTGCGTTCAGGAAGACGATAAACCTTCTGGAAGAAAGGAAGGAACTAAGTGCGAGGCCGAAGGCCGAACTGCGTTCAGGTAAACCAAAAACACTCTTCCGCCTTCGGGCCTCGCCCTTAAAGACTTCCTTTCTTCGATAGAATATAATATCGTTTACTCAATCTATTTATTTCATAAAAATAAAAAAGTAATATTAATAACTAAAGAATTAAACCTACCTAACAAACATTAAAATAACTATCAAAACGGGCATTTTCAAATGTTCTTAGAGCACTTGCGGCATTACCCCGCTGGATGGCATGGCTTACCCTTTGAATGAAGTACATAAGCCCTTGATGGCGGGACACCAGTTGCGTCAACCAGCTCAAGCCTCTTTTGGCTTCACTGCTCCACGGACCGAGGGTTTCAACCGCAAACGCAACAAATTCGAAATCTTGAATTATATTTCTATATTTGCTGCGTTTGAGGCTCTCCGCCCCAGCCTCGTCCGCGCCAGCCCCTCTTGAAGATGCCCTAACGTGACTTGGAGCCAATGTGAGAACACAAGTGGCGTCCCACACCATAGAACTACCCTTAGTCCATGGCACTAAGGTGATAGCATCGGGCCTCTTGCCATCCAGCCGGGAATAACCGCGAGGTTCTAGGATGCACGGTATATTTGCCGTTAGAAGCGTGGACTTTGTAATAAAATTTAAATTAAATTAACTCAATCTTAATATTAATTAGCTTTATTCGAGATGGTTTAGCTTCTTCCTGAACGCAGCTCGGCCTTCGGCCTCGCCCTTAGTTACTTGCTTTCTTCGAGATGGTTTATCATTTGTCAGAACGTAGCTCGGCCTCCGGCCTCGCCTTAGTTGCTTACTTTCTTCAAGATGGTTTAGCTTCTTCCTGAACGCAGCTCGGCCTTCGGCCTCGCCCTTAGTTACTTGCTTTCTTCGAGATGGTTTTTCATTTATCCGAACGTTGCTCGGCCTTCGGCCTCGCCTTAGTTACTTACTGTCTTCAAGATGGTTTAGCTTCTTCCTGAACGCAGCTCGGCCTGCGGCCTCGCCCATAGTTACTTACTTTCTTCGAGAAGGTTAATGGTCTTCCAGAATAGAGCTCGGCCTTCGGCCTCGCCCTTAGTTACTTACTTTCTTCAAGAATGTTTTTCTTCTTCCTGAACTCAGCTCCGCCTTCCGCCTCGCCCTTAGTTACTTTCATCGAGAAAGAATATCGTTTACGTGAGCGCAGATCCGCCTTCGGGCCCGCCTTTAGTTACTTACTTTCTTTTTTTTAAATACGAATTTCACGCGAGCGAAGCCGCGGGCAACAGATATATAAATTTTATTGCACCATGACAGCGACATAACTTCGACTTTCAATTATTATTTTTATTTATCAAGCAATTTGTCACCGGCCAGCTCACGTCGAGATGACAGTTCTCCGTTGTCAACATGACATTTAAAATTGTTTTTTACCTTTACTTTGAATTACGTGATTTTTATTATATTTTTTAATTATTATGTTCATCCGGGATATACACTGTCACTATAAAAAGTTTCGTCAAATTCCGTTCAGTGGTTTTTGCGAGATGCGCGTACAAATAGACATTTTTACATTTACGATTTTATGATTTGTATAGAAAGAATAGATATGTATAGACTATTGTGTTCAAGTTATAAAAAAGAAGAACTGTCATTTTCGTTGCATCTACTTATTTTTAATTTCGAATGATTATTTTATTCAAATTGTATTTGCTGCCAGTTCTCAAGATATAATTATGTACTTTGGACTACGTGATTTTAAACGCGCAATAATGTTCATAATTGTTAATTTTTTTTTATTTTTGTTATTTTTTTTTACGTATTATGTTAACCCGGCATATAAACTGCCACTATACAAAGTTTCGTCTAATTCCGTTCAGTGGTTTTTGCGTGATGCGCGTACAGACAAACAAACAAACAAACAAACAAACAAACAAACAAAAATTTTAAAAACTGTCCTAAAATGTTCAGTATCTCATTTTAAGCCACCCTGGTTAGTTTTTTTCCGAATACATTCAATGTACAGACTTTCTTACCTTTACGATTTTATTATATGTATAGATATAACAGCAAATAATAAAAATAAGAAAAGTAAAAAATTCACGGGGTCCCCGAATACAAGAAACTTAAAAGTGTATGCGCGCCATCTACCGAAAAGAGTATGAAGCATTTTAACTAATACATAGATGGCGTGAGTGGCGCTGACCATGACATGGTGATACGGAACCCTCGGTGCGCGAGTTCGACTTGCACTTGGCCGGTTTTTAATTTCAATTTATTTTAATTTTAAATAGTCACACTCGAGTATTTTGAGACTATGCACCTATGTACATACAAAATTTCACTATATTAATAGTCTCTCAAACATCCATAAGGTGGATGGAAGAAATCTTTGTAAGAAATAAGTCTGCCTTTGCAACTAATGTAAATTTTTATTGTGCTTGTTGCAGTAAAATGTTTTTGGAATGTAAAACAATAGAGTTTTTTATGGATAGCGTGACATGTGGCATTGTTTCACCCACGAGTCGGTGTCTAACGATGTCCATGGACATTCTGTGATGCATGGGGATTGCGAATGCCATGCCGGCCTGACAGGAGCCTTTTTACGCTCCTATCTAAATGAATTGTGAATATGTCCTACATGTCGAAGATCCAATAAATAAATAAATAAAATAAAATGTATCTATCGCACACGATGACACGACCGAATGTCCATGGGCGTCGTTAGACACTTTATGGGTAGGTCGACGCCACATGTTGGGCTTTCAATAAAATAAAAAAAATATTTTATCTATGTAGCTACCTGCTGAATAGGTGAATCATTAAACCGCTGGGCCACTCACCCCCTCCAATTCTCGATATGACCACATTGGTGACAAGTCCGTGATTGGTGACTGATTTCAGAATAAACCACATACGGAGTATCGCCTTAAGTAGGTACAAAGCAGGTACATATCTTTTTACCTACCATTTTTTGAAACGAGCGCTACCTAATGGAATTTTCCACTCTACATCGACGTCATTGTAACAATATCTAAGCCGTTAAATACCCATTTATTTAATACAATAACCATTTTCTTGAAACCGTAACATGATAACGTCATCCATCAACATCTTTATAGCCGTAGTGTTTCAGCGTACCCAAGAATAGACAATAGGAGTATGTACCTACATAAAGTGGTTACATCCATGAAGGTACGCGGAAGTATGGGAAACTTCTATCTAAAATCCAAGGATAACCCGCCATTTTTAACGTTCTGTTTCTTTTTATTTTTTTAACATGGGGTGCGCTGTAGAAAGAGGCCGATTTAGTAGAAGATTCCTGATAGCTGGGAATGGTAGGTGAGGGTCTAAGGATTTATTATGAAATTTAGAATTTAGTACAACATTCACCGCCCCGACATAACCTGCTAGTATGGCTATTCCCTAGAGTGTTTTTTATAAGCCGGAGAAGAGGCAGTCCTAAGTTTTTTTATATTTTCTTTTTTGTTTAGTAAACTGATAAATACCGAAAAGTGCATAATTATATCTCCAATGAAGTGGGGGGGGGGGGGGGAGTATTCAGGAGATACTTATTCCCCTCCCCCCCCCCCCTTAGCATAGCACCCCCTCCTATACCCCGTCTCCCATCACTGAGTCATATTACGTTTTTGCCTCCCCCGCTTCCCCCTTCCCCTTCCGCTGGGGGAATATACCCACAAACGAACCATCCCTCCCCTCCTCCTCCCTCCCCCCTCCCCCACTTCCCCCGCCACCCGCATCTTTCTACAGCACAGCCCTAACATGCGTGGCTGTGCCGAGAGAATAATGGTGCAGTCGACAGAGCCAAAATCACCTCTCCTCGCGAAACCATGCTCAGTTATGTGCCATGTCAGCAGATTTGCGGACTGTTGAAGACACCCTGGTTAAAGGATTCGGGAAGCACACTCGCCGGGAGACAGTTCCGCACCCTAGCGGTGTGACAAAGAAGCGATTTAGAGAACCGATGGGTTCTCAAAAGCCCAATATGAACAACGAGAGGTTGCTGAGTATCTCTACCATTGATTTTATAACCCGAAAAATCAATGATCTCTACGATGTTTTTTGACAGTGTCGTAACTCCCGCATGCGACTGAATGCCCACTCGGCGCATAAAGGCGTCGTTAGACACCTTATGGGTGGTTCGGCGACATGTCGAGCTTACTATAAAAAAAAAATGTAGATGAAAAAATCTCTTCTCAAGGGAACCATTCAACCAATTACCGTGTGGTATTGTTGTTCTACTAACCTTGGATTACTCAACCGACTTTAGCTCGAACAACATAGCAGGAAAATACTAAGGTGTAAACGTATGGTCCAATTTGCATTGAAATTGTCTTATTTGAAGACTTTCCTGTTGAACCACTAATGCATGCATTCTAAAGTCATGCATGTATTTAAATTTTTAAAGGCCTTTAGGTACAGTTGCTTCCACGAGCCATGAGCACAGTATGGACAGTGGGCTAAGATTGCACGCACGTGTATTATAGTAGTCGAACGACGTGTGTGCGACCAATAGGCGACGAGCGTCGACTGACGCTGACTGACGAACCAATCGCGTGAAGCGTCGGCGCCGTCGACGTCACATCCCGTCAAACCGACCAATGAAAAGTGTGCTCATGACTCGTGAAAGCAACTGTAATTTTATTTAAAAAAAAAACTACATTTCTTTTTTTAACAAAATCTTAATTATTGACGTTTTTTTTATGGAAACTTACACGGTTGGCTACATCACCTACCGTTATGTAACTGAAATAATTTTATTCTTCGTTGTTTTTAAAAACTATGATATTTCACGTAATAAAGGTAAAATCAACTTTTGTCTTATTTAATCCGTGTACTACCTACTGGGGGTATCAGAAGGTCGCAGGTACATAGAAGTTGGCAGTCAGGTACTTGGGCGACAGGCGAAGCCAGTTTAGGTCCAGGATGACATTCCTGCATGCCGACTTGCCTGTCACGACCGGTCTAGTGCCTGTGTACCTCTATTCCAAGCTAAGCACGACTAAATTCGACCGTGCATCGACAAATATAGATTTTCAAAATCATTTCAGTGGATTAGGGGACCGGGCTGGGTTCCAATACGGACTCCGGAAGAGAGGTTTGTTGGAGGTAGAGGAGGGATGGGGTGCAACCCAATTAGCCCTCCACCCCGCGGATGTAGCGCGGGGGAACGAAGAGCATTTTGTAGTGGTATCCCTATACAAATGATTAGTAATGGGGCTGTGGAAAGGTTGGAAGAAGGAACACAAAGAAAGAAAACAATGTTTCAGTATTTTTAAAAAATCTATGAAAATCGCAAACAATCACAACAAAACAATTTTTTTTTTGTTAAAAAAATTACTAGTGTTAATTTATTGAAGATGCTTTTTCTTCTCCTTTAATATTGTGATGTTATGTCATAGGTAGAGTGTGTTAGACGAGAAAAAAAAATTAATTTCATTGTCCTCACGCCACGCCCCGCTTCACATTGACTGTTTCAATATAAAAAAAAACATGTCTACGCACAGAGTTCGCGCCACGTTAATAGTCTTGCTTTCGGTCGCACTAAACTTGGAATCGAACTTCGCTCAGTATCAACTCCTGTTCTTAGTGATTACAAAATGTATAACTTGATTACATGTTGGAGAAGTGAAATAACTGTTCTTGTCTGTAGATAAGTTTAATCTATTGCGAGCTGGTCAGGAGACTACCCGGTAAATTTATTGTATTGATAAGCCGACAATAAATTCGCTGTTCTCGTTAATTATAAATAACTTATAGGCAATTATGTTAATTTGTGTCACATTGATACTGGACTACTTATTGCCTTTAACTTACTTAATTTTAAATATTTTACATACCTAATTAGAAAATTTATCGGTTTTAGTGACATAGCTCGGAAACGACCGTGAGTAAAGCCAATAAATTTTCTAATATTTTTTTAACAAGCAAGGTAATTAATAAAACCCATATAATATTGTGTATCGGTAAATTGTTCAATTAACTATGTATGTCCGTGCATGCATCGAAAAAAAATCGTGATGAGCTAATAACCGAACAGCCTTGAGAATCAAAATAGATTTTACTTCTGCACGACCTAAGTGTACACAAACATGGGTACCTTACATATATGCACTGTTATTAAGTCATCTTCATTTGAAAATAATACGTTCACGGTTAATACGTACCGCTTGGCATACGTACTTAAAAAGAATAGCCCCAGTGCATCTCTGCTCGTGCATATTGTATAAGGCGACTAAGTATTTAAAAAGAAGAAACTAAGTGTATAGCAATTTAGTTTGCATATGAGTGCCACATTTTAGCGTAACCGGAACTGAATTTTATTTAACCTATCCTGTGTCACGTATAGTTAAATGTGCGTGTACAAAGTTTCATGAAATTCGGAAGATTGGTTTAAGAGTTATGGTGGAACATAAATACATACGTACATACATACATACAGAAAATATTTCTAAAAATAGTCAATCAGTTTTAGTATCATACATAGAGTCTACAAACGCAGTATCTCATAAAACAAAGTAACTTACTCCATGACCATACCTTACAGATTTATTTATAAATTTTTGTTTTATGGATACCCGAGACACTTGTCGCCGTTGTCAGCGTGGATTGTTGAGCCGACGACGACGCGACGACGCCCAAAAGCATTCGATTTAGAACGGGCGCTGCGAATCCAGTGCCGGCGTGACAGATGCCTTTTTATTTTTTTACGCTTCTCTTGAAAGATCCTTTAAGTCGTACACTTAAGGAAACATATCGGGAGGAAGTGCATTTCAGAGTTTCGCTGAGTATTGATCAAAATACCTCGTATTCGATAAACACAAGCCACGCTATAGACTACTAGCCGGCCAAAGAAAAAGCATAACGAATCACAGGCGATAAAGACGGACGAGCGAACACGTTAGAAGCAATTATAGTAATGGTGAGTTCATCAAACGTGACTCTAAAGAACGTCGACTAGCTAGAAGAGTTATCTATCATACGTGTGATGTAATCTCGGATTCCGAGTGGTTACAAATATATTTAAATGCCTATGTGAATATCGGAGCGTGACTTGGGACGCGCTTGTGACTGAGCGCGGAAAAGGAAATTATTTAAAATTGTGAAATAGTTATAAATATTAGTAATAAGTATAATTTATGGAACGAAATAAATAAACATAAATTTTATGTCAATTTATTCTAGCTTATCTTTGGGATAAGGGACAATTTTTTAAATTTTTTTTTATGGATACTGACACGGTTAGCTACATCACCTACTACATCCGTGATGTCAGCCCATAACACCTTGGTGAACTAGGTGCCATGTCAGCTTCCCTTCGGTCGTGCCGGATTATGTTACAAATTATTTCCTTTACTAGGGCTGTAAGACCTTTATTTTTGAAAAATTTCGTGTTCTTTGTGAATGATGAATTTCTAGGTCAACGGGATAGATTATAAGTTTTCATGAGTGAGTTTGCAATTATCAAAATATATGAGATACTAAATGACCGTAACTTTTGATAACGTTGACTTAGAGGCCTGAGTTTTTTACACGTCCAAGGAACCGTAGAGACCGTTCCTGAGAAAAGGGTCTTGAAAATTCGTAGTTGAAATACCGACTCGGAACGCTATGTGACAGATTGCCCATGCAATATCTGTCACATAACGGCCTAAGTGATGGATGAAATACCCGCCCTTCTGACACTTAAGTGGAAGTTAAACTTAGACTTAGACTTAGTACTATCGCATCTTAACCCTCCCTACATGGACGTTAGCTGCTTCGATGCATATCAATGTAATGGCCACCTTGAATTAACCATATTAAGAAATTGATTTCTAATGAGTGGCGCCGGGACTCATTACTATGGGTGTGGTACAGGAAGCACTTATAAGGGGTGTTTAATTTATTCCTGTACCAGCTTTTGCCCGCGACTTCGTCCGCGTGGATTTTAAAAAATCTGTCAAGTGCGAGTTTTACTCGCGCGCAAAGGTTTCCGTATCTATCCGCTATCAATAATATCCGCCTATCCATCCGCTCCGTCTTCGAATTTGAATTTATCAGATATATTATGTTTATGTTATGACAGGTCTCCATGTTTGCCCACTGACAGCTGTTACCATAGTAACGTCACTTTATTTTTTAAGTGATCTGTCAAACATCACACTTCTGAAAATTCTTTTTTTGTAACGACCAAAGATTAAGAAGCGGCTATCTTTTAGAGACGCCTCAATTCGGTCTATAGCACCTTACGGTGGGAAAATGACAGCACCGAACAATGCATGCAATGTATAAAAGTCGTTTGCGCCATCTGTTATTACATAGTGTGACTAATCTATTTTAATAAAATGTTTCTTGTATGGGGGCCCCCCTTAATTTTTAACTTTTTCTTATTTATCTTATTTGTTGTTTCATCCGCCATAGTAACGCATGTTCTGTGAAAGTTTCAACGGGCTACCTATTACAGTCCAAGAGATACATCCCTCGGACGGACGGACGGACGGACGGACGGACGACGGAGTCTTAGTAATAGGCTTCCGTCTGGGATACGGAAACCTAAAAAAGAACAGAATTCGAAATTTAATTTTTGACGTTGATAGGCTTTTGTTTTTCCAGGACTTTGAGCCCACATTGTTCGGAAATGTAATTCAGAATTATTTGTGAGAAATTCAGAAACTCCTGTGAGATGGATGACACACTCACTAGCAATGCCAAAATGTTGTGTATAAGGTTGAATGTAAGATAATATGGTCGGCAATAAGTCCATCTATTGGCAATCACGAGAGTATTATATTATAAGAATACACATAATTATTTACACGTACTTGAAAATATTAGAAAACCCATACAGAACATCGCTCATTGATGTCTTTTGTACAGTCCAACTCTCTTCGGTGACCCATAAAAGGTGTCTAACGCCGCCCATGGACGTTCGGTCATGTGCGGGGGTTGCGAATGCCATGCTAGC
Organism: Nematopogon swammerdamellus; assembly: GCA_946902875.1. Classification (NCBI taxonomy): domain Eukaryota; kingdom Metazoa; phylum Arthropoda; class Insecta; order Lepidoptera; family Adelidae; genus Nematopogon; species Nematopogon swammerdamellus. The sequence goes on along the minus strand of OX336356.1, from coordinate 4,649,922 downwards.
ACGACAGGTGCCTATTCACTCACTCTCTTGAAGGACCCGAGACTGCACCTGGGTATTTACCAATATTCAAATTTAATGGTAATTTCTTTAATACAAAACTCATAGGAACTGCTTTTTGTTGAAGTCTACTTTAACTAATTTTAAGTACATACATACATACATTCATATCACACACGCTAAATGCCGACAATCGGGGTAAGCAGAGTAATCGCTGTTGTGCTGCAAGAATTCTGGTAAATTACAGCACAACACCGACCACCACGTTTCGCAAAGTATTCAAACAAGATTCAATCGATCAAGCATGCAAATAAGACACCAACAGGAACACCCACCTGCTGCATGACTCGGTGGAAGTACCGCGCCAAGGTGAGAGGTGGCGAGCCTATCGCCCTTTAGCACAGCATCTTGTTCTTATCCCTTAGTCGCCTTTTACGACATGCACGGTGAGAGATGCAGTGGGGCTATTCTTTTTAAGTACCGGCCCCTCACTTTAAGTATTTATTGATTACTAGCAGTTTTATTGAAGTGTTGGAAGTAACTTTGCAATTTTTTGTTTTCAAATTCGAGCGTGTAGAAACGATTCGAATAGACAGATATCCCGACTACAGAATTTTCAATTAACTTTCCTTGTTATTTCCTTCGTTTTTTGTAGTCGGAATTATTTATTTTTTATCTAAGTCGGTTTACAAGTAATGTGTGAGGCCGGTACTTCAAAAGAATAGCCCCAATGCATCTCTCCCCGTGCATGTCGTAAAAGGCAACTAAGGGATAAGGACGAGATGCCGTGCTAAAGGGCGACAGGCTTGCCACCTCGTTCCTTCCACCGAGTCGGGCTGCAGGTGGGGGTCTTCGTGCCTTACTTGCTGCTTGATAGTTATCTTGTCCGAATACTTTGCTAAACGTGGTGGTCGATGTTGTGTTGTAATTTTCTTGTAGTTGACTTGAGTTCTTGCAGCACAACACCGATTACTCTGCTTACCCTAATTGTCGGGATACAGAGTGTGTGGTATGGATGTATGTATGGTTTACAAGAGAAATATTTTTTTTACATTTCTATGTCATTACTAAATTGTATACACTGACTAAATTGTATACAAAGACAAGCTGTGCCCGCGGCTCCGCCCGCTCTTATATTTCACTTCACTGCTAACCTCATAAGCTATTTAGCGTGATAGTAAGTAGCCTATAGTTGATGGGAAGAATCAAGCTATCTGTAGAATTTTGTTTTATTAAAATCGGTTCAGTGGTTCTCGAGTTATAAGCGGACAGACAGACACTCAGACAGACAGAAAGCAGACGTTGGATTTTATTATACTCGTAGGTAATAAAATAATATAATACAAAGACGTATGTACATCTTGCAAATAAATATCACAAATGTATTTTTCCACCAAATGTTTTTTCAGCATACTCAGCATACCGAAAATGATGCTTTGCAAACCAAAACTATATGTGCGTATATTTAGTGCAAATGTTTGCTTTCGACAAACATCGTCTTTTGCAACTCTGCGGTCATCGTGGGTGGTATGCGCAGTAATGTCGGAACTTGACCAATCAGAAACGGTTGTTTTGTCGCCATCTTTAGCTGTAGATTCGGATCTTTTAACCATCATTTGCATCAGTGGCGGGGCATGAACTTAATTTCATGTGGGCATGATACATTTTGCGAGGCCCTCTCAATTTTGCCAATACTCAATATATTCAACAACATTATCAAATCGCAATAATACAGCCACTGTATTATTGCAATATTCACTGCCTCTGTCCTACTTTCCCATTTTATGTCTAATAAAGGTTTTATAGTAAGCTTTAGTTTGCATAAGTCTGAACATGTTTACTCGGGCTTTCTTTTAATAGATCTAGCTGAATATTTTTCATGAATCAAAGCTGCATGAACTTTCGAGGCGCGAGGCCCCTTGGGCCGCGTGCACATTTGAGACGATTCCATAATACAGCAAACGTACGTACACAGGAGTGTTATTTAAGCCACCGCAAAGCAACGATTATAGTGAGTGATTTTGTAGATCAACTTTAGCGAATGAAGTTTGGGCCTCAATTTGTTTTTAGCATACATAAACTGTTGGCGAGCCCAAGTGAGAGGGACTTAGTAATTGTGTTGAATTTCGTGGAACGTTCTTTATCCCTTAGGGACTCTGTGTTCTAAGGGATGGAGAAGATGAGTACTATGGGGCTGATATTAACAAATTATTGTTAAAATCCCTAAAAATTTATTAAATTAAAAAAAAGTTTGGGCGAACCGAAATAAGATAGATAATAAAAGTGAAATTTTGGCGGTTCAGAAATCTAGCTTGATCAAGACCAAAGATCAATGACTTTGTGACGAAAGTGAACAATTTTGTCAATAACTACATACGTGTACCTATATTTTTCAATTTTTTTTAACAACCGTTAATAGGAAACAGGCCACAAAAGCGATTTTTTTTATGAAATTTCAAACAAAACATTTGTATAGCCATATTATTAATATTTTTGAAATTTGTCTCAACAATACATTTGGAATGACATACACATAATACTCGATTTAATAAAAAAAATATTATTATTTTTTTAACCCTTTACTCTCCACAAAACGATTAGAAATTCCTTCCCTTCCTCCCTTCCTTTAGGAAAAGGGTCCCTTTTACCCTAACCCTAAAAAGATAACTTACATAAAATCAATTACAATCTAAATTTCACACGCTAATCATCTCATCGCGAGTAACAGTTGAAGCGCGAAGCGTACCCACGTCCGCACAGTCCGCCGGTTTAGGGGTGAGTGACCCGCGCATCTCTCATGCGTGCGCGCGCGCACATGGGAAACGACACGAATACATGCGGTTCCTTTTTTAGGGTTGCGTATCCCGTACGGGACCCTATTAATAAGCCTACGTCTGTCTGTCTGTCCGTCTGTCTGTTCGAGGGCTCTGATAGCGCCACTGACCTTCGACAGCTTTCTGCAGCGCTTCTTTCTACGAAATCGTCGCATCCGTCAGCAGCCTCCTCGTCAGCTCCAGACTCCAGGGGCAGGAACCACGGGCGAAGACCGGCTCAGTTCACTCGCGTGCGGGAGAGTTCGTTACTCACTTTCATTCGCGGTTTTTGTAGTTGTGAGAGGCGCCTCTATATTCAACTCGCGGACTCGAACGAGGGCGATATAGCAAGCGGTTAGTGAACATCCAAGAGCAAAAGCGGTAGCGTGGTAGCGGAGCGGTAATGTAGCGGGTATAGTTCGTTTGAAGGTCGCGACTCAACTTCAGTTTGAAAACTGTCGGTTGCCGCTGCCGTAGAAATTTTGGCGGTATTCTCTGTGGATAGAGGAAGATGCGAGGGAGGGGATGGATTAAAGGTGAGGTGTGTTCAAGCGCGTATAACGCAACGGTTAAACGTAAATTGGCGGCGTAACCATCCCCCCGGCCTTGGAGGATTCCCTTTGTTAAGGGATCCTTCAATGAGGTAGAGCGGTGAACAAAATTGCGGTAAAAAATAAAATATTAAAATATTTGCGGTAACATGTTTAAAGAATATGCGGTAAAAGGTAAAAAAAAAATTAAGCAAAAGTTAAACAATTGTAGAGAATAAGCGGAAAGATTTATTGAGTTGGTAGAGGACATATGCGTACTACAGGGCGTCTGTAGCTGCCTGTTTTGGTTTTCACTTGAACGACCCTAACTATCCCATCTCTACCGAGGAAAACGTCTTCAATGATACCCATAGGCCAGTGGAGCGGAGGAGCATTGTCCTCTTTAATAAGGACCAATATTCCCTTATTAATAGGTTTGGAGGGTGTGTTCCATTTCTCCCGAGTTTGAAGAGAAGAAAGGTACTCTACTCGCCATCGTTTCCAATACGATTGGAGCAGGTGGTCGAGGAACGCATATCTGTTAAGGTGGTTTGGTTGGCTATCCAAGTCCTTAGACGGCAGATACTGAAGAGGTGCACAATTGAGGAAATGAGCAGGTGTGAGCGCAGCGGGCTCGGAGGGATCCGAGCTGAGGGCACAGAGCGGCCGGCTGTTTAGCAGCGCCTCTATCTGAACCAGCACAGTAGTAAGCTCCTCATAGGTAAGTATTTGAGTGCCTACGACCTTGAAAAGGTGAGTCTTCGCTGACTTTATATTGCTCTCCCAAATGCCACCCATGTGAGGAGATAGAGGGGGATTTATTTTAAATTCTATTCTCCTATTTATGAGTTCACGACTTATTTCGTCAATGTGCGATTTACTGTAAAGTAGGGTGTAAAGCTCATCTAGGTATCGTTTTGCACCTATAAAGTTCGAGCCTCCGTCAGAGTAAATGACGGAGACCGGTCCCCTTCTGGAGATGAAACGCTTAAAAGCGGCGAGAAACATTTCAGTTGTAAGATCTGAAACGAGTTCTAAGTGAACAGCTTTAGTCACGAGGCACACGAACAGGCATAAATATGCCTTTTGGCTCTTCACTCCACGCCGGCGCGTCAATGTGATGTGGAAAGGCCCGGCGTAGTCGACGCCGGTGTGACTAAAGCTCTTCGCTTCGTTCACTCTGCACTCTGGCAAGTTACCCATGAGTGGAAAGGTAGGCTTAGGCCGGTTGCGGAAACATAGGTTACATTTTTGTACTAATTTGCGGACTAAATTACGTCCACCTAGTATCCAAAATTTTTGTCGTAGGATCGAGAGTAATAAATGCGGACCAGTGTGAAAATTATTTTCATGAGCGTGTGTGATCAGTAGTTCCACTATTCTATCTTTCGCTGGTAAAACAACAGGGTGCTTCTGTTCAAAGTCCAGAGACGAGTTGCTAAGTCGCCCTCCCACTCTAATGATATCATCAGAGAGGAAGGGGTTGAGTTTCACCAGCGAAGACGGTTTATTATTTTTTATTAATTTTAATTCTTGCAGGAAGTGAACCGATTGAACACATTTTATTAATTTTGATTCAGCCATTTCAAGATCTTGAATCGTGATTTTACCTTTGGATACTAGGCGGCGTGAGAAGCGTAAAATATAAACAGTAGCGTGAAGTAATTTTGTCCATGATGAAACCCTATTTGCAAGTACTTGCAGCGGATGTTCTTCTGGGATCGACACGGGAAGAGTGAAAATCTTTGCCTCCGGAATCACATCTGAAACCGAAGGGCTAAAGGGTTGAACAGGCCACTGCGAGCGTGGCAATTTGGCCCAAGATGGGCCGCGAAACCAAGTGTCGAAATCGACCTTGCTTGGTGTAGCGGGGCGAGACACTATGTCACTGGGGTTCTGTTCCCCAGGCACGTGAAACCAATGCGGAGCGGGTAATATTTCTTGAATAGATGCGGTTCTATTGGCGACAAATGTCTGCCATCTATGCGGAGAGGAACAAATCCATGCTAGTGCAACTTGAGAATCACAAAAAGCGAGTGTTTCACTGACAGTGCAGCGGGCGGTAATATTTTCTAAAACTACTTGCACTAGTTTAGAGAGTAAATGCGCTGCACACAACTCGAGGCGTGCGAGGGATATTTTCTTGAGCGGTGCTATTTTCGATTTTGCACATAATAATGCAACTTCACCTTCGGCGTGGGCATTGGGAGCAGTTCGTACGTATATATTTGCCCCATAGCATTTTTCACTTGCGTCCGAAAAACACAATAGCGTTATGTGCGCGGTGCGAGTAATACCTACATGGCGCGGTATTTTAATTTCGGACAGAAAATCTATCTCAGTAATAAATTGTGTCCATAACTTACTCAGCGAGTTGGGTACATCTTGGTCCCAGCCTAGGTTCAGCTTCCAGCACTCCTGGACTAGCAGCTTCATGAAGGCAACGACCATGGCGATTAGTCCGAGAGGGTCGTACAAACGCGCGGCGGTCGAGAGTATGTTACGTTTTGTGCACCTTATCTCATCTGAGCGAACCTTGAAAAAGAAATAATCTTCCAGTGGCTTCCACTGTAGGCCTACTATTTTTGTTTCGGAATCCTCGTCAAAACCGATTACTTGAGAGATGCGGTGTGATGGGGGAAGGAATTCCATCATTTGAGTTGAATTCGAGATCCATTTTGTTAGGTTGAACCCCCCGGCCGTGAATATGTGTACCAGTTGGCTGTTTAATTCTTTGGCTTCTGCGAGTGAGTCGACACTGGTCACTAAGTCGTCCATGTATAAGGACTGAGGAATTACAGCGGGAACTAACGGGTATTTGTGCCCTTCTTCCGCAACCAGTTGTCTAATCACTCGCATAGCCAAAAACGGTGAACATTTTATTCCGAACGGAACGCGGGAAAACTCGTAGGTATCTACGGGCCCGTCGGGATCGAACCGAAACAAAATGCGTTGAAAAGCGCGATGTTCAGGGCGTACGATTACTTGAAAATACATTTTTTCAATGTCGGCGGATAATGCGATGGAAAATAACCTTAAATTTATCAGCAAGTTGAAAATACTTGTTTGAAGATTGGGGCCTGCGTGTAAAATATCGTTAAGAGATTTACCTGAGCTAGTTTTGCAACTGGCATCCAATACAATCCTTATTTTCGAACTCACTTTATCCGGCCTATAAATCGCGTGATGAGGAATAACATAATGACTATGTGGATCTAGCGGTACATTTATCTTTGAAAGAAAACCTCGATCGATGTAGTCCTGAATAGTTGCATGATAGCCAACCTTCAGGCTCGAGTTCGCATTCAGTTTTCTTTCAAGAGCAAGGAATCGTTTCATGGCAACAGCGGCCGAATTACCTAAGGCGGACGGGTCAGTGTTGAATGGCAGCGCTACTGTGAAGCGACCGGTTTTATCGCGATAGGTTTGTTCGTTAAAGTGGCTTTCACACTGTGCCTCCTCGGGACTTATATGAATTTTATTTTCAACACTTTCAAGTTCCCAGAATTTATGTATTAGCGTTTCAATAGTGGGCTCAATAGTCGTAAAAAATGAATTTTCCGGAACTTGAAAGGTTTGAGTGCAGGCGGCTTTTCCCATGACAATATAACCAAGAGTGGTTTCTATAGCGACAGCGGAAGACAACGGGTTCATGATCTTATCTGACCCAAGAATGTAGGGGAAGAGTTCTACGCCCAGAAGTCCATCGATTTCTGAGGGCGAACTGTAATTTTCATCTGCTAAGGGTAAACCTTGCAGATGTTGCAGATGTTGCAAATCTACAAATGCGGTCGGTAGTTGGTCAGTAATTTTATCAATAACCAGTGCTTTAATATTGTATTTATTTTGAGAATTAACTCTAGAGGTGAAGGTTAGCTGTGTGTGACCTTTGACCGGGCGTTCGGATAGGCCTATTCCTCGTACGGAAGCGGGAGCGCGGGCAATATTTAGCCCGATGCGTTTACAACAAGATTCTGTTATAAAATTACATTGTGAGCCGTTGTCAATCAACATTCTCATTTTTGTTTGTTTTCCGTAACTATTTATTACGTAAACAATAGCGGTGGCTAATAACATAGTCGACGACTGATTGTTATTAGTTGCGGTATTAGCGGTAATTAAACTTAAATCGTTCGATTTTGCGGAGAGCGAGTGTGAACACTCATTAATAGTGGGTTTACAGTTGAGCGAAGTCAGCGGTGAGTCGTGCCGCTGCTCGTTCTCGCTAGAGGGCGGTAGGAGTCGGCCCCGCTGCGTATGAGCGCAAACCGAGTGAGATGCTGGCGCATGCGCGCAGGGCGTGCGAGGCAGCGGGGCGGTCTGCGCCTGCGTACAGAGCGAACTAGATGGAGCGGTCTGCGCATGCGCGAGTTTTGTCACCAGTGCGGAGTGAAGTTGTTTATTGTCATTACGAGCGGGCACAAAGTTTTCAAGATGGAGATCAGAGTGATGTTTACGATTCAGTTTGCCTTCCTTTTGGCACTTAAAACATGAATGTATTGATTTACAGTACTTAGTTGGATGAAAACCTAGACAGTTCTTGCACAGTGAATGTTTTTCAACTAACTTAATCTTGTCTAGCGTTGACAGTTTTCCAAATTCGTGACACCTAAACAATGGATGCCTCTCTTCACCACCACAAACGCAGCAACCCGATTGTTTTTGTTCATTTACAACGAACGAGTGCGTGTTTTGTTTTGTTGCGGTAGTCGTGGGTTTTGCTGCATAGTTTGTGTTGGATCTGGAGAGTATTTTCGATTGTTCTTTCACGAACTGTTCGAGTGCAGCGAACTTTGGAATATCTTCACTCCTACTATATTGCTCGAACGAAATAACAGTTTCTTTGTCCAATTTCGACAGTGCGAGATGAGTGACAATAAAGTCCGTGAGATCTTTGAGACCTAGTTGCTTTAGAGCAGCAAATGAGGTGCATAACTTGTCAGTAAATGCATCTAGGGCAGCGGGACTTGCAGTGGAAATGGCCTTGAAATTTAGAATTTGTTTTAGGTAGTCTGTGGCGAGGCTACGCTTGTCGTTGTACTTCGACACGAGCGCTTCCCATATTATAGTGTAGTTCATACCTATAGGAGGTATTCCAGCACATACTGTAAGGGCACGACCCGTCAGTTTTCCTACTAGAAATTGCACCTTTTCAGTATCCGACAGACTATCATTTTCGTGAATCAAACTCCTAAAGTTCTCGTAGAACACATTCCACTGACTATAGGTACCATCGAAGGATTTTAATTCTAACGCAGGTATTTTCAGTTTATGAATGCCGGCTGAAACTTTAGTTTCAGTGGGCTGGGGTCGCTCAAGTGATTTACATTTCTGTTCAACTGACTTAATAAAACAATATAGTTCGTCAAACGCTTCTACACATTTGAAGTCAGGTTTACACTTCGGATTTGCGGTTAATTTTGCGACATTTAAATCTTCTACCACCTGAATAAACTCCGAGCGAGTCTTCTCTAGCGACTGTAAGCGAACAAGAAAAGTATCTTGCTCCGCTTTGGAGGTTGTAGCGTTAAGACTGTGGTTGTAAATTTTATCAACAATTGAGAATAAACTTTTTCTTTTCTCTTCAAGCATAAGAACCTGAGCTGAGGGCTCCATGGTTAGCGATATGAGTGAAGTTAGTCACTGAACAGAATCAGCTGACAGTTTGACAGCCTGTTTGACAATTTGACAGGTTGACAATCTGCAATCACTTGAAATGCGTGCGTATGAGCGAGAGGGAGTGACGTTTCAGTGACGTCAAAGGCGGTTAACGGTTTATTTTACTTTGCAGTAAAATTTGCGGGTAAAGCGGTAATAAATTACCGTTTGATATACGGTTTGATTGATTGCGATAATTTTTATACGATGAATTACAGGCTCTATGAACGTGTATAAGCGCGGGAAGGATGGTTAACGACACTTTACGATAGTAAGTTCGCGAATGAATGAAAATGAGTTTTGCGAATGAACTGTAGCAAACGAAATGCAATGAATGAGGGCGAGCGGTGCGGGAAGAGGTTGGTATCCAGGAACGAAGGACCAGAGAATGATAGCGCCACTGACCTTCGACAGCTTTCTGCAGCGCTTCTTTCTACGAAATCGTCGCATCCGTCAGCAGCCTCCTCGTCAGCTCCAGACTCCAGGGGCAGGAACCACGGGCGAAGACCGGCTCAGTTCACTCGCGTGCGGGAGAGTTCGTTACTCACTTTCATTCGCGGTTTTTGTAGTTGTGAGAGGCGCCTCTATATTCAACTCGCGGACTCGAACGAGGGCGATATAGCAAGCGGTTAGTGAACATCCAAGAGCAAAAGCGGTAGCGTGGTAGCGGAGCGGTAATGTAGCGGGTATAGTTCGTTTGAAGGTCGCGACTCAACTTCAGTTTGAAAACTGTCGGTTGCCGCTGCCGTAGAAATTTTGGCGGTATTCTCTGTGGATAGAGGAAGATGCGAGGGAGGGGATGGATTAAAGGTGAGGTGTGTTCAAGCGCGTATAACGCAACGGTTAAACGTAAATTGGCGGCGTAACCAGGCTCTATCTCTTGAACCGTAATAGGTAGCCCGTTTAAATTGTTTGCAGAATATGTGTTATTATGACCGATATAACAACAAATAATAAAAATTAAAACATTCACGGGGTCCTCATACAAGAAACTAAAAACTGTATGCGCGCCACCTACCGAAAAGAGTATGAATAATTTTAACTAATACATAGATGGCGTGAGTGGCGCTGACCATGACATGGCGATACGGAACCCTCGGTGCACGAGTTCGACTCGCACTTGGCCGGTTTTTTATGAAAACGGACTCGGTTGGCTACATCGCCTACTACATCCGCGATATCAGCCCATAACACCTTGTTGAATTAGGTGCCATGTCAGTACTTCCCTTCGATCGTGCCGAACGAAATATTTACATAGCCGTTTCAACCGACCTTTCATTCAGTGCGGTGGTATCAACCCGGGTGGGTTAAGCCCTAGGGACCGCGCCCAGGTGTACTTATGATAACGACCGACAGTCGACCGACCGCACCACCGAGCTATCGAGGCTGACAAAAGATAGATAGGTATCTTTGGCAGGCCTCACGCACTCTATTTACTTGCGCGCGCTAACTACCTACCGCCCGGCGCACCGCCGCCGGCGATCCATAATTCAGTGTGCTGCCGACAGCCGCGCGGAGCATACTTAGGCGCGCGCTCACGCTACTGCTTTCAGCTGCAAAGCAATAATCACTTTACCTACACTCGATCGTTTAGGTGCATTTTCGCACGCAGCGATTGGCGACGTGAAACATTAGGCTATTAAATCCGTAGGTATGGAATTTTTTATATGGAGTGATTTATCTGTTACGAAGTTACTATTAAGTAATCTGTGTCTTTGGTAGATACTAATCGTGCACGCAATTATATGTAACCTTAAAAAAGTATATAGAAGTTAGTTAAATAAAATTTTTACATCGGCCTCGGTAGCTTAGTGGTGCGATCAGTCGACCACCGTTCGTGGCGCGGTCAGAACTTGGATGGGTGACCGTTCGGCCGCTGAGGCTGATCGTGGGTCGGATTCCACGTAAAACTGTAGGTCCCTTCCCTTCTTACCTTACTAGGTGGTAGGGTTTAACCCATACCATACCAACCCAGGGGGTACTACCGCAATGAATGAAAGGTCGGTTGAAACGGTTATGTAAATAATTAGCGTTTTCCGTCTAGTTCAGTGTAGCCGGCACAATCGAAGGGAAGCACTGACATGGCACCTAGCTCATCAAGGGGTTGTGAGCTGTCATCACCGATGTTGTAGGTGATGTAGCAAACGGTGTCAAAATGTTCTCCGACCTTTTTAAAGTAACACTAAAATTGAACCGGTCATTTTGAAAAGGTCACATAGGTCACTTTTAGCAAACTTAACTTTTTTACAAATTCTTATTCTATGTTTCTAGGCTCATATTTCTGTGCGAAAAGGACACGCTGCCTATATTCCTTCTATGAGATAAAAATATAACAAAAATGCGATAATCGTGAAAAGGGCACTTTGGTCACGCACATGTGCCGTTTTCGAATGCTGGGTGCGTTCGAAAACGGCACATGGGTCAGTCATACTGATATGTTTACGATTTTTATTTATTTAATACGATCTTTATTCATGTATGCATTTGTTACGTAAGTACTCTTTAACTTTGTCCAATAAACTATATTTTATTCATAAAAGTACGGTGTTCTATTAAAATTCAACTTGTATATTTCGAAAAGGGCATATGTTAAAAAATATAGACCTTTATATATAAAAAACCATCACACTTATAAATATATGTATAACAGAATACAATGATTTATATAATTATTAAACTAATCCCTAAACATTATATAGTATATCTGAAACTTCTAATTATTAAGTAAATCAGTTTTTTGTGTCTCCTGTAAAATTTACCTTTGTGACTATGTGACCTTTTCGAAATGACCGGTTCAATTAAAAACCTTGAATGTTTGGAAAATGGGTGGTTGGATTCAATAGTAATAAGCTACACGATGTTCCTGTTGGATTTAGGTTTCATGCCTGCGCTTCATTTTGGTCTCGCCAGCTACACTGATGACATATATTTTCCCAACCGTTTCGACAGACTCGTGCTGTGGAGTCCAATCTGGGCGAGTTTATTAAGTGTTATTACATCTGTCAGTTAATGACCTTAGTTCTTGTTATATACCGGTTCTATTAACCATTGTTCTGTCTTAATTGTATATAAAGGTTCGTTTACACTGCAAAAATAAAATCAAAACTTTTTTATAGAATTCTATAAGCAGACGTTTGGACAAGATTTAAAAAAACGGCCAAGTGCGAGTCGAACTCGCGCACCGACGGTTCCTTATCGCCATGTCATGGTTAGCGCCCCTCACGCCATCTATGGCGTGTTATGAAATGCTTCATATTAGTTAAATGTCATGATTAGTTAAAATGCTTGACGCTCTATTTTGGTGCGCTCAAGTGGCAATGGGCTAGGCAAGTCAGCCGAAGAGACGACGACCGTTGGAGTAACCGTGTCCTACACTGGCGGCCGTGGACAGGAAACCGGAGTGTGGGAAGACCACCCGCCAGGTGGGACGACGACATCAAGTACGTCGGCGGAAAGCAGTGGTTCCGTACCGCTGAAGACCGGGAGGACTGGAGGAAAATTGGAGAGGCGTATGTCCAGCAGTGGACGCTTACACGGTGACTGACTGACTGACAGACTGACGCTCTATTCGGTAGATGGCGTGCGCGCATACACTTTTTTGGTTTCTTCTATGGGAACCCCCGTGATTTTTTTTTCTTATTTTTATTATTTGTTGTTATATCGGCCATGATAGATAACACATATTCTGTGAAAATTTCAACGGGCTACCTATTACGGTTCAAGAGATTCAGCCCTCGAACAGACAGACAGACGGACGGACAGACAGACAGACAGACGGCGTAGTCTTAGTAATAGGGTCCTGTACCGGATACGGAACCCTAAAAATATGCTGTAACATAATATCGAATTCCCACAAATTCTGCAAACAGCAATGGCGGCTTCTTGTAATTTTCTCCCAAGCTTGGATCGTTCTCGGGAAGGGTGTGCGGCGGTCAGTCAAGGTGAAGAGTATTTCCTTTGTTGTCTGACTTGATCGCCGCCAGCTCTGTGACGTCATAACCATTATTGTTATAATCACTATAATGTCTTATTGTTTTATAGGTAGGTGATCTAACTTGCGTGGCATCGTCGTCTAAGATCATCTTGACAGCCCATGACACCATTTTCCTCTTGGAAGAAGGTGCAATGGCTATATTTGTATGTGTATTATCGGTAGGTCACACAGAACTGGACAGAAAACACGAAGTTGCAGGAACGAATTGTACAGAAAGAAGGAGGTAAACGATGTATAGGTACTTTCTCGAAGGAAGTAAGTAACGTAAGGGCGAGGCCGAAGGCCGAGCTACGTTTAGTCAAACGATATACTTTTGCGTAAACAGTAAAATACTAAGGGCGAGGCCGAAGGTCGAGCTGCGTTCAGTGAAACCTTTCCCGTAAACAGTAAGATACTAAGGGCGAGACCGAAGGTCGAGCAGCGTTCAGTGAAACCTTTCCCGTAAACAGTAAGATACTAAGGGCGAGGCCGAAGGTCGAGCTGCGTTCAGTGAAACCTTTCCCGTAAACAGTAAGATACTAAGGGCGAGGCCGAAGGTCGTACTGCGTTCAGGCAATAGATATGCGGTTGGGAAACAGTTCGGAAATGGTTGATGTTTTTGTGAACTAAATCCTTTAATTTTTTTTAGCAACCAAACCTCAACGTCCGGGTCAACAATGTTTATCCACTGTACGTCTACGTTTATGGTGTATACTATGAAATAATATTCATAGGTCCAACGTCAGATCAGTAAAGGGAAGGGTCTAACTGATTGGTGAGGTGTGAAACTAACGAAAGTTTTCATACAGAAGCGGCGGGTGAGCGAGTGGTTTTGGCATCGGCTTCTCGTGCGAGAGGTCCTATGTTTGAACCGGTCGGTGTGAGCCAATGAGATTTTTTCTGACGAAAAAATTTACGTGCATACCTACACATGTCACAGTTCGGAACCGGAGTAAAACTGTAGAGGGACCTTGCCCATTACTAGGTGGTAGGCTCAAATTGCAGCCGACTGGGTTTGTGCCACCGTACTGGATGTAAGATGGCCGCATAGCAGCCTCGGTTGTGTTCTCCTCTAGTCCAGTATAGCCAGCAATCCAGGGAAGTCTCCGGTAGGTATGGCACCTACCTTCTCGGAGGTGATATTGGCTGGTTGGAGCATGTGCTTTGGCCCCTCCAACTCAGCCGCCTATACCGGATCCACCGTATCAAACCTCGTGATTTAGGCCTTAGAGGCCAAGTAGAGACATACTTGGCCTCAAAACCCTCCGTCCCTTTCTTTCGTTTTTTTACAGTTTTGCGATTTCGATACGGATGGCTGCTCCACCGAACAATCGCTGTACATACAGGAGGCGTTAACAAGACACCCACGCTACCGCAGATGGCCTTAACTGTACAACATTTCACTTACGCCGTACGGACAGAGCACCGTAACAGACGAATGGGCCAATTATTTGACGAGGCAATTTGGCGGAGAAGCCACGCGAAACTTCTTTAGGGGAAATAACTGTTTGCGAACGCTAGGAAGTGATTTAGCTTTATTACCTTTAATAGCGACTTTTAAAATTACTATAGGGGCATATGACAATTAATGATTTATGAAACAAGATTGTAATATTGTAATTTTGTTTTGAGACAATCTCGAAGGAGGTTATATTATATCATATCAAATCAAAAGACAGTTTAATGTGCAGCAGTATATAATAAAGGTGTCTTTTGATAGAAATAGGTCACAAAAGGCGAGTTTAATGCCTTACGACATCCTTTATAAAGTAACCTTTGGAATATGGAAGAGGTGTATGGGTTATTAATAGTAACTTCGGTTTGTATGGGAGCCACATCTTAGCGTAACCGTAACTGAATTTTATTTAGCCTATCCTGTGTCCCGTATAGTAAAATGTGTTTATACTAAGTTTAATCGAATTCAGATGATCGGCTTAAGAGTTACGGAGGAACATACATACATACATACAGAAAATATTTCTAAAAATCATCAATTTAGTTTTTGTATCATACATACATAGAGTCTACAAACACAATATATTATTAAAACAAACTAGGTACCTAACTTATTCCATGGCCATCCCTTATAGATTTATTATTAGTATTGCTGATGATGATATTGATTGACGATTGATTGATAAATGGTGATGCATAGATATAAATATATCACTAAATACTAATAATAAATATAATATAGTCGTATCGGCGCATGGGCTGATAGCGAAGAGCCTCGACGATCACCTTGAGAGGCTCTCGCTGAGTGGTTGGGTCAAGGGCCAGATCCAGAAGGCAGCCCTGCTCGACACTGCACGCATCGTCCGGAGGTTTCTCTCCCTGGGGCCCGACCATCGGTAGCTTGGGTTCGCCCCGCTGCCGGTGGCGGAAACTCCGTTTATTTTTATATTAATTTTAGATTTTAATTGTTAAAAAGATGTAAAATTTATATAAAAAGGAACGTGTAAATAAATGGATAATAATAATATAATATGTATAAATACACATAAGTGAAGGTGGACATAGGCTATACGAGCGAAGCCACGGGGAAAAGCTAGTACAAAATAAAGTGTTCCGTTACAAAATAAGTGTTTTACCTTGCAATCGTATACCAAAATTTCACTTCTGAGACTAGTACGACCATCAGTACGACTATTTAAATTAACACGTGCCTAAATTTTCTATTTTTCTCAGTAAATATGTATACTCATTGACTCGCAGTTCTAACGCACACATCCGCCACACAATAGAAATCACTATTGAAGTTCGTTAAGTTATCCACGCGGTGCAAGTAGGCAATGCAAACAGAGAGTTTAGCGCTCTTCACCCGATGGACAAACTCACATACGTGCCACCGGTTGGGATACGCACGCAATACCGAACGATTCACGCGACAGAAAGGCCACTCGAGATTTTAGCTTTTACCCAAAACAAATTTTACAGAAAAAAACACAATACTTTTCCTGTAGTGAAGAGAAAGCAGCAATCCCTTTCTTACACAAGTTTCTTCCAGCCAACCCTTGGATGCTTGAATCTCATCGCATATAGTTAAATATCAGTAGAGTATTTTGCGATTTTGCTACTAGCAAAATACTTTGTAGTGTGCGAATTGGAAATAAAATATTGTTTTCATCTTATAATTGTCTACTTACAAAATATAATTATAATCTAATGTTGACGAGACGGATGCTTCCCTTTGAATTGCTTGCTACACAGCCGAAGCTGCTATGCGGCCATCTTACATCCAATACGGTGGTATCAACCCAGTAGTAGGCAAGAATTTGAGCCTACCACCTAGTAAAGGGCAAAGGAAGGGACCTAGAGTTTTACACCGTTTCCGAACGGTGAAGCAATAGTTGTAGGGTATGTACGTAAATTTTTCCGTCAGAAAATAAAATCGGGTGCATGTCGCCCGCATTCTATCCGGATATCGTATGTATCCCGGCGTACCCCGTCCTACGCGCACACAATACGTACTTCAAACATGGTCGTAGAAAGCAACGCCCATGACCGACTGCGAATGAATGGAGGAACTCGCATTTCTACACAACTATCACTTTGGCCGGCAAATGAGCCATCAATTAATTACTTTCGGAGTCAGAAACCCATATCGGCCATACGGTTGAAGTATCACGGCCATAAATAATTAATAACTTGCCAAATTATTACCCGTGTAGGTAGTGTATATTATTGCGAAGAAGTACTGACAAAAAAACTTCGCAAGCCATAATGTTTTCTTATAAGTATTATGTTATTAAGCCATACTACCGCTCACAAGAACATTAATACTTACAATTTGATACTTCAATATATAAAGTCAACAACAAGCAAGACACACGCTGAATCCCGACAATCGGGGTAAGCAGAATAATCGGTGTGGTGACTGGTGCTGCAAGAACTCTGGTAAATTACAGCACAACACCGACCACCACGTTTCGCAAAGTATTCGGACAAGATACCTGGTTGGGCCGATGCGTTGCAAATCAGTCGTGGTGACATTTCACCTAGTCCCTTCCTTGTCTCTCCAATATGCCTACCTCACCGCCTGAAGAGATGAGCACCGCGCTGCCTGCTCCGCGCTGTCACGCCGCGCTGCGGCCGAGCAGCTGAACGCAGTCAGTGAGCTCTCGATACGCTTGGAGTCTGCACATGCGCGAAATTGGTATCGGACCTCTAGTTTTTACCCGAAATTACTAAAATATATAATTATTATTCAATCTCCGCCGCTGGACCTACATACGTTGTCCATACTAACCCGCTCGCACACGATTCATCGCCGCGAGTGTCGTCCATCTCGCAAGGCTGCTGCTGGAGACGATCCTCTTCGCGTGGTGGCCACCCGCTTCGCTGCGCCGAGGATATCCATCAGGGGGTGAGTCCTGCACAAGTTCCTTTCCTTCCCTGGTGTGGTGTTCACCGCGACTGGAATTTGCAACGCTAGCCTATATAGGTAAAATTTGTTCGATAGTTAGAAAAATACGGAACCCTAAAAAGGGAAAAATTCCAGCGACCTACCGCCGCGTCACCAATACCTACTTATCAAGCAGCATGTAAGGTACGAAGTAAGACCCACCTGCTGCATGACTCGGTGGAAGTACCGTGCCAAGGTGAGAGGTGGTGAACCTGTCGCCCTTTAGCACAGCATCTTGCCCTTATCCCTTAATCGCCTTTTACGACATGCACGGGGAGAGATGCAATGGGGCTATTCTTTTTACGTGCCGGCGGCCCCGCACGGTACATGGATAGACATAAAAATATATTTAAAAAAAACCCGATCCGCAGCTCCTAGTTTTTATATTTTATTTACTTAGCGGTCCCCAGACTCCTTTAAGTAATTAAATGGAAATTATTTTTGACTTTTCAAGGGTCGGGGGGTTTTTAAATATGTAATTAAACTTTTATTTCAAGCTTTTAAAAAAAACCACATGCAAATCGGTCCACTTTTTAAGATAATTAATTTTTTTATTACTTGATTACTTGATTACAAACATAGCTAAGAACCATCCCGATTAAACAAGCTTCCTAATAAAGAAAACCGGCATCCAAATCGGTCCATCGGGGGTTAAAAAAATATACAGAAAGTTATAGTTATTCAGCCTCGATAGCTCAGTGGTGCAGACAGTCAACTGTCGCTATTGAATGTTAAGCAACGCTGGGTGCGGTCAGTACTTGGATGGGTGACCGCTGACCGTTGGAGGCTGACCGAGGTTCGGAATCCTCGTAAAACTGGAGGTCCCTTCCCTCCTAACCTTACTTGGTGGTAGGGTTTAACCCGCCCGGGCTGGTACCACCGCACTGAATGAAACGTCGGTCTAAAACGGCTATGTAAATAGTTTGTGTTTTCCGACCAGTTCAGTGTAGCCGGCACGATCAAAGGGGGAAGCACTGACATGGCACCTAGTTCACCCGGTGTTATGGGCTGACATCACGGACGTTGTAGGTGATGTAGGCAACCGTGTCAGTTTCCATAAAAAAAAAAAAGAAGTTATTATGATACAGAAACTGGTACCAATGACTACTGAAATCTTTAAAATATTCAATAGTGGTTCAAATATGGGCGTTATTGCTCTGATGTTATGATTGATTATATCTTGTGCGTTTAGTTGGATTTTGCTTATTTGTCTCGAACGTTCCATTTGTTAGATTAGACAATGGGCTATTTCGCTCGGCAAGACACGTTTGGAATCCGGACTTGTAAATAGGCTATCTATTGTAGAAGGCTCTAAGACCGACAACGCTGAATGTTGATAATAATATGGGGGTTGCGTCAGTAACATCGAGTATTGTGTGGGGTCTGATACCTTAAAAATAATAGGTCCCAATGCATCTCTTCCCGTGCATGTCGTAAAAGGCGATTAAAGGACACATATCCCGGTAAAGGGCAGCCTCCTAGGAGGTGAAATTGGCTGTGCCCGAAACTCCGGCATCGAGTTCAGTAAGCGCCCGTTTCCACTGACGATTTCGTTTGACGATTATTAGAAATCTTTTCTGTATGTATGTATGTTCCTCCATAACTCTTAAACCGATCATCCGAATTCGATGAAACTTAGTATACGCTAACTATACGGGACGCAGGATAGGCTAAATAAAATTTTGTTCCGGCTACGCTAAGATGTGGCTCTCATACAAACCGAATTGTTCCGAGCGCCGAAATAAAGGTATACGCAAAGAGTTTGTATTGCAGCGACGTAATACAAACTCTTTGGGTATACGGTAGCGGGGGCTTACTTACATTCTTCTTTTTAACCGACTTCAAAAAAGGAGGAGGTTCTATGTTCGGCTGTATGTATTTTTTTTTATGTATGTTCAGCAATATCTTCCCCAATTGTGAACCGATTTCGATGATTCTTTTTGTGTTCGGTTCAGTCTAGCTCCAAGGTGGTCCCATTTTTTTTTGGTCAAGATCGGATTGGAAATCGAGGCGATTCCGCCGAGTACATTAATAGCAAATAAAAATTACTAAAAAAACTGTGAAATAAAAAACTATTTAAAAAAATATAAAAACCGCCTTCAAAAATGTATGAAATAAAAAAATTAAAAATCGAACCCTAGAGTAGAAGGCGGTGGTGTTAGCACAATAACCGACCGCCTTCAACTCTAGGGTTCGATTTTTAATTTTTTTATATCATACATTTTTGAAGGCGGTTTTTATATTTTTTTAAATAGTTTTTTTTAAATATGTATTTCACGCAAGCGAAGCCGCGGGTAAAATCTAGTATTAAATAAATAATTCTGGAATATTTTTCAAACGTAGCGGATTACGCAAATACAAACCAATTTAAATAGATGTCTTTCAGTTGATTAGTCTACCTACTCGCGAATGTGCTCGTAATTATTGCGATTTTGGTTACAGCTCTCAATAATGCAATCTTCGCATATCTCTTGATATTCTCAGCGCTTGCATTGTTGCAAAAGTTCTGTCTTACTTAAGCGCATGAATAAGTCTTCCTTATCCTTACCTATAATAAAATCCAACGTCTGCTTTCTGTCTGAGTGTCTGAGTGTATGTCTGTCTGTCCGCTTATAACTCGAGAACCACTGAACCGATTTTAATAAAACAAAATTCTACGGATAGCTTGACTCTTCCCATCAACTATAGGCTACTTACTATCACGCTAAATGGCTTATGAGGTTAGCAGTGAAGTGAAATATGAGAGCGGGTGGAGCCGCGGGCACAGCTAGTAATTAATAATTTTTGTCACTTAAAGATTATATCTGCATCCCTAATTCCCTACCCGTGTATTTAGTAAAAGGCGACTAAGGGATTAAGGACGTGTGAACTTACCTTACTAGGTGGTAGGGTTTATCCCGCCCGGGTTGGTACCACCGCACTGAATGAAGCGTCGGTCGAAGCGGCTATGGAAATACTAAATAGTTGCCTAGTGTTTTCCGTCCAGTTCAGTGAAGCCGACATGAAATGAAGGGAAACACTGACACTGCACCTAGTTCACCCGGTGTTATGGGCTGACATCACGGATGTTGTAGGTGATATAGCCAACCGTGTCAGTTTCCATGGTGTCAGTGTCGGATGTAAAAAAATCGCATAGCAGCCTCAGCTGTGTTCTCCACTAGTTCAGTATAATAGCCAGCGATCTTTTTTTTTTTTAATTGCCACCCATAACGGATTGCATAAAAAGAAATGTGCCTAAGTCTATGTCACAACCATCGTTGGATCATTGAGCCTGCTTTATCGGTACTACTATGGCCGCTGCTCTGACGAACTTGCTTCCCTTATCCCTCCTCCTCCTGTTCGCCTTCGTAGTCTTTGTAGTCACCCATTTGTAGTCGACAGAAGAGTTCTTCGAACTGCATGATTCTCTTTCTTGTGCCGCATGTGGAACGGGCTCCCGGGGAATATCTTTCCCCACTCCTACAATCCACGGATCATCAAATCGCGGGTTAATAGCCTTTCCCCAGCGACATTAGTCCACTTCCAAGCCGGACTGTCACCTCCTCGGGGTTCAAATTGGCTGCGCCTGAGGCTTCGACCTCGCGCACAGCCACCCAGTTCGAAAGCAATAAAAAACGCAGCCGTCCAAGACAATGCGACCGCTAAACCGATTACAACGCGGTCATGTGAGCCACGCGTTGTTATAACTGTACCTTATGTAGGTGTGTGAGTTGGTTGGTATCATGTATATCGGCGTGAGGTTGGCAATTTGAGTTGACCGCTTCGTCGGCGCAGTCGGTGCGGTGGTCCCGCCCCCGTGAGCGGTCAATTGCAACTGGTGCAATCGATTTGCGCATTTCCTTTTATGTACCCGCCCTGTCATGGCACCTACTAGAGGTGTACGCATTCACACCGAGGTCCACACAGCTGTACTGTAGTTGATGAAGACAACCATATTTGGATCAATAAAAAAGTACCAGGTTACCAATAATACCAAAATTACTAAATACCTTACTTTTATTTGGTGTTATATCGGCCATAATACAACATATTCTGTGAAAATTTCAACGGGCTATACAGCGTTTCAACTAAAAGTTCCCTTCGCCGTTATGTTGGCTCCACTGTCTATCTGTCAAAACAGCGTTGAGGGTTGCCATGTGTACAGATTTACTCGTAATTATCGGTATTTACGGTATTTATTATACGGTAAATACCGATTACATTATTAGGTAATATAATCTTCACAACCTGGCAACACGAATTTAAGCACTGACAGTGACACTGACAGTGGAGCCAACATAACGGCGAAGGGAACTTTTAGTTGAAACGCTCTCTGCCTATTGCGGTTCAAGAGACACAGCCCTCGGACAGACGGACAGACAGACAGACGGGGTAGGCTTAGTAATAGGGTCCCGTACCGGATAAGGAATCCTAAAAATGCGTGTTCGAATATTCTTCCAGCAAACCTATACTCGCTTACGATAATTATTTCTCCGGTATACAGGTCGTAACGTAATATTTTCTCAACCGAACATTTTTATTTAAAACTCGGCGAGCCGGCATTCAAGAAACCGGTCGCGGCGATTCTGAGTAAAAATGCAATTTTATCGACTGAGTGAGGCTTGTTGCGACACCGTACGACAGATACAGTCGCGCACCAAACTGCAAATATAGCTAGTATATACTATACCGGTTTGTTGCCGAACATAGCGATATCTTATAGATATATCTTCAAATATCTGTTTTGCTTACGAAATATTTTCATTAACAGATTTCGTAATTATTAACTTATTATGTGATTTGCTTTATAAATGATGCATAATAAACATACATACATACATACATACCGCACGCTGTATCTCGACAATCAGGGTAAGCAGATTAATCGGTGTTGTGATGCAAGCACTCTTGTAAATTACATCACAACACTGACCACCACGTAACTATCAAGCAGCAAGAAAGGCACGAAGACGACCCACCTGCTGCACGACTCGGTGGTAGGACCTTGCCGAGGTGCGAGGTGGCTAGTCTATGGCCCTTTAGCACAGCACCTTGTCCTTATCCCTTAGTAGTCTTTTACGAAATGCACGGGGAGAGATACAACTGTAATACTATCTTAAAAATAACATACCATACAATTTGTGATAATCCCGTTTTTATTACCCGACTGTGCGAAACACAAATAAACGTAATGTTTTTAGTATTTTTTTATGTTCCACACAGCACTTATTGACAATACTGATGCGTCATATGAAAGGTTGCTGTAGAAAATTACATTCGGCAGTAAGCCGGCCTTTTGTACCTCAAATTTTTTTTTATGGAAACTGACAAGAATGGCTACATCACCTACAACATCTGTGATGTCAGCCCATAACACCGGGTGGACTTGGTGCCACGTCAGTGCTTCCCTTCGGTCGTGCCGGCTACACTGAACTGGACGGAAAACACAAACTATTTACATAGCCGCTTCGACCGACCTTTCATTCAGTGCGGTGGTACCAACCAAAATAATATGAGTGACGTGACTCAAGTTCACTCGCGAGCGTGAGGCGTCGAGAGAGTCTATTGTAACCCCAGCCGCGACAAGGTTACGAGTTACCAATATTAAATGTCAATTCTCTCCAGCCCCGCAATCCTCGGACCACCGCTATAAACTATTGACCCGCTATTGACTTGATATATTTAAGTATCAAAACTGACGATAGCACTATCCACCAGATAGGTATCAGATTCTTAAGTATTCATGTTTATGCTGTAAATATTAATGCTTTTGTGAGCGGTAGAGGATTAATTTGTTTGTAAGTTACTATATTAAAATACTTATAAGGTACTAACAAAACATTGTGACTTGCGAAGTTTGTCAGTTCTTCTTCGCATTGAATTTTGAACTGGCGAATTTTCGACACGTCCAAGCGTAGGTTACCTACCTATGGATGAAATTATACAATAAACAATATTTTTAGCCGACCCTCATGCATACGGTGGTACCAATGTTAGCCTCGATAGCTCAGTGGTGCAGACAGTCAACTGTCGCTATTGAATGTTAAGCAACGCTGGGTGCGGTCAGCACTTACTAAAGTGGCTCTCAGCGCCACATCAGCGCTGAGTCCGCTGTCAGAATTTACAAGAATAGACCTGCAGTTCTTGGATGGGTGACCGCTGACCGTTGGAGGCTGACCGAGGTTCGGATTCCTCGTAAAACTGTAGGTCCCTTCCCTCCTAATCTTACTTGGTGGTAGGGTTTAACCCGCCCGGGTTGGTACCACCGCACTGAATGAAACGTCGGTTGAAACGGCTATGTAAATAGTTTGTGTTTTCCGACCAGTTCAGTGTAGCCGGCACGATCAAAGGGGGAAGCACTGACATGGCACCTAGTTCACCCGGTGTTATGGGCTGACATCACGGACGTTGTAGGTGATGTAGCCAACTGTGTAAGTTTCCATAAAAAAAAAAAAACAATCCGAGCTAGCTCCACACACTCATCATCACATAGCATGTTTGTTTACATTAAGTTTCTTTCATTCTTCTTCTTTTGTTGCTACCTTTCATTAAGTTTGCAATGAACACAGGTTGACTGGCAGAGATTACCATAAGTAATAAGTCCGCCTTTTGTAAAATTTATATTTAAGTGCAATAAAGGATATTTCTATTCTATTCTATTCTTTTCTATTCTATTCTATTCTATTCTATAGCAATGTAAATATACTTAAAAAGGAATGCAAACCACTTTCGTGCCGAAGCACAATCTTTTGATGAGGAAGAAACGGTGCAAGTCAACGGGTACCGAACCTAGCTCCTCTCCACAGCCACTCTCAACGGCTTGGCCCATACAGCCCGGCCACCGGCATGCTCTTTTTTGGAGACCATCATACAATAACAAAGGAATCTTCTCTTTATGATAAATCCCTTTGTGGCGTTGCGTAATTTTTCCCGAGGCACCGAGACATTGCTTTCTCAGTAGGTAGGAGGAGTCACGTGAAATAGCAGGATCACGTTTGTCATGATGTGTCACGACTCACGACACGACTCACGATGGTAGGGTCTTCTTTTTAATGTCTTACAAAAAAGACGAAATTTTGTCAATAAACTACGTTGAGCCAAGTCAAAACAAACGAAAATGTCATCCCGCAAACAACAAGGCTAATTCATCGATTTGTTTGTCACATCGAAGATTTGAAAAAAATACGTCATCGATCCGATTGCGGTATTGGTAACGCGCTGGCGGCTCAAGCCGGAGTTCCAGGTTCCAATCCTGGTCGGGACATTTTTTTTTCTCTTATTTTTTTCGGCACCTATCTTTTTTTTATGTAATATCTATAGGTATGTTTTATTATGTAAATCCGGTATGGGTAGCTGAGTCGGAGGGGCCAAAGAACATTTTTTTTATTTTTTTTTATTGAAACTGACACGGATGGCTACATCACCTACAAGCCCATAACACCGGGTGAACTTGGTGCCACGTCAGTGCATCCCTTCGGTCGTGCCGGCTACACTGAACTGGACGGAAAACACAAACTATTTACATAGCCGTTTCGACCGACCTTTCATTCAGTGCGGTGGTACCAACCCGGGCGGGTTAAACCCTACCACCTAGTAATATAAGAAGGGAGCCATATCCCATAGTCGCCTTTTATGACATACACGGGGAGAGGTGCAGTGGGGCTATTCTTTTAAAGTACCGGCCCCACACGGTACAAAACATGCTCCGACCAGGCAATATCACCTCCTAGAAGGTAGGTGCCATACCGGAGACTTCCCTGGATTGCTGGCTATACTGGACTGGAGGAGAACACAACCGAGGCTGCTATGCGGCCATCTTACACCCAGTACGGTGGTACCAACCCAGTCGGCTACAATTTGACCCTACCACCTAGTAAGGTGCAAGGGATGGGACCTACAGTTTTACACCGGTTCCGAACGGTATGCACGTTCATTTTTTCGTCAGAAAAAACTCATTGGAACACGCCGACCGGATTCGAACCTCGGACCTCTCGGATCTAATGAAGAAATATGAAACCAGTACATGCGTAGTACTAACATATAAAAAAAACATACATACACACGCTGCAAAAACCCTTGTTTTGGCTTCGCCGCAGTCGGGTAAAAAAGAACAAAGTTTGCAAATGTCGATAACGGTAGAATTAGCAACGTTGTACCAATATGGACTGAGCAATGGACCCTATATATATTCAAATGACATTCCAAACACTAGACTAGATAGACCGAGGACTAGACATAGCACTCATGGATTCTAGTCACAGTGTTCGACTAACTAAGTGGTACATACATATACATACATTACATACCATACGCCGTATAACGACAATCAGGGTAAGCAGAGTAATCGGTGTTGTGCTGCAAGAATACTGGGAAGCAGCACGAAGAATACAGCACAACATCGACCACCACGTTTAGCAAAGCATTCGGACAAGATAACTCTGTATCAGGCAGCAGTAAGGCATGAATAGTGAATACCCACCGCTGCACGACTCGGTGGAAGGATCGTGCCAAGGTGAGAAGTGGCTTGCCTATCGCCCTTTAGCAGAGCAACTTGTCCTTATCCCTTAGTCGCCTTTTAAGACATGCGCGGGGAAAGATGCGGTGGGGGTATTCTTTTTATGTACCGGCCCCACACAGTACCTACACAGTAACACTTCTGTAAGCTAGTATTTTGGATAAAAAATTTTCTTAACTTTTGGAACATTCTTTACTGAAAATCTGAAAGTATCGAATTTATTTTTAGGGTTCCGTATCCATACGCCTATTACTAAGCCTATGCCGTCTGTCTGTCTGTCTGTCTTTCCGAGGGCTGTCCGAGGGCTGTATCTCTTGAACCGTAATAGGTAGCCCGTTGAAATTTTCACAGAATATGTGTTATTTATTATGGCCGATATAACAATAATAATAAAAATAAGAAAAAGTAAAAGATTCACGGGAGTTCCCATAGAAACTATAAAGTGTATGCGCGCGCGCCATCTACCGAACAGAGTATGAAGCATTTTAACCTATCATGAATTTGGACTAATATGAACCATTTCATGAACAAGCAATAGATGGCGTGAGTGGCGCTGACCATGACATGGCGATACGGAACCCTCGGTGCGCGAGTTCGACTCGCACTTGGCCGGATTTTTATGTGTTTTATTATTTCGCTTCATCGTTAAGGTTATGGCCTTTCCGTACATTTTAATTGTTTGATGCCCGAGTAATTTGTGTGTCGGACTCGGAAGTGAGGCGAAAATATTTTAGAATGAAGCAAAACTAATTTTGTTCGACATGGGTCATTTAAAATTTTGCACGGATACTTTCAAAATGGTGATAATATTTTTTTAGTATCAAAACGTTAACACATCTAACGTGGTGGTCGGTGTTGTGCTGTAATTAACCGGAATAATTGCAGCACAACATCGATTATTCCTTTAACCCCGATTTGTCGGGTTACCGCGTGATGGTATTGGTATGTGTGTATAGGAATTTGTACTTTAAACTGTTTTGAAAGTTTTGTCCGGGTTGGTATCACTGAATGAAACGTCGCGTCGCGGTCGAAACGGCTATGTAAATAGTTCGTGTTTTCCGTCCAGTTCAGTGTAGCCGAAATGAAATGAAGGGAAGCACTGACATGGCACCTAGTTCACCCGGTGTTATGGGCTGACATCACGGATGTTGTAGGTGATGTAGCCAACCGTGTCAGTTTCCATAATAAAAAAAAATTAGGAGGTGATGTAGCCAACCGTGTCAGTTTTCATACAAAAGAAAAACATATTTATCCAATCAGGTCTACGTACATACAACAAGGACGTCCTTTCAACTCACATTAGCTTCATAAATCTATTTCGTTAGTTATCCTTCATTATTCTAAAAATTTTCAAAATCGGCCCAAAATTTACGGGAGTAATCGCGTAACAAAAAAAAAACACGCAGTCGAATTGAGAACCTCCTCATTTTGAAGTCGGTTGAAAATTAAAAGATAATAAAAACTTAATAAAATTAAAACTAGTGTGTTCCTATACATATTATGCACAAACGCATTTCATATGCTGGTATGAAAATAATATTTATAAAATATGATTAAAATCAGATAATTTGACAGCTTTAAAAATTATTATTTAACTCTTTACAATTAAATAACTTTTAAGTTTACATTTAAAAGGTTTAGCAAATAACGCGAAAGCCCACATTTTTACGCAATGCAACGCAACATATCCAAGACGTGTAACTTTTTAAAGTACCTACATATCTATCTAATCTGTTAGGTACAATGAATGAATGAACTTCTGAGGGTCACTATTCGCATACCAGCCGAATGTTACGCGGTGAACGTGCCGCTCCCCCCCCCCCCCCCTTCCTCCTACGGTTAAGGGGAGAGGGGAGAAGGGGAATGTCAAGAGTCACGTGACTGAACAAACTATGCTCGTGCGCAACGAACACGGAGACACACGACCTCTCACGAGGTTCTTACGAGTTGATCATAGATATAAACGCTCAGAAACGGCTATGTGTTTACAGTTTACAATATGTTACCTTGTTATCAAGATTTCATTTGGTCGGTATGCACACAATTAACAGGTGAAGAAATTTTAGTAAAAATAGTTTAAGTCAGCCTCTTGGTAGGTCGGTGGCGCTGTGAATTGGATGGTTAAGGTTGTTCGTGCGACCGTTTAGGC
The DNA here is from genome assembly GCA_946902875.1 of Nematopogon swammerdamellus. NCBI lineage: Eukaryota > Metazoa > Arthropoda > Insecta > Lepidoptera > Adelidae > Nematopogon > Nematopogon swammerdamellus. Next base: position 4,621,903 of record OX336356.1, on the reverse strand, counting down.
TAACCGTTGTTCGGATTCCACGTAGGCTCCACCAAGTTTGGCCACAGAATACTTAATAGTTACTTTGTAACAGATAAATCACTCTGTAGAAAAAGTTCCATACCGTCGGCTTTAATAGCCTACTGTTTTACGTCGCCAATCGCGACGTGCGAAAATGTACCTAAACGATCGAGTGTAAAGTGATTATTATTTTGCAGCGCAGTAGCGTGGGCGAGCGTGTAGGTATGCTTCGCGCGGCTGACGAATTTTCACTGAATTAGATCGCGGCGGTCCACCGGGCGGTAGGTAGTTAGCGCGCGCAAGTACATAGAGTGCGTGAGGCCTGGTTTGACGCTGCATGTATGTATTACCGTTTTTAAGATAGAGAAAAAACACGTTTCTTGACGACCCCTTAAATTTTAATTTTGTTTTTTATTTATTAGGATATTCGCTATATAATAAATAACACAATGTGAAAATTTTAACCGGGCAACTATTACGGGTCAAAAGGTACAGACGGTAATACAGACGGATACGGAAACCTAAAAAGTATGACAAGAGAGACATATGCAACCCCCGCAATCTCATACGACAGAATGTCCATGGGTATCGTTAGACACCATATGGTTGGCACGGCGCCATATGTCGCGCTTTCAATAAAAAAACAATATATATATAGTATACACAGGGTGTTTCAGGATAGGGTTTCGTAACTTCAGGGTTCGAAAGGAGTCCATATTTGAAGACGAAAAGCTTTTAAAAGCTTAAAAAAGAAGACTGAAACTTTTTCCCAGATTCGGTCATTTTATAGTACTTTTTGATGAAAATTGTTTCATCGAGATTTGGTGGACGGTTAACATCCGCCTTAAATAATAAAAATAAAATGACTAACTTACATGCTTTAACTAGTAGAATTAAAGTGCGTATAATTAGGTTTAATTCCAAACACTTAAATTTGAATGACATCAAACGAAAAAGGGGACTGGAGTAGGACATTGCACTCCCTAGACCTAGACAGCACTATTGCCAAATCTCCCCATACTCACAGTCCATCGAGTTTTTATTACAATTTTAAATTTTTGTATGAAAAAAAAATTTCGGAATTTCTATTTGAGTGATAAGGATTTTTTTCTTCTAATAATGAGTACTTTCTATTCCTGAAGTTTCTCAAACCTATCCTGAAACACCCTGTATATCGTAATTTCACCACCTTGACAAAATAAAAGCCTTCCATATAACTATTTCCATATTATAGTTTATTCGAAGATTTCGAAAGTTTTCAATGAATGCAAATTTAGACGAGACTTGTGAATTTTTTTATTATTATTTGAAGTGTTAGTGAAATTTCTAAATTGTTAGAGATTTTTTTTTCACACGCATCTTTGTGTGCAGTAAATAGTGATGTTTACTATGTGAATACCTAATTTTATTTAACTATGCACTAGCTTTTGCCCGCGGCTTCGCTCGCGTGAAATTCCTATTTAAAAAAGGGATAAGGACAAGATGCCGTGCTGAAGGGCGACAGGCTCGCCACCTCTCACCTTGGCACGGTACTTCCACCGACTCATGCAGCAGGTGGGTCTTCGCGCCTTACTTGCTGCTTGATCGATTGAATCTTGTTCGAATACTTTGCGAAACGTGGTAGTCGGTGTTGTGCTGTAATTGACCAGAGTTCTTGCAGCACAACACCGATTACTCTGCTTACCCCGATTGTCGGGATTCAGCGTGTGTGATATGTATGTAAAGTAAGTAATCCCGCTACCGTACCTTTATTTCGGCGCGCGGAACAATTCGGTTTGTATGAGAACCTCAACTTATTATTAGTATTGATTGATATTGATAATACTTATATAACAAAATATTCGGGGTAAGCTCAGTAATCGGTGATGCGCTGCAAGAGCTCTGGTAAATTGCAGCACAACATCGACCAACACGTTTAGCAAAGTATTTAAGACAAAATAACTATCAAGCAGCATGCAAGGGACGAAGACCCATCTGCTGCATGACTCGGTCGAAGGACCGCGCCAAGGTGAGAGGTGGCTAGCCTGTCGCCCTTTAGCGCGGCATATTGCCCTTATCTCTTACTCGCCTATTTACCAGAGTTCTTGCAGCACAACACCGATTACTATGTATGTATATATTTATTTAGGTATTATGTATTATATAAACTGTCATAAATTCATATGTATTTAATTTCATTTATAAATAGTAATTTATACGTTTAATTAACTAGTACGTACTTAATCATAGTTATTTTCCATATATTATATTTTACATTCCCGCACTCAAGTCTTTGTCTACTACCTACTTATATCTCACAACATACGACTCTCAAACATCCAAAGGTTGACTGGGAGAAATCCCTGTAAGGGATAAGTCCGCCTTTGCCCCTCATGTAAATTACTTAGTGTTTGTTTATGTAAAATGGTTTTTTGGAGCAATAACGTACCTATTACTATCTTTCTATCTACTCGCTTATCCCGATTGTCGGGATACAGAGTGTGGTATGTAAGTGTAGGTATATGTATAACTACACATTACTTGGTGAAAGGTAACCGGGGGTGGCCCGGTAATTACCTTAACCGTTCTCTTCATTATTAACAGCTTGACCTATGACTCTAGTGGCCAATAAATCTTGTACCAATATCCATATTCCCATAATTCTATATAATTAATATTGGTTTCACAATATCATGGCGTCCACCAAAAATATTGTTAAGAGGAAGGAACGTTCATTTTATGTCGTGAAAATTAATTATTTAAAATGTTTTATTTTTGAACATTGTTTTAGATTTTCGGTTAAATGAATTGGTATACTGGAGGTTCGATAAACCGAACTGGCGTATAAAGTAAAGCATAGTAAAATTAAGGCGTTGACGGCCGCGGAGGTGGGATGCCATTTTCGTTAGTTTTTTGGCAGCTGACAGTAGAGTGTCGCCTTGACGCATTCTACGTTAAATTTGACATAACTGACTGACAACCTCTTAAATAATTTCTAGTTCATAACCTCGTCTTTTTTTTTAAGATAATGCTTTGTGAAGGTACAATTAAGTTTAAAGTTTAAAAAAAACATTGTGACTTGCTAAGTTTGTTTGTCAGTTCTTCTTCGCATTGAAATCAGCGATAGTAGGTTAGATATTTAATATTCCTAAAATATATGGACCTACCTTCCCGGATGTGATATTGGCTGGTTGGAGCACGCGCTTTGGCCCCTCCGACTCAGCCAATCATACCGGATTACATAAAAAGAAAAAAAGAAAATTACAAAAACAAGAACTTATCCCTACCTAATCTACCTATGGACGAAATATACAATAAAAAATTAATCAATAAATAATAAAACTGTACAAGCGAGGGTGTGTGTTTGCCCACTCCCTAAAACGAGGCGTTTCGTCCGTCCACACTAACGAAACCGAGGCGCCGTCAAAAGCGAGACCGCCTCGGATTTGACAGGAAAATTCTAATGGCAGATTTGAAATCAGCGACCCCTGATTGGTCAGAAAACGTATATTTGACGGACCAATCAGAGCAGATCAAATTTTACGCCTCGTTTTTGGTAGTTTTGGCAGGTTGTGTAAGTGTGTATGAAAATGTCTAAAAATACGTAGTTCCAGTGTGTATGCCATAGGTGGCGCTGCAGTCGCAAGTGTGTATCCATCGGACACGAATCCGAGACCGCCTCGCTTTTTTAGTGTGTGATGTGTGTGTAAGTGTGTTTAGTGTGTATCCTAATCTATGCTATAATTACCGAATCTGAGACCTTTTCATTATTATTGTTACCTTGTAAATATGTGTGTGGGGAGCGCACGCGCCACCGACCCTGGACCCGCTCCGGTCCCTTCCTTCCTTCCGCGGATTCATTGAATGAGTCAAGCAGTCCGTCAGTCGCCCGGGTGTCGCCCCACAGAGAGGCAGTATTTATTTATGATGAGTAGCTTCAATTCAAATTTTCAAATTCTTTTCTATAAAAAAAATTATACTTTCATAAAAACTTTCATCCCCGATTTCCACCCCTTAAAATCTGAAAATCCAAAAACCCTGAAATACGTTATTATTTGTTTATGAAGAGTAGCTAAAATTAAAATTTTCAAGTTCCTGCCTTTAAAAAAATCGATACTCCCATACAAATTTTCATCCCCCATTTCCACCCATTAAAATCTGAAAATTCAAAAACCCTGAAACACGTCATCATTTGTTTATGAAGAGTAGCTACAAATAAAATTTTCAAGTTCCTACCTTTAAAAAAATCTAAACTCCCATGAAAATTTTCATCCCCCATTTCCATCCCTTGAAATCTGAAAATCCAGAAACCCCGAAACACGTCATTATTTATTTATGATAAGTAGCTATAATTGAAATTTTCAAGTTACTATCTATAAAAAAATTACTTTTCCATAAAAAAATTCATCCCCGATTTCCATCCCTTAAAATCTGAAATCCAAAAACCCTGAAAGACGTCATTATTTATTTACGATAAGTAGCTACAATTAAAATTTTCAAGTTCCTACCTTTAAAAAAAATTTTTTTTTTTTTTTTTTTTTTTTTTTTTTTTATACTAAGCGCGACATGTGGCGCCGAGTCACCCATAAGGTGTCTAGCGACGCCCATGGACATTCGGACGCAGGCGGGGGCTGCGAATGCCATGCCGGCCTGACAGGTGCCCATTCACGCCTCTCTTGAAGGACCCGAGACTATACTTGGGGGGAAATATGTGGGCAGGTAGAGCGTTCCAGAGTTTGCCGGTTCTGTGGAGAAAGGATCTGCAGAACCGATTTGTACGCATCCGCGGTAAATCCAGCGTATAGGGATGCAATCCCTGCCCAGTGCGCGTTGTACGGAGGTGGAAAGGGGACGCCGGAATCGCGTTAAACAGCTCCTCCGAGCACTCCCCGTGGAATAAGCGATAGAACACGCTTAGGGCGCCGACATCCCTACGAAGTTGCAGCGGTTCTAGATCGCGGGACACGTCGGGGTCATCCACAAGTCGCACGGCTCGACGCTGGATCGAGTCCAAAGGCGCAAGCTGGTATTTGGCTGAGCCATCCCACAGGTGCGAGCAGTACTCCAAGCAGGACCTAATCTGCGATTTATACAGAAGCAGCCTTTGGCCCGGCGTGAAGTACCGTCGAACCTTATTGAGTACGCCTAGCTTTTTTGAGGCCAGCTTGGCCTTGCCCTCGATATGGCGCCGGTAATTTAGGTCGTGCGACAGTTCGACTCCGAGGACCCCGAGGTGGTCGCTTAATTTAAGCGACGTGCCTTGGAAGGAAGGAGCTGGTGTGAACGCCGCCCTCTTCGCACTGAACGCGCAAACTTGTGTTTTTGAAGCGTTGAACTCGACCAAATTGCTACGGCCCCATTCGGAAATAGACCGAAGCGTTTGTTCGAGTTCAGACACAAGTCTTCGCCTCTTTTCATCCACAACTTCTCGTCTGGCTGAAGGGTGACTGGTATAGGATCCGTGTGCTGTACTGTCATCCGCATAACAATGTATGTTGCCGAGTGGCAGCATGTCATTGATATGCAGAAGAAACAGTGTGGGTGACAGCACAGATCCCTGCGGTACGCCGGCATTCACTGACATGGCGTCCGACGAGCAACCGTCCACTAGGACCTGAATGCTACGCCCATGTAGGAAGTCGGCGACCCAGTCGCAGAGGCCAGAAGGAAGTCCGTACGCCGGAAGCTTGCCCAGGAGCGATTTGTGCCAAACCCTATCGAATGCCTTGGCAATATCGAGGCCAATTGCCAAGGATTCACCATGTCCTTCAAGCGATTCCCCCCAAAGGTGAGTGACGTACGCTAGGAGATCACCAGCAGATCGGTTTGGCCGAAAGCCATATTGCCGATCGCTGATGAGGTTATTTGTCTCCAGGTACGCCATGAGCTGGGCGTTGATAATACGCTCCATCACCTTGCAGAGTAGGGAGGTAATCGCTATAGGTCGGTAGTTCGAAGGGTTTGAGCGGTCGCCCTTTTTGGGGACCGCTTGAACAAATGCAGATTTCCAGGCTGCCGGCACACGGGAAGCAGAGTAAGAGAGGCGGAAAAGGCGCGTTAGCACTGGAGTCAGCTCGGGAGCACACCGTTTCAGCACCAATGCAGGAATCCTATCCGGCCCACTCGCCTTCCTGGTGTCTAGGGAGAGAAGCTCCGCCCGCACAGTTCGTTGTCGGAACTGTACTTCCGGCATAGAGTTCTCACACCTAGTTATGGATGGAGGGATGGCACCCCCATCGTCCAGGTTGGAGTTCCCCGCAAAGAGAGACACCAATAAATCGGCTTTCTCCTTTGCGGAGTGGGCAAGTGAGCCCCCAGGACACTGCAGTGGTGGAAGTGAGGAGCGGCAAAAATTCGATTCGACAGATTTGGCGAGAGACCAAAACTCACGGCTCCCAGTTGGGTGCTGGTTCAGCCTATCACCAACTCTGCCGATATGCTCGAATTTGGCCCTGGCAATAGCCCTCTTGCAGGATCTGGAGAGGCGGTTGTATTCTTTCTTCAGTTCGGATACATTTGGATCGCGTCTGGCACGAGCGCACGACCATGCACGATAAGCTGCGCCATTAGCTGCGACAGCTTCAGCACAGTCGCGGCTGTACCAGGGCTGGCTTTTACCACCGAGGCGGACGAGGGCGCTGGGAATAAACATCTCCATACCCCCCAGAACCACCTCGGCTACGGCATTGGCGCATTCCGACGGATCATCCGAACTGAAGCATAGCTCTCTCCATGGGTAGGATGCGAGGTATTCTCGCATACCATCCCAATCTGCTGAGGCGTAGTGCCAAATTCGACGCATTCCTCCAGTACGGGACTGAGGAGGCGAAAATGGCACCGTGGACCCCACTAGACAGTGGTCAGAGGAGCCAAGAGGAGCGCTCACTGTGACTTTGTATCCAGCAGGGTTCGTCGTCAGCAGAAGATCCAGCAGAGAGGGTACATGACCGTCTATATCTGGCACTCTGGTAGGTTGATCTACCAGTTGAGACAGGTCATGCGTCAGGGCGAAGTCGTAGGCGGCTCTCCCCGCGAAGTCAGTTCTCCCGGAGCCCAGCCACACCTCGTGGTGGGCATTAAAATCTCCAAGCAGAACCATATCCGCGGAGGGAAACCGCTCTTGCACTTCATCTGCCGCTCTACTCAAGTGCTCGAATAATCGAGCTGTCCCGGCGTCGCCTGAGTGCGACCTGTAGATACAGGCGTACACACGCGATTCCGTCCCCAAATCCACATGAACCCACAGGATAGATAGTTCGGGATCCTCCAGGCAGCGCAGGCGACGACAGCAAATATCCGCCCTAGCGAACATGCAAACCCCGGCCCGAGGTCGGAAGGCTTCTTCCAGGGTGTAGCCGGGGTAATGCAAGTAAGTAGTGTCGGCAGGGCAGGATATTTGCGTTTCTGTCAGGAAGAGTAAAGCCGGCTTCGCCGTCTCCAGGTGATGGTGGACGGCATTCAAGTTGGAGTGCAACCCCCGCACGTTGGTCATGTCAACGCTAAAATAGGTGGGGGTGTGCACCGCTGTACAACGTTTTTTCACTTTCCTTTGCGCTGCCATAGTTTTTTAGAGGGGGAGAGGTAGGCTTGAAGGGCGGTCACGACAATTTACGGGTAAAGCGCAGCTCCTAGCTTCATCGCTATCTGCTCAGGTTCGTGGCGCACCGACACGGAAGACGGAAGGGCCCCCGGTCCCCCCCGGAAGTGGCCGCCGGGACCCCTACTCCGGTCACCATCCGGCACGACGGACCACTCCGGGATTATGCGCCGGTTGACCAGGGCAGCCTCTCGCGTTGGTTAGACGCGATTGGGCCCCTATACTACCCGGCGGGCGGCCAGCGGAATAACCGTTTAACCGGGTCTCCCTGGCAACCGTGTCGATGCATCACTCCCGAACAGCGAATCCGCTTTAGATCCGCTGGCCCGCTCCTTGTCGTGACCAGCCCCACCTGCTACTGGGTCCCCGGGAAGTACACCGGAACACAGCGAACTATTATGGCGGTGTAATTGTTTCCCGGGGTGTGGTGGCGGACCCAGGCGATCCGAAGATCTACCACACGCTGTTTGCTGTTCATTTGGCACCACCCAATTCAATTAATACTCCCATGAAAATTTTCATCCCCCATTTCCACCGCTTAAAATCTGAAAATCCAGAAACCCCGAAACACGTCATTATTTATTTATGATAAGTAGCTATAATTGAAATTTTCAAGTTACTGTCTATAAAAAAAATTACTTTTCCATAAAAAAAATTATCCCCGATTTCCACCCCTTAAAATCTGAAAATCCAAAAACCCTGAAATACGTTATTATTTGTTTATGAAGAGTAGCTACAATTAAAATTTTCAAGTTCCTACCTGTAAAAAAATCGATACTCCCATAAAAATTTTCATCCCCCATTTCCATCCCTTAAAATCTGAAATCCAAACCCCCTGAAACACATCATTATTTATTTATGATAAGTAACTACAATTAAAATTTTCAAGTTCCTATCTATAAAAAAATTTACACTTCCATAAAAAATTTCATCCCCGATTTCCACCCCTTAATATCTGAAAATCCAAAAACCCTGAAATACGTCATTATTTGTTTATGAAGCGTAGCTACAATTAAAATTTTCAAGTTCCTACCTTTAAAAAAAATTAATACTCCCATGAAAATTTTCATCCCCCATTTCCACCGCTTAAAATCTGAAAATCCAGAAACCCCGAAACACGTCATTATTTATTTATGATAAGTAGCTATAATTGAAATTTTCAAGTTACTATCTACAAAAAAAATTACTTTTCCATAAAAAAAATTATCCCCGATTTCCATCCCTTAAAATATGAAATCCAAAAACCCTGAAACACGTCATTATGTATTTATGATAAGTAGCTACAATTAAAATTTCCAAGTTCCTATCTATAAAAAAATGTATACTTCCATAAAAAATTTCATCCGCGATTTCCACCCCTTAAAATCTGAAAATCCAAAAACCCTGAAATACGTCATTATTTGTTGATGAAGAAAAGCTAAAATTAAAATTTTCAAGTTCCTGCCTTTAAAAAAATTGATACTCCTATACAAACTTTCATCCCCCATTTCCACCCCTTAAAATCTGAAAATCCAAAAACCCTGAAACACATCATTGCTTATTTGTGATAAGTAAACAATTAAAATTTCCAAATTCCTATCTTTAAAAAAATGTATACTTCCATAAAAAATTTCATCCCCGATTTCCACCCCTTAAAATCTGAAAATCCAAAAGCCCTGAAATACGTCATTATTTCTTGATGAAGAGAAGCTAAAATTAAAATTTTCAAGTTCCTGCCTTTAAAAAAATCGATACCCCATACAAATTTTCATCCCCCATTTCCACCCCTTAAAATCTGAAAATTCAAAAACGCTAAATCACGTTATCATTTGTTTATGAAGAGTAGCTACAACTAAAATTTTCAAGCTCCTACCTTTAAAAAAATCGATACTCCCATAAAAAATTTCATCCCTCATTTCCATCCCTTAAAATCTGAAAATCCAAAAATCCTGAGTTGTAAAATAAACCTGTGTTCTAAATTTCAGCTTTCTAGGTCTTGCGGTTTAGGCTGGGCGATGATGATTGAGGCGGGCGTATAGTTTTGTTAATATAAAAGATAGATATAAAAGCGAGACCATATCCCAAGAACGACAACAAAACAAAAAAAGTAAACAGATAACTAAAAATAATAATTTCATACACTCCAAATCCGAGGTGGGTAATACACACATGCGATTCAATATACGAAAGTGAGACCGCCTCGGATTCAGGTAAAATAAAATACCGAAAGCGAGGCGTTTTAAAAAAAATCTCATACACACTCTAAATCTGTTGAAAATGACGAAAGCGAGGCTCCAGCCTCGCTTTCGTGCACGCCTCGGATTCGGGTGTGTTAGCACTTTTCTGAAAATTGCAATATCTCATGCAATACGCCATCTATCGAGAAACGGGAAAGATTGTCGTATACCTATATTCAAGTTACATCACATAGAGACACAAAACATTGTGAAATACCGTTGTATCACTAAGGCCTCGTTTTCGTGCTTCTCAACAACTAAACACAGACCGCCTCGCTTTCGGGACTCAGCAAACAAGGGTGTGTGTGTGTGTGTGTGTGTGTGAAAACCTAAAAAAAACCTTTTGTTTCATACCTGGACAAGTATGTATGTATATTTATTTGTATGTTATATTTTATATATTTAGTAATTTATATGTATTAACTATTAACCCAAGTATGGCTTTTTATTTAACTAGCATGTACTTAAATGTATTATCTTGTCTATCAATAAGTATTCTCATTATTATTTACTTAAATTCTCACGTTCAACTCTTTTGCTACTACCTACTTACATTCCACTATATTAATCGAATCTCAAATATGCAAAGGTTGACGTAAGAACCTTTGCATATTTGAGAGAGATATTGAAGTAAGAAATCTCTGTAAGTAAGGGATAAGTCCGCCTTGGCACCTTGTTCTAATATGTTCTAATATTGTTTTTAGAGTTCCGTGTCCGTCATACGGGACCCTATTACTAAGCCTACGCCGTCTGTCTGTCTGTCTGTCTGTCTATTCGTCTGTCTGTCCGAGGGCTGTATTTCTTGAACCGTAATAGGTAGTCCGTTGAAATTTTCACAGAATATGACCGATATATCAACAAATAATAAAAATAAGAAAAAGTAAAAAATTGTGGGGAAATACAAATACAAGAAACTAAAAAGTGTATGCTAGCTAACCATCTACCGAAAAGAGTTTGAAGCATTTTAACTAATACATAGATGGTGTGAGTGTCGCTGACCATGACATGGCGATACGGAACCCTCGGTACGCGAGTGCGACTTGCACTTGGCCGGTTTTTACTATTGAGTGTTTCTTGGAGCAATAAAGCATTTTATATTCTATCAGAAATTTAATCTTTCATAACATTCTGAAATATAAAGAATTTGCAATAAAACACTTAGGTACGATCTATACGCTGAGCCGTTGAGTGCGGTCAGCTTTTGCGTCACATCACATGCCGACAACGTAGGTAATAGCATAGCGTTATGATTTAACGAAACTATTCACCGGTTCTAGGAAAATGGCTTGGAGTCTATTAGACAGGACAATTACTGCGTTCGGGTTTCGGTACTAAAAATAATTAAAATATGTTTTATATAACTGAGAGGGGCCAGTGCAAGTGCTCCGAGACCAGCCAATATCACCTCCGAGGAGATAGGTGCCATACCGGAGACCTCCCTTTCTGAATTGCTGGCTATACTGAACTAAAGGAGAAACTGCCGAACCTGCTATGCGGCCATCTAATATAAAATAATGTATATTTTAACCCTAGAACTTCCTAAACTTTTATGGGTGGCAATGCACCAGTGTTTTGAGCTTGCTGTCGCAGTTTGGATGCTTTACAAGTTTCTTGATTCTTATAATCTTTGAATTGCTAATAAATATTTTGAATTTGAATTTGAATCTTACGTCCAGTACGTTCTTATTCGTTCAGTATCTGTGGTCAGACTGGATAGTTAGATTGATCTGACCACGGACACTATAATAAAATATTTATTTTCGGTATCCGTGGTCAGGGTAAGCTAGCCACCTGTCACAGGTGAATTTGAGAAATTTATTTTAGAAAAAGCCTGTCATGTGATGGCTGATAGATAATTGTTGTTAACTTGATATAATATTTAAGTATCAAACTTGACGATGTCACTAACACTATACAACAGATGTGTCACAACAGAGTGGTCAAATTCATAATGATTCACTTTTATGCCGTAAATATTAATGTTGGTTTTTAAATTACCGTGGTTGTTAGACATTATTTTTAAATCAAAACAGCTGCGGAAGAAGCTAGCTAGCTCGGGAAGAACCGCGAGTAAAGCGGTTTTGATTTAGAAATAATATTAATGTTCTTTTGAGCATAGTACGGGTTAATTATTAGTAGGTAAGTAACTATAATGCTTATAAGGTAATAAGAAATAATTGTAATTTGCGAAGTTTGTTTGTGAGTTCTTCTTCGCATTGAGTTAGTATTGGCGGAATTTTCCACGTATTCAAGAGTAGGTTATCTACATATATAAATATCTATCAAGGGGTACTAGGGTGCTCTTGGAGTGTGTTGAGATGTGGTCACGACTGATTTCTAGCCCACCGTGTGGTCCGTGACTCGCGGCACTTAAACGTTTTTTCTTCGTTTTTATATAAAGCGGGTTTTTACAAAAGTGTTGCATCGTAAGGTCTGGTACGTAACACGCTCTATGGCCGGCGCAGTAGTTAGAAGAGCACGGAGAAATTACGAACATGCGCAAGAGTTTAATCGCTTCGGAGCCTGCGAGATGCATTATCTCAGAGACCGCTCACTTACCTTACATACTATTTATCGCAATTGCTTTTCCTGGTAGAGAATTAATTAAATATATAATATTCAATGTATGTTCAAATTTAAAAATTCAGTATAGAAAGGGAGAAATACTTTATATAACCAAAAGAATAACAAAATAACAATACAAGAAGAAAATTATACAGAGAACAATATGAATGACGACCGAAGGGAAGCACTAACGTGGCACCAAGTTCACCCGGTGTTATGGGCTGACATCACGGATGTTGTAGGTGATGGTAGCCAACCGTGTCAGTTTCCATAAAAAAAAAAAAATAAAAAAAATGAATTTACATACATTAGTATAGTATTTCTAAATGTTTGAAAGAAAGATAGAAAGAAAGAAAAAATTTGGAACCGTATTAGTTAGTCTTTTGCTACTACCTACTTATATCTAACAACATACGACTCTCAAACATCCATTGGTTGACTGGGAGAAATCCCTGTAAGGGATAAGTCCGCCTTTGCCCCTCATCTAAAATAATTATCGTTTGTTTCTGTAAAATGTTTTTTGGAGCAATAAAGAATTTCTATTTATCTATCTAGTTAGCTGATTGAAATTTTCACAGAATATGTATTATTAGTGCGGATGTAATTAATAAGAAATAATAAAACAAATCTTCGATCATAAAACGAAAAAAAAGACAAAAATTTAAAAGTAAAGGGGGGTCTCCATACAAGTCTCATAATTTGAAGCAGAGCGCCATCTATTGAATTATTCAAACATTTTAACAACCGTCACCGATAGATGGCGTGATATGCGAGATACTTGCTAATGCGACTCTAAAGTAAAATAATAAATAGTAAAACCGACCATTTAAGTGGTCGTACGGAAACCTCGGTGCGCGAGTCCGACTCGCACTTGGCCGCTGTTTTGTAGGGTTTCGTACCCCACGTGACCATACTAAGCCTACGCCGCGCCGTCTTTCCGTCCGTCCGTTCGAGGCGGGCTGCATTTTCTCCATACAAACGTATTCCCTTTTTCCTTCCTGGATAATGCCTCCACAGCAATGGTTTTTTCTTATAAAATCTAGATCTACTATTCCCTTTGATGTACTTTTTTCCAAAAAATAAATACCAAAAAAAATATGACCTTCCAAAAACCTAAAAAAATTACCCGTTTTTACCGCCGTGATCAGACGACTACCAGACAAATTTGAAAAGTTTTTAAGATAAAAAAAACGTAGGGACATAGATCTACTCTTTCTTTAAATTTCGATACCAAAAATAATTGAATCGGCTCAGTTTTGGAGAAGAAAACAGGGGAATACGAAACTTTGATCTGGTCAAGGTTTTTATAGGTATAATCGGTCTAAGCTGCAGGTATAATTGTCCCTATCGCACTCTCCGGGGGGAGGGTGGGGCGAGGGGAGGGGGGGGGGGAGGGGGGGGGGGGTCGGACTAATACGTATACAATTAAGGAAGTGACACTTAGTGGACTTGAACCGTAATTTACCTTAAAAACCAGCTTAGTAATACCGTCCCGCACGGAAACCTAAAAATCTACTAAATTGATCCAGGAACTATGCACGAAACATCGTTGACAATTAAAAGTGCACCGACCCATTGATGCAATAATATTTCTATTACGTTAGAGAATGCAGTGTTAATGGTGTCTACCACAGAACATATACAGTAGAGTAGCGCTATGACTCGTGCGTACACGTACCGTGTGGGACCGGTACTTTATAAAAGAATAACCCCACTGCATCTCTCCCAGTGTGTTTCGTAAAAGGCGACGAAGGGATATGACTCCCTTCTTATATTACTAGGTGGTAGGGTTTAAACCGCCCGGGTTGCTACCACCGCACTGAATGAAAGGTCGGTCGAAACGGCTATTTAAATAGTTTGTGTTTTCCGTCCAGTTCAGTGTAGCGGGCACGACCGAATGGAAGCACTGACATGGCACCTAGTTCACCCGGTGTTATGGGCTGACATCACGGATGTTGTAGGTGATGTAGCCAACCGTGTCAGTTTCCATAAAAAAAAACGTAGTAAGGGTAGCTCCGGGCACATTATCTTCGCCCGTACTTGTCGCCTATCCTACTTCCTACTAATATTATAAACGCGAAAGTTGGTGAGGATGTATGGATGTATGGATGTACGGATGGATGTATGTATCTTTGTTCCTCTTTCACGCAAAAACTACTGAACGGATTTTGATGACACTTTACAGTACTATAGCTGATACATCAGAATAACATAATAGGCTATATACCATCACCCTAAATAGCCTTAGGGCTCAGCAGTATCAAATAAAGTATAGTATGGCCGGGAGAGAGAGAATATAAAAGAAGCGATTGTTTATTATCATATTGGGTTTAAATCGTATTTGCTATTAAACTGAGTCTACCGCGAGCGAAGCCCGCGGTCAAAAGCTAGTCATTAATGTCACGGAAACCGTCATACTAAGAAATACACAAATGACTTATTGTGCTATATTTATTACAGTGCAGAGAAGGCAATAATTCAATTATCAGACCGTATTGGTCCACTGTTGGACATAGCCCTCCCTCAAGGCACTCCACCACACGTGGTCTTGCGCTCTTCTCATTCATCCGCTCCCGGTTACCTTTTTAATCCCCGACGCAAACGGAGGGGTGTTATAAGTTTAACGTGTATGTATGTGTGTATGGGTGTGTCTGCCTGTGGCATCGTAGCTCCCAAACGGATGGATCGATTTGGATGCGGTTTTTTTTATTAGAAACCTGCTTTAATGGGAATGGTTCTTAGCTATGCTTGCAAACAAGTAATCAAGTAAAAAACAAGTAATCAAAAAAATTATTATCTTAAAAAGTGCACCGATTTGTATGCGTTTTTTTAAAAGCTTGAAATATAAAAAGTTAAATTACAAGTTTAAAAATCCCCGACCCTTCAAATATCTGAAGACTGGAGGAAAATTGGAACAGCAGTGGGCACATACAGATTTAACGTTCTTGACGCTGACTGACTGACTGTTACATCTACTGGTGTTTTATGTTCTGTGGTGTCTACTCATGCATATAGACGTAGTATGTATGTATTTGTATAGCGACGTATAATGCATGCAACCTAAATACCGCTCCGCGAGTAGGCAACCACTAATTATGCCGAAGGCGTGTATTCAAGTGTTTGAATGTAAACCTTATATTCATGAGCAAAGTCGCGAAAGTGTCAATGTGGCTGCAGTTTTGTGTTATTTTCGCGAAAATTTCGGCAAAGACACCCAATTAAAATAAATGAAAACAGCAAAAACACAAGCCCACAAAACACGATTTTTTCATGTGACACCTTAATCACCTTAATGACATCTCTCAACTCCACAATTGAGTGTTGCCAGATCAACAATACACTTATCCCTTATGAATAGACCAACAATGTGAATTTTTATTTCAATAATTTAAGCTAATATGCGCGAATTTCGAGTTTTCATGCCTAATATGCCATGGTCTAATAATATGGCACACTACTGTATTAATCGAATCTCAAACATTCAAAGGTTGACTGAAAGAAATCTCTGTAAGGGATAAATCCGAATTTGGACCCGATTTAAATGTTCTTATTTGCTTGTTCATGTTGAATGTTTCTTGGACCAATAAAGTATTTTCCATTCCATTTCTATTCTTTGTTCCGTTGCAATCATTATGAAATCTAGGTCAATCAAGGTCAGGAATTAATTCTATTTCTACAAATTGTCATTAGCTTGCACATGGTAGCAAGCAAGTAGGTATAACGGGTCACTCGTTGATTAGAAAATATATTAGAATGCAAGCAGCGCTCAGCCAAGCCAGCCCATGTCACCACGAGCGCCCGACGACACGTTTGGCCATGAAAGAATTCAAAGGAATGTAACAGCTATTGTCATGCACAATTTTATTTACTACAACAAGCTTGATGATGGAATGTTGCTGACACAGAACTTCTAAGAACACATCGATTTTCGAAATCTTTCCTGTGTCGAACGGCAAAAATATGGAACGGTCTTCCGGTGAGTGTGTTCCCCACCACTAAGACACCATCTGGGAATCTTCAAAAGGCGTGTCAATAAATTAGACGACAACCTTTTTGTCCGCCTCATAGCCGGCGGCATGGCGCCTCTCTGAGCGTGGTTTCGCGAGGAACGGTGTTATTTGCTGTGTCTGACCTTCGCGCCGGCTGTCTATAAAAAATAGCTTAGGTTTGTCAGCCTCGGCAGGTCAGTGGTGCGATCGGTCGATCTGTCGGTCGTTGTGATCATAAGCGCACCTGGGCGCTGTCAGTACTTGGATGGGTGACCGCTCGACCGTTGGAGGAAGAGCGTGGATCGGATTCCACCTAAAACTGTAGGGCCCTCTCTTCTTACATTACTAGATGGTTGGGTTAGGTTAAGTTAGGTGAGGTTAGGTTAGGTTAGCTTATGTTAGGTTAGGTTAGGTTAGGTTAGGTTAGGTTAGGTTAGGTTAGGTTAGGTTTGGTTAGGTTAGGTTAGGTTAGGTTAGGTTAGGTTAGGTTAGGTTAGGTTAGGTTAGGTTAGGTTAGGTTAGGTTAGGTTAGGTTAGGTTAGGTTAGGTTAGGTTAGGTTAGGTTAGGTTAGGTTAGGTAATTTGAAACGACTATGTAAATGGTTATTGTTGTCCGCCCAGTCCAGTGCATCCGGCACAACCGAAGGGAAATACTGACATGGCACTTAGTTCACCCGGTGTTATGGGCTGACATCACGGATGTTGTAGGTGATGTAGCCAACCGTGTAAGTTTGAATAAAAAATAAAATTTGTAAAACTATCTGACCTCAATTTTGCCTACAGATAAGTCAATCACTAACCCAATCGATGACAACAGCCTTCGGAATTCTCTCAACTCCGCCGTACCGTTAGAACTGCGAAAGTGACAACGAGTGGGCGTCAGAGAAGTTAAAAATGTACAGAAATGGCATTTTCGTAACAGGTGTGGCGAAGTGGCGGGTGGCCGAGTGCTCTGGGCGTGTCGGCTTCGCGTGCGGATGGGTCCGAGGTTCGATTCCGGTCGGTGTGTAACAATGAGTTTTACATTGGAAATGTATTTTCGTTCGCTCCAGTGTAGGCTCCGATTTCACGAAAAAGTGTGATCCCCTTATATCTCGGAGAGTTGTAAAGATATGATATTCAAAAGACGCATATTCATGAGAGCTGTAAGGTGCAAAAAGAATTATTCGAGAAAGTAAAAAACGAAAAAAGTTATGACCGAAATAGTGAAAAAAAAATTAAATTTTTTCCGAATTTTTGATATTGGCGCTCGATATTTTGGAAACGAAGAATGATATCAAAAATTTGAGAAAAACTCCTCTGGACAATTTAGTCAGCTACACTTTGAGCCTAAAACAAAGGCGATCGGTTTTATGGGTTTGCCCTGTAGCCTTTATGTCTTTTTGAAAAAAGTCAAATAGTCAGAACGACATTTTTTTCGAATTCCGTAGATTCATTTCCAATGTGCTCGATAGTCGTGGGGAGCACAAAATCTGTGATTTTTTTCTAACAAAAAAATTTACATGCATACCCACACCTACTGCTGCAACGTTCGGAACCGGTGTAAAACTGTAGGTCCCTTCCCTTGCCCCTTACTAGTTGGTAGGCTCAAATTGTAGCCGACTGTGTTGGTAACACCGTCTGAATGTAAAATGGTCGCATAGCAGGCTCGGTTGTGTTCTCCTCTAGTTCAGTATAGCCAGCAATCCAGGGAAGTATCCGGTATGGCACCTACCTTCTAAAAATACCTACGTTGGTGGAGTTTAATCCGCCCGGGTTGATACCACCGCACTGAATAAAAATTCGGTCGAAACGGCTATGTAAATAATTCGCGTTTTTCGTCCAGTTCGATGTAGCCGGCACGACCGAAGGGAAGCACTGACATGGAACCTAATTCACCAAGGTAAAATCACGGATGTTGTAAGTGATGTATCCAACCGTGTCATTTTTCATAAAAAATATTTTAATAAATTGCCCGAAGATCCATCACGTTGTATCCCGACAATCGGGGTAAGCAGAGTAATCGGTGGTGTGCTGCAAGAACTCCGTCCAGCGAACTACCTAAAGCACAACACCAAGTTTCGCACCTTTCTACTGCATGACTGCGGAAGGACCGTGCCAAGGTGAGAGGTGGTTAATCTGTCGTCATTTTGCTATCACCTCGACAAGTTCATGCCCCGTCTAAATATTTAGATACCTACCTATTTGTTTGCCTCGCCGCCGCCGTTGATTGGTCGCCGCTGGTGGGCGAGCGCACGCTTCCGAGGTGACGACGGCATCGGCGCGCACGCATCTGATTGGATTCGGACAGAGATTGCGGAGTCACAATATATAAGAAGCGACATGGAGAATGATGTAATTTCAATATTTTCGTTATACTAACTTTCGCCGGCGGCGGCGCGGCGCGTCGGAACGTCATCTACCCCCATACGATATTTAAGTCCAAATTGGCAATCAAGAGACGGCCATTATGTGACATATTTTGACAGCAAACTGATCAAAACCTATAGGGCACTTCCTGTTGACCTAGAATCATCATCTAGCTGTCAGACCTTGCCAAATTTAATCACATAAATTTTTTTTTTCGTTTTTGCTATGTCGTAAAAACGGTAATACAAGCGTCAAACTTGGTATGATTATAGTGCATTCATCCAAATCGTTAGAGCCGTTTCCGAGAAACTAATTATATATATATATATATATAGGTATGTATAAATTTAAAATCAGTAGGATGGCGAACTTCGCTTAATTAAAAACAGTAACAATATAATATTTCATGATTGCAAATGAGAACGTTAAAAAGTTCTCCAAGATGTATTTCACAAGTCAAATTAAAATTGGTTGCAAATCGGTTATATTTATTTAAATTTTCAACTCTTTCGAAACGTATTGGCTACGTTGTACTACAGCGATTTGAACATGGAAAAACTATTTAATATTGAAATTTAGAATCAAGAAGACACTACAAAACTATGTCACTTCTTGAAAAATCCTCTTCTCTGACACCTTGATTGCGATCGGCAGGCTATCATCTCTTTCAATAGTTATACTTATTGCTTATCTTCTTGCTTATACTCTTGTTTTCCGCGCGGTAACTCATGCTACAATTACCTACAAACAAATCTATACTACGGAATCGTCATTTTCACTAATTGCACACAATTTACTTTACCGGGTTACAAACATTATAAGTTATTATAAGTTTAACGTGTGTGTGTATGTGTATGGCTGTAAGGATGTGTCTGTAAGGGAGCTACGATGCCACAGGGTATCGTAGCTCCCAACGGATGGACCAATTTGGATGCGGTTTTTTTTAATTAGAAAGCTGGTTTAATCGGGATGGTTCTTAGCCATGTTTGTAATCAAGTAATCAAGAAATTAAGAATTGTTTTTTAAGAAAAGAAGATTTTTTTTTACCTTCCAAATTTATACTACATTGTATTATGTTACTTGCTTACTAACAAAATCAAATAATGACTTGATAAAATTTCTTATCAAATTTGACGATGGCACTATACACCGGAATTTTTACATAATAATATATACTTCACAAGTTGTCAGAATCACATGATAAAAAAATATAATTAATGATGCGATATGAATGTAACTAGTTTGTGTGTGACAGAAACCAGTAGTATTTGGGTATATAACTTCATACAATTTCATAGTAAAAATGTTTTCACTTTGTCGTGAATTGCTGCATATGTCACAAATCAGCACATGCGTGTCTATCTAGGCAGTGGAAAACATTTTTGTAAATTAGTTAAGTGTACATTGAAAAAATTTCCAGTGAAGTTTCTTGTCAGTTCTTCTTCGCTGTGATAATCAAACTGGCGGAATGTTACAATGTAAATATGACAAATCTGAGCGCAGTGTACTGCCAATAGATGCTAAATAAACAATAAACAATAAGTAATCCATAAATTTATTATCTTAAAATGTGGACCGATTTGCATTTGTTTTAAAAAAGCTTCAAAGAAAAGTTCAATTTAAAAGTTTAAAAAATTCCCGGCCCTTAAAAATTTAAAAATAATTTCCGTTTCCATAGGAACTTTAAGAGTCGGGGGACTGCTAAGGAATAAATTACGCATTTTAAAATGTATAAAAACATATATATTTGTATCTGTTATAACGTGCCCTTTCCATTGACACGTCACACGCGGCACATGTACTGCAGACGCAGGAGGACAAATTAGAAAAAAAAATTTACTTACCCCAAAAATTTACCCACGGGATCATCAATCTCTATTTGTACAAAAATTTCAACCAGTTTTAGTCCAGTAGATTCGGAGAAAATAAGCTGCAACAGACTGACAAACACTCAGACAGACAAGAGAGATATTACGGTTCCGTTTTTGTTATTTTTTGAGCTTCAGGAACCCTAAAAAGTGCTGTGGTATCAATCACGACGGGTTAAACCTACCACCTAGTAAGGTAGGGGGTGGACTCTTACCTGTGGTCCCTTAATGAATTACTACAGATTGCTAGCCTCGACGGTAAGATTCCCTTACAAACGTTACAAAATCAAAACAAATCAGCTCCTGGTAACTTCGAAGATAGAATGTCGCGGTCGGCCACCTGAAAGACTTTATCCAATCACTCGAATCCTTAATCCCGCCCCGCAATCCTTCGTTTGGTTCTTCGGCAAGTGATAAATAAATGATGTTTTGGTAGTTTAAAAAAAAATAATAACCAGGGTTAATATATAGAAGATGCGTCGCTACTTCTATATATTAACCCTAACCTAATGTTGAGGCGGTGCATGTTGTTTTTGTTACGTTTGTATTTCCGAAAATAAAGCTTTTAGGTGGTTATATAAAAAACTAAACACCCTAAAAAAATTTAAACACCCTAATATTGCTTAAAAAAGAAAGAAAAAAACAAAAACAAATTTTGTGGGATTCGAACCCATGGTCCAAAAAGTGCAAACCCTGCACGCTTACCACTGAGCTAACAAATTACTTAGACGACCAAACGAATATCGGCTTCTGTTGGTTCGCTCCGGGCGAGGGAGTAGGAGGAAGGATTAGAGGGAATAAAAAAAAATCTTTCATGTTCCGTACGCAGAATGTCGATGTCACCGCAGAACTGCAGATGCTGACAAATTCAATTCTTCTGACCTACTAACAGCTAGCCGACAATATTATCTGTGTTGTTATGTGGTCGTACAACTGTGTCGGCGGCAAAGAAGTTGAGTTGCGGAACGAATCGTTTGTTGTTTTATTTGCTACTTTTACTTTGCTTTGCTTTATTGATGACGTCAAATTGAAGGGCAAAACACCAGAAGTGATCAATAGTGAGAGTATATAGATAGGGGTATATAGACAGCCGCGCTGAAAGCGACTCTTTACAAAATCATATTTATATCATGTTTATACTTTTATGTAACCAGCATGTACTTATATATTTTATTAATTAATACGTTTTTATATGTATAACATATTTTCTTAAATATGTAAATACATGTATTTAGATATTGTTTTAAATATCCAAGTTTCAAACTCAAATTATTTTGCTACTACCTACAGGTTGACTGGACTAACCCGCCCGGGTTAGTACCACCGCACTGAATGAAAGGTCGGTCGAAACGGCTATGTACATAAATAGTTTGTGTTTTCCGTCCAGTTCAGTCTAGCCGGCACGACCGAAGGGATGCACTGACGTGGCACCAGGTTCACCCGGTGTTATGGGCTGACATCACGGATGTTGTAGGTGATGTAGCCAACCGTGTCAGTTTCAATAAAAAAAAAAAAAAAGAAATATAGGTAAGGGATAAGTCCGCTTTTGCACCTCATGTAAACTACTTGTGCTTGTTTCTGTAATGTTGATATCTGTCAAAAATAGGTCAGGTGCCTATCTGTCTGTCCGTCTGTTTGTCTGTCATACGCTTTGTCCGACGCGATCATACAGAAATGTAAAGCTCAATAAAAAAAAGATTAAAGTATTTCGTTTGTTTGTTTGTTTATTTATTAAAAGAAAATATATTATTTATATAAAATTAGATATAGAAATTAGAGTCTTCCGCCCGCTCTTTCCTACAGCATATATGTGTACGTTAATAATATATGTATGTTGCGCACGATGAACAAGTTCACTTAAAGTGCTGCGTGTCGTCGCTCCGCAGTAAGTGGATACGGAGCTCTCCTAGATGTGGGTGGTGGTGGCCTACGTGTCTAGTACCACCCCCTATCGCTCGTAGCTTGCCTCGCGTCGTCTCGGAGAGCTCCGTAGCCACGGCCTGCACCCGCCGGCGCGCTTGGAGGCTTGCCTCCCGCCGCCGGCGTAAATTACCGTTTTTATTTAGATTTTATATTAATTTTGTGTATTTTTATTACTTTTTGTAAAATGTATGTAAAATTAATATAATATTTTAAAAACGTGAAATAGAGAAGATATGTATGTTGGATGTAAGGAATATAAGTTAAATTGTAATATTATGTACGTAGGTGATGAAATCTGTGCAAAGTAAACATATTTTTAATGACTTATTGATCCATGCATTTCTATTGAATTGTCAATATATAAAACCATTAGATATCAAAGAACAAAGCCATTTCGTTTTTATTTTTCAAAGCATGATCAATGACTTGATCATCGATTACAAATGACGCAGGCGCACGACGACGTAGAATTGATCAGTCATCGCGCCGCCGCTCCGCCGCGCCGGGCGGCAGGCGGTTAGAAACGAATGGTAAAAAAGAAAGTACTCGTACGTAAGCGTAAAAAGTTGGAAATCCATAGTTAGTGTGTACTTGACCGGCGTGCTTCGATGAAAGCGACGCGCGGTCGTGAGGTGTGCGGAGATGAGAGGAAGTTAAGGCGGAAATAAGACTCAAGACGTCAACTTTAAAGGAAATTATTGAGCTATCGGTAAAGATACAAAATCTGTAAAAAATATATGTTATGTACCTATTGATGTTTAATTAGCAAACATAGCGAAAAAAAATTTATATTTTACTACTTTGAAAAGGTGTTAAATAAATCTCCAAAAAATAACGAAAAGTACGAAAATTGTACTTTCAAGTTAAATTATCTTGAGAATCATAAATTGTTTCAATAAAAGACCCCCATAGGAATATAGATAATATTTTTCCCTACAATCGCAGCGAAATTAATATTTTTTTCCATCTTTCCAACACGTGAAATTTAATATATAGTGTGATTTTCGCGGAAACGTTCTTCGTCGGCGCGACGTATCATCCACCGCACTAGTAGAACGAATCTCGCACCTATTTACATCTGCATACGGTTCGTTTTTCAATCATCAGTGCTCGGGTAGCACGGTTTGAGTCTTATTTTTGCCTTAAACATTATTGAAACTTACACTCATACACGCTTCCCATTGTTTTATTTAGGTTATTTTTTGACACTGAAAATGTATTTTCGCTGTGCAGTATAGTCCCCGATTTCCAGCGAGAGTGCGAATTCGCCCTGGTGTCGTGAGTTTTAAGGCTACGTAAATATTTAGAGTTATGATTTATTTTTTTTATGATTGGAAAATATTCTTTATTGAAAACCAATTCTTAGAGATATACGTACACAAATACTTACAAAATACAACTATACACTAATACACTAAAACTAAAACTAATCTAAAATTAATATCCAGAAAACCTAAAAAAAATTAATTTCTGAAAAGTCCGCTGAAACCCCGTCTCTGCCGACGCCAAGTGTACCCAGTACGCTCGCCGCGTTACCCCTCTGAGTCTCAATACTAATCCGCCGTTTAAGGAAGGCTTTGGAACGACGGTTTTTGAACGATGATTTTTTTATTATTTTCCGTTACGCGAGTTACGAGTCGTCTTTATCGTGCAGTGAGAGTAGTTAAAATGGTTTTCGTGTATGCATATACTTTGAAAATTAAGAATTTAAATTTTTTAGTTAATTTTTATTATTATTTTTGACAATGTTTGTAAATTTTTCAAAATTGACATATTTCTTATATTTGAATACGCCCTAAAAGTCATTTTCAATGTACCCGAAGGTCATGTAATGCATGAGATCAGTGATTGTTTTTTTTTTCTGAAGATAAATTTGTACTATGTCAGTCAGTCAGTCAGCGTGTAAGCGTCCCCTGCTGGACATACGCCTCTCCAATTTTCCTCCAGTCCTCCCGGCCTTCAGCGGTATGGAACCACTGCTTTCCGCCGACGTATTTGATGTCGTCGTCCCACCTGGCGGGTGGTCTTCTTGTTGGTCTTCTATGTAGCACTCGTTTACTGCAAATCATTATTAAAAGTGCACACCGGACGGGGATTGCATCCCCACACGCTGGACTTACCGCGGATGCGTTCTCATCGGTTCTACAGATCTTTCCTCTACAGAACGGATAAACTCTTGAACGCTCTCCCTGCCCACATATTCCCCCCCAAGTATAGTCTCGGGTCCTTCAAGAGAGACGTGAATAGGCACAAACTGTTGAATAATTTCAACTTTATAAAAATGCACACGTGCAGTTATAATTTTTTTTTTTTTATGGAAACTGACATGGTTGTTTACATCACCTACAACATCCGTGATGTCAGCCCATAACACCGGGCGAACTTGGTGCCACGTCGGTGCTTCCCTTCGGTCGTGCCGGCTACACTGAACTGGACGGAAAACACAAACTATTTACATAGCCGTTTCGACCGACCTTTCATTCAGTGCGGTGGTACCAACCCGGGCGGGTTAAACCCTACCACCTAGTAATATAAGAAGGGAGTCATATCCCTTAGTCGCCTTTTACGACATACACGGGGAGAGATGCAGTGGGGCTATTCTTTTAAAGTACCGGCCCCACACGGTACAGTTATAGAAACTTGTTTACAGTCCAGTTTATTGTAGCAAGTTAAGAAACAAGAATCAGCATTTTTGTTAGAAAATTCTCACATTCAGTTGTGGGTTGTTAGTTCTGTCTAGAAAGTCAGTTAAGCCTGTCTGTTTAGTCTAGATCGTGTGGAGAAATATTTCAACATAAGGCGCGAAATTTGTAGAACATGTTATGTAGATGATAATTCCTTATTAATTACACCAATGTTATAAAATTAATGTAAATTATATCTTAACTTGGTGTACTTGTACCGCGTGGGGTCGGTACTTAAAAATAATAGCCCCACTGCATCTATCCTCGTGCATGTCGTAAATGGCGACTAAGGGATAAGGGCAAGATGCCGTGCTAAAGAGCGAAAGGTTCGCCACCTCTCACCTTGGCACGGTACTTCCACCGAGTCATGCAGCAGTCGGGTCTTCCTTCGTGCCTTACATGCTGCTTGATAGATATCTTGTCCAAATACTTTGCGAAACGTGGCGGTCGGTGTTGTGCTGCAATTTACCAGAGTTCTTGCAGCATAACACCGATTACTCTGCTTACCCCGATTGTCGGGATTTAGCATGTGTGATGTGTATGTACGAGTATGTTATTACTATATATACTTTATATACTTTATAGTTTATGCTTCCCACTTCGTATTTTGAGTTTTAATTTCCTGATATCAAATGAAGTAAAACCATCATGAAGAAACTAATAAATAACACGCAAATGTTGACTGGTAGAAAGACAGAACATAAAATACATAGTTGGTAGAAATGTCCTTCAAAGTAACACCACACACACTCCTCAAGGCGCGCACTTCTTCTAGGAGAGTCAAATAGCTGACATGCTACGTTCTGGTTTGCAGGTGGAAGGAGGCCGCGAGGAGTTGAAGAAGGAGCGCGAAATCATGCAGCTGGTGGCCGGCTTGGAGCTGGGGCCTGACGAGCTGGAGCGCCGGGAGGTCCCGCCACATGTCCTGCGTGCCAGACACGCGCCCAGGTACAGTATAGGATTTGATCTGGGGTCTGACGAGCTGGAGCGCCGGAAGGTCACGCCACATGTCCTGCGTGCCAGGCACGCGCCCAGGTACAGTATAGGATTTGATCTGGGGCCTGACGAGCTGGAGCGCCGGAAGGTCCCGCCACATGTCTTGCGTGCCAGGCACGCGCTCAGGTACAGTATAGGATTTGATCTGGGGCCTGACGAGCTGGAGCGCCGGGAGGTCCCGCCACATGTCCTGCGTGCCAGGCACGCGCCCAGGTACAGTATAGGATTTGATCTGGGGCCTGACGAGCTGGAGCGCCGGGAGGTCCCGCCACATGTCCTGCGTGCCAGGCACGCGCCCACGTACAGTACTGGCTTGGAGCTGGGGTTTGACGACCTGGAGCGATAGTAGTTCCCGCCACACGCACTACGAGTCAGGAACGCGTACCGGTACTGTATTGGTTGGAGCTGGGGCCTTATAAGCTGGAGCGCTAGAAGGTCCCGCCACATGTCCTACGAGTCACGTAACCGCCCAGGTACAGTACTAGCCTGGAGCTGGGGCCTGACGAACTGGAGCGTTGGAAGGTCCCGTCACATGTCCTACGAGTCAGGCACGCGCCCAGGTACAGTACTAGTATGGAGCTTGGGCCTGAAGAGCTGAACCGCTGGAAGGTCCCGCCACACCTCCTGCGAGGCTCGTGCCAGGGAGGAACGCGCTCAGATAGGCTACTGCTTTATATTGCTCTTTTGTAGGTACTGAATATTTGTAGACTTATTAGAGCTTAAAAACATTCTCATTTATTACAATGCGATACATTTTTTTAATCTTAAAAAATTATTTACTTTTTTTAAAGTAAGGAGAACGCAAGCGTAGTTACATTTTCATATGTCTATACTAAAACTTTCAACCATAAACCTGTACTTTCACATTTTTTCACTAGTTTTCACAATATTATTCACAAATTATCTTGACCCAGATTTAATAAAATATAAATCCCAAACTAAACCTTTTAAACAGACAGGAATCCCTTATAGATGGCATTTAGAATCCGCGAAAACTACGCCTGTTGTCCTTGCTTACTTACTTACTCAATTGGGAAACAAATTTAACGTTATGCATGTGTGTCACACATTTGAACCTAAACATTCTTAGTCAGTCCTGTCGAAAGTTACCCAACATCTCGCCAGACTCGCTAAACTAATTACATCCTTCATCGTTTGCAGATAACACTTCGCAACAGACTGACGCAAGAGAGAGCAGTCAACCTGCAAGCCTCATTCTCACTGACGACGCCGCGCGGACAACCGCTTGTGGCTGATTGAATCGACAAACTTGATTGTGGCTGCCATGCGCGTCAATTCATCTGTCTAGTGGGATCCATGGATCAAGAATTTTGTGGGTGCAGTCGATCAACAGCTCTGGTTAATTTATAACGTGGAGCGCCGTCACTGGATACTGGCAGTAATAAACGAAATCCCTGTTCGTTTGGTTGCCACTGTTTTAAAAAACGAAGAAGAAGAACTCTGGTTGAGTCAATAAAATGTGACTTTGGCGTCCATGGGTGGAGAACTTTGTGGCTGCCATCGATCAACAACTTTGGCTGCTGTGGGTTAATAAATGTGGCTTTGGCGTCCATGGGTCGTGAACGTTGTGGCTACCATCGAACAACATCTCTGGCTGATGAGTAAATAAATGAGGCGTCGGCGGGTCAAAAATTGTGTCGCTTCTATCGATCAACAGATCTGGCTGCCATAGGTAAATTCATCTGGCTTTAGCCGCCACGGGTAAACTTCTCTGTTGCTGCAACAAGCTATAAAAAATCATGCTGCCATGAATAAAATATTCTGGCTGTGGCGCCCATGGGCCAAGAATTATTTAGCTGCCATCGATCGACTTCCCTGGGTGTCATGGGTCAATAAATGTGTTCACCTGTCAACATGATTGTGACTGCCACGGACGAGGCAATAGCTCTAGATATGACTGCCACGAGCTAACGACTCTGATTATGACTGCCACAGGTCAACGACTATCACTGCGTCTGCCACATATCTACAAGTCTGGCTGTAGCATCTTTAATGAGTGTGGATGAGACTTGTACAACGTTTCAGGAATCGTGATTATCACTGCCACGGAACAGTAAATAGCTCTAGCTTTGGTTGCCACGCGGTAACAACTCTGAATATAGTTGCCACACGTCAATGAGTCTGGCCGTGACTGCCACAAGCTCACGACTGTGTTTGTGGATGCCACATGTTGCCAGCAGTTGTAGCTGGTTTTTTTTTTTGTGGAAACCAGTATACATGTCTGTTCCGACCGACGACAGACCAGAGCTAACCGAAACAGCAAATTCCACCTCACCTTGCGAACCAACCTGCTTAGCGAGACAGCATATCAGAATATTTGCAGACTATAGAAGCGTTATCAGGCTTTTGAAGACATACATCACACACGCTGAATCCCGACAATCGGGGTAAGCAGAGTAATCGGTGTTGTCCTGCAAAACACTCTGGTAAATTACAGCACAACATTCAGCAGTATTCGAACAAGATTCAATCGATCAAGCAGCAAGTAAGGCACGAAGACCCACCTGCTGCATGACTCGGTGGAAGTACCATGCCAAGGTGAGAGGTGGCGAGCCTGTCGCCCTTTAGCACGGCATCTTGTCCTTATCCCTTAGTCGCCTTTTACGACATGCATGGGGAGAGATGCAGTGGGGCTATTCTTTTCAAGTACCGGCCCCACACGGTACTTTTGAAGACTCCGCGAAAAAAGTAAAAGTTAAATAGTAGTTGGAGTCTAACCGTGGTTCGGATTCCACGTAAAACTGTAGGTCCCGTTCCTTCTTACCTTACAAGGTGGTAGGGTTTATCACGCCCGGGTTGATACCACCGCACTGAATGAAACGTCGGTCGAAACGGCTATGTAAATAGTTCGTGTTTCCGTCCAGTTCAGAGTAGCCAGCACTACCGAAGGTAAGCTCTGACACGACACTTAGTTGGTATGGGTAAAGGGTGTTATGGGCTAACATCACGAATGTTGTAGATGATGTAACCAACCGTGTAAGTTTCCATAAAAAAAAAATACGTAAACTACTTTATTGCTCCGAAAATGTTTCATGAAGGAGAATGCCTTTTTCGAAACCGAAAAAAAAACTGAAATAGTAGGTCAAGACAAGACTACGAATTAAAAAATAAAAATTAAAATTCAAAAGAATATATTTTTTTGTGTAAATTAATGTCTAAGCGGGAAAAATATTTTTAACATTATCAAATTCGTCAAGATACTTCCATCGGCACTCGGCTTCGATTCGGCTGCGGTCGACTTTTAAATTCGTCACGATTCGGACGACACGACCGCACGAGTGAGGCCGAGGGCAGTAAAAGTATATAAATTCGGGACAACCAATCACCTTGCCACACGCACGCGAGGAAAATTTATAAAATGTACAAACACTTCAAAATACGAATTTTCAAAATGCCTCATTGGCGTTTTCCCGCTAACCGAGTGAGTAAAACTATGCAAAACTTATCAAATTATTATTACTTTAAATACGAGAAATGAAATCCTTTAACTATATTGACTTTATGTCAGCCTCGGTAGCTCAGTGGTGCGGTCGGTCGACTGTTTGTTAAGCAGCCCTGAGCGCGGTCAGTACTTAGATGAGTGACCGCTCGACCGTTGGATGCTGACCGTGGTTCGGATTCCACGTAAAACTGTAGGCCCCTTCCCTTCTTACCTTACTAGGTGGTAGGCTATATCCCGACCGCGTCGGTACCACCGCACTGAATGAGACGTCGTCGGTCGATCGTGTTTTCCGTCCAGTTCAGTGTAGCCGACATGAAATGAAGGGAAGCACTGACATGGCACTTAGTTCACACGGTGTTATGGGCTGACATCACGGA
Organism: Nematopogon swammerdamellus; assembly: GCA_946902875.1. Taxonomy (NCBI): domain Eukaryota; kingdom Metazoa; phylum Arthropoda; class Insecta; order Lepidoptera; family Adelidae; genus Nematopogon; species Nematopogon swammerdamellus. The sequence goes on along the minus strand of OX336356.1, from coordinate 4,591,897 downwards.
TGTTGTAGGTGATGTAGCCAACCGTGTCAGTATCCATTATAAAAATGTTCATTGACATTAGAAGTGGTTTTTAAGTCCATACTCCTATACAAACACCCTACCACGGATACGGCGCACCAACCGGTTCTATAGGTCTTTTATTCACAAAACCGGGAAATGTGGAACGCACTCCCTGCCCATCTATTTCCTCCTAAGTACAGCCTGAGGTTTTTCAAAAGGGGCGTGAGAAGGCTCCCGTCAGGTCGGCATGGCATTCGCAATCCCCGTGAATCACAGAACGTCCGGGGGCATCGTTATACACCTATTCGTAGGTGAAACGATGCCACATGTCGCGCTTTCCATAAAAAAGAGACATTGCCCTGTGGACAACAGTACAGTTTAAATCAAATCAATCAAAATATACTTTATTGTACACCATAGAAAGGAACACAACAGGCGAGTTTAATGCAAAGTAGCATTCTTTACAAACTAACCTTAAGGATGTGGAGAAGCTGATAGGGCGGACAATGCAGTGCAAGAGAGAAACGTGAAAAATAAAACTATTAATTAGTTTACATGAGGTGCAAAGGCGGACTTATCCCTTACAGAGATTTCTTCCAGTCAACCACTGTATTTTGAGAGATAAATGTTACATGCATTACCAGTACTTAGCAAAATACTTAGTAGGATGCGTACCAATCGGTTCTGCAGATCTTTCCTCCACAGAACTGGTAAACTCTGGAACGCTCTCCCTGCCCACATATTTCCCAAGTGTAGTCTCGGGCCCTTCAAGAGAGGCGTGAATTAGGCACCTGTCAGGCCGGCATGGCATTCGCAACCCCCGCGTACGACCGAATGTCCATGGGTGTTGTTAGACATCTCACGGGTTGCTCGGCGCCACATGTCGCGCTTTCTATAAAAAAAAAATTGAAGATTAAAAAAAAATAATAATGTTAAAAAATATGACCTCTGAATGCATTTCATTAAAATTTATTTTTTTATAAAAATATGAAAAAGTGACAAATAGAGCCTGTTCGTGAAATAGTACCTATTGCAAAACGACAAAGTGGAGCTTGGACGAAATGGACCGTGAATCTCGACCTTCGATTTGTCATTCTTTTCGCACAAATTATTCATAATTAGCATAGAACTGAAAAGAACAGAACCGTTATTGTCAAACATTGCATCGGTGCGATTTGTTTAATTTGTCCCAACCATAGAATTCACACAAAACATTTGAATTTGTTATCAATACTAATAATAAATCTGTAAGGGATGGTCATGGAATAAGTTACTTTGTTTTATGAGATACTGCTTTTGTAGACTCTACGCATGATACTACTCGTAAAACTAAATTGACGATCTTTAAAAATCTTCTCTCTATGTATGTATGTTCCTCCATAACTCTTAAACCTATCATCCGAATTTGATGAAACTTTGTACACTAATATTTAACTATACGTGACACAGTCACACAAATTCAGTTCCGGTTACGCTAAGATGTGGCTCTCATACAAACCGAATTGTTCCGCGCGCCGAAATAAAGGTGCGGTGGCGGGCTTACTTATTTTCTTCTTTTTAAATACGAATTTTACGCGAGCGAAGCCGCGGGAAAAGCTAGTAATACAATATTATGAGCATGCATTTTAATCCTCAAAATTTCAAAAGCCTTCCATTGCATTCACACTTATAAGATTGCTTATTGTGTGAGAGAGATAACAAAAGATTTCCTATCTGGTTACAGCGCGCATTCCATAAGCCATTAGATTACTGAAAACCTCGTTAGCACTCACAATAGTGAGATCCAAAACTTTCATATTCTTTTTCGATGCGCCCTAATGAATGAGTCGTGGTTTAGTTTTGCATCGAAATATCAGCATGACCACTGTTTCGCAGCCCTATCGAAAATGACATTTATTGGTTGCACTTAGTGGTTGGATAAAATCACGATTGTAGCAGGCGATTTAGTCGACCTATCAAGCTGGATATAAGTCATATTAATAAGCTGGATATAATTAAGTCGTATTAACAAGCTGGATATAAGTCGTATTAACAAGCTGGATATAAGTCGTATTAACATGCTGGATAGCGCTTCCACATACATAAATTTTGTCAGCCTCGATAGCTCAGCGGTGCAGACAGTCGACTGTACCTATTGATTGTTAAGCAACGCTGGGCGCGGTCAGTACTTGGATGGGTGACCGCTCGACCGTTGAAGGCTGACCGTGGTTCGGATTCCACGTAAAACTGTAGGTCCCTTCCCTTCCCTATATTACTAGGTGGTAGGGTTAAACCCGCCTGGGTTGGTACCACCGCACTGAATGAAACATAGGTCGAAACGGCTAAGTAAATAGTTTGTGTTTTCCGTCCAGTTCAGTGTAGCCGGCACGACCGAAGGGAAGCACTGACATGGCACCTAGTTCACCCGGTGTTATGGGCTGGCATCACGGATGTTGTAGGTGATGTAGCCAACCGTGTCAGTTCCCATAAAAAAAAATACATACCACACGCTGTATCTCGACATTCAGGATAAGCAGAGTAGTCAGTGCTGTGCTGCACTGCAAGTGCTCTTGTAAATTACAGCACAACACCGACCACGAAATTTAGCAAAAGTATTAGGTTATGATAACTATCAAGCAGCAATTAAGGCACGAAGACACACCTGCTACAAGACTATAGGTGGACGGACCGTGCCAAGGTGAGAGGTGGCTATCCCGTCGCCCTTAGTCACGTCATCTTGTCCTTATGCATTAGTCGCATTTTACGACATGCACGGGGAGAGATTCAATGGGGCTATTATTTTTAAGTGCCAAACCCACACGGTACGATAGCGCTTAACGTAATAGTCCGTAAATCTACCGGTCTGTTTTGCTGAGCGCGGTTTCTCGTAGTCAGGTGAATTTAGCTATTTCGTGTACATTTCATAGTGGTCCTTTACGCCCGCGGGCTGAGTGGGCTGTGGGCTGAGTTGACCAATGATTCGTCCCTCGGCGCAGCCAGAAATAGGTACTGTGTTCATAAAAAAAAATCAGAATCCATAAGCATGCAAACACATTTTCGTGATGTTGCAAATATTTTTACTCATCCGACTGTTTGTAAGTTTAGAAAAGTTTTAGTGCCGTACGCTTCTGACAAAATACGGTGGCAGATGTCAACGTTTTAATGCCTTTTAATATTAAAAGTTTTAGTGGCAAGTGCTTCTGACAAAATACGGTGGCAGATGTCAGTCAACGTTTTAATACCTTTTAATATTAAAAATTCTAGTGGCAGATGTCAACGTTTTAATACCTTTTAATATTAAAGGTTTTAGTGGCGAGTGCTCTGACAAATACCGTGGCAGATGTCAACGTTTTAATACCTTTTAATATTAAAAGTTTTAGTGGCAGATGTCAACGTTTTAATACCTTTTAATATTAAAAGTTTTAGTGGCAGATGTCAACGTTTTAATACCTTTTAATTTTAAAAGTTTTAGTGGCAGATGTCAACGTTTTAATACCTTTCAATATTAAAGGTCTTAGTGGCGAGTGCTCTGACAAATACGGTGGCAGATGTCAACGTTTTAATACCTTTTAATATTAAAAGTTTCAGTGGCAGATGTCAACGTTTTAATACCTTTTAATATTAAAAAGTTTAGTGGCAGATGTCAAAGTTTTAATACCTTTTAATATTAAAGGTTTTAGTGGCGAGTGCTCTGACAAATACCGTGGCAGATGTCAACGTTTTAATACCTTTTAATATTAAAAGGTTTAGTGGCAGATGTCAACGTTTTAATACCTTTTAATATTAAAGGTTTTAGTGGCGAGTGCTCTGACAAATACCGTGGCAGATGTCAACGTTTTAATACCTTTTAATATTAAAAGTAGTGAAGGTAACTTTGACTACTGCCACTAGTTTAGTGTTGTGTAGGCATGTAATAATTATTTTAATGTTATGTGCATTTCTTAATGTGCCCAAGTACACATACCATAATAAAATGTATGTTAAGACTTGTATAAATTTAGATAAACTAAAATAACCGTATGATTAATTTTGATTTACACTTTTGTTTAGGTTTTGTTTAAGGATTCCAGAGAATGTGCCTTAATATGGTTAGAATAAGATTATATAAATAAATTATAAATAAATTAAAAAAGAGTTTGTCAAAACAAAATTGTTATTTTTTTTGTTTGATTTTCAAACAAACAAATGAAATTAATACAATTATGATTATCTTAGTCATTTAATTTATAATTTTTATCAGTATGTACAAATTTAATATGAATAAATATTACTCCGTAGGATAATTAAATAAAAAAGCAGTTTCCTTCTTCATAGAAGGAATTTTGTTGGAAAATCTACTTAAATAGTGAGTAATTATATTAATAGTCCATATATTTAAGGGCGAACATTCTCTTAAAAATTCACTTGTTAATAGTCGTTGAATTTATTCGTCGGCATACATTTTAAATATATTTCAGATAATATGATTAAGTTTAATAAAAAACATGTATTATACAATATCTGTACTCATATTATCTATTGATATTAAATATAAAATAATAGTCAGGTAATAACAAACTGTATAATTATGTATTTTAAAAGCTATTCAACAAAAATATTATAAAAAAATCTTGTAATGTATTAGGCTTCAAGTGCCATTGTTTTTTTTTGTTGTAAAAAAAGGTTTTAGTATATAAAAAAAAATTACACAACGATTTAATATTTTAAGTTAGTTTAGTCAGTGTATTTAATTAATTGGTTTATTCATGAAAATGGACATTATAACATTAACATTAATTTTATGTACCTAGTTAGTTATGATAATTACAATAAATATGTTCTTATATTATTTGGCGTTTTATTATATTTTACGTGCGTGTGTAGTTTAGTAATTTTATTTTAATAATATTTTAAACGAACCATTTTATGGAACTATGGTTGGCTATGTTATGCACCTGACATTAGCTCATCAAAATGTATTCCTGCCGAAGTTTGATGCCATGTCACTTATCTCTGGTCCAACTTTCTTTAACGAACTGGATGGAAACACCAACTATTTGTTCATGAATACGCATTTCAACCGAGACCTTCACTCGGTAAGGTGAGCCAACCTATGTGATAGTAGTCGATATTGGACACCGGGTGGATAAGCTCAAGTGGCAGTGGACTGGGCACGTTGGCCGATGAGACGACGACCGTTGGCGTAACCATAACTGGCGGCCGTGGACAGGAAAACGGAGTGTGGGGCGACCACCCTCCAGGTGGGACGAGGACATCAAGTATGTCGGCGGAAAGCAGTGGTTCCATACCGCTGAAGGCCGGGAGGACTGGAGGAAAATTGGAGAGGCGTATGTCCAGCAGTGGACGCTTACACGCTCACTGACTGACTGAAGCTGAAATAAACAGAATAAACACATAGGTAGGTACTTAAGTTTAAATTAAACTATTAATTAAATATACATAAATTTACATTTTCAAACACATTACAGACTGCATTTTCAAGTTCTTCTTGACTTTTGAGAACCCATCGTTTCGCCCAATTTACCTGAGTTGTTGCGCTGCAAGAACTCAGGTAAATTGGGCGTTGCGGCAGCGCAACACTGACCACAACGTTTAGCAAAATATTAGGAAGAGAGAATTTATCAAGCAGCACGTAAGATACACACACACTCACTGACGCCAGTGGACAGGAAAACGGAGTGTGGGGAGACCACACGCCAGGTGGGACGACGACATCAAGTGCGTCGGCGGAAAGCAGCGGTTCCTTATCGCTGAAGGCCGGGAGAGGACTGGAGGAAAATTGGAGAGGCGTATGTCCAGCAGTGGACGCTTACACGCTGACTGACTGACGTACGATACGAAGGCAAGACCCAAAGCCTGTTTTATTGAACTTGATACGGTTGGCTCGGCTACATCACCTATTGCATTCGCGATGTTGCTATCCTGACCAATTCTGCACCTGTGTCCAGTCCATTGTAACCTGGTAAAGACAAGAAGGGAACTTGTTGTTGTTCTTTGATGTTCAGCCTGGGGGGAGGGGGGGTCATTCTTCGCACTGGGACCTCAAGACGGTCCGTTGTACGCTGGCGCCCTGGTAGTGCTACTCCAGCCACCCGAGCTCATGAAGTGGAGCACCCTTTTCGGTCGCTTCCACACTCCGTGGGCAGTTCCCACGTTCCCAAGAAACTGCAGTCGTTCTTCCGCCGCCACCGAGCACTGCAGAAGCACGTGGGTGTCTTGTTTCGTCTTCCAGCATGCAACCTCTGCATAGTAGGCTGTCGGGGACACCTATAATGAACAAGTGTCTGTTGAGTGGGCAGTGTCCTGTAAGAAGTCCCACCGCTATTCCGAGTTGACCCATGTAAATCTTTAGCAGGCGCTTCCTGAGTCGCAGTTTGTGAAGAAGGAAAGTTTTCTCTCAATATAACGTGATTACACCTTGTTCCAGGGTTAATATGTTGCATTAATAAATATTATCATTCAGTCGGCGTGTATGGATCCACTGCTGGACATACGCCTCTCAAATGGCTTACAAGTACAGTTTACGTACTTGCGCAGTTGTATTTCTATAGCAAAGGAAAATGGCGCATGTTCAAAACATTTTGCAAAGAATGTTACAAGTTACCTCTTCGTTTTCTTGTTTTTTGCGTTTGCGTTTTTTTTTTAATGGAAACTGACACGGTTGGCTACATCACCTACAGCATCCGTAATGTCAGCTCATAACACCGGGTGAACAAGTTGCCATGTCAGTGCTTCCCTTCGATCGTGCCGGTTACACAGAACTGGACGGAAAATACAAACTATTTACATAGCCGTTTCGACCGACGTTTCATTCCGTGCGGTGGTATAACCCGGGCGGGTTGAACCCTACCACCGAGTAAGGTAGGAAGGGGAGGGACCTACAGTTTTACGTAGAATCCGAACCACGTTCAGCCTCCAACGGTCGAGCGGTCACCCATCCAAGTACTGACCGCGCCCAGCGTTGCTTAACAATCAATAGCAACAGTCGACTGTCTGCACCACTGAGCTATCGAGGCTGACGGCGTCGAATGGCGTTTATTTCATGGAACCTGACCTGGTTCGCGACATCACTTAAGGACTATTAGGATTCATAAATGCAAAACAAATATTTATACCAAATCAGAATTATCTACTCACGTTTTTTTTATTTATGTAGTCCGGTATGGGTCGCTGAGTCAGAAGGGCCAAAGCACATGCTCTGACCACCCAATATCACCCCCGAAAAGGTAGGTGCCATAGCGGAGACTTACCTGGATTGCTGGCTATAATGGACTAGAGGAGAACACAGACGTGGTTGCTATGCGGCCATTTTACTTTGTATTAACCCAGACGGCTTCAATTTGAGTCTACCATCTAGAAAGGGGCAAGGGATGGGACCTACAGTCTTACACCGTTTCCGAAAGGTGAAACAGCAGGTGCAGGTGTTCGGATTCGAACATCGGACCTCTCGCATGAGAAGCCGCTGCCCAAACCACTCGGCCACGCGCCGCTCGTTGTCGCTATAAAATCGATTTCTTTTATACGAGGGAGCATTATGAATAAATACATACGCAAAATGAATGACAGGTCTAGAAAGTTGAATTTTATGATAAATTCAAACAGGATGTGTTGCCGAATGAAGATTTTCGCGTGAGAGCAAACTTTATAGTTTAGCGTTGTTCCCTATACATATTGTGTATTTTTTTTATGGAGACTAACACGGTTAGCTACATCACCTACAACATCCGTGATGTCGGCGCATAACACTTTGGTGAACTAGGTGCAATGCCGGTGCTTCGCTTCGGTCGTGCCGGCTACACTGAACTGGACTAAAACACGAACTGCTTACATAGCCGTTTCGACCGACTTTTCATTCAGTGCGGCGGTACCAACCCGGGCGGGTTAATCCCTATTACCTCGTAAGAAGGAAACGCTGGCTGGAATAAATTTCTTCAAGAGATATGTCATTCATTAATGAAAGGATTCGTTGTGGTATTTTTATTGTAAAAGATTTTGTGGAGCAATAAAAAATTTTCTATCTATTAAAAATATCCAACCTCTCCATACATTTTAAACGAAATATCAACTTTATATTGATAAGAACCACTTACCACGGATGTATACCAATCGGTTCTGCAGATCTGTCTGTCCTCTACAGAACTGGTTAACTATGGAACGCTCTCCCTGTCCACATATTTACCCCCAAGTATAGTCTCGGGTCCTTCAAGAGAGGCGTGAATAGGCACCTGTCAGGCCGGCATGGCATTCGCAACCCCCGCGTGCGACCGAATGTCCACGGACGACGTTAGACACCTTATGGGTGGCTCGGCGCCACATGTCGGGCTTTCTATAAAAAAAATGGGTGCAACCTAACGGAAAATCATCTCCAAGGCTTCCATATGAAAAGACAGTGTAAGACTGAATTTGAATTGGTTTCATCGTGAGATCGCTTCCAACTACATTCGCAAACGTTTGAAGCCGTGTTGCGCTCGCCGCTCGGGTTTCCTCTGGCGTTCAACTCTTCTACTCGTAGCGTAGCTTAGGTTGTGCGTTAAATAAATATGTGATTTGAGCGAACGCTAAGAGATGGCGCTGCGTGCTTTTATCTTACAAATAATTTATGTTAGAGATAGAACTAGCACGAAAATAGAGATCGAATATTTATTATGAGTATAAAAATATATACAGGCTGTATCCGGATAGGTTTTCGAAACTTCAGGGTTTGAAAGGGGCCCATATTTGAAGTCGAAAAGCTCTGAAACTTTTTCCCAGATTCGATCATTTTACAGTACTTTTTGGTGAAATTCTATTCTTCAAGATTTGGCGGATGGTTAACGTCCGCCTTTATTAAATAAAAAATAAATTCTAACTCATGAATAAAAATGAGTAGGTTGCATACATAACTAGTATAATTGAACTGTGTGTAAGTAAATTCCAAACACTGAAAGTTCAATGACTTCAAAAGAAAAAGAGGACTGAATTACTTCACTGAACTCTCCAGTCTCACTGTCCATCGAGTTTTTATTACAATTTCCAACTTTTGTATGACAAAAAAAAAACAACGGAATTTCGATTTGAGTGATAAGGATTTTTTTCTTCTATTAATGAGTACTTTCTATTCCTGAAGTTTCTCAAACATATCCTGATACACTCTGTATATAAACAAATTTAATTAAAAATACTTACATAGAATACATACATACATAACACACGCTGTATCCCGACAATCAGGGTAAGCAGAGTAATCGGCGTTGTGCTGCAAGCACCCTGTCGCCCTTTAGCGCAGTATCTTGTCCTTATCCCTTAGTCGCCTCTTACGACATGCACGGGGAGAGATGCAGTGGGGCTATTCTTTTTAAGTACCGGCCCCACACGGTACTACTTTCGTTGAAAATACTTTCGTTGTTATAAAACACATAGGTACCTACGTAGCCTCGAATAAAATTAAGTTTTTATCTAAACGCTCTTCTCATATTATTGTTCCAAGTGAGCGCTTCTCGAGAGTTCTGCGACAAATGGTTCGCGAGCACGCGCGAACAGACGAACATGATAGTGCCATCGGAGAAATATGTGATTGTGTGAGGGATAGTACCGCACATCTTACTGGACATCGCCTCGGCAGCTCAGTGGTGCGGTCGGTCGACTGTTGTTAGTTAAGCGCACCTGGGCGCGGTCAGTACAAGCATGTGTGGCCGCTCGACCGTTGGAGGCTGACCGTTGTTCGGATTCCACGTTATACTGTAGGTCCCTTCCCTTTTTACCTTACTAGGTGGTAGGGTTAATTCCGCTCGGGTTGGTACCACCGCACTGAATGAAACGTCGGTCGAAACGGCTATGTAAATAGTTCGTGTTTTCCGTCCAGTCAAGTGTAGCCGGCATGCAATGATGGGAAGCACTGGCATTGCACCTAGTTCACCCGGTGTTATGGGCTGATATCACGGATGTTTTAGGCGATGTAGCCAACCGTGTCAGTTTCCATAAAAATTAAAATATAATAAAAAAAGATGGCCGCATAGCAGCCTCGGCTGTATCCACCTCTAGTCTAGTATAGCCAGCGATCCGAGGGGAAATCTCCGGTCTGGCATCTTCTCGGAGTTGATAAGGACTGGTTAGGAAATAGTATTGATTAAATTGCTGTTCAATAAATGATATAATTAAATAAAACTTATTTTAGTTCAAAATGTACTCGCCACTGAGGAAAGCGGTGATTTCGTACCGATGAAGGGCGGGAGGACTGTAGGAAAATTGGAGAGGCGCATGTTCAGCAGTGGACGCATACACGCTGTCCGATTAGATGGCATGTCCTAATTAAGAGGGGGGAGGGGGGGGGGGGGGGGGGTACTAGAAAAAAGCACTTTGTATTTCCCTAACCATATCCAAAAATGTTTCATTGAGCTTAGAATCAATAAGACTAAGAATCATATAAATAAATTCAAACGCTTACAGAATAAATGGTTTTTCATTGAACTATCTTTGAACAAAAACGGCTTTTTGGGCCGTTGCCGTGCGCGAGCGTTTTTTGTATGGACGTATTTGTAACGAAATTAGCAAATGCATTTTCGAACGTTTTTACCACTTTTCACCCTCTTATTTTTCAGAAAATTTACCAGATTATATTACAATAATCTATCATACATTATAGCTTGAATCTTTACCTAACTATAAGCATATAAATTATAGTTATATCTATTGAAATATGGCTATAGTTAGGATAGTATGATGTGATGTTTTGCCTAGTACCCCCCCTTAACAAATCAGCATTCAATTGTTTCCTTTTAACACAAGTGACGGCAAACGAAGAAGTTCAACTAGAATGCGACAAAAGAACATTGCTTCCACATTTTCCCAATCAGCGCTGCGAAATGCATTAGAACACGGCTGCCGCGCCGCCGCCGCCGCGCCGGGGCATTAGAAACGGAGATATATCAGCTAGAACTCGTAAAGACTTGCCATCTGTCCGTGCGTTACCCGCAACGTACATTTCTCCATTCGCACTAGACTATAACGGCACGGCAACGACCACGGCACGGCAACGACCACGGCACTTCATCAGCGCAGCCAGTACATTACATTATGTATGAAATGCCGTGATAGCCATTATCGACGGTTTCTATAATAATAACATTCTTTGTTTCGCTTTCATGTTATGGTTTATGTATTGTAAGCGGCGGGTGGCCGAGTGGTTTGGGCATCGGCTTCTCATGCGAGGGGTCCGACGTTCGAATCCGGCCGCCGTGAACCAATGAGTTTTTTTCTGACGAAAAAAATTTACGTGCATACCTACACGTTCTGCTTCACCGTTCGGAACCGGTGTAAAATTGTAGGTCCCTTCCCTTGCCCCTTACTAGGTGGTAGGTAGATTGTAGCCAACTGGGTTGATACCACCGTACTGGATGTAAGATGGCCGCATAGCAGCCGCAAAAAAGTCTCCGGTATGGCACCTACCTTCTCGGAGGTGATATTGGCTGGTTAGAGCATGTGCTTCGTACCGTGTGGGGCCGGTACTTTAAAAGAATAGCCCCACTGCATCTCTCCCCGTGCATGTCGTAAAAGGCGACTAAGGGATGTGACTCCCTTCTTATATAACTAGGTGGTAGGGTTTAACCCTCCCGGGTTGGTACCACCGCACTGAATGAAAGGTCGGTCGAAACGGCTATGTAAATAGTTTGTGTTTTCCGTCCAGTTTAGTGTAGCCGGCACGACTGAAGGGAAGCGCTGACGTGGCACCAAGTTCAACCCGGTGTTATGGGCTGACATCACGGATGTTGTAGGTGATGTAGCCAACCGTGTCAGTTTCAATAAAAAAAAAAAAAAAAAAAATTTGCTTTGGCCCCTCCGACTCAGCCACCCATACCGGATTACATAAAAAAAAAAAAAAATCCAGGGAAGTGTCCGGTATGACACCTACCTTCTCGGCGGTGATATTGGCAGCATGTGCTTTGGCACCTCCAACGCAGTCACCCATATCGGATTACATAAAAAAAATAAAATAATTATGTATATGTTTAATTTTATTTGGTCTCGGGTAGAACAGGGAACATCCTTTTTTTGTTCATGTAATTATGAATGGGTGTTAATCAGAGGGTCATGCTCTCCTACCAGCCATTGCAATATCACCTCCGAATGTGTCATACCGGAGACCTCTCTTTGGATTTCTGGCTATACTGGACTAGAGATGAACACAGCCGATGCTGCTATGCGGCCATCTGAAATGCAGTATGATGGCACCGACCCAGTCGGTTACAATTTGACCCTTCCCCTAGTAAGGGCAAGGGAATATTTGTCAAGCAAGTTTGTCTTCCCTTCTACCGTGCCGTGATTGTGACGTACGCCATGCCGTGATCGTGACGACGGTCGCCGTCGCTGTGCCGTGATCGTGACGTTACGATCGCCGTCACCGTGCCGTGATCGTGACGTTAAGGTCGCCGTCGCCGTGCCGTTATCGTCCAGTCCGCTAGCAGCCACACTACGCAAGCTCGGCAGTAGCGCCGGCGGCGTGGCGCGGCGTCCGCCAGGGCAGTATTTCACACAGCTGGACGAGGTAGACTGACCGATGTCTGATGAACGCTTGAAATTATTTCTCCTTTTGTTAAAGAGCTCTAAAAATCAAATCAAATCAAAAAACGTTTATTGCACATAATTGTTGTACAGAAGGTAGCACTTAATGCCTATGGCATTTTCCACCAGCCTACCCTTATTTACATATAGAACCAGGGTAGGTGCAACAAGACAAGGTAAACAAAAACAAAGTCTTATAAAATAGAAAATAGAAGGACAAATAGTATATATCTATATATATAATGCATATAATACACATATATTATTCATAATAAATAATAAACATATATAAACATATACAAAATAAAACTCAGACATTACACAACACATTATGAATTTGCTCAGAAACTAGGGATACGGAAGTAGGAGATGAGAAAAATGATAGAGATTAATGTAATTTTACACACACACACGCTGTAACCAGCTTTACCACGCGCTGTAACCTGACAATCTGCTCTGTCGAACTAGCATCCCTTATTCCCTGCCACCCGCCCTATCTCCGCATCACTCGTCGCAGAGACACTCAGCCAGCACCCTTTTGTTGTTGACATTGGGCTTTTGAGAACCCACCGGTTCTCTAAATCGTTTATTTGTCACACCGCTAGGGTGTGGAACTGTCTTCCGGTGGGCTTTTAAAGTGGGCTTATCGCTTATCTGGACTGGTACTAAAATTTCCTCTATAATTGTATTTATCACCCGAAGAAGTGTGCCCCTTGTAGTTCTCCCCCCAGGCTCCTGCCTCGAGCGTGAATCCTTGTTCAGTGGGGTCTACAGTTATAACTAAACTACAGAAATATGTACGTCCAGTGTTCAAGCAAGCTCCACCAAGCTAGAGAGTAATTCCGCTACTGTCCTCATCCTACTCTCCTCAGTTGACCACGGTCCGCGCCGCGCCGCGCACGCGCCTCCACGCACCCTGTACCTTCCTCATTCAAAACTTTAAATTTAGAACAAACCCTCAAGGACTCACGGACATAGAACAACAAAGACAGCTGTCAACGTTGCATTCAAAATGTAAACAAGTGAACATGTTCCAATTTTGAATTTTCAAAGTGCGAATGTTTGAGTGAAATTTTCGGACGTTCAATGAATTTGCATGATATCATAATTTCGATGCTGGCATTTTGGTGATTTACTTTAATTATTTTATTGGTGAAATTTTTATAAAAAATCGATCAGTGAACTTGCTTTTACTTTTATAAAACGATTTATTGTTTTATTATCAATACAAAAAACTCTAAGGGGAAAAAAAGAATAAACATTAAACTTTTTAAGTGAACATTAAACTCTAAATACCATGCAATAACTGTCTAACATTTGAAGGTTGCATAATGTGTTTGCATAAAACCGGAAGTTTGGCGTGCATAACTGTTTCTGATCTCGAATAACCGTGTACATACCAGTCCAGTGGTTTACGAGTGTTCAATAACATACTTGAACCTTATTCAGACCTCGTTTTTATTGACTTTTTATTTTATTTCATCGCTGTTTCTTTGGAATGCTCCAGGGCTGACTGCGATTTATGGTGAGTCAAAAAAATATCAGTTTGTTTTTTAACCCAATAAATAAATTAGACAAGTCAAACATAATTTAATTTTCAACAATGGAGAAGAAAATCTGCCTGCAGTCAATGTTTTTTTTTAGTAATTTTTATTATGGGAAGCCCGACATGGCGCGCGCCAGACTAACGCAGGGGTGTAGTCCCAGGCTGCGAATACCATTTCGGCCGGCTAGGTGCACCTTCACATAATTTTTGAAGGATCCCAGACTGTACATTAGAGGAAAGGTGTAGGTGGGAGTGCATTCAAATTTGTTTCCTTCATAATTTCAGTACACTACATTACGGAAAAACTAAATTGAATGGAAAACTCTTCTGCATACAGATACTGCAAATTATTGTTACAAAAAATGCCTTGAGACAGTGCTATATGATGGACGCAGGAGAGAGAAAATCGAGCGAAAAACTCATTTTTTTGTGGTTACGTAAATAAAAGCTCAAATATTAGCTCAAATATTTGAATTTTTTTTTCACGTTTCTGAGATGCCTAGTAATTTCGATGATGTACACAAAACCATTACTACAATCTATTTTTTTAGTACATATTATTAATAAAATAAAATAAATCGGAATTTAGATAGATAGATAATAATAGATAATAGTTCTTTATTTCTTAAAATGTAAGTAGGCAGAATATTAACAATAACACAATGTAGGTACAAACATCTTAAGAAAACGGTCTAGGCGCAGCGTCTGACAGCCAGCTTGCGCCAGTTGTCGCTGAATTTAAGCCTAGCCGGTTGACATAGTGATTCATTCAGTTCACAAGTGGAAAAACTGAGAACACAAAACCAAATCAATACAATGATACAACAACTAAAATATACAACTAATACAAAATAAACTAGCACAATTTCAACTTCAATAAACTTAAACTTAAGAGCTACAGAGCTACTACTAAAGAACACTTATATAAAGCAGGCTATACTGCTATTAGGTACCTACTCCAAAATTAAATAAATATATATATATATATATATATAGCGTAGATAAGATAAGGAGTATAATAAATATATTAATTAGTATATATATATTAAAGCAAATTACTGGGGAGATTACCATGTAGGTTTAATTTTCTGATTTTCTAACAAATACTGTTTAAGGTGTGTCTTCAATTCGTGTATGGTAGTTTAGGATTACTTACACAACTTTTTTTTTCAGCTCCTGGAATCACTAAATATTATTAACACTGTACTATTAACACTGGACTCACTAAATAAATACATATTTAAAAAAAAAAAGATTTTTTGGGGCAAACATTCCCAAACAAAAATAAAAAATACATTACACATCGAATAACAAATTCTATAACTAGGTTTTTCATACAACATTCCTACATATCGTTCTACTACGAGCTTGTACATTCATACTCAAATTATTATGTATATAATATATGTTGTTATCTACCATGCTTGGTTCGGATAAGCCATAAGTTATTTAAATCAGAATATTTGGAAGGATATCGGCAGAAGCGATAAAAATAACTGTTTTAATCGTCGCGCACACAGTATACTTGGCCGAAAAAGAGATTTACATACATAATCGCGAAACGCTCGAACGAAAGCGGGCGGTCGACGCAGCCTTGGAGTCAGACTCTTAATGTCAAGGTGCCAGGTTCAAATCCGGCCGACGTGAACCAATCGGATTTTCTGATTAAAACCTACACCTGATGCTTCACCATTGCCATTGTAAAAACTGTAGGTCCCTTCAGTTTGCCTCTTAGCCTAGGTAGGCTCAAATTGTTAATTGATACCACCGCCGCCGTATTGGGCGACGCGACGGATAATCTCAAAGTAGCTCCGGCTGTGTTTTTCTCTGCAGAGGAATGCAGAGGAAAGTCTTTTTTTTATGGAAACTGACACAGTAGGCTACATCACCTACAACATCCGTGATGTCAGCCCATAACACCGGATGAACTAGGTGCCATGTCAGTGCTTCCCTTCGGTCGTGCCGGCTACACTGAACTGGACGGAAAACTATTTACATAGCCGTTTCGACCGACGCGACGTTTCATTCAGTGCGGTGGTCCAACCCGGGCGGGTTGAACCCTACCACCTGGTAAGGTAAGAAGGGAAGGGAAGGGACCTATAGTTTTACGTGGAATCCGAACCACGGTCAGCCTCGAACGGTCGAGCGGTCACCCATCCAAGTACTGACCGGCCCAGCGTTGCTTAACAATCAATAGCGACAGTCGACTGTTTGCACCACTGAGCTATCGAGGCTGAGTCTCTGGCTCAAGCCGGAGTTCCAGGCTCGAATCCTGGTCGAGACTGGTATTTTTTTTATTTAATCACGGCTTTGCATCTATCTAGTGAAAGAAATATAAAGCGGGTACGAGCTTAGTAGAGCGGTGCGTTGGGGTTGCGCAGCGAAGACAGCAAAGCACTCCACTCGTCCTGTGAGAAGTACTCCTGTGACACGACGGCGTCACGACGGCGCCTGCACCACTCTTGCACTGGAGATTACTTTCACCAGTGAATGCTTAATATTTTTGTTCTCTATCTTGAAAGAAACTCGGATTGACGATGCAGTGAAATCATTTATTCCACGTTATAAATTGAGTTTACATGTTGAGATTTAGAACTCTAGGGCCGAACTGCCCATTACAAAGCAAAACAATCACAAGAACAAAACAGGATTACATTCCAAACAAACACATTTTAATTTTTCAAAAGCATAGATTGTCTCTATGGCCAAAAGTATAAAATGTTGCGCTGGCAAACTGCCAATTTTATGGAAACTGATAGGGTTGGCTGCCCTGCCAACCTACAACATCTGTGACGGCAGCCCATAACACTGTGTGAACTAGGTGCCATGTCAGTGCCTCCCTTCATTTCATGTCGGCTACACTAAACTGGACGGAAAACACGAACTACTCGTATGTACATAGCCGTTTCAACCGACGTTTCATTCAGTGCGGTGGTACCAACCCGGACGAGATAACCCTACCACCTAGTAAGGTAAGAAAAGAAGGGACCTACAGTTTTACGTAGAATCCGAACCACGGTCAGCCTCTAACGGTCGAGCGGTCACCCATCCAAGTACTGACAGCGCCCAGATGTGCTTAACAACAGTCAACCGACCGCACCAATGAGCTACCGAATACGAGAATTTCGATTTTGATTTTTTTATTGAAAACTACGAATTGAAACAAAAAAGTGAAAAGATATCTATATTTATCTATGTCGAGATCCACGATCAATGCATAAAATAGTTTTTTTCCAAAACCTTGCTTTGGTCACATTCGGTCATCTTCATTCAGAGGCATTTTCATATTTTTTTTTTCTATAGTGCGAATTTAATCAAACCGTGTTTTCAAAAAGCTACCGATCAGGCCTGATAGAAGAAATTTTACATGTATTAAAACTGAATATGTCATGTGGGTAAAATTGATGGTAAATCTCACAAAAAGAGCCAAATTTCACATTGCATGCAGCCTTAATGCCCTTACACGAGTATATTCGCGTTAGTTTCTAGTTAGTACTTTGAGCTTAAATACCTAAAAAAATCTAATACTATTTATATAATATTCGGATTTTAGATAGATTAGCGGTTCATTTTTATTTTAGGGTTATAATTTCTAACCTTTCATGTCAAATGCTTCGATTCACTCGAGCACCAAAAATTATAGTGTTTTAGACATAATCGTCGAATTTTCACAGAATCGGTTATTTCTTTAAATTATCGTGTTCACAAACATTATTACTTGGCACTGTGTGGGGCCGGTACTTAATAAGAATAGCCCCACTGCATCTCTCCCCGTGCATGTCGTAAAAGGCGACTAAGGGATAAGGACAAGATGCCGCGCATAAGGGCGACAGGCAGGCCACCTCTCACCTTGGCACGGTACTTCCACCGAGCCATGCAGCAGGTGGGCCTTCATGCCTTAATTGCTGCTTAATCTGAGTTATCTTGTCCGAATACTTTGCTAAACTCGGTGGTCTACTACCACATAACAATTCGTGTATGGTAGTTTAGGATTACTTACACAACTTTTTTTTTCAGCTCCTGGAATCACTAAATATTATTAACACTGTACTATTAACACTGGACTCACTAAATAAATACATATTTAAAAAAAAAAAGATTTTTTGGGGCAAACATTCCCAAACAAAAATAAAAAATACATTACACATCGAATAACAAATTCTATAACTAGGTTTTTCATACAACATTCCTACATATCGTTCTACTACGAGCTTGTACATTCATACTCAAATTATTATGTATATAATATATGTTGTTATCTACCATGCTTGGTTCGGATAAGCCATAAGTTATTTAAATCAGAATATTTGGAAGGATATCGGCAGAAGCGACAAAAATAACTGTTTTAATCGTCGCGCACACAGTATACGCCGAAAAAGAGATTTACATACATAATCGCGAATCGCTCGAACGAAAGCGGGCGGTCGACGCGGCCTTGGAGTCAGACTCTTAATGTCAAGGTGCCAGGTTCAAATCCGACCGACGTGAACCAATCGTATTTTCTGATTAAAACCTACACCTGATGCTTCACCATTACCGATGTAAAACTGTAGGTCCCTTCAGTTTGCCTCTTAGCCTAGGTAGGCTCAAATTGTTAATTGATACCACCGCCGCCGTATTGGGCGACGCGACGGATAATCTCAAAGTAGCTCCGGCTGTGTTTTTCTCTGCAGAGGAATGCAGAGGAAAGTCTTTTTTATGGAAACTGACACAGTAGGCTACATCACCTACAACATCCGTGATGTCAGCCCATAACACCGGGTGAACTAGGTGCCATGTCAGTGCTTCCCTTCGGTCGTGCCGGCTACACTGAACTGGACGGAAAACTATTTACATAGCCGTTTCGACCGACGCGACGTTTAATTCAGTGCGGTGGTACCAACCCGGGCGGGTTGAACCCTACCACCTGGTACGGTAAGAAGGGAAGGGAAGGGACCTATAGTTTTACGTGGAATCCGAACCACGGTCAGCCTCGAACGGTCGAGCGGTCACCCATCCAAGTACTGACCGGCCCAGCGTTGCTTAACAATCAATAGCGACAGTCGACTGTTTGCACCACTGAGCTATCGAGGCTGAGTCTCTGGCTCAAGCCGGAGTTCCAGGCTCGAATCCTGGTCGAGACTGGTATTTTTTTTATTTAATCACGGCTTTGCATCTATCTAGTGAAAGAAATATAAAGCGGGTACGAGCTTAGTAGAGCGGTGCGTTGGGGTTGCGCAGCGAAGACAGCAAAGCACTCCACTCGTCCTGTGAGAAGTACTCCTGTGACACGACGGCGTCACGACGGCGCCTGCACCACTCTTGCACTGGAGATTACTTTCACCAGTGAATGCTTAATATTTTTGTTCTCTATCTTGAAAGAAACTCGGATTGACGATGCAGTGAAATCATTTATTCCACGTTATAAATTGAGTTTACATGTTGAGATTTAGAACTCTAGGGCCGAACTGCCCATTACAAAGCAAAACAATCACAAGAACAAAACAGGATTACATTCCAAACAAACACATTTTAATTTTTCAAAAGCATAGATTGTCTCTATGGCCAAAAGTATAAAATGTTGCGCTGGCAAACTGCCAGTGCATTACTAACATATAAAAAAATGTAATAATTAAAACTGGCCAATTACGTGGTGGTACGGAACTCACGGTGTATACGAGCCAGACTCGCACTTGGCAGATTTTTAGGGTTCCTTATCCGGTACGGGACCCTATTACTAAGCCTGCGCCGTCTGTCTGTCTGTCCGCCCGTCCGCCTGTCTGTCCGTCCGTCTGTCCGAGGGCTGTATCTCTTGAACCGTAATAGCTAGCCCGTTGAAATGTTAACAGAATATGTGTTATTGTGGCCGATATAACAACAAATAATAAAAATAAGAAAAAGTAAAAAATTCACGGGGGTTCCCATAGAAGAAACCAAAAAGTGTATGCGCGCGCGCCATCTACCGAATAGATTATGAAGCATTTTAACTAATCATGACGTTTAACTAATAAGAAGCATTTCATAACACGCCATCTAGATGGCGTGAGTGGCGCTAGCCATGACATGGCGATACGGGACCCTCAGTGTGCGAGTTCGACTCGCGCTTGACCTGTTTTTTTCAAAAAGTTCTACATATGTAGCTGGCACGACCAAAAATAATTATTGAAATTACGCCTGCCACCTAGCCAACAAGGGAAAGAACTTATAGTATTATACATGACTAGCGCTTGCCCGCGGCTTCGCTCGCGTGAAATTCGTATTTAAAAAGAAGAAAGTAAGTAAGCCCGCTACCGTACGTTTATTTCGGCGCGGCGAACATTTCGGTTTGTATGAGAGCCACACCTTAGCGTAACCGGAACTGCATTTTTAGCCTATTGTGTGTCGCGGATAGTCAAATGTGTGTGTACTAAGTTTCGTCAAATTCAGATGATCGGTTTAAGAGTTATGGAGGAACATACATGCATACAGATAAGATTTCTAAAAATCGTCAATTTAGTTTTAGTATCATACATAGAGTCTACAAACTCAGTATCTCATAAAACAAACATACTCCATGACCATCCCTTACAGATTTATTATTAGTATTAATTAATAACAAACTAAGCATTTTAAATAAAATATTTAATTACCAAGGAAACCATTTGTTCTGGTCCATATTCCTTTCCTCCATAACCAAATTCCTTTGTTCTGAATTCACATAGATTAATTCGCAGAGCAATCAAAATATTCGATATACACTCAATTACAATGTCATTATTGAGGAAATGCGATCGAGGACAGATGCCAGCATAGAAACTCTTTCTTAATCTCACAAGTTGGCTAAAAAACTATAGTTTTAAAACCTTTGGAACATTTTTAGAACCCTGTCAAACTCATTGGCTTGCTATAATGATCCATTGAGCCGTCTACGAGGCGAGCATGCGCGCGTGTGAAATAGTTTTAAGTGTGTGTAAATTTTCGTAGAGTCGAGTCCGTAATAAAAGTGTCTATTACTTTTTACGTTTCACATGGACGTACCACGCGAGTAGTAGACATTTAGATACGAGTAGACTCGATGACAGAGACCTGATCGACGAGGTGACGACGTGTCTAATTATGTATAATTAATTTTATTTTTATTATTAGAAAAGTTGAAAGCTATGTTATAAGCGCAGTAATAACTCAAAGCTCAACGCAAAATTTCCCACTCAAAGCGAAATGTAGTTTTTTTTTATATTAATAATAAAGAAAGAAAATTGTTATTGTTCATACATAATAAAGTACTTTCAAATGATCCCTTTTTCCCAAAATAGGATTCCCTGAGCTCTGGGAAACAGGGTCTCACTCAGGGTAAATAAATCAATAATTATACAATTCGACAAATCAATAACTACGTTTCACTTCAATACAAACTGTTCAATGAATATCCATATCTGCATTATCGGTAATTAAAGTTAACATAATTTTCTATTTTTCATAAAAAAATCAACGAATTATTTCCGAATTTTAATTTACTATAACAGACTGTTATTTTAAGGTTGGCTTTAAGGCTCCATACAAAGTAAGCTAGCACGGATTTTATTTTATGGAAACTGATAGGGTTGGCTGCCCTGCCAACCTACAACATCTGTGACGGCAGCCCATAACACTGTGTGAACTAGGTGCCATGTCAGTGCCTCCCTTCATTTCATGTCGGCTACACTAAACTGGACGGAAAACACGAACTACTCGTATGTACATAGCCGTTTCAACCGACGTTTCATTCAGTGCGGTGGTACCAACCCGGACGAGATAACCCTACCACCTAGTAAGGTAAGAAAAGAAGGGACCTACAGTTTTACGTAGAATCCGAACCACGGTCAGCCTCTAACGGTCGAGCGGTCACCCATCCAAGTACTGACAGCGCCCAGATGTGCTTAACAACAGTCAACCGACCGCACCAATGAGCTACCGAATACGAGAATTTCGATTTTGATTTTTTTATTGAAAACTACGAATTGAAACAAAAAAGTGAAAAGATATCTATATTTATCTATGTCGAGATCCACGATCAATGCATAAAATAGTTTTTTTCCAAAACCTTGCTTTGGTCACATTCGGTCATCTTCATTCAGAGGCATTTTCATATTTTTTTTTTCTATAGTGCGAATTTAATCAAACCGTGTTTTCAAAAAGCTACCGATCAGGCCTGATAGAAGAAATTTTACATGTATTAAAACTGAATATGTCATGTGGGTAAAATTGATGGTAAATCTCACAAAAAGAGCCAAATTTCACATTGCATGCAGCCTTAATGCCCTTACACGAGTATATTCGCGTTAGTTTCTAGTTAGTACTTTGAGCTTAAATACCTAAAAAAATCTAATACTATTTATATAATATTCGGATTTTAGATAGATTAGCGGTTCATTTTTATTTTAGGGTTATAATTTCTAACCTTTCATGTCAAATGCTTCGATTCACTCGAGCACCAAAAATTATAGTGTTTTAGACATAATCGTCGAATTTTCACAGAATCGGTTATTTCTTTAAATTATCGTGTTCACAAACATTATTACTTGGCACTGTGTGGGGCCGGTACTTAATAAGAATAGCCCCACTGCATCTCTCCCCGTGCATGTCGTAAAAGGCGACTAAGGGATAAGGACAAGATGCCGCGCATAAGGGCGACAGGCAGGCCACCTCTCACCTTGGCACGGTACTTCCACCGAGCCATGCAGCAGGTGGGCCTTCATGCCTTAATTGCTGCTTAATCTGAGTTATCTTGTCCGAATACTTTGCTAAACTCGGTGGTCTACTACCACATAATACTTAGTAGGTACTCTACTACGCTTATAGTATGTCCATGACACGAACATGACTGTTGCGAAGCTTAGTACAGTTGAGTTTCGAGTAAACAAGAAATATAGCACTTGGACGTCCTAGATTTGATACCCAACCAACACGTAGCCTTGTTTTTATGTAATAAATAGTTACTTCCTCAATCTATCGGCAGACATTTAAAAACATAAAGTGACTCGATAGAAACATAAGGAGAGTGTGAGAGAAAGACTGTATGAAAATTGGAGAGGCGTATATCCAGGAGTAGACGCATACACTCTGACTGACTGATATGCCTGGGATTGTGGTAAGGTAAATGTGAAATTAAATGAAAAAAGAAAAGATTTTGTTTAGTTTGAAATTTTAGATACAATTTTATTATATTAGTTAATTATAAAAAGAAGAATAATTTATTATATAAGTACCAAGGGTAATTTTTTGCAAATAAAAGAAATTCAATGAAACAAAAAGTCTTATATGTATTTACTTATATAACATACAAATAAATGCAGTCATTCCATACATACTTACATGTTCATATGTACACACATATTTATATATAAACAAATATATAATACATACATAATGCAGTTTTTACAACAACAACAATAAGACAAACGGAGACAATTAGGAGTTTGACAATACATAATGTGGAAAACGGAATTTTAAAATGTTGTGGGAAGCAGAATACTGAGATCTGTGTCTCTAATATACTGGAATTGGAAAATAATACTTTAATTCGTTTATTGCGCTTTATTATTTTTTATGCAACCACATTTTGATAATTGTTTTAATGGAAACTGACAATTTTGGCTACATCACCTACAACATCTGTGATGTCAGCCCATAACACCGGGTGAACTAGGTGCAATGTCAGCGCTTCCGTTCATTTCATGTCGGCTACACTGAAGTGGACGGAAAAGACGAACTATTTACATAGCCGTTTCGACCGACGTTTCGTTCAGTGCGGTGGTACCAATCCGGGCGGGTTGAACCCTACCACCGAGTAAGATAAGAAGGGAAGGGACCTACCCACAGTTTAATGTGAAATCCGAACCACGGTCAGCCTCCAACGGTCGAGCGGTCACCCATCCAAGTACTGACTGCAGTTGACTGACCGCACCACTGAGCTACCGAGGCTGACAAATATAATATGACGATTAATTAGAAACACAAATATTGAGTAGAAAATTCGATACAAGTTTAAGAAACCTATCTATGTAGGAAAGCATATATTTTGATATACTCTAAACATATTTTGATTTGATACAAAATAAAACCGTTTACTCTATGCCAAGTCATCGTTCGATGACGTTAGTATGGAAGCCGAAGCGTGCAGTGTGCTCTTAAGGGGTCTTAAGCGTGAGTGGAGCAGCGAAGACCAGTTACCAACTTTCTACTTCGAATCTAGATGCAGCTGTGATGCAGAATTAATAGCACAGGCTAGTGCGTTGGCTAACTGCACTTGAGTGCAGTCAATATAGAGAATGGGTTGAGTTTAATTTTATAGGTGAACTAGCTGTGTCCGCGGCTCCGTCCGCTCTCATATTTCACTTCACTGCTAACCTCATAAGCCATTTAGCGTGATAGTAAGTAGCCTATAGTTGATGGGAAGAATCAAGCTATCCGTAGAATTTTGTTTTATTAAAATCGGTTCAGTGGTTCTCGAGTTATAAGCGGACAGACAGACACACATACAGACAGACAGAAAGCAGACGTTGGGTTTTATTAAAGGTAAGGATGCGCGGCGGGTGGCCGAGTGGTTTGGGCATCCGCTTCTCATGGAAGAGGTCCGAGGTTCGAATCCGATCGGCATGTACCAATGAGTTCTGACGAAAAAATTTACGTGCATACCGACACCCTGCTGCTTTACCGTTCGGAACGGGTGTAAAACTATAGGTCCCTCTCCCTTCCCTTGCCCCTAACTAGGTGGTAGGCCCAAATTGTAGCCGAATGCGTTGGTACCACCGTACTGCATATAAGATGGCCGCATAGCCTCGGTTGTGTTCTCCACTAGCCCAGTATAGCCAGCAATCCAGGGAAGTCTCCGGTATGGCACCTACCTTATCAGAGGTGATATTGGCTGGTCGGAGCATGTGCTTTATACAATACAATACAATTCACTTTATTTGTAAGTAAAATAACAAAGTTACATTATAATGCAATTTATCTTGAACTTACATCGTCAAAAACAATTTATACAGTTAAATACATTTCATTAATTTAGATTTTACATTTATATGTTTATAATTAAATTCATTTTTTATGTAAAACACATATTTTATTAATAATAATAAAAAAGCACATTTATTGATGAAATATTTCGCCCCGATGTCGGTGGCGTCTTCAGTCTGACTGAAGACGCCACCGACATCGGGGCGAAATATTTCATCAATAAATGTGCTTTTTTATTATTATTAATAAAATATGTGTTTTACATAAAAAATAAAGCAACAAAAAGTTGTTAGTATTTAATTAAAAAATATATATATTTATAAAGTAATTAAATTCATCACATTTACATACATAAAATAATTAGGTTCCATTACACACTTGTACATTTTAATTAAGTTAATATTTGGAAAATCTTTAGGTCATACAAATTCTGGGTTAGTAGCCATTCGTGCAGTCTTGTTTAAAATTTTTTTTTTAATTAGTTTCATTCGTTATGTCTCTTCGTAGTTTATTGTAAATTGTAGCACTGTTGAAATCTAGGCTCTTTTGGAATTTTGTTGTCTTATGTGTGTTATATTTTAGGTTAGCTTTGTATCTAGTTTTATAGCTATGGTTAGTGGTGTTATATTCATTTTTATTATTTGGTTCCTCCGACTCAGCCACCCATACCGGATTAAATAAAACAAAAGCTTCGGGTTGCACTCCGGGAGTGCCGGCAGAAGTGAAAACTTAAACATCAACGTTGTGCATTTTTGAATATGTTGGAATGGTTAGGGAATAATTTCGCACGAATTGTTTTATTTATCAGTATAAAAGTACTATCATTTATGTGGTAAAATACAATATTCATTTATTGCGCTATCGTAGACAAACATGACAATTTATATTACATAAAAAATTTAACACTACAGAACTATTATAATTATTTTACATCAAAAAGTTTATTTCTCAGAAAAATCTACTTTCATCCATAATTTCAACGAATCTTACGCTTTTTCGATCAGGTTACGGATCTGACGCGATTTCTGACGCGATTTTAACATTTTTTACCGATCTAAAAAAAGTGCCAAGCGCCGCTGAAGAAGTTTTCACTTCAAAAAATTAACAAAAAAATGAAGGAAATATTTGTTCCTTATTCAAGGTTTTTAACGTACATTTTTGATTAGAGAGATCACATTTTTTGATTGAAACCTTGTGCTACCCTTAAGGTGTCCAAAGACGCCCATGTACATTCAGTCGTATGAGGGGGTGTGAATTCCATGCCGGTCTGACAGGTGCCTATTCACGTCTCTCTTAAAGGACCCGAGACTGTACTTGGGAGAAATATATGGGCAGGAAGAGCGTTCCAGAGTTTACCGGTTCTATAGAGGAAAGATCTACAGAACCGATTGTCTTGTCTCAAAAAATTTCCAGTGAAGTTTCTTGTCAGTTCTTCGCTGTGATAATCGAACTGGCGGAATGTTACAATGTAAATATGACAAATCTGAGCGCATTGTACTGCCAATAGATGCTAAATAAACAATAAACAATCTAAGTGATTTGAGTGACCAACGACCGTTGAACGACAGCCAATATATATATATATCTTTTTATGTAAACTGACACGGTTGGCTACTTCACCTACAACATGCGTGATGTCAGCCCATAACACCGGGTGCACTTGGTGCCACGTCAGTGCCTCCCTTAGGTCGTGCCGACTAAACTGAACTGGACGGAAAACACAAACTATTTACATAGCCGTTTCGACCGACCTTTCATTCAGTGCGGTGGTACCAACCTGGGCGGGTTTAACCCTACCACCTAGTAATACAAGAAGGGAGTCATATCCCTTAGTCGCCTTTTACGACATACGCGGGGAGAGATGCAGTGGGGCTATTCTTTTAAAGTACCGGTCCCACACGGTACAACCTAATTACCTATTTCTGCAGATACTTTCACGAGAAGGGCCGAGAATGGTCTCCCTAGATGCATAAGACCAGATCTGGCCTGCACTTCACAAGGGTCAATCGCTTTGTAGGCGAAATCGACGAGAATTTATGAAAAGCATTGTAACTGTAGATTAGTTGTCAAGAGGTTTGTCAGGATCGTGGCACGTTGAGATCCGTTGTCTCTGTTTACCCCATATTGGTAGACACACAGTGTGTGTATGTAATTATTGGTTCTTATGAGCACAGAATGAAATCCAATATCGACGGTGCCAATAGAATTTATTTCTATACAGATTTAATTTACTGACTTCAACTCAGCCGACAGAGCTTAGGTCCGTATACATAGAGCGTACTCAACTCACATTTGCTTGTTTAAGCTCAACTCAGTAAAGTATTTTTTTTTTTATGGAATCTGACACGGTTGGCTACATCACCTAAAACATCCGTTATGTCAGCCCATAACACCGGGTGAACTTGGTGCCACGTCAGTGCTTCCCTTCGGTCGTGCCGGCTACACTGAACTGGACGGAAAACACAAACTATTTAAATAGCCGTTTCGACCGACCTTTCATTCAGTGCGGTGGTACCAACCCGGGCGGGTTAAACCCTACCACCTAGTAATATAAGAAGGGAGTCATATCCCTTAGTCGCCTTTTACGACATACACGGGGAGAGATGGAGTGGGGCTATTCTTTTAAAGTACCGGCCCCACACAGTACAAAAGTCGTTCTCCTATCTTACTCGAGCTGGCGTACTCATTCGAATTCATAGACAAATGTGGTCATAGTCTTCTTGCTGCCTGCGTTGGATTTTTTTTTAATCATACGCATTGATTCATAATGCAAATTGATGAGTTGTTGTACGTTATATGCACGCGAAGGTTTCTGAAATAATACAATTTCATTGGTATCTATACTTCTATACTTAGGGAATTAGGGAGGGAGGGAAATTAATCTTAAGGGGGGAAGGGGAAAATCATCCCTTAAGAGGGAGGGAGAGAGGGAAAGAGAGAGGGAGGGAGAGAGGGAAAGAGGGAGGGAGAGAGAAATAATATAAGAGGAACGATATTTGCGTTTAAATCTGATTTCCTAATAAGCTTTTTGTCCGCCTCATAGCCTGCATGGCGCCTCTCTGAGCGTGGTTTCGCAGGAATTTGGTTATTGGATGTGTCTGATCTTTCATTTAAGTGTTGGGCAGACACCCGCGCCGGCTGTCTATAAAAAAAAACGAGTTTACCGCGAGCGAAGCAGCGGGAAAAGCTAATTAATGAATAATGCAAATAATGCCAACATGGAACGCCAAGTTTACTTCGAGACGTAGGATTTTGCTAAGTCGTTATATTCTAGACTTGGGTTCGACTCATCTGAGCCGAGATGATATATTGATAGATATTGTGAGTAGGTAGACGTTGTGAGTCTAGTCTCAAGCATTGTCTATGTATGCCTAAATGACGGCTTGAGGCCGAGTTTTTGCCGAGCTAAGACTGAGAATTATTTATGTGTACGGGCCTTAGATACTCTACTAAACAAGACAAACTACACCGTATTTCCATGACATAAAGCACATATTTCTTTCTATTTCAACTAACATTCCGTCTATAGTTTTGTGAATGATATATCATAGCTGGTACTGAGCTGAGAATAATAACGCCCAAATCAGTCTGTGTTCAATAGTCAATATAGTGTTGTGAAGCGCCGAGTCACTGAGCGTAGGTAGAGGTCAAATCAAGAGGATTTTGAAAATCATCTCGCTTTCGCTGACCATTCAGTTGAGAACCCAAAAACCCACATCGATACTTTCTTCGTCTGACCTTGGGTAAGATAGCTCAAATCTAGTATTATAAGGCCTGAATACAAAGATAGAAAATACTTTATTGCTCCGAGTAATATTTGAAAATTAGTATATTAAAAAAATTGTTCCTGCTGTCTGAACAGAGACATCCATAGCTTCTTTTGGGTGCCTTGTACATTTGCATTAGTTACATAATTGTTTTGTTTTGTTTGTTTAATTCTGGTTAGTCTTCCCGGTTATGGGAAGACGTAAGCTGTGCCTGATACCCATTCACCAAACATAAGTTAGTCTTTAAGTTTTATAATGAATTTTTATTTGATTTTATTATCTTATTTAATTTTATACTTTTTTTCTGTACTTTTTCTTGTCTTATGTTTTCTGAATAAAATATTTTGAATTTGAATTTGAATTTATTGGAACGTTTACATTAGGTTTAAATGCTGACTTATACTCTACAGGGATTTCTTCCAGTCAACTTTTGGGTGTAGGTAGCAGGAAAAGAATTGAGCGTGAGGATTGAAGATAAAATAATTAATAATAATAAATGTATTTTTTTGTCTGTTTGTATTAATTTTGTATTTTATAAATTGTATAGAATTAATATAAATATGTACATGATTATTAATAAGAAAACGTGACAATAAATAAATACACGTAATAATTACATGCTAGTTAAATAAAAGCTGTATTTATGTGAAAATATTAAGGAATATAAAAATACCCGCGTCTACGCTTACATGTTAATTTAAACTTTT
This sequence comes from Nematopogon swammerdamellus, assembly GCA_946902875.1. Classification (NCBI taxonomy): domain Eukaryota; kingdom Metazoa; phylum Arthropoda; class Insecta; order Lepidoptera; family Adelidae; genus Nematopogon; species Nematopogon swammerdamellus. The sequence continues at coordinate 4,562,408 of OX336356.1, read as the reverse complement.
TCTTTATTGGTACCAAACTGATCCTGATCGAAAATTAACTAATTATGGTTTTTATTGTTATATAATTATTGTTTATCTAATTATCGACGAGCGATGTACATAATGTGCGCATTATCAAAATCTAACATTGTACCAAATTTCAAGTTTCTACGTTAGGTACTTAGTTCTCGAGAAAAACCTCCGTGACGGCGCGAAATGAAGGGAAGCACTGACATAGCACCTAGTTCACCCGGTGTTATGGGCTGACATCACGGATGTTGTAGGTGATGTAGCCAACCGTGTCAGTTTCCATAAAAAAAAAAAAAAAAAGACAGACTGCATGTAAGGGGTGAAGACCCACCTGCTGCATGAAAGTGCATGACTCGGTAGAAGGACCGTGCCAAGGTGAGATGTGGCTACCCTGTCGCCCTATCACGGCATCTTGTTCTTATCCCTTGGTCGCCTTTTACAGAAAGAAAGAAAGAAAGAAAAATATTATTATAAATATTAGAAAAATATTAATTTATGTAATATTAAAAAAAAACATTCAAAAAACATGCAAATACAAAAAAGTAAACCTAATTTCAGTATAATGATAATATGACCCATCTCAGGATGTGCTATAGGTGCACAAGGCGACATAAAGCGCTGTTTTTCAATCGTGATTTTACGACATGCACGGGATGAGATGCAGTGGGGTTATTATTTTTAAGTACCGAACCATCTTTAGGTATAATTGTATAGATTTTACTGTTATTGTTGTTCGCACAATGGAATTGAAATCGCTTATGTAACAAATTAATCTGTACCTATAGATTGTAAAATTACGTTTTACGAGGAAATCCAAGTTTCGCTGTTCTCATGACCCAATAATTGACTGTCTTAGTATATTGTGAGATAAAATAAGAACAATGAACATGCAACCAACGTGCTGAGACAATTTTTATTCAATTAGGCACATTGTATAGATTGTAAATTTTGACAACGATAAAACATTTAATTCACTTTATGGTTTAAGGGCCTAAGGCCCACTTGCACCAACACGAGTTTAAAGTTAAGTAGCGAGTTATGGATTTAAACGCGGTTCCCACAGTCAACGGGTGCTAGCTTAACGAGTTAAACTGGTTTATATATTAAATTTGTGTTGGTGCAAGTGGGCCTAAGAAGCTTGTACCCTCATATGTTAATTTGGACAAAACAGCCTCGATAGCTCAGTGGTAAAGACAGTCGACTGTTGCTATTGATTGTTAAGCAACGCTAGGCGCGGTCAGTACTTGGATGGGTGACCGCTCGACCGTTGGAGGCTGACCGTGGTTCGGATTTCACGTAAAACTGTAGGTCCCTTCCCTTCTTACTTACTAGGTGGTAGGGTTTATCCCGCCACCTAGTAAGTAAGGTTGGTACCACCGCACTGAATGAAACGTCGGTCGAAAAGGCTATGTAAATAGTTCGTGTTTTCGGTCCAGTTCAGTGTAGCCGACATGAAATGAAGGGAAGCACTGACATGGCACCTAGTTCACCCGGTGTCATGGGCTGACATCACAGATGTAGTAGGTGATGTAGACAACCGTGATAGTTTCCATAAAAAAAAAACGGCCGAATGCCCATGGGCGTCCTTAGACACTATCAAGCACTGTGTAGCAAAACGTGACATGTGGACTATCGCAAAAGGAAACTGGCGCATTGATGATAAATGCATCGTCGTCGATAGCATTGTGTCGAAACCGTTGTATCAATTTCTGAAATACAATGGAATCACTTTCACACGTAGGTACCAAGAAGTTTCAACAAGACGCATTCGTTATGGAGGCCAGCACGCTCGGTCAAGTGTGCACATTGTTGTTACATCGCTCATTAGAGATTTTTTTATTTTTAACCCCCGACCCGAAAAGAGGGGTGTTATAATAAGTTTAACGTGTGTGAGGGTGTGTGTATGTGCGTAAGGGTGTGTTTGTTTTAAGTACTATCCGAGGACGTGCACCTGAATACACAAGGCACATACGAGGACATTTTCAAAACGAGGACTTTTTCGTGGGTCCTCGCATTGAATGGTCACCATTGTCGTATTCTCCGTGCGATTTTGAATCTTTCTGTCTAAAAGATACGGAAATCGGAAACGGTCCTCCATTTGGTCGCCATAATTTCAGTCAGAGTGTGAAAATTTGTGACCACCAGGGCGGCGCCACCGTCGTATTTTACACACTTCGGTTTACACTCAAGTCCACTTTCTTAACCAACCCGAGGACCCATGTGTGAAGTTCACACATGGGTCCTCGGGTTGGACACGTTTTTCTGAGTGTGTAATGTTTTTTTTTTCTAAACAAACATTAAGTTAATTTGCCCAGTTTGCCCTAACCCATCAATATGAGATCACTGTTAATATGTTTGTTAAGCCCTATAAATAAGGTTCTTAATGTATTTTAGAACGAAAACAATGGGGATTGGAACTTATTGAAAAATATTATTCATTTTCATAATCAGATAGCTCTTATAATTTCCACCTAATCAATCAGTAGCAATATTTTATAGAACTGGACACGATTGTTCGAGTGTTACACCTGTTGTGGTGATATTAGCCCAACACCATCGAAAATAGATATCAATGCCCAACACACTACTATCCCGAAGGAACCCTGATTTTTTTCTTATGTAAACCAACATCGATGGCCGTGTCGAGGGACCAATGGTACAGCCGACAGAGCCAAAAACAGCTCTCTTCCGAAACCATACTCAGTGACTTGAGGCACCATGCCAGCAGATTTGCCGACTGTTGCTTTGCTAGGCTCTCTAGCCCGTTGATACGAAGTTTGAAGACACCCAGGTTGAAGGATTCGGGATACATACTCGCCAGAAGACAGTTCCACACCCTAGCGATGCGACAAAGAAACGATTTTGAGAACCGATGGGTTCTCAGAAGCCCAATGTCAACAAAAAAAGGGTGCTCAGTTTCTCTACGGCGAGTGCTACGAAGATAGGTTGGATGGCAAGGAATAAGAGAAGCAAGTTCCTTCGAACAGCGTCCGTGATAGTACCTGTGTTGTAGAACAGACTGAGTGACCCTACAAATCGTCTGTGACTCAGAGACTCCAGATCATCTAGTCAGTTTCGGGTCTCCCACCAGACGGACGTCTCGGCGCTGTATTGAATCCAAGGACGCCAACAACAGATACTGGGGGCTGCCTTCTCAATGTGGCTACAGTATTCCATCACCGCCCTAATCTGCGATTTGTACAACATAAGTAGTTGTGCCGGTGAGAACAACCTCCTATTTCGGTATGGGATCCCCAGTTTTTTTGATGCAGTTTTGGCCTTGGACTCAATAAATTGCCTAAATCCCACGTGTTTGGAAATGTTACAGGCCAGTAGGTCTAGCTATGTATTATACTTTTGAGTCTAGGGGCCCCGAGACAGGAACGCTTGAACCCTTGGAAACTTGCAAGGAAGGGGAACAGGTCGACCTTAGCAGAGAATACACAGAATTGCGTCTTGTGAACGTTGAAGGCAACACGGTTCTCGTTGCCCCAAGCGATATCTTTTTCGAGAACCTTTTCCACGCAAGGGACGAGGGCAAGAGTGTGAACTAAGTCTCATTGTTTTTTCCATTGATGGTTTTTCCATAATTTTTTTCTATATTGTATGACGCTTGTCATATTTAAATTTAGACCAGAGACAGAAGACCAGCCACTAAGCCGGGCAGCAGAAACCCTACCTACCGCCTAGTAAGGAAGGAGACCTACAGTTTTTACGTGGAATTAACGTGGAATCCGAACCACGTCCAAACTAAATAGTTCCGGATGGATACAGATCGCGCCCGGTCGGTGTTTTTTTTATTGACAGCGCCACATATGGCGCCGAGCCACCCATAAGGTGTCTAACGACGCCCATGGACATTCGGTCGTATGCGGGGGTTGGGAATGCCATGCCGGCCTGACAGGTGCCATTCACGCCCCTCTTGAAGGACCCGAGACTGTGCTTGAGGGGAAATATATGGGCAGGGAGAGCGTTCCAGCCGGAGTCTACCGGTTCTGTAGAGGAAAGGTCTGCAGAATCGATTGGTACGCATCCGCGGTAAGTCCAGCGCAGCGTGTAGGGATGCTCTCCTTGCCCAGTGCGCGTGGTGTGGAGGTGGAAAGGAGACGGCGGGATCGCATTAAACAGCGGTGTTGCTCAAACCTAGATGAAAAAACTCTGTACCTATAGAATTTTTTCTACAATATTGAAAAAATAAACGATACCTTTTTTTCAAGATCCTTCCCTAAGAAATCATGCATACATTTATTATGGTTTCAGTTATATTCTAAGCATAGAAATACAATTATTCTAAGCAGGTACTCTTTTGAAACAGCTGGGAGTTGCCTACCTACTTAGTTAAGTTATCTTAGAAGCGGCAGCGGCGCGGAGCAGAGCGCCCCGGCGACGTTCTTCCCTTCCCCTTCCCCCCGGTCCTCGTTTTGTACAGAAGAAATAAGAATAAAATGTCCCCTGTTTGATAGTAGAAAATTCAACACAAGGTCCTCGAATAATACAAAGTTTCAGGAATTGGTGTGCAATTAGTTCCTCGAAATGGCATCGCTGGACAGGTCGCGAAGGTCCTCGTTTAGCCTAACACAAAGTTCTCGAATGGACGTCGCCAGACAGGTTTGCGAGTGTATATTGTGTCCTCGCATTGTTTGTCACAATTCAAGTTAGAAAGAGTAGGAGATATCGAAACCCTAAGTGCTTGAGCGTTTGCAGAAATAAATTTGGCGGCAACTCCTAAACGGATGGACCGATTTGGATGCGGTTTTTTATTAGAAAGCTGATTTAATCGGGATGGTTGTTAGCTATGTTTGTAATAAAGTAATTAAGTAGGTAATCAAAAAATTAATCATCTTAAAAAGTGTACGGATTTGCATGCGGTATTTTTAAAAAAGCTTGAAATAGCAAAGCAAATTACAAATTAAAAAACCCTTAAAAAGTCAAAAATAATTTCCGCTTACTTACTTAAAGGAGTCGGGGGATCGCTAAGTAAGAATGGGTAGGTATTTAATATCCGAAAAAAAATAGGTATGGGGAACGTGATCAGTATATGATACACATACTCCCCTTAGCGTACTATTACCAATCTTGATGAAAGACCTTATATATAGTTCTTCTGTACGTGTGTTTGTCACCTAACTTCGCCTAAACGGCTGGACCGATTTGGATGAAATTTTGTGTGTATATTTGAGTAGGTCCGTGGATGGTTTGAAAATATAATTGAACCCTGTAGATGGCGTCGTCGTGATAAGTCCACGCGACGAAGTCGCGGGCACAGCTAGTTTTATATAATTTATTATCCTATTTTAGTATATTTTGCTTTAGGTAGGTACCTATATAATTTTCTATAAATTTCCCGATGAGAAGACGTCAAATATTTAAAGATCACGCAGAAATGCAAGTACCGCTCCACTCTCGCGCACGTCTCGCCCGCCATTTTGACAGATCGGACGGGAAAGCGCGGTCGAGCGTCATCTTGTGAGTTTCATCGTTTACTAGTTCATTCATCGACGTCACGCAATGGAAAAGAGATCAAATTGATCTTTAACCGACTTCGAAGAAAGGGGGGGGGGGGGGGGGGGGGAGGGGGCTTTGAAACTATGCATTTTAAAATTATAAAAAAAAATATTCTTTATGACGAGATCTTTTCATGCTACATGACATGATGTACTGAAAAAAAATTTTTTTTTTACTTTTTTATGTCCTCCTAAACTTACCACCAAAATTAAAATTCGTTCATTTACGCTATCCTTAAAAAAAAATTTGAAAAAACACGTTCCTTGTATGGGGTCCCCCCATTAATTTTTCACTGTTTTAATTATTTATTATTTGTTGTTAAATCCTCCATATGAAATAACACATATTCTGTGAAAATTTCAACCGGCTAGCTATTACGGTTCCAAAGATACAGCAGTAGGACAGACAGACAGACAGACGGACAGATAGACGTTGTAGACTTAGTAATAGACGTGCTACGTAAACGTAAAAATCCTTTCGCATTTTACCAACAATCGCTAAAAATATCTCTCCTTGCACCTCGTGTTGTATAATAATTATCTTTACGTGCATACGAGTACAAAATTATCACCACAGAGTCATAAATACATTTAAGACTAGCGTCCATCCATAGCTGGCTGCTTTGCATAGAAAAAGGTCGTAAGTCGGTGTTGTTTTTTAATTTTAAAAAATTAATGTTAATAAAATTTAAAAATCTACAACAATAGAGTTCTGTGCTTGTGGTTTAGTTATTTGACAGTGCAATAAAAATTTCGTTTTATTCATTCACTTTAGCGTCCGATGAAAAAAATCGAAATTAAATCATTTTTTTTTTTCATTTGACACAAAAGTTAATGAATAAAACGAAATTTTTATTGCACCGATAAATAACTAAGCCACAAGCACAGAACTTCATTGTTGTAGATTTTAAAATTTTATTACCATTATCTTTTTAAAATTAAAAAACAACACCCACTTAAGACCTTCTTCTATGCAAAGCACCCAGCTATGGGAATCCTCTTAACCATTGCGTCTATAACCCAAGTGCCATCTCTATTAGGCCCGTTAAACACGGTGCCATATTTTATCTCCACCGCGAAGTTGCATTGATAAATGCTTCGCTGATAGGCGATAAATGTTATATTATTTATGCGGCTGTATAAATCGCACTTATCCACTATATCGTTACGGACAAGTATCGGCTGTCATGACATGACACAATATTCACTATTATACAGGCTGTCCCAGATCGACTATAGGTAATTTAAATAGGCAGTGTGGTCAAATTCTTCAGTATTCCTGTTTATGCTGTAAATATTAATGCTCTTGTGAGCGGTAGTATGGGTTAATTATTTGTAAGTTACTATAATATAATACTTATAAGGTACTAACAAAACATTGTGACTTGCGAAGTTTGTTTGTCAGTTCTTCTTCGCATTGAATTTAGAACTGGCGGAATTTTCGACATGTCCAAGCGTAGGTTACCTACCTATGGATGAAATTATACAATAAACAATAAACAATAAACTGACGTGCAATAAGTAATACCACCACGTAATTTCGGAGCTCATCATAAGCGACAAACATTTTAATTTTACTGGGACCCTATTATCTAGCCTACGCCGTCTGTCTGTCTTTTCGTCTGTCCGATGGCTGTATCTCTTGAACCGTAATAGGTAGCCCGTTGAAATTTTCATAGAATATGTGTTATTATGGCCGATATAACAACAAATAATAAAAATAAGAAAAAGTAAAAAATTCACGGGGTCCCCATACAAGAAACTAAAAAGTAAAATATATATCATCTAAATCAGTAGCTTTTTACTTTTTTGTTTCGATCCGTAGTTTTGGAATAAAAAATAAAAACCTAATTCCTGATTGATTGATTGTGTTGCATCCTACTCCAACTAGCGAAAGCGGCGCCTTGAAAGAAGAGTACGGGTGAATACGGGTTGACAGGGACTTAAGGTAATAATATATTTATGCTGTCGATCTGAGACAACCTGTATATTGACTGCTCACAATTACATATTATCGTTCGACCACTGAACACAAAAACTTGCAGAAAGCGTATGGGCCTGTTTGTAACTCAACCGCAAAAACGTACTTAGAATTCGTCGAGCCGAGGCGCTCCTATCATAAACATAACGAAAATGTCATTCCGCCTCCGCGGCCGTCGGCTCCATATTATGTTACAATTTAACTGTAGGCACTTTTTTCGCACATAATTTCCGTTTCTCGAATCTCCAGTATGCCATCAATAATAATTGGTTTATCTTGGGTTTGCTTGGTAGTTATCTTGTCCTAATACCAAATGTGGTGGTCGGTGTTGTGCTGTAATTTACCAGAGTACTTGCAGCACAACACCGATTACTCTGCTTACCCTGATCGTCGGGATATAGCGTGTGGTGTGTATGTGTGTATGGTTTCTCGGAAACGGCTCAAACGATTTGGATGAAATTTTTTATTTAGATAATGTTTTTTTTTTTCAGTGTATCGAGATAGTTGTAGACGACGAGCGAAGCTCGGTCGCCCAGCTACTTATACTTCAACTTCTGTGTTCAGAACACATCAACACTCTTCGTCATGATCGTAATTTTAAAACTCGAACAGAACTTGTCAGCCTCGATAGCTCAGTGGTGCAGACAGTCAACTGTCGCTATTGAATGTTAAGCAACGCTGGGTGCGGTCAGTACTTGGATGGGTGACCGCTGACCGTTGGAGGCTGACCGAGGTTCGGATTCCTCGTAAAACTGTAGGTCCCTTCCCTCCTAATCTTACTTGGTGGTAGGGTTTAACCCGCCCGGGCTGGTACCACCGCACTGAATGAAACGTCGGTCTAAACAGCTATGTAAATAGTTTGTGTTTTCCGACCAGTTCAGTGTAGCCGGCACGATCAAAGGGGGAAGCACTGACATGGCACCTAGTTCACCCGGTGTTATGGGCTGACATCACGGACGTTGTAGGTGATGTAGCCAACCGTGTCAGTTTCCATAAAAAAAAAAAAAAAAGTTAACTAACCTTCTATGCGACTTTACACTCAATGGCTTGCCTTAAAAATACAATAAATAAATACGTTTTAGGTTAAAGTTGAGATATAATTAATCGATCTAGAAATTGAGCCGACCGTTTGAGAATTGATTTATTTTGACGTCTTAATTTTAATATAGCTATTTATTTTGATTTATTTTGTTGATGTTTTGTCTTTGATGAAACTAATGTTTATGCAAAACGTCTGAATGTGTTTTGACGTTCGGTTGTGGGAATCGAGAACTGAGACCTCTTGCATGAGATGCCGATAATCTACAACCAGACCACTAGGCCGAGTGATACACATTAAATGTATGTTATATTATTGTGTGTTAATTGTTTCTCAAAATAGTTTCTTTGTCGCACCGCTAGGGTGTGGAACAGCTGTTTCCGGCGAGTGTGTTTCCCGAATCCTTTATTTAACCTGGGTGTCTTCAAACGTCGTATCAACAGATTAGACAGCCTAGCAACAGTCCGCAAACCTATATTCTTTATTCTTTACTAGCTTTTTTTTCGTATTTAAAAAGCAGAAAGTAAGTGAGTCCGCTACCGTACCTTTCCTACGTCACTTAGTTATCGAGAAAAACCTCTGTGATAGACGGACAAACACGAGAGTTAGTTCCATTTTTACATTTTAACGTACGGATCCCTAAATAATATATATATAGGTAATGTGTATGTCGTAAAAGGCGACTAAGGGATATGACTCCCTTCTTACATTACTAGGTGGTAGGGTTTAACCCGGGTTTGTGACACCACACTGAATGAAAGGTCGGTCGAAACGGCTATGTAAATAGTTTGTGTTTTCCGTCCAGCTCAGTGTAGCCGGCACGATCGAAGAGAAGCACTGACGTGGCACCAAGTTCACCCGGTGTTATGGGCTGAGATCACGGATGTTGTAGGTGATGTAGACAACCGTGTCAGTTTCCATAAAAAAAAAATGTGACGTGCTAGTACTCGTATGTACCACGGAATTTAACCTGCCCATATTATGTGATATCAACAACGTTATGGCCCATAAAATCATTTTTACTATCTTACGACGACCGGTGACCGACGACGACCATCTCGGACGTAAATGTTGACGTGATGACGTCCAACAGTTACGGGAAAAATCATTAATGGCAGCCATAAAAAAATTAATAAATTATTAATAGTTTTTTTTTATTCCGGCTTTGCTTGAGGCCAGAGCCTGCCAGAGCCTCAGGCGAAGCCAATTTCACCCCTGAGGTAGTGCCAGTGCGGCTTGAAGGCGGACTAAAGTCGCTGGGGAAAGGCTATCGCAAAATTCATTTATAAAATCTATAATTTTTTGTCAGCCTCGGTAGCTCAGTGGTGCGGTCGGTCGGCTGTTGTTAAGCAACCCTGAGCGCGGTCAGTTTTTGGATGACCGCTGACCGTTGGAAGCTTACCGTGGTTAAGATTCCACGTAAAACTGTAGGTCCCTTCCCTTCTTACCTTACTAGGTGGTAGGGTTTATCCAGCCTGGGTTGATACGACCGCACTGAAGCTGAGCATTTTAAGATTTTTGCAAATTAGTTTCTTCTTTCTTTGTATTGGAAATTGATTTGCATCTACATCTAAAATCTTTATCCGAAAAATCTTACTCACTCCAGTTGGAAAATAAGTGATTATGAAAATATGGAAGTTTCATTCATTCCTGTCATTTGGAAAATATTAAAACAAGATTGTATTCATTATTTTTATTGAAAGCGCGACATGTGGCGCCGAGCCACCCATAAAGTGTCCAACGACGCCCTATTTTTTTGAAAGATGCATTTGAGCATACCTTGTTCCTGGCGAAGTTAGGTGTCATGGCGGCGCTTCCATTCGCTCGTTTCGGTACAACTGTCGTGTCTTAAAACTGGCTTACAACACACACTAGTTGTTCCACCAAGTAATTTTTACATAAATTCTATCAACACAAAAGCATGATTATATCTAATGAGACATTATTTAAATAATAAAATTTTCATTTTCTATGAAAACGCACGCGACTGTAACGCGCTCTTTATTCAAAAGAAAAATCACCCATCTCGCTCTAATCCAGTTGAATGCCTGCGCGAAAGTGGGACGGACCTATGGCAATTTACAGAGGTCAATTATTTAATAATTTGTAGATCTCGCTAGAAGATTATGTTGAGCCATGTATCTGCGTCGTCGCTCCCGCGTGCGTTACGATAAGCCTTCTCTCTCTGGCTGTAATTGAAATAACATTTTTAACGGTAGTGATTCGGAATATAATTGATTTCTTTGACTCTTGAGGGGAAATTAGTCTCGCGATGACCCACTGGCACCTCACCCATAATAGTTTATAAATTAATTTTACATCGTATGTAACATATTTTCCCGTTACGAAGAAATCAAACGTGAAAAGGCGATATGATTTTTTATCGTGACTAGCGATTGTTAAGAATTTGAGCGATATTTCTTTTAGTAGTTTTGACCTAATCATATGACCCGTAGTTTACTGAGACTCGTTACATATGTAGGTACAAGTCGGTGTTATATAGACGCGTTCGCTTTTCACTAAAAACCGGCCAAGTGCGAGTCGAAATCGCGCAACGAGGGTTCCGTATCGCCATGTCATGGTCAGCGCCACTCGCGCCATCTATGGCGTGTTTATGAAATGTTTCATATTAGTTCAAATTCATGATTTGTTAAAATGCTTCATACTCTTTTCAGTAGATGGCGCGCGCGCATACACTTTTTAGTTTCTTCTATGGGAACCTCTGTGAATATTTTACTTTTTCTTATTTTTATTATTTGTTGTTATATCGGCCATAATAACAGATATTCTGTGAAAATTTCAACGGGCTACCTATTACGACGGTTCAAGAGATACAGCCCTCGAACAGACGGACAGACAGACGGCGTAGGCTTAGTAATAGGGTCCCGTACCAGATACGGAACCCTAAAAATCGATCAAGCGCGTGTTTTCCTCACGCACAGAGGGTTCCGTAGATCCGCTATTACCATACCTGTCAAAAACCATATCCATCTATCTTTTGTATCTGCCGTACCAAACTGCCTGTCGCGCCATCTATCATTGAGTAGCGGAAACATAATTGATTGTCGCACGTTTCTTGTATTTCTCCCTTATTTTTGCTTTTTTAATTATTTGTTGGCATATCATCCATAATAAATAACATATTATTCTGTGAAAATTTCAACCGGCTACCTACCTATTGCGGTTCAAAAGATACATCCCTAGGACGGACGGACAGACAGACAGACGGACAGACAGACGTTGTAGGCTTCCGTATGAACACGGTACCCTAAAAACTAGGTTTGGAAGCGCAACCTTTAGTGTGAATGTGTAAGCGGCGGGTGGCCGAGTGGTCTGGACACGAGTCAGTAAGCCTGGATACGAAATACGGCATCGTTTGTATGAGAACCGAAGTAGCCGCCAAAGGGGTGTGAAGTCTGAGGCGGGAGCGGCGCATGGAACGCCGTGATTGGCCGAGCGAGTAGGTAGCCAAGTGACGCCAGTCTTCCATACGTTTGAACGGGATTCATACAATAAGTCGCTCATTGTGTCGATTCGCGATGAAAAGATGAAACGGATTTAACAATATTTAACCCTTCTTTACATAAAGGGAATAATATAACTTTCTCTTAAATGAACAAAGGCAACGCCCCTTTCACAATTTTGCGAATTTGAAGATTTTCGCATAAACACGATAATAGTTCTAAGTTCTGAGATACCTCGGATACTTTATTATAAATCTACATAAAATTTCCAAAACAATGATATGTAAGACCTCGTACATTGGTATTATCTTATTGGAGTATTTGTTATTGGAATTTTCCAAAATTAAAAAAATAATGTTAGAAAGTCGAAAAGTTTTGTAACCAAAAAAATTATAATTATATTATTAACAACTATTTGCTAATTACTTAGCCAACGATATGACAAATTATATTGCAATATGACTTCGCGAAAAATTCGCGAAAATCTACCCTACCATGTCAATTATTTTTAATTCTCCTAAATATCCGCGATCTGATATTCCCGGTAGTGTTGTTAATTAATTCGAAAAAGCATTAATTTAATTCACTTGCGAATCTTACGCCATTAACATGCTAACGTTAAATGCTAAATGCGAATGCGAAAAATATCGCTCGACAGTTCATGATGGAATGAAAACACACGATGAATGTCTTATACACGGTGTTGCAACCCCAACCGTAAAACCCGAAAGGGGGTGATTCTTTACGTGAAATAACCACAACTTTTGTTGTACGACTTTTTAATTTGAAGAAAAAAAATTTTTTTTCTCCATACATTTTGAGAATGTGCATTTAAAATATTTAAGGAAAAAAAATTTTTTTTTGTTAAAAAAAATGTTTTCGCCACATAAGTTGTTTAGTTTCACATATAGAATAACCCCCTTATGTCAGTTAGAAATATTACGGGGGCAACTGCAACACCGTGTATATGAAGTGCGAATTCACTCAAGCGTGTGAATAAACCAAAACAAAAGTTCATGTGATAGATGGATAGATCTCACCGAGGCCTGAAGTTTGAGTACCAACACGATGGGTCTAGCACCAGTGGTTCTCGAGTTATGACCAAAACAAAAGTTCATGTGACAGATGGATAGATCTCACCGAGACCTGAAGTTTGAGTACCAACACGATGGGTCTAGCACCAGTGGTTCTCGAGTTATGACCAAAACAAAAGTTAATGTGACAGATGGATAGATCTCATCGAGACGTTCAGATTGAGTACCAACACGATGGGTCTAAGTCCATTGGTTCTCGAGATATGACCAAAACAAATTATCACGTGATAGATGGGTAGATCTCATCGAGACGTTCAGTTTGAGTACCAACACGATGGGTCTAAGTTCAGTGGTTCTCGAGATATGACCAAAACAAATTATCACGTGACAGATGGGTAGATCTCACCGAGACGTTCAGTTTGAGTACCAACACGATGGGTCTAAGTCCAGTGGTTCTGTAGATATGACCAAAACTAATGATCACGTGACAGATGATCTGCGAAATGCGATGCATGATCGCATCGCATTTCGCATTTAGATGCTAGCTAGCTAGCTAGCAGCGGAGCGCAGGCGCTATATAGCATTTAGCATTTAGCAGTACCACAGATAAATAGCACATACTTCATTGCTTTGTGCGTTCCAAAACAAACGAACCAACAAAGTTTTACGAACGCAACAGCAATGCTAACTAAAATTAAATGTGATTATTGCTTAGCATTTAGCATTAATTTTTATTCATCAGGGCGCTTAGCAGTGCTAAATGCTAACGGGGTATTCATTATGAATTAATTTTGTTAATGCTAAGCATAACAAGACTAATTCCCGGTAGACGCATGACCTAAAGTAATTAATTCCTTTAGAGTCGCTCAAAAGTAAAAACCGGTAGGTACTGGTTGAATGAAAAAAGCGCGATAAACGAATATTGAACGAGGAAACCTGCTGAGGTTGACTAGAAGAAATGTCCTTTGGCAATAAGGCAGAATGCATGAAATATCTGTATACATTTAACATACATATTTATTAATAAACAAAAAAAATTACAAGAGCTAACTGCATCCAACACGATAGTCGACCTATGGTGGGTAAGCAGAAAAGAGCTCTCCATACATATTTACGCCGATGTTTGTTACTGAAATTCAAGCGAAAAATGCTATCAAATTGAATGAAAGTACTTACTCGTGAAAGGTGACTCCATCTGTGTTCAAGTTTGAATTTTTCGACGACTTTTTGCGCCAAAGCACTGCACAATGAGGCATTTTGTGACAGACGCGCACGTTCGCTCCGCCTGAGCGGCGGACGGAGACTAAGATCGGTCGCCGGCGCTAGACTGACGCGCTGGCGCGTGTGCGCCGACGCGCGGCTACCCCTGTCCTCCTATGTATAGCGCCTCCAGGCTTACTGAATCGTGGGTCTGGAAGTCGGCTTCTCTTGCGAGAGGTCCGGGTTTCGAATCCGGTCGGCGTGTACCAAATTATTAGTTTTATTCTGACAGAAAAGCGATCGTACTTGCGTTTAAATCGGACTTGCTATTAATGCGATTCTAAAGCGAGCGAAGCCGCGAAGAATAAAATGAAGGGAAGAGAATTGAAGGAATAATCTGAAATAATTAGCAATAAATCAAAGAAGATAAATGGAAGACAAAACAACTTTATTGTTGATTGGCTACTGACGGCGGCGCCGCCGTCGGCGGCGCCGGCGCGGCGGTACTCTAGCGGCTTTCAAAGAGGTTAAAACCTGATTTCCTCCGTAAGGCGGAAATAAGACTCAAAAGGTCAACTTTTAACGAAATTATTGAGCTATTAGTAAAGATAAAAAATCAGTAAAAAGTATATGTTATGTATTGATCTTTAATTAACAAACATAGCGAAAAAAAAAATATTTTACTACTTTGAAAAGGTGTTAAATAAATCTCCAAAAATTAACGAAAAGTATGAAAATTTTAGTTTCAAGTTAAATTATCTTGAGAAGCATAAATTGTTTCAAACAAGACCCTCATTGATAATATTTTTCCCTACAATCGTAGCGAAATAATTATTTTTTTCCATCTTTCCAACACGTGAAATTTAATATATAGTGTGATTTTCGCGCAAACGTTCATCGTCGGCGCAACGTATCAGCCACCGCACGAGTAGAATGAATCTCGCACCTATTTACATCGGCATAGGTACGGTTCGTGTTTCAATCATCAGTGCTCGGGTAGCACGGTTTGAGTCTTATTCCCGCCTTAAGCAATTTTGATATGCATACCTACCTCCGACAAAATTTTGCAGCATACTTACCTTGATTTACATATTTTATGTACGTAGCTCGGACGTATAGGTATTCCCGCCCCGCGCGCAAGTGTTTTCGGTGAGTGACTCGTGGTCTTACTAATTCGACTCACCAGTGGCACATTTTCTTTATCTTGTGGGTTCGTGGACCCACTAGTCGGTGGTACAACAAGTCATAAAAACCAAGTCGTAATTCATGGGCCTAGTAGCTTAGTCCCCCCCCAACTGATGAAATACAGTTATTTATTACAATAAAAATAATGAAATGACCAATAAACTATTTTTACTGAGAGTAGGTACCAGGGCCACATAAACTGAAAGAGGCTAAAATGAAAAGTTGTAGAGTTGCGAAATAGAATATTTATTTTTTTATTTTCACATTTTTACCATGTAACTATTTATATTAATTTTACATATTTTATACAAAAACTTATCAAAATACATAAAATTAATAAAAATCTAAATAAAAACGGTAAATATCCGCCGGCGGCGGGAGGCAGGCCTCCAAGCATGCCGGCGGGTGCAGGCCGTGGCTACGGAGCTCTCCGGGACGACGCGAGACTAGCTTCGAGCGATGGGTGGTGTGGTGGTACTAGACATGTAGGCCACCACCACCCCCATCCCGGAGAGCTCCGTATCCGTCGGACTGTGGGGCGACGACACGCAGCTCTTCTATCTTTGTTGGCCCTCTTGCGCACGGCAACAGCGATACACGCAGCATATTATTTTCATAAACTAATGTTCTCTTTATAGTTACTAAAATTAACAGTCCCTTGAGGAAATATCGCTATAATATATATTTTATGACCGTCCCGATATATCCCGGATTCAATTAATGAAAATTGCAGCTAAATCGGTTCAGTACTTTTAAGTCATTATATAAACACTGGGAAGCACTGACATGGCACCTAGTTCTACCGGTGGTATGGGCTGACATCACGGATGTTGTACGTGATGTAGTGTAGAACCGTGTAAGTTTCCATAAAAAAACAGACTTAGTGCTAAATAATAGAATAAAAAGAATAAAATAGTATAAAAGAGAAAATAAAATTGTCAACTTTCAGAGTAAATCGTATCGACATTTCCGCCGACAGAAGACATCACATCACACACAGACACCTCATCGCTGGCGGGAAAACTCGATCCGCCAGCTCGCGCTTGCGCATAATGTACGCTAGTGATGCGCAATATTCCTTGCCATTTTGTCATCGATTAAGATTTAAATATTATTTTTATTGTGAACCTACAGTTTTACAAGGAAATCAAAGTAAGAAGAAAATGTGTTTATGAATAAAATGAGCTTATCAATTTCGGAAAAAAAGAAAGCGGTACATATGTACCGTGTGGGGCCGGTACTTTAAAAGAATAGCCCCACTGCATCTCTCCCCGTGTATGTCGTAAAAGGCGACTAAGGGATATGCCTCCCTTCTTATATTACTAGGTAGGGTTTAACCGCCCGGGTTGGTACCACCGCACTGAATGAAAGGTCGGTCGAAACGCCTATGTAAATAGTTTGTGTTTTCCGTCCAGTTCAGTGTAGCCGGCACGACCGAAGGGAATCACTGACGTGGCACCAAGTTCATCCGGTGTTATGGGCTGACATCACGGATGTTGTAGGTGATGTAGCCAACCGTGTCAGTTTCCATAAAAAAAAATACATACATACATAGCGTCACGCCCTTTTCTCGTTAGGGTAGGCAGAGACAGCCGATCTCCACGTGCCACGATCCTGAGACACCTCTGTCCCCTCTTCCACTCACATTCTTCATGCATGATCGTCGGTTATGTGTATTACGAACTTGACCCTATTCGAACACATGCACAAGCGGTACACGCCAACGCATATCAAAACTAGCTACTGCCTTTCAAAAAATATTAAGCAAGGTCCTTACCAATTGTCCAAAGAACACACACAGGCGAATAGAGAGATTTAAAATGTATAAAAAAACAAAAATCAAATATTGAAAAAAAAAATTATAATTGTAATTAATCATACACAGAATAACAAAATAATGTACCTAGTCGTTGCCTAGGTTCCTATCTATCAATATAAAGTAATTTAAATTACCGATAACGAGCACATCCCTAACAGCGAGAAAATACCAAGAAGATTCCAGATTCAAACTCGTATTTCAAACGGAGGCGCGTCCGTCGCTCGCGCAGTTTCTCTTGAAGCGCTTCTGCGACCACTGTGGATACATATATCTTATATTATAAAAAGCAACGCTTGCCTGTCTATCTGTCTGTCTGTAACGTCAAAACATTAAAACGACAGAACCGATTTATACACAGATTTCGCTAATATAATCTGGCATATGTCGGGATTTTTATAAGTTATTATTTTATGCTATTATTATTTTATACTATCATTAATGTACCGTGTGGGGCCGGTACTTAAGAAGAATAGCCTCACTGCATCTCTCCCCGTGCATGTCGCAAAAGGCGACTAAGGGATAAGGACAAGATGCCGTGCTAAAGGGGCGACGTGATCGCCATTTCTCACCTTGGCACGGTACTTCCACCGAGTCATGCAGCAGGTGGGTCTTCGTGCCTTACTTGCTGCTTGATCGATTGAATCTTGTTCGAATACTTTGCGAAACGTGGTGGTGGGTGTTGTGCTGTAATTTACCAGAGTTCTTGCAGCACAACACCTTTTACTCTGCTTACCCCGATTGTCGGGATACAGCGTGTGTGATTAATTTACACAATGAAATTTTTTTATAAGTTAATTATTATTTTATATTACTATTAAATTTACACAATGAAAACCATTACACCTAACTCATTAGCATAGTTAAACAAAATCAATAGTTCATTGTCTTCAATAACTCATTTTAATACGAGGGCAATTATTATGGACAAAGCTCATAAAAGAAAAGACATAACACAGTTGTACCTTTTGAAAATTTTAAAAAGGCAATAAACATATTTTTATTTTATTTGAACACTGAAATACACTTTAAAATAAAAGTGAGAAAAACAGTCAAAAATTTAACAAATCAAAATTTTTATTTTACAAAATTAAACAATTATTTAAATAAAACAAAATCAATGAGATGATTCGAAACAATTAAATATTATAACAAGAATCAAAATAATTATAATATGTAATCACAAAAACAATCAACATAATAATTCAACAAATTAAGAACCGTGAATTTTTTTTTAATTTTGTTTTATGAAATCTGACACTGTTGGCTACGTCACTTACTACATCCGTGATGTCAGCCCATAACACCTTGGTGAACTTGGTGTCATGTCAGTGCTTCCCTTCGGTCCCTTTAAATATTTAAAACAATTAAAACCATCAATGTGGCGAGCAGAGCCGCGAGTAAAAGCTTATTCAGTTTATTATTAATAGTTTCTTGTGTTATTTATCGCACACTTTGTATTCGTTTACACCTTCTTCATTTTGAACGTTAGATATTTAATTAAGATATCAACACACGAGTAATTTATTAAGCGGTAAAGGGCGACATTTCTCTTGACGCTGATCTCGTCGAGTTAACTGAATGTTTTGATTATTTAAATGATAATGATAAATGATAACATTGAATTAAGCCAAGTTTTTTAAAAAGCGATGAATAAAGTTAATATTTTGAACTTTGTCACTTGATTCGTAATCAGAAAATGATTTATCATCGTTAGAAGAATAAATATAAAAAGGTTCTTTGATATGGTAAACAGCGGCGATTGGTTTAGGTGTCAAATGTTATTTATAATCACTTGTATTATAAGATATGTTTTGATAGATTGTAAATTATTTATTGCTCCAATAAACATTAAACAGAAGTACATTAGAAAATTTACATAAGGTGCAAAGGCGGACTTATCCCTTACAGGGATTTCTTACAGTCAACGATATATAACATAACACCGGGTGAACTTGGTGCCACGTCAGTGCTTCCCTTCGGTCGTGCCGGCTACACTGAACTAGACGGAAAACACAAACTAGCCAACTAGCTAACACTTACATAGCCGTTTCGACCGACCTTTCGACCTTTCAGTGCGGTGGTACCAACCCGGTACTTGACGTCTTCGTCGCACCTGGAGGCAGGGTTGCCAGATGTCATGTTTTAGACTGGATAAACCGATTTTTTAGGCTTGTGTCCGGTCTTCAGTCATAAAAAACCGGACATCAAAACGTCAGATTTTTTCTTTATATAACGCAAATATTAATGTTTATCAGAACATTTTAACATAAATCTTACATTTTATCTTACATCTTATAACTCTTGGATTTTGCAATAAGTTCGATCAATTCAATCCTTTTATTCCATACTCTATCTCCACCGAGTCATGTAGCAGGTGGGTCTTTGTGTCTTACTTGCTGCTGGAGTTATCTTGTCCGAATACTTTGCTAAACGTGGTGGTCGATGTTGTGTTGCAATTTTCCAGAGTTCTTGCAGTACAACACCGATTACTCTGCTTACCCAGATTGTCGGGATACAGCGTGTGTGGTATGTATGTATGTATGTCTATCTCCCATTCATTTTCAAAAGTAAAGGTTATGAAATATTTTGTACTTGAAAATCAAAGGCCCTTTGATGAAAAATGTCCGGTTTTTTTTTTCGATTGAACCATCTGGCAACCCTGCCTGGAGGGTGGTCTTCCCACACACCATTTTTCTGTCCACTAATTAATTAGGTATAATTATGAATCAAAACAATGGACAAACCATCCAGCTAGGGAAGCACAACTTTGACAAGGAGCGCCAACAGACGGATTCAGCTAGGCTGGGCGGCATTTGGGAAACTCCGCCACATCTTTTCATCCTCCATCCCACAGTCATTAAAGACGAAGGTTTTTAATCAGTGCGTTCTGCCAGTAATGACGTATGGAGCGGAAACGTGGACCCTGACGATGGGCCTGGTCCACAAATTTAAAGTCGCTTAGCGAGGTATGGAAAGAGCAATGCTCGGCATTTCTTTGACCGATAAAATCCGTAACGACGTGATACGTCAAAGAACTAAGGTAGTCGACGTTGCTAAGAAAATAAGCAAGCTGAAGTGGCAGTGGGCTGGGCACATCTGTCGCAAGCCCGACAACGACATGTGGTGGTTTGTGACAGAAACCAGTAGTATAGTAAAAAATGTTTTCACTTTGTCATGAATTGCTGCATCTGTCACAAATCAGCACATGCGTGTCTAGGCAGTGGCAAACATTTTTTGTAAAGTAGACTAAGTGCACATTGAAAAAATTTCCAATGAAGTTTCTTGTCAGTTCTTCTTCACTTTGATAATCGAACTGGCGGAATGCTACAATGTAAATATGACAAATCTGAGCGCAGTGTACTGCCTATGAATGCTGAATAAACAATAAACAATATACAACAATACGAATAATGGTATTGACGGTAAAAATTACATACCTACCGGATTCTGTACGTACCAGTCAGTGCTCAAAGTCATAAATAAAACCCACTTTGACTGTATGTAATGACGAGCGAACATCACTAAAAGCCACTCTTAACACTTAATAATGTACCTGATCATTTAACGACAACCTGTACTCGGAGTGTGCTTAAGTGAGAAACGTCGACTAATGCATAGAATGAATTAATGAATTATATGTAATCAGTCACTGCAGTGTACATCAAATAGGAATATGGCAATTAAGTGGAGAACTTGCTATTGCGCGCGGCCTGCGCGCCAGTCTCTGTAGCTCGGTAGTGCTACGACGTAAGATCGTGAAAGAAATCCGGCCAAGTGCGAGTCGGACTCGCGCACCGAGGTTTCCGTAACACAAAAAAAAACATTGAAAAAAAACCCACGTTTATTGTATGGGAACCTCACTTAATTTTTTACTTTTTCTATTTTTTATTATTTTTTGTTATATCGGCCATAATAACACATATTCTGTGAAAATTTCAACGGGCTACCTATTACGGTTCAAGAGATACAGCCCTCGGACAGACATACGGACGGACGGACAGACAGACGGCGTAGGCTTACTAATAGGCAAAGTACGGGATACGGAAACCTAAAAATCCGGCCAAGTGCGAGTCGGACTCACGCACCGAGGTTTCAACACCACAATTTTTTTTAAACACTTTTCTTGTATGGGGACCCTATACCTAGACCCTATACCCTAGACCCATTGTGGTCTCCCTTAATTTTTCACTTTTTTTTTATGGAAACTGACACGGTTGGCTATAACACCTACAACATCCGTGATGTCAGCCCATAACACCGGGTGAACTAGGTGCCACGTCAGTGCTTCCCTTCGGTCGTGCCGGCTACACTGAACTGGACGGAAAACACAAACTATTAACATAGCCGTTTCGACGGACCTTTCATTCAGTGCGGTGGTACCAACCCGGGCGGGTTAAACCCTACCACTTACATAGTAATATAAGAAGGGAGTCATATCCCTTAGTCGCCTTTTACGACATACACGGGGAGAGATGCATTGGGGCTATTCTTTTAAAGTACCGGCCCCACACGGTACAAGTTTTCATATTTTCCACACTTTTTCATATTTTGTAAAAAAATCAACCTTTTATATTTTCCGCATCACAGCCCTTTAAATGTAGGACAGACGGACAGACGGCGTAAGGCTTAGTAAGAGGGTCGCGCACGGAACCCTAAGTTTAAGACATTACTTGCAAATGAACAAATTTGAAATAATGATTCTAATACAACCGGCCAAGTGCGTGTCGGACTCGCTCACAGTTAATGCTGACCGTGGTGACACGTGACTCTGAACCACAGAGCATGAAATGCGCGCGCCCGCCCCTACTAGAGGCGCCGTGAGCGCGATTTCTCTACAACGGCGTTGAAGCCTGTGGGCGTGGCCTATGACTTACATATGTGTGTTGTGCGTGTGCATTTGTTTTGTGCGTGTGCCTAACTTGCTCCTCTTTGTGTGTAGTGTCGATACTAGCACACACACACACATACGAAGCGCTAGCAGCTCAGCGTACGGTTATTGGGTTTCAAATATCATCGCTTAGGGCGCCTCTAGTAGGGGGCGCGGGCGGTAGGTATTTCATGCTCTGTGCTCTGAACGAATGAATTTTCATCGTACTACATAATACCGTAAGTACCGTGTGGGGCCGGTACTTAAAAAGAATAGCCCCACTGCATCTCTCCCCGTGCATGTCGTAAGAGGCGACTAAGGGATAAGGACAAGATACTGCGCTAAAGGGCGACAGACAGGCTAGCCACTTCTCACCTTGGCGCAGTCCTTCCACCTAGTCATGCAGCAGGTGGGTTCTTCGTGCCTTACTTGCTGCTTGATAGTTGTCGTGTCCGTATACTGTGCTAAACGTGGTGGTCGGTATTGTGCTGTAATTTACCAGAGTCCTTATGGCACAACACCGATTACTCTGCTTACCCTGATTGTCGGGATACAGCGTGTGTTATGTATGTATGTATGTGTACATAATGTATGTCAAATTAATGTTTTATTATAATTGTATTTGATGCCAGTTCTAAATTTACCACGGAGACACAGATGACACGAAGGGCTAAGAAAATCATCCCTTAATATTTATTTTTCACTATTGAAAACTGCATGTAAATCTTTTAAGTAGTTTTCGAGTGTACTCCTTGCAGGGCTGTCGACGTTGCAAACGTACCTAAACAATATAAATACTTTGCAGAGAAGAGGAGATAATATAAAAAAAGCTTGTAAAAAGTGGAACGGATTAAAACACCCATATTTTCACGGCTGAGTTGGCCTACTGCCGGACATTGCACCTAATAACCGCAGAAGTGATGTGGAAGCGTATCTGCCTTCATTAATTATTCTATAAACAATAATTAACAGTTAGCTCGTATGGGCCACTCACCTATGATTGCCTGGCCGTAGAATACAGCTAGAATGTTTTGGCACGTCAATATAAAATGCTTTTGGAGAAAAATTATTTTATAATGTCGTGAGCTTTGTTTTATTAAGGTATGCATCGACATGGAAAATATGGACATATAAGGCTCGTCTGCAGCTGGAAAAGTATTTTTTTTTATGGAAACTGACACGGTTGGCTACATCACCTACAACATCCGTGATGTCAGCCCATAACATTATGCATAACATATGTATAACATTATGGCGCGCGCGCATACACTTTTTGGTTTGTTCTCTGGGAACCGCCATGAATTTTTTACTTTTTCTTATTTTTATTATTTGTTGTTATATCGGCCACAATAACACATTTTCTGTGAAAATTTCAACGGGCTACCTATTACGGTTCAAGAGATACAGCCCTTGGACAGACAGACAGACAGACGGCGTAGGCGCTTAGTAATAGGGTTCCGTACCGGATACGGAGCGGAACCCTAATAAAAACTAAAAATAAATTAAAATAAAGATCCTACTCTAAGAAACGAGCCTGGGCATCGTACCGAGTACGCTGGCGGTGGTGTTTCCTCTCTGGACCCATAGCAGACAGAGGCTAGTCGCGTGACTATTTTTCTCCATATAAAATCCTCTTTCGGCCGGGGCTTATGATTTTCCAGACCTTAAACGTAAAATAAAATACTTATAAAGTACTAACAAAACATTGTGACTTGCGAAGTTTGTTTGTCAGTTCTTCTTCGCATTGAATTTAGAACTGGCGGAATTTTCGACATGTCCAAGCGTAGGTTACCTACCTATGGATGAAATTATACAATAAACAATAAACAAAAACATTGACCAATTATATAATTATTTTTTTGGCTTGAAGCTTACCCATCGAGTCACCTAGGGACATTATTAGATCAGAAAACCACCAAAATTTCGGTTGCACTTCGTTTAGGCCTCAAAATTTGTGAAAGTCATAATTGTGTGTGTGGGTCACCAGCAGTGGCGGCTGGTGACTTCAGTGACCGGTAGTGCGCTAAGTACCTACCTACTTAAATACCAAATTTCCCAACACATTCCCGTCATGTTATTTTAAGATCGAGACTTCCGAATTTTTTAAACGCCTGCGTTTTATTATGTAAGTACCTAGTATGAATATTCTCAAGACACTCAATGAGTTGCAAAAAACAAGAAAAAAAATCCAAACAAGTTTTTTAACTTATTTTTAGTACCTTTATGAATACACCCCATAGACCACAACACTATTGCGCTTTCAAAAAGAAAACAGTCCAAAAATACTTAAAAAAAAAAAAAAAAATAAAAGCATTTGAAAAGTAGGAATTGAACCCGGGATCACCTGATTGTAAAGCCTTGCCTTTAACCAACGCTTAGGCAAATATCGGCACCACTTAATTCACAGTATCACGTGACAGAAAGTACAAAACCTAACCATATCCCATTTTAAATATTCGCGCGCTAACGGGTATGTGACATCACATGACAGCGCGCTGACTCTAGGTAGACGGCAAAGAGTTTGTAAGACGGACTTGTGCAAAACGAATCGCTCGCGACGCGACGTGTCGCACGCGCGGGTATTCACGATATAGCGTCCTTGTTTGGCGCTCGTGCGCCGCACGCAGAACTCCTTTCGGCCCATACTGTTTCTATGAAGTATCTTCTGTCTCACGCGCCAGCGGTGTTTTGCCGATCCCCATACATTCAGTATGGGAGACCCGGATTTATATTCCGCACGGCGCGCGCGTTTACTCGCAAAAACGTGCCTTGTGATCTATAAAATAAGGTCGAATTCACATTCGTATTTATTTGGAGTACGATCTTTATGGTTTTAATGTAGTTTGTTGTAAGGTATTATTTATTTTGAGTGAAGTGAAGACTTCTCGTGGTATGGTAGTGCGGCGCACGAGCGCACTTTAGGACCAGCCGCCAGTGGTCACCAGTCGACATATTTATATGGCCACCACGGACTATCATGTATCAAAAGTGCAGGTAGAAACTCCAGGCATCAAAATTTAAATTTTATTATAAAGACCACGCTTCAGACAGCAAACATACCGTGCATCCTAGAACCTTGCGGTTATTCCCGGCTGGATGGCAAGAGGCCCGATGGTATCACCCTAGTGCCATGGGCTAAGGGTAGGTCATTGATGTGGGACGCCACTTGTGTCGACACATTGGCTCCAAGTCACGTTCGGGCCTCTTCAAGAGCGGCTGGCGCGGCCGCGGCCGGAGCGGAAAGCCTCAAACGCAACAAATATTCAAATATAATTCAAGATTTCGAATTTGTTGCGTTTGCGGTTGAAACCCTCGGTCCGTAGAGCTGTGAAGCCAAAAGCTTCTTGAAGAGGCTTGGGCCTCTGCTGGTGGACGCAACTGGCGTCCCACAATCAAGGGCCTACTTCATTCAAAGGGTAAGCCTTGCCATCCAGCGGGGTAATGCAGCAAGTGTTCTAGGAACATTTGAAAATGCCCCTTTTGATAGTTATTTTAATGTTTGTTAGGTAGGTTTATTTCTTTAGTTATTAGTATTACTTTTTTATATTTTATGTTACATTTATGTTTTTTTTCTTGTAATAAGGACAGTCTAAAGTTTAATTTACTTTAATAATTTAATTTATTTTACTGAATGAAACGTCGGTGGAAACGGCTATGTAAATAGTTCGTATTTTCCGTCCAGTTCAGTGTAGCCGCCATGAAATTAAGGGAAGCACCTATTTCACCCGGTGTTATGGGCTGACATCACGGATGCTGTATGTGATATAGCCAACCGTGTCAGTTACCATAAAAAAAAATACCGCACGTGACCCCTCGTCACAGACACCCATAATAAAAGTGCGTTTTTCAAATGTCCAGTATGCTATTCTATAACAATTTCATATAGTAACCAGAAATCCAATACGTACCACTACGTGAATACGCCGAGATATACGCCAAAACTGGTTTCATCAGATTTTCTTTTACTTAAATTCTTTAATACGAAATATGTTCGTAACCAACTCAATATGTGTTTTTTTCTATTAAGAGGTAGTTAGCCATTGTACTTCTATTCACTTACCTCATCTTCGTTATGCCTTCACTTTTATTCTGTTATGTATCTATTGTTCTGTACTTAGCAATTACATACTTCGTAATTTCGCTAAAACGTGGCGATAAATTTTCATCGTTTTAATCTGCTGCACTATACCAATCAATACTAATAATAAATTCAGTAAAGGATGGTCATGGAGTAAACTACTTTGTTTTATATATGAGATACTGCGTCTGTACTTCTGTAGACTCTATGTATGATACTAAAACTTAATTTACGAATTTTAGAATGTGTTTCTGTATGTATGTATGTTTTTTTATGAAAGCTGACACGGTTGCCTACATCACCTACAACATCCGTGATGTCAGCCCATAACACGGTATGTATGTATGTTCCTTCATAACTCTTAAACCGATAATCCGAATTCGATGAAACTTATTACAAGCACATTTGATTATTTGGGACGCAGGATAGAATAATAAAATTCAGTTACGGTTGCGCTAAGATGTGGCTCTCATAAAAAACCGAATTGTTCCGCTCGCCGAAATAAAGATACGGTAGCGGTATACGAGTTTCACGCGAGCGAAGCCGCGGGAAAAAGTTAATAAATAATATATGATTAAAAGAATCACATTTTAGGTTTAAGGGATAAATTTAACTACTTTTGAACCTATTTAGACGTAGTTTTAACTAATGCTGCGTTCTAAAAGTTACGATTTTTCTATGACTTCGCTGACTTCCGACCCCACTGCCCAGTTCATATGAATAATGGAGTGATGCTATTAATAGCCTATATGTTACACCAAGTTAAGCCCTATATTTTTCTAATGCTCCATTCGAATTCATGTGTTTTTGAAAAAAAAAAACACAAACACACAAACATAAAAACATTTCATAAAATAATTCTCTCAATTTACGTTTTAATGTTGTAATAATTATCATTATGTTATTTACCAATTCATTATTTTTTCTGCAAATACTCAAATGTACAGACAAGACAATTTTACAATTTTATGATGATATTGATGATTTTTTTTTTTTAAGTTATCCGTTATGGGTAGCTGAGTTGGAGGGGCCAAAGCGCATGCTCCGACCAGCCAATATCACCTCCGAGAAGGTAGGTGCCATACCGGAGACTTCCCTGGATTGCTGGCTATACTGGACTAGAGGAGAACACAACCGAGGTTGCTATGCGGCCATCTTACATCCAGTACGGTGGTACCAACCCAGTCGGCTACAAATTGAGCCTACCACCTAGTAAGGGGCAAGGGAAGGGACCTACAGTTTTACACCGGTTCCGAACGGTAAAGCAGCAGGTGTAGGTATGCACGTAAATTTTTTCGTCAGAAAAAACTCATTCGCACACGCCGACGGGATTTGAACCGCGGACCTCTCGCATGAGAAGCCGATGCCCAAACCACTCGGCCACCCGCCGCTTTGTTGATGATATTCTATTTATTAACCGACTTCATTTTTATTTCAAGTTGCATACATTTGCAAACAGAACATTTACACATACCTACTACATAATTACGCACAATAAACCTTAAATCAGTGAACCCTTCAAAATCACACGAAAGGTAACAACTACATACATACCACACGCTGTATCCCGACAATTATTGAGGTAAGCAGAGTAATCGGTGTTGTGCTGCAAATACTCTACTAAATTACAGCACAACACCGACCACCACGATTAGCAATGTAGGTATTAGGGCAAGATAACTATCAAGCAGCAAGTAAGGCACGAAGACCCACCTGCTGCATGGCTCGGTGTAAAGGCCGCGCCAAGGTGAGAGGTGGCTAGCCTGCCGCCCTTTATCACGGCATCTTGTCTTTACCACTTAGTCGCCTTTTACTACATGCACGGGGAGAGATGCAGTGGGGCTATTATTTTTAAGTACCGGCTGATGATGATGATGATGACCGGCCCCAAGTGAACAAGTAAGTACACACATAAAAATATCAAACATTTCCGTCGGCGCGGCGCGGCGGCGGCGATCAGATGAAAAGAAATTTACTCCGGATAAATGTTATCGTCCCAGTAATAGTCGATACATCACACCTGCGTACGTACCCGCTCGCCTTAAAACTGGACACGCACTGCGTGTTTGGTTTACTGTTTATGGCCCGTGCAGAGACGAAACGCAATAAAAATTATTAAGGTGATGTGAGACTGCGTCTGACTCGAATTTCAAGAAGTGTACCGCCAATATTACTTACTTGACAGATTCAGTTTTAATATATGTAAAACTTCATCTATCAGCGCAGATCGATAGCTTTTTGAAAGCACGATTTGATTAACTTCGCTCGATAGAAAAAAATCATGAACATGCCTCTGAATTTAGTTATAAAAACGTATTTATGGCAACGTGACCAAATCAAGGCTTTGGAAAAAATATATTTTATTTGTTGAATGTACTCGTATATCTAAATCCGTAGCTTTTTACTTTTTTGTTTCGATCCGTAGCTTTCGAATAAAAAAATAAAAACCTAATTTTTGATTGATTGATTGTGTTGCATCCTACTCCAACCAGCGAAAGCGGCGCCATGAAAGAGGAGTATGGGTGAATACGGGTTGAAAGGGCCTTAACGAAAATATTGTTTTTTTTTTCAAAAAACATTTAAGTTTGAAAGGAGGTTTATTCAATTTGAAAATTAACTTTTTAATTTAATAAAAATATATAACATGATATTTTTTATTTGTAATTATTATAATAATTGTACAGTTAATATTTATACAGGGCGAGACAGGGACACCGTTTCACCCATTTAGACATTCGTATTGCGGGAGCTTTGAATGCCGAGCTGGAGGTGTCTATATTTACGCCCCTCTTGAAGTACCCGAGACTGTACTTGGGGGACTGTATATTCCTCCAATTACAGTTCTCTTACGCAACGTTTTAAATTAGACTGGCTGAATCAGGCCTGCTTTAAAAAAACGTGCAATTTATCATAAATAATTTTCATGCATTCTCGTCGCGAACGACGTAAACTTTTAGCGTTGTAATAAAGTAGAGTTTTAATAGTCGTCTATTTCATTCATTTACATTCTTCTCAGTTTCGGTCGAAATGTTCGAAGAGCAATTTTTGCGTTGATTGTTCTAATTCAGGTCGAATAGAACATGTTTTTGTACACTTGGATCGTTGTGTGTATGTAGGTGAAAGCGTTTTATAGTTAGTCGCTTTATATGAGATGTCGATCGAGATATTTTCTCTGTGACTTGCTGGAGGAAAAAAGTGAAATTACAAATTAAAAAAAAACCCCCGAACCTTAAAAAGTAAAAAATAATTTCCGTTGACTTACTTAAACGAGTCGGGGGACCGCTAACTTTACTTTTATAAGGGTCGGCGGTTTTTTTAATTTGTGATTTAACTTTTGTTTCAAGCTTTTTTAAAAAAACCGCATGCAAATCGGTCCACTTTTTAAGATAATAATTTTTTTTATTACTTAATTACTTGATTACAAACATAGCTAAGAACCATCCCGATTAAACAAGCTACTTTTTTTTTATGGAAACTGACACGGTTGGCTACATCACCTACAACGTCCGTGATGTCAGCCCATAACACCGGGTGAACTAGGTGCCATGTCAATGCTTCCCTTCATTTCATGTCGGCTACAATGAACTGAACGGAAAACGCGAACTATTTACATAGCCGTTTCGACCGACGTTTCGTTCAATGCGGTGGTACCAATCCGGCCGGGATAAACCCTACCACCTAGTAAGATTAGGAGGGAAGGGACCTACAGTTTTACGAGGAATCCGAACCTCGGTCAGCCTCCAACGGTCAGCGGTCACCTATCCAAGTACTGACCGCACCCAGCGTTGCTTAACATTCAATAGCGACAGGTGACTGTCTGCACCACTGAGCTATCGAGGCTGACAATAAAGAACAACCTAATAAAGAAACCGTATTCAAATCGGTCCATCCGTTTGGGAGCTACGATGCCACAGACAGACACACACACACACGTCAAACTTATAATACCCCTCCGTTTTTTTGCGTCGGGGGTTAAAAATAGAACTATACGAATGTTTTTTATAGCGCGAAAGCGCGACGCGTGGCGGCGAGGCACCCATAAGGTGTCCAACGACGTCCATGGACATTCGGTCGCACGCGGTGGCCATTGCACTTTAGCAAGAATGTATGACACGTTTTTTGCGGCACATAAGGTGGATATATTTCAGCAATTTATTGCTACTAAGGAATAAGTACGAGAGTAAAGGACGACAGGCTTGCCACCTCTCACCTTGGCACGGTCCTTCCACCGAGTCAAACAGTAGGTGGGACTCCGTGAATTACTTGCTGCTTGAGAATTATACATACAATTCATACATACCTACATATCACACACGCTGAATCCCGACAATCGGGGTAAGCAGAGTAATCGGTGTTGTACTGCGAGAACATTACAAAGGTAGGTGTAGGTAAATTACAGCACAACACCAACCACCACGTTTCGCAAAGTAAGTATACGAACAAGTTTCAATCGATCAAGCAGCAAGTAAGGCACCTGCTGCTGTACCGTGTGGGGCCGGTACTTAAAAAGAATAGCCTCACTGCATCTCTCCCCGTGCATGTCGTAAAAGGCGACTAAGGGATAAGGACAAGATGCCGTGCTAAAGGGCGACAGGCTCGCCACCTCTCACCTTGGTATGGTGCTTCCGCCGAGTCATGCGGCAGGTGGGTCTTCGTGCCTTGCTTGCTGCTTGATCGATTGAAACTTGTTCGAATAATTTGCGAAACGTGGTGGTCGGTGTTGTGCTGTGATTTACCAGAGTTCTTGCAGCGCAACACCGATTACTCTGCTTACCCCGATTGTCGGGATTCAGCGTGTGTGGTGTGTGTGTGTATGTGTACCCACCTGCTGCATGTCCTTATCCCTTTAGTCGCCTTTTACGACATGCATGGGGAGAGATGTAGTGGGGCTATTCTTTTTATGTACCGGCCCCACACGGTTACCTATTATCTTGTCCTAATATTTTTTTGTTAAACCTGGTGATTGGCGTTTTGATGTACAGTAATTTACCAGAACCCGGTGATATTTTTTTACCCGGATTTTTTTTGGACAATACAATTACACTACATTGTAGTTTAATATACTAACATAGTTATGTTGATACAAATTACGTATCAAAGTTTGACAAAGGCTCTTTACACCTGATTCACTTAATTAATAAGTCTTTGTAGTCAGAACTCTCAGCAAAATTGTTAATTTTGCTCTCAAGCTGTGTTTTAGATAGACTATGGGCGGTGTTATTATGTGGCTTATAGTCACTAAATTCTTGTAAAAATATGTTTAAAAAAATACCCTGCGAAGTTTCTTGTCGGTTCTTCTTCTTGGGTGTAATCGAACCGGATAGAACAAATTGTGACAAGTTCGAGAGCAGTCTAACTGCCATATGAATGATCAATAAACAATACAATACAATACAATACAATACGATAACTGGTAGGTACCTTTCCTTCTTACCTTAATATAGGAGGTAGGGTTTAACCCGCCCGCATTGCGCAGAACGAAAGGTTGATCGAAATGGCTGTGTAAATAGTTTCGTGTTTTCCATTCAGTTGGCCTGACCAAAGGGGATGCACTGATATGGCACTTACCCCGCCGAGGTGTGCGACATTACGGATGTTGTAGGCGATGTAGCCAAAACCGTGCTGTTTGCATTAAAACAAATTCAGTCTGAAAAAAAATCTTTAGGGCACGCTGGCCCGATTCAAACCCCGGACCCTGAGATCAGACGAGATTGAAATGTAGAGTATTTTTACGAAAGGTTTTTAATTATTTAAAAATATATGCGGAACACATCTAATAAATGTCGTTCGCCCCACACCCTTTGTTATTTACATGCATATGTAATTTATTTTATTAGGTAATTATCCGGTCGTAAAACATGATGAAGATGTTGCATTCGAAAATGTATAGGGCCATAATAGGGCCTAATAGGGCCATTGATTTAGTTTGCATATGTTCTGTATCGCGTGTCGGCTGTCATTAAAATAGCTGTTAATTTCGTTTTTTTAATCAAATTGTTTTGATAGTGCCATCTGTTGCGGAGGTATGTTTTTTAATGTTTTAAAGTGTGTGTGGCTGAGTTGGAGGGACCAGAGAACATGCTGCGACCAGTCAATATTTGCTTCGAGAAGGTGGCATTCGATGGCTTACAGGCAATACCTCATACATAACTCACGGAGACCAAATTTTACAGGAGAAGGTGAAAACTTTTTATTTCATACATAATGAAATAAATGTAAATATTTTGTGGTTTTGGTTCTTGTTTGATTGCTTTTAATACTTATAATTAAAAATATGATTCAAAATAAATATAATTATTTTGACTATTTTGACAGGCTGTTATGTGGCTTGCGAGAAATAGCGCGCAAATTTCGCTGAATGTGTTACCACTCGCTTGGGGAAGTGATTTATTGCCACTATTTCAAATTATTAAACCGTTAGTTAACTATTAGACCGTGGATTGCGAGTTTTTGCAAAGACATCAAAATTTTAATTTGAAATTTTTCCGCATACTTAACTCGATTTCAGCTTTTTTGTGGGTTACGAGGTATTTGTAAGCCATCGATATCCCAGAATCCCCGTTGGAATATTGGCTATTACACGATGGCTGTCGAATATCATACGAATGAAATTCGCCCAACACCATTTATTATTTACATGCATGTGTAATAATTTTTATTAGGTAATTAACCGGTCGTAAAACATGATGTAGATGTTGCATTCGAAAATGTGTAGGCCCTATTAGGGCCATTGATTTAGTTTGCATATTTTCTGTGTCGCGTGTCGACTGTCATTAAAATAGCTCTTAATTTCGTTTTTTTAATCAAATTTGTTTTTATAGTGCCATCTGTCGCGGCGGTATGTTTTTTTAAATCCGTTGTGTGCTGCTGAGTTGGAGGGGCCAGAGCACATGCTGCGACCAGTCAATATTTACTTCGAGAAGGTGGCATATCCCAGAATCCCGTTGGAATATTGGCTTTTATACGAATGCTGGCCCCGGTGTGGTGCTCGTGAACGGGTGCTGTTTGTGGAGAATGACCTATCAGTCATGTGAAGTGAATGTGAAGTGAGCGGTCTTAATGATGAGTAAAAGAGTAATGATGGAGTAAGGATGGACGTCCGTGTTTAGGTATTGGCAATTTTTTTTTGTAAAATACATAGGTAACGACGGTCTAAAGGGCTATGTAGCTGGTACGACCGAAGGGAAGCACTGACATGGCACCTAGTTCACCTGGTGTTATGGGCTGACATCACGGATGTTGCAGGTGATGTAGCCAACCGTGTCAGTTTCAATAATAAAAAAAAATAGACTAAGCGGACATTGAAAAAATTTCAAGTCAAAAGGTACTTTAAGCTTTATCCCCGCTCGCACTTGTGGCATGGCTCAGCTAAATACCAGCTTGCGCCGATAGACTCAATCCAGCGTCGTTCCGTGCGACTGGTGGGTGACCCTGCGGTGACCCGTGACTTAGATAGTACCACTGCAACTCCGTAGTTACGTTGGCTCCCTAAGTGTGTTCTATCGTCTATTTCATGGGGAGTATTCGGAGGAGCGGTTTAACGCGATTCCGCCGTCCCCATTCCACCTCCGCACTACACGTATTGGGCAGGGGATGCACCCCTATTCAATCGACCTATCACGGATGCGCGCCAACCGGTTCTGTAGGTATTTTATTCACAGAACCGGAAAAATGTGGAACGCACGTAAAAGGCTCCTGTCAGGCCGGCAAGGCATTCGCAATCCCCGTGCATCACAGAATGTCCATGGGCATCGTTAGACACCTACTTGTAGGTGAAACGATGCCACATGTCGAGCCATCCATAAAAAAAAGTGACGCTTTTTTGCCAGTTCTTCTTCGCTGTGATAATCGAACTAGTGGTGTACTGCCTAGAGATAACGAATAAACAATAAACAATGAACAAAAGTAAAAAAACAAAAAGAAAGGATAAAAAGATTACGTATATTTTTCCGTTACAAAAATTATGATCTTTTTTTTTTTTTTATGTAAACCAGCATAGGTGGCTATGCCGAGGGACCAATGGTGCAGTCGACAGAGCCAAAATCACCTCTCCTCGCGAAACCACGCTCAGTTAGGTGCCATGCCAGCAGATTTGCGGACTGTTGCTAGGCTGTCTAGCCCGTTAATACGACGCTTGAAGACACCCAGGTTAAAGGAAGGAAGGAAGGAACTACGGAAGTCATTTGTAATAGTAATAAATTCACTACAGTCATGGTTTCAATCTAATAATTTACTATTGAATGTAAATAAGACTAATGTAATGCACTTCGCATTGGGTACTCGGAAACGCATACAAGATGACATTGTGAACACTGTAAATGAATTATCCCTCAAAATAGCTAATGAAATTACATTTCTGGGCTTAATATTTGATAATGGATTAACCTGGAAGGCTCATATAGATAAACTAGCAGGCAAACTAAGCTCAGCCTGCTACGCTATAAAAAAAATTAAAGAGCTCTGCGGCATTCAAGCCGCAAAGACTGTATACTATGCCTACTTTGACAGTCTTATGTCATATGGTTTAATGTTTTGGGGAAAAGCAGCGGAATCAAACCAAATATTTGTATTACAGAAAAGAGCCCTACGGTGTATACTAGGAATGAAACCTAGAGACACTTGTCGTTATGCATTTAATGAAATAGGAATAATGACTTTACCTGGTGCCTACATCTTTCAAAACATTTGTTATGCAAGAAAGCATCTATTAGTCTCCACTTTTAACTCGGACAATCACAACTATAATACTAGGCATAAGGATAACCTACTGGGAATAAAACATAGGTTGTCTAAAATGTCAAAAAGTTTTATATGTAATAGTGTTAGATTTTATAACAAAATACCACAGGAAATAAGGAATCTAGGTGAAAATTCTTTCAAAATAACCCTGAAAAAAATATTAACCAAAAAAAGCTATTACAGTATTAAAGATGCCTTAACTGACGAATTTTGTGATTCTGACACATAATAAATTAAGTACAAAAGTATGACATATCGTAATGTTCTCTACTAACTCTAAGACAATGGGTACTTGTGTATCTATTTTTTTTCTTTTTTTTTACCCTCGACATTTTATACTACATTGTAGTATGTTACTTGCTTACTAACAAAATCAAATAATGACTTGATAAAATTTCTTATCAAATTTGACGATGGCACTATACACCGGACTTTTTACATAATACCTATATACTTCAGAAGTTGTCAGAATCACATGACAAATAAATATAATTAATGATGCGGTATGAATGTAATTAATTAGTTATGCGATAACGACATGTGGTGGTTTGTGACAGAAACCAGTAGTCCATACAATTTCATAGTAAAAATGTTTTCACTTTGTCATGAATTGCTGCATGTCACAAATCAGCACATGCGTGTCTAGGCAGTGGCAAACATTTTTTGTATAGACTAAGTGGACATTGAAAAAATTTCCAGTGAAGTTTCTTGTCAGTTCTTCTTCGCTGTGATAATCGAACTGGCGGAATGTTACAATGTAAATATGACAAATCTGAGCGCAGTGTACTGCCAATAGATGCTAAATAAACAATAAACAATAAACAATAAAAAGGATTCAGGAAATACACTCGCCGGAATCTTGAGTTCAAGAGTCTGAACCCATTTGTCATGCACGTGCTTATGCAAATTTAAGAGTTTGATGATTTTCTCATGGATCCTATCATCAGAACTACACCAAATTATATGGGACAACCCCTAAAGTACCCCCTTTCTAATATTTTTTTTTTAATGGAAACTGCCACTGTTGGCTACATCACCTACAACGTCCGTGATGTCAGCCCATAACACCGGGTGAACTAGGTGCCATGGCAGTGCTTCCCCGTTTGATCGTGCCGGCTACACTGAACTGGTCGGAAAACACAAACTATTTACATAGCCGTTTCCACCGACGTTTCATTCAGTGCGGTGGTACCAACCCGGGCGGGTTAAACCCTACCACCAAGTAAGATTAGGAGGGAAGGGACCTACAGTTTTACGAGGAATCCGAACCTCGGTCAGCCTCCAACGGTTAGCGGTCACCCATCCAAGTACTGACCGCACCCAGCGTTGCTTAACATTCAATAGCGACAGTTGACTGTCTGCACCACTGAGCTATCGAGGCTGGCCGTTGCGAGTACAGTACCTGTCAGGCCATTATGGCTTTCGCAGCCCCCGCTTGCGACCGAATGTCCATGGGCGTTGCTAGACACCTTATGGTGGTACTATAAAAAGATTTCGACAAATTGAGTACCACCTGGTTTTTTCTAAGTCGGTTAAAGTAAATACTGCCCCATTTAAAAAATGTTGTGGATGGTCTTCGCTCTAGAATATAATATAAAGATATAGGTACCTTTAAATAATTGAATACAAAGAGTAAGATGTAAAATAATAATAAAGATGTAAAATTAAGATGTTAAATTAACTTGTATCTTACACTAACAATGTCAAATTATGTTAATTTAACGTTATACCCATATAAACTCCACCATAGGGCCACACCACTTCAGATAAGATCGCAGTTGACACAGCTTATGTTAATGAACAGTAGCAGTTAGCGCGCGATATATTATGCAGTCTCCCTTTTCATCGTTTTATAATGTCGTCTACAGGTCAGAGTGCGACACTGACTACATATTAATTCGTCGCTCCAGTTAGGGAGTTGTCTATGTCACATTTTTAGCGAAAATGAGCTTTAAATGCAGAAATATGCAGAAAAATCTGCTGAATCAACCTGCATGCTAAAAATGTGACTTATACAACTCCCGAACTGGAGCGACGAATTAGCTTCATATTAAAACCAGCTTAAGTAAGTTATTAAAACTAGCTTTTGCCCGCGGCTTCGTTCGCGTGAAATTCGTATTAAAAAAAGAAGAAAGTACGGTGCACCTTTATTTTGGCGCGCGGAACAATTCGGTTTGTATGAGAGCCACATCTTAGCGTAACCGGAACTGAATTTTATTTACCCTATCCTGTGTCGCGTATAGTTAAATGTGCTTCTACTAAGCTTAATCGAATTCGGATGATCGGTTTAAGAGTTATGGAGGAATATACATATACAGAAAAGATTTCTAAAAATCATCAATTTAGTTTTAGTATCATATATAACGTGTGGGGCCTGTACTTAAAAAGAATAGCCCCACTGCATCTCTCCCCATGCATGTCGTAAAAAGCGACTAAGGGATAAGGACAATATGCCGTGCTAAAGGGCGACAGGCTCGCCACCTCTCACCTTGGCACAGTACTTCCACCGAGTCATGCAGCAGGTGGGTCTTCGCGCCTTACTTGCTGCTTGATCGATTGAATATTGTTCGAATGCTTTGCGAAACGTGGCGGTCGGTGTTATGCTGTAATTAACCAGAGTTATTGCAGCACAAAACCGATTACTCTGGCTACCCCGATTGTCGGGTTTCAGCGTGTGTGGTGTGATATGTATGTATGTATCATACATAGAGTCTACAAACTCAGTATCTCGTAAAACAAAGTAACTTACTCCATGAACATCCATTACATATTTATTATTAGTATTGATATTGATTGATGATGATATTGATGATTGATATTGATACGACTTATTTTTGGACGGGAAATCTGTGAACCTCGGGTCCCATACTCGGTGGTGCGGTGCGGTCGTCAGTCGACTGTCGGTCGTGATCATAAGCACACATGGGTGCGGTCAGTACTTGGATGGGTGACCGCTCGATCGTTGGAAGCTGACCTTGGTACCGATTCCACGTTAAACTGTAGGTCCCTTCCCTTCTTACCTTAACTAGGTGGTAGAGTTTAACCCGCCCGTGTTGATACGACCGCACTGAATGAAAGACCGGTTGAAACCTCTATGTAAATAGTTCGTGTTTTCCGTCGATTTCAATGTAGCCGGCACGACCGAAGGTAAGCACTGAGCATGGCACCTAGTTAACCAATGTTTTGTGGGCTGACATCACGGATGTAGTAGGTGATGTAGCCAACCGTGTCAGTTTCCTTAAAGAAAAATTAAAATTATATTAGAAATAAAAAAAAAAACAACAAATAATACAAACCGGCCAATTACGCGGCGGTACGGAACCCTCGGTGCGCGAGTCCGACTCGCGCTTGGCCGGTTTTTTGAAGCCAGTTCAAAATAACTCAAACTGTTATTTTACCAAAATATGAATGCCCTGAAATGTTAAGTAATTTTTGGGTATCAATAGCGCGTTATGATTATGACTCTAAATTGTCCGCTATTAAAGATGATACCGATGAATTAAAAGAAAAATACTATTAGACGGGGCATCGACTTATTGAGCAGATGGAACTCATAAATACAAATTTACAGGTATATATGTCTATTTCTCTCGCACTTGTGGACTCACGTATCAACACGTTCTACGAGCCACCTGACGCGAATTGTGTGCATTTGCACACCATTTTGCGGAAAAAATATATTTTATGACAAATACATACATACGATCACACTGCATCCCGATAATCGGGGTAAACAGAGTTATCGGTGTTTTGATGCAAATAAAAATATTAGGACAAGATGACCTTGATAATGAAGTGAGGCAAGAAGACCTGCTACGTGACTTTGTCAAGACCTCTTTGTCAAAGACAAGAGTCTTTGGTTCAAAGACTGTGTCAAGGTGAGAGGTCGCAATTTTTTTTTTTTTTTTTTTATGGAACCTGACACGGTTGGCTACATCACCTACAACATCCGTGATGTCAGCCCATAACACAGGGTGATCTAGGTGCCATGTCAGTGCTTCCCTTCATTTCATGTCCGCTACACTAAACTGGACGGAAAACACGAACTATTTACATAGCCGTTTCGACCGACGTTTCGTTCAGTGCGGTGGTACCAACCCGGCCGGGATAAACCCTACCACCTAGTAAGGTAGGAAGGGAAGGGACCTACAGTTTAACGTGGAATCCGAACCACGGTCAGCCTCCAACGGTCGAGCGGTCACCCATCCAATCACTGACCGCGCTCAGCGTTGCTTAATAACAGTTGACTAACCAACCGCGCCACTGAGCTACCGAGGCTGACGAATTTTCTTATCCCTTAGTCGACTTTTACGACATGCGACGGGGAGAGATGCAGTGGGGCTATTCTTTTTAAGTACCGACCCCACACGGTACAAAAGTCGGTCGGTCGCTAGCTTGTCAACATTTATAGTTACAACAAGGACATGGCTCTGCGCATCCTGCCCCTCGTACGTGTAGTAGACTTTCAGCCATGTAACCTTATAACAATCGCAAAAAAAAATTAACTATAAATATAAAAAGAGCCAAAACATGATTACCTACTAAATAAATAAATAAATAATAATAAAGACAGCGTCGTGTCAGCCTCGATAGCTCAGTGGTGCAGACAGTCAACTGTCGCTATTGAATGTTAAGCAACGCTGGGTGCGGTCAGTACTTGGATGGGTGACCGCTGACCGTTGGAGGCTGACCGAGGTTCGGATTCCTCGTAAAACTGTAGGTCCCTTCCCTCCTAATCTTACTTGGTGGTAGGGTTTAACCCGCCCGGGTTGGTACCACCGCACTGAATGAAACGTCGGTCAAAACGGCTATGTAAATAGTTTGTGTTTTCCGACCAGTTCAGTGTAGCCGGCACGATCAAAGGGGGAAGCACTGACATGGCACCTAGTTCACCCGGTGTTATGGGCTGACATCACGGACGTTTTAGGTGATGTAGCCAATCGTGTCAGTTTCAATAAAAAAAAAAAAAAGACCAAAGAAAAGAAAACAATATTTACAACAGTAATTTTGGAATATATTATCGGTTATTCTAACAATTCTATATTTTTGAACTCTTTCATAGCAATAATGATCGAGCCGTGTGCACCGTTTTGGCACTGACCTAGAAAAAACCGTCGTGAAGAGGATATCGACTGTATGTATGAATATGTATGAATTTCGGGCGAGCCTGCTAAACAGTTTCCCTCTCATAAATGTTGAGCGGTTTCGGATGACAATTTTAATGCGAGCTTTCAAAGATAATTTAATAATTTAATAAACAGGCGGAAACTATCATCAGTTTTATTTAGCATTGTGTATTTAAGAATGGTTGAAATACATATTTTTTAAACTAGGCTGTTTATTTCTTTTATGTAGCTACCGTACAGGTATAAATTAAAAATAATATAAATTAATATATTAAATAGGGGCATACGTTCTTTTCTATGTTTTTATATTTATAATTATCTATTAAAACGATTTAACTCAATTTCCAATTTATTGGCACTGAGCACAAAAATATAATATTTGGTAAAACTCCTGCACTATTTGCTGAAAGATAAACCATATTTCTGTACCTATTCAAAATTTTAAATTCATGGTTTATTTAGATGATGGCGCTGCCACAGAACGACAGACCGACGGACGGACAGACAACGGAGTCTCAGGATTTCCTTTGTGTAATTTTGGTAAGAAACCGTAAAAATAATTTTACATTACCTTTTAGAAAATAATTTTACAAAATTTAAAAACACTACTATAATAATACAAAGGGCGGACTTATCATAATATTTTTTTTTAATGGAAACTGACACGGTTGACTACATCACCTACAACATCCGTGATGTCAGCCCATAACACCGGGTGAACTTGGTGTCACGTCAGTGCTTCCCTTCGGTCGTGTCGGCTACACTGAACTGGACGGAAAACACAAACTATTTACATAGCCGTTTCGACCGACCTATCATTCAGTGCGGTGGTACCAACCCGCGCGGGTTAAACCCTACCACCTAGTAATATAAGAAGGGAGTCATATCCCTTAGTCGCCTTATATAAGTTGTTTCGTTAGTCATGTCAATAACTTCGGGAGGGTTACATACACATTCAAATAAACAGGTTACAAAAAAAAAAAAATGTTTTTAGCATTACTTTTCGAGAAATTTAACAAAACATGTTTGCTACCTAAACATTAACCTGTGTGTAACAGTAGGTAACATGCATTGTACGGGGTCAATGACCGTACTATGTTCAAACTCAGAACAGCTGTTTGTTGTAAGTGAGTCACTATGATTCACTCTGGGTCACTATGGGTCACTATGATTGATTTTTACAGCTACTTCATCATCATCATCATCATCATCAGCCTGTATCGGTCCACTGCTGGACATAGGCCTCTCCCAAGGCACGCCACCACTACTACTACTACTACGCCACAGCTACTTATTTGATTTTATTTTTTTGTTAGGAGAAAAAATGCTCCTATAAACATGTGTTTTTTTTGCGTAAAGTGTTTGTTTGAGTGCGTATGTTACCCTCCCGAAGTTATTGACATGACTAACGAAACATCTTATATATTTTATATTCTCTTTTATAGTCGCCCGATATATTTCTTACAGGCAACCTTTGGGCGATGAGAAACGTTTTCTATTTAAAAATGCCCAAAATAAAATCGGGTCTCGGTTAAGGTTCACTATAACGATACTATCCGCGTATTTAAATATTCATGAATTATAAATTATTTGTATTATGAGCTGACACCTCGCTCGCGAAATCATTCTACATATGTTTTATTCAATATGCAAGAAGCCTTGAAAGTTCGATTTAATTAATTTGCTCTTTCCTGGTCCACTCTCACTGCACCAAGGTGCAGTCTAATACTCATTAATACTAAATACTCATAATTCTAACTTTAACAACAAAATTTCAATATCATCAATGCTAATAATAAACCTGTAAGGGATGGTCATGGAGTAAGTTACTTTTTTTTGAGATATTGCGTTTGTGGGCTCTATATATGATACTAAAACTAAATTTACGATTTTTAGAAATCTTCTCTGTATGTATGGTCCTCCATAACTCTTAAACCGACCATCCGAATTCGATGAAATTTTGTACCAACACATTTAACTATGTGGGACACAGGATAGGCTAAATAAAATTCAGTTCCGGTTACGCTAAGATGTGGCTCTCATACAAACCGAATTGTTCCGCGCGCCGAAATAAAGGTGCAGTCAGTACAGTACAGTAAACCAAGGTCAGCCTCCAACGGTCGAGCGGTCACCCATCCAAGTACTGACCGCGCCCAGGTGTGCTTAACAGCAGTCGACCGACCGCACCACTGAGCTACCGAGGGCGTACCTGGGAACAGTGGGATCTACGGATCCCCGGACGGACGGCCGGATACGCTTTCGCTTACGCTTTTTCTTACGAACCTAAAAAAAAAGCTACTACCTAATGTAAATGGTTAAAATTGTACTCATTTGAAAGTACTAAGAACTCCCTCGTTTTCCTGAAATCGTTTACGTAAAAGGAGATCGGCCTTCGGCCTCGCCCGTAGTTACTTCCTTTGATATTATAATATTTGGTTTACCTATACGGAGCTCGAACATTTGAAATAAAAGAAAGATGTCTCAAAATTTCGAATCTGTACGATAAACTTACTTTATTCTTTAAATACGAAGAATATAAACGAAAATGTATGTGATGAGCCCGGCTTAGTGCGGTATCGATCGACGTATATCGATAAATATCGGCATAAAACTCATAATCTATAGAGATTACTTTCTCCAATATTCTTTTGACGCTGTAACATTATATGCGATTGTGAAATTTTGCGTACACTCGCGCACGCATAATACAGAAATGTGGAAAGAGGGAATCGGGGACTATAAAACAACATTTAATTGATATTTCATTTTTATATTATTACTAAGCATGTACTCGCTTTATATACATATATTTTTAATTAGAAAAATGCAAATCGAAAATCTGATCGCAAAAATTATGCGACATCATTCATGAAGGTGCAATAGATCGAAAATTTGGAGATAATATGTAACGGCCCGGTGGTGTAGTTGGTTATCGCGTTGGCGGCTCAAGCCAGAGACCCAGGTTCAAAACCTGGTCGGGATGTATTTTTTCCAACGATTTTCGATTTGCAATTTTCCAATTAAAAATATAAATTTAATCGAAATTAGTAAATTCTAGAATGCGACATATTTTATTTCTAGTGCGCGTTTTTCCTGTCTCTCATTAAGAGCAAACAGAGGTTAGTCACGTGATTATTTTTCTCCATACAAAATCGTCTTACGGGGCTTATGCTTTCTCAACCCCTAAACCTTTACCGATTTTTATAATTCTTTCTTCTTATAATAAAGACAGTGTAATCTAAGTAGCTATCATTTTTGTTATGATTAAATATACGAGGCCAGGGCGAAAAAAAAAAATTTAAAGACATTTTTTTTTCTTAATTTGTTGATGTCGTAAAGTTCCTTAAGCTGTATTGAATCATTATTTTGGATATCATAATAATATTACAAAAAGACAATTGCGTAGATCAGTGGTGCCCAAACGGTCCATCGCGATCGACCGGTCGATCGCAAGACGCTTTTAGGTCGATCGCTGAAAATATGTAGAGCAAGAAGTGACTCGTAGAAACATCGAAGAATTCATAATATTTGATGTGACTTAACATTTTCCGGGTGGTGTCGTCTTCCACAGGGACTGCAATAGTAACAAATATAAAGGTGTAATTAACAGTTCAAACAAAAATTAGTACACAATTATTTAACAACGAAAACCTTTGGTACAAGTGCCGATCTCACAGCCTTTAATTTTTTGTAGGTAGATCGTCATAGAAAAAACCTTATTACACAAAAAAAAAAAATTGTATAAAAATCGAATAAGGTTTAGGGGTCTCGGGAAAACATAAACCCCGAAAAACACATTTTCACGTAATTTATACATACATTAGCCTTTTGAGCACCGCCTTCAACTCTAGGGTTCGTTTTTTTATTTCATACATTTTTGAAGGCGGTGTTCATATTTTTATTTTAAATCGTTTTTTAGTTCTACTTTTTTTTGGAAGTCGGTTTTATGTTTTTTAAAACAGTTTTTGTTCAAATAATTAACATGATAACCACGTGACTAACTTTGGTCCGCTCTTAAGTCCGTTGCTTAGGTCAGTGCTCATTAGAGATGACGCGACTACGGGACGACACGTACGAAAGGTTAATACGAAGTTAACTGGGTTCGCAGTTACACAAACTAGTGATCGAGCGGTACACAGGTCCCAGTACTATAAGGAGATTCAACTCGTTATTTATAAGTCGACTAGCATTCGGTTACCGTTGAGTTTCAAATAAACGCTTAGAAATGCCATTGTCGAATATAGCCTACATTTTCCCTTGTAAGCAATGTTTGATCTGCATGCACATCACTTGTATCAGACAGAATATATTATGTGAGTAAATTTAAGTTCTTCGTTATCACAGAACCGGTAAACTCTGGAACGCGCTCCCTGCCAATATTGTATTTCCCCCCAAGTACAGCCTCAGGTCCTTTAAGAGAGGCGCGAATAAGCACCTGTCAGGTCGGAATGTCATTCGCAA
The DNA here is from genome assembly GCA_946902875.1 of Nematopogon swammerdamellus. Lineage (NCBI taxonomy): Eukaryota > Metazoa > Arthropoda > Insecta > Lepidoptera > Adelidae > Nematopogon > Nematopogon swammerdamellus. The sequence continues at coordinate 4,517,902 of OX336356.1, read as the reverse complement.
CTCCCGCATACGTCATAATGTCCATGGGCGTCGTTAGACACCTTATACGTGGCTCGACGCCACATGTCACGCTTTTAATAAAAAATACAGTCTTAATTGTGTCTTATTACTGTTTTCATTTGAACCTTAAATAACTTAAAAAGGAATCTAAGTGTGTGACTATTGCGTCCGAATTTATGTCTGCCATAGGCCCAGAACTCCTAAACGGTTGGTCGTATCGAGTTGTAATTATACAGTAAATTAGAGAACATTGAGAGAGAGATAGAGAGAGAGAGAGAGAGAGAGAGAGAGAGAGAGAGAGAGAGAGAGAGAGAGAGAGAGAGAGAGAGAGAAAGAGAGAGAGAGAGTAGTTGAAGATCAGTTCATAAATTTATAAAAGCCACAACAACACGGCGCGTTGAATGTGGCATTGAAACAAACCAAAATAAAAAATTATATAGTAAGTGACACATCGAGTAACCCCGGGTCGACTTGCAGAGTTTTATTAGATAATGCCCCTTCCATATAATTATTTCCTGTTACTTACAAAATAAATCAAAGACAGATCCGTACTACCCGCTACAAGCGGTAGGACAGCCTGTGGTGGATCGGGAGCCGGCATAACTGTATTAACCAGACTTGTACTGGGTTAATCGAGAACTACAGATTCAGGTTAACTTAACTGGAGTTTAAGCTTTACGACGCAGTTGAGACAAAGCGGTAAGGAACGGGCCGAGGTATTTCACTGTCTCGGTGAGTGGCCAGTAGCCTAGTTGTAGAACATGTAAGTTATGAGTTCGAAGGATTGTGGTTGGTTCATGAGTTTGTCAAATCCAACTAAAATAGAAAGAGAGAGAGAGAATATTCTGTGAATGTTATTGTTTCATATACTAATTATCATGAACTTATCACTACCGCTACCGAATACCACGTTTAGCAAAGTATTCGTAAACCTATCTATCAAGCAGCAAGTAAGGCGTGAAGACTCACCTGTACCGTGTGGGGCCGGTACTTTAAAAGAATAGCCCCACTGCATCTCTCCCCGTGTATGTCGTAAAAGGCGACTAAGGGATATGACTCCCTTCTTATATTACTAGGTGGTAGGGTTCAACCCGCCCGGGTTGGTACCACCGCACTGAATGAAAGGTCGTTCGAAACGGCTATGTAAATAGTTTGTGTTTTCCGTGCAGTTCACTTTAACCGGCACGACCGAAGGGAAGCACTGACGTGGCACCAAGTTCACCCGGTGTTATGGGCTAGCATCGCGGATGTTGTAGGTGATGTAGCCAACCGTATCAGTTTCCATAAAAAAAAAACCTGCTGAATGACTCGGTGGAAGACCGTGCCAAGATGAGACGTGGCTAGCCTGTCGACGGCATTTTTACGACATGCACGGGGAGAGATGCAGTGGGGCTATTTTTTTTAAGCACGGACCCCACACAGTACACTTACTGTTATGGATAAAGCCCCTATATTGTTTAAGGCAGTGTTTTTCAATCTTTTTGAATACGCGACCCCTTTACAGGTTGACAAATTCTCGCGACCCCCTTGGGCCATAGACCGAAAAAAGTTAGTAATTTAAAACACTACGTTTATGATTTTCTCCATTTTGGTTCCATATTCATTATTAAGACCTACCTACATTCTGCAATAAGCCGCGGCAGCTTTGAAAGCTCTTGCGGCTCGCAAGATAAGGTTGGTAAGGCTGCGTGCGGCTTTGACTCGGAGAGGTCAGGTGGCTATCCAAAGGAAAGGTATTGACAAGAGTTCTAGAACTGAAAACTGAGTTGTTAATGTTCTTACAAGATGCTAAATCTGAATATGCTAATAATTTTTCTGACTCTGTTTGGCTCTTCAAATTAGCATTTCTGGCAGATCGTTTTAGCCACCTTAATAATTTAAACAAGAACCTCCAAGGTAGAGAAGAAAATATTTTAACAGCTAAAGATATAGTCAAAGCATTTCATGCAAAACTTCATATGGTCAACCTCCCTGCAAAACAATATGTTTGTCTTTTTCATGTGTTCAGAACATTGTTGAAGATAATGCAACAGACCAATCGCTTGTGGTAGGAGCTCACATTCCTTACATCATACAGAGCATCCATAATTTGCAAGATAAACTATTAACATAGTTTCCAGACTTGCACTCTGCAGCTGACAATGGGCGTAGATGGATTCTAAACCGTTTCTTGGATATGTCAATAGAACTAGCTGATCTCACCACAAATATAAAAGAAAATCTAATAGATTTAACTGCTGACGGCATGCTTAAAATGGAATTTCATTCGCAAAGTGTTGACGTGTTTTGGATGAAAAGAAAACGAGAATATCCACAGCTGGCAAGGGAAGCTCTCAAAATTGTTAGTGCCATTCGAAACTTCATACCTTTGTGAACTGACTTCAATGGTGGACATTAAAATTAAAAAGATAAATAGACTTCTATTAGAAAATGATTTGATTGTTAAAATTTCAAGAATAGCACCACGATTTGACAAATTTTTGAAAAATAAACAGGGCCATCCTTCTCACTGAAATTGTGTAAATTGTGTTTTATTGTAGGTAGTGTAAAACCTCCTTTTTCCTTTTGCCGGCGACCCCCCGAGCAAGGCTTCGCGACCCCCCCAGGGGTCGCGACCCACAGATTGAAAAAAACTGGTTTAAGGGAACGCAGCTCGGCCTTCGACCTCGCCCTGAGTAACTTCCTTTCTTCGAGAAAGTATCTCTTTTATTTAACTGAATGCAATTGCGCGTTTTTACACGTGACATACAGACAGACAGACGGCGTAGGCTTAGTAATAATAGGGTCCCGTACGACGGATAAGGAACCCTAAAAAAAGTAATATTTCAATTTAAGGCGGTCGCACGACCGCAATTTGCAAAAAAAAATTTTTTTTTTTCAAACAAACATTGTTGTTAGCTAGCAACTCCTATCAGAGGTTAGATTAGACAGTTAGATAAGATTGATCATAAACTTGTTGAATTATTAATTAGAATAACATTAAAATAAAGCACAAAAATAAACTAAATGTGAAGGAAATCAGCATAATTCATCTGCGATTTTTGGCGTCGTCGTCGAGTCTAATGACGTTTTGATATTCTAAACCACATTTGAAAGTTTTCAGACCTCAAGCTCAGTGTTTCATTGATGTATAGGTATTAAAAACACATATAAAGGTAGAACAAATTTGAACCGTGTGAGGTCGCTACTTAAAAAGAATAGCTCCACTACTGCAGCTCTCCCAGTGCGTGTCGTAAAAAGAATAGCTCCACTACTGCAGCTCTCCCAGTGCATGTCGTAAAAGGCGACTATGGTATATTGGTGTCGTACATGTATGTATGTATGTATATATTCTTTATTGAACACCAATTTATCAAAATTATGTACAACAGGCGAGCTTAATGCCGCGAGGCATTCTATTCTAACTAACCTTTGGGATGTGGGAGAAGTACATGCAGGCGAACAAGAATAGTTTGTGACAATGTATTAGATTAAAGAAATATGTATGATAAACTACGTACGAATACTACATAGATACTTTAATAAGCATATATATGTATATAATAAACTTACATATTATATGTACATTAATCGGTGGTACCGTCGTGCAACACAATCAACTGAATGACAGGAGAGTAAGAGAAGGGGAGTAAAGATATGTACTTATGTAATATAAATTGCATTTACTTCGGTAAGGAAAGGAGACATAAGGACGAGGGGATAGCCACCTCTTAACTTGACACGGTCCTTCCACCGAATCACTACATCATTGGTCACCACAGGTGGGTCTTCGTGCCTTACTTGTTGCTTGATCCTGATCTTGTCCTAATACTTTGCTAAATGTGGTGGTCGGTGTTAGAAGAGTATTTGCAGCAGAACACCGACTACTCTGCTTGCCCCAATTGTGAGGATACAGCGTGTGGAATGTACCCATGTATGTAACCAAAATTTAATGGACGAGAAAGAAAGAAATAACCAAAAGGTCAACCTCGATAACTCGGAAATGCGATCGATCGACTGCCGTTCGTGATGTTGAGCACATCTGGGCGCGGTCAGAATTTGCATGGGCGATCGATCAACCTTTGAGACTGTCCGTGTTCGGATTCCACGTAAAACTGCCCTTCTTATCTTAATAAGTGGTTGTGTATGAGTACGAACCCGGGCGGTTTAAACCCTGGTAGGGTGTGTGGGTTAAACCCTAGTAAGGTAAGAAAGGAAGGCCTACAGTTTTACATATAATTAGAACCACGGTCAGACTCAACGGTCAACAATCACCCATCCAAGTTCTGACAGTGCCCAGGTCTTCATGTCCGATATTTTACGTAATATTGTATCTGTTTACAAATGTTTGGTATATTTTCGTGAATAATAATGTCTATAATATAATTTTAATCAAACTCTATCATTTTAAGTGATCAACGTTTTCGATATTAGAAATATAAATTGCTTTCACTACACACACAAAAAAAAACAAGTTGACCTTTCAAAATAAAGATATATGACAAAAAATATCATTAATCTGCTAAAAAACGGCGATTAATAACATTGTATTCAAACAAAGAAATTAAAAAAGTCGTAAGTGGGTTGTAACTTTCTCAAATAAACAAATGAAAACCACCATCTAAGAGTATATATTATGTCATAATTAAAATTATACTTTATTTGGTACGTCACTTCTGTTTCTCTAATCTAGAGCATGCCACCCTATAGACGCTTCATATCTACTACATCTAAATAATATTTTATTTATTTACTAGCTTTTGCCCGCGGCTTCGCTCGCGTGAAATTCGTATCTAAACAAATTGGTTGTCTGTAAAGTCGGTTTACGGACGATAGTTTTACGTGATAACGTCATATCAATTTCTGCTGCCCTGGTACCTTTAGAACCAGAGAGATAAATGTGTACAAGACGACGCTTGGGCCGATTGTGCCTCTCTATCGCTTGTTACGCGCTCTCGCTTGCACACACAGGCTCAGATGGAACGTGACACTTTTTCGTGCGTGCAGCCGGTGTTCATCAATTTATAAGACGTGACGTTATCACGTCAAAAGAAGAAAGTAAGTAAGCCCGCCACCGTATATACCTTTATTTCGGCGCGCGGAACAATTCAGTTTTTATGAGGGCCGCATTTAGAGTAATCGGACACAGCCTATCCTGTGTCCCGTATAGTTAAATGTGCTTGTACTAAGTTTAATCGAATTCGGATGATCGGTTTAAGAGTTATGGAGGAACATACATACAGAAAATAATTAAAAAAATCCTAAATTTAGTTTTATTATCATACATAGAGTCAACCAACGAAATATCTCATAAAACAAAGTAACTTACTCCGTGACCATCCCTTACAGATTTATTATTAGTATTGAGTATTGATTAGAAAACTTAACAGCTAACTTATGATGATATACACATACACAGAAATATATATTTGTAATAATTATTATAACGAGCCCTTTTCATTGATACGCCAAGTGATGTATTTATAATAATAATAATGATGTAAGCGGCGGGTGGCCGAGTGGTTTGGGCATCGGCCTCTTATGCGGGAGGTCCGAGGTTCGAATCCGGTCGCCGTGTACCAATGAGTTTTTTCTGACGAAAAAATTTACGTGCATGCCTACACCTGCTGCTTCACCGTTTGGAACCGGTGTAAAACTGTAGGTCCCTTCCCTTGCCCCTTACTAGGTGGTAGGCTCAAATTGTAGCCGACTGGGTTGATACCACCGTACTGGATATAAGATAGCCGCATAGCAGCCTCGGTTGTGTTCTCCTCTAGTCCAGTATAGCCAGCAATCCAGGGAAGTCTCCGGTATGGCACCTACCTTCTCTGAGGTGATATTGGCTAGTCAGAGCATGTCCTTTGACCCCTCTGACTCAGCCATCCATACCGGATTACATAAAAAAATTATTTGAAATTTTGATTTTTTTGAATTTACCCCAAATTTACCCTTAAAATCGAGATTTGTTCATTTACGCTCTACGTTAATGCTTGGGTCATCCATCAGACTCTATATATGTACCAAATTTAAACGTATTTCGTCCAGTAGATTCGTAGAAAATAAGCTGTGACGGACGGACAGACGGACAGACAGACACGAGAGTGACCCTATAAGGGTTCCGTTTTTTTTTCATTTTTGAGGTGCGGAATCCTAAAAATTACAGGGCCAATAATTTATTTATATTCACGTGTAATGTCCTGCAAATTAAATTAAATAATAAAAAAGTATTTTTCACACATACATTTTGATACTTAGTCTTTTTTAAAATTTTTTTTATGGAAACTGACACGGTTGGCTACATCACCTACAACATCCGTGATGTCAGCCCATAACACCGGGTGAACTTGGTGCCACGTCAGTGCTTCCCTTCGGTCGTGCCGGCTACACTGAACTGGACGGAAAACACAAACTATTTACATACCCGTTTCGACCGACCTTTCATTCAGTGCGGTGGTACCAACCCGGGCGGGTTAATCCCTACCACCTAGTAATATAAGAAGGGAGTCATATCCCTTAGTCGCCTTTACGACATACACGGGGAGAGATGCAGTGGGGCTATTCTTTTAAAGTACCGGCCCCACACGGTACAACCGGCCCCACATACATTTTGTTAGTCCTACAAGAAAGACTGCGCCGCGCCGGTGCGGCCGCCGATCGCTGTTCTGTGACCATTTTAATTCATAATTACGTTTCCTTGTCATACTAGGTTAGAAAATAACTTCCAAGGCCACACGCACTGCAGTAAAAAATAACGCTACTTTCTGCGTAAACCTGACGCCGCCGTAGAACCATAAAGTGAAAGTAAGGTACGAATTTTATGCAAATGTTCAAATTATGTGGCTGTTTTAATTTTCTTTGACAGGCTGAATCTTGCTTATAGCGCCTAACATGCGGGTGGCTACATCACCATGAGTTGTCAGCTTGTTCCTGTCATGTCAGAACTAGCTGCCGTGCTAGCCACCTCGCTTTGGTCGTACCGCACTGAACTGGCCGAAAAAAAAAAACGAAAATTTTTCATAGATGGTTTTACATATATATAATTTTTAAAGTTTTTGACAAAAAATTGTCAGTCTCGGTAGCTCAGTGGTTCGGTCGGCGCGGTCAGTACTTGGATGGGGTGACCGCTCGACCGTTGGAGGCTGACCGCGGTTCAGATTCCACGTAAAACTGTAGGTCCCTTCCCTTCTTACCTTACTAGCTGGTAGGGTTTATTCCGCCCGGGTTGCTACCACCGCGCTGAATGAAACAATAGTTCGTGTTTTCCGTCCATTTCAGTGTAGCCGACATGAAATTAAGAAAAGCAAAACCTAATTTACCCGGTGTTATGGACTGACATCACGGGTGTGTAGGTGATGTAGCCGACCGTGTTAGTTTCCATAAAAAATAATAATAAAAAAAAATTAAGCGAAACCCCCGAAGATGCCACACAAGCACCTCGCGCCGGCAGCAACTGAAAGTAATAAATCTGAAAGAAATAATAAATAAAAATAGTGTAATATCTAATGATAAACTTACTAGTTATCAAATAAATCGCTAGCTAATTGCAAAGCGGATGACTGATTGAGCTGGAAATTCTGCTTTATAAATTCAACAAAATTTAAACGCTTCATTATTTTTAAATCAGAAAGATTGATAGTTATCTTGTTGTTATATTAATATCCATAAAAATTGGAAGTAAATTTATCATTTTGACATTTTTGTGTGAAGATTGTGTGCAAATTGCATGTTTTGATTTAGTTGTGCTAGACTTGTTACTAAATATTATTATAAAATTTATTAGCTGTGCTCGCAGCTCCGCTATGATAAGGAACTCGTCTGTGCTGTCTATCTATGGAACGCACTAACACTGACGCATTGTTACAGACAGTACCTAGTTGACGTGTACTGTACGATCCATGTGGATCGCGACTGAAACTGAAAGGAATAAGTACGTACACACAAATACACTCACATAGTACTGTACATGATCAACCTTTCACCTACTACCTACATAGGTTCCCTCACATCAAAATGACACACTTATACCAGGCCTCACGCACTCTATGTACTTGCGCGCGCTAACTACCTACCGCCCGACGGGCCGCCGGCGGTCTTTTTCAGTGAAAATTCGTCAGCCGCGAGAAGTATACATAGACGCTCGCCCACGCAACTGCGCGCAGCTGCAAAGCAATAACCACTTTAGACTCTATCGTTAAGGTACATTTTCGCACGCAGCGATTGACGATGTGAAACAGTAGGCTATTAAAGCCCGAAGGTAGGAACATTTTCTATGGAGTGATTTATCTGTTACGAAGTAACTATTAAGTAATCTGTGCTTATACACTAGGTATGTAGGCACTAAACTAGATAATTATGTACTCTATAGTAAGTGTTTAGAAGCTGTAAAGGTACCTGTAAAGTTTTCAAAACTGTTATTATTTTATGATAGGTTACTTCTTACAGGACAAACATTTTTATATAATAAATAAATTGAAATTGAATTAAACATATTGAAATAACAGTGAAAAAAAAAACTATCGCTTCTGTATAGCTTTTGCTAATAATAGGCTTTCGCACGGGTACGGAAGCCTAAAAAAGATACAAAGTGATATCAACATTCTTTAACTATACAGGGTGTTGTAACGGCAAGTTCATTAATTTCGCCAGCACAATCCTCATCCTCACGAGACAAAAAAGTGTCTAGTTTTGGAGATATTAATTTTTGAAATTTATGTTTTCATCTCGTGTGATTTGACGCGCGCGGGGGGAGGGTGTTGGCGCGGGAACGGTCGGGGTCGAAAAACTCACGCCGTGCCGCCCCCGCGCATCTCCTCTCTCCGCGCACTCGTCCCTGCTCGCTCACTCACCGTGCGCCTTTCATTCCCATGTTCGTGCGGAACATTAGATCCTTTTACACTAAATAAATCAATTAGTTTGTATGAAAACTGTAACTTTTTATTTAAAGGGAATTCATAAAAAAGTTATGTGACTTTTTTGTTACTATTAATCCCAATAATCATTTCCTAAAATTGTCGTGGCCGTTATAACCACCTGTATATTTTACAGAAAATATAAATGAAAATTACTTCTCAATACGATTTACCGCTCAGCAATACCAGCTATATTCCGGAAACAGAACGGAATCGGATTGCAATTGCAGAATTGGCCCATTTAGTCCTCTACGCGGTCCGTTAGCACACGAGTACGTGGATCTAAATTCTAGAATAAGCCGCTATAAAGTGGCTATAACGGTCGTCGAAAAACTCACAGAAGCAGCTAGATGCGATTCTTATAAATGCGCGAGGAGCCCATCTGGTGCACATTTTGACCTTGATTGGTGCAAGTTTTGACCTAGAGCGGTGCGAAATTTGATATAATTTGGTGCTTGTTATGACCTTCCTTCGTGGAAGTGTTGGAAGAATTGTCTGCGCGTTTATAACCCGGTTTGCTGCAAGTTTTTTACCTAATTCACCACAAGATTTTACCTAGCGTAGTGCGAGTTTTCACCGAATTTATAATATGGTTTCCTTTTTATGGAATTTTATTTACCGTTTTTTTTTAATGTTTGTATTAATATTGTGTATTTTTGTTACTTTTTATATTAATTTATAATATATGTAAAATTCATATAAATTATTATAAAAATGTTAAATAAGTGTATAAAAATAACTAAAAACCAAATATTGGTATAAAAAAATATTTAATTCATTACCTATATAACAATCAACACACCACAAATGTACGGTATTCATTTTGTATGACCAAATACCATATTTACATAGGTACACGCACAGCGCATCGAACGCGCGGTATTCGATGTTCTGTGGGTACACGTGATCGGTACTCACTCACATCTCGTATCAAATATCCATATCGGGTGCGTTGTACGCAGTGTCGTAGAGCGGAGAGTGATGTACGCTCTGATGGTGTATCGATTGATTAATATTACTAGATTTTGCACGCGCCTTCGCTCGTGTGAAATTTTTATTTAAAAAGAATAAACATACATATATACATATAACAACATAGAACATATAACATAGAACATACATATATACATACAGAAAAGATTTCTAAAAATCGTCAATTTAGTTTTAGTATCATACATAGAGTCTACAAACGCAATATCTCACAAAACAAAGTAACTTACTCCATGACTATCCCTTACAGATTTATTATTAGTATTGATGATGATTGATGATTGATTAACCGGTTCCCTTCCGGTGGTGTGCCCGCGCGGGCTCCGATCCTTTTACATCCCCTCGTTTCCGTTGGGTCCGCGCGGGCCCTGACTCGGCGGAAGAACTGTGCGAAATGAGAGGTGGCTGACCTTTCCCCCTTTTCCAAGGCACCTTGTCCTTATCCCTTAGTCGCCGTTTACGACATGTACGAGGTGAGATGAAGAGGGGCTATTCCAAAAAGATATATATAATAATTAACATTTTGGGCGAAGTATACGTGAAAAAGAAAACCCTGTAGTTCCTTGCTCTACTGCCAACATGGTAATCTATGTACAAATTGATACAATTTCGAACTATAAAATCGACTTCTTTATCATTTTAACTAATACATTATTCACACATCTGGATTTTATGATCCAAAAAGATTTACAACCGGCCACAAGCCGATTGCCGTCATAAAAAAACTTGTCATAGACCTTTCTCTTTCAGAATATTGCAAATAAACCACGGGAGAAAGGGACGGAATATGTTATAAATAAATACATTTGGAGTAGCGTTGAAATTTATTGCTTGAGATAGGAGAACATTATTTTCCGATATAACGATTGCTGGTTCCGTATTTAAGAATTTGTCGCGCATCACTAATTAATTAGAGAACTTAATAAAATATCTGTGTTTGGAACATCGATTAACGGAATTAATTAATATAGGAAAGATCTAATTAATTTATGTTTTGTTTACGCATAGTATCATCTCACACATTAATGTTGATAAACTTATTCGGATTTCGTGTAAAACTATAGATCCCTTCCGCCGTTACAGTCTTCGCCCTCTAAATCCAGCTAAAAGCAATGAAACACTAGATCAATCTTTCTCTATGAAAAATATGAAAACATAACAGCCTTAGGGCTAGTTTGGGGGGAGAAACCAAACTATATGGTAGAACACATAAAATAAAAATGTAATATAAGTGGTAGATATATGTAAGTTTATTTTTATATAATATAAGTTTATTTTTTACATCTAAGTCTATCTATTTTTAATACCCGACGAAAAAACGGAGTGTGTCAACGGTATGTGTGTGTCTGTCTGTGGCATCGTAGCTCCAAAACGGATGGATGGATTTGGATGCGGTTTTTTATTAGGAAGCTTGTTTAATCTTTATGTTTGTTTGTAATCAAGTAATTAAGTAATAAAAAAATGTATTATCAAAAAGTGGACCGATTTGCATGCGATTTTTTTTAAAGCTTGAAATAAAAGTTTAATTACAAATAAAAAAAAACCTCGACCCCTATAAATTCAAAAATAATTTCCGTTTACTTACTTAAAGGAGTCGAGGGACCGCTAAGTAAATAAAATATAAAACCACAGAGGTGCGTGGGAATTTACTTAGCGGTCCCCCGACTCTTTTAAGTAAGTAAACGGAAATTATTTTTACTTTTTAAGGGTCGGGCGTTTTTTTATAAGTAAGTCTATTTTTATTAGTTTATTTTTATTAAATGTACTTACATGTTTTCTTTTCATCTCAATAAAGAAACTGAATATGTCACTGACCAAATCAGCTAAGCTAAGTTCACAATGACTGATGCCTGTGTGTTGTATGGCTCACCTTGTCGTTTACTCTACTCACAGAGCACGGAATACCCCCCGCGCGCGCCCCCTCCTAGAGACGCCCTAAGCGATAATATTTGAAACCCAATAACTGGACGCAGTGCTACTAGCGCTTCGTATGTGTGTGTGTGTGTTAGTATCGACACTATACACAAAGAGGAGCAAGTTAGGCACACGCACAAACAAATGCACACGCACAACCATCACACATATGTAAGTCATAGGCCACGCCTACAGGTTTCAACGCCGTTGTAGGGAAATCGCGCTCAGGGCGTCTCTAGGAGGTGCGGCGCGCGGTATTTCGTGCTCTGTGACTCTACTCGACTCTATCGTCAAATACATCTGTGACTCTGCATATTACCTATTTTATTTTGCCTAAAGGCTAAATATAACAAAAAAACCGCCAAGTGCGAGTCGGACTAGCGCACCGAGGTTTCCGTACCACATTTCTTGTATGCCTTCCTAAGTGTGTTCTATCGCTCATTCCATGGGGAGTGCTAGGAGGAGCTGTTTAGACGAGACGGAAGTTAACTTTCTCCATACAAAATCGTCTTTCGGCATTTATGTTTTTACCCCCTAAACCTTATCCGATTTTTTAATTTTTTTTTGTTGTTGTAATAAGGACAGTAGAATCTACGTTGCTATCTTACATTTATTTTTTAATATCTAAAGTGATGACTCCATAAAGCATAATGAACTTCATGACATCAAAAAATAAAAAATTCAATTTTTTTCGGTCGAAATACAAATTTTTGGCTCCGGTGTTGTAGGTATATTTCATCTAAACAAAAAAATGACAGGAACGTAGATTGGACTGTACATATGTCAACAACAAAAAAATTTAAATCGGATAAGGTTTAGGGGGCTAGAAAACATAAATGCCGAAAGACGATTTTGTATGGAGAAAGTTAACTTCCGTCTCGTCTTAACGCAATCCCGCCATCCCCTTTCCACCTCCGCACCACGCGCATTGGGCAGAGATTGCATCGGCGTCGTTATACATTCTTAAGGGTGGCTACGCGCCATAATTTTTAATTTTCTTTTTTTTATTATTAGTTGTTATAATTATAAAATTGGTCAGTCAAGTGTATACATACAGCGATTAGGTATACATACACATAAAGATGATGGAATTATATCTAAATCTATAAATATACTATTAGCTAATTTTATATGACAATATTCTATAGTTTATTATAATTTGATTTATGATGCCGTTGTTTTCTTTCACAAATAAATAAATATTGAACTTAAGTTTAATAAACCTCGCTTATATGTCTATAAATTCATAGAATGTTTAATTCATATTTAATACAATTTATCTAAGTTAAACAAATATACTTTTTTTATTGTAGTTCATACTTAAAATAAAAAAAAAAACATTCGCGTTACATCATTTCATTCACCCGAATGCGATCGATTGTCATTCGGCGTCGTTAGACGTTAGATACCTACCTAATGGGTGGCTGGAGGCCAAATGCCGCGCTTTCTTTAAAAAAAAAATACATGCAGGATTTGCATAATATGGTTGTATATTTTCTCACAAAAGCTTCCGAAACACTTCCGAAATGTTAAGGAATGATTATTATTAAGTATTCTCTATGATCGAATGCAAAATAAAATATCGAATGCTCTTCAGCGAGAATGATTTATTTTAATAGATTTATGCAAATAAATGCATTGGACCCGAACTGATCAGTATGGATCCACTTTCGTTTTCTAATCGCTACTTTGTAGACATGAAAAGAAACACCCAGAAGGGTCATTGACACGCCGAGGAGGTAAAAGAAAGCGCATAAAGACAAACTCTTAAGTAGGTACAATGTCTAATATCAGCTTCGCTGTCTTGAATAGTAAATCAGCTGAGTGAGCTCCCTTTTCGTCATATGCATCAACGACATTCTAATTCGTTGATATGCATACGTTTTAATTACATTTGAATAATACAATGTTTTTGTGACGAATAAATCATTGTTTCTTTCCTTCTTTTTTTATTTATTTTTAGGGTTCCGTATCCGGTACGGGACCCTATTACTAATTTATTACTAATTTTAATTGAAAGCGCGACATGTGGCATCGTTTCACATACGAGTAGGTGACCTACGATGCCTATGGACATTCTGTGATTCACGGGGATTGCGAATGCCATGCCGCCCTGACGGAGGCCTTTTCATGCCCCTTTTGAAAAACACCAGGCTGTACTTGGGAGGAAATAGATGAGCAGGGAGTGCGTTCCACATTTTCCCGGTTCTGTGAATAAAATACCTTTCTTTCTTTCTTTCTTTGTTAAAACTGTTTAAGGTTACGGTTGGCCACATCACCTACAACACCCGTGATGTCAGCTCACCACACCTTAGTGAACTAGGTTCCATGGCAGTACGTCCCTTTGATTGTGCCTTGTCGCGTTGCGTCGTGCTTGTTAGATGAATCTGAACGAAATACACAATACATATTTGTTACCGACCTTTCATTCAGTGCTGTGGTATTAATCCGGGCGGAATAAACCATATCACCCAGTAAGCAAAGGGAAGGGAACTACAGTCATAGTTTAAACAGACGTGAATCCGAATCATGGCCATCCTCGACAGTATGCCAACCAGCATCAACTCAACGGAATGCCACCTATTCAACCTAGAACGATAAAAAAAGGTATGGACGCCGGACTGTCAAATGCTTGTATGAGAACTAGCGTCGCCGAGTTGCGGTGAGCGGAGTGTACTTACCGATGATAAGATATTCCACTATTGTGCACACTAAACTTGGCTCTAGTGTTTTTACATGTAAACACAGAGCATGCGGGCATTTTAAACAGGTTTTTGCGAACGCAGCCGATGACAGACTGACGGGCCAGCGCGCGACCGTCCAATGAACCAAGTATACTTTTACTTATATCGTGTTACGCTGACGAGGATAGGGTTCGGGGTCCATACCTTTTTTATCGTTCTAGTATTCAACATTCAACTGCGCCCGGAGCGCTTGTTTAATATCGTACCTTCTGTCTCCTTCAAATGGAGTGCACGCCGACCATAGGAGCCAAGGTAAAGTGTACACAATGTGTAGCAATACCGCTTCTATGTTTATAGATACTTGCCGCGACAAATTAAGCCGTGGCTGTTATCACGAGGACTAGGTTTTAAGGGGGCTTGCTCGAAGATGGATGGAACTTGAATTCGTTTTAGATTTTGAGTTATGTGATTACATAATAAAAAAAACAGTATAGAGGTAACTATGCAATAAATAAAACTAAATTATGGCCTAGTAGATGGCGTTGACGGTTCGGAGGCGGGATGGCATTTTCGTTTGTTGCGACAGCTGATAGGAAGGTCACGGCAATCAAGTCTATTTTATTTTTATTAAAATATCTAAATAAAACAACATAAAATGAAATAAATTATTGTGTATTATGGCGTGTAGCATAGTGGGTTTAAAACGCCGCCGGTTTCTCATGCCAGAAGTTAAAGGTTCGGATTCCGGATGTGCACCAATGAATTGCCTGGTGCAAGTTATTAATTTGTTTATGTTTTTTCACTAGCTAGACCAAAGGAAAGTAGAATTTTGCATATATGATTGTTGATATACGAATGTTAAAATATTTGGAATGTTACCAAAATATTGGCGAATTAATCAGCTTGCAAATTTTCTGCATCTTTCCTCATAAAAAGCTTTTGAGGCAGTACCGAATTTAATTTATACAAAACACTGTTCCTTTCATCTTATGTTTTTTTTTTTGTTGCATTTCTCATTCCATTTAAAGATATCTTGACGTTTTATTCGCAGAAAAAAAATGATTGAAATAATTTTTTCCTTTACAGCAATGGAAAAAATCATTCTACTTACATGCAGAATGTCCCATATCGTCCGCATAATAATTACTAGCTCTTGCCCGCGGCTTCGCTTGCGTGAATTTCGTATTTAAAAAGAAGAAAGTAAGTAAACCTGTTACCATACCTTTATTTCGGCGCGCGAAACAATTAAGTTTGTATGAGACCCATATCTTAGCGTAACCGGAACTGAATTTTAGCCTATCCTGGGTCTCGTATTAATGTGATTGTACTAAGTTTCATAGAATTCGGATGATCGGTTTGAGGGTTATGGACGAACATACATACATACATACATACATATATACATACATGGATACATACATACATACAGAAAATATTTCTAAAAATCGTCAATTTAGCTTTAGTTTCATACATAGAGTCTACAAACGCAATATACATACATACATATCACACACGCTGAATCCCGACAATCGGGGTAAGCAGAGTAATCGGTGTTGTGCTGCAAGAACTCTGGTAAATTACAGCACCACACCGACCACCACGTTTCGCAAATTATTCGACCAAGATTCAATCGATCAAGCAGCAAGTAAGGCACGTAGACCCACCTGCTGCATGATCGGTGGAAGTACCGTGCCAAGGTGAGAGGTGGCGAGCCTGTCGCCCTTTAGCACGGCATCTTGTCCTTATCCCTTAGTCGCCTTTTACGACATGCACGGGGAGAGATGCAGTGAGGCTATTATTTTTAATTACCGGCCCCACACGGTAATAAAACAAGGTAACTTACTCCATGACCATCCCTTACAGATTTATTATTAGTATTGATTACCACCCGATTCCTTAGCTCATATCATAAGCTAAAACAATGGATATAATAATTTATTTCATACTTCTCATAGCTGCCAAGTTTTTTAGGATTTTATACGGCAATGGCAATACCCTTCGTTACCCGTGTTACTATCAGACGGCAATACTGGATGTAATATGGCCGCATAGCAGCCTCGGCTATGTTCTCCTCTAGTCCAGTATAGCCAGTAATCCAGTGAAGTCTCCGGTATGGCACCTACCTTCTCGGAGGTGATATTGGCTGGTCGGAGCATGTGCTTTGGTCCCTCCGACTCAGCCACCCACACCGGATTACACAAAAAAAATTCCCACCAGGGCACTAGGAATCAGAGCACATGCTTCAACCAATCAATATCACCTCCGAGAAGGTATGTAGGTGCCATACCGACCGGAGAATTCCCTTTGGATTACTGGCTATACTGGACTAAAGGAGAACACCGCCGAGGCGGCTATGCGGCCATGTTCAGTTCAGTACGGTGGTACCAATCCAGTCGGTTACAATGATTTTTTAATGCGGTCGGCCTCATTTTCCATCGGAAAATGAGTGCCATCCCGAGGATGCAGGAATATTTCTTTTTAATTTATTTCAATTTATTTACGTGTTCTGTTTGATAATTTTTTTTATTTTACCTGTAGTACACTTATTCATTTCCTTTTGAATAGTGTAAAACTGTTAACATCATTATGTCGTGCTTCCCATAAAAAAACTCTCAATACCTACAAATACAAAACAAAAACACGAATAATCTTTTGCTAAGTAACTATATTAACGAGACAATAATATTATTAACATTATCGCACTATGGACGTGTACACATACGTACATACGTATGTAACTGTTAGGTTGTATATGAGTACATACGTACAACCTAGCAGTTGTCACACCCCAAAGGTATTCTGTTAGAAAATGCCCAGAGGCATTAAGTGTTACCTCTTGCTCATATTATTTCAGTGCAATAAATAATATGCAATACAATATTTATGCAAAGTTGTTACATAGGTTTTTGTACCGGAAAGGAGGTGATTCAACACCTGAAAATGGACGGCTTTTGTTCTGAGACTGTTTTATTTTGAAAATATTAGATAACCTTTACTTCATACAAATTTGTGAACAAACGTGACGAGAAAATAGCAAATGTTGACAAAAAAATTAGTTTAAAAAAAAAATTCAGTTTCAAATATAAAATCAGTTTTTAGTAAATTCCAAAAAACCGGCCAAGTGCGAGTCGAACTCGCGCACCGAGTGTTCCGTATCGCCATGTCATGGTCAGCGCCACTCACGCCATCTATGTATTAGTTAAAATGCTTCATACTCTTTTCGGTAGTTGGCGCGCATACACTTTTTAGTTTCTTGTATGGGGACCCCCGTGAATTTTTTACTTTTTCTTATTTTTATTATTTGTTGTTATATCGGCCATAATAAATAACACATATTCTGTGAAAATTTCAACGGGCTACCTATTGCGGTTCAAGAGATACAGCCCTCGCCTCGGACAGACGGACGAACAGACAGCCAGACGGCGTAGGCTTAGTAATAGGGTCCCTTACGGAACCCTAAAAAGTAGCCATCACCTAAATATTACACTGTGTAATAGTTCTCTCAAATATCCAAAGGTTGACGGGAAGAAATTTCTGCAAGGGATCAGTCCGCCTTTACACCTGATGTAATTATTACATCGTGCATATTTTTGTAAAATGTTTTCGTAACAATAAAGTATACATATCGTGTCGCCTGCTTCCCAGTGGGGAAGGCAGAGACAACGGATCTCCACGTGCCACGATCCAGACACACGTCTGCCGCCTCTTCCACTCTCATAATGTTCTTCATACATTCTCGTCGGACAATGAAGTATTTTCTATGTGTCTGGTTTTCTTTGTAACCGCTGCTCGTCTACGGCAGGAGCGGCCAACCTTTTTTAGAAAGCGTGAGTACTGAGGCTTGGCGATTAGTAATGTGTGTGTGTGTATGTGTGTATGTGTGTGTACTGTACTTGCCAACTATGTACCTGACTAAATAGACAGGTAACTAATTAGTACGCAAGTAGAGTGATGTAAAGAGCGTAATACGCGGCAACACGGACGCAACTGATGCTTACAAGTTGTAGAGATAAATGTATAGGTGTTGCATTGTAGTACATATAGTCACTGCAATAACATCGGGAGCTGATTCGTGGGATCTATATAAACAAAAAACTGTTTGCACCGACTTAAAAAAAACAACTAGAACTTAAATGTGTTGAATTATATTTTGATTCATATTCGGACCCTTGAGTTGCAGGAGGTACAAAAGTACTCAATTTTCAGGTGTGCTCACACCAACAATGGTCCAATCCGATTAATAGTTTCGGAGAAATGCGTGGACAAACGTACATACTTACACTTATGAAAGGCACACCTGTTTAGAAGCCCACATAGGCTAATATATACGAATATGGTGCAATTCCAATGATATTACATAAATACGGTTCGAATTGATAACCTCCTTTTTTGAAGAAGTCGGTTAAAAAGTATGCGATAATTTTCTCAATTCAGCCAGAATGAAAAATAGGTATGGGTTATATAAAATAGGTAATAAAAAATAGGTCCATGGTTTTCATGCAATCAAATTCACGAATTCCATCTTACATTACATTACACACGCTGTATCCCGACAATCGGGGTGAGCAGAGCAATCGGAGCTGTGCTGCAAGAACTCTTGTAAATTTCAGCACAACACCGACCGCCACGTTTAGCAAAGTATTCGGACAAGATAAATATCAAGCAGCAAGTAAGGCACGAAGAACCACCTTTTGCATGACTCGGTGGAAGGACCGTGTCAAGGTGAGAGGTGGGTACCTATCGCCCTTTAGCACGGAATCTTGTTCTTAGTCGTTTTTTACGACATGAACGGGGAGAGATGCAGTGGGGCTATTCTTTTGAAGTACCGGCGCCACACGGTACAATAATTTGTTAACAGACAGGTAATATGTGTGAAGAGGAGAGATGGCTAACCAGTCGCCCTTTAGCACGTAATTTTGTTCTTAGTCGCCTTTTACGACATGCACGGGGAGAGATGCAGTGGGGCTATTCTTTTTAAGTATCGGCTCCACACAGTACATTCATTTAATGTAAAAACAATCTAATGTTCGACCTTCGTGGCTTGCTTTCTTCCACATAGTATATAGTTTCTTGAACGGAGCTCAATCTTTCCTTAACAATAACTATAGATTGACATGGTAATCGATTTATTAAAAAAAAAAACAGTTTCGTCTTTGCTTCATATTTTGGGGTACCCTTATCTTTCCACCGGACTATTAGACAAATTTATCCAATCTGCGGGCAAAAAAATCCTGCAAGGTGTCAGTTTCATTGGAATTGGTTCAGTAGGTCTGGAGATATCTGCGTGTGACCGACAGGCGGATAGACAGACCAGAGTGATCCCATAATGGTCCCTTTTTCGCCTTTTGCGACGTGACCCTAAAAATAATCAAAAACATCCACTTTAAATTCTTCACACAGTCTTACATTCTTTCAATTACTTTTAATTTCACTATTATTGTTTGAAACAGGTGGGCTAGACAAAATTATTAATAAAACCCACATGCATAATTTGTTATTGGTCAGTAATGGTTGTCAGTAAGGTACTTTATCGAAAATACAGTGATTTCGATGCGTGGCACACGTATCGAAAGATTCTTCAAAATGCAGTTCGCAGTCACTCGTTTACTATGCGAGAAAGTTATAGGCGATGTTAGATGACCATTAAGAGTTGATAGTCCGAATTAATTAGACTTTTATCGAACCATTTACATAATAGCGAACGCTATGGGTCTTAATGGCCGCGTGATATCGTGATAGATTTTTGCTGGCAATTTGGCAAATTTTTTTTTTCATTCACAGGTAAAAGTGAATTATTTAGTGGTTGAAGAAAAAAAAAACAAACCAATCAATTATTTTGGAGAAATGTTTGCATTAAGGCCGTGACAAACGCCAACGACCTTGAGCATTCGGGAATTCTACATAATGTACCATGCGACTGCTAATTTCGCTTCGCACGTTCAAGTCACATTTAGCGTAGTTTGTCGCTATCAGCCTAAAGAGTTGATGGTTCGGGGTTCGAATCCCACTTTCGTATGTTTTTTTTTTTTGCTTTTTTATTATTTTAATTATTAAAATTATTGTGGCTTATGTAACTGATGCGTGATTCTAATTTTTTATTTTTTATTATTTTACCTAAATAACATTTTATTGTAATTTCTTCCAAATTATTTTAGTTCATGTACTTACCACTTTTTATAAACCTCTAAATAGACTATCGATGAAAACTAAAATAAAAATAGGTAGGTAGGTAATAGGTAGATAGGCATTTAGGTATGTATGGCAAATATCATAGCAACATAGGTACCGGCCGGCGCGCGCGGCGCGCGCGGCGGCAGCATGGCACGGTGCGGTGGGGTGCGGTGCGGTGCGGTAACTCAGTAGCAGCGTGCCACTCACGCATGCAAGCAAGCAATAACAAGCCGCTCCTCCGCGCCGCGCCGCCGCTCCTCCGCGCCGCGCCGCGCCGCCGCGTCGTCACCGCTCCGCGCCACCACAGTGCCGCCGCCGCCGCCGCCCCCGCTCCGCAGCGCGCCGCTGTTGCTAGGCTACTTTTATTTAGGCACGGTTCTATAGTCCTTGCATCTCAAGCGCAGACAGCGTTATACCACCCGTGACACTAGTCACATTTTCTATGAAGCGGCCGAAAATGTGTACCTACTGCTCACGTACGCGGGCGCCTTTGCGTGTATTGGTGCGACCTCGATAACTTGGGTACAGGGTTGGCACTCTTTATGAGAAGTTTGTAGTGGACAATATTATAAATTATATTTGATGTAATTTAAAAGGAAACATTTTTAATTATGACTATCTATGTATATGTACCTCTTAACATTATTGGAGGGCAAGAAAAAAAGAAAAACATCAACTTATATGCACATGTTTTATTTTTACTCGCTAACTAAACGACAATTTTGCAGTGAAAGTTTCACTAAATTTTGGAAACTTTGCAATAGGTATTCCATTTTTATTATTTTTAAGCCGAATCGTATGTGAAGCTAAAGTGAAATTTTCAATGTATACTTGCCGCCATTTTGAACTTTTTAGTTACTGGACCGATTGCTTTCAAAATTGATATCTGGGTGTCTGTGTAGGCTCTGAATACGAATCTGTAATCAAAATTAAAAAAAAGTGGCCGCCATTTTGAACTTTTTAGTTACTGGACCGATTGCTTTCAAAATTGATATCTGGGTGTCTGTGTAGGCTCTGAATACGAATCTGTAATCAAAATAAAAAAAAGTGGCCGCCATTTTGAACTTTTCAGTTACTGGACCGATTGCTTTCAAAATTGATATCTGGGTGTCTGTGTAGGCTCTGAATACGAATCTGTAATCAAAATAAAAAAAAAGTGGCCGCCATTTTGAACTTTTCAGTTACTGGACCGATTGCTTTCAAAATTGATATCTGGGTGGCTGTGTAGGCTCTGAATACGAATCTGTAATCAAAATAAAAAAAAGTGGCCGCCATTTTGAACTTTTTAGTTACTGGACCGATTGCTTTCAAAATTGATATCTGGGTGTCTGTGTAGGCTCTGAATACGAATCTGTAATCAAAATAAAAAAAGTGGCCGCCATTTTAAACTTTTCAGTTACTGGACCGATTGCTTTCAAAATCGATATCTGGGTGTCTGTGTGGGCTCGGAATACGAATCTGTAGTCAAAATTAAAAAAAAGTGGCCGCCATTTTGAACTTTTTAGTTACTGGACCGATTGATTTCAAAATTGATATCTGGGTGTCTGTGTAGGCTCTGAATACGAATCTGTAGTCAAAATTTAAAAAAAGTGGCCGCCATTTTGAACTTTTCAGTTACTGGACCAATTGCTTTCAAAATCGATGTCTGGGTGTCTGTGTGTGCTCTGAATACGAATCTGTAGTCAAAATTAAGTGGCCGCCATTTTAAACTTTTTAGTTACTGGACCGATTGATTTCAAAATTGATATCTGGGTGTCTGTGTAGGCTCTGAATACGAATCTGTAGTCAAAATTTAAAAAAAGTGGCCGCCATTTTGAACTTTTCAGTTACTGGACCAATTGCTTTCAAAATCGATGTCTGGGTGTCTGTGTATGCTCTGAATACGAATCTGTAGTCAAAATTAAGTGGCCGCCATTTTAAACTTTTTAGTTACTGGACCGATTGCTTTCAAAATAGATATCTGCGTGTCTGTGTGGGCTCTAAATATGAATCTGTAGTCAAAACTAAAAAGTGCAAGATGGCGGCAACTATTTTTAAATTTTGAAAACGGATTCGTATTCAGAGCCCATACAGATACCCAGATATCAATTTTGAAAGCAATCGGTCCAGTAACTAAAAAGTTCAAAATGGCGGCCACTTTTTTTTAATGTTCACTACAGATTCGTATTCAGAGCCCACGCAGACACCCAGATATCGATTTTGAAAGCAATCGGTCCAGTAACTAAAAAGTTCAAAATGGAGGCCGTTTTTTTTTTATTTTGACAACGGATTCGTATTCAGAGCCCACACAGACACCCAGATATTGATTTTGAAAGCAATCGGTCGAATAACTAAAAAGGTCAAAATGGCGGCAACTTTTTTTAAATATTCACTACATATTTGTATTCAGAGTCCACACAAACACCCAGATATCGATTTTGAAATCAATCGGTCCAGTAATTAAAAAGTTCAAAATGGCGGCAACTTTTTTTAAATGTTCACTACAGATTCGTATTCAGAGCCCACACAGACACCCAGATATCGATTTTGAAAGCAATCGGTCCAGTAACTAAAAAGTTCAAAATGGCAGCCGCTTTTTTTAAATTTTGACAACGGATTCGTATTCAGAGTCCACACAGACACCCAGATATCGACTTTGAAAGCAATCGGTCCAGTAACTAAAAAGTTCAAAATGGCGGCCACTTTTTTTAAATTTTGACAACGGATTCGTATTCAGAGTCCACACAGACACCCAGATATCGACTTTGAAAGCAATCGGTCCAGTAACTAAAAAGTTCAAAATGGCGGCCACTTTTTTTAAATTTTGACAACGGATTCGTATTCAGAGCCCACACAGACACCCAGATATTGATTTTGAAAGCAATCGGTCGAATAACTAAAAAGGTCAAAATGGCGGCAACTTTTTTTAAATATTCACTACATATTTGTATTCAGAGTCCACACAAACACCCAGATATCGATTTTGAAATCAATCGGTCCAGTAATTAAAAAGTTCAAAATGGCGGCAACTTTTTTTAAATGTTCACTACAGATTCGTATTCAGAGCCCACACAGACACCCAGATATCGATTTTGAAAGCAATCGGTCCAGTAACTAAGAAGTTCAAAATGGCAGCCGCTTTTTTTAAATTTTGACAACGGATTCGTATTCAGAGTCCACACAGACACCCAGATATCGACTTTGAAAGCAATCGGTCCAGTAACTAAAAAGTTCAAAATGGCGGCCACTTTTTTAAATTTTGACAACGGATTCGTATTCAGAGTCCACACAGACACCCAGATATCGACTTTGAAAGCAATCGGTCCAGTAACTAAAAAGTTCAAAATGGCGGCCACTTTTTTTAAATTTTGACAACGGATTCGTATTCAGAGTCCACACAGACACCCAGATATCGACTTTGAAAGCAATCGGTCCAGTAACTAAAAAGTTCAAAATGGCGGCCACTTTTTTAAATTTTGACAACGGATTCGTATTCAGAGTCCACACAGACACCCAGATATCGACTTTGAAAGCAATCGGTCCAGTAACTAAAAAGTTCAAAATGGCGGCCACTTTTTTTAAATTTTGACAACGGATTCGTATTCAGAGTCCACACAGACACCCAGATATCGACTTTGAAAGCAATCGGTCCAGTAACTAAAAAGTTCAAAATGGCGGCCACTTTTTTAAATTTTGACAACGGATTCGTATTCAGAGTCCACACAGACACCCAGATATCGACTTTGAAAGCAATCGGTCCAGTAACTAAAAAGTTCAAAATGGCGGCCACTTTTTTTAAATTTTGACAACGGATTCGTATTCAGAGCCCACACAGACACCCAGATATCGACTTTGAAAGCAATCGGTCCAGTAACTAAAAAGTTCAAAATGGCAGCCGCTTTTTTTAAATTTTGACAACGGATTCGTATTCAGAGCCCACACAGACACCCAGATATCGACTTTGAAAGCAATCGGTCCAGTAACTAAAAAGTTCAAAATGGCGGCCACTTTTTTTAAATTTTGACAACGGATTCGTATTCAGAGCCCACACAGACACCCAGATATCGACTTTGAAAGCAATCGGTCCAGTAACTAAAAAGTTCAAAATGGCAGCCGCTTTTTTTAAATTTTGACAACGGATTCGTATTCAGAGCCCACACAGACACCCAGATATCGACTTTGAAAGCAATCGGTCCAGTAACTAAAAAGTTCAAAATGGCAGCCGCTTTTTTTAAATTTTGACAACGGATTCGTATTCAGAGCCCACACAGACACCCAGATATCGACTTTGAAAGCAATCGGTCCAGTAACTAAAAAGTTCAAAATGGCGGCCACTTTTTTTAAATTTTGACAACGGATTCGTATTCAGAGCCCACACAGACACCCAGATATCGACTTTGAAAGCAATCGGTCCAGTAACTAAAAAGTTCAAAATGGCGGCCACTTTTTTTAAATGTTCATATGATTAAGATTCGCTCCGGTGAAGGAAAACACCGTGAGGAAACCTGTGCACAGCAGTACATATAAAATTGTTGTGGACACCGCTTCCAATCCAGCTTGTCACGTGGAAATGTATAACAATTCCCTTCCATGTTCATGGGAAAGGCTTGCGCTCAGTAGTAGGACATTAAAATTGACTCAAGAAGAAGAATAAGAAACCAAATTGATATCTGATTTGTGTAACATAAATTTCATTATTTCACATAAGAATGAAAATTTCACAGTAATTTTGCAGAAAGTGCAAAATTTCACTGCAAAATTTCAAGTGAAATTTTTGTGCAAAATTGCGCCTTGCATCTCTAAGTAAGTGCGAACAAGGAGGTTTGAAGTCCACCGCGCGCGCGGGCGCGGCCGGCCCGATCGTTGTTCTGTGCTGTGAGTGCGAAAGAACCGCGCGCGTACGTGTAAGTAGCTACTACTCCCTCTCGAAGGTGCGCTCGCTCTCCTCTCGACAGTCGGTGCCAGCCTGACTTGCCGTCCGCCAGAAGTCGACCAGCAGTGTTGCCGTTTTAGTGACTTTGTCACTAGATCTAGTGAGTTTTTGACGTCTTTGGTGACATTTTTTAAAAACCTAGTCACTAGAAAAAATCTAGTGGCTTTTAGTGACTTTTAATAGTGATAAAATTTGAAGCACGGAGATTGACTTGGCTGTATACCCTCATAGATTTTACCTGTTCTTCATCACATCATCACATCATAGATCATCGATGATCTATGAACTTGAACGAATTAATCAAAATAATCGCTTTGGCTGTATATACCTTTGCCTTTTCAAGCAAATTTTCAGTACAATGAACATTGTAAAAACTAAACAACGAAATAGACTAGCCACCAAAACTCTATTCAATACTTTTGATATGGAACGAACTAAACATTTTGAAAGAAAGCGGCCACGCCACACTTACATTATACCTCCAGAAGTCCTGTCAAAAATTACGAAAACTACGAGAACCGTAAATAGAGAAACAGAATCAACAGCTACAACTTCTACAGAACCATCCACCTTCCCTGTGCCGGAAGAAGATGATGAGGAAATAATTAAATTAATTGAATTTTAAATTACGTAAGTATAAACATTGAATGAATAAATCATTGATTATTTCAAATTTTATTTTATTATAACTTATTTTAAAAATGGCGCTCTGAAAAAAATATTTAGTGACTTCTAGTGACTCTTTGAAGTAATTTTTTCCCCAATTCTAGTGACTTTATGGCAATAGTTTGGTGACTTTCTTTTTTGCTAAGCGGCAACACTGTCGACCAGACAGCGCTCGCGGGCTGCGGGGCGCGGGGGGAAGCAAACTCGCTTCGAGGCGGAGCGTCGCTTCTATACGCCAGTATTATAAGTATTCTATGGTTATACCACAGTACCTATTAGTTATTCTGTGGTTATACCAACGAAAGCCATGCATATAACGCCCCGTCAAGTTACGTACCGGAGCGTATAGTGATAGATACCACAGAAGAGAGATATTACTGATACGGTCGTACTGTATACTGGTACGGAAAATGACACGGTGGCAACATCACCTACAATACAACATCCGAGATGTCAGCTCGTAACAACTGGTGAAGTAGGTGCTATGTCAGTGCTTTTCTTCGGTCGTACCGGCTTCACTGAACTGGACGGAAAAAAAGAAGGGAGTCATATCCCGAAATAGTTTGTATTTTCCGTCCAGTTTAGTGTAGCCGGCACGACCAAAGGGAAGCACTGACATGGCACCTAAGTTCACCCGGTGTTATGGGCTGACATCACGGATGTTATAGGTGATATAGCAAACTGTGTCAGTTTACATAAAAAAATCCCTCAGTCGCCTTTTACGACATGCACGGGGAGAGATGCAGTGGGGCTATTATTTTAAATTACCATCCCACACGGTACAAATATACCTAACCACCTATCTTTTTTCCATTCGATCCAAACACAGAAGACAGAAATGACGACCGACACGCGGGCGCAGCAGGGCAGGAGCGAGCAAGCGAGCCCGGAACTAAAATTGTATCTAGTATTGAAGTGCCTGCTAAATTGACGAAGGCAAAAATTTTACCCTTCCGACTGAAGAATTACGTCAATAATTTCATGTAGGCGTTTTTTGTTTTTTATTTTTATCTCCTTTCGTGGATAAAATAATAAAAAAAATTGAATAGAGTTTTCTCAGAGCTTTGTGACCTTTGAATCGGTGGTATTGTAAAATTGTAATAATACACACATACTCAGATTTTCAAAAATTCATGCTTTTTTTATATATTTTTAATTTTATGTTTATTACTTACTTTTACTCATTATTAAAAAAACCAGCAATGCACTTTGTTGGTAAGGAACCAAAATATAGGTTGGTATTTTTTTAATTTTCTGAATGTGTGTCAATTGGTCAGTTTTGGACCTTCTTTGTCGCACTTTTTGCATGTTTTGCGTATTTGGCGTTTGTCACCGCCTTAATTAATTTAAGAGTTTTTGCTAACTGAAAAATCGCCTGAGCAAAATAAAAAAAAATATGCACATTGCATCTGACATGGACGTCTCACCTTGTTCCAACCGAAAGGAAATAAGTACCATGCCTGCATGCCCTTTGGTCGTGCCGGCTACACTGAACTGGACGGGAAATACGAACTACAATTCGAGCGATTTTTCATTAAGTGCTGTGGTATCAAACCGGGCGCGGGCGGGTTAAACCCTACCTCCATTTAAGGTAAGAAAGGAGAAAAGAGAACCTACAATGTTATGTGAAATTCGAAACACCCCCAACGGTCGAACGGTCCAAGTTCTGACCGCGCACAACAGTCGACCGATCGAATCGAACCACTGAGCTACCGAGGCTGACAATGTTGCCAGCAAAATGTAAGATCTTGTACACGAGTCATGTCATCGTGATCACGAAAGCTATGTCAGGTCCTGTTTTGCTCACCTAATTACGAGTGGTCTAGCCACGTTTCCAAAGAACTAGACATCCGACTGGACTAGCGGGGTTAGTCTGTGTCGGCTTAACCGCTACAACTGTTTATTGACGCTCAAGTTATATTAAATGTGTAAGTAGGCTAGGCGCGTCGTGACGGGACGGGAGTGGTGCCGTTGGTTATGTGGTACTGGCGATGTGTTGTGGGGAGGTTAACAGTGGCGTTTAATGATTATTAGTAATTAATTGTAGCAGTATATAATTGGTCATTATTAACAAATTGATTTAAGAGCTGTCTCCCTCGCATTGTAAGATGGAATCGTTTATATAGAATTTCATGTGGCACCTTGAACCCATAAGGTGTCTAATGACGCCCATGGGCATTTGGTCGTATGCGGGAGTTGCGAATGCCATGCCGACCTGACAGGTTCGTATTCAAGTACTTGGGAAATATATGCGCAGGGAGAGCGTTCCAGAGTTTACCGGTTCTGTAGAGGAAAGATCTGCAGAACCGATTGGTACGCATCCGCGGTAAGTCCAGCGTGTAGGAATGCTATTCCTGCCCTGTGTGCGTGGTGCGGTGGTGGAACAGGGACGGCGGCCATTGAACTTGATACGACTAAAAATTTAGAAGTTATGACCGCGTGACAGACAGGCAGCCTCGGTAGCTCGGTGGTATGATCGACCGCCGTTCGTGATGTTATTACATCTGTGCGCGCTATCAGAACTTGCCCGTTTGAACACTGAGGCTGACCATGGTTCGGATTTCACGTAAAATTGTAGGTCAATTCTGTTCTTAGTCTTTACCTTTAGCGTTTCAACCGACTTTTCATGCAGTGCAGTGGTACCAACCCGGGTGGGTTAAACCCTACCACCTAGTAAGGTAAGATTTGAAGAAAACATTGATTGTTAAAAACCATCGTAATTATGTTATTAAAACTCGTTCAGTTATCGCTACTCTGACTCACCCAAAGCAGTTAGAAAACCAGACGATGCAATAGTAACTTGCTGTGCGGCACTAGACCAAGTGAAATTGTAAGCACTGTCTTGTCATCTTGAATAACGTGGCGGAGAAATTAAACGATACCTTCTAGCTAAGAAGGAAAAGATGCTGTGAAACAGATTGCCATAATATAATATGTACTGTATACAGCTTGATTTTGTGAATACCTTTTGCGCTTCAAGGAGTGACTTTTTATATCAAACTGAACAAATATTTCGTTCCTTATCCATACGGAAGTCTATCAGAACTTTACAAGGCCTAAACGTCTGTCCGTCCGTCTGTCTGTCTGTCTGTCTCTCCGTCTGTCCGAGGGCTGTATCTTTTGAACCGTAATAGGTAGCCTGTTGAAATTTTCACAGAATATGTGTTATTATGGCGGATATAACAACAAATAATAATACTAAGAAAATGTAAAAAAATCATGGGAGACCCATATAAGAAACTAAAAATTGTATGCGCGCCATCTACCAAAAACAGTATGAAGCATTTCTTAAAAGTGCGACCTATGGCCCGTGACTCCCGTAAGGTGTCTAACAACGTCCATGGACATTCGGTCGTATGCGGGGGTTGCGAATGGTGGCGTGGCTGGTCGTCTTCCCACACTCTGTTTTCCCATAAATAAGGTGTCTAACGACGGCCATGGACATTCGGTCGTATGCGGGGGTTGCGAATGGTGGCGTGGCGGGTGGTCTTCCCACAATCCGTTTTCCAGTCCACGGCCGCCTCTGCACTACAGGGCACGGTTACTCCAACGGTTGTCGTCTCGTAAGGTCTTAAAGTTACCTGCTACAAAGTAAATCAGGTAAATCAGAATATTTCAAAGAAAATGGCGCATTAATCTGATATATGGCATACCCATTGAATTACCACTGACAGATTCATTTAGCTCTTTACGATCAACGTTAGAACCTTTTCACATTCACTAGTTTTCTGTTTTCTTCTCTTCTCTACGTCCCAGCGTGCGAGTGAGATTACGACAAAGTCCTTCGAGCGTGCATCCGTTTATCCACCATAGCTCGGAGCTAGAAATAACTGACCATTGCTTTCAAGTGGTCCGAGCGAGTATTCAGTGAGCATTAAGACGATTCCAAGCTACGTCCGTACAGCTACGCAAAGTTGGTTACGAACGGTTCCTTCTTCACCTTAGCGAAAGGTGTTTTTATGGAACTTTTTTTATGAAAAGGGCGACATGACGTTACATCGTTTCACCCACAAGTAGGTGTCTAACGATGTCCATGGACATTCTGTGATTCACGGCTATTGCGAATGCCATGACGGCCGGACAGGAACCTTTTGAAAAACTTCAGACTTGGGAGGAAATAGATGGCCAGGGAGTACGTTCTACATTTTCTGGATGTAAGATGGCCGCATAGCAGCCTCGGTTGTGTTCTCCTCTAGTCCAGTATAGCCAGCATTCCAGGGAAGTCTCCGGTATGGCACCTACCTTCTCGGAGGTGATATTGGCTCGTCGGAGCATGCGCTTTGGCCCCTCCGACTCAGCCACACACCGGATTACATAAAAAAAACGGCCACAGCGTCAATAGTATAAACCTTTAAAATGTTATTCTTTTGCAAAAAAATTTTTTTATTTTTTAATTTATGGGAAGGGAGTCATATCCCTTAGTCGCCTTTTACGACATGCATGGGGACAGATGCAGTGGGGCTATTCTCTATAATAATATAAACTCTAAATTATTGTTTTGCAAAAATTGTTCTGGCACTACTTGGAATAGGACCGCACAGGCGAGACGAAGCGCAGCGGAGGCGAGCACGCGCGCAAGTAGGTGAACGCATGACCGTTATTATGCGCATGCGATGCGATGCGCGCGCCGGCGCCGCCGGTCTGACCATCAACGCTCGGATAGATCCGACGACGACGTTACTTTGACGCTCTGAAAGGAGTTAGAATATTTTTAACCGACTTCAAAAAAAGGAGGAGGTTCTCAATTTGACCGTATTTTTTTTTGTTTGTTACCTCAGAACTTTCAACTGGGTGAACCGATTTTGAAAATTCTTTTTTTATTTGAAAGCTGGTGCTTCCCGTGTGGTCCCATTTCAATTTGGTCAAGATCGGATTGGAAAGCGAGGCGGAAGAAGTCCGCCGAGTAAATTAATAGCAAAAAAATACTAAAAAAACTGTGAAATAAAAAACAATTAAACAAAAATATGAAAAACCGCCTTCAAAAATGTACGAAATAAAAAAAATCGAGCCCTAGAGTTGAAGGCGGTGCTAAAGCAAGCAAAAATAACCGACCGCCTTCAACTCTAGGGTTCGATTTTTTTTATTTCATACATTTTTGAAGGCGGTTTTTATATTTTTTTAAATAGTTTTACTATGGAAGGTGGCTTGGGACGGCGGCCATTTTGAAAAAAAAATCAAGATAAAGGCCAGCGATCAAACTTTCACAAATCGATAGCAGATAAATAGACAAGCATAAAATGTTATATGTCATTCATTCATTACTTCCTAAAGTGTCACGTTACTGAGATAATTTGAGGTAAAGATCGCAATATGGCCAGTAGGTACATATTTTTTTTTTATGGAAACTGACACGGCTGGCTACATCACCTACAACATCCGTTATGTCAGCCCATACCACGGGGAAAGCTAGGTGCCATACCAGTAAACCCTTCATTTCATGTCGGCTACACTGAACTGGACGGAAAACACGAACTATTTACATAGCCGTTTCGACCGACGTGCGGTGCTACTAACCCGGCCGGGATAAACCCTACCAGTAACGTAAGAAGGGAAGGGAGCTACAGTTTAACGTGGAATCCGAACCGCGGTCATCCTCCAACGGTCGAGCGGTCACCCATCCAAGTACTGACCGCGCCCAGGGTTGCTTAACAACAGTCGACCGACCGCACCACTGAGCTACCGAGGCTGACATGTACATTTTCTTTATGTAAACCAGCATGGGTGGCTGTGCCGAGAGACCAATGGTACAGTCGACAGAGCCAAAATCACCTCTCCTCGCGAAACTACGATCAGTTAGGTGCCATGCCAGCAGATTTGCGGACTGTTGCTAGGCTGTCTAGCTCGTTAATACGACGCTTGAAGACACCCAGGTTAAAGGATTCAGGAAATACACTCGCCGGAAGACAGTTCCACACTCCAGCGGTGCGACAAAGAAACGATTTTTATCGCTTTCTAAAATAGCTTTGTTTGTGTTGGTGCAGATGATCGCGGAGGCGGTGGACGAGCAGGAGACAACATGGTGGACACCCTGACGAGGCATCCGAGCCCCCGCCCCCACCGCCGACGACCGACAGCTACGGACGAAAGGTGAAATTATATTTTTCTTATATAAAGTCTTTGAAAATTAGTTAATAGTACGCTTATTTCCGATACGTTCTGTATCGGAAATAGATCACTTTTGAAGAACAAAGAATTTATTTTTGTACAAAATTTTTTTTTTAATTTAATACCTATGTAGGTACAAAAAATAAAAAATGTTTTAGTCGTTTCAGTTTCATGCCAGGAACAAAAAAGTCTTCCAACACATAGATCTCTTTCTTTCAGAAATTGTGAAAAACCACAATTATAGTTTTATTAGTATGGAATAGAAAGAATTTGATTTTTTTTTTCAACTTACACGGATTACATCATAATGGTAATGAAGACTTTTTTGTTACTGTTATGAAACTCAATCGATTAGGGTATAAAAATCAACCACAAATTTTTTTATTTAAATACATAAAAAAATATTTTACATAAAAAAAAGCCCAAGGTCCAAAATTTTTTATATAGGTTTTACTCCCTATATGATATACAGAACCACATCCCCCCCCCCCCCCCCCCCCCCCCCGTACCACCGTACTGGATGTAAGATGGCCGCATAGCAGCCTCGGCTGTGTTCTCCTCTAGTCCAGTATAGCCAGCTATCCAGGGAAGTCTCCGGTATGGCACCTACCTTCTCGGAGGTGATATTGTCTGGTCGGAGTATGCGCTTCGGCCCCTCCGACTCAGCCACCCATACCGGAATACATAAAAAAAATATATATACCTATATTTTTATGCAGTCCTGTATGTGTGGTTAAGTAAAAGGGTCCTGAGCACAACCATACTCTGACCAGCCAAATCACGTTAAACTGTAGGCCACTTCCCTTCTTGC
The DNA here is from genome assembly GCA_946902875.1 of Nematopogon swammerdamellus. Lineage (NCBI taxonomy): Eukaryota > Metazoa > Arthropoda > Insecta > Lepidoptera > Adelidae > Nematopogon > Nematopogon swammerdamellus. Next base: position 4,484,761 of record OX336356.1, on the reverse strand, counting down.
TTACTTCTTACCCTACTGGAAGGGTTTATCCCGGCCGGGTTGGTACCACCGCACTGAATGTCGGTCGAAAGGGCTATGTAATTAGTTCGAGTTTTCCGTCCAGTTCAGTGTAAAAAAAAAATCACCACCGAGATACCTACTACATTTTTTTTTTATGGAAACTGACACTGTTAGCTACATCACCTACACAACATCCGTGATGTCAGCCCATAACATCGGGTGAACTAGGTGCCGTGTCAGTGCTTCCCTGTATTTCATGTCGGCTACACTGAACTGGAGGGAAAATACGAAATATTTACATAGCCGTTTCGACAGACGTTTCATTCAGTGCGGTGGTACCAACCCGGGCAGGATAAATCCTACCACCTAGTAAGGTAAGAAGGGAAGGGACCTATAGTTTTACGCGGAATCTGAACCACAGTCAGCCTCCAACGGTGAAGAACCCATCCTAGTAGTGACCGCGCCCAGATGTGCTTAACAACAGTCGGCCGACCACACCACTGAGTTACCGAGGCTGTCGTTGAGGCTACATTACGATACTACATTACATAATATATCAATAACAATGACACAATAAACAATGAAAAACAATGAGAAACAATGAGAAACAATGAAAAACAATGACAAAGGCATAGTACAAAACTAAGAGAAAAGACAAAAGTATTGAAAATGTCTTATGCATATAGATCCTGTTACCTACTAATACTATCTACTATCTACTTAATTTAGCATCAGTCGATTTGCCACTAAGTACCGTAAAACGGGGCAACTTAGTCACCTTTTTGGGCATTTTTTCAAAATATTTCGTAAACTACTCTACCTATCGACCTCAAATAAGATTGAGTGTACCGACGACATTAAAACACGTCATCAAAACAGTGCTGGCGCACAAAATATACATTAGAAAATAAAAAAAATAAAATAAATTTAAGGTGACCAAGTTGCCCCGGTGTTGGGGTAACTTGGTCACCTTAAGAAAAATGGTGATAACAGCCGTTCTTATGTGATTTGTAAACATGTTACCCCAGATTATGTTGAAATATGAAAAAACCCAGGTACCCCCATATAAATTTTTTTTTTAGCGACTGTATATTTTTTTATGAATGAAAATAAAAGGCAGCATACAATGAAATAGTAATTTACTAGGAATGAACGTAAACAAAGCCTATTATCCTGAAATAAAAAAGGAAAACTCTTCTAATTAAACATAACATTCAGAAAATGGCACATTAATCACTCGGAATGCAGTCTTCAGCATTATGGTCCTCACATCTAAGCGGGTTAGGGGAAACCCCCAGTTGGCGACCACGCCAAGAGTGTGTGCAATGGTGGCCTCTTCCTGCGGAGATAGAACTCTTGGAAGGCCAACACTACTCATATGCTTTCCAAGAAGCCTCCGAGTAAGCGTCGTACGTGGCACTCGGTACGTTTTTGCTGCCAGTTTTTTTGCCATCCCGGCTTGAACGGCCTCTATAGCTTTTTGAATATCCACTTCTTTGAAATTCTTGTAGGATCTGGACCCTGGGGTCCTCTCGTAATTACGCACCATTTTTATTCAGGCTGTACCCGCAACAAAAGAAATTAACCTAAAAACAAAACAAAAAACTGAAAGATAGCCTGAAAAAAAAAACATTAAATGAATTAACACAGTCGTGACCAAGTTGCCCCGGGGTGACCGAGTTGCCCCGTTTTACGGTAGCGTTAATAGACTTTTAGACATCAATTCACGAGAGAGTAAAAATAATAAAGTGTTAAATATCAGCCTCGATAGCTCAGTGGTGCAGACAGTCAACTGTCGCTATTGAATGTTAAGCAACGCTGGTTGCGGTCAGTACTTGGATGGGTGACCGCTGACCGTTGGAGGCTGACCGAGGTTCGGATTCCTCGTAAAACTGTAGGTCCCTTCCCTCCTAATCTTACTTGGTGGTAGGGTTTAACCCGCCCGGGTTGGTACCACCGCACTGAATGAAACGTCGGTCGAAACGGCTATGTAAATAGTTTGTGTGTCCGTTCAGTTCAGTGTAGCCGGCACGATCAAAGAGGGAAGCACTGACATGACACCTAGTTCACCCGGTATTATGGGCTGACATCACGAACGTTGTAGGTGATGTAGCCAACCGTGTCAGTTTCAATAAAACAAAATGTACTGGCCATATTGCGATCTTTACCTCCAATTATCTCAGTAACGTGACACTTTAGGAAGTAATGAATGAATGACATATAACATTTTATGCTTGTCTATTTATCTGCTATCGATTTGTGAAGGTTTTATCGCTGGCCTTTATTTTGATTTATTTTTTTCAAAATGGCCGCTATCCCAAGCCACCTTCCTCAACGACGATAGACCTTCCGCTAGTACACAACATTATAACCGGCTCGATTCTAGTAAATCCGAACATTTAAAATTATTCTTACATACATACATACATAGCGTCACGCCTGTTTCCCGGTGGGGTAGGCAGAGATAACGGATCTCCACGTGATGTTTATTTTGAAAATATATTCCATATTCCATATATTCGAGCCTTCACCTCCGCGTTTACACAATATCGAAGAAAACCGTCGTGTAATACTGTACTGTGCGTGTCACCGACCAAGTGGTGCGTATGAACCTATTCACCCGCCACTGACCTGAGCGCCCAGCGTTGCGGCCATAGCACCCACACTGTGTCACGACTTCATCATGGAACAATCACTTGAAGATCGTTGCACGCAGGGAGGCCCGCTGCCAGGATACCACCAATTTAGTCCCGGTGACGCGCATTGAGTGCGGTCCAGCCCCCCCTTGGAGGGACTCATAAAGCACCAACTCCGAAGATTGTCCCCATCTATGTCTTGCGTCCGTCAGTCTGCGTCCCTGATGGGAGACAACGTCACAAACAGCGACTTGTCGCCCCGGTCCTCGCGTCCCGAATCGCCCCGGCGGTGTCTGCATGCGTCAGTCGTATGCGTATGAACCTTCTATACTATCATTAAAATTCGCTTTCGCTTACGTTTTGTTTATAGACGTCCAGAAATACAAGCCTTGCGGCTACAAAATCCAGACATCTATACCTGCACTCTTGCGAGTACAGTGATCATGTATGCCAGATCGAGGCCCCATAGCTGTACCGTTTTTCTAAATAATCCCATGGGAAAAACACAGACTCCAGCCGATCCGAGCCACCACCCGTCCACCCTAAGAAACCCCCGACCGAATCCGAGGGCCGGGGGTGAAGCCATCACTGCCACTGGAGTCCAACAACAGCCTGCGCCCAGGGCCTCAGCGTTATGTTCCAGCCGCAGCTTTTGTTTTCACCAGCTATGTATATGCGTGGAAGTGGATATGACCACAACCTAATGTGTACCGGGGATCCACCGGTCTTGAAGAACTTATAGCATCTTTGACTCGTGAGAAATCCAACCCACATCCACATATAAGTGTGTGTTGCACCGACATACCGATCTACATTATTCGCATGTCTACCAATTATCCACATTGGTTACGGAGCTCTAGGTGGCTCACTACTCGCAGCTTTCGCTACTTATTCCCGTGTTTGATACTTCGAAAGAAGCACCAGGGAATCAACACTAAAACGCAACCCCTGCGAGACCAACACCAGTGTTGCATGGCCTTTTCCCAGATGGTGACATGCGAGAGCGAGTCCGTTCACTCCGGGTTCCGGCTGGGCGGGCGAGCTGCGCCCGCACACTCGCTCCCGCGCCCCTGCGGCAGCATCTCCTCCGTCTCGCTCTACAAGCAGAAGATAGACGCGCTGTTCGACGACACCAGGAGCCTCGCCAGTCTGGGGCACTACGGCGCCAACCTCACCTCAAATCTCACAAGGCAGAGTAGTAAGGTATGTATTGTTTTTGTAAGCGTTGCGTTGGCGCGGGTGGCCGAGTGGTTTGGGCATCGGCTTCTCATGCGGGAGGTCCGAGGTTCGAATCCGGTCGCCCCGGTCGCCGTGTACCAATGAGTCAGCCTCGATAGCTCAGTGGTGCAGACAGTCAACTGTCGCTATTGAATGTTAAGCAACGCTGGGTGCGGTCAGTACTTGGATGGGTGACCGCTGACCGTTGGAGGCTGACCGAGGTTCGGATTCCTCGTAAAACTGTAGGTCCCTTCCCTCCTAATCTTACTTGGCGGTAGGGTTTAACCCGCCCGGGTTGGTACCACCGCACTGAATGAAACCTCGGTCTAAACGGCTATGTAAATAGTTTGTGTTTTCCGACCAGTTCAGTGTAGCCGGCACGATCAAAGGGGGAAAAACTGACATGGCACCTAGTTCACCCGGTTTTATGGGCTGACATCACGGACGTTGTAGGTGATGTAGCCAACCGTGTCAGTGTCCATAAAAAAAAAAAAGATTTTTTTCTGACAAAAAAAATTTACGTGCTTACCTACACCTGCTGCTTCACCGTTCGGAACCGGTGTAAAACTGTAGGTCCCTTCCCTTGCCCCTTACTAGGTTGTAGGCTCAAATTGTAGCTGACTGGGTTGGTACCACCGTACTGGATGTAAGATGGCCGCATAGCAGCCTCAGTTGTGTTCTCCTCTAGTCCAGTAAATAGCCAGCAATCCAGGGAAGTCTCCGGTATGGCACCTACCTTCTCGGAGGTGATATTGGCTACGGCTAGTCAGATCATGTGCTTTGGCCCCTCTGACTCAGCCACCCATAACGGATTACATAAAAAAAAGCGCGAAATATGGCATCGTTTCACCTACAAGTAGGTGTCTAACGACGCCCATGGACATTGTGTGATGCACGGGGATTGAGAATGCCATGCCGGCCTGACAGGAGCCTAAACGATAATTATACGTTATAACTTTTTAATCAGGCAGTCTGTGCTTTCAGGCAGGATTCACTTCTGGACATATGATTATTCAATGTTTCTCCAATCCTCCCAGCCTTCAGCAGGATGGAACCACTGCTCTCCATTGACACACTTGATGTCGTCCGTCCACCTGGCGGGTAGTCTCCCAAGACTGTGTTTTCCTGTCCAGGTCCAGTGTAAATAAATGTGGTTTATGGACGAATGTTTTCAGGTGAGCTCCATGCGCGGAAGCAAGCCGGCTGTCTTCGAAAATGACGACAACGTCTACTGTCGCAGCAAGATCAACAATTCCGTGCAGGACCGCATAGAGCGAATGTTCGCCGACATGGCTTCCGAAGCGCGGGGACCCCTCGCCGACACCATCGGCGTCCACAACTTCAGCGTCGACTACCTCGGTTCCACTCCCCTCCAACAGAAGGTCACCAGTCTATCCGGACTACAGCAGCCCCTCAAAAATCTTTACTTTGCCTACAGAAAGAATATTCGACACAAAAATTCATTTTCCGGACAGCTGGAGATCTCAAAAAGCGGCCTCAAAGTTCGGTATCAAGGCGATAAGGGAGATTTGGAACAGCTGAACCCTTTTCCGACGATAGCTGTCTGGTCTGCCGTTAAATTCGTGGTGCAAGCTTCCGCAAAGGAAAATAACATTCTCAGCTATGCCTTTCTCCCTCTAATCACCGATCCGGACAACATAGACCGTCACCTCCTCTTCCAAACCTTAGAGTCGACAGACAAGAAGTATATTCTCTCTCACAACGAAAACGCGCACTCGCCGCTTTTCGCTGTCGTGATGAGAAAGATCGGCGTCGCGAAGCAGCTCGAGTGTCATGGGTTTGTATGTCAGACATCGGAGGACGCTATAGTAGTAGCGGCCACGCTGTACAAATCCTTGATGTCACACATGAGCCGGCAGAGCCACGACCCGACGAGGACTAAAAAGAAGTTGAAGAATAGGAACGGCGTCAGCTGTATGAGCATAGCTAGCAGTGCAACGCACAACGAAACACCCGTCCGACCTCCTAGGAAGAAGAGGAGTACGTCTTCAATGAGCGGCGACAGCGACCGAGGCGGAAGCAACGCCCTATCCGTCACCGACAGCTTCAGGGGAAAACCGAAACCTCTGAAAAGCAAGAAGAGACTCTCGGAAGGGCTCCCTCCGCCACCTCCTCCGCCGATGTTGCCTCCAAGCAACTTGAAGATGACAGTCGAACAAGTCAAGGCGAAACTCGACACCATAAAGAACGTCAACGAATCCAGCGGCAACGAAGCCAACGACCCTCCGAAGACTATCTACAAGGAATCTATGGAATATCTCAATAAGCAAAACAAAGCGAACACTAGTAATAATAGTTCCAATAGCAGTAACGAATCGTCAGTAAGAAGTAAAGTATCAGAAAAGATTGAGTTATTTACAGAGTTGGAGAAGAGAAGAAATATTCAGCGGCCACCGACTCTGCCACCACCGATCCCGGTAAAACTAGCTGAGTCGAAAACTGAACAGGTCGTTAAGGAGCCGCTCAGAAGAAACCACAGCGGTAGGCAGTCCATGAATGACTCGGGCGACATTTTAACAAAAGTTGCCATTCCACGATCTGGTAGTTTCCTGAATGCCGGTGGACTAACTCGCTATAAATCCATCGGACAAAGGTGATTATTTCCATATTATATTATTTCCGTGAACTTGATGTATACTATAAGCATTTTTTCCTCAATATTTCTTTTTCTGAATTTTTATCTTATTGATGATGTTTGTCCTTCTGTAGAAAATGAGCCGGTGCCTTCATCTAGCCCCACTCTGATCATGTTTCTACGTGTGCCCCGTATTATTGTTGAAACAGCCCTTATGATGTAGATCTGCGTCTTCTAAATTCAATCTAAATTCAAAACATATTTATTAGAAAATAAATTATTAACATGTTTACGCTGTTTCCAGAAATAACGGCAAAAAGGGAGGCGGCTCGCCCCTCGGCTTCAATGAGCTGTTTAATGAATTTCGCGTCCAAGAAAATTTACACAGCATGGATGAAATACTCAACGCCATCATTGACGCCGAAGGAATGTCCTTCAATGACCTTAAACCGATCTACAAAGAGTTTCTTCTCAAACTGGCCGTCACCTTGACAAAGGATGAGCTGTTCCAGCATAGCAAAGCGATAATGAAAAAGCAAAAGAAGAAAATCCTTCGGAGAAATAGCACCGTCCAAAACAAACGAAAGAAAATGTTCAAGGGAGCGAACGGTCTTCGAATGGTTTTTCGGTTGCCTTTCGGGAAAGAAGTAAAGAAGAAAGACCCGCTCGCCTCAAACTTAGACCCTAAGTCCTTCGAGTTCCAGAGCCTCGCATCCAACATGAAGAACCTGCTCGCCTCGGAAAGCTCCGTCTCGACCTCTAGCTACGACTTGAGACAGTTCCATCCGAAGGAGCCACCATTACCTCCTCCCAAGAGACATACGGGCAAAAAGCGCACTTCGAAAAGATCAGAAAAGGTGGTTCAAGTCTCCAAAAGAAACGGCAAAGTCCTGAGACCCGGAGAGAGAACTAGCACGTCAGAAGATTCGGATTTCCTGACGATGAGTGGAAGACTGGGTTGCCAGAATCGAAACAGTTCCAGCGGGTACGTGAGCTGCTCCGAGTGCGAATCGGAAAGCTGTGTGGATCGATGCTATTGCTCGTTGAAGGACGATTGCAAGTCCAAGTGCTACTGCTCAGCTGTCGATAAGAAGGACGCCTGTCACAATAACAAGAGAAAGACGTTGAATAGGACGGCGTCCTGTAAGGACTGCGTTAGCAGGTATATTACTCTGTTTGTTTTCCTTTTGATATAATATACAGGGTGTTGTAACGGCCAGTACATTAATTTAGCCAGCGCAATCCTCATGTTTTTTCGAGACCAAAAAGTAAATACATTTTTTTTCTGGTGTGTCTAGTTTTCGAGATATTAATTTTTGAAGTTAATATTTTCGTCAAGTGTAATTTGACGCGGGGGGGGGGGGGGGGGGGGCTTTGCTGGCGCGGGAACGGTCGGGGTCGAAAACTCACGCCGCACCGCCTCCGCGCATCTCCTCTCTCCGCGCACTAGTCCCTGCTCGCTCTTTCACTGACGCATTTCATTCCAACGTTCGTGCGGAGCATTAGATCATTTTTACACTAAATAAATCAATTAGTTAGTATGAAAACTGTATTTTAGTGGAATTCGGAAAAAAGTTATTTGACTTTTTTGTTACTATTGATCCCAATAATCATTTCCTAAATTTAATGTAGTGGCCGTTACAACACCCTGTATAAAAATAAACATTACAACTGTAGCCGAAGATTGATTGTAGGTACTTACCTATAACCTGTAGATTAACTCAATACATGAGGATAAGTACTACTTAATGCAATAATTTATAAAAATTTCAATAAAAGTGCGAATACGTTTCACTAAGTTAATATAAAGTTGGCACAATAGCGGTAGGTAGAAAACGTACGCGTTTTCCACACACCAAAGTCGCTGAATAGTGAAACAGACCTTGAAAACCGAGCAGACGATCGAAATGCTAGCGATTTAGTAACGCGAGCGAAACTCTCTTACAAAACGTTCCATAATTTTGAAGACCGGCATGCCTGATAATTCTGCTCCATTTTCGTTCAACAATAATCCACAAGAAAAATTATTAGGAACCAGCCGAGCCTTCCACAACTAGGTATAAAAGTAAACAGTAATTAATGGAAGCGGAGAACGTAGAAATATAATTTGACTTAGATATGTACTCTGGCGTCGTCGATGCTCGGTCGTTTGTCACGCTCTAAAAATCTTCACATATTTTGTACACTTTGAGAATTAATTAAAATACTATAAGCAACTGTATTTATTGTACAAAAAGGTTCTAAATTATGCAACTGTGAAACGTTGAATGTTACTTCGTTCAGACATTCACTTTTCATATTTTAGGCAGGACTGTTTAAAATATTCTGTTTCAATTGTTAGTTAGGGCTCGATAAAAAAAACTTTGCAAGTCGAAATAACTAAAATTTTAATAATGACCGAATGTTGCTTCAAATATTTTTCCGAAAAGGTTTCAGTGGCTCCATTTCGCGGTAAAATATTCCAAGACTATGATTAGATGTACTTACCTGAATTCATCAGTGAAATCCACACGTGATTGTGTAGTTCCCAACTCATAAGCGTCATTACAATTTTACAAGAAAAAAATTTTGGTTTTGTTTTTTGTCTTTTGGAAACTGACTGACACGCTTGGCCACATCACCTACAACATTCGTGATGTGAACTAGGTGCCATTTCAGTGCTTCCCTTCATCATTTCATGTCAGCTACACTAATGAGCTGTTCTCTGTTTGCAGAGACACGCGGTGCTACGATCCCGACTGTGACTTCAGCTACTGCGGCTGCGACTCCGAGAGCTGCCCTGACTCCAACAAGTGCTACTGCCGAGGCATTCCTCCTCCGCCTCTTCGAAAACCACCACCGATGAAGCAGTCGAAGAGCTCAGTCAAGAGCTCCAAAAGCCTCGAATATCTCAAGAACCCTTCTCAGAAGCTCTACTCGGAAAGACTGAGGCAGGCCTTCGACGATTGCTACTACGAACCTTTGAAGCCTAGGCAGGAAGCCTTCAGACCGAGGTCTAACTCGGTGATGGGTCAGAAGGCGTACTGCGAAAGACGGTCTGAGGATAAATCAAAGAAGAGCTACAGTACAGACAATCTGGCGCTGGACTACGAGCTCTTTCTGCAGAATAAAGGGATGGATACGAGCTACAGGAGAAATATGAAAAGGTTGACAGGTAAGCTACTACAAAGTCGTCAATTATATTTCAATCATAGCACGTATACATATACCTACATACCGCACCCTGTATCCCGACAATCGGGGTAAGCAGAGTAATTGGTGTTGTGCTGCAAGTACTCTTGAAAATTAAAGCACAACACCGAACACCACGTTTAGCAATGTATTAGGACAAGATAAACTATCAAGCAGCAAGTAAGGCACGAAGCCCACCTGCTGCCTGTATCAAGCAGCAAGTAAGGCACGAAGACCCACCTGGTGCATGACTCGGTGGAAGAACCGTGTCAGGTTTCCGAAGCATAAAAAAAAAACACGTTTCTTGCAAGATTTCGGTACCCACGTACGGAAGCCTATTACTAAGCCTATGCCGTCTGTCTGTCTGTCTGTCCTACTGCTGTATCTTTGGAACCGTAATAGCTAGCCGGTAGAAATTTTCACAGAATATGTGTTATTTATTATTGCGACAATAATAACATATTGAAAGCGTAAAAAATTAAGGGGAATCCCCATAAAAGAAACGTATTTTTTCAAAGTGTTTTTTATGGTGAGGAAAACTCGCTGCGCGAGTCCGACTCGCCCTTGCCCGTTTTTTTTATGATCTGTGGTCTGTCTGGACTCTGGACCCATATTGCCGTCAGAACATTCGATATTCAGTTAAAAAAAAACACATTCTCGCTTTACAAATTAATTATTATTGCTTGCAATGCTCAAATGGCCCGTTTCTTATGAGATCTATAGATCCAAATCTGGCTTACACCGCCATCTGGCGTCCGACCGGGCGACTGCTTGCTCACACTAATCGACTCCAACCTGCCCACCAGTTCGCAGCACCGGCGGTCAAGACGCCCTCAGTGTGAAGAAGAGCGCAGAGATGGCAGCACTGTTTGCCGACGTCCGCCTCTCACAGAGGACAGACGTGAGGAGTCTACTGGCGCCGAGCAAGGCGGCGGCGAATCGCAATTTATTTAGTTCTAGGAATGGCCTCTACACTTCTAGCTTTAATCAAGTGTCGCTGTCTAGAAAGACTAGCCTAGAGGATAGTCTGGGATATTTACCATAAAAAATTGTTGAATTTTGAATTGATGTTTGTGGATCATTCCTGATTTTTAGAATTGTTTTAATGACTTTTGAGCATTTATGTATTATTATTATATTTTGTTTGATTACTTATAATGCGCTTTATGTAGATCAATATCCATTAAGAAGACTGTGCGGCATTCGCATCAATGCGCCTGCGCCGTTTTTTACGTTGAGTGATAGTCGTACTCCGACTGGTTCAGGGAGAAGAAGTACGTACATAATATATTATACGGGATGTTTCAGGATAGGTTTTCGTAACTTCAGTGTTCGAAAGGGGTCCATATTTGAAGACGAAAAGCTCTGAAACTTTTTCCCAGATTCGGTCATTTTATAGTACTTTTTGGTGAAAATTGTTTCATCGAGATTTGGTGGACGGTTAACATCCGCCTTAAATAATAAAAATAAAATGACTAACTTACACGCTTTAACTGTAGAATTAAAGTGCATTATAAGTAAATTCGAAATACTTAAATTTGAATGACATCAAAAGAAAAAGGGGACTGGACTAGGTCATTCGCTCATTGCGCTCCCTAGACCTAGACAGCACTATTGCCAAATCTCCCCATACCTACTCACTGTCATCGAGGTTTTATTACAATTTTAAATTGTATGAAAAAAAAATACGGTATTTCCATTTGAGTGATAACGATTTTTTTCTTCTAATAATGAGTACTTACTTTCTATTCCTGAAGTTACTCAAGCCTATCCTGAAACATCCTGTATATATTATGTATGTATAGAAGGCTGTTTCAGGGTAGGCTTGACGAACTTCAGGACTAGAAAGCACTCATTATTAGAAGATAAAAATACTTATCACAATCGATATCTATTTTATAGATTGGCCCATCCCATACATCACTCCCGAAAAAATATGTTCTCGACGAGACCTGCATATAGTGCAGATTTCACGGATAGCCGCTTCATACGGCGTGTGCGGCGCGTGTTGAACGCAAGCAAGTCTGTATCGAGTCGGTGACGCGTGTGTGCAGCATGCCCGGTTGCTGTTATAAAGAGTGACAGTGACAAACGTTGTTGTTTGTTTCGCCTGAGCATGGCGTGTTAAGAAGCCATTCTGTCACGGATAGGATCGTGTGACGGCGTGGTGGTATCGCGTTCTCGTTCTCGCTTGCCTGCTGGTGATGGGAGTGGGCGGAAAGACGGCAAACGCGCCGGTGGGCGAGCGATGACGTCTTTCTCGCTCGCTCTTGTCATCTGTGGGCGGGTGGGGGCGAGAGCGCGATAGCATCGTCGTAGGTATCGTGTCACGTATCACAATACTGCGTGTACATGCACGCACACCTGTACCGACGTCTAGCACAAGTTGCATCGTACGACGTTCGATCTATAAAATAGATATCGATGCTTATCACTCAAATCGAAATTCTATTTTTTTCATACAACAATTTAAAATAGTATTAAAAATTCGATAGACAGACAGTGAATATGGGGAGATTTGGCAACAGTGATGTCTAGGTCTATAGAGTGCAATGATGTCATTTAATGCCCTCTTTCTTCTTTTGATGTTCATTTAAATTGAAATGTTTGGAATTTACCTACATGCAGTTCAATTCTACTAGTTAAGCATGTAAGTTTTTTTTTTTATTGAAACTGACACGGTTGCCTACATCACCTACAACATCCGCGATGTCAGCCCATAACACCGGGTGAACTTGGTGCCACGTCAGTGTATCCCTTCGGTCGTGCCGGCTACACTGAACTGGACGGAAAACACAAACTATTTACATAGCCGTTTCGACCGACGTTTCATTCAGTGCGGTGGTACCAACCCGGGCGGGTTAAACCCTACCACCTAGTAATATAAGAAGGGAGTCATATCCCTTAGTCGCCTTTTACGACATACACGGGGAGTGATGCAGTGGGGCTATTCTTTTAAAGTACCGGCCCCACACGGTACATTAGTCATTACGGTACAAATTAGTCATTTTATTTTTATTTGATAAAGGCGCACGTTAATCGTCCACTAAATCTCGATGAAATGATTTTCATCAAAAACTACTACAAAATGACCGTATCTGGGGAAAAGTTTCAGAGTTCTTCCTCTTCAAATATGGACCCCTTGCGAACCCTGAAGTTACAAAACCCTATCCCGAAACACCCTGTTTATTACATCACCTACAACAAATCAAATCAAATCAAATCATTTATTCGTAATCATATTTCATATTACAAGTCAAAGGCAGGTATACAATATAGAATACAAATATGTATGTTTCATCCTTATTTATTATTAGCCATATTTTGGCATAAATCAGTATCGGTAGGGTTAGCGACGACATCCGTCAAGTACTCACCTAGAGAGTAGTACGAGAAGCGAGAAGAGTAGTAGAGAGGAGAACATCCGCGATATAAGCCCATAACACCTTGGTGAACTAGGAGCCATGTCAGTGCTTTCCTTCCGTTATGTTATTTTTCCGTCAACAACAATACGACACATCAACAAAAAAAATCATTAAATACACAACATTATGCAAGCCGACCTAATGACGAAGCTTAATAAATTGACACACATACATACATCGTTATAGTTAGTTATAAAGAATCAAAGTGAAAGAGTGTCATTCTATAATTTATTATTCTTGTTTAAAAACGGATTGCGCTCATTGCTTTAAATATGTTTATTAAGCGCGTCTTGCACCAACACGAGTTTAAAGTTAAGTAGCGAGTTATGGATTTAAACGCGGTTCACACATACAACGGGTGCATACAACGGGGGCCCACTTGCACCAACAAATTTGTGTTGGTGCAAGTGGGCCTAAGTCTAGGAAATTGATTGTCATTTCACTTATTAAGAAGGCATAGGGACGTCGGGCCTTCCCTGCGCCAGCGTAACACGATATTAGTATAAACGTACCAATAACATTCGTCGGTCGCCCGCTGGCCACATAGCGTGAACCTTCCCCCACCCGATACCACCCAATCAGAGCGCGCGCCGTCCCCTCCGCTACCCGCGGAGCTCGGCGACGCTGGTTCTTATACAAGCATTGGACAATCCGACGTCCGCGTCCCTACTTCTTTTAACGATATTAAATACTGATGCAATAAATCTGCCTTATATATTATATATCTATTATAAGAAACTGCCTCTCCATAAATATAATTAGTTTTTTTTTTCTTACGTTTGTCGTATGGATGGCAAGTATGTTTTATATTGCCTGTTATTGTAGAGGTAAATATACGCACATTTCTATAGATGCGCCATTATAAAAGATAGGTACGTTGATACCAAAGACCGTACCAAACTACATAAACGCGGTGCTCGATAAGTATTTTCTCGACAATCATGCTCCAAAACTCCGGCATCTCCTCTCCCTTGCTTACAATACCGACAAACGTCGTAGAGCGGAGAAAGACGGCGAGAAAGCTATTTATCTCTTTTTAACACATTTATGCCTTAAGCATCGCTTCCTCTTACCGCTCGCTTGTGTGCGCTAGCCAAATCATATTCCTTTATAAATTCATATTCCTTTTGGCGGAGCAAGCGCATAGCTTCAGCACCGCGCCTATCTAATTTGGTACGGTCTTTGGTTGATACATTAGTTGTTCTGCCAACCCTGAAGTATGATAATTGCAATCAGGGCCGTTTTAGACCATGCAGGGACCTTTGGGCACATTTGATACCCCTTTTAGAAAGTAAAAAAATGTGAATAAAAACATTTGTATGTATTTACTTTTTGTTTTTTTGGAAACTGATACTGTTGGCTACATCACCTACAACATCCGTGATGTCAGCCCAGCCATGTAACCGGGTAAACTAGGTGCTATGTCAGTGCTTCCCTTAATTTCATGTCGTTATTTAGTGACTTGAATATTTTAAACGTATTTGAATATTATTGTATACATTTTACACAATTCATTAAGAAATGTCAGCTATGTATTTTTCTGATTTTATTTTAGATGTGGTAAAATTTTGTTCACAGTTTAAAAAAATATTCAGAAGTCTCATCGGTTTTCCTATTTATGCACATTCTAATTTTGAAATTTTAAAAGCAATTCATAGTAAAATACACAAAAAATTTAAGCTCCTCTGTTTCGGTGTAAATGTCGGCATCGACACTTTGGGGCTCTCATCAAGCCGGGGACCTGGGCTCGATCCCCATGTGCCCTTGTGGAAAAGACTTCCCTGATTGTAATATTATTTATTTAGAATCTATTTACGTTAATATATTTATTTTATTATTTAAGCAATCGAGTCTGTAAATTTTTATAAAGCGAGTATAGCCGAAATTAAATTTTAGAAATGTAGAATTTTTTACTTACCTAATTTTTGAGAATAATTTGTACGTTTTTAATACCCAAATTAGGTATTTAGTATCGTTTGTGCAATATTCTGTGCAATATTATTAATTGTATTTAATATGGAATAGATAGTTAATTTAATACGATAACTATTTAATACAGGAGATTCGTTGTCTCTGCCTACCCCGCTGGGAAACAGGCGTGACGCTATGTAATTATTATGGCATACGAAAATCTCAACTAACACAGTTGAATTGTTAATGTCTAAATTTATAAAGATTATTTACTACAATTCGCGAAACAGGGATCAGAAATTGTAGTTTATGCTTAATTTGAAACTTTAAAATTATTTTGTTATGCGAAAGATAAATAAATAAATTTATGCATGCATAGCCATTATTATATGATTCAAATTCATAATTATTTCATTGCAGAAGTATTAATAAAACATAAGAATCAGTATATTGCTAGTAACAGCCAGTCCTTATTTGCTGGCAGTCAGTGTAGATATTAAAATTATTCACATGGATATAGTTATTTAGCCACCAATATCTAATGCAAAGATTTAAATCGATAAATAGTGCATAGTCTAACATGGCGCACTACAATGTCACCAATGAAAGGGCCGCATGCGGCTACTTCCCATCCAGACGCAGCGCCACGCCCGTGTTGAGAGGTCGTTTCACGGAACGAAATGGAACGCGCCGATGCGCGAGCGCAGAGCGTTTGCGTTTTGTTAACATGAACCAGCTTTTGATGCGATTCTTGATGACTACTGTACATGAAGTCACACACGCCGTTATGTCTAATTGGTGACGAATTCTTGAGCTCTTTGCCGTATCTATCGATTTAAATCTCTGACATAATGTATTTTCGCTACTTTCTTCCATGTTGTGTCAATTCGTGTACCGCTCGCGGCAAATGCCGTACCTAACAGTTGAAATTAAATAATATACGATGAAAACATGTGTTTACATTTGAAACAAATTCATACCATTGCATTTCATTGTCACATTCAATGTAATTAGGACTCCCCGGATTTTTTTTATTTTTATGGAATCTGACACTGTTGGCTACATCACCGGGCTACATCACCTACAACATCCGTGATGTCAGCCCATAACACCGGGTGAACTTGGTGCCACGTCAGTGCTTCCCTCCGGTCGTGCCGGCTACACTGAACTGGACGGAAAGCACAAACTATTTACATAGCCGTTTCGACCGACCTTTCATTCAGTTCGGTGGTACCAACCAGGGCGGGTTAAACCCTACCACCTAGTTTGCACCTAGTAATATAAGAAGGGAGTCATATCCCTCAGTCGCCTTTTACGACATACACGGGGAGAGACGCAGTGGGGCTATTCTTTTAAAGTACCGGCCCCACACGGTACATGAATGTACTTTCTCGAATCATCGAGAGCTTGCAGTAATTCGGTTTCAGTGAGAGCTAGGGTGTGAATTGAAAATATTAGATTGTAGTATGAGAAAAATAAGGATAATTTGGCCCTAGCAAATGTATATTTGTGAAATTATGTGGAAGGTTTAAGAAAATAACAAATAGTTTTGATGTCCTATACATGGGGCATCCGTTGGTATGACACGAATTACTAATCTAACAGCGAATGTCCCATGTATAGGACATCAAGGATATTGAGATTATATACTTTCAAATGAATTCTACAAATACACATTTTGATATGATTATTGACTCGTTATTATGCATAACTTGACAAAAACAATAAATAAATAACAACAATAAATTAATTGAATTTATTTGGACAACTTACCACGCCTCGCAGTAGTCGGCCGCACCCTCTCACCGTCCGCCATTTTTAACCGACTTCAAAAAATGGAGAAGGTTCTCAATTCGACTGTATTTTGTTTTTAACAATGAAAGAGTGGCCATAGACAACAAAATTATTTTCACTCAAATGTGGATGCGTTCACTGGAAATTTTGATAATAACAAAAACCGTGTTTTAATTCGATGTCCTACTCATAGCACGCTTGGTGTTAGGAGGATAATTTAAAAAATAGTCAAATGTTCGTGTACATGCACCTAGTTCCAACTTGATATTGAATTTTGTAACGATTTTTCTATGTTGAAAATAATAAACACAAAATATAGAAAATACTTACACTTTTTTCGGAAAGTGGAGTGAATTCTACCAAATAGAGTAGGTAGATGCTTGGCAGACGGGCCTATGTCTGTCATGGAGTAGAATAGAGGGGAGAATTAAATCGTTATTTGCTGACTACCCTTTAGTTAGACAAACAAAAGTACCTAAGGAAACAAAATCAGAACCGTATAATTTGTTGTAATCCGTTTGAACCGTTGCACTTGAATTTAGGTATACATATAAATTTATACAATAACCTATTGATATGTTATTCGAAAAAATAAACAAATTAATGTTATATACAACCCGTCCGAAATATCTGCGGACCTGACCAAATGCACATTTTCAGATTATTATTATAGTTTTTATTTTGTGGGACGTAGAATCACAGATTACTTAATAGTTACTTCGTAACAGATAAATCACTCCATAGAAAATGTTCCTACCTTCGGGCTTTAATAGCCTACTGCTTCACGTCGCCAATCGCTGCATGCGAAAATGTACCTTAACGATCGAGTGTAAAGTGGTTATTGCTTTGCAGCTGCGCGCAGTTGCGTGGGCGAGCGTCTATGTATACGTCGCGCGGCTGACGAATTTCCACTGAAATAGACCGCCGGCGGCCCGTCGGACGGTAGGTAGTTAGCGCGCTCAAGTACAAAGAGTGCGTGAGGCCTGGTAGAATGCAGCTTTTTAAATTAAAGTAGGTATAAAAAAGATATTACCTACAATAAAATGTTTCTCGTTTTATTTGTTTGCTGACCCTCCAGTTTCTATGACGTCATGTGGTCAGGTCCGCAGATATTTCGGACGGGTTGTATTTATTTATTTATTTATTTATTTATTTATTTATTTGGAAACTTAACAGCTATACATGTATATTTACAACTAGAACTAAAAATAACAAACTGTTCAGCCAGTAAAAAAGTTTCACATTTTTCAAAACTCATAACTATATAAATTTTTTTTTTTTTTTTTTTAAAGAAATAGGTATTAATTATAACAAGAAATACATAATATTTAATATAATATACAATATAACATATAATATACAATATATATAATATATATAATTATTAATTTTAAATAGGGTGAGTGTATGTGTGTGTATGTGTGTATGTGGTGATGGTGTGTAGGATTGGGTGTTGGCTTGTGTGTTTTTTTTTTTTTTTTTTTTGCATGACGTGTATGAAGTTTAGGTATGTTGTGTGTGAGTGAGTTTGTGATATGTTGAGGTGTAAGTGAGGTATGTGAGTTTGTTTTTAGAAGTGTACCTATATATACATAATATGTGTGCGAGGAGATATGATAATCTGTTGTGTAAGCGTGTACTTGTGCATATTTGCCACCATCATTAGGATTTAAAAGTAATTTTGCTAATGTTTCTTAGGAATGTGTTTTTATTTAGATGGAAAATATCCAGACTCGAGCAATGATTGTCGTACGATGCCATACATCTATTCAAGACTGAGTTTTTTGCATAGTTCGTGTGACATTTGTGCGTCTGAAACAACCTTGGTTGGCGGGTGGGCACAGGAGCGGCCCGCATTGATACACGAGCGAGAAGATCCGGGCAGTCGATATTGTTGTGCAATATGTTATACAAGAACATCACATCTGCCACGGATCTCCTCTGCTCGAGAGACTGCAAACCATGATGATCCGCCGCTGCTTCATAGTCTGCGAAGGCGAGTTTTGAACGAAAGTTTAAATGTTTAAGGAACTTATGCTGGATTCTCTCGATACGACGTGCATGCGTTACATATGACGGTGACCATATTTGGCTCGCAAACTCCAGCACGCTACGGACGTATGCGAAATAAAGCAATTTCAATGTCGCGATGCTGGAGAATGGCTTGCACGTACGTATGAGGAATCCTAACATTTTATATGCCTTCGAGACCATGTGCTCGTAGTGCTTATCAAAGATAAGCCTCGAATCGAGCATAACACCCAGGTCCCTAACGACGTCGGTGCGCTGAATAGCGATTGCATTCAGTTTGTATGTGTAATTTATGGGCTTTCTGCCCCTGCTGAACGTTATGACCTGACATTTTTTCACATTTAAATCTAGGCAATTGAGCGTGCAGTATTGGGACAATCTGCCAAGGTCCTCCTGCAACCTCCCACAGTCGGACTCACTCTCAATTGCCATGTACACCTTTTTGTCATCGGCGTACAGCAGGAACTGGGCCCATACAAAGCAGGTGATGACGTCGTAGAGGTAGGCATTAAAGAGCAGCGGACCCAGGTGCGAACCTTGCGGCACTCCTGATGGGATTTGAAGGAAGCACGACCTAAATGCCCCTATTTTTACAGCCTGTGATCGATTTCGTAGGTATGATTCAAACCATCTGAGAAGGCTCCCGTGTACACCCAGCTCACCGAGCTTTCGAACCAGGATCGCGTGGTTTATTCTGTCGAAGCATTTAGCATAGTCCGTGTATACGGCATCTACCTGCGCCCGCTCATCCATCCTGGCGGAGACGTAATCGGTAAACACGGCTAAGTTTGACACTACCGACCGGCCGCGCATGAAGCCATGTTGAGCCGGTGTGATGCTGGAGGAGATGAGCGGGTAAACCTGGTCGTACACGACGCGCTCGAACAACTTGCTAAATACCGACAGAATAGAAACTGGCCTGTAATTCTCGACCCGGTGCCTGGGCCCGCTCTTATGAATCGGTACCACAAAGGCCTCCTTCCATTTCTGCGGGAAAATACCAGCCCTCAAGGAACGCTCAAATATTATGGCCAAGGGTCCCGCCAGCTGATGAGCACACATTTTAGCAAACGCTGGTGGTATGTTATCGCTGCCGGGACCCTTATTGCCATTTAAGGATTTGAGATATTTCAACACAAGGGTTCGACGTGTATCGATGGAACTCAGGACCGCATGCGCTGAATAATCACACGATAATACGTTTGTATTGCTAGGTGGCACTGCAGTTGAATATACCGAGTGAAAATATTCCGAGAAAGATTCACAGATGGCGGAGCCATCGCTCGCCTCCTCGGTACCGCTAACTACTAGACGAGGTATTGAATTAGTGCCACGTTGGGATTTTGCGTACCCCCAAAAAGCCTTCGGATCAGTTTTGATATTAGTTTCAGTTGCATTTACATACTGAAGCCAGCATTCCTTTTGCACCCCCTTTTGACGTGCACGAAGCAGCGAGAACATATCATAATCGACTCCCCTGTTATAACGTTTGTATTTGTGGTGATACTTTGCCTTTTCCTTTATAATTTTAATTAACGCCGGCGAAAACCAGCACGGAAAATCATTTGTATATCTGACGCGACTTGGTACATACAGGTCAATAGTTTTGTACAGCTCATCGTAAAGCAATAAAACTGCATCATCAATTGTGCCTGACTCCAGACAGGACCAGTCCACCCGCGACAGGTGAGTTTGTATGTTATTATAATCTGCTTTTTTAAAGTTATATGTGCGAGTGGGCGGGTCCCGTAACGGAGAAGAGCGTACGTCGGGTAGGTGTATTTCCAAAGCCGGATGATGAGGCATGTCCTCGCGGAGTATTGGCTGCTCGGCGCGGCACACCTCCGCCGCCACTGAGCTCAGAACCAAGTCTAACATACGACCGTTATCGTTAGCGATACCATTATATTGATGTAATCCCGCAAAAGACAAGCACTCGACGAACGCAGACCGTACCTCGTTCAAGGAACCCGCGACCGACAGGTGAGATATATCCGACTCCTGCACCCATTCTACCCCTCGGAGATTAAAATCACCCGTGATTATAATGTCGTCGTCCGGATATTCTGATCGCATGAAATTAATAAATTCTGTGAAGTGTTTTATCCCCGGCTACACCGGCCGTCGGCGGCAAGTAAGCGCACACGACATGCACGTTGCGGGTAGACTTCAGTGCGGCTGCACTCATCGACACCCAGACCGCATCGTACTGCGCGGCGGTCGCGGGCGGGCGCGCCTCCGCCGGTAGTTCGTGGCGGCGCGCCGTGAGCGAGCGGCGCGTGCACACCATCACACCTCCTCCCTTGGATTGTCGAGTGATATTTGCGTTTCTGTCACACCATTGATTTTATAACCCTGTCGGGACAGATAGACCACTCCATATAAAAAATTTGGTAACGTTGTAAATCGTAAAACCAACAGAGGGCGTTAATAATTTTTCTTGATGTTGTCGTAAAACAAACAGGTGGCGTTAATGTTTGTTAATACTTCTATACTAAGGGCGCTATCTAGTTGAAATACAACATGTATCTAGGTACCTTTAATTGTCACTAGGCTGTAGAATTACTGCTACTAGACAAAAGATGGCGCTTTCATTTATATTTATAAAGAACATTATTTATGTAAATTCCAAAATTTTTAATTATATTTGAATAATAAAATTATGACAATTTACAATTAAACTAACACAAGAAGTGTTAGTTTAATTGTCATAATCAAATTAAATAAAATAAAAAAATGTTTTGAAAATTATTTGGTATACGGAACAAAATATTATTATGATTGTAATTTCCTGTTTGTGCGCTTTTAATAGATAGATCCACACAGAGCACGGAATACCCCCGCGCGCGCGCGCGCGGTATTCCGTGCTCTGTGGATAGAACGTATTTATTTAGTTGAACAATTAAACAAATACTCGTCACTCTTCATTCTAATAATGTCAGCATTGTATGTAAAAAAAAAAATATGAAAACTGCCTTAAAAAATTTATGAAATTAAAAAAATCGAACCCTAGAGTTGAAGGCGGTACTAAAGAAGGCTACACAAATCACAAAGGATATCATCCACGCATGTTTTCTTTCATGTATCATTTTTGCTTGCTTTAGCACCGCCTTCAACTCTAGGGTTCGATTTTTTTTATTTCATACATTTTTGAAGGCGGTTTTTATATATTTTTTTAAATAGTTTTTTATTTCACAGTTTTTTTTGGAATTTTTTGCTATTAATGTACTCGGCGGAATCGCTCGACCTTCGGCCTCGCGATTCCGCCTCGCTTTCCAATCTGATCTCGACCAAATTAAAATGGAACCACGTCATGGTTATCCCCTTTCAAACAAAAAAAAAGAATTTTCAAAATCGGCCCACAATAATTGACGGAGTAATCGCGTAACAAACATCCAAAAAAAGAAAACATACCGTCGAATTGAGAATCTCCTAGGTCTAAAGTAAATTGCTCGTGATGACAAATTCAACGAGCCCAAACACGATGGGTTTATCATGTGTAGTTTAGGAGTTCCTATGGCCACCTTCCGTCTCCATCATCAGACCAGCTCGATGGTACTCGTACTCGTATTATAATATATTAAACGCATCTGGCCGGTCGGAAAAGATTTCAAATTTAGAATATTCATGAAACAAGGGTCCGAATATGAATGACAATATCGATTCATGTATTTCAATACAATGACAGAGAAAATTTCAAAATATTAGGTACCTATTCTACCTATTTAATACTTTTTAGTTCTAGTTTATTTTTTTTAAGTCGGTTTTATATTTTTAAAACAATATTACATAAAAAACAATAATCGAAATCGAATAATCGAAATCGGTTGAAGTGGTACAGAATTATTCGCCATGTGTCAAACTGCAAATTGCTGAAAAAGCCCACATCACAAAAGTTTTGCTGAAGGTAACCACACACCAATAGTATTTTGTTGCTTTTTCATAAACCGCTCAATCAATTTCAATAAAATTTCAATGGGAGCACCTCTGAAGTATGACCTACCAAACAAAAAAAGAATTTTCAAAATCAGCCCACAATTAACACGTTGAACGCCATACGACCCACCGGTGGGCCTAGCGTACTTTTCGGTTCGGGCCAAGCCAAACTCATTATATCCGTAATTTTCATCAACTTGAGATTTTCATCACAAAGTTTATAAAATGCGGTAATTTGTAAGGAAAATAAAAATTTGCGACTTTTACCGTCTAATTTTCGAGATATAGCAGAAGGCTCACGGGTGGATCGTGTGGCCTCCTATGAAGGATTTGTATTTTTCTGTTGGCTGGGGCCGCGGGGTCACGCCGCGGCCCACCCGTTGCGCGCGCGCCGCGGACGCAGCGATCAATCCCGGTCCGGCTGCGTCGACAATTGAGGATGTTTTACGTTTTTCTCGCCAAAAATGATTATTTTGAAGATTTCGAGTTAACACAAGAAGCGCTAACGCAGTTAGAAAACATCGAGATAGATCTTCTGAACCGTAGTTTCGGAATAGATTCTATGAAGACGTAGTTCAACCAACGAAAAGAAGATGCTGTCGAATTCTTTTGTCGGAGAGTGAGGATAGCGACTATGAAATGCATATAGAAAGACGGAAGAGAATGAAACACACTCTGGAAAGGAAAGAGGGATTGGCCAGAAAAGTGAGAAGAACATGTCACCAATGTTATGCAAAGAACGTACCAATAATGGGTAGCAAACAGGCTAAAACCAAGTCGAAAAAAGTATCCACTTATTGCCAAAGCAGCCCAACTAAACCATTCCTTTGTTTGCCTTGTTTTAACATGACTCACGGATAATTCTTTATTGTTTATGGTTAAACCCTTTGAAGAAGTGTGATAATGTTGTGATTGTTCAATTTCATAAATATTTTGTTTTGTTCAATTTCATAAATTATTTTCGTAATAAATAATGTCTTCTTATTTGGCAATGAAGAAAATTTTATGTTCATTTTTATTTTGACGAATATTTTCTTATTATTTTCTGGTTTTATTAATTCTATTAATACAAATATTATTTTCTACCTTATCGTTAAGAGCAGCCCTAGCATCGTTACAATTAACTTAATAAAAAACTACAAGTTTCTATTGGATTTGAAAACCACGCCGTCCGCTTCGACTACAAGGCCATGCGGCTCACTTCCATATTGGCTTTGTAGCTGCGCTCTGTGGCTTGTAGGAAGCGTTTACGTAGGCCCTCTCACGCGGCTCACCGGTGACCCCCATGCCCTGAATGGTTCAGTAAGGAAAGGCTCACCGGTGAGCGGTGAGCCCCGTGGCCCAAACGGAAATACTGGATTTTTCATGTGGCGTTGAACGTGTAAGATTGTAATTTCCTGTTTGCGGTTTTACTCCGGTCCAAAGAATTTACAAACTCTTTGGTTGTACTTGGGTTGTACCTAGCTCCGCTTATTTGTTGTTATATCCGCTATAGTAACACATATTCTGTGAAAATTTCAACGGGCTTCCTATTACGGTTCAAGAGATACAGCCCTCGGATAGACAAACGGACGGACGGACAGACAGACTGCGGAGGCTTAGTAATAGGCTTCCGTACAGGGATACGGAAACCTAAAAATAAGGGGTGAAATAGGGGTGAAAGTTTTTGTATGGGGAATCCATGATTTCTCTACGTAAGGATATGAAAATTTATTATCTAGGCTTTTGGCACAGATTACTCAATAGTTACTGCTTTTGGTAAGAAATAATGAATAATGGTCAGGAAGAGGAAGGGGGAGAGAAAAGAAGGGGGAGTGGGTGGGAGGTACGTTTGTCAGCCTGGGTAGCTCAGTGGTGCAGGCAACCCTGGGCGCGGTCAACACTTGGATGGGTGACCGCTCGACCATTTGAGGCTGACCGTGGTTCGGATTCCACGTAAAACTGTAGCACCCATTGGTAGCACCCTTCCCTTCTTACCTTACTAGGGTTGGTACCACCGCACTGAATAAAACGTATGTCGAAACGGCTATGTAAATCAAAGAGATTTGATGTAAATAGTTTTTTCGTTTTTTTTCGTCCAGTTCAGTATAGCCGGCACGACATGTCCGACATCACGGATGTTGTAGGTGATGTATCCAACCATGTCAGTTTCCATAAAAAAAAGAAGAAGAGGAGGAGAGGTATGGAGGGAGGAAGGGTTAGTGAATGAGGGTAGGTGTGGGGGAGGGAGGTAGTAGAGGGAACGAGGAGGAATGGATATCGAGGGAGTGAGAGGTTGAAAGGGGGAAGGGGCGGGGTAAGTGGGGGTTGAGGACAGGATGAGGGGTAGTAGGGGAGGAATGGAATGCGAGGGTGATGGGAAGGAGGGGCGACATGAGGGGAGGAAGGGAAGTAGGGAGAGAGGGAGGGAATGGGCGAAAGGGAAGGTGGCAAAGAGGGGGTCCGTGAAGGGTGAGGGGAAGGAGGGGAGGAAGGCGGGATCGAGGAGAGAAGACCGGGAGAGAGGTGAGTGAGAGATGGGCGAGGAAGGAATCCCTTCCTTCCTCCCGAAAAAGATAGAGAATATAAGAGAAGCGATGGTTTATTATCAATTTTGCATTTAAATCAGATTTACTATTTTTTTATTTTATTCGTTGTCGTGTCGTCGTCGGTAAAATCTACAATTTTACAATTTTATATAAAATATCATTGACTTATATATTCTGTAAAGCTTATCACAAATACATTAAACCCACCCTCTTTTAATCTCTTTGGTATAACACCACCAGCAGCATCGTAGATGGAAAAAATAGCCCTGGACTCAACTTTTTTTAATTCGGTGCCTGGACTCCCTACTTCATACTCAAAGACATTTTGTTCATACTTCAACTATTACTAAAACGAGACACCGCGATTATGGTAGTGTGCGTATCGCGTGAATACAGAACCGACCGTCTCAAGAGATCGCATCGATATTGTGTCATCCTTTTTCCACGCGCAGTAACCCGTATCGCTTGCCTGCACGCTCCACGCAAACATTTGCGTGTTCCAAAACAAGCGAACGTCGCGCGTCGATCGATAAATTACCGCAACGGCTAAAAACTATGGAGGTGGCTTTTTACTTTCGAGCGACTGTAAGGAGAAAGGAAGTATTGTGATCGTCCAAAATGTCGAAGTTGAGAATGCGACTGATTTTTTTTTTTTTATTGAAACTGACACGGTTGGCTACATCACCTACAACATCCGTGATGTCAGCCCATAACACCGGGTGAACTTGGTGCCACGTCAGTGCTTCCCTTCGGTCGTGCCGACTACACTGAACTGGACGGAAAACACAAACTATTTACATAGCCGTTTGGACCGACCTTTCATTCAGTGCGGTGGTACCAACCCGGGCGGGTTAAACCCTACCACCTAGTAATATAAGAAGGGGGTCATATCCCTTAGTCGCCTTTTACGACATACACGTGGAGAGATGCAGTGGGGCTATTCTTTTAAAGTACCGGCCCCACACAGTACAGATTTGGGCTATATATCTGTCAACGATCCCAAAAAAGTGGTTTTGAGAAACATGTATGTGTGTGTGTGTGTGTGTGTGTGTGTCCGTCCAGCGACCTTGTGCCTAAACTGCTCAACCGATTTCGTTCAAAATTCGTATTTAGTAGTTTGAAATGATAATCTAGGGGTACCTTTTTTAGTTTTTTTTAATTAAAAAAAATAAGGGTAGCTGTCATACAAATTATTTCGTTGAGGTCGATTTTCTTATAAATGGCTAACGATTTTTATTATTATTATTATATTTAATCCATCGTGTTTGTTTCCGTTTTCAAAGGTGGTGAGGTAAAAAAATATAATTTTAAAGAAGGTATCTCCACTTTATCCTAACCGCACGCGCGTATTTGAATTGCACGCAGGTTTGGTTGGTGGGTATTTGGCAAAGACATTAAACTCACCCTCTTGGTATTTGGCAACTAAAAATATAATAAGAAATAGGCATGCCATCTATAGACAAATAGGACAACTTAACTTTGGTCTGACATCTATGATGCAGAAGCGGCGAAATTATACATTTTATCCGCCAAGCTCACGGACTGACAAAACATGAAAATATTTATTGGAAAAATTATGAAAACCTTAAAATACACTATTTTGAAATTTCTACTTAATATAAAATAATCTTTAAATTTAACTATGCTGTTCCCACTTAGCATCGTTCTATAATTAGCAGATTTAAAAATATAATAATTATTTAATTCAAATTCGATACTCCTGGCGCCATCTTAGGACATAATTGAAGACTAATTTCATGTTACCTTTAAAACATCGCTGACGGTACATCTGACTCCCCCTATAAAATCAATGTGTCACACCTATGAACGTCATAACGAGTGTCCACAATCTCCGCATCCATGTATGTACTTTTATTTTATTTTTCATACTCACCAAACCAACACGGATAATATGGCGGCTGAATAAAAATAAAATACGTATATGGATACATAATTTATTTTTTGGCGTTTGCAAAAAAGTAAATTGGCGAATTCAGATGAAGATGTTAATACATCTTATACATGATTTATATATATACATACGTATAAACCGGTTCATCGTTATATACTATTACAAACTAGTATTTAGTTTTCCTTCTCAATAGATGTACATATTTCTCAGAGCAAGACTGCCGCCGTGTGTCTTCAAAGATTGCTAATATACATTTCAAATATTACACATATAGGTAGGTACCTAGTATTTTAAATGTAATTATTTTGCATTCGTCCTTTAATATTAAAGTAATGGTAGTGAGTGCAGTGTGTATTGTCTTGCTGAGTGCGTGGAGCGCGGTAGTCAGCGGTCAGTATGTGCCGGCGTCTCCGTGTCCGGATATATTCAGCTACAAGGTCGGCTGGGAGGACGTATATGGACTCATCCGGTATCAACCCCCGGGATCCACGAAATATATCTTCATGCGGGCAACGTTTGTTATTGAAACGAAACTTCCATCGGTGAGTACCAAACGTCCAAAGGGAAGCGCTGATATGGTATGGGATTATGGGATCTGTATACCTACTTCCGGTACCAAAGTGGTGTAACGGGCTGTAGTGGCGTGTGTATAGCGCCACCAGGAAGTTATGATGCGTGGGAAATATGCGAATCTGTCTGCATTCCTAAGAAGGGACGTGAACTTTCTTAGGAGTGCAGACAGTTGCGCATATTTGCCACGTATCATAACTTCCTGGTGGCGCTATAACAGGTGATTTGCCTAACCATGTAGGTTTCATATTTGAACATTGAAATTGCTATTACTGTAGTGTGGGTTGAAGAAGAAGGCAGGATTGGTTTGTGAAGTATATTTCTTGTAATAATAACTTGTATAAAATGTTCTGACAATATTTAGTTCTTAGCGACTAGACGACGTACGACGAACGAACCACCGATGACGTTATACTTTTTTATGGAGAATAGACAAGACAGATGACAGACGGAAAGACATAGACATTAGACATATTATTTTATATTAGGCGTTGGCTACTAAGCCATGTTACCATATATAACATCTCCCTTTTTAAGTTAATACTTGACATTACATTTTAACAAAATTATCTCTTTTTACTCTTGACATTTCATTTTACTATTCTAATCAAAATCTAAACTTCTAAATCTAAGCGGTTTGTTTATTACTCTCCCTGACCTTGTACTTGTTTTCTTATGACTAACTGGCGTTTGCGTTTCTGTGGCATCTTCCACCTGACTGTTGCTCGGTGCTGCCGATGTCAACGGAGACTCATGCCGTGATGGTGGAGATGACGGTACAGTGACAGTTTCAGACTCATGACTTGACAATAATTCAGACGATACATTTTCTTTCCTTAAAGGAGACGACTGAGGCAAAATGGTTTCTAAACCATTTGATTGTTGGCTTGACATATTCAATCTTAAGTGTACTCTATTTCGACGATATGTTTTCCCTTCTGAAGTTTCTATAATGTAAGATCTATTACATTTCAGTCTGTTTCTTATAACAGCTGGTAACCAATCTGACTTAGGATTTTTCTTATAATAGACTACATCTCCTGGCTGTAGGATACTCAACTCTTTTGTATTCCTATTGTAATATTTTTTACTTTGTTCCTGACGTTTTTCAAATCCAGTTTTGTATTCTTTAAAAGATACTACTTTAGGCTTCAATTTATTTTCAAGACTGGGCAAATTGTTCCTTAGACTTCTCGACATAGACAATTGTGAAGGTGATGGAAAATTATTTTTTGGTGTTGTCCTATAATGCAGTAGTGCAAGATATGGATCTGATTTCGTATCACGACATTTTTTTAACATATTTTTGACTATTTTGACAGAACTTTCAGCTTGACCATTTGACTGTGCGTGATGGGGACTTGAGACAATGTGTTCTATGTCCCACTCAAAGAAAAATGATTTTAGTTCAATCGAGTTGAACGGTGGTCCCCCATCTGATACTAGTTCCAAGGGTATACCATGACGGGCAAATATTGACTTTAAATGAGTTATGACATATTGAGCAGAATAGCCTTGATTTAGTAAAGCTATTTCTATATATTTTGAATAGTAATCTGTGACAACCATATAGTTTTGGCCATCAAAATACAGAAAATCTACACTGACTCGTTGCCAAGGATGTTTTGTTATTGTATAGCTTTGCAACGGCTCACTTGGATTGGCAGACCTGTACTTTGCACATACTTGACACTGGTCTATGACATTTTTTAAATCAGCATTTAAATTTGGCCAATACATAATATTTCTGGCAAGACTAGTACATTTATTTACACCTTGGTGACCTTCATGAATTTTTTGTAGCATTTCTTGTTGCATGCTAGACGGTATTATTAAACGATCATTCTTAAATACTAACTCATTCATTACATGGATTTCACCTTGAAAATTCCAATATGGCTTTGCTAACTGACTTACAATATTTTTATTTTTAGGCCATCCCTCAACATAATATTTTTTTAATATTTGTAAAGTCGGATCATTTTTAGTAGCTTCTTTTAAGGCCGTGACAAACGCCAACGACCTTGAGCATTCGGGAATTCTACATAATGTACCATGCGACTGCTAATTTCGCTTCGCACGTTCAAGTCACATTTAGCGTAGTTTGTCGCTATCAGCCTAAAGAGTTGATGGTTCGGGGTTCGAATCCCACTTTCGTATGTTTTTTTTTTTTTGCTTTTTTATTATTTTAATTATTAAAATGATTGTGGCTTATGTAACTGATGCGTGATTCTAATTTTTTATTTTTTATTATTTTACCTAAATAACATTTTATTGTAATTTCTTCCAAATTATTTTAGTTCATGTACTTACCACTTTTTATAAACCTCTAAATAGACTATCGATGAAAACTAAAATAAAAATAGGTAGGTAGGTAATAGGTAGATAGGCATTTAGGTATGTATGGCAAATATCATAGCAACATAGGTACCGGCCGGCGCGCGCGGCGCGCGCGGCGGCAGCATGGCACGGTGCGGTGGGGTGCGGTGCGGTGCGGTAACTCAGTAGCAGCGTGCCACTCACGCATGCAAGCAAGCAATAACAAGCCGCTCCTCCGCGCCGCGCCGCGCCGCCGCGTCGTCTCCGCTCCGCGCCACCACAGTGCCGCCGCCGCCGCCGCCCCCGCTCCGCAGCGCGCCGCTGTTGCTAGGCTACTTTTATTTAGGCACGGTTCTATAGTCCTTGCATCTCAAGCGCAGACAGTGTTATACCACAGTACCTATTAGTTATTCTTTGGTTATACCAACGAAAGCCATGCGTATAACGCCCCGTCAAGTTACGTACCGGAGCGTATACTGATAGATACCACAGAAGAGAGATATTACTGATACGGTCGTACTGTATACTGGTACGGAAAATGACACGGTGGCAACATCACCTACAATACAACATCCGAGATGTCAGCTCGTAACAACTGGTGAAGTAGGTGCTATGTCAGTGCTTTTCTTCGGTCGTACCGGCTTCACTGAACTGGACGGAAAAAAAGAAGGGAGTCATATCCCGAAATAGTTTGTATTTTCCGTCCAGTTTAGTGTAGCCGGCACGACCAAAGGGAAGCACTGACATGGCACCTAAGTTCACCCGGTGTTATGGGCTGACATCACGGATGTTATAGGTGATATAGCAAACTGTGTCAGTTTACATAAAAAAATCCCTCAGTCGCCTTTTACGACATGCACGGGGAGAGATGCAGTGGGGCTATTATTTTAAATTACCATCCCACACGGTACAAATATACCTAACCTACCTATCTTTTTTCCATTCGATCCAAACACAGAAGACAGAAATGACGACCGACACGCGGGCGCAGCAGGGCAGGAGCGAGCAAGCGAGCCCGGAACTAAAATTGTATCTAGTATTGAAGTGCCTGCAAAATTGACGAAGGCAAAAATTTTACCCTTCCGACGGAAGAATTACGTCAATAATTTCATGTAGGCGTTTTTTGTTTTTTATTTTTATCTCCTTTCGTGGATAAAATAATAAAAAAAATTGAATAGAGTTTTCTCAGAGCTTTGTGACCTTTGAATCGGTGGTATTGTAAAATTGTAATAATACACACATACTCAGATTTTCAAAAATTCATGCTTTTTTTATATATTTTTAATTTTATGTTTATTACTTACTTTTACTCATTATTAAAAAAACCAGCAATGCACTTTGTTGGTAAGGAACCAAAATATAGGTTGGTATTTTTTTAATTTTCTGAATGTGTGTCAATTGGTCAGTTTTGGACCTTCTTTGTCGCACTTTTTGCATGTTTTGCGTATTTGGCGTTTGTCACCGCCTTAATTTATTCAAGTAATGCTCTGTGACTGACAAGTTTGACACTATTGAATTTACATGAAATGGAATGTCTTGTTCAAAATCAGGCTCGTAATGTTCAGGTTGAGCTGCTCTAGACAAAGTGTCGGATATAAACATCTCTTTACCTGGCACATATATTACATTTATGTCATATGCTTGCAAAGTGAGCATCATTCGTTGTAGACGTGCTGGGACAGCATCGGCTCGCAGACCGATGCAACAGACAGGCGGGAGGCATCCAAGACCCTGAAACACATCTCCATATTCTGTAGCTATGTCCTCATTATTTTGGCGCGCATCGTTTAAAGTGAAAATTCTTTTCAGAACGCCTATTTTCTGACATGTTGGTAAGCCCAAGACTGTCGGTGTTTTTATTGTTGTAATCATGAAAGATATTTTCTCATTTTGACAACCATTGAGGTGACAATTTAAATTGACATTACCTTTTATAGGTATTTTACTGCCCCCAAAACCAAAGATTTCTACTTGTGACTCTTTTATTAATCTGGACGGTAAGTTTAATGACTGGTAGGTATCATGTGACATCACATTTATATCTGCTCCCGAATCTAAAATACATCTTACATTTACCTTGTTTACTTTTAAGTTTAGAAACCATGACCTATCTGAATTTGCTTCCTGTTGTACTGAACCAACAAAATATTTGTTTGATTCGACTCGCTCTTCTGTTTCAAGCGTTCTTACATTATTGAAGTTTTTTTTTAAAAAGCAAAATTTTGAAAAATGATTTAATTTATTACATAACCTGCATCTAGCTCCTTCAGCTGGGCACTTGAATCGATGAAGCTGTCCGCACCTTCCGCAGGGCTTCTTGTGACTTGCACCCGCACCTGAGCTGCTCGCCGCTTCATGTCTCGACGGACTGCTCGCTCTGGCTGGACTGCTCGCTCTGGATTGGTGGTATTGATCCCAGCTCGGTGATCTTGCTCGCGATTCAACTGCCATTACAGTATTCGATTCCAGTTGTTTGAATGCAGTGTTTTGAGACATTATCACTGTCTTGGCCAGCGCAATGGCTCTATCCAAGGTCAGATCAGTTTCTTGCAGTAGACGCTGACGTACGTTGAGGTGACGACTATGCATATTGCATATGAAAATATCTCGTACTAGTGACACCCGTAGTTTTTCAAACTCACATTCCAGACTCATGTTATGTAGATCGGTGACAAATGATTCGAAGTCTTCGGTTTCGGCTTGATGACGAGTAAAGAAATTGTGACGGACGATCGATAAATTTTTCTTTGGGACAAAATATTCTTGATATTTATTTTTTAGCATTTTCAGAGTGACGTTTTGCAATTCGAGGTTGAATGAGTTAAAAATGTCTATACCTTTCTGGCCAATGTTGTGCAGTAAAATTGCTACTTTTCTTCTTTCCGGAGCCTCTTCCAGATTTGCAGCACACATATATAACTCGAATGTCTGCAACCACCTCTTCCAAGATATTTCATTGTTGCCGCTGTCGTTGATGACGAGTGGACGAAGCGTCGGACCAGCGGCTTGTATGGCAGCGACATGCGCTCCCAACATGACATTAGCTTTATCCCGTTCCATCTTCGACTTGTCGACTCGCACACTTCTGACACCATGTAGTGTGGGTTGAAGAAGAAGGCAGGATTGGTTTGTGAAGTATATTTCTTGTAATAATAACTTGTATAAAATGTTCTGACAATATTTAGTTCTTAGCGACTAGACGACGTACGACGAACGAACCACCGATGACGTTATACTTTTTTATGGAGAATAGACAAGACAGATGACAGACGGAAAGACATAGACATTAGACATATTATTTTATATTAGGCGTTGGCTACTAAGCCATGTTACCATATATAA
The DNA here is from genome assembly GCA_946902875.1 of Nematopogon swammerdamellus. Classification (NCBI taxonomy): domain Eukaryota; kingdom Metazoa; phylum Arthropoda; class Insecta; order Lepidoptera; family Adelidae; genus Nematopogon; species Nematopogon swammerdamellus. The sequence goes on along the minus strand of OX336356.1, from coordinate 4,451,372 downwards.
CAATTACTAATTGTATTATAATAATATTATGCTCCAAGTACGAGCACGTAGTTCATAAAAGCAGATCGAATGACAGTGTATTTGATGTTTTTAAAATAAATCATTTTACAAATATTACAATAAACCAAAATTAAGACTACAGAAACACAGTAGGGACTAGTAATTTTTTTATTATTAATCTTTATTTTAGACTTCGCATTTATCTAATGAAGAAACAGGCGGTACCTACTTTTCATTAGACATATTAAAACAAAACTTTTTCTTGTTCTTCTTAAAATTGCGTGGGGTGGGTTTCCAATAAATGCGCCTCGTAAAAAAAAAATACAGGAGCATAAAGGACCACAAAATACTGCTATTAGAAAAGACTTAGCCCGCGGAAATCAAAAATAGGGCCAAAAATAAAATTTCACGAAAAAAATTCATACAAAATTTAAAAAAAAGTATTTTTTTAAGGCACCAAAACATTGGTTTTGAATATAAATGTACAAGGAAAGTGCTATGGGTGAATGATTTGGTGGTTAATAAACATAACCAGGATTAATTAATAAATAACGCATCTTCTATAATTTAACCCTAACTAATGTTGAAGCGGCGCGAAATTCCTATTGAAAATAAACGTTTTCATGCATTTAAAAAATAAATAAAAAATTTCGAAAATTCATTTTGTATGAACAATATTTTTTTCAAATTTTTTTTTCTCCGAAACTACGCATTTTTGCAGAATAAAAATTACATCTTTAGAATCGTAAAAGCCTAAACTACAAGTCTATCGTACCAGTTAGTTGAAATAAAGACGCATGTATTGGAATCCCCAGCCAATTGCGTAATTATTCAAAATGAAGTAAGGAAAACACGTTTAGTCCGAATCTTAAGCAATGGCACAGATTAAGTAATAGTTACTTCGGCAATGGGCTCTAAAAAGGTCATTCATTGATATGTTAACGGACAGGTAATAAATAATACACCAGGCATGTGTTTATTAAGGTGATGTCAGACTGCGTCTGACTCCAATTTCAAGTTACCTGACAGATTCAGTTTTAATATATGTAAAACTTCATCTATCAGCGCAGATCGATAGCTTTTTGAAAACACGATTTGATTAACTTCGCTCCATAGAAAAAAATCATGAACATGCCTCTGAATTTAGGTCAACGTGACCAAATCAAGGATTTGGAAAACATATATTTTTTTTGTTGAATATACAGGGTGTTCGGCACATGAACCGACAATTTTTTTTTGTAGGTAAGTGGGGTCATTTGCAACGTTTTGACCGATGACACATTTTTTCAGATGTCACGTGGTATCGAGATACGATTTTTTTTCTTTATTTTTGAAAATTACCAAAATCCCAGCTATAAACCCTTGTAACTTTTTTGATGATGATTGTATCATCACGAAATAAAATTTATTGAATTTTACGATATATCCTTGTTCTAGAAAAAATATTATTTGATAAAGTTAATACAATGAAAAGGTTTTATGACCTACCAAAGTCCCGAGAACGAGTAAAAATGTGACAGAATCTTAATTTCTTAATTCATAAAAAAAAACTAACAGCAATTGAGTGCTTCATTTTCTTTTAAAAAGTTTGCTAGCTTACGCCCTTTCCAACGGTATACCACATGTTATACAAATAATTCACTATGTGGTCAAAATTAGGCACAGGAACAGAACAGAACGACAACACGGGCACTAATCGGTGGTCGATTGAGAGCGTTTTCAAATTTAGAACATGTATCGTTCGCGCGGGCACTCTTGCAAATTATCCCTAATTTTGTCGTTCTGTTCTGTCTCTGCGCCTAATCTTGGCCACATAGTGAATGCTTTGTATGACATGTGGTATACCATTGGAAAGGGCGTAAACTAGCAAATTTTTTAAAAGAAAATGAAGCACTCAACTGCTGTTAGTTTTTTTTTAATGAATTAAGAAATTAAGATTCTGTCACATTTTTACTCGTTCTCGGGACTTTGGGAGGTCATAAAACCTCTTCATGGTGTTAACTTTATCAAATAATATTTTTTCTAGAACAAGGATACATAGTAAAATTCAATAAATTTTATTTCGTGCTGATACAATCATAAACAAAAAAGTTACAATGGTTTATAGCTGGGATTTTCGTAGTTTTCAAAAATAAAAAAATTAAATCGTATCTCGATACCACGTGACATCTGACAAAAGGTGTCATAGGTCAAAACGTTGCAAATGACCCCACTTACCTACAAAAAATTTTTGTCGGTTCATGTGCCGAAAACCCTGTATATCTAAATCTGTAGCTTTTTAATTTTTTGTTTCGATCCGTAGTTTTGGAATAAAAAAATAAAAACCAAATTTTTTATTGATTGATTGTGTTGCATCCTACTCCAACCAGCGAAAGCGGCGCCTTAAAAGAGGAGTACCAGGTGAATACGGGTTGACAGGGCCTTAAAAACATGAGCTATGTTGTAGAACTACACAGGACGATTGGAAGTGCAAGGAACGAGGGATGTCGTGCTGCTGCGTATGCTGCGCGGGCAGTCGCTAGACTATCGCGTGGACTTCCCTCTCGCCAGACCGCTGCCATCCCTCGCCACCATCACTGTCAATGGCGACGTGCTGTGCTCGGGAGACACCGGTTAGACATATGAGGAGCAACTGATCAAACAGTATTTTGTGTCGTGATCCTAGTTTCGAGAAATTAGCAAAAAACATGTGTCTTGAGAACTAAAAATCATAGAAAGATGATTTCTTTTGCTAATATATTTGTTTTAGCGAGTAGATTATGATGAGAAAATAACACAATATTCATTTCATAAATTAGTGTTTTTTTAATTATAATTTCAAACATAATACTCTTTGATGCGATCTTTGATCCATTCCATAAGAGCAGGATACCCAAACGTAGGTGCTCATGCCGCCATCTTAACCTCAAAACTTAGGAACAAAATACGATTTGACGCGGTCGCCAACATTCAATATTTTTTTAATAATACTAAATATTTTTTGACGTGAATTCTGTAAAAACACACATAAAGGAGCTATTGAGCTCTACCAAAATAAAGTTTTGCCGATTTTTTTTTAATAAATGCACAAAAGACTGTTTGATCTGTTGCTCCTCATATCCCAACAAACAAATTGGTGCTAACGGCAGCTTGTTTTAGAGGTGATGTGAGACTGCGTCTGACTCGAATTTCAAGAAGTGTACTGCCAATATTATTTATCTGACAGATTCTGTTTTAATATATGTAAAACTTCATCTATCAGTGCAGATCGATAGCTTTTTGAAAACACGATTTGATTAAATTCGCTCGATAGAAAAAAATCATGAACATGCCTCTGAATTTAGTTTTAAGGCAACGTGACCAAATCAAGGCTTTGGAAAAATATATTTTATTTGTTGAATATGTACCTATCTAAATCCGTAGCTTTTTACTTTTTTCTTTCGACCCGTAGTTTTGGAATAAAAAATTAAAAACCAAATTTTTGATTGATTGATTGCGCCTTGAAAGAGGAGTACGGGTGAATACGGGTTGACAGGGCCTTAAAGTGGTATATTGGATTAATATAACGCTTCACTACTGTAGAGCTCTTGTCCCACCCTTATATAACACTGAAGTAACACTATTGTAAAGTAACTAGAGAACTTTAACCTTACTTTAACTTTTAACTTTATTAAATAGCTCATAAAACGCCTGTCTTAACACCATAATGTTAGTTGGGATGTATTTATAGATTTATAGGCATACCAGAATCACGTGCACAAAAAAAGAAAAACGAAATGTTATTGTAATGAATGCCAATAAGTTGTAGGACTGACCAGTTTTAATACTTTATTTTATATAATATGTACATATAATTTTTATTTTGTTATTAAGCGATCCGGCTTGTTCATAGAGGTTCGAATACTTGACAGTATAAATATATAAAAAAAATCGAGGGAGTCTGCATGTACGTACACATGCAGCCGTCAAACTTAGTTCGTGAATTTGATGTTTGCGCAGTTTGAAACAATTTTTTCGTCAGAAAAATTTTCACCTTTGGTAACCCATATTGCCCCACCTAGGCATTTAGTTTATTTTTCTCATTCATAAATTAAAGCCAATTGTGTAACACCTCACTGTCGTAAAAAGCGACAAAAGGACAAGATGCCGTGCTAAAGGGCGATAACCTCTCACCAAAGAGTTCGTATTACATAGCTGCGCTCCTTGCGACGTAATACAAACTCTTTGCCTCTCACCTTGACACGGTCCTTCCACCGATTCATGCAGCAGGTGGATCTTCGTGCCTTACTTGCTGCTTGATAGTTATCTCGTCCTAATACATTGCTAAACGTGGCGGTCGGTATTGTGCTGTAATTTACAAGAGTATTTGCAGCACAGCACCGATTATCCTGTTAACCTCGATTGTCGTGATAGAGTGAGTGGCATGTATGTACGTATCCTTACCTATAATAAAATCCAACGTCTGCTTTCTGTCTGAGTGCCTGAGTGTATGTCTGCCTGTCCGCTTATAACTCGAGAACAACTGAACCGATTTTAATAAAAAAAAATTCTAGGGATAGCTTGATTCTTCCCATCAACTATAGGCTACTTATTTTCACGCTAAACGGCTTATAAGGTTAGAAGTGAAGTGAAATATGAGAGCGGGCGGAGCCGCGGGCACAGCTTGTACTAACAACTACAATATTATACTAACTTCGTTTTCAGGGTTGATACTACTTAAGGGGGGGCACTAGGCAAAACATCACATCATATTGTCCTAACTATAGCCATATTTCAATAGATATAACTATAATTTATATAGTTAGGTAAAGATTCAAGGTATAATGTGTGATAGATTATTGTAATAATATAATCTTGTAAATTCTCTAAAAAATAAGTGGGTGATAAGTGGTAAAAACGTTCGAAAATGCATTTGCTATTTCGTTACAAAAACGTCCATACAAAAAACGCTCGCGCACGGCAACGCAACGGCCCAAAATTTTGAATGTTCAAAGATAGTTCAGTGAAAAGCCATTTTATTCTGTAAGCGTTTCAATTTATTTAGATGATTCTTAGTCTTATTGACTCTAAGCTCAATGAAGCATTTTTTCGTATTAGATGCATTTGTAAAAAATGGCGAGGGAAATAGCAAAGGCGTTTTTGAACGATTTTACCACTTTTCAACCACATGTTTTTAAGGGAATTTATAAGACTAAATTAAAAATAATGTATTCACATTATACCTTGAATCTTTACCTAACTATAGGCATATAAATTATAGTTAAATCATTTGTAATATGGGTATGGTTAGGGAAATACGAAGTGATGTTGCCTAGTACGCCCCCTTAAGATTTATGGATAAAAAATAAAAGTATCAAGGCGTTTTAATTCAATTATACCGACTGTTGCTTACTCTGGAAATTTCATTTCTCATTTGCCATCAGATTCTGGTATGCCTATACAAGTGCTTAGATTGCCATTTGTTAAACTCTTAAAAACCTGAGTTACGGTTTTCAACCTGATAATTTTGACCACAATAAAAATGTATAATTTCAGAATACGGCAGTCCCAGTGAATTCTACACCTTGGAGCACTGGTTTTTCGACAGAGGTGACGAATATTTGAGCCCTTCCGTTCTCGGATATACCAATACAGCCAATGCAAGACTGTCCGTTCCCTTGACTCCCGACGCTGAGGTGGGATGCGGCCTGGTGTCCGGAGGCAACGAGCAGGTGGAGCTCGTGTATAGAGGGAAGGCCGTGTCTCCCGGACAGTGGCCTTGGCTGGTGGCAATCTTCGCAAAGTTCACCAAAAGCGTCGATTACATCTGTGCAGGATCCTTGATCTCCAACCAGCATGTCATCACGGGTAAATTAGAATTCCGTATAAGATTAGTGACGCAAGCAACTATGACCAAAACAACGTTGGTAGACCGTACCAGCGTTAAATTGCTCGCTAGAGCACATAAATACTCGCATATTATAACCATAGTCCGTACGAGCCCTTCAATGCAGTAGAGCTTTGACGCAGCTGCGAGGGAGAGAAGATGTCACGTGACATGCGTATTCCTGCATCTCTCTCTGTGCTCTAGGTAATTGGTGCAGATAAGGTGTGTTGCCATATAGACAGCATTTGATAGGACAATGGGGTAATTAGCATACTTTACGGAAAAACTAAATTCACCGCCCCGACATAACCTGTTAGTATGGCTATTCCCTAGAGTGTTTTTATAAGCCGAAGGCGCGAAGGGAGTGCAGCCCCCGTCCGCCGTAACAAAGTGCAAGTACCCGTGTGAGCCGGAACGGCTGAGGTTGGTCGCCGAAAGCGACCAAAAAGCCGAAGGTGCGGATGCGAGTACGGGTGCCTGCGCTTTGTTACGCAAGGGCGGAGGGGATGAACTTCCCGCAGCGCCGAAGAAGAGGCAATCCTAAGTCGCTACTGCAACTGATTTGTGTGTGACATAGAGAGAGATACAGTTTGCAGCAGTCACGTGACATCTTCTCTCCCTCACAGCTGCGTCAAAGCTCTCCTGCATTGAAGGACTCGTATAGTCCGTGCCGAGTTTACCGAACGCTTCTTGATTAATTCAGATAGATAAGTTTATGTCGCCGGTGCAGCGGATGTTTCACTCAAAAAAGGGTTCCATTGTGTACTACCGTGTGGCGATGGTATGAAAAACAAATTACTATGTAGTGTTTTTAACCTCAGACTCCACATAGTTAAATATATTTTAAGTATATATTCAGCGCATATACGGTGATCAAAAAACCTGTCGAACACCCGAAGGCAGGAAGTACAGTTTCAGATACTGAATCGGATAGGCTAGTTTTTTTTTTAAATCGGACAAAATTTTTCAATTAAAAAATATAATTAGTACCACGACCTTTTAATTCTAATGCAAAATTCTCTAGGAGGCGCGGCGGCGGGGCGGCGCGGCGGCGCGGCTCGCCGCCAGCACAGCCGCCAGTGTCATAAATTATTATCTTGAGTCGGCATTGAAGTGAAGGCAGACAGCGTGTTCTTATGTCTTTAGTGAAATTCTTTGTAAAATAATTTGCCGATTTTAATATTTTTTTGTCTTCTGTACTGAAAATGAAGTCGGTAAGTGCTTTGAGGTCTGTTAGTGTGCAACAAACTATTATTTTGTATAACTAATAAGTTTTAGAATATTACCTAGGTAGGTACCTAGAAAACTGATATCACGTGCTTAAGACATATGGTAGTAGAGTTTAACTTCACATCACTGTTATGATGGCATGCAGACATAATTTAGTTATTTAAAAGCATCTTGATACTTAGGAATAATTGAAAAAGGGAATATTTTCATATAAATTTCCAAAAAAAAAACTAGCCTATCCGATTCAGTATCTGAAACTGTACTTCCTGCCTTCGGGTGTTCGACAGGTTTTTTGTTCACCGTGTATACTGTGACTCTCGCCAGGGAAATTCCTTACGTTACGATAGCAAAACATCTCCAAAATTAAAAAACCCAATGGAAAGAGTCGTTTCTTATACAACGTGTTCCAAAACTCAACGTCAAGCGTTTATGACTAGACTACCCAGGGAAAAATTAGAAAAAAAAATCGGAGTCATTGGTTTTTTATAATATGAGCATTTTTTGGAAAACGTTGAAAATTTACATTTTAGTTTCTACAACTACAAATTTGCAAATATTCAGTTAAATTTTTTTCTAAAAAAATAAATAACTCAGACTTTTTTTTTCTTATTTTTCCCTGGGTAGTCATAAACTGGCCTACTCCCTGGTTCCCGCTTGACTTTCAGTTTTGGGACACGTGTATGTGTATGTATATATTTTGTTCTTGCGAAAATAAAATCTGTGTCTGTAAGCTTGTAAACAATATTCCCAATATACCTAATTTGAATTTGGACGATTATTTTTATTTTTAGATTTATTTTTATGGTAACGTTAAGAAAGTTAATTTAGGTATTTCTAAGTCTAGATTTAATTATTATAAAGTATCTTTTATATTTGAAGGATAAAAAAAAATAATTATTGCAGCCGCACATTGAATGATTCTGTTCGGTGTCGTGAAAGCGAAGGAATACATCGTCTTGAAGCTAGGCGCCTTCAACCTGGACATCGCTGGCGACCCCAGGTGGCCACTCGTGGAGTTATGATTTGTGTTGTTGCAGCCGCACATTGTATGACTCGGTTGGGTGTCGTGAAAGCGAAGGACAACTTCATCTTGAAGCTAGGCGCCTTCAACCTGAACAACACCAATGACCCCCAGGTGGTCACTCGTGGAGTTATGATTTGTATTGTTGCAGCCGCACATTGTATGAGTCGGTTGGGTGTCGTGAAAGCGAAGGAAGACTTCGTCTTGAAGCTAGGCGCCTTCAACCTGGACAACACCAACGACCCCCAGGTGGTCGCTCGCGGGGTCAAATCTGCCGCTATACACTTCTACTACGATTCTCGCACTCTTGCCAGTAAGTAACATCTACTGGTTGCACCTTGTTCACAATTGTTCACAATATTTCTCATTACTAATAAAATAACAGATACCTCGGAGCATATTCTTTGCAATGGCATTATGAAAATTAATATATTAAATTGGTGGAACAAAGAAAACATCTCTTACTCTGAACCGTTCATCCACAAGCATCTTTTCAAAACAGCAAGTAAACGAATCGTCCCTATATTATATTGTTTTATTGAACATTCATATGGCAGTTAGACTGCACTCTAACTTGTCACAATTTGTTCTATCCGGTTCGATTACACTCACGAAGAAGAAAAAAAAACGGGAAACTTGGCAGGGTATTCATTCATATTATTACAAGTGTTTTAGGGACTAGTCACTAGACACATAATAACGTCGCCTACAGTCAATAGAAAACACAGCTTGAGAGCAAGATTAACAATTTTGATGAGAGTTCTGACTACAAAGGCTTATTAATTAATTACTAAACTTATTAAAGTGTATATTGTATCGGTTAAATTTATGAATATATTATATTCAATGCAGAGCAGACATTATTATGAATTTTTTATATTATTTTACAAGGATTGTTTTGAATTTATTTGCAGACGATCTTCTAGTCCTGTTTTTAGATTCACCGGTCATATTTACACAATTTATCCGACCAGTTTGCCTTTGGGAAGATGCAATAGATTTGAATGAAATAGTTAATAAATATGGAATGGTAAATATTTGATGCATGTTGAATTTAAAGTTCCTCGCCAATAATTTCATAAATTAGGTCCTCTTTGAATATAACGTTGAGTATAATTATTTTTATTTATATCAACACTATTTGGTAAGTATAACACTTTTGATACAATTGAACAATTTTATCGATTAAATTATTAAAAATTTAATTATAATACTAATATTGCTATAATTATTAAATTGATACGAATATTTCAAGTTAGTTTATCAAATAAAGATACCGTTTGTATTTATCTTTCCTACATCATTCTGCATATTCCGTCTGCTTTTCAAAATCTATTAAGGTTTCATTAATTGTATTTCAATAGAAATAGTTTTAAGTAGATTTAATTATATTTTTTTTTTCATTTAGCTTAACATAACATTTCACAAATAGGCAAAATTATTATTAACATGGTGATAATTTACATTTCTCGTCAATATATCATATTCACAAACAAATATAAATAAATATATAATTCTTTCAAATTGAATGTTCTGGAAAATTTTAGATCGTTTCATTTTGAAATTCTATTTAAATTCAAATAAGGTTGTTGGTTGGGGCGGCAATGAACTGCATGAGAGCGGGACGGGAGAGCCGCGCATGGCTTCGGTTCCGATCGTGTCCACCGAGACCTGTCGCGGAACTCGAAAGGAGTTTCACGATCTTACTTCCAGGACCACATTTTGCGCAGGTAATTCATGCATAAATATTACCTATTTGTAAAATTCACGAAAATATTTGAAATGATTACCATAATTTTACAAGTCATCATTCAGAGCAACTGCTAAACTGTTTTAAGTCATTAACTGAAGTAGTAGTAAGCAATAAAAACTTCCAAACCAAATTCTTAGCTTTTGTCTATCTCTTTACTTATTTATTAGAAAACAGACAGATCATAATCATCACAAACAGATAAAACATATATTGTACATAATATTGAAGTCTGACCATATTTTGTAGCAAGGACTATAGTTTAGTTAGTGGGATCAAACATGTGTGTGTGTAGTGAGTGTCAATGCAGTCATGCAGTGTAGTGTTGTGTAATGTAGTGAGGTGTAGCGTAGTGTTTAGTGGTGGTTGTGTTGTGTACCGTAGTATAGTGTAGTGTAGTGTAATTACTTTAGTGTACTTTTAGTGTATCAGTGGCGGCTGGTGACTTCAGTGACCGGTAGTGCGCTAAGTACCTACCTAGGTACTTAAATACCAAATTTCCCAACACATTCCCGTCATGTTATTTTAAGATCGGGACTTCCGAATTTTTAAAACGCCTTCGTTTTATTATGTACGTAGGTACCTACCTAGTATGAATATTCTCAAGACACTCAATGAGTTGCAAAAAACAAGAAAAAAAAATCCAAACAAGTTTTTTAACTCATTTTTAGTACCTTTATGCACACACCCGTAGACCACAACACTAACTGCAGCTTTCAAAAAGAAAACAGTAGTAATGTCCCAAAAATACTTCAAAAATATATATAAAAATAAAAGCATTTGAAAAGTAGGAATTGAACCCGCGATCACCTGATTGTAAAGCCTTACCTTTAACGAACGCTTAGGCAAATATCGACACCACTTAATTCCAGTATCACGTGACAGAAAGCACAAAACCTAACCATATCCCATTTTAAATATTCGCGCGCTAACGGGTATGTGACAGACATTTCACATCACATGACAGCGCGCTGACTCTAGGCAGACGGACTCGTGCAAAACGAATCGCTCGCGACGTGTCGCACGCGCGGCTATTCACGATATAGCGTCCTTGTTTGGCGCTCGTGCGCCGCACGTAGAACTCCATTTCGGCCCATCTTTTTCTATGAAGTATCTTTTGTCTCACGCGCCAGCGGTGTTTTTCCGATCCCCATACATTCAGTATTGCAGACCCGCGTGCGTTACTCGATACCGCACGGGGCGCGCGTTTAAACGAAAAAAAGGGCCTTGTGATCTATAAAATAAGGTCGAATTCACATTCGTATTTATTTGGAGTAAGATCATTATGGTTTTAATGTAGGTATGTTGTAAGATATTATTGAATTGAAGACTTCTCTAATAGATATTAGTGAAGTGAAGACTTCTCGTGGTATGGTAGTGCGGCGCACGAGCGCACTTTAGGACCAGCCGCCAGTGAGTGTACTTACCTTATTTTATGTGCGCCTGATACAGGACACCTCAAATATGAAATTGTGCACCATCGTAGCTATATGTAATGTGCTGACTTAGCAATAACCTATGTATATATTTTTTTATTTTAATAATAATTTCACACTAGCAAATCCGCGGGTGAAACCTTGTGGTAATAAACAAACTTGCATGTGAGTAAACAAAAGTAGACGACGACGGGAGAATTTGTCTTATCGGTTTTACAACAAATAATAATCCATATGCACTCGGTACCAAAAACAAAACTCCGCCCCGTTGCGAAGAGGTGGATGGATAATATTTCGTTTCAAATTAAATATGAAGATTTTTTTAATAAGTTGTTTTTTTAATAGTTATTAATTTTAATTTTATTTCAAATGTATTTTACTTACGAATTGATTAAAAATTTGACTAAATAAAAAAAAAAAAAAAAATTACACGAAGGCAACCGCAACGGCACCGGCCCGTGCAACGGCGACTCAGGCGGCGGACTGTACATGTTGTCCGGGGGGCTGTGGCGCCTGCGCGGACTGGTCTCGGTGTCGCTGCGTCCCGCCACCGGCGAGGCCAGGTGCAATCTTCAGGAGTACGTTGTCTTTACCGACGTCGCTCAGTATCTGTCCTGGGTGCGCCAACACTTGGCCAGGTAAATGTTACGCTTACTTACCTACTTTAAATTGTGTTCTTTAAATAAATAACATAACTTTAAACTATGCGTTGTAGTGAATACATGCATACTATTGATGAGGATTTTATTCTTTAATTCAAATTGTTTCACACACGATCTGGCTGGCCGATTCATCCTATTCGTAAAATGAAATGATGCTTATCTATAGATCGAATGTCCGTCCGCCGTTATTGCCTCTCCCATTAGCCGGAGCTACAGTTCCGCAGCCAGAGAGCCACAGCGATGCGGCGGGCGCTGCGAGGTGCGGCGTGGTGGCAGGTGGCAACGAGCGAGTGCCTCTGTTGAACTATGGCCGCTCCGTATCTCCCGGCGACTGGCCCTGGCTCGTGGCCATATACAATGAACGCACGAATTTGTACCCAAGTTGTGCCGGATCCTTGGTATCAGACCAGCATGTAATAACAGGTAATTTGTTACTGTGATTCTTGTCGTCATAAATACTTTGACTTCGGTATAAAACACCAGGAAACTTAATAGGAACCACTAGCAATCGCCCGTAACACTAATTTCGTTTTAAAATTATCTGTGTGTTTCTGATCTGATCTGTATCTTTTAATATCGATATTTCGGTGTCCCGGGTCTGGGTCCGTGTTCCACCTAGGTTCTCCACCTGGGTGGAGCATGGGATTTTTCTCCAAGGGGTAAAGGATTTTTATGGACATTGTAAATATAGAAATCCCATACTTTCATAAAATAAATAAACATTTCTGCTACTTTTCTCTGAATTTATTAACTATAATCCTTAGTTAATACATTCTGAGAGTACACATTTTTACTCACTCCATGCTGAGGAATTACTCACAAACGTTTATAGAAGTTCTAAATCGTTAAATTTATATTTTTCAGCGGCTCACTGTCTCTTGAAGTATCCTAGGAAGGTTGAAACTGAACTGGGTGATTTTAAAGTGAAAGCAGGCGCCTTCGACTTGAGCTCATCTAGCGAATTCGCAGTGACGCGCGGGGTCTCAGGTGCCATCATACACCCTGACTTCAACGCCAAAAATTTGTATAGTAAGTAAGTCTTCGCTAACACATTTTAACTGACGTGAAACTCATTACTCATTTCGACTCTTTCTAGATATCATGGCTCTACTAGACTCTTTGAACAAAATATTATGGTGGATCATTAATGTAACATTTTCTTTGCAGGTGATATCCTTATCTTGAAGTTAGACGCGCCGCTTGTCTTTACAGCATACATACGTCCGGTTTGCCTCTGGGAAGGGGACCCTGATCAGAACTTAGTAGTTGGACATCGCGGAATGGTACAGCCTGGTGAATTAGTCACTATCTATATTTTGAAATTCACAAAGATGTTTGTAATATTTTGTGCCGTTTTTCATATTCTCTAATGCCCTCAGGTGATCGGTTGGGGTGACCGGGAAATTAATAACAAATTTGAGCTTCGTGCGGCGTCAATGCCGATCGTGTCCACAGCCACCTGTAGGGCCTCTCGCCAGGAATATCAAAACTTAACATCCAAGAACACATTGTGCGCAGGTAATAAATTACCAAACACCTTCTATTTGTAAATAAACCAAAACTTAACTTATTTAGTATAAATAAAATATCGGTTGATGTTCTACCGGACGCTTCTCTCTAACATTGCTGATTATTCTTTAAAACTTTGATTCATAAAATAAATGTAATAAAAAAATAAAAGGTAGGTTTATGTTTTTGGTATAAGTGTCATTTAAATTACAACGTCCTCACATAATTTCATTATTGTTTTTGTGGAGAACGTTGCTAGATGTGTCCATATTTTTTTATATTATGTTGCATGTTACCTCATGTACAAATCTGTGTGTTTTCCCATAATAAATAAAAAAAAAATTAAATAAAATTGCATGGATGGAAGTATTGCTAACTATGTTGCAAGGACACTTTAACAAAAACTTCTACTCCGTACTTGGATTTCTTTGCTGCTGTCGTATTGTTTTGTTGGCTTACGACAGGTTTCTGTTCGCTGCTAAGCCCCTTCTTTTAGGTTAGTTGTTGCAAAAGTCCCTTCTGTCAGTGGTTGGTTACATTATATTGTAAAATCTTGTGAGCAATACTTTTAGCAAAAAATCATTATAAACAAAACGTTAAGGCCCACTTGCTCCAAATGCAAATCGTAAACTGACGTGAAGTCTTGATGCAAGACATTTACTTCGTTTAATGTGCTTATAAGCTGCGATTAATAAAATATACGTTGGCGTAAGTGGGCCTCATAAATTGTTTTACTTATCAGCTCTTTCCTAAGTGGTAATTCTAATATTAATTATTTGATGGTAGGTGACCGCAACGGCACAGGGCCGTGCGTCGGTGATGCAGGCGGCGGACTGTACATCTTGTCCGGGGGGCGGTGGCGCCTGCGCGGAGTGGTCTCGTTGTCGCTGCGTCCCCCCAGTAAAGAAGCCGCGTGCAATCTCAACCAGTACATCGTCTTTACCGACGTGGCTCAGTTCCTATCCTGGGTATATCAAATCTACCAAACTTGATGCTGCGAATACTGACTAAACAACTGTATTGATCTATTCTACTTTGTTACTTAAAATATATTGATAATATTTTAAAGTCACATTATTTAAATTATGGAATAAAAATTCGGTGCTTTGTGTATTGTTGTATTTTTAAATAAAAATGTATGTTTTACTTTAAATGAAACAGGAGATGAATAACACGTACCTATTGCGTACCTATGTATTTATGATAGAATAAAAGGTGCCCTATAACTTCTGACATCCGTGCAAACAAAAAATAATTATATTAAATATATACATTACAATACAAGGTCTTATATTTATATAAAACTAAAAACATTATAAACAATTAAATAATTAAAACATATATTATACACGTTCTCAACCAGGAATTCAGACGTAAATGATCGAAAATAGAAATGAAGCTGATGTTCAATTCAAGGACGTCGGTTTTAGGGATAGAGTTTACAAAAACAGAAGGAAAAAAAAGAATACCCCCACTGCGTCTCTCCCCGTGCATGTGCATGCCGTACTAAAGGGCGACAGGCTTGTCACCTCTCACCTTGGCACGGTCCTACCACCGAGTCTTGCAGCGGGTGGGTCTTTATGCCTTACTTGCTGCTTGATATACGTAGTTATCTTGTCTGAATGCTTTGCTAAATGTGCGGTGGTTGATGTTGTGTTGCAATTTTTCAGAGTTATTGCAGCAGAACACCTATTACTCTGCTTACCCTGATTGTCGGGATACAGCGTGTGTGGTATGAAGTGTGTATGTTTACAAAAACGGGAAGGAAACTCTGTTTCGTACTACAGAATAGCGATTCGGATATTTGATTGTATGTACGCGCCGACACGGCACATTTATTATGTACTAGCTGTTGCCCGCGGCTTCGCTCGCGTGAAATTCGTATTTCAAAGAAGAATCTAAGTAACTAAGGGCGAGGCCGAAGGCCGAGCTGCGTTCAGGTAAACCAAAAACCCTCTTCTGCCTTCGGGCCTCGCCTTAAATGACTTCCTTTCTTCGATAGCATATAATATCGTTTACTCCATCCATTTATTTAATAAAATATATAAAAACGTAATTTTAATAACTAAATAATTAAAACCTACCTAACAAAAATTACAATAACTATCATAAAAGGGGCGTTTTCAAATGTTCCTAGAACACTTGCGGCATTACCCCGCTGGATGGCAAAGCTTACCGTTTGAATGAAGTAGGCCCTTGATTGCGGGACACCAGTTGCGTCCACCAGCAGAGACCCAAGCCTCTTCACGAAGCTTTTGGCTTCAATGACTGCTCCACGGACCGAGGGTTTTAACCGCAAACGCAACAAATTCGAAATCTTGAATTATATATCTATAATATTTATTGCGTTTGAGGCTGTCCGCCCAGGCCTCGGCCGCGCCGGCCGGTCTTGAAGATGCCCGAACGTGACTTGGAGCCAATGTGAGAACACAAATGGCGTCCCACATCAAAGACCTACCCTTGGCCCATGGAACTAAGGTGATACCATCGGGCCTCTCGCCATCCAGCCGGGAATAATCGCAAGGTTTTAGGATGCACGGTATGTTTGCCGTCAGAAGCGTGGACTTTATAATAAAATTTAAATTAATTTAACTCAATCTTAATATCGCTTAGTTACCTACTTTATTCGAGATGGTTTAGCTTCATCCAGAACGCAGCTCGGCCTTCGGCCTCGCCTTAGTTACTTACTTTCTTCAAGAAGGTTTACCTTCTTCCTGAACGCAGCTCGGCCTTCGGCCTAGCCCTTAGTTACTTGCTTTCTTCGAGATGGTTTAGCTTATTTCCGAATGCAGCTCGGCCTTCGGCCTCGCCCTTATTTACTTGCTTTCTTCAAGATGTTTTATTATTTATCAGAATGTAGCTCGGCCTTCGGCCTCGCCTTAGTTACTCACTTTCTTCAAGATGGTTTAGCTTTTTCCTGAACGCAGCTCGGCCCTCGGCCTCGCCCTTAGTTACTACCTTTCTTCGAGATGGTTTATTATTTGTTTGTTTTACTTATTACGAGGCCTTTGTTTTAATTATTATTGTTAAAATTAGATAAGTTTTTCTGTGATATTAGCGATAAGTGTTTAGTTCAATCTAATTTAATGCATAAAAATAATAATAATGAAAGGTCTAAAACAAATTGTATTATATATAAGCAAACTGAAACAAAACTGCAATTGAAACTTTTTTATCAAAACGTTAGAAGTCTTTCAAAGAAAGTAGGCCAATTAGAAATATTCATGCGAAATGTCAATCCCCATCTACTGTGTTATACTGAAACTTGGGCACACCCCGATCAA
This sequence comes from Nematopogon swammerdamellus, assembly GCA_946902875.1. Taxonomy (NCBI): domain Eukaryota; kingdom Metazoa; phylum Arthropoda; class Insecta; order Lepidoptera; family Adelidae; genus Nematopogon; species Nematopogon swammerdamellus. Next base: position 4,434,635 of record OX336356.1, on the reverse strand, counting down.
ATAAAATCAATAAATTTTGATGGTTATGTTCTAGCCAACTGTAACTGGGAAACTTTGTATGAAAAAGACGACGCAAATAACGTAGCGCAGAACTTTATGGATATGTTTTTAACTTTATATAGTAATACGTTTCCAATTAAAAACAAGAGATCAACGCCAAATCTACCGGATAAAAAGTGGATAACTCCAGGAATCATAATTTCGTCGGCTAAACTAAAAGACCTACACCATGCTATGAAACTGAATAAAGGCAATGCATTAAAAGAATACATAAAAACATATAAACATATATACAAGAAAGTTATAAATTGTGCTAAACGGAGACATAACAGCCTTAAAATTAAAGATTCACATAATAAGGCAAAATGCGTATGGAATATAATAAGAAAAGAAATAAACCCTAAATCTTCTTTGAGTGAAATAAAAGAAATAAAAATCAATGAAAAGGTTTTTACAAAAGAAGCAGACATTGCGAGTAATTTTAATAATTTCTTCATTGATGCCCCTAAATTGGTATGTATAAATACAGATTCAAATATTGAAAATTCAATTAAATTCTTAAAATACAATGTACGAGAAAGTGATCAATCTATTAATTTCCTTCCAGTAACAAATAAAGAGTTATTAAAAGCGTTTCGAAAAATTAAAATGAAATACAGCCAAGATGTTTACGGCATTTCTCCTCATCTAATGTCAACTTGTAAATTTGAACTAATGCAACCTCTACTATCTCTTTTTAATAATGCACTAACAGAGGGTATCTTTCCATCGTGCTTCAAACTAGCAAAAGTGGTCCCTGTTATGAAAAAAGGTTCTACATCAGATATGAATAATTATAGACCAATCAGCCTTCTGCCAACAATATCTAAATTACTAGAAATTATTATATCAAATAGACTTATAGAATTTTTCGAGAAAAATGACACACTTTCAGATAATCAATTTGGATTTCGTAGAAGGCGTTCTACGACACTTGCAATTTATAAATTTGTTGTAAACGTGTTTGAAGCCTTGGATGGATCGCTGAAAGCGGGTGGAATATTTTGCGATCTGTCCAAGGCATTTGACTGTGTTCGCCATGATGTTCTACTCTCCAAGTTGAAATATTATGGAATACGAGGACGAGCTTATAGAATTATGGAGTCATACCTAAATAACCGCAAGCAACGAGTTCACGTGGGCTCGAGTGTATCCGACTGGAAGGAAGTCACTATGGGTGTTCCACAGGGGTCAATCTTGGGACCTTTGTTATTCTTGATCTACATTAATGACCTACCATCGCTAACGGACACTTTATGTAAAAGTACGCTTTTTGCAGACGACACAAATTTTTCTGTCACAGGTATAGATGATGTAGATTTAAATAACAAAACCTTGCTGGTAATTTCAAAGGTTGAAAAATGGTTCTCCTGCAATGGTATTGCATTAAATAAAAGCAAAACCGTGAAAATGCCATTTTATACTCGAAATCGTAAAGACATTCAACAATCAAATATTCTGGATGAAAGCTGTGCAAAATTTCTAGGCATAAACATAGATTCCAACTTAAGATGGGGTGGTCACATAGAGCAAGTATGCAAAAAGCTGTCCTCAGCTAATTATGCGCTAAAGCAAATTAAACCACTCGTTGAGAGTAAAATTTTGCAAACGATTTATCATGCCTACTTTCATGCACGGATGACTTATGGGTTGTTAGTGTGGGGAAATTCGGTCGACATAAACAAAGTTCTCATAAAACAAAAAAGAGCTCTCCGAATTATGCACGGAGTGACTAGAAGAGTGTCGTGTCGTCCTCTCTTTGTAGCATCTAAGATTCTAACAGTAGTGGGTCATTATGTATTAGATTGTGTAACATACATACACACCAATATTGGAAACTATCCCAAAAACTCAGATCGACATAGTTATAAGACGAGGTCGGCAGGTCTACTTCAGCTCCCTCGATGTAGACTCACTTGTGCAATGCGTCATGGAGACTTAATGAAGATTAAATTATATAATCATATTCCGGAAGAATTCACAAAAATGCCTGTAAATGTTTTTAAATATAAAATCAAAATCTTTTTAACGAAACATCCAATCTACAATATAAATGAATTCTTTAATTTATCGCTTCTGCAACCGGACTGAATAATTTGTTGTAATTTTTTATTTTATTTTGACTATGTATTTTATTTGATTATTGTATATGACTATTGTGTAATAATAATTATTGTGCACATACTAAATGACGATTTCTATAGCGTACAGATACCATGTATCCGAATTTATGCTCGCTGAAATAAAAATATTTGACTTTGACTTTGGACTCGCTCTTTGGCACCTACTTTCATCGAGAAGGTTTATAGTCTTCTTGAACGCAGCTCGGCCTTCGGCCTCGCCCTTAGTTAATTGCTTTCTTCGATATGGTTGATTATTTATCAGAATGTAGCTCGGCCTTCGGCCTCGCCTTAGTTACTTACTTTCTTCAAGATGGTTCAGCTTCTTCCTGAACGAAGCTCGGCCTTCGGCCTTGCCCTAGTTACTCGCTTTCTCCGAGATGGTTTATTATTTATCAGAACGTAGCTCGGCCTTCGGCCTCGCCTTAGTTACTTACTTTCTTCAAGATGGTTTAGCTTCTTCCTGAACGCAGCTCGGCCTGCGGCCTGCCCATGGTTACTTACTTCATTCAAGAAAGAATGTTTTTTTTCTTCCTGAATTCAGCTCCGACTTCCGCCTCGCCCTTAGTTACTTTCATCGAGAAAGAATATCGTTTACGTGAGCGCAGATCCGCCTTCGGCTCCGCCTTTAGTTACTAACTTTTTTTTAATACGAATTTCACGCTAGCGAAGCCGCGGGTAACAGAAATATAAATTGCACCAATGACAGCGACATAAGTTCGACTTAAATTTTTTTTATTTTTTATTTATCAAACATTTTGTCACCGGCCAGCTCACGTCGAGATGACAGTTCTCCGTTGTCAACTTGCCATTTAAATTTTATAATAATTTTAATTTTTATTATATTTTTTTGTTTATTTTTGTTTATTATGTTAATCCGGGATATACACTGTCACTATACAAAGTTTCGTCAAATTCCGTTCAGTGGTTTTTGCGTGATGCGCGTACAGACAAAGAGAGATTATTAATTTAACGTTTTTATTATATGTTTATAGATTATAGAAGATTATTATTTTATTTTATTCATTTATTTCCACATTTCTTTTTATACAAATTTTACATTTTTTTTTTTTAATTAAAACCTAAAATTAATATAAAAACAAACGGAGTTTCCACCACCGGCGGCGGGGCGAGCCCAGGCTACCGATGGTCGGGTCCCAAAGAGAGGAACCTCCGGACGATGCGTGCAGTGTCGAGCAGGGCTGCCTTCTGGATCTGGCCCTTGACCCAACCACTCAGCGAGAGCCTCTTAAGGTGGTCATCGAGGCTCTTCGCTATCAGCCCATGCGCTGATACGACTATGGGCACAACGATCGTCGAGTCGACGGGCCACATTTTGGTAACCTCGTGCTGCAGATTCAGATACTTCAGCATCTTCTCTGCTTCCTTACTGACGAGGTTACCATCGTGCGGCACGGCGATATCGACGAGCGTTTCACGCCTCGCCTCCCGGTCCACTATCACAATATCAGGTCAATATCACAATATCTGTAATAATGGACCGGTCCCAGTAGAGTGTGACATGACCGTTCTCGAGAACTGGCGGTGGATTGTACTTATAGTAAGGCACCTCGGTACCCACAAGGTTGAACTTTAAGGCAAGTTGCTGGTGGATAATCCTGGCTACTAGGTTGTGTCTATGCAGATACTCGGTGTTGGCAAGCTGCGAACAACCAGAAATCACATGTCTGAGGGACTCGCCAGGTTGGTGGCAGGCGCGGCAGATGTCAATGGTGCCGTCCTTCATTATGTGTTTCCTATAGTTGTTCGTCTTGACAACCTCATCTTGTATTGCAAAGACAAACCCCTCGGTTTCCCCGAAGAGGTCCCCGAAGCGTAGCCAGTGCACGGAAGCAAGTTGGTCTACATCCGGTCCCGTGAGAGACCGGAAGTACCTACCGTGCAGCTCCTTGCCTTTCTATACTTCCATGCGGTCCTCAGTGCTCAGTACAACCGGCTTCCGCCAGTTCTCTTTTCCCATGCTCAGCGGGGTAAGACCTTTATCGCTGGTGACGACATCGCGGTGCATCAGTCTTTTCCAAAAAGTACTGACGGAGATTGCATACCTCGCGGTTGTGCAGGTTCTTGGCATTCAACATACCTCGACCTCCACACTTCCGCGGGATATACAACCTCATGACCGATGATCGTGGGTGGTGCATACGGGATTTCGTCATCAGCGTCCTGACCTTTCTGTCCAGCGAGTCCAATTCGGTCTGAGTCCATCTGAGAATACCGAAGGTATATACGAGCACAGGCATGACCCAACCGTTATAGGCACGAATTTTATTGCCGCCTGACAAAAGGCTATTTAGCACTTTTGTAAGACGGTGAAAAAACTTTTCCTTAACTGATTGTTTCATGTCCGTATCCCGTATGTTGAGAGCCTCCGATATTCCCAGATATTTATAGGTTTCGTCTTCGGAGAGAGCTCGAACATTCATGGACTCCGACAACTGTATGCCGCCGGAGTTCACGATCACACCTTGTTCCACATAGATGGTCCCACATTTTTCCAAGCCGAACTCCATTCCAATGTCGTTGCTGAAGCCTTCAGTTATCTTCATCATCGACATTAGTTCGGTGTCTGACTTGGCAAACAGTTTGAGGTCATCCATATAAAATAAGTGCGATATTCGAGAGCCTCCTCTTCGAAGACAGTAGCCCAGCTCTGAGTCCTCAAGCAGAGTGCTAAGAGGGTTCAGAGCCAGACAAAACCAAAGCGAACTCAGACTGTCTCCCTGGAAGATCCCCCGCCGTATGGGAATTCGGTCCGAATCCGGAACCGAAGTCCGTTGGCCACCTGGCACACGAAGGATAGTACTCCATTGTCCCATACATGCGCCAAGGAATTGACAGATATTCGTGTCAGTTTTGTATAGTTCTAGTATCCTTAGCAACCACGTATGGGGCACGGAGTCAAAAGCCTTCTTGTAGTCTATCCAGGCAGCAGACAAGTTCTTTAGATTGCGTCGGACCTGCTGACAAACGGTCATGTCTATGAGGAGCAGCTCCTTAGTACCGCGGGAACCAGCCCGACATCCATTCTGAGCAACGGACAAGATGTTATTGTCCTTTATGTGAATTGATATTTTGTGTGTCAGAATGGATGTCAGGAGCTTGTAGATGGTAGGCAAGCAAGTGATTGGTCTGTAATTTTTGGGTTCCGCAGTGCTACCAGATTTATGGAGCAGGTGGGTGACACCAGTGGTCATGAATTCCGGGAGAACCCGACGTTCGAGGGCATCCTGGAATTGAACAGCCAAGCGGGAGTGGCAGCTTCTGAACCATTTCAGCCAGAAGTTCTGCAATCCGTCCGGCCCTGGAGATTTCCAGTTCAGTGCCAGGCGGATTGCAGAACCTACATCCTCTTCGCTGATATTTATGGCTGACATTGGTTCTATCGACTGACACTCCCGCTGGACAACTCTCATCCATTCACCCTCGACGTGACAGACAGGATCCGACCAGATGTTTTTCCAAAATGAAGCATTTTCTTGATCAGTTGGTCGGATCGTGTCTGTCGGTCGTTGGTTCGGGTGCTCCCAGTTCCGGTATACCCACCTTTGGTCATTCTGGAATCGACGGTTCTGATGAAAACGGTCGACACGCTTCCTATAGCGACGGATACGTTGGGCCCACGCGCTAATTTGCTGCTTCAGGTCATCTATGCGTTCCGTGACTAGCGAGTGGAAGTTTGGCTGTGATCGGCTTATTATAGCTCCATTAAAAGCCTTAGTCACGAAATGCATAATTTATTTATTTATTATCACATTCACATATTTACATTAATTTTAAATATACAGATTGATTATAAAAATACACCACATATACTCAAAATTAATATAAAAATAATAAACATATTATTATTATTAATATTGCTGTAGAATAATCTATTGATTTTTAGAAATTTATATTAGATTTCGGGTTATAAAAGGTGGCTAAAGGGCAACCAATTATTAAAACAAAATGACCAAAAACGAATATTATTTATTTCTTTACTTTTTGTTTTAGATGTTCCAATTTATTGCAGATAGTATATAGAAGGCAGGTACGGTACTTTATAATAATATTGTAGGCATTCTTTCATCGTTTATTGGATTTTTTTTTATAAAAGTAATATATTATATTTGACTATGAAACTGTTAAAACTCGATCGTAGGGAGAAACGGTTCTTCTGGTGCATCTTTGTTATCTTGCACTTCTAAATTTGCATGTTTTCGAATCCACGGCAGGTACTCAGTCACATCGGTGAAAAGGGCGTACTCTTGTAGGGAGCAGTTATCGTCCACAGTAATCAACGCCAAAAGGTCATAGCTGATCCCGCGCAGGCGCCACCGCCCCCCGGACATCATGTACAGTCCGCCGCCTGAGTCGCCGTTGCACAGTCTGGTGCCGTTGGTGTAACCTGCCGTCACAGCAAGCTATTATTCACATAAAGCTATACAGGAACATATTTGTTCGAGCATCGTCAACAATGCATTTGCTTATACATTCTTCTCCCAAGCCCGTCACACTATAGCTAGCGGAAAATCATTTTGTAGTCCGTATTTTCTGGTCAGTTCAGTTCAGTGTAGCTGATGCAGCCAATAATGCCTATAGGAACTAGATGCCACATGAGAGTTTCTCTATGTAATAATGAAATGGGTTGTTTACATTGCGTTTCTACCAGGTAATCTAGCCAACGATGTCAGGTTACATGAAAAACAGAAAAATATTGACCTGCGCAGAAGGTGTTGTTGTAAGCATATCTCTGGATTTCAGGCAGAGATTTGACGCACGTTTCAGTGGATACGACCGGAAAGGAAGCGGCGGCGGGCTTGGCCAGCTCGATGGCAATGGCAACAATGTTGATTCCATTCCGGCCCCAACCCACCACCTGGAAACGTTTGCATATTAAAAAGTTGCTAACCTGCGATCGACGTGACAAAAGGGAAGCACTGACATCACACGTGTCTAGTTGCTACAGGAAAAAGACGTGATAGGTTGACATCACAGGTGTACATTCTAGGTGATGTAGCCAGCCATGTCAGATACGTAGAAAAAAGTCTACTCGTCTCGATAATGTTCATTTCAACTGAAATGTAAAATTATTTGATTATAAAGAAACTCGATCTGTTTAAAATCATTATAAATTTAAAAAAGTTAAAACTGAATTAATTGTTAAGCTAAATTTATCTGAACATCTTTGAACATGTATTTAAAAAGTCTGAAATTAATTATATGACCAGTATTAAAAATAATTTCTTTACATATTACATATTTTTTTTTATGTAAACCAAAATGTGTGGCTGTGTCGAGGGACCAATGGTAGAGTCGACAGCCAAAAACCCCTCTCCTCGTGAAACCACGCTCAGTGAGGCGCCATGCCAGTAGACTTGCGGACTGTTGCTAGGCTGTCTAGCGCGTTGATACGACGTTTGAAAATATAATATGACTTATAAAATACTTAATTATTATAAAAAATAAGCAAATCAATAAATGAAAGTTGATCAGTAGATGTTTAATTACCAAAAAAGCATAATTCAACAAAAATTCCTCTATTCAGTCACTTACCATTCCAGTCTCTCCAACTATAACTGGGTCCGATTCTTTCTCCCAAAGACAAACCGGACGGATGTATGTTGTGAATTGAACCGTCTTTTCTAACGTCAGGATGAGTATATTGTCTGAAAAATTATTTTATATTTCAACAATAACTACTTAACTAATAAAACCAGATGAAAATAAACTAAGCTAAATTAAAAGTATTAATTACTTATCTACGTTTTAGATCTATTGGTCCTATAGGATCCTATAGGATCCCGAGAATGCTAGCGGAATTTCCCTTTTGCATGGCAAGGCTTACCTGCTGGAGAAAGTGGACCCTTCCTGATCTAGTAGAGCAATATTATTATTATTTTTAAAGATAAACATTATTTCTCTAAAGGGCTGGGCAGTGAACAGCCACTTTGCACAAAGTGCGTAAAAACAACGCAAGCGGATAATATACTTAATAATTTTTGAAATTCTAATACCTACCCAATATGAAAATCAAATTGCCATTTATAACACGTTCTTTTCAATAAAACATTTGTCTTAATGAAGTTGAAATTGGATATCCCTTTTTCTACAAAATACTGTCTAATACTTACTTATATTCGTTGCCCGGTCATACAAGTCGTGTGGGGAGGCTTTCATGACCTTAATACCTACTCGCGAAGGTTCGTTAGATGAGCCCAAATCGAATGCGCCCAACTTCACAATGAGTTGATGCTCAGAATAGCACTGCCCAGCTGTAACATTCACAAGAATTATTCAGTGCGGTACGTGTTTCATCGCAAGGGTAAGGCATGGGAAGGCATGTAATAGTTTTACACAGAAATTAAAACGAAGAAACAACTGAAATTACTGAATCGCAAGAAATCTAAAGGAGAAAGAATACGTTTCAAGCAGTATATCAACCCTGCTCAAGAACTGCTTTACTTATTTTTAATGTTTTCTTTTATTATTTTTACTAGTTTCAAAATTTTTACTCACCTGTGATTACATGCTGGTCAGAAATAAGAGATCCGGTACAAATATACGCAATTTTGTAACCGCGTATCTGAAGATATACGGCCGCGAGCCAGGGCCAGTCGCCGTGAGAGACGAAGTAGCCACTGTACAGTAGAGGCACTCGCTCGTTGCCGCCCGCCACCACGCCGCATCCCGCAGCGCCCGCCGCATCGCTGTGGCTCACTGGCTTCGGAACAGTTGGTCCGCTCACCGGGAGGGGCATTAGCGACGGTGCTGCAATTCTGCCATTTATAAAACTGCTCATTAACTCGGTTAACATATTAAAATATATGCATAACAATGATTATCATAGTTACGTCTGTCATACCTTAAAACCTATAATTGCATTTCGAAATATATGGACGATGGATGATGTAACGGTCACTACATTAAATTTAGGAAATGATTATTGGGATCAATAGTAATAAAAAAGTCAAATAACTTTTTCCTAAATTTCCTTTAAATAAAAAGTTACAGTTTTCATATAAACTAATTTATTTATTTAGTATAAAAATAATCTAATGTTCCGCTCGAACGTGGTCTTGGAAGGCGCGCGGTGAGTGAGTGAGCAGGGACGAGTGCGCGGAGAGAGGAGATGCGCGGCGGTGGAGCTGGAGCGGCGTGAGTTGTTCGACCCCGACCGTTCCCGCGCCAGCACTCTCTTCCCGCGAGCGTCAAATTACACTTGACGAAAACATAAATTTAAAAAATTAATATCTCGAAAACTAGACTTTAGAGGTAAACTTTGTTTACTTTTTTATGAGGATTGCGCTGGCGAAATTAATGTACTGGCCGTTACAACACCCTGTATACCTGAATTTGTTTAAGTCTAGGCGCACACTAGGCGACAGGCGACAGCGACACTTCGGCGACTAGACGCAACGATAGGCTGCGGCCGACAATTTTCATATATTTTGTTCAGTGCTCCGCACACCTGGCGTTCGAGTCGCAGAGTCGCGGCGACAGGTTAGGGGAGTCGCGCGCGCTCGCTACTTGTCGCAGCGAATAGACCCGTGGTGCACGCGCACACATGACGACAGTCGCGCGACAGGACAGGTCAGCGTCAGTCTCGCTGTGAGCGCTGAAGAAGGTGCACATGTGTATTGCGCATCGCATCTCAACATGGATACGTTCGATGTCGATGTATTCATATGTATGACTAGTCGCAGACGCAAGCGACAGCTCAGCGTCTAGTCGCAGCGACAAGACGCCAGAAGCAAACGACAACTGGGCGACTTGTCGCTGCGACTTGTCGCGGCGACAAGTCGTCCAGTTTGCGGTGGCCGTAAAAGTAACTGAGCGACTGTTTACCCGGCCAAGTGTTGGCGCACCCAGGTTAGGTACTGGGCGACGTCGGTGAGCACGACGTACTCGTCGAGATTGCACTTGGCCTCGCCGGTGGCGGGACGCAACGACACCGAGACCAGTCCGCGCAGGCGCCACAGCCCCCCGGACAACATGTACAGTCCGCCGCCTGAGTCGCCGTTGCACGGTCCGGTGCCGTTGCGGTTGCCTGTAATACGTTTGAATAGGTAATGAAAGGACGCAGCGACACCGAGACCAGTCCGCGCAGGCGCCACCGCCCCCCGGACAACATGTACAGTCCGCCGCCTGAGTCGCCGTTGCACGGTCCGGTGCCGTTGCGGTTGCCTGTAATACGTTTGAATAGGTAATGAAAGGACGCAGCGACACCGAGACCAGTCCGCGCAGGCGCCACCGGCCCCCGGACAACATGTACAGTCCGCCGCCTGAATCGCCGTTGCACGGTCCGGTGCCGTTGCGGTTGCCTGCATTTTTTGTAATGTGAAATTCAAATCCACTAAAAATGTCACGGAATGTGAATGGGATAGTCGTTGAGTGAGTCGGCGGTGCTTCACTGAGGGTTCCTTACAAAGCAAACGAACTTCTTTTTACCCGACTACGGCGAAGCCTACAGGAGGGTAATGATATTAGCCTGAATGTTTATATGTATGTATATATGTATGGTGGTTATTTTTGTTGTTTTAGCCGCGTCTCCTGCGAATGTGTTTTTCGAAACATTACACAGAAATATCGAAACATTGGGGCGTGGCCATACATGTGGCCATGAAAACAAATGTTTTTGCGTAATGTTTCTAAAAAACATGCGCAGGAGACGCGGCTTTAGACGTGAATTACACATTTGGACATCTTATTAATTACATACTGAATTTGGGCAATAAATAAAACTAAGTTTCCATTTGGCCGCAACGAAGACGTTACACAGTCTTCTTCGTTGAAGTCCATATACACAGTCCTACATGTTTAAATAAATAATTTAAAATATTAAAATTTATTCTAGGAGTAAGTTAGTTACCTACGCAAATTGTGGTCCTGGAGGTAAGATCGTGAAACTCTTTGCGTGTGCTGCGACAGGTCTCGGTGGACACGATCGGGAGCGAAGCCATGCGCGGCTCTCCCGTCCCACTCTCGCGCAGCTCGTTGCCGCCCCAACCTACCACCTGATGTTTTTTTTTCAACTTTAGTATGATGTTTATAAGTTCTTTAATAGCTATTTTAATTGACATACACTTTTAGATACTACATGGAAGTGTCAATTATTTGTTAATTTCTTACAAATTCCTATCTGAATAAAAAAATAAAACGTATATAAAAATAAATCATTAATTTAAATTTTTAATAAATTACCAACGATTTACAATACGAAATATGTAGGTACTGATAAAGTCATGAAACATGTATTTACCGTTCCATATTTGTTAATTATTGAATTAAGATCTGTTGCACCTTCCCAAAGGCAGACTGGTTTAATATACGTTGTAAATATAACCGGCGAGTCTAGAAACAGGATAAGAAGATCATCTGCAAAAAAAAAAATACGATCAATGTAAATAATATATCTATACACGGAGTAATGCACATCTTAATCCATACAAGGCTAAACAGGGCACTAGACCACTATTAAAAGGACGCATTGGGGCAAAAGTTGTAGGTTTATTTAATTCCTATTACTTAAAGTGAGCAATTCGTGTATGTATTTAGCAAGAACGTTAGAGGTAGGGACGTGGGACCTTGCCCGCGCCAGCGTAACACGATATTGTAAAAACGTACCAATACCATTCGTTACCACCCAATCAGAGCGCGATACCACCCGATACCGCCCATCAGAGCGCGCGCCGTCTCCTCCGCTACCCGCGGAGCTCGGCGACGCTGGTTCTCATAAGCATTGGACAGTCCGACGTCCCTACCTCTTCTCTAACGTTCTTAGTATGTAGATAGATGGATAGAAAATTCTTTATTGTTCCAGTAAACATTAAACAGTAAAAGTAAATTGGAAAATTTACATAAGGCGCAAAGGCGGACTTATCCGTTACAGAGATTTCTTACAGTCAACCTTTGGATGTTTGAGATTCGATAATATAGTGGAATGTAAGTAGGTAGTAGCAAAAGAGTTGAACGTGATAATTAAAGATAAAATAATACTAAGAATACTTATTAACAATACATATAAGTACATGCTAGTAAAATATAAGCCATACATGTTTAATACATATAAATTAATAAATATATACATAGAATATTATATACAAATAATGTAGATAGGTACCTATATAATTGGTTTCTCGGATTGGCTCTAACGATTTGGACGAAATTTTGTATATAGATACATACATATAACACGCTATATCCACAATATCGGGGTAAGCAGAGTAATCGGTGTGGTGCTGCAAGTACTCTGTAAATTACAGCGCAACACCGACCACTACGACAAGATAACTACATCAAGCAGCAAGTGAGGCGCGAAGACCCACCTGCTGATAAGTCAATGCCTGCTGCATGACTCGGTTGAAGGACCGTGCCAAAGTGTGAGCTGGCTAGCATGTCACCCTTTAGCACGGCATCGTTTAATGATTTATTTTCAAGTTACCAAGTTTTACCAAGGGAAATGTACGTACATACCTACACCTGCTGCTTCACCGTTCTGTACCGGTGTAAAACTGTAGGTTCCTTCCCTTGCTTCTTACTAGATGGTAGACTCTGATTGTATAACCGACTGGGCTGGTACCACCGCACTGGATGTAATATAGCCGCATAGCAGTTTCGGTTGTGATCTCCTCTAGTCCAGTATTAATCCGAAGGGAAGTCTCCGGTATGGCACCTATCTTCTCGGAGGTGATATTGGCTGGTCGGAACACGTGTTCTTTTTTATGGAAACTGACACGTTTGGCTACATCTCCTACAACATCCGTGATTTCAGCCCATAACATCGGGTGAGCTAGGTGCCATGTCAGTGCTTCCCTTCGGTCGTGCCGGCTACACTGAACTGGACGGAAAACACAAACTATTTACATAGCCGTTTCGACCGACGACGTTTCATTCAGTGCGGTGGTACCAACCCGGGCGGATTAAACCCTACCACCTAGTAAGGTAAGAAAGGAAGATACCTAAAGTTTTACGTGGTATCCGAACCACGGTCAGCCTCCAACGGTCGAACCCATCCGTACTGACCGCGCTCAGTCAACCGACCGCACCAGTGAGCTACCGAGGCTGACCAAACATTAGTCAAGAAAAATATTGTGAAATCGCATCGTGCAACAGGAAGTCGTGGGGCAAGTATAACTTACTGGCAAGTGTGTGTGAGTCGTAGAAGAAGTGCATGGCGGCAGATTTGACCCCGCGAGTGACCACCTGGGGGTCGTTGGTGTTGTCCAGGTCGAAGGCGCCTAGCTTCAAGACGAAGTCTTCCTTCGCTTTCACGATACCCAATCGACTCATACAATGTGCGGCTGCAACAATACAAATCATAACTCCACGAGTGACCACCTGGAGGTCGTTGGTGTTGTCCAGGTCGAAGGCGCCTAGCTTCAAGACGAAGTCTTCCTTCGCTTTCACGACACCCAATCGACTCATACAATGTGCGGCTGCAACATTACAATTAATAACTCCACGAGTGACCACCTGGGTGTCGTTGGTGTTGTCCAGGTTGAAGGCGCCTAGCTTCAAGACGAAGTCTTCCTTCGCTTTTACGACACCCAATCGACTCATACAATGTGCGGCTCCAACAATACAAATCATAACTCCACGAGTGACCACCTGGAGGTCGTTGGTGTTGTCCAGGTCGAAGGCGCCTAGCTTCAAGACGAAGTCTTCCTTCGCTTTCACGACACCCAATCGACTCATACAATGTGCGGCTGCAACATTACAATTAATAACTCCACGAGTGACCACCTGGGGGTCGTTGGTGTTGTCCAGGTTGAAGGCGCCTAGCTTCAAGACGAAGTCTTCCTTCGCTTTCACGACACCCAATCGACTCATACAATGTGCGGCTGCAACAATACAAATCATAACTCCACGAGTGACCACCTGGAGGTCGTTGGTGTTGTCCAGGTCGAAGGCGCCTAGCTTCAAGACGAAGTCTTCCTTCGCTTTCACGACACCCAATCGACTCATACAATGTGCGGCTGCAACATTACAATTAATAACTCCACGAGTGACCACCTGGGGGTCGTTGGTGTTGTACAGGTTGAAGGCGCCTAGCTTCAAGACGAAGTCTTCCTTCGCTTTCACGACACCCAACCGACTCATAGAATGTGCGGCTGCAACAATACAAATCATACTAATAATAATTTAATAGAAGTCAACTTCCGCAGCTCAGTGGTGCGATCGGTCGTTCGTGATTATAAGTGCATCCGGCCGCGGTCAGAACTTAAATAGGTGACCGTTCGACCGTTTGAGGTTGACCGTAGTTCGGGTTCCACGTAAAACTGTAGATACTTTCCCTTCTTACCTCACTAAGTGGTAGGGTTTAAGACGCCCGGGTTGTTACAATCACACTGAATGAAAGGTCGATCAGAACGATTATGTAAATAGTTCGTGTTTTTCGCCCAGTTCAGTGTAGTAGCCGACACGACCAAAGAGAAACACTGACATGGCACCTAGTTCACTAAAGTCATGAAGTGACATCACCGATGTTGTAGGTGCGATGTAGCCAACCGTGTTAGTTCCCGCAAAAAAAAATCAATAAGGTGATTTTTTTATGGGAAGCACGACATTTATGACGCGCGCTAGACTAACACAGAGGTGTAGTCCAACGGCGCCCACGGGAATTCGGATATTTACGGAGGGTGCGAATACCATGTCGGCCGGCTAGGTGCACCTTCACATTATGTTTGAAGGACCCCAGTCTATACATTAGAGGAAAGGGTGCAGGTAGTTTGTTCCACTTGTTGGCAACCCTTATATGGTTTACAGGATATATGTATTTACCTGTAATTACATGCTGGTCGGAGACCAGGGATCCGGCACAGATATATTTAATGCCATTTCTTGTTTTCGCGTAGATTGCCACGAGCCAAGGCCATTTGCCGGGAGCCACAGCCTCCCCTAGGTACACCAGCTCCACCTGCCTGTTCCCTCCGGATACCACACCGCACTGCATCTCGTTCGCTTCAGCGGAAAGCGGGTTCGCCACCGGTGACGGCGTGGGACGATTCGTGGCGGTCTTGCCGACAACGAGAAGGCTCAAATCTCCGTCACCTTTGTCGAATAATAAGTGTTCCAGGGAGTAGGATTCGCTGGGACTTGCCGTTTCTGCGAAATTTGATTGTTTTAATTATGTTACAAAATGTCAGAATCGAGTCATTATCAATGGGAATTACGCTGACGTGAAGATATAATTTTGAATAATAATACGAGTATGAATTTTTTATTTTATTTTTAATAAGTTTTTATATTTCGTATTTTATTCTAAGGCAGAGTGATCTCAGTTATGTTATGTTATGTATGACACACTCAAAACTTCAAATTTGACACTTAACCGGCGCAACCCCCTTTTTCGTGAAACTGTAAATGAAGGTGATATTGTTAACATTTAATTTGATATTATCCCGGATTATCAATACTAACAATAAATCTGTAAGGGCTCGTAATGGAGTAAGTCATTTTGTTTTTTTTTGTGATACTAAAACTAAATTGACGATTTTAATAAATATTTTCGGAATTTATGTATGTTCCTCCATAACTCTTCAATCGATGATCCGATTCGATGAAACTAAGGACAAGCACATTTAGCTATACGTGACACAGGCAAGGCAGAATTAAAGAGGCAGTGTGGTCAGATTCTTGAGTATTCATGCTTATGCTATAAATATTACTGTTCTTGTGAGAGGTAGTATCGGTTAAATTATTAGAAATTACTTTAATATAATACTTATAAGGTACTAACAAAACATTGCGACTTGCGAAGTTTGTTTGTCAATTCTTCTTCGCATTGAATTTAGAACTTGCGGAATTTTCGACATATATCCAAGCGTAGGTTACCTACCTATGGATGAAATTATACAATAAACAATAAACACAGCATAGACTTTTCAGTTCCAATAAAATTAACTTCCGGTTACGCCAAGATGTGGTTTTCATACAAACCGATTGTTCCGCATTTTTAAATACGAATTTCATGCGAGCGAAGCCGCGGTCAAAAGCTAGTACACAATAATAATTAAATATGTTAGAATAAATAAATAACCGTACCGTGTGGGGCCGGTACTAAATAAATAACCGTACCGTATAGGGCCGGTACTTTAAAAGAATAGCCCCATTGCATCTCTCCCCGCGAATGTCGTAAAAGGCGAGTAAGTGATATGATTCCCTTCTTATATTACTAGGTGGGAGGGCAACCGTGTCAGTTTCCATAAAAAAAAAGTATTTGAATTTATTTATACAACATTTTTTGCCTTCGGTGAGCGAGTGCGATGAAGTTTTTTGTTTGTCTAATAATATCTAACAAGGTAAACGCCAATGCGCTTCATCTAACCTGATTGCCCGGAGCAGATGACAAGGCTGTTGACGGTGATTGCGGCGAGGGTTGGAAGCGGGTCGGCGAGAGGGAAGTCCACGCGATATTCCAGCGACTGCCCGCGCAGCATCCGCAGCAGGATCGAAGCCTTGCTACCCTGCACCTCCAGCTCTCCGGCGTAATCCTGTTGGGCGAGAACATTTAGAGAGTTTGGACCAGGGTTGTTGCGAACATCAGCTTCAGCATCAGCATCCGCGGAACTTCAGCATCATTTTCAACATCAGCATCCGCATTGATCGATGCTGATTATTAATGCTGATGTTCGAGTCGTGACAAACCTTCTCGGAACAGACTCGAAGCCGGAAAAGCAGCAAATACAGTTCCAAATAGTTACAAAGTTCCATCCAATACTAATAATTTAACTGCTAATATAATTACTAAATTGGTACTGGTATCAGATTGATTCATTTTTTTATTAAATGTCACAAAATTATTAAAACACAATCTTTTATTTCAATACCAACCAAAACTTTGGATATAAATTTAAAATATTCATATAGTTCAGTGTTTTGCACTTTTTTTAAAGAAAATAATTAAAATCAGCACCAGTATCAGCATCCGCTGATGTCAATGATAAAATATCGGCATCAGCATCAGCATCAGCATCAGCTGATGTGAAAAAATGTGCATCAGCAACAACCCTGGTTTGGACGTCAGACTGTCCAATGCTTATATGAGAAACAGCGTCGCCGAGCTCCGCGGGTAGCGGAGGGGACGGCGCGCGCTCTGATTGGGTGGTATCGGGTGGTATCGCGCTCTGATTGGTTGGTAACGAATGGAATTTGTACCTTTATACAAACATCGTGTTACGCTGGCGCGGGGAAGGTCCGATGTCCTTAACTCCTTACCTATTCAAATGTTCTTGCTGTCGGGTTTGTATGCGGTAGATAGATCGAAAATGCTTTATTGCTAAAAAAAAAATCAACACAAATATGCAAATTAGAATATTTATACGAGGTGCAAAGGCGGCCTTATACATCACAGAGCTTTCTTCCAGTCAACCTTTAGATTGTCGAGAGTCGATTAATTTAGTGAAATATAAGTAAGTCGTAGTATAAGTCCTAATGGTGATAATTGAAGATAAAATAATTAAATCAAATCAAATCAAATATCATTATTTTATCAGACACGAGATTCTTTATTAAGCAGAAAAAAACCAAAAAGTTCTAATATTTTAAAGATACTTTATCGTACTTACTTAGGTACTTAACTTTATGTTACTATATCTTTTAAATTTTGAACCACCTACATATTTCTTACTTCATAATCTTCATTAAACCCTTTGACTCCCAAACGTTGAAAATAGTACTACTCCCTTTGACTCCCACACGTTGAAAATAGTACTACTCCCCTTGACTCCCAGCCCTTTTCGCCGCGCGCAAAAACGCGAAATTTTGAGAAATTTTGGCGCGCGCGTTCCCGCTCAAATTCGAATATCCCGCCTCAATCAATCGATCCATCAATAATCTGTATTCACTCTTATTTGTACTGAAATTACGCGTTCAGTCAAACTAAACACTTCAGGATTCACTTATTTAGAAGCACAGACCGATTTTTTGAACTCCAGGCAAAGCAAAACACACTCGACATTTCTTTCCGATTTTTTCTGACCAAAACTGTATAATTTCCCCTTACAAGTGATACATCAAAATAAAGCTAATGAAACGTACTATAGAATACGGATACCCGAAATTAACGGTACAACCTCTGTGTATTCCAGTGTCTGTGGTAATGTCAGTGGTCAAAAGTGACATATTTTTTTGACATTTTCAAAAATTATTTTCTGTGTGAAGGTGAGGTGTTGCCCAGTCATGTTTGTTAATAGTTACTAGTAAATTTAACCAAAAATTATTACCAGTAGTCAGATTTACTAAGAAACATTGGTAGAATTAGCTAATGAATTAAAACTTGCGGCGCGCAATAGTCGCGCAATATGTGGCATGCGCGTGCCATCTGGGAGCCAACGGTTTTAGAAGAAAAGTGGCACGCGCGTGCCACTTTTCGAATCCGGTCGGCGTGTACCTACCAATGAGTTTTTTCTGACGAAAAAATTTAAGTACATACCTACGCCTGCTGCTTCACCGTTCGGAATCTCTGTAAAACTGTAGGTCCCTTCCCTTGCCCCTTACTAGGTGGTAGGCTCAAATTGTAGCCGACTGGGTTGGTACCACCGTACTGGGTGTAAGATGACCGCATGCAGCCTCGGTTCTGTTCTCTAGTCCAGTATAGCCAGCAATCCAGGGGAGTCTCCGGTATGGCACCTACCTTCTCGGAGGTGATATTGGCTGGTCGGAGCATGCGCTTTGGCCCCTCTGACTTAGCCACCTATACCGGATTACATTAAAAAAAACGTATTTTTCTCCGTGGCTATACTCATGTCTTCTTAAATCGATACAGGCACTCTCCGGCATGGACAATAAATTCTAATTAAATTCTAATTCTAACTATTATTTTACAATGCACGTTAAAATAATTGTATAGTCCCTTTGAAGTACACTCACTGAAAATGTACCGTGTGGGGCCGGCACTTTAAAAGAATAGCCCCACTGCATCTCTCCCTGTGTACCTAAGTCGTAAAAGGCGACTAAGGGATATGATTCCCTTCTTATATTACTAGGTGGTAGGGTTTAAGCCGCCCGGATTGGTACCACCGCACTGAATGAAAGGTTGGTCGAATCGGCTGTGTAAATAGTTTGTGTTTTCATTCCAGTTCAGCGTAGACGGCACGACCGAAGGGAAGCACTGACGTGGCGCCAAGTTCCCCCGGTGTTATGCGGGCTGACATCACGGATGTTGTAGGTGATGCAGCCAACCGTGTCAGATTCCATAAAAAAAAAACTCTTACCGGAGGAAGCTGAGCTCCAATAACAAAATCTGCCCGTATGAACACATGCTTAAGCTGACCGGGCGGTTGGTACCGGATCAATCCATATGTATGCCGACCGTCGCTCTTGTAAGTAAACACATTCGGGCACGGAGACGGCGGTACATACTGACTGTTGACTAGAACACTCCATGCACTCAATATGAAAACACGCACTGCACTTCGTACCATGACGTTAAAATGTCTACCTTACACTATTTTACACGTTCCAGCGTTATAAATCTGTTTTTATATTAATAAGTATATCATCGTTCATCGATGTTGGTTCAATCATGATTTGTTTTGCCAATTTTCTGTAGCCATATTGACAGATGAATGCGCGACGATGCTCAAGAAACGGTGAGGCAGCCGCGAAGAGGAAAACATTACAGACACCACAACGCTTTAGTGTGTGAGTTTCTTGTTTTAGAACCGGATTCGATGGTGAGGTGGCCATCCATAGGACGTGCTTTGAAAAAACCGGCCAAGTGCGAGCCGAACTCGCGCACCGAGGGTTCCGCATCGCCATGTCATGGTCAGCGCCACTCACGCCATCTATGGCGTGTTTTATAAAATGCTACTTAAAATTCATGATTATTTAAAATGCTTCATACTGTTTTCGGTAGATGGCGCGCATACACTTTTTAGTTTATTGTGTGGCCTCCGTGATTTTTTTACTTTTTCTTATTTTTCTTATTTGTTGTTATATCGGTCAAAATAACACAAATTCTGTGAAAATTTCAACGGGCTACCTATTACGGTTCAAGAGATACAGCCCTCGGGGCTCGGACAGACAGATTGACCAGACAGACAGACGGCGTAGGCTTAGTAATATGGCCCCGTACGACGGATACGGCACCCTAAAAATAACAAGTGCGAGTCGGACTCGCGCACCGAGGTTTCCGCACCACAAAAACAAGTTATTAGACAAATGCTTTTATAAAGTGAACAAATTTGTGCAAATTTTCCAATAGGTTATAGAAATTAAGTATTGTTTTTTTTTATAGATAAATTGTGAAAACTTATATTTATAAAGCCAGTCATGCATGGCTCTATACTAGGAGCGTTTCATGTGAAGGCTGTATTGTACGCCCATTCAGGCATTTTGCATGTTCAGAAAACCCTTAATGGAAGACACTCTGTGAAAAAAAACTGCAAAAAAACAATAAATATTGTGATTTTAATTTTGATTTTGATGGTAAATTTGACCAGGATTCGTTTTCTAATTTATTTTGTTAACTACTACTAAAAATAAAAAATAAAAAATATTATGAAACTCATAATATTTTTTATTTTTTATTTTTAGTAGTGCCCCCTCCACTGTTCACGCTCATATTGAATCATCTTGTGTAAGCAACTCTCAAACATTTATTTCGCCGCCCGCCACCGCGCCGCCCGCCGCCGCGCTGTCGCCGCGCCGGCGCCGCACCGTGGCGCACCTTTTATCCGAATAATGATGATGAGTCTATTTAGATTGCAAAAACGTTAAAGACATCCATCGTTAAACTGGTTATGTGGACCTACCTCTATTATAAAAAACCGGCCAAGTGCGAGTCGAACTCGCGCACCGAGGGTTCCGTATCGCCATGTCATGGTCAGCGCCACTCGCGCCATCTATGGCGTGTTTATGAAATGTTTCATATTAGTTCAATTTCATGATTAGTTAAAATGATTCATACTCTTTTCGGTAGATGGCGCGCATACACTTTTTACTTTCTTCTATGGGAACCCCCGTGATTTTTTTACTTTTTGTTATTTTTATTATTTGTTGTTATATCGGCCATAATAACACATATTCTGTGAAAATTTCAACGGGCTACCTATTACGGTTCAAAAGATACAGCCCTCGGACAGACAGACTTAGTAATAGAGTCCCGTACGACGGATACGGAACCCTAAAAATAACACAACATACGAAGCTGACTGCAGAGACACCAAAACATGCAATAAATAAAATTGTTATTTTTTTATGGAAACTGACACGGTTGGTCACGGTTGGACCTACAACATCCGTGATGTCAGCCCATAACACCGAGTGAACTATAGGTGCCATGTCAGTGCTTCCCTTCATTTCATGTCGGCTACACTGGACTGTACGGAAAACACGAACTATTTACATAGCCGTTTCGACCGACGTTTCATTCAGTGCGGTGGTACCAACCCGGATGGGTTAAATTCTACCACCTAGCAAGGTAAGAAGGGAAGGGACCTACAGTTTTTCGTACTGGAATCCGAACCACAGCCAGCCTCCAACGGTCAAGCGGTCACCCATCCAAGTACTGACCGCGACGGACCGCACCACTGAGCTACCGAGGCTGACAGTATACTACATAATTATTTTATGTCGTCAGGGGTCGGCCCGTACCGCGCCGCGCCGGGGCGGCGCTCTTGCATCGACGCGAGGCGCGCGGGGCGGGCCGGGCGGCTCAGGAAGTATAAACATATAATTTGTTGGTTCTCAATATACAATTATCAAATAATTATGGTGCAATTATTATTTTTCAGTGTCTTTTGTTCAATATTATTTGAATTCGATGCTAGATTATAATTTTTAATGTTTTGACATTTTTATTTTATTAGGAAATTTATTATTTAATTGTTTTATTGGTAGGTTTGATTTCAAATGTTCATTTTAGTATAAAATTTTTAATATTTCGATTGTAAATTGATTTTTTTGACGATAGCCTATTTTTTATTGAATCGAAATAGAATAAGAATAATTTTAAACAATATTTGACATGTCTAAGTGTATAAAATGTACCAAAGAGACCAATAAAACTATTGCATTAAATTGAATAAAATCATGTAAATGAAACAATACTTGTTTAAAAAAAAAGCCTCGTCAGCCTCATTAGCTCAGTGGTGCAGACAGTCAACTGTCGCTATTGAATGTTAAGCAACGCTGGGTGCGGTCAGTACTTGGATGGGTGACCGCGGACCGTTGAAGGCTGACCGAGGTTCGGATTCCTCGTAAAACTGTAGCTCCCTTCCCTCCTAATCTTACTTGGTGGTAGGGTTTAACCCGCCCGGGTTGGTACCACCGCACTGAATGAAACGTCGGTCTAAACGGCTATGTAAATAGTTTGTGTTTTCCGACCAGTTCAGTGTAGCCGGCACGATCAAAGGGGGAAGCGCTGACATGGCACCTAGTTCACCCGGTGTTATGGGCTGACATCACGGACGTTGTAGGTGATGTAGCCAACCGCGTCAGTTTCCATAAAAAAAAAAAAAAGGCAATTATGTGACTTTAAATATTTTAATATACAACTGCCACATCTGACGGGGTAACTCCTATGATCATGCATTCCATCATAGAAACCGGTTCATTAACAGGAAACATATGAGCTAAAAACTCGCCAAACGTTTTCCTTCGTGTGGCATCGTGATAACTTGACCTGTGCATCGAAAGCTGATCTCATGACAGCTAACAAAACCATTCACTTATTTTATGAATATGTAAAACTAATATCACAAGTAGTTATATTAACTTAAAAGTAATGCTAGTGAGTGCAGTGTGTATTGTCGTGCTGAGTGCGTGGAGCGCGGTAGTCAGCGGTCAGTATGTGCCGGCGTCTCCGTGCCCGGATATATTCAGCTACAAGGTTGGCGGCGACCACATCTATGGACTCATCCGGTATCAACCGCCTGGATCCACGAAATATATCTTCATGCGGGCAACGTTTGCTATCTCAGCGGAACTTCCATCGGTGAGTGCATCAAACTTCTACTTAATATACTAAAGTATACACCGTGTGGGGCCGGTACTTTAAAAGAATAGCCCCACTGCATCCCTCCCCGTGTATGTCGTAAAAGACGACTAAGGGATATGACTCCCTTCTTAAATTACTAGGTGGTAGGGTTTAACCCGCCCGGGTTGGTACGCACTGAATGAAAGGTCGGTCGAAACGGCTATGTAAATAGTTTGTGTTTTCCGTCCAGTTCAGTGTAGCCGGCACGACCGAAGGGAAGCGCTGACGTGGCACCAAGTTCACCCGGTGTTATGGGCTGACATCACGGATGTTGTAGGTGATGTAGCCAACCATGTCAGTTTCCATAAAAAAAAAAATGTAGGCAGTGGCAAACATTTCTGTATACACTAAGTGGACATCGAAAAAATTTCCAGTGAAGTTTCTTGGCAGTTCTTCTTCGCTGTGATAATCGAACTGGCGGAATGTTACAATGTAAATATGACAAATCTGAGCGCAGTGTACTGCCAATAGATGCTAAATAAACATACATACATACATACCACACACAGTGTATCCCGACAATCAGGGTAAGCAGAGTGATCGGTGTTGTGCTGCAAAAAATCTGGAAAATTGCAGCACAACACCGACCACCACGTTCAGCAATCAGGGTAAGCAGAGTAATCGGTGTTGTGCAAATAAACAATAAACAACAATATATATACATATAACCATAATACCACGTAGATTGTTCTATGTATTCGTTCTATGTATAAAACCGTGTGGTGTCGGTACTTAAAAAGAACAGCCCCACTGCATCTCTCCCCGTGCATGTCGTAAAAGGCTACTAAGGTATAAGGAAGGACAAGATGTCGTGCCAGAGGGCGACAGGCTAGCCACCTCTCACCTTGGAACGCTCCTTCCGCCGAGTCATGCAGCGGGTGGGTCTTCGTGCCTTACTTTCTGCATGATAGTTACATATCTTGTCCGATTACTTTGCTAAATGTTGCGGTCGGTGTGGTGCTGTAATTTACAAGAGTACCTGCAGCACAACTCTTATTACTCTGCTTACCCTGATTGTAGGGATACAGCGTGTGGTATGTATGTATTTATCTATCGTTCTATGATCCAATTATATGATTAGATTTTGTTTGTTTCGATAAATAGATGAAACGCAAGAATCCATACTTACCATAGTGCTCTCGTTTGTACAAGTGGCTATTTCTTCGAACTAGTCCCTATTTGTGGGGGACCTTTATGTTTTTTTTATGGAAACTGACACGGTTGGCTACATCACTTACAACATCCGTGATGCCAGCCCATAACACCGAGTGAACTAGGTGCCATGTCAGTGCTTCCCTTCATTTCATGTCGGCTACACTGAACTGGACGGAAAACAACGAACTATTTAAATAACCGTTTCGACAGACGTTTCGCTCAGTGCGGCGGAACCAACCCGGGCGGGATAAACCCTACCACCTAGTAAGGTAAGAAGGGAAGGGACCTACAGTTTAACGTGGAATCCGAACCACGGTCAGCTCAGCCTCCAACGGCGAGCGGTCAGTGGTCACCCATCCAAGTGACCACTGAGCTACCGAGGCTGACAAAATCTGGTGCAAAATCTGTACTCATCTTGCCACCCCATCATCCAAGAAGACCACAACGTGGTCCGGTCCGGGTGGTTGCAGACCTCCATAAGGGATCCCGACCCCCGGTTTCCAAATAAAATGCACTCCAAAAAAAATCCTCCGCTAATCCATGTCGTCGTAGATGTCTAAAAGATGCCAAGTGCGAGTCGAACTCGCGCACCGAGGGTTCCGTATCGCCATGTCACGGTTAACGCTACTCACGCCATCTATGGCGTGTTTATGAAATGCTTCATATTAGTTCAAATTCATGATTAGTAAAGATGCTTCATACTCTATTCGGTAGATGGCGCGCGTGCATAAACTTTTTAGTTTCTTCTATGGGAACGCCCGTGATTTTTTTAGTTTCTCTTATTTTCATTATTTGTTGTTAAGTCGGCCATAATAACACATATTCTGTGAACATTTCCACGGGCTACCTAATTACGGTTCAAAAGATACAGCCCTCGGACAACGGACGGACGGACAGACAGACAGACGGCGTAGGCTTAGTAATAGGGTCCCGTACCGGATACGGAACCCAAATAAAAGCTATGTTGTAGAATTACACCGGAGAGCTGGAAGTGCAAGGTGCCAGGGCGTTGGTGCTGCTGCGGATGCTGCGCGGGCAGTCGCTGAAGTACCGCGTGGACTTCCCTCTCGCCAGCCCGCTTCCAACACTCGCAGCCATCACCGTCAATGGCGACGAGCTGTGCTCAGGAGAAACAGGTTAGATCTACGCCAGTGGTGCCCATTAAGACCGGATATACTCATATTCTCAAAAGCGACAAAGCATGTAGTACTTGTTGAACTTACAGTTCCATGGAAAAGTAACATACCGAAGGACCACAACATCAAACCTAACAAGTACTGCAACTTAGTAGACCGGATTGTGAAAAACAGATTCAAGACTGATCTCTTCGCTGTGGAAGTCGGAGCAAGAGGACTACCAGCGAAGTCGCTCTACAGTCTCTTCAAGAATCTAGGGCTGCCAAGATCGAAGCTAAGCTCATATATGGAGCGAGCTTCGAAAACGTCACTGGAAGCATCCTACAGAATATGGATAGGTAGAGAGAGGGAGGTCGAGAGCGGGACTGGTGGTTCCCCGCGTCCTAATCAACGCATACTACCTGACGAGGGCTTGATGCGAGCCGAAACGTGAAGCATGCGCGGGAAATTCAGAGTGGCCACTCGCTAGTTCCGACCTCGATTAACAGCCTCCTCTACTGCCGATGGGCCCGGATATGTTCGGTGAAGTCATTGCAAGCTTAGTTCAATACTTTCTTCGCGTACCCCCAGGGGTACGTGGGCTCAAGAGAAGGGGTACACGTTGGCGCACCTTATGGCCACGTTTACCTCTACAAACTAAAAAGAACATATTTCATTAGTGAAAATTATCTGCACCACTGATGAAAAGTTGATTGAGGCCTATTTCCTTATTTTAGTGTGATTACTAAAGTAGATATTAGAACCAAACAAATTACTACAACAATGGATAAAAAACTTTATTATCTATGTAAAAATAATGACCATACGAAAATTGTTTTATTCAAACATTTTACTCAGGGGTACTTGGGTTTCACAAAATACGCTAAGGGGTATGGATTAAAATATAATTAGGAACCGCTGATCTACGCACTAGGGATTACCTTGTTACTAAATATAAAAAGCGGTTTTCGGAAAAGAACGGAACCTGCTCATATAATCATTTGCCAGCCTCGGTAGATTAGTGGTACGGTCGGTCGACTGCTGTTAAGCAACCCTGAGCGCCGCCAGTACTTGTATTGGTGATCGCTCTATCGTTGGAGGCTGACCGTGGTTCGGATTCCACGTAAAACTGTAGGTCTCCTTCTCTTCTTACCTTACTAAATGGTAGGGTTTATTCCGCCCGGGTTGGTAGCACCGCACTAAATGAAACGTCGCGTCGGTCGAAACGGCTATGTAAATAGTTCGTGTTTTCCGCCCAGTTCAGAGTAGCCGACATGAAATGAAGGGAAGCACTGACATGGCACCTGGTCCACCCGGTGTTATGGGCTGACATCACGGATGTTGTAGGTTAAAACAAATAATATTTAAACATGTATTGTGATAATTCCAGGTATTACTACACAAAATAATTTATACGAAAACTTCTTAAACAAATTGCTGTTTATATGTATGTACTAGCTGAGCCCGCGGCTCCGCTCGCGTGAAATTCGTATTCCAAAGAAGAATGTAAGTAACTAAGGGCGAGGCCGAAGGCCGAGCTGCGTTCAGGTAATCGATAAACCTTCTTAAAGAAAGTAACTAACTAAGGGCGAGGCCGAAGGCCGAGCTGCTTTCAGGTAAACGATAAACCTTTCTCAAATAAAGGAAGTAAGTAAGGGCGAGGCCGAAGGCCGAGCTGCGTTCAGGAAGACGACAAACCTTCTGGAAGAAAGGAAGGAACTAAGTGCGAGGCCGAAGGCCGAGCTGCGTTCAGGTAAACCAAAAACCCTCTTCCGCCTTCGGGCCTCGCCCTTAAAGACTTCCTTTCTTCGATAGAATATAATATCGTTTACTCAATCTATTTATTTCATATAAATAAAAAAGTCATATTAATAACTAAAGAATTAAACCTACCTAACAAACATTAAAATAACTATCAAAACGGGCATTTTCAAATGTTCTTAGAGCACTTGCGGCATTACCCCGCTGGATGGCAAGGCTTACCCTTTGAATGAAGTACATAAGCTCTTGATGACGGGACACCAGTTGCGTCAACCAGCTCAAGCCTCTTTTGGCTTCACTGCTCCACGGACCGAGGGTTTCAACCGCAAACGCAACAAATTCGAAATCTTAAATTATATTTCTATATTTGCTGCGTTGGAGGCTCTCCGCCCCAGCCTCGGCCGCGCCAGCCGCTCTTGAAGATGTCCTAACGTGACTTTGGAGCCAATGTGAGAACAAAAGTGGCGTCCCACATCAAAGAACTACCCTTAGTCCATGGCACTAAGGTCTCTAGCATCGGGCCTCTTGCCATCCAGCCGGGAATAACCGCGAGGTTCTAGGATGCACGGTATATTTGCCGTTAGAAGCTGAGGTTAGAAGCGTGGACTTTATAATAAAATTTAAATTAAATTAACTCAATCTTAATATTAATTAACTTTATTCGAGATGGTTTAGCTTCTTCCTGAACGCAGCTCGGCCTTCGGCCTCGCCCTTAGTTACTTGCTTTCTTCGAGATGGTTTATCATTTGTCAGAACGTAGCTCGGCCTTCGGCCTCGCCTTAGTTGATTACTTTCTTCAAGATGGTTTAGTTTCTTCCTGAACGCAGCTCGGCCTTCGGCCTCGCCCTTAGTTACTTGATTTCTTCGAGATGGTTTTTCAATTATCCGAACGTAGCTCGGCCTTCGGCCTCGCCTTAGTTACTTACTTTCTTCAAGATGGTTTAGCTTCTTCCTGAACGCAGCTCGGCCTGCGGTCTCGCCCATAGTTACTTACTTTCTTCGAGAAGGTTTATGGTCTTCCAGAATAGAGCTCGGCCTTCGGCCTCGCCCTTAGTTACTTATTTTCTTCAAGAATGTTTTTCTTCTTCCTGAAATCAGCTCCGCCTTTCGCCTCGCCCTTAGTTACTTTCATCGAGAAAGAATATCGTTTACGTGAGCGCAGATCCGCCTTCGGGCCCGCCTTTAGTTACTTACTTTCTTTTTTTTA
The DNA here is from genome assembly GCA_946902875.1 of Nematopogon swammerdamellus. Taxonomy (NCBI): domain Eukaryota; kingdom Metazoa; phylum Arthropoda; class Insecta; order Lepidoptera; family Adelidae; genus Nematopogon; species Nematopogon swammerdamellus. Next base: position 4,406,255 of record OX336356.1, on the reverse strand, counting down.
AATACGAATTTCACGCGAGCGAAGCCGCGGGCAACAGATATATAAATTTTATTGCACCAATGACAGCGACATAACTTCGACTTTCAATTATTATTTTTATTTATCAAACAATTTGTCACCGGCCAGCTCACGTCGAGATGACAGTTCTCCGTTGTCAACATGACATTTAAAATTGTTTTTACCTTTACTTTGGACTACGTGATTTTAAACGCGCAATAATGTTTATAATTGTTAATTTTTTTTTATTTTTGTTAATTTTTTTTACGTATTATGTTAACCCGGCATATAAACTGTCACTATACAAAGTTTCGTCTAATTCCGTTCAGTGGTTTTTGCGTGATGCGCGTACAGACAAACAAACAAACAAACAAACAAAAATTTTAAAAACTGTTCTAACATGTTCAGTATCTCATTTTAAGCCACCCTGGTTAGTTTTTTTCCGAATACATTCAATGTACAGACTTTCTTACCTCTACGATTTTATTATATGTATAGATAGATGTATACTTATTACTAACATTATTGAGCTGATACAAATGACGTATAAAAAATTTGACAAAGGATCTTTACACCTGATCCACTAAATTAAGTCCTTGCAAAACTGCAAAAACAAAACAAAAATCTGTTTTTGATCTTGCTCTCAAGCTGTATTTTAAATCAACTGTAGGCGGTGTTATTATGTGGATAGTCACTAAATGCTTGTTAAAATTATTATGAAAAAAAAACCCTGCGAAGTTTCTTACCGGTTCTTCTTCGTGGGTGTAATCGAATCGGATCAAATTGTGACAAATTCGAGTACAGTCATGCTGTCTAATGAATGCTTAATAAACAATATACAATATACAATATAAAATTTTCGAATTTCAGAAACTTCAAGCCTCAGTAAATCTTACTCCTTGGAACATTTACTTTTCGACAAGGGTGACGAAGATTTGAGTCTTATAATTCTCGGGAGCACCGGATCGCGACAGCCCGCCTCGACTCCAAAGCCGATCCAACTTTCCACACCCGAAGCTGAGGTGGGGTGCGGCCTGGTGTCCGGAGGCAACGAGCAGGTGGAGCTCGTGTTTAGAGGGAAGGCCGTGTCTCCCGGACAGTGGCCGTGGCTGGTGGCAATCTTCGCAAAGTTCAGAAAGAGCGTCAAATACATCTGTGCAGGATCCTTGGTCTCCAACCAGCATGTCATCACGGGTAACATTTTATTTTTCCTACACCATAAATCAAATTGATTGCAATATAGCTTGCCGCCTCCGTCCTTGGCACCATGCCCCCTTTGTGCTCAGGGCTTGAGGAGGATTTATTATATTCTTAGTAAGTTTGTTTTGTTTTATTTAGGTATGTTTTTTATATTGTATTAGTCACTTTATTCTTATAAGTAGTTTAGTTTAGTATTAATTTAATTTATAGTTTTAATGTTATTATGTTTTTAATTACATACCTAGTTGGTTATATTTTAGCAATTGACATATAGCTTGGCTATTAAGTGCTAATACTGACGCTAATTTCTTCCGTCAAGAAAATAAGGAACTCGCGACGTGCTTGTATAATGTGTGGCGATATAAATTTGTACCGTGTGGGGACGGTACTTTAAAAGAATAGCTCCACTGCATCTCTCCCCGTGTATGTCGTAAAAGGCGACTAATGGATAAGACTCCCTTCTTATATTACTAGGTGGTAGGGTTTAACCCGCCCGGGTTGATACCACCACCGCACTGAATGAAAGCTCGGTCGAAATGGCTATGTAAATGGTTTCTGTTTCCCGTCCAGTTCAGTGTAGCCAGCACGACCGAAGGGAAGCGCTGACGCGGCACCAAGTTCACCCGGTGTTATGGCACAGATTACTTAATAGTTACTTCGTAACAGATAAATCACTCCATAGAAAAAGTTCCTACCTTCGGGCTTTAATAGCCTAATGCTTCACGTCGCCAATCGCTGCGTGCGAAAATGTACCTTAACGATCGAGTGTAAAGTGGTTATTGCTTTGCAGCTGCGCGCAGTTGCGTGGGCGAGCGTCTATGTATACTTCGCGCGGCTGACAAATCGCCACTGAAATAGACCGCCGGCGGCCCGTCGGGCGGTAGGTAGTTAGCGCGCGCAAGTACATAGAGTGCGTGGGGCCTGGTTATGGGCTGATATCACGGATGTTGTAGGTGATGTAGCCAACCGTGTCAGTTTCCATAAAAAAAAATAAAAAAAAACGGATGCGAACACATCAAAATAAAATACAACTAAACACCTTATACCTAATTGTATTTTCTGTTAATACATGTAAATTTACAAAATATTATTGTTTCAGCCGCGCATTGTATGAGTCGGTTGGGTATCGTGAAAGCGAAGGAAGACTTCATCTTGAAGCTAGGCGCCTTCAACCTGGACAAAACTGACGACCCCCAGGTGGTCACTCGCGGGGTCAAAGCTACCGCCATACACTTCTACTACGACTCTCACTCTCTTGCTAGTAAGTTAAATCTACTGGTTGCACCTTCTGAGTTCAAATATTTCACATTACTACCAGATGACTCAGAGCATAAGCTTTGTAAAAACATTACAAAGTAATATAATAAGAACGGTACAGACTCCAGAAGCTCAATCTAACAAGCTCAATAATCACGGAAGTAGGATTGAACAAAATTAAAAAACATCTTACTTTGACACAGTCATCCATATCAATGTAACGTCATTGAACGCCAGCGTAACACAGGGATCTGTGTTGTCATCCCTGCATATCAATGATAACTAATGATAAGTAATGTTCTTATGACATTGTTGTGCGGACGACAGTACGATACACGGATCCTACACCAGTCACCCTTCAGCCAGTCGGGATGTTGTGGATGAGAAGAGGCGAAGACTTGTGTCTGAACTCGAGCTAACACTTGATTCTGTTTACGAATGGGGCCGTTGTAATTTGGTTGAGCTCAATGCTTCCAAGATACAAGTTTGCGCGTTCAGAGCGAAAAGAATGGCGTTCATACCAGCGCCCTCCTTCCAAGGTACGTCGCTTAAATAAAGCGACCACCTCGAGTTCCTCAGAGTCGAACTGTCTCACGACCAACATTCGTCACCATATTGAGGACAAGGCCAGGCTTATTGCTCTTAAAACGCTGGGCTTTCTCAATAAGGTGCGAAGGTACTTGACGCCGGACTAATTGTTGAAATCGCAGATCAGGCCCTGCTTGGAGTGCTGCTCGCACCTGTGGGATGACTCTGCCAAATATGAGCTTGCGCCTGTGGACTCGATCGAGCGACGAGCCGTGCGACTAGTGGGTCAGTCCGAAGTGTCCCGCGATCTAGAACCACTGCAATTTCGTAGGGATGTAGGCTTCCTACGTATGTTCTATCGCTTATTCCATAGATCGTCCTCGGAGAAGCTTAACCTAATCCCGACGTCCCCTTTCCACCTTCGTATCACCCGCACCGTGCAGGGATTGCATCTCTACACGCTGGACTTACACCTTATGCGTACCATCCGGTTCTGCAGATCTTTCATCTACAAAACCGGTAAACTCTGGAACGCTCGCTTACATATTTCCTCCCAAGTACAGTATCGGGTCCTTCAAGAGGAGCGTGAATAGGAACCTGTCAGGCCAGCATGACATTATAGGATCAGATATAATATCAATATGTGGGTGTATTGTCTTATATTATTTACAAGGATTGTTCTTAATTTATTTGCAGACGATCTTCTAGTTCTGTTTTTAGATTCGCCGGTCGTATTTACACAATTTATCCGACCAGTTTGCCTTTGGGAAGGTGCAACAGATTTAAATGGAATAGTTAATAAATATGGAACGGTAAATATATTGTCTACATAAGTTCATTTTAAAATAACCCCACCATATAATTATTAAAAAGAGGCGTCTTTGTTTTTCTTTTTTACATAATCTAGCTATTTATTTTTCTTAATTAGCTTTGAAATAATTTCATTTCAAATCAGAAAGTATTATGGAAAATATCAATCACATCTAGGTTGTTGGTTGGGGCGGCAACGAGCTGCGCGAGAGTGGGACAGGAGAGCCGCGCATGGCTTCGCTCCCGATCGTGTCCACCGAGACCTGCCGCAGCACACGCAAAGAGTTCCACGATCTTACCTCCAGGACCACAATGTGTGTAGGTAAATATATATGTTTAATATGTCTATCAATGTTTTTGAATACGCGACCCCTTTACAGGTTGAAACATTCTCGCGACCCCTTTGGGCCATAGACAGAAAAAAGTTAGTAATTTAAAACACTACATTTATGATTTTCTCTATTTTGGTACCTATATTTATTATTAAGACCTACACTCTGCAATAAGCCGCGGCAGCGTTGAAAGCCCTTGCGGCTCGCGAGGTAAGTTGGTAAGGCTGCGTGCGGCTTTGACTTGGATGCCAGCTTGCGCGGGACTAAATTTGCGGCGTTGCCACACCACATTGTCGTCGCGGGTTTTATTGTAGTGTAAAACCGTGTTTTTTTTTTCCTTTTGCCGGCGACCTGCGCGGACTGGTCTCAGTGTCGCTACGTCCATTCTTTACCTATTCAAACGTATTACAGGCAACCGTAACGCCACCGGACCGTGCAACGGGGACTCAGGCGGCGGACTGTACATGTCCGGGGGGCTGTGGCGCCTTCGCGGACTGGTCTCGGTGTCGTTACGTCCTTTCATTACCTATTCAAACGTATTACAGGCAACCGCAACGGCACCGGGCCGTGCAACGGCGACTCAAGCGGCGGACTGTACATGTTGTCCGGGGGGCGGTGGCGCCTGCGCGGACTGGTCTCGATGTCGCTGCGTCCTTTCATTACATATTCAAACGTATTACAGGCAACCGCAACGGCACCGGACCGTGCAACGGCGACTCAGGCGGCGGACTGTACATGTTGTCCGGGGGGCGGTGGCGCCTGCGCGGACTGGTCTCGGTGTCGCTGCGTCCCGCCACCGGCGAGGCCAAGTGCAATCTCGACGAGTACGTCGTCCTCACCGACGTCGCCCAGTATCTAACCTGGGTGCGCCAACACTTGGCCGGGTAAGCAGTCCCTACCAACAAAATTTCATCGCAAATAGACACGAGGGATGCATTGTAGCACTAATATAATATTCAAGCTGCAAATGAGGGCTGAAATTTGTGTCTTCAGTTAGAGGAAATTTCATTAGCGCTTTTATAGAACTAATAAATTTAACATTTACTGTTATAGGCTTTTATAGAACTACTAAAATAAATTTAGTACTTACTATTATAGGCTTTTATAGAACTAATAAATTTAACACTTACTATTATAGACTTTTATAGAACTAATAAAATAAATTTAGTACTTACTATTATAGGCTTTCATAGAACTAATAAATTTAACACTTACTATTATAGGACTTCTAGTGTTCTATTATTGTTTGTTAGTCTTTCTAGAACTTCAGTACTTGGAGTCGATTATCTCCTATAAATACCTTATCCTTGTAGGGATTATTCAAAGCTACATTTATATGTCTTCGAAACTATAAGATTGGAGCCACTGTAATCGCTACACTTTCACTTTTTAATTTATTTTTTTCACTTTCCCATTGACCTATAAATATCAAGTAATATTTTTTTTCCTGGAAACAGACACGCTTGGCTGCATGACCTACTACATCGGTGATGTCGACCCATAACACCGGGTGAACTAAGTGTCACGTCAGCGCTCCCCTTAGGTCGTGCCGCCTACACTGAACTGGACGGAAAACACGAACTATTTACATAGCCGTTTCAACCGACCTTTCATTCAGTGCGGTAGTATCATTGATACCCGGGCGAGTTAAACCACCTAGTAAGGTAAGAAGGGAAGACATCCACCGGTCTGCCTCCAATCCAACGGTCGAGCGGTCACCCAAAATAATATCAATAAATGCATTATAATCACAGCAATGACCGATTTTTCTCTTTGTCTATGGCAGAATTGCAGCGCCGTCGCTGATGCCCCTCCCGATGAGCGGATCAACAGTTCCGAAGCCAGTGAGCCACAGCGATGCACCGGGCGCTGCGGGGTGCGGCGTGGTGGCCGGCGTCAACGAGCGAGTGCCTCCGCTGTACCACGGACAGTCCGTGTCTCACGGCGATTGGCCCTGGCTCGCGGCAATATATTATAGGAAAGAAGACAATCGAATTACTTTTCATTGCACCGGATCCTTAGTTTCTAACCGCCACGTGATCACAGGTAATATAATAACAAATGTTGTATTTTTTTTTCACATGGAATCCATATGTTATGTAAATGTATGTCTTACCCGTGCCATTTGCAAAAAATCTACCGTAATTTTTTACTTTCGGCACTATCTCACGAACCGCTCAACCAATCCCAGCATACCAGGTGTCAGGTGATAGTCACTCGGCCCCCTTCCACCTATGGCAACGTCAATGAATAATATGAACAAATTGACGAAGCCTTTACAAAAAAGGCTTCGAAAATCAATAAATGCCTATAACTCCTAAACTACTGGTCGGATCGACTTGAAATTTGTTTTCTTCCGTAAAAAAAAAATATCTTATGTGTGTATGGGTGTGTCTGTCTGTGGCATCGTAGCTCCGAAACGGATGGACCGATTTGGATGCGGTTTCTTTTATTAGAAAGCTGGTTTAATCGGGATTGTTCGGGTTGTAATCAATTAATCAAGTAATTAAGTAATTAAAAAAATTATTATCGTGGGCCGATTTGCATGCGGCTTTTTAAAAAAGGCTTGAAATAAAAGTTAATTTATAAATTTAAAAAAAAACACCGACCCTTAAAAAGTCAAAAATAATTCCGTTTACTTATGTAAAGGAGTCGGGGTACCGCTAAGTAAATAAAATATAAAAACTCAGAGCTGCGCGGGAATTTAGTTAGCGGTACCCCGACTCCTTTCGGAAAATATTTTTGACTTTTTAATTAACGATAATCTGCACTAAAGAATAGGTAATCCGGTCGTGTAGTAAGAAACATTGTTACTTTGCAGCTGCACAGTGTTACTACTCCAACCAAAAGTTCGTCGTGAAGTTGGGAAGATTCAACTTGAGCTCGTCTAGTCACCCGCACCAGAGAAGTCGAAATGTCATAAAGGCGACTGTCCACGAGTCGTATCGTCAATACGACTTTAAAAGTAAACATCGTAAGTATTATACATTTTATATAGCAATTATCACTGTCCACGAGTCGTATCGTCAATACGACTATAAAACCAAACATCGTAAGTATTGATACATTTTATATTTATATGGCAATTATCACTGTCACCCACTAGTCGCACGGCTGGACAAAGCGTTGAGCCGTGCGACTAGTGGGTGACCCCGACGTGTCCCGCGATCTAGTCTAGAACAACTGCAACTTCGTAGGGATGTCGGCACCCTAAGTGTGTTCTATCGCTTATTCCATGAGGAATGCTCGGAGGAGATGTTTAACGCGATTCCGCCGCGCCGTCCCCTTTCGACCTCCGCACAACGCGCACTGGGCAGGGATTGCATCCCTATACGCTGGACTTGTTGGTGAAAAATTGGAGAGACTATGTTCAGCAGTGGCGGCACAGAATAGAAAAGAGTACTCCGTACAGAAGCTGCTCTGTCACTCACAAAGAAATAGCTACTCTGCGACGACGCGATAAAGTACAAATTGACTCGCACAGAGCTGCATGCCTAACCACGATAACCGCCTACATTTCGCTTCTCTTTCTGTCGTGTAACTCTATCTCGAAAGCGCGTCGTTCAGCGCGTTAAGGGCTGTGTCTTTGTGCTGTCTTATTGTGAGGAATAAAATGAAGATGATACCTACCAACTTTTATCGTTCTAGCTACCAACGATATGATATTTAGCTACGGCAAATTCATGCGAACAAATTCATGCATGCGTTAGCGTCACAATTAGTTTCTCACATCGAAGCGTGCATTACGTGCAACCTTCCAGTGATAGTTTTGTTTGATCAATAACTTTAATGATCAATGATCATCTACAATGTACCTATTGTCCTTATACGAATTAGGCCATACACACCACGCTGTTCGGCGTTATCTAACTAATGTTATTGGCAATATAATAATATCATTTTAAATCAATGACCTCCTACTATATGAATAAATAAATTACTAGAAATAAATCAAAATGCTACTAAACAAAATACTTACCTTTCTTCGTCTCTCGGCAATGAAAAAAAAGACAAGTTTTCATTTGTCTGTTGACTTTTGCACCCGTCCACTGCACAATATTTACGTGATTTCGACATTTTCTAAATTCGTAAGCGCCACGCGCCCGGTCTGGCTGGATAGCGGCAGCCCACTGTTAATTGTAGATTAGCCGCTACGCCAAGCGGTAGGCATTTAACTCGCGACCTTGAGCGAGTGACGAAGGCCTGGTGGCGGCACAACACTAATTGTTTATTGTATAGTTTCTTCCATAGGTAAGTAATTACTTCTTGAATACTTGGAAAATTTCGCCAGTTGTATTTCAAAGCGAAGAAGAACTGACAAACCAAACTTCGAATTGTCTTGTCTATGGATTAATCAAGTCTTCCAAAATGATCAAGGTGTAGGTACCTAGTACCTGAAACATGTTGCTGAAACCGACGAGATTAATATAAAACATTTAATTATATAGATTGTGGAATAGGCAAATGGACGATTCCTTCATCGCAGGAGAGCTTTGACGCAGCTGCTGTGGTAGCAGCCAAACTGCACTATGGGAGTTTAACAAAAACGACATGCACCGCTTCAACATTAGGTTAGGGTTAAATTAAAGAAGATGCGTCGCGCGACGCATCTTCTGTAATTTTACCATGGTAATTTTTTTTAAACCACTAAAACAGGTTAATAATCTCTGTTTGGGGAGAAAACTCGCATAGTGCCGTCCGTCACAGCTGCAGCAAAACTCTCCTGCGATGAAGGACTCGTGGCAAATGGTGGAGGTGTCATGAGGTGTGGTACATGGCAATTCGATGTGTCTGCCTACGCTATTGGAAGAAAGTCGCGGCGTTACGTTTTTTTTTTTATGGAAACTGACACGGTTGGCTACATCACCTACAACATCTGCGATGTCAGCCAATAACACCGGGTGAACTAGGCCATGCCATGTCAGTGATTCCCTTCGGTCGTGCCGGCTACACTGAACTGGACGGAAAACACGATCGTCGTTTCGATCGGCGTTTCATTCAGTGCGGTGGTATCAACCCGGCCGGGATAAACCCTATCACCAAGTAAGGTAAGAAGGGAAGGGACCTACAGTTTTACGTGGAATCCGAACCACGGTCAGCCTCCAACAGTCGAGCGGTCACCCATCCAAGTACTGACCGGCCCAGCGTTGGTTAACAAGCAATAGCAACAGTCGACTGTCTGCACCACTGACCTATCGAGGCTGACAGATGACCCGACGAAAAATCGGAGGGGTGTTGTGTGTGTGTGTGTCTGTCTATCTGTGGCATCGCAGCTCCCAAAAACGGATGGACCGATTTGGATGGTTTTTTTATTAGGAAGCTTTTTTAATCGGGATGGTTCTTAGCTATGTTTGTAATCAAGTAATCAAGTAATTAAGTAATAAAAAAATTAATTATCTTAAAAAGTGGACCAAGTGCGGTTTTTTATGTATGTGTGGTATGCATTTGCAGATAATATTGGCATCTTCACTTTGGAAACGTCAGTCGATTTCACGCCCTACATCCGGCCTGTGTGCCTCTGGGAAGATACAACCGATCGACATTTGGTTGGACAAAGTGGGATGGTGAGTGGTGTGCAAGTTGATTCTGTCATTTTTAGGGTTCCGTATCCGGTACGGGACCCTATTACTAAGCCTACGCTGTCTGTCTGTCTGTCCGTCCGTCTGTCCGAGGGCTGTATCTCTTATAAATTTTCACAGAATATGTGATATTATGGCCGATATAACAACAAATAATAAAAATAAGAAAAAGTAAAAAATTCACGGGGGTTCCCATAGAAGAAACCAAAAAGTGAATGCGCGCGCGCCATCTACCGAATATAGTATGAAGAATTTTAACTAATCATGAATTTTAACATAATTTTTAAATAAAATACTTTATTTCAGCCAACTAGGGCCATACAGTGAATAAGAAACTATAAAAACATAATGAAAACTCAAACTAAACAATATAAAAATAGTTATCAAATGAATCTAAGGTAAAAGTACCTAGCACACTTGCGGCATTTCCCCGCTGGATGGCAAGGCTAACTCGTTGGATGAAGTAAGCCTTCGATTGCGGGACACCAGTTACATCGACTAGAAGCTTCCCGAGCTTCTTCAGGAAACTACTGGCACCAGAACTCCACGGACCGCAAAAGCAACAAAGTGAAAACTGTCGGCAAGATCACCGTATTTATTGCGTTTGAGGTCCTCTGCCCTGTTCGCGGCAGCCCCGGCTGCCCTAGAGGTCCCCTGAATGTAACTAGGGGCTAACGTATCCACGCAAGTGGCATCCCACATCAAAGACTTACCCTCAGCCCACGGAACCAGAGATATGCCGTCAGGCCTCTTGCCATCCCGCCGGGAATAGCCGCAAGGTTCCTGGATGCACGGAATATGTACAGTTTGAAGGGTAGTTTTTATAATATAATTTAAATTATGATGTCTTGACCATCGACCCGCACTCTTAACACATGAGAGGCCATGATGCCCGAGAGTGTTCACCTGGGCCCCACAAACATAACACACATAACTCATATGAAGCATTTCATAACACGCCATAGATGGCGTGAGTGGCGCTAACCATGACATGGCGATACGGAACCCTCGGTGCGCGAGTTCGACTCGCACTTGGCCGGTTTTATTGTTTTTTGTTGATGTGTAAGTAGTGTGTGCGGCAGTATCAAATTATGGATACAGACAGACCTATGCGCGTGTCAAAAACTGTAACTAGGTACACGGATAATCATTTTGTATTTCATTTTTAACCCCCGTCGAAAAAAGAGGGGTGTTATAAGTTTAACGTGTGTGTATGTGTTTATGGGGTATGTCTGTCTGTGGCATCTTAGATCCCAAACGGATGGACCGATTTGGATGCGTTTTTTGTATTAGAAAGTTGGTTTAATCGGGATGGTTTGTTAGCTATGTTTGTAATCACGTAATTAAGTAATTAGATAATAAAAACATTTATTAACTTAAAAGGTGGACCGATATGCATGCGGTATTTTAAAAAAAGCTTGAAATAAAAATTTAAAAACCTTGTCCATTAAAAAGTCAAAAATAATTTCCGTTTACTTACTTAAAGGAATCGGGGGACCGCCAAGTAAATAAAATATAAAAACTCAGAGCTGCGCGGGTATTTACTTATCGGTCCACCGACTCCTTTTTCCGAAGTAAACGGAAATTATTTGGGACTTTTTAAGGGTCGGGGTTTTTTTAAATTTGTAATTTAACTTTTTTATAGAACGTGCGACATGTGGCGCGTTCAACCCATAATGTGTCTAACGACGCTCATGTACATTCCGACCGTCAATGTGAAGTAAAAACCTAAAAAAACAAAAACCACTTTTGTTTCATACTTACCTGGATGGACAAATATGTACTTATGTATGTATATTTATTTGTATATAATATCCCATATATTTAGTAATTTATATGTTTTAAACATGTATGGCTTATATTTTACTAGCATGTACATGTATGTATTAATAAGTATTCTTATTATTATTTTTATCTTCAATTGTCACGCAACTCTTTTGCTACTACCTACTTACATTCCACTATATTATCGAATCTCAAACATCCAAAGGTTGACTGTAAGAAATCTCTGTAAGGGATAAGTCCGCCTTTGCACCTTATGTAAATTTTCCAATGTATTTGTTACTGTTTAATGTTTACTGGAGCAATAAAGAATTTTCTATCTATCTATCTACATTCGGTCGTATGCGGGCAAAGCCGCAAGCTGGTATTTAGCTGACCACAAGTGCGATCGGTACTTCAAGCAGAACCTAATCAGCGTTTTATACAAAAGCCGCCCAACAAACAAATTGGTGTTAACGGCAGGTTGTTTTAGATCTTAAAGTGGTATATTAGATTAATATATCTCAAGGTTTTAAGCGTCACTTTTGTAGAGCTCTTGTCCCACCCTAGCACTTACTAACGCTATTGTAAAGTCACTAAAGAACCTTAACCTGAAGCCTCTTTCGGGGTTTCAAGACAGCTAGAGCACGCTATATAAATAACACCAATTGTTAACACCAATATACCACTTCAGCCTCTCAAAATAACTATTAAACAGCTCTTATAACGCCTGTCTTAGCTAGTGTTGTAACGAATTCCTATTTTTCCACATTCGCGAATACGAATGCGAATACGAATATTCCAAAATGATATTCGCGAATACGAATATTGAAAAATTTAATATGATATTTTAAATCCAAATTAAAAAATACCTAAATTTTCTATTATAAATGTAGATCTACCTACATTGAGTCCTAAAATTATATGAATACGGACTTGTTTTAATGTTTTTCTCTGTTTTTGATTAAGTACTTGACACTGCATTTTGAAAAAAAATAATGTAACGAAATTAGTGCGTTACAAAAGATTTATAATTTACACAAAGTAAAATATTCGATAAATATTCGGTATCTTACAACCGAATACGAATACGGATAGGAATATTAAAAATGAACCGAATATTCGGAATTTCCAATGCGAATACGGATATTCGTTACAACCCCAGTCTTAACGACCGGATGAGAGACCCTGTTTCCCATAGCTCAGGGAATTCTATTTTGGGAAACAGGGATCATTTGAAAGTATTCTAATATGTAAGAACAATAAAAAATTTCTTTCTCTTTCTTTCTTGTTAGTTGGGCGCTCTCGGTCTGGCGTGAAGTGCCGTCGCACCTTATTGATTGATTACGTACAACTTTTTAATTTCGTCGCCAGATGGTCGGTTGGAGCCGGAGTGAGATGAGCAGCGATCTGGCGGGTGAGCCGCAAGCAGCTTCCGTCCCCATCGTATCCAATGAAGAGTGCCACGCCTCTCGTTCGGAAGCTCTGTTCGATACTTACAACAATACCTTCTGCGCAGGTCACTACTCACTATTCTGGTAGTTTATTATTTTTAAACCCAGACACAAAAAGAAGGGTGTTATAAGTTTAACGTGTGTGAGGGTGTGTGTGTGTGTGTATGGTGTATAGGTGTTTTTTTTTATGTAATCCGGTATGGGTGGCTGAGTCGGAGGGGCCAAAGCGCATGCTCCGAACAGCCAATATCACCTCTGAGAAGGTAGCGGTGCCATACCGGAGACATCCCTGGATTGCTGGCTATACTGGACAAAACGGAGAACAGAACCGAGGCTGCTATGCGGCCATCTTACATCCAGTGCGGTGGTATCAACCCAGCCGGCTACAATTTGAGCCTACCACCTAGTAAGGGGCAAGGCAAGGGACCTACAGTTTTACACCGGTTCCGAACTGTGAAGCAGCAGGTGTAGGTATGCACGTAAATTTTTTCTTCAGAAAAAACTCATTGGTACACGCCGACCGGATTTGAACGGCGGACCTCTCGCATGAGAAGCCGATGCCCAAACCGCCCCTTCCGCAGGTGTGTCTGCTGTGGCTCGTGATAAGGGTACTGGTCCAGGTACGTGCGTCTAGCTAGGGCGACCCTTCCCGACTCTTCCACTTAGATTTGCTCCATAAATTTATTTATTAACCGACTTCAAAAAAGGAGGAGGTTCTATGTTCGGCTGTATGTATTTTTTTTTATGTATGTTCAGCAATATCTTCCCCAATTGTGAACCGATTTCGATGATTCTTTTTGTGTTCGGTTCAGTCTAGCTCCAAGGTGGTCCCATTTTTTTTTTGGTCAAGATCGGATTGGAAAGCGAGGCGGATTCTGCCGAGTACATTAATAGCAAATAAAAATTACTAAAAAAACTGTGAAATAAAAAACTATTTAAAAAAATATAAAAACCGCCTTCAAAAATTTATGAAATAAAAAAATTAAAATCGAACCCTAGAGTTGAAGGCGGTGCTAAAGCAAGCAAAAATAACCGACCGCCTTCAACTCTAGGGTTCGATTTTTGTTTTTTTATTTCGTACATTTTTGAAGGCGGTTTTTATATTTTTTTAAATAGTTTTTTTTTAGTCTCCTATCATCCATTCTTCTAACATGACCGAACCACCGAAGCATTCTTTTCTCAATCCTTGTCACTATATATTTTATCTTCTTTCAGACCACAGCGCTCTCGCACTACACTATTTCTCAATCTATCTTTCATTGGTTACTCCGCACGTTCTCCTGAACACGCGCATGTTCACAGCATTTATCCTGCTTTCATGCTTCGTCTGCCATGTCCGACGTACATATGTGTAGGGGCCAGTACTCCACCATGGACAGCCAAACGTGTCCTAGTGGACATACTTAGGCTGCTCATAATAGCGTTTTTATTAAGTTCCTAATTTGGTTTTTCTATCTGACCGCAGGGCATAACAACGGAACCAGACTGTGTTTCGGCGACGCAGGCCGCGGACTGTACATGATGTCTGGGGAGCGGTGGCTCCTGCGCGGTGTCATGCACAGACAGCTCGACGTATACAAGACTTGTACCATACAAAATTACGCCATCTTCACCGACATCGCTGAGTTTGTGCCATGGATACGGGAACATATCAATATGATCGTGGAAGAACCAGTTGGCAAAGACGAAGTTGAAGAAACAGAAGACGATATTAATAGATTTATTTATATAGGCTATGGTAATAAGGCAGGTAGACCGTAGCGAACTTATATTTATTCATTAGATAAATATAAAACCGAAAATGAAGAGAAAAAATACGTCACAACCAGGATTCGAACCTGGAACTGGTCAATTTTAAACGAAATTGTTGAGCTATTGGTAAAGATAAAAAATCTGTTAAAAATATAGGTATGTTATGTCTTGATCTTTAATTAACAAACATCATTATGGGACTTAAAGTGTTCCAAATAGCCTCTAGTATAACCCCTTTCAAGGAATAGATCGAATTTCCAGTCATCCTGATCTACACTTAGAAACACGGAAAGCATGGGATAGTAGCCTAAATCAACAACAAGCCACACCGTCGATTAGTACATTTTCATTGTAATAAATAGGTACATTGCATTGCAGACATTGGAAACTGACACGGTTGGCTACATCACCTACAACATCCGTGATGTCAGCCCATAGCGTGATGTCAGTCGGCTACACAGAACTGGATGGAAAACACGAACTATTTACATAGCCGCTTCGACCGACGTTTCGTTCAGAGCGGTGGTATCAACCCGGCGGGATAAACCCTTCCACCTAGTAAGGTAAGAAGGGAAGGGACCTACAGTTTAAGGTGGAATCCGAACCACGGTCAGCCTCCAACGGTCAACCATCCAAGTACTGACCGCGCTCAGGGTTGCTTAACAACAGTCGACCGACCGCACCACTGAGCTACCGAGGCTGACAGGATGGATACGGAACCCTAAAAATGAATGTTGTCGTCATTGAACGTTTCAAAAGAATGTGTGAATTATCACATTTTTATGCAATTTCCTCGTAAAATTAATAAATTTAAATTTTAAACTTCATGTGCCACCACTTTCGTCAATATCGGTTTATAGTTTAAAAAATTAAATAAAAAATATAAATCGCTTATAGTAGTCATTTATTTTACATTGTCATAAAAATAAACAGATTTAACAAAATTTTCGTTATTTTCTAATAAACTTAAACTTAATTATTATCATTATCCTGGGAATCTGTGAGCTTCACTGGACTCTGCCTTGTTATAATATATTTTTAACAATTTCTTACTGATTATTAAAATATTTATTTACTAAATATTCATTATTTTGAGCAACCAGTCATTGCTTTAGGCATAACATGCTATTATACTTAGGTACTAGATATATAAGGTGTTTCGTTAGTCATGTCAATAACTTCGGGAGGGTTACATACGCACTCAAACAAACACTTTACGCAAAAAAAAACATATGTTTATACGATCATTTTTTCTCCTAACAAAAAAATAAAATCAAATAAGTAGCTGTACAAACCAATCATAGTACCTTGTGACTCACTTACAACAAACAGCTGTTCTGCGTTTGAACATAGTACGGTCATTGACCCCGTACAATGCATGTTACCTACTGTTACACACTTTCGTTTAGGTAGCACACACACGTTTAAGTAGCAAACACGTTTTGTTAAATTTCTCGAAAAGTAATGCTAAAAACATATATTTTTTTATGCGTAACCTGTTTATTTGAGTGTGTATGTAAACCTCCCGAAGTTATTGACATGACTAACGAAACACCTTATATTATAGATTGTCATCTTATTACTTTATTCCTTCATGCGTATGCAATAATATAAAAAAAAAAACAATATTTACAATACTGTAATAAATAAATCATGCTATATGTAAACTGTAAAAACCCCACCTTGAAATATGACTTTTTGTGACTGTATAATTTTTTTTTCTATCGATTTATCGCCGATGACGATAGTTAATTTATCGACGAAATGCCGGTCGTCGATAAATCTAGAATATTACCTACTGATCTATCTATTAAAATACTAAATTTCCAGAGTATTCTGTTAATATTTTTAACAATTACGTATATTTTAGGTACCATGGCCTTTTTAAATAACGCTAATACACATTTTTTGTTATGATTATAAAAATAGTCCAAAATTTGTCTAGCCAGCTGATATTATGACTGATATACTGAATGTTAAAAGCATGACGAAATAAATTAAGTGTCTATACGCATTGAGGGTGTAACCGTCACTGTAAATACTCGAGCACTGTAAAATACTTAAGCACTGTTAATACTCGAGCACTGTCAAATAAAAATGAGTAAAAATCACAATGGGTTGTTGTTCGAAATGTATTGCATCTAAATTCTATGTGAAACTAAAAGAAGTACGAAAATAAACACTCTCTTTCACTTTCTTTGTTCTACATGTTTTTATTAATATGTTCCCATAATTTTGAACTTTTTACCTTCGAGGAAGAAATTAATATAGGCTAGGTCACATAAAAAATAATTCCCAAATTCTGTCACACATAATTGTTACCAACATGATACAGAGCTGATGGATTGTCATCAGTTATTGGTGACGTTTCCTACGGTTAAATTTGATCGACTTAGCGGCGGCACTGCCGTGCCCCCAGATACCCTAACGCGGCCTGTATAAATTTTTCCCTCGAAGTTTTTCACATGAAACGTACGAAGGCTGTGAAGACGTTTCACTTCCATGCACAAAACCACCCCCTTTCTAGGCCTATCACCTGCTGATATTCATAGTGGAAACACCATCTAGTGGAAATGTGTGTAGATTATAATAATGTCGTTGTAGTGTTGAGAAATTGAGACTGAGAGTGTTTAGAATTAGGGCGAAAAATGAGTTTCATTTGTTTCGATAATGTTTTTGACATGCTGTATTATCGTGAAAGTAAACACAATAGTTTTACGACTACGTACGCAAAACAAATCTCGTCACAGTCCCAGCTCAAAAATGTCAATATGGCAGCGTTACGGGAGCGTCTGCTCAGTCAGTAGGGTCTGAGCGCGGCGACGGCGAGTCGGCCGCGCGGGATCGGCTCCGCATAGCTGTGGCGGAACTTGGGCGGCTCCCGGTCGGCCAGCTCGCGGTAGTCCCGCTGGTAGAACGCCGGCTCCGCGTACGACTGCCTCTGCTCCTCCACCAGGCGCGAGCGGCTGAAGTTCCTCTGCCGGTCGCTCCACTCCCTGCGGCGCTCCTGCGCTACCGGCTCCACCACTTCCTCCTCCTCAATGCGGCGGTCGAGCTCGCGCCGATCCCGCCGCTCCGTCTCCTCGTCTCGGCGACGCGGCTTCTCTCGCCGCTCGAAGTAATCCTCCGCACCAAAACGCCGGGCTTCCTCGCGAGGAGCCGCCGGCCCCACCGCCGCCGCCTTGCGGCCAACACGCGGCAGCTGCCGCTCCACGATCAGCTCCTCGCGCCTCGACCTCTCGACCTCGTCGCGCCTCGATCTTTCGACATCCTCTCTCCTGACTCTGTCGGCGTCGAGGCGCGGGCGGTCGGCCTCCTCGCGACGTGACCGACGCTCGACCTCCTCTCGACGCGGCCGCTCCTCGTCCTCCGGCGAGGACGTCGCCCTTCCGTTCCTCTCTATCATGTTACGCCGCATCTGCATATGCTTCTCGAGCTCTCTGTTAAATCTCTCCCGCTCCAGGTTCATGAACTTCTCCTTGGCGACGTTGAAGCGATCTT
Source organism: Nematopogon swammerdamellus (assembly GCA_946902875.1). NCBI lineage: Eukaryota > Metazoa > Arthropoda > Insecta > Lepidoptera > Adelidae > Nematopogon > Nematopogon swammerdamellus. Next base: position 4,388,084 of record OX336356.1, on the reverse strand, counting down.
TAGGGGACGCGTCGGCGACTTTGAGGCTACCCTCGCTCGTTCCTCGCTGGAGCTTCGGAGCGTACCTTCGATCCTCGCGGGCGTCGACGCGCCGCTCGTCGATCCTCGGTCTCTCGTCGAGCCTGTCGACGCTCCTGTTGAGCTGCTTCTGCGGCTCCGGGACGAATCTGCGGCGGTAGTGCGCGCCGTCCTCGTACTTCTCGTACTTCTTGTCGTTCTTCTCGACGTACTTGTCTATCTTGTCGGCGTAGCTGTCGACTTTGTCGTACTTGTCGGCGCGCTCGACGGAGTCCGGCCGGTAGCGGCGGTCGTAGGAGGCTCGGTCGCGGTAGACGACCGGACGGTCGCGGTAGGGCGCGGTCTGCTCTCGGTAGTTGCTCTTCTGGTCGCGGTAGGGCGCCGGCTCGTCGCGGAAGGGCGCCGGTGGTTCGAAGGGCGACTCGCGGCGGGGCGAGAGGGCGCGGCGAGGTGGCGACACGTCGTAGGCTTCGTGCATCATGTACGCGGTGCTTTCGGCCCAGTCCTCCTCTGGAAAAGAAAGTAAGAACCGTATTAACTTTTTGTTATAGGTGAGATAAGGTACATAGTACCTACTGATTTCTCGATTCGAAATATCGGGGAGGATTGTGTCGTATAATTCGTGTAGCTGTGGGCTGAAAGAAGATATAGTGACAAGGATTGAGAAAGGGATGATTCGGTGGTTCGGTCATGTTGGAAAAATGGATGATAGCTAACGAAAGAAATTTATGAAGCAAATGTGAGTGGAAGAGGCGGGAAGGGTCGCCCTAGACCCGGGAGATAAGGTACATAGTACCTACTGATTTCTCGATTCGAAATATCGGGGAGGATTGTGTCGTATAATTCGTGTAGCTGTGGGCTGAAAGAAGATATAGTGACAAGGATTGAGAAAGGGATGATTCGGTGGTTCGGTCATGTTGGAAAAATGGATGATAGCTAACGAAAGAAATTTATGAAGCAAATGTGAGTGGAAGAGTCGGGAAGGGTCGCCCTAGACGCACGTACCTGTACCAGATCGGGCATGTGCTCAAAAAGGGCAAGTGCGGAGTAACCGACGAGCATGCATGAAGAACATTATGGGAGTGGAAGAGGCGGCAGAGGTGTGTCAGGATCGTGGCACGTGGAGATTCGTTGTCTCTGCCTACCCCACCGGGTAACAGGCGTGACGCTATGTATGTATGTATTGTTTCGTATGGCTGATGCTAATAATGAAAAGTGTCGCACGAAGACGCACCTGCTGCATGACTCGATGGAACGACGGTTCCAAGGTGAGAGGTGACTAATCTGTCACTCTTTAGCACGGCATGTTGTCCTTTTCCCTTAGTCGCCTTGCCATGACGGGGGAGAGATGCAGTGGGAATCAAGTAAGCATATTATAAAAAAATTTCAAACTAAACATATTGTACAAAAACCTATAACCTCTAACAAACCTAATAACCCTCCTCCAGGTGTTACCTCGCTGGATGGCCACACTGATACGCTGCCTCAGTATGTAAAATTCTAAACACACTCTATCAAGCAAGTATTTAAAATTAATTTGTAATATATTCCCTAGATATTGAGAATGTGAGTTGCTCATCATTACTAAAAGTCAAAAAAAGCCGTGCTATTTGTCAGAATGCATTGATTTCCTTGGATTAGCCGATCCGTCTTGCATTATTTTATCCAAAGAAATCAAAAGCTAAAATTCAAATATTCTGAGATACGCCACGCTAAAATAGAATGCTTAGAATCGGTTGCTTTACATGCGGTTTTCAACAGCACAGTACCTTCTGACGGTTTTTTTTTATGGAAACTGTCACGGTTGGCTACATCGCCTACAACATCCGTGATGTCAGCTCATAACACCGGGTCAACTAGGTGCCATGTTAGTGCTTCCCTTCGATCGTGCCGGCTCATTGAGTTAGAGGTTGTACTAGAGGAAACACTAAGGGCAAGTACTTTCGCCTCATCGAAGAGAGTTGACTAACAAACTTCCTGTCAGTCGACTCCCGGCGGCCGTCGATGTTAGTCGTGTGTGTGATATGATAATGTGAATACCGAGCCGAGCTACAAGTCGACAACATGTCGTGTGTTTTTCGATACTGCCATAACAATAGCGTGAACACATCAAAATCTAAAGGAACAACATTCCACAAGTAAGTAAGACGCTTCTTTTACTACAATTTGTTTGCCAAAATAATTTACATTATTACCTAATGGCCGCCATGCCACTGCGCCAATGCGCATAACAGCGCTGCAGCGTTAATAGACGGTCGCTATTGTTTTTACTATGCGTGCGTGGAACAGCGCACAAGCATTTAGCTTCAATGCTTACAAAGTAAACTTCGCGCGAAGCGAGACACTAAATACGGGCTGTGCTACAGTGCGAGCGAGAGTTGTAGATTCATGATTATTCCTACCCCTAACCCTATTCGTTCCGCAAACGCCGTGCGCGACGTAATTCAGCGCTGCACATCGTTAGACGATCGCTATTTATTTTAATACTGGTGCTGCATGCAGCGTTTATATTTAGCTTCACAGCTGCTTAATACCCAGATTCATTCCACAAACTCCGCCTACTTACCAACACTGATGGCCCGTCTGTGTTAGCTCGTGCACAACGTAATTGCAGCGCTGCACATCGTTAGACGATCGTAATTTATTTTAGTACTGTTGCTGCGTGCAGCGTTTACTTAGCTTCACAGCTGCTTCACGGCGTATGCGTCACAGAATAGATACTGCTTGCATTCCCCTGCCCGCTCGACCTTTCCTCATACCCCAGTTTTTGTTGTCAAAGATTCGTTCAATCTTTCTTAGTAGTGTTTCCTCTAGTATAACATTATTTCTCTATGTGCCGGCTACACTGAACTGGACGGAAAACACAAACAGTTTGTGTTTTCCGTTATTACTATTTACATAGCCGTTTCGACCGACGCTTTATTCAGTGCGGTGGTACCAACACGGGCGGGTTGAACCCTACCACCGAGTAAGGTAAGAAGGGAAGGGAACTACAGTTTTACGTGGAATCCGACGCACGGTCAGCCTCCCAACGGTCGAGCGGTGACCCATCCAAGTACTGACCGCGCCCAGCGTTACTTAACAATCAGTAGCAACAGTCGACTGTCTGCACCAGCGGGTTGGTACCACCGCACTGAATGAAACGTCGGTCGAAACGGCTATGTAAATAGTTTGTGTTTTCCGTCCAGTTCAGTGTAGCCGGCACGACCGAAGGGAAGCACTGACATGGCACCTTGTTCAGCCGGTGTTATGGGCTGACATCACGGTTGTTATAGGTGATGTAGCCAACCGTGTCAGTATCCATAAAATATATATATATAAATAAGCATACAGCGTAGCCGACGAGACCGAACGGAAGCATTGACATGACACTTATTTTCGACAGGATCAATGCGTAATCGGCCGACATCGCGGTTGCGGCAGACGATGTCGATGCGGCCAATAATGTCAGGTTTCATAAAATAAACTGTACTAACTCTGTGTCTGCGTAATACAAATTGTTGACCACATGGTGACCTCCTTCACAACTCATTGCTTATTTTGAGGGCAATAATAAAATGAAATAATCGTGTAATAAGGCCGTTCTAACCACAAATTCCGTTGCGTTCGGAAACGTGTTTGGCATACCAATTCCGATAAAAAATATGTATGCGTGTTAGATAGATAGATAGAAAATTCTTTATTGCTCCAGTAAACATTAAACAGTAACAAATACATTGGAAAATTTACATAAGGTGCAAAGGCGGACTTATCCCTTACAGAGATTTCTTACAGTCAACCTTTGGATGTTTGAGATTCGATAATATAGTGGAATGTAAGTAGGTAGTAGCAAAAGAGTTGCGTGACAATTGAAGATAAAAATAATAATAAGAATACTTATTAATACATACATATAAGTACATGCTAGTAAAATATAAGCCATACATGTTTAAAACATATAAATTACTAAATATATAGAATATTATATACAAATAAATATACATACATACATACTTGTCCATCCGTGTGTTTATTTATTTAAGTTAACAGTTAACTTTACTATTACATTATTGAAAACATTATGGCAACACTGTTATTAAATCTAAGCTATCTTAAAAAAAATCATTATAATAAAATAAACTAAAGAAAAAGGAGATTATTCTGATTATCTACATATAAATCGGAGAGATGCAGTAATACTGCGTCTCTCCCCGTGCATGTCGTAAAAGGCAACTAAGCAATAAGGTGCCGTGCTAAAGGGCGACTGGGTAGCCACCTCGCACCTGGGCACGGATCTTCCACCGAGTCATGCTGCAGGTAGGACTTCGTTTTTTTTTTTTTTTATTGAAACTGACACGGTTGGCCACATCACCTACAACATCCGTGATGTCAGCCCATAACACCGGGTGAACTTGGTGCCACGTCAGTGCTTCCCTTCGGTCGTGCCGGCTACACTGAACTGGACGGAAAACACAAAATATTTACATAGCCGTTTCGACCGACCTTTCATTCAGTGCGGTGGTACCAACCCGGGTGGGTTAAACCCTACCACCTAGTAATATAAGAAGGGAGTCATAGCCCTTAGTCGCCTTTTACGACATGCACGGGGAGAGATGCAGTGGGACTATTCTTTTAAAGTACCGGCCCCACACGGTACAATATTTCGTGCCTTATTTGCTGCATGATAGTAAGGTGTCTAACGACGCCCATGGACATTCGGTCGTATGCGGGGGTTGCGAATGCCACGCCGGCCTGACAGGTGCCCATTGACGCCCCTCTTGAAGAACCCGAGACTGTACTTGCGGGGGGCGATTTTGGCTCTGTCGACTGCACCCTTGGACCCATGTTGGTTCAGCATAAAACAAGTATTTGTGCGGTCCTACAGTTTGACAGGCCATTAGAACCGTGGAGCAAACAGCTCGCGTTCTAGAAACCACACGTCAGGTTTGAGTATGGAACCACAGATATGTTGAATATGGAGTAGATAAGATATCCTAGTCATAACTGTCATATTAGTCGTTAACTTATTCTGACAAATCTATTAAGGCTTTATATTTTTATTTTATTTTTAATTTGATAGAATTTATTGTTTTAAATTATATTGTAATTTGGTTTGGATTTTAATTTTTTTTTTGACATGTGTATTGAATTAATGTTTGATGATTTTAATTAATTTTATTAAATAAACTAAAACTACCTATCAAATATAACTAATTAAAAAACTATAACTAATACGAACTTATAAATTAAAATAATTAAACTAATAAAAAAAAAATAATAATAATAATTCACGCATCCATAAAACTTTCATCCAAATATAACATATATTAACTACCTATCAAATTATATTTGATAGGTAGTTTTAGTTTATTTAATAATTTTAATTTAATTGCTTGTAAATATTATATTATTATTTTTTTTTAACCATTAATGCATTTATTAAATTAACGACTTTTTTATTTATTTATTTTTTAATATAATTTCAAAATAACCTAATACAATAAAATTAAACTAAAATTAAGAAATATGATAAAACTAAACTAAAATATCTTATAAACTAAACCTAAAAAATAAATAAATAAATAAAAATTAAAACTACCTATAAATAAAATATTTCATTCAAATTTGACAGAGTCGCTGCACCGGTGCAAGTGCCAAGTACGCACGCCGCGTTACACCTCTGAATCTCAATGGCGATTCGCCGAACAAAGAAAGCTTTGGCACGGCGGTCACCAGATTTATCTACTAAAAGTTTTCCCAATTTATCCGAGAATGTTTTGGTTTTGTATTATTTATATAAATATTCAATAACTTTGAATTCATAAATTACTATCAAACAATTAAAAAAAGAAAATTAATTTTATTGATTTTAATCTAAGACTTCAACTGTTAATTTATTTTAATGATTTCTAATTGTGACAATTGGAAAATTTAAATTTATTTTATGTAAGGGAAATTTAGGCTAATTTTAGATACCGATATATCCAATATTCTAAGCAAGTCCCTTGTCGTGATTGGGCTCTGATTGAGTGGAATATTTTGAGTAGATATTTCGAATTATAAATTGTTACGAGTTCAAGTGCAATCTGTCTGTATTGCCCACGAATGATTTTCGAAAAAATACAAATACAAATACACAATACAGACATCTGGTACAAGAGGCACAATGAGCCCGAGGTCACACGTAAGGTTTTCTTTTCATCTTCTATCAAGCAACAACACGTCTTCCAACAAAAATTTGTTAATTGATCTTTGATGAGTTTTTAATATACTCCAGGCGAAGGTTACGCCCCGAGGTCGCCTTAACAATAAAAGATAAGTTTTTATTAGACAAAGCTTTTGCCCGCCGGCTTCGCTCGCGTGAATTTTGTATTTAAAAACAAGAGAGTAATCCCGCTACCTTTTCGGTTTGTATTACAGACACATCTTAGCGTAACCGGAACTGAATTTTATTTAACCTATCCTGTGTCTCGTATATGCAAATGTGCTTGTACAAGTTTCACCGAAATCGGATGATCGGTTTAAGAGTTATGGATGAACTTACATACATCCATACAGAAAGGATTTCTAAAAATCGTCAATTCAGTTTTAGTATCTATCATACATAGAGTCTACAAACTCAGTACCTCATAGAACAAAGTACGAGTAACTTACTCCATGACCATCTCTTACAGATTTATTATTAGCAGTATTGATGACATGTTGTTATGGCTACATCGCTTACTAAATAATTTATGAACACTTGACTAGGTACGTAAATTTTATTAACCCCTTGACTTTAAATCCCTACCTATCTTAATATTTATATACAGTAGGCCCCTCTTCCCTTCTTACCTTACTAGATGGTAGCACTACCACTTCACTAAATGAAAGGACAACAAATGCGCTAAGGCAGGGGTGACCAAATGGCGGACCGCGGTCCGGATCCGGACCGCCGACCCATTTTTTGTGGACCCAGAAGAATTTAAGAATATCAATATAAACATTTCTGGAAATGTTTGGATCGAAATATACATACATATTTGTGAAACCGGGTTTTCCAAGATGAACTTCATTAAAAATAAATTCCGATCTCGTCTTACCAATGCTCTAAACTCTAGGATTTAATGGCAATAGCTTGCACTAACTTAACTCCAGACTACAGATTGTTCAGAGTAAAAAATGAAATTTTTCGCATATTAGGTACTTACTTTGTTATTTTTTAATTAGATGTAGCCTTAATAAAAAATTTCTGAATTGTTCAGAATAAAAAATTCATTTTTTCTCATAATATTAGGTATGTATACTTTGTAATTTTTTTGTTAGAAGTATCCCTAATAAAAAATATTTTCGTATTTCTTTTCGTTTTATATACTTATTAATTGAAATTTTAAATCTTAGTAGCTAGTCATCATCTACCAAACGGATCGCGACAGATACATATTTTTTTAAACGGACCCCGAATGAAACTAATTGGTGATCCCTGCGCTAAGGAATCGATAAGTACATATTCACGGCACTGAATAATAGATGGCGCGACAGGTATTAATATTTTGCATTAAAGACAAAATATAGACGAATACCTATGGTTTTTTGACAGGTATGGCATAGCGGATGTATACTATCCATTCCCTTGCCCCTTACTAGGTGGTAGGCTCAAATTGTAGCCGACTGGGTTGGTCCACCGTACTGGATGTAAGATGGCCGCATAGCAGCCTCGGTTGCGTTCTCCTCTAGTCCAGTATAGCCAGCAATACAGTGAAGTCTCCGGTATGGCACCTACCTTCTCGGAGGTGATATTGGCTGGTAGGAGAATGCGCTCTGATGTCCCCTCTGATACAGCCACCCATACCGGATTACATAAAAAAAAACGGAACCCTCCATGCGCGAGTAAAACTCGAACTTGACCAATTTTTGTCTCCAGCAGCGTAGACTGCCGCGCCGTTATTGTCCAGTGCGCAACAGCCATTCAGTGCGGTGGCATGTAACGATCCGGACAAACGTGAAAGAAATAGTGTTTCTTACATCATGGTAAGGTGCAAATGGTCTTAAAAGTACAATATTTAACCTTTGGTTACTGCTTCAAACATATTATGAAGATGACACAGCTCCTCGGAGTTACGTAAACGTAATGTCAAGATGGTTTGCTTCCGTGTGAAGAAGTCTAATTACACGATGACATCTGAACGTGAGAAGTTAGAAAGAGGCAGGGTAAGCGAATGGATAAGAAACTGTTTGGCGCTGAATATTACTGGCAGTATTACTGATGAGCCATAATGTTAGAAAAATTACCGGCGATATTACTGATGAATCATAGAACTAGGAATTTTACTGGCAGTATTACTGATGGATGAACCATAGGACTGGGAATAGTATATGCAGTATTAATGATTAACCATAGAACTAGGAATATTAATCAAATCAAATCAAAATATACTTTATTGTACACCATAATAAGGAACACAACAGGCGAGTTTAATGCAAAGTAGCATTCTTTACAAACTAACCTTTGGGATGTGGAGAAGCTAATAGGGTGGGCAATGCAGTGCAAAAGAGAAGCGTGAAAAATAAAACTATTAAATAAATGGATACAAACATATAGTTACATAGATACATACATAAAATAAATACTATAAGGTACGTCCATATTATATTTATGCATAAACTAAATATATGTACACATATATTTTATAATATAAAACCAACCGAATAGAAGTTACAAGAACATCATCATCATCAGCCTGTATCGGTCCACTGCTGGACATAGGCCTCTCCCAAGGCACCCACCACACGCGGTCTTCCGCTCTTCTCATCCATCCACTCCCGGCTACCTTTACCTTTAAGAACGTAATTAAGTGAAATTTATGTTACTCGTCGCCATCAGAATAAGATAGAAACAGTTTGCGAATATTACTGGCAGTATTACTGATGAACCATAGGAGTGCTAATAGTATTCGCTGTATTGCTGATTAACCATAGAACTAGGAATATTACTGGCAGTATTACTGATGAAACATGGAACTAGCAATATTACTGGCAGTATTACTGATGGATGAACTATAGAAGTAGGAATATCCAGAGGAGCGAACTTAAATTTCTGGATGTTGGTACGTCTGTGAATTCAGTACAGCATACTGACATTAATACATTAAATATTAATGATGAGACTTCTTCGTAGGTCTAATCGAACAGGATTCTAGATCGTTAGCTGTGACCGTTTTGCAGGAGCTGGCCGCGGTTCGGATTCAACGTAAAACTGCATATCATTCCCTCACCGTAACAGGCGATAGAGTTTAAACGTTAACCGCTTCGGATTGATATCACCAAAGATTTTGGAAGCAGAGAAGATGTTCATGAAGGCCCCCCCTCGACATTAACGACATTAATAAAGAATAAATACATACATAATACATACATATCTGAACGATTTCATAAGAGGATTTTCGGTAGCCAGGGTGCCTATGAAACCCCGCCTCCGGTGTGCCGAGAATTGTTTAAATGTAGCCAACTCACCGCTCGTGCTCTGGTTGTCGTGCTGCCTCGGATACTCCTGATCGGGAGACGGCGCCAGGTCGCTTCCGATCCCCGAGCTGCCCCCTGACGACTCCAGCTTCCTCCTGGCGTTGACGCCGACGATGCTTTGATTCAGACACCGCCTCGTGTCGATTCCAGATAGATTTCCCTTCTGTCTATGCACCGTGTCGTAATCCCTCGGCGGCAGGAGTATCGGGCTCTTCCCTGTCGACAATTTCTGCTTCAGCTCAGCAGCTAAGCTGTCGTACAGGTTGGCGACGCATCTCTCTTCGCTGCTGCCCGATTCTGACTCGCGAGTGCTGACTTCGCTGCCGAGCGAGGAGTCCGGAATCTTCTTGGAGGGAAGAGCGCCTTTGATTTGCAGCTTTCGCTCGATGTCGGCGAATTTCTTCTGATTCTCCGGCTTGTCGATCAGCGCTTGCAGATGCGCACAGAGCATCTCGGCGGTCCGGTCCGAGTCACATCTGGGGAAAATTATACAGATTAAATTAAAAATTGGATTGCATACAAATCAAACCCATTAGGAAACAGGTTTTTTTATGGATACACACCGTGTGAACTAGGTGTCTTGTCCGAATACTTTGCTAAACTTTGGTGGTCGTCGTTCACCTGTAATTTACCAGAGTCCTTGCAGCACAACACCGATTACTCTGCTTATCTCGATTGTCGGGATACAGCGCGTGGTATGTATGTATTAGATGAAGGAAGGGAGATGCATTTTCGCATGGCGTTCGTCACAATTCCATCATTTCACACGAGAGCTAAATACCACAGTTCACGAGCCCAAGGTCGGAAGTCAGATCATGTCAGGGCGCGCGACATTTTGACGGCGCAGTGCCAAGCCGAGCCAGCTGCCTTGTGCAACCGCTGAACCAAATACTTGGCACGCTGATCCAATAGGCCAGCGCTTTCCAAAGTGTGCGTCGCGACCCCGCAGTGGGTCGTGTGTGAATGGTGCGGAGAGTTGACGTTTATTGCAGAAGATGACAATATCTTTGCTTATTCTAAGTATGTGTGTATATTTTTTTTTTATTGAAAGCGCGACATATGGCGCCGAACCACCCATAAGGTGTCTAACGACGCCCATAGACATTCGGTGTATGCGGGGGTTACGAATGCCATGCCGGCCTGACAGGTGCCCATTCACGCCCCTCTTGAAGGACCAGAGACTGTACTTGGGGGGAAATATATGTGCTTCCCTTCATTTCATGTCGGCTACACTGAACTGGACGGAAAACACGAACTATTTACATAGCCGTTTCGACCGACGTTTCGTTCAGTGCGGTGGTACCAACCCGGCCGGGATAATCCTTACCACCTAGTAAGGTAAGAAGGGAAGGGACCTACAGTTTAACGCGGAGGATTTTCCATAAAAAAAAATAATAATAATACAAGCATATATGAAATAAAATTAAAATTAATACCTATTAAATAAAAAAATCATCCATCTCCGCCGACTCCCCCACAGTACTCAAAACACTAGCCGCGTTGCCCCTTTGAATTTCCAGCCCTATTCGCTGGAGAAAAAAAGATTTGGCGGTCGCCCGACTTTTCTATTAATTATTATTATCTTTTTTATATATAAATTAATACCCGGGGGTGTTTCAATCATTGAGAAGGATGTGTCCGGGTGCGCCTGCGTTGGAGTTAAAAGATAGGTATATTGATAGAAAATACTATATTGCTACAAAAACATTTTACATAAACAAGCAAAATGTATCAATTACATGAGGTGCAAAGGCGGTCTAGTCCCTTACATAGATTTCCTTCATCATCATCATCATCATCATCAGCCTGTATCGGTCCACAGGTGGATGACCTAAAAAGGATTTCCTTCAGTCAACCTTAAAAACAGAAAACGTCGCGTCAGCCGGCGAATTTTTTTTTAGAGTGATCTTGGTGTCGCCGTTTAAAAAAGTTTGAAAAGCACTGCGCTAAACCATTGTGCGCAGTGACTTTCCAGTTATTTCGCTACGTCGATCTTGGCTTTATGATTTGTAATCAGTTTTGTCGCATTGAATTTGAGAAATTGAGATCATTGTTATCATCTTGTACAAAACGATAGGCTTCTCTTACCTATGTAGGTACCTTACTAGGTGGTAGGGTTAAGCTTGCCCGGGTTGGTACAACCGCACAGAACAAAGGTCGAGCGAAAGGGTTATTTATTTATTTATTTATTTATTAGAAAACAGACAGCCTAATGAAAAACAGATATTAAACATAAGTTGTATATACATTGAAGTCTGGCCACTTTTTGTTTCCCTGATTAGACTATGGGTCATGCATGAGGGTTATGAAAAATTGTACGTGTTTTCCATCCATTTTAGTTTAGCTGACGCGACTGAAGGGAAGCACTGTTAAGGCCCTTAATTTTCGACAGTATCACGTTGAAACGGACTGACTTCATGGGTGCGTAGCATCATGTCAATTTTCAAGGGTCCAATGTCGGAACGGAATCGCGCACCGAGGGTTCCGTACCACCACGTAATAATTCTTATTTTTATTTATTTTATTTTAATGAAATCAACAGCATTACATTAAATATAATTAACATTATTTATACAAAAAACAAAGCAAATTATAACTTTTATAATGTATAAATTTTATAACTTGTTGGTTTACCTTACAGTTTGAACTATAACCACATCAAGTTTGACGCATGCATATATCACCATTTTTACGATAGACCAAAAACAAGCAAAAACTTAAAAATAAAAAAAACACGTTTCTTGTAAAAAAAAATATCTATTTACTTTTTTATTATTATTATTTGTAAAACATATTATGTGAACATTTCGACCGGCTACCTATTACAGTTCAAACTATACAGCTCTAGGACGCACGGACAGACAGACAGACAGACGGTGTGGGCTAGTAATAGGCTTACGTATGAATACGGAAAGCTAAAAAAGTTTGTCCAACTAAAAAAAAAAATTTAGGGTTCCGTATCAGGTACGGGACCCTATTACTAAGCCTACGCCGTCTGTCTGTCTGTCTGTCTGTCTGTCTGTCTGTCTGTCTGTCCGTCCGTCCGTCTTTCCGAGGGCTGTATCTCTTGAACCGTAATAGTTAGCCCGTTGAAATTTTCACAAAAAATGTGTTATTATGGCCGATATAACAACAAATAATAAAAAGAAGAAAAAGTAAAAAATTCACGGGGGTTCCCATAGAAGAAACCAAAAAGTGTATGCGCGCGCGCCATCTACCGAATTGATTATGAAGCATGACATTAACTAATATGAAGCATGGCGTGAGTAGCGCTGGCCGTGACATGGCGATACGGGACCCTCGGTGCGCGAGTTCGACTCGCACTTGGCCGATTTTTAAACATGCCAAAGATTTTTGGTGACCCCGATTACATCACACGTTGGCTAACACGAAACGACACGACTTAAAAGCATCTTGACATTTTGTCAATCATACAACTCGGCGCGCGATGACGCCCCCTGCGCAAGAGTGGAACGAATGAACTGTCAAAATATTGATCTGCGCGAGGCTGTTCGAGGTGAGAACATTTTAAACGTAGTTATGCAGAAATGACCCACCGACATTTTGACGTAAATTATTGTTTTACTAGCTATTGCTCGCTCGGCTTCGCTCGCGTGAAATTCGTATTTAAAAAATAAGAAAATAAAAAAGTAAGTAAGAAAGAAGGCCGAGCTGCGTTCTTGCGTTACCTTTATTTCGGCCCGCTTCCTTACTTCTTAGCGTAACCGGAACTGAATTTCATTTAGCCTATCCTGTGTCGCATATACTTGAATCTGCTTGTACTAAGTTTCAAAGAATTCTGATGATCGGTTTAAGAGTTATTGAGGGACATACATACATGTACAGCAAATATTTCTAAAAATCATAAATCATCAATTTAGTTTTAGTATATTATCTATCATGCATAGAGTCTACAATCGCAATATCTCATAAAACAAATTAACTTACTCCATGACCATCCCTTACTGATTTATTATTATTGATAAATTGTTCATTGTTTATTTTATTCAGTTTTAGATAGCTATAGTGTGGAATTGTCTGACGGCGAGTGTGTCTCCCGAATTCCTGATACTTTCAACCTCAAATCCAAAGGGAAGTCTCCGGTATGACACCTACCTTATCGGAGGTTATATTGACTGGTCAGAGCATGTGCTTTGGCCCCTCTGACTCGGTCACCCATACCGGATTGTATTGTATTGTATTGTTGTATTGTTTATTGATCATTCATATGGCAGTTAGACTGCGCTCGAACTTGTCACAATTTGTTATATCCGGTTCGATTACACCCACGAAGAAGAACCGACAAGAAACCTCGCAGGATAATTTTTTTTATACATTTTTACAAGTATTTAGTGACTATTAGCCACATAATAACACCGCCCATAGTCTACCAAGAACACAGATTGAGAGCAAGATTAACAGTACCGTGTGGGGCTGGTACTTTAAAAGAATAGCCCCACTGCATCTCTCCCTTATAAGTCATCATCTCTCATCCCTTATCATCATCATCTCTCCTTAATAAGTCATTGTAGTCAGAACTCTCAGCAAAATAGTTTTTTTTTTTTTATTTTTTTTTTTTTTATGGAAACTGACACGGTTGGCTACATCACCTACAACATCCGCGATGTCAGCCCATAACACCGGGTGAACTTGGTGCCACGTCAGTACTTCCCTTCGGTCGTGCCAGCTACACTGAACTGGACGGAAAACACAAACTATTTACATAGCCGTTCCGACCGACCTTTCATTCAGTGCGGTGGTATTAACCCGGGCGGGTTAAACCCTACCACCTAGTAATATAAGAAGGGAGTCATATCCCTTAATCGCCTTTTACGACATACACGGGAAGAGATGCACTGGGGCTATTCTTTTAAAGTACCGGCCCCACACGGTACATGTTACATGCAAGTGGATTAATAACAATATTCAACGAAGCATCGATGTTAAAGAATGTTAACTCGGTGTGTCTACACCACAGAGCATCAAATACCTACCGCCCGCGCTCCCTACTAGAGGCGCCCTAAGCGATGATATTTGAAACCCAATAACCGTACGCTGAGCTGCTAGCGCTTCGTATGTGTGTGTGTGTGCTAGTATCGACACTACACACAAACAGGAGCAAGTTAGGCACACGCACAAAACAAATGCACACGCACAACACACATATGTAAGTCATAGGCCACGCCCACAGGCTTCAACGCCGTTGTAGAGAAATTGCGCTCACGGCGCCTCTAGTAGGGGCGGGCGCGCGCATTTCATGCTCTGTGGTCTACACAATTTAGCCGTCGCAAAGTCAAGCTGAGCCTTGACATATCGCGTTGAATGTCAAGCATTCTTCAGTGCATGCAGCGCGCAACGAATTCCGCTTGTCTACATAAAATTTGTATTAAAAACTAGCTTTTGCCCGCGGCTCCGCTCGCGTGAAATTCGTACTTATTTAAAAAATAGAAAGTAAGTAAGCCCGCTACAGTACCTTTATTTCGGCGCGCGGAACAATTCGGTTTGTATGAGAGCTCCATCTTAGCGTAACCGGAACTGAATTTTATTTAGCTTATTGTATGTCCCGTATAATCAAATGTGATTTTACTCAGTTTCATCTAATTCGGATGATCGGTTTAAGAGTTATGGAGGAACATACATACATACCTACATACAAACAGAAAAGATTTCTAAAAATCATCAATTTAGTTTTAGTATCATACATATTATAGTCTACAAACGCAGTATCTCATAAAACAAAGTAACTTACTGCATCATCCCTTACAGATTTATTATTAGTTTGATAAATATCTATCATTGGAAATATTATTGTTCCGTCCATTTGCGATTCTAGAATTTCTAAATGGCTCGTGGCCAATAAGGCCATCACTAGTAAGCGGAAGGTCATGGGTTCGTGCACCATTTGCATGATATTTTCGAATTTGATATTTTCTTGAACACAAGTTTCGAAAGGTGGTTCGGATTCCATGTAAAATTATATTTTTGACGTGATAACATCACGTCTTATAAATTGATGAACACCGGCTGCACGCACGAAAAAGTGTCACGTTCCATCTGAGTCTGTGCGTGCAAGCGAGAGCGCGTAACAAGCGATAGAGAGGCACAATCGGCCCAAGCGGCAGTGTTGCCAAACGTACGGTAATTGCCGTATAGTACGGTAAATCGAGGCTATAAATCGACAAATGTACGGCGTACGGCAGCGACGATATCACGTAAAACTATCGTCCGTAAACCGACTTTACAGACAAACAATTTTTTTTATGTAATCCGGTATGGCTGGGTGAGTCGGAGGGGCCAAAGCCCATGCTCCGACCAGCCAATATCACCTCCAAGAAGGTAGGTGTCATACCGGAGACTTCCCTAAATTGCTGGCTATACTGGACTAGAGGAGAACACAACCGAGGCTGCTATGCGGCCATCTTACATCCATTGCGGTGGCAACAAACAACCCAGTCGGCTACAATTTGAGCCTACCACCTAGTAAGGGGCAAGGGAAACTATTATATAGGTCCCTGCCTGTTCTAGGTAGGGTTTAATACCATCCGGATTGATACCGCCGCACTAAATTAAGGTTGATCGAAATGGCTATCTAGGTAGACTGTGTTTCCTACTAACACGGCTACTCAACCAAAAGCTCACTCGATTTGAACCAATCAGAAAGCGTTATATGTAACGCACTCGACACAGCTATTGGTTTAAATTTGTTAGTGTTTGAATGAATTAGCGTGTCGAGTTGTTCCTGGTAGACCCGCAGTTCATTGCAGCTCATATGACCAAAGGGTTGACTTGGCACCTAGTCATATTGACGTCGTTAAAGTAGTCAACTATTTCAGTCTAATATTAGATATAAAAAAATGCACGTACAAAACTCGGAAATATCATTAAGAAAATTTAATCCTAGACATACCGAAGCTATAGTAACAGCTTCACTTCGCTGTGACTAGCGACACGGTGACAGCCAGCTGACCAGTTCCGGCAACCTGCTATGGATCTTAGTGCTGATTGTACCAACACGGACATTAACAAGTGAGTAAGTAACCAGTAAATCCACTTGTGATCATCCTTAAGACACTTGCGATAAAAGTCAGTTTCGCCAAAAGTTGGAGGCCGGTGGAGGCTGGCCGTGGTTCGGATTCCACGTTAAACTGTAGGTCCCTTCCCTTCTTACCTTACTAGGTGGTAGGGTTTATCCCAGCCGGGTTGGTACCACCGCACTGAACGAAACGTCGGTCGAAACGGCTATGTAAATTGTTTGAGTATGATTTTACATATTTACAGCAATGACGTATCATGTATTCTACATAAAATCTCTTTGATTTACAGAGCAGAAACACAGCAATCAAAGATGGATATCTGTTACATACTAGTTTATTGACATTGACATAAATATATATTTTATTTCTAAATGCCATACCTGACATCTCCTTTTCTAATAATTTTCAAAACAGTACAAAGTATCCAATTCCTTTTTTCTATAATGATGAACTAAAATAAGAATAATTTTATTAATAATGTGCACATACATTATTGAGACCTAC
This sequence comes from Nematopogon swammerdamellus, assembly GCA_946902875.1. Lineage (NCBI taxonomy): Eukaryota > Metazoa > Arthropoda > Insecta > Lepidoptera > Adelidae > Nematopogon > Nematopogon swammerdamellus. The sequence goes on along the minus strand of OX336356.1, from coordinate 4,371,048 downwards.
TCATACATATACTTATTTTATTTATTTCTAAAATACAACATAACACATCTTGATGTTTTTAATAAATAATAAATAAATTGATGAAATTAAATCTGCATTCTGTCCATATGCATAGCCCAGATGTTGTTTTGTAGTCAGTCATAGCGCCATCTATCCGGAGCTCTCACTATCCTGCCACGTTGGGTAACATACAGCTCATTATTATTATTATTTATATTATCATGAAGTACGGGAGCAGGACCTGGTGCGGGAGCCACCGCTAGAGGACGCGCATCTAAACAGTGGTACTCATCAAGGTGAGCGTACGTGTTCTGGGGGTCATAGCGGTGCGGTGAGTCTGCTATAATATGTCGACGATTGCGTACAATCGTGTTACCTGCTTGTAGGCGGATTGCATATGAACGTTCTCTGAGCCTATTTGAAATTACCCCAGGTACCCATTTGTTATCTATTCTCACTTTCACCTTTTGTTTCCGTTCTAATGGTTTTAAGTCTCTAGCTGACCTATCATAATATATTTTTTGATTTGCTTGGCGTTGTTTCAGCAAAAAACGGGTATTTTTCTGAAGTCTCGGATTCAATAATTTTTTGCTAGTAGGCAAAATACTGCGCAACTTTCTAGAATACAGTATTTCTGCAGGTGATCCTAACTCACTACTGAGTGGTGTATTCAGATACTCAAGCAAACCTAGCCTAAAGTCATTGTTATTAAAATCTGTTTTCTTAAGCATATTTTTAACTATTTGTACATTCCTCTCCACTTGACCATTAGACTGTGGATACCTTGGTGACGAGTTCATGTAAGTAAATCTCCACTCTCGAGCAAATTCTTTGAAAAGTTCAGCAGAATATTGTCCTCCACAATCGGACATCACAACGTCTGGTATACCCTGCCTACTGAATATTGTTTTTAGGTGTTTTATTATATTTTCTGCCGTAATTGAAGTCAATTTTATTACCTCTACGAACTTGCTGTAGTAATCAACAACCAAAAGGTAATTCCTTCCTTGGTACTGAAATAAATCTGTTCCTATCTTAGACCACGGACGTTCCGGTACCTCGTGTTGGTGTAAGGTTTCTTTAGTATTTTGCCGTCTGAAAGTCAGACATGCTTGACAATTGGATATCATATCATTAAGTTGTGTATTCAAATTTGGCCAGTACATCAGTTCCCTAGATCTTAATTTACATTTCTCTAGGCCCAAGTGGCCTACGTGAAGGTTTTTTAACATATCTTTTCTTAATTCTTTTGGTATTACAATCTTGTCCCCTTTCCAAATTAAACCATGTGCCACCGTCAACTCATCCCTAACATTCCAGTATGGCTTTACACTTTCATCTACAACCTGTTTTTGGTCCGGCCAACCCCTTTTTATATACCTTTTAAGAGTCTGCATCTCCTGGTCTCTGTCTGTGCTTACCTGTATTTGCTGAAAATGCGTGTCCGTGAGAGGATTAGCCACAGTGACGGCGCGCACCTGCGCCTGCACCTCACGCTCCTCGCTGCTCTCCACCGTACCATCCTCGCTCTCTCCAGGCTCGTACGCTCTTGATAGTGCATCCGCTACATACAAATATTTACCGGGCTTGTATACTAGCTCAAATGTATAGGGCTGTAGTCGCAGCAACATTCTCTGCAAACGTGCCGGTGCGTGCGCTATCGGCTTCTTTATTATTGTTATTAATGGTTTATGATCTGTTTCTACAGTGACCTCAGTACGCCCATAAATAAAAGTGTAAAATTTCTCACATGCAAATACACAAGCTAGAAGTTCTTTCTCAATCTGTGCATAATTTTTCTCAGCTTTTGTCAGCGACCTGGATGCATAACACACTGGAAGATCGTTCTGTAAAAGACAAGCGCCTAGTCCACTTTTACTTGCATCTACAGATATTCTCACTGGCTTCTCTAAACTATAATATTGTAGTACTGGTTTATTAGATAGGCAATTCTTTAAAATCTCAAAACATTTTTGATGACTCTCATTCCAGTGCCACTCTATATTTTTTTTCAGAAGTTCCCTAAGTGGTTGAGTTTTCTCTGATAAGTCCTCGATAAAACTGCCCACATACGTTATTAAGCCTAAAAATCGTTCTACATCTTTTACATCCTTGGGACATGGCATATTTTTTATTGCAGAAGTATGAGACTCATCGGGATATATTCCATTTTTTGTTATTTTATGACCTAAGTATTTCAATTCGCTCAAGCCAAATTTACATTTCATAAGATTAAGTTTCAAATTAATATGTCTGCAACGTTCTAGAACCTTTTTTAGCCGTTTGTCATGCTCCTCTTTTGTTTTTCCGAATACTAATATATCATCTATGAACAAGCATACCCCATTTAAGTCATCTAGATGCTCATACATTACACGATGAAAAACCTCTGAGGCTGAACAAATTCCATACGGCAATCGTAAAAATTTGTACCTACCGAAGGCCGTATTGAACGTACACAAATCTGTGCATTCAGAATGTAGTTTTATTTGCCAGAAACCCGATGACGCATCTAGAGTGCTAAAGTGTGTTGCGTTTGACAAATTTGACACTATCTCATCTAACGTTGGGAGCTTAAAATGTTCTCTCTTTATTGCTTTGTTTAAATCTCGCGGATCCAAACATATACGCAAGTCCCCGTTGGCTTTTTTAACAACTGTCATACTATTCACCCAGTCAGTTGGTCCCTCAACCTTAGCTATGATCCCTTGCTGTTCCATTTCTTTTAATTTCTTTTTTACACTTTCCTTTAGAGCTATAGGCAGCTTGCGCGGCGCGTGAATGACCGGCTTAATTTCTCTATTCACTATTATTTTGTGCTCAGCAGTTAATCATCCTATTCCTTGAAACACATCAGCATACTCATTGACAATATCTTGTCTCATCTCCGCACCGCTGTCCACAGACATGACCCTCTGAACCACGTTGAGCTCTTCGCAAGCCCCAATGCCTAAAATCGGTGGTGAAAGAACATTTGCTACTATAAATTCAAGTATATACTGTTGCTGTTTGTGACAAAATTTTAAAAAACACTTTCCAACTACCGGTATGCTTGAACCTGAATAACCATTTAGTTTAGTTTTTGTTTTTAATAAATTTGACTGTTCTACCTTGATGCTCTCAAGATATCTCAATGGCAAAACATTAACAGTGGCTCCCGTATCAAGCTTAAATGATATCTTAACATCGTTTATCCACAAGGGAAGAGACCAGCTTTGATTACTATCTGTCAATCCATATATTACCTCATTTTCGCAGCAATCAACCTCCTTGATCTCGTACGCCATACACATTCGCGCGTAATGATTCAAACCTGAACAGTGCCTACACCTCTTGCCGTACGCAGGGCACTGAAACCTTTTATGCAATGACCCACACTTATTGCATTGATTGCGCGACGTGTTGCTCGTCGTCTGTGCCAGAGGACGTGTCGCAGCGCCGAGGAATGGGGTTGATTCCACGCGTTCGCACCCGCTTGATAAGCCATTGTTGACATTGCCGCTGACAGCTCGCTCATTTGTCGGATGTGGCCGGCCTCTGCCATTGCCGCGCGCATGCGCGCACACTCCTCGCGCACGCATTGTCTGCGCACCTCGTCTCGGTCGCGTCATCCAATTCACGTCGCCACTGCCGTTGTGTTCTCCATCTTGCTCATGCCCATAACACGATTCCGTATTTCCTTCTGTGCGAACTGCGAACGCACTATGATCTTCTATTTTTCTAATGTCGCTTGCATGCACTCTCGCTATTTCCGCCGCTCTGCAAATGTCCAATGCTTTTTGTAGGTTTAGATCCGATTCCCTCAGTAATCTTTCCCGAATCGCCGATTCTCTTACGCCGCAAACAAGAATATCCTTCACAAGATCGTCCTTAAGATGACTGAATTCACAACTGCCAGCCATTTTTCCGAGCTCTTGGACGTATTGCTCAATAGATTCGTTTTCTTTTTGAACGCGTGTGAAAAACTTATGCCTTTCTACAGTCAGATTTTTCTTGGGATCAAAGAAAATATCAAAGCGAACTAAGATATCTTCAACTGTTACGAGCGCCTGATCAAATTGTTCGTAAACTTCCCGACATTGCTCACCAATAAGATGCAACAATATATTCTTCTGCACTACCACATCTTTCTTGTCGAGTTCACAAGCCTTAAAATAAACTGTGAACGATTTACGCCACCTTTTCCAGTCTTTGCTAAGATTACCAGAAGTCACGTTCATCAAGGCATCATTGAAAGCAAACGACGGCGGGGGAGGTAAAACGGCCTCCATTGTGAGACTGGTTCAAATGCACTTCAATTCAAGGTTCAGGCACCGGCTGCGCCATGTTTGAGTATGATTTTACATATTTACAGAGCAGAAACACAGCAATCAAAGATGGATATCTGTTACATACTAGTTTATTGACATTGACATAAATATATATTTTATTTCTAAATGCCATACCTGACATAAATAGTTCGTGTTTTCCGTCCATTTCAGTGTAGCCGACATGAAATGAAGGGAAGCACATATATTTCCCCCCAAGTACAGTCTCTGGTCCTTCAAGAGGGGCGTGAATGGGCACCTGTCAGGCCGGCATGGCATTCGCAACCCCCGCATACGGCCGAATGTCCATGGGCGTCGTTAGACACCTTATGGGTGGCTCGGCGCCATAAGTCGCGCTGTCAATAAAAAAAAAGCACTGACATGGCACCTAATTCACCCGGTGTTATGGGCTGACATCACGGATGTTGTAGGTGATGTAGCCATAAGTGTCAGATTCCATAAAAAAAAAAGTGAAATACTCCCATTAGAATCTGCGAATATTATTTTGTGCTGACAAACCTCTAACCGAAAGATTGTTTAGCGTTAGTTACACGATTTTGTGACAATTTATTGCGTCATACATAGTTAGCACTTAGCAGTTTGCCGGCGTAACCAGGATCTTGGCACATTCTAGCTAGATAGTAAACTTTAGGCATAAAGGATGTAATCGATTATTATAAAAAAAATATTATATTATAAAACTTGGTGTAGCCGAACTGTCTGTCCATTCGAATTCTGCCGAACGCCCGACTACAGATTAATTTACTTTAACGTTTTTCGCAGTCTTATTCGGTTTTATGAATATAAAAAAAAATCTGATTATTTCTTTAATGCATTGTTTAAAAAAAAAAGAGTAAGTCTTTTTTTTAATAGTATTTTCAAGCTTTATAGCTAGGAAATGATGATCTTGATCGGTCCGATCGGTTGAGTCGTTCAATCCTTTCAGTTCAGAACGTTCTGTCCGTCCAGTTCAGAACGTTCTGTCTGTCAAGTTCAGAACGTTCTGTCCATCCAGTTAAGACCGTTCAGTCCGTTCAGTTCAGAACGTTCTGTCCGTCCAGTTAAGACCGTTTAGTCCGTCCAGTTCAGAACGTTCTGTCCGTCCAGTTCAGACCGTTCTGTCCGTCCAGTTCAGACCGTTCTGTCCGTCCAGTTAAGACCGTTCAGTCCGTCCAGGTCAGAACGTTCTGTCCGTCCAGTTCAGAACGTTCTGTCCATCCAGTTCAGACCCTTCTGTTCGTCTAGTTCAGACCGTTCTATCCGTCCAGATCAGTAAGTTCCCGTCCATTTTTTTTAACAAATAGGCCGATTTTCGCGATTTTATTCCATCGATTAAAGTCAACACTATTCCAACAAAAATAAATGTGGTGCTGATATAGGTACCTGAAATTTCATATCCATATATCGTACCTTGTTCGAATTAATACTTTCTGAGAAATAAATACATCATGTCATCTAGCGTCATGCGCAGGCGCAGCCTTAACGCGTATCGAGTCGCGTGCGCAGCTAGTAATCAATAAGAACCGCTTTAAAGTTATTATTCCATGAACGTTTTCTTAACGCAGGCAGAACAGGAAGCGGTTACTGCGTCGAAGCCTTCTAAGGCTGTAGGTGGATCGTGAAAAACGACGTGCTCATCGTCCAGCCTTTTTTAGGGTTCCGTACCTTAAAAGGAAAAAACGTGACTTTTTTTACAAACAACATTAAACTTTCAATTTGGCACAATGATCTTGATGATGCGCTATACATCAACAATACCTACACAAACATTTATTTTAGATGTATGTGGGGGTATAATATACAGGTTGTCTCCGGACAGGTGTAGTTATTTTAAGGAGGCTATTCTACGCCTTGTAACAAAAGCACTGGTGAAAGAATTTTTTAAATATGTGCCTCATACAAATTTTAGGATTTCCTAACAAACTAAATGCATACTACAATGTGTGGGCGCCTTTAGACTGTGAAACGCAAGGCGGAATGGCGCGGGTCGGGGCGCGAGCGGTACGCCGGCGGGGCGGGCTATCTGTTTGCGTTCACTTGCGTCGCGTCCCGTCCGTATCCCCGCTGCTCGCTGCCCCGCGAAGTAACTATTAAGTAATCTGTGCCCGCGCCCCGCGCGCGCCCTATTAGAGCATTACAACATTAGACGACATTAATAACTTTAAAAATTTATATCTCCGTAACAGGCGTACCTAGAACCCTACTTCTCTTACTAATTATGTTTGTTACAAAGCGTAGAATAGCCTCCTTAAAGGAACTACACCAGTCCGGGGACACCCTGTATATAAAAATATGCAAAAAATTATCGCATAACCCCACCTGTTTTCCTAGGTTTATAAAGTTAAAATTTTGATTTTATTAGGTTTAGTAAACATTAAGCCATAGATTACAGGAAAATTACGGAACCCTAATTAAGCGAGCCTGAATCGCTCTTGTGTTGCTATGAACGACCAAGCCAGTATGAAATTGGCGGCAGACGATCGGAGTACTCGTGATCTCAGGGTCCGAGGTTCGAATCTGGCCGACAAGAACCAATTAAAAACCATTTATGCCACTCCGTGCTATGCTACGCTATTCTTCGGTATTTTACGACAATTTCTACATTTACACAAAAAACGATAGGTACTTGTACCTCCATTCTGTTCGCCTCAAGCACAGAAGAGAGATATAGGGATAACGCCCAGAAGCGACAAGAGCCTGTACGTGTGAGTTCAGTTGATCTATAGATACGCACGGAGATGCGTATGTAGCTTGAGCCCGCTTTGAACGATAGGGTTGGTAAACGCAGAGAGTTTTTTTCAACTGAACCACCTGGCAATCCTGACCATAATACGGCAGCAGCGGGCGGTTGAGTTTCTCATCAAGAAATTACGACCTTGATCGAGCGCGGCGCAGGCCCTCAGGGCTGGTAGACCTGTAACGGCAGTATTGAGTGTAGTTCCGAAGTGTGTGCGAAGCTTGGTCCAGCGGATCCTCGGACACCGGACGTGCCGACTATCACTGCCTTCCACGTAAGGACTGAGCTACCGAAGGTGCGGCTGCGGGCGGAGACCACATCATCGTCATCATCAAGGTAGGAGGCACCACACCACCACACACTTTGAGCTTCAGCCATGCTGTGCTATGCTTTGCCATTCTGTGCTATTCTATGCCGATCTGTGCTATGCTATGCCAATCTGTGCTATGCTATGTTCTATGCCAGGCTTCGCCATGCTATGGCAATCTGTGCTATGCTATGCTCTATGCCAGGCTGTGCTATGCTATGCAATCTGTGCTAATCTATGCTCTATGCCAGGCTGTGCTATGCTATGCCAATCTGTGCAATGCTATGCTCTATGCCAGGCTGTGCTATGCTATGCCAATCTGTGCTATGCTATGCTCTTTGCCAGGCTGTGCTATGCTACGCCAATCTGTGCTAAGCTATGCTCTATGCCAGGCTGTGCTATGCTATGCCAATCTGTGCTATGCTATGTTATGCCAGGCTGTGCTATGATATACAATTCTGTGCTATACAATGCCATGCCGTGCTATGGTATGCCATGCTGCTCTATGACGCGGAGACTACATACAAGGTGAGTAACGGTGCCGGCACGCGCCTGGTTCCGCGTCTACGAAACAAGTTATCGACTGACCAAAGCAACCTGCGAACAAGTATGTACCGCCTGGCTGTGACGAATATTTACCGAAACTAATACCAAACTAGTGCCAAAGGGCGACAGGCTCGCCACCTCTCACCTTTGCACGGTACTTCCACCGAGTCATGCAGCAGGTGAGTCTTCGTGCTTTACTTGCTGCTTGATCGATTGAATCTTGTTCGAATACTTTGCGAAACGTGGTGGTCGGTGTTGTGCTGTAATTTACCAGAGTTATTGCAGCACAACACCGATAACTTTGCTACCCCGATTGTCGGGATTCAGCGTGTGTGATGTATGTAATACCAAACCGAACAAATAATTTATGAAATCTGACATGGTTGGCTGCATCATCTACAACATTCATGATGTAAGCGCACAACTCCTTGGTGAACTAGGTGCCATGTCAGCGCTTCCCTTTGGCCGTGCCGGCTAGACTGAACTGTATGTCCCTTCCCTTTCCCCTCACTAGGTGGTAGGGTAATTGGTTTGGTACCACCGTACAGGATATAAGATGGCCGCATAGCAGCCTCGGCTGTGTTCTCCTCTAGTCCAGTGTAGCCAGCAATCCAAAGGGAAGTCTCCGGTACGGTACCAACCTTCTCGGAGGTGATATTGACTGGTCGGAGTACGTGCTCTGGACCCTCTTACTCAGATATAACCATATCGGATTAAGTACCGGAGAGATAAGTCGGATGAAGGGAAGCACTGACATGGCACCTAGTTCACCCGGTGTTATGGGCTGACATCGCGGATGTTGTAGGTGGTGTAGCCAACAGTGTCAAGTTTCCATAAAAAAAAAAATTAAAAAAAAAAAAGTACCGACAAAAAAAAAATGTTTCTTATTAATTTCTTTATTCATTTTTACCTATTTTATCCATTTATTATTAATACCTGGGCGAACGAGCTTCGCTCGGTGTCTGCACCTATCTAGACAAACTTGAAAAAAAAATAACATTATCTAAATACAAAATTTCATCCAAATCTTTAGAGCCGTTTCCGAGAAACCAATTATATATAGATATATATATTATTATTAAGTCCTTCCCTCCCTCGCCTCCTCCCATCCGCCCTTCTCTTCCCTCTGTATCCGGCACTACCATTCGACACTAAATTCCATTCACACTGGTACCTACGTATTAAGTTTATATTTATATTTAAAGTTATATTTATGAACCCTTTCGGCGCCAGGCGCACATATTTGTGTGCGCCTATAGTCATTTTGTGAGGCCAGGCGCACACATATGTGATTTAGAAAAAGTGCTTTCATAAATAGGTGGCGCCAGGCGCACATATTTGTGCGCGCCTATAGTCATTCTGTGAGGCCAGGCGCACACATATGTGATTTAGAAAAGTGCTTTCATATAAACAGTTTTAATTTGTAGTTTATTGTAGTAGTAGTACGGGTGGAAGTTCTGTAAAGCCTTGGCCTGGGCGCATGACTGGGTCCTGGCGGTCCTGGCGCCAAAAGGGTGTTTAGCTCACTTAAATAAATAGGATATTAACATGTAGATATTATGTTGAATAGCGCAGTGAATCTAGGCTTTGAGCTTTCATTAATTCATAATGATATTTTCTTTTTCTCGTTCGCTAGTGTATCCTTATGTGAATTAGATTTTCAGAGATCTTACAGAAATTTTCAGTGCATTTTTTTGAAATCAGTTTTTTAAGTACTCCTTTTCAACGAAAGAATATTAAAGAATAATTTTTGTTTCAAAATGTTGCTAAGATTAGTATCGATGCTGTAAAAAAAAATAATAATGATTTCCGATAAGAAAAACTTGACTTTTAGACTTAAGTCCATAATCAATAACGCACCATGCATTGTATTGTAGTATATGAAAAAAGTAATGTTTCTATCGGAAATACTTAATTTCCTTTTTTACAGCCTAGACACAACATTATGAAACAAAAATCTTCCTCTAATATTCTTCCGTTTAGAAGGAGTACTTAAAAAACAGATAAAAAAAAATGCACTGAAAATTTCTGTAAGATCTCTGAAAATCTAATTCACATAAAGATGCACTAGCGAACGAGAAAATAAAAACTTTATTATAAATTAATGCAAGCTTGACCGCTCTTTCAAGCTTCAAACGCCGGGCTAGAATTCGTCGTAGATAGACCGCACGTGAGCTGTTAAGATAGGCAGGCCGGCCGGCCTCGCGCATGCCGTATCTGCTGCATGCGCTATCCTATACTATCTTCTATTCCTGTATGTAGTCACAATCTGACTAAGCCGACGGATATCTGAATGGGCGTAGTCTCATCATTTTTAGGGTTCCGTATCAGGTACGGGACCCTAAGCTTACGCCGTCTGTCTGTCCGTCCGTCCGTCTGTCCGATGGCTGTATCTCTTGAACCGTAATAGGTAGTCCGTTGAAATTTTCACAAAAAATGTGTTATTATGGCCGATATAACAACAATTAATAAAAATAAGAAAAAGTAAAAAAATCACGGGGGTTCCCATAGAAGAAACCAAAAAGTGTATGCGCGCGCGCCATCTAGCGAATAGATTATGAAGCATTTTAACTAATCATGACATTTTTTTTTAATATTATTACCTATGTGTTTTTTAATAATGTATTAATATTTTGTTTCATATAATAATAACAACATGTGGATGTCGAGCATAAGCGGCGAAAGTCTAGCCAGTCAATTTATGTGTAGCAGTCGCTTTTATAAGCCTCAAACATTTTTAACAGTTTGCATAAAAATCGAACTTTCGCTTTTAATGTTGACTTTGAATGCTTGAAGCTAGTTTTATGTGTTCTGTGGTAATAGTAATGATGGTGTGTTTATAACGCATAGACCGTTCAATAACATACAAGTATACTTAACCTTCATGTAAGACATGTTTTTTCAAGCTTTCTTTTTGTGGTGCGTAAACCTCGGTGCGCGAGTCCGACTCGCACTTGGCCGCTTTTTGTTTTGTCCCTTTCAGCAATGCGATCTATAAGGAAGAACCCGACAAGAAAAAATAGCTAGTAGGGCTTTTTTATTGTTTTTAAATACATATAATATATAACTTAAATAATAAACTTTAATTACGTTAAGTACATACTACGTCTTAACAAAAAAATATAATTCAAAGATTTATCCATAAAAAGTTAATAAAATGCGAAAGAACACAAGGTTCAATGAAGCCATTAGTAAAAGTTAACTTTATACAAATAAAAGATTCATTTGAATCATCCAAGTGAGCAGTTGTTTTTATTTATAGTATGAAAAAAAGTCATTGGATTGTCTAAGAGGAATATTTTCAGCTGACTCTGGAACATATTGTCATTATTTATGGATTTTATTTTTTCAGGAGAATTTTCGTACAATTTTTATACTTGAACTGGCTTTTGCCCGCGGTCTTGCTCGCGTGAAATTCGTATTTAAAAAAAGAATATGCCCGCTACCGTACTTTTATTTCGGCGCGCGGAATAATTCGATTTGTATTAGAGCTATCTTATCATCACTATCTTAGCATATGTTTAATGTTTGTTTATTTCGTCATAAAAAACACACTGTTCGCAATTATATTTGTTTCACAGGGATTAATATGCTATGTCAGTTATTTTTCGTGTTCATACAAGTACATAGTGTAAATGTTGTCAATTTACATGATTGTAATAATAAATTTTAACATTTTTTTTATTTTTTTTATGGAAACTTGACACGGTTGGCTACATCACCTACAACATCCGTGATGTCAGCCCATAACACCGGGTGAACTAGGTGCCATGTCAGTGCTTCCCTTAATTTCGCGCCGGCTACACTGAACTGGACGGAAAACACGAACTATTTACATAGCCGTTTCGACCGACGTTTCGCTCAGTGCGGTGGTACCAACCCGGCCGGGATAAACCCTACCACCTAGTAAGGTAAGAAGGGAAGGGACCTACGTGGTATCCGAACCACGGTCAGCCTCCAACCAGTCGGGCGGTCATCCATCCAATAACTGACCGCACCATTAAGCTGCCGAGGCTGACGATCCCTCGACTTTTACGACATGCGACGGGGAGAGATGCAGTGCGGGACTATTCTTTTTAAGTACCGACCCCACACGGTACAAATAATTCTGGCATCTTAATTAAGATATACGTTTAAATCATAGATACATTTATCCAACAGCATTTGCCTCACTTGGGACTGGAACTTTCTGTCACTACTTTCGTCTTTTATTTGTATCGGAAGTTTCTCATAAAATTTTGGACCGATAATGTTCGGGTCCCTCTCAGCTAAGGTGAGCCGATGTGTCACTCGACTTTAATTTGTCTCCATTCCTTGTCTTGTAGCTGTGGATCACATTAACCGGAACTAAATTTTATTTCAGCCTAGCCTATGTCACGTATAGCTAAATGTGCTTTTACTAAGTTTCATAGAATTCGGATGATCGGTTTAAGAGTTATGGAGAAACATCAAATCAAATCAAATCATAATATATTTATTGCACTTGAAATGTTTTTTGCAAAAGGTACAGCTTAACACCGTAGGCGTTCTCCCCCAGCCAACCTTTGGGTTATTATGAAAAAGTGTGGAGTGGCAGAGAAGAAATAAATGAATGATGGATGATAAAATATAGACATATAATTAAACAGATAATAAAACACAAATACAAATAAATGGAGAAACATACATATATATATATATATAAATATATACAATATATATGATATATAAACATACATACTTATAATTAACATATACAGGGGAGGTAACAATAGACTCTAAAACATTTATCTACATGAACACTAATGAATAACGTTTGTAAGCTTGGATGTAGAAGGTTATCTCCGAAAATACTCATCCGACTTTAAAAAAGTATTTGACCAATATTTAGGATAGACCTTCAAGAGCTAGTTAATAGTTCTGAAGTTCCAAAAAGTGCGTCAGAACACGCTTTTTAAACACAAATACTGACGAGGATAGACGAATATCGAGGGGTAGCGAGTTCCACATGCGTGCTGCATTCACGGTGAACGAGTCAGAGTAGGAAGTGGAGGAGTGAGAAGGGATGGCGAGTGCTCGAGAATCGGTTGATCTCAGAGGAAGTCCATGTGCACAGAGAAATTGGAATCGATCCCGCAAGTACTCAGGGGCCCCAGTGTCATTCAGCGTGTAGAATAGAAGAGAGAGAACGTGAGAATTTCTACGGCGCCGAATGTCGAGCCATTGTAGACGAACGCCATTGTAGTAGAACGAACATACATATATACAGAAAATATTTCTAAAAGTCGTCAATTTAGTTTTAGTATCATACTAATATCTCATAAAACAAAGTCACTGACATCATGACCATCCCTTACAGATTTATTATTAGTATTGATATATATACTGAATAGGCCCACTGCATCTCTCCAAGTGCATGCCGAAAAGGCGACTGCGACTCCTTTTGGCTTCGCGGTAGTCGGATTCAAAGATCAGAGATTCAAATTCAAATCTTTATAGCTATTATCGACATTTTACAAATTTGCTGGAAGATTTCTCTTTCTGCCCAGATGTCTCGAGTTTACGCGCGTTTAGTACAAATATTTCTACAGTATTCCAACAATGAGATGAGCATAAGCTGTTTCGAAAGATCGACAGAGGTCGCGGTTGCTCCACCAAGTTGAATGCGAGGTCTATACCAAGGAGTGAGACACTCAGCAGAGCTATCAAATAAATGTGTAGTGCGCGACGGAATATATAAAATAAAATAAATGATCAAATTGTTCAGAAAAAAAAATTAGACATGAAGTTATTTTTCATATTTTCGAACAGAAAATGGCCAATTACCTATGTGTAGCTGTGAGATATGAGACCGTACCGTGTGGAGCCGGTACTTTAAAAGAATAGCCCCACTGCATCTCTCCCCGTGTACGTCGTAACAGGCGACTAAGGGATATGACTCCGTTCTTATATTACTAAATGGTAGGGTTAACCCGCCCGGGTTGGTACCACCGCACTGAATGAAAGGTCGGTAGAAACGGCTATGTAAATAGTTTATGTTTTCCGTCCAGTTCAGTGTAGCCGGCACGACCGAAGCGAAGCACTGACATGGCACCTAGTTTACCCGGTGTTATGGGCCGACATAACGGATGTTGCAGGTGATGTAGCCAACCGTGTCAGTTTCCATAAAAAAAAAAACTTTTTATATGAGACTGTAATTTTTATTTACCGTCCCTGTAATTAGAAATACATTATTTCTTTTATAAACAAAGTTGCCAACCCTAATTCCAGCCCTTCTAATAATCGGTATGATGCAAACGCGATTCCGCCGGCAAATTCCACCAGTCCGAGTGAGTAGTACCAGTTGGTACATCTGTCGTGACATTTCACGAACCAGCCCGCCCAGATGCTCTGCGGCATCTGCTGGGCGCGTGGTGAACACACTTGAACGCTAATATCTACTATTAACTATAGTCAGCCTATTGTCAGCCTCGGCGGCTCACTGGTGCGATCGGTCGACTGTCGTTCTTGATAATAAGCATATCTGGGCGCTGTCTGGATGGATGACCGTTCGACCGCGCGGTTCAGAATCCACGTAAAACTCGGGTCCCTTCCCTTCTTACCAAAAATATTTTACGTGCATACCTACACCTGCTGCTTCACCGTTCGGAACCGGTGTAAAACTGTAGCTCCCTTCCCTTGCCCCTTACTAGGTGGTAGGCTCAAATTGTAGCCAACTGGGTTGATACCACCGCACCGGATGTAAGATGGCCGCATAGCAGCCTCGGTTGTGTTCTCCTCTAGTCCAGTATAGCCAGCAATCCAGGGAAGTCTCCGGTATGGCACCTACCTTCTCGGAGGTGATATTGGCTGGTCGGAGCATGTGCTTTGGCCTGAATGTGACTAACCCAGCCATACAGATGTTTTATCTCACGAGCGCGGGTGAGCCACACTTGTAGTTGTATTGCGTATAGACACGCCCCTGTGTGTGTAGCGTTAGCGCAGGTAGCGCTCTCGAGCTTACGAAGACAAAGACAGTGTGCATGTATATTTACACATTTACACACACAAGCGTGGCCTACACGCGCTCGTGAGATAAAACATCTGTACCGGATTAAATAAAAAAAAATAGGTTTACCTGTATGCATGCACGTGTATCGGGCAGCCTGTGAGTGGGTTGAACAGCAGCAACACGCAAGCGACCACGTCGCCCTGCACCACGGCGCTGGTGATGCTTCCGTGCGGTATAAAATGCTTGATCGTCTGCTGCTTCCCCTTCGGCGCGACATTCTGGACGATCTTCAGACCTTTGTGCGACACCTGCGGAACAAATTAAACATTTAACGTATCATAACAAGTGACACAAAAATAAATAACTGGGCACCTCGAAATTCCTCGAAAGTCCCAGAAAAACGGAGTGTTGTCATTGCGATAAATCACTCACCAAGTAATTTATCAGTTAATTACGTAATTGAATTGATTTAATTAGATATAATTTATTTTAAAAACTACAAATATAAACTAAAACTACCTAATTTATCAGTTAATCGATCTTGTAATTGGATTGAGTAATTCGATTGGACCCCTCGTCGAATTTAATTACATGATGGGCCGCATTTTTTATTTTTTATTTTTTTTTATAGACGACCGGCGCGGGTGGCTGTGCCCGAAATTTCAAAGGACGATTAAGACACAGCCAATATCACTCCTCGCGAAACCACGCTCAGAGAGGCGCCATGCCAGCTACAAGGTGGAGAGAGAGGTCGTTTCTAATTTATTAACACACCTTTTCAAGATTCCCACGTTATAGGCCCTGATATTAGCCTATCACACTATGTTCCTTTTGCAGGACCCATCCAGACGATTTTTTCACGAAGACTTACGTCTTCGAATGATGAACTCACATTTTACATAGAATTGAAACAACCTTTTTCAGCAATCGAAAGGTCGTGGGTTTTATCCTCGTTAGCCTGATCCACTATTTTTATCTTTCTGGTGTTTTATCAATACATTTCTTGAACGAAGAGTTGTTCCATGGAACCCATGTACAATTTGTAGGCCTCTTGTCTTACGAGGCGGTAGATCAGTGAAAGTTCTGTCGAAGCAGCTAAGTAATTAGTTTGTGTTCATACAAATCTGTAGCCCCCTTCCCTTACCTTACTAGGTGATACGGCAACACCCGTTCGAATTGAAGCCAGAACAAAATTACAAATTTAAAAAACTCCCGACCCTTAAAAAGTAAAAAATAGTTTCCGTTGACTTACTTTTAAAGGAGTCGGTCTACCGCTAAGTAAATTCCCGCGCAGCTCTGAGTTTTTATATTTTATTTACTTACCGGTCCCCCGACTCCTTTAAGTAAGTCAAAGGAAATTATTTTTAACGTTTTAAGGGTCGGGGTTCTTCAAATTTGTAATTTAACTTTCATTTCAAGCTTTTTAAAAAAACCGCATGCAAATCGGTCCACTTTTTAAGATAATTATTTTTTTTATTACTTAATTGCTTGATTACTTGATTACAAACATAGCGAACAACCATCCCGATTAAACAAGTTTCCGTATAAAAAAAAACCGCATCCAAATCGGTTCATCCGTTTGGGAGCTACGATGCCACAGACAGACACACCCATACACACACACGTTAAACTTATAACACCCCTCCGTTTTTTGCGTCGGGGGTTAAAAAGAGAATGCTTTCTCACCTGTAGCGTAACCTTAAAAGGTTCCAGGTCCTTAGACCTCCTCTCCAGGTGTTCAATGGCCGGCAGGGCATATTCGTCCCCGCGAAGACCTCTGGACTCCTGGGCTCCCAGGAACCATACGTAATAGGAAGACTTTTTGATGTCCCTCTTGAGACGCAGCGCCATGGTGACTGCCGGGCGAGGCTAGGGCATCGTCCTGGCAGATCTGGAACAAGGGAGATGATAATTTAGGTATGGATCAGTAAAAAAAACCGGTCAAGGGCGAGTCGAACTCGCGCACCGAGGGTTCCGTATCTCCACGTCATGGTTAGCGCCACTCGCGCCATCTATGGCGTGTTTTGAAATGCTGCCTATTAGTTAAAATTCACGATTAGGCAAAATGCTTCATAATCATTCGGTACTTAGATGGCGCGCGCGCATACACTTTTTGGTTTCTTCTATGGGAACCCACTGAATTTTTTACTTTTTCTTATTTTTTATTATTTGTTGTCAGAAAAAACTCATTGGTACACGCCAACCGGATTCGAACCTCGGACCTCTCGCATGAGAAGCCGATGCGTAGACCACTCGTCCACCCGCCGCTTTCATAGGTGAATTTCTTGCACATGCCTACCTCGGTCCTAACAGTGTAACTCCAGTTTCAGAGCAAACTGTACCATCTACAAAGGCTTACAATGATCAAAACGTTTTAGCCAAAGCGATAAAATTGCCCAATTACATTAAATTGTTAATAATTGGAGCGTTGCGAAATGCATGCAAATTCCGATGTTCGTAATTTCCGAAAAAAATTAATAAGCTATTTGCAAAGGCGTTTCATTCAGAGCAGTTGGTTTTACGCACTTTGAGTTCTGAGAAATATTTGGTAAATTATATTGTGCGAAGATTATTAAATAAATATTTTCGCACAAAATTTATTTTATTTAATACATTTATACTAATTTGTAGTTGACTTGATTAAGGGCTAAGGAAACCGACGTCGTCGTCCTCACTCGCTATTGAATTGCGGAAGCGGTGAATGTAGTCGTGGGGAATATATTATACAGCAGGCAACATATTATATTATAAATTTACAGCATTTATAACGTTAGAAATATTCCACCACATCTGCTGTTTGCTGTAATGCTGTTTTGCTATTTATCTCGTACGTACCGCCATCTAGTTGATATAATAAAAAATATTTGTTGTAGCCTGTAGGTATTTGAAGCTCTCGCTCGATAGAGGGCAGTGTTTACAGTATTTTGTAACTTAACCCTTAATGCAATGACTTAAGGTTACATTTTAAATAATTAAATAAAACAGCAGACTCGCACGTTGGAAATATATCATAGACTAGACTGCTGTTTGTTAGAAACAGCAACCATAAACAGCAGACTGGCACGTTAGAAATATATTATAATTCTGCCTGCTGTATTCCCGTGATATAATATTTATCTCTTATTTCAATTATGCTAGTTATTCCAACAGCGTTAGGTTCAAATTCCAACAACACCACCAAAAACAGCATTCTAACGATACAGCACTTTAAAACAGCTGCGATATAAAAACAGCAAATCATTATAACGTGCTGTTGAAAAACAGCCGTTGTCCCCCTCTCTAGGTGAATGGTCTCTTTTTTAAGTATCAAAATTGACGATAGTACTGTAGGTACAACAGATGTAGGTAATGTAAATAGGCAGAGTGGTTCAATTATTAAGTATTCTCATGTAGTACTCTTTAATTGAATAGGGACTCACAACGGGTCCAAGAAGGGCGACCTACATGCGGAAAATGCCCATCAAGAAGAAGAAGTAAGTAGTATCTACTCTTTAAATTGGTGCAAACCGCATCAAAATCTGTTCGATGGTTCTGGACTTACCCCAAACATACATACAGGCAGACGTTCCCTTTTATAAGAAGTTGAGATAGAGATAGAGATAATAAGAAAGCATATTGTTTTAATATTAAATGATACCTATGTTTTTGTAACATTGCATTATTATTGGCTACCGGCCGGAGCTTGCTGCCACCCTACTTACCTTTGGTCATTGGTAGTTTTCAAACCTTATGTACGCTAACTTGGATATTTTAAATTTTCTTAACATCTATCTTATTCATTTTTCATTTTAATTATTTTACCAGCTAGGTATTATCGAAGTACGCATAAATACACATTAATGCTTTCTAAAAAAAACATACCATTTAACATTTTATTGGTGAGTAATTTATTTTAATTTTAATTCACTCAAGTTAGTAATAAAAAAAATTTCTGAAAAAAAAACATAAGTTACAGATAGGTCGAATCGCGAGCCTCATTTTTGAATACGGTTATAGAATTAGATATTTGCCTAATTTCATACGTAAATTAGCCTAATAATAAATACTTCGTTGTCCAAGTCAACGCGTCGTACGTAAAACTCAGATTGCGCATCACTCGAGTTGAACGGACCGCTTGGTCTGGTGAGCATCCGTCAAAACATAAAGTTATGTAATCACTTCGTAATATATTATATTCTAAAGAGAAAACACTAATGGAACTTTGTAAAGTTAGCTAAAATATTACTTATATTAAACTTGTGTGCAAACGTTGAGCCATCGCGTCTGACAAGATTCTAAAAACGGGCGTTCAGTTTAAGACTAATTGAGGTGAAAAGATGTCTGCCATGGTTACGAACTTAAAAGTTAATTAGGTATTTTTTTACTATCCAAATTGAAAGTAATCTAGTTTGACAACTCTTTAGTGAATGGAGGACGTGAGTGATATCCCCTCAAGTGCGAGCGGGCCCGATTAGCTGTCAGCCCTTGAGTGCGTCGCCATTTTGGCCAAAATAAATTTTGGTCAAAATCGGGTGCGCTCTGCGTTTTTGGCGATATTTCTAGACTTTTTTCTTTTAAACGTATATGAAAAGGTTTTATTTTCCAAATGTACATTAAATTTTCTATAATTTCATTGGTAATGTGTTTAATACTATCATTATTAAACTGGTTTAAAAAAATCAAGAATTTTCGGAACGGTTTTTGCCTAGGGGGTTACCAAAATTACGATACTTTACGAATAAATCGTTCCTCAGCGCCGAGAAACTATTGTAAATGAAGATTACTTACCCTTCCATCGTTTTTCACAAAGAAAACACCAAAAAATCCACAAGAAACCACTAAAAACACGAGGCGCACACGTCACCGTCCGCGAACACAGAGAGACCGACTGAAGATCGCTTGTCAATAATTATTTGACAGGACAAGCACATAGAAGTGTGTATTTTTAGGTAGCCTACTCTTTCATCAATTACTAGACATTCGTTAGAAGAGTTAAGAAGGATGTTGCACGTTACAATAAATTATTTGTATGAAGTCGTCCGAGCCGCCCCGCGGGGGCAGGTCGCACATCCGACACAGCAAATGACACCGCCCCCACGGGGCCGTTTCGGCTGGTATAAACATAGTAAAACATTTTTTTTTAAGGATAGCGCGACATGTGGCATTGTTTCAAATACAAGTAGGTGTCTAACGATGCCCATGGACATTCTGATATGCACGAGGATTGCGAATGCCATGCCGGTCTGACAGGAGCCTTTTCACGCCCCTTTTGAAAAACCCCAGGATGTACTTGGGAGGAAATAGATGGGCTGCGAGTGCGTTCCACATTTTTCCGGTTATGTAAATAAAAGACCTATAGAACCGGTTGGTGCGCATCCGTAGGTCGATTGAATAGGGGTGCATCCCCTGCCCAGTACGCGTAGTGCGGAGATGGAATGGAGACGGCTGAATCGCGTTAAACAGCTCCTCCGAACACTCCGCATGAAACAGACATTCGGCTGGTAAACATAGTAAAAGATTCGACTGGTAAACACACGGTAAACATGACTCATGGCCGTCTGCACAGCCTCCGGTTAAGTCTCGTTCGACAATTATTTGTCCGCCCGGATTGGTACCACCGCACTGAATGAATTGAATCGGTCGAGCGAATTAATTATTTCAGAAGAGTTTAAAAGTCGCCGATACTAGATTGACACAGATGTCACGGTAGTCTCAGCGGCTGAAACTGTCCTGAATATTTCCGCTAATCGACCCACAGTTCAGTGTAGTCAACATGAACAAAGGGAAGCACTGACGTGGCACCTAGTTCACCAAGGTGTTATGTGCTAACATCACGAGTGTTGTAGGCGATGTGTAGCCAATCGCGTCAGCTTTCATTTTAAAAAATTATTATTATTTAGATAGGTATTTCTATCTGTCGCACATACAAGAAATTTGCCAAGCAATACAGACCTATCATACATACATACCACACGCTGTATCCCGACAATCGGGGTAACTGGTGTTGTGCTGCAAGTACTCTTGTAAATTACAGCACAACACCGACCGCCACGTTTAGCAATGTATTAGGACACAGATTAATGTCAAGCTGCGAGTAAGACACGAAGAACCTCCTGCTGCATGACTCGGTGGAAGGACCGTGCCAAGGTGAGAGGTGGCTAGCCTGTCGCCCTTATGCACGGAAACTTGTCCTTACCGTTAGTTGCCTTTTACGACATTCACAGGGAGAGATGCAGTGGGGCTATTATTTTTAAGTAGGTACCGGTCCCACACGGTACTGTCATTGAACAGAGCTTTTTTTTTTTTTTTTTTTTATGTAATCCGGTATGGGTGGCTGAGTCGGAGGGGCCAAAGCACATGCTCTAACCAGCCAATATCACCTCCGAGAAGGTAGGTGCCATACCGGAGACTTCCCTGGATTGCTGGCTATACTGGACTAGAGGAGAACACAACCGAGGTTGCTTGCGGCCATCTTACATCCAGTACGGTGGTACCAACCCAGTCGGCTACAATTTGAGCCTACCACCTAGTAAGGGGCAAGGGAAGGGACCTACAGTTTTACACCGGTTCCGAACGGTGAAGCAGCGGGTGTAGGTATGCACGTAAATTTTTTCGTCAGAAAAAACTCATTGGTACACGCCGACCGGATTCGAACCTCGGACCTCCCGCATGAGAAGCCGAGAGCTATCATTGAAAGCACAATGCATTGCCAACATCAAAATATCTAGATCGCCGATGTGCTCTAACTAATGGACTCCGCACAGCGCTCGGTCAAGTTCAAAAAACTCATACGACTGAGTCACGGGATCAGTACGAAATCACGAAACACGCAGCCAGTCGACCAAAGCGAAGTACAGATCGTTCCTACAAGAACGGTACTCGTATAGCAACAGCCTGAGGGCTAGTTTAAGGTGACGTGGACTGCGTCTGACTCGAATTTCAAGAAGTGTACCGCCAATATTACTCAGCTGACAGATTCCGTTTTAATATAGGTAGGTATAGGGCCGAACTCCACATTACAAAGCAGAACAATAACAAGAACAAAACAGGATTAGATTCGAAACAAACATAGTTTAATTTTGAAAAGTATAGATTGTCTCTATGGCCAAAAGTATAAAAACTTGCGCTGGCAAACTGCCAGTGCAGTATGTAATACTTCATCTATCAGCGCAGATCGATAGCTTTTTGAAAATACGATTTGATTATCTTCGCTCGATAAAAAAAAATCATGAACATGCCTCTGAATTTAGTTATAAACACGTATTTAAGGCAACGTAACCAAATCAAGGCTTTGGAAAAAATATATTTTATGTGTTGAATATAGTATAATATCTTTTTACTTTTTTGTTTTGATCCGTAGTTTTGGAATAAAAAAATAAAAACCAAATTTTCGCTTGCGCTAAAATTTATTGATTATGTTGCAACCTACTCCAACCAGCGAAAGCGGCGCGGGGCCTTGAAAGAGGAGTACGGGTGAATATGGGTTGACAGGGCCCACAGAGCATCAAATGCGCGCGCCCGCCCCTCCTAGAGGCGCCCTGAGCGCGATTTCTCTACAACGCCGTTGAAACCTGTGGGCGTGGCCTATGACTTACATATGTGTGTTGTGCGTGTGCATTTGTTTTGTGCGTGTGCCTAACTTGCTCCTCTTTGTGTGTAGTGTCGATACTAGCACACACACACACATACGAAGCGCTAGCAGCACTGCGTGTAGTTTTTGGGTTTCAAATATTATCGCTTAGGGCGCCTCTAGCGGGGGCGCGCGCGGTAGGTATTTGATGCTCTGTGACAGGGCCTTAAGGCGCGTAGTAACGCTTAACGGCGCGACGTAGCGGATCGATCGTATTCACATATTGCAGCTTCTTTTTCTTAAGGGGTTTTTTCATAAATTGCGATCCTTCGCAGAACTTTGAAAAGCGTGTGATCGATAGATATAACAAATTGCGTCATTTTGCTATAAAAATTCCATTCAAATTCTTTTTAGTATCTAAGATCAAGTATTCGCAGTTCACGCGAAAGAAAAGAATCGACATTTGGTTTACCGTATCGTTTGTATAAAAAATGATAAAATTTTACAACCAAAAACGTGTGATCGATAGACAAATAATTTTTCTGTATTTTGCAGTAGTTTTTAGCGTTTAGATTGTTCTAGTTATCACGGGCTACTGCTTCAAAAATCCACATGTGGCGTTACTAGGCGCCTTAAGGAGCAGAACATCGCACAGAAACAAAAATAAAAATCGGGCATGCATACTATACCATACCTGTCAAAAAACCATATCCGTTTATCTTTTGTATCTGCCATACAAAACTGCCTCTCGCGCCATCTATCATTGAGTAGCGCAAACATAATTGATTGTTAGCACGTTTCTTGTAGGGGGACCCTCTATTTTTAACTTTTTGCTTATTTTATTATTTTCTAGCATATCATCCATAAGAAAATACCACATATTCTGTGAAAATTTCAACCGTCTACCTATTACGGTTCAACAGATACAGCCCTCGGACGGACGGACAGACAGACAGAACGGCGTAGGCTTAGTAATAGGCTTCCGTATAGATACGGAACCCTAAAAGTCGTAAGATCAAAGCATCAATCTTCTTCTGGATATCGTGCGAACGATTACCAGAGGATGTCGGCAAAAACGTTTGCAGTTATTTCACCGTATTTTTTCTGCCCGAATCTTTCTTTACAAATGTTTGCAAAAAAACACCTTAATTCGACATGCGACCGTTTCATCGCTGAAGAAAGTGGCAGATATGTATTAGAAAACGCTTGCTTTCATAAATTGTCGCTTGAATCATCTAAAGGTTGAATAGAAGAAAGCTCCTCACGGGATAAACCCACACTTGTACCAAAGTATTAATGTGTTATACTCCCCATTGATCTATGGTTTACACTGACTACAGGTTGCTCTCTTTTTTTTATGGAAACTGACACGGTTGGCTACATCACCTACAACATCCATGATGTCAGCCCACAACGCCGGGTGAACTAGGTGCCATGTCAGTGCTTCCCTTCCGTCATGCCGACTACACTGAACTGGACGGAAAACACAAACTATTTACATAGCCGTTTCGATCGACGTTTCATTCATTCAGTGCGGCGGTACCGACCCGGGCGGGTTGAACCCTACCACCTAGTAAGGTAAGAAGGGAAGGGCCGTACAGTTTTACGTGGAATCCGAACCATGGTCAGCCTCCAACGGTCGAGCGGTCACCCATCCAAGTATTGACCGCGCCCAGCGTTGCTCAACAATCAATAGCAACAGTCGACTGTCTGCACCACTGAGCTATCGAGGCTGACAAGTATAGCTTTATAACTCGATAACTACTCAATCGGACGTTCACTGACGTTTTCTGACCCGTCTCAGAATGACTTTAGGATATTTTATCACGAAGCGAAACCGCGACCGCTAGCATATTGCAACATCTGCCGCCATGGATGTTAGCTTATAACTCGAGAGCGGCTCAACCGATGTAAATGTGATTTTCAACAATGCAATCTGACATTCTACGGATGATCATAGGCTATGCAACATCACTACATCCTTAACGCGAGCGCAGCCGCGAGCACAATTAATATGTTATTTATTTGTGCTTTATAATGTCATACGATAGAGTTGAACGCGCTAGGTCGAGGGAAGGTTTTTAAAATTAAATATTTTTATCAGTCAGCGTGTAAGCGTCTACTGCTGGAGATACTGGTGCTGCTGCTGAGCGGTAGTATGGGTTAATTATTTATACATGTCCAAGCGTAGGTTACCTACCTTACCTACCTATGGATGAAATTATACAATAAACAATACGCCTCTCTCATTTTCCTCCAGTCCTCACGGCCTTCAGCGGTATGGAACCACTGCTTTCCGCCGACGTACTTGATGATGTCGTCCCACCTGACGGGTGGCAAGGGGTGCGGAAACTTAAGAACCTCTGCAGTTTTTTGGCCGATTCTATCTTATACGGGACAAAAAAGTTATGACGACGAACCATACTAAATATTTTTTTCTTAATTGTTTTTAAGTTTTTTTTACGGAAACTCACACAGTTGACTACTACACCACCTACAACATCCGTGATGTCAGCCCCATAACACCGGGTGAACTAGGTGCCATGTCAGTGCTTCCCTTCATTTCATGTCTTATGAATTTTGTGTCACACCAAAATATAAAAAAAAAACAAAACAGTAACAATAAAATAAAGGACGAGTGAGGAGGTTCTCAATGTTATATTGTGAACCTCCCTTAAGCATGCATTGCATAATTTTCCGTCTAAACTAGATACCGTACCAAGAACGCGTTCCTTCATTCGTGCCGGCTACACTGAACCTGGACGGAAGTTATACAGCTGCATTTACACATTCAAAGCTAACTGCACGGTAGAAACAAGAGACTCGACTCTGTATATGAGCATGTTTGAGAGAATGGAAACTAGCCGGTACGCATCGACATGATATTACTAGAGGTGTGCTACGAAGAAAGTTGAAAGAAATCAAGTCGCAACAGCTGAGGTACTATGAGAGCAGGAAGCAGAGCTAGGGATATAGGGTGCTGGCGCGGGAAGCGAGCGGGAGAGGGAGGGGGGGGGGGGGGGGGGGGGAGTTGCTGGGGGGGGGGGGGCGGTTCGAATTAGGCCTCTAGCAGACGATCAACTAAACTGTTGAGTCGTAATAAAAAAAACTTCCAAAATCCATGCAAGTTGACGAGCGACGGCGATGCCAACTCAACTGTTTAGTTGGCACCTACTCTCCGCGACACCATTCAAATGTTTGTACACAAAAAAATAGGCCGCCGACTTCTTCGTCAACCGCTAACCTACCCTGCATTATGCCTGAACAATCGTCCGGGTGCGCCATCTCAACAACTAAACAGTTGGGTTGGAGAGAAATCGGCCCCGTCATCCCCAACTAAACTAAACGGTTTATTAATGGAGTATAGGCAACAATACAAAGGGAAGTCTCCGGTATGGCACCTACGTTCTCGGAGGCGATATTGGCTGGTCGGAGCGTGCGCTTTGGCCCCTCCGACTCAGCCACCAATACCGGATTACATAAAAAAATATATATATAATTTGGTGATACAATCGATCGTGTAGCAGAGCCCTTACTGAGCGGCGCTGCGGCTGGGCGGCTTCAACTCAGTGGAACATGCCGCGTTGTTCTACTGCATTCCCTAGTGAGAAGTACATAGGTGGCAGTAAGTAGGTTTTTACGACAAAACTACAATAGACAACGAACTCCACGCCAGTGTGGGTACGAGAGTTGGAAAAACAGAAGGCGTAGAGAGTCAGCCTCGGTAGATCAGCACATCGGCGAGCGATTGTCGAATTAAATCAACATCGGGCGCGGTTAGACCTTGTCTGGGTGACCGTCTGACCGTTGAGGCTGGCCGTGGTTCAGATTTCACGTAAAAATGTAGGTCCCTTACGTTACTTTACTGGCTCATAGGTAGGGTTTAACGCTTCGGGAACGGTACGACCGCGTTAAATGATTGTCGATCAAAACGTATATGTAAATGTTTTCGGTCCGTTTCATTGTAGCCGGCACGCGACCAAGGCGAAGCACTGACATAGCATCTAGTTCACGAAAGATGGTTGATGGGCTGACATCCCGGGTTCCATTAAAAAAATAATCCACTCCTAGTCCGTGCTCGTTTCAAGTCGGGTGTTTTTGAGGACCCTGTCAAGGTTGCCTACTTACACATTGTGAAGTCCGTCATAGCTATTTACACCTTATTACTGTCGGAAATAGGTTCCTTGTCACTGCTTCCCTAGTCATGACCAAAAGGTAATTTAGGGCATAAAAATACTGATAAAAAGACGCACATAATTTGTGAAGATTTCACGAAACAATTAGTGACCTCTAATCTCAAAGTCACTCCATTTATCAACCTAATTTTCTAAAATATGAATATTGTTAACAATTTTAAAAAGACAACCTCTCTTTGTCACGCATCTCTTTGTCTAATTAACAAAATTGAAACGAAAATGTATGACATCCGCACAGGCATTACACGCCAATATACAATAGGTGAGGTGTAATAATGCTATTTAGTTATTTTCTCGCGGTGTGAAGAAACAGTGCGAAATTACTATAATTATTGCTTTCGTCAAACGTGGGTAGCATTGTTGAAGCTAGTGGTCTACGGTACGAGAACTTGTGTCTATCGATATTAAATCTACAGGTGATATTAATATGCTATGTTTTTATATTTTTATTTGAGTCGATGCAATATATTCTCTCTCTCTCTCTCTTTCTCTCTCTCTCCCTCTCTCTCTTCCTCCCTCCTTCCTTCCCTCCCTTCCTCCCTTTCTCTTAGGGGACGAATTTCCCAAAAAACGCTGATACAAAAGTGACTTTTATTTATAAACAAAAACCTAAACACCAATTTCCATATTTCTAACTTCAAAAATGACGCACTTCCCATTCAAACTTTCATCCCTTATTTTATCCCCTTAGGGTATAAATTTCCAAAAAAAGCTGATACAATTGACTTTTATTTATAAACAAAAGCCTAAACACCAATTCCCATATTTCTAACTTCAAAAATGACGAACTTCAATACAAATTTTAATCTTCTATTTGACCCCCCTAGGGGATAAATTTTCAAAAATCCTTTCTTATTACTCACATACGTTAAACAACGAACTTTTATACAAAATTTCACGCTACTTAACCCAATGGTTTATGCCTTGCGTTGTCTGTCAGTCAGTATAAGGCGTACCTAGCTATTTTTAGGATGATGTAATGAGCTATGTTGGCGCAGGGTCCCTTAAAAACCCGGTCTGGTCAATCTGTCTGTCCGTCCGATGTATATCACAGCGTGTAACTCCCAAAAGACGTGACCTATTATCTTGAAATGTGTGTAGATTTCCGGGAGCCAACAACATTTCAGAGATAATAGAAGTCAGTATTCCTCAACTATAATTGGCAAGGGCCGCAAATCAAGTTGTAAATAAAAGTCTGTTTCAAGAGATAGATCTTTCGTATGTCGATGAGAAGGTTCTAATTTTTAGTATTAAAAAATTATTGTCCTTCCACCGAGTCGTGCAGCAGGTAGATCTTTATGCCTTACTTGCTGCTTGATAGTTATCTTGTCCGAATACTTTGCTAAACGTGGTTGTCGATGTTGTGTTGCAATTTTCCAGAGTTCTTGCAGCACAACACCGATTGCTCTACTTACCCTGAATGTCGGGATACAGCGTGTGTGGTATGATTTATGTTTTTTACAAAAAAATGTATGTTGATATATGAGAAAGTTTCAATAAATCTGAATAAAATTTATTTTAAAAATCCCTTTGCCTTTAATTATATAAATTGCTCTCAATATGCTTACAATTGGATAATGCTTATAGAAGCAGCCTTTAATAAATTTAAAAAAATATGATTAAACTACATAAGATTTTTTAAATAATATTTTGAACTTTATCGACAGAATACTCACCGACTAGCTTCACCACTATTTCATACGCCATCTATTGTCAAATTACCGTTGCTCAAACTTGCTCGTCTTTTGTCAAACCTACTCACCCACTCACGCGACCTACTACGATACATCACGGTTAGCCATAGACAATGCTTCTCGGTGGAAAAACTGGGCTATTTCAGCTTTAATATGCGTCCCAGCAAAGCCGAAAATGAAGAGAAAAAAAATACGTCCCGACCAGGATATATGATTTATTAATTATTTCTTCAGACACGAGATCCATAAAAAAATTATTGTGTTGTATGTATTCGTTTATTGTCCATAATAACCATGCACTGGTATGACAAACATTTTATAAATTTACATAAGCACAAACATTAAATTCAATAAAATTTCCAAATTCATTACATAGCCACCGAGATAGCCACTCAACTAATAAAATAATCATGCACATTATGATCTCTAATTTAAGTAAACATTTCTTTTTTCCTTTTTTCTTCAAGTATCAAGTAAGTTTCCTTTTAAGTATCAACTATCTGAGAAAAATTGTATGATGGTGATTACTAGACTTTAGTTAGAGACAACGTATCGTAGCTTAGTAAAATTTTACTAAAGTTTAGTAATCAACCACCATCATAACATTTTTCTCAGTGGTACCTACGTAAGGTAATTAACTATTAAATTGCATGGATGCGTTCACCCATCCAAGTACTGACCGCGCCCAGATGTGCTTATGATCACGATCGAGAGTCGATCGACCGCAGCACTTTTTGTGAGCCTCAGTAGCTCAGTGGTGCGGTCGGTCGCGGTCAGTATTTGGATGGGTGATCGCTCGGCCGTTGGAGGCTGACCGCGGTTCGGATTCCACGTAAAACTACAGGTCACTTCCCTTCTTACCTTATTAGGTGGTAGGGTTTAACCCGCCCGGGTTGGTACCGCCGCACTGAATGAAAAGTCGGTCGAAACTGGTTTGGTGATACTCTCCGCCGCTTCCTTCACCGGAACCGATGTGAAAACTCACGATAACAAACGACTTTTGCATATAGGCATAATGACAAAGATTACATATTAAATTCTATGTCGTCAAGATTAAT
This sequence comes from Nematopogon swammerdamellus, assembly GCA_946902875.1. Lineage (NCBI taxonomy): Eukaryota > Metazoa > Arthropoda > Insecta > Lepidoptera > Adelidae > Nematopogon > Nematopogon swammerdamellus. The sequence continues at coordinate 4,341,684 of OX336356.1, read as the reverse complement.
ACCATGTATTACATATGCATTCTTCATTCATTCGCTAATTAATTTACCTATGTATAGTTTTTTTAACAGCCATTGTTGATTGTGTTGACGGAAAAGTTGGATTTGAATACAGTTAACAAAAAAATACTATCGGAAAGAATAGCTGTTTAATGATAAACTTTTAAAAAATAATTATAGGAAATAATTGTGTTTATTGCAAAAGCGGAGCCTATGAATGAATGTGTTAGGTACTTTCTACAACAACTTCTTAAGACGAGACGGAAGTTAACTTTCTCCATACAAAATCGTCTTTCGGCATTTATGTTTTCTAGCCCCCTAAACCTTATCCGATTTTTACAAAAAAACAATTCTTGTCTCAAGGACAGTCCAATCTACGTTCCTGTTATTTTTTTGTTTAGATGAAATATACCTACAAACACCGGAGCTAAAAAATTGTATTTCGACCGAAAAAAAATGTTTTTTTTTTTTATGTCATGAAGTTCATTAAGCTTTACTGAGTCATCATCATCATCACTTTAGATAATCAAAAAATAAAAGGACAGAAACGTAGATTCGACTGTTTTTTAAGACAAGATTTTTTTTGTAAAAATCGAATAATGTTTACGGGACTAGAAAACATAAATGCCGACGGACGATTTTGTATGGAGAAAGTTAACTTCCGTCTCGTCTTAAGGCTACATACGAGGTAAAATTGCGTTCTTTCAGTGAGATGTACCATCATTAAGGTACAAGCGTCGGGTGGCCGAGTGGTCTGGGCGCCGGCTTCTCTTGCGAGAGGTCCGAGGTTCGAATCCAACCGGCGTGTACCAATGAGGTTTTTTTTCTGATTTGAAAAAAATTTACGTGCATACCTTCACCCACTGCTCCATGGTTCGGATTCCATGTAAAAATTTAGGCCCACAGGGTTGACTGGAGGAAATTTCCTAAGGCAATAAGCTCGCCCTTGCCACGGGCAATAAAATACACCTTACAAATGTAAAAATCGGATAAGGTTTAAGGGTCGGCAAAACATAAGCCCCGAAAGACGATTTTGATATAATTTTTAGGTATATTAGATGAGAGCGTGCAGTTGTCCCAGTTGCGTTGGCGGGGAGTGCGCGCGGCTAACAGAGACAGCGAAATACCTAACATACCTGTCACGTGACTAACCTCTGCCGGCTCTTAAGTGGCCGTACGTCGTCCCATTGTTCCAATATTTCTCACACTATCTACAAGCTACCTTAGGGCTGCAACACGACACAGCACAACACAACACAACACAACAATCGGCGAATAACGGTGAAGGGAGTCTCTCACGCTCCAAGGACTTCTATGGAAAGATAGTGGATGTCCTGACCTGACCGATCTAATAAGGTTCCCTGCCGCATATTTCCAAAGTCTAGTATGCGAGTTGCTCTGATTGGTCGTTCTCAGTGAGGTGGGAACCTTGCCGGGAAATATAAATTTCGGAAGTATTTCCGAAAATAAAGTTTTCTTAGGTGGTTATAAAAAAAATAACCATAACCTCTGTGTTTACGTGTACACTATAGCCAAGTTTAGTGTGCACAATAGTGGAATATGTTATCATCGGTAAGTACACTCTGCTCCCCGCAACTCGGCGACGCTAGTTCTCATACAAGCATTTGACAGTCCGGCGTCCATACCTTTTTTATCGTTCTAGACGAGTAATATAGAAGAACATTACCCTACCTATCGATGTGGATGAAATAAAAGCAGAGATAAGAAAACGACTCACCGTAAAGCTTTCAGCTGACGAAATATATGCAAGTCATGATGCGGAGGGCAAACTTACTGCAGAACTCAATTTCTTCAAGCCAACCGATGTTCCGTTATATGAAGCCGCACAAACAAAGGCCCTTCAAGGACTGTGTGGAGCCGGCACTTAAAATTAATAACCCCACTGCATCTCTCGCCGTGCATATCGTAAAAGGCGACTAAGGGATAAGGACGAGATGCCGTGCTAAAGGGCGACAGGGAAGCCACCTCTGACCTTGGCGCAGTCCTTTCACCGTGTCACGCAGCCGATGGGTCTCTATACCTTAATTGCTACTTGAAAATTATCATGTCCGAATACTTTGCTAAACGTGGCGGTCAGTGTTGTGCTGTAATTTGACAGAAATCTTGCAGCACAACACCGATTACTCTGCTTACCCCGATTGTCGGGATATAGCGTGTGGTATGTATGTATGTATGTATGTAGGCACTTCAAAAGCGCATTTTCAATCAACTGAACGGTTAACCAAAAACGTGTCGGTTATGTAAGCGTTATACAAAACGCGTGCGTTTTCGATAGCAAAGGCGAATGTTAGAAATATTGTGTGAATTGTGTTAATGCTTCAAACGTTGTGGAATATTTAGCAGCCGCAGCGGCGCGTGATTCGGTTGACTTTAGAAACCTTTAGCCTCATGTGTGTTCGTCTCTTATTGCGTAGACAAAAAGTTATTTAAGTACAGCTAAGCCAAAATGTATTGCATATGTCCTACATGTATCTTATATTATATCTCCTCTATAGGGTATCTTATATCTCCAAGGAATAAGGTGACTTTATTTATTAATTTATATTATATTTATAATTTATCTAAGAAGTTTATGTAATTTATTTATCGAGTATCTATTGTTAGTACATAATACATATATAAGTATATGTTTATGTATTCTTATTTAGTATGTTAATATGCCCTATATTTATGTAATATATTAACTTTAAGATCCAATAAATAAATAAATACATAAATAAATAAATAAAAGTGGTTTAGACTATAGGTCGCGCCACATCCTCCGGACTCACGTGCACTGGCCCCTTTGACTCGGCCACCCACATCGGAAAAAGGTTCAGCACAGCCACCCGTGTCGGTTGTCTATAAAAAACCTAAAATATTGTTTCTAAATAGAAGTATATCGCGGAAATCATATTGTAAGTCGTAATGGTATTTCAAAAAGAACATTTTCTTTAATTTATGCTTTGACCCAGTCACTGGGTCCTGGCGGACCTCAAAAATATTTAAAAATATTTAAATGTTTAAATATTTAAATATTAAAAAATATATAACAATAATTTTAATTAAGGGGTCCTATAAAATGGGTCAGAACATTCCGAGATCACCAAAATTACCAAACCAACCAGATTTTCTCTTCAGTATCTTCTGTTTTAATCTAAGGTTTCAGTTTAGTACATAAATACCTACATACCACACGCCTTTCTCGGTATACACAATCTGGTTATGAAAAGTAATCGGTGTTGTGCTGCAAGAACTCTGGTAAATTACAGCGCAACACCGACCAACACATTTAGCAAAGTATTCGTACAAGATAACTATCAAGCAGCAGGTAAGGCACGATGGCCCACCTGCTGCATGACTCGATGGAAGAACCGCGCCAAGGTGAGATTGGCTAGCCTGTCGCCCTTTATCACGGCATTTTCTCCTTTGAACCAGTTTAGTATAGTATTAATATATAGCTTTAAAATATTAATAATATTTTTTTACAAAAAAGAAACTAATATAGGTATAAATTAGACTAATTACAAAATAATAAAATATAAACCTATATCCAATACAATACTTATAACCCTCGTCCAGGTGTGACGATGTGGGCACTGTACCGAGGACGCTAGCGGCGTTGCCTCGCTGGATGCCCACACTGATACGCTGCCTCAGGAACTCGGGCGAACGTTGTTCTCCTGAAGCAGCGTACAGGGACATCCCGATGTCTTTCGCGAGCCGCTTTGCCTCCTCAGACCATAGAATATAGCTATAAAATAGAATTTTACACCGCGAATAATCATCTTAATTGTCTAAGCAACTGACAATAAGCAAGAATTTATTTATTTACATTGTTTTTTCTTTTTTCGTCAATCGCTTCTTTGTCTTCGACTTCGAGGAAGGTTACTCGTCTCTTTTGGTTGTACTAATTGCTAGTTGTGTAAGAGTCAATTTCACTTTCAACAAAAAAACAAATAGGTTATTGATTGGAAGAGCGGGGAGCTCAGTGCGGTGGTAGCGACCCGGAGAATACGGAAGTGGTCGTTTACCCACAACCTGTATATTTTTCTCACCCGGTTACAGCGCGCATTACATAGTCATTAGATTACTGAAAATCTCATTAGCGTTTCTATAGAGAGATCCAAAACTTTCATAATATCTAAAATTTTAAAACTTTTAATACTTATTAAATTTTTTTTTATGGAATCTGACACGGTTGGCTACGTCACCTACTACATCCGTGATGTCCGCCCATTACACCGGGTGAACTTGGTGCCACGTCAGTGCTTCCCTTCGGTCGTGTCGGCTACACTGAACTGGACGGAAAACACACAGCCGTTTCAACCGACCTTTCATTCAGTGCGGTGGTATCAACCCGGGTGGGTTAAACCCTACCACCTATAGTAAGGTAAGAAGGGAAGGGACCTACAGTTTTACGTGGAATCCGAACCACGGTCAGCCTCCAACGGTCGAGCGGTCACCCATCCAAGTACTGACCGCGCTCAGGTGTGCTTATGATCCGACCGACAGTAGACCGAACGCACCACTGAGCTACCGAGGCTGACAAATCCTATATATACAGCATGTTTCAGGATAGATTTCGTAACTTCAGGGTTCGAAAGGGGTCCATATTTGAATACGAAAAGCTCTGAAACTTTTTCCCAGATTCGGTCATTCTATAGTACTTTTTGGTGAAAATAGTTTCATTGAGATTTGGTGGACGGTTAATATCCGCCTTTATTAAATAAAAATAAAATGACTAACTTACATGCTTAACTAGTAGAATTGAACAGCATGTAGGTACGTAAATTCCAAACATTTAAATTTGAAAGACAACAAAAGAAAAGGAGGACTGGACTATCTCATTGCACTCCCTAGATCTAGACAGCACTATTGCCAAATTTCCCCTTACTCATTGTCCATCGAGTTGTTATTACAATTTTCAATGTTTGTATGAAAAAAAAAATACAGAATTTCGATTTGAGTAATAAGGATTTCTTTCTTCTAATAATGAGAACTTTCTATTCCTGAAGTTTCTCAAGCCTATCCTGAAACACCCTGTATATTATTTCAAGTCCAACGCATTAGTCGAATAATTGGGGTCAGATTTTGGGGGAGCAGCGTGCGCCCATACCATAACTATCTAAGTTGTAGAAGATGCGGACAGCGCCGCATTGCAGGTACCTCTGCTAGTTTTTTAATTTTTTTTAATTGTAAGCTCGACATATGGCGCCGAGGCACCCATGATGTGTCTAACGGCGCCCATGGACATTCGGTCGTATTCGGGAGTTGCGAATGCCATGCCAGCCTGACAGGTGCCCATTCACGCCCCTCTTGAAGGACCCGAGACTCTTAGGGGGAATGAGCAGGGAGAGCGTTCCAGAGTTTACCGGTTCTGTAAAGGAAAGATCTGCAGATTGGTACGCATCCACGGTAAGTCCAGTATAGGGATGCAATCCCTGCCCAGTGCGCGTGGTGCGGAGGTGAAAAGGGGACGCCGGGATCGCGTTAAACAGCTCCTCCGAGCACTCCCCATAGAATAAGCGATAGAACACACACATAAATACATTCTTAGATGAAGCCCACTAGAGATAATTAAATGTATATTTATTAATGAATTAATCAGAAGTCTTACCCAACAGTAGCCAGGTGTTCCGTGATGCAATTCCGCTACTAAACTCGCTCCTCCGGCATCTATTAACGCTTCTTGCGTTAGTTCTGCATGACAGAGTTTTTTTTCATATGTTTAATAGGCTAACATGACTAATCAAGATATATAATTTTATTTGTCTATTTATGTAATTCAATAGATTTACATCATAGTATATTATTTTCGATGACATCGTGTGGGGCCGGTACTTTAAAAGAATAGCCCCACTGCATCTCTCCCCGTGTATGTCGTAAAAGGCGGCTAAGGGATATGCCTCCCTTCTTATATTACTAGGTGGTAGGGTTTAACCCGCCCGGGTTGGTACCACCGCACTGAATGAAAGGTCGGTCGAAACGGCTATGTAAATGGTTTGTGTTTTCCGTCCAGTTCAGTGTAGCCGGCACGACCGAAGGGAAGCACTGACGTGGCACCAAGTTCACCCGGTGTTATGGGTTGACATCACGCGGATGTTGTAGGTGATGTAGCCAACCGTGTCAGTTTCCAGAAAAAAAAAAAAAAATACTGCCATAAGAATGCTCAACAACAATATATTATATCTACCAAACCCCACAGACAAAATACTGTTAAATAAAACTGGTATAACTATCCCACCAACACTGACTGATGAATGCGAATACTTCAGTGACAGCCACGTTAAGCCAACTTGCCATGTGAATGCCAACATGCTATTAAGATTTCACATCTCCGATTCTATGAATTATCAATCGATCATTGTTTGCTGCGTTGGTACCAACCCAACAGTGCTCAATAAATCGGTACCAACTTTAGTATGGAAATGGAGGCATTGTTTGACTTTCGGCGTAACAACTGGTAGTAGGTTGATAGAAATCGAATTGTGTCATTTAAATACGCAGGTGTGGTTCGAATGTACGAGTACGTAATGTAAGTGTTAGTAATTTTTTTAGTAGGCAAACTTATTAGCGTAATGCATTTTTTTCCAGGCAACTTCCAGGCGACAATAATGTTATTATTTTATTTTATTTTTATACGCGGTACGCCATGGGGTGCCGCCGCTCACCATAAATGCTAAAGTTACTCATGGACATTCGGTCCTGTGCGGGGTTGCGAATATCATGCCTGCCTAACAGGGGAATAATAAAATTATAAATATAAATTTTTTTTTAACAATAAATATAAATTTTATACGAGGCGCGACATGGGGTGCCGCGCCGTCCCACCCATAAGTGCTAACTTTGCCCATGGGCATTTGTATTGCGGGGGTTGCGAATGTCATGCCGCCCTGACAGGTGCGAATTTTGCGCCCTCTTCAAGGACCCGAGACTGTTTTTAGGGTTCCGTACCTCAAAGTAGGAAAAAACGGAACCCTTATAGGATCACTTTGTTGTCCGTCTGTCTGTCTGTCTGTCTGTCTGGCTGGCTGGCTGGGTGTCTGTATGTCTGTCAAGACCTTTTTTCTCAGGAACGGGTAGAGGTATAAAGTTGAAATTAATATCAAATACTAAGGTCTACGTTTCCTCGGAGGTGTAAAAAAATTAAGCTTATAGGTCCACGCAATCACTAGATACGCCCATTTAAGTCACATATTTTGCTACCGGCAAACCAAATCAAAACCTATAGATTACTTTTATTATATAAACCTATAGATTAATTACCCGTTAACCTAGAATAATGAAATTTGGTAAGAAGCAAGGTCTCATAGCACAAGTAAAGGAAAAAATCGAAACTTGTAAATTTATAGTTATGTGACATTAAAAAAAATTTTAGTTTGTTTTGTATGTCAAGGTCCCTTTTTCTCAGGAACGGATCAAGATAACAAATTCAAATTAATATGAAATACTAAGATCTACGATCTCTTTAAGTTGTAGAATATTCAAGCTTCTAAATCAACGTAATCAAAAGATACGGCCATCTATGTCATATTACATACTCGCAAACTCACTCAAAACAAATCAAAACCTATAGGGTATTTCCTGTTAACATAGAATCATAAAATTTGGTAAAAAGCAAGGTCTTACAGCACAAGTAAAGGAAAACATCCGATAATTGTAAAATTGTAGTTATTGACATAAAAAAAAAAAATTGTTTTGTATGTCAGGGTCCCTTTTTCTCAGGAACGGATAAAGATAACAAATTGAAATCAATATGAAATACTAAGATCTGCGATCTCTTTAAGCTGTAGAATATTAAAGCTTCTAAACCAACGCGATCAAAAGATACGGCCATCTATGTCAGATTTCATACTCGCAAACTCACTCCAATCAAATCAAAACCTATAGGGTATTTCCTGTTAACATAGAATCATAAAATTTGGTAAAAAGCAAGGTCTTACAGCACAAGTAAAGGAAAACATCCGATAATTGTAAAATTGTAGTTATTGACATAAAAAAAAAAAAATTGTTTTGTATGTCAGGGTCCCTTTTTCTCAGGAACGGATAAAGATAACAAATTGAAATCAATATGAAATACTAAGATCTGCGATCTCTTTAAGCTGTAGAATATTAAAGCTTCTAAACCAACGCGATCAAAAGATACGGCCATCTATGTCAGATTTCATACTCGCAAACTCACTCCAATCAAATCAAAACCTATAGGGTATTTCCCGTCAACCTAGAATCATAAAATTTGGTAAGAAGCAAGGTCTCATAGCACAAGTAAAGGAAAAAATCCTAAAATTTTAAACTTGTAGTTATATGATATTAAAAAAAAATCTTGTTTTGTGTGTCAAGACCCTTTTTCTCAGTAACGAGTCAAGATATCAAATTGAAATTAATATGAAATACTAACGTCTGCGATCCCTTCGAGCTATAGAAAATGAAAGCTTCTAAATCAATATAATCAAAAGATACGGCTATTTATGGGAAAATTTAATAATTGCAAACTCACTCAAATGAAATCAAAACCTACAGACAGGGTACTTACCGTTGACCTAGCTAGAGTAATGAAATTTGTCAAGAAGCAAGGTCTCACAAGTAAAGATAAAATCCGAAAAGGATATGTCGTTATGTCATATAAGAAATATATTTTTGTATATTTCAACTTCACGAATGCCGCACAGTCAAAAACCATTGCTGTAGTGTTTATTTAGGCGGTTCGGGATTTTCCAAAACAATTGTTTTTGTACATACATAATACCTACAAATATATTGAGTGATGCTGATGATACGGAACCCTCGGTGCGCGAGTCCAACTCGCACTTGCCGACTTTTTTATTATTTTATGGAAAGTGACCCGTACTGTACTTGGGGGAAATACATGGGCAGAGAGAGCAATCCATAACTTACCGGCTCTTTAGATTAAAAACCTTCAGAACACTTAATTTACAATAGTCGTTATAAATAAATAAATAACAAAATAAATAACCGTTTATTTTCTCACTCTCAGGTCCCGTAAATTACTAATGCACACAACGGGGTTCTATCCCACGACCTTTGAATTTACTGAACAATGTCTAATACCCTTAATGTCGCAAACTGCTCGGTATGTTTAATACGACGTATCCGGGTTCATAACCCTTTAAATATCAGTATTCTTTTTGCAAAAGAAAACGGTACGCGGAAAGAAATCTATCTATATACATGAGCGATACGAAATTATAGTGAAGTGCAATAACTTATTACAAACAAAATAATTGTAGGCTCAACGTAGGAAGTGCGAAAGTTTTCTAACAATATCCGCGTCGAGTGCGCGAGCTATAACATTTCCGATTGGTTAAAATCTAACTAGTTTTTGGGTGAGTGAACGTGTGAGTGATTTCCGGTAGGTACATAACATACACAGATTATACAATGTGAACTTCCTTCACAAATAATTATTGTATTTCATAATCGGGTAAAAAAAGAGGTTATCAATACCTATTACACATGTTACTTCCTGTGTTTTCCTTCAGTGTAGTGTCAATGGCTGTTCGACGTATTATCATAGATTTCGAGTTATAGAGTCTATCTATCTATAGGGTAGCATACTGGAGTTTCCGTTTAAAGAAATTACAAGACAAGTGCACAAATTATATATAATATGTTTTATTAGGTGCCATGCCAGCAGATTTGCGGACTATTGCTAGGCTGTCTAGCCCGTTAATACGACGCTTGAAGATACGCAGGTTAAAGGATTCAGGAAATACACTCGCCGGAAGACAGTTCCACACTCACACACACACTGATATGGTTTTTTGACATGTATGGTACAGCAGATCTACGGAACCCTCTGTGCGCGAGTAAAACTCGCACTTGGCCGATTTTTGTTGTTCTTATTTTGTTAAACATTTCTCCTCCAAGTAGCTTCCTTTTCATATTAATTCTAAACTAGACGCTTAAAACATATTATTAAAGTTTACAACAAAGGCAAAAATCGTGGGAATCTCGAGTCATTCTGTTCGCTATTCGACCGATGGAATTAAACTAAAAAAAAACATTAATCTTAATTATAAGGCGTTACACAGAGAGGCATGGAATGAGATACACAGAGTGGGCATAGTCATACGTAGCAAGCGTTTTTAGAGTTCCGTATCCGGTACGGGACCCTATTACTAAGCCTACGCCGTCTGTCTGTCCGTCCGTCCGTCTGTCTGTCTTTCTGTCTGTCCGAGGGCTGTATTTCTTGAACCGTAATAGGTAGCCCGTTGAAATTTTCACAGAATATGTGTTATTATGGCCGGTATAACAACAAATAATAAAAATAATGAAAAGTTAAAAATTCATAGGGGTTCCCATAGAAGAAACCAAAGAGTTGTATGCGCGCGCGCCATCTACCGAATAGACTATGAAGCATTTTAACTAATCATGAACTTTAACTTATATGAAGCATTTCATAACACACCATAGATGGCGTGAGTGGCGCTGACCATGACATGGCGATACGGAACCCTCGGTGCGCGAGTTCGACTCGCACTTGGCCGGTTTTTTATATGCCTTGTTACCAATGTTTGGTTGGTACCTATGCACACCATTATCAGAACATTGTAATTTTTTTTTATGTAATCCGGTATGTGTGGCTGAGTCGGAGGGGCCAAAGCGCATGCTCCGACCAGCCAATATCACCTCCGAGAAGGTAGGTGCCATACCGGAGACTTCTCTGGATTGCTGGCTATACTGGACTAGAGGTGAACGCAACCGTGGCTGATATGCGGCCATCTTACATCCAGTACGGTGGTACCAACCCAGTCGGCTACAATTTGAGCCTACCACGTAGTAAGGGGCTAGGGAAGGGACCTACAGTGTAACAAATCGGTATGACCACGAGTCCGCCCCCATAATCTCACTATCACATCTTACTAAGTTTGTTTGTTTGTTTGTTCCTCTTTCACGCCTGAACGGCTGGACGGATTTGGACGAAACTTCGTATATGGGTAGTGTATATCCCGGAGTAACATAATTAAAAAAAAAAAGTGGTCAATTTCGAGTCGAACTCGCGTAAAGAGGGTTCCGTACCATCGCGTTTTCTGTGAGAACTAGAAGGATTGGGATTTTCGTTTACGTTTTCCTGTAAATTAAGTGTATATCCCATGGTAACAATTTTTTATTAAAAGTGGTCAAGTTCGACTCGAACTCGCGTAAAGAGGGTTCCGTACCATCGCGTTTTCTGTGAGAACTAGAAGGATTGGGATTTTCGTTTACGTTTTCCTGTAAATTAAGTGTATATTACAGTAAAGGGGGCGGGGGAGGGGAGGGGGGAGGGGGGAAGGGGGATTCCCATCCCAGGGGGAGGGAGGGGGAGAGGGAGAGGGAGAGGAAGAGGAAGAGGGAGAGGGAGAGCGAGAGGGAGAGGGAGAGCGAGAGCGAGAGCGAGAGGGAGAGGGAGAGGGAGAGGGAGAGGGAGAGGGAGAGGGAGAGGGAGAGGGAGAGGGAGAGGGAGAGGGAGAGGGAGAGGGAGAGGGAGAGGGAGAGGGAGAGGGAGAGGGAGAGGGAGAGGGAGAGGGAGAGGGAGAGGGAGAGGGAGAGGGAGAGGGAGAGGGAGAGGGAGAGGGAGAGGGAGAGGGAGAGGGAGAGGGAGAGGGAGAGGGAGAGGGAGAGGGAGAGGGAGAGGGAGAGGGAGAGGGAGAGGGAGAAGAAATTCGTATTTCAAAAGAAGAAAGTAAGTAACTGAGGCGAGGCCGAAGGTCGAGCTGCGTAACTGCGGCCTCGCCGTTAGTTACTTACTTTCATCGAGAAGGTTTATGGTCTTCCTGAACGCAGCTCGGCCTTCGGCCTCGCCCTCTGTTATAGTCCGGTCGCCCGTAGAACATTCATATTACCAAAAAGGTTACCGCTTGGCTTAGTGAAATTGTTATAAATTACGGCATTTTAAACACAAAAACCCAAGTCTTAAAGATCGCGAATGGGCGCAACCGTATTCGGTGACAAGTCGAAAATCGCCAAAAATGTCGGTAAATTACTTTTTGAGGTTACCGATTCTTTTCACTATAGTTATGTTCTCCAGCTTATTTCAATTACCACACGTCATCGTAAGACCATGGCAAGTGGGCATACACTGGTTTAAGACCACATTGGTTTATTTACCGTGTGGGGTCGGTACTTAAAAAGAATAGCCCCACTGCATCTCTCCCCGTCGCATGTCGTAAAAGTCGACTAAGGGATAAGAAAATTCGTCAGCCTCGGTAGCTCAGTGGCGCGGTTGGTTAGTCAACTGTTATTAAGCAACGCTGAGCGCGGTCAGTGATTGGATGGGTGACCGCTTGACCGTTGGAGGCTGACCGTGGTTCGGATTCCACGTTAAACTGTAGGTCCCTTCCCTTCTTACCTTACTAGGTGGTAGGGTTTATCCCGGCCGGGTTGGTACCACCGCACTGAACGAAACGTCGGTCGAAACGGCTATGTAAATAGTTCGTGCTTTCCGTCCAGTTTAGTGTAGCCGACATGAAATGAAGGGAAACACTGACATGGCACCTAGTTCACCCTGTGTTATGGGCTGACATCACGGATGTTGTAGGTGATGTAGCCAACCGTGTCAGGTTCCATAAAAAAAAAAAAAAAAAAAAACATGAAGTCAGCCGATTTTGACGTTAAATAACTTTTTGAGGTTACCGCTTCAAATTTATACAGCAGCTAATAGATCCTCTGTACAAACCACATACCCATTTTAAGACCCTTTCTGTGGGCGCTTTAGATTTTAAGACCCATTTTGTCGGCGATGAAAAATTTCAAAAAATGGTATTAAGGTACGTAAATACATACATAATGTACATACCACACGCTGAATTCCGACAATCAGGGTAAGCAGAGTAATCGGCGTTGTGCTGCAAGTACACCTAGTCCTGTAGCCCGTAGAACATTCTTATTACCAAAAAGGTTACCGCTTGGCTATGTGAAATTGTTATAAATTACGCCATTTTAAATACTAAAACCCAAATCTGAAAGATCGCAAATGGGCGCAACCATATTCGGTGACAAGTCTCATCTCAAAAATGTCTCAAGTCAAATCTCCAAAAATGTCAGTAATTTACTTTTCGAGGTTACCGCTTCTTTTCACTGTAGTTATGTTGTCCAGCTTATTTCAATTACCACACGGCATCGTAAGACCATGGCAAGTGGGCATACACTGATTTAAGACCACATGAAGTCAGCCGATTTTAACGATAATTTACTTTTTGAGGTTACCGCTTCAAATTTATACAGCAGCTAATAGACCCTCTGTGCAAACCACATACCCATTTTAAGACCCTTTCTGTGGGCGCTTTAGATTTTAAGACCCATTTTGTCGGCGAAGAATAATTTAAAAAAATGGTATTAAAGTACGTAAATACATACATAATGTACATACCACACGCTGTATTCCGACAATCGGGGTGAGCAGAGTAATCGGCGTTGTGCTGCAAGTACACCTAGTCCTCTCGCCCGTAGAACATTCATATTACCAAAAAGGTTACCACTTGGCTATGTGAAATTGTTATAAATTACGCCATTTTAAACACAAAAATCCAAGTCTGAAAGATCGCAAATGGGGGCAACCATATTCGGTGACAAGTCAAAAATCTCCAAAAATGTCAGTAATTTACTTTTCGAGGTTACCGCTTCTTTTCACTATAACTATAATCTGCAGCTTATTTCAATTACCACACGTCATCGTAAGACCATGGAAAGTGGGCATACACTGATTTAAGACCAGATGAAGTCAGACGATTTTGACGATAATTTACTTTTTGAGGTTACCGCTTCAAATTTATATAGCAGTTAATACACCCTCTGTCCAAACCACATACCTATTTTCGGACTCTTTCTGTGGGCGCTTTAGATTTTAAGACCTATTTTGTCGGCAAAGAAAACTTTCAAAAAATGGTATTAAAATACGGACATACATAAATATGTACTGTCATTCAGTTGATTGTGTTGCACAACGGTACCACCGATTAATGTACATAATATGTATGTTTATTATATACATATATATGCTTATTAAAATATTTATGTAGTATTCCTATGTAGTGTATCATACATATTTCTTTACAGTCTAACACATTGCCACTAACTATTCTTGTTCGCCTGCATGTACTTCTCCCACATCCCAAAGGTTAGTTAGAATAGAATGTCTCGCGGCATTAAGCTCGTCTGTTGTGCCTAATTTTTATAAATTGGTGTTCAATAAAGAATATATACATATACAATATACATGTACATACCAGACGCTGTATTCCGACAATCCGGGTAAGAAGAGTAATGGGCGTTGTGCTGCAAGAACACCGATAAATTATAGCTCAACACCGAAGATTTAGCAAAGTAATCGAACAAGATAACGATCGAGCAGCAAGTAAGCACAAAAACCCACCTGCTGCATGATGGAAGGACCGTGCCAGGGTGAAAGGTGCCTACCCTGTCGCCCTTGAGCACGGCATCTTGCCCTTATCCCTTTTACGACATGCACGGAGCGAGATGCAGTGGAGCTGGTATAAACGTTCTGTTATAAACCTTGTATTGATACTATATTGTATTACCATGCAATAGAATATAGGAGCACTACAACGTTCGTCATTCATTCGTTTGCCAGACGTTGTGTCGCCAGAAATTGGTTAGCTTATTCCTATAAGTTCATATTTTACAAAGAAACTAAGTTTACTCGTATTTATACAAATATAGTAAAACTCAAATTTTAGATTAGAGCTTAGTTTTTGTTTTGTCAAGAAGCCGATGTCAGTACATATTTATGTATGTACGTAATTTAATTTAAAAAAAAAATTTTTCTTCGCCGACAAAATGGGTCTTAAAATCTAAAGCGCCCACAGAAAGGGTCTTAAAATGGGTATGTGGTTTGTGCAGAGGGTCTATTAGCTGCTGTATAAATTTGAAGCGGTAACCTCAAAAAGTAAATTATCGTCAAAATCGGCTGACTTCATGTGGTCTTAAATCAGTGTATGCCGACTTGCCATGGTCTTACGATGACGTGTGGTAATTGAAATAAGCTGGAGAACATAACTACAGTGAAAAGAAGCGGTAACCTCGAAAAGTAAATTACTGAAATTTTTGGAGATTTTCGACTTGTCACCGAATATGGTTGCGCCCATTTGCGATCTTTCAGATTTGGGCTTTTGTGTTTAAAATGGCGTAATTTATAACAATTTCACATAGCCAAGCGGTAACCTTTTTGGTAATATGAATGTTCTACGGGCGAGAGGACTAGGTGTACTTGCAGCACAACGCCGATTACTCTGCTTACCCTGTTTGTCGGAATGCAGCGTGTGGTATGTACATTATGTATGTATTTACGTACTTTAATACAATTTTTTGAAATTTTTCTTCGCCGACAAAATGGGTCTTAAAATCTATAGCGCTAACAGAAAGGGCCTTAAAATGGGTATGTGGTTTGTACAGAGGGTCTATTAGCTGCTGTATAAATTTGAAGCGGTAACCTCAAAAAGTAATTTAACGTCAAAATCGGCTGACTTCATGTGGTCTTAAACCAGTGTATGCTCACTTGCCATGGTCTTACGATGACGTGTGGTAATTGAAATAAGCTGGAGAACATAACTATAGTGAAAAGAATCGGTAAACTCAAAAAGTAATTTACCGACATTTTTGGCGATTTTCGACTTGTCACCGAATACGGTTGCGCCCATTCGCGATCTTTAAGACTTGGGTTTTTGTGTTTAAAATGGCGTAATTTATAACAATTTCACTAAGCCAAGCGGTAACCTTTTTGGTAATATGAATGTTCTACGGGCGACCGGACTATTACTTACTTTCTCCGAAAAGGTCATCATCTTCCCGATCGCAGCTCGGCCTTCGGCCTCGCCCTCAGTTACGTAATTTCATCAAGAAGGCTTATAGTCTTCCTGAACGCAGCTCGGCCTTCGGCCTCGCCCTCAATTACTTAATTTCTTCGAAAAGGTTTATAGTCTTCCTGAACGCAGCTCGGCCTTCGGCCTCGCCCTTAGTTACTTACTTTCATCGAGAAGGTTTATGGTCTTCCTGAACGCAGCTCGGCCTTTGGCCTCGCCCTCTGTTACTTACTTTCTTCGAAAAGGTCATCGTCTTCCTGAACGCAGCTCGGCCTTCGGCCTCGCCCTGAGTTACTTACTTTCTTCAAGAAGGTTTATAGTTTTCCTGTACGCAGCTCGGCCTTCGGCCTCGCCCTCAATTACTTACTTTCTTTGAGTAGGTTTATCGTCTTCCTGGACGCAGCTCGGCCTTCGGCCTCGCCTTTAGTTACTTACTTTAGTTGAGAAGGTTTATCGTTTACCTTAATGCAGATCGGCCTTAGTTACTTACTTTCTTCCTTTGAAATACGAATTTCACGCGAGCGAAGCCGCGGGCAAAAGCTAGTATTTTATATATTTTAGTTATTTATATGTATTAACAATTTAACACACGTATGGCTTTTTATCTAACTAGCTCGTACTTACGTGTATTATTAATGAGTATTCTTATTCCGCCTGCTCTCATATTTGACCTCTCTGCTAACCTCATAAGCCATTTAGCGTGATAGTAAGCCTAGCGTGATAGTAGCCTATAGTTGATGGGAAGAATCAAGCTATCCGTAGATTTTTTTTTATTAAAATCGGTTCAGTGGTTCTCGAGTTATAAGCGGACAGACAGACATACACTCAGACACTCAGACACTCAGACAGAAAGCAGACGTTGGATTTTATTATAGGTAGGTATTATAGGTTCATCAAGGACTGGAAGGGTAGAGAGGCCTCAGCAGCAAACGCGAGACGCGAAACTGTTGCTCGGGTTGACCAGGTTCTCGAAAAAGTATCCTCTTGGGGGAAGAAGAACTTGGTCAACTTCAACGTAGCCAAGACGCAAGCTTGTGCCTTCTCTACTAAGGCTGATCCGTTTCCTCTCCAAGCCACTTTTCAGGGCAGCCAAGTCCCCAACGATGGTAGTCTGGGCGTCCTGGGTATGGAGGTGTCCAGGGACGTTGGGTTTCGATCGTTCATAGAGTCCAAGGCGAAACTAGCGTCTCGAAAATTAGGAGTCCTTTACCGCTGTCGGCGATTTTTCACGCCGGTCCAACTGCTTACACTCTACAAAGCACAAGTAAGACCGGTGATGGAATATTGCAGTCATCTTTGGGAGGGTTCCCCTGAGTACCTTCTTTCAGCCTTGGATTCTATTCAGCGACGAGCCATTCGCCTCATTGGTGACTCCGTACTCACAAAGGACCTTCAACCTCTAAAGCACAGACGTATCGTTGGGTCATTGAGCCTGTTTTATCGGTACTACTATGGCCGCTGCTCTGACGAACTTGCTTCCCTTATCCCTCCTCCTCCTGTTCGCCTTCGCCAAACCCGCCATACTCTCGCGGAACACCCGTTTGTAGTCGACAGAAGAGTTCTTCGAACTGCACGATTCTCTAAATCGTTCTTGTGCCGCACTGCAAAGGTGTGGAACGGGCTCCCAGGAAATATCTTCCCCCACTCCTACAATCCACAGATCTTCAAATCGCGGGTTAATAGCCTTTCCCCAGCAACATTAGTCCACCTCCAAGCCGGACTGGCACCTCCTCGGGGGTGAAATTGGCTGCGCCTGAGGTTGCGACCTCGGACAGAGCCACCCAGTTCGGTAGCAATAAAAAAAAAAAAAAAAAAAAAGTTAAGGATTCTCATACTCAACTCTTTTGCTACTATATACCTACTTACATTAACACATTTCAATAATATTAATCGAATCTCAAACATCTAAAGGTTGACTGTAAGAAATCTCCACAAAGGATAAGTCCGCCTTTACACCTTATGTAAATATTCTAATGTGCTTGTTAATATTGAATGATTCTTGGAGCAAATCTTTTTTTTTGAGAAGTTTGAGAAGCGCTTACATTGAAAGATAAATCGTCCACTGTATGCAAATTGATCAAATTAATTCAATATAAAAAAAGAGGTAGGTACCTATCTATGAAGTGACTCACTACACGCGCGGTATTTGATTTCTCTGCCCACTCATCTTCGCGATTTTAACCATCAGAAACAACTCAATCGGTTGATAGAGTTGCAAATAAAGCCACAGAGCTTTAAAAAGTTTAGCTGTCTCAAACGCGCGGCTCAAGCTCAAGTACCCGATCTTTTTACTATCATTAAGGTGTGCAGTGCAATTGTCAGCCTCGGTAGCTCAGTGGTGCGGGCAGTCGGCTGTTGTTAAGCAGCCCTGAGCC
Organism: Nematopogon swammerdamellus; assembly: GCA_946902875.1. Lineage (NCBI taxonomy): Eukaryota > Metazoa > Arthropoda > Insecta > Lepidoptera > Adelidae > Nematopogon > Nematopogon swammerdamellus. Next base: position 4,323,491 of record OX336356.1, on the reverse strand, counting down.
CGGTCAGTATTTGGATGGGTGACCGCTCGACCGTTGGAGGCTGACCGCGGTTCGGATTCCACGTAAAACTGTAGGTCCCTTCCCTTCTTACCATACTCTAGGTGGTAGGATTTATCCCGCTCGGGTTGGTTAGGTTAGGTTAGGTTAGGTTGGTGAAACGTCGGTCGAAACGGCTATGTAAATAGTTCGTGTTTTCCGTCCAGTTCAGTGTAGCCTACATGAATTGAAGGGAAGCACATGCCACCTAGTTCATCCGGTGTTATGGGCTGACATCATGAATGTTATAGGTGATGTAGCCAACTGTGTCAGTTTCCGGTTTGTTGGTACCAACCAAAGAAACCGGGCCGGTTAAATCCTTCCTGTAACAAGGGAATGGACCTACCAGTTTTACGTGAAATACGAACCACGTCAGCCTCCAACACGGTCGAACGTTATTACTAGCTTTAGGGATTTTCCACTTATGTGGGAGTTTATATACCAGCCCTAACGCTATGACGGTACCTATCTCAAATTAATTTACTCTTGCCGAGATCTCTTCAAAAGGCCTTAGCCGCCAAATTATTCGTACGCGATCCCGCCGTCCCCTTTCCACCTCCGCAGCACGCGCACCGAGCAGTGTTTGCATCCCTACACGCTGGACTTACCGCGGTTGCGTACTAACCGGTTCTGCAGATCTTTCCTCTACACCGGTAAACTCTGGAACGCTCTCCCTGCCCATATATTTCCCCCCAAGTACAGTCTCGGATCCTTCAAGAGGGGCATGGATAGGCATCTGTCATGTCGGCATGGCATTAGCAACCCCCGCATACGATCGAATGTCCTCAGGCGTCGTTAGACACCTCATGGGTGGCTCGGCGCCAAATGTCGCGCTTTTTATAAAAAAATATATAAGGTGCTTCGTTATTTATGTCAAAGATTTCGGGAGGGTTAGGTTAGGTTAGGTTAGGTTAGGTTAGGTTAGGTTAGGTTAGGTTAGGTTAGGTTAGGTTAGGTTAGGTTAGGTTAGGTTAGGTTAGGTTAGGTTCATCAAAAATCGTCCACTGTATGCAAATTTATCAAATTAATTCAATATAAAAAAAGAGGTAGGTACCTATCTATGAAGTGACTCACTACACGCGCGGTATTTGATTTCTCTGCCCACTCATCTTCGCGATTTTAACCATCAGAAACAACTCAATCGGTTGATAGAGTTGCAAATAAAGCCACAGAGCTTTAAAAAGTTTAGCTGTCTCAAACGCGCGGCTCAAGCTCAAGTACCCGATCTTTTTACTATCATTAAGGTGTGCAGTGCAATTGTCAGCCTCGGTAGCTCAGTGGTGCGGGCAGTCGGCTGTTGTTAAGCAGCCCTGAGCCCGGTCAGTATTTGGATGGGTGACCGCTCGACCGTTGGAGGCTGACCGCGGTTCGGATTCCACGTAAAACTGTAGGTCCCTTCCCTTCTTACCATACTCTAGGTGGTAGGATTTATCCCGCTCGGGTTGGTTAGGTTAGGTTAGGTTAGGTTGGTGAAACGTCGGTCGAAACGGCTATGTAAATAGTTCGTGTTTTCCGTCCAGTTCAGTGTAGCCTACATGAATTGAAGGGAAGCACATGTCACCTAGTTCATCCGGTGTTATGGGCTGACATCATGAATGTTATAGGTGATGTAGCCAACTGTGTCAGTTTCCGGTTTGTTGGTACCAACCAAAGAAACCGGGCCGGTTAAATCCTTCCTGTAACAAGGGAATGGACCTACCAGTTTTACGTGAAATACGAACCACGTCAGCCTCCAACACGGTCGAACGTTATTACTAGCTTTAGGGATTTTCCACTTATGTGGGAGTTTATATACCAGCCCTAACGCTATGACGGTACCTATCTCAAATTAATTTACTCTTGCCGAGATCTCTTCAAAAGGCCTTAGCCGCCAAATTATTCGTACGCGATCCCGCCGTCCCCTTTCCACCTCCGCAGCACGCGCACCGAGCAGTGTTTGCATCCCTACACGCTGGACTTACCGCGGTTGCGTACTAACCGGTTCTGCAGATCTTTCCTCTACACCGGTAAACTCTGGAACGCTCTCCCTGCCCATATATTTCCCCCCAAGTACAGTCTCGGATCCTTCAAGAGGGGCATGGATAGGCATCTGTCATGTCGGCATGGCATTAGCAACCCCCGCATACGATCGAATGTCCTCAGGCGTCGTTAGACACCTCATGGGTGGCTCGGCGCCAAATGTCGCGCTTTTTATAAAAAAATATATAAGGTGCTTCGTTATTTATGTCAAAGATTTCGGGAGGGTTACATAGACACTCAAATAAACACGTTACGCAAAAAAAAATTATATGTTTTTAGCATTACTTTTCGAGAAATTTAACAAAACATGTTTGCTACCTAAACATTAACCTGTGTGTAACAGTAGGTAACTTCCATCGTGCGGGGTCAATGACCGTACTATGTTCAAACGCAGAACAGCTGTTTTTTGTAAGTAAGTCACAAGGTCACTATGATTGGTTTTTACAGCTACTTATTTGATTTAATTTTTTTGTTAGGAGAAAAAATGCTCCCATAAACATATGTTTTTTTCTAACGTAAAGTGTTTATTTGAGTGCGTATGTAACCCTCCCGAAATTTTTTACATAAATAACGAAGCACCTTATATATGTGATAAAGACTCATTGCGAGATTACTCGATCTGTGTCCGATGTTCATCTCAGAAGCATCATCGATCGCGATTAGAGTTGTAAAGATGCCGTTTTTTGCACTTTGATACGGATTTATTTGACTTAGGTACCGTGAAAAACGGAAAAATACGAAACGTATTTTCATATGAAATACTTGCTCTCGTCGCATTTTATTCCTGTTCTTTGCTTGAAACCAAAAAGCGAGTAGGTAACCAAAGTTCGCACCGAACACCATAAAACACGGAAAGATTCAACAGGAAAAGGGAATAGAGTCGCGAACAGCTCTATCGCAGAGAAGCCTATCATTTAAAATTATGTAGGTACTCACAATACTTGTTTGTTTTAATTCAACTATTTATCTATGCCGTAACATAATTTCATAACATTTAATTATACGGTATTGTTTACCTTTTAGTAAATTGGTTGGTTAACTACTCAATAAATAGGAGTATCTTATAATATCATACCTAATCATAAAACATCTTTACTTACTTGCCTAACTCAAATAGGTATCAGATCGATGGTCTGCCTGCGTGTTTTTTTATGTATAATCCGGTATGGGTGGCTGAGTCGGAGGGGCCAAAGCGCATGCTCCGACCAGCCAATATCACCTCCGAGAAGGTAGGTGCCATACCGGAGACTTCCCTGGGTTGCTGGCTATACTGGACTAGAGGAGAACACAGCCGAGGCTGCTATGCGGCCATCTTACATCCAGTACGGTGGTACCAACCCAGTCGGCTACAATTTGAGCCTACCACCTTGTAAGTGGCAAGGGAAGGGACCTACAGTTTTACACCGGTTCCGAACGGTGAAGCAGCAGGTGTAGGTATGCACGTAAATTTTTTCGTCAGAAAAAACTCATTGGTACACGCCGACCGGATTCGAACCTCGGACCTCTCGCATGAGAAGCCGATGCCCAAACCACTCGGCCACCCGCCGTGTGATTTCCGTGCTGATGCTGACTAATGTCAGTTAAACTTTATTTATGTGATGACTGATGAGATGACAGATTAGCTGTCACATTTCCATCAATACCTACTAAAATCGCGTAAAAGAAGAAGATGATTATGTATGACTTTTCCGATTTCAAAATAATCATAGAAAAATAATATACCAAATAATCATTATTAAACTTTAAAACAATCGTTTCCATTAATATTCTGTTCTGAACTTGTATAGCATGCGTGCAACAAACCTAAAGTTCTAATGTCACTTGAATTTGACTCATAAAATGAATGTTTTAGGTACTAAAATACGGCAGCACCGTGATTTGCCGACAAAGGAATGGACTTAACGCGCGGTTTTCTTTAAAGAGGCGCGGCTTCCTTTGAAGGCGCGCGGCTTTCTTCTCTCAGGCAAAGAGCGGTGCCGACTGCCGCGTAGCATGCAATTTTGTGTTCTATGTATATCTATCTAAGAATGATATTGCAATTACTTGTGAAGGCACGAAGCAAGAAGTCCATTTCGTCAAGCTAAGATGAACCTAATAATTAAGACAAGATGATCTAAAATTCGCTGTACTTTTGAAGCGTTGACGCCGGCCGCTGTTGAACCTACGTAAAATGAAAAATTTTTTTACGTAGGTTCGATTCGACAGTGCAATTTTATTTTTCATTCGTTTCTCGTCTGTCTTTACGTTCGGGCGGTTCGAGCACGTTTGTATTTTGTATTGTAGCACTCACGACTACTAACCCAGTCGGCTACAATTTGAGCCTACCACCTAGTAAGGGGCAAGGAAATCTTTGTTTTAATTTGTGTTTTATAGGGTTCCGTATCCGTCGTACGGTACGCTATCACTAAGCCTACGCCGTCTGTCTGTCTGTCTGTTTGTCCGTCTGTCCGAGGGCTGTAACTCTTGAACCGTAATAGGTAGGTACCCCGTGAAAATTTTCACATAATAGGTATGTGTTATTTATTATCAGGGATCGGAATTAGGTAGAGTGATTTGGTACCAAAGTAGGTAAAGTTCGCGAGAGGATATAATATGGAGTTGTTAAAACCAGCACTTTGTATGGGAATTCTGAAAATTTCTTGGGAAATTTCCGGGACTGGATTTTTCTTCGGGATCGTATTTATTGACTAAATACAAGCTTCTTTTGTTCTTAGATGATTTTTTCTAGAGTGGCCGCTTATGGAGATATAATTTTTTTCAAAATTTTTTATTTCTACTCAATTTACAGGAAAACAGGGGAAGATGTGATAAAATAATCTAAGAGTGTATCGAACTGCTTACAAAACAAGACCTAATTTGTTGTCGTACCATCATTGGTTCTCGATTTATTGCTCGCCGCGATTCTGAATTATCCAAGGACAGCATGTGTATTGAAAGCTCCGCCCCCTTTCCTGATTTAATTTCTCGAATGTTGATATTTTTTCGCCTGAATCTTATTTCTAGACGAAATATAAGACACTTTTATTCTTACATGTTTTTGAAAAAAATCGATATTTCCGAAGAAAAAAAAATCTTAAATATTTTTTTTCCAAAATGTTCTCGATTGCTAATGTTTTTTTAGCGGATTCTTATTTCTAAACGAAATATAAGACACTTTTATTCTTACACGTTTTTCCCTTAAGTTGATATTTCCGGAGAGAAAAATAAAACAACCTATTTTTTCATATTTTCTCGAATGTTGATGTTTTTTCTCCATAATCTTATTTCTAGATGAAATGCGAATCTGTAGTTTCAATCATTTAAATTATTTTCAGAATCATTTAAAAAAAGTGGCCGCCATTTTGAACATTTTAGTTACTGGACCAATTGCTTTCAAAATCGCTATCTGGGTGTCTGTGTGGGCTCTGAATACGAATCTGTAGTCAAAATTTAAAACAAGTGGCCGCCATTTTGAACCTTTTAGTTTTGACTACAAATTTTATAATAAACTGTCTTCTAACATAAAACAATTAGATGATAATAATTTCAAACAACGGATTAAATTAATGTTAATTGAAAAGAGTTATTACACTATTAAGGATGCATTAACTGACCGTAATTTTATCTAAGATTTTGACTACTGTTTTTTCCACTAACAAACTTTGACAATTTGACAATTGGATACACTTTGTATCATTACATTTTTTTATATGACTTATTACATCTCTTTGTAATAAATAATTTTTATTTATTTTTTGACTTGATATAATATGAAGTATCAAAATTGACGATGGCACTATACACCAGATATAGGTAATTTAAATAGGCAGTGTGGTCAAATTCTTCAGTATTCATGTTTATGCTGTAAATATTAATGCTCTTGTGAGCGGTAGTATGGGTTAATTATTTGTAAGTTACTATAATATAATACTTATAAGGTACTAACAAAACATTGTGACTTGCGAAGTTTGTATGTCAGTTCTTCTTCGCATTGAATTTAGAACTGGCGGAATTTTCGACATGTCCAAGCGTAGGTTACCTACCTATGGATGAAATTATACAATAAACAATAAACAATAAATTCATATTCAGAGCCCAGCCCACACAGACACCCAGATATAGATTTTGAAAGCAATCGGTCCAGTAACTAAATAGTTCAAAATGGCGGCTTCTTCTTTTAAATTTTGACTACAGATTCGTATTCAAAACCCACACAGACACCCAGATATCGATTTTGAAAGCAATCAGTCCAGTAACTAAAAAGTCCAAAATGGCGGCCACTTGTTTTAAATTTTGACTGAAGATTCGTATTCAGAGCCCACACAGACACCGAGATATCGATTTTGAAAGCAATCGGTCCAGTAACTAAAAAGTTCAAAATGGCGGCCACTTTTTGAAATGTTCACTACAGATTCGTATTTCGTCTAGAAACAGGATTCAGGCGAAACAATATCAACATTCGAGAAAATATGAAAAAATAAGTTGTTTTATTTTTCTCTCCGGAAATATCGACTTAAGTGAAAAACGTGTAAGAATAAAAGTGTCTTATATTTCGTTTAGAAATAAGAATCCGCCAAAAAAACATCAGCAATCGAGAACATTTTGGAAAAAATAATTTTAGATTTTTTTTTCTCCGGAAATATCGATTTTATTGTAAAATGTATAAGAATAAAAGTGTCTTATATTTCGTCTAGTAATAAGATTCAGGCGAAAAAATTACAACATTCGAGAAATTAAATCAGGAAAGGGGGCGGAGCTTTCATCGCGGCGAAAATTTCATCCAGTATTGGTATCATGCATGAAAGAAACGGAAAAACCCCGTGTTTGTCGTTTTATTCAAAATGTATTTGTCGGTATTTTTCTGCCTTTACAACACTAATCGCGATGCGCGGGAGTGGGCGGAGGAGGCGGGCTTCCGCTGTAAATCACTTTCTCCTCGCCAATGTGGCCGCGTGTGTCGCTCACCGCTCACACACTAATTGTCACCTTGAGACATCAATTTTCATGTTCCTTAGGTAAGGGGACAGTAAATATTTTATGTTGCACTAAACGACCGCATTTTCTCCGAGTGCGTTGACTTCTGACCAGTGGCGGCTCTGGCCAATGAATTTTAGTGAGGCACCACCTACATAATAGCATTTTATTAATGTTGTATTGCAGTTTTCATTTCGAGGACAGGACATGCCCAAAGTCTAGTTGCTTCAAGATAATTAAGTGAGGTGGCGCCTCACTTGCTTCACCTGGGGAACCGCCACTGCTTCTGACCATTACTGCTTAGCTTCTCTTTGCGTTTAGGTTTCCGTATCCCGTTCGGAAACCGAGCGTGGCAGGGAACTGCCACCCGTCCTATCTCCGCAGCATTCGTCGCAGACAGACTCAAGACAATCTTTGTTTCCGTATCCCGTACGGAAGCCTATTACTAAGCCTCCTGCTGTATCTCATGAACCCGTAATAGGTAGCCCGTTGAAATTTTCACAGAATATGTGTTATTATGGCGGATATGACAAATAATAAAAATAGAAAAAGTAAAAAATTAAGGGGGGTTCCCTACAAGAAACGTGTCTTTTTTTTCAATGTTTTTTTCTGGTGCGGAAACCTCGGTACGCGAGTCCGACTCGCACTTGGCCGGTTTTTTTAAATAATTAAGCCGAACGTGGTTTTTTATGTAAGCCAATATGGGTGGCTGTACCGAAAGACCAATGGTGCAGTCAACAGAGCCAAAAACACCTCTCCTCGCGATGCCAGCGGATTTGCGGACTGTTGCTAGCCTGTTAATAAGACGTTTGACCAGGTTAAAGGATTCGGAAAACACACTCGCCGGAAGACAGTTCCACACCCTAGCGGCGCGACAAAGAAACGATTTAGAGAACCGATGGGTGAAATTAGCCGTAAATGTACAAATTGTAAAAACTACCAGCGTTATGTACTTACTGTCACACTCATATTGTTACGATGAAGCAGGTGAAAATAAAACGTCTTGTTAAACCAATTAGGTACCGACCTATCGGCAAGTGGGTACCCCGTGAAGGTAGTAGGTATTCTATTAGCGCATTAGGTACCGCTATATAGCGATACCGCAATTAGCGTTCGTCGCCGGTAGGAGGCGCTGCCGGCAACCGCGCGGGGCGAACCGTTACCTGTGGCCGTCCAATGAACCGCGATGTCGCTTTAGTTGTGGAGTAGTTATTCTAACCAGCCGGGTTTTTTTTTATTTTTTTTTTATGGAAACAGCCACGGTTGGCTACATCACCTACAATAGATCCGCGATGTCAGCCCACAACACCGGGTGAACTAGGTGCCATGTCAGTGCTTCCCTTCATTTCGTGTCGGCTACACTGAACTGGACGGAAAGCACGAGCTATTTGCATAGCCGCCGTTTCGACCGACGTTTCATTCAGTGCGGTGGTACCACCTACCATCTAGTAGGTAAGGTAAGAAGGGAAGGGACCTACAGTTTAACGTGGAATCCGAACCACGGTCAGCCTCCAATGGTCGAGCGGTCACACTCCAAGTACTGACTGGGCCCCGGTGTGCTTAACAACAGTCGGCCGACCGCACCACTGAGCTACCGACGCTGACAAAAGAGGGTACGAGTTAGCTACGAGTCAGGTAGCCAACGGTTGAGGTGCCGCAAAATGACCTTGAACTTCCACCCTTCATCCTTGTCAGACAGGGAGTGAGCGAAGGAGCACGCGCGCTTGTATGAAAAGGACAGCGAGCGAGGTACCACAACAAGACGTGGCGCTTATGTCAAAACCTTGGCATTCGCAATCCCCGTGCATCACAGAATATCTATGGGCATCGTTAGACACTTACTTGTGGGTGAAACGATGCCACATGTCGCGCTTTCCATAAACAAAAAATTCTTATTTTATTGAAAATATTTATTTTAAAAAGTGCAAGTTTTACTCGCGCACGGAGGGTCCCGTAGACCCGCTACACCATACCTATCAAAAAACCAAATCCGTCTATCTTTTATCTGTCTGGAATGCAAAATATATATGCCTGTGGCGCCATCTATTATTTATTAGCGTGAATATGTACTAATCGAATCTTAGCACGTTACTTGTATGGGGACCCCTTATTTTTAACAGTTATGTTTTTTTTATTATTTCTTGGCATATCCGCCATAATAAATAACACACATTCTGTGAAAATTTCAACCGGCTACCTATTACGGTTCAAGAGATACAGCCCTCGGACAGACAGACCGCCCGAGTGCTGTAACCCGCCAGACTATTGCCCCTTACTAGGCTCAAATGGTAGCCGACTGGGTTGGTACCACCGTACTTGATGTAAGATGGCCGCATAACAGCCTCGGTTGTGTTCTCCTCTAGTCCAGTATAGCCAGCAATCCAGGGAAGTCTCCGGTATGGTACCTACATTCTCGGAGGTGATATTGGTTGATCGGCGCATGTGCTTTGGCCCCTCCGTCTCAGACACACTTATCGGATTACATAAAAAAAAAAAGACAGACAGACGAGGTAGGCTTAGTAATATGTTTCCTTATTGATTATTGATACGAAAGCCCAATAAAAAGGAACTACAAAATAAAATTATGCAAGTCTCCGGAGTTCATATCCGCTAGTCCCGCGAGGCGGTAAAAAGCGTGGATCTGCGCCTAGGAAGTTCCGTTATATAGAGCGGTGAGGACCAGCCCCGCGCGGTGATGGCGGCGGACCCGTCAGGTAGTTGCGTAATGGATCACTGACTTTGCTCGCGACATTGTCAATGTTGAGAATAAAATTTAAAAAACCCCCCGACCATTAAAAAGTCAAAAATAATTGCCGTTTACTTACTTAAAGGAGTCGGGGGACCGCTAAGTACCTCTAAGTACCGCTAAGTAATCCAGGGAAGTCTCCGGTATGGCACCTACCTTCTCGGAGGTGATATTGGCTGGTCGGAGCATGCGCTTTGGCCCCTCCGACTCAGCCACCCATACCGTATTGCATAAAAAAAACCTAAATAAAATATAAAAACTCAAGAGTTGCGCTGGAGTTTTCTTAGCAGTCCCCCGACTCCTTTAAGTAAGTAGACGGAAATTATTTTTTACTTTTTTAATGGTCGGGGTTTTTTTAAATTTGTAATTTAACTTTTATTTCAAGATTTTAAAAAAACGCATGCAAATCGGTACACTTTTTATGATAATTAATTTTTTGATTCCTTAAACTTGATTACTTGATTAGAAACATAGCTAAGAACCATCCCGATTAAACCAGCTTTCTAATTTAAAAAAAAAAACGCATCCAAATCGTTCCATCCGTTTGGGAGCTGCGATGCCACAGCAGACACACCCATACACACATACACACACACACGTTAAACTTATTCACCCCACCGTCTGCGTCGGAGTTAAAAATAAACATTTTATAAATTCCGACTTCGAAAATGAAAAAGCAGCAGAAAATACTTCATCAGCCTCGGTAGCTCAGCGATCAGTCGACTGTCGGTCGTGATCATAAGCACACCTGCAGCGGGAGCACAAATGCGTCGATAAGCCTATATCGATCGATAAACATCTATTCGTCTTCTTCTATTCTACTTCGTCAAACGAAGCAAATAGATGTTTATCGATCGATATAGGCTTATCGACGCATTTGTGCTCCCGCTGCAGGACGCGGTTAGTACTTAGGTGGGTGACCGCTCGACCGTTGGAGGCTGACCGCGGTTCGGATTCCACGTAAAACTGTAGGTCCAAGAAATACATGAATAAGGTTTTTTGACAGGTATGGTATAGCCAATATACGGAACCATTCATGCGCTAGTAAAACACGCACTTGACCGATTTATTTTTTTAAACTAGTGAAAATCGGTAATCCATCCCATGCTGGTTTTCACATCAAAAAAGTCAATTTGAAAAGCCAAAAATAATTTAACACGTTACACCATACTGGTTTCTTTTTCTTTGTGAACTCTTATATTATACAGCTGCGCATGATTCAGCAAAAAATACAATGAACCAAATTGATTGAATATGAAATGCTTTCATCTGATCAGAGTTGATGTAGGTATATTACAATATTTATGTTTCTTATTGTATATATGTAATTATGTATATATAAAGAAGGATGTATATTGGTTGTATGTATGTATCTTTGCACAATAATTTGTCTATGTGTGTATTTATATTTCATGCTACTGTCCACTCTTTAGTATTGCATTGTCCGCCCCTACGTGTTTTTCACATCCCAAAGGTAAGTTCCTTTTGTAACTCGCCTTTTGTAACCCTTTTATACACGGTGTTGCAACCCCAACCGTAAAACCCGAAAGGAGTGATTCTCCATACGTTTTGAGAAAAGGTATTTGAAATTTCTATGTAAAAAAAAATTTTTTTTTTGTTTCAAAAATTTTTTTATGGTGTATAATGGTGAAATAAAATCAACACTCGAAACAATCGATACGCACACTGCGAATAAAAAACCGCGCGTTTTTGTCGCATTATACACCATAGTGCACAGAAAATTAGCGCGGAAAAAAACCGCACCGCATCGCAGTATATTCGCAGTTGCTGAAGACCGACCGCGCGGCACCACACGGAAATTAAGCCTCTTCCACTCATAGTGACGTCATGCGCTCAGCGGAATGGGAAGGGGGGACAGGCCCCCTCCCCTGTCTCCTCTTTAGGCAGTTTCCTCTTTACTAGAGCTGGATGGAATCGCCAAAAGGCGCTTACGATAAAAAAAGCTTATGCGAATAGCGCGCAAATCGTTTTTATTTTAATAACTATGAAAAATTTTAGCTTTGTGAATTTTCTTAATCGCGCTTCACTAAAGAATATAAAATTGTATTTGGAGAAAAATTATAAAAAATAGATTTTTTTTTCTATCGAGCGAAGTTAAAAAACTTGCTGTTTCAACGTCGAAATTCACTAAAGATAATCATGTAGATTGAAACCTAGAACATTCCCTATACTTATCTTCAACTTTTCAACTGTCTGCATAATTCCTACGGTACAGATGACCCGAGTGGTAGAGGCTTAAGGAGATATCGTGAGGCTTCGTCTGACTCGAATTTCAAGAAGTGTACCGCCAATATTACTTACCTGACAGATTCAGTTTTAATATATTTAAAACTTCGTCTATCGGCGCAGATCCATAGCTTTTTGAAAACACGATTTGATTAACTTCACTTGATTTCACTGAATTTAGTTATAAAAACGTATTTAAGGCAACGTCACCAAATCAAGGCTTTGGCAAAAATATATTTTATTTGTTGAATATACATATATCTTAATCCGTATCTTTTTACTTTTTGGTTTCGATCCGTAGTTTTGGAATAAAAAAATAAAAACCTAATTTTCGCTTGCACTAAAATTTATTGATTTAGTTGCATCCTACTCCAACAGAGCCTTAAGCCGCGCGTGTACGTTAATATAATTTCCATATTATGTTACAGCATTTTGCGGAAAAAATCCCGCGCGGTTTTTTCCGCACTGCGTGCTAGCCCTTAGATCCTACGGCTAGCTAGACCTGACTAGACTACTCCTATCCTCACAGATTATCTAAAACACTTAGGTATGCAAACGCCATGGCATGTGGATGGGACGTATACATTTCTATCATGTTACCGTTACGTAAGTAGGCATAGTAGTTCGTTCACCTCGCCCGTATCTTATCACTTCCGGCACCAGTAGGCTGATAAAATAAACCTCAGATAGCCACCTTAAGGAAATAAATACCCTTAGTTGATATAGGTGCGTTGTTTAATTCTGTGTCGATGATTTTGCTCAAAACTTTCGAAGGCCCGTTTTGTTATAAGAATTAAAAAAAAATAGGTAAAAAAACTTTTAAGTTAAACGGTTTTATTAAAAATAAAAAATTAGAAAAAAAACAGCTGTACAAAAAACTAGAAAATAATAAGGACACAAGCCTGGGCCTTCTTAAGATTTTACGTCTGGGTAAGAAATCGTGCAATACTAGCGTGCTGTCTTCTCATGTCGGATGCCAAAGGGCACATTGTGTCGCTGCGTCAGCGGAATAAGTAATAAATTGAGACTTTTAACAAACTAATATAAAAACGTGGGGCGCATGTTATTTATTACGCATATTATACGCCCCACGTTTTTATATTAGTCTGTTAAAAGTCTCAATTTATTACTTATTCCGCTGACGCAGCGACACAATGTGCCCTTTGGCATCCGACATGAGAAGACAGCACGCTAGTATTGCACGATTTCTTACCCAGACGTAAAATCTTAAGAAGGCCCAGGCTTGTGTCCTTATTATTTTCTAGTTTTTTGTACAGCTGTTTTTTTTCTAATTTTTTATTTTTAATAAAACCGTTTAACTTAAAAGTTTTTTTACCTATTTTTTTATTTACTCGTTTTTAGTTTGATTTTTGGCTCGTATCATTCATTACGTAAACTCGTCATCCTTTCCAACTCTCTCATTGCATCTTTGTTACTCGGTTTCTTACCTGTCAATTACTCACAATCAAGCTCCTCAATACATAACCCTTCTAAAGACTTTACGCGACTCAATGCAACATACGCTTGACCCTCCTCAAATAGTCTGGAGCCCAAATACACGACAGCACGGTCAACAGTACTGCCCTGCATTTTATGGACAGTGGAGGCCCATGACAAAATTATCGGTAACATCCGTCTCTCAGCTGTTCAATAATTAAACTATGCTGGAAACTGTATGGCTTTAGGATGGATAAGGTGTCCGCCGTCTCTTTCGAAATCAATTTGAACAGATGGTATGTCTGTTTCATGCTTTTGCGTTCGGCAAGTATGGGACACTCGTCCAAACAAACCAAATGAGCCCAAACTCGAGGGGGTTACTAGTAACGGTTGAAGAGTTCTACTGTACACCTCCTGACTCCATCATCAGACCCTCGTCACCAAGTGTATTGGTAGAAGTATGGGACACTCGTCCAAACCAACCATATGAGCCCCTAACTCGAGGGGGTTACTAGTAACGGTTGAAGAGTTCCACTGTACACCTCCTGACTCCACCATCAGACCCTCGTCACCAAGTGTATTGGTAGAAGTATGGGATAGGACACTCGTTCAAACAAACCAAATGAGCCCAAACTCAAGGGGGTTACTAGGAAAGGTTGAAGAGTTCAACTGTACACCTCCTGACTCCATCATCAGACCCTCGTCACCAAGTGTATTGGTAGAAGTATGGGACACTCGTCCAAACCAACCAAATGAGCCCAAACTCGAGGGGTTTACTAGTAACGGTTGAAGAGTTCCACTGTACACCTCCTGACTCCATCATCAGACCCTCGTCACCAAGTGTATTGGTAAAAGTATGGGACACTCGTCCAAACCAACCCTATGAGCCCAAACTCGAGGGGGTTACTAGTAACGGTTGAAGAGTTCCACTGTACACCTCCTGACTCCATCATCAGACCCTCGTCACCAAGTGTATTGGTAGAAGTAAGGGACACTCGTCCAAACCAACCATATGAGCCCAAACTCGAGGGGGTTACTAGTAACCGTTGAAGAGTTCCACTGTACACCTTCTGACTCCATCATCAGACCCTCGTCACCAAGTGTATTGGTAGAAGTATGGGACACTCGTCCAAACCAACCAAATGAGCCCAAACTCGAGGGGGTTACTAGTAACGGTTGAAGAGTTCCACTGTACACCTCCTGACTCTATCATCAGACCCTCGTCATCAAGTGTATTGGTAGAAGTATGGGACACTCGTCCAAACCAACCATATGAGCCCAAACTCGAGGGGGTTAATAGTAACAGTTGAAGAATTCCACTGTACACCTCCTGCCTCCATCATCAGACCCTCGTCACCAAGTGTATTGGTTAGAAGTATGGAACACTCGTCCAAACCAACCAAATGAGCCCAAACTCGAGGGGGTTACTAGTAACGGTTGAAGAGTTCCACTGTACACCTCCTGACTCCATCATCAGACCCTCGTCACCAAGTATATTGGTAGAACTATGGGACACTCGTCCAAACCAATCAAATGTGCCCAAACTCGAGGGGGTTACTAGTAACGGTTGAAGAGTTCCACTGTACACCTCCTGACTCCATCATCAGACTTTCGTCACCAAGTGTATTGGTAGAAGTATGGGACACTCGTCCAAACCAACCATATGAGCCCAAACTCGAGGGAGTTGCTAGTAACGTTTGAAGAGTTCCACTGTCCACCTCCTGACTCCATCATCAGACCCTCGCCAAGTGTATTGGTAGAAGTATGGGACACTCGTCCAAACCAACCAAATGAGCCCAAACTCGAGGGGGTTACTAGTAACGGTTGAAGAGTTCCACTGTACACCTCCTGACTCCATCATCAGACCCTCGTCACCAAGTATATTGGTAGAACTATGGGACACTCGTCCAAACCAATCAAATGTGCCCAAACTCGAGGGGGTTACTAGTAACGGTTGAAGAGTTCCACTGTACACCTCCTGACTCCATCATCAGACTTTCGTCACCAAGTGTATTGGTAGAAGTATGGGACACTCGTCCAAACCAACCATATGAGCCCAAACTCGAGGGAGTTGCTAGTAACGTTTGAAGAGTTCCACTGTCCACCTCCTGACTCCATCATCAGACCCTCGCCAAGTGTATTGGTAGAAGTATGGGACACTCGTCCAAACCAACCAAATGAGCCCAAACTCGAGGGGGTTACTAGTAACGGTTGAAGAGTTCCACTGTACACCTCCTGACTCCATCATCAGACCCTCGTCACCAAGTGTATTGGTAGAAGTATGGGATAGGACACTCGTTCAAACAAACCAAATGAGCCCAAACTCAAGGGGGTTACTAGGAAAGGTTGAAGAGTTCAACTGTACACCTCCTGACTCCATCATCAGACCCTCGTCACCAAGTGTATTGGTAGAAGTATGGGACACTCGTCCAAA
Organism: Nematopogon swammerdamellus; assembly: GCA_946902875.1. Lineage (NCBI taxonomy): Eukaryota > Metazoa > Arthropoda > Insecta > Lepidoptera > Adelidae > Nematopogon > Nematopogon swammerdamellus. The sequence goes on along the minus strand of OX336356.1, from coordinate 4,307,619 downwards.
CCAACCAAATGAGCCCAAACTCGAGGGGTTTACTAGTAACGGTTGAAGAGTTCCACTGTACACCTCCTGACTCTATCATCAGACCCTCGTCATCAAGTGTATTGGTAAAAGTATGGGACACTCGTCCAAACCAACCCTATGAGCCCAAACTCGAGGGGGTTACTAGTAACGGTTGAAGAGTTCCACTGTACACCTCCTGACTCCATCATCAGACCCTCGTCACCAAGTGTATTGGTAGAAGTAAGGGACACTCGTCCAAACCAACCATATGAGCCCAAACTCGAGGGGGTTACTAGTAACCGTTGAAGAGTTCCACTGTACACCTTCTGACTCCATCATCAGACCCTCGTCACCAAGTGTATTGGTAGAAGTATGGGACACTCGTCCAAACCAACCAAATGAGCCCAAACTCGAGGGGGTTACTAGTAACGGTTGAAGAGTTCCACTGTACACCTCCTGACTCCATCATCAGACCCTCGTCACCAAGTGTATTGGTAGAAGTAAGGGACACTCGTCCAAACCAACCATATGAGCCCAAACTCGAGGGGGTTACTAGTAACCGTTGAAGAGTTCCACTGTACACCTTCTGACTCCATCATCAGACCCTCGTCACCAAGTGTATTTGTAGAAGTATGGGACACTCGTCCAAACCAACCAAATGAGCCCAAACTCGAGGGGGTTACTAGTAACGGTTGAAGAGTTCCACTGTACACCTCCTGACTCTATCATCAGACCCTCGTCATCAAGTGTATTGGTAGAAGTATGGGACACTCGTCCAAACCAACCATATGAGCCCAAACTCGAGGGGGTTAATAGTAACAGTTGAAGAATTCCACTGTACACCTCCTGCCTCCATCATCAGACCCTCGTCACCAAGTGTATTGGTTAGAAGTATGGAACACTCGTCCAAACCAACCAAATGAGCCCAAACTCGGGGGGGTTACTAGTAACGGTTGAAGAGTTCCACTGTACACCTCCTGACTCCATCATCAGACCCTCGTCACCAAGTATATTGGTAGAACTATGGGACACTCGTCCAAACCAATCAAATGTGCCCAAACTCGAGGGGGTTACTAGTAACGGTTGAAGAGTTCCACTGTACACCTCCTGACTCCATCATAAGACTTTCGTCACCAAGTGTATTGGTAGAAGTATGGGACACTCGTCCAAACCAACCATATGAGCCCAAACTCGAGGGAGTTGCTAGTAACGTTTGAAGAGTTCCACTGTCCACCTCCTGACTCCATCATCAGACCCTCGCCAAGTGTATTGGTAGAAGTATGGGACACTCGTCCAAACCAACCAAATGAGCCCAAACTCGAGGGGGTTACTAGTAACGGTTGAAGAGTTCCACTGTACACCTCCTGACTCCATCATCAGACCCTCGTTACCAAGTTGAAATTATCATAATATTGTATTGTCACGAGAACTCAATGTGTGTGCAAAGTTTCATAAAAATCGGTTCAGTAGAAGTAGTTGAAAAAGTGGTCGCAAGATTTGAAACAAAGATAGTAACAAACAAACAAACAAATATACGGAGTCAAGCTAAATAAAACCGTTTAAAAAATACACTACATTAAAAAATGATAGCACATTAAATAGAGAACTCAATCTTGGACGTAATTTTGTCAGCCTCGGTAGCTCAGTGGTGCGGTTGGTCGACTGTTATTTATTAAGCAACCTTGAGCGCGGTCTGTAGTTGGATGGGTGACCGCTCGACCGTTGGAGGCTGACCGTGGTTCGGATTCCACGTTAAACTGTAGGTCCCTTCCCTTACTAGGTGGTAGGGTTTATCCCGGCCACGTTGATTCGAAACGGCTATGTAAATAGTTCGTGTTTTTCGTCCAGTTCAGTGTAGCCGAAATGAAGGGAAACACTGACACGGCACCTAGTTCACCCGGTGTTATGGGCTGACATCGCGGATGTTGTAGGTCATGTAGCCAACCGTGCCAGTTTCCATAAAAAAAAAAACAAAAAACAAAACAAAAATTACAATTTGTTTATTGTATAATTTCATCCATAGGTAGGTCTGCTTTCGAAAATGTCTTAAAATGCCCTAAAACATTTTTTTGTCACCAAATTACACCACATTTAGACACCGAGCACCTTTAAGCACGTTTTTGCCATAAGAACTACGCAGATAAAAGTTCCCTCTGGTTATCTAACCCAACGTAACAATGGATGCCTTTCCATTGATCAAAGAACACGACCGAGGTTTGCGCACGAGTGGATTTTGGGCTCGGCTTGCATGCCATTTGATTGAATATTACAATCGATCGTATGAAATTTAAAGTGGAATTTAAAATAGTTATTTTGAAATAAAAGTTGTTAGCTTTTAAAGTGAACGGCAATTACATATTTTGAGAGAGTGGGACCTTTTTGGGAAAAACATTTAAATTGTTTGTCGAAAAATAATATAAACGAGTTGTTCAGTGAATTTCTTTGCAGTTTAAGTTCTATGACAAAATTTAAATTCAAAATAATATTTTATTTGGCACGTTTGATACAACTTTCACCGAATTTCACAAAATAATTATAAATATTATGCGGATTATTAATAGTAAGTATAATTTATGAGATTTTATGTAGTTTATATGATGTGTTGAAATAATTTACAAAATAAATAAACTGTAAATAATAAGCAAAAACGGCCAAGTGCGAATAGGACTCGCGCACCGAGGATTCCGTACTACCACATAACTGGCCGGTTTTTGTTTTTGTGGTTTTATTTAGAGTTTTTACTATTATCACACCAAGTTGGACGCTTGTATTGTATTACAGTTTTTACGATAGAGCAAAAACAAAATAGTCGTAAATAAAAAAACAAAATTTTAAGTGATGTACAACTTAACGATTGTGTAACTACAAGTTAACGATTTTCGGATTTTTTTCCTTTAATTGTACTGTGAGAGCTTGCTTCTTGCCAAATTTCACGATTCTAGGTCAACGGGATATAGGTTTTGATGAGTGAGTTTGCGAGTATCAAAATATGTTTTATAAATGGCTGTACCTTTTGATTGCGTTGACAACTCCAAATGACTGTGGACCTGGACTAGGTTCATTGAGCCTGTTTTATCGGTACTACTATGGCCGCTGCTTTGACGAACTTGCATCCCTTATCCCTCCTCCTCCTGTTCGCCTTCACCAAACCCGTGATACTCTCGCGGAACACCCCTTTGTAGTCGACAGAAGAGTTCTTCGAACTGCACGATTCTCTAAATCGTTCTTGTGCCGCACTGCAAAGGTGTGGAACGGGCTCCTAGGGAATATCTTTCCCCACTCCTACAATCCACGGATGTTCAAATCGCGGGTTAATAGCCTTTCCCCAGCAACATTAGTCCACCTCCAAGCCGGACTGGCACCTCCTCGGGGGTGAAATTGGCTGCACCTGAGGTCGCGATCTCGGGCAGAGCCACCCAGTTCGGTAGCAATAAAAAAAATTCATGATCGTATCGGGAAGTAGAGTATATGTTATATAAATGCCCGCATCTTTGGATTGCGTTGACCTAACTCCAAAGGACTGTTAGACCTTAGTATTTCATGTTAATTTCAACTTGATACCTCCACCCGTTCCTGAAAAGGGCTTGACAGACGGACATACGGACCGACGGACGGACAGCACATTTATCATATAAGGGTTCCGTTGCTTTTCCTTTTAAAGTACGGAATAGTAAATATAATAATTTCTCAATAACACAAGCCTTCGCTTGCGAACACTCGAACATTGAAAATACATCTTTCACTCTCGCCTGTGTACTTGTCAAATGCTAGAAGAGTATGAAATACTTTCACTAATTATTTCGTTACGAGCATCACACTGACACTGAGATTGACGGGAAATTATATATCCTATGTCAGCATGATTGACTACTAGATATGATTGGTGGCGTACTGATTAATCAATAGACCGAGAGAGTGAGAGGGAAAACAGAGGGTAGAGCGGGCATCAACCTGGTCTTGCACAGTTAGGTACTACAAAATATGCGCAAACACGAAATACATATTTTGTTAAGTAATATGGGGTGTAAAATAGAATACAATAGAAAGGAATGGTGTGGAATGGAATGAGACTAATGGAATTTAATGTAATGGAACGGAATGAAATAGAAAATAAAAGAATAGAATGGGAATGAATGGGATGGAATGAAATGGTGCTAATGGAATGTAATGTAATACCTATGTAACGGAATGGAATGGGATGGAATGGAATTTAATGGGATAGGATAGAAATATATTGGAAAAGAATATAAGAAATGAATGGGATCGAATGGAATGAAACTAATGGAATGTAATGTAATATGTAACGAAATGGAATGGGATGGAACGGAATGTAATGGGATAGAATAGAAATAGATTGGAAAAGAATAGAATAGAAATGAATGGGATGGAATGGAATCCAACTATTGGAATGTAATGTAATATGTAACGGAATGGAATGGAATCTAATGGGATAGAGTATAATGGAATGGGATAGAATAGAATATGATAGAATGTTTAAGAATAGAAGAGAAATTCTTTACTGAACACAATTGAAAGAAAATTAGTACACGTAATGAAACAAGAAACATAATAGGAGTGCGCAAAGGCGGACTTATCACTGTAAGTTATTTCTTGAAGTCAACCTTTGGGTGATGGATGATGAATAAAATGAATATAGAAATAATTATGAGTAGTTCAAATCAAAGAGAGGAATAATATATTTGTGTTGTTTTTATATACCTACACATAACAAACTTGTCATCTTGTGAACCCGCGTGTCAATGCGCCCCGTCTCAATGGTGTGCACATAGTTACGTCGGGGATGAAGCAAATTGTGTATTCAATGTGTCGATGACATTTCTACACTTTTAAATAATTTGCCGAGAGTGCGAGATTGACAATATTGTATTTATGTGCACATCTCTGTGCGCTATTGCTGCGTTCGTAACCCATTGGGTTACATAATTTTCTTGTGTTAGACAGGCGATGGTAGAAACGATTTTATTTATTAATTATTTGACTCTTGTATAAATCATTTTAGATAGGTAGCTTTAGCGTTGGTTTTGAGAAATTATAGTTTCTAGGAATTTGCTAAAACATTTAATCAAATATATTATGTCTAAGAACTATGATTTACCCATCGATGGATTTACCTACTTACATTTCATCATAATCGACACTTAAATTATCCAAAGATTGACTTAAAATATAAGTAATCTTTGTAAGGGATAAGTCCGCCTTTGTGCCTCATGGAAATTGTCTATAGTTCTCGTTTCTTTAAAATGTTTTTGGAGCAATAAAAACATACCTACATACCATCACGCTGCAATCGGAAGAGTAATCTGTGATGTGCTGCGAGAGCTCTGGGTAAATAAATGACAGCACAACACCGATCACTACGCCTGGCAAAATCTTCGGTTTCGGTTCGGATTCCACGTAAAACTGTAGGTCCCTTCCCTTCTTACCTTACTAGGTGGTAGGGTTTATCCCGCCCGGATTGACACCACCGCACCGAATGAAACGTCGTCGGTCGAAGCGGCTATGTAAATAGTTCGTGTTTTCCGTCCAGTTCAGTGTAGCCGTCATGAAAAGAAGGGAAGCACTGACATGGCACCTAGTTCACCCGGTGTTATTGGCCGACATCACGGATTTTGTAGGTGATGTAGCCAACCGTGTCAGTTTCCATAAAAAAAATGCACGGCGAGAGATGCAGTGGGCCTATTCTTTTCAAGCACCGGAGAACAAACGGTACTACTCAGGTATGATAAAATATCGAATGTCTATTATAAACAGATTTCGACCTTGGTAGCGTCGGCGCTGAATTGAGATTGAAGTAGCACGCATCGAGCAGACTTACACGGAGGTTGCTTGCGAAACTTTCGGGTGATCAATTGAGGAGTGGTTAACACGTGGCATAGCATAACACCTACCGCTAACTAGCTGGTACCGTCAGCAAACACGTCGAGTAGACTGAATTTTGAACATAGCGTTACCCGGCGCACTATGGATCGAGAATCGGCCTCCATAGTATTAGGAGATTTTTTTCGCAAACTTGATTTTTTTTTAAAAACTGTTTTTGTTATATTTAGGGTTACATAAGATAATACCAAATATATAGTTGTAGTGATATCAGTCAAGTAGTTATTTTATTAAAAATACTTGAAGTTTTCAGTTGTATGGGACGGAGAATGTTTAGTCGATTTTTTCAAAAGTCTTTCGAGGTGTCGCAGATCTTTTAATACATCATGAAGTAGACCACGAGTGTAATAAGACCACATAAAAAGTGTAACCCAATTCGACCCGGTATAGAAAATATCTAAGTCCGAATTTATTAATTTTCGTCTATTTTCTTTATACATTATTTATGGTTTAACTTTACAATTAATTACATTTTCTTGTGTTTTGTGATTGCCAAGTGTGTAAGTTATACTAATTTGTACATTATGTAACAACTGTACCTACCACTGTGGTCGAAAATACCCTCCAATATTTGTATCGTTTTAAATGTTTATTTGATATTCATAATTGGTTTGAGGACACATTAAATAAACAAATATGTGAAGACGCGTAGCTTGACAGTGCGTATGCATGTTAGGTTCAAATATTTAAAGTATATATATATTTTTTTATACTTTAAAATTTGCAATGTATGGGACGGAGAACAATATATTTATTTTGCCGGACTACAAAGATGTGTCAAACTCTTATTAGCAAGGTTGTGTAGCACAACATAAAAATAAACACACTCAGTAAAAAAAATGTTAGAAAGGTGCAGCCTTCCAAGTATCAACAGGTCAAAGTATAGCATTTTTTACCTTTTTTCTTTAATAGTAATTTTTGGTTACATTATGATTGTACAATTATTAAGCAGGTATGCAAATATGTGAGGCATATAATTCTATATCAGATATGTACACACAATTCCGATTAACAGTGTAAAAAATAGCAATATTTTTATTTAATAAAACTGAAAACATTATAGTACATAATTCGAAACTGTTAAGAACTAACAATCTTAACAGTAACGTGATGTTAAACGTGACGGAAAATAGGCTGTACAAAAAAAAAATCGTGCACAGTTACACTTTCTCAAGATGTTAAAAAATTTTCTATCCAAAATTATTCACCAAAATAAATACAAGGTTGAATAAAAACAGAACAAATTAATAAACCGAACTTATAAATAAAACATTCACCAAAATTAATTTTATAAAAAAATTGTTTTATATAAAATTCGAGCCGGTATAGAAAATATCTAAGTCTGAATTTGTAGATTTTTGTTTTCTTTCCTTTAAATATAATTTACAGTCTTAGAATAGAACATACATACAAGGCTTTGCAGCTCATTCATTATGACGACGCATTAGATACTAATTATCATTCGGTAAGACGAAAACATTCCCACATCCCTGTTTGTGAAACCCCACTATATTTGTAAAAAAAACCGGTAATTAGTGTCCTTTGGTCGCAAATTTCAGTTTATTATCTGTTCAACGCGCGTAAGTGACGGATCTCTCCTTTCGACACGAGTTATCGCTGTTTTCAAATACTTTCCTTCCTGCATTATTGTATGCTGCAAAAACACGTGCTTCCACTTCCGTGACCTTGACACTTTCTTTCGAACGGTAACACTCGACCTTTTTTTGGAGTTGATAGTATAAGGGATACAGTTCAACTCCTGCTTTAATTGCCGTTGCCCGTAGTTCGCAGTATTGCGATTTGAAGAGTTGCTGGGAACTGAAGAGGCTGAGGGCTTTCTCCGGCGAGTATTGTGTTTTTTTTAACTTGAATGTATTCCTTTATTCTACCAATCTGAATTTTCCAGAAGAAACTTAAGCACCTCAGCAACATCATGTCTTTCCGTATTAATACCTTTACTCACCGCAGCGAATGCGAGCTCGTCGAAGTCATTTTCCGTACACAGATGTGCGGTTCTGCGCCTTTTTTGCTGGTAGTGAAGTTCGTGGAATTGTTTTCGAGGACTGAACTCTGGTTTAGGAGATGTTGAAGCTTCTGAATGCTGTTTCGCTGGTGATTGCGGCACGAATGGTTCCGCTTCCTCATGTCTTGGTTCTTGAGGTATGTTTTAAACATATTCGGGCCACTTTATGTCTGACGTCAACCATGTTTCAAATTTGCATTTGAAGAAACTGAACGAATAATTTGTACTTTTCCACTTTTTATACATATTAGACAAGTAGGTTTTACAAAAACACTTGAATTGATCACGGTTTTCATCAGATATATGAACGGAAAACTTGTCAAAAAGTATGTTTGGGTCGGAGAAGCCTTGCTCGTTTTTAAGAAAACAAAAAGGTTCAGATTTGATTTAAACTCTTTCATTTTGTAAAATGCTAGAGTTCGAACCGAAAATGTACCTAGTTTTCAAGTAATAATGCAGGAAGGAAAGTATTTGAAAATAGCGATAACTCGTTTCGAAAGGAGAGGTCCGTCCCTTACGCGCGTTAAACATACTAAACTGAAATTCGCGACCAAAGGAAACCACCTGATGTACTAAACCGGTTTTTACCAATATAGTGGGGTTTCACAAACAGGGATGTGGGAATGTTTTCGTCTTACCGAATGGTAATTAGTATCTAATGCGTCGTCATAACGAATGAGCTGCAAAGCCTTGTATTTATGTTCTATTCTAAAACTGTAAATTATATTTAAAGGAAAGAAAACAAAAATATACAAATTCGGACTTACATATTTTCTATACCGGCTTAAATTTTATATAAAACAATTTTTTTATAAAATTAATTTTGGTGAATAATTTTGAATAGAAATTTTTTTAACATCTTGAGAAAGTGCGTTCACAATTTTTTTTTGTACAGCCTCTTTTCCGTCACGTTCAACATCACGTTACTGTTAAGACTTTGTTAGTTCTTAACAGTTTCGAATAATGTACTATAATGTTTTCAGTTTTATTAAATAAAAATATTGCTATTTTTTTACACTGTTAATCGGAATGGTGTGTACATATCTGATATAGAATTATATGCCTTACATATTTGCATACCTACTTAATAATTGTACAATCATAATGTAATCAAAAATTACTGTTAAAGAAAAAAGGTAAAAAATGCTATACTTTGACCTGTCGATACTCGGAAGGCTGCACCTTTCTAAATTTTTTTTTACTGAGTGTGTTTATTTTTATGTTGTGCTACACAACCTTGCTAATAATAGTTTGACACATCTTTGTAGTCCGGCAAAATAAATATAATGTTCTCCGTCCCATACATTGCAAATTTTAAAATATAAAAAAAATATATATATACTTTATATATTTGAACCTAACATACATACGTACTGTCAAGCTACGCGTCTTCACATATTTGTTTATTTAATATGTCCTCAAATCAATTATGAATAACAAATAAACATTTCAAACGCTACAAATATTGGAGGGTATTTTTGACCACAGTGGTAGGTATAGTTGTTACATAATGTACCAATTAGTATAACTTACACACTTGGTAATCACAAAACATAAGAAAATGTAATTAACTGTAAAGTTAAACCATAAATAATGTATAAAGAAAATAGACGAAAATTAATAAATTCGGACTTAGATATTTTCTATACCGGGTCGAATTGGGTTACAGTTTTTATGTGGTCTTATTACACTCGTGGTCTACTTCATGATGTATCAAAAGATCTGCGACACCTCGAAAGACTTTTGAAAAAATCGACTAAACATTCTCCGTCCCATACAACTGAAAACTTCAAGTATTTTTAATAAAATATCTACTTGACTGATATCACTACAACTATATATTTGGTATTATCTTATGTAACCCTAAATATAACAAAAACAGTTTTTAAAAAAAAATCAAGTTTGCGAAAAAAATCTCCTAATACTATGGAGGCCGTTTCTCGATCCATAGTGCGGCGTTCACTTTATATTTTATAAATTGTATAATTTTAGGAATAACTTCATGAATTGGATCTCGTAATCGTTTATCTTTTTCTTTATTACTTTATTTTTTTTTTATTGACAGTATTTAATTTATTAGGATTATTGAAAATTGTATGATGTAATTATTAGGTATATAAGGTCTTTCAAAATTAGTTCAGAGTACGCTAAGGGGGGGTTCTGTATCGGAAATAGATCACTTTTGAAGAACAAAGAATTTTTTTTTTAGAAAAAATTTTTTTTTTAAGTAAAATGTAAAAAAAAAATTTTTTAGTAATCGTTTCAGTTTCATGCCAGGAACAAAAAAGTCTTCCAACACATAGATCTTTCTTTCAGAAATTGTGAAAAACCACAATTTTAATTTTATTAGTATGGAATAGAAAGAATTTGATTTTTTTTACCAACTTACACTTGTTAGATCATAATGGTGATGAAGACTTTTTTGTTACTGTTATGAAACTGAATCGATTAGGCTAAAAAATCAACCACCTATTTTTTTATTTAAATACATACAAAAATATTTTACATAAAAAGAAGCCCAAGGTCCAAAAATTTTTATATAGGTTTTACTCCCTATATGATACAGAACCCCCCCTTAGCGTACTCTGAACTAATTTTGAAAGACCTTATATAGATAAGTGTATTTTAGTGTATAATGTAAATGTATATATAATGCCTAGAACAGGCTTTGCCTAGTTGGGTAGTAGTGACAATTGTCAGCCTCGATAGCTCAGTGGTGCAGACAGTCAACTGTCGCTATTGAATGTTAAGCAACGCTGGGTGCGGTCAGTTCTTGGATGGGTGACCGCTGACCGTTGGAGGCTGACCGAGGTTCGGATTTCTCGTAAAACTGTAGGTCCCTTCCCTCCTAATATTACTTGGTGGTAGGGTTTAACCCGCCCGGGTTGGTACCACCGCACTGAATGAAACGTCGGTTAAAACGGCTATGTAAATAGTTTGTGTTTTCCGACCAGTTCAGTGTAGCCGGCACGATCAAAGGGGGAAGCACTGACATGGCACCTAGTTCACCCGGTGTTATGGGCTGACATCACGGACGTTGTAGGTGATGTAGCCAACCGTGTCAGTTTACATAAAAAAAAAAAAAAAGTGACGACCTTCTGTTATGGGAATTGCTGTGGGTTGGATGTGCTTATAAACAATAAATAAATAAATAAATAAATTACAAAGTGATACCTAACCGTGTAGGGCAGGTACTCGGACGAAACCAGAGGGGTGATTTAAGTTTTACGTGTGTGTGTATGTGTGTATGGGTGTATGCGTGTATGGGCATCGTGGCTCCTAAACGGATGGACCGATTTTGATGCGGTTTTTTTTATTAGAAAGCACGTTTAATCGGGGTAGTTGATGGCTATGTTTGTAATCAAGTAATCAAAAAATTCATCATCTTAAAAAATGGACCGATCTGCATGCGGTTTTTCTTAAAAGCTTGAAATAAAAGTTAAATTAAAAATCTAAAAAAACCCCGAACCTTAAAAAGTAAAATAATATTTCCGTTTACTCACTTAAAGGAGTCGGGGGACCGCTAAGTAAATAACATATAAAAACTCAGAGCTGCGCGGGTATTTACTTAGCGGTCCCCCAACTTTAAGTAAGTTGTTTTAAGTAAGAAAACTGATTTTTTTTAACTCTTAATCATGAAAATTATCACGTGCGAAATTCTTATTTGATTTTCCATCCGCAAGGAAGCCTGACGTTTTTGCGCGCAGTACCAGCGGTGGGCGGCTAGCCAGTCGTCACCAAAGACAATGCAGTATTGGCACCGAGGTACCGCGGAGAGTCGACTGTGTATGACTGTGTTGCCGGTGGCCTTGCCTTCAGATCTCGCGCTATCGAGCTGTAGCTGTTGGAATGCGAAAGCCAACACTAGAGGCGAAGAGACGACGACCGTTGGAGTAACCGTGTCCTACACTGGCGGCCGTGGACTGGCAAACGGAGTGTGGGAAGACCACCCGCCAGGTGGGACGGCGACATCAGGTAGTTCCGTGCCGCTGCAGGCCGGGTGAGCTGGAGGAAAATTGGAGAAGCGTATGTCCAGCAGAGTACGAACATCATTTGCGAAAAGATTTTCAAAGGTCCTATCGCAACATCTCTTCAACCAAGGTTCACGTGTTTGCAATATTAAGAACAAAACAAGTCATCATAAACGAAAACAAGAAGTGCTTAAATGGTTGAAAACTATAAATTATAACGACACCGAAAATGGGCTATTTATTCAAAAGTAAAATAAAATCAAAACACAAATAAACCTACAAATAATCTTATAATATATCTTAATAACATCAAACATCACACAGTATTCTTAACAATAGAAAATAATATAACTAAAATGTAACTAAAATTGGTAAAAATTACGACTAATTTAACCTTAGACAAACTAACTGAATTGAGCCCGGGTATGTACCACTGCACTGAATGAAAGGTCGGTTGAAACGGATATTTAAATAGTTCGTGTTTTCCGTCCATTTCAGTGTAGCCGGCACGACCGAAGGGATGCACTGACGTGGCGCCTAGTTCACCAAGGTATTATGGGCTGACATCACGGATGTATAGTAGGTGATGTAGCCAACTGTGTCAATTTCCATAAAAAGAAAAAGAAAAACAGAATCGACTGTTGCCAGTGTACCTGTGCCCGACTCCGTACAAACGTCGTAATAACAAGTCGGATAAAACTAAGTTTTACAATAAAGAGTAGGTTTTTTTATGGACAACCGACACGGGTAGCTGTGCCCAAAAGATCAAAAGAACATTAGGCACAGCCAATATCGCCACTCCTCGCGAAATCACGCTCAGAGAAGCGCCATGCCAGCTACAAGTCAAGATAAAGAGGTCGTTATCTAATTTACTAACACGCCTTTTGAAGACCCCGGGTTATAGGTGGTAGGGAACACACTCACCGGAAGACCGTTCCATATTTTCTACGTCATGATGACACAGGAACGTTTTCGAAAAGCGATGCTTTCTCAGTTGTGTGTCAACAACATATTATTATGGATGTTCCGAGCGATTCCGGCGGGTGTGACCAATACGGATCGGGGCACGAGGGATGAGGGAAGCCAGTTCATCGGAGCATCGGCAATGGTATTTGCGGCTTAATAAAATTATGTTTAACATAAAACGCACTTTAACTTACGTTATTTAACTTCGCCGGTCGTTCACGTAGAGGTACGTCGTAAAATCTGCAACAAAATTATTAATACATTATGTTTTGTGTCATGTGTCCAATAAATGTTCCGACGACGCTCATACTTAATCTTGTGGTTATTGATCACTAGCTTTTGCCCGCTAAAAGCTAGTACAGAATACGTTTCGGTGAAATAAGAAAAAAATCGGTCGAGTGCGAGTTTGTGCGAAACCTGTGGCGCCATCTATGTTCAGTAGCGTGACTAATCGATTCTTAGCACGTACGTACGTACCGTGCGGGGCCGGTACTTTAAAAGAACAGCCCCACTGTATCTCTCCCCGTGTATGTCGTAAAAGGCGACTAAGGGATATGACCCCCTTCTTATATTGCTAGGTGGTAGGGTTTAACCCGCCCGGGTTGATACCACCGCACTGAATGAAAGGTCGGTCGAAACGGCTATGTAAATAGTTTGTGTTTTCCGTCCAGTTCAGTGTAGCCGGCACGACCGAAGGGAAGCACTGACGTGGCACCAAGTTCTCCCGGTGTTATGGGCTGACATCACGGATGTTGTAGGTGATAACCGTAACCGGGTCAGTTTTCATAAAAAAAAAAATCTTGTATGGGAACCTTTTTGTTATTTTTTGGCACTTCCGCCATAATAACACGCATTCTGTGAAAAGTTGAACCGGCTAGCTATTACGGTTCAAAAGATACAGCAGTAGGACAGACAGACAGACAGACAGACGGCGCGGCGTAGGCTTAGTAATAGGCTTGTGTATGGACACTGAACCCTAAAAAGTACCGACTGCCACTTAATATGTAATACCGTTTAATGTTGGTACCTTTGGAGGTCACAGAAATGATATAACGGCGCCCAAGATCTAATGTCAATGACCCACAAAAGTAGATACCATGTTAACGACTTCACGGTTACTGTTAATTTATTTAGTTGACCCTTTTGGCCCAAAAACTTTAAATCAGTGGTTTTATCTCTCATGGCGCAAGACTCTTTACAAGGCATTAGATTGTTTAAGAGGAATAGTACTTTAAATTCTAGATTTTTTTTTTAATTTTCTATAAAACTGTGTGTAATATTTTTTCAATTGGCTGTAATAAAAATTATTTTTAGGTCATTTTTAGTATTATTTTTTATAGGTTCTACTTTAACATACGAGGTTTCAAATGGCTTTTGTACATTATGTTAAAAAATCATTTACTTCTAATGCGATATATCTAAGTGTGTGTGTGTATATATTATATACACTTTGTTATATAAATATTTATTCCAGTATAAAATATTATTTAGCAATCTGCGCCCACTCTACGCGCACCTGATCCACCGCGTCAGCAGACTAATATGACGCATACGGGTCTCTATTGGGACCCGTACAGACACAAGTGGAGAAAAAGTAATTTTAGTTCTTAGGTTAAGATATTTAATATTATGTATTTTCAATATGGCCCTAGTTGGCTGAAATAAAGAGATAATTAAATAAATAAATAAAATAAATTAGCAATATTTAGAACATTCAAAACTTTAATAAAACTAAGAAAATGACTAAACTAACCAAAAACTAAACTAAAATCTCCAGTTTCAAAATGAACGTTTTAGTTTTAAATATGAAATTAATGTTTTGTTTGACACGTATAAATCCCCTTAAGAACTCGTATTGAGAAAGCGCCAAGTTGAAATGGAAGTGTGTCGTGTGGGAACATAAGGTGCGGTGTCTACATTTTTCTATGTCATAAATACTTTAAATAAATTAAATAGGAACGAAGCCGGTTACCACCACTCTTCGTATGAACCTGTTCAGTCTCACCGTACACTGATAATAATTATGATAAATGATTTATTTATTGTTCAATCGCTTGTTTATTTATTCTATATTCGATCCACAAATATTTCAAATAATAGACAAGTGAACACAATTTTAATACTTACTATACATTTTATTTTATGCTTCAATTTCATAATTTTTTAAATTGAAAAAAAAAAATATGTATTTGCACGTACTGCAGTTTTCGTTATTGACGTAGGTATTTTAAGTTTTTAGGGTTCCGTACCTCAAAGGAGGAAAAAACGGAACCCTTATAGGATCACTTTGTAGTCCGTCTGTCTGTCTGTCTGGCTGGCTGGCTGTCTGTCTGTCAAGACCTTTTTTCTCAGGAACGCGTAGAGGTATCAAGTTGAAATTAATATCAAATACTAAGGTCTACGTTTCATCGGAGGTGTAAAAAAGTTAAGCTTCTAGGTCAACGCAATCACTAAATACGTCCATTTAAGTCACATATTTTGCTACCGGCAAATCAAATCAAAACCTATAGAGTACTTCCCGTTAACCTAGAATCATGAAATTTGGTAGGAAGTAAGGTCTCACAGCACAAGTAAAGGAAAAAATCGAATAGTGTAAATTTATGGTTATGTGACATAAAAAAAATTTATTGTTTGTTTTGTATGTCAAGGACCCTTTTTCTCAGGAACGGATCAAGATAACAAATTGAAATTAATACGAAATACTAAGATCTACGATTTCTTTACGGTGTATAAAATGCAAGCTTCTATATCAACGCAATCAAAAGATACGGCCATCTATGTCAGATTTCATACTCGCAAACTCACTCCAATCAAATCAAAACCTATAGGGTATTTCCCGACAACCTAGAATCATAAAGTTTGGTAAGAAGTAAGATCTTATAGCCCAAGTAAAGGAAAAAATCCGAAAATTGTAAACTTGTAGTTATTGACATTTAAAAGAAATTTGCTTGTTTTGTGAGTCAAGATCCCTTTTCTCAGTAATGAAATGAGTCAAGATATCAAATATAACTACATAAGTACTCATACATCTGGTACCTCGGCGTGCATCATATAGGTTCATTCCAAAAATTCAAACCCTCGACAACGCCATCTATCATTCGTCATCATCACTTGACAACTAAAACATCGTACATTTTGTTAAATTTATCTATATTTTAATTAGACGTACACATACACACAGACTATGTAATGTCGAAATATATATTAGAAGTGTGTGTATTGTAAAATATATAAAAGGCTTATAAATATTATAAAGGTAAAGATAAATCAATGGACAGTGACTCTTAACGATGTTTATTGATAAAGTCGGACGTGTCTAAATGTAGGACACACGATTTTTTTAAACCGAGACTAATTGAAAAACACTCATTGCTTTTAAATCGTTGTAATTTAGTTAAAATCGGTTTTAATGAACGTTTAACTACCTATATAAGTTTGGTATTTGCGACTCAAATGTGGATGTGATTGATTACATAAGCGATAAATTTAGCACGCGGCTCCACTCGCGTCATTGTTAGTTATTTAATTTAATTTCCTTTCATTACATTTCAGTTATTCGTATAGGTATATTATTTCAGATTCCCTTATTTATTTATTTATTTATATTAGAAATCATACAATAATTTTATTTAGTTTTGTATGGAAAAAAAAGTTCACTGTAGAACAAAATGTCATCTAACTTTTTTGCTCCAAATGGGCTCAGGTGTACCTGGTTTGCTAAGAATTATGTATGACCTATAGTCATCAAACACCCTGTATATCATTTCAGATTCCCTTCTTACCTTACTAGGTGGTTAGGGTTTAACCGGTCCGGGTGGGTGCCACCGCACTGAATGAAAGGTCGGTTGAAACGGATATGTAAATTTTCGTGTTTTCCGTCCAGCTCACTGTAGCCGGCACGACCGAAGGAAAGCACTGACATGGCACCTAGTTCACCAAGGTGCTATGGGCTGACATCACTGATGGAGTAGGTGATGTAACAAACCGTGTCTATTTTCATAAAAAAAAATACTATATATATTTTGTATAGAACTAACTAAGCTCTACGTTTCCTTCGTAAGTACATGATTTTCATATATCTATATAACAGATTATGTATGTTCTGCCAATTATTCATTTGTGGAGACGGCATGCTTTATCCGCGCCTAAGGTTTTCGTTCACTGCTCAGTCCCTTAGACAAATTTCGTGATGTTCCATAGCTTCATAACTACATCTGAATCGGTCCAGATGTTTTCGAATTCAATCGTTACTGACGCACAGATAGACGTTACGCTTTATATTAGTAGACCTTTAAATATATATTAATTAGGGGAATATTTTTTCTGCAATGTGCGATTAATTATTAGATTTTCACACACAAGGCAGTGTTAGAAACACCATCTGGCTGGATGCAGAGTCGCGCACCATTTTTAACCGACTTCAAAAAAGGAGGAGGTTCTATGTTCGGCTGTATGTATTTTTTTTTTTATGTATGTTCAGCAATATCTTCCCCAATTGTGAACCGATTTCGATGAATCTTTTTGTGTTCGGTTCAGTTTAGCTCCAAGGTGGTCCCATTTTTTTTTGTCAAGATCAGATTGGAAAGCGAGGCGGAATCGCGAGGCCGAAGGCCGAGCGATTCCGCAGAGTACATTAATAGCAAATAAAAATTACTAAAAAAACTGTGAAATAAAAAACTATTTAAAAAAATATAAAAACCGCTTTCAAAAATGTATGAAATAAAAAAATAAAAATCGAACCCTAGAGTTGAAGGCCGTGGTGCTAAAGCAAGCAAAAATAACCGACCGCCTTCAACTCTAGGGTTCGATTTTTGTTTTTTTATTTCATAAATTTTTGAAGGCGGTTTTTGTACCGCAACCGTCGTCGTTGGTTGCAAGTTGCAACCGTCCCATTTTTTGTGTCCAAAGGTTGAAAGTTGCCCAGCGAGCAATGGAGCGAGCCATGCTGGGAATATCGCTACGTGATATGGTGCGTAACGAGGCAATGTGCCGACGCACCAAAGTAGTCGATATTGGAAACCGCGGGTGGCTAAGCTCAAGTGGCAGTGGGCTGGACACGCCAGCCGAAGAGACGGCGACCGTTAGAGTAACCGTGTCCTACACTGACTGCCGTGTACAGGAAAATGGAGTGTGGGAAGACACTCCATTTTCCCGCCAGGTGGGACGACGACATCGACATCAAAATTGGAGAGGCGTATGTCCAGCAGTGGACGCTTACACGCTGACTGACTGACTGACTGACATTTTGTGTGTACCAGTATTTACGCCGCTATACTAAATCTAGTATTTCGGTTGATCGACGGAGTCGCGCAAATTCTTAGAATTACTGACACGATTCTGAGAGTTGAAGAGGCTGGCAACATTCTTGCATTTTATGCGAAATATGTTGTTTGCACATGTTTGGTTATGTTGCTTGGACAGGGTATGTGTATTGTACCGTGTGGGGCCGTTACTTTAAAAGAATAGCCCCACCGCATCTCTCCCCGTGTATGTCGTAAAAGGCGACTAAGGGATATGACTCCCTTCTTATATTACTAGGTGGTAGGGTTTAACCTGCCCGGGTTGGTACCACCGCACTGAATGAAAGGTCGGTCGAAACGGCTATGTAAATAGTTTGTGTTTTCCGTCCAGTTGAGTGTAGCCGGCACGACCGAAGGGAAGGCTGACGTGGCACCTAGTTCACCCGGTGTTATGGGCTGACATCACGGATGTTGTGGGTGATGTAGCCAACCGTGTCAGGTTCCATAAAAAAAAATGTATTACTCAAGTGGTATATGACTGGTATTTGAAGTAAATAAATAAAGCATAATCGAACCGATTATGAAAATCATATGAAAATCGTTCACGCCTTCCCTTTGCTTCGCCGTAGTGCAGTGGTTCTCAAACTTTTTTGGTGATGGAACCCTTTTGGAAAACGAAATATTTGACGGAGCCCTGAAAATAAACAAAATTTAGTTTTTGTGCATTCTTTATTAATAATCATATTATAATAAAAAAAAATAAAAAAAAAAATAAAAAAAAAAAACATACAGACGAATTGAGAACCTCCTCCTTTTTTGGAAGTCGGTTAAAAAGAGAAAAACAATAATTAAATATCTAATGGGAGGTATGAAACTGTTTCTTATTTTTCATCATTTGGTTGATATCAGGTTTGATAGAAGAGAGTTGAGTTCGTCTGTGCAGCCGAGCTGAATCGAGCCAGACAGGAGAGGTGTATTTTTGATTTTTTTTTTTCGTATTCTCGCGGAGCCCCCACAGAGGCTCCGCGGAGCCCTAGGGCTCCGCGGAGCACACTTTGAGTATGGCTGCCGTAGTGGAATAAAAAATAAAAAACAGGCCAAGTGCGAGTCGAACTCGAGCACCGAGGGTTCCGTATCGCCATGTCATCGTCAGCGCCACTCACGCCATCTATGGCGTGTTTATGAAATGCTTCATATTAGTTAAATACTCTTTTCGGTAGATGGCCCGCGCGCACACTTTAGTTTCTTCTATGATTTTTTACTTTTTCTAATTTTAATTATTTGTTGTTATATTGGCCATAAATAACACATATTCTGTGAAAATTTAAATCTTCAAAAATTTCAAAAAAATCTCTCTCTAGCTATATTACGGTCCCAAAGATACAACTCTAGAACGGACGGACGGATGGACGAACGGCGTAGGCTTTGTTTTAGGCTTCCGTACTAAGTACGGAAACCTAAAAGCTACAAAGAACGTGAACATGTATGCAGAATGCCTAGCGGAATGCCTTCTTGGTATCCGTGTCATCGCATAATAAAACAACTATGGAAAGTTGTTAGTCTTGGGCTCCAAGTAACCTTAGTGTATGTAGCCTAGGTCCCCGACCTGTCGAGCTAGCTCAAACTAGTACTATAAACTATTCAATCCCTAATACGCATACCTACACCTGCTGCTTCACCGTTTGGAACCGGTGTGAAACTGTAGGTCCCTTCCCTTGCACCTTACTAGGTGGTAGGCTCAAATTGTAGCCGATTGGGTTGATACTACCGTACTGCATGCAAGATGGCCGCATAGCAGCCTCGGCTGTGTTCTCCTCTAGTCCAGTATTAGCCAGCAATCCAGGGAAGTCCCCGGTATGGCACCTACCTTCTTGGAGGTGATATTGGCTGGTCGGAGCATGCGCTTTGTCCCCTCCGACTCAGCCACCCATACCGGATTTAGTAAATGCTCGAAGACCGGATTACATAAAAAAAATCAGGATCATGGCACTTGGCGATCCGTTGTTTCTGTCTACCCCAGTCGTAAATAGGCCTTAACATTATGTATATAATATAAGTGAAAAATAAGAGTAATGAAAGAATTACCGTGTGAGGCCGGTAATTAAAAATAATAGCCCCACTGCATCCCTCCTCGTGCATGTAGCAAAAAGCGACTGAGATGTTTTTTTTTTACAGAAAGCGCGACATGTGGCGTCGAGCCACCCATAAGGTGTCTAACGACCACCGAGCATACATCAGTAATCCTCCTGTAATCCTCATTGCTAACGACACACCTACTACATCCGTGATGTCAGCCCATAACACCGTGGTGAACTAGGTGTCATGTCAGTGCTTGCCAGCACTGACATGACACCAGCAGGTCGTGCCAGCTAGACTGAACTGGACGGAAAAACACGAACTATTTACCTAATACCTAAGATGCCTATTCACGCCCCCTCTTGACTGTAACCAGGGGGGAAACATATGGGCGGGGAGAGCGTTCCAGAGTTTAACGGTTCTGCAGAGGAAAGATCTGCAGAACCGGATTTAAATAAGATGTCGGTATTATGCATGTAGAAAATATTGTATTCTAATAATTTAAATTCAAACGGTTAACGTGTAGAAAGCATTAGATTAGAACCCGCGGCCACAGCCACGGCGACGCTGCAGCGGCGGCGGCGGCGGCGCCGGGCGAGTCCAACTGCGGTCAAAGGTGAAGTCGCTCAGACGGGTTGATCCACTTTATTGGACATGTTTGTGGGTCGGCGTCGTCGGCGGCGGCGTCGTGTGTGTGTGGACTGACTACGTGCTGTTGAAAATTCACATTGAACATGTATGTATGTACTTATTTTTTAATTTTATTTACTTATTAGGTTAATTTCATTTAATTTGTATTACTAGGTTTTAAAGGTTAAATCAATATAATATTTGAGGAGCGTCTGTTCAAAAGGAACTATTTCCGTTTCGACGAGTTGCGCGTTTTTTGACGGATTCTCAGTCTTTGTATTCAAATACATCTCCCTGTAAAATTTGAATGGTCACAACGAAACTATTTCCTAAAGAAAATTACGATTCAAAACAACAATTTTGGTCAAAAAGGCCTAATTCCAATATCCTAAGTTTAATTAGCTATCAGTTTTTTGGCTCAACTGAAAATTCTGTTACAACGGATATAGTTTTGTATTCTATTCTGTCTCTATTTTTATTTTATTACTAGATTTTGAACGCGGCTTCGCTCCCGTGAAATTCGTATTTAAAAAGAAGAAAGTAAGTAAGCCCGCTACCATACGTTTATTCCAGCGCGCGGAATAATTCGGTTTGTATGAGAGCCACATCTTAGCGTTACCGGAACTGAATGTCATTTAGCCTATCCTGTGTCGCGTACCTATATTTTTTTAAATATTCTTGTACTAACTATCATCGAATTCGGATGAATGGTTTAAGAGTTATGGAGGAACATAGATACATACAGAAAATATTTCTAAAAATCGTCAATTAGTTTTAGTATCATGCATAGAGTCTACAAACTCTGTATCTTATAAAACAAAGTAACTTACTCCAAGACACTACAGATTTATTATTAGTAGTATATAGTATTGATTGTTATTGTGATATAA
The DNA here is from genome assembly GCA_946902875.1 of Nematopogon swammerdamellus. Classification (NCBI taxonomy): domain Eukaryota; kingdom Metazoa; phylum Arthropoda; class Insecta; order Lepidoptera; family Adelidae; genus Nematopogon; species Nematopogon swammerdamellus. Next base: position 4,285,925 of record OX336356.1, on the reverse strand, counting down.
TGTTTGTGGGTCGGCGTCGGCGCCGTGTGTGTGGACTGTGGACTGACTGTGTTCTAGTTAAAAATGTACATGTAGAACCCTGTCTACTTACTTACTTTTTATTCTATTCTGTCTCTATTTTTTATTTTATTTTTATTTTTGGAACGAAGTTCCTTATCGCACGTTACACTCCAGGCACTAGGCGAATGAGAGTTAGGCCGAAAAAAAAGTGTAAGACATCGACCGTCACGACACTTTTTGATGTAGTATATATGTTTGTGTGTTTACAAGCGTATGTCTATGTATAGGTATATTACTGCAGTATTAGATGTCTTTTTTCATTTAATTTATTTATTTCACTGTACCTGTTATTTAATACATAATCGGTTCTTATCGTTAAAAACCGGTCAAGTGTTATTTCGTTTCGCGCACCGTCCCGTATCGATCAATTATCTCTTCATTATATTTATCGAGTCGAAAATGTTCAATTATTAAATATTGTTGATATCCTTAAAGTGACCCCTAATTAACGGTATGTGTCATATGCCTTTTAAAAATATAGCTTTTTTCATGTTCACTTTACTGGCCCCTAAGAAATATTTATTTTAATTTTATAAATTGACTCGTAAATTAATGCATCCATTTATTTACACAAATAGGTATAAAAAAGCATCTTTATCTCGAATTTCAATATTCTATTATTTCTGCTTAGGCGCACGACATACGGACAAACAGACAAAAAGACAACGGAGTCCCACCAAAAGTTTACTTTCTACCATTGTGTTACGGAACCCTAAAATGGTACGCATGCGGAAATAAAAGGTACAACTCCAGACACGTATATATAAATAGAATTATTAATTAAACGAGCCTTTCAAACGGCGGACGCGACGACGCGTTAAATGCAATCGCCGTACATGTGAAAGTTCATTTATCCAAGTACTAGCTTTTGCCCGCGGCTTCGCTCGCGTGAAATTCGTATTTAAAAAGTAGAAAGTAAGTAAGCCCTATTACCGCTATTTATTTCGGCGCGCGGAACAATTCGGTTTGTATGAGAGCCACATCTTAGCGTAACCGGAACTCAATTTTATTTAACCGATCCTGTGTCCCATATAATCAAATGTGCTTGTACTAAGTTTCTCTTGAAGGATCCGAGATTTTACTTGTTATGAAAACACCACCTGGTCGTTTCCCACCCTATAATATGGTTGAGGGATGCGATTGCTGGCCCAGGTGTGGTGCTCGTGAACGGGTGCTGTTTGTGGAGACTGGCCTGCTTCATGTGGCAGTGCGGTGGGTTTAAAACTTCATACAATTTCATATTAAAATTGTTTTAACTTTGTCATCAATTGCTGCATCTGTCATAAATCAGCACATGCGCGGCAAACATTTTTGTAAAGTAGACTAAGTGCGCATTGAAAAAAATTAGTTGTCCGTAAAGTCGGTTTACGGACGATAGTTTTACGTGATGACGTGGAATAATCGTAGTACATAGAGCAAAGATCAGTAATTCTATTTCCAGTAGAAAGATTAATCATCTTGTGACTGGCCATCAATAAACTTCTCTTGACTGATCTTGAAAGTTTTACTTCTTAAGACGTTTCCATGGTTACTTTGACTATACCGATTGTGCCTCTCTATCGCTTGTTACGCGCTCTCGCTTGCACACACAGGCTCAGATGGAACGTGACACTTTTTCATGTGTGCAGCCGGTGTTCATCAATTTATAAGACGTGACGTCATCACGTCAAAATTTCCAGTGAAGTTTCTTGTCAGTTCTTCTTCGCTGTGACGATAACCGAACTGGCGCGGCTGCACGGACTCGATATCCTTGACTAGCGGAATGTTACAATGTATAAATAATGACAAATCTGAGCGCAGTGTACTGCCAATAGAGGCTAAATAAACAATAAACAATCAATTCAATACTAATAATAATCCAATAAGGGATGGTCATGGAGTAAGTTACTTTGTTTTATGAGATATTGCGTTTGTAGACTCCATATATGACACTAAAACTAAATTGACGATTTTTAGAAATCTTTTCTGTATGTATGTATCTTCCTCCATAACTCTTAAACCGATCATCCGAATTCTATGAAACTTAGTACAAGCACATTTAACTATACGCGACACAGGATAGGCTAAATAAAACTCAGTTCCGGTTACGCTAAGATATGGCTCTCATACAAACGGAATTGTTTCATGGGCCGAAATAAAGGTACGGTAGCGGGCTTACTTAATATCTTCTTTTTAAATACGAATTTCACGCGAGCGAAGCCGCGGGCTAAAGCTAGTATAACAATAAACTCTTTATTCAATCCAAAGTGAGCACGCCATGCTGAAAGCGTCATGTTTGCCGGAGTTCTTCAGACATATTTCTAATTTTAACGCCGTGCAAGTCGGAATCAGATTCTCTCTTGTAGAGAGTTTAATGATACAGAGCTTGTGGTTAGTTTCATGTAATTAATTAAATGTTTAAGGCCGGAAGGGTTAGCGTCCAGTGAAAGCTTTAAATTGTCTGTGGGAAGAGTTGCGTTGATTGCATTTGTAGAATCCACTCGTATGGGGTACAATTGGACACAACTAATTGGCGAATCCTTATACCATCGCAAATTTTCATATTTTACCCAAACGCCTTTTTCGTGCCGCAATATCAAATCGTGGTCGAACTTGTCACAATTTGTTCTATTCAGTTTGATTATACCCACGAAGAAGAACCGACAAGAAACTTCGCAGGGTATTTTTTTATACATATTTTTACAAGTATTTATAGTGACTAGCCACATATTAACACCGCCTACACCAGCCATACTCAAAGTGTGCTCCGCGGAGCCCTAGGGCTCCGCGGAGCCTCTGTGGGGGCTCCGCGAGAATACGAGAACAAAATCTAAAATACACCTCTCCTCTCTGGCTCGATTCAGCTCAATCCAATAGATCTTTAATTATTGTTTTTATCTTTTATTATAACATTATGTAAGTAACTGTACTTGTAATATGATTATTAATAAAGAATGCACAAAAAAAAATTTTTGTTTATTTTAGGGCTCCGCCAAATATTTCGCTTTCCAAAAGGGTTCCGTCACCAAAAAAGTTTGAGAACCGCTGGCCTACACAGTCTATCGAAAACACAGCTTGAGAGCAATATTAACAATTTTTCTGAGAGTTCTGACTACAAAGACTTATTAAATAAGTGAATCAGGTGTAAAGAGCCCCTGTTAAATTTTGATACATAATTTGTATCAACTTAATTATGTTAGTATATTAAACATATTACAATGTAGCTCAGTGCTGCGGTCGGTCGACTATCGTTCATGATCTTAAGCACACCTGGGCGCGGTCAGAACTCGGATGGGTGACCGTTTGACCGTTGGTGGCTGACCGTGGTTCGGATTCCACGTAAAATTGTAGGTACCTTCCCAAGTAAGCAACGGTACAAGTGAAAAGTGAAAAGGCACCTGTCAGGCCGGCATGGCATTCGCAAGCCCCTCATACGACCGAATATCCATAGGGCGTCGTTAGACACCTTAATGGGTGGGTCGGCGCCACATGTCCCACCTTCAATAAAAATAAAAAAAGGTAAGTAAGTAGGGAATTTTTTTAAAACAATTTAAAAAATTCGTTGGTATTGCTTCGACCAAAAATTTCTCTAAGAATTTTTTAAAGATCTCCGCATCTCGTCCACAAACCCAAGACCGTCTCTAAAAGTATGGAAATGTTTTAAATTGTTTAATTTTGCTGGAAAATTTATATAAGAAGTGGTCATGTCAGCCTCGGTAGCTCAGTGGTGCGATCGGTCGACTGTTATTAAGCAACCCTGAGCGCGGTCAGTACTTGGATGGGTGACCGCTCGACCGTTGGAGGCTGACCGTTCTTACCTTACTAGGTGGTAGGGTTTATCCCGCCCGGGTTATTACCACCGCATTGAATGAGACGTCGTCGGTCGAAACGGCTATGTAAATATTTCGTGTTTTCCGTTCAGTTCAGTGTCAGCCGACATGAAATGAAGGGAAGCACTGACATGCCACCTATTTCACTCGGTTTTATGGGCAGACATCACGGATGTTGTGGGTGATGTAGCCAACCGTGTCAGTTTCCATAAAAAAAAATAAAAAAATGTGGTACCTACCTAAGATTCTTATAATAAAATGTGACTCGATTCACAGTATATTTCTCGATGTTAATCTCGAAAATAAAAAAAAACTAGAAATCGAGTCACATATTGCAGTCACACTATAAATTGCACTCGCGTCGTCGCATTGACCTACATTCTAGCTAGAAGATTCACACAACTATGGGAAATATCATCTCGCTCCGATTGCTATATAAATGTGGCGTCTCACATCGCAGTTATGTGAATTCGTTGCGATTATTAAGTCAATGTTGCTGTTTAATCTACCCTGAAATAACCGCACTTGTTTTCTTGACTGAAAACAACAGGTCTATCGTAGAAGTAATTTGATTAATGGAAGACTTCACGAAAGGAGAATTTGACTAATGCCTACTGCAATTAGATGAAAACAACTTTTTAACATTGAAAATGTTTTTTTTTTAACATAAAAAATGTTTTTTCGATCGCTTCAGTATATTATTTTAAATCAAACAGCTTTACTCACGGTTTCACTCCGAGCTATGTGGCTCGACGTTTCGGGCCAAGCGTATGGCCCATCATCATGGAGCACTCTGCCTTGTGAGACGGTTGGCAGAGAGCTGTCAGAACTTCGTCCGTCGTTGACGAAGATTGTAGCTGTGGCCAGTGCGGGAAGTATAGCCCCCCATTTTAGCTGAGAGTGTGAAATCGTCCTGGTGTCGCGAGTTTTCGAGCTACGCGAGTGGTTGAGGGCTCAAAAGACGCGTATCGGCTACAAGATGGTGAATTTTTTTTAATGCAAAAATATAACTATCAAGCAGCGAGTAAGTCACGAATACCCACCTGCTGCACGACTCGCCGGAAGGACCATGCCAAGGTGAGAGGGGGCTATCCTGTCGCCCTTATGTACGGCATCTTGTCCTTATTCCTTAGGCGCCTTTTAGGACATGCACGGGGAACAAAGTCTCGCTATGAATTAAAAATGCTCCTGGGCATTGCACTGCCGACATATTAAGTAAATCCATAAAGAAAAAAAATAATATAATACGTCTACGTGTAAATCAAACTGCTTGTTTTTCTTTTACAATGTTCTATTCAAAATTAGAATTTATTTGACTGTTAGCCTCGGTAGCTCAGTGGTGCGGTCGATCGACTGTAGTTAAGCACACCTGGGCGCGCTCAGTACTTGGATGGGTGACCGCCCGACCGTTGGAGGCTGACCGCGGTTCGGATTCCACGTTAAAATGTAGGTCCCTTCCCTTCTTACCTTACTAGGTGGCAGGGTTCATCCCGCCCGGGTTGATACCACCGCACTGAATGAAAAGTCGGTCGAAACGGCTAAGTAAATTGTTCGTGTTTTCCGTCCAGTTCAGTGCAGCTGACATGGCACCTGGCTCACCCGGTGTTATGGGCTGACATCACGGATGTCGTACGTGATGTAGCCAACTGTATCAGTGTCCATAAAAAAAAAAATTTTGGCACCTAAGCCAAAATTGTCAAAAGTGAAAATATTATTCTACTGGTGTTCCTTTCGCTTTACTAAGACTTGTGAATTTGAAATGCCTAATTATCAGGCCCACTCGCCTCGATACAAATTAATTAGGGGCCACATGCATGATAGAAGAATTTCGCAAGCGATCATTTCGTGAGCGATCGAAGGCCAGTCCGGTCAAACCTCATCTCGATTGTAGCACGCACGCACGAGCCAGCGACTTAAAAACGAATTATTGTTGTTGCTACTAATTCTGCTTCATAGTAAGCTGTTATTAGCTGCACGTATATGCACATATGGATATCCACTGAAAGCTGTAAAATTAAGCGTTGAAATAATATTTATCTCTCATTTAATTAAACATTATTTTGAAGGTTGTAATGTCACATGTTTCACGCGTGTAAAAGAACGTGTAATTTGAAAAAAATAATTACAATATTGATTAAACAATACAAAATAGTTGGAGTCTATGGTTTTTTTTTATTCCTTGTCATTTTCATTTGTATTTAGAACCATGCATACAACAGAAGAATTGTTTTTTTTTTTCGTCTTAATATTAGTATTGATTACCGCAAGACAAATGAGATTTAACATATAACATTTAGAGAAATATTATTACGTTAGATTTATTCGTTTGTGTTTAATTTCTTTTAATAATTTCTTTATTTTAGGAGCTAGTGTGCAATATAGGACATGACCATAAAGACACAAAATTTAAATTTTCAGTCATCAAATGGGCGTTACCTTACATTGATTACTGCTTACTTACTCCTGACTAACCTTTCTATATCTATAAAATTAATATAAAATCATGAACAAAATATATCTTTTTTTTTATGTAATCCGGTATGGTTGGCTGAGTCGGAGGGGCCAAAGTGCATGGTCCGACCAGCCAATATCACCTCCGAGAAGGTAGGTGCCATACCGGAGACTTCCCTGATCGCTGGCTATACTGGACTAGAGGAGAACACAACCGAGGCTGCTATGCGGCCATCTTACATCCAGTACGGTGGTGCTAACCCAGTCGGCTACAATTTGAGCCTACCACCTAGTAAGGGGCAAGGGAAGGGACCTACAATTTTACACCGGTTCCGAACGATGAAGCAGCAGGTGTAGGTATACACTAAAATTTTTTCGTCAGAAAAAACTCATTGGTACACGCCGACCGGATTCGAACCACGGACCTCTCGCATGAGAAGCCGATGCCAAAACCACTCGGCCACCCGCCGCCCTCACGTTAAAATTTTCATATTATTACCTTGATAGCGTGCAGTGGAGCGCGGGTCTAATTCATAGGCGCGTGCTAAGCGAAGGTTACGGCTAGCAGGAGCGCGTAAAACAGGTTCTGTAGAACAGTCTTCTGGCTCTAACCTGGCTGAACGAATCGCTCGAGAATGCTGAGATTTTTGAGAAATCTACAGCTAGAGTTAATTCACTGTTGATCAGAATACGTTGAAATTAAGTAACACTGGGAAATTTTTATATTAATTTGGGCGTATTCGTTGAACTTTTAGATATTACACTGAAAGTATTTTTCATAATTATGCTATAAAAATAGATGAACTCCAGGTAGTTTGTTTGTTAGGATTGAGAGAAAATTTGGTAGTATCACAAACGATTGGATAAACCAAAATGTTCGTTAAATAGTTTGATAGTAGGTATCTAATTTTCTTAGAAAGGTAAACTTGCAATGAAGGGAAGCACTGTCGTGGCACCAAGTTCACCCGGTGTTATGGGCTGACATCACGGATGTTGTAGGTAGGTGATATAGCAAACCGTGTCGGATTCCATAAAAAAAGAAGTTTATGGATTTGTATTAGCAGTTTTTTGGTAGAAGATTTATCTTTCTTATTATATAGGTACCTACCTTGCTATTTGCTAAAACCTCATCTCAGCACTTCTTGTATATTACAAAAAAGGGAGTAGTAAAATTCAAGAGAAAATCAAAGAGATCAACGATCATGCCAGTATTCTTAAAATTGTAGAAATATTAACCTTCGGTAATAAATAAGCTATTTCTTTCAATAAATTATATAGGAGTATTGTACCTCGCAGTCGACAGAACCAGAACAGACAACATCAGGGAATCGTTAACCTAACTCAACTATACCTTCCCACGTATGGATAGTGAACTATTAATAACTTACTATACATGGTATATTATACAGTACAGGCACTATAGTTTGGTAAGTGAATCGTGACACTAGAAAAGTAAATATTACAATTTATACACAACTGTGTGGGGAAAGGTCAATGCCATCTGTCTTGTTGGTGACCCGACAAATAATGGTCTGGAGTCTCTGAGTCACAGACGATTTGTGGGTTCGCTTAGTCTGTTTTACAGATACTATCACGGACGCTGCTCTGCGGAACTAGCATCCCTTATTCCCTGCCGCCCGTCCTATCTCCGCATGACTCGTCGCAGAGGTCGCAGAGAGACTCAGCACCCTTTTGTTTTCGACATTGGACTTTTGCAAACCCATCGGTTCTCTAAATCGTTTCTCTGCCGAACCGCTAGTTTGTGGAACTGCCTTCCGGCGAGTGTGTTTCCGGAATACTTTAACCTGGGTATCTTCAAATGTCGTATAACAAGTCATAGCATAGCAGCCTATCAGTTAGTCAGTCAGTCAGTCAGCGTGTAAGCGTCCACTGCTGGACATACACCTCTCCAATTTTCCTATCAAATCTGCTGGAATGGACCCTCACTGAGCGTAGTTTCGCGAGGATATTTTGGCTCTGTCCACTGCACAATTGGTCTCTCGGCACAGTCACCCATGTTGGTTTACATATAAAACCACATACCATTCGAATTAGTGAAAACCGTCTAGATATTAAATTACGAGAATGAGCTTCGAAAAAAGTTTGAAAGGAAATTAAATCAAGTCGCAATAACTGAGGTTACGAGGGAAAGAAGCGAACAGAGCGGACTGCGCGTGTAGCGACGTCGCGGGATTGCGATGGACTAACTAAGTTGCGGCTGGATGGCTACAAATCGGTGGAACATGGCGCTTTGTCCGAGTGCACTCTATAATAAGAAGCACATATATCTCGATGGTTAAAACTACTTTTCTTGCTCGTCCGTGAATACATAATTAATTAATGACGAACTAACATTCCCGCCAGTCATATTTTGCTGGCGACACTCTAGCAGACAACATTCTCATTCAAAATACGTTTATATTTTTTGCCCAGTCTTCCGGTCCGAATTTGAAGCAAACATTTTGAAATATTTAATGCGAAAATATCAAATTGTGATGACCTCGTAATGTGTTGAAAAACATCTAAATATATTATATTTAGCAAGTTATTTCTTTAATTATGTTGAATGAATTTCCGGGTCTAATATTATTTACATACACACTACACGCTGGTATCGGGGTTTGAACACCCCCCCCCCCCCCCCCCTCGATTTCAAAGGCAATACCTTCTGCAGATGTAACCCCTTGTTCTTGATTCGTCCAAAGCACTTAAGTATGATGTAACTGTTGCGTTCGTGTCGGACAAACTGAACATTGAGGAAACGAGAGCGATGGGCGTGACCACCGACGCTTCTTCTCGCAGACTTCCCGATCTACTAGACATGACACCTTTTTTAGGGTTCCGTATCCGGTACGGGACCCTATTACTAAGCCTACACCGCCTGTCTGTCTGTCTGTAGTCCGAGGGCTGTATCTCTTGAACTGTAATGATGACGCCCGTTGAAATTTTCACAGAATATGCGTTATTTTGGCCGATATAACAAAAAATAATAAAAACAAGAAAAAGTAAAAAAATCACGGGGGTTCCCATAGAAGAAACCAAAAAGTGTATGCGCGCGCTCCATCTGCCGAATAGATTATGAAGCATTTTAACTAATCATGACATTAACTAATATGAAGCATTTCATAACACGCCATAGATGGCGTGAGTGGCGCTAGCCATGACATGGCGATACGGAACCCTCGGTGCGCGAGTTCGACTCGCACTAGGCCGGTTTTGAGGTCCACGTCTGGTACAATGGGCACCAGACGTCGGCTCCAGGAACTCCCGCAGTCCCTGAAGATGCCCGTGACGTAGCGGGCGAAATGTCAACTTATGTAACTTATGTATGTCTTCAGTACAGTTGCTTTCACGAGTTGCACACTTTTCATTGGTCGGTTTGACGGGATGTGACGTCGACGGCGCCGACGCTTCACGCGATTGGTTCGTCAGTCAGCGTCAGTCGACGCTCGTCGCCTATTGGGCTCACACGCGTCGTTCGACTACTATACGCTTGCGTGCAATGTAGTCCACTGTCCATCTGTGTTCATGACTCGTGAAAGCAACTGTACCTACTTTTAAACCGTAAAAAATAAAAATGAGTATAATTATTAACAGGGTAAACTTAAAACATTACGTAGTGGAATGGCAAGGTATAGTCAGCACCAAGTTATCATTTCACCTAAGCGATCATCAAAAATTATGGGGGTCCATATACAATAAACGTGTTTTTTAAACTTTTTTTTGCGCGTTGCACGAGTCCGACTCGCGCTCGGCCGGTTTTTTTAAATTTGTCACTTCTCATCGCTGCACAGCTCTACTTAAGCCACGTGACTGCAGGTCACGACGGTTCCTGGCCTGTGTCGGCAACAATAGTGCTTTAGACCATAATTATACGAATTACTGACCCCAAAGTCTTGTGTTATAACTCCGAATGTGTAGCAGGAAGCCATGTGGAACTCGAGAAGCGATGACTCAACCTTTAGGCTATACTAAAGCTGGTCTCTTGTTAACTTTTATAATATATACGAGTATATATGCATGCAGTAACGTAAAAAAAAACGCAAGTATTTATATGCAGCGTTCGCTTTTAGATAGGTAGGTATACATACATACATACCTGTATCTGTATATATATCCTGTAGCTGTATCCCGACAATCGGGGTAAGCAGAGTAATGGGTGATGTGCTGCAAGTACTCTTGTAAATTACAGCACAACACCGACTACGACGTTTAGCTGAGGATTTAGGACAAGACAACTATCAAGCCGCAAGTAAGGCACGAACACCCACCTGCTGCATGACTCGGTGGAAGGACCGTGCCAAGGTGAGAGGTGGCTAGCCGGTCGTCCTTTAGCACGGCTCACTTGACCCTTTTTGAGCACATGCCCGATCTGGTTCAAGTACGTGCGTCTAGGGCGACCCTTCCCGACTCTTCCACTCACATTCGCTCTATTAATTTCTTTCGTTAGTCTCCTATCATCAATTCTTTCAACATGACCGAACCACCGAAGCATTCCTTTCGATGTAGGAAGCCGAAATCCGTATAAAGCGGTTTATGGAATATTTCGCCCGGAATGGCCGTAAATGCATATAAATTTAAAAAATTAAACTCTAAGCTCTTCTACAGAATACGTTGAGCCTCCCCAAAAAAAATGTTGGTCCATTAACATTCCATAGTGGTTTAGTTCTGTAGAGCTCAACGCACTTCGCTTGCTACGAGAGACGATAGTTTTCATTTACAGCCATTCCATCTACATTTTAATTACACAATTGAATACACTTTGTATCTTTAGATTTTTAATATGACTTATTAAATTTATTTGTAATAAACTTTTACTAATTGTTGTTGATTTGACTTAATATATTTAAGTATCAAAATTGACGATGGCACTATACACCAGATATAGGTAATGTAAATAGGCAGAGTGGTCATATTCTTGAGTATTCAAGTTTATGCTGTAAATATTAATGTTTTTGTGAGCGGTGTTATGGGTTAATTATTTGTAAATGACTATAATATACCTAATACTTATAAGGTACTAACAAAACATTGTGACTTATGAAGTTTGTTTGTCAGTTCTTCTTCGCATTGAATTTAGAACTGGCGAAATTCTCGACATGTCCAAGCGTAGGTTACTTAGGATGAAATTATACAATAAACAATTCCCATAGAGCAGCGGTCGTCGGCGCGAGGTTTCCTTCTATAAGGCCATTCGATTTTATTTAGAAAGGCAAAATATCTGTGTTTTTTAAATTATAAAGACTTTAAAATCATATTTGTTTTATAAAATGTCTATAAATATTTATTCCTTTTAAATCATATTAAAAAGTTGTAGGTACTTAATATAAATTTTTGACACATTAAACCTTTGCTAAAAATTTCTTAAAAATATTTTATAACAGTTACGTATCAAAATAACCTGCACATGCAGTACTTAGCCTCGCGCTCGCACAGTGGGATGGGTGGAGCGCGCGCTCGACAAAAGAACAGGCAAAAACCAATCGTTTACGATCTGAAGGCTTAGCTGGTCGCCCTTAGAATTTAGTACTCTTTAAGGTTTTGTATTGAAAAGAAACAGGATATTAAGACTTTGATTTGGATGCAAGTACTTTATGCTGTGTGGTTTATATGCAAAATGCTTAAAACAGGAAAAAATTCTAAATTAAAATGAAACATTAAAATTAAAATAAAATATAAATACATTAGAGCCCTACATTGGTTATATATATATATATATATATATATAATTATAGAAGATCAAATCGTCGAAGTGGTAAATTTCAAATGTCAATTTGAATGTCAACAAGAAGCAATGACATCAATAACACAGATAAGCTTTTCTTATTCTTCATAATTAAAATTCTAAGTTGCTATTGAATGGGAAAGATAAAAAATGGATTCGCACACTGAACTACTGACGACTACCGATGATACCTTGCAGCAAAGGAGTATTCCAACTAATGCTGCCGGTACATGTGGGAATAATAGACCTAATTGTAATATGCTTGAAGATCGAAGGCGAATATGGTCAAAAAATGAAATGATTGAACTTATGTACTGTTATTATAAAACAAGATCACAAGGAACTGGATATTTAGCACGACTAGAAAAATTATTTGTTGAAAGGAATGCAAACAACGAAAAAAGTAAAAGATTCACCGGGACAACGTTATCAACTCAAGCGAGAAGAATTATAGCTAACGAAATGATATCAAAAGAACTTTTAAATGAATTAAAAAACAAAGCGGAAAATAATGTCGACCCTTGTATTTCGACAATAATGAATGACAGAAATAATGTGCTACAAAAAAATATTGATGATTCTAGAAGAAAATGGTCAAATGAAGAAATGATGGAATTGCTTTTTTGTTATTTTAAAGCAAGAGAAACTGGAAGGGGATATTTAAAAAAATTACAATATATGTTCCAAGAAAGAAACCCAAATAACCCTAAAACCTCCAAACACAATGGCCATAGTTTATCCAACCAAGCTAGGAAAATTATTATTTACAAAATGTTACCAGATCAAATCGTACGTGATATTGAAAATGCGCCCTGTACAACTGAAAATATCATGGAGTTCCTCAGGCAAACTGAACCCCAGGAAATAGGTACAAATTCCAATAATACTAACGCAACAATGAGGTATATGGGTTCACTATACTCCATCTACAATGAAGAGAATGAAATCACCTATGCCAGAGAACTAATAAATCCAATAACTGATTCGATTAACAATCACATTGAACAGGTACCCAGTACAACACCCACTGATACCTTTAACAACAATGAAGTTGCAGAATCAATATTGTCCAGGGAATTAATAAATGTAAGAAAAGAACAGAATGCTGACCATTCATATGGAACCGAGTATACAGCTGCTAATCCACAGAGGACAGGCACTATAGCAGAAATAAATGAAGATGTCTCCTTCAATATATTCTCACCAAATATAACCAATTATAATATGAATAACAATTATAATTCGGAATCAAATTTATGTAATGACAGAAGTCATATAATAAAGAATTTAATAAATACAATAGAAGAAATAAAGAAAATTGACATAAATGAAAGACAATACTTACCGAAAGGAATGATAAACAAACAATTCATACAAAATGTCAATGAAATAAATGCATATTTACCAAATATATTAACATTTAACATGAGCATAACAGAATTAAACATAATCCTCTACTCAGCAGCGATGACAGTTATCAAAGAAAACAAACAGAAAATACTTGAAAAATCGTTTAACAATAGTAATCAGGTCCCAGTTTGGAAAAAGAGAATACAAGATAAAATTGAAATATTGAGAAAAAACCTTGGACAACTGATCGAAATTTCACGTGGTGTTACTAGCAGGAGAATGAGAAATATCAAGGGCAACCTATATAAAAAGTATAATATAACAACTGATATAATGTTATACAATATAATTGAACTACTCAAACAAAAAATCAAAATGTATGCGGGAAGAATCAAACGGTATGAAAATGAGAATGAAAAAAAAAAAGAAAATATACTATTTAAACAAAATGAACGAAAATTCTACAGGAAAATGTTTGAAAAAAATATAAATCCGAAAGAAATCCCAACAAAGAACGAAATAGAAGAATTTTGGTCAAAAATTTACAGTGAGCCTGTTAACATTGATAAGTCGAATATTATGATACAAACAATTGCAGATAAATCACCAATAATCCAGAGTAACAATTTTAATGCAATAAATGATGTAGCATTCAAAGATGCAATAAGAAATCTAAAAAACTGGAAGACCCCCGGAATAGACAAACTACAAAACTATTACCTCAAATATTTTACCAGTGCACATCCATACATACTGCATTACTTTAACAAAATTCTTAATAACGAAGAACAGATAGATCCGTGGCTTACAACAGGTATGGTCACTTTAATCCCAAAAAATACGAATACAAATGATCCAAAAAATTGGAGGCCGATTGCATGCTTACCAACCACTTACAAATTATTTACATATATCCTATATGTAGAAATATACAAACATTGTAATGCCAATGATATAATGACTCCCTACCAAAGAGGTTGTAAATGGGGAGCGAGAGGTTGCAAAGATCATTTAATTGTCAATAAATCTATTTTAGAAGATACAAACACATACAAGAAAAACCTAAACATGGCGTGGATAGATTACAAAAAAGCATATGATTCGGTACCACATGAATGGATTATTTTTATCCTCAAAATATATAAATGCCCTGACGTAATTACAAATTGTATATCAAAAGTTATGAAAACATGGCAAGTGATTATGAATACAATAAGCACTGACTCAAGAATTACAACAAAGCCAATAGTTATAAAACGAGGAATATTTCAAGGTGATTCTCTGTCCCCTTTACTTTTTTGTCTATGTCTTAACCCACTATCAAAATTACTGAGTGAATATGAAAAAACCGGATATATTTTAAGAAGTGGCCAAATAATTAATCACCTCTTTTACATGGATGATATAAAACTATACGCTGCAAATAAATATCAGCTATCAAATCTAATTGATACCGTAGAAATATACTCCAAACAAATTGGAATGGAATTTGGCTTAGAAAAATGTAAAGTATTAGAAATAAAAGGTAGTAAAAGAATAAATGCTGAAGGTGAAGACCATATACTGCTTGATGGAAACAAATTTGAAGCCTTAAATAACAAAAAATATAAATATCTTGGCATTGATGAAAATGGGGAAATCAACCACAGACAAATAATAGAAGAGAAGAAAAATGAATACATAAGAAGAGTAAGAAAAATCATTCAATCAACATTGAACTCTAGAAATATTATAAAGGCCATAAATACATACGCAACACCGGTTCTTATATATACTTTCAATGTAATAAATTATACTATGGATGACTTTAAAAAAATTGACAGAAAAACCAGGAAACTCCTAAACATATATAACATGCATCAACAAAAATCAAATACAGAAAGACTATATTTACCAGTCAATGAAGGAGGAAGAGGCCTATTAAACATAGAAAATCTATATATCAAATTAACTATTAAAATGGAAAAATATTTAGATGACAAAAATGACAACGTCCTAAAAGTAATTGTTGATCATGATAAGGAAAAAGGCCTATATAACATAATTTCACAAGGTAAAAAATTTAGACAAAAACTTAATATCGAACTACCCACGGAAGATGAAATCTTAATCCACAAAAAACAGACTGAACGATCCAAAGAAAATTGGAAAGAAAAGCCATTACATGGTCAAATTGTGAGAGAGGTACTAATGAACCCAAATACAGATATTGAAAAATCTTTTTTGTGGCAAAAAAAACAACCTACATCTCCCCAAATGGAATCTAAAATCTTTGTAATACAAGAACAATCGGTTAGAACAAAACAGTTTGAACGAGATATTTTAAAACTTGATACAGACGGACGATGCCGATTATGTCATGAAAAAGATGAAACAGTCAGGCATATTATCTCAGGATGCAAAATATTAGTACAGCCACTATACCTAAAAAGACATAATCAACTAGTCAAATACGTTTACTGGAATTTACTCAAGAAACACAAGTTCGAAACAACTAAATTTTGGTGGAAATGCCCGTTAAATGAACCTCATGTCGTGGAAAATGAAGAATTTAAACTAATATGGGAGATTGCTGTCACCACAGATTATGCGTTACCTAACAATCGACCAGACCTCATATATGTAGACAAAAATAAAAACAGAACTTACCTTATCGATATCACAGTACCGTCCGATTATAACCTCACTAGGAAGGAAAATGAAAAACTTACTATATACTACGCACTAAAAATTGAGGTCCAAAGATTGTGGAATACAAGAGTCGAAATTGTCCCAATAGTTATTGGCACTACTGGAATAATAAATAAAACTGCAGAGAAACATATAAAAACTTTAGACGCTGGTATAAAATTAGAAATACTCCAACAACAGGCTGCAATTGAAACTACAAAAATAATTACGAAATTTCTAACTGGAATTTTACCACCTGACAGTGATGATCAATAGATAATAATATATAATATAACTCAAGATTGATCGGTGGGCCCGTCTTCTATCTTGGGAGGCACTCGAGCGAGGACGGGTGGCAGACCGGCGAGTACAAATGGTGTATCGCCGACGACTCCGGAAAATGCGGAAGGATAAAGTTATATATCATCTGTCATCTGTCATCTGTCAACAAAGTGAAGTGGTGTAAATATTACAAAAATAGATTTTTATATTATTTACCAAACCTATATACAGAATAATGAGTTTTAATAGTGGATTTACTTAATTATATAAACACACAAGTATTTGCGGGACATTTCTTCTACAATTTCAATATTTACAGAGGTTTGAAAAAATTTATACGGGGAAGTGACATTTCGAAAATAAAATGGCAGTCATATCAAGCTGACAACAATAAATAAATACAAGATGAACTCACCACTCACTACGGAGGCAAACGGTGTTGCTTTGCAGCGTGAAGGCTTGTCCTCTAACAATGCTGCCGGCACATCAGGTACTAACATGACCACTACCATAGGAAATAACTCACTACAAGATCGAAGAAGGCAGTGGTCAAAAGATGACTTAATGGAGCTCATGTACTGCTATTTCAAAGCAAGAGCAGGAGGTATTGGATATTTAACAAGATTAAACAATTTGTTCAAACATAGAAACCCGAATAATCCTAAGAGCGCAACATTCAATGGTACAACCCTTTCGACACAAGCACGAAGAGTAATATCATATGAGATGTTATCGAAAGATCTTATATCAGAAATAGAAAGTGCAGCTAAACTCGATCTACAAAATGAAAATACAAATAGAGAAGAAAATTTAGAAAATGTAAATTTAATTCAGAATAACGAAGATGGTCGAAGACAGTGGTCAAACGAGGAAATGTGTGAACTATTATTCTGCTACTTTAGAGCAAGAGATGGAGGGCGAGGATATCTAAAAAGAATGGAACAATTATTTCGAATGAGAAATGAAAATAACCTAAAACTGAACAAATTTAATGGCCCAATGCTTTCTAACCAAGCAAGAAAAATAATAATTTATCAAATGTTACCATCTAATATAATAGAAGAGTTAAAATTATTAAAAATCACTACAACAAATATTATGGAAGCTCTTTCCAACACCAGGCCAAACCAAATGTATTCCCAAAACACATCTAATAATGATTTAAACATCAACCAAGATAGGAACGACCCGAGTCCGGAAAATGTTCAGAATAATACCGATACACAGGATGTATACACAACGACTGAGGGAAATTACAATCAAGAAAATGAAATACAGGGAGTGATACCACAAAATATAGAACAATTAACTGGGGAAGTACCAGAAATAAATTTCAGAACAAATGAGCCCAATGAGGCAGAAACTGACTCATTAATAGTCCACTTTATGGAAAATTTATCTGCTATTAAAAAGATAAAAATGGAAGAAAGATTGAACTTACCAAAAGCAAAAATAAACAAAAAGTATATTGCAAATTTTAATACTATTAATAAATACCTACCAACATTATTAAAAGAGAATATGCATATATTTCAAATAAATGAGATACTTTATACGGCGGCAATCACACTTATTGAAGAAAATAATCAAAAAATCTATACAAAATGTAACAAGCATAACAAAGGTGTACCTCTGTGGAAACAGAGAATACAGATCAAAATTGAATTGATGAGAAAAGAATTAGGACAGTTGCTTGAAATTAGCAGAGGTGTGACAAGTCGAAGACTTACATCGATTAAGAATAGGCTCTTTGAGAAATTCAATATTACATCTATTATTACTCTAGAAAACTGTATGGAAAATATAAAACAAAAAATTAAAATGTACGCTGGGAGAATAAAACGATATGAAGAAGAAAACTCAGCAAAGAATGAAAATAGATTATTTAAAGAAAATGAACATCATTTCTATAGAAAAATGTTTGATAAAGACGTAATGCCTACTGAGATGCCAACTCAAGACGAAATTGAGACATTTTGGAGTAACATTTTTAGTAAGCCAGTGTCAATTAATAGAGAAAAGAATTGGCTACAAAATATTGAAGATGAAATAAATATTCAGGCGCAGTCGCACTTTGAAAAAATTAATGAATTACAATTTATGGACAGTGTAAAACAAATAAAGAACTGGAAATCTCCTGGAATAGACAAATTGCATAATTACTATCTTAAGTATTTTACTACAGCACATCCTTACATTTTAAACAGCTTCAACAAAATTCTTAGCAATGACGAAGAAATTGATTCATGGTTTGTAACTGGTTTAGTTACATTGATCCCGAAAAACACAGATAGCAAATACGCGAAAAATTGGCGACCTATTGCATGCTTACCAACCATGTATAAATTATTAACTTCAATTCTATATGAAGAATTATATAAACACTGTCAGAAAAATGATATAATGGCGCCACATCAACGAGGCTGCAGAAAACGGTCTCGAGGATGCAAAGATCATCTGATACTCAATAAAACAATTCTAGAAGATGCTCATCAAAATAAGAAAAATTTAAATATGACCTGGATAGACTACAAAAAAGCGTATGATTCAGTTCCACATGAGTGGATCTTACATATCCTGAAAATTTATAAATGTCCAGAAAATATAATCAATCTCATAATCAAAGTCATGAGAAAATGGCAAGTCCTTATGACAGCGTCGAGTGCGAAATGCACAATTAACACAAAACCAATAAAAATCAACAGAGGCATCTACCAAGGGGACTCCCTTTCTCCATTTATATTTTGCCTCTGCCTCAATCCCTTATCTTCCATGCTGAACAAATACAATAGGACCGGATACAAACTAAAGAATGGGCAAATATTTAATCACCTAATATATATGGATGATATTAAATTGTATGCAAAAAACAAATACGAGATGGCGACACTGATTGATACAGTTGAAATATTTACAAGAAATATTGGAATGGAGTTTGGGCTAGATAAATGCAACGTATTAGAATTGAAATGCGGAAAGAGAACAAACATCGCTGGAGAGGAACACATACTGCTAGACGGAAATAAATTCTTACCCTTGGAAGATGGAAAGAAATACAAATATTTGGGAATTTGTGAAAATGGAGAAATTGACCACAATCAAGTCAAAGAAGACAAAGCAAATTTATATTTTAAAAGGACAAGAAGAATTCTAAAATCTAAACTCAACGCCAGAAATATTATTAAAGCAATTAACAGCTATGCTGCTCCAGTTTTGTTATACACATTTAATGTTATCAATTATAACGTCAGTGAGCTGAAGAAAATTGATGTTAAAACCAGAAAGCTTTTCAATATCTACCAAGCACACCAACAAAAGTCTGACGTGCAACGATTATATCTACCAGTTCACGAGGGAGGACGGGGACTACTCAATATGGAAGATTTGTATAAACGTATTACTATTAAATTTGAAATGTACATAAAAATAGGATGTGACTGCATTATGGAGACCATAAAGTCACATGACAATAGAAAGACCATTTATAGCATACAAAAAGAAGGTGAAACATTTAGAGCTGACTTGAATCTTTCGGATCCAACTGAAGATGAAAATATAATACTTAAATACCAAATACTTATCAATAAAGAAAAGTGGAAGATGAAGCCCATTCACGGTCAGATATTTAACCAAATCCTGGCGCATACTAATACTGACTATCAGAAATCATTTACATGGCTTAAAAAAAATCCAACGACCCCCAAATTAGAATCCCAGATTTTTGCAATACAAGACCAGGCAATTATCACAAAACAGTTTGAAAGAGATGTACTCAAACGAGAGGTCGACGGTAAATGTCGCTTGTGCAGTGAACGTGACGAAACCGTAATGCACATTATATCAGGTTGTAAAATTTTGGTACAACCTCTGTATGTTAAAAGGCACAACAATCTCGTAAAATATGTGTATTGGTGCCTTAGAAAGAAACATCAATTTCAAACAACCAAATTTTGGTGGCAATGTCCCTTAAATGAACCACATGTAATTGAAAACGAGTCTAGCAAAATTATCTGGGAACTACCAGTAACTACCGACCTTGCAATACCGAACAATAGACCAGATTTGATATATATAGATACATTGAAAAATAAAACCTATCTCATTGATGTAACCGTGCCCTCAGATTACAACATTATGAAAAAGGAAGCAGAAAAATTATCAAAATACTATGCCCTCAAAATTGAAGTGGAAAGACTGTGGAGCACAACGTGCAAAATTATTCCTATTGTTATTGGTACCACCGGAATTATTTCAAAAACTGCACAAAAATATATAGATATTTTAAAGGCGGATATAAAGATGGAAATTTTACAGAAGCAGGCGGCTATACATAGCACAAAAATTATGTCGAAATTTATGAGTGGATATTTGGAAGAACTAAATCAAACAGAAAATCAATAGACCAGAGCTCCAAAATACTTATGTATAACATCTTAATGTACACCTTGTTCTTTTTCCTGGGAGGACCCTGGGCGGGAACAAGACGGACTGTTGGCACTAAGATGCCGGAAACTCCAAAAATTGGATGAAGAAAGTTATATATATATTTTTTTATGTAAACCAGCATGGGTGGCTATGCCGACACACCAATGGTGCAGTCGACAGAGCCAAAATCACCTCTCCTCGCGAATCCACGCTCAGTTAGGTGCCATGCCAGCAGATTTTCGGACTGTTGCTAGGCTGTCTAGCCCGTTAATACGACGCTTGAAGACACCCAGGTTAAAGGATTCAGGAAATACACTCGCCGGAAGACAGTTCCACGCTCTAGCGGTGCGACAAAGAAACGATTTAGAGAACCGATGGGTTCTCAAAAGCCCAATGTCAACAACAAAAGGGTGCTGAGTCTCTCTGCGACGAGTCATGCGGAGATAGGACGGGTGGCAGGGAATAAGGGATGCTAGTTCCACAGAGCAGCGTCCGTGATAGTATCTGTAAAACAGACTAAGCGAACCCACAAATCGTCTGTGACTCAGAGACTCCAGACCATCTGTAAGTTTCGGGTCACCAACAAGACGGATGGCTCGGCGCTGTATCGAGTCCAAGGACGCAAGCAGATAATGCGGACTACCCTCCCAGATGTGACTACAGTACTCCATCCCCGGCCTAATCTGTGTTTTGTACAACATGAACAGTTATATAAAGTAGTTAGCTATTTTGGTGGTAAATAGAAATTCGTATATAATACTTTGACTTATACAGGGTGTTAAAACGGCGAGTACATTAATTTCGCCAGCGCAATCCTCATGTTTTTCCTAGACAAAAAAGCAAATAAAGTTTTTCTCTAAAATGTCTAGTTTTCGAGATATGAATTTTTGAAATGTATGTTTTCGTCTAGTGTAATTTAACGCGTTGTTGACGCTCCGCTCCCTCCGCCTGCCGACCTCCAGTCCTCGACTCACAAAGCTAACCCCCGCCCTTCCCACCAACACCTCCGTCCGAGGCGCTCACGTCTCACCCGCTCTTCACCCATCCGCGACGCCCTGTTGTCATTAGATCTTTTTACACTAAAATAATCAATTAGTTTGTATGAAAAGTGTAACTTTTTATTTAAAGGGAATTCAGAAAAAAGTTATTTGATTTTTTTGTTACTCTTGATCCCAATAATCATTTCCTAAATTTAATGTACTCGCCGTTTTTACACCCTGTATATATTAATATTGTATTGTGTACCAGCTGTTTTAGAGCCTAATATCAGCCGAGACGACGGAAAACGCGCAGACGGGATGACATTAATACCATGGTCAGAAGGTAAAACTCTCGTCTGGGATGTGACTTGCGTAGACACCCTGGCTCCATCACACGTCATCAAGTCTTTGAGAGAAGCTGGTTCTGCTTCTGAGGCCGCTGCCCGTCTGAAGATAAACAAGTACCAAAGCATTGTCAACCAAAACTATTTGTTTATTCCGCTAGCTTTCGAAACCTACGGCCCGTGGTGCAAGGCTTCAAAATCACTTGTGCATATTTTAGGTAAAATTAAAAATTGGGGAAACAACCAGCGTTCAAAATTCGGAAAAGTTTTTAAGGGAGAGAATAAGCTTCGCTGTGCAGAGAGGGAATGCTGCGAGCGTTATGGGCACATTCCCGACATGCCGAACTCTGGAGGAGCTTTTTTATGTTTATTAGGTAGTTCTTATTGTATTTTAATTTAACTTATTATTATTAAATAAATTATTATTCGTAACATCACAAAAAAATTATAATAATTATTAAAAAAAAATTTAAAAAGATATTGTAAGGATAATATGCACACTTTGTCTACTTTCTTTTGGATGTTCACACTAAATTGGTGGTCAAATTATAGTAAGAACTCCTAAAATGACCAAACATTTTTCAAAATTAGTTTTTCCTCGTTTTTGCCAACCCGGGCAATTAACCAACGCCTAATGAAATAGGAACACATTAGAAGCAAATATTTGCAATATGCAAATGCAATATAGCCAAAACTAACAAATTTCCTCATTCCTATTATTACAAATATTTACCTTATTTTTGCGCAAATGCATAAGCAGAGATTAAATCTTAAGCGATCCACAGTAGATAAAAGAACAGTAACTGCAACACACCACCAGTCACTGCTAATTAGGTATAAATTACTTGAGTACTATATGCACGCATCACTGAAAAGTAGCAGTAAAAAAAAAAGAGTTTGGCTACAAAAATGAAAAGAAGGTGAATGAAAAAAAAAATTCATCAAAATTTGTTTGGCCCTATTGGCATTAGAGCCATTATTATGAACTGTTTCCTTCAAGCAGCCGCTTCCGCCGTACTGCTGCACACGATATGTATGTACCTACATACAAATATGGTGAATGAGGATGGTGGGCCCATCTCTAACAGTAAGTCACACACATTTTTTTCGGCGCGCGGAACAATTCGGTTTGTATGAGGGCCACATCTTAGCGTAACAGGAACTGAATTTTATTTAGCCTATCTTGCGTCTCGTATAATCGAATGTGCTTGTAAAGTACTAAGTTTTATCGAATTAGGATGATCGTTCAAATGATTGGTTTAAGAGTTATACACACATACATACATACATACAGAATTTTTTTTTAGATTTCTAAAAATAGTCAATTTAGTTTAGTACCATACATAGAGTCTACAAACGCAGTATCTCATAAAACAAAGTAACCTACTCCATGAGCATCCCTTACAGATTTATTATTAGTATTGATGATGAGGCGCGTTCGAGCTATCGTTCATGAGATGCGGTACTGTTCCATCCTTGTACTGTGTCATTCATTCTTGACAAGCGACGCGACTGACCGGTTTTCACATGACTGTCACAAATTTCACATCCACTTGTCGTGCCGACGGGCACGGCACCTAGCCTGCTCAACGTTTTGACACTATCGTAACCCAGATTGCGACTATTGTCGACTTTATCAGTGTGGAGATTTCTCTGTGACTCATTCTGATAATGGAGAGGAATTTGAAAAATGTACAAGTAAAAATACATTTTGATGGACGGGTAGAAATAAAGTATTATATCAATACTAATAATAAATCTGTAAGGGATGGTGATGGAATATAAGTTACTTTGTTTTATGAGATATTGCGTTTGTAGACTCCATGACGTATAATACTAAAACTAAATTGACGATTTTTAGAAATATTTTCTGTATGTATGTACGTATGTTCCTCCATAACTCTTGAACCGATCATCCGATTTCGATGAAACTTAGTAGTACACGCACATTTAGCTATACGAGACACAGGATTGGATAAAATTCAGTTCCGGTTACGCTAAGATGTGGCTCTCATACAAACAGAATTGTTCCGCGCGCTGAAATAAAGGTAGCGGGTAAACTGTAGCGGGTTTACTAACTTTCTTCTTTTTAAATACGAATTTCACGCGAGCGAAGCCGCGGTCAAAAGCTAGTTGCTCAATATTCACTCACTCATATTTGTTCACAGAAAATACAGTTAGGAAGTGAAAGGTAGGGTTGTGCCTAGAAGAGATTTCTTCTAGACAAGATTGACATATTTTTTTTTTTATGTTTGTTTATTTTTGTTTCGTGGCTTGTAAATTTTAATTGATTTGGCTTTGCATTTATCCAAAATCAATTTAGGAGACGTATTTATTTGCTTAGTACGAAACATAAAAACAGATTTGATTGAGCCGAAAGTGAATAGTAGAAAATTTTGATTCAGAATACAAAAGTTTTTCCTCCGCAACTTTACTATAATATAATAAACTATACCTAAAATATACAAGAATTATTAACATGCAAAATATTATAGTGAAATATTACAGTATGGACAGTACAGTCTCGGGGCCTTCGAGAGGGCCGTGAATAGGCGTTGTTAGACATCTTATATGTCTAACTACATGTGGGTGGCTAGGCACCAACCACATATCGCGCTTTCAATAAAAAACAAACTGTGATTCATCATACTTTTTATTAGATATGTAGACGCAAAACAAAAAATAAAGCCAAAAAACCGGCTAAGTGCGAGTCGAACTCGCGCACCGAGGGTTCCGTATCGCCATGTCATGGTCAGCGCTGCTTCATACTGTTTTCGGTAGATGGCGCGGTATACACTTTTTAGTTTCTTGTATCACGGGGGTCCCGTGAATTTTTTACTTTTTCTTATTTTTATTATTTGTTGTTATATCGGCCATATTCTGTGAAAATTTCAAGAGATACAGCCGTCGTCGGACAAACGGACAGACAGACAGACAGACGGCGGAGGCTTAGTATAATAGGCATCCGTACGGGATACGGAAACCTAAAAATGAACCTGAGCCGTGAAAAGTGGAAGTGCCCAACCTGCATTTGAACCTATAGGCCTCACGCGTGAGACAGCCAAACGCTTCACCGACTTCGCCACCGCGTCAATGATCTCTTTTCCTTTCGCATCATCATCTTGTATTGTTTTTATGCAGTATGCAATATACCTAGAACACTGTTTACGTTAATAAAATAATAAGGTATTTTCACTATTGGATTCAGTGCTTTTTCTACTATGCGCGGACTCACCGCGCACGTAAACGAAGCACGCACGAACGGCATCAGAGTTACTCTCTTATTCACATAAGATAAACAATTATATATATACACGCAGATTTAACTTAATTTCAATTCGAATTCCATGTATTTACTGGAACTTTGGAGCGGCGGGTGGCCGAGTGGTTTGGGCATCGGCTTCTCATGCGAAAGGTCTGAGGTTCGAATCCGGCCGGCGTGTACCAATGAGTTTTTTCTGACGGAAAAATTTACGTGCATACCTACACCTGCTGCATCACCGTTCGGAACCGGTGTAAAACTGTAGGTCCCTTCCCTTACCCCTTACTAGGTGGTAGGCTCAAACCTTTGGCTCAAACTGTAGCCGACTGGGTTGGTACCACCGTACTGGATGTAAGATGGCATAGCAGCCTCGTTTGTGTTCTCCTCTAGTCCAGTATAGCCAGCAATCCAGGGAAGTCTCCAGTATGTCACCTACCTTCTCCGAGGTGATATTGGCTGGTCGGAGCATGCGCTTTGGTTCCTCCAACTCGAAAAAAGGCAAGACGCCTTCAATTTAACATGGCATCTGAAACTGAAATTCTTTTATTCAACTCAGAAAGAGAGAGTGGTGCACGTCGAGACGGATTCGAACCCACTACCTCTCGAAAACGAGGCAAGTTGTTTACAGCTTCGCCACGCGATTGGCTGCCCCATTTGAAATGCCTTTAGGCTATAACGAACCGTCTCACTCGCTACTCGCTAGTGAAATTCTTTTTATATTCATTTTCTGTAATTATTCTCTCACTCATCCATCCGAGGCGTTCACTCCTTTTTTTTCTCTCTCTTTCTTTCGCCTCCTTCTTCTCGAGAATGTTTTTAAAAACACAAATGTTTAATTTTTATTATTTCTAAAAGATTTCTCAAAATTGAATTACAATAGAGTCGGAAAAAGTGGAGTCTTTAATTTTGTTATGGAAACTGACACGGTTGGCTACATCGCCTACAACATCCGTGATGTCAGCCGATAACACCTTGGTGCACTAGGTGCTGTGTCAGTGCTTTCCTTCAGCCGTACCGGCTACACTGGACGAAAAACAAGAACTATTTTCATAGCCGATTCGAACGACTTTTCATTCAGTGTCGTGATATCAACCCGGGCGGGTTAAACCCTACCACCTGGTAAAGTAAGAAGTTCTGCAGAGCTATAAATGTTTACCCACATATTTTGACCCACAAAGGCAGGCTATCGCCATGTTTAACAGTAGCTTGTAAATGGATAGTAGTAGAAACGATTTTGGCTCATTGGCTGGCCCTGACAGTCATTGATGTTGGTTGGTTTGTAAATTATTTTTTTTTTGAGAATTTAAAATGGCGGTCGCCAGTGGGCATATTGTCCAACTGTATTTTTTTTTTCAAAACCCGTCGAGTTGGGTGTCACGTCTAGCTAGAGCTTGAAATCAGTTATATTAACACTTATTAATTTAAATTAAAATAAAACTAATGACAAAAAAATTTTATAAGACCCGGCTACGAAAAATTAAGAAAATAACAAGGAAAGTAAAAGGCCGGCCGGCGCGTGTAAAAGGATCAGAATAGATAAACCAATGGGCCGGCTACAGCAATCTCAATCAACTTCCTTATTTCCTTGGTTTTTTGCAGTCGGATTTAATTTTTATTTTTAACCCCCGACGAAAAAAACGGAGGGGTGTTATAAATTTGACGTGTGTGTGAGGGTGTGTGCGCGGGAGTGTGTGTGTCTGTCTGTGGCATCGTAGCTCCCAAACGGATGGACCGATTTGGATGCGGTTTTTTTTTATTAGGAAGCTTGTTTAATCGGGATGGTTCTTAGCTATGTTTGTAATCAAGTAATCAAGTAATAAAAAAATTAATTATCTTAAAAGTGGACCGATTTTCATGCGGTTTTTTATTTCTTTTTTTTTTATTATATTTTTTTTTTCATTTCATCGTTACACCTACGAGTAGGTATATGTGTTGGGAACTTCAGGGGTTTGGAGTCGGTCTTTAACTTAAAATGTTATCATTATGGGTACTTTGTTTTGTAAACTCCTGGTTGTTGGTAAAACAAACAAAAAAAAATTCAAATATTGATGACTCGTACTATGTAGGCAGAGGCTATTTTTTTATTTTATTTTTTACTGGTGTAAACGACGAGCATATTGACACGCAAGTGTGGAAGAGGCGGCAGATGTGTGTCAGGGGTCGTGGCGCGTGGTGGTCCGCTGTCTCTGTCTACCCCGTTGGGAAACAGGCGTGACGCTATGTTAGTAGTTCTGTGATGTCGTGATAATATCCCACATCTTATATACTTACTAAAGCCCGTTAGAAGGCTAGACGCTCAAGGTTTCCGCGCAATATGAATAGCAGTACAGTTTGGTCATACCATAAGTAAGATCCTATCTAATCTGAGAGAAAACAGAGACTTGCGTCAGTGTTTGCACAAGTCATATGATTTTTATTCATGCTTAATTCTAACCGGGGCGGGTGGCCGAGTGGTTTGGGCATCGGCTTCTCATGCGAGAGGTCCGAGGTTCGAATCCGGTCGGCGTGTACCAATGATTTTTTTTCGGACAAAAAAAATCAGCGTTCGGAACCGGTGTAAAACTGTAGGTCCCTTCCCTTGCCTCTTACTAGGTGGTAGGTTCAAATTGGAGCCGACTGGGTTGGTACCACCGTACTGGATGTAAGATGGCCGCATGGCAGCCTCGGTTGTGTTCTCCTCTATTCCAGTATAGCCAGCAATCCAGCGAAGTCTCCGGTATGGCACCTAACTTCTCGTAGGTGATATTGACTGGTCAGTGCACGTGCTTTGGACTCTCCGATTCAGCCACCCATACCAGATTGCATAAAAAAATGCACGATTAACGATTAGAAGCTATAATAAAGAACCTAGTTTGAAATTACGACTCGTACATTTTGTGTTCCAGTGAGCAAAAAATGTATATAACCCCGACTGCTAAATAAAACCGGCCAAGTGCGAGTCGAACTCGCGCACCGAGGGTTCCGTATCGCCATGTCATGGCTAGCGCCACTCACGCCATCTATGGCGTGTTATGAAATGCTTCATATTAGATAGATGTCATGATTAGTTAAAATGCTTCACACTCTATTCGGTAGATGGCGCGCACACATACACTTTGTGGTTTCTTCTATGAATTTTTGCCCCCGTGAATTTTTTACTTTTTCTTATTTTTATTATTTGTTGCTATAGCGGCCATAATAAATAACACATATTCTGTGAAAATTTCAACGGTATTACGGTTCATGAGCCCTCGGACAGACGGACGAACGAACACACGGGCAGACGGTGTAAGCTTAGGCCACCTATCACGGTTCAAGAGATACAGCGCTCGGACAGACGGACGGATGGACAGACAGACAGACAGAGAGACGGCGTAGGCTTAGTAACAGGGTCCCGTACCGGATACGGAACCCTAAAAATAAAAGAAACAAGGAAAGATCAGTAGAGAATGCTGTAGTCGGGCTATCTGTCTATCTATTCGAATCCAACTACGAGCTCGATATTAGCTTTTGCCCGTGGCTTCGCTTCTTGTGACTTTTTGCTCACAGCTCAGGCCGCCGATTGCGTAGCGTGATGCTGCATTAGCCTAAAACCATCCTGAGAAGTCACTGAATGTAACAGTGAAAACTGTATGTAAATCGATAAAGTCGTCCTCGAGTTATAATGATATTCACATATTTGGATGTTCTAGATGATGCAGTCAACCGTGTCAGTTACCATAAAACAAGTGCGCGTCGAACTCGCGCACCGAGGGTTCTGTATCGCCATGTCATGGTCAGCGCCACTCACACCATCTATGGCGTGTTTATGAAATGATTCATTTTAGTTAAAATTCATGATTATTTAAAATGCTCCATGCTCTTTTCGGTAGATGGCGCGCGTGCATACAATTTTTAGTTTCTTCTATGGGACCCCCGTGAATTTTTTACTTTTTCTTATTTTTATATCGGCCATAATAGCACATATTCTGTGAAAATTTCAGCGGGCTACCTATTACGGTTCAAGAGATACAGTCCTTGGACAGACAGACAGGCATACAGACAGACAGACGGCGTATGCTTTGTAATAGGATCTTGTACCGCATACGGAACCCTAAAAAATTATTTACGTATGTTTACACCGTCGCGTCGGTCGGCCGTAGAAACTTCGTTTTATTTATTAGGATATAAAATAAAGTACTCTTCCTTTCTCAATAAAGTTTCACCTCCTCAGTTTGACAGTAATTGTTTGCGGCTGTCCATTATCATTTCTATATTTTCTAAGTCTACTTAATGAAGCCGGCCGGTTTTTTTTTTAACGGTCCAATGTAATGACTCGAAATATCGACAGACGCGCGTTCCGAAGCGCCGCTGGTTGCGCAACACCTTTCTTGGACAATGGTCTCATTGTTGGACATATAGCTAAAACGATTTCGTTGATGAAAAAAATTTGTCAAGTGCGAGTTTTACTCGCGCACGGAGGTACCCGTAGATCCGTTTTACCGTACCTGTCAAAAACCATATCATTTTTGTCTTTCTATAATGCAAAATATAAATATCTGTGGCGCCATCTATTATTCAGTCGCGTGAATATGTACCCACTAATTAATTCTTAGCAAGTTATTATATGGGAACTTTCCTTAATGTTTTACTTATGCGAACGTCACACTGCCGTGGATAGAGGCTGAGCTGATATTAGTCAGCTTGTATGCGTCTACTGCTGGACATTTGCCTCTCCAATGTTCCTCCAGTCCTTTCCCAGCCTCCGCGGTACGGAACCACTGCTTTCTTGGCATCTCGTCCCGCCTGGCGGGTTGTCTTCCCACACTCCTTTTCTCAGTCCACGACCGCCAGTGTAGGACACGGTTACTCCAACGGTTGTCGTCTCTTCGGCTGACGTGCCCATCCCACTGCCACTTGAGCTTACCCACCCGCGTGTCGAATATCGACTACTTTGGTGCGTCGACGTATTACACCGTTACACTCCGTATCACGCAGCATTAATAGAATTCGAAAAAAAAAACATCTAAGTTCGATTTTCAGTTGAAAGGACCCTTCCGGCCGCGTACGTAACTGAGTTTCGTAACTGGTTACGGTAGAAGAATGTTTATTCTTTTTTCGAAACTGGTTACAAACATGGAGGTGGGGAGAATTTAATAATTCAGAAACTTTAAGAAATAAGAAATAAGAAATAAGAAATAAGAAATAAGAAATAAGAAATAAGAAATAAGAAATAAGAAATAAGAAATAAGAAATAAGAAATAAGAAATAAGAAATAAGAAATAAGAAATAAGAAATAAGAAATAAGAAATAAGAAATAAGAAATAAGAAATAAGAAATAAGAAATAAGAAATAAGAAATAAGAAATAAGAAATAAGAAATAAGAAATAAGAAATAAGAAATAAGAAATAAGAAATAAGAAATAAGAAATAAGAAATAAGAAATAAGAAATAAGAAATAAGAAATAAGAAATAAGAAATAAGAAATAAGAAATAAGAAATAAGAAATAAGAAATAAGAAATATTTATTTTTCCCCTACAACATTACATTATTACATACATTATAACATTGTATTATTTCATTAAATGATTCATTAAATGACACACATTAAAAAAATTAGAGAAGAGAGGGAAAAAAAGGACTGGACACAGCCTATGCTGAATTTAGTGAAGATTTCACTAGACTCAGCGCTGTATTTAAGTCCAACCCCTGAAGAATTTCAAGGATTAACAATTAAATGACGCACAACTTCCGCTCTAGCTTACAATTTTAGTGATAAGTAAAATGCATTTATTATACATATACCATATATAAATACACACATACATATATAAATATATACATTTAAATATGTGAATATACAATTTGGACAGATTAATATAATATAGGTAAGGTACCTACTAAAGTTGCTTGTACATACATATTATTATCAATTTCGAGAGTAGAAGATAACATATAAGAAAAAAATAAGAAATAGTAAAACACGTACAGTGAGGTAGCATACTTAATTAATTGTTCCTCTGTTGTGTAAGCAGATAACATTTGAGTTTTATTTTAAATGAATTGTGACTGATAATAACGTAACATGCTTCGGATCGAGACGCTATCCTGTCAGCTGTCAAAACAAACGAAAATGTCATCGCGCATTAGCGGCCGTTAGCGACAACTATTATGCCATAATTTAACAATACCTTCTTTATTTCATGCGTCATTTCCGTTTCGCCAATCTCGAATATGTCACCCTATAGCCAATTCGTACTTATAACCAGAAATCTATACGAAGTATTTCGTGTACCTACTCCAAATCAAAATCAAAATTAAGACAAAAATATACATACATACCACACGCTCTATCCCGACAATCGGGCTAAGTAGAGTAATCAGTGTTGTGCTGCAAGTACTCCGGTAAATTACAGCACAACATCAACCACCACGTTAGCAAAGTATTCGGACAAGATAACTATCAAGCAGCAAGTAAGGCACGATGCCCACCTGCTGTATGACTCGGTAGAAAGACCGTGCCAAGGGGAGAGGTGGCTATCCTGTCGACCTTCAGCACGGCACCTTGTCCTTATCCCTTAGTCGCCTTTTAGGACTTGCACAGGGAGAGATGCAATGGGGCTATTCTTTTTAAGTACCGGCCCCACACACAAAATATCAAAATCACAAATCGAACGTACCGCAGGTCTATTCTTGTAAATTCTGACAGCGGACTCAGCGCTGACGTGGCGCTGAGAGCCACTTTAGTAAGTGGCTCTCAGCGCCACAGCAGCGCTGATCAGAATTTACAAGAATAGACCAGCAGGCTGTCAGTTGTTGCATTTTATACTACACAGTAGAAAACAGTTTCGACGATTGCAAAGAAATCATTTTGACAAACGCATTACGTAGACTTGTCGGCACGTAACTTGGCCTCTGTGCGAGCGGGACAGCGTTATACCAACGATCGCATGCGTATAACGCCGTCTCTCTTGCACAGAGGCCAAATTACGTGCCGTCTATTCTACTAGATGTATTTTTTTTACACGATCTAAACAAACGCATCGAAAGAAACCTATATAAACACATCCATTGTCATCTTGACGCGTCAAAATTGCGCCTTAAACGGAAATTAGTATGAAATTATGTAGTGTAGATAAATTATCGCACTTTAGATGACGCTGAAAGTCGTGGAGGCGGGATGACATTTTCGTTTGGTTTGACAGTTGACGGGTCATCTTGACTCGAAACAACCTCGTCTTCTTTAAATCGGTGCCGTCCATAAGGTTTTCGTTCACTGCTCAGCCCCTTAGCAGACATATCGTGATCATCCAGTTATAATCATTCCAAGATATGCCAGATTCCATACATACATACTAATCGGTGTTGTGCTGCAAGCACTCTTGTAAATTACCACCACGTTTAGCTAAGTATTCGGAAAAGATAACTTTATCAAGCGGCAAGTAAGACACGAATACTGCGCTGCATGACTCGGTGGATTGAACCTGCCAAGGTGAGAGGTGGCTAACCTATCGCCCTTTAATACAGCATTGTGTCCTTATCCCTTTGTCGCCTTTTACAGCATGCACGGGGCGAGATTCAGTGGGGCTATTCTTTTTAAGTACCTGCCCCGCGCGGTACCAGATTTAATTAGTGAAAATTACATTTAAATCCGTTCAGTAGTTTTAGAGTTTATATAGTAGTGCATAGAAGAGAAGGAGCATGACAAAGTAATGTAAAAGAGTTGTATGTATCTGTTGAGTGGTGTAATCATCGGTTTCTTTGTGCAAGGCTTGGAGCAATCAATTCTGTGGAAGATCGACTTGTTCGGACAGCAATATTAGACTAAGGAGGGAAGGGAGCCGCACTGTTCAATAAGTTAAACATTATTTATCGCATGGTTTTGTTGAAAAACTTAAAAAATACCTATGAAAGTGATAAATAACACTGGTTTTTTTTTAATTGTGCATTCTAGACTTTTTTTGGTTTCCGAATCCATACGCTTGAAAGGGCTGTATTGTTTGAACCCCAGTAAAATTACCACAGAATACATAATAGTGGGTCCTCCTAGCCCATGATGCATTTTATGTATAGTGATGTAACTTACTGATGTGAATGACGAATTAAATGCTATTATATTCTATTCTATTCTAGAATATGTGTTATTTAGGTGGATGTATTATCCAATAATAAAATGAGAAACATTTAAAATGAAGGGGTCACCATACAAAAAACGTTTTTGTTTTCAAAGTTTTTTTCATTTGTTATAGTTATACATATAAGCGTCAAATCGGTTTGATTATAGTGCAAACAGTAAAATAGAACAACAAATAATAAAAACTGACCAATTATGTGGTGGTACGGAAACCTCGGTGTGCGAGTCCTACTCGCACTTGGCCTGTTTTTATGAAAACCCGTGATGTCAGCCCGTAATATCTTGGTGAACTAGGTGCTATGCTTCCCTTCGGTCGTGCCGAAGAGAAGTTCAGTGCCGTTTTTTTTTATGGAAACTGACACGGTTGGCTACATCACCTACAACATCCGTGATGTCAGCCCATAACACCGGGTGAAATTGGTGCCACGTCAGTGCTTCCCTTCGGTCGTGCCGGCTACACTGAACTGGACGGAAAACACAAACTATTTACATGGCCGTTTCGACACTGAACTGGACGGAAAACATGTATTTAAATAGCCTCTTCCGGTATAATATTTCCCATAAATTATCGGGAAATCAAATTTATTAAATGTCGAATTTGACTAGGTATTGAAAATACGACATAATGGTTGTTTGCACCGCTCATTGCGCCAACGAGTGAAAGCCACATAAGTTCTTTCTTATCCTATGTTTTCACAGTCGCTGGTCAGATATCGATGTCTGATAGTGATTGTGGGTTTCTATAGCGGTCAGTTGTACGAAATTATTTCCTGTGTGTGCCGTGGAGGTATGAATCAATTACTTACTGAAAACCGTATTAGTCTTTAATAATATTGTTTTTAAATTTAGAATGTAGTTTACTGTTTATAGTTTGTTTTAATTTAGAATTTATGCATCATTAATTTTATTGTTTACTTGTAATTAATCGTTTTCATAAAGAAAAGAAAATATAGAACAACCTCTCACATTTGGTAAAATACGATATATCGATGTTTTTAAAACATCGATGTTTTTATCATCGATTTTGAAAACCATAATTTCATAATGAACTATATTTTAACACAGTATAAATTTCAGCAAAACACCAGCCACCATACCTCCAAGTATTAGGACAAGTTAACTATCAAGCAGCAAGTAAGGCACGAAGACCAACCTGCTACAAGACTAGGTGGAAGGACCGTGCCAAGGTGAGAGGTGGCTATCCTGTCTCCCTTATGCACGACATCTTGCCCTTATCCCTTAGTCGCCTTTTATGTATGTACTATACAGGGTGTTTCAGGATAGGCTTGAGAAATAGAAAGTACTCATTATTAGAATAAATATCACTACAATTTCGTATTTTTTTTATACAAAAATTTTAAATTGTAATCAAAACTCAATGGACAGTGAGTCAACAGTGCCGTCTAAGTCTAGGGAGTACAATGACCTAGTCCAGTTGCCTTTTTCTTTTGATGTCATTCAACTTTAAGTAATCGGAATTTACCTACATGCAGTTCAATTCTACTAGTTAAGCATGCAAGTTAGTCATTTTATTTTTATTTAATAAAGGTGGACATTAACCGTCCACCAAATTTCTATGAAACGATTTTCACTAAAAAGTACTATAAAATGACCGAATCTGGGAAAAAGTTTTAGATATTTTCGTCTTCAAATATGGACCCCTTTCGAACACTGAAGTTACGAAACCCTATCCTGAAACACCCTGTATATAGTATAGTACATACTTAAGTGCCGTTCATACGTCCACGTTCGAAGGTACTAAGTTCATTCTCCTTTACGCAATAAGGAAAGGTGTGAACGGCACTTCAGGCGCGTTCCGATACCATTATCTCACGCGTACTAAACTTACAAAGTGCTGGTTACACCCGCACCTTAGGCCAGTTAACGCTTCGGAGGCTTTCTATATGTGGTAACTATACTTTCCAAGGACTTATAAACGTACGAGTACCACGCTGTGATAATGTGTATATATTTTTTTATATTTTTTTTTTATGGAAACTGACACGGTTGGCTACATCAACTACAACATCCGTGATGTCAGCCCATAACACCGGGCGAACTAGGCGCCGTGTCAGTGCTTCCCTTCATTTCATGTCGTCTACACTGAACTGGACGGAAGACACGAACTATTTATATAGCCGTTTCGACCGACGTTTCATTCAGTGCGGGCAGTGGTATCAACCCGGGCGGGATAAATCCTACCACCTAGTAATATAAGTCGGTTTTCGTAGATGAAAAAGTGTGCCAGTCAATAAAAATAAAAAAGGTTGAAAACCCCGACCTACAGAGGCTGACGCGAGCGGTAAGGTTCTATCTGCGCACATCAGGTGAACGGATGGAGCAAGTCGATGATGGCTCACGAGTGAACATATAATGCCATTTCGGCTTTCACCCCAAACCGGACGAGTTGTACCTACTGCTCGAACGGCGGGACTACGCAGTGGCTCACACAGAAATCTTTGCTTTAGAAAAAATAGTTTTTTATTTGATTTTTTTTAGCCTATTACTAAACCTATAACGTCTGTCTGTCTGTCTGTCTGTCTGTCTGTCTGTCTGTCTGTCTGTCTGTCTGTCTGTCTGTCTGTCTGTCTGTCTGTCTGTCTGTCTGTCTGTCTGTCTGTCTGTCTGTCTGTCTGTCTGTCTGTCTGCCTGCCTGCCTGCCTGCCTGTCTGTCTGTCTGTCTGTCTGTCTGTCTGTCTGTCTGTCTGTCTGTCTGTCCGTCCGTCCGTCCGTCCGTCCGTCCGTCCGTCCGTCCGTCCGTCCGTCCGTCCGTCCGTCCGTCCGTCCGTCCGTCCGTCCGTCCGTCCGTCCGTCCGTCCGATGTCTGTATCTTTGGAACCGTAATAGCTAGCCGGTTGAAATGTTAACATATGTATTATTTTGGCGGATATAACAAAAAAATTAAAATAAAAAATTAAGGGGCGTCCCCAAACAAGAAACGCGTTTTTTCAACATTTCTTGTTTGTGGTGCGGAAACCTCGGTGCGCTAGTCCGATTCGCACTTGGCCGTTTTTTTTTTATAAATAGCTGACTGACAAGCGTGGCTATATCCATATTATAGCCTCGGGTCCTTCAAGAAAGGCGTGAATATACACCTGTCAGGCCGGCATGGCATTCGCAACCCCCGCGTACGACCGAATGTCATGGGCGTCTAGCGACACCTCATGGGTGGCTGGACGCCACATCACATGCCGTGCTTTCTATAAAAAAATAAATTATTCGCCCGGATGATAGACACCACACTTCGCGTTATGACGCCCAGCGAGGCGCCATGCCAGCTGAGTACAAGGCAGACGAGATGCTGGTTGGGCTATTTCTGCAAACTTCTTATTTCGACTGCCTTTACCAAATGAACGGTTATTCTGGCTGTCGAATCTTTGTTTAATATCTACGTCAGCTAATCCCATGTTAAATTTCTTTATTAGATATTAGTGAAATGCCAAGTTAGAAATGGCTTAGGTATTACAAGAGACAGACAGAGAAATTTTTAATTTAATTTTATGGTATTGTACTCTACAGGTTATAAGAAAGGATCAGTAAATTTAATTTATTTTATAAATAAAGGTTGACTGGAAGAAATCACTTGCAGTGATAAGTCCGCCTTTGCGCACTTCTGTATTGGTTTGTTCTACTCGTGTACTATTCTTCTTTCCATTGTGTGCACTAAAGAGTTTCTATTCTATTCTATTCTATTTTCTTT
Organism: Nematopogon swammerdamellus; assembly: GCA_946902875.1. Taxonomy (NCBI): domain Eukaryota; kingdom Metazoa; phylum Arthropoda; class Insecta; order Lepidoptera; family Adelidae; genus Nematopogon; species Nematopogon swammerdamellus. Next base: position 4,248,775 of record OX336356.1, on the reverse strand, counting down.
ATTGGTCTGTTTGGTACATTATAATTTATACACCTATATAGGTGTTTTACTGAAATGTAAAAAAACATTGAATACAAAATGTAAATAGTAGAAATGAAGTAATTAAATTAAATTGAAGTTAAAATCAGTTTTTAAGCCCATAGTAAATATCCTTTGATTTAGGTATGGGCCGCGAATACACCCGTACAGTTCATAATGTATGAATTGTAAAGCTGAACGTGAGAGCCACTGTAGTGTTGTGATGTCAACCACTTGCTGTGCGCGTTATCGAGAAAGTATAGCAACGGGGTGCTGACACACCTGATTACTTAAATTAAATGAAATATAAATTAGGCTCTTTAATACACTATATGTGGACAATGACAACGCTCTTCGTGATTATTTTTTTATACTATACATATATAAGTACTTTAGATGTAAGATCGTAAGATATATTTTGTATTTTATCCTGTATGATTTGATTGTTTTGACCATGCCGACCCTCCGTTTCAGGCCGTTGATCTGTATAAAAAAACTAAATATCATATCATGGGCTGTAAAGCTGAAACACGTAATTCTTTATTTCATACCAAAAGCCTAAATATGAATTGCCATATCCCTAACTTGAGAAAGGCTGCGTTCCCCATACAAACTTTCATCGCCTATTTCACCCTCTTACTTAAGGGTTGTTTTTTTGAGACAAAAGGTAGCCTATGTTCTTCCTCAGGATGCAATTCATCTCCGTGCAATATTTTATCGAAATCTGTTCAGCGGTTTAGGCGTGAAAAGGTAACAGACAGAGTTACTTTCGAATTTATAATATTATATAGTAATATAGTAATATATAGTAATATAGTATATTTAGTATATAGTATTATATAGTATGGAAGTATGGATGTAAACGTCTTGAATGGTAAAAAAAAACATTATGTGTATTCTTACACCCACATTAAACTATTTTTAAATTTGGAACGCAAAATAGGTATTCAGTAAATAACAAATACATTAAAAAAATTCTTCGCCGAGCAATGCCATCAGAGTCACGGCAACTACTGTGGTATGTGTAGGAAACGAAAATAAACAAAAGCCTGCGTTTTGTAAATGTCAGATCTTACGTCACCTGACAACTTATTTGTAGAATTTACATAACATCTTTATCTTCGTAAGCACATAGGCGGTGTGACTACATTCATATGTAGGAGATCGTTTGTGTTTACTTAAAATGATGTAATATCTTCGCTACCGATTTTTTCCAAAAAATTATGCAATCATAAATATAGCATGTTTTTATTTTTGCACGACTACGGCGAAGCCAAAGGGGGGGGGGGGACTGTGTATTTATGTAAATATGTGTGTATGTATGCATGTGTGTATGTATGTATGTTTATTGTTTATTGTTGTTTATTGTATAATTTCATCCACAGGTAGGTAACGTACGCTTGGACATGTCGAAAATTCCGCCAGTTCTAAATTCAATGCGAAGAAGAACTGACAAACAAACTTCGCAAGTCACAATGTTTTGTTAGTACCTTATACATAAGTATTATATTAAAGTAATTTACAATAATTAACCCATACTACCGCTCACAAGAACATTAATATTTACAGCATAAACATGAATACTCAAGAATCTGACCACTCTGCCTAGATATTTAGTGCCATCGTCAATTTTGATACTTCATATATCAAGTCAAATAAAGAACAATGTATATGTGTATGTATGTATGTATGCATGTATGCGTCTCCTGCGCTCAGTCAAGTTGCACGATTGCGTCCTCTCTCCTAGAGAAGATGCAATCAACGGTTCAGACGGACAGAATACGTCATCGACCCGATATCGGAATTAGTAAAGCGCTGGCGGCTTAAACCGGAGTTCCAGGTTCGAATCCTGGTCGCGACGTATTTTTTCTCTTAATTTTCGGCTTTGCATTTATCTAAGGAAGAAATATAAAAAGCGAGTACATGCTCAGTACTAAAATATAAAAATATAATATTAAAAATCCTAAGTCGTATTAACAGGCTAAGCAAGCAGCCTAGTAATAGTCGTAGACGGAAAAAATCGTTTTTTTTATGATCGAAGGTAATAGTCCGAAAATTTGCTGGCATACTACTCTACTACTCAGCGTGGTTTCGCTAGGAGAGGTGATTTGGCTCTTGCGATTGCACTATTATTGGTCTCTCGGCACAGCACGACTCCTTAAATGTTGAGGGAATTAGGCTCCGATCTCGGCTCTCCACCAAAATATCCACGATGTTTTGGTGGTTTAAAAAAAAATAACCAGGGTTAATTTATAGAAGATGCGTCGCTACGCGACGCATCTTCTATAAATTAACCCTAACCTAATGTTGAGGCGGTGCAACCTACATCTACATCAAATCACAGATGTGCATGTGCCTATATTTTGTGTCGGAGCGGAGAGCGGAGATCGGAGCCTGATTCCCTCAACATATAAGGAGTCGTGGCACAGCCACCAATGTTGGTTTAAATAAAAAAAGAGCGAACCCTGAGATATTATGATTTCAATTCATAGTAGATTGGAATTATTTACGAACTTCTACGTTTCCAAACTACTGCTATAAAAATATTAAGTGTGTACCACTGTAAGAAGTCACATTTTTATTTGGCAACTTAAATATTTTAAGACGAGACGGAAGTTAACTTTCTCCATACAAAATCGTCTTTCGGCATTTATGTTTTCTAGCCCCCTAAACCTTATCCGATTTTTACTTTTTTTTCTTGTCTTAAGGACAGTACAATCTATGTTCCTGTCATGTTTTTGTTTAGATGAAACCCAACACCAACACCGTAGCTAAAAATTTGTATTTCGGCCGAAAAATTTGAATTTTTTATTTTATTTTTTTACTGTAGATATTAAAAAAATAAAAATACAGGAACGTAGATTCGACTATACTTATTATAACAAAAAAGAATGGTAAAAATCGGATAAGGTTTAGGGGGGTAAAAGACATAAATGCCGAAAGACGATATTGTATGGAGAAAGTTAACTTCCGTCTGGTCTTAAGAATTCATGCTGATACTATTATCTACTCAGATATTTATATGTGAGATATTTGAATTAAAATATTTTATAATATAATGTACATATAATAATTCGTTATGTTTAGAATGTAGAATTGCACTTAAAAAACTATTTAAATTAATGTAGTTCTTACTGCTCAAGAAATACGGTCGAATTTATTATATCAAAGTATAATATGATTTGAGCGATTATTCTTCCAAAGGCCATAATCGCAGGACCCCCTACGGAGGAGTCCTATAATGGGCGAGACGCAATCAGGACTCTCAGGAAATTGCATTGAAACCTGTTGAGCGGTTCCCGAGTAATAGTAGACCGCAGGATGATGGAGTTTGAATTTAATGACAAGTTTAGATTGAATTAGGATTTCTTTCTGCAATTTCCGCTATTAAGGTTTCTTGGGTATAGTCTGTCAGCTAGCGTGTAATGGTCCACTGCTAGACATGCCTCTCCAATTTTACTCCAATCCTCCCGGCTTTCAGCGGTACGGAACCACTGTTTTGCGCCGACCAACTGGCGGGTGGTCTTCCCACAATGGCCGCCAATGAAGGACACGCTTACTCCAACGGTCGGTCGTCTCTTCGGCTGACGTGCCCAGCCCACTGCCACTTGATCTTAGCCACCGGGCTTCTTGTGTACGGCGTTTTTAGAGTTCCATACGTATTGATTATGTTAATTACTGTTTGATAGCTGGAATAAATAAATCTTCCTTTCTTTCTTTCTTTTAAATGTCATATCTGTTTTAAGTTTGCTTTCAGTGAGCGAGTGGGAGAATACCGGCCGATCCCGCTGCCTTCAGATACCGGCCGATCCCGCCGCCCCGTGCGGCGCCGGCGCCACTGCTGGGTGCCTAGTAAAGTATGCCGGTCTGCGCAAGGCGGTCGCAGAAGTTGGACTAAGAAGTTAAGCCATTATTGTCGACCTAGAGGCGCAGGCGCACCCGTGGCGGCGGCGCGGCACCGCGGCGGCAGCGGCCTCGATATGGGCGCGACTCGCGAGTATTATTGTGCCGCCACAAATAAACAAGTTATGGTCAGATACGGCGCGCGCGCTGCTTTCGTATTCCTTTTGTTTGAGATTTTCTCGGGCATAGTTTCACCGAACGTGCGAATGTTGGTGAACAATAATATGATTTTTTTAAATATTTTTTTTTTATATATATTTTTTTATATTGTTTCCTTGGCTATTTCTGCTTTAGGTCCGTAGTGTTGTGGGCCATAGGGTCAAGGGCGATTTTTGAAGCGAAGCTTTTCAACGCACATTTTGTATGGGGATCTAACTCGGAAAAAGCGAAACATCACGAAAGTACGAACGGAAGTTGCAACGCTCCTCATTGGCTGCCCAGCCAATGAGGAGCGCTGCTGCGCTTCCCAGCGCCATCTATGAGAGTATTCTGAAATTTATTGCACATTTTTAGCTATAATATCATTAAGACCGCTGAACTTAAAATTGTAAAAAAATATGTTTAGAATCCTTACAGTTAGCTCAAATGATACCTACCCCACACGATTTGATAATTTAAACTTTTCTTTTATTGCTAACTTGGTAAGTGACCCCCCATATTAATCTGAATTAAATTTTTATCTAGTTAAAGCTATATTTATGTGCGCGGCATCAAGATCTATCATTATGCCAAATGTCAAGTTTCTGCTTTACTTCATTTCGAGATAAACTGACGTATGGACGCGAGAGTTTCGTTTTTTTAAACGGTTTTATTTATTCACCTTTTAAGTTACGGAACCATAGAAATAATTTTTCAAGCATCTACCTTCAATTTCAATAAATTATTAAACTCTCAGACGAACGCCATACATACATAATAGACTATTCTACGGATCCCTAAAGGTTTACTTAGTATGTGCTCTGAATATGAATGAGTCAATGTATCTTCATGCGCATGTCCACTGCGCACCAACGAGGGATGTTTATTAAACTTTATACTATACTATCTACCTAAAGTATAAAATATAGATGATATGATATACGATAATATGTTTTATAGAAATCGCGATGTATGGCCCGCAGCCATCCATAAAGGTAAGGTGTCTAATGTCGCTCACGGACATTCGGTCGCACTTGCTCGAGAGTTGATGCCTCTTCTATGCTTTTGAATTATTTGTACAAATAATATAATCAATTTTTTTTTCAAAAATCTCAAATTTATAAAAACCGACCAAGCGCGAGTCGGACTCGCGCACCGAGGGATTTTTTATGGAAACTGACACGGTTGGCTACATCACCTACAACATCCGTGATGTCAGCCCATAACACCGGGTGAACTAGGTGCTATCTCAGTGCTTCCCTTCATTTCGCGCCGGCTACACTGAACTGCACGGAAAACACGAACTATTTACATAGCCGTTTCGACCGACGTTTCGCTCAGTGCGGTGGTACCACCCCGGCCGGGATAAACCCTACCACCCAGTAAGGTAAGAAGGGAAGGGACCTACAGTTTAACGTGGAATCCGAACCACGGTCAGCCTCCAACGGTCGGGCGGTCACCCATCCAATAACTGACCGCACCACTGAGCTGCCGAGGCTGACGATCCCTTAGTCGACTTTTACGACATGCGACGGGGAGAGATGCAGTGGGGCTATTCTTTTTAAGTGCTGACCCCACACGGTACAAATCAACCATCGCGTAATTGGTCGGTATTTATTATTTTTTGTTTAATACTTTAGAATTCGCACCATAATCACACCAAGTTTGTCGCTTGTATGTGTTACCGTTTTTATGATAGAGCACAAACAAAAAACGTCGAAGAAAACACGTCTCTTGTATGGCGACCCCCTTAATTTATTTTTTTTATTTAGGCTATCCGCCATAATAACACATATTCTGTTAAAATCTCAACTACTTAGTTGCATATTACGGTTCAAAAGATATAGCCCATTAAAAATTCGGACAGACGGACAGACTGCGTAGGCTTTAATAAAATGATCATGCATATTAAAATGATACCTATTTTGTATATCTGATAAAGAATGGAATTCTCTTTCGCCAGTACCTAACTATGGACATCCGGTTACATTTTATATTCTAAGCATGAAAGCACACTCAATGGCTGCATTTCAATGTGTCCTGGCTGGCAGGCTGGGTGAGAGAAAGAACATCGAGTGGTTTCTAAAATATTCTACAGTCACATTTTGGTGGAGAGTGCAAACCGGCTAATAAAATTAAGTGGCTTATGGCCGATTTCAACATCTCCGATTAATGCCCAATTGCGCCAACACGAATTTAGAGTTAAGTAGCGAGTTATGGATTTAAACGCGGTTCCCACAGTCAACGGGTACTAGCTTAACGAGTTAAACTGATTTATATCGTTAAATTCGTGTTGGCGCAATTGGCCCTAAGTCTCTTCCGACAGTTGTATGTCGGTTTTAGTGTTCCTTATTTTTAATTTGTAATTAAAATTGTAACTAATAATATATTTCATGCTTTGACGTTAATCAATTATGATTGATATTATACAGTTTGAGAGATTAGTCATTTTAATGATATTTATTGAATAGAAAAGTAAAAATATCAAGATATTATGCAAGAAGGGCGGGTTTCTTTGCGCATTGAAGTCTTTTGCTTAGAGAGCAAAAATGGGTTTTGCTCATTCCTTAAGGAATCTTTTATATTTTCTTATTTATATGTGTATTGAACATTTAATTTCTTTTTTTTTCACTTCATTTTTAATCTCGTCGGTTAAAAAAAACACACATTAAAAGAAATATTTATAAAAAAGTTCTAATAAAATATTACAAGTTCTTGGGTCGACTACGAAGGCGGGTATTGCGAGGGTGCGACTGGTTTCAAAATTCAGACCAAAAGTACCGTATGAGGGTTTAAAAAAAATATATTAGCACTGCCCCTCTCACCGTGCATGTCTGAAAAAGCGACTCAAGATGCCACGATAAAGGGTAAGCCACCTCTCACCTTGGCACGATAATTCCACATAGTCAAGTTATAACCCTATGTGTGAATCGGATTAGTGGTAGCGACACTATCGTATCGTTCGTACCGTGCTTGGCATCGCACTGAATACTCTAGAAGAGGCAACGCGTGCTGAAACATGTTACCTGTTTGTAAACAAATGTGCGTGCCTTCACATGCAATTGTCATCCATCACGAATACAAGGACATCGAAGGATCGGAATTGACAGGGTTCTTTAACGAAAGGGATTGAAAATGGCGGCGCTCCTATTTGCCTCTCACTTACACAGTATTGACGTCTAAAGAAAATAAAGCATTTTTTTTTTATGTAATCCGGTATGGGTGGCTGAGACATAGGGGCGAAAGCACATGATCTGACTAGCCAATATCACCTCCGAGAAGGTAGTTGCCATACCGGGGACTTCCCTGGATTGCTGGCTAATACTGGACTAGAGGAGAACACAACTGAGGCTACTATGCGGCCAGTACGGTGGTACCAACCCAGTCGGCTACAATTTGAGCCTACCACCTAGTAAGCGACAAAGGAAGGGGAAAATCAAGGGAATTCTTTCAAGAGAAAAAAATTGCAAATAAAAAAATATACTTACCATGCAAAAAAAATTTCATACCGACTGTACAGTTCTTTAAATAACCAGGTTATACTAGGTAAATACTTGTGTGTGCTTTACTTGCTGCTTGATAGGTTATCTTGTCCTAATACCTTGCTAAACGTGGTGGACGTGAATTACATGACACCATTGGCGATGCAACCCAGAACACACTTATTGTACAGAACACACTTACTGCCATGTCAGTGCTTCCCTTTGGCCGTGCCGGCTACAATGAACTGGGGGTCTACCGGCGGCGTTAACTCACTCGCTAACTACTCGCATATTTCAACCCTAGCCGGGCCGGATGCCTCAATGAACGCCTTCTGATTGGTTGAGTGAGATCGTTTCTTATACTCACATCTGCGAGTGAGTAACGCCGGTACAGGGGCTGGACGGAAAATACCAACTATTTACGTAGCCGCTACGACCGACCTTTCATTCAATGCGGTGCGGTGGTACCGGACCAAGGTAAAGAAGGGAAGGGACCAACAATTTACTATATTTATTTTATTTATTTATTTAGAATCGGAACCATGCGGCCTGCCTCAACGGTCGATCGGTCATCACGTTCTGACAGCGCCCGAGTGTGCTTAACTTCACCATCGGAAGTCGATCCATAGCGCCACGGAGCTACCGAGGTCGTCAAAGATTGATGGTGGATAAGTATGTATATGAATGTATGTGTTGCGGAATAAACATTATCTTATTAAATAAGGTATTTCTGGTCTTAAAGACAAGGTCTTAGGACAAGATGCCGTGCTAAATGGCGACAGGTTCGCCAACTCTCACCTTGGCACGGTACTTCCACCGAGTCATGCAGCAGGTGGGTCTTCGTGCCTTACTTGCTGCTTGATCGATTGAATCTTGTTCGAATACTTCGCGAAACGTGGTGGTCGGTGTTGTGCTGTAATTTACCAGAGTTCTTGCAGCACAACACGGATTACTCTGCTTACCCCCGATTGACGGGATTCAGCGTGTGTGATATGTATGTATGTATTTCTGGTCTTCTTAGGACTAAAGTATTAAATCCAAACTACCTACATACATAGTTTATTGACCATCCTCGCAAGTCCACACTACCTAGAATGCCCTAGCATGGCGTCTAGTCTAGACAAGGCTAGATCTAGGCAGTATGGAGCTGCCGTGTCTATATTTAGAGTTGAACGGAGAACTCTGGTTCATTCAACCTGTAGTACTGGGTACCGCAGGCCATTGTACTCCGATTGTTTTATATATCGTTGAATTGAAAATATCGATAATTTTTTTTAAGCTATTTGTAATCAGCTTCCGAACGGATTCCGGGAATTTTATTTATGTACTGATCTTAACTTATTTTGTGTTACAGCTTGTCTTGAGATTATAACAAACTTCTTTAAAAAAATTAAAAATTAAAACAATAAACTAAAAATACTTAGAAAAGTGTACGGTTCACAATCGATTCTCAAATGTTTACTTTTCTTAGACAGTAAAATTCACTTTTCCTAACCCACGAACCTAAACTAACATATTGAACAAGCAGTCGTATTTCTACCTACGTACAGTTAGATCAGAATACTTTGGCATATGTCAATGTCGACAGCCCTGCATTGTTAAAGAGTTCCAGTTCAAAGAAACATACATACATCATACATACATACCACACGCTGTATCCCGACAATAAGAGTAAGCCGAGTAATCGGTGTTGTGCCGCAAGTACTCTTGTAAATTACAGCACAACACCGACCACCACGTTTAGCAATGTATTAGAACAAGATTATTAACTATCAAGCGGCAAGTAAGTCACGAAGACCCACCTGCTACAATACTCGGTGGAAGGACCGTGCCAAGGTTAGAGGTGGTTTACCTTTCGCCCTTTAGCACGACAGAGTTACAGTGGGACTATTATTTTTATGTATCGGTCACACATGGTACACATAGAAACACTACACAATAAAAGTATGCATAAAACTCAATGCATTTGTAATGATTGTCATCGTTAATAGAAAAAACAGTAGAATGAAAGCAAGGATTGGAACTGGTATAAATAGGCAGGTATAATTTAACAATATTATTTAATTTCGTTACTATCATAACGTTACATTTGAGAACCGAAATAAATTGAATTATCGGAACAAAATTTTGGCTACCCCCATTTGAAAATATAATTAATGACCAACAATAAATTTTTTTTTTATTCAATTAAAATTATTAGTAATAATAATTGATTATAAAACCACATTTTGATAAATTTTTCCCTAGCTAGGTTTTTAAGCTGAAGTCGATCTGTCAAAACTACCTGTGCCAACTAACACAGTTCCAACAATAGCGAACTAAATACGCCCAGTTAAATATTTGTCATTTCTTTTTTTTTATTTCTACTAGTGCTTATCTACGGTCAGTCGGTCAAGATGGAACACGAAGTCGGTCAAATATGCACTTTGTGGAAAACATGATACGAGTAATCTACTGTTAGAGGCGCGGCCTCACTAAATAAAATTCTTAACACTGACACACAACGTACAGGCCAAACCGGTGGGCCTAGAACCTGGAAGCATGAAATTTTGCATAGAAATTCCATTTATATAACGTAGGTGAGCACTAAAAAAATCGGCCAAGTGCGAGTCGGACTCGCGCACCTAGGCTTCCGCACCACAAAACAACCTTTGAAAAAAAAACACGTTTCTTGTATGGGTATGTATTAATTTTTTACCTTTTCTATATTTTATTATTTATGTCTACCATAATAACACATATTCTGTGAAAATTTCAACCGGCTACCTATTACGGTTCCAAAGATACACCAGTAGGACAGACAGCCAGCCAGCCAGCCAGCCAGACAGACAGACGGCGTAGGCTTAGTAATAGGCTTCGGAATACGGGATACGGAATACGGGATACGCAAACCTAAAAAAAATATTTTTTGCAAATTCATACCCCAGGAAGGTTTAATATGGGATAAAAGTTTGTAGGTATTGAAGTTCTCCGTTTTTGAAGTTAGAAATTTTAAAATTTGTGTTTAGGCTTCTGTTTATAAATAAAAATCAATTGTTAAATGATTTTTGGAAATTAATCCCCTAATGAGACGGGGGAAATTTTGCTTGTTGGAAGCTGACGACGGCGACGTGCCGCTAAGAATAGAAAGTGTTGACATAAAACGCGTATTAGTTTTCTAGTTATATTGGTTGTCAGTGGGCTGGGCACATCAGTCCCGTATTTTTACTCAACTGCGAAGCGAACGCAAATGAGAGTAGGTATATTAATAGATAATACTTTGATAGAGCTAAAGCAATTGACAAAAGCTAGCGTCTACCTAGATCTAGGTAACTACTATAATGAAAATAATGAAGCAGAGACATTGTCTGAAGGCAAAGATAATTAAGATAAAGAAACGTATTATAATGAAGGAGATGAGAACACAATAGCTAGAGATGTACATTGAGGAAGTTTTTACACATACGGCTAGAGCAGAGATCTCTAACCGAAAGAGCCCTGGGAGAAAATAGCAAATAATAGGACATTAAATTTTTTTTTTTATGTAATTAAAACGAACAATGTCGCCAAATCACCTCGGAGGTCACAACGTACAAACCCATTCAATAAACTATAGTTAATTTACTATTCATTGTTTATTTGTGCGAGTAAAGTTTAATTAATTAATTAATTAACGGAACAGCACGCTTCGATTTACAATGTACATCACTTCCGAACATTTAATTCAATTATACTCACGTTAATCTCCGGAAATCCTCAAGCAACAATCCTCAGGAACTGGCAACTTTCGACCACAATATCCTCAACTTTCAAACGAAACGCAGCGCAATGTCCTTCAAACTGCTTCCTATAGACAACGCAATCTTGTCTGCACGAAAGTTCCTTTCGACTTTTGTAATCTAGACACAAATTTGCGCTCAAAAACCGCTTGAATGCAACCACTATTTCAATACAGTTACGCGCACACTGTAAACAAAACTTTTAAATTTCGAACTGTGCGTTAGTGACGTTCGAAAATTTTAAATTTGTTTCTATCCGCACTGTACAATTAAATGCCGGTACCTTCACTCGTGTCAAAATTTGACAGATAAACACGATTTTTATTTTCTTTATGAGATTACTTTCAAAATGGCGTCGCCGCGCATGCGTACGGACGTCGACGCAGCCAAGACGTTCGCGGCTCACTGAATTGAACGAACGGAGGTGGAAGGCGAGAAGAGGTGCGCAACACGTCACTCGCCCCGAAACGAACTCACCTACCTAGGGCCGCTGCGCCTCCGCCGGTTTGTTCGCGGATTAACTGTACTTGATGCTTAGTACTTTGATCCGGCTCGAACACGAAGGACCGATTTTGCTTTATCAGAGCATTTTAATATCGATTGACGTAACAAATGTAAATTAACTTCAATTAACGCGTTAAAGTAGTTCCAGCATAGCCAGTTAAAAAGGGCGATAATGTACACACTGCACGCTATATCCCAAGCAGAGTAATCGGTGTTTTGCTGCAACTACTCTGGTAAGTTACAACACAACACCGACCACCACGTTTTGCATTAGGAAAATATAACATTATAATATCATTGATTATCAAGCAGCAAGTAAGGCACGAAGACCCACCTGCTGCATGACTCAGTGGAAGGACCGTGCCAAGGTGAGAGGTACCTATCCTGTCGCCCTTTAGCACGGCACCTTGTCCTTATTCCTTAGTCGCCTTTTACGACAAGCATGGGAGATCACAATAGATCTACTTAGGTCGCTGTGATAACAGGGTTCAGAGCGTCTAACTCTCACACTTTAAATCGTAATCAAATCATCTTCGACTTGTTGCTCTCCACTCTTCGACACAAGTAGTCTTTCTCAGACGTCAGCGGTTCTGTGTCGTCACCTGGCCATCTAGCGGGAGTCCTGCCGACAATACACCTCCCGGCCCACTGCAATGTTATGCAGTGGGGCTATTCTTTACTCAGCTTTTTAGTGTTCCGTATCCGTCGTACGGGACCCTATTACTAAGCCTACGCCGTCTGTCTGTCTGTCTGTCCGTCTGTCCGAGGGCTGTATCTCTTGAACCGTTATAGATAGCCCCTTGAAATTTTCACAGAATACGTGTTATTACCGACCCCACTCGGAAAATATCAAAATATCAAGACATTAAATCCTACTACATCTCGTTCGCTCCACAATGTACCTGCCGACCTCGATATTTGGATGCACACATCAACAAGCTCCTCACACAAGCACACACACACACACACACACACGTATGCACTTGTCGCGTTCGCCCCACGCCAGCACAATACACGTTGATTGGAATTTTGTTGCCGAATTTCTTCGGAATGCAATTTCTTTTTGCACCGACAAAAAATATCGTGAGATTTTTTATCTTTTGAATTTCGAAATCTTGAGAGTATGCACTGCACTGTGCTGCACTATGCAGGTATATCACATGCAAGGTGCATGCTGCAAGACCGATGTATTGTATTAAATTATTTTATTTTTTACTCAGCTTTTTAGTGTTCCGTATCCGTCGTACGGGACCCTATTACTAAGCCTACGCCGTCTGTCTGTCTGTCTGTCCGTCTGTCCGAGGGCTGTATCTCTTGAACCGTTATAGATAGCCCCTTGAAATTTTCACAGAATACGTGTTATTATGGCCGATATAACAACAAATAATAAAAATGAGAAAAAATAAAAAAATCACGGGGTCCCCATACAAGAAACTAAAAAGTGTATGCGCGCCATCTACCGAAAAGAGTATGAAGCATTTTATTAACTAATACATAGATGGCGTGAGTGGCGCTGAACATGACATGGCGATACGGAACCCTCGGTGCGCGAGTTCGACTCGCGCTCGGCCGGTTTTTTTTATATAAACTGACACGGTTGGGTACATCACCTACAACATCCGCGATGTCAGCCCATAACACCGGGTGAACTAAGGTAAGAAGGGAAGGGACCTACAATTTTACGTGGAATCCGAACCACAATCATAGATACATAGATACATACATAAAATAAACACAATAATATAAAATAAATAATTGTTTTTTAGTTCTTACTTTCCTGTCAAAATGTTTGCACTACCCTTGCCATATTTTTCCTCACTTATTCTCATCACCCAAAGGTTGACTGGAAGAAATCACTTAAAGTGATAGATAAGTCCGCCTTTGCACGCTACTGTTCTCTTGTTTCTGTGTGAAGTATTACATATATTATAATTTCTGTTGCTCTTCTGTATGTTATCTTCTGTCTTGTGTATCTCTGTGTTTTTGTGTGCAATAAAGCATTTCTATTCTATTCTATTCTATTCTGAATCTGTGTCACACTTCAGAGGTGTCACTACGGGCTTCCCGGAAACATCTTTCCCTATTCATACAATCCACTGATCTTTCCGCCTTCAAGCGGGACTGGCACCTCCATGGTGGAGTAGACTTGGCTGCGCCCGAGACTCCGGACTCGAACACAGCCACCCAATTCCAAGGTCTTCAAAAGCCCATTGTCCACAACCAAAGCCGTTAAAAGCCCCAGAATGCTTCGTGCTTCTGCACGGAACACTGGAGTTGGTCTCGCAGGGGTTGTGGTTTAGCGTTGATTCCCTGGTGCTTCCGTACTTGTGTAGTTAAAGCACCTAATACGGGAATAAGTAGCGAAAGCTGCGAGTGGTGAGCCACTTAGAGCTCCGTAACCAATGTGGAGAATTGGTAGACATGCGAATAATGTAGATCGGTATGTCGGTGCAACACACACTTATATGTGGATGTGGGATGGATTTCTCACGAGCTAATGACGCTGACGTAAGTCTGTCATTCGAGACCGGTGGATCCCCGGTACACATTAGGTGGTGGTCATATGCACTTCCACGCATATACATAGCTGGTGAAAACAAAAGCCTTAAGGCTAGTACAAAACGCTGAGGCCCTGGGCACAGGTTGTGGTTGGATAGGGTGATGACCCCAGTGGCAGTGAAGGCTTCACCCCCGGCTCTCGACTTCGGTCGGGGGTTCCTTCGGGTGGACGGGTGGTGGCTCGGATCGGCTGGGGAAAGGTCGCAGCCTGTGTTTCCCATGGGATTTTTTCGGAAGAACGAAAGTTCGACAGAGCAGCTATGGGGCCTCGATCTGGCATACATGATCACTGTACTCGCAAGAGTGCAGGTAGTAGACGTCTGGATTTTGCAGCCGAAAGGCTGGTATCTCCGGACGTCTATAAACAAAAACGTAAATCAATAAAATGATAGAAAAGAAAGTTGTCCACAACCAAAGGTGCTCAGTTTCTCTGCGACGAGGGCTGCGGAGTCAGGTTGGATGGCAAGGGATGCAACTTCTTCCGAGCAGCGCAGCGTCTTTGATAGTTAGCAGTACCTACCAGGGTTGTTGCGAACATCAGCATCAGCATCCGCGGAACTTCAGCATCATTTCAACATCAGCATCGCATCAGCATCCGCATTTTTTTTTTTTTTATGGAAACTGACACGGTTGGCTACATCACCCACATCAACCGTGATGTCAGCCCATAACACCGGGTGAACTGGTGCCACGTCAGCGCTTCCCTTCGGTCGTGCCGGCTACACTGAACTGGACGGAAAACACAAACTATTTACATAGCCGTTTCGACCGACCTTTCATTCAGTGCGGTGGTACCAACCCGGGCGGGTTAAACCCTACCACCTAGTAATATAAGAAGGGAGTCTTATCCCTTAGTCGCCTTTTACGACATGCACGGGGAGAGATGCAGTGGGGCTATTCTTTTAAAGTACCGGCCCCACACGGTACAGATATATACCCCGCATTGATCGATGCTGATTATTAATGCTCATGTTCGAGTCGTGACAAACCTTCTCGGAACAGACTCGAAGCCGAAAAAGCAGCACATACAGTTCCAAATAGTGCCAAAGTTCCATCTAATACCTACTAATAATTTAATTGCTATAAGATAATTACTAAACTGGTACTGGTATCTGGTATTGATTCTTTTTTTAAATCATCCAGTTCAAGTCATAAAGTTATTAAAACACAATCTTTTATTTCAATACCAACCAAAACTTTGGATATAATAAATTCACAATATTCATAAAGTTTAGTATTTTTCCCTTTTTTTTTTAAAGAAAATAATTAAGATCAGCATCCGCTGATGTCAATGTAAAATATCAGCATCAGCATCACCTGATGTGAAAAAAAATTTGGTACATCAGCAACAACCCTGGTTCCTACCTAGGTAGGCAGGGTAAATCTCGACCATCGCAATGAATAAATGGTAGTCGAAACGGAAACTTGGAAACAGTTGACCTGTCCAGTTCAATCCACATAGCGGTCACGTCGAAGGAAAACACTGACATGGCACATTTTTAGGTTTCCGTATCTCGCACGGAAGCCTATTACTAACCCTACGTCATCTGTCTGTCTGTCTGTCCTACTGATCTGTCTTTGGAACCGTATAGCAGGTAGCCGGTTGAAATTTTTACAGGATATGTGTTATTGTGGCGGATATAACAACAAATAAAAAAAAATAGAAAAAGTAAAAAATTTAGGGGTGTTCCCATACAAGAAACGTGTTTTTTTTTTGTGGTGCGGTAACCTCGGTATGCTAGTCCGACTCGCACTTGGCCGGTCTATTCTACCAGGTGCGAGGTGTCATAGGCTGACATCATGGATGAGTAGGTTATGAAACGAAAACGGCCAAGTGCGAGTCGGACTCGCGCAATGAGGTTTCCATACCACCACGTAATTTACCAGTTTTTTATTATTGTTTTTTTTTTTACTTTAGATATTATACTATAATGAATTATTCAATCGTCTACTTATTACGGTTCAAAATATACAACCCTTTGAAGGTAGAATAGATGACGGACAGACGGAAACATATAAAAGATCAACAACAAAACAAACGACATACTTCCGAAATATATTCCCGTAAGAATTTAGGTCACCAAAAACCAGTTCGTCAATGCGGGGTGACCTAAAAACTGCGGGACCTCCTCAGGCGCGTCCGCCTTGTGAACTTGACTGATACGAGGTGGGTAAACCGGATTTAACCAGTTTTGAAGATCAGGAAGACACGGCGGCCTCCTTCGATGGTCGCTCGTATCGTAAAGGCATTTATTGAATACATACAGGAAGTTAAAACTGAGGTAAAAACGTAAAAACACTATTTTGCGTAGTGAAGGCTTTTTAAAAGTAGTTTGGTATTTGTCGTAGATAATATTATTCTAGTACTTAATAATCTAATGACTTGTGGGCCGGTATTTTAAAAATAATAGCCTCACTGTATCTCTCCCCGTGCATGTCGTAAAAGGCGACTAAGGGACAAGATGCCGTGCTAAAGGGCGACAGGATAGAAATATCTCACCTTGGCACGGGCCTTCCACCGAGTCATACAGCAGATGGGTATTCTTGCCTTTCTTGCTGCTTGATAGTTATCTTGTTCTAATACATTGCTAAACGTGGTGGTCGGTGTTGTGCTGTAATTAACAAGAGTACTTGCAGCACAACACCGACTACTCTGCTTACCCCGATTGTTGGAATATAGATGTGGCATGTATGTATGTACCTATGTTGTATGGTAGATAATATTATTATTTTCTCATAAATGACTCCCGAAAAAAAATGTCATCGACCAAAGGAGCTTATATATAAACTGATTTCACAATAACTGATGCTTGTGTTTTATGGCTCACCCAGAGAAGTAGCTATCCTGTCGCCCTTTGGCACGGCATCTCGTCATATATCGTAAGCGGCGGGTGGCCGAGTGGTTTGGGCATCGGCTTCTCATGCGAGAGGTCCGCGGTTCGAATCCGGTCGGCGTGTACCAATGAGTTTTTTCTGACGAAAAAATGTATGTGCATACCTACACCTGCTGCTTCACCGTTCGGAACCGGTGTAAAACTGTAGGTCCCTTCCCTTGCCCCTTACTAGGTGGTAGGCTCAAATTGTAGCCGACTGGGTTGGCACCACCGTACTGGATGTAAGATGGCCGCATAGCAGCCTCGGTTGTGTTCTCCTCTAGTCCAGTGTAGCCAGCAATCCAGGGAAGTCTCCGGTATGGCACATACCTTCTCGGAGGTGATATTGGCTGGCCGGAGCATGCAGTTTGGCCCCTCTGACTCAGCCACCCATCGGATTACATAAAAAAAAATCGCTCAGTCGCCTTTTACGACATGCACGGGGAGAAATGCAGCGAGGCTGTTGTTTTTTTAAGTACCCACATATATGTAATATAGCTTTTTCCCGCGGTTTTGCTGTCGTTAAATTCCTATTTAAAAAGAAGAAAGTAAGTAAGCCCGCTACCTTTATTTCGGCGCGCGGAACAATTCGGTTTGTATGAGAGCTAAATCTTAGCGTAACCGGAAGTGAATTTTATGTAGCCTATCCTGTGTCTCGTATAGTTAAATGTGCGTGTACTAACTAAATTTCATCGAATTCGGATGATCGCTTTAAGAGTTATGGAGGAACATACATACATACATACATACAAACAGAAAAGATTTCTAAAAATCGTCAAGTTAGTTTTAGTATCATACATATAGAGTCGACAAACGCAATATCTCATAAAACAAAGTAACTTACTCCATGACCATCTCTTACAGATTTATTATTAGTATTGATGATGATGATTGATGATTAAATGTGATTGTACTATACATTTGATCGAATTCGGTTGATCGCTTTAAGAGTTATGGACAAACATACATACATACAGAAAAGATTTCTAAAAATCTTCAATTTAATTTTTGTATCATACATAGTCTACAGACGCAATATCTCATAAAACAAAGTAACTTACTCCATGACCATCCCTTACATATTTATTATTAGTATTGATATCTGGTTTGTCTGGCCAATTACATCAGTATTGGCCAGACAAACCAAGAGGCAAGCCCGAACTAAGTCGCGTGCGAAATTACTTTCTTTTGTTCATCCATATTCATAAAACGACAATATTGATTTCGCATTCCCCGCCATTTTCACTCATCTACATTCGGATGGTGTGACCAGTCAGCCTCGGTGGCTCAGTGGTTCGGTCGGTCGACTGGTTGTTAAGCAACGCTGAGCGCGGTCAGTTCTTGGATGGGTTACCGCTCGACCGTTGGAGGCTGACCGTGGTTCGGATTCCACGTAAAACTGTAGGTCCCTTTCCTTCTTACCTTACTAGGTGGTAGGGTTTATCTCGCCCGGGTTGGTACCACCGCACTGAATGAGACATCGTCGTCGGTCGAAACGGCTACCTATGTAAATAGTTCGTGTTTTCCGTCCAGTTTAGTGTGGCCGGCATGAATTGAAGGGAAGCATTGACATTATGCACCTAGTTCACCCGGTGGTATGGGCTGACATCACGGGATGTTGTAGGTGATGTAGCCAATCGTGTCAGTATATAATTATTTATAAAACCGCAATTATGTAAGATTTTGTGGACGGACGAATCGAAGTTCTCGCCACTGGCTTAATCCAAGGCGCCTGGCTGCAGCTCTAATTGAAGTAATAACATCTCTTCTGAAAAACTCATCTCATCTTCAGGCGGAATAACATCTGGTCTGCCATCATCTGCCTGCCTTCGGTTAATACTGCCGATTTTTCGGAGGCGCCGGTATGTCCCACAAAACACTCTTACATTAGGTATACGACGATCAGGGTAAGGATGCGCGAATTCCCTTTGTGCCGCAGCGTCATCAGCAAAATCCATAGCAAAACAGAATATCAGCGTATTCTTCACGAGTGAATGCAGCCATTACTGCAGGCACAACTCAAAAATAACGAACAATTTAGAACAACAACAAGGAATCAACACGTTGAATTCGTTTTAATAATTACTAATTTACAAATTTTGGCGAGAGACCAAACGGCCGACCCCAAATAAACGTTCTCTCTGTGTCAGACGTTTGATTTTTCGTTCATTTTGAGCACGAGTCTGATACTTGATATCTGATAAAAAAAATGTTACTTGTGTAGTTACAAGTGTACAACATTTGTAACTTTTCTGAAAGCTTATGAAATGATGAAGTTATTGCTATAATTTGCATGCCACGTGTCGTACATTTTTTTTTAGTAATGCTCTTCGATTTAAATAAATTTTGTGGTTTTTTTTGCATAACCTGTCATTTATGTATGACCTTTTATTTCTGAGATTAAGGATATTTTCAGCGCACATATTTTTATAAAGTAGTATCTCATTCGTCTGCTTTGCTAAACGTGGTGGTCGGTGTTGCGCTGTAAATTTACAAGAGCCCTTGCAGCACAACACCGATTACTCTTTAATTAATAACTTTTTACTCTTTGATTAATAGGAGTACCTATTGTCGAGATATAGCGTGTGATATGTAAATTACATACATACGTACATAGCGTCACGCCTGTTTCCCGGTGGGGTAGGCAGAGACAACGGATCTCCACGTGCCACGATCCTGACACACCTCTGCCGCCTCTTCCACTCTCATAATGTTCTTCATGCATGCTCGTCGGTTACGGGTACTAAGCACTTGACCCTTTTTGAGCACATGCCCGATCTGATCTAGACAATGGGTCTAGATAAATTAAAGAATGAAACGCATAATTAACTTAATATAAATATATTTGACACCATTATTTAACCTAAAGAATACATAAAGAAAATTAGGTACCTATGTACAATACTGAAACCAAGAAAGAACGTTAGATGTATCAATGTATGGACGTCGGACCTACTCCGCGCCAGCGTAACACGACATTTGTAAAAACGTACAAATAACATTCGTTACCACCCAATCAGAGCGCGATACCGCCCGATACCAACCAATCAGAGCGCGCGCCGTCCCCTCTGACTACTAGGCTGCCCGCGGAGCTCGGCGACGCTGGTTCTCATATAAGCATTGGACAGTCCGACGTCCAACCTATCTAACATTCTTGACTGAAACCAATAATGTCACTATACATTAATGTTATGCCGATGCACTTCGCAAAATGTCGAATTTATAAGGTTTTTTTTTTATGTAATCCGGTATGGGTGACTGAGTCAGAGGGGCCAAAGCACATGCTCTGACTAGCCAATATCACCTCCGAGAAGGTAGGTGCCATATCGGAGACTTCCCTGGATTGCTGGCTATACTGGACTAGAGGAGAACAGCGGCCATCTTACATCCAGTACGGTGGTACCAACCCAGTCGGCTACAATTTGAGCCCACCACCTAGTAAGGGGCAACCTACAGTTTCACACCGGTTCCGAACGGTGAAGCAGCAGGTGTAGGTATGCACGTAGATTTTTTCGTCAGAAAAAACTCATTGGTACACGCCGACCGGATTCGAACCGCGGACCTCTCGCATGAGAAGCCGATGCCCAAACCACTCGGCCACCCGCCGCTATATACGGTTAAAGGTAGTAGGGTTATTTAGTACATAAGTAATATGTAATTATTACCTAACTCAATCATAACTTTATTACAGGACATATTAATAAGTAGTGTGGGGCCGGTAGGTACTTAAAAAGAATAGCCCCACTGCATCTCTCCTCGTGCATGTCGTAAAATTCGACTAAGAGAAGGACAAGGTGCCATGCTAAAGTGCGATAGGGTAGCCACATCTCACCTCGGCACGGTTCTTCCACCGAGTTGTGCAGTAGGTGGGTCTTCGTGGATTACTTGCTGCTTGATAGAGTTATCTTGTCCTAATATAATGCTAAACGTGGTGGTCGGTGTTGTGCTGTAAATTTGCAAGAGTTCTTGCAGCACAACACCGATTACTCCGCTAACCCCGATTGTCGGGATAATGCGTGTGGTATGTATGTATTATTACGTCTTGTAATAATACTGGTACCAGAACCCTATACTTCAGTAGCTAGTAGCTACTAATAATGTGGTAGATACCGTTTCATTTCCATATCAAAATAATAAAATTATGTTGATTATAATTTTTATTATAATATATACACGACCGAAGGGAAGCACTGATATGGCACCTAGTCCACCCGGTGTTATGAGCTGACATCACGGATGTTGCAGGTGATGTAGCCAACCGCGTCAATTTCCATAAAAATAAAAATAAACAAAAATAAATTTTATTTTACTACCTTTTGATGGAGTAGGTACCCAATTATCGGTCTGGGTCCGTGCTCCACCTAGGTTCTCCACCTGGGTGGAGCATGGGATACTTAGATTTTATATGCTATGTCCATGCTCCAACTACCATTAAGTACAGTCGTGTGCAAGAGTGTAATTTAGTGGGTCCACGGAGAAAACTATAAATCAAACATTGATTTCTAAGAGAGGTAATAATATTATACTGAACATGTTACATGTGACATAAATATTATGCGCCCTTCACCGTTCTCTTTCATCGTCAATAAAAACATCATAATAAACTGGGAACGGTTCTAAAGTACCAGGGCAGCAGAAATTTAAAGGAGGTTTCCATAATTTTATAAAAGTTAATCGCTATTATAATAATAATAGCGATTAACTTATACGGAAACCTATTCGAAAACGCGTATTCATGGTATAATAGGTGCCAGGATTTATTCATTCATCCAAGGCCAGGGGAGGCCAGGATTATCTCAGGGGGGTTCGCTGGGTTAAGCATTGGTAGTGTTCTCTGGAGCTGTATGGAGTTCACCAAATTACCAATCTAGCAATCTACTGTGCCAGCGGTGGGTCACACTAAAGTAGAGCCCAGCAAGTCCGACATTCACGTCCTCGTCGTGCTCCCTGGGCAATGTTGCGACGATGCCTTTGGCATTACCACCGTCCCAGAGTCGCAACAGCTGAGGAATGTCGGACGCAGGCGATCATCCTGCGCCTAAACAGGATTTATTTTCAGCCTCACTATGTGGTAGACAAGTCCTCCACTATGTCGTCCGGGTTGGTACCACAGGTCGTAGGCGAAAAACTCCTGATGTGGCTCTGCTACACTTGGAGGCCAGCCTGCGACTAGCCGGTCGGTGGACTTGAGTGTGTCGGGGGTGTCCTGGGTTGTGGATGCTAGTGTCGCTCGCACTCCAGACTCCTTTTAACCGACTGACAGCCGCAGGGGTCAGGGAGAGCCGGTGGAAACAGGTGACCGCTGCCTGCCTGCGTGGTAGTACAGGGGCCCGGCACACGGCCCTCACCAACCCGTGTGCTGGCTGCCCTATCAACACGCGAAAATCCCTGTCAGAGAGCATTGTGGGGCTGGTGACCATGGGAGACCACATGTTTTCTGGGAGGGGGGGCCCGGGGGTCCTCTCGCTCTCTGCGACTGTCAGTTGGTTGAGTCTATCCGAGTTGCACAAGGCATCACCGCGCCCTGGGCACATTCCGATACACTCCACGAATCAATCACCCATCTAAATTATGAGCCGAACAAAAAATAGAAAACTGTATAAACCTTCAGCGGCCCGTTCTCCCTCAAAATTTAAGGTAGACCTCGCCAATATAAGAGGTCTACACACAAATTTCTCATCCGTCGCCTGCCATCTGCAGACGGCGAGGCCTCACCTCCTCTTTCTTACGGAGACCCAGATCGGGCGTCCTGCGGACGCATCCTACCTGGACGTTCCTGGTTACAATCTTCAGGAACGTTTCATGGCGAAGGGTGGTGTCTGCTTGTACGTTGGATCTGGTGTCTCCTATACCCGGCTCACCCGATTTGAAGACCCTGTTTTTCCTGTGTTATGGATCCGCGTGAATCTTCCCCACGTGGTGAGGATTTACGCGGGTGCATACAGATCCCCTAACCTCAGTGCGTCAAGAACAGAGGCATTTTATGAGCATCTCAGCAGTACGGCAGACAAACTGCTTTGCGAGTTCCCTACGGCGGAGTTAGTGATGCTGGGTGACTTCAATGCTAAACACCAAGACTGGTTGGGCTCCCCCATCACTGACCATGCCGGCAGGGAGGCTTACAACTTGGCCATTGCGCACGGGTTGACGCAGTTGGTATCCGGAACCACTCGGATACCTGATAACCCTGCCCATCGACCTAGTTTGTTGGACCTTGTGCTGACTACCGAGCCAAATGGTTACAAGGTGAGGGTCGAAGCTCCCCTCGGAAACTCCGACCATTGCCTTGTACGCTCAACTGTGCCAACTGTACACTTCGCGGAAGCACGTGAATGTAGTACGCGAACAGTTTGGCACTACCGGTCAGCACAATGGGATGACTTCCGATCCTTCCTGGGAGCCTACCCTTGGCACGACGTTTGCTTCTCTTCTCCAGACCCATCCCTGTGTGCCCAATCGGTCGTCGATGTGATCGCACAGGGTATGAATTTCTTCATACCTACCTCCACCGTTCCCATCGGCGGCCGCCATAAGCCTTGGTTTGATTGTCAATGCAGACTGGCTATTGACACTAAGAACAAGGCTTATAGGAAATGGCTGCAGAATAGGTCTGTCGAGAACAGACGAGAGCTCAACGTCGTTGCTAGGTCCTGCAAACGAACGCAAAACTTGGCCAAGTTCAGGCACGACCGTGGAATTGGCGCGAAACTTGCACGTAGCCCTTCGGGTAGCCGCGCCTTCTGGTCTCTCGCCAAATCCATCGGTCGGAATTTCTGCCGTCCAGCTACACCTCCGCTGGAACGTCCGGATGGCTCGCTCGCTATACTCGCGAAAGAAAAGGCGAATATCTTTGCACGCCTTTTCGCATCCAACTCAAACATGGACGACCTGGGCGCCAACCCCCCTTCATTACCCCATTGCGGGCGTATGATGGCAAATATTAGGTTCCACCCCAGAGTCGTCCATAAAACACTACGTGAGTTGGATATTTCGAAGAGTAGTGGGCCTGACGGCGTCCCGGCGATCGTCTTGAAAAATTGTGCTCTGGAATTGGCGCCAGTCCTCACCCGCCTATTCAAACGCTCCTATTCCTCCGGATCAATGCCTTCTTGCTGGAAGAGAGCTTCGGTCCAGCCGGTCCCCAAGAAGGGGGACCCAGCGAACCCATCGAACTATCGCCCTATTGCGATAACCTCACTTTTGAGTAAGGTTATGGAGCGTATTGTCAACTCAGCGCTCCTGACGTACCTAGAAGACTCTAAACTCCTCGACGACAAACAATACGGCTTTCGCAAGCAAAGGTCGACTGGAGATCTTCTAGCGTACGTCACGCATTTATGGGCTGAAAGGCTCGATGGTTTTGGGGAATCGCTGGCGGTCGCTCTGGACATATCCAAAGCATTCGATCGCGTCTGGCACCGGGGACTCTTAAGCAAGCTTCCGGCCTACGGTGTCCCTACAAAACTGTGCACCTGGATCTCCAGCTTTTTGAGTGGCCGGTCGATATTTGTCACCCTAGATGGTGCCTGCTCGGCCGACTACTCAATCAATGCTGGTGTTCCACAAGGATCCGTGCTGTCGCCTACGCTGTTTTTATTGTTCATCAACGACATGCTCTCGCTCGGCGAAATACACTGTTACGCGGACGACAGCACGGTGCACGAAGGGTTCATCAAGGACTGGAAGGGTAGAGAGGCCTCAGCAGCAAACGCGAGACGCGAAACTGTTGCTCGGGTTGACCAGGTTCTCGAAAAAGTATCCTCTTGGGGGAAGAAGAACTTGGTCAACTTCAACGTAGCCAAGACGCAAGCTTGTGCCTTCTCTACTAAGGCTGATCCGTTTCCTCTCCAAGCCACTTTTCAGGGCAGCCAAGTCCCCAACGATGGTAGTCTGGGTGTCCTGGGTATGGAGGTGTCCAGGGACGTTGGGTTTCGATCGTTCATAGAGTCCAAGGCGAAACTAGCGTCTCGAAAATTAGGAGTCCTTTACCGCTGTCGGCGATTTTTCACGCCGGTCCAACTGCTTACACTCTACAAAGCACAAGTAAGACCGGTGATGGAATATTGCAGTCATCTTTGGGAGGGTTCCCCTGAGTACCTTCTTTCAGCCTTGGATTCTATTCAGCGACGAGCCATTCGCCTCATTGGTGACTCCGTACTCACAAAGGACCTTCAACCTCTAAAGCACAGACGTATCGTTGGGTCATTGAGCCTGTTTTATCGGTACTACTATGGCCGCTGCTCTGACGAACTTGCTTCCCTTATCCCTCCTCCTCCTGTTCGCCTTCGCCAAACCCGCCATACTCTCGCGGAACACCCGTTTGTAGTCGACAGAAGAGTTCTTCGAACTGCACGATTCTCTAAATCGTTCTTGTGCCGCACTGCAAAGGTGTGGAACGGGCTCCCAGGAAATATCTTCCCCCACTCCTACAATCCACAGATCTTCAAATCGCGGGTTAATAGCCTTTCCCCAGCAACATTAGTCCACCTCCAAGCCGGACTGGCACCTCCTCGGGTGTGAAATTGGCTGCGCCTGAGGTTGCGACCTCGGACAGAGCCACCCAGTTCGGTAGCAATAAAAAAAAAAAAAAAAAAAAAAAAAAAAATCTCCCTTTTTTTCTTTCCCTCTCAGCGATTAACTTATATAAAATTAAGGAAACCTTTAAATTTCTGCTTCCCTGGTACTTTGGTGACTTCATGTTTGTTAATCCTGGCCTATATTATTTATATAATATATATATTTTATAATTGTTGTATATTTTTTTTTTATTTGCGGAATCTGAATTTAATTTCTTTTCAAAATAAACAATATAATCAAGTTACCTTGTTATTTTATTGGTTGTATTGTACTGTACTATACAGCTGTAGGTCAGTAAGGAATAGGCGTTGGCGAATAAAGTCATGGACTGTACAATAATATCAGTTGGAGCATGGTATATGGTATAAATTGTAAGTATCCCATGCTCCACCCAGGTGGAGAACCTAGGTGGAGCACGGACCCAGACCCATTATTTAACATTTCTTTCCCTCGCCATAGCCGACTATCATTGTCTTCCTCTACGGAGACCAAGCCATGCTGCATCGTCATAGCCCCACTGCGACGTTGCTATCGCTTACTCGCTCACGCTTGCCTACCGATGACAGGAGCGAGAGAGAAAAAGAAGATTTCGTCGGTCGCCCGATGAAGGGTGAGCGATTTCATGTTTCTCTCTCGCTCCTGTCATCGGTAGGCAAGCGAGAGCGAGTAAGCGATAGCAACGTCGCAGTGGGGGCTATGACGATGCAGCATGGCTTGTCGCCGTAGAGGGAGACAATGACAGTCGGCTCTGCCCTCGCACAAATCGATGGTTCCGGCAACAAAGGTCGTAAAAGCCATTTCGTTTCAGGCAACAAAGGTCGTAAAAGCCATTTTGGTCGAAATGGCTTTTACGACCTTTCTTGCCGGAAACGAAATGGCTTTTACGACCTTTGTTGCCGGAACCATCGAAATGTGACTCGCGAAACGCCATCTCGTATCGTCTTCCGGCTGTGTGGTTCTGGCTTCCGAATGTCAGTTTTTTTTTCTAATGGTCGTTGTTTCGCCTGCCTTATCCCACGTGACCGATTTTAGGCACTCATGCCATGATTCCGTTTTCCTGTCCACGGCCGCCAGTGTAGGACACGGTTACCATCCCTTCGGCTGATGTGTCCCACTGCCACTTGAGCTTAGCCACCCGGTGTCCAATATCGACTACTTTGGTGCTTCGGCGGATTGCCTCGTTACGCACCATTATCACGTAGCGATATTCCCAGCATGGCTCGCTCCATTACCAATCACTGGGTGAAAACCTCCCATCCCCCCTATGACCAAGTGTGGTACAAACCCCTCCCTCCCCCTAAATCGGTCACGTGGTATGAGTACGTTCCCTTAGGAAGATAATATACTTCACCTAAATCTACAATCGGTCACATGCATTAATACAACACTAGACTATTCAGGGGGGTCTACCGGCGTTAACTCACTCGCTAACTCACACAAATACTCGCATATTTCAACCAATAGCCGGGCCGGATGCCTCCCCGAACTCCTTCAGATTGGTTGAGTGAGATCGTTTCTCATACTCACATCGGCGAGTGAGTAACGCCGGTACAGGGGCTGATCACATCACTAATCATAACTTTAAAACTTGCATAATTCTAAACAAATTGCTAATAGAACCTCAACTTTTTTTAAGTCTGTTAAAAAATCTACTCAGAGAAGATACTGCATCTGAAAAACATTTCTTGTTTACATACATGACACATTTTTTTTATAGAAAGCGCGACATGTGGCTAACGACGCCCATGGTCGGGTGTTGCGAATGCCATGCCGGCCTGACAGGTGCCTACTGACGCCCCTCTTCAAGGACCCTAGACTGTATTTGGGGGGATAAATATGGGCAGGGAGAGCGTTCCAGAGCTTACCAGTTCTGCGGATGGAACACCTTTCCACTTTCATATTACTGTTGGTGTTGGGGCAAAACGCCCAAACCCCTTTTGTTTTACTTTAACAGTGGTTCAGGTGTTATAAACCTTTTTGTAATTTCTTGAAATATTGTATTGCAAAATTATACTTGAAAAAATTCTAATTCCTAACTCATACATACATATAACTACTTTGTTCAAAACGTTTCAATAATGTTCCACAAAACGTTAATATTTAGACATTCAATATTTCGCACCCTAATATTAGGCTTTCGGCCCATCATCCGTCTCGCTACAAAAATGTCTGAAAATAATTAATTATAAGCATTGAAAAATTTTTGAAATTGTAAACTATGGCTACTTTTTCCTGCCACTGCATGAAAAAATTAATTATTTTCAGACATTGAAAAATGTTATAAATGTAAACACAATTAAATGAATAATATCATATTTATATTCTGGCTACACAAAAACACATCTAAAAGATCTTCGTACAATTTCCAAATTGTGACTATGGAAATATATAAAAAGACTTAGCACATTATCAACACTTGTCATTATACATTTTAATACTATAGTGATATAGCGACTAGCGAATATCGAATTAATTATATAAGGTGTTTCGTTAGTCATGTCATTAACTTCGGGAGGGTTATATACACACTCAAATAAACACTTTACGTAAGAAAAAAACATATGTATAGGAGCATTTTTTCTCCTAACAAAAAAATCAAATCAAATAAGTAGCTGTAAAAACCAATCATAGTGACCTTGTGACTTACTTATAACAAACAGCTGTTCTGCGTTTGAACATAGTACGGTCATTGACCCCGTACAATGCAAGTTACCTACTGTTACACACAGGTTAATGTTTAGGTAGCAAACATTTTTTGTTAAATTTCTCGAAAAGTAATACTATAAACATAGATTTTTTTTGCGTAACATGTTTATTTGAGTGTGTATGTAAACCTCCCGAAGTCAATGACATGACTAACGAAACACCTAATATATGTATACCTATTATTAAAAATAATAAACATTATATTTTTAAATGATAAGGGATTTGCACGGAATACTAAAATCCAATCTCACCACCTCGGTTAAGTTTCGCCCAACAGTAATTTTTGATGTAGTCAACCTTGCCAGTTCAAAAAAATATTGCCAAATGAAAAATATGTGATTCAAAATAGTACATCCTCCGGGTCGTCCCAATTCCGCAAGTCCTGAAGATGTCTCCGGAGCGGAAGAAGAAAAGTCTACAAAAGTATTGTCATCTTGAGTGTACCGCAAAACCAAAAACATAAAAAAAAATGTATGCACTAATTGTTTAATAAATGTTTAGTGTTTATCTAATTTTATAATTGAAATTTTGGAATGTTCTTGTAAAGAAAGAAAGAATGCAAGAGTTGTTTTGAAATAATTTAACAAGAATAATCACAACAATTCAAAATCACACTATGAAAATTTTAAGATACATAGCAGATTTCTAATACCTAATACTTGTTGTAAAATACTACACTTACATGCTAATGTTACAGTCAATAATGATACCGTTATCTTAGGCCATCTTCGAGACATTATATTATTACGGAAACAAAAAAGTGTGATATGTTTATCCGAATTGGCATATTGATCAGCCCACATCTGACATCAGTGCGGCTCACACTAACACTTTGCGGCAGAAATAAATTCAAGTCAGTTATTACAAATTGTTTTGAAGAAGACAATCGTATTGTCAAATCAGTAAAAAAAAAATACAAGGTGAAATAACTTCTAAGACACACGCACTAAAGTTGAAATCGCACAAGAGCACCGGCCACGCAACAATGGTTACGATAGCAGCACCAACAGCAAAGAGAAATAGCTTCTAACCCGTATGCAATAGAGTTGAAACTCCTAAAAAAAAATGCACCGTTGTTACTTATGGTCAAAATGGCGACACCACAGACCCAACAGAAACTTCAAAGCCTGCAGCAAATTAACCAGAGTCTCGCCCTCGTTATTATTATTAACGGCAACATTCTTCTCATAGAAAGACATGTCCTTATCGTAATCCCTACTTCGAACAACTTTCCTAACCACATTCATAATAAGACTACGCAAAAAGGAAGTACCAGGTAAAAGTGTATCGCGAGTGCAAAGAGCGCAATCACATTCCGTGTCCAGTTTGGAAGAATCCGATTCGCTCTCGACAAGCCCGCCCTCTATCGTAACGTTGGCATTTTCGTTTATGGAAACTATCTTCTGCGTTTTCGCGCCGGCAGCTCGATCTTCGTGCGAAATGCTTCGGAACGACTTGAAATTACGTCGGAATATCGCGACCACTGGAGACGCACGACTGACTTCGGCTTGCGACGAGCTATTCATCTCAGAACCGGACGAGACGCCGCCCGAACTCGGCAGCATTTCTGTCGATAAGCTACGAATCAATCTTCCTTTTTTGGATGTGAACTTCTTCATATCATCATCGGAAGGTTTATCTGCGTTTGTGACCGGTTCTCCTCTCCCGTCGTAAGAAATGCTCCTTAATGACTTTACGTCGCGACGTAGCATTGCGATCGCCGGCGATACGCGACTTATATCTGCTTGCGGCAACGTAATTTGCAAAGAGGATAAAATATTCTTATTAACAAGCGTTTCTGTCGATGAGCTTCGAATGATTCTCCTCTTAGGTACAAACTTGATAAAATTGTCGCAACTATCGGAAGGCGTGTCCGTATTTAAAACGACTTCGCCTCTCTCGTCGTATGAAATACTTCTAAACGACTTGACGCTACGTCTTAACATCGCTACGGCCGGCGTTTCAACCATTCCGTCATCGACTACCTTTAGAACGGACAAGAAGTTACCGGTTGAAAAATCTACAGGAGGGTCGTACGACGCACAACGGACCAGCTTACGTCTCGACGCGAAAACGGCTATGTCGTCGCAGCTTTTACACATAGTGCAAAAATCATCTAACGTGTATCGACTCAATGATTTTTTCTCCAACCCCGAATCGTAAGTCCACTGCGATTCACAATCATTAAGCGACATT
The DNA here is from genome assembly GCA_946902875.1 of Nematopogon swammerdamellus. Taxonomy (NCBI): domain Eukaryota; kingdom Metazoa; phylum Arthropoda; class Insecta; order Lepidoptera; family Adelidae; genus Nematopogon; species Nematopogon swammerdamellus. The sequence goes on along the minus strand of OX336356.1, from coordinate 4,218,061 downwards.
TGTGAATCGTAATGCCGTTGAACGAATCTGAATATATCGAGACCTCCATCGAGTGAAAGAGATCGCATCGCAGGCCTTGCGTAGTCATCACTTTCTGAATATGATTCTTCGTCGAATTCAACGATACGTTCAACGGATACGAGTGCGTTTTTAGGTGTGTATCGATTGCCCAGCCATTTATTGACCTCCGTGTTGCTGTCGCGAAGTTCCAGCTTCGTCATCAGCTCGTGACGCAGATCTGCGGCCGGCGGCGATTGGAGGGCGACAGAGAGGCGGCGTTTCGGCGCCGGTTCGTCCTTCCTCGCGGAAGGGTCGGAGTGCCTCCGCGCGGAAGGATCGTAGCGCCTATGCGGTGCTGGAGGCGGCTGCAGCGGCGCCGGGGGCCATCTTGGATGCCAGCGATGAGAGCGAACGCTTGGGGAATGCCCCCATTGCAATGTCAGACTCTGCAAAGAGCTTGCGAAAACTGCAAGCAGACACAAGTTATCAATATGGCATTTTGTCAGTCATGGCTCGTTCGTGAATAATCACGCAATTTGAAGAGCTAACCATTTCGACACCTAATAAAAATGATGACAACAACTTACACCCAAGTTCATTTTTCACATCTTTGAGGTGTCCAACCAAAAAATGTGCTGTTGACACATTTTGGCAATAGGCGACGAAAGGGTTAAAACTTCTAGGGCTAGGGTTAGGGCTTTTACCGCTGTTACTCATTATCGTAAGGTTTTTGGTTACGCAGTATACTAATCAAAGCGACTTACAACCGTCGAGGTTTCGTCCCTCGCTCCGGGGACATTTCGTCAGGACACGCGGGATTGCCACGACCTGGAGGACACCCGACACGTCGTCCAGTCCCACATCGTCAGTTGACATCTGATTGGACGACGTGTCGGGTGTCCTCCAGGGGGTCTACCGGCGTTAACTCACTCGCTAACTCACACAAATACTCGCATATTTCAACCAATAGCCGGGACGGATGCCTCAGGGAACGCATTTTGATTGGTTGAGTGAGATCGTTTCTCATACTCACATCGGCGAGTGAGTAACGCCGGTACAGGGGTTGGTCGTCGCATTTCCGCGTGTCCTGACGATGTCCCCGGAGCGAGGGACGAAACGTCGACGATTGTAAGTCTCTTTGATTAGTGTACCGCGTACGCGAAAACAGTACCATAAAATATCTCTCCAGATAAAATAACTCATATACCAAACCAGTGACCATAAGATACATGCATATTTTTATTTACATATTAAAATAATCATATTTATTACTATCTCGTATCTATATCTCCTATAGGGGACCATTACTTTGTGTTCATGTTTCTTTTAAATTTTGTATAAATTTATAGTACAAATGTTCTGTATTTCTATATTCCACATATGACCTCTAAATAACGGGGTAATTTTGTAAAGATCTCGGAGATTATTATTTGTCAGACTCGGTAGCTCAGTGGTGCGGTCGGTCGACTGTTGTTCGTGATCATAAGTACACCTGGGCGCTGTCAGAACTTGAATGGGTGACCGCTCGACTATTGAAGGCTGACCTTGGTTCGGATTTCACGTAAAACTGTAGGTTTCTTCCCTTCTTACCACCTTAATAGGTACTTAGTAGGGGTTTTTAACCCGCCCGAGTTAATACCACCGCACTGAATGAAAAGTCGGTCGAAGCGACGGGTGTCGGGCCTGTACTTAAACAGCACCACTACATCGCTCCCCTCGCATGTCGTAAAAGGCGACATAAGGGATAAAGACGAGAAGCCGTGCTTAAGGGCGACAGGCTAGCCGCCTCTCACCATGGCAAGATCCTTCCAACGAGTCAAGCAGAAGGTGGGGTTTTGTGCTTACTTGCTTGATAGTTATCTTGTCCGAATACTTTGCTAAACATGGTGGTCTCTAATTCATTCTCTAAACACAGCTCTTTTCTACTGCCGCTGTGAAGTTCGGATTGGCATAATTGAAAAATATCACACTTCAAATAAACAATACCAGAAAACAAAACAATACAGTTCGTCCTTCTACGGCTTTTCGCTCGGTTTGAGTGGCGAAGACTATACACTGCTACAACATCTGTGATGTCAGCCCATAACACCGGGTGAGCTAGGTGCCATGTCAGTGCTTCCCTTCGATCGTGCCGGCTACACTGAACTGGACGGAAAACACAAACTATTTACATAACCGTTTCGACCGACGACGTTTCATTCAGTGAGGTGGTATCAACACGGGCGGGTTGAACCCTACCACCTAGTAATATAAGAAGGGAGTTCATCCTTCTGTGGCTTTTCGCTCGGTTTGAATGGCAAAGACTATACACCGCTGCCGGCGAATCGTAGTGTGTTTCCCGAATCCTTTAACCTGGGTGTCTTCAAACGTCGTATTAACAGGCTAGACAGTCTAGCAACAGTCCGCAAATCTGCTGGCATGGCACCTAACTGAGCGTGGAGTCTCTCGGCACAGCCACCCATGTTGGTTTACATAAAAAAAAGAAAAAAAAGCCAAACTATATATTATCAAGTTCACAGAAAGTGTCTAAAATGTGTGTTATATATATGTAACAGAAAACAATGGTCCCGCGTCAAGTGAGTACCTGATGCCTCATCCCTTAGTACCACGGGCCAAATGCTATGCGCACCCTCTGCGGGCTAACCTCCCCACCGCGCCGCCGCGTGCACGCTACCTCCCACAACGTACGCCTGTCCGTCCGTCCGTGCAAAACAAAACAATTTACAAATGATACAAATTTATACTAATCAAACTACTAAATGGGGCTGGTATAAATTAAAAGTATTAAACATAATTGAGGAGGCGGCGAACAAAACCGGATTTGTCCACCCATATGGTTTTTTTTTTAGTTCTCTGAGCTCATATAGCTATGTCGACCCTGAAGTATTTTCATTCAAAACCGCTTCTAACCTATACAAAATAATTCTCAAAATTGCCCTTTCAGTCAAAAACGGACTTGTCCCATTACAATTTGAATAAATTATGATTGCACTTACATTTTCAATTAAAACCGGATGAAACTAATAGAATATTTTTTCGTGTGATACGTTTTTAAATAAAACTGTATTTGTCCAATAAAATATAAATTTTTTTGTAACTGGTATACTTTTATGAACGTATGTTGTTTTTCAAGGCTTTTCAAACAAAACCGGGCTTGTCCATTTTTATTAAATACAAAAAATAAGACCACCAGTCAGTGTTCTGATAAAATAATCGACGGTTTGTATTTTGATGAAACTTTTATGTACAAAAATGTAGAGCTATAGCTAACCCCTGTCCGCTTCATCTAGTTTTTGAGCTCTCCTGTAAAATTCTATTTGTGGGATAAGTCCGCTTTTGTTCGCCGCCTCCTCAATTATATGTGGGGCATGAAAAAAAAATTGTACTATACAAAATACATACAATTTACTAAGTATAATTTTTAAAAAATATTGTCGTAAAAGGTGACTAAGGGAAAAGAACAAGATGCCGCGCTAAACGGCGACGGGCTAGCCACCTCTCACCATGGCTCGGTCCTTTCACCGAGTCATGCAGCAGGTGGGTCTTCGTGCCTTACTTGCTGCTTGATAGTTTTATCTTGTCCGAATGCTTTGCTAAACGTGGTGGTCGGTGTTGCGCTGCAATTTACAAGAGTACTTGCAGCGCAACACCGATTAATCTGCTTACTCCGATTGTCGGGATGCAGTGTGTGCTATGTATGTGGGGCATGTAAAAGAGTATAATAAAATAGCACTATACAAAACATACACAATTTACTAAGTATAATAAATTAAAATAAATTTTAGTATTATTTCCAAAACGAGGAAAATAAGAAATGTACCGTGTGGGGCCGGTACTTTAAAAGAATAGCCCCACTGCATCTCTCCCCGTGTGTGTCGTAAAAGGCGACTAAGGGATATGACTCCCTTCTTATATTACTAGCTGGTAGGGTGTAACCCGCCCGGGTTGGTACCACCGCACTGAATGAAAGGTCGGCCGAAACGGCTATGTAAATAGTTTGTGTTTTCCGTCCAGTTCAGTGTAGCCGGCACGACCGAAGGGAAGCACTGACGTGGCACCAATTTCACCCGGTGTTATGGGCTGACATCACGGATGTTGTAGGTGATGTAGCCAACCGTGTCAACTTAAATAAAAAATAATAAAAAAAAAAAAATGAGGAATAGAATTCTAAATAAATATAAAAATTCTAAATAATAATTTTAAAAGCGACAATTAATAAAATTAAAATGTTATTGTTAATTTAATAGAGTGGATTAAAAATATAAAATATTTATTAAATAAATGCTAAAAAATAAGCACTATTACATCAAGCCAAAAAAAAACAGCATGCTTTAAGCTTTCTATAAATAATATATGCAGGTATCAAAAAAAGCTTTATTTAAATATTTTGACAATTTTTCACAAACAGTATCGCCGTTTTCCACAATGTCCCTAATGAAGGATCATTATTCGTCCGTCGCGACGGACCAACTGCGCCGCTTGTAAATTTATACGACCGTACGTCCACTCGGCGTCCGACGTCCGAGATCCGTCACGATGGACGTCGAGAATTCATCTTGAAAAAAGTTACATTACAATTTTAAAACCAACCCTTAAAAGTCAAAAATAATGTCCGTTTACTTACTTAAAGGAGTCGGGGATCCCCTAAGTAAATACCTGCATAGCTCTGATTTTTTTTTATTTTATTTACTTAGCGGTCACCCGACTCTTTTAAGTAAAGGAGATTTTTTTTACTTTGTCAGTGTGGTGGGTTTTTTTTTTATTTGTAATTATAACTTTTATTTCAACTTTTATTTATTTGGCTCCTGCAATACAGTGTTTACTAGTGTAGGAGCCAAAGTGTCAGAAAATTGATCATAAGTAATAGGTTTAACTCAGTAGGTAGATAGGTATTTCACAAGTTTAGAAAGTATGCGATTAGGGCAAGGTGGCTTCTACTTTAAATTTCGTATCATAGTGAAGTGCTATATAATTGAAATGAATTATTGCAATCATTTGTATGAATACCTAAGTTGTTTAGATTTAGTTCTTAGCCTTTATTAATTGCCCTTCACACCTGCAAAATAATGTACCCACATCTTGCGTTACGCTTTCTTTTTACTTTCTTTTATATTTTTAGTTTATATGCATTATAAATATTAAAATATTTAGTTAAAATACTTATATACCTACATATATATGTGAAAATGTATATTATGTAAAATGCACTACTATAAGTACTATACAAAAATTATGTGAGCCTAGTTATGTAAAACCTAGTTTATGAATAAACATTTTCATTTAATTTTCAAGCTTTTTTTAAAAAAACCTCATCCAAATTTTTCCATCCTTGAGACGTAATTAGTTCATTACTTCATAATTACTTTATTACTAACATAGCTAAGAATCATCCCGGTTAGCTTAATTTCGCATTGGAGCGGGCTTAGGCGCGGAGAACGAGTCCGACAACAAGTACCCGGTTAAACCAGCTTTTTAATAAAAAACCACATTCAAATCGGACCGTCCATTTAGGAGCTACGATGCCACAGACAGACACACGGATACACACGTTAAACTTATAACACCCTCTTTTTGCATCTGGGGTTAAAAAAAAAAGATCCTTCATCATCCATCTCATTCAAAACGCCGTCATTCGAGAAAAAACTGTCCGTAGACAAAGGCAGTTAGGTAACTCCGGAATTATACAATTAGATAAAAAACATAATTTGCATTCATGAAATTTATAAATTCAAACTATGTCATGGCAAAAGAATTAAATGAAATGTTTATAACAATATGCACTAGCAACCACAGTTAAAATCGTCTTAAATGACAAAATGATGATTATGAAAAGAAAAATTACAATATTATTTATTACATACATGTACAATAAGTTTATTTTAGCCAGAGTGAGGTAAGACATATATATGGTATTTCTATACTAACTGCAAATATTTTGGCAGGGACAAATACACACCATAACGAACATGTTAAGCAAAATAAAAAAATTATATTTTCATCATTAATTTTCGATATATTTAACAAACGTATGCCTATGTTCTAACGATGAAAACGTTCCACTGGGTATCTAAACAGCTGATTATTTGAGTTCATTGACGGACAGATTGTTCATTTAGTTAGAGAACGGGGTGCCATGCGCGTGGCGCGCTGCCATAAGACTCAATGACCTCAAATAATAAGCTGTTCAGGTACCTAGTGGCACGTTTTCATAGTTAGAGCATAGACGTGTCAGTCAGTCAGTCAGTCAGCGCGTAAGCGTCGTCCACTGCTGGACATACGCCTTTCCAATTGTCCTCCATTCCTCCCGACCTTCAGCGGTATACCGCGCGGTACGTAACTTGGCCGCTGTGCGCGCGGGACAGCGTTATACCAACGATAGCATGCGTATAACGTCGTCCCTCTCGCACAGAGGCCAAGTTACGTGCCGCGCGGTATACGTAACCACTGCTTTCCGCCGACGCACTTGATGTCGTCGTCCCACCTGGCGGGTGGTCTTCCCACACTCCGTTTTCCTGTCCACGGCCGCCAGTGTAGGACACGGTTCCTCCAACGGTCATCGTCTCTTCGGCTCCGAGTTCAAGCAAACCATTTTTGCAAGGCAGCCTTTATCTCATAGACACTAATCTCGGGCAGATCCTCCGTATACTGTCTGTGCACACCTATCAGAGTCGACTGATTTGCTTGGACTAAGAGCGAAGACATAATTTGTTAAATTTCCCGAAAACGATTTAAAAAAATAATTGTTTTTTTTTTTTTGCTTAACATGTTATTATGATGGGTAAGTGTCCCTCCAAGTGTCCAATTTTTTTACAAATGGTCGGTTACAGTGAGCGGTTAGCAACAGGTGCGGCATGCATAACATTTGGTCACGGTTTGTTATATCACGCAAAACCATCAAGAAATTAGTATAGCACATATGAACGAACACAATGCCCTATGTACAATTATGATGACGGATTGCACAAAACAAATTATAAAAAGGTGAAGTTCTGATACCCATGGTTAAGATGTATAAACACAACTCGCGAGCGTCACTGCTACTGTCACCCTTACCAAACCACAATTCACTACAGCTCCGAAGGATCCACGGGGTCCCAGTATAGATGTTTACACATAAAAAAACCGGCCAAGTGCGAGTCAAACTGGCGCACCGAGGGTTCCGTATCGCCATGTCATGGTTAGCGCCACTCACGCCATCTATGGCGTGTTATGAAATGCTTCATATTAGTTAAATGTCATGATTAGTTAAAACGCTTCACAACTCTATTCGGTAGATGGCGCGCGCGTATACACTTTTTGGTTTCTTCTATGGGAACCCCCGTGAATTTTTTACGTTTTCTTATTTTTATTATTTGTTTGTTATATCGGCCATAATAACACATATTCTGTGAAAAGTTCAACGGGCTACCTATTACGGTTCAAGAGATACAGCCCTCGGACAGACAGACGGACGGACGGACGGACAGACAGACAGACAGACGGCGTAGGCTTAGTAATAGGGTCCCGTACCGGATACGGAACCCTAAAAAATGGTGTGCTTACTCATGCACGCGCGTTAGAAGTTATACTTCTGTGGTGTGAGCGTGACCCTGTCCCCCCTCCCCACTCTTTCTCTCCACTTATCTATCGGGTAGCACCGCACAATACCTATACACTAGTCCCTTGCCCCTTACTTGGTGATATGATAGGCTCAAATTGTAGCCGACTGGGTAGATACCACCGTACTGGATGTAAGATGGCCGCATAGCAGCCTCGGTTGTGTTCTCCTCTAGTCCAGTATAGCCAGCATTTCAAAGCGAAGTCTCCGATATGGCACCTACCTTCTCGGAGGTGATATTGGCTGGTCGGAGCATGCGCTTTGGCCCCTCTAATTCAGCCACCCATACCGGATTACATAAAAGAAATACAAATAATTTGTATGTGGTGACGATGATGATGTTTTTTCTGAATTTACTCCCCATTTTCATAACGCGTCTAAAGAAGTCAGTCAGAGTGTAAGCGTCCACTGCTGGACTCACGCCTCTCCAATTTTCCTCCAGTCCTCCCAGTCAGCTACAATTTGAGCCTACCACCAAGTAAGGGGCAAGGGAATAGTATATAGGTATTGTGCGGTGCTACCCGATATATAAGGTGTTTCGTTATTCATGTCAATAACTTCGGGAGGGTTACATACACACTCAAACATACACTTTACGTAGGAAGAAAACATATGTTTATAGGAGCATTTTTTCTCCTAACAAAAAAGTAAAATCAAATAAGTAGCTGTAAAAATCAATCATAGTGACCTTGTGACTTACTTACAACAAACAGCTGTTCTGCGTTTGAACATAGTACGGTCATTGACCCCGTACAATGCAAGTTACCTACTGTTACACACAGGTTAATGTTTAGGTAGCAAACATGTTTTGTTAAATTTCTCGAAAAGTAATGCTAAAAACATATAACTTTTTTTGCATAACGTGTTTATTTGAGTGTCGATGTAGCCCTCCCGAAATTTTTGACATAAATAACGAAGCACCATAAATAAGCGGAGTGAGGGAGGAGTGAAGGGAGGAGTGAAGGGAGAGAGGACCACGCCACAGAAGTATAACTTCTAACGCGCGCGCATAAGTCTAAAGAAGTATGACTTCAAGAATGTCCCGACGGAGCACTCACAACTTGCTGATGCCGCTGTTGTGCCTCTTCCAGGGCGCGTCGTCCGGCTCGCACGGCAGCGGGCCCTGCACGGGCGCGTCGTCCGCGTTGGCGGCCGAGCCGGGCGAAGGGCTCGTGTCGTCGCTCTCCGCGTCGCCGCGCGCCGCCCTCAGCTGCTCCTCCGCTTCGTGCAGCCGCTGCTTTAGCTCGTTGCGCTCCTGAAAAAAGTCAATTCAGAATCAGAGATTTGTTTAGATGTAATGAAGCCATTTTCTTTACATAGCATCACGCCTGTTTCCCAGTGGGTTATGCATGAGATAATGGATCTTGCACGTGCCACGATCCCGACACACCGCTGCCGCCTCTTGTTTGTCAGCCTCGGTAGCTCAGTGGTGCGACCGCTCGACCGTTGGAGGCTGACCGTGGTTCGGATTCCACGTTAAACTGTAGGTCCCTTCCCTACCTACCGTACTAGCTGGTAGGGTTTATCCCGCCCGTGTTGTTACCACCGCAATGAACGAAACGTCGGTCGAAACGGCTATGTAAATAGTTCGTGTTTTCCGTCCAGTTCGTCAAGTAGCCGACATGAAATGAAGGGAAGCACTGACATGGCACCTAGTTCACCCTGTGTTATGGGCTGACATCACCGATGTTGTAGGTGAAGTAGCCAACCGTGTCAGTTTCCATAAAAAAAAATGTCCGATCTGGTCCAGGTACGTGCCTCTATGGCGACCCTTTCCGACACTTCCACTCACAATCACTTCATAAATTTCTTTCGTTAGTCTCCTATCATTCATTCTTCCAACATGACCGCACCATTGAAGCATTCCTTCCTCAATCTTTGTCACTATATCTTCTTTCAGACAACAGCGCTGTAGCACTACGCTATTTCTCAATCTATCTTTCATGTTAATTCACCCCTTTTCTTTATTTGGCATAATACTTACCTACCTACACTTACTGAAAGGTTTTGCGCACCTGTATTTTTGTACATGGATTAAATTTATTGTGGTATTATTGAAATAACTTATAACATTGCTTTAAATATTTTTAATATGAATTATGATATGATATTGATTACATAATTATTTATTTCAGTACTATTGATCCATCTAAAATTAGAATATAAATAAAATTATTAATAAATTTTGTGCTTAAAATTTTTTTTTATTAATTTTAATGTTTTTTCCGTATCCATACGGAAGTCTGAGGGCTGTATCACTTGAACCGTAATAGTTAGCCCGTTGAAATTTTCACAGAATATGTGTGTATTATGGTCGATATAACAAATAATATAAATAAGAAAAAGTAAAAAATTCACGGGGTCCCCATACAAGAAACTAAAAACTGCATGCGCGCCATCTACCGTAAACAGTAAGAAAACATTTTAACTAATCATGTATGTTAACTAATATGAAGCATTTCATAAAACGCGCCATCGATGGCGTGAGTGGCGCTGACCATGACATGGAGAAACGGAACCCTCGGTGCGCGAGTTCGACTCGCACTTGGCCGGTTTTTTTTTACAATTTTGAGCATACAAAATTGTATTGTCACCAGCACCAAAAGTTTGTGCAAAATTTCAGCCCAATCGGTTGGGTGTAAATGGTTTAAAATTCTGTTTCAAGATTTGTATATTGTATATTATTTATTAAGCATTCATTAGACAGCATGACTGTACTCGAATTTGTCACAATTTGTTCTATCCGATTCGATTACACCCACGAAGAAGAACCGGTAAGAAACTTCGCAGGGTTTTTTTTTTCATAATAATTTTTACAAGCATTTAGTGACTATCCACATAATAACACCGCCTACAGTCGATTGAAAATACAGCTTGAGAGCAAGATCAAAAACAGATTTTTGTTTTGTTTTTGAAGTTCTGACTGCAAGGACTTAATTTAGTGGATCAGGTGTAAAGAGCCTTTGTCAAATTTTTGATACGTCATTTGTATCAACTCAATAATGTTAGTAATAAGTATACATACTACAACGTAGTATTGTCAAATAATAATAAAAAAAAATTATAATAAAAATATTAAGATACTTGAAGTATCAAGTTGTCAATTTGACCCGCAATAACAGAGCAACGTACCTGCAGTATAGCGCGCAGCTCCCTCACACTATAGGTCGGCCGCTCCGGGTCGTCCGCCTCTCCGTCGGGCGAGGTCGCGCATCGCGAGCACTGCTGTCACAATACACATACACTTACACTATCGCGAGATGCAAACATACAACATGCCATCTGTATGTACATTATCAGCCTCAGTAGCTCAGTGGTACGGTTGGTCGACTGTTGTTAAGCAACCCTGAGCGCGCTCAGTACTTGGATGGGTGACCACTCTCGACACTAGAACAATAAAAAAGGTATGGACCCCGAACCCTATCCTCGCCAGCGTAACACGGTATAAGTAAAAGCATACTTGTTTCATTGGACGGTCGCACGCTGACCCGTCAGTCTGTCATCGGCTGCGTTCGCAAAAACCTGTTTAAAATGCCCGCATGCTCTGTGTTTACATGTAAAAACACTACAGCCAAGTTTAGTGTGCACAATAGTGGAATATCTTATCATCGGTAAGTACACTCCGCTCACCGCAACTCGGCGACGCTAGTTCTCATACAAACATTTGACAGTCCGGCGTCCATACCTTTTTTATCGTTCTAGGTTCGACAGTTGAAGGCTGACCGTGGCTCGGATTCTACGTAAAACTTTAGGTCCCTTTCCTTCTTACCTTACTTACTAGGCGGTAGGGTTTATCCAGCCCGGGTTGGTATCACAGCACTGAGCGAAACGTTGGGCGAAACGACTATGTAAATAGTTCGCGTTTTCCGTCCAGTTCAGTGAAGCCGACATGGAATGAAGGGAAGCACTGACACGGCACCTAGTTCACCCGGTGTTACGGGCTGACATCACGGATGTTATAGGTGATGTAGCCAACCGTTTCAGTTTCCATAAAAAAAAAACATACATACATGCATAAGGGATGGTGACCGATTTTAGGCCACTTTTTAACTGCATTTGATCATGTGTGGTATCTTGACAAACCCCTACCTTCCCCCAACTTGGTCAAGTGGTGTCAGGAAGGCAGTCATATACACCCCCCCCCCCCCCCTCCCCCTCCACCCCGTTAGTTTCTACATGGCATTTCACAACTTGCTGTTTTTTTAATGCTTTAATGTAGATTATGCGTTAACGGTTGCGTATTTTAAAATTCGAATGTGACAAGGCGAATACTTTTTGGTGTTATTAAACAGTTCTTTGGAAAAACAGTGCCAGTTCACGCCAACGAAGCGACTGTTTTTGTGTGTCTCAGGCCGCCGCTGCCTTTTTTTGTCTTTTTGAATATATTTTGAAATATCACGTGATGTGATACGAGATCGTGAACCCCAACGATCTCGTATCACATCACGTGATAGCGCTCGTATCATATTCGCGCCTGTTTCCCAGTGGGAAAGACAGTTTACATTTTAAAAAAAAGTTACCGGTTGATCGCTCTTCCCAGACTGCAGTATGGCGATATCCTTCTGTTGGGCTTGCACGATGGCTCCCAGCTCCGTTCTCTCCTCACACACAGACCGAATCTGTAAAAAAACGTGAAACTTTCGAGTGCGATAACAGATATGAACCGCAGTTGGTTGGTTTAGAATAAGTGTGTAATTTCCATATTGGACAGCTGTCATATTGTGCAATTTGTATTAAACTGACTGAAAGTAAATTTTATATAAGACCAACAGCTGTCATCTACTGTATTTATATTAGATGAACCGCTGTTATCTACTTTTTTATATTCGACGAACAGCTGTCAACTACTTTTTTATATTAGACGAACAGCTGTCAACTACTTTTTTATATTAGACAAACAGCTGTCACCTACTTTCCATATTAGACGAACAGTTGTCATCTACTTTTTTATATTAGACGAACAGCTGTCAACAACTTTTTTATATTAGACGAACAGCTGTCAACTACTTTTTTATATTAGACAAACAGCTGTCGCCTACTTTCCATATTAGACGAACAGCTGTCAACTACTTTTTTATATTAGACAAACAGCTGTCGCCTACTTTCCATATTAGACGAACAGTTGTCATCTACTTTTTTATATTAGACGAACAGCTGTCAACAACTTTTTTTATATTCGACGAAAAGCTTGTAATTATACCCCGCTCATGATATCAATTGCACAAGGGTTGAAAACTCATGAAAAGACAGGCAACAAATTATGACTCTTGCGTTAAGAGGAGTAAAGTTGAAAATATATTAAAATGCCGACCTGATTCTGCAGTTGTTTCTGCTTCCTCCTCAGCTCGCGGCTCACGCTCGCCAGCCGGTCCACCTGATTGGTCAGCTGCAATTTTTCATCGTCAACCTCAATTATCGCCATCCTTCGAAAACTATTACCGTCTCACTCGCACTCACTAATATCACTACAGTTGGCCTCTTCACACTGATGAACGCCTAAACATACGGGCTAAACAGACATTGCTTCTACAGAGATTGATCTGGCATCGTTTTAGTGATGAAATTGGTCGTACACGATTTCCCGAACAAGACAATGAAACTTGAAAATGCACAACTCAGCAAACGTGGTCTGAAACTGAAAGCAGTCGACCTTGATGTGTCAATACCACGCGAAATTGGAGTGAAGTTAGGTGCGTTTCGATACACCCCTACCCTTCGCACACCCCTGTTGAGCTCTACGGATGAACTATCGTCCGGCCGCTCAGAGAACACATTCCTGAGATCTGTCGTTGGTCATGCATGACTTATGTTATGTAGCTAGTCACTGAATACTTGTAAAAATATATATAAAAAAATGCCCTGCGAAGTTTCTTGTCGGTTCTTCTTCGTGGGTGTAATCGAACCAGATAGAACAAATTGTGACTGCAGTCTAACTGCCATATGAACGATCAATAAACAACAACAACAAGAAGGTTGTAACAACAAGGTTACCAACTGACAGACGTCAAGAGCGCATTCTCTCACTTTCCTTCATCGTGCTCTCAGGCCGGCAGAGTTTCTTGAAAATAATATATGTTCAAACCAAACGGTTCGTCGGCGAAATTAATTTTAATAGCAATAAAGTTGAATCTGTATGCAAAATTTACGAAAAACTAGATTAAAAAAAAAAAAAAAATAATCGGTCCATCCGTTTGGGAGCTACGATGCCACAGACAGACACATACACATAGAAGGTGTGGATCTAAGCTTACGATGGCTTCACCGAACATATCCGGGCCCATCGGCAGTAGAGGAGGGTATTAATCGAGGCCGGGACTAGCGAGTGGCCACTCTAAATTTCCCGCGCATGCTTCACGTTTCGGCTCGCTTCAAGCCCTCGTCAGCTAGTCTGCGTTGACTAGGACGCGGGGAAACACCAGTCCCGCTCTCGACCTCCCTCTCTCTACCTATCCATATTCTGTAGGATGCTTCCAGTGACGTTTTCGAAGCTCTCTCCATGTATGAGCTTAGCGTCGATCTTGGCAGCCCTAGATTCTTGGAGAGACTGTGGACGAATTCGCTGGTAGTCCTCTTCCTCCGACTTCCACAGCGAAGAGATCAGTCTTGAATCTGTTTCTCACAATCCGTTTCTCACAATCCGGTCTACTAGGTTGCAGTACTTGTTAGGTTTGATGTTGTGGTCCTTCGGTATGTTGCTTTCCCATGGAACTGTAAGTTCAACAAAGTACTACATATGCTTTGTCGCTTTTGTGAATATGAGTATATCCGGTCTTAATATTGTGGTACAGATTTCAGAAGGCATCTGGTCATGCTTCTCATGTGCCCATCGGCAGTAGAGGAGGGTGTTAATCGAGGCGGGGACTAGCGAGTGGCCACTCTAAATTTCCCGCGCATGCTTCACGTTTCGGCTCGCGTCAAGCCCTCGTCAGCTAGTCTGCGTTGACTAGGACGCGGGGAAACCACCAGTCCCGCTCTCGACCTCCCTCTCTCTACCTATCCATATTCTGTAGGATGCTTCCAGTGACGTTTTCGAAGCTCTCTCCATATATGAGCTTAGCGTCGATCTTGGGAGCCCTAGATTCTTGAAGAGACTGTAGAGCGACTTCGCTGGTAGTCCTCTTGCTCCGACTTCCACAGCGAAGAGATCAGTCTTGAATCCGTTTCTCACAATCCGGTCTACTAAGTTGCAGTACTTGTTAAGTTTGATGTTGTGGTCCTTCGGTATGTTACTTTCCCATGGAACTGTAAGTTCAACAAGTACTACATGCTTTGTCGCTTTTGAGAATATGAGTATATCCGGTCTTAATGCTGTGGTACAGATTTCCGAAGGCATTTGGTAATGCTTCTCATGTGTGTCCATCAACAATTCCCAATCCTTTGCTGCTCCCAAAATTGAAGAAGGTTTAGTCCTATCTTTGGGCAGCTTATTGGCTCCAGGTTTCACAAAGTTGACCTTCTGGAAGCCGCTACTGGTTTGCCCTTTCCTGGTCCGTGCAATTGACAGGTTGATGGCCTCTCTGATGATTTGGAGGACTTTATCATGACGGTAGGAATACTGGCCTCGCTCAAGTAGTATTTTGCATCCGCATAACAAATGTTTGGCCGTGCCTACGAACTCCTTACATGACGGGCATAGTTTATTTGTAGATTTCCCCCATCTAACTAGGTTACTCGGGTCGGGGAGAGTAAGCTGGAATGCATTTAAGTAGAACTTAAGCAGCTCAGGGGACCAGTTGTATATTATGGATTTCCACTTCAATGCAGGAGGGATGCAGAAGTCACCCACTGTTAGCCAATCATTCTGCATTTCTAGGTTTAAGGCGTGAAGTTTGAAGCCTTGTTCCATGTCCTCCTGAGCAAAACCTTTCAGTATTTCTTTATCAGACTTTGCTGTTTCTATGCCCAATCCAGATCTATTGGTGCGTGTACCAACTTGGAATGATTTGTAGAAGTCGAGTCTCGATTCCAGTTCATCTGATAGTGATGTGTTGGGTAAGGCTTGAATAGCGCTATCATTGGAGTCTTTGAGTATACATCGTTTGGCTATTCTCGCCTTTTGATAAAATATCGACGGTTTCTTAATGTTCAGTCCAAAGTTATTGTGAGATCTGTATAGCGTTGACGAGTCAGCCGGGTGAGCCAGTCCAAACCATGATTTCAGGAATCTGGTCACATACGAGTCTAATTTAGTCAGGTTTTGCTTTGTGAAGTCGTAGACGAGAAATGGCCATGAAAGTTTTGATGTCAGGTAGTTATCGTAAATCCATGCCTTTTGTGTACCCAGGAGGGGAAGATTGTCAGTTTGGCGGAGGCTCTCTTCGAAAAGTTGGACAATATCATCAGTAGGATGCTCCTTTCCTCTGCTGGTGATCCTTTTGCCCAAGAATTTAAAAGGAGCTTCATCAGCCACGGTTGCGATTGGTTTTCCGGCTACTGTCAAACCTGGATTGCTCGAGGTAAACTTTGAACCTTTCCTGGTTAAGCTCAAACAGTAGCACTTCGCTGGTTTTATCTTCATCCCTTTGGTCCATTCACAATAGTCATCCACCACCTTAAGAAGCGACTGATTTTGTTTTGGATTGCGGGTTAACAGCGTAATATCATCCGCAAATGCCAGGATGGCCGCCATATATGTGTCTCCATATTTGAACCTGTATCCCCATTTCTTTTCTTTTACGACAAGCGTATCAATTAGAATGTTGATAACAATGTTAAATGTGACAGGAGAGAGGCAGCAACCCTGGAAAAGTCCTATGCCGTAACGAATTTCCGGTGTCTTCTCCGTTTCGCCTTTTACTTGTATTACAAAGGAAAGTTTTTTGTAGTAGGAGGCTATTATATTACAGATCAGAGGTGGCACATTATACCACTCTAGCGCCTTTAATAGTAACTCATGGCGCACCGAACCGAAGGCGTTTTCAAAGTCTAACCACGTGGCAGTTAATTGTCTCTCATTCTTCCTTGCATCTCTAAGACATTCAGTCAGCAAAGAATTATGTTCGAGGCACCCTGCAACTCTTGGGAGAAAACCTTTCTGGTACTTCTTCGGTAAGTAGTCGTTGGTACACATGTGTTTGAGTAGTCTGGTCTGTATAATGGAGAAGAATATTTTCGAAATTGTGTTCGTAAGGGCTATAGGTCTAATATCCTTGGGATCAGTAACTTCTTTCTTTTTTGGTAGAAGAACAAACACGGCTTTACCAAGACAGTCTGGCACTTCTCTGTTCGTCCAAATTCTTTTGTAGATGTTCAACATGTGTTTCCGCACTGATGGACATTTTTTGTATATGATGTATGGTATGCCATCGGGTCCCGGGGCGGAACTATTTGGTTTCCTTTTTATGTGGTATTCCAGCTCTTCCATCGTCGGTGAATCAGCATCAAATGCTAGAGCAGGTTCTTTGGGTTTTGGAGCTGGTGGATCCCTGTAAGTTATATCTGCCTCGGGGTGGTATATGTGGATTTAAAGTAGTTGAACATCTCGTCCGTACTTAACCTAATTGTACCCTGCTGTTCCTTAAAAGCTTTTTTGGCGAAATAAAAGGGGTTCTTCTCGAAAGCTGCTATATTCTGAGCCTTTCGAAATTCATTGCCAGCAACCGTAATTTGCTCAGATACTTTCTGGATGAGTTTTAGGATAGATCTCATCGCTCTGGCTAATTGGTGGCATAGATTTCTGTCTCCTGAGGCTTTAGCCTTCCTTAGCTGCTTTATCAACTCTCTCTTCCTTCTCCTAAGCTTTGCTTTGAAAGTGTTTTCTCTTTCCATTGGGTTGTGGTGATAGCGAACAGGGTACAATTCGGAGAAGTAATTGTAAATTGTTCCCTGGAAGTCATACAGCTGATCTTCGGGACTCTGCCTGCAGCCTGGGAGGTCAAGTCTTTCGGCTAGGCATCGATCATGTTGCTTCCAAGTGGTCTCGGATATGCTCGGTAAGCTTAGTCGGTCTCTGGGCGAAAATGCTTCATGGTGAGAGGAAGGTTGCGCAACACTTTGTGACGTGTGAGGTTGTACTCTGTCAATAGTGTCAGGTGGAGAACTTACAGGCGCTTTCTGCCCTGCTTCACTGTCGCTATGTTTCTCCTTCACGTGCTTTTCTAGCCAGATTTTTCGCTTATATTGTTTCCCACACTTCGAGCATTTCAAGTCCATATTCATGCCAAGGTTGTCAGAGATATCGATCGGTGAGCGGTTCATCCTCCCTCCCTCTCGGACCGCTCTGAGGGTATTTACTCTTTTGACTGTCGTAGCTTTTATTTCCTGGCGCGGCTTGCTAGGCCTAACGCCCGTCTGTCTCTCCAGCGTCACCAGTCTTTCCCGGTCGTCAAATGGACTTTCCCATTCGTCAACGGTCTTTCCCGGTCGCCAGCTGTCTTTCCAGCGTCATCCCGTCTCTCCGGGCTGTCTTGTTTCGAAGGTGTGGATCTAAGCTTACGATGGCTTCACCGAACATATCCGGGCCCATCGGCAGTAGAGGAGGGTATTAATCGAGGCCGGGACTAGCGAGTGGCCACTCTAAATTTCCCGCGCATGCTTCACGTTTCGGCTCGCTTCAAGCCCTCGTCAGCTAGTCTGCGTTGACTAGGACGCGGGGAAACACCAGTCCCGCTCTCGACCTCCCTCTCTCTACCTATCCATATTCTGTAGGATGCTTCCAGTGACGTTTTCGAAGCTCTCTCCATGTATGAGCTTAGCGTCGATCTTGGCAGCCCTAGATTCTTGGAGAGACTGTGGACGAATTCACACACACACACATACACACACACGTTAAACTTATAACAACCCTCCGTTTGCGTCGGGGGTTAAAAACGCGCACTTTAACGCACACGTGAAAAACGTCATGTGACCGGCATACGTAAATATCCACTGACAAGTTCGATGGTATCGGAAGACAGAACACTTTTCCTATCACGTAGCGATAAAGTACAGATAAGCAATATTATGCGTTTGGGTTAAATTTTATAGGCGACTTCGGACGGAATTGAAGACAGATAAAACGTATATTGGGTAACAATTTGTTTATTGTTTTTATTAGCTTCGCTATTTTGCATGATTCATTTTTTATTTTCGGCTTTTATGTTTCGTCAATTCGTATGAAGAAAATGAAATGAATGAATGAGACAATGAAATCGGTTCGGCCATTATGGTCTATTTCCGTACTGTGTGTGGTCGGTACTTAATAAGAATAGTCCCACTGCATCTCTCCCCATGCATGTCGTAAAAGGCGACTAAGGGATAAGCAGCCTGCAGACACCCCGGTCGACTTGTGGCTTTCATGGAAGACATAGGCTGGCTGGGGTAGCTGGAGACTGCGGGGTTTTGCACGAAGGTCCCCAACCAAGCGGGATTAGTTTGCAGGCCTAGAGCCCAACCAAACCAAAACAACAACAACTACAACATGGTCTACTTCCCCAAATGACCATCCTGTCTACTTCGTCTAATTCCCTGTGCCCTTTAGCACGATTTTCGACACCCTCATCCGTTATTCCGACAAGAAAGAGTTCACATAAAAAAAATTATAACTAAAATGTAGGGTAATAGATTGATTTTTAGAGTTCCGTACCTCAAAAGAGAAAAAAAATGGAACCCTTATAGGATCACTATTGTGTCTGTCTCTCTGTCCGTCTGTCACAAAATATTTTCTTTGAATCCACTGGACGAAAAATTTTGGAAATTTGGTACATTTATAGAGTTTGATGACCCAATCACGGACATATTTAACGTGAATGAACAAATTTCGATTTTGAGGGTAAATTTTGGGTGACAAATTTTACTGTTAAATTTTTTTTTTTTTTTCATTCCATCATGTGACCTATCAACGAAAAGGGTTTGTTATAAGGAATACAAATAAATATATAGAATATCCAGTACAGTGATATCTGCCCAATCAATTGAGCCTACCACCTAGTAAAAATCAAGGAAACATGTCAGCTATACTGAACTGAGCAGAAAAAAAAAACAATGTTTTTTTAGCAATTTTGAGTGACCTTCGTTCAGTGCGGTGTTATAGTGCCACCAGGAAGTTATGATACGTGGCAAATATGCGCAACTGTCTGCATTCCTAAGAAGGGACGTGAACTTTCGATCGAAAGTTTGTCGATAATTTCTAGGTTATTAGGTCATACAATCATCGAAAAACTTTCGACCGAAAATTCACGTCCCTTATTAGGAATGCACATATTTGACAGTTTCATATAGACAGTTGCGCATATTTCCCACGTATCATAACTCCCTAGTGGCACTATACCAAAGCGGGCTAAACCACTTAGTAAGGTAAAAAGGGCGGGCACCCACAGTCTTACGTGGAGTCCGAACCGCGGCCAACCTCAACGGTCGGGTGGTCAACCATCCAAAGTTCGACCCCGCGCGGTGTGCTCAACTTCGACGAACGAATGCCGATGCATAGCGCCAGTTTTACCATATTACCAAACCGCCTAATAAAAATTCAATTCAACCTTCGATGTAAACCACCAGTATTTCTTATCTTCTGTCGGCATCTTCAAACATTTCCATTTGTAATAATTTTGACTTTTGTCCTATCTTATCCGTCCTACACCTAACAAACAACTTCTTATCTCTCGGACAGCAGGTTGGTACTAAAGTATTTTGTTTTCGATTTGTTAACATACATACACGTTAAACTGTAGGTTCCTTCCCTTCTTACCTTACTAGATGGTAGGGGGGGTTTATCCCGCCCGGTTTGGTACCACCGCACTGAGTGAAATGTCGATCGAAACGGCTATGTAAATAGTTCGTGTTTTCCGTCCAGTTCAGTGTAGCCGACATGAAGTGAAGGGAAGCACTGGCATGCCACCTGGTTCACCCGGTGTTGTGGGCTGACATCACGGATGTGATGTAGCCAAACGTGGCAGTTTCCATAAAAAAAAATTTATGTCAAAGGCGAAGCACGCATTTTTACACATTTATTAAAACATGACTCCCGGCACACTCTTTTTTTTTCTAGCAATAGGATTTGTAGGGTAAAGGAGGGTGTAGGATAAATATGTTACAATCAGTGGAAAGAGCATTTTTTTAGGATGTCAATAAAAAAGGGTATCTGGTATCAAAGCCTTCAAAGTGAACCAAGTCAACAACCTTGGTTTACAGGCCCACATAATATGAAGAGGAATCACTACAATTTTGAGACTTCCATCTTGGTAATCCACTTTAAAAAAGCGCGTTTTCAATGCGTATAAACAGAATCACCAAATTGTAGCATTTAAAAAAGGATGACCAATTTCACGTTCCGATGTAGTGTGAGTAGAATGAGGGCCTGGGAAAAGATTTAGTCAGAAGGATAAGAATTAAAAAAAAAAGTATAAAGGGAGGGTGAAGATAATTCAAAACACGTTTCTTTGAGTGTTAAGGACCTTGTCTCATTTCCAAGAAGCATTGGGTTCGAACCCGTTCGTCATTCATCACTTTCTTTCTCATTCAGTGTTTAGATTTTTTTTTTACCAGCGATCCCATAAGTACTTGTCTTCTCTATTCCTTAGGGCCTAGAGTTCTTTTTTGAAGTGAAGTTTTTTAACGCACCTTTGGGATGGAGACCTAAGTCAGAAAAAGTGAAACGTCACGAAAGTACGAACGGATGATGCAACTCAGCTCAATGAGGAGCGTTAGCTGGGCAGCGCATAGAGCTACTTGAGCGCCAACTATGATTATTTTGAAATGAAACCAAACCATTGTTACTTCTCAAGATGGTTTTAGTCTATAAATCATAACACGACATCATCGGCGGCCTGAGCTGTCAGCAAAAAAGTACACTAGTATATACACTAGTATATAATCCAATAAAATCCAGTTAGTATGTCAGTATATTACAATAGTCAGTAAGAAAACAGTCTGTTTTGTAAGTAAGTCGAGGCAAGATCGTTTCTACAGATTTTATGTGTAAAAGAGACTACGCAAAGAACTCAAATGAATAGAAATGCTATTTTCAGGCATTGAGTAAAATTTACATCACCCCCGACGTGCACAATTTACATGAAACTGCTCATAAGCTCTAAGTCATACATGCGTATTTATACATACATACATACATACCACACCCTGAATACCCACAGTCAGAATAGGCAGAGTAATCGGTGTTGTGCTGCAAGTACTCTGTAAATTACAGCATAACCAAGCCGGACTGGCACCTCCTCGGGGGTGAAATTGGCTGCGCCTGAGTTTGCGACCTCGGACAGAGCCACCCAGTTTGGTAGCAATAAAAAAAAAAAAAAAACACCGACCACCACCACATTTAGCAATGTATTAAGACAAGCTCAAGCACCAAGTAAGGCACGAAGACCCACCTGCTGCATGACTCGGTGGAAGGACCGTGCCTAGGTGAGAAGTGACTAGCATGTCGCCCTTTAGCACGGCTTCTCGTCCTTATCATTTAGTCGCCTTTTACGGCATGCACGGTGAGAGATGCAGTAATAATATTTTTAAGTACCGGCCCCCACACAGTACTGTATACTAATGCATATACAACGTGTCCCAAAACTTAACATCAAGCGAGAAGCAGGGAGGAGGCCAGTTTATGACTACCCAGGGAAAAATAATAAAAAAAAATCTGAGTCATTTGTTTTTTATGATATGAGCATTTTTTTAAAAACGTTTCGTACAACATTTTTAGGTACTACGACTACAAATTTGCAAATATAATTATTAATTTTTTTTTATTGGTAGCCTAAATAACTCTGCTATTGATCAGTATCTCAAATAAAACCGAAATGCCCATAGTTTTATCACAAAAAAATATTAAGCAATATTTCAAAAAATGCTTATCATAAAAAACAAATGACTCGGATTTTTTTTTTCTTATTTTTCCCTGGGTAGTCATAAACTGGCCTACTCACTGGTTCCCGCTTGACGTTGAGTTTTGGGACACCCTGTATATAATAATCTTATTACGAATTTCTTATGTTTCTGAACGACTGATTACACAGGATAGGATAGTTTGGTTGCCTGCCGTCCAAATAAACAATTTTTTTTTTTTTCAGTTTACTTCAAACGTTAGTAGCAATGAGCCTTTTTGGATCGCGCTCCGGTTTGCATTTAATATTATGTAATGTTTTGTAATTATTTCGTGCACACCATTAAAACTTTCCACCCGCTCGGCTAGCCGATGGCCCTTCCGCCCTGTGGAATTTATTGAACTCACCCTATGTGTAAGCCCTGAGTCACTGTTTAACATCCGGTGACACATCATTTGGGGGAGAAGGGTGGGGGTTGGAGGGGGTTGGGAGTGAGAAAGGGTGTACCTCGGCCGGAGAAACGAGATCTTTGGGAGCTTGAATTCTTAAGATTGATTCTTGTCGGTTCTTCTTCGTGGGTGTAATCGAACCGGATAGAACAAATTGTGACAAGTTCGAGTGCCATATGAACACGAGTCAGTAAGCCTGGATACGCTATACATAGGAGGACAGGGGTAGCCGCGCGCCAGCGCAAACGCGCCAGCGCGTCAGTCTAGCGCCGGCGACCGATCTTAGTCTCCGTCCGCCGCTCAGGCGGAGCGAACGTGCGCGTCTGTCACAAAATGCCTCATTGTGCAGTGCTTTGGTGCAAAAAGTCGTCGAAAAATTCAAACTTGAACACAGATGGAGTCACCTTTCACGAGTAAGTACTTTCATTCAATTTGATAGCATTTTTCGCTCGAATTTCAGTAACAAACATCGGCGTAAATATGTATGGAGAGCTCTTTTCTGCTTACCCACCATAGGTCGACTATCGTGTTGGATGCAGTTAGCTCTTGTAATTTTTTTTGTTTATTGATAAATATGTATGTTAAATGTATACAGATATTTCATGCATTCTGCCTTATTGCCAAAGGACATTTCTTCTAGTCAACCTCAGCAGGTTTCCTCGTTCAATATTCGTTTATCGCGCTTTTTTCATTCAACCAGTACCTACCGGTTTTTACTTTTGAGCGACTCTAAGGAGAAAGGAATTAATTTCTTTAGGTCATGCGTTCTACCGGGAATATCAGATCGCGGATATTTAGGAGAATTAAAAATAATTGACGTAATAGTTTAAACGTTTGCCTTTAATGTCAGAGATTCAGAATGTATAGAACGTATATAAATGTACATGTAGATGGTAGGGTTCAACCCGCCCGTGTTGGTACCACTGCACTAAATAAACGTCGGTCGAAGTCACTATGAAAAGTAGTACCTATGTGTTTTCCATCCAATTCAGTATAGCTGGATCGATTAGGGGGAATCGGTGACAAGGCACGTACCTAATTCACCTAGGTATATTTATTTATTTTAGACAGGCAGCCTTGGCTGATGTGTCTAAATCCGGTTTTTCTTCATATTTTTTATTTTATTTGGTTTGTTTGTTTTTTTTTTTTATGTATTTATCGATCTTGATTATTTTTATTATTTTAGTTTATTGTAGTTTTATTTTAGTATTTATATATTGGGCTCCCATCATCACTGGTACCAAACTGAAGCATTATTACGATGATGGAGCCATCCGTATCAGTTTTCTAAAAAAAGTTAATCTTTATGCTTAACTATTTTCGCATACATTTTGATAATTTTTATTATGGAATACACAATTGTAGATTTATAATAAAGTATCCGAGGTATCTCAGAACTTAGAACTATGATCGTGTTTATGCGAAAATCTGCAAATTCGCAAAATTGTGAAAGGGGCGTTGCCTTTGTTCATTTAAGAGAAAGGTATATTATTCCCTTGATGTAAAGAAGGGTTAAATATTGTTAAATCCGTTTCATCTTTTCATCGCGAATCGACACAATGAGCGACTTATTGTATGAATCCCGTTCAAGTGTATGGAAGACTGGCGTCACTTGGCTACCTACTCGCTCGGCCAATCACGGCGTTCCATGCGCCGCTCCCGCCTCAGACTTCACACCCCTTTGGCGGCTACCTCGGTTCTCATACAAACGATGCCGTATTTCGTATCCAGGCTTACTGACTCGTGCATATGAATGATCAATAAACAATATAACAATACAAAAGAGATAGGGATTTTTTTTATGGAAACTGACATGTGATGTCAACCCATAGCACCCTGTTGGACTAAATGAAATTGTAAAAATCGGATAAGGTTAAGGGGGGTAAAAAACATAAATGCCGAAAGACGATTTTGTATGGAGAAAGTCAACTTCCGTCTCGTCTTAAGTATGTGATATTAATTTCAACTTGATGCCTCTACCCGTTCCAAAGAAAAAGTGTCTTGACAGACGGACGGACAACAAAGTGACTGTATAAGGGTTCCCATTTTTCCTTTACGGGGCACGGAAGTACTGTGTGGGGTCGGTACTTAATAAGAATAGTCCCACTGCATCTCTCCCCGTGCATGTCGTAAAACGCGACTAAGGGATAAGCGGCCCGCAGACACCCCGGTCGACTTGTGGCTTTCATGGAAATGGCTGGGGTAGCTGGAGACTGCGGGGTTTTGCACGAAGGTCCCCAACCAAGCGGGATTAGTTTGCAGGCCTAGAGCCAACCCCAAACCAAAACAACAACAACAACAACAACAACGGGGTACGGAAACCTAAAAGAAGTGACTCACGCTGTCGATCGCCTGCTGCTTCTCCTGAAGCATGGACTCCTGCTCGCGGAGTGTGTTGCGTTGCTTCTCCGCGATGCTCGTCAGTCGAGTCAGCACCTGCGAAGCCAGCTTCACGTCATGCTCTCTCCTCGCTCAATTGCATATTTATTTTTATTTGTTTTTTATAAAGATTAACTCATGGTCGTCTCCGAGCTATGATAATGAAATGAAATCTTTAATAATGTTTAACAACCTTGATAATTTAAAAACCCATACATACATACATACATACATAACTCACGCTTTTGTATCCCGACAATCAGGGTAAGCAGAGTAAAAACCCATATAGGTATATAATAAAATAAGGCAGCGATAGGTGTTAAGTGGCTTTCAGTATGGGGTAGTGCGGCAGTGCCATTGGTGTTCGAACTTGGCAGGCGCACTGCTGTGCCCCCATATGAGAAGTAGAGATGTCTAAGAAATGCCAAGTAGAGATGTGTAAGAAATTGGAAGTACAGTTGCGTAAGAAATGAGAAGTAAAGATGCGTAAGAAATGCAAAGTAGGGATGGGGAAGAAATGCAAAGTAGAGATGTGTAAGAAATGAGAAGTAGAGATGGGTAAGAAATGAGAAGTAGAAATGTGTAAGAAGTGATAAGAAGAAATGTGTAAGAAATGAGAAGTAGTAGAGGTGTGTAAGAAACGATAAGTAGAGTTGCAGCCGAAATGAGAAGAAAGATATGTAAGAAATGCAAAGTAGAGATGTGTAAGAAATAAGAAATAGAGATGGGTAAGAAATGAGAAGTAGAGATGTGTAAGAAATGATAAGTAGAAATGTGTAAGAAATGAGAAGTAGTAGAGGTGTGTAAGAAATGATAAGTAGAGATGTGTAAGAAATGAGAAGTAGCAATGTATAAGAAGTCTAAAGATATTCACCTCCTGATCATGCTCTCTGGCAGGTGACGGTGGGGCGCTGCCGCCGTCAGCGGGAGCATTCGCCGACCTACGCAGCCGCTTGTTCTCATCCTGCAGTCGGGACACGGCCGTCACTAGCTCGGCGGACTCCGTGCGCCATTGCTCCTCGATCGCTTCGATCTCCTGCGCACATTGTTACTGTGTTGTAGACTAAAGTAATGAATGCCAAAGTATCACTGCGTTGCATACTGAAGTAAGGTATTGCAAAGTGCAGTTTACACCAAATTAAGATTTGAAATGGAAAGTGAGATCTTCACTGTATGATATTAAAATGTGGTTACACCCCAAAGTGACAGCAGAAAGATAAGACTTTAAAATTCACGAAAAATATATTTTTTTTTTAGTTTTATTGAAGGCGCGAGAGATATGGCGCCGAGCCACCCATAAGGTGTGTAACGAAACGACGCATCGTTGCCGCGTTGCGAATACCATGCCGGACTGATAGGTGCCCATTCACGCCCCTCTTGAAGGACCCGAGACTATACATGGGGGGAAATATATATATAAAAAATCTCTAAAGTAATTTATGAATAATTTTATTGTCCAAAATTTATTTAAAAAAATCCAATAGTTTTAGCGCTACCCTAGCAATTAAAAAGCCTATATATAGTTTATTATAATATATGGTGTGGTGTACTGTACTCTGTATAACCGGAATGGGGTCACAGAATTTGTGCGCTTTTAGTAGACAAAATTCAGTAAATCGGCGCATGGAGCAGAATATACATAGAATAGATCAACGTAATCTATATAAAATTTGAGATCGTGTTACTGAGACAACCTAGTCTTTTTACGGAATAAGTCTGTTCCGGAGATGGACATGAGGAAGTACCACAAAAGAAAGATGTAGTCAATGATTTTTCAATAGCTTCATGCGCAAGAAAAAACAAAACATTATTATTCCAAGAAAAAAACAAAGCATTATTGAACAAATTTAAACTCGCACAATCTTATCGTAGCTTAGATACTGATATGATTTCGACGAATTGTTAATAATTTTCTCGCAATACCAAATGACAATATTATCGTGAGATAAGTGCCCTTTTTGGTATTTCCTGCGATTTTCTGAGGTTTTCTAGGTAAGGTGAACGGTCGAATGAACTAAAATGTAGAGACAGACTCACTGGAGCTCAGCCTCTTAAAATCAAACCAACAAAACAAATAATCTGAAAGTATTGATTCTGATCGCAGAAAAGTAAAAAAAAAAATTTTATACACTTTGAATGAAACAAAAAGTTAAATTAAAAATTTTACATTTAAAGTGATGGAGGTTTTTTTTAATTTATAATTAAACTTTTATTACAAGCTTTTTTAAAATAACCACATGCTTATCGGTCCACTTTTTAAGATAAATAATTTTTTGATTACTTAATTACTTCATTAGAAACATAGCTAAGAACCACCCCGATTAAATTAGCTTTATAATAAAAAAAAACACATCCAAATCGGTTCATTCTTTTGGGAGCTACGATGCCAAAGGACAGACACACCATACACACACACACACACACACCCTCGACAAACTTATAATAACACCCATCTTTTTGCGTCAGGGGTTAAAAATTAAAGGCATTTTACACTAATCACTTTGAATAATTCCTCCAAGATCAACATTCAAAGTGATAAATGTAAATCCTTTACGCCCAGATACAACTTTGTACTATGTGGGGCCGGTACTATAAAAGAATAGCCCCACTGCATCTCTCCCCGTGTATGTCGTAAAAGGCGACTAAGGGATATGATTCCCTTCTTATATTACTAGGTGGTAGGTTGTAACCCGCCCGGGTTGGTACCACCGCACTGAAAGAAAGGTCGGTCGAAACGGCTATGTAAATAGTTTGTGTTTTCCGTCCAGTTCAGTGTAGCCGGAACGACCGAAGGGAAGCACTGACGTGGCACCAAGTTCAGCCGGTGTTATGACATCAGACATCACGGATTTTGTAGGTGATGTAGCCAACCGTGTCAGATTCCATAAAAAAAAAACAACTACAGTTCCTCTATGTGTATTATAACAATAATTAGTCATCCACCATTATGTATGAATGACTATCTGGAAATCTGTTTAAGGAATACAATAAATTTTGAACCATCTCTAGATGAACACAAGTGACATTTTCCTATAACACAGAGTTGACATTGAAAGATGGATGACACAGGTATGAGGTATTCTTCAACAATTACGTTACTGTTCGTAAACGAAATGTGTCGAAAATATACCTACAAACAAAACAAAAACCGGCCAAGTGCGAGTCAAACTCGCGCACCGAGGGTTCCGTACCGCCATGTCATTATCATGCCATCTATGTATTAGTTAAAATGCTTCATACTCTTTTCGCTAGATGGCTGATACACTTTTTAGATTCTTCTATGGGACCTTTTCTTATTTTTATTATTTGTTGTTATATCGGCCATAATAACTATAACACATATTCTGTGAAAATTTCAACGGCCTACCTATTATGGTTCAAGAGATACAGCCCTCGGACAGACAGACAGACGGCGTAGGCTTAGTAATAGGGTGCCCTAAAAACCAGGTATGTAACTAACTGGTAAAAACTCTGGAACACTCCCTGCCCACATTATTTCCTCCCCCGTACATTTCCGTTCCTTCAAGAGAGGTGTCGTGAGTGAATAAGCACCTGCCAGGCCGGCATGGCATTCGCAACTACCGCATGCTTTCGAATGTCCATGGGCGTCGTTAGACCTTATGTATAGCTCGGCGCCACATGTCGCGCTTTATATAATAAAAATAAATGTCAAAATTATGTTTTGACCATACTATCCACAGAGCATCAAATATCTACCGCGCGCGCCCCCTACTAGAGACGCCCTAAGCGATAATATTTGAAACCCAATAACCGTACGCTGAGCTGCTAGCGCTTCGTATGTGTGTGTGTGTGCTACTATCGACACTACACATAAAGAGGAGCAAGTTAGGCACACGCACAAAACAAATGCACACGCACAACACACATATTATGTAAGTCATAGGCCACGCCCACAGGCTTCAACGCCGTTGTAGAGAACTCGCGCTCAGGGCGCCTCTAGGAGGGGCGGGCGCGCGCATTTGATGCTCTGTGATACTATCCTACCTACATAACAACATGAGGTTTTAGTGTGAAATTGTAATATTTCGAAATAATTAAATTGTTTTCAGTAAATATTTGGAACATTTCTGCAAGTTTTTACTTCACTTCAAAATATCAAAAGTTTGTCACATCTAGAATTCCATAATTAGGGTCCTAGGGACCGTGGCTGCCTCGGCTGAACGGGAAGGATTTTTTTTATTTATAAGTTCAGGTTTAGGTTTATTTTATGATTTACGGCAAATAATTGTACATAATATACCAATAAACATGCGTATAATAAAAAAAGGGTAATTATGGTCATACATACCTACAATAAATTGTAAAACACAGATACAAGTCACGTAATTTAGATAGCAACATATTAATGGATGTTAGATTATAATATCACATTTTTTATCTATCATTATCTCTTTTACTTGACCCAATTCAGTGTAGGTATTGATTTAAATTTTACTAAGATTTCATTTCAACCTTACACCTAGGAAGGCTCCTTATCTGTAAACTCTGGAACGCTCTCCCTGCCCATATATTTCCCCAATACAGTATTGGGTCCTTCAAGAAGGGCGTGAATACCTGTGAGGCCTAAAAAAGTTGAAAAAACATGTTTCTTGTATGGGGACCCCGCTTAATTATTCACTACTTTTTTTTTATTATTTGTTATATCCGCCAAAATAACACATGCCAACGAATCAACCTCATTCTTTGAGCACCTTAGCAGTGTGACGGACAAGTTGCTTGGTGAGCTTCCAACGGCCGAAATTGTGATGGTGGGCGACTTCAATGTCAAACACAAGGAATGTCACCGATCACTCCGGCCGGGAAGATTACAACTTGGCCATAGCTCACGGATTGACACAGTTGCTTTCAGGATGCACGCGTATACCTGACAATCCTGCGCATAAGCCCAGCTTGTTGGACCTTATGCTGACTTCTGAACCTACAGGATACAGAGTCAGTTTCAGGGCTCCCCTTGGGAGCTCTGAGGTCTTTCCGTACGGGTACGGAAACCTTAAAAGAATGAAAATGAAAATGAAAAATGAAATGAAAATTATTTTATTTAGAAAAGTTTTTAAGCCTATTTTACAATCATGTCTCCTGCCCTAGAGAAACTCTGTCTTGCAGGAAGACTTGTTTTATAGAATAACACGTACATATTAATTACATGATGGCGCTCTTATTGAGTTTAATAAAATAAGTTTCATAAAATTAAGATTAAAATGGGATAGAGTATAGACATTATGAAGTCTTTAGTTTTTAGTAATAGGAAAGTTAGTTCTTTAGTTGTTAGTTTTTTTTTTCTATTAGATTTTCTTTGTGTGTTGTGTTTTAGTTGTTTGTTAAGCATTAGTTAGTTTTGTTAAATATATAAATTAATTGAATTATTTTAATTAGCTATCCATTAAATGTTATACAGTTTTGTTAAGACAAAACAGCAAGTAAGTCTTCAGTAGCTTCGTAATCTGGTGTTTTCAGCCATGATACTTTTAGTTTGTTGCACAGTAAAAACAGTATTATATAATATATAATTGCCTCACAGATAGCATTCCAGTCTCTAGAAGCAGGTCTTGTGTGCCATGCCTTTAAGGTTTTTTAAATAGAACTTTTAGAGCTGTGCGTTGGGCGCGCTCAGCCTCGATTAAATAGGTTTTAGCTGCGCCTCCCCAGACTGTTAAACAATAGGCAATAATGGGTTCCGCGACAGCCCTAAATACTGTTTTTATTGTTTGCACTTCTTTTTCGGCTTACAGAATGAATTACAGAATGAATTTCAGAATTACAGAATGATTACAAACGACGGCGTACCTTCTCAAAGCGCTGCCTATACTCGGCGCGCTCCACCTTATCGCTCTCGAGCTGCGTTATCTTGTTGGTGAGTTCGCGCAGCGTCGCGTTCTCCTTCTCGTTGCGCATCGCCAGCGCTTCCAGCAGCTCCAGCGCGTTGATCACCTTCGGCAGCAGAGCGGCCACCGCCTCCGGCCCGAACTGTGGACGAGACACCGGCATGACGTCTAGCTCTCAACGTCGTACTATGCGTACCCGGAATCAGTGTCAAAATGTATACGACAGAACAATTTGTACCCAGGGGCGTGCATCCCATAAAGGCAGAAAAGCACTGCCTACCCTGAGTTAAAGCACGTTAAAGTCCCAATTCCACCTATCCAAACAATCAAATTAAAACATATAGAACTACTCAAGTTCACGACAAAACGTATTATTTAAAATTGGCGCGCGCTCCTCCCTCTCGGCGCGGCCGCTCGCGCGGACGCAACGCCACCGCGCGGCAAAGGCAGACAACACGACTACCTGGTGGTCACTCACACTATTACTCAAATCCTGCGTCATTATATGCTGGAATTTTGCGTGTGTATGCGTGTTTCGATGCGCGGTTTAGTACGCCAGGGCAGGACTGCCTTTCACTAACACCACAACAATGCCTCGTAACGTAGGTGTAGCTGGTCTAGCATCGTTCGCGCGCGCGCGCCGCCGCCGGCGCGGTGGTGCAATTGTCTGGTACAGTTTTTAAAGAAGTGTTATAATCTTTTGTTTATGTTTTTCAAATAGAAAAAGTACCGACCCTCTTCTCTACTTATTTCTATTTCATCTTTTTGTCGTCAATATTCACTGCACTGCATACTCTTTATTGAGATTGGTTCTGTTTAAATCACTCAAAAGGCGTTTTGAAAAGTCACCCTTAGTATCTGTATTTATGACATTGTGTAGTTAATTAAAATTTATTCATTTTATGGATATCTGAGGTGCATTGAAAAAAAAAATAATCTGCTGGACAGAACATCTTCATGTGGACATAAAGAAGATGTAAGAGATGAAAACCGGGCTGAGGTAAAAATTAAAATTAATTCAACTTGTTTCTAAATTAAGTACTTATTTTGAATCTTAATTGTTGCCTGCCTACCCGGTCTTAAATGTCTGTGCACGCCACTGTTTGTACCGTGTGGGGCCGGTACTTTAAAAGAATAGCCTCACTGCATCTCTCCCTGTGTATGTCGTAAGAGGCGACTAAGGGATACGACCCCCTTCTTATACTACTAGGTGGTAGGGTTTAACCCGCCCCCGGTTTGGTACCACCGCACTGAATGAAACGTCGGTCGAAACGGCTATGTAAATAGTTTTCCATCCAGTTCAGTGTAGCCGGCACGACCGAAGGGAAGCACTGACGTGGCACCAAGTTCACCAGGTGTTATGGGCTGACATCACGGATGTTGTAGGTGATGAAGCCAACCGTGTCAGTTACCATAAAAAAAAAATCTATTTCAAAGTTAGCTCAATATATCTCACCGCGTACTTTTGAAAGACTTGCAGTTGAAGACGTCTAGATCCGGAATAAGTGTCAAAATGTGTACGACAGAATAAGGAAGATTAGGTTAGGTTGAGGTTAGAAAGTATAAAAACGATGGGCGTCACAAATTCTGGTGTAACAATTAAGCGTATGCTGTTCTCAATGGAACCGATTGCTGGTTTTCCTCGGCTTGGTTTTACACAGCACGTGAGGCATGAATTCACACACCACGCATGTGCTAACTTCCCACCATTCATATCCTTAATGACCACCATGCATATCCTTAGTTCCCAAGACGCATATCCTTACTTTCCATTACACACATCTTTACCACCACGCATTCTTAGTTCCCACCATGCATATCCTTAGTTCCCACCACGCATATTCTTACTTTCCATCACACATATCCTTACCAGCACGCATCAGATTAAACTGCAAGGTCTCCTCCCTTCTTACCTTACTAGGTGGTAGGGTTTATCCCGCCCGGGTTGATACCACCGCACTGAATGAAACGTCGATCGAAGCGGCTATGTAAATAGTTTGTGTTTTCCGTCCAGTTCAGTGTAGCCGGGACGACCGAAGAGAAGCACTGACGTGGCACCTAGCTCACCCGGTGTTAAGGGCTGACATCACGGATGTTGTAGGTTGTAGCCAACCGTGTCAGTTTCAATAAAAAAAAAAAAAAATAAATTATGATGATGAGAGGGTGTCCCTGTAACCTTGTCGATCATGTGCTCGCATTCTGCGCCGATGTCGCTGGCTATGTCGTACACGTCGACGGTGGTGATGGACACAGGCTCCTCGTCCGCCTCGCTCATGCCGACGCGCCGCGCGCACCGAGCGTACGGCATTCACGCTCCGACCACCGGCGCACCTGCTGCTAGCGCGGCGAGCGCTCGACTGCAGTCGACCTGCCGTTGTGAAGTAAATTTTTTTTTATTTCACAATAAAAAATATTCTAATTGTGCACTTCGAGCTGTCAAATTCGTTAGGTTCTCAGCACTGAATCCATCCCCCCGCTTACTTTCTCCTATGGAGTACGATTCCTAATCAGTACGGAGTGCAGAGCGTACTGATAGTCGGCGTAGACGTGAGGAAGTAAGCGGGGGAGTGGATTCTGTGCTAAGAACCTAACAAATTTGACAGCTCGAAGTGCACAGTTAGAAAAATTGGGTTATATAGTCCGGCCGCTGAGAGAATGTTCCTGAAGTCTGTCAGTTAGTCATTTCATCGCTCATTTTACAAGTTTTTATTGCTAACTCCTGCAACTGCACGTTCGAACTAAGGTAATTATGAACATTTTATATTGTTTATACGGTTTCGTACTATTTTGACAAGATTGTCATACTTTTTAAGCAATGCAGACTGGCATCACTGTGACCAACTGACGGACGTCAGGAACGTATTCTCTCAGCGGCCGGACTTTAGTAACTATTTTGATACACAGGTACATAATAATATTAATGTAGGTATTATATAACTTATATTTATTTAGGTAATTACACTATATAATGAAATGAAGCAAATTATTGTTCGAAGTAGAAAAAAAAAATACACAAAACGAGAAAATAATTTTGCATTTGGTTTCCAATTTGTCAAAATATTTTCTATACGTAGAGGGTTAGATCTTCATCATACAGGCAAGGTCGTAGATATTGGATAATTTTCGACGCAGTTAAAATAGTGTTGATTACTCTAAGTTCAGCATTATAAACAAATGCCGCATTAGCAATCAATGATATCGGATTGATTGATTGTGACAAGACTGGAATGCCGCGGCGTGTGGGGCCGCTGGGAGGCCAGCAAACATGAACGCATTATGAAAATAGTGAAAGTACATTATAGAAAGAGAATGGTTCCTAAATTAGTCTTATCCCTACTTCGCAAAGATGAGAAGACTCAAAAATCGAAACTGCCTCCCACGTATATAACATGTAAGTTTTCTCATCCATTAGGCGCCTAACTATTTCAGCCATAAACAATGAATGCTATATCCTATGATCTACACAACACTACGAACTCACTCGTTAAACGTAGCTCTGAACACGAATTTTTGAAAATAGAACTTGTCGAAAAAACACGAAGCACTACATCCACTCAGAGCGCCATTATCGAAATGTCAAATCAAATGACCACTGAACTGACTGACTGACTGATGTCATGTCAGAGACGGGACAGGATGGAAATATTCGCTATCTCAGATTGAGGTTGCCAGCTTTCGTTTCTATTATTACTTTAAAATGTTTAGGTCCTTGAGCTAATATACACAATACCGTCAATGTTAAAACTTTTCATCTTCAGAGCTGTATATTATCATCTTGAATTCTTTATGTCGCTTTATATGGAATACACAAAACTCCCTAGTTAGTATTGGAACTACCGATAATGATATTTGTTTAGAACTCAGTAAAAACATATAATTTAGTGGGCGTCTCAAAACGAATAGCCCTGTCCGATCGGAAATGTCTATTCGTAGGTATACCTACGATTAGCCCTGCCTGCCCGATCGGGAATGTCTATTCGTAGGTAAACCTGCATGCAGGTATGCAAACTGCACTATGGGAGTTTTCAACGAAACGCAACAAAAACGACATGCGCCGCCTCAACATTAGGTTACGGTTAAATTATAGATATTCTGTAATTTAACCCTGGTAATTTTTTTTTTAACCAACTCGCATAGTGCAGTTCGTACCTACGAATACCTCATACCTGCGAATAGCACTGTCCCGCCTGGTAGGTCTATTCGTAGGAAATCAAATAGGACACTCCTAGTTCTTGGTTAATAATCTCTGTTTGGCGTACCTACGAATAGCCCTGCCCAAAACATGAACACGGGCAGCTTCCCTTCTTACCTTAGTAGTGGGTTTTATCCCGCCCGGGTTGACACCAGCTTACTGAATGAAAAGTCTGTAAATAGTTTCGTGTTTTCCGTCTAGTTCAGTGTAGCTGGCACGACCGAAGGGAAGCACTTAGGTACATGGTACCTATTTCACCAACATGTTATGGGCTGACAACACGGATGTTAAAGGTGATGTAGCCAACCGTGTCAATAATAATAATTATTATTTCTATAAAAAAAAGTTTTCAGGTTTTTCTCTAATTTTCGCGTTTGGAACCATAAATTAAAGAAACAACATTTAATTACTATTTTGTAAAGTTAATTTTTAGGTTTGTTTTGCGACTTATGTAGAATTTTTAAACAATTCTTATTTCTCGGTCAGAAAGTTTCGTGTCCATTGGCAATGATACAATAAATGTTTTCTTGCCATTTATTCCCACAGAAACAAGCAAAAGCATGCTTACTGATAACATTACACCGCTTATCTCTTCGATCTGACGTCGATCGGGCAACATCGGCTCGAATCGGTTATCTCCGGAACTAAATGTCAAAACTCGATTCTCCATTTCCTTCCTGGCGCGAATTTGTTTTGTAAATCGCCCGCCGTAAATTGATAAGCATACAATGATTGAAATGTTGACAATATTTGTAGTGTCTCTACAACATAACGTTGCATGTTTATTTTATCTCAACCCAATCTCCTGTGTTGACGAGATCTGATGACCCCGCTGTTTTACACATCACTATTTCAATTCATTATATCGTGCCCCCAATAAAGAAGGCCGAATAGAGTAATCACCTGCAATGAATGCTGTATAAAACTGCACGCACATACTTACGCATTCGTGCAATCTCGCGTGTTTCAGCATATAGGCCGTCTTCCTACATAGGTTATGTATTTACGCGTGTATTGTACGATAGCACAGACAACGAATGTACGCATGTATACACTGAAAATATCGATTTAAACGTTGTCTCGTTCGGCAAGCAACAGTTGTGCGAGATCAACAGGCGTAGTGACTCGTGTCCCGTTTGTAAGTCGCGGGTTTTCTTTTCGTTTTTCCAAAATAGTTTAGTTTGCTCCAACATGAACTTCTATAGCGCTGCGAACAAATATGTGTGTCCGAACGACAGGCAGCTGGCTCTGAGGGCGAAGTGAGTAGTTTTTGCTTGGTTTATCTCGGATAAGTTGAAACATATTGCATGGGAAAAGTTAGGGCTGAATCATGTTTTCGTGGCAACACGCGATAAGTGACGTTTGACGTCTGCAAGGCTGACACGGCATAAGTGGAATTTTAATGTTTTGTAATTTTTAGGGTCAATATATATTTTGATATTGAAAATATATTTTAGATCAGTTCAGTATAGTCCCCGATTTTCAGCGACAGTGCGAATTCGCCCTGGTGTTGTAAGTTTTAAGGCTACGTGAATATTTAGGATGTCAAATGACGCGTATCGACGAGGGCTACAAGATGATGATGAAAAAATAAAAAACGCTTGAAAGTTTTTGAGAAAATCGCAAAAATCCGCTTGAAATTGCCGTTTTTAGAGCGTTTGAAAAGGTCACTTTTAAACATATGTCTAAATATATATTTTAAACTTTTATATTTTTATATTGTAGATTGAATCTGGGGGAATTTTTTAAATTTTTTGAAAAAATTAAAAAATTCGAGAGCTATGATTTTTTTTAAATAATTGAATACGCGAGTTACGAATCGTCTTTATCTTGCAGTGTGAGCAATTAAAATGGTTTTCGTGTATGCTTATACTTGAAAATGAAGACAATTTTGTTTTTATTTTTACCATATTTCTTATATTTGAACACGCCCTAAAAGTCATTTTCAATGTACCCGAAGGTCATGTAATGCATGAGATCTGTGAATTATGTTTTATTCAGATGTTTCTTAAGAAATAAAGAAACTTTTCAAAACATTGCCGGTTGTCTATTTATAATATACCTACTAACTTTTGCCCGCGACTTTGCTCGCATAGCTTATCTCTCATCCTGCATCTAAATATTGGTCAAAGAATGTTTAAAATCGGATGAGTACACATATACATCCAAACTTATAAACGTACAAACTTTACCTCTATAAAATAATATTAATTAATTATTGTTCGGTTCGGTATTAATTTTGATTTACAGATTTTAAGGCCGACCCTAACGATTAGTCTGATCTGATGTACATTATTATAACGTTGGAACTTCTTCCAATTTAATAATATATATTATAGTGTAGATGTTTTTTTCCCGACACCTAGCAACAAAGAGGGAAGATTTCATAATGCTCAAAAATTAAATTGTTATATCAATAAAAAAAAATTGTCCAATAAAATAGGCACATTAAAAAACGAAAATTGTAATCCGACATCTAGAAAGCACTTGAATAACAGGAAATAATACATTTTGCCATATTCGACTTGTAGTAGTAGTGTAGTAGTACCGTGTGGGTTCGGTACTTAAAAAGAGTAGCCGCACTGCATCTCTCCCCGTGCATGTCGTAAAAGGCGACTAAGGGATAAGGACAAGATGCCGTGCTAAAGGGCGACAGGTTCGCCACCTCTCACCTTGGCACGGTACTTCCACCGAGTCATGCAGCAGGTGGGTCGTCGTGCCTTACTTGCTGCTTGATCGATTTAATCTTGTTCGAACCCTTTGCGAAACGTGGTGGTCGGTGTTGTGCTGTAATTTACCAGAGTTCTTGCAGCACAACACCGATTACTCTGCTTACCCCGATTGTCGGGATTCGGATGATATGTATGTATGTATGTCGACTTGTCTTCTCACGTCTTCTCTACATTATGTAGAGAATTTTTGAGGAATTCAGAAAGGCGCAAGAAATCTAACAAAAACATATTTTTCATTGTAGCCTTTTCATCAGTCTCGGTAGCTCAGTGATGCGGTCGCTCGACTGTTGTTCGTGATCATAAGCACACCTGGGCGCGGTCAGAACTTGGATGGATGACCGTTCGACCGTTGGAGGCTGGCCGTGGTTCAGATTCCACGTAAAACTGTAGGCCCCTTCCCTTCTTACCTTACAAGGGTTGGTAGGGTTCAATACGCTCGGGTTGGCACCACCGCACTGAATGAAAATTCGGTCGAAACGGCTATGTAAATAGTTCGCGTTTTCCGTCCAGTTCAATGTAGCCGGAACGACTGAAGGGCCGCCTTCAACTCAAGTGTTCGTTTTTTTTATTTCATAAATTTTGAAGTCGGTTTTTATATTTTTTATAAATAGTTTTTATTTCACAGTTTCTTTTAGTATTTTTTTGCTATTATGTACTAGGCGGAATCGCTCGGCCTTCTTTCCAATCCGATCTTGGCCAAATCGGTCCACAATTGACGGAGTAATCGCGTAACAAATGCAAAAAAAAACAGTCGAATCAAATTAAGAATCTCCTCCTTTTCTTGAAGTCGGTTGAAAAGTAATTTTGACGTTTTATTCGCTTTACTACTTACAAAAGTATTATTTTAATTTAGGAAAACAACCAAAATATGCCTTATATTATTTAGAATGTCGCTTTTGTTGTAATTATTCAAAATTTAAAATTTTCTTTGAACAATACACCGGAATCAATCAATACTAACAATAAATCTGTAAGGGGTGGTCATGAAGTAAGTTACTTTGTTTTATGAGATACTGCGTCTGTAGACTCAATGTATGATACTAATTACGATTTTTAGAAATCTTATCTGTATGTATGTATCTATGTATGTTCCTCCATAACTCTTAAACCGATCATCCGAATTAGAAGTTCATAAATAAAATTTTGATTATACGGGATACAGGATAGGCTAATTAAAATGCCGCTCACGAATTGTTCCGCCCGCCGAAATAAAGCTACGGTAGCGGACTTATTTACATTGTTCATTTTAAATACGAATGTCACGCGAGCTAAGCCGCGGCCAAAAGCTAGTATTGCATAAAATTCTACAAAATTCGCGAACGCGAATTTTAAATTTGCCGTAGCTATTGGTATCATCTTATCTAGCTAGCTTTATATTATTAACCGACTTCCAAAAAAGGAGGAGGTTCTCAATTCGTCTGTATGTTTTTTTTTATTTTTTTTTTTATTTTTTTTTTTATTATTTTTTTGTATGTTTGTAACACGATTTCTCCGTCAATTGAGGGCCGATTTAGAAAATTCTTTTTTTGTTAGTTAGGTCATACTTCCGAGGTGGTCCCATTTCAATTTTATCGAAATTGGTTCAGTGGTTTTCGAAAAATCAGCATAATACTATGGTGTGTGGTTACCTTCAGCAAAACTTGTGATGTGGTCGTTTTCGGCAATTTTCAGTTTGATAAATTAGTATGGTGTGTGGTTACCTTCAGCAAAACATTTGTGATGTGGACTTATTCAGCAATTTGCAGTCTGACACATATGGCGAATAATTCTGTACCACTTCAATCGATTTCGATTATTCGATTTCGATTATTCTTTTTTATGTAATATTACTAAAAAGAATGAAATAAAAACTGTTTTAAAAAATATTAAACCGATTTCCAAAAAACAAAAAAAAAAAAACTAAAAAGTATTAAATACCTAATATTTTGAAATTTTCTCTGTCCTGTTGAAATACATGAATCGATATACTAGTGATACATATTCGGACCCTTGTTTCATGAATATTCTAAATTTGAAATTTTTTTATCTTTTCCGACCGGCGTTTAATTTATTATGGTACCTGGCCAGTACCTACTGTACCGAGTACCATCGAGCTGGTTTGATGATGGAGACAGAAGGTGGCCATAGGAACTCCTAAACTACACATGATAAACCCATCGTGTTTGGGCTCGTTGCATTTGTCTTCACGAGAAATTTACTTTAGACCTAAAAGATTCTCAATTCGACGGTATGTTTTCTTTTTTTGGATGTTTGTTACGCGATTACTCCGTCAATTGTGGGCCGATTTTGAAAATTCTTTTTTTTTTTATTTGAAAGGGGATAACCCTGAGGTTTTTGAAGTGAAAACTTCTTTAGCGGCTCTTGGCACTTTTTTAGGTGGGTAAAAATGTATTACTCGCGACATCGCGTCAGCGTCATTTTTAAAATGAAACCTTAAGTCATTGCGTTAAGGGTTAAGTTAGAGTGGCACGGGATCTGCCGGCACTCCCGGAGTGCAACTGTTAAGTAGGGTTCCGTAACACGTTTATGTCTGTCCATTCTACTAAGTTCTGCAAAATGAATGTAGGGTTCCGTAACATATGCATGTCTATCCGTTCTACTAAATTTTACAATTTTCAACCAAGGTCCTCCGACGGTTATTTTATAATAAAAGTAGGCTTCCGTAACACGTTTATGTCTGTCCATTCTACTAAGTTCTGCAACATCACCTACAACGTCTGTGATGTCAGCCCATAACACCAGTGCCATGTCAGTGCTTCCCCCTTTGATCGTGCTGACTACACTGAACTGGTCGGAAAACACAAACTATTTACATAGCCGTTTCGACCGACGTTTAATTCAGTGCGGTGGTACCAACCCGGGAAGGTTAAACCCTACCACCAAGTAAAATTACGAGGGAAGGGACTTACAGTTTTACGAGGAATCCGAACCTTGGTCAGCCTCCAACGGTCAGCGGTCACCCATCTAAGTACTGACCGCACCCAGCGTTGCTTAAAATTCAATAGCGACAGTTGACTGTCTGCACCACTGAGCTATCGAAGCTGACGTGGTCCTATTTTAATTGGGTCAAGATCGGATTGGAAAGCGAGGCGGAATCGCGAGGCCGAAGGCCGAGCGATTCCGCCGAGTACATTAATAGCAAAAAATTACTAAAAAAACTGTGAAATAAAAAAAAAGTTTTAAAAAACATAAAACCGACTTCCTAAAAAAAGTAAAACTAAAAAACTATTTAAAATAAAAATATAAAAACCGCCTTCAAAAATATATGAAATAAAAACCTAAAAAAAAAAACGAACCCTAGAGTTGAAGGCGGTGCTAAAGCAAGCAAAAATGATGCATGAAAGAAAACATGAGCGGATGATAATATCCTTTGTGATTTGTGTAGCCTTTTTAGCACCGCCTTCAACTCTAGGGTTCGTTTTTTTTTTTAGGTTTTTATTTCATATATTTTTGAAGGCGGTTTTTATATTTTTATTTTAAATAGTTTTTTAGTTTTACTTTTTTTAGGAAGTCGGTTTTATGTTTTTTAAAACTTTTTTTTTTCGATTTTCTTTTTCATTGCTTCCGTTTTCGGAGCGACGAAATAACGTCACGTGTCATTTAGCTTCGGCGTCTCATGTTATAGTCAGTCAGTGTTGCCACCGCTGGACATATATGCCTCTCCCATTTTCCTCCAGTCCTTTTTTTTTTTTATGGAAACTGACACGGTTGGCTACATCACCTACAACATCCGTGATGTCAGCCCATAACACCGGGTGAACTTGGTGCCATGTCAGTGCTTCCCCCTTTGATCGTGTCGGCTACACTGAACTGGTCGGAAAACACAAACTATTTACATAGCCGTTTAGACCGACGTTTCATTCAGTGCGGTGGTACCAACCCGGGCGGGTTAAACCCTACCACCAAGTAATATTAGGAGGGAAGGGACCTACAGTTTTACGAGGAATCCGAACCTCGGTCAGCCTCCAACGGTCAGCGGTCACCCATCCAAGTACTGACCGCACCCAGCGTTGCTTAACATTCAATAGCGACAGTTGACTGTCTGCACCACTGAGCTATCGAGGCTGACAGTCCGAGGCGAGTCCTCCCGGCCTTCAGCTGTACGGTACCACTGCACTGCTTTCCGCCGACACGTATCTGTTTGATTTCATCGTACCACCTGGCGGGTGTCTTCCCATACACTTCGTTCCCCTCAAGAGTTTTCCCTGTACACGGCCGCCAGTGTAGGACGCGGTTTTGAACTCATAAAAATCAAGGAGCCGTTTCGACCTCCAGCAGTTACGGAACGTAAAAATAAAGATAATTACGTCTATTAATTTTATTTTCTTTCTACCCATGTCTAATTCTTTATTAATATAAATTTGACATTAATAAATTAAAATTATTAAATAAACTTAACTTAATTAAACTTAAACTACCTATCAAATAAATTAAAAAACTATAACTAAAAAATACTAAAAACTAAAAACTAACTACAAAATAAAAAAATATAAACCTATAACCAATACAAAACTTAATAACCCTCCTCCAGGTGTGACGATGTGGGCACTGTACCGAGGACGCTAGCGGCGTTGCCTCGCTGGATGGCCACACTGATACGCTGCCTCAGGAACTCGAGCGAACGTTGTTCTCCTGAAGCAGCGTACAGGGACATCCCGATGTCTTTCGCGAGCCGCTTTGCCTCCATAATAATATTATATTACCCATTATAATTTGCTGAAATGGAAAATTACATTTTGCAGCCTAAAGCAGGCAGCGAGATATTTTATTATATTGCTATATTTTTTTTAAATATATGAATATACAATACATGTGCGCCGCGGAGGAAATCGCACCATCCGTCCGAATTTGTCCGGACATGTCCGGGCTTTTGGTCTTCCGTCCGGACTTTGTCCGGTTTTTTTGGCTTAGATGGAAACATTAATTTTCTCATTAAAATATTAAAAAATAAAACATTTTAGTAGGTATTAAAACCTTCTTCAATCTTTTTAAACTACATACATATGTATAAAGTAATTCAACTAGTTAGCCTCGTCTCAACTAAAAATAATCGACTTTCTGGGATTTATTATTTCATTTTGTGACTAAAGTTTACGAACTTTTTTAACGTTTGTGGCCACATTGATATCTAGTATCTGGCGAATATCTACAAAGTTCTAAAATTAATGTTAAATTATGAAATGATCAGCGTTGAAATGTCCGGCTTCGACTTTTCAAATTTCGAATTAGCTACCGCAGGGCTCGAGCAGACGACCGATTCTTATTCAACTGAACTGTTGAGTCGTAATCAAACAACTTCCAAAATATATGCATAATTGCGAGGGTGGCCACAAGACGCCAACTCAACTGTTTAGTATTCACCGACTATCCACGACTCAATTAAAAAGTTGATACAACTAAAAAAGTTATACAACGCCTACAGCGGCCGACTTTTTAATCGACGCCGACTTTTTAGTCAACCGCCAACCTACGCTGCACTATGCAGAGCGACGAACG
Source organism: Nematopogon swammerdamellus (assembly GCA_946902875.1). Taxonomy (NCBI): domain Eukaryota; kingdom Metazoa; phylum Arthropoda; class Insecta; order Lepidoptera; family Adelidae; genus Nematopogon; species Nematopogon swammerdamellus. The sequence goes on along the minus strand of OX336356.1, from coordinate 4,174,629 downwards.
ACTGAACGATCATCCGTGTGCTCTCAACGACTGAACAGTTGGTTTGGAGAGAAATCGGCTGTCATGCTCAACTCAATTAAACTGTTTATTCGGTAGATACATCGATCTTCAAACTCGGATTTTGGCGTGTTGGTCATTTGGCGTGTTGGTCATTTGGCGTGTTGGTCATTTGGCGTGTTGGTCATTTGGCGTGTTGGTAATTTGGCGTGTTGGTCATTTCGCGTGTTGGTCATTTCGCGATTGGTCATTTTGCGTATTATTGATGCTATTTTCATTGATCATTATGCGTATTGGTCAATGTGCGTCTAATCCCCTTAAAGCGGGGAGCGGGAAAGATGAAGTGCAGTGCGCGGACTGCGCGTTTAGCGATGTTGCCGCCGCTGGACCGCTAACTCCGGTGCGGCCGTCTGTCTTCAACTCGGTGGAACAACCCAGGGGCACACTCCAGCAAGAAGTACCTACCTACACACAGTTCGGAGAAGACAGTCTCTTTAAATTACACATCTACCATTCGTCGCGTCGCGTAGGTAATTTTATATGCCTACGCGACGCGAGCCTTTCTTGAACTTACAAAGAATTCCTCTTAAGCATAACGACTGAAGGTGTGGGGTGGGCGAAAACGTAAGGTACCTACCTACCTAGTTAACATTTTTTTTCGCTCGGAATTTCTCCTCGTTAATCTTTATGTGTCGCCGCTTAGGGAAAGGACAGATATATAATGGAAGGGAACGTACCACCGGACGGCAGGAGTATATAAGGTGCTTCGTTAGTCATGTCAAAAATTTCGGGAGGGTTACATACACACTCAAATAAACACGTTACGCAAAAAAAAAATATGCTTTTAGCATTACTTTTCGAGAAATTTAACAGTAGGTAACTTGCATTGTACGGGGCCAATGACCGTACTATGTTCAAACGCAGAACAGCTGTTTGTTGTAAGATTGGTTTTTACAGCTACTTATTTATTATTTCATTAAATTTTTTTGATAGGAGAAAAAATGCTCCTGTACACATATGTTTTTTTACGTAAAGTGTTTATTTGAGTGTGTATGTAACCCTCCGAAAATTTTTGACATGACTAACGAAGCACCATATAGAAGTACATTGCCCGGTAGTCGAAATTTAATAAGAGACAATGCGGATGTAGAGCGTCGTCCCTGTCGCACAGAGACGTGCGAGTTCGTGCGACAGGGACGACGCTCTACAACCGGATTGTCTCTTTCTAAAGCTCACTTCTTTTATTTACCGGTGTGAAGTTAGCAGCCAAAATTAGCAGCCAAAAGAGGGTAATACAAAAAGTTACCAGCTTGGCACAAAATGTGCAGATATGTAAACTACGAATATACAGAACACTGCAAATGGAATAATTCATGTACAACACTATTCCGAAAAGGATATAACAAAATAAAAATATCATGAAATGATACCTCAACATTATTTTGATTTACAATGTTTCATCTGATATTTTGTTATATCCTTTTCGGAATAGTGTTGTACATGAATTATTCCATTTGCAGTGTTCTGTTTATTCGTAGTTTACATGGTCTGCACATTTTGTGCCAAGCTGGTAACTTTTTGTATTACCCTCTTTTGGCTGCTAATTTTGGCTGCTAACTTCACACCGGTTTTTATTTGCTGCAGGGAACTGTAGGTTTTTGGTTTTAAAAAAGGTAGTACCTACCGAGGTACCTACACGATGGCCATTTTACTTACGACATTTTAGTCCGTGCTACGATAAAAGTAGTTTACTCAGTCAGACATGTTACTACTGCGGCTGAACGGGTACTGAATCATGTGACCACGTGCCTTGTATGAGTAAATCAATATGTACTTACTTGCTCACCATATAAAAAATATGTTTAAAAACTAAATTAAACAATGACACATGTAAACCAACATGGGTGGCTGCGCCGAGAGACCAATGGTGCAGTCGACACAGTCAAAATCATCTATCCTCGCGAAACCACGCTCAGTTAGGTGCCATGCCAGCAGATTTGCGGACTTTTGCTAGGCTGTCTAGCCTGTTAGTACGACGTTTGGAAAGGATACGGGAAATACACTTGCCGAAAGACAGTTCCACACGCTAGCGGTGCGACAAAGAAGCGATTTAGAGAATAGAAATTTGTATGTGGGGCGCGCCGATCTCGCATCATTTTCCCCTCTAACGAACTCAAATGCTCTGTGGTTAGGTAGGACGGTCTGTCACGAGTTCACGACGTGAGATCCGTTTTGTCTCTGCCCACCCCGTCGGAAACAGACATCATCACGTTACGTTAAGCCCAGCTTTTTACTCATATACTAGCTAGCTTTTGCCCGCGGCTTCGCCCGCGGTAGACTCGGTTTAATAAGAAATCAGATTTAAACACAAATATGTATGACAATAAATCTCTCACCCCCCCCCCCCCCCCCCCCGCACCCCACCCCCGTCCATACTATAATGTATTTTATACTGCTCAGTCCTAACGCTATTTAGCGTGATGGTATATGCCTATAGTGAGCCTCAAAAATTATTCTTTCCATTGATGCAAACCGCATCAAAATTAGTTCAGCGGTTCCGGAGTTTACCTAAAACATACATACAGACACGTTCCCATTTATTATAAGAAGTAGAGATAGAGATTTTCCATTATTCCTCTCGTTTTCTACTGTAGCAGTATTTATGTATTTGCAGTAACAAAATAAAAATTTCATTGTTTTTTCAAGCACTCTCGAACGCCAAGCCCTCGTTAGCTATTTGCAGAGAAAGAAAGCTGACGAATAAAACCGGTCAAGTGCGAGTCGGACTCGTCCACTTAGGGGTCCGTAGGCATTGGTGGGCTAAGTTAAAATAAAATTTTATCTTCGCTAATTCCTTCTTCTGGTACTCTGAGATTTCGCCAATCAAAGAAGTAGTTAGCTCAAATATAATTCCTCGTGGTCCTGGTCCCACTCAGCAGTGGGCCTACGAGGAACACACTTTGCCGTTCCTCGTGCACCCACTGATATAAACTTTTCTGGTTTTATCAACGGAACCCTGTAAAGCAGCCCTGGCAATGTTCTCAGAAATTCATGTATTTTATAAATGGAATGGTTTCGCAGAACACGGGAGAATATAATGTAGGTACCTAGTTAAATAAATTTCACATCATAGACCGACAGACTGACAGGCAAACACGGGCATAACCAAAGAGAATATAACCACTTACGTTTGGCATAACTCTACATTTTAATGAGACTAATAGGTATCCTGGGTAATAATGCAAGCATTGGTAAGGCACCTACATCCGACAGCTGATAAAATAAAATAGCCTGTCTTTTAAAAAAAATGCTAGATACTATTAAAATGCCTATTCGAGGAATATCAGCTTGAGCCCCTGGACTCGATCCAACGTCGAGCCGTGCGATTAGGTGGGTGACCTCGAAGTGTCCCGCGATCTAGAACCACTGCAACTCCGCAGGGGATGTCGGCTCCATAAGTGTGTTCTGTCGTTTATTCAATGGGATGTGCTCGGATGAGCTTTTTAATGCGATCCCCCCGTCCCTTTCTCCCCTCCGCACCACGCGCACAAGGCAGGGATTGCATCCCCACACGCTGTATTTATCGCGGATGCGTACCAATCGGTTCTGCAGATCTTTCCTCTACAGAACCGGTAAACTCTGGAATGCTCTCCCGCCCATATATTTCCCCCCAAGTACAGCCTCGAGTCCTTCAAGAGGAGCGTGAATGGGTACCTGGGGCCGGCACGTCATTCGCAAGCCCCGAATACGAACCCGCCATAGATGGCGTGAGTGGTGCTGACCATTACTTTTTTTTATTTTTATGGAAACTGACCAATATTTTTATGGAAACTGGTTGGCTACATCACCTACAACATCTTCTTCTATCAACATCGTCTTTTATTAACCCCCCATCAATGATATTATAAGTTAAAAGGAGGTAGATAGGTTATATGAGCTCCAAAGCGGCACATTAAATACAAGACCACAGTCCTGTCTAAAGTTAGTCGCCCACCAACTACGCTCGCGTTCGGACCGCTAACCACGAGCCGCTAACACATCGAAAATGCCGTCGTGTGTAATGAGATTCTGCACTAATTCTAATAATTGGAATAAGACTATTCGAGTCGGCGCATCACTTTATAGTTCTTCCTCTCAACTTTTCAAGGACGTGCCATGTGTGAGCACTGAATGTCATATAGATAACCTATCTCTCCTAAAATATCATTGCCCCCCACACAAACGATGGGGTGTTTTAATGTTATAAGTTTAACGTGTGAGGGTGTGTGTATGTGTGTGTGAACACCGAGACACAAGACGGGCTGATTGTGAAAACTCTCATCGTGAAGGCTCTTCATTCATGTAAAGGAGTTCTGAAATATAAAACAAGAATTCCTCCTATAAAACAATGATAAAAAATATATTATAAGAGATATACATTTTTCATTATTCAAAAGCACCGTTTGAAGTCAGTCCAAAAATACTCTTCAAATTAATTTGAAATTCCGCTCCCCTATAAACCTTAATCCATCGTCAATTTTATAAGTAAGGCTTTCGTTAAGGAAACCTTGAAGGAACCTTTAAAATTAACTCGATCTTAATAATGTTTGTAAAATTTTTTTTGGGGTGGTACAGGGCAATAAATAAATATGAATCAGTTTAGCGGCGGGTGGCCGAGTGGTTTGCGCATCGGCTTCTCATGCGAGAGGTCCGAGGTTCGAATCCGGTCGGCGTGTACCAATGAGTTTTTTTCTGATGAAAAAAATTACGTGCATACCTACACCTGCTGCTTCACCGTTCGGAACCGGTGTAAAACTGTGGGTCCCTTCCCTTGCCCCTCAATAGGTGGTAGGCTCAAATTGTAGCCGACTGGGTTGATACCACCGGCTACTAGATGTAAGATGGCCGCATAGCAGCCTCGGTTGTGTTCTCCTCTATAGAGGTTCCGACACAGGCTCCGACCAGCCAATATCACCTCCGAGAAGGTACATAGGTGCCATACCGGAGACTTCCCTGGATTGCTGGCTATAGAGGACTATAGTCCCGGCCAAAACGATCTGCTGGTGATCTCCTAGCGTACGTCACTCACCTTTGGGGGGAATCGCTTGAAGGTCATGGTGAATCCTTGGCAATTGGCCTTGATATTGCCAAGGCATTTGACCGGGTTTGGCACAAGTCGCTCTTGGGCAAATTGCCGGCTTACGGACTTCCTTCTGGCCTCTGTGACTGGGTCGCCGACTTCCTACATGGGCGTAGCATTCAGGTCCTAGTGGACGGTTGCTCGTCGGTCGCCATGTCAGTGAACGCCGGTGTACCACAAGGATCTGTGTTGTCACCCACGCTGTTTCTTCTGCATATCAATGATATGCTGTCTCTGGGCAACATACATTGTTATGCAGATGACAGTACGGCACACGGATCCTACACCAGTCACCCTACAGCCAGTCGGGATGTTGTGGATGAGAAGAGGCGAAGACTTGTGTCTGAGCTCGAACACACACTCGGCTCTATTTCCGAATGGGGCCGTAGTAATTTGGTCGAGTTCAACGCTTCCAAGACACAAGTTTGCGCGTTCAGTGCGAAGAGAGCGGCGTTCACACCGGCTCCTTCATTCCAAGGCACGTCGCTTAAATTAAGCGAACACCTCGGGGTCCTCGGAGTCGAACTGTCGCACGACCTGAACTTTCGTCGCCATATCGAGGGGAAGGCCAAGCTGGCTTCTAAAAAGCTGGGCGTACTCAATAAGGTGCGACGGTACTTCACTCCGGACCAAAAGCTGCTTCTGTATAAATCGCAGATCAGGTCCTGCTTGGAGTACTGCTCGCACCTGTGGGATGGCTCTGCCAAATACCAGCTTGCGCCTCTGGACTCAATCCAGCGTCGAGCCGTGCGACTAGTGGGTGACCCCGAAGTGTCCTGCGATCTAGAACCACTGCAACACCGTAGGGATGTCGGCTCCCTAAGTGTGTTCTATCGCTTATTCCATGGGGAGTGCTCGGAGGAGCTGTTTAATGCGATCCCGCCGTCCCCTTTCCACCTTCGCACCACGCGCACTGGGCAGGGATTGCATCCCTACACGCTGGACTTACCGCGGATGCGTACCAATCGATTCTGCAGATCGTTCCTCTACAGAACCGGTAAACTCTGGAACGCTCTCCCTGCCCATATATTTCCCCCCAAGTACAGTCTCGGGTCCTTCAAGAGGGGCGTGAATGGGCACCTGTCAGGCCGGCATGGCATTCGCAACCCCCACATACGACCGAATGTCCATGGGCGTCGTTAGACACCTTATGGGTGGCTCGGCGCCATATGTCGCGCTGTCAATAAAAAAAAAAAAAAAAAAAAAAAAAAAGTCCTGTGACTGTAGAGCCTGTGCTTTGGCTCCTCCGACTCAGCCAACCATACCGGATTACACAAAAAAAAAAATGTTAGAAAAGATGACAACGAATTCCTCTGCACACACACACACCTGATCTTCATCAAACATAGCTAAGAACCATCCCGGTTAAACCCGTTTTCTAATAAAAAAAACCCGGCCAAGTGCGAGTCGGACTCGCGCACCGAGGTTTCCGCACCACAAAAGAAACATTGAAAAAAAACACGTTTCTTGTATGGGAACCCCCTTAATTTTTTACTTTTTCTATTTTTTATTATTTGTTGTTATATCCGCCATAATAACACATATTCTGTGAAATTTTCAACGAGCTACCTATTACGTTTCAAGAGATACAGCCCTCGGACAGAAAGTCAGACGGGCGGACGGACAGACATACGGCGTAGGCTTAGTAATAGGCTTCCGTACGGGATACGGAAACCTAAAAACGCATCCAGATCGGCCCATCCGTTTGGGAGCTACAATACCACAGACATACACACAGACAGACGGAGGCTTCAAAGTTTTAACACACCTCCTTTTGCGTCGGGTGTTAAAATTTAACAACTCGTTTGTATTTCAATCATAATTTAGCTAGTTTAGTTTGAAGCTTGACAACAAGAACGTTAGAGGTAGGGATGTCGGACCTTCCCCGCGCGACCGTAACACGATATTAGTAAAAACGTACCAATAACATTCGTTACCACCCAATCAGAGCGCGATACCACCGGATACCACCCAATCAGAGCGCGCGCCGTCCCCTCCGCTACCCGCGGAGCTCGGCGACGCTGCTCGTTCTCATATAAGCATTGGACAGTCTGACGTCCAACCTGTTCTAACGTTCTTGCTTGACAACTTGACAATGGACGGAGGGATGGACGGACGGAAAGAGAGACATTGGAGCGAGACTACGGTTCCTACTTAACCCTAAAAATGGTGATAGATGATACTGATGAGTGATGATGAACTTTTTTCATTATTATAATCTTTACTTTTTGAGCCAACGAGAAACTTTTTACTCCCTTTTATGTAAGCAGAAATATTTTATTACAAAAAAATGCAAAAACGTATTTATTTTAATTACTAGCTTTTGCCCGCGGCTTCGCTCGCGTGAAATTCGTATTTCAAAGAAGAAAGTAAGTAACTGAGGGCGAGGCCGAAGGCCGAACTGCATTCAGGAAGACTATAAACCTTCTCGAAGAAAGCAAGTTACTGAGGGCGAGGCCGAAGGCCGAGCTGCGTTCAGAAAGACTATAAACCTTCTCGAAGAAAGTAAGTAACAAAGGGCGAGGCCGTAGGCCGAGCTGCGTTCAGGAAAACGATAAAACATCTCTAAGTAAATAAGTAATTAAGGGCGAGACCGAATGCCGAGCTGCGTTCAGAAAGACGATAAACCTTCTCGAAGAAAGTAAGTAACTAAGAGCGAAGCCGTAGGCCGAGTTACGTTCAGGAAGACTATAAACCTTCTCGAAGAAAGTAAGCAACTGAGGGCAAGACCGCAGGCCGCTCTGCGTTACTTACTTTCATCGAGAAGGTTTATCTTCTTCTTGAACGCAGCTGGGCCTTCGGCCTCACCCATAGTTTATACTTACTTTCACCGATAAGGTTTATAGTTTTCCTGAACGCAGCTCGGCCTTCGGCCTCGCCCTCAGTTACTTACTTTCTTCGAGAAGGTTTATGCTCTTGCTGAACTTAGCTCGGCCTTCGGCGTCGCCCTTAATTACTTACTTTCATAGATAAGGTTTATTGTCTTCCTGAACGCAGGTCGGCTTTCGGCCTCGCCCTTTGTTACTTACTTTCTTCGAGAAGGTTTATAGTCTTTCTGAACGCAGCTCGGCCTTCGGCCTCGCCTATAGTTACTCACTGTCTTCGAAAAGGTTTACAGTCTTCCTGAACGCAGCTCGGCCTTCGGCCTCGCCCTCAGTTACTTACTTTCTTCGAGAAGTTTAATAGTCTTCCTGAACGTAGCTCGGCCTTCGGCCTCGCCCTTAGTTACTTACTTTCTTGAATAAGGTTTTTCGTCTTCCTGAACGCAGCTCGGCCTTCGGCCTCACCCTTTGTTACTTAATTTCTTCGAGAAGGTTTATAGTCTTCCTGAACGCAGCTCGGCCTTCTGCCTCGCCCTTAGTAACTTACTTTCTTCGAGAAGGTTTGTGGTCTTCCTGAACACAGCTCGGCCTTCGGCCTCGCCCTTAATTACTTATTTACTTAGAGATGGTTTATAGTCTTCCTGGACGCAGCTCGGCCTTCGGCCTCGCCCTCAGTAACTTACTTTCTTCGAGAAGGTTTATAGTCTTCCTGAATAAAGCTCGGCCTTCGGCCTCGCCCTCAGTTACTTACTTTCTTCTTTGAAATACGAATTTCACGCAAGCGAAGCCGCGGGCAAAAGCTAGTTAATCTATAAAAATCATTCATAATTAATTACTCTTGAAACGAATTGAAAAAAAATCTTCTAACTTTGATGACTCGCTGTACCTGCAAATAATAATAATTATTAACTATGTTCTTTATTATTGTTGTATTTGTTCTACATGCATCCCACCTTGTACATATGAGTAAGATCAAAAAATTTAAATGAAGACAAATTAAAATTTTGGTATTTTAATATACGGTGAGTGCGGTGAGGGCGGCACCCGCGCGCCCGCGCGCCGCCGCTCCACCGCCCCGCGCCGCGCCACCTCCCGTCAGCCGCCCGTCGCGTCGCCGGCTCGTTTATATACACCTACTCGCGGTAAACGGCGGACGGAACATATCGATTTGTATGGGAGCCACATCTTAGCGTAACCGCAAGTGAATTTTATTTAGCCTATCCTGTGTCCCGTATAGGCAAATGTGCTTGTACGAAATTTCATCAAATTCAGATAATCGGTTGAAGAGTTATGGCGGAACATACATACATACATACATACAGAAAAGATTTCTAAAAATCGTCAATTTAGCTTAAGTATCATATATAGAGTCTACAAACTCAATATCTCATAAAACAAAGTAACTTACTCCATGACCATCTCTTACAGATTTATTATTAGTATTGATTGATATTAAATAAATTCCTTTGAAGCTAAATTGAATTTTAATCGCGTAGGTACTATTCTTTGACAATGTCAACGAAGCCGTCATCATTTCAATAAAGTTTCTTGTAGCTATTTTTTTATAAATTTCGTAGTCTGTACCTGACTATAAAAGTGAAGCTTTTACCCGCGGCTTCGCTCGCGGTGGACTCGGTTTAATAGAAAGTCCGATTTAAACGAAAATATGATAATAAACTTTTTTTATGTACACCAACATGGGTGGCTGTGCCGAGAGACCAATGGTGCATTTGACAGAGCCAAAAACGCCTCTCTATTGCTACACTGCAAACCATTGCTTCTCTTATATTCTCTGTCTCTCTCTCTCTCTCGCTCTCTCTCTCCCTCCCTCCCTCGCTCCCCCTCCCCTCCGTATTTCTCCGCCCTCTCCACCTGGCACTACCATTCGACACTAAATTCCGTTCATACTAACGTTCTTTCATACTGCTCAGTCCTATTGCTATTTAGCGTGATGGTATGTAGCCCATAGTGAGCTTCAAGAACTAACTCTTTACATTGGTGCAATCCGCATCAAAATCTATTCAGTGGTTCCGGAGTTTACCTCAAACATACATACATACAGACAGAAATAGAGATAGAGATTAGTGACAGAGAAGATACATACAGGACCGTGCGTTAAGTCCGCCTATTATGAATCTCATCTCATCTCATCTCATCTCACTAATATCATAAATGTGAAAGTATGTTTGTTTGTTTGTTTGTTTGTTTGTTTGTTTGTTTGTTTGTTCCTCTTTCACGCCTTAACGGCTGGACGGATTTTGACGAAACTTCGTATAGGGGTAGTGTATATCCCGGAGTAACATAATTTTTTAAAAAAGTGGTCAAGTTCGAGTCGACCTCGCGTAAAGAGGTCTCCGTACCATCGCATTTTCTGTGAGAACTAGAAGGATTGGGATTTTCTTTTATGTTTTCCTGTAAATTAAGGACATATCACACGGTAACATAATTTTAAAAAAAATTGTGGTCAAGTTCGAGTCGGGGTCGCGTAAAGAGGGTTCCGTACCATCGCGTTTTCTGTGAGAACTAGAAGAATTGGGATTTTCTTTTATGTTTTCCTGTAAATTAAGTGTATATCCCACGGTAACATAATTTTTTTTTTAATTGCGGTCAAGTTCGAGTCGGGGTCGCGTAAAGAGGGTTCCGTACCATCGCGTTTTTTGTGAGAACTAGAAGGATTGGGATTTTCTTTTAAGTTTTCCTGTAAATTAAGTGTATATCCCATGATAACATAATCTTTTTTAAAGTGGACAAGTTCGAGTCGATCTCGCGTAAAAAGGGTTCCGTACCATCGCGTTTTCTGTGAGAACTAGAAGGCTTAGGATTTTCGTTTAGGTTTTCCTGTAAATTAAGTGTATATTACATGGTAACATATTTAAAAAAAAAAGTGGTCAAGGGGAAGGGGAGGGGGAGGGGAGGGGGAGGGGAGGGGGAGGGAGAGGGAGAGGGAGAGGGAGAGGGAGAGGGAGAGGGAGAGGGAGAGGGAGAGGGAGAGGGAGAGGGAGAGGGAGAGGGAGAGGGAGAGGGGAGGGGAGCGGAGGGGAGGGGGAGGGGGAGGGGGAGGGGGAGAGGGAGAGGGAGGGGGAGGGGGAGGGGGAGAGGGAGAGGGAGAGGGAGAGGGAGAGGGAGAGGGAGAGGGAGAGGGAGAGGGAGAGGGAGAGGGAGAGGGAGAGGGAGAGGGAGAGGGAGAGGGAGAGGGAGAGGGAGAGGGAGAGGGAGAGGGAGAGGGAGAGGGAGAGGGAGAGGGAGAGGGAGAGGGAGAGGGAGAGGGAGAGGGAGAGGGAGAGGGAGAGGGAGAGGGAGAGGGAGAGGGAGAGGGAGAGGGAGAGGGAGAGGGAGAGGGAGAGGGAGAGGGAGAGGGAGAGGGAGAGGGAGAGGGAGAGGGAGAGGGAGAGGGAGAGGGAGAGGGAGAATATAAGATAAACGATAGTTTCTTATCATATTTGCGTTTAAATCGAATTTGGTTGTTTCTCTTAAATAGTTCTAAAAAAAGTCCTCCATACAATTTAAGCCGATCATCTAAATTCGATTAAAATTAGTACACGCACATTTAGCTATACGAGACACAGGATAGGCCAAATAAAATTCAGTTCCGGTTACGCTAATAAGTGGAGTATTTTACTTAGTTAGGTATCTAAAGTATTTGATTTATTTTAACTGAAGTTTCTTATTTAAATATCGATAGCTTTTTCCCGCGGATTCGCTCGCGTGAAATTCGTATTTCAAAAGAAGAAAGTAAGTAAATTTGGCCGGGGCCGGAGGGTGAACTGGATTTAGATGAACAATAAACATTCTCAAAGAAAGTAAGTAACATACTAAAGGCGAGGCCGAAGGCCGGCTGCGTTCAGGAAGAATATAAACCTTTTTAATGAAAGTAAGTAACAGAGGGCGAGGCCGAAGGCCGAGCTGCGTTCAGGAAGACCATAAACCTTCTCGAAGAAAGTAAGTAACTGAGGGTGAGGCCTAAGGTCGAGCTGCGTTCAGAAAGACTATAATCCTTCTCGAAGAAAGTAAGTAACTAAGGGCGTGGCCGAAGGCCGAGCTGTATCCTGGAAGACGCTAAACCTTCTCGATGACAGTAAGTAACTATGGGCGATAGTTACTTACTTTCTTCAAGACGGTTTATAGTCTTCCTAAACGCAGCTCGGCCTTCGGCCTCGCCCTTAGTTACTTACTTTCTTCGAGAAGTTTTATGGTCTTCCTGAACGCAGCTCGGCCTTCGGCCTCGCCCTCTGTTACATACTTTCATTAAAAAGGTTTATATTCTTCCTGAACGCAGCTCGGCCTTCGGCCTCGCCCTCAATGACTTAATTTCTTCGAGAAGGTTTTCCTGAACGCAGCTCGGCCTTCGGCCTCGCCCTTAGTTACTTACTTTCTTCGAAAAGGTTATCGTCTTCCTGAACGCAGCTCGGCCTTCGGCCTCGCCCTCAGTTACTTACTTTCTTCAAGAAGGTTTATAGTCTTCCTGAACGCAGCTCGGCCTTCGGCCTCGCCCTTAGTTACTTACTTTCTTCGAGAAGGTGTATTGTCTTCCAGAATGCAGCTCAGCCTGAAGCTTCGCCGTTAGTTACTTACTTTAGTTGAGAAGGTTTATCGTTTACCTGAACCCAGCTCGCCCTTAGTTACTTACTTTCTTCCTTTGAAATACGAATTTCACGCGAGCGAAGCCGCGGGCAAAAGCTAGTATATTATATTTACTAGAATAATACTAGCTGCCTTCGGCGCCCCTCGGAGATATATTTAATAACCTATTTAATAATTTGAATTTAAAAATAAGTGTTGATTATGTTGATCACATGTGAGATAAATAGACAAAATAGAAATTGTTTTATTGCTCGCTTCCGTAGGGCCCGCGCGAACCCAAAGGAAGCGAGTTTGTCGTAAATTATTTTTAGGGGGAATTGTCAAGTTTAGATAAGAAAAAAAAAATCGGAAAAAATGTCGAGCGTGTTTGTTTTCTTTGTGATGGATGGAAGTCATGGGTTTTATAATAAAATATCAAAGAGGGCCAATGCACGTCAGTGACATGTCAGCGACAGTATAGGTATGCCTACCTCTCAAATCTTTCTGCAGTCCTTCCGGCTTTCAGCGGTTGTTGGTACCTAGCTACATAACTAATGCACGTAAATTGTGTAGCTATGGTATTTGAAACCCGACTCTAAACCATTGTAATAAGGTTGTATATTACAGGTTAAGAACGGGCTGGAGTGCCGCCCGGAGCGAACCCCCGCTGTCACCGAGCGAACGAGCCGCCATTGCAGAAGTCGTGAAACGCGCTGAAAAGCTGGACGATTTAGAAGCGAAGCGAGTTGGACGGCTTGTGTCGAGATTAGATGGTGAGTTAATTCATTTTATACTAGCTTTTTCCCGCGTCTTCGCTCGCGTGAAATTCGTATTTAAAAAGAAGAAAGTAAGTAAGCCCGCTAACTACCGTACCTTTATTTCGGCGCGCGGAACATTTTGTACCGTGTGGGTCGGGCCGGTACTTTAAAAGAATAGCCCGACTGCATCTCTCCCCGTGTATGTCGTAAAAGGTGACTAATGGATATGACTCCTTTCTTATATTACTAGGTGGTAGGGTTTAATCCGCCCGGGTTGGTACCACCGCACTGGCTGTCTAGCCCGTTAATACGACGTTGGAAGACATCCAGGTTAAAGGATTCGGTAAACACACTCGCCGGAAGACAGTTCCACACCCTAGCGGTTAGACTAAGAAACGAAGCTTGCACCGTTTAGGAGCTACAGGCAGATTGACGAACGGACAGACACATGATCGATTTTACAGACCCTGCCAGTGTCGCTATGTAACCCTAAAACATAAGTGTGCGGCTGGTACTTTAAAAGAATAGCCCCACTCCATCTCTCCCCGTGTATGTCGTAAAAGGCGACTAAGGGATATGATATGACTCCCTTCTTATATTACTAGGTGGTAGGGTTTAACCTGCCCGGGTTGTTACCACCGCACTGAATGAAAGGTCGGTCGAAACGGCTATGTAAATAGTTTGTGTTTTCCGTCCAGTTCAGTGTAGCCGGCACGACCGAAGGGAAGCACTGACGTGGCACCAAGTTCACCCGGTGTTATGGGCTGACATCACGGATGTTATAGGTGATGTAGCCAACCGTGTCAGTTTCCACAAAAAAAAACAGTTCGGTTTGTATGAGAGCCACATCTAAGCGTAACCGAAACTGAATTTTATCTGTGTCACGTATAGTTAAATGTGCTTGTACTAAGTTTCATAGAATTCGGACGATCCGTTTAAGAGTTATAGAGGAACATACATACATGAAGAAAATATTTCTAAAAATCGTCAATTTAGTTTAAGTATCATACATAGAGTCTCCCAACGAAATCAATACTAATAAATAACTCTGTAAGGGATGGCCATGGAGTAAGTTAATTTGTTTTATGTATGAAACAAGTTTGCTGCGTTTTTATCTCCCATGAGTCCACCTCCAAGCCGGACTGGCACCTCCTCGGCGGTGAAATTGGCTGCGCCTGAGGCTTCGGCCTCGGGCAGAGCCACCCAGTTCGGAAGCAATAAAAAAATAATTTTAAATACATATGTATACTAATTGGTGTGCATACTAATGTGAGTTTTGAAAGGGTAAGTAAATACTGAGGGTAAGTATGATGAACGAAGTCTGAACCCATTTGCATAAAATGTTCTCTAATTAAATCTGACATATCTCGTGATGTTTGTAGACTATGTAATGTAATATTGCGGTATTTCTTTATAGGACGGCGGCGGGTGGCCGAGTGGTTTGGGCATCGGCTTCTCATGCGGGAGGTCCGAGGTTCGAATCCGGTCGCCGTGTACCAATGAGTTTTTTCTGACGAAAAAAATTTACGTGCATACCTTCACCTGCTGCTTCACCGTTCGGAATCGATGTAAAACTGTAGATCCCTTCCCTGGCCCCTTACTAGGTGGTAGGCTCAAATTGTAGCCGACTGGGTTGATACCACCGTACTGGATGTAAGATGGCCGCATAGCAGCCTCGGTTGCGATCTCATCTAGTCCAGTATAGTCAGCAATCCAGGGAAGTCTCCGGTATGGCACCTACATTCTCGGAGGTGATATTGGCTAGTCAGAGCATGTGCTTTGGCCCCTCTGACTCAGCCACCCATATCGGATTACATAAAAAAAATAGGACAGACCAGTGAACGAAACCCGTACGCAAACCTCAAAAAAATACAGTCGCCCTATAAGAACAATTCAATTATATTCACACACAGAGGGTTCTGTCGCCATTTCGCTGCCCGCGCTTTCCCGCGACGCACCTCGTCCCACTACCAATACGTCCAATCTACGCTCAGAGGAATGAAGTTTTTTCTATAACTGTTTGAAATACAAAATTCAAAATAGTTTTCGTAAGCACAAACTGCACTTCAATATGTATTAGATTTTTTTTTGATTTATTGAGCGTTTTAAATACCCGCGCAGCTCATAGTTTTTATATTTTATTTACGTAGCGGTCCCCCGGGGGGTTTAAAAAACCGCATGCAAATCGGTCCACTTTTTAAGATAATTAATTGTTTAATTACTTAATTACTTGATTACAAACATAGCTAATAAATAATCATCCCGATTAAACCAGCTTTCTAATTTAAAAAAAAACCGCATCCAAATCGGTCCATCCGATTGGGAGCTACGATGCCAAAGCAGACAAACCCGCACACATACACACATACACACCCTCACACACGCACGTTAAACTTATAACACCCCTCTCTTTTCGTCGGGGGTTAAAAATCCGGTCAATTACGTTTTGGTACACCTCAGTGCCCGAGTCCGCCTCGCACTTGGCCGGTTTTTTTTTTTGCGCGTACTTTGATCATCTACCTGTATCTCTCCCCGTGCATGTCGTAAAATGCACCTTGTCACGATCCTTCCACCGAGTCATACAGCAGGTGGGTCTTCGTGCCTTACTTGCTGCTTGATAGTTATCTTGTCCGAATACTTTGCTAAACGTGGTGCTCGGCGTTGTGTCGTAGTTTACAAGACTACTCGCAGCACAACACCGATTACTCTGCTCACCTCGATTGTCGGGATACAGCTTGTGGTACCTACAGTCAGCGCGTACGTTCGTGGCCTCCGGCAGGAAAGCGAGAATGGAATGTATAGTTTTGTGAATCAATCTCTGAAAGTAACGACATTTACGAAACGTCTTTTTTATTTATGGCATTAAATTATTTATCTAATAAGGTTTTATTGCGTGGTTGAAGTACGAAGACAAAACAGGGATAATCGTTTAAACATCTATCGGCCTCCGCCCGCAGAGGCCACGAACGTGCGCGCCACAGAGCATGAAATGCGCGCGCCCGCCCCTACTAGAGGCGCCGTGAGCGCGATTTCTCTACAACGCCGTTGCAGCCTGTGGGCGTGGCCTATGACTTACATATGTGTGTTGTGCGTGTGCATTTGTTTTGTGCGTGTGCCTAACTTGCTCCTCTTTGTGTGTAGTGTCGATACTAGCACACACACACACACATACGAAGCGCTAGCAGCTCAGCGTACGGTTATTGGGTTTCAAATATTATCGCTTAGGGCGCCTCTAGTAGGGGGCGCGGGCGGTAGGTATTTGATGCTCTGTTGTGCGCGCCAACAGTATGTATGTATGCAGTAAAGTATGGGGAGCAATTTCGAGATAACACTTCGGATAATGCGGTTCGTGTCAATGTTGACTATAAGGCAATATTTCAAGTAAACACATAGTCTGCGAAGCTTTCGGTTTAATTATACGAAATTTGATCGCACGCCTGCAAAGCAGCGTAAGCAGTGATTTTTTTTTTTATGGAAACTGACACGGTTTGCAACATCACCTACAACATCCGTGATGTCAGCCCATAACACCGGGTGAACTTGGTGCCACGTCAGTGATTCCCTTCGGTCATGCCGGCTACCACTGAACTGGACTGAAAACAGAAACGATTTACATAGCCGTTTCGACCGACCTTTCATTCAGTGCGGTGGTATCAACCCGGGCGCGTTAAACCCTCCACCTAGTAATATAAGAAGGGAGTCATACATTTTATCAGCCTCGATAGCTCAGTGGTGCAGACAGTCAACTGTCGCTATTGAATGTTAAGCAACGCTGGGTGCAGTCAGTTCTTGGATGGGTGACCGCTGACCGTTGCAGGCTGACTGAGGTTCGGATTCCTCGTAAAACTGTAGGTCCCTTCCCTCCTAATCTTACTCGGTGGTAGGGTTTAACCGGCCCGGGTTGGTACCACCGCACTGAATGAAACGTCGGTCGAAACGGCTATGTAAATAGTTTGTGTTTTCCGACCAGTTCAGTGTAACCGGCACGATCAAAGGGGGAAGCACTGACATGGCACCTAGTTCACCCGGTGTTATGGGCTGACATCACGGACGTTGTAGGTGATGTAGCCAACCGTGTTAGTGTCCATAAAAAAATATCCCTTAGTATCCTTTTACGACGTACACAGGGAGAGATGCAGTGGGGCCATTATTTTTAAGTACCGGCCCCACACGGTACGGCGATGTTAGGAAGCACGATTTCGCTGACGACGTTGGTTTATGATGACGGCAACAGTTGATGGTAGGTTGATAATGGCCGATAGCGCTTGATATAAGGTGGTGACGGCTAATATTGTTACAGTTGATGGGAAGGCAATGCCATTGCGTTAACGACGGCTAATGGCAATTAATTATAGTTGAAAGACTTAAGGACCGCTCAAGAAAGCTGGTGCTTGTTGATTAAGGTTGATTATAGTTGATTGATTACCTACAGTTGACGATAGTTCATAATAGTTGATGGCATTTGATCACGGTTACCGGCTCGAGAATGCTGTGGGGAAGCGGTATAACCTGCTGGCTTAAGGCGAGAATAAGAGTCAAAAGGTCAACTTTAAACGAAATTATTGAGCTATTCGTAAAGATAAAAAATATGTAAAAAATATATGTTATGTATTGATCTTTAATGAACAAACATAGCGAAAAAAAAATTATTTTACTACTTTGAAAAGGTGTTAAATAAATCTCCAAAAAATAACGAAAAGTACGAAAATTGTACATTCAAGTTAAATTATCTTGAGAAGCATAAATTGTTTCAATACAAGACCCTCATACAAATATAGATAATATTTTTCCCTACAATCGTAGCGAAATAAATATTTTTTTCCATCTTTCTAACACGTGAAATTTAATAAATAGTGTGATTGTCGCGCAAACGTTCATCGTCGGCGCGACGTATCGGCCACCGCACGAGTAGAATGAATCTCGCACCTATTTACATCGGCATACGGTTCGTGTTTCAATCATGAGTGCTCGGGTAGCACGGTTTCAGTCTTATTTCCGCCTTAACTGTTAATATTACTCGATCACAGTTAATTACACGTGATTCTCATTAATGACAGTTCAACTCAATCAACTGAGGGCCGTTAATGACAGTTGATGACAGTTATAGAGGGTCAACAACCGTTAATGACAATTGATCACAGTTAACGACAGTTTGTCCGCCGTGCGGCAGGTATGAGGCGCGCGGCGCGCGGGCCGGTGGCCGGCTCGTGCTTGCTGTGCGGAGAGCGGGGTCGCCTGCTGGCTCCGCTACGGTGCTGCGCGCTGTGCCGCAACTATGCCTGCCCGAGATGCGTCATTGACAACACCCCGAACAGGTCAGTGCGTTTTGTGTTAGCGACAGTGTTGAAGGCAACATTGAAGTAGAACTTAGATCTAACTTATCTAACTTATATACTAACTATAGTACCTACCTTTACTAACTTATCCTATCCTTAAGGCCCTGTCAACCCTATTCACCCGTACTCCTCTTTCAAGGCGCCGCTTTCGCTGGTTGGAGTGGGATGCAACTAAATCACTAAATCAATAAATTTTAACGCATGCGGAAATTAGGTTTTTATTTTTTTATTCCAAAACTACGGATCGAAACAAAAAGTAAAAAGCTACGGATTTAGATAATGTATTCAACAAATAAAATATAATTTTTCCAAAGCTTTGATTTGGTCACGTTGCCTTAAATACGTTTAATTATATAACTAAATTCAGAGGCATGTTCATGATTTTTTTCTATCGAGTGAAGTTAATCAAACCGTGTTTTCAAAAAGCTATCGATCTGCGTTGATAGATGAAGTTTTACATATATTCTTGTAACGTTGTACCTAGTGCTATTCCTTTCCCTCACAAAATACCGTTCCACGACGACCTAGGTCCATCACCTTGCGGGTAGGCAAAAAAGACGACTGTCAGCTGAGGGGTAAAACGAGCGAACTCACTCGGTTTTTGGCGGCGACTACTGAACAAGGTGGACGGGATCGCAATTCGGGTCGTGTGTATCTGGCGAACGGAGAACGTGTGGTTAGCTAAGTACGGAGACAATGGAGAGAGGAGTGGGCTCGGAGTAGTGTAATATGTTAGTCGATAAGTACTCAAAATAGTGACGGTGCTACTGTGTGAGGTTGAGGAGTGCAGTACCCGGACTGATTGCACGCGGTGGCGAACCCGGAGGCTGGCGGTAGGCTCAGGAGTCGGTACGTGGGGTGAGTGGGTCAAGCCACCTTTCTTTGCTTTTTCTACCTGTCCGCACTAGGTACACGTCACATAATAATAAAAGATATTACATTAAAACTGAATCTGTCAGGTTAGTAATATTGGCGGTACACTTCTTGAAATTCTAGTCAGACGCAGTCTCACATCACCTTAAGATATTCAACCTCTTTAGTGTTCCGTTCTAAAATAGTACCTATATGTCATTATTATACAAAAGAAGGAACCCTTAGGTTGAAACTGCTAAGTCTGCCTGTCTGTACATCGGCTGTCGCCATGTCACAGCGCCTTATTGTATGTCACATGACATGGCTAGTTTGCGGTCGATTACAGTTGATGACGGTTGATTACCGTTGATGAGCATTGATGGCAGTTAATGACATTTTATGACAGTCTTTGACCTGATAAATTTATTCACGCTCCATTGCACCAGTCCTCTGCGCAGAGTGGACGCCACGTCAACACTTCTCGTGTATTCTTGTGAGTTTACACTGAACTTATACCATCAACGGTGGATTCTCCGTTTGAAACCCCAACGTTGGCTATCCGAGCTGACGAAATATCACTCCTCCAATATTCCTCCAATCTTCCCGCCCTTCAGCCGTCCTATTTATTGATATTTAATCCGATTATATTACTTTTACCAGTGTGTATTCAATCCGAAAAGCATCCACGTACGTACTCAGCTCAGCGGTTACCAATATAGCTCTCTATTTCGCAACAATGGCGCAGAAATCGTAGGCGTTCTAGCTCATATTATCGAATAAAAGCATTCGGACAGACAGAAAGCTCCTGGAGGCCAATTCACTATCGAGTATATCGTCTGGATTGGTACAAAAACGCACACTATATTAACCCGCCACTGACCCGAGCGCACCAGCCTTGCGGCCATAGCACCCGCACTGTGTCACGACTTCATCATGGAACAATCATTTGAAAATCGTTGCACGCAGGTGCAAAAAACGCACAGTGAAAGAAGCTCGGTCGGAACTGTCAATGAAAAATAAGTACTAATAGTAGTACCTAGAGAGCGTTCCAACTAAAAGTTCCCTTCGCCGTTATGTTGGCTCCATTGTCAATGTCACTGTCAGTGCTTAAATTCGTGTTGCCAGATTGTGAAGATTATATTACCTAATAATGTAATCGGTATTTACCGTATAATAAATACGGTAAATACTGATACTTAATTACGGGTGAATCTGTACACATAGCAACCCTCAACGCTGTTTTGACAGATAGACAGTGGAGCCAACATAACGGCGAAGGGAACTTTTAGTTGGAACGCTCTCTACCTACCTTGTAATATAATAAATGCATAAAATATGTAATAAATAAAAACAAATATAATAAATATTTAAAATAGTAATATATAAAATATGTGTCAGCCTCGATAGCTCAGTGGTGCAGACAGTCGACTGTTACTATTGATTGTTAAGCAACGCTGGGCGCGGTCAGTACTTGTATGGGTGACCGATCGATCGTTGGAGGCTGACCCTGGTTCGGATGTAGGTCCCTTCCCTTCTTACCTAATTAGGTGGTAGGGTTCAACCCGCCAGGGTTGATACCACCGCACTGAATGAAACGTCGGTCGAAACGGCTTGTTTTCCGTCCAGTTTAGTGTAGCCGGCACGTCCGAAGGGAAGAACTGACAAGTGCACCTAGTTCACGCGCGATGTTATGGGCTGACATCACGGAACGGATGTTGTAGGTGATGTAGCCAACTGTGTCAGTTTCCATAAAAAAAATTTACAGTACCCGTCAGTAAATAGTGAACATCGAGCTGTAGAAAGATTTTTAACCCGTCCGGGTTGGTACCACCGCACTCCCTTCCCTCCTAATCTTACTTGGTGGTAGGGTTTAAGTAAGTTCAGTGTAGCCGGCACGATCAAAGGGGGGAAGCACTGACATGGCACCTATGTAGTTCACCCGGTGTTATGGGCTAACATCACGGACGTTGTAGGTGATGTAGCCAACCGTGTCAGTTTCCATAAAAAAAAAAAAAAAGAAAGAGCCATTTTGGTTGTAGAGCGTCGTCTCTGTCGCACAAAGACGACAGCGACAACGCTCTACAACCGGATTGTCTCTTTCTATAGTACGATGTACATTATTTACTGCCGGCTATTTAATACTGTAAGTACATAGTGGCCGCCACGAGCAAGGTCATCAGCCTCGTTAGCTCGGTGGTGCGACCCATCGACGTCCAATCGTGAAATCAAGCACACTAGGGCGTGCGCAGAATTGTGATTTTTCCACCGGTTGAGTCTGGTCGCGGTTCGTATTCAACATAAAACTGTAAGTATCTTCACTTATTACTAGGTAGAGGTAGGTAGGTAGAGTTCAACCACTTTTTAACCGACTTCAAAAAAGGAGGAGGAGGTTGTATGTTCGCCTGTATGTATTTTTTTTATGTATGTTCAGCAATATCTTCCCCAATTGTGAACCGATTTCGATGATTCTTTTTGTGTTCGGTTCAGTCTAGCTCCAAGGTGGTCCCATTTTTTTTTGGTCAAGATCGGATTGGAAATCGAGGCGGAATTGCGAGGCCGAAGGCCGAGCGATTCCGCCGAGTACATTAATAGCAAATAAAAATTACTAAAAAAAATGTGAAATAAAAAACTATTTAAAAAAATATAAAAACCGCCTTCAAAAATGTATGACATAAAAAAATAAAAATCGAACCCTAGAGTTGAAGGCGGTGGTGCTATAGCAAGCAAAATTAACCGACCGCCTTCAACTCTAGGGTTCGATTTTTATTTTTTTATTTCATACATTTTTGAAGGCGGTTTTTATATTTTTTTAAATAGTTTTTTAACTCATCAAATTACCCATTGCCGTGTTACTCCATATAAAAAACCCCAAGATAAACTTCATGGCCGGACAGTTCGGTGCACGCGGGATACAAGTGGGTCACGCACTCGTCTGGAATGGACCAATGAGTGTACCTACATACTCTAACAGTTTTTCCTAGGAGTTTGACTCGTGGTGCAGATTATTCGCGATTGGGCTAGCACACTCTGCGGAAAAAACTGCGCGTTTTTTCCGAAAATTATGTGGCATGTGGAAATTATTATGAACGTGTACAACACCCACTATCGTCGTCACCTGTCGCGACGCGACGCCGTGCGCCGCCGCGCGGGTTGCAGCAACTACAATTTTTTTTTTATGGAATACAATGCGGTACGAATTTTTATTGCGTGTATAGATTCTTTCCAGGGCGGATTTTATTCCGCGCGAATTGTGTGCTCAACATGGTGTAAGTATGTGACAAAACAGCGCGGAGTTTTATTCTCAGCGCGTTTATGGATACTTTCCAGGGCGGATTTTATTCCGCGCGAATTGTGTGCTCAACATGGTGTAAGTATGTGACAAAACAGCGCGGAGTTTTATTCTCAGTGCGTTTATGGATACTTTCCAGGGCGGATTTTATTCCGCGCGAATTGTGTGCTCAACATGGTGTAAGTATGTGACAAAACAGCGCGGAATTTTATTCTCATTGCGTTTATGGATACTTTCCAGGGCGGATTTTATTCCGCGCGGGAAAAAACCGCACGCGGGCAATATTCGCAGTGAGTGCGTGCAGGCTTTAGCTGGTAGTGAATTGGCATCCAGCTTTCTACCATAGATAGGTACTCGTACAAATATAGTTAGTATTTATTATAGGACGCCAGCTTTAGAAATGTTGGCGAGGTTAGTTTTCCTCTTAGCCGCTCCACAGGACACTGCGGTACAGTGATCTGAAATAAGTAGATAGGTTGACATTATTTTTTGGGATAAGGACGAGATGCCTTGCTAAAGGGCGACAGGTTTGCCACCTCTCACCTTAGCGCGGTTCTTCCACCGAGTCGTGCAGCAGGTGGGTCTTTGTGCCTTACTTGCTGCTTGATAGTTATCTTACTTTGCTAAACGTGGTGTTCGATGTTGTGTTGCAATTTTCCAGAGTTCTTTCAGCACATCACTGATTACTCTGCTTACCCTGATTGTCGGGATACAGCGTGTGTGGTATGTATGTTTGTATGTATCGAGAGTCAAAGGAGCCTGAACACCACTGCTAATGTTTTTTTTGTAACTGACACGGTTGGCTACATCACCTACTACATCCGTGATCTCAGCCCATACCATCTTGGTGAACTGGGTGTTATGTCAGTACTTCCCTTCGGTCGTGCCGGCTACACTGAACTGGGCGGAAAACATGAACTAATCTTTTCAACCGACTGAACATAGCCGTTTCAACAGATCTTTCATTCAGTGCGGTGGTATTAATTCGGGCGGGTTAAACCCTACCACCTAGTAAGGTACAAAGGGAAGGGACCTACAGGCTTACTTGGAATCCGAACCACAATCAGCCTGCAACGGTCGAGCGGTCACCAATCCAAGTACTGACCGCGCCCAGGTCACGTCACGTCACATGATCACGACCGACAGTCGACCACCACCGAGCTACCGATGATGTCACCTCCGAGAAGGTGCCATGCCATTAAAACCTAAAAACAGAGACACGAGGATAAGAGATTAAGGTCAGTTTATGTTCTCCATCAAAATAGAACAGAATTCATGAAAGATTGGACATGGTGTCCTAAGGTTCCCTTGCCCCTTACTAGGTGGTAGGCTCAAATTGTAGCCGACTGGGTTAGTACCATCGTACTGGATGTAAGATGGCCACATAGCAGCCTCGGTTGTGTTCTCCTCTAATGCAGTATAGCCAGCAATCCAGGAAAGTCTCCGGTATGGCACACCTTCACGGAGGTTATATTGGCTTGTCGGAGCATGTGCTTTGGCCCCTCCGACTCAGCCAACCATACCGGATTACATTTAAAAAAAAGTATGACGGGCAGGCTTGGTTCTCAAACACATAAAGTCACAGCGCATCACAGAAATAAAAAATCAGCGCATCTACCGCTCTGACATCCATCAGTGTCCGCGCCCCGCCTCCGCCGCCCGCCGCGCGCGGTTGCTCTCGAGTCTCGACTCGACTACTAAGTCTGCGGTCGCGGTTCGAGCCCCGTGTCACCGCGAGCATAATGTTGCCAGCCACTGCGTCTGACATTGCCCAAATTGAAGGAATAAACCGGTTAGATGTTGCTGTTGCTGTATTATTTCGTGCACACAAATAAAAAAACTGTTTGGACATGGGCTTCTCATGCGAGAGGTCCGAGGTTCGAATCCGGTCGGCGTGTACCAATAAGTTTTTTTCTGACGAAACCGTTCGGAACCGGCGTGTAAAACTGTAGACCCCTTTCCCTTGGCCCTTACTAGGTGGTAGGCTCAAATTGTAGCCGACTGGGTTGATATCACCGTACTGGATGTAAGATGGCCGCATAGCAGCCTCGGTTGTGTTCTCCTCTAGTCCAGTATAGCCAGCAATCCAGGTAAGTCTCCGGTATGGCACCTACCTTTTTGGAGGTGATGTGCTTTGGCCCCTCCAACTCAGCCAACCATACCAGATTACATGAAAAAAAAAAGAATTTCGACAGACAGACGATGGACGGAAAATTAATTTTACTGCGTAGCCTTGGAGTAAAATAAATGAAGCGCGCCCTCCGCTACTTCTGTAGCGGTTTTTTTTTCGAACAAGCGAAGAAAAAATGTGTTCTGTCCGTGAAACCTTGTCGTGAAATGTTCATTGGTTATTTCAAAACATGTCGCTCGTTGTCTGAATATTTCTGAAGAAATTCATAGAGACATTATGTGAGATTTGTCGTAACGAAAATTCAAATTTATTCGCGACAATTTTCGTCCTTGAAGAAGGAAATTGAAAATTATTTTCTCCGTAGTCAATTCGAGTAGATGTATTCGCGTCAATTTACTTACCTTATTTAGGGTGGCCATCTGTCTGGGAATGAACCGGACAGTCTCTATCTTCTCGGTAATCTATATCTCTATCTCTATTTCTATCTCTATTTCTGTCTCTATATCTATATCTATCTCTATCTCTATATCTATGTCTGTCTCCGTCTCTGTCTCTGTCTCTGTATCTATCTCTATCTCTATATCTTTCTTTATCTCTATATCTATATCTACTTCTTATAAAAGGGAACGTATGTCAGCATGTATTATGTATGTCTGTTTGAGGTAAACTCCCGAACCACTGAACAGATTTTGATGTGGTTTGCACCAATGGAAGATGATAAATAAACAATTTGAAATTCTTTTTAGGACGTATTCAAATATAAGGAATATATCCATTCTGAAAAATTGACAAAAATTTTCAAAAATTAAAATAAATTAAATAAAAAAATTTAAATTCTTAATTTTCAAGTAGGTTATACACGAAAACCGTTTTAACTACTCACACTGCAAGATAAAGACGGCTCGTAACTCGCGTAACGGAAAATAAAAAAATAATAATAACCCCCAAATTTTTCACTTAAAAAAAAAAAAAAAAAAACATCCCCAGATATTGAGTCAATCTATCATATAAAAATATAAAAGTTTATAATATATATTTAGAAATATGTCATTGTTTAAAAGTGCCCTTTTTAAACCCCCTAAAAAGCGCAACTTTAAGCGGTTGTTTGCGATTTTCTGAAAATATCTCAAACTTTAAAAAAATCGCCGTCTTGTAGCCCTCGTCGATATGCGTCATTTACACTCTAAATATTCACGTTAAAACTCACGACACCAGGGCGAATTCGCACTCCGCTGGAAATCGGAGACTATACTGAAGCGACCGAAAAGGCATTTTCAATGTCAAAATTCGAATAAATTACTTTCAGCAATAATAACTCCTGTCTCCTGTAACAAATGACCGGTTCATATAGAACCTCCAAAAGCTCAATTTCGGTCGTAACTTCAACAATCATTACCTATTTTATTGGCACTGAAAATACAATTCGGGAATAGAAGACGATGCGACGCTCCGAAGCTATTTATCCCGCCCACGCCAGTACTGTTACACACAGGTCTTGTGACCTTGTGACTTACTTACAACAAACATCTGTTCTGCGTTTGAACATAGTACGGTCATTAACCCCGTACAATGCAAGCTACCTACTGTTACACAAAGGTTGATCCTTTTAATGTTTTGGTAGCAAACATGTTTTGTTAAATTTCTCGAAAAGTAATGTTAAAAACATGTAATTTTTTTGCGTAGCGTGTTTATTTGAGTGTGTATGTAACCCTCCCGAAACATTTGACATGAATAACGAAGCACCTTATATATCACAGTTACATCAGTTGCTACAATGACATCAAAACATGTCTCAGTAGATTATTTTATTTATCATCATTAACCTTAGAGGCATGTTGCTATTTAATTAAAACTGGTTGGCTTCATCTAGTGTCTTCGCAAGTGACGTGAACCCATTACATCATGTTTCTGTAGGAACTAGGTTCCATGCCAGTGCTTTGATTTGCTCGTATGTTACTACGTATACACTACATTAACTGAACTAATTAGAAAGTACAAACAATAATAAAAAAAAGATATCTTTCACTTTACGCACGTCTCGAAGCACCCAAAAGAACCTTTTGAAGGGGTAAGTCCGCTTTCGCGGCGCATGTAAATTGTACGCAATGGAGAATATCTCACTATCTATCAAATTTGATCTTAACTATGACTTAATTCTTGGCACCAGCCTCAACTGCAACGGTTCCTTGGAGGTAGTGGTGAATAGACGAGGCTCGAAGGTAAGCTTGTCCACAGTCTGGCTACACTGCTCCAGACGGAACTTTCTCAAGATCGTGATGAGAGCCACCGACACCTGTAGCTTCGCGAAACGAAGTCCTGGAACCACAAAGGAAATTTAGTACGTCAGAACGTAATGACATTGTCATTAAACTCAAATAATTGCAGACATATTCAGCAAACTAAAAACTCGGATCACCAAGATATATTTACCTATGCAGATTCTGTGACCTTCCCCGAACGACAAAAACGTGTAGGGATGACGTTTCTGTACCTCCTCAGGAGAGAACCTCTCAGGATCAAACTTCTCCGGCTCCGGATAGTACTTGGGATCGTAATGTATCGCCCAAGCCGGTATGTGAACCCGCATCTCCTTCTCCACCTTGAGATTATACTCCTCGAACTTGTAGTTGCTGATACACTCCCGCATGATAACACCCAGCACCGGGTATTTCCTTAAGGTTTCCATCATCACCATACCCAAGTACTTCATTTCTTGAATAGATTCGTACGTGATATCGCTGCTGTGCTTCGTCAGAACTTCGTCGATCTCCTTTATTAGCCGCTCCTGAATCTGAGGATGCTTAGCGAGTTCGTACATCATCAAACTGGTGGTACCAGCGGATGATTCAAAGCCTGCTGCAAAAAACAACAATATCTGCGAAGCCAACATCGCCTCGGTCACCTCAATCTTCACTCTTTTCCCCTCGCCGTCACCTTTTCTCAAGCCCTCGGCCTCTACAAAGCCCTTCTCCTTGAATTTGAGCAGGAAGTCGACGAGGTCGTTGCGGTAGGTCGAATTGTTCCCTCGAGATGCGAAGCTCTGTCGCGCGAGCTCATAGAAAAACGTGTCGACTCCATCATCGAATCCGGGCGTCTTACTCATTATGTTATAGAACAAATTGGGCCAAATTTCTCGAATCCAACCTTTGACGAATTTTCCCGTGTCCGGTTCCATCATAATCTTGTATGCATACTTTCTGATTGTACTATTCTCATCGTTCAGTGTGTTGAAGTCCATTCCAAATATGGTAGCTCCGGTGACTTCGAGTGTAAAGTTTGTAGTTATTTCTTTGACGTTCTGGATCTCGGACTGCTCGTATTTATGGTCGAGGTAGGTATCCAGTTTCTTGCCGCAGACGGTAACCAGCGTGAACATAGCCTTGAGCTTCGCAGTTGAGAACATCGGGTCGAAACTCCGTCGAAGAGCCTTCCACTTGTCTCCAGCAGCCATGAAAACGTTCGAGGTCGCGATGGGATCCCTGTACTGGTGCTCTGTCAGCATTCTGCCGCTGAAATAGTTGAAGTCCTTTGTCATGATGGTCTTAATCATTTCAGGGTCTCGAGGTATGAGGACGGGCTCCGTGCCGTAGTAAGCACCCACGAAGGGCTCATTGGGAAACTGCTGATAGATAGCTTGAGCCGTAGCGCCTTGAGTCTTTTTCCACATGAAATAGTCTTTGTAGTTTCCTAAGATCGGAAACGGCGTAGGGCCGGGAACTTTCCTTCTCCTCCAGTACGTGTATTTCGCGGTAAAAAATAGAAAAACGAGTGTCAAAGCTCCCACTAGAAGCAGAGTGAGGCCGTCCATTTTTTCGTCGTGATTTATTTTACCGTCCTGCTAGTTTGATTAGTGTTTTGTTACTGGCGGGATGTTTAATTAAGTTGCTCTTTTATAATCTCACAAGATGCGATAGCCCGAAAATGTACCTAAAAGCAATGATATGAAACAACGTTTGCACTAAAGACTATTATCATGTTTATCAGTAAATACTAAATTAGTTTAGTATGCTTACACTCAGTGTGTGTTAGGTGTTCTTAACGTTTGACAAAAATTTATATTCAGAATCTAAGACGATGGAAAGCCTAACGGTCGTTTTCACCATCGATTTACAAAATGTAAATCGATGGTTTTCACCACCTTTGGCTGAAATGTAGCTGCCGGTAACTGCTCTTAAATGTATGAGAAATGTCAATTGAAGCGTCAAAGAACTGCTGGAAGAGACCGTAGATCGTGAAAACGGAGCAATGGAAGATGCTTTGAGTGCACATTGAGTGCATCGGAAAGGAAACGCGAAACTTATTTCTTCACGTACATAAACCCCTACGGCTCGGACACGACTGAGTTCGCTGGAATTTGAATTTGAAAGATGCAACCCAAAAATAGTAACTCAGTAGAAGCGTTATATCTCCGAATGTATTTATGGGCTGGCTGGACTCAAATACAGCGCTGAGTCTAGTGAAATCTTCACTGGATTCAACATAGGCTGTGTCCAGTCCTTTTTTCGCCCCCTTTTCTGTAATTTGTTATTTGTGTGTTAATTAATATTTCCTTGTTATTTCTTTATTGCTTAAATGTGTCGTAGTATGTAATAAAAATAATGCAATTCTGTATGGGAAGAAAAATTTCTTGCGTTCTTTCTTTCTTTCTTAATACCTAGGAGTATGTTTGAAACACCATACTATGTGAGATTGTACATTATGTTATTAAGATATTGTAATTATAAGAAAAATATTTCGATTATACCTATTTCAATGTTACATAAAGGTTACATTCGACCCGAATGTAGTCTCTTTGGGGGGCAATTTTTATTACATTTGGAAATGAAGACATTTACAATAAACATTGAAAGATTTTAGAGTTTATGCAAAATATGTTCTCTAATTTC
The DNA here is from genome assembly GCA_946902875.1 of Nematopogon swammerdamellus. Lineage (NCBI taxonomy): Eukaryota > Metazoa > Arthropoda > Insecta > Lepidoptera > Adelidae > Nematopogon > Nematopogon swammerdamellus. Next base: position 4,144,879 of record OX336356.1, on the reverse strand, counting down.
GTACCAAACAGTAATTTGGTACGATACGGACAGACCGCCGGACGCACGAGCGTGGTGCGGCTCACGCACCGTGTGGGGCCGGTACTTTAAAAGAATAGCCCCACCGCATCTCTCCCCGTGTATGTCGTAAAAGGCGACAATGGGATATGACTCCCTTCTTATATTACTAGGTGGTACAGTTTAACCCGCCCGGGTTGGTACCACAGCACTGAATGAAAGGTCTGCCGAAATGGCTATGTAATAAGTTTGTGTTTTCCGTCCAGTTCAGTGTAGCCGGTACGACCGAAGGAAAGCACTGAGGTGGCACCAAGTTCACCCGGTGTTATGGGCTGACATCACGGATATGTAGGTAATTTAGCCAACCGTGTCAGTTTCCATAAAAAGAACAATTAAAAAAATTGCGGCATGGAACAATCAAGCCAACAAACATTCATACTTTCGCGTTTATGATATTAGTGAGATAAACTAAGCTATTTCGATTATTTCAATGATACATTCGAGCCGAATTTGAGCCCCTTGGTGGGGTGCGGTTCATAGATAGATAGAATAGATAGAAAATTATTTATTGCTCCGCAAATATTTCACAACAGGTACATGCGGTGCAAAGGCGGACTTATACCTTGAAGAGATTTCTTACAGCCAACCTTTAGGTGTGTGAAATGTGTAAAAAATTGAATGTAGGTAGTAGTAAATATAAGATGTGACAATTTTTTATTTAAAAATATAAGGATTTATGAAAGCCTGAAAAATGTAATTAAATTGATATAAGTAATACTACGTAAGAATAAATAGAAATTAGGAGACATTAATTGTGTTAACATAAAGATAAGAAGTTAGGTCACGTAAATTATATAATATACTAGGCACAGATCAGAGAAGTATTATTAGGATTTCTGTGATACTAGCTTTTGCCCGCGGCTTCGCTCGCGTGAAATTCGTATTTAGAAGAAAGTAAGTAAGACCGCTACTGTACCTTTATTTCGGCGCGAGGAACAATTCGGTTTGTGTGAGAGCCACATCTTAGCGTAACCGGAACTGAATTTTATTTAGCCTATCCTGTGTCCCGTATAGCTAAATGTGCTTGTACTAAGTTCCATCGTATTCGGATGTTTGGTTTAAGAGTTATGGAGGAACTTACATACATACATACATACAGAAAATATTAATATACTATAAATCGTCAATTTAGTTTACCCGTAACCGACGAGCATGCATGAAGAACATTATGGAAGTGGAAGAGGCGGCAGAGGTGTGTCAGGATCGTGGCACGTGGAGACCCGTTGTCTCTGCCTACCTACCCCACCGGGAAACAGGCGTGACGCTATGTATGTATGTATGTATGTCCATTTAGTTTTCGTATTATACATAGAGTCTACATAGGCACTATCTTATACATAAAACAAAGTAACTTACTCCATGAACACTCATTGCAGATTTATTATTAGTATTATAATATAAAGTAATTTTAGTTCTTAGGTTAAGACATTTAATATGTATTTTCAATATGGCCCTAGTTGGTTAAAATAAAGAGATAAATAAATAAATAAATAAATAAATAAATAAATAAATTGATGATATAATTAGATAATCATGCTAAGGTGGTTATAATATTGTGGGAGTAGGCCTATTAATAAACAAAACAGCATAAATAAACGGATTACTGAATAAAAGAACAAAGTACATGTTCAACAAACACCCACCGCGCCAGCAGTCTGATAAGAATTCGTACTTTACACACAAACGGGAACAGTTTTGGACAAAACGTAATACAGAGAATCGAGGCTTAATGTACAAAATGGTTACAAAATGTATAAGCGGCGGGTGGCCGAGTGGTTTGGGCATCGGCTTCTCATGCGAGAGGTCCGCCGTTCGATTCCTATGGGCGTGTACCAATGAGTTGTTTCTGACGAAAAAATTACGTGCATAACCTACACCTGCTGCTTCACCGTTCGGAACCGGTGTAAAACTGTAGGTCCCTTCCCTTGCCCCTTGCTAGGTGGTAGGCTCAAATTGTAGCCGACTGGATTGGTACCACCGTACTAGATGTAAGATGGCCGCATAGCAGCCTCGGTTGTGTCCTCCTCTAGTCCAGTATAGCCAGCAATCCAGGGAAGTCTCCGGTATGGCACCTACCTTCTCGGAGGTGAAATTGGCTGGACGAAGCATGCGCTTTGGCCCCTCCGACTCAGCCACCCATATCGGATTACATAAAAAAAAAATTTTTTATTAAATTCATTTTAATGAATTTAATAAAAATCCGTGGGCAGGCGGACGGACGGACGGACGCATGAGCCACACCATTGAGTTCCGCCGCTTTCACATTATCTTAGGGATTTGCGCACAATTCAAAAATGTGTTTTCTGTTTTTCAGCAGATTTGTGTCTGGCTTTGCAACTTCTCATCAATATTTTAATTTAAGGCACGGGCTATGTCCGAATAAATTAAGTTAATTAGCTGAAGTTTGTACAGGTTGTTTCAGGATAGGGTTTCGTAAAAAATATTTCGTAACTTCAGGGTTCGAAAGGGGTCCATATTTGAAGACGAAAAGCACTTATTGCTGAAAATCGTTGCATTGAGATTTGGTGGAACATTCGCCTTTATTAAATAAAAATAAAATGACTAACTTACATGCTTAAGTAGTTAGTAGAATTAAATTACATGTAGGTAAATTCCAAACACTTAAATTTGAATGACATCAAAAGAAAAAGCGGACTGGACGAGGCCATTGCACTCCCTAGACCTAGACAGTACTGTTGCCAAATCTCCCCAAACTCACTGTCCATCGAGTTTTTATGACAATTTTCAATTTTTGTAAGAAAAAAAATAAGGAATTTCCATTTGAGTGATAAGCATTTTTTTCTTCTTCTAATAATTAGTACTTCCTATTCCTGAAGTTTCTCAAGCCTATCCTAAAACAACCTATATAATTGCATAGAAAATGAATTTCAAGCCAGCTAGGCCGCGGGCAAAAGCTGTGATATGGTATATAATATATAGGGTGTATCGAGGAAAAATTGGGTTGACTTAGATTGGGATTATTCCAATCGAAAATATAAAGCAGGAGCGGGGAGGCTGAGGTAGGGGCAGCGGAAGCGGGTGGGGCGCATAGGAATGTGGCGGCGTAAACCAATCACAGCCGTCGGTGGTCTCACGAAGTAGACTTATTCTCAAAAATTTAAAAAATCAATTTAAAAAAATTTAGGTTTTTTTTTATATAAGCAAACATACTAAATACATTTATTATAATAATTAAATATTATCTACACAGCCGTTTAATGTATGACTTAGCTAAAACCTACAACTCTATACAAGATGGAAATGTAGCGAGTGTACGTATGGGGTGATACGGGCGCACTCCGCTCCATCCGTTGTATACCATGTCTAAAATGCCTGACCGCAAATTACTACTTAATTCTTGGCACCAGCCTCAACTGCAACGGCTCCTTGGAGGCAGTGGTGAACAGACGAGGCTCGAAGCTTAGCTTGTCCACAGTCTGGCTACACTGCTCCAGGCGGAACTTTCTCAAGGTCGTGATGAGAGCCACCGACACCTGTAGCTTCGCGAAACGAAGTCCTGGAACCACAAAGGAAATTTAGTACTTCAGAATGTAATGTCATTGTCATTGAACACAAATAATTGCACACAAATTCAGCACTCGGATCACCAAGATATATTTACCTATGCAGATTCTGTGACCTTCCCCGAACGCCAAAAACGTGTAGGGATGACGTTTCTGTACCTCCTCAGGAGAGAACCTCTCAGGATCAAACTTCTCCGGCTCTGGATAGTACTTGGGATCGTAATGTATCGCCCAAGCCGGGATGTGGATCCGCATCTCCTTCTCCACCTTGAGATTATACTCCTCGAACTTGTAGTTGCTGATACACTCCCGCGTGAGAACCCCCAGCACCGGGTATTTCCTTAAGGTTTCCATCGTCACCATATCCAAGTACTTCATTTCTTGAATAGATTCGTACGTGATATCGCCGTTGTGCTTCGTTAGAACTTCGTTAATCTCCTTCGTTAGCCGCTCCTGAATCTGAGGATGCTTAGCAAGTTCGTACATCATCAAACTGGTGGTACTAGCGGATGTTTCAAAGCCAGCTGCAAAGAACACCAACATTTGCGAAGCCAACATCGCCTCGCTCGCCTCAATCTTCACTCTTTTCCCCTCGCCGTCACCTTTCCTCAAGCCCTCGGCCTCTACAAAGCCCTTCTCCTTGAATTTGAGCAGGAAGTCGACGAGGTCGTTGCGGCTGGTCGACTTGTTCCCTCGAGATGCGAAGCTCTGTCGCGCGAGCTCGTAGAAAAACGTGTCGACTCCATCATCGAATCCGGGCGTCTTACTCGTTATGTTATAGAACAAATTTGGCCAAATTTCCCTAATCCAGCCTTTGACAAATTTTCCCGTTTCCGGTTCCAACATGATCTTGTATGCATACTTCCTTATTGTACTTTTCTCATCGTTCAGTGTGTTAAAGTCCATTCCAAATATAGTAGCCCCGATGACTTCCAGTGTGAAGTTTGTGGTTATTTCCTTGACGTTCTGGATCTCGGACTGCTCGTATTTATGGTCTAGGTAGGTATCCAGTTTCTTTCCGCAGTCGGTGACCAGCGTGAACATGCCCTTGAGCTTGACAGTTGAGAACATCGGGTTGAAACTCTGTCGTAGAGCCTTCCAGTTGTCTCCTGCAGCCATGAACACGTTCGCGCTCGCGAGGGGATCCCTGTGCTGGTGTTCTGTCAGCATTCTGCCGCTAAAGTAGTTGTAGTCCTTCGTCATGATGGTCTTAATCATTTCAGGGTCTCGAGGTATGAGGACGGGCTCCGTGCCGTAGTAAGCACCCACGAAGGGCTCATTGGGAAACTGCTGGTAGATAGCTTGAACCGTAGCGCCTTGAGTCTTTTTCCACATAAAAAAGTCTTTGTAGTTTCCCAAGATCGGTAACGGCGTAGGGCCGGGAACGTTCCTTCTCCTCCAGTATGTGTATTTCGCGGTAAAGACTAGAAAAGCGAGTGTCAAGGCTCCCACTAGAAGCAGAGTGAGGTCGTCCATTTTTTGTAATTTATTTTACCGTCCTGCTAGTTTGATTAGTGTCTTGTTACTGGCGCGATGTTTAGTTAAGTTTCCCTTTTATAATGACACAAGATACGATAGCCCGCAAATGTACCTAAAAGATAATGAAACAGCGTTTGCACTAAAGACTATGTTATTATCATATTTATCAGTAAATACTAAATTAGTTTAGGATGCGTACACACAGTGTGTGTTAGGTGCTCTTAACGATTGAATAGACATTGTAGATACCTACCTAGATTACCTTTTTATATAATATGGCATCGGTAGTGAGAGTGACGAATTTCAACCGTTACAAATTATTATTAGGGAGAGATTCAACGTTCAAGAAGAACAAGAAGACTTAGAATGTCTTACACGCACTTAAAGATGAAATCTTAAATTTAATTTGCAGCGTTGAAAAATCAAAAGTTTGCACGAATTTCGGCGTACATGCGACGAAAAGAAAAGACAAGCCGAAGAAATGTCCATCAAGAGGAACCCACAAAGCCCCCTAACGGTCGTTTTCCGGCTGAAATGTAGGTCCCGGTAACTGCTGTCAAATGTATGAGAAATGTCACACAACCAATAAATAACTGCTGGACGCGATTTAACCGTAGGTCCTGAAAACGGCCATAAGTGTAGCACGGGAAGAGCTTTGAGTGCATCGGAAAGGAAACGCGAAACTTACGTCTTCACGTACATAAACCCCTACAGCTCGGACACGACTCAGCTCGCCCATTTTTTATAAACCGACTAGCTTTTGATCGCGGCTTCGCTCTCGTCAAATTGGTAATTAAAAAATAATAAAATAAGTAAGTAAGAAAGACGGCCGAGCTGCGTTCCTACGTTACCTTTATTTCGGCGCGCGGAACAATTCGGTTTGTATGAGAGCCACATGTTAGCTTAACCGGAACTGAATTTTATTTATCCTAAACCTATATTGTGTCACGCATATGTGTTTGTACTAGGTTTCATCCAATTCGAATGATCGGTTTAAGAGTTATGGAGGAACGTATGTTCCTCCATAACATACAGAATACATATAGAAAAAAAATTGCTTGGATTTGTAGTTTCCGAGATATGCCCTCTCAAAGTCTTTTTCCTTTTTTTTCGAAACGGTTGAACCGATTTCGAAAAAAAAAACACATTATTTCAGAAAGTAATTTCTTTTACGGAAGGAATCATATTTCAAGTCGATCCGACAAGTAGTTTAGGAGTTATATGCATTTATTGATTTTCTAAGCCTTTTTTGTATAGGCTATGACGTCATCAATTGTTCATATTATTCGTTAACATTGCCATAGGTGGAAGGGGGCCGAGTGAGTCACCTGACGCCTGGTTTGCTGGGATTGGTCGGTTCGTTTGATACTGGTATACCGAAAGTACATTGAATATGACGGTAGATTTTTGCAAATGGCACGGGTAAGACATTACTTATGGATTCCATGTCAAAATTTAAAAATCGTCAATTTAGTTTTATTATCATACTCAATGTATGCAAACAAACTCTAACGTTTGCATGTCTACAAACTCAGTATCTCATAAATAACAGTAACTTACTCCATGACCATCCCTTACAGATTTATTATTAGTATTGATACCGTAAAAAAAATCGTTTGCAAAATCTCCTAAAATTTACGTCGTTTTTGTCTATGCGATGTTATGTATGCAAATTGAAGCTATCTATTATAATAAAAATGAGCATAATCATAATAAATTAACGAAGAAATACATTTTACTAAATCTACGGAGCTGAAACTTGTATGTGTTTTGTGATGTTTCTTTTTAAATTCAATTTGTGTATTACTAAGTTATGTAACTTTAAATAAAAACAATTCATACAAATATCTTGGCAATTTATATACCTATTAATTTTTTTAGCTAATTACATACATCGATGTGTGTGGACGCGCCCGTACAAATCTGTTTACTTATATGGGAGAAATAAATATTTAGAACCGGTATCGACGTGTTGACAAGTGAAAGAAAAGTTTACTTATAAGTTTTTTTTAATTTATTTTTTTTAATGGCGCCGAACCACCCATAAGGTGTCTAAGGTAATTAAAAAAAACTGTTAAGTGTGAACGTTGTTTTTTTTCTTCTTTTTTTATGGAAAATGACACGGTTGGCTTCATCACCTACAACATCCGTGATGTCAGCCGATAACACCGGGTGAACGGGGTGCCATGTCAGTGCTTCCCCACATTTCATGTCGGGTACACTGAACTGGACGGAAAACACGAACCATTTACATAGCCGTTTCGACCGACGTTTCGCTCAGTGCGGTGGTACCATCCGGCCGGGATAAACCCCACCACCTAGTAAGGTAAGAAGGGAAGGGACCTACAGTTTAACGTGTAATCCGAACCACGGTCAGCCTCCAACGGTCGAGCGGTCACCCATCCAAGTAATGACCGCGCTCAGCGTTGCTTAACAACAGTCGACCGACCGCACCACTGAGCTACCGAGGCTGGACAGTTCACACAGACAGATAGTTTCGTAGCCATTCGCTTCTTCCACGCGAGACGAGTGCGGACGCGGTCGAGGGCGCGGTTGCATCGATACACAAGTTTCCCTCGCCGTACATATCGCCTCGCTCGCCGCTACTTACATGGGTATCTGTATTCAGAGACCAATGGTGCAGTCGACATAGCCAAAATCACCTCTCCTCGCGAAACCACGCTCAAGTGCCATGCCGGCAGATTTGCGGACTGTTGCTAGGCTGTCTAGCCCGTTAATACGACGTTGGAAGACATCCAGGTTAAAGGATTCGGTAAACACACTCGCCGGAAGACAGTTCCACACCCTAGCGGTTAGACTAAGAAACGAAGCTTGCACCGTTTAGGAGCTACAGGCAGATTGACGAACGGACAGACACATGATCGATTTTACAGACCCTGGCAGGGTCGCTATGTAACCCTAAAACATAAGTGTGCGGCTGGTACTTTAAAAGAATAGCCCCACTGCATCTCTCCCCGTGTATGTCGTAAAAGGCGACTAAGGGATATTTCTCCCTTCTTATATTACTAGGTGGTAGGGTTTAACACGCCCGGGTTGATACCACCACACTGAATGAAAGGTCGGTCGAAGCGGCTATGTAAATAGTTTGTGTTTTCCGTCCAGTTCAGTGTAGCCGGCACGACCGAAGGGAAGCACTGACGTGGCACTAAGTTCACCCCGGTGTTATGGGCTGACATCACGGATGTAGTAGGTGATATAGCCAAACGTGTCAGTTTCCATAAAAAATAAAAAAAAATCTTATGTCTAATGCGAATTGATTACGTGTCATACAAATAGTACAATGACAGTTCTGGATATTTATGTCTCTGGTCGGTATTTAAATACTATGACTATCATTTTATAATAGGTATAAACTACATTATTCCACATTCACGATGACTAGTGTAATGTTTGTTTGTATCTAGTCACAAGTGCAAATATGTAAGTATAAGAAAAATATTTTGATTATATTTCAATGTTACATAGAGGTTACATTCGACCCTAATGTAGTCCCTTTGGGGGAGAGCGGGGGGGGGCCATTTTTTTTTTATTTAGAAATGTCTTCTAGAGCTTATGCAAATTATTATTTTCTAATTTCGTACAAGACAGCTATTTGGTACGAAACGGACAGACAGACGGACGGAAGCTAGAGCTTGTGGCTCATGCGGCAGTGGAACAAACAAACAAACATTCATACTTCGTGTTTTCCGTCCAGTTTAGTGTAGCCGACATGAAATGAAGGGAAGCACTGACATGGCACCTAGTTCACCCTGTGTTATGGGCTGACATCACGGATGTTGTAGGTGATGTAGCCAACCGTGTCAGGATCCATAAAAAAAAAAAAAACTTTCGCGTTTATGATATGAGTGAGATAAATAAAACTATTTCGAATTTTTCAATGTTACATTCGAGCCGAATGAATTTAAGCCCCTTGGGGGTGGGGGGCATTTTTATTACATTTGGAAATGTCTTCTACTTGTACAGTTTATGAAAAATAATATTTTCTTACACCAAGGTACCGAGGCTGACTTTCTGTCAGCCTCGGTAGCTCAGTGGTGCGGTCGGTCGACTGTTGTTATGCACACCTAGGCGCGGTCAGTATTTCGATGGGTGACCGCTCGACCGTTGGCCGTGTTTCGGATTCCACGTAAAAACTGTAAGTAGGTCCCTTCCCTTACTAGATGGTAGGGTTTATCCCGCCCTGGTTGGTACCACCACACTGAATGAAACGTCGGTCGAAAGGGCTTTCCGTCCAGTTCAATGTAGCCGAATGAAATGAAGGGAATCACTGACATGGCACCAAGTTCACCCGGTGTTATGGACTGACATCACGGATATTGTAGGTGAAGTAGCCAACCGTGTCAGTTTCCATAAAAAAAAACAGCAATTTGGTATCGACCGTTTTTGACATTTTAGAAGTTATGTATGACAGACGGACAGACGGACGGACGCATGAGCCACACCATTGAGTTCCGCTTTCACCTCTTTGAGATACGCAACCTAATTATCTTAGAAACTTTGCGCACACTTCAAAAATGTATTTTCTGTCTTTCAGCAGATTTGTGTCTGGCTTCGCAGCAACTCATGAAAATATTTTATTTAAGGCACGAGCTATGTAAACTTAACTTTATACAGAGTGTTTCAGGATAGGTTTTGTAACTTCAGGGTTAGAAAGTGGTCCATATTTGAAGACGAAAAGCTCTGACACTTTTTCCCAGATTCGGTAATTTTATAGCACTTTTTGCTGAAAATCGTTTCATCGAGATTTGGAGGCCGGTTAACATACGCCTTTATTAAATAAAAATGAAATGACTAACTTACATGCTTAACTAGTATAATTAATTACATGTAGGTAAATTCCAAACCCTTTAATTTGAATGACATCAAGAGAAAAAGCTGACTGGACTAGGTCATTGCACTCCCTAGGCCCTAGACCTAGACAGCACTGTTGCCAAATCTCCCCAAACTCACTGTCCATCGAGATTTTATTACAATTTTAAATTTTTGTATGAAAAAAAAATACGGAATTTCCATTTGAGTGATAGCCATTTTTTTTTCTTCTAATAATGAGTACTTTCTATTCCTGAAGATTCTCAAGCCTATCCTGAAACAACCTATATAATTGCCGCGGGCAAAAGCTGTGGTATGGTGTATAATATATAAGGTGTATCGGGGAAGAACTGGGTTTACTTAGAATTGGGATTATTCTCATCGAAAATATAAAACAGGAGCGGGGAGGCTGAGGTAGGGGCAGCGGGAGCGGGTGGGGTGCATAGGAATGCGGCGGCGTAAACCAATCACAGCCGTCGGTAGTCTCACGAAGTAGTAAAAAGATCAATCTTAAAAAAAACTTGGAATTTTTATTTTTTATTTATGCAAATATATTAAGTACATTTATTATAATAATTAAATATAAACTACACAGCCGTTTATATGTATGACTTAGCTAAACCCTACAGCTTTATACAAGATGGAAATGTAGCGAGTATACGTACGGGGTGATACGGGGCACACTCCGCTCCATCCGTTGTGTATCATGTCTAAAATGCCTGACCGCAAATTATGACTTAATTCTTGGCACCAGCCTCAACTGCAACGGCTCCTTGGAGGCAGTGGTGAACAGACGAGGCTCGAAGCTAAGCTTGTCCACAGTCTGGCTACACTGCTCCAGGCGGAACTTTCTCAAGGTCGTGATGAGAGCCACCGACACCTGTAGCTTCGCGAAACGAAGTCCTGGAACCACAAAGGAAATTTAGTATTTCAGAACGTAATGACATTGTCATTGAACTCAAATAATTGCAGACAAAAAATTGCTTGCAAAATAAAAAAACATAATAATTGCAGACAAATTCAGCAATCAGATCACCAAGATATATTTACCTATGCAAATTCTGTGACCTTCCCCGAATGCCAAAAACGTGTAGGGATGCCGTTTCTGTACCTCCTCAGGAGAGAACCTCTCAGGGTCAAACTTCTCCGGATCTGGATAGTACTTGGGATCGTAATGTATAGCCCACGCCGGGATGTGGATCCGCATCTCCTTCTCCACCTTGAGATTATACTCCTCGAACTTGTAGTTGCTGATACACTCCCGCGTGAGAACCCCCAGCACCGGGTATTTCCTTAAGGTTTCCATCGTCACCATATCCAAGTACTTCATTTCTTGAATAGATTCGTACGTGATATCTCCGTTGTGAAGCACAACGGAGATATCACAACAACATGAAGCACAACAAGCACAACATGAAGAACTTCTTTAATCTCCTTCGTTAGCCTCTCCTGAATCTGAGGATGCTTAGCGAGTTCGTACATCATCAAACTTGTGGTACTAACGGATGTTTCAAAACCAGCTACAAAGAACACGAACATCTGCGAAGCCAACATCGCCTCGCTCGCCTCAATCTTCACTCTTTTCCCCTCGCCGTCACCTTTCCTCAAGCCCTCGGCCTCTACAAAGCCCTTCTCCTTGAATTTGAGTAGGAAATCGACGAGGTCGTTGCGGCTGGTTGACTTGTTCCCTCGAGATTCGAAGCTTTGTCGCGCGAGCTCATAGAAAAACGTGTCGATTCCATCTGCGAATCCGGGCGTATTACTCGTTATCGTATGGAACAAATTGGGCCAAATTTCCCTAATCCATCTTTTGACGAATTGTCCCGTTTCCGGTTCCAACATGACCTTGTATTCATACTTTCTGATTGTACTTTTCTCATCGTTCAGTGTGTTAAAGTCCATTCCAAATATGGTAGCTCCGATGACTTCCAGTGTGAAGTTTGTGGTTATTTCCTTGACGTTCTGGATCTCGGACTGCTCGTATTTATGGTCGAGGTAGGTATCCAGTTTCTTTCCACAGTCGGTGACCAGCGAGGACATGCCCTTGAGCTTGACAGTTGAGAACATCGGGTTGAAACTCTGTCGTAAAGCCTTCCAGTTGTCTCCTGCAGCCATGAACACGTTCGCGCTCGCGAGGGGATCCCATTGTTGGTGCTCTGTCAGCATTCTGCCGCTGAAGTAGTTGAAGTCCTTCGTCATGATGGTCTTAATCTTTTCAGGGTCTCGAGGTATGAGGACGGGCTCCGTGCCGTAGTAAGCACCCACGAAGGGCTCATTGGGAAACTGCTGATAGATAGCTTGAGCCGTAGCGCCTTGAGTCTTTTTCCACATGAAATAGTCTTTGTAGTTTCCCAAGATCGGTAACGGCGTAGGGCCGGGAACGTTCCTTCTCCTCCAGTACGTGTATTTCGCGGTAAAAAATAAAAAAACGAGTGTCAAGGCTCCCACTAGAAGCAGAGTGAGGCCGTAAATTTTTTCGTCGTGATTTATTTTACCGTCCTGCTAGTTTGATTAGTGTTTTGTTACTGGCGGAATGTTTGATTAAGTTGCTCTTTTATAATCTCACAAGACGCGATAGCCCAAAAATGTACCTAAAAGCAATATGAAACAACGTTTGCACTAAAGACTATGTTATTATCATCTTTATCAGTAAATACTAAATTAGTTTAGTATGCTTAAACGCAGTGTGTGTTAGGTGATCTTAACGTTTGACGAAAGTTTATATTCAGAATCGAAGACGATGGCAAGCCTATAACGGTTGTTTTCACCATCGATTCACAAAATGTAAATCGATGGTTTTCACCACCTTTGGCTGAAATGTAGCTGCCGGTACCTGCTCTTAAATGTATGAGAAATGTCACTTCAACCGACAAATAACTGCTGGAAGAGACCGTAGGTTGTGAAAACTGCGATAAGTGTAGCACCGGAAGATGCTTTGAGTGCATCGGAAAGGCAAGGCGAAACTTGCAACGAAAACCCCTACGTCTCAGACACGACTGAGCTCGCCCATTTTGCCAGGGAATCATATGACATGTCTTACACGCGCCTATTGCGCGGTGGTCGCTAGAATTTGAATTTGAAAGATCTAACCCAAAAATAGTAACCCTGTAGAAGCGCTATATCTCCGAATGGATTTATTGGCTGGACTTAAATACAGCGCTGAGTCTAGTGAAATCCTCATTAGATTCAGTAATCTTTATGTGTGTGTTCATTAATATTTCCTTGTTATTTCTTTATTGTATGTATGTTAGTATGTAATTAAAATAATGTAATTCTGTAGGGGAAAAAAATAAATTACTTTCTTACTTTCTTTCTTTACGTAAGAGTATGTTTGAAACACCATACTATAGATAGATAAATAAATTTGTGAGATTGTACATATGTTAAATTAAGATATTATTTATATATAACTAGTAAGTCATCAAAGTTGAAATTTGACCACACGCGGCAATAGTAAACCGGGAGAAGTGCTATATCTCGGAATCTATAATAGCTGTACGTTTGAAACACCATACTATAGATGATTAAATTTGTATGAATGTAGGTACGATATGTATGAAATTAAAAAAAAGGTTTGACGTTGCGCGAAAATGAATCGCAGTGCATATGTCATGCAAAGGCTCAAAAACGGCTGATCCGATTTGAATAATGTTTTTTATGTCTTGTTCTGTATTTTTCTGGGGTGGTAAAAAAAATTAGAAAACACCAAAGGGAACGGGCCAAAAATAGTAATATATAAAAAGGATCGCAGTAGATTAGTCTCGCAAAGACTCGAAAATGGACCGATTTGAATAATGTTTTTTTATTGTTCTGTATATTTCTGGGGTGGTTTACATGAAAAAAAAATTTGGAAAAAGCAAAGGGAACTGGCCAACATAGTAATAATTATGTAAAAAGATCGCAGTGCATTAGTCTCGTAAAGGCTCGAAAATGGACCGATTTGAATAGTGTTGCCAATAAACACCCGCCAGCAGTCTGATAAGAATACACATACTGTACTTTACACACAAATGGAAACACAGCTAAACATGAAGAAAATGACAATAACAGTTTTGGACAAAACATAACACAGAGAATGGAGGATAAATGTAAAAAATTATTACAAAAAGTATATATAGTTATATATTTTTTTTCATTAAATTAAATTCATTTTCATTACATTTGGAAATATATTCTACAATTTATGCAAAATAATATTCCCTAACTTTTTAACAAATATCAATTTGATATCGAGCGTTTTAGAAGTGATAACCCGTGACAGACGGACGGACGGACGGACGCATGAGCCACACCATTGAGTTCCGCTTTCACTTGTTTGAGGTACGAAACCATAATAATAATATTATCAGCCCATAGTCGTATCAGCGCAAGGGCTGATAGCGAAGAGCCTCGATGACCACGCTGAGTGGTTGGGTCAAGGGTCTCAAGGGTCAGATCCAGAAGGCAGCCCTGCTCGACACTGCACGCATCGTCCGGAGGTTTCTCTCACTAGGGCCCGACCATCGGTAGCTTGGGTCCGCCCCGCCGCCGGTGGTGGAAACTACATTTGTTTTTATACCAATTTTAGATTTACATTTTAGTTTAAGAAAAAAATTTTAGATTTTTATTAAAATCAAATGTGTTAATAAAGGAATAAAAGTAATATTATAATATGGTAATTATCTTAGAAACTTTGCGCACACTTCAAAAATGTGTTTTCTGTTTTCAGCAAATTTGTGTCTCATGAAAATATTTTATTTAAGGCATGAGCTATGTCCGAATAAATTTATTTAATAAAGTGAACTATATTGAGGGTGTTTCAGGGTAGGGTTTTGTAACTTCAGGGTTCGAAAGGGGGGTTTTTTTTTTAAGGAATCTGACACGGTTGGCTACATCACCTACAACATCCGTGATGTCAGCCCATAACACAGGGTGAACTAGGTGCCATGTCAGTGCTTCCCTTCATTTCATGTCCTTAATTGAAGACGAAAATCTGTGAAACTTTTTCCCAGATTCGGTCATTTTATAGTACTTTTTGGTGAAAATCTTTTCATCGAGATTTAGTGAACGGTTAACATCCTCCTTCATGAAATAAAAATAAAATGACGTAGCTTACATGCCTAGTAGAATTTAAACTGCATGTAGGTAAATTCCAAGCACTTAAATTTGAATGACATGAAATTAAAAAGGGGACTGGACTAGATCATTGCACTCCCTAAACCTAGACAGCACTGTTGCCAAATCTTCCCATTCTCACTGTCCATCGAGTTTTTATTACAATTTGAAATTTTTGTATGAAAAAAAATACGGAATTTCCATTTGAGTGATACGCATTTATTTTTTTCTTCTAATAATGAGTACTTTCTATTCCTGAAGTTTCTCAAACCTATCCTGAAACAACCTATAGAAAATGAATTTCAAGCGAGCTAGGCCGCGGGCAAAAGCTGGTATGTTATATATAAGGTGTATCGAAGAAGAATTGGGTGTACTTAGGCTTGGGATTATTCTAATCGCATATATAAAACAGGAGCGGGGAGGCTGAGGTAGGGGCAGTGGGAGCGGGTGGGGCGCATAGGAATGCGGCGGCGTAAAAACCAATCACAGCCGTCGGTGGTCTCACGAAGTAGACTTATTCTCAAAAACTAAAGAGATCATTCTTAAAAAACATCCAGAAATTTATATTTTTTCATTTATGCAAACATCAATTACTAATAATAAATATGTAAGGAATGGTCATGGAGTAAGTTACTTTGTTTTATGAGGTGTTTTTATAGACTCTATGTACGAGTATGATACTAAAACTAAATTGATAATTTTTAGAAATATTTTCTGTATATATGTATGTTCCTCCATAACTCTTAAACCAATCATCCGAATTATATGAAACTAACTTAGTACAAACACATTTTACTATACAGGACACAGTATAGGCTAAATAAAATTCAGTTCCGCTTGCGCTAAGATGTAACTCTCATACAAACCCAATTGTTCTGCGCGCCGAAATAATGGTTCGGTAGCGGTCTTACTTACCTTCTTCTTTTTAAATACGAATTTCGCACGAGCGAAGCCGCGGGTTATATTAAATACATTTATTATAATAATTAATAATTAACTACACAGCCGGTTAATGTATGACTTAGCTAAAACTTACAGCTTTATACAACATGGGAATGTACCTAGCGAGAGTACGCAAGGGGTGGTACGGGGCACACTCAGCTCCATCCGTTATGTACCAACCAAGTCTCAAATGCCTGACCGCAATTTATGACTTAATTCTTGGCACCAGCCTTAACTCCAACGGCTCCTTGGAGGCAGTGGTGAACAGACGAGGTTCGAAGCTAAGCTTGTCCACAGTCTGGTTACACTTCTCCAGGCGGAACTTTCTCAAGGTCGTGATGAGAGCCACCGACACCTGCAGCTTCGCGAAACGAAGTCCTGAAACCAAAAAAGAAATTTAGTACGTCAGAAAGTAATGTCATTGTTATTGAACTTTGAACTTAAATAATTGCAGACAAATTCAGCAAACTAATAACTCGGATCGCCAAGATATATTTACCTATGCAGATTCTGTGACCTTCCCCGAACGCCAAAAACGTGTAGGGATGACGTTTCTGTACCTCCTCAGGAGAGAACCTCTCAGGGTCGAACTTCTCCGGCTCTGGATAGTACTTGGGATCGTAATGTATCGCCCAAGCCGGGATGTGGATCCGCATCTCCTTCTCCACCTTGAGATTATACTCCTCGAACTTGTAGTTGCTGATACACTCCCGCATGATAACACCCAGCACCGGGTATTTCCTTAAGGTTTCCATCGTCACCATATCCAAGTACTTCATCTCTTGAATAGATTCGTACGTGATGTCGCCATTGTGCTTCAACAAAACTTCGTCGATCTCCTTCGTTAGCCGCTCCTGAATCTGAGGATGCTTAGCAAGTTCGTACATCATCAAACTGGTGGTACTAGCGGATGTTTCAAAGCCAGCTGCAAAGAACACCAACATCTGCGAAGCCAACATCGCCTCGCTCGCCTCAATCTTCACTCTTTTCCCCTCGCCGTCACCTTTCCTCAAGCCCTCGGCCTCTACAAAGCCCTTCTCCTTGAATTTGAGCAGGAAGTCGACGAGGTCGTTGCGGCTGGTCGAATTGTTCCCTCGAGATCCGAAGCTCTGTCGCGCGAGCTCGTAGAAAAACGTGTCGACTCCATCTTCGAATCCGGGCGTCTTACTCGTTATGCTATAGAACAAATTGGGCCAAATTTCCCGAATCCAACCCTTGACGAATTTTCCCGTTCTCGGTTCCAACATGACCTTGTATGCATACTTCCTTATTGTACTTTTCTCGTCGTTCAGTGTATTGAAATCCATTCCAAATATGGTAGCTCCGATGACTTCGAGTGTGAAGTTGGTGGTTATTTCCTTGACGTTCTGGATCTCGGCTTGCTCGTATTTATGGTCTAGGTAGGTATCCAGTTTCTTGCCGCAGTCAGTGACCAGCGAGAACATGCCCTTGAGCTTCGCAGTTGAGAACATCGGGTTGAAACTCTGTCGTAGAGCCTTCCAGTTGTCTCCTGCAGCCATGAACACGTTTGCGCCCGCGAGGGGATCCCTGTGCTGGTGCTTTGTCAGCATTCTGCCGCTGAAGTAGTTGAAGTCCTTCGTCATGATGGTTTTGATCATTTCAGGGTCTCGAGGTATGAGGACGGGCTCCGTGCCGTAGTAAGCACCCACGAAGGGCTCATTGGGAAACTTCTGGTAGATAGCTTGAGCCGTAGCGCCTTGAGTTTTTTTCCACATGAAAAAGTCTTTGTAGTTTCCCAAGATCGGTAACGGCCTAGGGCCGGGAACGTTCTTTCTCCTCCAGTAAGTGTATTTCGCGGTAAAGAATAGAAAGACGAGTGTCAAGGCTCCCACTAGAAGCAGAGTGAGCTCGTCCATTTTGTAATTTATTTTACCAACGTGCTAGTTGGATCTGTGATCGCTCGTTACTGGCGTGATGTTTCGTTAAGTGACTGTTTTATACACCCCAAAAGAAGATAGGCAAGCACATGCACCTACCTAAAAAAGCAATGATAACAAAACAATGTACCTATAATCTTATAATATTATCATGATGATATCAGTAAATATTAAATTCGATTAGGGTACGTATACCCTACACACTGTGTGTGCATTATTTGTGTGTTTTTTTTTTCATTTGGCTTGTTATACACTGAAGATCCACCACAGGGAATTTTAATATTCCGTCCTGAGAGTGACAATGAGGTAAACTGCGTTAGATTATAATAATAAAAACCATTTATTGAGTGTCATAAACATTTGCATACAGAGCAGTAATACTTAGTCTTATTACATTTACATATTCACATTTTTTATTTATAGAACGGTTGGCTACATCACCTACAACATCCGTGATGTCAGCCCATAACACCGGGTGAACTAGGTGCCATGTCAGTGCTTCTCTTCGGTCGTGTCGGCTACACTTAACTGGACTGAAAACACACACTATTTACATAGCCGTTTCGACCCATCCAAGTATTGACTGGCCCAGCGTTGCTTAACAATCAATAGCGAAAGTCGACTGTCTGCGCCACTGAGCTAAAGAGGCTGCAAACTCAAAAATGTCGCAACGCGAAGCGCGCACACATCTTCAACCATTGATATCTATATTATAGATTTGCCCATCCCATACATCACTCTCGAACAAATATTTTCTCGACGAGAACCGCATATAATGCAGATTTCACGGACAACCGCTTCATACGGCGTGTGCGGCGCATGTTGAACGCACGCATGTCTGTATCGAGTCGGTGACGCGTGTGTGCAGCATGCCCGGTTGCTGTTATAAAGAGTGACAGTGACAAACGTTGCTGTTTGTTTCGCCTGAGCATGTTACGGCGTGTTAAGAAGCCATGTTGTCACGGATAGGATCGTGTGACGGTGCGGTGGTATCGCGTTCTCGTTCTCGCTTGCCTGCTGGTGATGGGAGTGGGCGGAAAGACGGCAAACGCGCCGTATGACGTCTTTCTCGCTCGTTCTTGTCATCTGTGGGCGGGTGGGGGCGAGCGCGCGATAGTATCGTCGTAGGGATCGTGGCACGTATCACAATACTGCGTGTGTGTGCACGCACACTTGTACCGACGTCTAGTCTAGCACAGGTTGCATCGTACGACGTTCGATCTATAAAATAGATGTCGATGTCTTCAACCGCGTTTCTAACATAACAATAGTGATGCTAACATCTAGTCCTTCCTAAAATCTGCGGGTGCGTGTGAGGATAAAAGCAGCCAGGATAAGGTAGACAAGAACATTAAATGTAGGTATGAACCTAAATGACTTAAACAGGCACTTTTGCACCCCTCCTGTTGTTCTTGACAATAAGGCTAAAACGAAAGCAGTAGATGTTTTTTCCGTAAAAGTGTTTTCCGTCCAGTTCAGTGTAGCCGGCACGACCGAAGGGAAGCACTGACATGACACCTAGTTCACCCGATGCTGTAGGTGATGTAGCCAACTGTCTCAGTTTCCATAAAAAGAAAAACAGTTTTGAGTACACCTATTTCGCATCTGATTATAATTTTCCCAATTTTCTGCGTTAAGATTTTGATTATGTTTGGCTTTCGCTTTATCTCTGGCAGCCATTACCTTTCTGACATCATCCGTGATCCAAGGTGAAGGCTTGTGATTTTGTCATATGCGGCCAATAGGAGCATGTGTGTCGAACAGTCGAAGCAACATCGCATTGAACTGGCCCACCTTGCTATCAATACCTTCAATGTACTCTGCAGTATTCCATACCATCTCCCTCGCATCATTCTGAAGTTTTTCGTTATTAAATTTGTTGAAATTTCTTTGCTAGATAAATCTAGTTTTACGTTTTGGAGTTTTGATCTTGTAAATTAAATATATAAAATCATGATGCGAGAAAGATGGTGCCTTCAGTTGCCCATAATCGACTACTGACTCTTTTGATGACACCATTCCAACGTCCAAGAGAGAGTGCGTCGAATGTAAATGATATGTGGGCCCATATGGAATTAAGTTTAGGTTTAACGTCTGAATCATTTCAGTGAGTTTCGCAGCACGAACATACTTTTTTTAAAGTCAGACACTGAGATCACCTAATATGATACTGTGAGTGTAATTGAGTATATTTGTAGAGAGGACGTTTTCGAGTGCAATAAAATAATTAGTTTTTGGGGGACTGTATATTACTTACTGCAAGGAACAGCTAAACCCGATTAACGGTAACTTCTAGCATTAGGTACTACTGTACCGTGTGGGGCCGGTACTTTAAAAGAATAGCCCCACTGCATCTCCCCCAGTGTATGTCGTAAAAGGCGACTAAGGGATATGACTCCCTTCTTATATTACTATGTGGTAGGGTTTAACCCGCCCGGGTTGGTACCACCGCACTGAATGAAACGTCGGTCGAAACGGCTATGTAAATAGTTTGTGTTTTCCGTCCAGTTCAGTGTAGCCGGCACGACCGAAGGGATACACTGACGTGGCATCAAGTTCACCCGGTGTTATGGGCTGACATCACGGATGTTGTAGGTGATGTAGCCAACCGTGTCAGTTTCAATAAAAAAAAATAAAAAAATAAATTAGGTATTCAGGTCCCTGGTGATGTTGGTCTGAGAAGGGTAATACTTTATGTTTGAAATCCTCTCTGATATATATCCGCACCGCGGCATCTTAACCTGTCATGTTAAACCTGGGCGTTTATATAGCCTGGATGGTAGGGATGGTTTGATCCAGGATTCCATGACCGCGATGGCATGCAAGGGTAGATTTTCGAATGTCAAGCGACGATGCTCATCCAACGCCCAGACGATGATGGAAGACTATTTACAATTAAAGCTCTATATTTTAGTTTTTATTTCGTTTTACGTTTAGTTTTAGTTTTATAATTCAGTTTAGATTTAGTTACGAAATCATAAAAATCTCTTAGTATTTCATATTTGCATTGTTTAACTTAAAACAAACGCGTGTGTGCATTTGCCCCTATAAATTGGTCATAATATGAGAGAAAGAGATACATACTTAGAACGGGCATCGACTTGTCGACGAGGTGGGAGTTTTTAAATTACCATGATTGTTAAATATTATTAAACATTTTGCGGCCATACTCATGCCTTTCCCCGAGCTATGCGGCTCGACGTTTCGAGGCAAACGTATGATGATGGGCCCTTCATGAGCACACTGCCCACACTAAATTAAATTATATCAGGTCAAAATTCTGAATTGATTCTGGAGTCCTCCCCGTTGAAGTTGTCGTGGACTCTCGGATGAGGTGTGTGACGTGTCGTGTTTCAGTCGCAATAATTTTTACGTGGTCGAATCTAATTCAGTGGTTAGAGTGCTCATGAAGATGAGCCATTTGGTCCGAAACTTCGAACCACATAGCTTGGAGAACGACCTTGAATTTTTGTTTTTATAATACATACATAAAAACTAAATTGAAAGCACAATTTGTCCATCTCTGTCACAGTAGCTTGCTCACGTATCATCTGTCTCACATAAACGGATTGCATGCCGACCAAATATTATTAACAAGATATACCGTGTGGGGCCGGTACTTAAAAAGAATAGCCTCACTGCATCTCTCCCCATGCATGTCGTAAAAGGCGACTAAGGGATAAGGACAAGATGCCGTGCTAAAGGGCGACGGGTTCGCCACCTCTCACCTTGGCACGGTACTTCCACCGAGTCATGCAGCAGGTGGGTCTTGGTGCCTTACTTGCTGCTTGATTGATTTAATCTTGTTGGAATACTTTGCGAAACGTGGTGGTCGGTGTTGTGCTGTAATTTACCAGTGTTCTTGCAGCACAACACCGATAACTCTGTTCACCCCGATTGTCGGGATTCAGCGTGTGTGATATGTATGTATGTATGTAAAATGTATACGATGTGTGATAATGCCATTTCCGGGTATTAATGTCTCTTGTCGGTATAATAATTTTGCATATTATCATGATTAGCATTTTTTGTAGTATATGTTCCTATATTAATTATAGGTGATGAATAATTATTATTATTATTCACGATGACTATAATATATATATAATATTTTGTTTGTGTCTTGGGCTAAATTAGTCTTAATTTAGCCTTCAATGATTTCATAAAAGAGACTCTACAGTATTCCATACCATCTCCCTCGCATCATTCTGAAGTATTTCGTTGTTAACTTTGTTTAAATTTCTTTGTTAGATAAATCTAGGTTTACGTTTTGTAGTTTTGATCTTGTAAATTAAATATATCATGATGCGAGAAAGATGGTGCGTTCAGTTGCCCATAAGCGACTACTGACTCTTTTGATGACACCATTTTTGGCAACGTCCAAGAGAGAAGGCGTCGAATGTATATGATATGTGGGCCCATATTGAATTATGTTTAGGTTTGACGTCTGAATCATTTCAGTGAGTTTCGCAGCACGAATATCATTTTTTAAAAGACAGGTATTGAATACTATTAACAAAATAAAATGTATGCAATGTGCAATAATACCGTTTTCGCATATTAATGTCTCTGGTCGGTATAATATTTTTGTATTGCATTGCATTGCATCCCTTTGGATGGAATCCCTATACGCTGGACTACTGCGGATGCGTACCAATCGGTTCTGCAGATTCTTCCTCCACAGAACCGGTAAACTCTGGAACGCTCTACCTGCCCACATATTTCCCTCCAAGTATAGTCTCGGGTCCTTCAAGAGAAGCGTGAATGGGCACCTGTCAGGCCGGCATGGCATTCGCAGCCCCCGCATGCGTCCGAATATCCATGGGCGTCGCTAGACACCTTATGGGTGGCTCGGCGCCATATGTCGTGCTTAGTAAAAAAAAGCCACAGTTGCACTCCGGGAGTGCCGGCAGAAGTGAAAACAACACCGTAACATTGCTTAAAAAAAAAAATTAATATTAAATTTAGTAGAACGGACAGACATGCATTTGTTACGGAACCCTACATTTATTTTGAAATAAATGTTAAATTTAGTAGAACGGACAGACATGCATTTGTTACGGAACCCTACATTCATTTTGCAGAACTTAGTAGAATGGACAGACATAAACGTGTTACGGAACCCTACATTCATTTTGCAGAACTTAGTAGAATGGACAGACATAAACGTGTTACGGAACCCTACTTTTATTATAAAATAACCGTCGGAGGACCTTGGTTGAAAATTGTAAAATTTAGTAGAACGGACAGACATGCATTTGTCACGGAACCCTTCATTCATTTTGAAATAAATGTTAAATTTAGTAGAACGGACAGACATGCATTTGTTACGGAACCCTACATTCATTTTGCAGAACTTAGTAGAATGGACAGACATAAACGTGTTACCGAACCCTACTTAACAGTTGCACTCCGGGAGGTCCGGCAGATCCCGTGCCACTCTAACTTATCCTTTAAAACCCTTCTCCTACGGAGCGGCTGATATCGGTCGCTTCATACATTATAATAGGAGGGCGTTGTACGTTGCTCTTTTGTTTTCGGGTTTGCTGAGTGTTTTTTTGTGGAGATGAACCAATAAGTGATGTTTTTTCTCTTTTTCATTATATTCCGGATGTATTGAGTGCATTTGTTTGTGCTGAGTTGATCTGAATTTTTCGTAAAAATACTAAGAAAATGCCCCTTCTCGGTACCAATTTCGGCTGTTTTTAGAGCCTTGTTTCTCGATATAAATCCGTTTTCTGGATAAAGTGAGGTGATAGAAGTGTTATTTAGTTCCTGTAGTTGAAATGCGGTTTAGTGTTTGCATACAGTACATTTACGAGAAATAAGCAATTTTTGTGACCTAGTTTTCTCCATACAAACTTGATCGGCCGTTCGGGATGGCTCGGGTGAATTTTATTGTGAACGACACGGGGGGCTGCTGATACACAAGAAAGGTATGATTAGGTCCGTTATTTATTAGTGTTTATAATAAAAATACCATGTGACCGATTTGCGGTCTAATAAATTTATAAAAAAAAAACCTGAGAGAGGTCGCGATTTCCACATAGAACAACTTTACAAAATAATTTTGTCACCTAGAATACGTAATATATATAAAAAAAATGCCATTTATAGCTAGAATATTTATCTGTAAATACAATCCTTATGTTAGTTCATGAAGTTTTATGGAAAAATCTTTGGAATGAAAATGGAAAAATGGAAAAAAATGGAAAAATGATTTTTTTTCGAGAGTAATGCGCCGGCGCCGATCGCGGCGCGCCACCTGGTTTAGCAGAAGGATTGTTTTGGTTAATGCTTCTGTAGCAGAAGGGTGGTTACATTTTAAATAATAATGACGCTGTCGCGGTGTCGCGAACAGAATTGATCCCGTGCCACTGTAACTTAACCCATAATGCAATGACTTAAGGTTACATTTTGCTTTTCGAGACTGACGAGGACGCGATGACGCGAGTTTAAAATGTTTTACCCAAGCGCCGCTAAAAAAGTTTTCACTTTAAAAAAGTACATAAAAACTTCTATAAAAGCACAATTAGCCCACCTCTGTCACAGTAGTTTGCTCGCGTATAATCTGTCTCGTACAAATGAATTGCGTGCCGACCAAATACTATTAACAAAATAAAATGCTAGCAATGTCTGATAATGCTGTTTTCACATATTAATGTCTCTGGTCGCTATAATAATTTTGCATTTTATGATGATGAGCGTTTTTGTAGTATATGTAGATGCACATATAATTATTATTCACGATGACCATAATGTTTAATATTTTGTTTGTTGTCTAGGGCTAAATCAGTAGGTCTTATTTAGCCTTCAATGCCGGATATGAGATAAACAAGTGCGAGTCGAACTCGCGCACCGAGGGCTCCGTATCGCCATGTCATGGTCAGCGTCACTCACGCCATCTATGTATTAGTTAAAATGCTTCATACTCTTTTTGGTAGATGGCGCGCATACACTTTTTAGTTTCTTGTATGGGGACATATCGGCGATAATAACACGTATTCTGTGAATATTTCAACGGGCTACCTATTACGTTTCAAAAGATACAGCCCTCGGACAGACGGAAAGACAGACAGACGGCGTAGGCTTAGTAATAGGGTCCCGTACGACGGATACGGAACCCTATAAAGGGAATACGAACGTTCATAAAAGAGGTACTGAATGAAAGGTCGGTCGAAACGGCTATGTAAATAGTTTGTGTTTTCCGTCCAGTTCAGTGTAGCCGGCACGACCGAAGGGAAGCACTGAAGTATATTTTCGCATGATAAAGTGTGACAAGCTAAAAGTTAACCACTCCTAGTGCTTTTATTTTACTGGATAAGGGTTTCTTCGTTTAGAATTGAAGGGTCCAGGGGAACAACGAACTCAGAGAAAAAATTAAGTTTTCATACTAGCATTAAAATTTTTTTTTTTATTAATAATTTGTTTCAGTGAAAGCACATCATCACACAAAAATAAAATTAAAGAACAGAGTTAATTCCTATACTAGGTAATTTAAAATATAATAAAGTTATGAAATAAACCTATGTATCTAAAATGTGCATAAATCCAACTATCAATCCACTACACATTAGGATGGATCAGCACAGGCTCACATGTAACTCGGTAAACCCACAGTTCAGTTCAGTTCAATTTATTGATTCAATTGAGTATTTTTACAGTGTAACATACAATGTAGCAATACTATAGAATATATGTAATTTTTTCTATTTTAAAGTTGTTCATAATTTGTAATTTGTATACAATTAAATTGTGCGTGAGAGAGAAAGATTTTGTACAATTTAAAAATTTAATTGAGCCTTCTGCATTTTGTCATAAAATTTATATAATAATTTAAAACATTGTCACAATAAACATATGAACTAAAAATTCATTATTACTATAAAATACGTCTTCCAATAAATAGATTTTACAGATTTTCTAAATCGTGGCAACAGTAGGGTTCTCAGTTCATGTGGTAAATGATTATAAAGCTTAATCTTCAATTAGTCGGCCTGTTGTTGAGCCAATAAACCAAGCGTAAACCAATCACAGCCGGCGGTGTGGTCTCACCAAGTAGACTTATTCTCAAAAACTAAAGAGATTAATCTTAAAAAAAAATCCACAATTGTTTTATTTTTTATTTATGCAAACATATTAAATACATTTATTATAATAATTAATTAATTACACAGCCGTTTTATGTATGAGTTAGCTAAAACCTACAGCTTTATACAAGATGGGAATGTAGCGAGTTTACGTAAGGGGTGGTACGGGGCGCACTCCGCTCCATCCGTTGTGTACCATGTCTAAAATGCCTGACCGCAATTTATGACTTAATTCTTGGCACCAGCCTCAACTGCAACGGCTCCTTGGAGGCAGTGGTGAACAGACGAGGCTCGAAGCTAAGCTTGTCCACAGTCTGGCTACACTGCTCCAGGCGGAACTTTCTCATGGTCGTGATGAGAGCTACCGACACCTGCAGCTTCGCGAAACGAAGTCCTGAAACCACAAAGGAAATTTAGTACGTCAGAACGTAATGAAATTATCATTGAACTCAAATAATTGCAGACAAATTCAGCAAACTAAAAACTCGGATCACCGAGATATATTTACCTATGCAGATTCTGTGACCTTCCCCGAACGCCAAAAACGTGTAGGGATGCCGTTTCTGTACCTCCTCAGGAGAGAACCTCCCAGGGTCGAACTTCTCCGGCTCTGGATAGTACTTGGGATCGTAATGTATCGCCCAAGCCGGGATGTGGATCCCCATCTCCTTCTCCACCTTGAGATTATACTCCTCGAACTTGTAGTTGCTGATACACTCTCGCGTGATATTTCTACGAAATATTATACGAGAAAACGTTACCTTTCACATTTGCGAAATCACTCGATTTGTCGAAATCACCGTCTGATTCACAGAAAAATAATTTGGTGTAACCATATATTCTATTAGCGTTTCGACTATCGGTGTCTGTTAAATTTTTCAAAATATGTATGGTATGAATTATGTTAAAAATGCCATAGGCATTGAGAACTGCCTGTACGTTTTTAAGTGCAACAAAGATTAATTTTTTTTATTTCAAATTACTACCATTCTTGTGTGTAAACTCACGATTCCAAACTGGCGCTGTACATTCCGAGTTATAAAACATTTTCAATCTAAAACTGAATATTTATTGAAGAACCTAATAAAACAATACAAAGTAACTAAAAACTACCTAACAAACAAGAAAATTACTATCAAAATCGGTATTTCCGAATGCTCCAAGAACACTTAGGACTTAGGGCATTACCCCGCTGTATGGCAAGGTTTACACTTTGGATAAAGTGTCGGTAAAGCCCTTGATTGCGGGACGCCTGTTGCGTCCACCAGCAGAAGGTCAAGCCTCTTCGAGAGGTTTTTAGCGTCAGTGCTCCACAAACTTGGGTTCAAATCTTTATTAATTATATGTCCATATTTCTTGGGTTGGAGGCTCACCGCCTCGGCCTTGGGACTCTCTCTAAGACACTTATAAATATAATAAAAATCCTCCTAAACTAGACTTCTAACTCCTGCGCACCAGCCTCAACTGCAACGGCTCCTTGGAGGCAGTGGTGAATGAACGAGGATCGAAGCTGGGCTTGTCCACAGTCTGGCTACACTGCTCCAAGCGGAATTTCCTCAAGGTCGTGATGAGTGCCACCGACATCTGAAGCTTCGCGAAACGAAGACCTGCAACGACAGTGAATCTTTTATTATAGCAGGCAGGAAATATTTTAAGGGCGGTTCACTATTTACGGTTTATGCCATCGTTAGCACCTACTTTCTCTCTCTCTTGTCATTCAGTTGATTGTGTTGCATAATATACATAACATACCACACGCTGTATCCCGATAATCGGGATAAGCAGAGTAGTCGGTGTTGCGCTGCAAGTAGTCTTGTAAACAAAGTCACCACATTTAGCAAAGTAAGACAACTATCAGGCAGCAAGTACGGCACGAAGACCCATCTGCTACATGACTCGGTGGAAGGACCGTGCCAAGGTGGAAGGTGGCCAGCCTGTCGCCCTTATGCACGGGACCTTATCCTTATTCCTTACGACATGCACGGGGAGAGATGCAGTGGGGCTATTCTTTTTAAGTACCGACCCCACACCGTACTCCCATAATATTAGCATACAAAAATTATGAAACTGCTTCTTCTGGAAGCCAAACCGATAATAGAGAAAAATCCACCACTGGGTGGTGGGTGGTTGACAAAAAATATATTGAATTGATTCAATAATAGGTACCAATCGGTATATACATATCAACTCTATATACATATATGTACTGAATTTAAGCTTTTTTCGCCCAGTAGATTCGGAGAAAATAAACTGTGACAGACGGACAGACAGACAGACATTAGAGTGATCCTATAAGGTTTTCCTCTTTTTAGGTACGGAACCCTAAAAACCACGAAATATTTACCTATGCAGATCCTGTGGCCTTCTCCGAAAACCAAATTTGTGTAGGGATGACGTTTCTGCGCCTCCTCAGGAGAGAACCTCTCAGGGTCAAACTTATCCGGCTCCGGATAGTGCTTGGGGTCGTGATGTATTGCCCAAGCTGCTATGTGAATTCTCGTGCCTTTCTCTATCTTGAGGTTAAACTCTTCGAATGTGTAGTTCTTCAAACATTCCCGTGTGATTACTCCTAGCACCGGGTACTTCCTCAAAGTTTCCAGGATCACCATCTCCATATACTTCATCTCCTGAATCGCTTCGTACGTGATCTCGCCATTGTACCTCTTCAGAACTTCGTCGATCTCCTCCGCTAGACGCTGCTGGACCTTAGGGTGTTTCGTGAGCTCGTACATAATTAAACTCAGTGTACTAGCGGAAGTTTCAAAGCCAGCTACAAAGAACACCAAGATCTGGGAAACCAACAACATATCGGTCGCCGGCATCTTTATTCTGTTCCCTTCGCCGTCTCCTTTCCTCAAGCCTTCCGCCTCCAAGAAGCCCTGCTCCTTGAATTTGAGCAAGTAGTCGATAAGGTCGTTCCGGCCGGTCGGCTTGTTCTGCCGCGATCCGAAGCTCTGTTGCGCAAGTTGGAAGAAGAACATTTCGACACCTTGTGCATCTCCCGATGCAATGTTCATTATGCCATAGTACAAGTTGGGCCAGGTCTCTCGGATGCTGGTTTTGATGAAGTTCCAAGTCTTGGGCTCCATTAGCTTATATGCAAACGTTCTGATTTGGTTTTTCTCATCGTTCAGTGTGCTGAAGTCCATTCCGAATATGGTAGCTCCGATGACTTCGAGTGTAAAGTTTGTGGTTATTTCCTTGACGTTCTGAATCTCGGACTGCTCGTATTTGCGATCGAGGTAGGTATCCATCTTCTTGCCGCAGTCGGTAACCAGCGAGAACATGCTCTTGAGCTTCGCAGTTGAGAACATCGGGTTGAAGCTCTGTCGAAGAGCCTTCCACTTATCCCCCGCAGCAAAAACCAAGCTCGACGCGGCGAGGTTATCCCTGTGCTCGTGCTCGGTCAGCCGTCTACCGCTAAAGTAGTGAAAGTCCTTTGTCATGATGGTCTTAATTATTTCAGGGTCTCGGGGTATGAAGACGGGTTCCGTACCGTAGTAAGCTCCCACGAAGGGTTCATCCGGAAATTGCTGATAGATTTCTTGAACGGTTTCGCCGAAAGTTTTTCTATAAGTATAATAGTTCTTGTAGTTTCCGAGGATCGGTATCGGCGTGGGACTGGGCACGTTCCTTCTCTTCCAGTACGTATATTTCGTGGTAAAGAATATAAAGGCAAGACTTAGTGCTGCCACCAGAAGTATTGTAACGGGTTCCATTTTGAAATTATTCAAACTTGTCCGTTCTATCTTCGGGTAAGACTGATATTGTTAAATTAATAAGTTGCCATTTTATAAGAATATAAAACATGAATGATAACGAGATTAGAATGTAAGATAAACTGGTCTTGCTACCAAATCAATTAAGATAAGGCATGTTGTAGATTTAATTCCGATAGTGGGAAAGTTGAATCACACTTGAATCATAATCGTTATATCTTATTATTCATAACTCAGACCACATATACTCGCAGATTTCAACCAATGGCAGCACCGGACGCATTGTTGAACGCTTTATCTTGAGCTTGACTCATTCTATGTTCACTTAAGGGGGGGGTAATAGGCAAAACATCACATCATATTATCCTAACTGTAGCCATATTTCAATAGATATAACTATAATTTATATGCTTATAGTTAGGTAAAGATTCAAGGTATAATGTGTGATAGATTATTGTAATATAATCTAGTAAATTCTCTGAAAAATAAGTCGGTGAAAAGTGGTAAAAACGTTCGAAAATGCATTTTCTAGATTCGTTACAAATACGTCCATACAAAAAACGCTCGCGCACGGCAACGGCCCAAAATTTTGAATGTTCAAAGATAGTTCAGTGAAAAACCATTTATTCTGTAAGCGTTTGAATTTATTTAGATGATTCTTAGTCTTATTGACTCTAAGCTCAATGGAGCAGTTTTCGTATTAGATACATTTGTAAAAAATGGCGAGGGAAATAGCAAAGGCATTTTTGAACGATTTTACCACTTTTGAAGTGCATATTTTTAAGGTAATTTATAAGATTAAATTAAAAATAATGTATTCACATTATACTTTGAATCTTTACCTAACTATAGGCATATAAATGATAGTTAAATCGCTTGAAATATGGGTATGGTTAGGGAAATACGAAGTGCTTTTGCCTAGTACCCCCATTGTTGAGAACTAATAATTCTCATAGGGTTTTCAATGATATCTGATATTTTCGAGCATATTTGAGAAGTGTGGTTATAGCCATAGGTACATAAAAGAAGGCGCAAAAGTTATCATCCATTTTGTTATAGCTTTAACTTTTTACCCGACTGCGCAAAGCATAAAGGAAGGTAATGTTTTTCGAGTGCATGGATGTATGTTTATTTCTATGGCACTCGCTGTATCCTACCTACGTACGGCTTGATGGATTTTAACATAATATGATATAGATAGGCTATAGAATAAATTTAAAATTAAAAATGGCGGCCGTCAGGCCTTATCTTGTCAAACTTTGAAAATTGTTTTTCTATTAACCCCATCGAGTCAGGTAGGTACATAGTAAAGGAGCTCGAAAATAATTAAAAAAAAAATTATAAAACATTTATCGAGACATTTATAAAGCCCGACTGCTACAAAAAATAAGGAAACAAGGAAAGATCAATAGAAAATCCTGTAGTCGAGCTTATACATGGCGTGCATTTTCTACTGATCTTTCCTTGTTTACTTAATTTTTTAGCTGTCGGTCTTTATTTATAGTTGTTATTTTTAATTTATAAACTTTTTTTTTATATAAAATAATAATAATTTTCTTTGTACTATTTGTATTTATACTTTGGAAATTGTGTTCCATCGTTCAAATTACAACATTCGGGACTGATGCAAATTTCAACCAGTTTTGCATTTTCATCATTTTTCTCAATAGCCTACTTTACTGTTCAAGGGCCTACTTTACTCAAAGGGTAAGCCTTGCCATCCAGCGTGGTAATGTCGCAAGCGTTGTAGGTACTTTCGAAAACGCTCCTTTTCATAGTTATTTTAATGTTTGTTATGTAGTTTTTAGTTATTTATTTATTTGTGTTGCTTTTTATTTATATTTCAATAAAATTACTATTTACTTTTTACTTAGATTTATTTTATTAGATGCGCATTTCATTTATTAATTTTTAGGGTTCCATATCCGTCGTACGGGACCCTATTACTAAGCCTACGCCGTCTGTCTGTCTGTCAAGGGCTGTATCTCTTGAACCGTAATACGTAGCCCGTTGAAATTTTCACAGAATACGTGGTATTATGGTCGATATAACAACAAATAATAAAATTAAGAAAAAGTAAAAATTCACGGGGTCCCCATACAAGAAACTAAAAAGCGTATGCGCGCCATCTACCGAAAACAGTATGAAGCATTTCATAAAACACGTCATAGATGGCGTGAGTGGCGCTGCGCTGAACATGACATGGCGACACGGAAGACTTGATGCGCGAGTTCGACTCGCACTTAGCCGGTTTTTTTTTTTAATATTTAAATAAAATTACTATTTACTTAGATGCGTATTTCATTTATTCATTTTTTTTTCTTTTTGTTGCTGATTGATAACACGAAAATCAATTTCAACGAAACCCTTACATAGCGCATATAAACAATTAGTATTTTTAGTTGATTCATTTCAATAACTTTTATGCAAATAATGCTATTTTATGATAAGCTAATATCATTATTATGAAACACCGACCAACGGTCGCAGATAGATGTTGATAATACTATCTTGCGAATTTGTTTGTGTGATATAACTATGATAATATTATAATCGGTATGATATAAGATTTAATGAGTAATAAAAAAATAAATACCTTATTTTATGAGTAATATGATCGATGGAAGAAATTACTTTTTTTTATTGAATGCGCGATATGTCGCGCCGAGCCACCCATAAGGTGTCTAACGACGCCCATGGACATGCGTATTTTGTATCTTTGCGTGCTTTCCAACCTCTCCGCCTACGCCTCTTTCACTCTCTCTCTCTCTCTCTCCCTCCCCCTCTCTCCCTCCCCCTCTTCCCCTCCCCTCGTACCCCACCCCTCCCGGAGATGTACGGAGAATCGTGGCCGTTACTGCAGATAAAATATTTCGTTCATTTATGCAATTCGGTATTCGGCTTAGTCAGAGGAGCCAAAGAACATGCTCCGACCAGCCAATATCACCTCCGAGTAGGTTGGTGCCATACCGGAGACTTTCCTTGTATTCTTGGCTGTAACTATACCGGACTAGAGAACACTGAGGCTGCTATGCGGCCATCTTACAGTACCCTCAAAACTTAAATGCCGCTCGACCTACCTGCGCAGTCGACGAATTTTAGGTCATCACTGGTAGATCATAGGGTAGATAATTGCTTCACTAAACATGCCCGAACCCAAGATGCGAGCGACATTAAAGTCTACCCTATGTACCCAAATTCGAGCATATCAGCAGAGTTGGTGATAGGCTGAACCAGCACCCAACTGGGAGCCGTGAGTTTTGGTCTCTCGCCAAATCTGTCGAATCGAATTTCTGCCGCTCCTCACTTCCACCTCTGCAGTGTCCTAGGGGCCCACTTGCCCACTCCGCAAAGGAGAAGGCCGACTTATTGGTGTCTCTCTTTGCGGAGAACTCCAACCTGGACGATGGGGGTGCCATTCCCCCATCCATAACTAGGTGTGAGAACTCCATGTCGGAAGTACAGTTCCGACAACGAACTGTGCGGGCGAAAATTCTCTCCCTTGATACCAGGAAGGCGAGTGGGCCGGATAGGATTCCTGCATTGGTGCTGAAACGGTGTGCTCCCGAGCTGGATCCAGTGCTGACGCACCTTTTCCGCCTCTCTTATTCCACTTCCCGTGTGCCGGCAGCCTGGAAATCTGCATTTGTCCATGCGGTCCCCAAAAAGGGTGACCGCTCAAACCCTTCGAACTACCGACCTATAGCGATTACCTCCCTACTCTGCAAGGTGATGGTGCGCATTATCAATGCCCAGCTCATGGCGTACCTAGAGTCAAACAACCTCATCAGCGACCGGCAATATGGCTTTCGGCCAAACCGATCCGCAGGTGATCTCCTAGCGTACGTCACTCAACTTTGGGGGGAATCGCTTGAAGGACATGGTGAATCCTTGGCAATTGGCCTCGATATTGCCAAGGTATTCGACAGGGTTTGGAACAAATCGCTTCTGGGCAAGCTTCCGGCGTACGGACTTCCTTCTGGCCTCTGCAACTGGGTCGCCGACTTCCTACATGGGCGTTGCATTCAGGTCCTAGTGGGCGATTGCTCGTCGGACGCCATGTCAGTGAATGCCGGCGTACCGCAGGGATCAGTGCTGTCACCAACACTGTTTCTTCTGCATATCAATGACATGCTGCCACTCAGCAACATACATTGTTATGCGGATGACAGTACAGCACATAGATCCT
The DNA here is from genome assembly GCA_946902875.1 of Nematopogon swammerdamellus. Taxonomy (NCBI): domain Eukaryota; kingdom Metazoa; phylum Arthropoda; class Insecta; order Lepidoptera; family Adelidae; genus Nematopogon; species Nematopogon swammerdamellus. The sequence continues at coordinate 4,111,057 of OX336356.1, read as the reverse complement.
ACACCAGTCACCCTTCAGCCAGACGAGATGTTGTGGATGAAAAGAGGCGAAGACTTGTGTCTGATCTCGAACAAACGCTTCGGTCTATTTCCGAATGGGGCCGTAGCAATTTGGTCGAGTTCAACGCTTCAAAAACACAAGTTTGCGCGTTAAGTGTGAAGAGAGCAGCGTTAACACCAGCTCCTTCCTTCCAAGGCACGTCGCTTAACTTAAGCGACCACCTCGGGGTCCTCGGAGTCGAACTGTCGCACGACCTAAACTAACGGCGCCACATCGATGGCATTGTGGGATGGCTCAGCCAAATACGAGCTTGGACTCGATCCAGCGTCGAGCCGTGCGATGACTCCGACGTGTCCCGCGATCTAGAACCACTGCAACTTCGGAGGGATGTCGGCGCCCTAAGTGTTTTCTATCGCTTATTCCACGGGGCGTGCTCGGAAGAGCTGTTTAATGCGATTCCGCCGTCCCCTTTCCACCTCCGTGCAACGCGCACTGGGCAGGGATTGCATCCCTATACGCTGGACTTACCGCGGATGCGTAATAATCGGTTCTGCAGATCCTTCCTCCACAGAACCGGTGAACTCTGGAACGCTCTCCCTGCCCACATATTTCCCCCCAAGTATAGTCTCCGGTCCTTCAAGAGAGGCGTGAATGGGCACCTGTCAGGCCGACATGGCATTCGGAGCTCCCGCATGCGACCGAATGTCCATGGGCGCCGCTAGACACCTTATGGGTGGCTCGGCGCCACATGTCGCCCTTACTATAAAAAGAAATGTTCTACGAATTATGACCTAAAATTCGTTGACAGTGCAGGTAGGTCGAGCGGCATTATAACTTTTGAGGGAACTGTACATCCAGTGCAAAATATCTACAGTTCTACACCGGTTCCGAACAGTGAAGCAGCAAGTGTAGGTATGCACGTAAATTGTTCGTCAGAAAAATCTCATCGGTACAGGCCGACCGGATTCGAACCTCGCACCTCTCGCACGAGATGCCGAGAAATCCAGACCACCCGGCCACCCGCCGCTTATTAAACTTAGTTGCGGTTACAGGGACCAATACCTATGCAACATCTGCGCGGAGACCAAGGAGATGTGGAAGAAGTCGGGCGCGTGGTTCTTCAAGTCTATGCCCAAGTTCACTCTGCCCGAGAGGAAGGGAGCCAACCGCTACTCGGACACGCGACTGGCGGCTTCACTGCAGGAAGCCGCTTCTACCAGGTAGGTACAACTTCATCATAGACTGCTCATGGAAAACCTATGCAACATCTGCGCTGAGACCAAGGAGATGTGGAAGAAGTCAGGCGCGTGGTTCTTCAAGTCAATGCCCAAGTTTACCCTGCCCGAGAGGAAGGGGGCCAACCGCTACTCGGACACGCAGCTGGCGGCTTCGCTGCAGGAAGCCGCTTCTACCAGGTAGGTACAACTTCATCATAGACTGCGCATGGAAAACCTATGCAAAATCTGCACTGAGACTAAGGAGATGTGGAAGAAGTCGGGCGCGTGGTTCTTCAAGTCTATGCCCAAGCCCACTCTGCCCGAGAGGAAGGGAGCCAACCGCTACTCCGACACGCGACTGGCGGCTTCGCTGCAGGAAGCCGCTTCTACCAGGTAGGTACAACTTCATCATTGACTGCGCATGGAAAGCCTATGCAACATCTGCGCTGATACCAAAGGAGATGTGGAAGAAGTCGGGCGCGTGGTTCTTCAAGTCTATGCCCAAGTTCACACTGCCCGAGAGGAAGGGAGCCAACCGCTACTTGGACACGCGGCTGGCGGCTTCGCTGCAGGAAGCCGCTTCTACCAGGTAGGTACAACTTCATCATAGACTGCGCACGGCAAGTTATACCTACCATGGACGTTATTTTTTTTTTATTTTTTTTTTATGTAATCCGTTATGGGTGGCTGAGTCGGAGGGGCCAAAGCGCATGCTTCGACCAGCCAATATCACCTCCGAGAAGGTAGGTGCCATACCGGAGACTTCCCTGGATTGCTGCTGGATTATTTAAACTAGCTTTTCCCCGCGGCTTCGCTCGCGTGAAATTCGTATTTAAAAAGGGCAACAGATTGGGAATGCATCCACACACTGTCGATATTCCCCCACTTAGAACAAATCGATCCTATTTTCCAAGCATCTCTAGCCCTCAGAGGCTAGAGATTGTTTAGCAGTTACGATGGGGCTGACATAGTCGACAGTCGGCTAAAGCCCTATTTCATAAAGTAGAAAAGAAAAATCCTTTAGTTACAGGGTGGAATTCTGAGGAATTCTGAAAATTAGAGGAAACGATGCAGGTGAGTGATCAGATCACCTACATCGTTTCCTCTAATGTACAGTCTGGGGTCCTTCAAAAATAATGTGAAGGTGCACCTAGATGGCCGACATGGTATTCGCAGCCCCCGTAAATATACGAATGCCCGTGGGCGCCGTCGGACTACACCTCTGCGTTAGTCTGGCGCACGCCATTATGTCGTGCTTCCCATAAAAAAAAAAAGAAAAAAAAAGAAAGGAAGGTAGCCCGCTACCGTACCTTTATTTCGGCGTGCGGAACAAGGTTTGTATGAGAAACACATCTTAGCGTAACCGGAACTGAATTTTATGTGGTAAATGTGCTTGTACTAAGTTTCATCAAATTCGGATGATCGGTTAAGGAGTTATGGAGGAACATACTTACATACGTACAGAAAAGATTTCTAAATATCATCAACTTACTTTTAGTATCACACATAGAGTCTACAAACTCAGTATCTCATAAAACAAAGTAACTTACTCCATGACCATCCCTTACAGATTTATACATAATATTTATAATCGTATTCTTTATTATTTATTCATCATTCGTATGGTAGTACACTACGCTTGAATTTGTCCTGCAGGGCTATCACGAGATTCGCTACGCCGCCGGCTACGCCGAGGTTTAGCTTGCGTAGAGAACGTAAGCCGCTGCGCGGAAGCGAGTTCGCAAATCTATCGCATTCGCTTCCGCGCAGACGCTTACGCTCTCTACGCACGCTACACCTCGGCGTAGCCGGCGGCGTAGCGAAACTCGTAATAGCCCTACTGTTTAGTTTTTACAATCCGGTTCGATTGCACCCCAAAGAAGAGCCGGCAAGAAACATATAAGTATATAAGTATTTTTAATTTTTTTTTTATAGAAACTGACACTGTTGGCTACATCACCTACAATATCCGTGATGTCAGCCCATAACACCGGGGGAACTAGGTGCCGTGTCAGTGCTTCCCTTAATTTCATGTCGGCTACACTGAGCTGGACAGAAAACACGAACTATGTATTTACATAGCCATTTCAACTGAATGCGGTGGTACCAGCAGCCCGGGCGGGATAAACCCTAACACCTAGTAAGGTAAGAAGAGAAGGGACCTACAGTTTGACGTGCAATCCGAACCACGTTTAGCCTCTAACGGTCGAGCGGTCACCCATCCAAGTACTGACCGCGCTCAGGGTTGCTTAACAACAGTCGACCGACCGCACCACTAAGCTACCGAGGCTGACAAGTATTCTGTGGTTAGGAGCAAGCGACAAGCACATTAAATGTGCTTGTAGATTTTTATAGGCACAAAATCAGCCACAGCCGGCCGTGCGGAACCCTAAAAATATTTGGTGTTCGTTTTGGGTTGCAGCGGAGAGCAGGCGAGGACAGACAGCTCCGAGTGTGGGTCACCGCTCGCGTACACGCCGCACCGTTCCTTCTCCCGCCAGATCACAGAGAACCACAAGCCTTCTAGTCTGCAGGTCAGTTCTCAATCAAGCCTTTTGTTTATTATTAACTAGCTTTTGGCCGCGGCTTCGCTCGCGAGAAATTCCTATAAAAGAAGAAAGTAAGTAAGCCCGCTACTGTACCTTTTTTTCGGCGCGCGAAACAAATCGGTTTGTATGAGAGCCACATCTTTGCGTATACGGAAGTGAATTTTATTTAGCCTATTCTGTGTCCCGTATTGTTAAATGTGCTAGTTTTCATCGAATTCGGATGATCGGTTTAAGAGTTATGGAGGAACATACATACATACACACTTTCTAAAAATTGTCAATTTAGTTTTAGAATCATACATAGAGTCTACAAACGCAATATCTCATAAAAACAAAGTAACTTACTCCATGACCATCCCTACAGATTTATTATTAGTATTGACTAGCTTTTGCCCGCGGCTTCGCTCGCGGTAAACTCGGTTTAATAGCAAATCAATAATTATAGTTAAATAATTTATATGCAATAATAGCTATCCTCCAGGAACTATAAATTTTTCCGGGATAACAATTAGCCTATATGTTAATTTAGTACTTGATTTATCTGCCTACCAAATTTCATCCAAATACGTTCAGGTGTTTGGGCGTGAAAGTGGAACAAACAAACATCCGTTCGTTATACTCGCGTTATATAATACTAGCTTTTGCCCGCGACTTCGTCCGCGTGGATTTAAAAAAAATAACAGAATTCGAAATTGAAGTTTTTATTTGACGTTGATAGGCTTTTGTTTTCTTGTCTTTTTTATTCTCTCTCTCTCCCGTCCATACTATACTTTATTTGATACTGCTGAGCCCTAAGGCTATTTAGCGTGATGGTATATAGCCTATATGTTATTCTGATGTATAAGCTATAGTACTGTAAAGTCTCATTAAAATCTGTTCAGTAGTTTTTGCGTGAAAGAGGAACAAAGATCCATACATCCATCCATCCTCACAAACTTTCGCGTTTATAATATTAGTAGGATAGGATAAATTCCCGCGCGATCTGAGTTTTTATATTTTATTTTACTTAGCGGTCCCCCGACTCCTTTAAGTAAGTAAACGGAAATTATTTTTGACTTTTTAAGGGTAGGGGCTTTTTTAAATTTGTAATTTAACCTTTTTAATAAATTGTGAACGAAATAATAATTTCAGAAAAAAAGCGGAGCGATACACACATACACAGTCAGTCAGTCAGTCAGTCAGTCAGTCACACATACACACACACATTAAACTTATAACACCCCTCTTTTTTCGTCGGGGGTTGAAAACGTTAAATTGATCTTCGTCTTTTCGCATCGTGTGGTTCCTTTCGTTTAATGGAGTGAACATGAGAATAAAAAACTATCTAAATAAGAAAGTAACCAAGTGGACTTATAGCCCCCCGCGTGGATACAGCACTTAAATACCATTTTTACGATGGAACTTATCGGGGAGGGGGCGTTAAGGCGCAGTAATACCAAAAATGGGCTTCTCCCAATTTAAGTTGTTTTTTTTTTATTGACACGCGAGACACTTGGCGCCCCCAGCATGGTTTCTCGTAAACCACTGTGAGTTTGGAGGCAGAATAAATAAATATTTAATTGTAGGCATAATATTTAATCAAAGAAAAATAATACTTTATTATTTCTTCATCATCATCATCAACAAACAGTACACTGCACTCGATTATTATCACAGCGAAGAAGAACTGGCAAGAGACTTCGCTGGATACTTTTTTTTTTACGTCCACACGTAGTCCCCATTTACAACTAGTTTTAATATCAAACATAGAGTCTACAAACACAGTATCTCATAAAACATAGTAAGTTACTCCATGACCATCCCTTTATTAGTATTGATGATGTAAAATGGCTTGACTATAACACGATGAACGACTAGGAAACATGGGTTTTCCCAATTTTCGAGAGCATATTTTCCCGATTTTTTTTTTATTTTTTTTTTATCGAGTCAAATTATTCAAATAGCGTATTAGGCTCATCGTTGGGAAGCGGTATGTATTGAAGAAAGCTATATATAATGTTTTGTAACATCAAACTCACAGTGGTTTACGCGAAACGTCAATCGGAAGGAACCGATTTCTGGTATTGCCGCGCCTTAAGAGATAGTTCGCCCGCGCGGACGACTTGGAACATCAAGGGTTAATGGCAATTGTTTGTTATCGAATAAAGGGTGCAATATACGTATAGGTATTCCTATAATATAGGGTGGTGTAATCGATTACGAAGCATTGCATTTTATAAGTGTTCTAGCTGTTCGTATGTATGCATGTATATGTATATATTCATTATTGAGCACCAATTTATACAAATTAGACACAATAGGCGAGCTTAATGCCGTGAGGCATTCTATTCTAACTAACCTTTGCGATGTGGGAGAAGTATATGCAGGCGAACAAGAATAGTTTGTGGTAAAGCAATAATATGATAAACTACAAACGAATGCCTACTACATAAATACTTTAATATGCATTATATAGGTATGTTTTTTTTTAACTGACACGGCTGGCAACATCCGTGATGTCAGCCCATAACGCCGGGTGAACTAGGTGCCATGTCAGTGCTTCCCTTCATTTCATGTCGGCTACACTGAACTGGACAGAAAACACGAACTATTTACATAGCCGTTTCGACCGAACACGGTTCATTCAGTGCGGTGGTGTGGTACAAACCAGGGCGGGATAAACGCTACCACCTATAGTAAGGTAAGAAGGGAAGGGACCTACCGTTTTACGTGGAATTCGAACCACGTTCAGCCTCCAACGGTCGAGCGTACTGTATCCAAGTACTGACCGCGCTCAGGGTTTCTTAACAATAGTCGACCGACCGCACCACGAACCTACCGAGGCTGCCAAAATCTATACATATAATAGTCTTATATTCTACTGATGTACTGATGTTCAACACCATCAACTGAGTTCGTAATTCGTCAAACCGTGCGAAAGGTCGAAAAGAAAGGTTTTCGATGAGCATTCCACATTTTCGAAATATTTAATTGGGTACATGATGTGAACGACTGATTGTACAGCAGTTGGCTAAGCTCAAGTGGCAGTGGGCTGGGCACGTCAGTCGAAAAGACGACAATCGTTGGAATAACCGTATCCTGGCGTGCGTGGACAGGAATACGGAGAGTGGAAAGACAACAAGCCAGGTGGTACGACGACATCAAGTACTTACGTCGCCGGAAAGCAGTGATTCCGTACCGCTGAAAATTTGTAGAACCGTATACATACATACATGTCCAGCAGTGGACGCTTACACGCTGACTGACTGAGTGAAAATAAAGCTACAAAGTGAGACCCAAAGCTCAAAAGCTGCTTTCTCTATGAGCTCGAGTTAAGAGACAAATTCTCAAAAATCATACATAATATTACATATCACACACGCTGAATCCCGACAATCGGGGTAAGCAGAGTAATCCGTGTTGTGCTGCAAGAACTCTGGTAAATTACAGCACAACACCGACTACCACTTTTCGCAAAGTATACAAGATTAAATCGATCAAGCAGCAAGTAAGGCACGGAGATCCACCTGCTGCATGACTCGGTGGAAGTACCGTGCCAAGGTGAGAGGTGGCGAGCCTGTCGCCCTTTAGCACTGCATCTTGTCCTTATCCCTTAGTCGCCTTTTACGACATGCACGGGGAGAGATGCAGTTGGGCTAATAGCAGAGGCGGACTTTCCTTAAGGCCGACTAGGCCCGGGCCTAGGGCGGCCAGATATTAGGGGTGGCCAACCTGTACCTGCTGCAGTGCTGGAAGCAGTGAGCGCAGGTACAGAATAGAAAGGGTGCCGGCCGGAGCAAGTGCGTGCGACGTGCGGGAGTGGTGAGCGCGGCGGCGGAGACGACGCACTATTTACGCGGACAAAATGACGATAAGGTCAATATTGCCGCAAAACTTATAAAAAATACTTTTGCTATATCTATACATATAATAAAATCGTAGAGGTAAGAAAGTCTGTACATTGAATGTATTCGGAAAAAAACTAACCAGGGTGGCTTAAAATGAGATACTGAACATGTTAGAACAGTTTTTAAAATTTTTGTTTGTTTGTTTGTTTGTCTGTACGCGCATCACGCAAAAACCACTGAACGGAATTAGACGAAACTTTGTATAGTGGCAGTTTATATGCCGGGTTAACATAATACGTAAAAAAAATTAACAAAAATAAAAAAAAAATTAACAATTATAAACATTATTGCGCGTTTAAAATCACGTAGTCCAAAGTAAAGGTAAAAACAATTTTAAATGTCATGTTGACAACGGAGAACTGTCATCTCGACGTGAGCTGGCCGGTGACAAATTGTTTGATAAATAAAAATAATAATTGAAAGTCGAAGTTATGTCGCTGTCATTGGTGCAATAAAATTTATATATCTGTTGCCCGCGGCTTCGCTCGCGTGAAATTCGTATTTAAAAAAAAGAAAGTAAGTAACTAAAGACGGGCCCGAAGGCGGATCTGCGCTCACGTAAACGATATTCTTTCTCGATGAAAGTAACTAAGGGCGAGGCGAAAGGCGGAGCTGATTTCAGGAAGAAGAAAAACATTCTTGAAGAAAATAAGTAACTAAGGGCGAGGCCGAAGGCCAAGCTCGATTCTGGAAGAGCATAAACCTTCTCGAAGAAAGTAAGTAACTATGGGCGAGGCCGCAGGCCGAGCTGCGTTCAGGAAGAAGCTAAACCATCTTGAAGAAAGTAAGTAACTAAGGCGAGGCCGAAGGCCGAGCTACGTTCGGATAATTGAAAAACCATCTCGAAGAAAGCAAGTAACTAAGGGCGAGGCCGAAGGCCGAGCTGCGTTCAGGAAGAAGCTAAACCATTTTGAAGAAAGTAAGCAACTAAGGCGAGGCCGAAGGCCGAGCTACGTTCTGACATATGATAAACCATCTCGAAGAAAGCAAGTAACTAAGGGCGAGGCCGAAGGCCGAGCTGCGTTCAGGAAGAAGCTAAACCATCTCGAATAAAGTTATTTAATATTAAGATTGAGTTAATTTAATTTAAATTTTATTATAAAGTCCACGCTTCTAACGGCAAATATACCGTGCATCCTAGAACCTCGCGGTTATTCCCGGCTGGATGGCGAGAGGCCCGATGCTAGAGACCTTAGTGCTATGGACTAAGGGTAGTTCTTTGATGTGGGACGCCACTTTTGTTCTCACATTGGCTCCAAGTCACGTTAGGACATCTTCAAGAGCGGCTGGCGCGGCCGATGCTGGGGCGGAGAGCCTCCAACGCAGCAAATATAGAAATATAATTCAAGATTTCGAATTTGTTGCGTTTGCGGTTGAAACCCTCGGTCCGTGGAGCAGTGAAGCCAAAAGAGGCTTGAGCTGGTTGACGCAACTGGTGTCCCGTCATCAAGGGCTTATGTACTTCATTCAAAGGGTAAGCCTTGCCATCCAGCGGGGTAATGCCGCAAGTGCTCTAAGAACATTTGAAAATGCCCGTTTTGATAGTTATTTTAATGTTTGTTAGGTAGGTTTAATTCTTTAGTTATTAATATTACTTTTTTATTTATATGAAATAAATAGATTGAGTAAACGATATTATATTCTATCGAAGAAAGGAAGTCTTTAAGGGCGAGGCCCGAAGGCGGAAGAGGGTTTTTGGTTTACCTGAACGCAGCTCGGCCTTCGGCCTCGCACTTAGTTCCTTCCTTTCTTCCAGAAGGTTTGTCGTCTTCCTGAACGCAGCTCGGCCTTCGGCCTCGCCCTTACTTACTTCCTTTATTTGAGAAAGGTTTATCGTTTACCTGAAAGCAGCTCGGCATTCGCCCTTGCCCTTAGTTAGTTACTTTCTTTAAGAAGGTTTATCGATTACCTGAACGCAGCTCGGCCTTCGGCCTCGCCCTAAGTTACTTACATTCTTCTTTGGAATACGAATTTCACGCGAGCGGAGCCGCGGGCTCAGCTAGTGTAAAATAAACCGAGAAATAATATATTTCTGGCAGATTGAACCGAAAGCAATACTGATTTTCGTACAACTTCACATTTGTATCTATGCTGTAAACGTGAAAGGGGCGGCTGCATTGAATTGGGGCGGCTGGTACTAAATGACCTAGGGCGGCTAAGGCTGCTAGTCCGCCTCTGGCTAATAGTCTCAAACATCTCAAAATTAAAAATTTGAAATTTTGAATTTCGAGTATTGTCGAAAAATAAAAAAATTGTATATAAATATTAAGATACCTAGTATTCCTGAAGAAGTAATAAATCACCGGTCTAAAATAAATAAATAAAACTATAATGAACCATTTTCGTCACGCCCCCATGTCTGTCTGTCTTTTAAACCAAATCCATCAGACATCCTTCAAGCAGGAAAGCAGAATCAGCCAGGTGACTTTACTCACGGATATTAGAATTATGCAAATGCTCAGGAAGCGACGGCGACGATGTCAGCGCCGCGACGAGACGGTGCGGGCGTCGGCGTCGCGGCGCCGCTACAGCGCCGGCGCCGCGACGCGACGACACTTCCGGTCGGCCTCGGCCTCACTGTGCATAGCGGAAGTGCTTGTCGATTGCTAGCTAATGTGACCATACAATTTCGTGAACATATACATGTGACGAAATAAACGTATATGTAATCAAAGAGTTTGTATTACGTCAATACAAACTCTTTGATGTACATATGACGAAATAAACATATACCAAAATCCCTTCCCTTAGGTCCCTTCGCTTCTTACCTTACTAGGTGGTAGGGTTTATCCCGCCCGGGCTGATACCACCGCACTGAATGAAACGTCGGTCGAAACGGCTATGTAAATAGTTCGTGTTTTCCGTCCAGTTCAGCGTAGAAGACATGAAATGAAAGGAAGCACTGACATGGCACCTAGTTCACCCGGTGTTATGGGTTGACATCACGAATCTTGTAGGTGATGTGTAGCCAACTGAGTCAGTTTCCATAAAAAAAAAGTGACGAAATAAACATATACATGTGACGAAATATACATAAACATGTGACGAAATATACATAAACATGTGACGAAATATACATAAACATGTGACGAAATATACATAAACATGTGACGAAGTATACATATACGTGTGACGAAAAGGAACCACACCACACTCAGCTGAAACAATATGAAAGACAGCGAAGCTGGTTTTCAGGACCTCCCCTTCATTTTCAGCTGGATAATTTTAAATTGTTATCACATTCGCATGCCTAAACTTACCGGGTAACAAAGAGTCACCTCAGGCCGGCATGGCATTCGCAATCCCCGTGCATCACAGAATGTCCATGGTCATCGTTGGACACCTACTTGTGAGTGAAAAGATGCCACATGTCGCGCTATCCATAAAAGAAATAGAGCCTTTGGTTGGATTTCGAAAGATTTCTCTATACTAGTTAGGAATAGAACTCGACAAGACATACAACACCGCTGCACCGCCCCGTACGTAGCTAGTATCACACAGTTACCCGAGCCCGAACATTCGATCGAGTTGCGGAGCCGTGTCGAGTCGAGTTATTATCAGTCGCTCTCGACTTGAAAGCATGTGTCACACAGTTCGTCGATAACGCTCCCCCCAACGAAAATTAAACAGGGACGTATTTTGGGCCGTACGATTTCGTGCGAGGAATTTATTTCTGTAAGAAATTACGGCTACTCATAAGTCACTAACAGGTGTTAGTTTACTTTGACGGTGTTTCTCTCTTTTTTTTTACTTTAATTTGTTCCCGACTAACTTTCTTAATAATATTTTATGTTTATATGTTAGTACTCAGCACGTACTCGCTTTATATATCAGGATAGCTTTTCGAAACTTCAGGGTTCGAAAGGGGCCCATATTTGAAGACGAAAAGCTCTGAAACTTTATCCCAGATTCGATCATTTTACAGTACTTTTTGGTGAAAATCTATTCTTCAAGATTTGATGGATGGTTAACGTCCGCCTTTATTAAATAAAAAATAAATTCTAACTCATGAATAAAAATGGGTAGGTTGCATACATAACTAGTACAATTGAACTGCGTGTTGGTAAATTCCAAACACTGAAAGTTCAATGACCTCAAAAGAAAAAGAGGACTCAATTAGTTCACTGCACTCTCCAGTCTCACTGTCCATCGAGTTTTTATTACAATTTCCAACTTTTGTATGACCAAAGAAACAACGGAATTTCGATTTGATTGATAAGGATTTTTTTCTTCTAATAATGAGTACTTTCTATTCCTGAAGTTTCTCAAACCTATCCTGATACAACCTGTATATTTTTAATTAGAAAAATGCAAAGCGAAAATCATTGGAAAAAGTACATCCCGGCCAGGATTCGAACGTGGGTCTCTGGCTTGAGCCGCCAACGCGATAACCAACTACGCCACCGGGCCGTGACGTACTATCTCCAAATTTTCGTTCTATTGCACCTTCACGATGTCGCATATTTTTTGCTAACAGTCAACAAAGGAAACACTTTATTGCCAACCAAGTAGTTGAATCGTGAAACAGACTCCCAGAGGAAGTGATTAGTTCTTCTACTTCAGTGAACAGTTTCAAAAACCGATTTGATATATTATTATTACATAAAAAATCACAAACTTTAGAAAAGAAAATGATATATATACTGCGTAAAACAGACAAAAATAATATTATAAAAACAATTCTAATATATTAAATAAAAACAAAAACAAGTGCACTACCAATTACCAACTACAATGTACACGCATCAGCTTTAAGCTGCTATAATAGTGTCTATAAACAATAATAATAATAAATAACACACATCGCGTCCCGTCTAGTCCCTCCGCTACCGATGGTGCAGTGCAACCATGAGGCGACGCGCGCGCGAAGAAGACGTCGCCGTGCAGTCCGGCGGATACGGAGCTCTCCGAGATGGGGGTGCTGGTGACCTACGCGTCTAGTATCACCACCTATCGCTCGAAGCTAGTCTCGCGTGTCGTCTCGGAGAGCTCCGTAGCCACGGCCTGCACCCGCCGGCGCGCTTGGAGGCCTGTCTCCCGCTGCCGTCGCGCCGGCGGTATTGCCGTTTTTTAGGGTTCCGTATTCGTTGTACGGGACCCTATTACTAAGCCTACGCTGTCTGTCTGTCTATCTCTCCCGTCTGAACCCTCGGTGCGCGAGTTCGACTCGCACTTGGCCGGTTTTTATTAATATTTTATTCTGATTGTATTAATTTGGCATATATTTGTTTTATAATTATATTGAATTAATATAAATATGTACTTATAATAAATAACGTGAAATTAAATAATACAGTATTTTCTGCCAACCTATATATTTTTTTTTTTTATGGAAACTGACACGGTTGGCTACATCACCTACAACATCCGTGATGTCAGCCCATAACACCGGGTGAACTTGGTGCCACGTCAGTGCTTCCCTTCGGTCGTGCCGGCTACACTGAACTGGACGGAAAACACAAACTATATTTACATAGCCGTTTCGGCCGACCTTTCATTCAGTGCGGTGGTACCAACCCGGGCGGGTTAAACCCTACCACCTAGTGATATAAGAAGGCAGTCATATCCCTTAGTCGCCTTTTACGACATACACGGGGAGAGATGCAGTGGGACTATTCTTTTAAAGTACCGGCCCCACACGGTACAAATCCGGTACTATATCCTTTAGAAAAGTGACTGAGTACGACCCCGTACGTAATTGTTGCCGTAGGATTAAACTGTAGTTACATGCGGCGCGACGGTAGATAACCGAGCCATCTACTCAACATTATGACACTTTAACCACTGAATATATATATATATATATACCTACTTACTATTTAGCTGTGCACCAATATAATAGGTATGCATGATCTCTTCTCTTCTTCTCTTCTCTGTATATTTTCTTCCCTTCTCTATCTACTTTATTCTATTATCTATTATTTATCAGCTTTTACCCGCGGCTTCGCTCTCGGTAAACTCGGTTTAATAGGAAATCCGATTTAAACGCAAATATGATAATGATGATGTATAGTGTATAGCACATACCTTCTCGGAGATTAGGCCCCTCACTTGTAGTGACCTGAATGTATGGGGTTAAGGCCTCGGAATCAGCTGATTCCGAGCCCTGAACCCCATACATTCAGGTAACTACAAGTTTTTTTTATTTTTTTTTATGGAAACTGACACGTTTGGCTACATCACCTACAACATCCGTGATGTCAGCCCATAACACCGGGTGAACTAGGTGCCATGTCAGCGCTTCCCTTTATTTAATGTCGTCTGCACTGAACTGGACGGAAAACACGAACTATTTACATAGCCGTTTCGACCGACGACGGTTCAGGACCTACAGTTTTACGTGGAATCCGAACCACGGTCGGCCAGCCTCCACCGGCCGAGCGGTCACCCATCCTGACTGGCAAGGACTGAAGGACTTCTCTATCGAAGTCCATCCTTTAAAAAATTTATCCCAATTAACCCCTTTTCGTTTAAATAGATTACCTAGAGGCCTGAGGGGACGAAACGTGTCATGGCCTTTATTACTAAACTCGATTACATCGCCGGCGTACTGTGCTTAATAAAGTCTCCGTAAATAGATACAATGTCCCCCAGAAGCTACGTCATAGTAACACCCACCCCCTTCCCACCCTTAATCAACTTCACTCACCCTTGTCTACCCTTTTCACCCCCATAGAGGCGAGAGAGTAGAGGAATACTGCGGGTGGTACGGAAAACCGGTCATCTCGAACTGAATTGTGCATGTTCTCAGCTATAACTACAGAATAAAATTGATATCATCTATTGCATACAATTTACTTCATAACCTAAGCGAAAAATTGGCCAAGTTCGAGTCGAACTCGCGCACCGAGGGTTCCGTATCGCCATTATGTCATGGTCAGCGCCACTCACGCCATCTAAGACGTGTTTTATGAAATGCTTAAAATTGGTTAAAATTCATGGTTAAAATGCTTCATACTGTTTTCGGTAGATGGCGCGCATACACTTATTAGTTTCTTGTATGGGGACCCCGTGAATTTTTTACTTTTTCTTATTTTTATTATTTGTTATATCATTGCTACGCTACCGTATGGGCAGTCGGTACTTAAAAAGAATAGCCCCACTGCATCTCTCCCCGTGCATTTCGTAAAAGGCGACTAAGTGATATTGTATATTGTATATTGTTTATTAAGCATTCATTAGACAGCATGACTGTACTCGAATTTGTCACAATTTGTTCTATCCGATTCGATTACACCCACGAAGAAGAACCGGTAAGAAACTTCGCAGGGTTTTTTTTTCATAATCATTTTTACAAGCATAAGGACAACATGATAAGGACAACATGCCGTGCATAAGGGCGACAGGGTAGCCCCCTCTCACCATGGCACGGTCCTTCCACTGGGTCATGCAGCTGGGGGTCTTCATGCCTTACTTGCTGCTTGATAGTTATTTTGTCCAAAATACTTTGCTAAATGTGATGGTCGGTGTTGTGCTGTAATTTATAAGAGTACTTGCAGCACAACACCGACTACTCTGCTTACCCCGATGGTTTGTTACACAGCGTGTTTTATGTATGCATGTATGCTGATTTCTACGCTATCATCTCACTCCATATATATATATACTTATAAGCGTTCTCTCAATGTACTCAAACGAAAATTTACTTTGCTCGCTTCCCTTTGACGTGAATGTGTAGGTAAATGTACTCGACGATTGAGGTCTAACATCCGGGACTGTCTATCGACTTCTGAAAGGCTTCCCGTGAGTAGCAGGCAGTTTGTAAATTTGGGCGCCTTACCAGGCCGCTGGTAGACGCCTTACACAATACATAGCACACGCTGTATGTATCTCGAAAATCGGGGTAATCAGAGTAATCGGTGTTGTGCTGCGAGGACTCTTTTAAATTACAGCACAACACTGACCACCACGTTTATCAAAGTATTCGGACAAGATAACTATCAAGCAGCAAGTAAGACACGAATACTGCGCTGCACGACTCGGTGGATGGACCGTTCCAAGATGAAAGGTGGCTATTAAATATCGATGGGGAATTATTCAATAAATATAAGGCATAATTTATAAACCTAATAAAGTTCTTATTCAGTTTAATGATAAATTAAAAATATTTGTTTAAGGGTCAAAAATAGAAAATAAGTTAGTTATCTATCATTTTCAATTAATTTTTTTTTTAAGTTTTAAGTTATTATCAGTTTCTTGTCATTATCCCTTAGTCGCCTTTTACAACGTGCACGGGGAGAGATGCAGTGGGGCTATTCTTTTTAAGTACCGACTCGGCACGGGCCCTTTGTGAAACGCCTAAATTTACAATCAGCCGCTGACATCATCAAGTGGAGGTATATATCTATAGAACTATGTCATATCCTTTGTTTCTAACCAAATGTAGTCTTCGATGAAACTCGACTTTTTTTCTTCGTGTAAACCAACATGGTGTAAAACAAGTGTCGAGGGACCAATGGGTACAGTCGACAGTCGACCGACTACGAAAAACCGGCCAAGTGCGAGTCGGACTCGCGCACCGAGGTTTTCGCACCACAAGAAAAACATTGAAAAAAAACATGTTTCTTGTATGGGAACCCCTCTTAAATTTTAACTATTTCTATTTTTTATTTTATATATATTTGTTGTTATATCCGCCATAATAACACATGTTCTGTGAAAATTTCAACGGGTTACCTATTACGGTTCAAGAGATACAGCCCTCGGACAGACAGACGGACGGACGGACGGACGGACGGACAGACGGACGGACGGACGGACGGACAGACAGACGGACAGACGGACGGACGGACAGACAGACAGACAGACGGCGGAGGCTTAGTATATACTATATAATTTATGTAAGATTAGGGCACTAAAAATGTCGTTACCTAATTTAATCTTTAATTACAACTAACTTTTGCCCGCGGTTGCTTACAGCTCAGGCCGCCGTTATGACGTAGCGTTATGAACTTATGATGTATATCCTAAAAAAATCTGGAGAAGTGACAGAATGTAACAGGCAAAACAGTATGTAAATAGATAAAGTGGTTCTAGAGTTATAAGAATATTCATATCCCTTCCTAACTGACTCGGTGGTAGGGTTTAGCCAGCCCGGGTTGATACCACCGCACTGAATGAAACGTCGTCGGTCGAAACGTCTATGTAAATTGTTTGTGTTTTCCGTCCAGTTCAGTGTAGCCGGCACGATCGAAGGGAAGCACTGACATGGCACCTAGTTCACGCGTTGTTATGGGCTGACATCACGAATGCTGTAGGTGATGTAGCCAACCGTGTCAGATTCCATAAAAAAATCATATATGCCGTCCCCTTTCCACCTCCGCACCACGCGTACCGGGCAGGGTTTGCATCTCTACACGCTGGACTTACCGCGGTTTCGTGCTAACCGGTTTTGCAGATCTTTCCTCCACAGAACCGGTAAACTCTGGAACGCTCTCCCTGCTCATATATTTCCCCAAGTACAGTCTCGGTTCCTTCAATAGAGGCGTGAATAGGCACCTGTCAGGCCGCATTGCATTCGCAACCCCCGCATACGACCGAATGTCCATGGGCATCGTTAGACACCTCATGGATGGCCCAGGGTCACACGTCGCGTTTCTACAAAAAAACATTGACCTACGTTACACGGCGCCGGTCGCCGGTTGCCCGTAAAAACATACCTAGTATTTATTAGTATTTATACATTTATACAACAAAAAATAATTTAATTAAGAAACAGAATAGAATATCAGCACACCAAATAACAAGAATTACACAAGAAAAGAAAAACATACAGAATAAAACAATAGCGCACAAAAGCAGACTTATCACTAGTAGTGATTTCTTCCAATCAACCTTTTCTAAAAACAATTTCCTTAAACCAGCAGCGGTTTTCAAACTGTTTGGCGACGAAACCCTTTTGAAAAAATGCGTAATTTACGGAGCCTTAAAATAAGCAAAACCTGGTTTTATGTTCGGGTATTATGTGACAAGACTTGATATGCTTTGACGGAGTCCTCGGCAGCCCCGGGGTTCCGCGGAGCACACTTTGAGTATGGCTGCCTCAAACAAACAATTCCACAACATTTACAAATAATAAATGTCATTCAATTTACATTTAAATTATATTCAGCTTCTTGCTTCCAAGACACGTCGCTTAAATTAAGCGACCACCTCGGGGTCCTCGGAGTCGAACTGTCGCACGACCTAAACTACCGGCGCCATATCGAGGGCAAGGCCAAGCTGGCCTCAAAAAAGCTAGGCATACTCAATAAGGTTCGACGGTACTTCACGCCGGACCAAAGGCTGCTTTTGTATAAATCGCAGATAAGGTCCTGCCTGGAGTACTGCTCGCACCTGTGGGATGGTTCAGCCAAATACCAGCTTGCGCCTTTGGACTCGATCCAGCGTCGAGCCGTGCGACTAGTGGATGACCCCGACGTGTCCCGCGATCTAGAACCGCTGCAACTTCGTAGGGATGTCGGCGCCCTAAGCGTGTTCTATCGCTTATTCCACGGGGAGTGCTCGGAGGAGCTGTTTAACGCGATTCCGCCGTCCCCTTTCCACCTCCGTACAACGCGCACTGGGCAGGGATTGCATCCCTATACGCTGGACTTACCGCGGATGCGTACAAATCGGTTCTGCAGATCCTTCCTCCACAGAACCGGTAAACTCTGGAACGCTCTACCTGCATATTTCCCCCCAAGTATAGTCTCGGGTCCTTCAAGAGAGGCGTGAATGGGCACCTGTCAGGCCGGCATGGCATTCGCAACCCCCGCATACGTCCGAATGTCCATGGGCGTCGCTAGACACCTTATGGGTGACTCGGCGCCACATGTCGCGCTTAGTATAAAAAAAAAAAAAATATTATGTTATATAATATGTAAAAATGGTTTGACTCAAGAGTAAAAAAAAAGTGACTCAAGTCTAGTGGCGTATAGCAATACTTAGTAACTGAAAACTGTCCTTTGTTTTTTTGTTTTTTTATGGAAACTGATACGGTCGACTACACAACCTACTACGAGTACATCCGTGATGTTAGACCATAACACCTTGGTTAATAACTATGTGCCATGTCAGTGCTTCCCTTCGGCCGTGCCGGCTACACTGAACTGGACGCAGAAAACACGATCTATTTACATAGCCGTTTCAACGGACCTTTAATTCTGTGCTGTGGTATCAACCCGGGCGGGTTAAACCCTACCACCTAGTAAGGTAAGATGGGAAGGGACATCACGCTCAGTCTCCATCGGTCGAGCGGTCACCCATCTAAGTACTGACCGCGCCCGCGCCCAGGTGTGCCTAATGATCGCGACCGACAGTCGACCGACCGTATCACACAGCTACCAAGGCTGACAAGGTTGGCAACCTCAGAAGGTGTGGATCTAAGCTTGCGATGGCTTCACCGAACATATCCGGGCCCATCGGCAGTAGAGGAGGGTATTAATCGAGGCGGGACTAGCGAGTGGCCACTCTAAATTTCCCGCGCATGCTTCACGTTTCGGCTCGCTTCAAGCCCTCGTCAGCTAGTCTGCGTTGACTAGGACGCGGGGAAACCACCAGTCCCGCTCTCGACCTCCCTCTCTCTACCTATCCATATTCTGTAGGATGCTTCCAGTGACGTTTTCAAAGCTCTCTCCATATATATGAGCTTAGCGTCGATCTTGGGAGCCCTAGATTCAGACCACGATCCTGTAGGAACTAGATAGCATGGCGCCGAAAAACACGAGCTATTACCACGGCCGCTGCGACCGATCTTCATTCAGTTTGGAAAGGATTTCATGTCAGAGCGATTTTTCATTTTTATGCCATCTTTGTAGGAGCAAAAAATCGTGTAATCGCGTATCAAATAACTGCCCTTTCATCCACGATCATATCACGCTACGCGCAGTGCCGCTAACGAGGTGCGCTGTTCGTTGGTAAGGCTGTAGGTACAACTGTAACAATGTACAGTCAGCTGCTAAAACGGAAATATAAATTGTAGAACACAGTAAAACATTCGTTATTCTTTCCCAGACAGGCCCTGCACCCTAATCACGAGATTTAACCTACTACGCTACGCAACGCTACGCCGTGTTCTCCGCATCATTTTGTATGGAGAAACGGAGCAGCGCCTCTAGTGATACATTGGCGAACTTCGTTTCTCCATACAAAATTATGCGGAGAACACAGCGTAGCGTAGCGTAGTAGGCTAAATCGTGATAAGGGTACTGTACCCTAATCACGAGATTTAACCTACTACGCTACGCAACGCTACGCCGTGTTCTCCGCATCATTTTGTATGGAGAAACGGAGCATCGCCTCTAGTGATACATTGGCGAACTTCGTTTCTCCATACAAAATTATGCGGAGAACACAGCGTAGCGTGGCGTATTGTATTGTATTGTATTGTTTATTGATCATTCATATGGCAGTTAGACTGCTCTCGAACTTGTCACAATTTGTTCTATCCGGTTCGATTACACCCACGAAGAAGAACCGACAAGAAACTTCGCAGGGTATTTTTTAAACATATTTTTACAAGAATTTAGTGACTAGCCACATAATAACACCGCCCATAGTCTATCTAAAACACAGCGTGAGAGCAAGATTAACAATTTTGCTGAGAGTTCTGACTACAAAGACTTATTAATTAAGTGAATCAGGTGTAAATAAAGTAGTAGTAGGCTAAATCGTGATTAGGGTACTGTGCCCTAATCATAGTAGTAATCGTAGTAGGCTAAATCGTGATTAGGGTACTGTGCCCTAATCACGAGATTTAACCTACTACGCTACGCAACGCTACGCCGTGTTCTCCGCATCATTTTGTATGGAGAAACGGAGCATCACCTCTAGTGATACATTTGCGAACTTCGTTTCTCCATACAAAATGATGCGGAGAACGCGGCGTAGCGTAGCGTAGTAGGCTAAATCGTGATTAGGGTACTGTACCCTAATCACGAGATTTAACCTACTACGCTACGCAACGCTATGCCGTGTTCTCAGCATCATTTTGTATGGAGAAACGGAGCATCGCCTCTAGTGATACATTTGCGAACTTCGTTTCTCCATACAAAATGATGCGGAGAACACGGCGTAGCGTAGCGTAGTAGGCTAAATCGTGATTAGGGTATGGTCAGCCAGGGAGAGTAGACCGCAACTCGCGAACGCGAGAGGGCCAATCGCTACATAGGATGGCGCTGTGGCGTTCTTTGTTGAAACAAAAATTTGTGACAGCGCATCAGGATATGATACTGAGTGGTTGGGTCAAGGGCCAGATCCAGAAGGCAGCCCTGCTCGACACTGCACGTATCGTCCGGAGGTTTCTCTCTTTGAGACCCGATCATCGGTAGCCTGGGCTCGCCCCGCCGCGCCGGTGCGGTGGTGGAAACTCCGTTTATTGTTATATTAATTTTAGATTTTAAGTGTTTGTAAATATGTAAAATTAATACAAGAAAAACGTGTAAATACATGAATAAAATCATAATGTCAAACAAAATTACGAGTTTGTCGCTTTTGCCTTGGAGACTCTTGGGGTGCGGAGCCAACCCAGGCTAAAAGATTCGGGAAGCACACTGGGAAGCACACGGTGGAAGACAGTTCTACGCCTTAGCGGTGCGACAAAGAAACGATTTTGAGAACCGATGGATTCTCAAAAGCCCAATGTCAACAACAAAAGGGTGCTGCTGAGTCCCTGCGACGAGTGCTGCGAGGAGTCACATATCCGTAGTTTTGCTCCAGTATGCCACCCTATTATAACCCAAAATCTAACCCGCGTTATACCTCGAGACAGCGTCTGTGGGGCGTTGTCTACATAAAGAAATTCAAAATGATTGTAAAATGTAAGTAGTTTACCCGAGTAATTGCAGCATAACACCGACTATCCTACTTACCCCGATTGACGGGATCCAGCCAGCGTAAGGTGATAGAATAATATATGTATGTATGTATGTATGAGAAGATTAGTTGGAAGTTCTAATCATTTTGGATGTCACTTGCTGACTCAAAGCGCAAACCCTAATTTTGTGGCAAAATTCTCTTTGTAACCTTTCTGTAGAAATTCTTGAAGTTGTACCCGGCTCGAAGCCTTCAAGCTATAACTTTTCTCAACAAAACTTAGAAAACTCTTGCTGAAAGCGTG
Organism: Nematopogon swammerdamellus; assembly: GCA_946902875.1. Lineage (NCBI taxonomy): Eukaryota > Metazoa > Arthropoda > Insecta > Lepidoptera > Adelidae > Nematopogon > Nematopogon swammerdamellus. The sequence continues at coordinate 4,089,306 of OX336356.1, read as the reverse complement.
GGGCCGCAGGCCCCAAGGGGTTTGCCCCGGGCAGACATATTTTAAACCGCTCGTCAGTCGTGCTATTCAACACCAGCAGGTGTTGAATAGCGTGAAGGACAAGTATGACATACTTGTAAGTATACCACATTGTGTGGACGAATCGTTTTATTTATCACAGATCAGATCACGGAATCTCTCAAATGCCTACCAGTTAATATACTTTTTAAACACCAAGGCATTGCAGCCACTCAGCGATCGAATGTGAAACTTACAGCTGTTCAGCCAATGAGAGCGAGAAAATATGTCGACCTTTTTTTTATGGATAAAGCGACATGTGGCATCGTTACACCTACAAGTAGGTTAGCCCACGACTGGAAGGACTGGAGGATAATTGGAGAGGCGTATGTCCAGCAGTAGACGTATATACGCTGATGACTGCTGCTCATGGACATTCTACGACCATATTGCAAATGCCATGTCGGCCTGACGGAAGCCTTTTAAGCACAATTTGGAGGCGGCCTTTTGGGCAGGGAGTGAGTTCCACATTTTCCCTGTTCTGTGAATAAATAAACTTTTTTCTTTTATTTTTTATTGAAAGCGCGACATTTGGCTCCGAGCCTCCCATAAGGTGTCTGACGACGCTCATGGACATTCGGTCATATGCGGGGGTTGCGAATTCCATGCCGTCCTGACAGGTGCCCATTCACGCCCCTCTTGGAGGACCCGAGACTTTACTTGGGGGGAAATATATAGACAGGGAGAGCGTTCCAGAGTTTACCTACAGAACCGGTTGGCAGAATCCGTCGTAGAATCGACTGTAGTATAGAGATGCGCATTCCCTGCCCAATACCCGTAGTGCGGACGTGAAATTGGGACGGCGGAATCGCGTGAAACAGATCCTCCCAACACGTCACTGCCATAAGGCGAAACTCTCCTATGCACCAAGATTTCTTTGCAAATTTCTCGGATGCATTTCTCAGTCTCACAATGTCCCACGTGTTCGCAGGAGAACCAAATGGATTGGGCCGACATGGAGCTCCGTCACGCCGTCAGCGGGCTCAGCCTGAACAGGAGCGAGAGTTTTGGCCAGAAGTCCCTGCTCAAGAGGACGGGAAGCAAGGGCAGCGCCTACAGCATTCGTAGCTATAGGAAGGTAAGTCGCAACATCATATTTTGTTGCAGTGATTGTTTAACTCCCTCCCGACGCAAAACGACCCTTCGGCTGAGAAGAATTATACAGTTACTTATGCGTTTCTTCCTCTTGCTGAATGGTCGTTTATACAATCCATCCGTGCTCTGTAGGTATGATGTCGCTGCATGTCCCGATTAAACATCTGCGTGCACAGTCAGTGCGTAGTCACTTAGGTACTGTTTGCGGAACGTCCATCGCGGACGCTCCACTATGGCAAGACTCCGATTCACCGGGCACTGGCCGCACTCAACCGAATCATGCTTCCGGATCTAGACGTCGTCTTCAACTGCAATAATACCAGTCATTAAAAAGTTCGCGATACGTTGAGATAGCTTGGAAATAGATTCTACATTTTTAAATTTTGGGGCTTGCCCTGTCCTAATCCTTATCCTCCTTACCTATAATAAAATCCAACGTCTGCTTTCTGTCTGTCTGTCTGTCCGCTTATAACTCGAGAACCACTGAACCGATTTTAATAAAACAAAATTCTACGGATAGCTTGATTCTTCCCATCAACTATAGGCTACTTACTATCACGCTAAATAGCTTATGAGGTTAGCAGTGAAGTGAAATATGAGAGCGGGCGGAGCCGCGGGCACAGCTTAATGTATATTACTCAAAGCGACTTACATTCGTCGACGTTTCGTCCCTCTCCGGTGACATGGTCAAGACTCGCGGTACTGCGACGACCTGGAGGACACCCGACACGTCCAGTATGTCTGTCTATGTCTGCCGGTCGCCGCTGACGTAGATTGTAGCGATGAGCGGGTACTTCGGCCGATGCGGGTAGGTTCGACATCTCTTGCTAGAAAAAGATCGGTGCAGACGTAGCTCACTGTGTCTATGGCTACCAGAGCTTTATGCTGGTTACCACCCGAGCCATGCTTCGCCAGCAGGGGAGTTCACGACGATTAGAGTACCATGCCGTCTTCTCTGTTTTAGCGCACTTTTAACCCTTTATAGGACGGCTAGACAAAGTGGCCAGTAAAATTCCCACTTTGTTCTAGCCGTTCTACAAAGGGTTAACCCACTCTCATGCATTCAGGACAGTCAAAAAATGCCGACCACGCCCCCAGCTGAGAAGCCGCCGAGTCTGCCGCTGGACTCGGGCTGTGGAGCCCTAGAGATAAGTCTGCTGTACGACTGCTCGTCCTCCATGCTCGCCTGTACCGTCCTCCGGGCTAGGGGACTCTCCGGTATGGACATGGCGGGACTGGCGGACCCATTCTGTCGGCTGGAGATCCTTCCTAAAGGTACTAGCCCTAGAAATAGGTCTGCTGTACGACTGCTCGTCTTCCATGCTCGCCTGTACCGTCCTCCGGGCCAGGGGACTCACCGGTATGGACATGGCGGGACTGGCGGACCCATTCTGTCGGCTGGAGATCCTTCCTAAAGGCGCGAGCCCTAGAGATAAGTCTGTTGTATGACTGCTCGTTCTCCATGCTCGCCTGCACCGCCCTCCGGGCCAGGGGACTCCCCGGTATGGACATGGCGGGACTGGCGGACCCATTCTATCGGCTGGAGATCCTTCCTAAAGGTACGAGCCCTAGAGATAAGTCTGCTGTACGATTGCTCGTCCTCCATGCTCGCCTGTACCGTCCTCCGGGCCAGGGGACTCCCCGGTATGGACATGGCGGGACTGGCGGACCCATTCTGTGGGCTGGAGATACTTCCTAAAGGTACGAGCCCTGCAGATACGTATTTTTAAGTATACCTTTTAAAAGCTTGAATTGTTTCGTGGTAATGTGTATAAAATCGAATCATAATTTTGTACCGAGGTCAGCGGTCAGTGCACCGACGCTCTGCCCTCTCTACCCATCGATATGCAAGCTTATAAATATACGCCGCGCAGCTGCACAAATCAGTCAATCATTCATTATACATTCTAACCGATCACCGTGTTTCATTGATGCCGGTACATAGCCACTGATACCAGGCTATATTGGTGACCCCGACGTGATCTGAACACGCAACCTTCTGATCGATTTTATAACATTGTAACCAATATAATTATAATAAAATCTTAGGGGGGAGGACTGTAGCGAGGTCAGCGGTCAGTGCACCGACGCTCTGCCCTCTCTACCCATCGATATGCAAGCTTATAATTAATATACGCCGCGCAGCTGCACAAATCAGTCAATCATTACATTATACATTCTAACCGATCACCGTGTTTCATTGATTCCGGTACATAGCCACCGATACCAGGCTATAATTTCTATATATAAATTAATAACTTCTAATTGCAGAAGGAACATGTTCGAACCGGCTGCGGACTAAGACGGTGCACAAGACCAAGAACCCAGAGTTCAACGAGACCCTGAACTTCTACGGCATCACCGAGACAGACCTCAACTCCAAGAGCCTCGATGTCAGGATCTACGATGATGACAGGTCAGTAATGAAGACCCGAAACTCACTGATGGTCTGGACTCCAGACTCTGGAGTCTCTGATCCACGGACGATTTGTAGGGTCACTCAGTCTGTTCTACAGGTACTCTCGTGGACGCTGCTCGGAGGAACTTGCATCCCTTATTCCTTGCCATCCAACCATCTCCGCAACACTCGTCGTAGAGAAACTGAACACCTTTTTGTTTTCGACATTGGGCTTTTGAGTTTCTCAAAAACATTACTCTGTCGCACCGCTGCTAGGTTGTGGAATTGTCTACCAGCGCGGGTGTATTTCCCCATACTTTCAACCTGGGAGTCTTCAAACGTCGTATTGACAAGCTGGATAGCGCTTCATAGTTCGCGAATCTGCTGGTATGGTGTCTCGCTGAGCGTGATTTCTCGAGGTGACGTGGATTTGGTTGTTTTGAGTACCTACCTCTAATCCCTCGGCACAACCACGCACACTCTCCTACCACAAATTAACTCCTTCCGCACACACGCGTGCGAGGAGATTTTTTTTTTTTGCTTCTCGCATAAGCGAACTATGCCAGTGTCAAGCAAGTGTGATAGGTCCAACAATTTTAAAAGTTTGTAAAAAAAATTATAATTAAACAGAAAGACATGAACAAAAAAACTTGACTGCAACTAAAATGATCAACTCTGATTTCTAATATTAATAAATAAATAAAAAGATATTTCTAATTTTATATTATGAAAAAATATGAATTTACAAATTAGTTTATAAATAGAGTTATTATTAGAAATTAATAAACAACGAATATTAGAAGAGGTATTTCAAACTCAGGAAGAGTAGAGTGAAGTTTTCGACCTACCTACGATTATTTTGCTTGCCATATCAAATTTAATGGTGCCATTTAAATATGTTAAAAATCCCTGAAATTATGTGAAGAATAACCAATATATTATCTTCTAAAACATTTCAGATACGGTTGCGACGCGATGGGCGCCACCAGCGTTGCGCTCCGCGACTGTCAGCTCAACTCGCAAACTCTCCGCCTGGCGCTCACGGCCGCTCCGGAAGTGGACGACGGCATCCCGAGGCCGCAGATCCTGCTCTGCATGAGCTACAACACGAAGAAGCGAGCCCTCGCCGTGACCGTGTGCCGATGCAGCAATCTACCGCCCATGGACAGCAATGGATATTCGGATCCGTTTATAAAATTGTAGGGACTTTCTGCTGTTATATTCTGTTTTTTTTTTTTGCAAGAGAGAGGAAAGCGACGTTTGAAGTGTTGCCAGTTCCCGACAAATTCTCATTCTTGAAATTAGCAGTTGCAGAACTAAAGTCAGTTTCACATGTAGAATCACCCCCCTTCCAGCTACAACCGCCTATTTTAATATAACACCGCCACGACTATTGTTTTTACCATGCCGGCCCTTTAACAGCGTATTAATCTGTATTAAAAACTAAATACATTCCAAAAAGAACGGTGGGGAAATTCGAAATTTTTCGAAAATGTATCAACGGGGATCTCAAAATTTCTTTCCAGTTTTCCCGCAGTTCTTTTTCGAATACTTTAGGCATGGTCAAAAAAATCGCCCTGACTTCATTCCCTCTTTGCTACAGACACCTGGACCCGGACCCCGCGCACAAGAAGCACAAGACTTCGATAAAGTGGCGCAACTTGAACCCCGTCTACAATGAGGAGTTCTTCTTCGAGACCAGACCCACAGAGCTGTCGCGGCAGAGCCTTACCCTCACTGTCTGGGACAAGGACTATGGAAAGCCGGATGACTTCTTAGGTTAGCTGGTTGTATTGTATCGCCGCCTGTCCGGCCTGTCTGTCTACCTTTAAGGGCTGCATCTTTTGTACCGCAATACCGCAGTACCGTGTTGGGCCGGTACTTTAAAAGAATAGCCCCACTGCATCTCTCCCCGTGTATATCGTAAAAAGCGACTAAGGGATTCTTATATTACTAGGTGGTAAGGTTTAACCCGACCTGGTTGGTACCACAGCACTGAATGAAAAGTCGGTCGAAACGGCTATGTAAATAGTTTGTGTTTTCCGTCCAGTTCAGTGTAGCCAGCACGACCGAAGGGAAGCGCTGACGTGGCACCAAGTTCACCCGGTGTTATGGGCTGACATCACGGATGTTGTAGGTGATGTAGCCAACCGTGTCAGTTTCCATAAGTAAAAAAAAAGATGAGAGATTGAAATGACGGGAGGTTGAAATTTTCACACAAATAGTGTTATTATGGCGGATATTCTAACAATAAAAAAAAATTAAACCCTATTTAACATCGAGGATTTGAGCTACCGGAAGCCGCGAGGTTTGAACTAATAAATGATAAATTTTATGTTTAAATTTAATACTTATGTATGTAGGTACCATCATGGTACCACATACAAGAAACGGTAATACACACAAGAACCAAACCTGGTGTGATTATAGTGCAAACTCTAAAGTAGGTGAACATCTCAACATGAAAGTCCTTTGCGACTTCTCTGACGCTTTCCCATCGATGCTGACGTTGTCACGTGATTTTGTCCACAGGAAGCCTCGTGATTGGCTCCGCCAGTAAGGGCAAGCGACTGAAGCACTGGCTCGACTGCATCAAGTTCCCCGACCACAGACACGAACAGTGGCACGCGCTTACCGACACACAACATCTGTAGCTTGCTGACGCCTCGCCGGAACATCAATGCTGACGCGGTCGCATCCTGTGTTCGCGAGAAGCCTATACGTCAGCAAGTCAAGCGACTAAAGCACTGGCTCGACTGCATCAAGTTCCCCGACCACAGACACGAACAGTGGCACGCGCTTACCGACACACAACATCTGTAGCTTGCTGACGCCTCGCCGGAACATCGATGCTGACGCGGTCGCATCCTGTGTTCGCGAGGAGCCTATACGTCAGCAAGTCTAGCGACTAAAGCACTGGCTCGACTGCATCAGTTCCCCGACCACAGACACGAACTGTGGCACGCGCTCACCGACACACAACATCTGTAGCTTGCTGACGCCTCGCCGAAACATCGATGCTGACGCGGTCGCACCCTTGTGTGCGCGAGAGCCGCCAATACGTCAGCAAGTCAAGCGACATACAAACTGACAAACAAATGGACAGACAGATGGATAAAGTTACAGATATTGCAACAAACACACATATTAGGGCTTTCCTAATTTGTAGGCATGTTGTAGGTATATTGAGGAAACCTAATATAAGCATCGTCATCTATTTTATAGATCGAACGTCGTACGATGCAACCTGTGCTAGACGTCGGTACAAGTGTGCGTGCACACACACGCAGTATTGTGATACGTGACACGATCCCTACGACGATACTATCGCGCGCTCGCCCCGACCCGCCCACAATGACAAGAACGAGCGAGAAAGACGTCATGCGGCGCGTTTGCCGTCTTTCCGCCCACTCCCATCACCAGCAGGCAAGCGAGAACAAGAACGCGATACCACCGCAACGTCACACGGTCCTATCCGTGACAGCATGGCTTCATATGCTCAGGCGAAACAAACAACAACGTTTGTCACTGTCACTCTTTATAACAGCAACCGGGCATGCTGCACACATGAATATAAGTATAAGCTTAAGCCAAAGATTTAGATTGATAGATAGCGCAAAGCGCTCAAGAGTTCGTCGCGATTAGACATAACGGTGTATGTGAATTCACGTACAGTATTCATCAAGAATCACATCAAAAGATGCCTCATGTTAACAAAACGCTAACGCACTGCACTCGCGCATCGGCGCATTCCGTCCTCTCAACACGCGCGTGATACTAACTGTCTGATGTGAAGTAGCCGCATGCGGCCCTTTCAATGGTGACATTATGTCTGTAGTACACAATGTTAGACTATGCTCTATCTATCGATTTAAGTCTTTGGCTTGATCCATTGCAAAAAAATTCTAAAAAGAAATTACACATAAGAAATGTGTTTTTTAACATGACCACATTAAAATGAGACTCGGCCTTGACTTTTGACTTTTTGTACTAAGTACACTGGCTGCTGTGCGGTCTGCGTTCAGTCAAGCAAGGCTGAACCTATTTTAATGTATTTGTTTCGTATTATAATTTTTTGTAGATTAGGAAAACAACGCAAGGTTTTTTCAAACTGTGTTCCAATACATAAGTTCTGAATTCGAGTTTTAGTTTCAATTTTAAATATTCTCGTACAGTATGACTACTTATATTAATTGTTTAGCTATAAGTGTTACCATAGATTAAGTGTGTTCTTACCACGATAGAGAGGTGCAAGTATTTTAATTTTAAGTAGGTAGGTAGTTGTATACTGACTGCCAAATGCAAAAATCTATACATTATAATAAAATCGTAAATGCAAAAAAGTAGGTACCTATGTACATTGAATATATTCGAAAAAAAAAACAACCAGGGCTACTTAATAAATAAATAATACTTAAGACATCTCTTGGCGATGTTTGAATGTATACCAAATATCCTGTGAAGATAACCGGCATTACGTTCAAAAGATACAACCCTCGGACGGGCAGACAGACAGATGGTTCAGGCTTAGTAATAGGCTTCCGTAATGGGTACGGAACACTAAAAAGCTGGTCTAGCATAAGTTTAACTTAAGGGTCGGATAGTGGCTCGGTCGTCGTACCTACTTCTGGAAAACCGTAAATTAATTTATTTATTAAACATCCAAAGGAATATTGAAAAATCTATCTTGGCGATTCCAGCGTAATGAACTAATGAATGACCTAGCTGTGTTTTAAGGTACTCACTATACTTACGCCTATATTTCGAAAACGTTTTACCCAAACATTCGTTTTAGTAATATTCTCACTCTTTAATAATGAATGACATGTGTATAGGGTATTGTATTGTATAGGGTAGGGTACCTGAAACATAGTTTAGTTTTCAATATTGATTTTATTTTTTTTATAAATTTAATTTGCTGTTTTGCATAAGTACGCTCTTCCAAAAGTAATACTAGCTTGTTACTATCCGACCCTTAATTTGTCATTATTGTATTACTTAAGTACCTATCTATATACACATTCGGTGCCAAAGAATATTTATCCAGCTAAATTATATTTGTATTTAAAATAAACATATTTTTAGTAAGTAATTTTTATCAGTATTAAGATAATGAATAATGCATACAATTATATTTTACTCTAATGTTATAGTTTCATTTTCGGCACTTAAGTTAACATGGCCGGTGCTCTAATTAATTGGCTTCCCTCATCCTTCCAGCCCCCATCCATATCCGCCACACCTCGCCGGACTCGCCCGGAATATACGTTGTGTTGTTGACAGCCAACTTCTGAACATCGAGAGAGAACCGAGCTCGACGTTCGGTCTCGCCCTTAGTGACTTACTTTCTTTTAAAAGGAAAATATATATGTACATACAAGGGCGTAGCCAGGTAGGTACGGGTAGGTACCCCTAGCCGGCGACATCAGCGTAGGTGTCCGAATTGATTTTTTAGAAGAATTATTTTTTGCTATACATTTCTATACTCAGAGGCCTAACGAAACTCCAAAAAGTTACGGTTTAACTGATATGGTATTATTATGATTATGGTTATATATTATTAAATATCAAAGAGGATATAACCACTGCGTTTTAAGAGGCGGAACTCCCATTTAAGAAAAAGAACGAAATCATTTGCCAATGGAGCGGCCGATATCGGCCGCTTTATAGATTATACCTTTACGAATGGAGCGGCCGATATCGGCCGCTTTCTTTTTTTTCCGTGTTTCGTTGGGAGGCCCCAACAAAATTATTTTATTCTTGTATCTCATTTAGCCGTGAGATACTGGCAGTAATTAATTCAAATAGTAGATCCTTTAGCCTTTAGGCGACAAACATTCTCCCATAGAGAAATGTCAGATTTACCGCTCTGTCAGTGTCATCAAGACAGCGGTTATAATAGGAGGGCGTTGTACGTTGCTCTTCTGTTTTCGGGTTTGCTGAGTGTTTTTTTGTGCAGATGAACCCATAAGTGATGTTTTTTCTCTTTTTCATTATATTCCGGATGTATTGAGTGCATTTGTTTGTGCTGAGTTGATCTGAATTTTTCGTAAAAATACTAAGAAAATGCCTCCTTTTCGGTACCAATTTCGGCTGTTTTTAGAGGCTTGTTTCTCGATATAAATCTGTTTTCTGGATAAAGTGAGGTGATAGAAGTGTCATTTAGTTCCTGTAGTTGAAATAATATATGCCGTATAGTGTTTGTATGCAGTACATTTACGAGAAATAAGCAATTTTTGTGACGTAGTTTTCTCCATACAAATAATACAAACCATACAAATTTCCACATACAAATTTTATTGTGAACGACACGGGGGGCTGCTGATACACAAGAAAGGTATGATTAGGTCCGTTATTTATTAGTGTTTATAATAAAAATACTATATGACCGATTCGCGGTCTAATAAATTTATAAAAAAAAAAAACCTGAGAGAGGTCGCGATTTTCACATAGAACAACTTTACAAAATAATTTTGTCACCTAGAATACGTAATGTAAATAAAAAAATGCCATTTATAGCTAGAATATTTATCTGTAAATACAATCCATATGTTAGTTCATGAAGTTTTATGGAAAAATCTTCCAAAATGATTTTTTTTCGAGAGTAATGCGCCGGCGCCGATCGCGGCCGCCACCTGGTGTAGGCGAAGGAAGATTTATAAATAATGCTTCCAGAGCCAAAGGGTGCCAACATACAGAAACCACACGCACACACTGATGCGCCCAAAGAGAATATAACCAAAGAATATAATACTACTAGGGCGTAGAAGAAGCACAAGCCCATACAAAATTTGTTTGCCTATGTTTTAACCTTGGTGGCGCCAAATGCGGCCACCGGCGTCCTTCAGAACTAGCACTTGGCGGGAATTGGCGGGAATTTCGAATTAAATATATTTTTAGTAGGTACTGCACATTTAGCCAAACTGTGACCATTTCACACTGATATTTCTAAAATTGTCAGCCCACTCTGACTGAGCAGGCAGAACTGACAATTTTAGAACTATCAATGTGAGATGGTCACAGTTTAGCTAAATGTGCCAAATAAATAACATCATGAGTACACAGCAAATGCTCTTTTATTACGAAATGAAGTGTTTGTACAAGTAAACTATTACACAAGTAAATATTAAAGTAAATAAGCAATTTCATCCAAATAATTGGCACAAACCGTACAACATAGGAAACTGTACATAATAAGTTTGTTTTATGATCTTTTTTTGTTTGTTTTTCTCTTAACAATTTTTTATATGGTGAAATTCGCCTACAACAACTTGGCTTATAACAAGTATGTACATAATAACTCATAAATCAATGCTTATATATAATGAACATCCTCATATTACTACATACTTACAATATTACCGTTACATATAATTACAAATGCACGATTTCCTCGAACATTTCATAAAACAATTCGTCTTTATCTGTTTGAGCTGGGGCGCTTTACAAATGAAGTTTTCTAAATTATTTATTAAATGTGACTGACCTTGTAAGATACATTTTGTACTACGACTGTGCGCCACTATGCCACTAATCGTCACAGTTTTTAGTCCAGCAAGAATTGCTGGACTGTGGGATTGTTGTTATTTCCACAGCTCGATCTTACGCCCCCAAACATGTTTTCTAAATTGTCTTGATTTAGACAGTTCATTGAGACTAAATAAAAGTCTAGACGTTGTAACATTTTAAACAAACGCTCAAGTGCTTCTATTGTAGCAATCCACTCATTGTGGGTAGGTGGAGTGGCCCTCGCTCCTAACCACTTTCAATGTTTAATGGCTTGCCTGTGTTGTTGCCCAAAGAGCTGGTCCACATCTTCTACGAGGTTCGCTGTTGTCACTGCTTGCAGGGGCAGCTCACCTGTAACATATTAGGAGTAATGAGCATGTATGTATATAATACTAGCATTTACCCGTGATGCGCGCATATTTATATTAACTGTTCAGCCCGCTGACGGCATGCCGTGACGTAGAAGTAAATTGATTGATTGGATTCGGATTGATTGACTGATTGATTTTCAGTGGTAAGTCCTACCACCTTGTAAGGATGGAAAGGATTTCCTTGCAGTGTTTTCCTTCACTCGCCGGAGCGACGACGGGCAAATTGTAAAGATTTTTACAAGGACTGGGATTCGAACCCACAACCTCGCGCTTGAGAGGCCAGTAAAGCCCCAGATACTGAGTGACTCATCGCTTATGCTGTCAATTTCACTCACATGTTTTCTGTACCGTTCTGATTGACTTCCATAAGTATTGTACATACCATTGGTCTTACCTTTCAAAATTGTTCAAGTTAGGTGAAGGAAATGTGTGATATGATCGTGCTGCTTCGACCGCGTGTTTTGCAGAAGACGCCCCACTCTTCTACGAGATTCGCCGTTGTCACTGCTTGCAGGGGCAGCTCACCTGTAACATATTAGGAGTAATGAGCATGTATGTATATAATACTAGCATTTACCCGTGACTGCGTGCGCATTTATATTAACTGTTCAGTCCGCTGACGGCATGCCGTGACGTAGAAGTAAATTGATTGATTGGATTCGGATTGATTGATTGATTGATTTTCAGTGGTAAGTCCTACCACCTTGTAAGGATGGAAAGGATTTCCTTGCAGTGTTTTCCTTCACTCGCCGGAGCGACGACGGGCAAATTGTAAAGATTTTTACAAGGACTGGGATTCGAACCCACAATCTCGCGCTTGAGAGGCCAGTAAAGCCCCAGATACTGAGTGACTCATCGCTTATGCTGTCAATTTCACTCACATATTTTCTTTACTGTTCTGATTGACTTCCTTAAGTATTGTACATACCATTGGTCTTACCTTTCGAAATTGTTCAAGTTAGGTGAAGGAAATCTGTGATATGATCGTGCTGCTTCGACCGCGTGTTTTGCAGAAGACGCCCCACATTTTACGGACTTCTATGGTGTTATCTGGGAAAGAACACACCAAGATTTTATTTATAAGATTATTAGTACCTAAATACTTTGATTTGTGGTCGGCCGTTGTAGACAGTAACCTAAATTGGTTTGCTACTGCAGGAGTTGATCAGAGGGGAGTCATAAATATATTCTAAGGCTGCAGTACATTTATCGGATAGGACTGAGTCAATAAAAACCTTACCTAATTTAACCAGCAGCATTGTTTTTTTTTTCATTGTGGATCTCTCGTAATAGAGAACTAGAGACGTATTTCAATTTCCTGTACACAAAGGCGTGCGGCATACCTATTATATAGGGATGATACTGCACATTTTATAGAGGTTATGTTTATTTTGACAATTTTCACTACAACCCTACTTGGGTAATAACTTACTCTGTACTACAGACAAAGGCAAGCATCCAATAAATAACATGCTGTAACATTATGTTATTTGGAAAATATAGGAGATATCGTGGAAAAATTTGAAATATCGACAAGTATCAAATGCACTTTTCTTACCTCCGTGAAGCTGTAGGTACACTGCACTTCACCCAAATACTTTTACTGTTTGCTGCAAGCTTGGTGCATTCGTTTTCGAACGAAAAATGATAGTAAAAGGCATAACTCGTGTTTTTACGTGGTTGATTCTTTTCTTTGGGTAAAATTTCGTAAATGCTGGAATCCATAATGGTGCCAGGTAAAAAATGTAAAAATCCTCAATTCAATTTTATTTGAATTGAATAAAAAAACCTTCTTACCACTGTCTGAAATTACTGATTTTAACAATTAAGTGGAGAAAATATTATATTTTACTGTTCCGTATTTTTTTACAGATGTATAACTGTTAAAAACGTGCTTACTTCTTGTAATTAATTTGAATAAATTTCCCCATAAAACCCTGGAACTGGCAATTCAGTAATAGCGGGGAAGTGCAGTGTTGTCTCTTTCATTTTGCGCGAATTTTCTGTAGAGCTGTCCCTCTCGAAATGTGGCCACTGACCTTCAAAACCAAAGAATATAATTACTAACATAGGCCACGAAAGCCGGACTGCGCTTGGCTCCCCGTGAATATAACCATGCGCCTTGACGTTGGTAGAGATGTGCACTATGATTTTAATCATATCTATTAGTGATGTTCAAATGTATATAATCGATTGTGATCGTGATCGAATCGATTATTTATAATCGATTCGATTATAATTGTGATTCCATTATTTATTATTTCTCATAACCAGAAGGTATAAACAATAAAACAACGAAACACTGCATGTGAAACAATTTTATTTTCAAGTTTATTAGCCTAGTACATCTAGGACTTTATCATGACGGTAGAAATACTGGCCTCGCTCAAGTAGTATTTTGCATCCGCATAACAAATGTTTGGCCGTGCCTACGGACTCCTTACATGAGACGGGCATAATCTATTTGTAGATTTCCCACATCTAACTAGGTTACTCGGGTCGGGGAGAGTAAGCTGGAATGCATTTAGGTAGAACTTAAGCAGCTCAGGGGCCAGTTGTATATTATGGATTTCCACTTCAATGCAGGAGGGATGCAGAAGTCGCCTACTGTTAGCCAAACATTCTGCATTTCTAGATTTAAGGCGTGAAGTTTGAAACCTTGCTCCATGTCCTCCTGAGCAAAACCTTTCAGTATTTCATTATCAGACTTTGCTGTTTCTATGCCCAGTCCAGATCTATTGTTGCGTGTACCAACTTGGAATGATTTGTAGAAGTCAAGCCTCAATTCCAGTTCATCTGATAGCGGTGTGTTGGGTAAGGCTTGAATAGCGCTATCATTGGAGTCTTTGAGTATACATCGTTTGGCTATTCTCGCCTTTTGATAAAATATCGACGGTTTCTTAATGTTCAGTCCAAAGTTATTTTGAGATCTGTACAGCTGTTCCCCATTTATTTTCTTTTACGACAAGCGTATCGATTAGAATGATGATAACAACGCTGTTATGAATTTTTAAACGTAAAGTCACCACACTAAAAAGAAAGCGCATTACTTTGCTATGCCTTGTTGTTGTGCTTTTTTGTTTTTATTGGCCAATTCTTCTTCTCGCAACGCCAAACCTTGATTCATTCGTTGGCATTGTCTTCGTATTAAAAGAAGAGATAATCGTGTGATTAAAGGTGTAATCATCACCTTAGAGTGTTGGGAGCAGTTCAACCAATTTATGTCACACCTTGAAAGAATCAATGTTTTTATGATTTGAGAAATGTTAGGTTCGTGTAGACGTGAACAAATGTCGTTTTCAAATAATTTAAGTGCACACTCGACGAAACGACATAGATTTACTGATGGATATGTTAAAGCTGTTCGGTCTTTCCACCACTCCCTAAGTCTTATATAACTGTACATGGGATTATTTGGATCTTCAATTTTCAAGCATTCGTGACATTCTTTGCAATTGTTATTTCTTAATATAGTTGAGGCAAGGTATCCACTTACATAAACTAACGGTTGTTCTTCAATTGTATTAAAATCATTACTGGATTCAAGAAAGAAATCTTCGTCCTCTAAACTCAAGACAGGGTATTCTTCTGGTTCTGTGTTATTATCAACATCCTGTAATTGTAAAGTAGAATATGTCTGTTCTGAATTGGCTTCGAAAAGAAAAGAAAATTTAAAATCTCTAATTATAGAGCTCTAAGGAATGAATTTTATGAGAGTTTGTAATTTGAATTAATTTGATAATAAGTCGGCCTATTCATCAAAGTAAATTGCAATACAATATCAGATTTTAAACTGATTCCACATATTATCCGTCAGATTGACTTGAAACTTGAACACCCACACTGCAGGTTCTGGCTGTGATGGTACATCTGCAGGTTCTGGCTGTGATGGTACATCTGCAGGTTCTGGCTGTGATGGTACATCTGCAGGTTCTGGCCGTGATGATACATCTGCAGGTTCTGGCTGTGATGGTACATCATCGCCTTCTTTATTTTCAGTAACCGTCTCGACCGGTAATGAAGTTGTTGGAGCTGAAAGTACAGGTATTATTATTTTTAGGTTCTCTACATCATAAGTCCTCTCGATTACGAGGAAGCGCTGACATGGCACCTAGGTACCTAATTTACCAAGGTGACATCATCATATGGGCTGATACTAGGGCTTATATTGCCAATTGGGCAGATGTTAGTTTCCATAAAAAAAAATCTCTGGGTGGCAGTATTAAACGTAGGTATAATATTAGTATTGTTAGTTTATTACATGTAGATTATGAAAACAAATTACCCTGTTGCTGTTGTACGCTTGTAGAAATGTAAAAAGGAAACTCTTTCAATTGATCATCCGTAAGTGGAAGTGCTTTAAGGTCTAAAGTAGGTACTGCATACTTCTTCAGACGAGTTTGTCTGTAGTTGAAGTTATTTTTGTCGAAGTGTTTTCCACAAACAAATCTCAATTGGTTTAGTTTTTCTATGGGAATGTATACCAATTCTTCATTCCCCACTGCTTTCAACAAATCTCTGCACCTGTAATAAAAAAAAAATCTAAATGCTGACTCCATTGACTTATTTTTATAGTTTTTTCGGCATTTTTCGACCAGGATCATCATCATCATCATCATCATCATCATCATCATCATCATCGGCGTGTTGTTGTCCACTGCTGGACATACAACTCTTCAGTTTTTCTCCAATTCTCCCGGCACTCGACAGCACGGATCCATTGCCCGTCCTCAATGCATCGGCTGTCGTGTCGTGTCGACCACACGCCACGCCAGGTGGGACCTGGCGTGCGGTCTTCCTACGCCTCGCTTTCCTGTCTAAAGTCGACAAGGATAAGCATAAAATTAAATGAAGCGAAAGTGCTTAAACTGACTTTGTTGACCGTCGAATTTAGGGGGGTTGCCCCCGATTTGTTATGTACAGCAATTTACCAAAAAATTCAGAACACAATAGTCCGAAAAAATAATGAAATAAATAATTTACCGGTTTGGATCCAAAGGAAACTGGGCGAACAACACACGCTTCCCTGTTTCTTGTTCTTGCTCCTTGAGTCCGCAAATGCAACATTTTCTGCGACTCATATTATGAATTATAGAATAAACAGAAAGAAAGATCTGCCTGACAGACCAAGTGACAGATAACAACCAAAGAGGATATAACCGCACCTTCTACCTACCAACGTCACACAACTATCTATCTACACACACATACAGACACACTTCTTAGGTTGGTGTATTTGTGAAATGTTTTCATACATAATTATTTTCATTGCGAGTTACTAGAGACTGTTAAATACAATGACGTATAAAATCTCTTTGGTTAAATATGACATTTTATTATTCTATCTTTAAACATGTCGTAAATGGTTGCTATGATAGGAAAAATTTCTTCAGTTTTTATAGCATGCACATTATTAGTAATAGTCAAACTCTATGACCTTTTGAGCAAAATTTGAGAATTGGGAAAAAGTGCATAATATCAAAGTTGTAGAGAATTTTATCACCTCTTATACCGTAATTGAACAGTTTTTTCTATGATGCACCGTTTTCGAGATATAGTTAAGCGAAAAACCGAAAAATGGGTCCTTATTTGTGCCGCCCCCCCAGTGGTGGGGACTTTTAGTATGTTTACCTCCTAACTAGTCAGAACAAAGTTCCGAAGTCAAACTTTCTGCTTTCGAGCTTTCCGGCTACAGCCCTTTATTTGAGCACTTATTTACTACGCAGCGCTATAAGTATCCTCTTTGGCTATAAGGCATATTATGATCCCTTTATACTTTATAATATAACATACATAGGTACATTTTATAATTTTTTTTCATCACAAATAAGTGAGTGACGCGAACAACACACAAACACACACACTCTAAAATTTCACAAAGGTGTTGCCATTTTCTCGGTACAGATTTCATCTCTAGAGTGTTCTTGCTCTGAGCTTTCACCTCTGTCTGACAGCGAGCGAGCGAGCGAGTTGGTCCGTCCGTCCTCGTCATTCGTCTGTCAGACAAGTAATGAAATTCCAAAAACTGTCCTCAACAAAGTTTCTCCTTGAGTAAGCTTCTTCAAAGTTTTGTTTGTGAGTTGACAAAAATTTTGAGTAATGTGGTGATTGAGTGAAAGTGCCCCTACGAAATGGCATTCCTATGCCCCGTGCGTATCCGTCGAGGGAAGAAGAAAAAATGTAAGGCCAGTGTAATCTTTGAGTCAATGACCTTTTCTGCTGCATTTCTCTAGAAATCCTTCCCACACTCAATAAACTATTAGAAACCGGCTGAACCACAGTTATGTCATTGTTATCATCTTCGACCCGTCGAAGGCAACTGTTGGATATAATAGTACATACCAATACATATAATAGGTCCATAGCGTTATGCCTGCTTCCCAGTGGGGTAGGCAGAGACAACGGATCTCCACGTGCCACGATCCTGACACACCTCTGCTCTGCCACCTCTTCCACTGTCATAATGTTCTTCATACATGCTCACTGTTTAGGGGTACTGCGCATTTGTTGAGCACATACCCAAATGTGGTCCGGGTACATGCGTCTAGCTAGAGTCTAGGACGACCCTTCCCGACTCTACCACTCACATTAGCTTCATAAATTTCTTTCGTTAGTCTCGTATTATCCATTCTTCGAACATGACCGAACCACCGAAGCATTCCTTTCTCAATCTTTGCCACTATAGGTATAATTGTTTTTTGAGAGAGTTTGTAGACTCTATGTATGATATTAAAACTAAATTGACGGTTTTTATAAATCTTTTCTGTATGTATGTACCTACGTATGTTCCTCCATAACTCTTAAACCGATCATCCGAATTTGATGAAACTTAGTGCAAGCACATCTCACTATACGGGACACAGGATATATAAAATTCAGTTCCAGTTACGCTACAATGTGGCTCTCATACAAAGCACAGTTGTACAAATCACAGATTAGGCCGGTGATGGAATACTGTAGCCACATTTGGGAAGGCAGCCCCCAGTATCTGTTGGCGTCCTTGGATTCCATACAGCGCCGAGCCGTCCGTCTGGTGGGAGACCCGAAACCGACTGATGATCTGGAGTCTCTCAGTCACAGACGATATGTATGGTCACTTAGTCTGTTCTACAGGTACTATCATGGACGCTGCTCAGAGGAACTTGCTTCCCTTATTCCTTGCCATCCAACCTATCTTCGCAGCACTTTCCGCAAAGAAACTGAGCACCCTTTGTTGTTGACATTAGGCTTTTGAAAACCCATCTGTTCTCAAAATTGTTTCTTTGTCGCACCGCTAGGGTGTGGAACTGTCTCCCGGCGAGTGTGTTTCCCGAATCCTTTAACCTGGGCGTCTTCAAACGTTGTATCAACGGGCTAGACAGCCTAGCTAGGCTAGCGAGACTAGGCGCCACACTGAGCGTGGTTTTGCGTGGAGAGGGGTTTTTGGCTCTGTCGACTGTACCATTGGTCTCTCGACACAGCTACCCATGTTGGTTTACATAAAAAAAAAAGAAACCAAATAGTTCCGCGCACCGAAAGAATGGTACGGTAGCGGGCTTACTTACTTTCTTCTTTTTAAATATGACTTTCATGCGAGCGAAGCCGCGTGCAAAAGCTTATACACGGTGTTGCAACCCCAACCGTAAAACCCGAAAGGGGGTGATTCTGTACGTGAAATAGAAAAACTTTTGTTCTACGACTTTTTTTTTTGCAAAAAATAACATTTTTTTCTCCATACATTTTGAGAATAGGTAATTACATTTGTATGAAAATAATAATTTTTTTTTTGTTTCAAAAAATTTTGTTTCTTCACAGAAGTTGTTTAGTTTCACATATAGAATAACCACCTTATGTCAGTTAAAAATATTACGGGGGCAACTGCAACACCGTGTATATGTGTGACAGCCGGGAGCGGTGATGGGGCAGAGAAGGAGGTATCGGGTCTGAGTCCCGGCATGGGCCGCATCACCGGCTCCGCCAGCATCGAGACGCTCGTCCGCGTCGGCATCGAGAAGGAGCACGGACTCAGTCCCGACTCCAAGATGCTGGTCCTGCACGACTTTGCGCCGTGCGTCGACGACGAACTTGAGGTGATTTCTGAGTATTTTGTTTTGTATCGGTGGCCTCGGCTGGTCTCAAATTCACTTCCTATTTGATTATCACTGATTAATGTTTATTTATTTATTTATTTTAAACAGGCAGCCCAGGCTGATACGTCTAAATCCAGTTAAAAGTTGTTGTTTTTTTCATTATCTTGGATTTTTTTTTTTATTATCGATCTTGGGCACTCTTTTTGAGATTATGTTTTATTTGTTAGATATTTATCTAGTCTATTATTGAATTGTTTGGTACTAAGTGCGCTTATTACTTCCTCTGGAAGTTGGTTCCAGTCGTCCACAACTCTGTTTGTTATGAAATGTTTGCGAGTATTGCTGTTAAAGATTGTTCGACTTAGTTTTATGCTGTGGCCTCGAAGATGAACGTTTTGGTTCAATGTGAACATTTGGATCAGCTCAGGGCAATCGTACTTACACGTCAGAATTTTGTACACCTCTATTAGATCCCCTCTCTGGAGTCGAGCTTCAAGTCAGTTCGAGTGGAATGTTCCATGAATGTCCCATAATCATATGTATTCCTGTTCTACACCTGTTCGCAGGTGAAGCGCGGCCAAATCGTGAACGTGCTTTACCGCGAGAACGACTGGGTGTACGTGATCGAGGCGGACTCGAGGCAGGAAGGCTTCATACCGCACTCGTACTGCGCGCCGTACTCCCCGCACACGACCGAGCTGAAGAAGAAGCTGCCCCGCACGCAGCAGTCAGCCCCGCACCTCTCCCGGCAGGACGTGTCGCAGTGAGTGTATATAGACCGTTCACAGTACGTGATCGAGGCGGACTCGAGGCAGGAAGGCTTCATACCGCACTCGTACTGCGCGCCGTACTCCCCGCACACGACCGAGCTGAAGAAGAAGCTGCCCCGCACGCAGCAGTCGGCCCCGCACCTCTCCCGGCAGGACGTGACGCAGTGAGTGTATATAGACCGTTCACAGTACGTGATAGAGGCGGACTCGAGGCAGGAAGGCTTCATACCGCACTCGTACTGCGCGCCGTACTCCCCGCACACCACCGAGCTGAAGAAGAAGCTGCCCCGCACGCAGCAGTCGGCCCCGCACCTCTCCCGGCAGGACGTGTCGCAGTGAGTGTTACTGCGGAGTACCGCACTCGTACCACCGCAGCCGCCTTCGATCTCCCCACACACCACCGAGCTGATGAATGAGCCGCTCTGGTTTTTTTTTTGTGGAAACCGACACGGTTGGCTAAATCACCTACAACATCCGTGATGTCAGCCGATACCACCTTGGTGCCCACCAAGGTGTTATCGGCGTGCGTCACCACTGCTCAAAAAGGACTGGATACTTTGTACATTTTTGTTTATGTTTGGCGACAACGTGAATCAGAGCAAGTAGGCTCTTTTTAGAAGTATAATGAGTCTTAACCGCATATTCAAAAGCATGCATTTTAAAAAAAGTTGGCAGCGCCGCTGGAACATATTCGTCCAGCCGACGTTTCTGGCACTATTCGGCGCCGGGACACATTCGTCCCGCCGACGCCTGAGTGTTTAATAGATAGGAGCCAGTCCGGCGATATATAATAATTTGTCAGCCTGGGTAGCTCAGTGGTGCGGTCGGTCGACTGTTTGTTAAGCAACACTGAGCGCGGTCAATACTTGGATGGGTGACCGCGCGACCGTTGGAGGCTGACCGCTGTTCGGATTCCACGTAAAACTGTAGGTCCCTTCCCTTCTTATCTCACTAGGTGGGTTTATCCCGCCCGGGTTGATACCACCGCACTGAACGAAATGTCGTCAGTCGAAATGGCTATGTAAATAGTTTGTGTTTTCGGTCCAGTTCAGTGTAGCCGGCACGACCTAAGGGAGGCACTGACGTGGCACCAAGTTCACCCGGTGTTATGGGCTGACGTTTTTTTTTTTTTATGCAAACTGACACTGTTTGCTACATCACGTACAACATCCGTGATGTAGCAAACAGTGTCAGTTTGCATAAAAAAAAAAAACGTCTTGAGGTCTCAGTGCGGAGAATGGTCCACCCGCCTTCCCAAGAGGCTGGGCAGCAAACAAACAAACAAACCAACTTGTGAAGGTGATGACTGATGACAGAAATAAAAAATATTTCAGACTGTCAACTTCGGGCGGCTGCGGCGCCGGCGACGGCGCGTCGGAGGCGGGCAGTGAGTTCGACGCTTGTCCGTTCAGCCGCGACCCGTCCGGGAGATACATAGTCATGTACACGTTCCAGGCGAGAGACGAGAACGACGTCGATGTGGACCGGGGCGAGTTTGTAACGGGTGAGCGAGTTTTTAACCCACGATGCAAAAGGAGAAGAATTAATTGTAACTATATTTCTCATTCCAAAAAAATAATTAAATTATTATTTAAAATTAAATAAATTATAACATTTATAAAGAAAATTTAATAAACTAAAAAAAAAATTTTAAAAATTAACTTACTTTACAGATAGAAATATTTTTATAAATAACTTAAAATGAATAAATCATATTTTTGTGCTATAAGTTTGACGCCTTTATTTATTTTTATTTATTTATTTAGTTATTTATTTTAGACAGGCAGCCTAGGCTGATATGTCTAAATCCAGTTAAAATTTGTTGTTTTTGTCATTATCTTATACCTTTATTTTCACATTTTTATCTTACAATATTTATATTAATTTTTTATACATATACAAAATATTAAAAATATACAAAATTAATATAAACAGTAAAAAACAAAAACGGCATACCGCCGGCGGCGGGAGAAAAACCTCCAAGCACGCCGGCGGTTGCAGGCCGTGGCTACGGAGTTCTCCGAGACGACGCGAGGCTAGCTACGAGCGATAGGTGGTGGTACTAGACACGTAGGCCACCACCACCCCCGTCTCGGAGAGCTCCGTATCTTATTATTATTATTATTTTTCATCTGTCTGTCTTTTTGTGGCATCATAGCTCCCAAACGGATGGGACCTATTTGGATGTCAAATTATTATATCTAATATCCTACTTACATACTACACGCTGTTTCCCGACAATCACAGTAAGCAGAGTAATCGGTGTTGTGCTGCAAGAACTCTGGTAAATTACATCACAAGACCGACCGCCACATTTAGCAAAGTCAAGATAACTATCAAGCGGCATGTAAGGCACTAAGACCGACCTACTACATGACTCGGTGGAAGGACCGTGCCGAGGTGACAGGTGGCTAGCCTGTCGCTCTTGTGCACGGCATCTTGTCCTTATCCCTTATTAGCCTTTTACAACATGCACGGGGAAAGATGCAGTGGAGCTATTCTTATTAAGTACCGACCCCACACGGTACTTTTTTAGGGTTCCGTATCCGGTACGGGACCATTACTAGCCGTCTGTCTGTCTGTCTGTCCGACTATCTGAGGGCTGTATCTCTTCAACCGTAATAGGTAGCCTGGTAAAATTTTCACAGAATATGTGTTATTATGGCCGATATAACAACAAATAAGAATAAAAACAGGAAAAAGTAAAAAATTCATGGGTGTTCCCATAGAAGAAACTAAAAAATGTATGTGCGCCATCTACCGAAAAGAGTATGAAGCATTTGAACTAATATGAAGCATTTCATAAACACGCCATAGATGGTGTGAGTGGCGCTGACCACGACATGGCGATACCGAACCCGAGTTCGACTCGCACTTGTTTTTTAATGATGTGATAAAGTACATTTGTATTAATGAAACTGTTGACACGTTGCGCAGTGCTGAACCGAGAGGACCCCGACTGGTACTGGATCGTGAGGAGCGACGGACAGGAGGGCTTCATACCATCCGGCTTCGTCTACCCGGCCGTCGTGCAAGGTACACAATGATGCGGGATGAGGAGACCCGGCTGTTTTTTTTTTTATGAAAACTGAGACGTTTGTCTACATCACCTACAACATCTGTGATGTCAGCCCAAAACACCGGGTGAGCTAAGTGCCACGTCAGTGCTTCCCTTCGGTCGTGCCGGCTACACTGAACTAGACGGAAAACACTAACTATTTACATAACCATTTCGACCGACGTTTCGTTCAGTGCGATGGTACTAACCCAGGCGGGTTGAACCCTACCACCTAGTAAGGTAAGAAGGGAAGGGACCTACAGTTTTACGTGGAATCCGAAACACGGTCAGCCTCCTCCAGACTCCTTGCACTTTTTTCCTTCCGTCCGCTCTCGGCCTCTCGATCTAACCGCAATATGAGTGAGCAGAGGTTGTATGGATGGGTTTTGGCGGGAATCGTGAACTGCGCTAAGTACACCTTTATATTGCGTTGGTGAGAGCAAGTCTGGCTGCTCCGCGCCGGCCGAACCACCCAATCAGAGAATGTAATCTTCGAAGCCACGCAGTAAAGTTATCTCATGGCTCCGTCAAGCTAAACCCTCGTAGGCACGTTATTGCTAACAAGAGTTTCGGACATTTGTAAGAAATTAACTGATGAAGTTTTAAGTGGTACCTCAGTTAAAAGTTTTGATATTAGGCTTTTATGCAAATGCTGGTTATCTATATTGTTTTTGATTCAATATAAATTTTGAGTTATGTTTTCATTTGTTGCTAAAAACTTATACTGGTCTAATTTTGTGTTTTAGGAGTATATTTGTATGTATTATATATAATCAGTAATCACACTGTTAGTTTACCACAATAAATATAATAAAGCTAAAATGCCACAACTTGCACAGGGAACCAAGTGGAGAATCCGCAGCCGATGCTGACCCCGAGCAACAATAGCGGTCTGCCCGGTGGCAACACCGCGGCGCTTCAGGAGACGGACGCTCGCTACCACGGCACTGAGCTCGTTATGCTCTATGATTATAAGGTAACGCTTGCTAAGTAATGCCGGGTGATAGAACGATAAAAAAGGTATCGACGCCGGACTGTCAAATGCTTGTATGAGAACTAGCGTCACCGAGTTGCGGGGAGCGGAGTGTACTTACCGATGATAAGATATTCCACTATTGTGCACACCACAGAGCATCAAATGTGCGCGCCCCTCCTAGAGGCGCCCTGAGCGCGATTTCTCTACAACGGCGTTGAAGCCTGTGGGCGTGGCCTATGACTTACATATGTGTGTTGTGCGTGTGCATTTGTTTTGTGCGTGTGCCTAACTTGCTCCTCTTTGTGTGTAGTGTCGATACTAGCACACACACACATACGAAGCGCTAGCAGCACTGCGTGTAGTTTTTGGGTTTCAAATATTATCGCTTAGGGCGTCTCTAGTAGGGGGCGCGCGCGGTAGGTATTTGATGCTCTGTGGTGCACACTAAACTTGGCTGTAGTGTTTTTACACGTAAACACAGCTTGCGGGCATTTTAAACTGGTTTTTGCTAACGCAGCCGATGACAGACTGAGGGCCAGCGTGCGACCGTCCAATGAAAAAAGTATGCTTTTACTTATATCGTGTTACGCTGACGAGGATAGGGTTCGGGGTCCATACCTTTTTTATCGTTCTAGGCCGGGTGGTTAAGCTCAAGTGGCAGTGGGCACGTTAGCCAAAGAGACGGCAATTTTTTTTATTTTTTATGGAAACTGGCACAATTTGCTACATCACCTACAACAACCGTGATGTCAACTCATAACACCAAGTGAACTAGATGCCATGTCAGTGCTTCCCTTCATTTCATGTCGGATGCACTGAACTGAAAACACGAACTATTTGCATAGCCGTTTCGACCGATGTTTCATTCAGTGCGGTGGTAACAACCCGGGCGGGATAAACCCTACCACCTAGTAAGGTAAGAAGGGAAGGGACCTACAGTTTTACGTGGAATCCGAACCACAGTCAGCCTCCAACGGTCGAGCGGTCACCCATCCAAGTACTGACCGCGCTCATGATTGCTTAACAACAGTCGACCGACCGCACTGCTGAGCTACCGAGGCTGACATTGACTAGTGTGTAGTCCTCCAGCATGCGTTAAGTTTCGGTTCGCATCAAGCTTTGTCATGTAGTCTACGGTGACTAGGACGCGGAGAAACACCAGGCCCGCTCTCGACCTCCCCTCTCTCTACCTATCCATATTCTGTGGGATTACTCCAGTAACGTTTTCGAAGCTCTCTCCATATATTTTTTATTTTTTTTTATTTTAAACTTTCAGAAACAAACAGTTACAAAATGAATACATAGTAAATTAACTCTAGACTAACACCTAAACCAGTAAAGTTTCTACAAATAATTTTAATCCTACAATTAATAATATCAACAAAACTTATAGATAATATATATATAGAAAGTGTATACATTTGCTTAAATTTGGACAAGAGAGGAAAATGAAAAAACGAAAAATAAAACATTGCGATTTAGAAAATTGTATGAGCTTAGCGTCGATCTTGGCAGGCCTAGAATCTTGAAGAGACTGTAGAGCGACTTCGCTGGTAGTCCTCTTGCTCCGACTTCCACAGCGAAGAGATCAGTCTTGAATTACTAAGTTGTGACAAAACGGAGCAGATTTTTATTCGCATTGCATGTATGGATTGTTTCAAGCGCATTTTTTATTCTGAGCGGATAATATTGGCTGTGCGTGCTACCCCTTAATGTCAGTCATTGTCCTTTTGTACAGAATGGGGCAGCAGCAACTTTAAGAGGGTAATCCCAATTAATTTTAAGAGGGTAATCCTGTTAGTTACTGAAAATAATAATATTATGGAAATTATACTCCGAGCTATGAGTTTTAAAAATTTACGATTTCGTCTAATGTAAAAATCGTACTGTGTGTGGTTGGTACCTACTTAATAAGAATATTCCCACTGCATCTCTCACCGTGCATATCGTAAAAGGCGACTAAGGGATAAGGACAAGATGCCGTGCATAAGGGCGACAGGCTAGCCACCTCTCATCTTGGCGCAGTCTTTCCACCGAGTCATGCAGCAGGTGTGACTTCGTGCCTTTACTTGCTGCCTGGTAGTTATCTTGTCCGAATACTTTGCTAAACGTGGTGGTTGCTGTTGTGCTGTAATTTACCAGAGTTCGTGCAGCACAACACCGATTACTCTGCATATCCCGATTTTCAGGATACGGTGTGTGTGTGTAAAAATAGATGTCGCCACAGTGTGCGCGCGGCGCGCCGCACCGGATACTCGTTACCTCTGGTCCGTCGGCACAGCCACCCGTACTAATTTTCATTAAAAAACAATTACAAGGTCATTTGTATGTCTCCCAACAGGCGCAGGCGCCGGACGATCTGTCAGTGAAGCGCGGCGAGTGGGTGTACGCGGACCTCCACAACCAAACCGTGGAGGGTTGGCTGTGGGCGCACGCTCCCAAGACGCGGCGCTACGGTTTCATACCTAAAGCGTACGCGCGCCCGCCCGCCACCACCTCGCTTTGAACATCTCGGTTGGCTGCAAGCTCGTTCTGTTTTTAACCCCTCAAGCGTCGGCAGGCCTCACGCACTCTATGTACTTGCGCGCGCTAACTACCTACTGCCCAGCGGGCCGCCGGCGGTCTAATTCAGTGGAAATTCGTCAGCCGCGCGAAGCATACCTACACGCTCGCCCAAGCAACTGCGCGCAGCTGCAAAGCAATAATCACTTTACACTCGATCGTTTAGTTACATTTCGCACGCAGCGATTGACGACGTGAAACAGTAGGCTATTAAAGCCGAAGGTATTGAACTTTTTCTATGGAGTGATTTATCTGTTACGAAGTAACTATTAAGTAATCTGTGGCGTCGGCGCAGGCGTTAGCACAAGTGCGCTGAGCGTCGCCAGTTTTGGTGTCAGCGATTCGCATGTGTAAAAGCTACGAAATTGTAGTGTGTGCGTGTTTTGAAAATATGTATGAACACTGGCAAAAATTTACTATTAAGGCTAGGTTACACAGTGCGAGCTAGCGTGCGAGCTGGCCTGGTCAGTTACTGCTGTGCAGCTACTCGCACCGTGTGACCGCATAATGCGAGTTACTGTCATATGCGAGTAGGTCAGTATCTCGCATGCGAGCTACTACAAAATTTTTTGTTTTCGGTCGCCACTCGCCTCCCCCCACCACGCCACAAGCACACACACTAGGCTTGCCAGATCTGATGTTAGCCTTCCCGGGACATATCTACTACCTGCAGTCCTACACAAATAAGGTGGAGAAATTTTGTATTAAAATACAATATTTTTCTGTTATAATTTTCACGGCGAACTTTTAGAGTTTTTTTTTATAGCAAACAACTTTAGTAAGCAACACTACACTAAAATGAAACTAGAGTATAATCTTCCGTTACATTAATTATTCATTATTTCTTGTGAGTATGTACAAACATACTCGTATCTTTCTTCCCGGGACAAATTATCCTCCCCAGGACACGGGACATTGGAGCCTAGCCCGGGACAATCCCGGAAATCCTAGGCCCCTGGCAACCGTAACACACACACACAAACACAAACGCGAGTACACAGGTGCAGTAGCTGTCTACTGTCATGGCAGCAGCTCGTAAAATGTGTCAGAGGGAGGCGAGTCGAGCTACTGCCATACTAGTGCACAGGTGCAGTAGCTGTCTACTGTCATGGCGGCAACTGGCATAGTGTAACTGACCCTTAAAATTATTTTCATTTAATTTATAAGTCTTCCTTAAATTGTATGTGTGGTGTATTGCCATAAATATATTTATTTTACTTTTCACTAAATTCAAACATTATATAAAAATAATAAGGTCAAACCCTAGTTCTATAATGTATTGATTTTATGGAAAAGACCTGTAGTCATAACTATGTAATAAGAAAATTTGCTTCCGTCCAATCATGACTCAAATGACTGAAATTGTATTTAATTTACAAACTACAATAAGCAATTAATAATTAATTAATAAGTAGTTGTTAAATATTTTTATAATAAAAGGAAAACCAATTCTGCCACTCTTTCATTTGTGTACAACTACATATTCCTTTTAGAGAAAATCTGTGTAAGAAAATAAAATGTTTTTTTTTTTGTGCTATACTTGATATTATAATTTATAATTCAATGGCAGAGATTCCTAAATACTGCGTACCCTTGCAGGTACGTGTACCTGCAGGGGTACGCAGGGTCAACAGAAGAGGTACATTTATCATTTTAATGATGATGAATGATTAATTAATGACCTATTTCGTGTTATATTCTAAATAGATGAACATGATATCTAATTAATGGATTAAAAACAATAATAATATCCAAATCAGCGCGACATATACATATGGCGCCGAGCCACCCATAAGGTCTCTAACGACGCCCATGGACATTCGGTCGTATGCGGGGGTTGCGAATGCCATGCCGGCCTGTCAGGTGCCCATTCACGCCCCTCTTGAAGGACCCGAGATGAAAATTGTTTTATATAAATATGTTACTCGGGGTTACTTTGGTCTCAAAAAGTTCACTAAGTGGTACTGATGAAAATATAACTGGGAACCCTAGTGTTGTATCAACGTCCAGAGACAGACAACCTTTAAGGTAATATTGTGAAGTTTTATAGCTTGACCAATGTTTTTTTTGTTTATAGAAACTGACACGGTTGGCTACATCACCTACAATATCCGTCATGTCAGCCAATAACACCGGGTGAACTTGGTGCAATGTCAGTGCTTCCCTTCATTTCATGTCGGCTACACTGAACTGGACAGAAAACACGAACTGACGTTTGACGTTTCATTCAGTGCGGTAGTACCAACCCAGGCGGGATAAACCCTACCACCTACATAGTAAGGTAAGAAGGGAAGGGACCTACAGTTTTACGTGGAATCCAATCCGCGGTCAGCCATCCAAGTATTGACCGCGCTCAGGGTTGCTGAACAACAGTCGACCGACCGCACCACTGAGCTATCGAGGCTGACAATTAATAAAAGACCCAATCTATTTAGGGGCACACCTTATTCTTGTATAGCTTACGTAGGAAATAAAACTCCATACTGTACATAATATTTATAAATCTACTTTCCACAACGTCTACTTCTTTTTCTTATTCTTAATCTTGACCGCGCTCTCTTTAATCTCATTCTTAATCTTCCACTTCCCCAGGGCCACTTCCACTTTCTTTATATCCTGCTCATAGATCGTAACGGGCAGCTGCAAGGCTAGCTGTTCGCTACGAATGGTTCGAAAGTCTTGCAGTTTCCTCTCGAGGAACAGCCCCTGTTGACTCTCGAGCACGTCGCGGTAGTCGGATAGTTTCCTGCTCTTGATGTCGTCACTGTACATCTCAGTTAGTTTCCGGAGCGACTCCTTTCGAGATAGCTTGTGGAAGGACCTGCAAATGAATTATAAAAATGTTTTAGGAGTTTTTTTTTATGTTATCCGGTATGGGTGGCTGAGTCGGAGGGGCCAAAGCGCATCACCTCCGAGAAGGTAGGTGCCATACCTGGGACTTCCCTGGATTGCTGGGTATACAGGACTAGAGGAGAACACAACCGAGGCTGCTATGCGGCCATCTTACATCCAGTATGTAATCAATTTTTTTGTTATCTTTATTTTGTTTAAGGCTTAGCCATTCCTGGCTATGCCAGCGCCATAGTAACTATATCAGTTTATAGATTTCTTTATTAAGGCCGTGACAAACGCCAACGACCTTGAGCATTCGGGAATTCTACATAATGTACCATGCGACTGCTAATTTCGCTTCGCACGTTCAAGTCACATTTAGCGTAGTTTGTCGCTATCAGCCTAAAGAGTTGATGGTTCGGGGTTCGAATCCCACTTTCGTATGTTTTTTTTTTTTTGCTTTTTTATTATTTTAATTATTAAAATGATTGTGGCATATGTAACTGATGCGTGATTCTAATTTTTTATTTTTTATTATTTTACCTAAATAACATTTTATTGTAATTTCTTCCAAATTATTTTAGTTCATGTACTTACCCTTTTTATAAACCTCTAAATAGACTATCGATGAAAACTAAAATAAAAATAGGTAGGTAGGTAATAGGTAGATAGGCATTTAGGTATGTATGGCAAATATCATAGCAACATAGGTACCGGCCGGCGCGCGCGGCGCGCGCGGCGGCAGCATGGCACGGTGCGGTGGGGTGCGGTGCGGTGCGGTAACTCAGTAGCAGCGTGCGGTGCGGAGGCGGCACGGCGGTGGCGGCGGCGGAGGCGGCGGCGGCGGCGCGGTGGAGGCGCGGGAGGCGCCGCGCCGCCGCGTCGTCTCCGCTCCGCGCCACCACAGTGCCGCCGCCGCCGCCGCCCCCGCTCCGCAGCGCGCCGCTGTTGCTAGGCTACTTTTATTTAGGCACGGTTCTATAGTCCTTGCATC
Source organism: Nematopogon swammerdamellus (assembly GCA_946902875.1). Classification (NCBI taxonomy): domain Eukaryota; kingdom Metazoa; phylum Arthropoda; class Insecta; order Lepidoptera; family Adelidae; genus Nematopogon; species Nematopogon swammerdamellus. The sequence continues at coordinate 4,058,615 of OX336356.1, read as the reverse complement.
TCAAGCGCAGACAGCGTTATACCACAGTACCTATTAGTTATTCTGTGGTTATACCAACGAAAGCCATGCGTATAACGCCCCGTCAAGTTACGTACCGGAGCGTATACTGATAGATACCACAGAAGAGAGATATTACTGATACGGTCGTACTGTATACTGGTACGGAAAATGACACGGTGGCAACATCACCTACAATACAACATCCGAGATGTCAGCTCGTAACAACTGGTGAAGTAGGTGCTATGTCAGTGCTTTTCTTCGGTCGTACCGGCTTCACTGAACTGGACGGAAAAAAAGAAGGGAGTCATATCCCGAAATAGTTTGTATTTTCCGTCCAGTTTAGTGTAGCCGGCACGACCAAAGGGAAGCACTGACATGGCACCTAAGTTCACCCGGTGTTATGGGCTGACATCACGGATGTTATAGGTGATATAGCAAACTGTGTCAGTTTACATAAAAAAATCCCTCAGTCGCCTTTTACGACATGCACGGGGAGAGATGCAGTGGGGCTATTATTTTAAATTACCATCCCACACGGTACAAATATACCTAACCTACCTATCTTTTTTCCATTCGATCCAAACACAGAAGACAGAAATGACGACCGACACGCGGGCGCAGCAGGGCAGGAGCGAGCAAGCGAGCCCGGAACTAAAATTGTATCTAGTATTGAAGTGCCTGCTAAATTGACGAAGGCAAAAATTTTACCCTTCCGACTGAAGAATTACGTCAATAATTTCATGTAGGCGTTTTTTGTTTTTTATTTTTATCTCCTTTCGTGGATAAAATAATAAAACAAATTGAATAGAGTTTTCTCAGAGCTTTGTGACCTTTGAATCGGTGGTATTGTAAAATTGTAATAATACACACATACTCAGATTTTCAAAAATTCATGCTTTTTTTATATATTTTTAATTTTATGTTTATTACTTACTTTTACTCATTATTAAAAAAACCAGCAATGCACTTTGTTGGTAAGGAACCAAAATATAGGTTGGTATTTTTTTAATTTTCTGAATGTGTGTCAATTGGTCAGTTTTGGACCTTCTTTGTCGCACTTTTTGCATGTTTTGCGTATTTGGCGTTTGTCACCGCCTTAATAATATATCAAAGAACATTACATTCACTTATAGATATATTATACATAGATATTTGCGGTTACATCATTCTAATATTATTTATTGCTTCTATTATACTTACTTATAGTTATATATAGTACGTACTTATTACTGTTATATTTATAGACAGACGACAGACGGGCATATACTTGTATTTACCTAATTTTGGGAATTTAGAAAATATAATTTGGCAGCCCTTTTAAACATTTTATTGGATGTTACATTTTTAATTTCATTCGGAAGAGCGTTATAGATTTGTACTCCTTCAAATGTAATATTTTTCTTTCCATAATTAGTTCGGGCTGTAGGTATCCGTATATTACGCGCGCTTCTTGTAAAATAGGTGTGTATCTCATCATTTGCATTTAGCGTGAGTTCAGTGTGAATTTCCTTGTTCAAGATTTTTCTAATATGCAGGCACGTGTGGAATTTGTAGATCAAGGAAATGTTCATAAGTTTTGTTTCCTTATAAAGAGTGTTCGTGTGCGTAAGCCGGTCTAGTTTGAATAGCGTCTTCACGAGTTTATTCTGTGCGACTTGTAAGTCGTGTAATATAGTGGTGCCCGCACTCCCCCACACGCCATATATTGATATTTTAATCTACTTCAGCACGATTGAATGCCTGTGACTTCACAAAAAAACTTAGTATGGATTCAAAATCCTCCCCCTGAGCTCGGCCCAAGGCTTCATGTACTTTAAAAAACAGGTTAGAGTCTGTCAGTTAGTTGTCTCTCAATAGTTTCTGCCTCAGTTCTCGGTTCCGGACGCATTCCGACAGTATATGGAGTAGGTCCTCTTCCATACCACATGTGCTGCAGTTGGGTGATTGTGCTATCTTCATGAGGTACATTGTCCTATTTGTTGGAATGTTATGTAATCCTGTACCCTGGAGGGGTCAAATCCGGGCCTGATTCCCGACCAGCCAATATCACCTCTGTGAAGGTAGGTGGCATACTTCAAATTTCATACTGCATGAAATGCTTTACACCAGCGGTTCTCAAACTTTTCTCTTTCAGGTACCACTAAAACCAATATGTTTGGCGGCGTACCACTTTTACCTACAAGAAGCTAATAATAATACTTATCTACATTCTTAAATTCTCTTTGGACGTTAGCATCACACGAAAGTTCAATTAATGATTCTCTTTCCTCGAATGCAAGTGATCTCGAAATCGAATCTAATCGAATTTAGTTGTGAAAAACCTTATTTAAACTCACTATGAGCATTAAGTTTTTTTTTTTTTTTTTTTATGGAAACTGACACGGTTGGCTACATCACCTACAGCGTCCGTGATGTCAGCCCATAACACCGGGTGAACTAGGTGCCATGTCAGTGCTTCCCCCTTTGATCGTGCCGGCGACACTGAACTGGTCGGAAAACACAAACTATTTACATAGCCGTTTAGACCGACGTTTCATTCAGTGCGGTGGTACCAACCCGGGCGGGTTAAACCCTACCACCAAGTAAGATTAGGAGGGAAGGGACCTACAGTTTTACGAGGAATCCGAACCTCGGTCAGCCTCCAACGGTCAACGGTCACCCATCCAAGTACTGACCGTACCCAGCGTTGCTTAACATTCAATAGCGACAGTTGACTGTCTGCACCACTGAGCTATCGAGGCTGACATTTTGACAATGGGTTTTTATATCGCTAAATATTATCTGAATTTAAATGATATTTATGTTCATTAACAAAACTTTCTAAATTAGGATTATGGCACTTTTTATTGCTGGTTATTAAATTTTGTAGAGCATAATGTTCAATTTTCTAGCGTACCACCTCGAAGAATAGATACCATCGATGCTTCAGTACCATAGATTGAAACCCGCTGCTTTACACAACATAATTATTATGAAAACGTTGTCGACTCACTCTGGGTGCGCCTTGTACTCGATGTTGAGTCTCTCGAGGATCCACTCGAAGCGTCGGTAGTCGTACTGCCGCAGATACTTCAGCAGCTTCTTACGTTTGTCGATCAGCTCTTGGGCCGCTTTCTGTTGATTACATACTCTTTTTTATTTTTATTTATTTTATAGTGAAATGCCTCTTGTACGCCGACGATCAAGTGATACTTGCATCGTCGGTGGGCGAGTTGCAGGACATGGTAACTGTTATGGTTGAAGCATTTAAAAGGAAGGGAATGAAAGTGAATGTAAACAAGACGAAAGTTATGGTACTGGAGAGGAATGAAATAGTGTCCGAATGCGATGTCAGGATTGGGAATGAGAGACTGGAGCCAGTGAACGAATTCGTATATCTGGGGAATATGTTCACGCGTGATGGAAAATGTGAAGGAGATGTAGAAAAGAGAGTGAAAGCCGGCAACCAAGTGAATGGGGCGTTGCACGCTATTATGAGCAGCCAAAGCATGTCAACTAGGGCACGTTTGGCTGTCCATGGTGGAGTGCTGGCCCCTACACTTATGTACGGGAGTGAAAGTTGGGCATGGCAGACGAAGCATGAAAGCAGGATTAATGCTGTGGAAATGCGCGCGTTGAGGAGTATGTGCGGAGTTACAATGAAAGATAGATTGAGAAATAGTGTAGTGCGAGAGCGCTGTGGGTTGAAAGAAGATATAGTGACAAGGATTGAGAAAGGGATGCTTCGGTGGTTCGGTCATGTTGGAAGAATGGATGATAGGAGACTAACGAAAGAAATTTATGAAGCAAATGTGAGTGGAAGAGTCGGGAAGGGTCGCCCTAGACGCACGTACCTGGACCAGATCGGGCATGTGCTCAAAAAGGGGCAAGTGCTTAGTACCCGTAACCGACGAGCATGCATGAAGAACATTATGGGAGTGGAAGAGGCGGCAGAGGTGTGTCAGGATCGTGGCACGTGGAGATCCGTTGTCTCTGCCTACCCCACCGGGAAACAGGCGTGACGCTATGTATGTATGTATGTTATTTTATAGAAACCGGGACACGTGGCGCCGAGCCATTAATAAGGTGTCTAACGAGCCTCATGGACATTCGGTCGTATGCGGATGTCAATATTTTTTATGTGTAAAACATCTATTTTAGATATTTTTTTTTTATGGAAACTGACACGGTTGGCTACATCACGTACAACGTCCGCGATGTCAGCCCATAACACCGGGTGAACTATACTGTAGATATTGTACTGTTTATTGATCATTCATATAGCAGTTTAGACTACACTAGAACTTGTCACAATTTGTTCTATCCGGTCCGATTGCACCCACGAAGAAGAACCGACAAGAAACTTTGCAGGGCATTTTTGTTTTTATACCGGGTCTCTGAGGATTTTTCGAGGCTGGAGTAAATTGACATTTGGTAACAGTCACAGTGTCGCGTGACGCTTGCTTAGTGATTCAGATTCATGGCCACATCTTATACCACTCCCGCGATGTCCATCACACCTTGGTGAACTAGGTGCCATTTTTTTGTTTTTTTTTTTTTTATGGAAACTGACACGGTTGGCTACCATCACCTACAACATCCGTGATGTCAGCCCATAACACCGGGTGAACTTGGTGCCACGTCAGTGCTTCCCTTCGGTCGTGCCGGCTACACTGAACTGGACGGAAAACACAAACTATTTACATAGCCGTTTCGACCGACCTTTCATTCAGTGCGGTGGTACCAACCCGGGCGGGTTAAACCCTACCACCTAGTAATATAAGAAGGGAGTCATATCCCTTAGTCGCCTTTTACGACATACACGGGGAGAGATGCAGTGGGGCTATTCTTTTAAAATACCGGCCCCACACGGTACAAAGCCATGTCAGTGCTTTCCATTGTTCATGCCGGCTACACTGAACTGGGCGGAAAACATTAATTAATTTCATTACCGCTTCAGCGGACCTTTCATTCAGTGCGGTGGTACCGATTCGATCGGATTAAACCCTAACTAGTAAGGGAAAGGACTTTCAGTTTTACGTGGAATCCGAACCACGGCCAGCCTCAGCAGTCGGACGATCAACCGTCGACCAAACATCTGCAATAGTTTGTACGAAAGCAACTTAACATTAGTGGGGATTGTCTCACCTTCCCATTTTTATCTCTAGGGAACTTCTCCATGTGTACCTGAAGACTCCTGATGGTAGCCGTCTGCCTCGCGACTAGAAATAAACATTTTTTTTTTTATATTAACACGACATGTGGCTTCGAGCCACCCATACGGTGCTAGTGACGCCCATGGACATTCAGTCGCATACGGGGGTTGCGAATGCCATGCCGGCCTGACGGGTGCCTATTCACGGCTCTCTTGAAGGACTCCGAGACTGTGCTTGGGGTGAAATACGTGGGCAGGGAGAGCGTTCCATATGTAGTACTTGTTGAACTTACAGTTCCATGGGAAAGCAACATACCGAAGGACCGCAACATCAAACCTAACAAGTACTGCAACCTAGTAGACCGGATTGTGAGAAACAGATTCAAGACTGATCTCTTCGCTGTGGAAGTCGGAGCAAGAGGACTACCAGCGAATTCCAGTCTCTCCAAGAATCTAGGGCTGCCAAGATCGACGCTAAGCTCATACATGGAGAGAGCTTCGAAAACGTCACTGGAAGCATCCTACAGAATATGGATAGGTAGAGAGAGGGAGGTCGAGAGCGGGACTGGTGGTTTCCCCGCGTCCTAGTCAACGCAGACTAGCTGACGAGGGCTTGAAGCGAGCCGAAACGTGAAGCATGCGCGGGAAATTTAGAGTGGCCACTCGCTAGTCCCGGCCTCGATTAATACCCTCCTCTACTGCCGATGGGCCCGGATATGTTCGGTGAAGCCATCGCAAGCTTAGATCCACACCTTCCCTTCTTACCGGTTCTGTGGAGGAAGGATCTGCAGAACCGATTGGTACGCATCCGCGGTAAGTCCAGCATGTAGGGATGCAATACCTGCCCAGTGCGCGTTGTGCGGAGGTAGAAAGGGGACGGCGTGATCGCGTCAAACAGCTCCTCCGAGCACTCCCCGTGGAATAAACGATAATAAACACTTAGGGCAAACTTAGGAACACTTAGGAAAAACAAACATGTGCAATTTTTTATTCATTATTCATTGTATGGGTTTTTTAAATTACCGTGGTTGTTAAAATTTTACGTCTTTACTCACTGGTCGTCCCTGAGCTATGCGGCTAGACCAGTGTGGTGTCCAACGGGTTTTGCTCTAAGAGCTACTTCCACCGGTACCGTGTGGGGCCGGTACTGTACCGTGTGGGGCCGGTACTGTACCGTGTGGGGCCGGTACTTAAAAAGAATAGCCCCACTGCATCTCTCCCCGTGCATGTCGTAAGAGGCGACTAAGGGATAAGGACAAGATACTGCGCTAAAGGGCGACAGGCTAGCCACTTCTCACCTTGGCGCAGTCCTTCCACCTAGTCATGCAGCAGGTGGGTTCTTCGTGTCTTACTTGCTGCTTTGATAGTTGTCTTGTCCGTATACTGCGGTGGCTCACGTGGATTCTGGGGGGGAGGGAATCTATATCGTTAGCTGTTACTTTAAGTACTCGATGGACATCGCGCCTCACCTACGACACCTTGAGCTTGTCCTACAGCACCTTAATGGAAAACAGGTCGTCATCGGTGTGGACTCCAACACACACTCCCCGATGTGGCATTCGAAACCCCACCACTACGTAGGCAGGGGTAGAGCAGCGGAAAATCGAAGGCAGGAAATGGAGGACTTCATCGCGTCACAGATCCTGAGCATATGGAATGAGGACGGTCAACCAAGCACGTTTGCTGGCCCAAACGGAGAATCTAATATTGATCTCACAATTACAACGAGGAGCGTTCGGGTAGCTGACTGGCAAGTCTGGGCTGGAGAGAGCACCAGCGACCATCAGCTCATCACCTTTCGTATTGAGGCCCAGCAAGAACACTCGGACCTCGAGGGGGGAATTCTCCTCCGTCGATTTCGGGACCGGGGGTCAGATTGGTCGGAATTCCTGACGACCCTACTACACAGGGCTGGAAGATTGTATGAAAGACGGGCCCCAGGCGAGATAGCGGAAGAAATGACAAGGATAATTGCGAGAACTTCGAGAGACTGCTTGGGTATCAAGGGTAACAGGAAGCCGGGAACCCAATCATGGTGGACGGGGGAGTTAAACTCCCTCAGAACAGCGTATGGGAAGGCTAGAAGGGAAGCCCAAAAATGTAAGAGGAGGGACGATAGGCCACTAGCGCTGGAACGGGCTATGTATGAATACCGAATGACCAGGAGAAAGTACAAGAGCGCGATTCAGAATGCGAGGATGAAAGAAATCCGCGAGCAGGCGACCCTTGCCGGAAACGAAGAACCCTGGGGCATTGCTCACCGCACGGCACAAGGAAGGCGGCCGGCAATGGAGAACGTTGTAATAGGGGTCACCCATGGGGGCACTGCTCCATCCGAGGTGACTTCCGCCATGGACAACTTACTATACGCGCTTTGCCCAGATGACAACCCCTTTCGGGACACCCCTCAGCACACGAGGATTCGGGGGCTTGCCCTCGTGCCTCCGGGTGGTGAGGATGCCCCACCGGCCACGTTAGAGGAGTTGGGACGGATTGTAAAGGACCTCCCGAACACTGCACCGGGCATAGACGGCATAACGGCCAAAATCGTAAAAAAGGCTTGGGAGGTTATGAGCTGGGAGTTGCTTATGACATTCAACAAGTGCATGGCGGCTGGTCTCTTCCCCGACTGCTGGAAAGACGGCAGGCTTATCGTTCTCCCTAAGGGGAATGGCAAGCCGGCCTCAGAACCTAAGGCCTACAGGCCTGTCACTCTCCTCCCGATACTTGGGAAAATCCTGGAGAGGCTTATGGTGCGGCGGTTAGAGTGTGTAAGTAACCGCTTGTCGACTCACCAGCACGGATTCATCAAAGGAAAATCCACCGTGTCCGCCATCACCGAACTGATGGACAGGGCGAAGAACACGAGGCGGAAGTACCTGCAGGTAGTATTCTTGGATATATCTGGAGCTTTCGACAACGCATGGTGGCCCATGATCTTAGTCAAGGCGCGGAGGCTGGGGTGCCCCAGCAACATCTATCGGATGCTGATGGGGTACTTCGCGAAGCGCCGCGTCGGGCTGTTCTGTGGCCGCCGTGTGAGGTGGAAACGCTCCACGATGGGGTGCCCGCAGGGGTCGGTGCTGGGCCCGCTGCTGTGGAACATTCTTCTGGACGACCTCCTGTGCATGCCCCTTCCGGATGGGTGCAACATCGCGGCATACGCTGACGATGTGGTACTAACGGTGGAGGCAGATACTAGGGCGGGGATTGAGGGGAGGGCCGCGGCTGCACTCGAGCTTATGGCCGAGTGGGGCCGCGGCAATCGCCTTGAGTTTGCTCCGGCGAAGTCCAAGACCATGACGGTAAAGGGGCGGTTTACCAACAGATCGCCCACGATCCGCATGGCGGGCACGAACATCAAATCGGGGACAGCTACTACATTCCTGGGCCTCGAGGTCGACCAGTCCTTTAGCTTCGCGCAGCATGCGCGGGTCATCGGGGAGAAGGCGAATAGGTCCTTTGGGAAAATGTCCCGGGTGTCGAGGGCATCCTGGGGCATCCGATACAAAACGCTGAAGATCATATACACGGGTACGTGGGTCTCCACGGTGACCTACGCTGCTGCGTGCTGGTTCGACCGATCCGGACAGCATGCCGTACGCAGTCCGTTGCTCCGCGCGCAGAGGCAGGCCCTGATCCTCTTAACAAAAGCGTACAGAACGAATAGCACGGCGGGTCTCCCGGTCCTTGCGGGTGTCCTGCCTGGGGACCTGGAGGTTCTGCAAGCCGGCCGCACGTGGCGCGCGAGGGAGCTTGCAGGCAGTCGGGAGGAATTCTCGAGGACAAGGCGGGAAATTAGGCGAGAAGTACTATCCATTTGGCAGGAGAGATGGGATACAGCTAGCACGGGCAGACACCTATACAGATTTTTCCCTGGCGTCGGAGAAAGATTGAGCAGCCACTGGGTGCACCCGGACCATCGAACGTCCCAGCTCCTCACGGGGCACGGCAACTTTCGGGGCAAACTGCATGACATGGGTCTGGCCGAAAGCGAGATGTGTGAGTGTGGGAATGGTAGGGAGGATGCCGACCATGCGCTTTGGCACTGTGCGCGGTATGAGATCGAAAGAGATTGTATGATAGCAGAGGTGACCAAAAGGAGCGGCGGCCCGGTGTATTATACTGACCTAATGTCGTCGGAGGAGAACTTCTCTGCTTTCAGGAGGTTCGCAGCCGGGTGGTTCAGGAAGCGGGCAGACCTAGGGGCTGATCGAACGTTTACCGATGAACCAACGACGGGGGACGAGCACGCTGGGGACCAGGACAACCGTGACAGGGCGGGACATGCAGCGCAAGACGGACTAGACGGGACGGGACGTGGGGGCGACGTGCAGCCCGAGGGGTGACGGCTCACCTACCTCAGCCCTTGCCAAAAAGAACAGTGGCCGAAAATCAGAACAGCAGAAGACGTCGTAGCCGAAAAGAGCAGCGGCAAAAGAGGGGTGGCTGCCTGCGCCCCCACGACGCAGGGCGAGGCATGGTGGGCCAAAACTAGATGACCAGGTGAGGCGCGAAGACCGACTGACGCATGCAGACGCCGGGGCGATTCGGGACGCGAGGACCGGGGCGACAAGTCGCTGTTTGTGACGTTGTCTCCCATCAGGGACGCAGACTGACGGACGCAAGACGTAGATGGGGACAATCTCCGGAGTCGGTGTACTCTAAGGGGGGGACTCAGAACGCCTTTATGAGTCCCTCCAACGGGGGGCTGGACCGCACTCAATGCGCGTCACCGGGACCAGATTGGTGGTATCCCGGCAGCGGGCCTCCCTGCGTGCAACGATCTTCAAATGATTGTCCCATGATGAAGTCGTGACACAGTGTGGGTGCTATGGCCGCAAGGCTGGTGCGCTCGGGTCAGTGGCGGGTGAATCAGTGTCCGTATACTGTGCTAAACGTGGTGGTCGGTGTTGTGCTGTAATTTACCAGAGTCCTTATAGGACAACACCGATTACTCTGCTTACCCTGATTGTCGGGATACAGCGTGTGTTATGTATGTATGTATGTAGCTACTTCCATATTTCTGTCAAACACAGCGGGCTCCTCCAAGTAGGGACAGTACCTATGTATGTATGATGCTTATCTATACATTTTAATTTACTTTTTTTCCTCCGTTCAATGTAATACTTTTCAATTTACACAGAGTGTCCCAAAACTCGACGTCAAAACGAAATGACGTGATAGCGGGGATCACTTCCAATCAGAATCAACCTAGATTTCACTTTTCTGTAGTACATTTTTTTTTAAGTAAACTTCAATCAAAGTCAAGGCTTCATTGATGAATTACTGAAAAATTTAAATTGAAATAGGCCTTACTATGTAATAAGAAAGTACACTTTATAAAAAACATTTTTCACATGAAGGTACGCTAATTTCAATAAAACCCCAAAAAATAAAATGAACCTCAGCTAGGTATGTGTACTTTTTTTATGATTTTTTTTTTCGAAAATTGTTGTAATGGTTCATTGTCTTTCAAAGTAATGGTTATTGTGTCTGGTGAGCGATATATTAAGGAGTTGCATTCAATAAAGCGTGCCAGTTGTGAGAGTAGAGCCACGGACAGTGGATAGACAGTTTGTTGGTGCAGGAGCTAAGTGCAGGTTCTATTTGCAAAATGTAAAGAGTTAAATTGTGAAATTAAATGTGTCATGAATAAATAAATACTACTAAAATTTTTAGGACTTTTACCTGCAGTTTGTTTTCAACTTCTTGCAATAAAAATAATATTAAAATAGTGTTAAATATTAAATCAAAAGATGAGTTATACGCTAAATTGGAATTGAAATTGGAAAAACTCAATAATCTGGCAACACACAATAGATATGTACGCACTGCGAGACTCGGCTGTCATCTCGTCGTACTTGTGCCGCTGGACGCGCTGCATCAAGTCGCGTCGCACCAGCATGCCCGCCTCGCGGCCGCCCAGGTGACCCACTGTGAACATCTTGCGGACCGACTCGGAAGCGCTGCACAGACAACTTAATTTTTAAATAATATACATTAATAACCATTTAAAATATGAATAAAATACATAAAACTAATAGAATAAATTAAGACTAAAAAAAAAAACATTATGTTAAAGAAAAAAAATGTTGCCCCTCTGAATTTCGAGGCTAATTCGCCGTACGAGTTGAGCCTTGACACGTGGGTCACCAGACTTGTCGACAATCATATCGCCCAGCTTGTCGATGAACTCTTTTGATTCTGGTGCCCACGCACTGAGGGTCTAGACGGCGTACGCCACGACAACATAGGTATCGGCAACGCAGCCGTATTTACGCCGCTTGTTGGCGGTGGCTGTAGTCGCTGCAGCCCCGGCCGAATACATTACTGCCTTTTTGTTGTTACCTATCGTAACTTTTTTATAACAACTTTGTTTTTATATTTTGTTTTTCTATTATACTTTACTTTGTCTTTATATTATATTTTGTTTCTTGTTTAATTTATGTTTTTTGATGTGATGACGTCACGTCTTATAAATTGATGAGCGCCGGCTGCACGCACGAAAGTGTGTAGCGTTGATATTCAAAGTTACCATGGAAACGTCTTAAGAAGTAAAACTGTCAAGATCAAAACAGAAGTTTTGATGGCCAGTCACAAGATGATTAATCTTTGTACTGGAAATAGAAAATACGGTAAGTTTTTATTGCTTCCGAACTAGGTGGCTTTGCCCTAGGTCGAAGCCTCAGGCGCAGCCAATTTCACCGCCGAGGGGGTGCCAGACAGCATTTTGTAGGGGATATGTTAACCCCTTGACTTCCAAATAGGTATAATTTATATGGTTGAGTCTACTGTTCCATGCAATTTTGGCCGAGCGGGATACACTTAAATATTTAGAAGAAGAAATATTTATATAAATAAAGAAGGCAGATCAATAACCTCTATTGGCACTTGAAAGCCAATAAAATTACACACAAAACTATATAAAACTAGATCTCCAGGAAAAAGCAAAACACGCCCCACCTTTTTTGCAAATTTTTCAATCTAAAATTGCCGAACTTTATGCAAATCATATATAAAAAAAAATAATGCAGTTTACCATCATGCCAGAAATAACGTAGCTGACAATAAACGACAGCCGTCAAAATATGTTTTTCTTTTGACCTGAGATTAGTTTTTAGTAATAAAGTAACATCACTATATTTGTAAAGTGAAATGTTCGTGCAATGTTCAACTCATAATTTGGAATCAAAACAAAGGTCAGTACACTGTAAGGTATAGAGAACTGTGTAGGAAATTTTGTAACCAATTTTCTATGCGTTCTTTTTTTTACTTACTTTCATGAAAACATAACCTAACTGGCCGCTCCCTGTCATACTTAGGTTCGTATTTAAAGGTGATGAATTATAAAATACTTACTCTTTCAATTCCTCCGCGTCCTCGAAGTCTATTGCGACCGTGTCATTAGTGATGGGTGGCGCCAACTCCAGGTCTCCGGACTTTTGCGGTTTGTAGGCTGGAACGTACGGTGGTCGAACCCATTTCACCGTCAAATCGTCTTTAAAACCACGCAAAGGTGTGAACAGGCACGACAGACGCCTTAGCATTGTGAACTACGTAAATAAATTCTCACTTTCCGGTACTTATTCTTTTTTCCTAAATTATATTTTGTTGTAAGAGAGAACGAAGGGGCTAAATTTTTCTGTAATAAAATAATAAACTGTCAGCCTCAGTGTTGCCAACTCAAATTTTGAAATTCTCCTAGATTGGCTTCGAAAATCTCCTAAAAATCTTCTAGAAAATTTTCATCCTCCTAAAAAATTCTCCTGTTATTCAAATTATAAAAATTTCACCACATTTTTGGTGTTCCTTATCCGTACAGAACCATATTAATAAGCCTAGGCCATCTGTCCGTCCGTCTGTCTGTCTTACCTATAAAGAGATGTATCTTTTTCAGCCTGAAAACCGGTCAAGTGCGTGTCGAACTCGCGCACTGAGGGTTCTCTGTCAGTCAGCGTGTAAGCGTCTACTGCTGGAATTGTTTTTTTTTATGGAAACTGACACGGTTGGCTACATCACCTATACAACATCCGTGATGTCAGCCCATAACAACGGGTGAACTAGGTGTCATGTCAGTGCATTCGCCTTAAATTTTCCTTTAGTCTTTTTTTATTTTAGTTTAGTTTTGTACCGTGTGGGGCCGGTACTGTACCGTGCGGGGGAATAGCCCCACTGCATCTCTCCCCGTGCATGTCGTAAAAACCGACTAATAAGGGATATGACTCCATTCTTATATCACTGGGTGGTAGGGTTTAACCCGCCCGGGTTGGTACCACCGCACTGAATGAAAGGTCGGTCGAAACGGCTATGTAAATAGTTTGTGTTTTCCGTCCAGTTCAGTTTAGCCGGCAGGACCGAAGGGAAGCACTGACGTGGCACCAAATTCACCCGGTATTATGGGCTGACATCTCGGATGTTGTAGGTGATGTAGCCAACAGTGTCAGTTTCCATAAAAAAAAAAGTCTTTCGGCCTTCAGCGGTACGGACCACTGTTTTTCGCCTACATACTTCATGTCGGCGTCCCACCTGGCGGGTGGTCTTCCCACACTCCGTTTTCCTGTCCACGGCCGCCAATGTAGTACATGGTTACTCCAACAGTCGTCGTCCCTTCGGCTAACGTGCCCAGGCCACTGCCATTTTAAGCTCATCCACCTGTATTTCAATATCGATTACTTAGGTGCGTCGACGGATTGCCTCATTTATTACGCACCAATTCGCGTAGCTATACTCCCAGCCCAGCATGGCTAGTTCCATCGCTCGCTGGGCAACTTTGAAAACAACTATAGTCGTCAGAGCTCAGGTTTCACACCCGTACTAGGAGGACGCACTGGTCATAATATATACGGGTCAGACCTCGGGGCGAATTTTAAATTTCCGAGGCAGCCCAACTCAATTGAATTCGTCCCTCGATCTCCTTAAGGAGACCTTGTCTACCAAGCAGTATTTTACCGAGATATACGTACCTACTCTTCCTTCAACCTGTTCCATCACTTCTCCGCCAATAACGATTTCTCCTTCCGTCATAGCCACGACTGCCATTCTAACCACCACGCACATAATTCGTCTGTTTTAATTATTTGTTTTATTTTTTATTTTTAACCACACCAAGTTTGACACTTGTACGTATTACCGTTTTTACTTTAGAGCAAAAACAAACAAATAAATTATTTTTTTGAAAAAAAACACGTTTCTTGTATGGGAAAGCCCTTTTTCTTATTATTGGATAGGATGTCCGCCAATAATAAATAACACATAATCTGTGAAAATCACAACCAGCTACCTATTACGGTACAAAAGATACAGCCCTTAAAGTAGTGCGTAGTGCGGACTGACGGACAGACTGTCGACGTAGGCTTACAACTAACTTTAACTTAATTAACTACTGATTATTACAAAGAATACATGTAAATAACATTGATTAATATCAAAATGTTCGTTCGGTTTGGCCGGCCCGGTAGTTGGCTGGTTGGTCGATCGATGCACGCACACACTCACAGAGTGTCACGTTATCCTATCAAAAGACCAAGAAGGTGAACCTTGCTCTTATCAAAAGACAAATCCTATCGTATATTGTGTGACTTGAGAAGTTGGTTGGTTGATTCACAGACAGTTCATTCATTGTGTTGTCACCGTACATACCGACATCTTTGTTTGTTACTAGTAAATATATGTTTTAATTTTAATCCCGCGTTTCTCACTCCTAAATCTTCTCCTGTAGTGATTTTCTTTCTCCTAAATTTTCTCCTACTCTCCTGACAGGCAAAAAGTTCTCCTAGCACCACTGAAATTCTCCTGAATCTAGGAGAAAATCTCCTAACATGGCAACACTGGTCAGCCTATCAAGCGTCACTTCAGTCAGAATGACAGATTTAAAATGGTTTTAAATGTGATCAAGCAAGCGTATCTTCTAATTCTCAATTTATGATCTATCCTTATCTAATTATATATGAAACTATAGAGATAGATCTAGACGACAGAAATTGAGAAATTTAATAAACACACTATTATTTGCCCTAAAATCTAGCATCCCGTAGAATAAAATTGTTAGATAGAACTTTAACCAGATTATAGAAAGAAATAATAATTTTTTTTTTTTTTTTATTGTTTCCGAACTAGCTGGCTGTGTCCGAGGTCGAAGCCTCAGGCGCAGCCAATATCACCCCCGAGGAGGTGCCAGTCCGGCTTGGAGGTGGACTAATGTCGCTGGGGAAAGGCTATTTACCCGCGATTTGAAGATCCGTGGATTGTAGGAGTGGGGAAAGATATTCCCCGGAAGCCCGTTCCACACCTTTGCAGTGCGGCACAAGAACGATTTAGAGAATCGTGCCGTTCGAAGTACTCGTCTGTCCACTACAAAGGGGTGTTCCGCGAGAGTATGGCGGGTTTGGCGAAGGCGAACAGGAGGAGGAGGGATAAGGGAAGCAATTTCGTCAGAGCAGCGGCCATAGTAGTACCGATAAAACAGGCTCAATGACCCAACGATACGTCTGTGTTTTAGAGGTTGAAGGTCCTTTGTGAGTACAGAGTCGCCAATGAGGCGAATGGCTCGTCGTTGGATAGAATCCAAGGCTGAAAGAAGGTACTCAGGGGAACCCTCCCAAAGATGACTGCAATATTCCATCACCGGTCTTACTTGTGCTGTAAAGAGTGTAAGCAATTGGACCGGTGTGAAAAATCGCCGACATCGGTAGAGTATCCCTACTTTTCGAGATGCTAGTTTCGCCTTGGATTCTATGAACGATCGAAATCCAACGTCCCTGGACACCTCTATACCCAGGACGCCCAGACTACCATAATTGGGGACTTGGCTGCCCTGGAAAGTTGCTTGGAGTGGAAACGGATCAGCCTTAGTAGAGAAGGCACAGGCTTGCGTCTTAGCTACGTTGAAGTTGACCAAGTTCTCCTTCCCCCATGAGGATACTTTATCGAGAACCAGGTCAACCCGAGCAACAGTTTCGCGTCTCGCGTTTGCTGCTGACGCCTCTCTACCCTTCCAGTCTTTGATGAACCCTTCGTGCACCGTGCTGTCGTCCGCGTAGCAATGTATTTCGCCGAGCGAGAGCATGTCGTTAATAAATAATAGAAACAGCGTAGGCGACAGCACGGATCCTTGTGGAACACCAGCATTGATTGAGTAATCGGCCGAGCATGCACCATCAAGGCTGACAAAGATCGACCGATTGCTCAAAAAGCTGGAGATCCAAGTGCACAGTTTTGTAGGGACACCGTAGGCCGGAAGCTTGCTTAGGAGTCCCCGGTGCCAGACGCGATCGAATGCTTTGGATATATCCAAAGCGACCGCCAGCGATTCCCCAAAACCATCGAGTCTTTCAGCCCACAAGTGCGTGACGTACGCTAGAAGATCTCCAGTCGACCTTTGCTTGCGGAAGCCGTATTGCTTATCGTCGAGGAGTTTATAGTCTTCTAGGTACGTCAGGAGCGCTGAGTTGACAATACGCTCCATAACCTTACTCAAGAGTGAGGTTATCGCAATAGGGCGATAGTTCGATGGGTTCGCTGGGTCCCCCTTCTTGGGGACCGGCTGGACCGAAGCTCTTTTCCAGCAAGAAGGCATTGAACCGGAGGAATAGGAGCGTTTGAATAGGCGAGTAAGGACTGGCGCCAATTCCAGAGCACAATTTTTCAAGACAACCGCCGGGACGCCGTCAGGCCCGCTACTCTTCGAAATATCCAACTCACGTAGCGTTTTATAGACGACTCTGGGATGGAACCTAATATTATCCATCATACGCCCGCAATGGGGCAATGAAGGGGGGTTGGCGCCCAGGTCGTCCATGTTTGAGTTGGATGCGAAAAGGCGTGCAAAGATACGCTACGTTTCGCTATAGCGGACACATGAGTACAACGGTGCTTTGCCAGTAACACAGGTCGAGGTCGAGAGTCGAGACTTTTATCTGCTCCCTGCGGCTACGGCGCGTGGCTTGTGTATTATTTTAAGGCACGTATTCCGATGTTCTGGATATACAGAATACGGTCACAAAATCATCGAATAATATGTATGGCGGCGCGGCGGAGGCGGTAGCGGACGAGTCCTTCATCGCAGGAGAGAGTTTTGGCTCAGTGGACAAACTGCACTATGAGAGTACAGATTATGGTGGTTAAAAAAATAACCAGGGTTAAATTATAGAAGATGCGTCGCGTAGCCTAACCTAACCTAACCTAACCTAATGTTGAGGCGGCGCATGTCGTTTTTGTTAAGTTTCGTTGAAAACTCCCATAGTGCAGTTTGTCCTCTGCGTCAAAACTCTCCTGTGCGATGAAGGAATCGTCGTTAGCGGTAGCGCCACAGAACAACGATCGGGCCACACCGCGCAACGAGTCGTTCCGCGTACAAAGTCTCCGCTCATTTACTCCGTCAAAACAGCTTTGGTGGTTTAAAAAAAAAAATAACCAGGGTTAATATAAAGAAGATGCGTCGCGTAGCGACGCATCTTCTTTATATTAACCCTAACCTAATGTTGAGGCGGTTGTATTTCCGAAAATGTGACGGAGGGAATGAGCAAATCCCATAGAGAGACTTTGTACACGGAACGGCTCGTCACCGCGCAGGGGCAAGACTGGTCTGGTTCAAAGCTCCTTGGGTAGCGCCAATACATTGCCAAAACCATTTTTTTTTTACTAGAGCTGACGTAAATTATTCTGTTTCATGAATTCACTCATGCATGGTGCGTGCGCCACCCCCAGAGTACAGCGCCACCACAGAGTACAGCGCCACCAGAGTACATTCGCCACCTTACCACAGAATAGAAAAGAGTACTCCGTACAGAAGCTGCTCTGTACAAACACTCACAAAGAAATAGCTACTCTGCGACGACGCGATCTCGGACGCGATAAAGTACAAATTGACTCACACAGAGCTGCATGCCTAAACACGATAACTGCCTACATTTCGCTTCTCTTTCTGTCGTGTAACTCTATCTCGAAAGCGCGTCGTTCAGCGCGTCTAAGGGCTGTGTCTTTGTGCTGTCTTATTGTGAGGAATAAAATGAAGATGATACCTACCAACTTTTATCGTTCTAGCTACCAACGATACGATATTTAGGTACGGCAATTCATGCGAACAAATTCATGCATGCGTTAGCGTCACAATTAGTTTCTCACATCGAAGCGTGCATTGCGTGCAACCTTCCAGTGATAGTTTTGTTTGATCAATAAATTTAATGATCAATGATCATCTACAATGTACCTATTATCCTTATACAAATTAGGCCATACATACCACGCTGTTCGGCGTCATCTAACTAATGTTATTGGCAATATGATATTATTTTTAAATCTATGACCTCCTACTAATATGAATAAATAAATTACTATAAATAAATCAAAATGCTACTAAACAAAACACTTACCTTTCTTCGTCTCTCGGCAATGAAAAAAAAGACAAGTTTTCATTTGTCTTTTGACTTTTGCACCCGTCCACTGCACAATAATTACGTGATTTCGACATTTTCTAAATTCGAAAGCGCCACGCGCCCGGTCTGGCTGGATAGCAGCAGCCCACTGTTAATTGTAGATTAGTCGGTACGCCAAGCGGTAGGCATTTAACTCGCGACCTTGAGCGAGTGACGAAGGCCTGACCTTACTATAATAACTGCCATGTCAAATGCCCCTGCTCCGTTCAAACAAGCAGGCGAAAATTAAAAAAAAGCACACCTGAAAATTTATAGATGAACCCTTTTGTGCTTTTGTACCGCCTTCTACTCAAGGGTCCGAATATGAATCACAATATCGATTCATATATATATTTCAATACAATGACAGAAAATTCCAAAATATTATTTAATACATTTTAGTTCTAATTTTTTTTTAAGTCGATTTTATGTTTTTTTAATTGAATAATAAAAAGCTATAGGTTCAGTTGAGACTTGATTACATCTGTCCGAGGTAATTATTCCAAAATTTAAAAAAATTAAAAAAAAAATTATTGAAGTACGGCACAGCGCGGTTTGCGCGTACGTCATAAAATTATTTGGATTCTTATATGGTTATAAAGAAAATTGCATTCTTCTGAGAAAAGGATTAGGACTTGACTCATTTTATTGACTGCTGATATACCTAAATAAAACAAAATCAAATTCTACCACTCTTTTATTCATCTATTTCTTTGTTCCAGTGCAAACAAAAAGATTCAGATTTAGATTTAAAATTATTTAGATACCATACTTTTGGTTCGGCGTACAAAACCAAATCCAAAATAATTTACTGAATTTTCTAGAAAAGTAATAAGTTTTGATATCATAAATGTAATTATAGATTGTTTTGTTGCAATTCCTAAAACTAGAAACGTCCAGAAGGAGCGAACTGTCAAATCACTACACAGCTGTCTGTAAAAAAATGGCCGCCAAACTCTAAACTGGACCTGCTACGTATATGAATTAAATGGGATTCACTATTTCATTTTGTGACTAAAATGTCTGGACTAGTTATGTTTTAAATGTCCGGCTTATTGTCGGGACTTTTCAAATTTAGAATTGGTAACCCTATACCCGCCGCCATCATAATTGGTTAGCAAGCATCATTGAAACACCATAGAAGTTCTATGGTGTTTGAATTATGTTTGCCACGATGTAGGAAAGAATGTTTGCAAACACGAACTAATGTCAAATTGTTTATGAAAGAACCAGGTTAGCAGATCATTCTAGGATGTAGGAACACAATCAGACAATGTAACTAATGTAATACCTAGTAAATTTTAACGCATATTTCAAAAATTTACGCTCCTACGTTTCATAAAAAAACAATTTATAAATGCGCTGTAGACGCCGGGGTGTAGGTGTCGCCTCCGCCGCAAGATGGCGCTGACAGTGTGCTGGAAAATTTCGGTGGTTCCACATTCGCCAACTTCCGTACTGGCCAATTCTTTATTCGCCAATTCCTTATTCGCCAACTCCCGATTTGCCTATTCCTTACTGACCTATTGATCACTTACTTACTGCGAAAAGTACAATGAATACCAAAACAAATCAACACAGGCATGACTTTAGGCCGTTAGGCTTTTTGACAGAAAGTAGACAGACGCAAATGAGCGGACGGACTAAAATGAATCAGGTTGAAAGACTGAAACTGAAAGTGCTTCTATGGCGGACATTTAGGTGGACAAAAATTTAAGCTTGTTCGCTCATTCTGGCTAATCCTACTGCTGTTATATTACATTTTGTATGTAGTGTATTTTAGTTACAATGGCTAAGATCAACACAAACCTGTGCGGGCAATCTTAAATGAAAAATGTCTTAAAATTCTTATGTGATATTTTATTTATATACTATAAACACCATATTTCAATACGTCCGCTTTCTTCCAAATTACAATATTATATTATACAAGCTAAGGCGTTATTATACGGCACTAACGAACGAGTGCTCTGTACACGCATGTACAAAATGTTTGTGCTACGTATCTCTATATGTAGGTACGTGGGTACATATCGTACACATGACAATTTTTTACTCTGTAAATTTTTCATTATCTAATTTATTGCGGTATGTGTACCCTTAAAATGTATGGGCACAGAATGAAATATATATGCGTTAGGAGCAAACGTTGGTATCGCTTATTCTGAAATATTAAAAAAAAAAACTAAAAACATGTTCCGATAATCAGTTTAAAGTTTTTTCTCATTGTTTTGAAATTATAATGCTGAGAAATTTTGGCAAAAAAATATGTAACTAGCAGAATGAGTCATCGGCTTTGAAGCTCGAGAAGCAATTTTAATGTTTGCTCCTAAAACTTACAACAAAATGTGTTTTATATAAAAACAAACATTGTTTATACTAGACACCAAAGAAAACGATAAATGTTTAAAACACTCCTACACACAGGTTATCGATCAGTGATCCAAGAAATTTAGGATGATTTTGTGAAAATATGTCTGCAGGTCAGAAGACATCAGAATCTTGTCTCACTGACTTGTCAACTGTTCTAACTAACTTCAAAAGGGATGTGCTTTGTGTAAGGTTGGAAAAAAGTAGGCTACAAAATATAATATCTACTTAAAGTAAAAATATATAATATTTTTTATTTTAATTATCTATTTAACTCGTCCTAGGCACCCCTGGTTCCACCCAGGCGTGCAATTTACCAAGGCCTAAATACTGTTTTCTTCTTCGTTCTGGTCACATGCTTTGAATAAATTTAAATTCCTGATGAAAAGAGAGATTCTCCAAATTGTTATCGGTGTAACAAGGAGGATGACATGTATCATGTGCTGATGGCGTGTGCTCAGTCAGAACGAGGAATTACGAAGGGAATTGCAGGCGTCACTCCGGGCAGACAGACTCAATTTGTTGATTAGTATATATCAATATATACTAATCAACTATATCTTGATTATGTATATACTGTACCGTGTGGGGCCGGTACTTTAAAAGAATAGCCCCACTGCATCTCTCCCAGTGTATGTCGTAAAAGGCGACTAAGGGATACGACTCCCTTATATTACTAGGTGGTAGGGTTTAACCCGCCCGGGTTGATACCACCGCACTGAATGAAAGGTCGGTCGAAACGGCTATGTAAATAGTTTGTGTTTTCCGTCCAGTTCAGTGTAGCCGGCACGACCGAAGGGAAGCACTGACATGGCACCAAGTTCACCCGGTGTTATGGGCTGACATCACGGATGTTGCAGGTGATGTAGCCAACCGTGTCAGTTTCCATAAAAAAAAATATATACATAAACTGTTGGCGAGTTCAAGTGAGAGTAATTCTTTTTTATCATGATTTAAATTATGAGAGTTAGGGCCCCTTAGCCCTGTTATCACTGCGAGCTAGTAAGATTTATTGTGATCTCTCAAAAGCTCAACCCCAAGTCCGATTTCCGCTATGAACCGAGTTATATCCTTGGGGTTTAGTGCTAGTATTTGGCATGGGTTAAAAATACAACTCCCAAGAATCCTTCTACTGCGAATGAGCACTTCACATTCACAAAGGATGTGTATTTGCGATTCATCCTCTTTTAAACAGAACCTGTTTTTTTTTCATGTAAACCAACATGGGTGGCTGTGCCGAGAGACCAATGGTGCAGTCGACAGAGCCAAAATCACCGCTCCTCGTGAAACCACCCACGCTCAGTTAGGTGCCATGCCAGCAGATTTGCAGACTGTTGCTAGGCTGTCTAGCCTGTTAATACGTTTGAAGACACCTAGGTTAAATGATTCGGGAAACACACTCGCCGGAAGACAGTTCCACACCCTAGCGGTGCGACAAAGAAACGATTTAGAGAACCGATGGGTTCTCTAATTCTGTGTCTTTATTGTGTTGCTATATCCACTGAGACTGGTGGTGAATTCGATCTGTCAGTGCCTTCTGATTCTTTCCGGATAGAATTATAACACAAGAATCGCTTCTAAGTTTGTTGGATCACCACTGACACACCTGTATTAATATAGTACCTTCAAGAAACTCACTCAATATGACAAATGAAATGCCAATCGAACAAATAACATTTACTCTCTCTCTTTCAGAGATGTATTTTTGGTACATTAAAAAAAACGCACACTTCTTTGGTGACACAAGAAAAATTGATGTCTCTTAAAACATTGGAATGTAACTCACTCACATACAGACAGATGTAGGAACAAGTTTAAAAACGTAGGTATTAAAAGGAAATTCTATTCCAGTTTATGCCGGCACTGGACACTGACCTATAATTGCGATTCGGTGTCGTGAGATATGTAGGTGACAGTTTGTGGTTTCTCAGGCGACTGAAGTTTGTCAATGAGACGAAATAAACTAATACTAATTTTCACCCACACATAAAAAAAAAACAAAAACAGTAATGAATAGCACATTGGTAGTACGTAGATAATAAAGCACAACATATTATTTATAATTTAAAAAGATCTTGACGTAACAGCTACGTGACCGATAAAATGAAATAAATTATTTTTCACATCACTAATGAGAAATGTAATTTTATTGTCACTTATCTCATTAAACAATGCCCTTGTTACTGTAATAAAGGCAAAAGACGTGAGTTGTGTCAGTATATACTATATATATCACTACTGCTACGATACATCCAGTCGGGACGCTCCTGTAAGCTGTCAAAACAAATGCAAATCGCATTCTATCATGCCATAATTTAACTACACTTTATTCATGTCATTTAGGTTTTTTGAATTTCGAACATCTAAGACGTATCCTATGTCAATACATTAGAACCGCACTAGTCCGAACACGGCCTAATCCGATGATTAATCACACGTACGAAGTGACCCAAAAGTTTTTGCACCAATGCACAGCGCCGGCATATAATTACTGGGATGATACTAAGTACCGTGAAGTATAAAATTTATTTTGTTATTCTCTGTACACTGATAAATCCGTGGACTAGTTTTTCAATGAGGTTTGGAGAATGATTTAATTATAATTAATAATAATTTATTACTATCACAGTACTCACCTACCGTGATTGCGTTTAGCAGGATTAAACGTTTTCCATCACGACATTTCTCTCACTCCTTTCCAGTTCCAGCCAATATTCAGTGGGATAATATGGGCCAATATCTAGATGCATACCTTCAGCATGGTTTCATTTTCCCATTGACAACGCTTTGCTAATTTGAAATCAAGATGTAAGAGAAACATCGTAAAACAACAGATTGTAAAATGTAATTGCAATACAAAGTGTAACTCACAATATAACTTGCAATGTAAAGTGCAGTTTGCAATATAAATTGAAATGCAACTTGCAATGTTAAAGTGCAATTTACAATATAACATGTAATGCAACTTGCACGGCACATCGCAACTCGCAATTTAAATTGAAATGCAACTTGCAATGTATAGTGCAGTTTGCAATATAACTTGTAATGCAACTTGCAATGTATAGTGCAGTTTGCAATATAACTTGTAATGCAACTTGCATGGCACATGCACCGCGCAATATAAATTAAATGTGAATAGTAACTAGCAATATAACTTGCAAAAACAAATGAAAATAAAACACATTATATAAAGAGAAACGACCGAATGCCTAACGTTATGTACAATATTAATGCAAGCCAGCCCGAATTATATTGCAAGCTGCGTTACAGTTACATTGCAAGCTCTGTCATGTTGCAAGTTGTATTGCAATGCAAGATGCACGTTGCATTTTGCAGATCGCACCAAACAACTATCGCGCAGATAAATACTTCTTTAACTCTATTTAGTTTTATTTTATCACACACTTACTGTCTTTATTGAGTGCGCGGAGGTGGGACGTATTCATTGTTATGTCATTTTTATTAGGACGGACTATAACCGTTCCACTTGGATGGTTTCGTAAAATTTTCAACATCTCTGGGTGTCCAGCTACTTGTCCTCAAATGTGACCGAACACAACTAAGGTTGAGTTGGTGGCTGCGACAGAAAACTAAGGAGTTATACACGGTGTTGCAGTTTCCACCGTAATATTTTTAACTGACATAACGGGGTTATTCTATATGGGAAACTAAACAACGCCTGTGAAGAAAAAAACATTTTTGAAACAAAACAAAAATATTTTTTCCATACAAATTTTAAATACCTATTCTCAAAATGTATGGAGAAAAAAACATTTTTTTTCTTCAAATATAAATGTCGTAGAACAAAAATTGTGCTATTTCATTCACGTATAGAATCACCCCCTTTCGGGTTTTACGGTTGGGGTTGCAACACCGTGTATATGAATGTCATGCAAAATTTACATTTCGATATGTGAACATCTATACCGGAACCCACGAGGATGTTTCTGGCCTGTAGTAAATAGCGATTTGATAACAGTCACAGCGAAGTGTGTTGCTCTCGCGTTTGTACATCAACCGTGGGTTCCGGTTCTCATTTTATACCTTGGGAGGGTTTTTTTTTATAGAAAGAGCGAGCGTCACGGTTGGCGCCGAGCCAGCCATAAGGTGTCTAACGACGCCCGTGGACATTCGTTGGCACGCGGGGGTTGCGATTGCGAGGCCTGTCTGACAGGTGCCTATTGATGACTCTCTTGAAGCGCCCGAGACTGTACTTGGGGGGAAATAGGTGAGCAGGGAGTGCGTGACTCATGCGTGAGTCAAGAGTTTCAGCAGTGGTGACTACAGTTAATTTCTTTCTTCACGCAATGCATACTCAATATTGATTTTTCATCATAACCTTACTTACATATATCGTATTTCATATTCGAGACACGCAGCTACGTAACTAACTAAGGCTGTTTTCGTACGAGTTGACAAGGCAATACTAACTCTTAAAAATTTATCATCGCACGCGAAAGTGACACGCACATGTAAAACACTTATTATGGTCCTTCAAACGCTCTTCTGAAGTCATAACATGACATTCTGTAACTCATTTTATCCACAAAACTGAGCAACATTTTGCCATAAACAAATGTTTATTCTGAGAAGAGGAAAACAATTATCACTTTTGTACATTTCAGGAAGCAACTAAATTATAACCTCAAAAATTATCGCCGAAGACGTCTTCAAATGAAACCGCAGTCAAAACGAACATCAAACACTTTTCATAACATTTTATGTTTATGTTAGTACTAAGCACGTACTCGCTTTATATATATTTTTAATTAGAAAAATGTAAATCGAAAATCATTGGAAAAAATACATCCCAACCAGGATTCGAACATGGGTCTCTGGCTTGAGCTGCCAACGTGATAACCAACTACGCAACCGGGCCGTGACGTATTTTCTCCAAATTTTCGATCTTATTGCAGCTTCATGCAGGATGTCGCATAATTTTTGCGAACAGCCAACTTGCACGGTTCCATATTGAACCTTATTAACCAAGCCAGAGACCCAGGTTCGAATCCTGGTCGGGATGTATTTTTTCCAATGATTTTCGATTTGCATTTTTCTAATTAAAAATATACTTTTCATAACATTCTTCAACATAAAAAAACAACTCACTAATTATCCCGTCTTGAGGGCACCGAAAGAAAAAAAAAATGCATTCCCACCTCCGCCGCGGCGCGCGCGCATTGCCGCTACTATCTGTCCGCGCTCGCCACAAATTGTCCTAACCTCATGTTCGTCTTCGCCAGCTTCAGCTTGGCGAACCGGCCGCCCTTCGAGAGCGTCTGCCGGCCATGACCTTGGTGGCGGTTTCCCTGGCCGTGGAGCCCGAGGGCCTCCGCGAGGTGTCGCCACCAGGCCCGCGGGTGTCCCTATTCTTTTTGCTTTTTCGTCTTCCGGCCGCCCTTGGTGATCCGCCGCTGATAGCTCTGCGCCAGCGAGTTGATGATGGACACTATGAAGTAAACGACCATCGCGAGGACAAACTTCTCGAGGAGGTTGGAGAGGATCGAGCCCGACGGCTCCGCTGCGGCGCTCGAGTCGTTCTTGTGGAGGCGCTTCTTCTGGTTGCGGAGGAACTCCAGCAGCGGCTCCTCGAGTTTGGGTCCGATGTACGGGATCTTTTCGACCCACGATAGCGCTTGGCTGCAAGCATAAAAAAGATTTTTATTGGGTTTGTCCGCAATGAAAAGAAATAACGGGTATGGGTTATCAATGGTGATGTAATGTTGCTTTGGGTTGTTAGGTGTTGTTAATGAAAACTATTGTGCGTACTGAAAGAAAATTTAAAATTTAAAAATTTAAAAAGGCTTGTCAGTTAAAAAAAAAGACCTAGTATATCATTACTACTAATAATAAATCTGTAAGGGTCATGGAGTAAGTTACTGTTACCGGTGTTAATAGAGGTACGATAGGGGGCTTACTTACTTTCTTCTTTTTAACTTTTTTTTTTTATGTAATCCTTTATGGGTGGCTGAGTCGGAGGGGCCAAAGCGCATGCCCCGACCAGCCAATATCACCTCCGAGAAGGTAGGTGCCATACCGGAGACTTCCCTAGGTTGCTGGCTAAACTGGACTAGAGGAGAACACAACCGAGGCTCCTATACGGCCATCTACACCCATTACGGTGGTATCAACCCAGTCGGCTATAATTTTAGCCTACTACCTAGTAAGGGGCAAGGGAAGGGACCTACAGTTTTACACCAGTTCCGAACGGTTAAGCAGCAGGTGTAGGTATGCACGTAAATTTTTTCGTCAGAAAAAACTCATTGGTACACGCCGACCGGACTCGAACCGCGGACTTATCGCATGAGAAGCCGATGCCCAAACCACTTGGCCACCCGCCGCTGCGAATTTAACGTGAGCGAAGCCGCGGGCAACAGCTAATATAAAATAAAAAGGCTCACCCGATGAGCGTCTCATTGAACGCCACGATGACAAACATCTTCTGTATGTGCATCTTGACCACCGCCTTGCCCAGCATTGTCGCACCGAAGAATGTCCAAAACGGCACCAGAAAGTGCCCGCACGTGAGCCCCGCCAGGTCGAACAGCGGGTTGGGGATGGAAGCGCACGCGAGTATGCCGAGAAATCCAACTTTCTCAACCAGCCGCTGGACGAACACCTTAGCTCTGCAAATTGAGGGAAACAATTTTGATGAATTGTTACTCAATACCAACTTTCATTAGCTGGGATAATAAAATTGCCGTGTCCGGCCAGGTACTTGACAAGAATAGGCCCACTGCATCTCTCCCCGTGCATGTCGTAAAAGGCGACTAAAGGATAAGGGCAAGGTGCCGTTCTAAAGAGCGGCAGGATAGCCAACTCTCACGTTAATCACGGTTCTTTCGATCATCCAGTA
Source organism: Nematopogon swammerdamellus (assembly GCA_946902875.1). NCBI lineage: Eukaryota > Metazoa > Arthropoda > Insecta > Lepidoptera > Adelidae > Nematopogon > Nematopogon swammerdamellus. The sequence goes on along the minus strand of OX336356.1, from coordinate 4,030,840 downwards.
GGTTTTTTTTTTTTTTTTATGGAACCTGACACGGTTGGCTACATCACCTACAACATCCGTGATGTCAGCCCATAACACAGGGTGAACTAGGTGCCATGTCAGTGCTTCCCTTCATTTCATGTCGGCTACACTAAACTGGACGGAAAACACGAACTATTTACATAGCCGTTTCGACCGACGTTTCGTTCAGTCTGTGTAGTGTGTGTGTTCAGTGGGTGTAATCTGTCTGTTCGTTCTTGCTGCTTGATAGTTTGTATTTCCAAACACATCTCTCTGCTTCACCGTTCGGAACTGGTGTAAAATTGTAGGAAAAATAGGTTATGGTTATTTTTTTATAACCACATAAAAACAAAAATATTATCGGAAGTACGCCTTGAATTGAACACGATTTGGAAAAGGGAGTTAGCTCAACCCGTGCGCGGTTCAAGGCTGCCTCGTATTAAACATCGAAAAGGAAATAAGCGTGCCGGCCCTACACGGTACGGTCAGAAGTTGCAAGCACGATCGCACGCCAACTTTTATTAGACAAACCCTACAACAGGCTATCTAAAAGCAAAACTAAAAACCATAAAAATCGCCCCATCATGGGCCATAGACTCATTCGAGCATAGACAACGATCCTCTGTCACATAAAAGCTGGCCTACACGGAGTGGATTTTATTGTATTATCTCTCGCGTGTAGACAATATAAAAGTATGTATATTTTCCCTTTTAATTTTCTCCTTCATCTGAGTGCAAATTATTCATTATTTATATAAGGTGTTTCGTTAGTCATGTCAATAACTTCGGAAGGGTTACATACACACTCAAATAAACAGGTTACGCAAAAAAATTGTATGTTTTTAGCATTACTTTTCGAGAAATTTAACAAAACATGTTTGCTACCTAAACATTAACCTGTGTGTAACAGTAGGTAACATGTATTGTACGGGGTGAATGACCGTACTGTTAGATGGCTAAATGTTTTATGGATATAAGTAAATCAACAGCTTTCGAGTAGAAAGGATTTATTCAGAAGTGACATTCAGTGACATGACATTTTGACATTAGTTGAGGCATAGATTACACTTTTCAACATGCCCCCTTAATCGAATGCCGAAACAAACAGTAAACATAAAATACATTTACAACTAAACTAATTTAGTTAATGACAATTCCGGCACAACCTTTTTTATTTTGCCTTTACACTGTGGTTTTGTCATTCTCCAGCATTCAGGCGCATCAGATTTGTTGCTCTCTGCACACATGTTCAATACATAGTCCGGGAACTCCTTCATTCTTCTGTTTCGACGTGGGTAGCGCCTGTCCTCGTCCACTTGTTCATTCTGGTCACTTTCTTCAGGTGGTTCGGCAACCTCGTGAGTTTCCTGCTCACTCGAAGTTTCATCTCTTAAAGCCTGCGTTGGAACATCTTCATTCAATTTCTGATCCAATACAGCATCTTCGATATTATCAGAACAGCTGTTTGTTGTAAGTGAGTCACAAGGTCACTATGATTGGTTTTTACAGCTACTTATTTGATTTGATTTTTTTGTTAGGAGAAAAAATGCTCATATAAACATATGTTTTTTTTGCATCAAGTGTTTGTTTGAGTGCGTATGTAACCCTCCCGAAGTTATTGACATGACTAACGAAACACCTTATACTAGTCAAAATTATATTTTTTTCTCTATGTGTGAAGTAGTACTTAGTACCGTGGATCTTTCAAGACTTGACATTGGCGAATTAAGCCGAAGATATATCGGTTAATCGCCAGAATTAAAAAGAAGAAGAAGAAGAAGAAGACCTTTAAATTCCGTTTGTTTCCCATCGTAACGCGGCGATGCGAAACTGATACGTTACAATAATTCAGATTCAGATATTTATTCCGCCATAAAGAACACACAACAATAACAATATTACATTGAGACATATATGCATTTATTCAATATGGTTGGTCATAGTTTTTGTTTTATCCCGTTCAACAATGCAATCTATAAGGAAGAATCGGGCAAGAAACCTTACAGAGCTTTTTTTAAAAAATGCTTAAATATAACTTGTCAGTCAGTCAGTCAGTCAGTCAGCGTGTAAGCGTCCACTGCTGGACATACGCCTCTCCAATTTTCCTCCAGTCCTCCCGGCCTTCAGCGATACGGAACCACTGACTTCCGCCGGCGTACTTCATGTCGTCGTCCCACCTGGCGGGTGGTCTTCCCACACTCCGTTTTCCTGTCCACGGCCGCCAGTGTAGGACACGGTTACTCCAACGGTCATCGTCTCTTCGGCTAACGTGCCCAGCCCACTGCCACTTGAGCTTAGCCACCCGGTGTCCAATATCGACTACTTTGGTGCGTCGGCGGATTGCCTCGTTACGCACCATATCACGTAGCGATATTCCTAGCATGGCTCGCTCCATTGCTCGCTGGGCAACTTTGAACCTTTGGACAACAGCGACCGTCAGAGTCCACGTTTCACACCCATACGTCATAACCGGGAGGACACACTGGTCATATATACGGGTCTTTAAATTCTGCGGAAGGTCAGACTTCAGGACGAATTTTAGTTTTCCAAAGGCAGCCCAACCCAGTTGAATTCGTCTCTCCACCTCCTTAAGCAGACCTTGTCTACCAAGCCGCAGAATTTAATTATATAATAATTTAATATAACTTACATGCTAAGTTTTAATTATGTTAACTATAACATACTACATCTAATAAAAAATAAAAATAATAAGTAAAAGATTATGTAAGACAAAACATATTTAAATGAAGCGCGCTCACCTGCCGGTGAATGTCTGATCGTCCACTTCGAGCTCCTGCAGACGTTTCCCCCCGCCCGAGAGCCGAGCCGCGCGCGCCATGAAGTAAGGCGGCAGCTCACCCAACGCTGTGCCCAGGCCCCACAGCATCGACTCTATACGAACCTGGGAAAAATACATTTTAAACTGAGCACTACTATACTCTATATCTATGAATGTATTTAAGATTAATTTAAACAAACTTCTCCTTTCCTTACCCAAGTAAATGCAATTTATATTACATACATATCTTTACTGCCCTTCTCTTACTCTCCTGTCATTCAGTTGATTGTGTTGCACAACGGTACCACCGATCGATGTACATAATATGTAAGTATATTATATACATTATATATGTTTATTAAAGTATTTATGTAGTATTCTTATGTAGTTTATCTTTATCATACTTATTTCTTTACAGTCGTAACACATTGCCACAAACTATTCTTGTTCGCCTGCATGTACTTCTCCCAAATCCCAAAGGTTAGTTGGAATAAAATGCCTCGCGGCATTAAGCTCGCCTGTTGTACCTAATTTTTTAAATTTGTGTTCAATAAAGAATATATACAATACAATATACTATTTTTTTATATTTTTATAATTAGAAAAATGCAAATCGAAAATCATTGGAAAAAATACATCCCGACCAGGATTCGAACCTGGGTCAAAAAAAAACAATTATGCAACATCGTTCATGAAGCGCTCACCCAACGCTGTGCCCAGGCCCCACAGCATCGACTCTATACGAACCTGGGAAAAATACATTTTAAACTGAGCACTACTATACTCTATATCTATGAATGTATTTAAGATTAATTTAAACAAACTTCTCCTTTCCTTACCCAAGTAAATGCAATTTATATTACATACATATCTTTACTGCCCTTCTCTTACTCTCCTGTCATTCAGTTGATTGTGTTGCACAACGGTACCACCGATCGATGTACATAATATGTAAGTTTATTATATACATTATATATGTTTATTAAAGTATTTATGTAGTATTCTTATGTAGTTTATCTTTATCATACTTATTTCTTTACAGTCGTAACACATTGCCACAAACTATTCTTGTTCGCCTGCATGTACTTCTCCCAAATCCCAAAGGTTAGTTGGAATAAAATGCCTCGCGGCATTAAGCTCGCCTGTTGTACCTAATTTTTTAAATTTGTGTTCAATAAAGAATATATACAATACAATATACTATTTTTTTATATTTTTATAATTAGAAAAATGCAAATCGAAAATCATTGGAAAAAATACATCCCGACCAGGATTCGAACCTGGGTCAAAAAAAAACAATTATGCAACATCGTTCATGAAGGTGCAATAAAGATCGAAAATTTGGAGATAATATGTAACGGCCCGGTGGTGTAATTGGTTATAGCGTTGGCGGCTCAAGCCAGAGACCTAGGTTCGAATCCTGGTTGGGATGTATTTTTTCCAATGATTTTCGATTTGCATTTTTCTAATTAAAAATATATATAAAGCGAGTACGTGCTTAGTACTAACATAAATAAACACAATTTTTTTATGGAAACTGGCACGGTTGGCTACATCGCTCATAACACCTTGATGAACTAGGTGCCGTGGCAGTGCTTCCCTTCATTTTCATGTCGGCTACACTGAACTGGACGAAAAACGCGAACTATTTACATAGCTGTTTCGACCGACGTTTCGCTCAGTGCGATGGTACCAACCCGGGCGGGATAAACCCTACCACCTAGTAAATAAAAAAGGGACTAGGGACCTACAGTTTAACGTGGAATCCGAACCACGGTCAGCCTCCAACAGGTCGAGCGATCACCCATCCAAGTACTGACCGCGCTCAGTCGACCGACCGCACAACTGAGCTACCGAGGCTGACAGCACAACTGGCACGGTGGCTGCGTTCTGCGTGTGCCAAGAGTCCATCGGACAATCAAACACAAGCCAATGACAGCACTCCTCGCGAAACCACACTCACGATAAGGTCGAGGTTTTAGGTACCTATTTTGAAAACCAATAATAATTTCCGTTCCCAACTTCTGAACAGCATTACATTTTTTTTAGGGCTTTCATAATTTGTTAATATCACCCCACTCATTCTCTTAGGGCCTAGAGGAAGGTGTTGAACTAAGCCTGAAGCCATCGGGCTTCACCAAACATATTCGGGGCCATCGGCAGTAGAGGAGGGTGTTAATCGAGGTCGGGACTAGCGAGTGGCCACTCTGAATTTCCCGCGCATGCTTCACGTTTCGGCTCGCATCAAGCCCTCGTCAGCTAGTCTGCGTTGACTAGGACGCGGGGAACCACCAGTCCCGCTCTCGACCTCCCTCTCTCTACCTATCCATATTCTGTAGGATGCTTCCAGTGACGTTTTCGAAGCTCTCTTCATATATTATGAGCTTAGCGTCGATCTTGGCTGCCCTAGATTCTTGAAGAGACTGGAGATCCCTAAGGGATAGAGAACGCCGGAATCCAACATAATTACTAAATAATTTTTTTTTATTAATCTCTTAATGGCTCTGGATACAAAGACCGTTTTGGAGCCAGTCTTAAAATGTAAAATGGTTTTCTTTTTCAGTACTCACTTTGGCCATTATGTTCCATATTGACACGGCATACCTCGGGTCGATGACGTCTGGACATATGATACTGAAACAAGACAATACATATTGTAACATACATACACCACACACGATGTATCCCGACAATCGGGGCAAGCAGAGTAATCTGAGTTGTGCTGCTGCAGGTACTCTTGTAAATTGCAGCACAACACCAACCACACCACGTTTAGCAACGTATTCGAGCAGCAAGTAAGGCACGAAGACCCACCCGAGTTGCATGACTCGGTGGAAGGACCGCTCCAAGTTGAGAGGCGGTTAGCCTGTCGCCCATTATCACGGCTTCTTGTCCTTATCGGTTAGTCGCCTTTTACGACATACACGGGGAGAAATGCAGTGGGGCTATTCTTTTCAAGTACCGGCCCCACACGGTACTGTATATACTGTATATGTAAGGTCTTTTTTTTACTGACGAGGTATAAAGGGGATGTTCTGTATCGGAAATAGATCATATTAAAATTATAAATAAAAAGGGGGTAACACTTTTATATTATTATTAAATATTCCAAAAAAATTACAAACTGACTTATCTGAACATAGCAAACACCTTTTACTAAGAAACTATGTTTCTATTTCTAATAATTACCGACTGTAGAGCATAACTGAACGCCAGTCTCCTGCCGTGCCATAGAGTACTAGAGTGTCTCACTCGTTAGGGTAGGGTGGCGCAGGGAAGTTGACGGCGCCACACTCGTACGCGGCGAGCGTCACCTTCGCGATGTGCGGTCCCAGGTACAGCAGGAACGTGTGCAGTCCCGTGCCGAGCCATAGAGTACTAGAGTGTCTCACTCGTTAGGGTAGGGTGGCGCAGGGAAGTTGACGGCGCCGCACTCGTACGCGGCGAGCGTCACCTTCGCGATGTGCGCTCCCAGGTACAGCAGGAACGTGTGCATTCCCGTGCCGAGCCATAGAGTACTAGAGTGTCTCACTCGTTAGGGTAGGGTGGCGCAGGGAAGTTGACGGCGCCGCACTCGTACGCGGCGAGCGTCACCTTCGCGATGTGCGGTCCCAGGTACAGCAGGAACGTGTGCAGTCCCGTGCCGAGCCATAGAGTACTAGAGTGTCTCACTCGTTAGGGTAGGGTGGCGCAGGGAAGTTGACGGCGCCGCACTCGTACGCGGCGAGCGTCACCTTCGCGATGTGCGGTCCCAGGTACAGCAGGAACGTGTGCAGTCCCGTGCTGAGCCATAGAGTACTAGAGTGTCTCACTCGTTAGGGTAGGGTGGCGCAGGGAAGTTGACGGCGGCACACTCGTACGCGGCGAGCGTCACCTTCGCGATGTGCGGTCCCAGGTACAGCAGGAACGTGTGCAGTCCCGTGCCGAGACATAGAGTACTAGAGTGTCTCACTCGTTAGGGTAGGGTGGCGCAGGGAAGTTGACGGCGCCACACTCGTACGCGGCGAGCGTCACCTTCGCGATGTGCGGTCCTAGGTACAGCAGGAACGTGTGCAGTCCCGTGCCGAGCCATAGAGTACTAGAGTGTCTCACTCGTTAGGGTAGGGTGGCGCAGGGAAGTTGACGGCGCCACACTCGTACGCGGCGAGCGTCACCTTCGCGATGTGCGGTCCCAGGTACAGCAGGAACGTGTGCAAACCCGTGCCGAGCCCCACCGAGCTTAGCACGCCCAGCAGCACCCACCATCCCCACCATAGCAACGTGGTCAGTGCAAACTGCAATATTTACAATGGATTTTTTAATAATGTAAATTAAATTTTGTCAGCCTCGGTAGCTCAGTGGTGCAGTCGGTCGGATCATAAGCACACCTGGGCGCAGTCAATGGATGGATAGGTGACCGTTGGAATCTGACCATGCGGTTCGGATTCCACGTAAAACTTTAGGCCCTTTACCGCACTGAATGAAAGGTCGGTCGAAACGGCTACCTATTTAAATAGTTCGTGTTTTCCGTCCAGTTCAGTGCAGTCGGCATGACCGAAGGGAAGCACTGACATGTCAGCTAGTTCACCACTAGGTATTATTGGCTGACATCGCGGATGCTGTAGGTGATGTAGCTAACCGTGTCAGTTTCCATAAAAAAAAACCAACAACCTGTGGAGACGTGAATGCTCCATGATTTAAAATTCATAAGAGATATCTGTTCATTTACATATTTAGAGTTAACTCAGCTTCTATTAAAGCTAATTGTAAGTAATTAAAGAAATCTCAGACCGTGAAAGTAGACCACTTTTTATCGAGCAGAGGAATTTCTTGTTTGTGTACACAGCTGTTCTTATTTCTTTGTACCATACAAAGAAATAAGAACAGCTGTGTACACAAATCTATAATAATAAAGATGGCATCTATAATAAAGACGGTTTTTACTTTCATAGAGTTTTTTTTTGCGTGTTTTTGCATTGATATTTTAAACAGTTTACAACAACAGTTCGTTTTTCTAATGGTTCCAGCACCTAGAACATTGAGAAGAAAAAAAAGCGGTCAAGTGTGAGTCGAACTCGCATGGAGAGACTTCCGTAGCATTCCGTTTTCCGTGAGAACTTTAGGACTTAGGATTTTGGTTTAGGATTTTCTGTAAACTATAAGAGAGGCCATATAATCAAAATTGTTTTTTCCAAATTTAGACTCAGTAATTTGGGAGATAACGGGCAAGGGGGATGCTCGATTTTTGTATATTTTCTTTAATATCTTTTAAACTGTGCATTTTAAAATTATAAAAATATATATTTGTATTTCCTATAACGAGCCATTTTCATATTTTTCATTGATATGTCACACGACGCAAACAAAATTTTTTTTCTGGAGGAAAATTGGAGAGGCACATGTCTAGCAGTGGACGCTTTCACGCTGACTGACTGACTGACTTACTGATTGACTTTCTAATTTGTCCCCCAAAATTAAAATTTGTTCATTTACGCTATACATCCATGATTGGGATTATGGATAGGTAGAGAGAGGGAGGTCGAGAGCGGGACTGGTGATTCCCCGCGTCCTAGTCAACGCGGACTAGCTGACGAGGGCTTGATGCGAGCCGAAACGTGAAGCATGCGCGGGAAATTTAGAGTGGCCACTCGCTAGTCCCGACCTCGATTAACACCCTCCTCTAGTGCCGATGAGCCCGGATATGTTCGGTGAAGCCATCGCAAGCTTAGTTCCACACCTTCTTAAACTCAAGCCTAAAAGTCAAGCATTTCTAACCTGTAAGTATGCTTGGTGCGGCCCTTTGAAGTTGTATGAGACAATGGTGAAAGCGCACAGCATCAGTAATGATATCGCCGCCGCTTTGTACGCCATCAACCTGAAAATAAACATCCCGGAGTCAAACTAAACATCCTGGAATCAAACTAAACATCCTGGAGTCAAACTAATCATCCTGGAGTCAAAACTAAAGATCCTGGAGTCAAACTAAAGATCCTGGAGTCAAACTAATCATCCTGGAGTCAAAACTAAACATCCTGCGATGAAATTAAACATCCTGTGGAGGTAAATGAGTATTGTATGTGTTTTCATACAAATTATTATCCTGGGATATAAAAAAATACATTCTGGAGTGACATCAAAGATTCTGGATTAAAAATAAGCATTCTCCATTAAAATTAAACATTGCTGAGTGAAATTAAACACCCTGGAGTTACATGAAACATTGAGGAGGGTATGTTGTTGTTGTTGTTGTTTTGGTTTGGGGTTGGCTCTAGGCCTGCAAACTAATCCCGCTTGGTTGGGGACCTTCGTGCAAAACCCCACAGTCTCCAGCTACCCCAGCCAGCCTATGTCTTCCATGGAAGCCACAAGGCGACCGGGGTGTCTGCCTGCTTATCCCTTTACCGCCTTTTACGACATGCACGGGGAGAGATGCAGTGGGACTATTCTTATTAAGTACCGACCCCACACAGTACATTGAGGAGGGTAATTAAGCGTACTGAATAAAAATTTTAAGAATCTATAGTGATAATACAAGAGCATCTCCCACCTCTGCATGGCCAGCGAGGATAGTATGAGCATCTCGCGGCCGAAATACTCCAGCGTGGTGAACGGCCGTTTCCACAGCACGAGGCCATTTTCGGTGTCCATCACTGCTCCGCCCTTGTTCCTGCGAAGAGAGAGGATATCAGGATCATAGCGACGCGAAGGATTGCGATTGGATTGTCTCTTTCTAAAGCTCGATGTTCATTTACTGCCGGGTTTATATGTATACAGGATGTTTCAGGATAGGCTTGAGAAACTTCAGGAATAGAAAGCACTCATTATTAGAAGAAAAAAATCCTTACCACTCAAATCGAAATTTCGTATTTTTTTTTTCATAGAAACATTTAAAATTGTAATAAAAACTCGATGGACAGTGCGATTTGGCAACAGTGCTGTCTAGGTCTAGGGAGTGCAATGACCTAGTCCAGTCCTCGTTTCCTTTTGATTTCATTCAAATTTAAGTGTTTGGAATTTACCTACATGCAGTTCAATTCTACTAGTTAAGCATGTAAGTTAGTAATTTTATTTTTATTTAATAAAGGCGGACGTCAACCGTCCACCAAATCTCGATGAAACCATTTTCACCAAAAAGTACTATAAAATGACAGAAACTGGGAAAAAGTTTCAAAGCTTTTCGTCTTCAAATATGGGCCCCTTTCGAACCCTGAAGTTACGAAAACCTATCCTGAAACACCCTGTATAATAGACTAGCTTTTGCCCGCGGCTTCGCTCGCATAGCCTATGTGCATCCTGAAGGTCCATTCTAAATGTTTTGGTCAAAGAATTTTTTAAATCGGAGAGAATACCTCCTACATACAAACTTACAAACATTACCTCTTTATAATATTTTTAGTGTAGACTTACATGGTCGTCATAGTAAAAAATAAAATCACCTCAGTTCCTTAGCCGGCTGTGGTCTCGGATCGGCGCCGTTCTTATGCGCGTGCTTCCCCTTCTTGACGGCAGGGGGCGTGTCGCTAGCGGCGGTGACGGCGGGCGGAGGCGGCGGCGCAGGCGGAGAGCTGGCTTGAGCGGTCAGCTTGTAGTATCCGAGACGCGCCAACTATATACGTAGGAACAGTATTAGTGATCTGTCAACTTGAGCCGTCAGTAGTACCCGAGACGCGCCAACTATATACGTGGGAACAGTATTAGTGATCTGTCAGCTTTAACCGTCAGAACTATATACGCGGGAACAGTATTAGTGATCTGTCAGCTTTAGCCGTCAGCTTGTAGTACCCGAGACGCGCCAACCTGTCAGCTTGTAGTACCCGAGACGCGCCAACTACATATATACGCGGGAACAGTATTAGTGATCTCTCAGCTTTAGCCGTCAGCTTGTAGTAACCAAGACGCGCCAACTATATACGCGGGAACAGTATTAGTAATCTGTCAGCTTTAGCCGTCAGCTTGTAGTACCCGAGACGCGCCAACTATATACGTGGGAACAGTATTTAGTGATCTGTCAGTCAAGTCAGCGCTTAAGCGTCCACTGTTGGACATACGCCTCTCCTATTTTCCTCCAGTCCTCCCGACCTTCAGCCGCACGGAAACCATTGCTTTCCGCCGACGCACTTGATGTCGTCGTCCCACCTGGCGGGTGGTCTTGCCACACTCTGTTTCCCTGTCCACGGCCGCCAGTGTAGGACACGGTTACTCCCAACAGTCGTCGTCTCTTCGGCTGACGTGCCCAGCTCAATAACACTTGAGCTTAGCCACCCGGTGTCCAATATCGACTACTTTGGTGAGTCGGCGGATTGCCTCGTCACGCACCATATCGCGTAGCGATAATCCCAGCATGGCTCGCTTATTGATGGCTGGGCAACTTTCAACCTTTGGACGACAGCGACCGTCTCAGAGTCCACGTTTCACACCGGTACGTCATAACCGGGAGGACGCACTGTTCATATACACTAGTATTAGTGGACTGATTGACATTTATATTATAAATGTTGTATGAGCTGAGGAATCGCATTTTATTTTATTTTATTTATTAAGGAGAAAAAAATTATTTATTAAGAAGAAAGCATGGTGAATATTATGGGGTTACACCTGGATAACACTAGTTTTATGCGACAATCGAACACACAAAAATTATACCTACTTAAGTTATTAAACATCGAAATTGTAATATAGAAACATAAAATATATGTACGCATAACTACTAAATTCATGCAAAAAATATTATCGCTAGAAAAAAACTTATGCCAACTCATGCTTACGTTAGCAAGATCAACGATTAACAAGAATCTTACGTGGCGTGCTGCCGGTAATTAGTGATTTGTTTGAATAGACTGTAGATAAAATTACGCTAAATGATAAAATATTTATTTACGTCTTATCAATAATATCATGAACAGCTGTTCCGTAGATATAATCTAACCTGGCGTGGCACCTAGTTAGCAGTCTGTATGTATGCATGTTCGCTTATGGAAATTGAATGAATCATGGAAATCTTAATTGTGTGTGAGGTTCTTGTGTAAACATGTGAATAAAAATGTTCTGTAAAAGTGTATAAAGTTCTATTAGATATAATTTTATTATTAACTAGCTGAGCCCGCGGCTCCGCTCGCGTGAAATTCGTATTTCAAATAAGACAGTAAGTAACTATGGGCGAGGCCGAAGGCCGAGCTGCGTTCAGGAAGTCGATAAACCATATCTAAGAAAGTAAGTACGAGTAAGGGCGAGGCCGAAGGCAAGCTGCGTTAAGGTAAACGATAAACCTTGTCAAATAAAGTAAGTAACTAACGGCGAGGCCGAAGGCCAAGCTGCGTTCAGGAAGACCATGAACCTTCTCGAAGACAGTAAGTAACTGAGGGCGAGGCCGAAGGCCGAGCTGCGTTCAGGAAGACTATAAACCTTATCGAAGAAAGTAAGTAACTAAGGGCGAGGCCGAAGGCCGAGCTGCGTTCAGAAAGACCATGAACCTTCTCAAAGAAAATAAGTAACTAAGGGCAAGGCCGAAGGCCGAGCTGCGTTCAGGAAGACTATAAACTTTCTCAAAGAAAGTAAGTAATTAAGGGCGAGGCCGAAGGCCGAGCTGCGTTCAGGGAGACTATAAACCTTCTCGAAGAAAGTAAGTAACTGAAAGCGAGGCCGAAGGCCGAGCTACGTTCAGGAAGACCATAAACCTTCTCAAAGAAAGTAAGTAACAAAGGGCGAGGCCGAAGGCCGAGCTGCGTTCAGGAAGACGATAAACCTTATCTAAGAAAGTAAGTAATTAAGGGCGAGGCCGAAGGCCGAGCTACGTTCAGGAAGACCATAAACCTTCTCGAAGAAAGTAAGTAACTGAGGGCGAGGCCGAAGGCCGAGCTGCGTTCAGCAAGACTATAAACCTTCTCGAAGAAAGTAAGTAATTAAGGGCGAGGCCGAAGGCCGAGCTTCGTTCAGGAAGGCGATAAACCTTATCTAAGAAAGTATGTAACTAAGGGCGAGGCCGAAGGCCGAGCTGCGTTCAGAAAAACTATACACCTTCTCGAAGAAAGTAAGTAACTGAAAGCGAGGCCGAAGGCCGAGCTACGTTCAGGAATACCATAAACCTTCTCAAAGAAAGTAAGTAACTAAGGGCAAGGCCGAAGGCCGAGCTGCGTTCAGAAAGACTATAAACTTTCTCAAAGAAAGTAAGTAATTAAGGGCGAGGCCGAAGGCCGAGCTGCGTTCAGGAAGACTATAAACCTTATCGAAGAAAGTTTGTAACCAAATAAGGGTGAGGTCGAAGGCCGAGCTGCATTGAGAAAGACTATAAACCTTCTCGAAGAAAGTAAGTAACTGAAAGCGAGGCCGAAGGCCGAGCTACGTTCAGGAAGACCATAAACCTTCTCAAAGAAAGTAAGTAACAAAGGGCGAGGCCGAAGGCCGAGCTGCGTTCAGGAAGACGATAAACCTTATCTAAGAAAGTAAGTAATTAAGGGCGAGGCCGAAGGCGAAGCTACGTTCAGGAAGACCATAAACCTTCTCGAGGGAAGTAAGTAACTGAGGGCGAGGCCGAAGGCCGAGCTGCGTTCAGGAAGACTATAAACCTTCTCGAAGAAAGTAAGCAACTGAGGGCGAGGCCGAAGGCCGAGCGGCGTTCAGGAAGACGATAAACCTTCTCGAAAAAGTAAGTAACTGAGGGCGAGGCAGAATACCGACCTGCGTTCAGAAAGACTATAAACCTTCTCAAAGTAAGTAAGTAACTAAGGGCGAGGCCGAAGGCCGAGCTGCGTTCAGGAAGACCATGAAACTTCTCGAAAAAGTAAGTAACTGAGGGCGAGGCAGAATACCGACCTGCGTTCAGAAAGACTATAAACCTTCTCAAAGTAAGTAAGTAACTAACGGCGAGGCCGAAGGCCGAGCTGCGTTCAGGAAGACCATGAACCTTCTCGAAGACAGTAAGTAACTGAGGGCGAGGCCGAAGGCCGAGCTGCGTTCAGGAAGACTATAAACCTTATCGAAGAAAGTAAGTAACTAAGGGCGAGGCCGAAGGCTGAGCTGCGTTCAGAAAGACCATGAACCTTCACGAAGACAGTAAGTAACTGAGGGCGAGGCCGAAGGCCGAGCTGCGTTCAGGAAGGCGATAAACCTTATCTAAGAAAGTATGTAACTAAGGGCGAGGCCGAAGGCCGAGCTGCGTTCAGAAAAACTATAAACCTTCTCGAAGAAAGTAAGTAATTAAGGGCGAGGCCGAAGGCCGAGCTGCGTTCAGGAAGACTATAAACCTTATCGAAGAAAGTATGTAACTAAGGGCGAGGCCGAAGGCCGAGCTGCATTCAGAAAGACTATAAACCTTCTCGAAGAAAGTAAGTAACTGAAAGCGAGGCCGAAGGCCGAGCTACGTTCAGGAAGACCATAAACCTTCTCGAAGAAAGTAAGTAACTGAGGGCGAGGCCGAAGGCCGAGCTGCGTTCAGGAAGGCGATAAACCTTATCTAAGAATATAAGTAATTAAGGGCGAGGCCGAAGGCCGAGCTACGTTCAGGAAGACCATAAACCTTCTCGAAGAAAGTAAGTAACTGAGGGCGAGGCCGAAGGCCGAGCTGCGTTCAGGAAGGCGATAAACCTTATCTAAGAATATAAGTAATTAAGGGCGAGGCCGAAGGCCGAGCTACGTTCAGGAAGACCATAAGACCATAATATTACATAAAAAAAACAAAAACTTTCATACAAAGTCGTCGTCCCCATATCCCCCCTTAAAGTTGTAATTTCCAAAAAATCCTTAACGGATTCTTACGTTATGAAATAAACCTATGTTCCAAATTTCAGCTTTCTAGACTTAGTAGTTTCAGCTGTGCGTTAATAGATCAGTCAGTATCAATGATTAATAGATCAATCAAGTATAGATATCTACTCTTTATTCTACTCGTATCTTCTACCAAAAGCATCTATCTACACTACACCAACGCAACGCAACAGAACTGCTAACGCCATATATTACGACCATTCGACACTAAATTCCGTTTTCTTTGATACTGCTCAACCCTAAGGCTATTTAACTTTATGGTATATAGCCTACTATAGTGAGCCTGAAGAACTACTCTTTACATTGGTGTAAACCGCATAAAAATCTGTTAAGTGGTTCCGAGTTTACCTCAAACATACATACATACATGCAAACAGACGTTTCCTTTTATAAGAAGTAGAGATAGAGAAAAGAAGATAGAGATTAAATTATCCTCCCTTCCCCTCTCCCCGCGGACTCCTCCCCCGTACCTCAACCCCACTCTTCAAAACCACCCCCAGTATGGATAAAATTATTTAAAATCATTTAAAATCCTAAAACCTAATTTTGAAATCATCCCCTATTTTAATTTAAGGGTTGATTTAGCAAAAACGCTGAAACACGTAATTCTTTATTTTATACCAAAAGCCTAAATATGAATTTTCATATCCCTAACTTGAGAAATGATGGGTTCCCCATACATTCTTTCATCCCCTATTTCACCCCGTTAAGGGTTGTTTTTTTGAGACAAAAGGTAGCCTATGTTCTTCCTCAGGATGCAATTCAGCTCCGTACAAAATTTCATAAAATCCTAAAATCTAATTTTGAAATCAACCCCTATTTTAATTTAAGGGTTGATTTAGCAAAAACGCTGAAACACGTATTTCTTTATTTCATACCAAAAGCCCAAATATAAATTGTCATATCCCTAACTTAAGAAATGCTGAGTTCCCCATACAAACTTTCAACCCCTATTTCACCCCCTTAAGGGTTGTTTTTTGAGACAAAAAGTAGCCTATGTCCGTCCTCGGGATGCAATTCATCCCCGTGCAATATTTTATCGAAATCTGTTCAGCGGTTTAGGCGTGAAAAGGTAACAGACAGACAGACAGACAGACAGACAGACAGACAGACAACAGAGTTACTTTCGAATTTATAATATTAGTATGGATGCAGGCTAGGCTTAAAATCAGCGGCCCTTGTGATACTCGCAAGCAAGTGGCCATATGCTGCGCCTACGCCCTTTCTATATTGTCATGTATGTTGCTATGTGTTAATGTATGACTGAAGATGCATTTTTTTATTTTTATTAATTTAATTTGTGTTTATTTTAATCTTTTTATATTTATTGTTACTATTATATTGTACCTATTTGAATTTGTTTTGTGTGCAATGCGACAAGTGCCTGAATGAATAAAATGATTTGATTTGATTTAATGTGTTATTTATTAATTATAATAATGTTATACAAACTTCAATTGAATAAATAATTATTCTATTATCTTCATTTATTACTCGAGAACTGTTCAATGGATTTAAAATTAGTTTATCGCCAATGCAAACTAACATATTCGCAAATGGTTAAATCAACATCGGCTATAAATACATAATTAGCTTCTGCCCGTGGTTTCGCGGTGCGTGACATTTTGCTCACAGCTCAGGCCGCCGATGACGTAGCGTTATGATTTATAGCCTAAAACCATCTTGAGAAGTGATAGAATGCAACAGTGAAAACCGTATGTAAATCGATAAAATAGTTCTCGAGTTATAAGGATATTGGACGAGTTAAAAGGACTTGATATATTTAAGTATCGAAATTGACGATGGCACTATACACCAGATATTAGGTAATGTAAATAGGCTAGTGGTCAGATTCTTGAGTATTCATGTTTATGCTCTAAATATTAATGTTCTTGTGAGCGGTAATATGGGTTAATTATTTGTAAGTTACTATAATAAATAATACATATAAGGTACTCTAGGTAAGGTACTAATACAAAACATTGTGATTTGCGAAGTTTGTTTGTCGGTTATTCTTGGTGTTGAATTTAGAACTGGCGGAATTCCCGACATGTCCAAGCATAGGTTACCTACCTATATGGATGAAAATTATACAATAAACAACTATTTAAACAATTCGCTTTATTTATTAGGATTATTGGATCAGCTGAGACGCAGGCATACATTGACGAATAAGTAAGTAAGTAGATAGTACAATTTCGGCCAAAGTATGAGCAGATATCAAATTATTTTCGTTTCGTGCGTAGGCGGCCCCAATATTTTCATATCAAATACTGCAACGAATCGTTTTGAGTATACATTATACGTCAATCGACAATCTTTTAAGATTCCTTTCAGCAGATATTCCATAGTAGGTACTATGTATATTATTTCAGGAAACTTGATAGATAAGAGCTGAACATTCAAATGTTTTTAGAGCACAAACATTTGTTTTATTATAGGTACATAAAATATGTATTCACTGTGGATTATGCTTCCACTACACATGTAGACTTACAGACATATAAAAAAAGCCGGCCAAGTGCGAGTCAGACTAGCACACCTAGGTTTCCGAACCACAAAAAAAAACATTAAAAAAAACACGTTTCTTGTATGGGGACCCCTCCCCCCATTAATTTTGGACCTTTACTATATTTTTTTATTTGTTGCTATATCCACCATAATATCACATATTCTGTGAAAATTTCAACCGGCTACCTATTACGGTTCCAAAGATACAGCAGTAGGACAGACAGAGAGACAGGCAGACAGACAGACAGATTTTTTTTTATGGATAGCCCGACATGTGGCTTCGTTTCACCTACACTACAAGTAGGTTTCCAACGATGCCCATTGACATTCTGCGATGCTCGGGGATTACGAATGCCATACCGGTCTGACAGGAGCCTATTCGCGCGCCTCTTGAAAAAACCCCAGGCTGTTCTTGGGAGGAAATAGATGGGCAGGGAGTGCGGTCCACATTTTTCCTGTTCTGTGAATAAAATACCTACAGATCCGTGGTAGGTCGATTGAATAGGGGTGCATTGCATCCCCTGTCCAGTAGGCGTAGTGCGGGTGTTTCATCTCCTAATATTATGTCTTCAGTAATATAATTTTTTTAAATAGTGAAAACTCTCTATTCCGAAATTCTCTATTACGAAAAACTCTCTATAAAGTAATCATTAGTCTGGCTTGTTTGGTTTGTCATAACTCATAAGATCCCATGTTTTTATTCACTCTGTGTAAGGTAATACCCAATTCTCTATATCGTAATAATATTCCAATGGTTGAACTGAGACTCAGTGTGAATCATCACATCACATGCCTTTTTGGGGGCTGGAAACCATTCAATAGAATAGGGATTACCTAGAAGGAGGATTGCTATATAGCCCCTTTGTTTGTTGGCATTGTCTTATCTATTGCCCCTAATAGATAAGGGTTCAGTGGGTTGGGGATTTCCTGGATACCAAGACGGTGGAAGAAATATCCAAAATACAGGACAAAGTGCAATAATGGAAGAGCAAACGCGGTCAAACTAAAATGACAGACTTTTTTAAATAATTAATTGTGGTTATAAAAAGTTAAATACAACTGTGTAATGTGTATAAATATGGGATGTATAAACATATTATGTACGTTATTTTGTTCTTCACCCTTTATAACAAAAACTCTGTTTATCGAAAGGAATTGCCCGGTCCCTTGAGGTTTGTTATAGAGAGTTTTGACTGTAATATGAAGAAAATATGTATTCATAATTTATTTCAAAAATGTAATATTTTCTTAATAAATATTTTCAAATGGTTCAAAGTCAAACTCTCATAGAGATTCACGGGCATTTTTAAAAAGATATAATAAATCAATCAACACCTTACCTTACTGTTTATGAGTCACTTATATTTAAGTAGCTCAGTATCTTTTTAAAATTGCCTGACTGACTCACGTAGAGTAAGGCCCAATTCACAGGACGCGCATTATTCACTATCAATCGATAGTGCATAGGTACATACTTTGCAAGGTCAGTAACTACCTACTTTCATCCCTTAGGGATTCTGGGCCCCAAGGGATGGAGAAGAAAGATACTATGGGGCTGATATTAATAAGTTATATCACCGCCACTCACGCCATCTATGTATGTACGTATTAGTTAAAATGCGTCATACTTTTTCGGTAGATGGCGCGCATAAAATTTTTAGTTTCTTGTATGGGGACCCTGTGATTTTTTTTTACTTTTTCTAATTTTTATTATTTGTTGTTATATTGGCCATAATAACACATAGGTATTCAGTGAAAATTTCAACGG
Organism: Nematopogon swammerdamellus; assembly: GCA_946902875.1. NCBI lineage: Eukaryota > Metazoa > Arthropoda > Insecta > Lepidoptera > Adelidae > Nematopogon > Nematopogon swammerdamellus. The sequence goes on along the minus strand of OX336356.1, from coordinate 4,012,043 downwards.
GCTACCTATTACGGTTCAAGAGATACAGCCCTCGGACAGACAGACGGCGTAGGCTTAGCAATAGGGTCCCGTACGACGGATTCGGAACACTAAAAAACGACGGCCGTTTTAGATAAGCATGCTGCTAAAGTTACATCATAAATACATACACTATACACAGGTATATCGATGATGCAGTCATTACGTTCAACGGCCATTGTGTTGTGTGTCAGTCGATTCGGCCAGACTCGATAGTATGTGAAGCACGTGGGCCAATATGGCGACGGCGATGCGTCGCCGCCTTTCACTTTCGTCTCGAACGCTCGCCACTCAGGAACACTTTCACTACATGTCGCAACGCAGCCTGCGTTAAACCAGCTGGTGGTAAAAATTTCGCGCCGCGGCGCTCATCCAAAGCGCGGGAAAATGTTTTAAAGATGGACGCCCCCGGCACTTTTCAAATTACGAACTGGTTAAATACGGTCGACGGAAATTGAAACACGGTTGACAGGAATTTCTTTCAACAGTCACCGTGCGCCGTTCTTGCTTTCAGAGAACGGGAAACGTTTCAATTAAAAAATGACGCAACTTTTAAATGAGGATTTTGGTGAATACAGGCGCATAACAGCAAAGAGTGGTGGTCTCATCTGACCGGATTTCTGCAGAACCTCTTCAGTCTATAGATGATCCGACGTGATGTCCACAAATTCACAATATGTTGCTAACAACTCGGAACTCTGGACAACAACGCTTAGTGTCAACAGGATGCTTGCCTACTGAACGGTAGCATTCGAACATTCGAACACACAATTATCAACGTAAACATTGTATCTTATCCCTACGAGTCTTATCCAAACACAAAGACCAGTTCGGGGAAGACAAATAAAGCGTGAGACGCCGAAAGCGAAACTGCGCTCAAATCTTTCTTTCTGCCAACACTGGCAGCTGAGAAGTATGAATGAGTTGCTGCCAAAAAATAAGTAGGTACGATCGAACGTGACGTTCCAATTTCAAACCGTCTTCGTCTTGCCGCCTTGCGTTTTTCTTTTAAAATGCGCGTAATGAATTCGTGGCGTCCGTCCAACGTAGCTCGCCAGAGACGATGGCCCTTGCCACTCTCAAGATAAGGTTCAAATTGCGTTGCCGAGTGATAATTTACGGATATACATGCTGGTGGCGTGACAATCTCGCGAGGCATCGCATAGAACCACTGATCTATATCACTCCCAAAAAAACATTCACCAACCGAAGGAGCTAATAAGCTCCTTTCAAAATGACCACTGCTTATGTATAGGTCAAAATACGCGAGTGAGGAGCATTAGCGCATTCATAGCAGGACATGGCTTGTGATGCGATTGTTTGAAAGTACTCCTGATGGCAATAATTTTCATGTGAAGGCACACACGTTTGTTGACAAGATTCATGGCGCTCTACCGCTTTTAGAATTTAGTTCGGTGCATGAAACTAGTCTACTGACATACACGAGGAACAGTTCATCGCTGTTTTATTTCTTGGTTCATTATTCGCGGCCACCAGCCCCTATATGGGCTCTGATAATTTCTCCTCGGGTTTTATCAGTGGGAAAACAGGCGCGACTTATATGACATTTTACTGCTGGGAACACTTAGTAGGGTGAACCCGCCGACCCCTTTCCACCTCTGCACAACGTGCACTGGGCAGGGATTGCATCCCTATACGCTGGATTTACCACGGATGCGTACCAATCGGTTCTGTAGATCTATCCTCCACAGAACTGGTAAACTCTGGAACGCTCTCCCTGCCCACATATTTCCCCCCCAGTATAGTCTCGGGTACTTCATGAGAGGCGTGAGTCGGCACCTGTCAGGCCGGCATGGCATTCGCAACCCCAGCGTACGACCGAATGTCCATGGGCGTCCACCTTATGGGTGGCCGGCGCCACATGTCGAGTTTCTATAAAAAAATACGTTTTTCTTGTACTTTCACGTGCAGCCGTGGCGTACACCCACCCACTTCCGGCAGTTTCGAGGTCACGTCGCTTTCATTTGCGAAGAAGCGAAGAACGCCTCAATGTTTGCTTTATTTTTCAGCGAGCCACGCCCGATGATGGCCGCAATTTCGACCGGTCCACTTAGCCCGTCTCGGCGCGGAACGATCTTTCGACGCGTACTTAATTTAATCGGTCACTGCCTGCGCTGTCTAAATACTTGACGTTTTGTCGATAGCAAGCGAGACCATCGATCATGTTGTGGTTATTTCTTTTCCAAGCTTGCTTTGTCACTGTCCAGAGCATGATGGCAGATAATTTGAGCGTAGTTTTTGCCGCCGTATTTCCTTTGTCTGTTCTGAAGGTCCATCTGACCTTAGACAGCGGTTGCCAATTATATTTTCATCTGGACCTCTTAGGCGCAAGCTACACAGAAATAACTAAGGACGTCCGCGGCCACGGCGGCCACGGACACAACGCGGAAGCCTTGCCGTTTCATTCAAATTTCATACAAAACGTATGGAAATAAGGCGCAATTTAAAAACACCATGGCGCGCCGTCCGATGATTATTTTTCCGAATAAAGTTAATTTACACATTCAAACACAAACTGATACAACCCTATTCTGATCTGAAGACCTACTAACCGTTTACTCCAGGTACGGCAGTGAAAGCGTTTACTCAAAACTTCAAGAATTACATATTTTTTCTCTCATTTTCCTCCCTAAGGGCTTCAATTCAACATTCTCCCGCCACTCAAAGAGGAGTTGAAGGGGCAGATTGCGGTCGCTGCGCATAGAAGCTTCTGTCGCTTGCTGCACCCGTGACTTAATTAGCTTGTATTCTGTGGGATTTGAAGCCGAAGATGGGAGTTTTCCAAGGAGCGCGAATGTCCCTTCGGCGCTAGCTACGCAGAACATGCTTGCTACAAACGTGACCTAATTAACTTCCATTCTATGGGATTTGAACTGAAGATGGTAAGAGTGTTGCAAGGAGCGCGAATGTCCCTTCGGCGCTTGCTGCGCCAAACATGCTTGCTGCACCCGTGACCTACTCGTAATTAACTTGCATTCTATGGAATTTGAAGCTAAAGATGGTAAAGAGTTTTCCAAGGAGCGCGAATGTTCCTTCGGCGCTTGCTACGCCAAACCAGGCCTCACGCACTCTATGTACTTGCGCGCGCTAACTACCTACCGCCCGACGGGCCTCCGGCGGTCTATTTCAGTGAAAATTCGTCAGCCGCGCGAAGTATACATAGACGCTCGCCCACGCAACTGCGCGCAGCTGCAAAGCAATAACCACTTTACACTCGATCGTTAAGGTACATTTTCGCACGCAGCGATTGGCGACGTGAAGCAGTAGGCTATTAAAGCCCGAAGGTAGGAAAATTTTCTATGGAGTGATTTATCTGATACGAAGTAACTATTAAGTAATCGTGGCCAAACTAGCTTGCTGCACCCGTGACCTAATTAACTTGCATTCTGAAGGACTTGAAGTTGAAGATGGAGAGAGTTTTCCAAGGAGCGCGAATGTCCATTCGGCGATTGCTGCGCCAAACATGCTTTAATCAGGTGTGTGAAAAACTGATCGACTGTATGAAATTTAATTCGTAAAGTAAGTCCACAATCAGTATGTACTCTTCTACGTATACAACGTCACGAAGCTTGTTTCACACTGGGGTAGGCAGAACATAGTTACATTTGATTATAGCTAATAACAATTTATTCGACAATTTCAGTCTCTTCACGGGCATCAGGCGAGGCATCAGGCGCCGATTGCATGACTGAAGAATCAACAAATAACACAGCAATGGCATTGTGTACTAAAATAATCATGATATTTACCTACCTACCTGTATTTGTCTTTGCATAGTTGAACTGTAGCATGAAACTTGTTGCAGAGATCATGCTATCGAACAATAACCTTAGGCAACTGGGTGGAATAAACAATTTTTTATTCATCACAAATTGCCTTGAATATGATTATGATTACGATTTAAAGAGTGAGGGTTAGGCCTCTTGAGCCCTGTTGTCACTGCGAATTAGGAAGATCTATTGTGATCTCTCAAAAGTTTAGAGCTCACCCAAGTCCGATTTCCGCTATGAACCGAGTTAGGTATATCCTTGGCGTTGAGTGCCTGCATTTGGCGGGTTAATCATATAACCCCCAAGAATACGGCTTCTACTGCCAGTGAGCGGTTCACATTCACAAAGGATGTGTACGGGCGTTTCATCCTCTTTCATACAGTACCTGCACACCGGTGTTCGGTGTAGGTGTTCATTTAGTCTACAGTGTCCTGTTAAGGTCATTGTTAGGACTCTTATGTCGTTTCGGTTTATTAGGTTATACGTTGACGGGAATTTTTTTTATGTACTCCGGTATGGGTTGCTGAGTCGGATGGGCCAAAGCACATGCTCCGACCAGCCAATATCACCTCCGAGAAGGTAGGTGCCATACCGGAGATTTCCCTGGACTGCTGGCTATACTGGACTAGAGGAGAACACAACCGGGGCTGCTATGCGGCGATCTTACTCATACAATACGGTGGTACCATCCCAGTCGGTTACAATTTTAGCCTACCACCACACCTAGTAAGGGGCAAGGAATAACTCACTAATATGGTTGCAGGTTGAATTTTTGTTACGTGCGGCCGCTTCTTGGCTAATGGACTGTGAAAATTATTTCTCCTAGTGAATGTTCCATGTTACGAAGTATGTATAGTGATGTCTGACTCTGCACGCTATTGTTCTGCCTGTGGCTTTTCTTCTTGTGTTGTTTTTATATTATTGATGTGAAATAAAGAGTTAGTATTTATTGTTCTGTTGCATTTGGTTCCCGAAACCATTTATAATCAAACAATGTGGAGTTGAAAAAGCGTGGGTATAATCATTTATATAAATAAAAATACATATGTTCATATGTATCAATACATGTATGTGGTTGTTTGGACAGAACAAACAAAAATTAATATTAGTTCCTTTTAAATGTTGCGCATAAGTAAGGAATTTAGATATGTTAGAAAAAAAAAAGATAAATCAATAATTTTTTTTATCTCGCACATTTTGCCACACAGAACAGATACACATTTAAGTTTATTGAAATTTTTTTGTTTTAAAATTTGATGTAATATTTAATTTTTTTACCTAGAAGTAATTTATAGGCATTTAGTTTATATCAAATATAATAATTGCTATATTTTGTTCAAAATATGTAATACATTATTGATACTTAGGTAAGTAAGTATATTATATATAAATTATATATAATACATTGTAAACTCAAAATAGATGCCCGGCTCTGCTGAAATTCGCTTATTGTCTCTCTCGGCAACAAAAGAACGGTTACCGCTCTCTCGTACCAAAATAGATTATGTAAAAAGTGTCAAGAATATCTAAGTGGCGGTCAGCCGCCCGGCCCGGGCGGCGCGACGGCGGCTAAAGTGATGGACCGTTAATAATTATAGGTACTGTCAGCGCACACGTTCGTGGCTTCCGACAGGAATGCGAGAATGGAATGTATAGTGTTGTGAATCAATCTCTGAAAGTATCGACATTTACGAAACGTTTTTTTATTACGTAAAACATTTTTTTTATTTATGGCATTAAATTATTTATCTAATAACGTTTTATCCGTGGTTGAAGTACGAAGACAAAGCAGGTAATAAGTAGGGGTATGATTAAAGTGTTAAATGTGTGTCAATAGATAAATAGGTAACATAATCAAATACAGTCTGTCTTTATCCTTGTTGATCCTCCGCTCGGCAACGCCAAACATGTCGAACACCTGGTAGCTATTGTTTTTAAACACGTTTCTATTCGACTTAATTTGTTCAAGGGATAATAGTAAAGATCTATCGCTTATTGTTGCTACTTGCTCGATAAACAGTCGGCGCGACACTAAATGTGTAGACGCGCGGGGGTGGGGAGACGCGAGCGGAGGGTATACACATCCCACCCGCACTCGCCCGCGCCTCAGCTCGCAGAGGCCACGAATGTGCGCACTGAGAGTATATAGGTTGCTGCATAATATTACCACCACACGATTCCTTAGCTGCTTGGACACCGAGTGGCTAAGCTCACGTGGCAGTGGGCTGGGCACGTCAGCCGAAGAGACGACGACCGTTGGAGGAACCGTGTCCTACACTGGCGGCCGTGGACACGGAGGGAGGAGTGTAGGAAGACCACCCGCCAGGTCAGAGGTCAGAGTTCACGCGCATTTTTTTTACCGCAGATCCGCGATGTGCTACATAGAGGTGCGTCTACGGATCGCGAACAGAGAACAGAGTTGGTTTGGACGTTGAAATCACGGACATATTCCTTGGTTCAAATATGGTCCATAATTTCATATACATTGTAGCTCTTTTTTTATATTATATATTGTTTTATGTAATTCGATATGGGTGACTGAGTCAGAGAGGCCAAAGCACATGTTCCGACCAGCCAATATCACCTGCGAGAAATTAGGTGTCATACTGGAGACTTACCTTTGGGTTGCTTGCTATACTGGACTAGAGAACACAGCCGAGGCTGCTATGCGGCCATCTTACGTCCAGTACGGTGGTGCCAACCTAGTTCGCTACAATTTTAGCCTACCACATAGTAAGGGGCGAGGGAAGGGACCTACAGTATTACACCGGTTCCGTACGGTCAAGCAGCAGGTGTAGGTATGCGCGTTATTTTTTTCCGTCAGAAAAAACTCATTGGTACGTACACGCCTTTACATATTTACAGATGAGTTTTTTTTCGGACAATTTGTTTTTAGAATACTAAGATAGCACCTATCGCATCCTGTCTCACATAGTAGCACGCATTCGTCGCTCGACCAATCAGACGACTATGCAATGCAGATCCAATCGACATTACAATGGTTTCGTCGATCACAGCACGAGGCCATTGTATGTGGAGATACAGTGGACCAATGATGACCTTACAAATTAATGAAAACATCGAATGAGTTTTTATTAGCTAGCTAATCTATATAGGTACGTTTTTTTTTTGCGCAAGTCTAATAATTTTGTACCCATAACCACAGCCAATGTTGAGACATTCATATAATAAGTGTACTTTTGGAAAAAGTTCCTCTCCTGCGTCTTAAAAGCGGTACTTTATGTTGCAGTTCCTGTATAGCGTCAAAATGCGGGAAAAAAAATTGTTTTGATTTTAGCAGAATTCACGGGTTTCCCATGGAAGAAACTAAAAAGTGTATGCGCGCCATCTACCCAAAAGAGCATGAAGCATTTTAACTAATCATGAATTTGAACTAATATGAAGCATTTCATAAAGATGGCGTAAGTAGCGCTGACCATGACATGTCGATACAGAACCCTCGGTGCGCGAGTTCGACTCGCACTTGGCCGGTTTTTAAATAATATATTCATACATTACAGCATGTTACAAGTGTCTAAAGTTATAGGTACTAACTATGTATATCACTATTCACTACCAGGATATATTTTTCAAATCCCGGAATTGCCGAAAGAGGCGGTTTTACCCACTCCATGTTATGTCTTCTCGCTAACATTAGGTGTTTATACGCTGTATCCCGACAATCAGGGTAAGCAGAGTAATCGGTGTTGTGCTATAAGGACTCTGGCAAATTACAGCACAACACCGACCACCACGTTTAGCACAGTATACGGACAAGACAACCATCAAGCAGCAAGTAAGGCACGAAGAACCCACCTGCTGCATGACTAGGTGGAAGGACTGCGCCAAGGTGAGAAGTGGCTAGCCTGTCGCCCTTTAGCGCAGTATCTTGTCCTTATCCCTTAGTCGCCTCTTACGACATGCACGGGGAGAGATGCAGTGGGGCTATTCTTTTTAAGTACCGGCCCCACACGGTGTTTATACTCTACTAACTATTCCGAACCCTGCTCATAAGCGAACATTATACATATACAGACGACGGCAGATGTCGGATCTCTTATAATTTTTAGTAATAAATTATTTTTATTGACAAAATATTTGTTTGAAATTATTTTTTTATACTCATATTATTCATAAAATGTACACAGTTTCATATATTTCGACTTAAATGTCGTCTTCAGTGAGAATTATAATATATAATAATAATGTAAAATGGTGTTTTACATTATTATTATACTGTGTACATTTTATAATTTTTAGGGAAGTGTAATCATAATCAATCCTATCATATTGCATGTTGTATGTTTTTAAAATGTATGTTCTATTGCAGCGTTTCCCAAATAGTGGTATGCGTACCCCCAGGGGTACGCAGGCTCCAGATAAGAGGTACGCGTGGGACTACTTGACAGCCACGTTTACCTCTACAATTTCGATTAAAGAGAAAGGGGCCCACTTATTTCATTAGTGAAAATTAACTCCACCACTGATGAATGCTCGATTGTGTTGGGACCTATTTCGTAGTAAAAATAACAACCGTGTGGGGCCGGTACTTAAAAAGAATAGCCTCACTGCATCTCTCCCCGTGCATGTCGTAAAAGGCAACTAAGGGATAAGGACTAGATGCCGTGCTAAAGGGCGACAGGCTCGCCACCTCTCACCTTGACATGGTACTTCCACCGAGTCATGCAGCAGGTGGGTCTTCGTGCCTTACTTGCTGCTTGATCGATTGAATCTTGTTCGAATAATTTGCGAAACGTGGTGTTGTGCTGTAATTTACCAGAGTTCTTTCAGCACAACACCGATTACTCTGCTTACCCCGATTGTCGGGATTCAGCGTGTGTGATATGTATGTATGTAATAGCAACCATATAAAAATAGTTTTAAATAAACATTTGGCTCAGAGGTACTTGGGTCTCAGAAAATTTGCTAATGAGTACCAATTAAAATTGGGAACCGTTGTTCAATTGAATTGAATTGAATTGAATCTACATACATTGAATTGAATCTTAATTAATTACAGACTTAGCATGTTTATCGGTCTTTGTTCAGTTTGGGTCAGTAAGTATTTATAGATTGAGCACGGCTCGTCTATAGGTCACGGCCTACATTGATGGCCAATGTCTTTCCCGGTTCCCACTGCCGCAGAATACAATATGCTATTAACGAAATCATTATTCTATTTATTTCCCAGAGCACCAAGCGAAATACTAGTAGCGGCAAAGCTATGAAATTTGCTACCTGACCTGCCGGTAAACAAACAATGTGAGTTTCCTCCTATACAAGGTGATAATCAAACCAGTATGGACCTACAGGATACAACTTTCGGGGACAGCCAGCAACAGTAACGTGGAAATCCTTCAGAGATTCCAAAACAAAATTCTTAGAGACATCGCACGTGCTCCCTGGTTTGCTCCCTCTGCAGATTTTTCCTCCACAGAACTGGTAAAACTCTGAAACACTCTCCCCGCCCACATATTTCCCCCCAAGTAACTAAAGTTTCAACTCAAACGGTCCAAACTCAACAGAGAAGCGTGAATAGGCACCTGTCAAGCCGGCATGGCATTCGCAACATCCGCATGCGACCGAATATCCATCGGCGTCGTTAGACACCTTATCGGCGGATCAGCGCCACGTGTCGCGCTTTCCATAAACAAAAAGACGTCGAATGAATTGCCACAAAACTTCTACCAATCAAGCAGGAAGTAAGGAAAAGATAGCCTCCATGACTCGGTGGAAGGCGGGGTGAAAGGTCAAGATGAGAGGTGGCAATCCTGTCGCAATTTCGCACGGCATTTTGTCCTGATCACTTAGTCGCCTTTTACATAATGCACAGGGAAATATGCAGTGGGACCATCACTTTTAAGTGATGAACCCCGCACGGTCACAAAAGGTTGAATAATGTTAAGCCACAAATATAACATTTTTAACTTAACCTCCGCATCGACTCAGACCGTAGTACCAGTCAACGAAGACACACGTGTCACCTTTCATTTGTGCCCGGAGTGTGCCAAACTTCTCACGAGAAGAATGAAACTATCGCTGTGCCAACTTCTCACACTCGTGCGCTGCCCACACATAGGGTTACCATCTGTCCGAATTAGCCCGGACATGTCCGGACTTTTGTCTGGACTTTGTGCGGGTTCTTAATTTGTCCGGATGTTTGACTTACATAGATTAACACCCTCCTCTACTGCCGATGGGCCCGGATATGTTCGGTGAAGACATCGCAAGCTCCGGTCCACACCTTCAAAGGAAAGGGCAAACCAGTAGCGGCTTCCACAAGGTCAACTTTGTAAAACCTGGAGCCAAAAAGCTGCCCAAAGATAGGACTAAAAAACTTCTTCAATTTTGGGAGCAGCAAAGGATTACGAATTTTTGATGGGCACACATGTGAAGCATTGCCAGATGCCTTCGGAAATCTGTACCACAGCATTAAGACCGGATATACTCATATTCTCAAAAGCGACAAAACATGTAGTACTTGTTGAACTTACAGTTCCATGGGAAAGCAACATACTGAAGGACCACAACATCAAACTTAACAAGTACTGCCGGTACGACCGGATTGTGAGAAACTGATTCAAGACTGATCTCTTTGCTGTGGAAGTCGGAGCAAGAAGACTACCAGCAAAGTCGCTCTACAGTCTCTTCAAGAATCTAGGGCTGCCAAGATCGACGCTAAGCTCATACATGGAGAGAGCTTCGAAAACGTCACTGGAAGCATCATACAGAATATGGATAGGTAGAGAGAGGGAGGTCGAGAGCGGGACTGGTGTTTCCCCGCGTCCTAGCCAACGCAGACTAGCTGACGAGGGCTCGATGCGAGCCGAAACGTGAAGCATGCGCGGGAAATTTAGAGTGGCCACTCGCTAGTCCCGACCTCGATTAATACCCTCCTCTACTGCCGATGGGCCCGGATATGTTCGGTGAAGCCATCGCAAGCTTAGATCCACACCTTCCTTGCGGTTCCCAATTATATTTTAATTGGTGCCCCAATTATATTAAAATTAGTTACATAGGTAATAAATAATGTTATTTATCCATCGTACCAGTAATATATTAAATTTTATGTCTATATCCTCCTTACCTTGAATAAAATCCAACGTCTGCTTTCTGTATGTATGTCTGTCTGTCTGTCTACTTATAACTCGAGAACCACTGAACCGAATTTAATAAAAAAAAAATCTACGGATAGCTTGATTCTTCCCATCAACTATAGGCTACTTACTATCACGCTAAATGGCGTATGAGGTTAGCAGTGAAGTGAAATATGAGAGCGGGCGGAGCCGCGGGCACAGCTAGTTCACAATATAATACAAAATATGTCCCAATGAACTGTTCATTAGTAGATAATTTTCACTAATGAGATAACTGGACCCCTATCTCTTTACTAAAGATTGTAGAGGTAAATGTCGCCATTAAGTGCGCCCACGTGTACCCCTTCTCTTGCGCCTGCGTATCCTACTATTTGGGAACTGCTCACTTAGATGGGAATATTTCAAAGGAATGTTTGATTTTCGCATTAAATTACTTAATTAAATAAAACATAAGTATTAAATCCTTTCTCTCTTTCTTTATTAAACTACATAAGAGGGCGCGCGGGACAACACGCGTGGGATTTATTATTTAATTTTTTGACTAAAATGTCTGAACGCTTTTTTTTATATGTCCTGCTTTTTGTCAGGACTTTTCAAATTTCGAAATGGTAACCCTACCCATACATCCGCCGGCTTAATAATTGTGGTAAAATTATCACACAGGTCTAATAATGTCGCGGCACCTGTCACAATCAACCAGGTGCCAGGGTTATTTCTTTGTGTTGTGCTATTTTAGGCGGAGATATTCCAAGTTAAATTAGGTCATAAATTCTTATTGAGATCAAATGATTCTTTTATGGGAAGCACGACATAAGGCGCGCGCCAGACTTACGCAGAGGTGTAGTCCGACGGCGCCCACGGGCATTCGGATATTTACGCGGACTGCGAATACCATGTCGGCCGTTTAGGTGCACCTTCACATTATGTTTGAAGGACCGCAGACTGTACAGATGAATTAAGGCGCCAAGTAACGCCAACGGCGTAGCGTGTAGTAGTTTTCATAGGGTTTTTTTCATAAATTGCGATCTTTCGCATTAGAACTTTGAAAAGCGTGTGATCGATAGATATAAAAGATGGCGTCATTTTGCTATAAACATTCCATTCAAATTCTCTTTAGTTTCTGAGATCAAGTCTTAAAGTTCACGCGGAAGAAAAAAAAACGACATTTGGTTACCGTATAGTTTGTATAGAAAATTATTAAATTTTACAACCAAAAACGCGTGATCCATAGACAAAGAATTGTTCTTTATTTTGCAGTAGTTTTTAGCCTTTAGATTGGTCAAGTTATCACAGGCTACTTCTTAAAAAATCCACATGTGCCACTACGCGCCATAATATCAGTACACACACATACGTTTTAACTCAAAAAGGCGCGCGAGACATACTTGTAGTGGTGACACGTGCTATTGTGTGCGGCGCGCGACTCGCGCGATACTGTGCGCCAAGAACATTGAATGAGCGCACAGCAAGAACATTGCGTCTACACTTACAACTAAAACCAACCCGCCTTCGTGAGATAAAACAACTGCAGTTATAGTAATCGATCGCGGGAAAACCGAATTACTTCATCATCAGCCTGTATCGGTCCACTGCTGGACATAGGCCTCTCCCAAGGCACGCCACCACACGCGGTCTTCCGCTCTTCTCATCCATCCACTCCCGGCTACCTTTTTTAGGTCATCTGTCCACCTAGCCGGGGGGCGTCCCACGCTACGTTTGCTTGTACGTGGCCTCCATTCGAGCACCCGTCTACCCCATCGGTTGTCGGGTCTACGACAGATGTGCCCAGCCCACTGCCACTTCAGCTTGCTTATTTTCTTAGCAATGTCGACTACCTTAGTTCTTTGACGTATTACGTCGTTACGGATTTTATCGGTCAAAGAAATGCCGAGCATTGCTCTTTCCATAGCTCGCTGAGCGACTTTAAATTTGTGGACCAGGCCCATCGTCAGGGTCCACGTTTCCGCTCCGTACGTCATTACCGGCAGAACGCACTGATTGAAGACCTTCGTCTTCAATGACTGTGGGATGGAGGATGAAAAGATGTGGCGGAGTTTCCCAAATGCCGCCCAGCCTAGCTGAATCCTTCTGTTGGCCTCCTTGTCAAAGTTGTGCTTCCCTAGTTGGATGGTTTGTCCAAGATAGACATAGTTCTGCACAACTTCGAGGGTCGCCTCTCCAACTGTTACGTGCCCCGGGACGACGTGTTCGTTGAACATGACTTTCGTCTTGTCCAAATTCATCCCGAGGCCGACTCGGCGGGAGGCGACATTGAGGCCGTTCAGCATGTGATTCAGCTCCTCCAGCGATTCGCCTATCACGACTATGTCATCCGCGAAACGTAGGTGTGAAATGTACTCGCCGTTAATATTAATGCCGTGCTTTCCCCAATCCAGCAGCTTGAATATATCTTCCAATGCATTCGTAAACAGTTTCGGAGATATAACGTCTCCCTGCCTGACTCCACGATGCAATTGGATAGGTTTCGTCTGCTGGTCCTGTATTTGCACGGTCATTGTCGCGGCACTATAGAGACATTTCAGCACCTCAATGTATCGCCAATCGGTTTGGCATCGCTGTAAGGATTCCATAACAGCCCAGGTTTCGATAGAGTCAAAGGCTTTCTCGTAGTCCACAAAAGCGAGACACAGTGGCCGATTATACTCTTCGGACTTCTGTATAATCTGCCGTAAGGTGTGGATGTGGTCTACGGTACTGTAACCCCTCCGAAACCCGGCCTGCTCTGGCGGCTGGTGGTCGTCGAACCTTCGGGCGAGACGATTGGTGAGGACTCTCGAGAACAGCTTATATACGTGGCTCAGGAGCGAGATGGGCCTATAGTTCTTCAACAAGGCTTTGTCTCCTTTCTTGAAGAACAATACGACCACACTCCTGTTCCACGACTCTGGCGTAATGCCACCGTGTATGACAGAGTTAAAGAGCCTCTGTAGTTCCTTGAGGACCGTTGTCCCCCCGGCTCTGAGAAGCTCTGTAGTAACTCCGTCTTCACCAGGAGCCTTGTTATTTTTAAGCTGCTCTAGAGCAATCCTGATCTCGCCCTTACTTATATAATTGTATATTATTTTGTAATTTATAAATAGAAAGTTGGAGTTTTTTTTCTCTCTTTTGAGGGTAGACACAAAAAATAGGCTTAGCAAGTATTTAAAAATCGAAGAAAGATAACAAATAGCAACACCAGTGATCATCATAGACATGAACACATCAGCATAATAAGCTGCTAGTTCATTAAAATAATAATAATATTTTCACAGAAGTAAAAACTCGCAAGTACAAACTATGCTAAAACAAACACGTTCAAAAGATCCCAAATAAAGCATTGTGACAAGCTCTAGAGATATGAATGCTAAATAATTAAACAATAAATAAAATATGCATACAATAAAAAATAAACAATAATAATTTCCAGTGTTTACAACTAAAACACATTCCTCCATACTGACACACTCTAAACTTGCAATGATATGAAAACCAGCTAACTACAACAAAACAACAACATGAAAAGCATCACACACAACACTCGGCTGCTGCAACTAAACAAAAACAAGCGAAATTACTACAACATTCACAGGCATTTCGTTCACCGAGATAAGAACTGAAAGATTTTCTAAGCGAAATTCTATTATTTAAATGTCACGTGACACTTGGTCAGCCCCAGTGTAAGGATTTTAAAAACTTGCTGAACGAATATGATATTTAAATTACTACATACAGCGTTGGCCAAAGCCATAAAAAAATATTTAAGAAAAAAAAACAAGAAATCTTATTGAAGTCCGAGAAATCCAATTGAAGACTGAAAACCCCAACTTAAGACTGAGAAACGTAATTAAAGACAGGGGAGCCCAATTTATGACTGATAAACCCAAATGAAGACTGATAAACCCAAACAACCACATTTAATTATGTCAGAGCCAAAAGGGTTAAGACAGGGGAGATCAATATAAGACTGAGGAACCCAATTTAAATCAAAATCAAAATAAAAAATCTTTATTGTTTTTTTGCAGCTGTTTTACAGTTTCTTCCATTACGGGTTTTTAGAATATGCAAGTAAATTTAGACTGATAAACCCAATTTAAGACTTGAGAAACCGGCATTCCATTCCAGTTTTCTCAATATTAGGGACATTGCACATTTAAAAATTTAAATTCGGAATGTTAACGGAATCCAACAAGAGGTGTGTTTCCAACAAACCGTTCACAATTGCCCTCTCATGCACTACTCTCAGCTACACCAATGCAATGAATAAGATCTGTCACTATCAATATGAAGACAAGAGTAGGTCTTCGATATAGCTCCGACTACTAAGGTAGATTGCTGAATGGCTGCTCGGATAACACCGTAACAAGGCCATTGTGATTTGGCATTAAATAAAGTAAAATGTGAGAAATATGACAGATTTTTACTGCTTTTGACTGATATATTAGAGTAGCTAAACAAATTACGGATAAGGTAAATATGGGGAGGCAAGTTCATATATTCAGTTTAATTTTCGTTTTGAGGAAAAGGGCCCCTTTTTCATATGAATCATTGAGAAGCACAGTGTAGCATCAGGAAGCACTGACATCACGGATGTTGTAGGTGATGTAGCCAACCGTGTCAGTTTCCATAAAAGAAAAGAAGTATTTCTAATAAAGTCACAAATAATTACATGACGGCATGATATTGCAATATTTGAATCACTGAGCTTGCTACGCAGTTATCATATGTTACTATCTGACTGTGCACTTGTCTTACTTCCTGGTGTATGTGATTGAGGCCACAGACTAGTTACTGCAACTGTTAGTGTTAATGTTTTTTTTATTTACACATTGTGACCTTAATGGTACTCGAATTGATCGTCGGAGAAAGGCGAATAGCTGTTTTTAGTAATGTTAGTGATAGTTCAGATGTCGCTATGGGGGCTTCAAAATAGACAATATGCGTACACCCGGAACATGGTCAGGTCTTGGGCTGAGAACCTCTGGGCTTTAAATACTTTCTGAAAAGTTTTCAACACTTAAATGAAAGCGTAGAAAAAAAAAATTGTTTTTTTGCTATTCTCAACCCAAATTACGATGATTTTTTTTTTATTGCTCCCGAGCTGGGTGGCTCTGCTCGAGAACTGGTCGGAACCTCAGGCGCAGCCAATTTTACCCCTAGCGGTGATGTCAGTCCGTCTTGAAGGAGAACTAAAGTCGCTGGGGAAAGGACATTAAGCCGAATGATTTGAAGATACATGGATTGTAGGAGTAGGAATGACTAAGGGATATGACTCCTTTCTTAGAAAAATAAGAAAAAAGTAATAGGCGTTCCCCGGAAGCCCAGTCCACAACTTTGCAGAATGCGAACAACTTGTGGGATCTCAAGGTAGTGGACGATTAGTTTAAAAACAATGCAGTAATGTTGCTTGCATATTCAAAACTCTGCTTCGCTTGCACAATTTGGTTAAGCCCCTAACAAAGACCCTTAAAAAATCAGTTCCCATCTCGGTCAACAGTTAGCCGACGGCAAAATGTTATGTGTGTACCAGCTCAACTTTGTTGCCGGACGCTTTTTGGCCTCGACGGCGACACTCCGCCTTCAGTTGCTCCTTGGTCATGGAAGCGAGGGCCTCCGGGCCGAGGGCCTTGCCCCCGCCGGCGGGCCGCGCCGACTCCTGCGCCCGGCGTGCGCTATTCACTATGCTACCCTGGCCCTGCCGACCCAATGAGCCGCCGGCCATGATGGCTTTAATCCCAGTGTGTGTGCGACTTTACTTCTCTGGGAGGGGGGGATTGCGTTTGAATTTAGAATGTACCTAATCTCTGTTCCTATTCATTTGGATAAAGAAAAAAAATTATATTTCTATACTTTTGAATTTAGAACGAAATTTCTCTTCAGTTCCTTTTGAATTCATAACAACATTTCTGTTACTATGAGATCAAAATTTAAACCAGATGATCATAACGTGTGTTTGAATTTAGAACAATATTTATGAAGTTAAATAAATGCTTTTGGATCTAGGAGATTTATGTTCCTATGTGTTCGAATTCTGATACTAAATGTATTTGATTGAACTAAACACATCACAGAGAAATCTATTCTCATATAAAAATCATTTATTGGTATTGGTTGCAATAGAAGTACAATTTATTCATCATATCTTTAACTAACAGTTTTGTATTGATTAAATTGATTCAGATGTAAGACAATTTTTGCATGCACATTTACACTATGGTAAAAAGCAATGTACCTACATTTTTAATTTTAAATACAAGAAAGTTGAAAGCTATATATGTTTATTTTTTATAAATTTGAACCTATGGATGCTGAATATATGGAGAAGTTACTTAACAATGAAGTAATTTTATAATATAGATGGATATATGAAAATTAGTCGCACACAACCAAGCTGTTAGTGGGGTGGCCAGTAGCGGTAGCAGGGAGTTTGTTGTTAGGGGAGAGAGGAGACACAAATGTTAAAAATATGCATTCATACATAATAGCTATACTTATTTACTTAAATTTACTTATTATTATGAAGATGATAAGCACAATTAATAGTTCAAGAGCCTTTTTTATTAATGTTCAATGTCTTATTCACAATTATATGTAGGTATTTCAATGAAAAATTCTAAATTAAAAATAAATTATTTTACATCTTACAGTATCAAAAATAACAATCAATCAAATATAACATCAGACTCACATACAATACTTTTAATCATAAAAAAGACTTTGAATATAATACACGGTGTCCCGTAAATAATCATAGGAAATCTGAAAAATTATTACAATAATACTAAATTTGATTTTGATTCTGCGGAACATCCGTGTAGGTATTTCAAAATTCTAATTGAAATTCAAGTATTTTATCAAATTATTTTTATGGCTACAGAAATATGATTAAACAGAAAATTATTTCCTTTCAAATATATAGCATAAAAATAGGTACATTAAAAAGCTGAGCGCAGATATGTACTATACGAATAAAGCAAGTATGTAAGGGACAAACCAGTAGCGGCTTCCAGTAGGTCAACTTTGTTAAACCTTAAGAGCAGAGAGAGTTTAGTCACGTGACAACATGTTTTTTTTTATTGCTTTCTAACTGGGTGGCTCTGCCCGAGGTCGAAGCCTCAGGCGCAGCCAATTTCACCGCCGGAGGTGCCAGTCCGGCTTGGAGGTGGACTAATGTCGCTAATCCGCGATTTGAAGATCCGTAGAGTGGGGAAAGATATTCCATGGGAGCCCGTTCCACACCTTTGCAGTGCGTCACATGTGAGGTATTTGGCTGTTTCTGTTCGCCACGCGCACGAGCTTTGCGACATCAACAAATTAAAAACTAAATTTTTTTCGTTCAAAAAAACAATTTTAACATGACACTCATACGTAGATTAGACTGTACTTATTACAAGAAAAAAGAATTGCAAAAATCTGTCAAGGTTTAGGGGCTGAGAAAACATAAGCCCAGAAAGACGATCTTGAATGGAGATAAATGATCTTGTATGGAGAAAAATGACCTTGTATGGAGAAAAATTATCTTGTATGAAGAAAAATTATCTTTTATGGAGAAAAATAGTCACGTGACTAGCCACTGTCTGCTCTTAAACCGAAAAGCTGCCCAAAGATAGTACTAAACGTTCCCCAATTTTGGGAGCAGCGAAGCACTGGCAAGTGTAGATGGACACACATGAGAAGCATTACCTTATGCCTTCAGAAACCCACAATATACAGACCAGACATACTCATTCTCAAAAGCGACAAATCATGTGTGTAGTACTTGTTGAACTTAGAGTTCCATGGGAAAGTAACCACAAATTCAAAGTATATTTTTAAAACAATCTTAGTAGACAGGACAGTGAGAAACAGATTCAAGACTGATCACTTCACTGTGGAAGTCGGAGCAAAGACCAGCGAAGTCGCTCTACAGTCTCATCAATAATCTAGGCCTGCCAAGATCAACGCTAAGCTCTATGTAGAGATATGGAGAGAGCTTTGAAAGCGTCCCTGGAGGCATCCTACAGAATATGGATAGGTAGGTCCCTTCCCTCCTAATCTTACTAGGTGGTAGGGTTTAACCCGCCCGGGTTGGCACGACCGCACTGAATGAAACGTCGGTCGAAACGGCTATGTAAATAGTTTGTGTTTTCCGACCAGTTCAGTGTAGCCGGCACGATCAAAGGGGGAAGCACTGACATGGCACCTAGTTCACCCGGTGTTATGGGCTGACATCATGGACGTTGTAGGTGATGTAGCCAACCGTGTCAAGTTTCCATAAAAAAAAAAAAACAAAAAGGTAGAGAGAGGGATGTCGAGAGCGGTGGTTCTCCGCATCCTAGTCACCGCAGACTAGCTGAGGGCTTGATGCGAGCCGAAACGTAACTCATGCTGGAGAACTACACAGAATGGCTGCTCGCTAGTCCCGACCTCGATTGACATGAACCTCTGCTGCCAATGGGACCGGATATGTTCGGTGAAGCCATCGCAAGCTCAATTCAACGTCTTCTACATACTTGCTTTAATACAATTTATAAATTATGTTCATACATTTATTTGAGCAACATAACCTCAAAAGCATAATGGAGGCGCAAACTAAATTAATTTATGACGAAATAAAATACGAATTAGCTAATTTTGAGGTTATGCATTGGAGCCATTCAGATAATTATATGATGTCTCATAAGCATTCCTACACTCCACGAAATGTATATAATCCTGTAAAATTACAGATAATCCAAGTTTCAATGCCCCATATTCGATGGGGATAAAGAAGAGCAGAAAATGACTTCGTGTGATGCAGAAATATTGATTTTTTTTTTTAGTCTAAAAGTAGCTCCTTGCTTTTTAGGGAGTTACTTACAGAGATGCAATTTTTCTGCTATGTGCATTAATTCGAGCGGTGATGTATGAGAAGCTATTTGCGATTTAATCGCATTGTCACCAGTAAGTAACTGCTAAAACCTACAAGTTCGTGATAAATTATACAGAAGAATGACTTACTTGATCCAGGGTAAACTGCGATGGAGCAATTATTCAAATAATTGATGACATGCGCAATATCAGCTCAGCTTTATCTATCACAGCCAGCATTGAAGTAAAAAATAATTGGTTTCTTGGACAACACACACACGCAATACCACCACGCGACCACCTTGAACGAGATAACAAAAAATTACTGAAGGAAAGGAAGAAAAGAAGGAAGTGAAGTTCGTGCGAATTTTCTCGGAGCGACGTAGTGCGTTGTCATTGGCTGGTTGAGCCGTTCGATTTAGTTCTCTTCTGATTTAGAACTGGCTGTCCATGATGGTAATGCATCATCGTCATCAATTAATGTATACCAAAGTTGAGATTCTAACCTTCGGTTGAAGTATGATTACCAAATCACGGGACACGAAATGCAGTTTACTACTGTCAGTAGACACTGCTGTCAGAGACACCTGGGTCTGGTCGGGCGTATGATTGGATCGGACTGACAAAATTTCAAAAGGCTGAGAAAGACAGAGCTATACGTATGAATATTGCTATCTCAAGAATGAAGTTTATTTTATCACAGATTCGGTCTTGATTATCGCCCGAACATACTTTTATTACTGCTTGGCTGGCGGCTGGAATTTGTGTTTGTGCTTTGCTTTTGCGAATTCGCCATAATTTTTCTTGCGCTCTTTCTTTCAAGTTTGTTCCTCGAAATCGGATCATACACAAGAGGGCCAGCAAGATTCTTGGTGTCTTGAAAGGGCACAAAAAAATTCTAATAATGGCGGACCGACTCACTCAGCTACAAGACACTATAAATCAGGTGAAGGTTTTGAAAACTCGCGTTGGCTTGTTTAGCTAATAAATAACGTTGCCCTATAAAATGGTACAACTATTTGCTATCTTTTTTCCCCTAGTTTGTAATTCTTTCTTCATGTTCTTACCAATGACATAAGCTTATATTTTAGGCATTTTTTTTTTTTATGTAATCCAGTATAGTTGGCTGAGTCGGTGGGGCCAAAGCGCATGCTCCGGCCAGACAATATCACCTCCGAGAAGGTAGGCGCCATACCGGAGATTTCCCTGGAGCTGGCTATTCTGGACTAGAGGGGAACACAACCGAGGATGCAATGCGACCCTCTTACATCCAGTATGGTGGTACCAACTCTGTCGGCTACAATTTAAGCCTACCATCTAGTAAGGGGCAAGGGAAGGGACCTACAGTTTTACACTGGTTCCGAACAGTGTAGCAGCAGGTGTAGGTATGCAAGTAATTTTTTTCGTCAGAAAAAACTCATTGGTACACGCCGACCGGATTTGAACCTAAGACCTCTCGCATGAAAAGCCGATGCCCAAACCACTCGGTCACCCGGCGCTTTGCCATTTTGTACCTTTAGCCAAAGATAGGTAGAAAGTAAAAGAAAAAATATATGCGAGTATTTTACCACCATCCTGCTTTATTCTTTATTCATCATTCGTCTGGTAGTACACTACGCTTGAATTTATCCTGTTTCGTTTTTTACAATCCGGTTCGATTACACCCACAAAGAAGAGCCGGCAAGAAACTCCGCAGGGGTTTTTTTTTCAGTGTCTTCGATTACAATACATTGTGTAGAACTGACTATATGAATAGGCCAGGAAAACGGAGTGTGGGAAGACCACCCGCCAGGTGGTGACGATGACATCAAGTACATAGGCGGGAAGCAGTGGTTCCGTGCGGCTGAAGGCCGGGAGGACTGGAGGAAAATTGGAGAGGCGTATGTCCAGCAGTGGACGCTTGCACGCTGACTGACTTGACTGGCTGACTGACAGACACAGCTTACAGTTTGAGAGCTAGAATAACTATAATTTAAGCTTGATAATTCTGACCACATAAAATAATAAAAAGTAAAAGTATAAATAAAATCAGGTGTATAGAGCCTTTGTCAGAAATTGTTGATACATATCGTATCAAGTCATGTCAATTACATTTACCGCATTGTAGTACAATGTCAAAAAAATATATATTTAAAATAAATAAATAAATTTGATAAACTTTAAAATTGTTTCTATGGAATATTTCAGCAAGCGGAGCATTTCTGCAACAGCATAGGTATACTGCAGCAGTACTCGACTCCGAGCAAGTTCCCGGGCTTCGATCGATCCGGCTCGCAGACACCTCAGCAGCAGCAAGTGAGAATTACATTCGATTCAACCCTTGTAGTTCAGTGGTACTGATTCACCCGCCACTGACCCGAGCGCACCAGCCTTGCGGCCATAGCACCCACACTGTGTCACGACTTCATCATGGGACAATCATTTGAAGATCGTTGCACGCAGGGAGGCCCGCTGCCGGGATACCACCAATCTGGTCCCGGTGACGCGCATTGAGTGCGGTCCAGCCCCCCGTTGGAGGGACTCATAAAGGCGTTCTGAGTCCCCCCCTTAGAGTACACCGACTCCGAAGATTGTCCCCATCTACGTCTTGCGTCCGTCAGTCTGCGTCCCTGATGTCTGTCTGTGTCCCTGCTGTTTGTGACAACGTCACAAACAGCGACTTGTCGCCCCGGTCCTCGCGTCCCGAATCGCCCCGGCGTCTGCATGCGTCAGTCTGTCGTCTCGCCTCACCTGGTCATCTAGTTTTGGCCCACCATGCCTCGCCCTGCGTCGTGGGGGCGCAGGCAGCCACCCCTCTTTTGCCGCTGCTCTTTTCGGCTACGACGTCTTCTGCTGTTCTGATTTTCGGCCACTGTTCTTTTTGGCAAGGGCTGAGGTAGGTGAGCCGTCACCCCTCGGGCTGCACGTCGCCCCCACGTCCCGTCCCGTCTAGTCCGTCTTGCGCTGCATGTCCCGCCCTGTCACGGTTGTCCTGGTCCCCAGCGTGCTCGTCCCCCGTCGTTGGTTCATCGGTAAACGTTCGGTCAGCCCCTAGGTCTGCCCGCTTCCTGAACCACCCGGCTGCGAACCTCCTGAAAGCAGAGAAGTTCTCCTCCGACGACATTAGGTCAGTATAATACACCGGGCCTATCATACAATCTCTTTCGATCTCATACCGCGCACAGTGCCAAAGCGCATGGTCGGCATCCTCCCTACCATTCCCACACTCACACATCTCGCTTTCGGCCAGACCCATGTCATGCAGTTTGCCCCGAAAGTTACCGTGCCCCGTGAGGAGCTGGGACGTTCGATGGTCCGGGTGCACCCAGTGGCTGCTCAATCTTTCTCCGACGCCAGGGAAAAATCTGTATAGGTGTCTGCCCGTGCTAGCTGTATCCCACCTCTCCTGCCAAATGGATAGTACTTCTCGCCTAATTTCCCGCCTTGTCCTCGAGAATTCCTCCCGACTGCCTGCAAGCTCCCTCGCGCGCCACGTGCGGCCGGCTTGCAGAACCTCCAGGTCCCCAGGCAGGACACCCGCAAGGACCGGGAGACCCGCCGTGCTATTCGTTCTGTACGCTTTTGTTAAGAGGATCAGGGCCTGCCTCTGCGCGCGGAGCAATGGACTGCGTACGGCATGCTGTCCGGATCGGTCGAACCAGCACGCAGCAGCGTAGGTCACCGTGGAGACCCACGTACCCGTGTATATGATCTTCAGCGTTTTGTATCGGATACCCCAGGATGCTCTCGACACCCGGGACATTTTCCCAAAGGACCTATTCGCCTTCTCCCCGATGACCCGCGCATGCTGCGCGAAGCTAAAGGACTGGTCGACCTCGAGGCCCAGGAATGTAGTAGCTGTCCCCGATTTGATGTTCGTGCCCGCCATGCGGATAGTGGGCGATCTGTTGGTAAACCGCCCCTTTACCGTCATGGTCTTGGACTTCGCCGGAGCAAACTCAAGGCGATTGCTGCGGCCCCACTCGGCCATAAGCTCGAGTGCAGCCGCGGCCCTCCCCTCAATCCCCGCCCTAGTATCTGCCTCCACCGTTAGTACCACATCGTCAGCGTATGCTGCGATGTTGCACCCATCCGGAAGGGGCATGCACAGGAGGTCGTCCAGAAGAATGTTCCACATCAGCGGGCCCAGCACCGACCCCTGCGGGTACTGTTCAGTGGTACTGTGTGGGGTCGGTAGGTACTTAATAAGAATAGTCCCACTGCATCTCTACCCATGCATGTCGTAAAAGGCGACTAAGGGATAAGCGGCCTGCAGACACCCCGGTCGACTTGTGGCTTCCATGGAAGACATAGGCTGGCTGGGGTAGCTGGAGACTGCGGGGTTTTGCACGAAGGTCCCCAACCAAGCGGGATTAGTTTGCAGGCCTAGAGCCAACCCCAAACCAAAACAACAACAACAACAACAACCCTTGTAGTTCCTACGTTTTTTTTTATGGAAACTGACACAGTTGGCTACTTCACCTACAACATCTGCGATGTCAGCCCATAACACTGGGTGAACTAGGTGCCATGTCAGTGCTTCCCTTCATTTCATATCGGCTAAACTCAACTGGACGGAAAACACTTATTAAATATAGATTTTGCCCGCGGCTTTGCTCGCGTGAAATTCGTATGCGGAACAATTCGGTCTGTATGGCAGCCACATTTTAGCGTAACCGGAACTGAATTTTATTTAGCCTATCCTGTGTCTCGTATAGTTAAATGTACTTGTTGTTGTTGTTGTTTGCTGCCCAGCCTCTTGGGAAGGCGGATGGGCCATTCTCCGCACTGAGACCTCAAGACGGTCCGTTGTACGTTGTCAATGTAAATGTACTTGTACAAAGTTTCATCAGATTCGGATCATCGGTTTAGGAGTTATGGAGAAACGAACATACGTACATACATACAGAAAGTATTTCTAAAAATCGTCAATTTAGTTTTAGTATCATACATACATAAAGTCTACAAACTCAGTATCTCATAAAACAAAGTAGGTAACTTACTCCATGACCAACCCTTACAGATTTATTATTAGTATTGATGCTTACACCCCTTGGCTTCCATGCCATTTTCGGCGCACAAAAATTTGCGAAATTTGGTGTACGCTCATATAAACTCAAATATTACGTAAAATAATGAATTCAGATCAATATACTCTATTTACACTTATTGTCAATGAAATTATCCACGAAATTATGTAAAAGAAGTGAGAATTCACTTATTTACAATGGAATTTTGGATTTTTGGAACTACAGGAAAAACAAAGCAGCCTGACATTTTATTCATTTTTTCTAACCTAGAATTGACAATTCGCTTACACGAATTATGTGTCATCGTGAAGAAGAACGCAGCCACTAAGATATGATATCTTAGTGGCTGCGTATAACAGACGTTTAAAAAATTTGAATCCAATTATTATCTTAATTTTTTACTTTTATTAATTTTTTTAATATTACTTAGAATATCTGCCATAATAGCACATATTTTGTGAAAATTTCAACCTATTACCGTTCAAAAGATACAGCCCTTTAAATGTATAGGACAGACGGCGTAGGCTTGTATGTAGTAATAGGGTCAGGGTTGCCAGATGTCCGGTGTTGGACCGGACAGTCCGGTTTTTGAGGCTTGTGTCCGGTCTTCAAAATAATGAAAAACCGGACACCAAAACGTCCAGTTTTATCTTCATATAACAGAAATATTTACTTTTTCAGACCTTTTTAATACAAATCTTACTGTGTTCTTCGATTTTGCAGTAAGTTCGATCAATTGAACCCTTTTATTTATTACACTATCTCCCATCCATTTTCAAAAGTAAAGGTCATGCATAAAACATTTGGCACATAAAATCAAATTTCATTTTGTACCTGAAAAATCAAAATGCTCTTTGATGAAAAATGTCCGGTTTTTTTCAACTGAACCATCTGGCAACCCTGAATAGGGTCCATCCAATGCTTGTAGGTAGAGAGGGGGACAACGGCTGTTTTTCAACAGCACGTTATAATGATCTGCTGTTTTTATATCGCAGCTGTTTTAAAGTGCTGTATCGTTAGAATGCTGTTTTTGTTGGTGTTGGAATTTGAACCTAACGCTGTTGGAATAACTAGCATAATTGAAATAAGAGATAAATATTATATCACGGGAATACAGCAGGCAGAATTATAATATATTTCTAACGTGCCAGTCTGCTGTTTATGGTTGCTGTTTCTAACAAACAGCAGTCTAGTCTATGATATATTTCCAACGTGCGAGCAGCAGTTTTTCTTTCCCTTCATCACTGGAGCGGGCAATATTGCCCGCCGAGCATTTATACCGTCATCTATGGAGCGGTCAATATTAACCCGCCACCGCTCCAAACCGCTGCATGGGCCGAAAAATAATTTTTCCCTACACAATCTACTATGGGAGTATTACTACAAAGAGACATACTATAAAGTTGACAAAATTGATCTACCAACACTATCATTACCGAAGATTATAACGAGCCGACAGAGTAGGAAAAAAATATCATATCTGTCGTCATTGTTGTGGGTGTTGTGTTGTGGGTCGGTGTAGTGAATGTTCGTTGAGTTTGTTCACCAAATACAGAAGAATGGACCGGTAAGTGATGTTTTTCCTCTTTTTCATTATATTCCGGACCTATTGAGTACATTTGTTTGTACTGAGTTGAGATGCATTTTACGTAAAAAGTCGAAGAAAAGTCCTACTCCATACTGACAATTTTTTCCTGTTTGTTGTTGTTGTCAAAGCTTGTTTCTCAAAATAAATCGGTTTTTTGGAGAAAGTGAGGTGACAGAAATGTTCATTAGTTCTTCTAGTTGAATAATATATGCCGTTTAGTGCTTACATGTCGTACATTTACGAGCAACAAGCCATTTTTGTGACCTAGGTCTCGCGCCATACAAACTTTGCCTGTTTTGAGAAGCTTGTTTCTCAAAATAAATCGTTTTTTTGGAAAAAGTGAGGTGACAGAAATGTTCCTTAGTTCTTCTAGTTGAATAATATGTGCCGCTTAGTGCTTGCATGTCGTAAATTTACGAGAAATGAGCCATTTTTGTGACCTAGGTTTCGCCTAGAAACTTGGTGAAAGTGTTTTTTTTGCCAACATTTTTTGCGAATTCAAAATTTTATTGTGGTTGACACGGGGGCTGCTGATACACAAGAAAGGTATGATTAGGTCCGTTATTTATTAGTGTTTATAATAAAAATACTATGTGACCGATTTCCGGTCTAATAAATTTATAAAAATAAAAAATCTGAGACAGGTCGCGATTTTCATATAACACAACTTTACAAAATAATAATATGCAATATATATAAAAAAATACTATTTATAGCTAGAATATTTATCTGTAAATACAATCCATATGTTAGTTCATGAAGTTTTATGGAAAAATCTTCCAAAATGATTTTTTTTCGAGAGTAATGCGCCGGCGCCGATCGCGCCCGCCACCTGGTGTAGTAGAAGGATTGTTTTGGTTAATGCTTCCGTAGAGGACGGGTTTATTTAAAATGTAACCTTAAGTCATTGCATTAAGGGTTAAGTTACAAAATACAATAAACACTGCCCTCTGTCGAGCGAGAGCTTCAAATAATACAGGCTACAACAAATAATTTTTAATATATCAACTAGATGGCGGTACGTACGAGATAAATAGCAAAACAGCATTACAGCAAACAGCAGATGTGGTGGAATATTTCTAACGTTATAAATGCTGTAAATTTATAATATAATATGTTGCCTGCTGTATAATATATTCCCCACGACTACTTGTAGGGAACCATAACAATGTCTTCTCGAAAACAATTCTCCAGCGCCATCTGTTAAGTTGTGCTGAAAACTGTAGTTCATCTTTTGTTGTATAGATGGCGACTGTTGTTCGAATTTGCGCGTGCAATGTTCCGAAAGTTACAAACCATCAATAGATGGCGCTAGTGGCGCTTATAAACAGCGCTATAAAAATACATTTTTCAGTCCACATAGTCTCCCGAATCCGCAAGCAAAGCATACTTACCTGGCGTGGGGGACACCGTGATCACTAAGGCGGTTCCCCCAGGGTGAGGCCCTTCCATTGCACTGCGGTCGGGCTGACCCCTGCGATTATCCCTAATGTGGATAACTCGGGCGCGTAATTTTTGGTAGTGGGGACTGCGTACGCGCCGTCCCCTCCTAAAAGTAAATGAGTTAATGAAGCATCTTAGGATTGGACTGGACGGGGGACAGACAGTTTCCTAAGGAAACTGTCCGTCCCGTACGTAATGTTTGTTGCCATTCGTACGAGGTACGAGGACAGGTAAGTCCTCGTACAAAAGGTACGAGATTCTGACTGGAACAGATTAATCACGGAGACTGTGAATGGAGCTGTGTTGGCGGCCGAATGTGCAAAAAGACCTGATCGTAAGGGCACGTGCATCAATTTCGAACCCACCGAATCTATGCTACGTAGTATGACTACCGAAATATTGTATAAAAGAAAAAAAAACGAAAATACAAAGGACGACACTGATGATCAAAACGAGGATATTATTATTTGAATCTCCAAAGTCCAAACAGAAACTGTGCAAAATATATATCGTATTTGTACGTATGTATAAATAGTGTGCAATGATTTTTTTTGTAAAAAACATTAAATTTGAAAAAATAATCATTAAAATAATAATATGTGTGTTATTTATTTCTTTATATTCTGAGAAGTTAGCAAACAAAAACTGTTACAAGGGAAAAAGCGTAAAATTCACTAAATAAATTCATATTCACTTTTTTTCCACTTGTGTACCCAACGTACGAGATTTCGTACTAAAAATTGGGAAATGTACGAGATTTTAACTCTTGTCGTACGAGCATCGACGTAAAGCACCTGGCAACCCTGGTTCCTTCCGCACTGACAGGGTGGGACAGTTTCTGCATTCAGGTCGCTCTGCTCTGCCTGATCTTTTTTTGACCCATTCATTGCGCGGTCCTACACCCCGACAAGCAGGGTAAACAGACTCTGTTTACCCTGATTACTCTGTTTAACAGAGTAATCGGAGTTGGTTGTGCTGCTGAAGGTACTCTTGTAAATTACAGCACAGCACTGACCACCACGTTTAGCAAAGTATCCGGACTAGATAACTATCAAGCAGCTATTAAGTAAGGCACGAAGCACACGCTGCATGACTTGGTGGATGGACCGTGCCAGCCAAGGTGAGAGGTGGCTAGACTGTCGCCCTTTGGCAAGGCATCTTGTCCTTATCCCTTAGTCGCTTTTTACGACATGCACGGGGAGAGATGCAGTGGGGCTATTATTTTTAAGTACCGACCCCACACGGTACATAATATGTTTTGTTCATAATAATTATGTTTGAGAATAAATCATTTTCTTTATATTTCTATATTTTAATCTGTAAAACTGTAGGTCCCTTTACTAGGTGGCAGGCTCAGATTGTAGCCGACTGGGTTGGTACCACCGTACTGAATGTAAGATGGCCGAATAGCAACCTCGAACTCTTGTATATTTTAGGTATAGTCATATGTAAAATTTTTGTAAATAGATGTCTTAATAAGGATGCAATGTTGTTGTTGTTGTTGATTTGGTTTGGGGTTGGCTCTAGGCCTGCAAACTAATCCCGCTTGGTTGGGGACCTTCGTGCAAAACCCCGCAGTCTCCAGCTACCCCAGCCAGCCTATGTCTTCCATGAAAGCCACAAGTCGACCTTGGTGCCTGCAGGCCGCTGCAACGGAAGATGGAGAACGGAGTATGTCCCTTCGTTGGTTGTCAAGCACACTGCACTCCAACAAAACATGCTCGGCCGTTTCATCCGCTGCCAAGGGAAGGTGTGGATCTAAGCTTGCGATGGCTTCACCGAACATATGCGGGCCCATCGGCAGTAGAGGAGGGTATTAATCGAGGCCGGGACTAGCGAGTGGCCACTCTAAATTTCCCGCGCATGCTTCAAGTTTCGGCTCGCTTCAAGCCCTCGTCAGCTAGTCTGCGTTGACTAGGACGCGGGGAAACCACCAGTCCCGCTCTCGACCTCCCTCTCTCTACCTATCCATATTCTGTAGGATGCTGCCAGTGACGTTTTCGAAGCTCTCTCCATATATGAGCTTAGCGTCGATCTTGGGAGCCCTAGATTCTTGAAGAGACTGTAGAGCGACTTCGCTGGTAATCCTCTTGCTCCGACTTCCACAGCGAAGAGATCAGTCTTGAATCCGCTTCTCACAATCCGGTCTACTAAGTTGCAGTACTTGTTAAGTTTGTCCTATGCATAGTGGACTATCCGTAATACCTATGGTGTGTAGATGTTTATTTAGCGAGCAGTGGCCGCTCTAGACCATATTTTGTGAAAATTTTTTTTTTAGACCAACGGCTATTCTTACCTTGGCCCGGGCCAGGTTGATAAGCTTCCGAGCCAGCCTTCGGTGTGGTTTAGGAATAGCAGATCTCGACGATAAGGATGCAATAATGATAATAATAAATGTGTACAGACGCAAGAGGACTACGCGATGCTGTTCGCGACCCTGATCTCGCGCTGCGCGAAGGACATCGACACGCTGATCGACTCGCTGCCGAGCGAGGACAGCTCCACCGAGCTGCAGGTGCAGAGCCTCAAGCGGCTCGAGCTGGAAAACAAGGAGGCCGCCGAGAGACTCGAGGAGGTATTGAAGATTGTTTTTAGGGTTCCGTATGCGTCGTCATCATCATCAGCCTGTATCGGTCCACTGCTGGACATAGGCCTCTCCCAAGGCACGCCACCACACGCGGTCTTCCGCTCTTCTCATCCATCCACTCCCGGCTACCTTTTTTAGGTCATCTGTCCGCCTAGCCGGGGGGCGTCCCACGCTACATTTGCTTGTACGTGGCCTCCATTCGAGCACCCGTCTACCATCGGTTGTCGACACATGTGCCCAGCCCACTGCCACTTCAGCTTGCTTATTTTCTTAGCAATTCCGACTACCTTAGTTCTTTGCCGTATCACGTCGTTACGGCTTTTATCGGTCAAAGAAATGCCGAGCAAAGCTCTTTCCATAGCTCACTAAGCGACTTTCTTGTCTGTCAGTCCGTCCGCCCGAGGGCTGCGTCTCTTGAACCGTAATAGGTAGCCTGTTGAAATTTTCACATAATATGTCTTATTATGGCCGATATAACAACAAATAATAAAAAGTCACGGGGGTCCCCATACAAGAAACTAAAAGTGTATGCGCGCCATCTACCGAAAAGAGTATGAAGCATTTTAGCTAATACATAGATGGTGTGAGTGGCGCTGACCATGACATGGCGATACGACGAGGCGAGCAAGTAAGGCACGAAGACCCACCTGCTGCATGACTCGGTGAAAGGACCGTTCCATGGTGAGAGGTGGCAAGCCTGTCGCCCTTTAGCACGGCATCTTGTCCTTATGTCTTAGTCGGCCTTTACGACATGCACGGGGAGAGATGCAGTGGGATTATTCTTTTTAAGTACGGCCCCACACGGTACAAAATTATGACAATAAAAATTCTACACCTGCTTCTGTAAAAGCAGTTTTGTAATTTCGCATCTTTAAAGTTATGTCAGCCTCGGTAGCTGGTGGCTGTCAGCAACCACGGTCAGCCAATGGCTGACCGTGGTTCGGAATCCACGTAAAACTGTAGGTCCCTTCCCTTCTCACCTTACTGGACGGTAGGGTTTATCCCGCCCGGGTAGATACCACCGCACTGAATGAAGCGTCGTCGGTCGAAACGCCTATATAAATAGTTCGTGCTTTCCGTCCAGTTCAGTGTAGCCGACATGAAAATAAGGGAAGCACTGACATGGCACCTAGTTCACCCGTTGTAATGGGCTGACATCACGGATGTTGTAGGTGATGTAGCCAACAGTGTCAGTTTCCATTAAAAAAAAATGTATTATGCTTTCAGGTGGTCAGACAAGGCGAGATACTACTGGAGAAGATCCAAGGTGCCCTCAGCGACATAGCCCAATGTCAACTGGACATGCAGAACCCAACGCAGGCATTGGCCAAAGATGCAAAGTCGCAGTTATAGGACTCGAAGAGGCCGGCCAATCAACGTCGGTGATTGGGGCCGGAGGTGAAACTGTGATTTGGACTATTGACGCAGTGCGCGTAGTGTAAATATTATGGTTTTTTTTTATTGATACGCGAAACACTTGGCGCCATCAGCATGGATTGTTGAGCCGACGACGCCCAAAAGCATTCGTTTTAGAACGGGGGCTGCGAACGCCGTGCCGGCGTGACCGATGCCTTTTTATGCGTCTCTGGAAAGATCCTAAGTCATACACTGAAGGAAACACATCGGGAGGAAGTGCATTCCAGAGTTTCGCAGTGCGGAAGATAAAAGAAATACTGGAGCGCTTAGCCCACACTTTAGGCATCTCTACAGTGTAGGGATGCATTCCCTGTCTGTTACGCGTGGACCTATGGTGAAATGGTGAAGTCAGAATCGTTTCGAACAGCTCCTCAGAGCATTCACCGTTGAACAGTCGATAGAACACACTTAGTGAACCTATGTCTCTACGGAGCTGCAAAGGTTCAAGTTTTTACTCTTTCGTAAGTTCAATTTTCCAATGGGATGGACAGAGACAACAGAATGTTCGTATGCCACGCTCATCGTGAGTGATCGGCGTAGGTAGTGCCATTTGGGGTCAATGAACACGAATGATGATGTTAATATGGACATGCCCCGGGATTCCAGGATTTATGATCCCGGGATCCGGGGCACCTAGTTCACCCGGTGTTATCGGCTGACATCACGGATGTTGTAGGTGATGTAGCCAATTGTGTCAGTTTCCATAAAAAACAACTTTTTTATTATAATAATTTGTGAAATATGAAGATGATTAAATAATGAAGATAAGAACAAAACAAATATTCAAAACAGAGCAATATTTATTCGCAGATATTGAAAATCAACAACATATTTTGATCACAGAAACAAATTCTAAGGTGGACTAGGTATAGTGCGCGGGACGGATCTCGGCGTGTCGTCGCCGCAGCGGGCGACCCGCCACGCGAATACACTATACAAGTACGGTGCGGGTGCGAGGGAGAACACTGACGAACCGCTGCGGCGGCGACACGCCGAGATCCGCCCCGCGCATTATAACTTACGTTAAGGAATGTCCATGTTAAGATAACGGTCACCAAATCACGGGAATAGCACTACCTACGCCGATCACTGCTCATGACACACCTCCGACGTCACTTCCACACTTGTGATGTTTTTCATGCATGTGTTTTAGCGTACAGAACATAAAAAACAAGCCAAGTGCGGGTCGAACTCGCGCACCGAGGGTTCCGTATCGCCATGTGATGATTCGAACCACTCACGCCATCTATGGCCTGTTATGAAACGCTTCATGTTAGTTAAATGTCATGATTAGTTCAAATTCTTCACACTCTATTTGGTAGATAACATACACTTTTTGGTTTCCTATGGGAGCCCCTGTGAATTTTTACTTTTTCTTATTTTTATTATTTGTTGTTATATCGGCCATAATAACACATATTGTGTGAAAATTTCAACGGGCTACCTATTACGGTTCAAGAGATACAGCCCTCGGACAGACAGACAGACAGATGGCGTAGGCTTAGTAATACTTATTTATTTATATACGGATACGGTACCCTAATAAAAGAGGTCAAGTGCGAGTCGGACTTGCGCACCGAGGATTCCGTACGAAACTGTATGAAGAATTGCTGCACTATGCGGTAACAAGCGCTTCGTATGGGTAATTTTGTGCCGCTCCGCTGCTGTGTAGTGCGGTCTCAATAATAAAAATATTAGACATCTCTGGAACCTCGGCGCGCATTATTCACCTGTCCGAAATATTGTCCATTAAACCATAGGTATTAAAAAATGCAAACCCACAATGACAACGCCATCTATCATCCGTCATCATCAGACATCGGAATCCGCGGGGCACGAATACAACCTTGTTAGGGATTGACTACGGCGATCAATAAACAATCGACACTGTTATCGATACTCATATTTATTTGTTTATTGTATTTTATTCATGTCATATTTCAGACCTGAATACTTATATACCTACAGTACTTATATAAACATGTATACTTTATGTTAACGATTAAGTAAATATAATACATATTTATATAAGGTCTTTCAAAATTAGTTAGTAAAAAATTTTTTTATGTAGGTATTTAAATAAAAAAATAGGTGGTTGATTTTTATAACCTAATCGATTCAGTTTCATAACAGTAACAGAAAAGTCTTCGTGACCATTATGATGTAACACGTGTAAGTTGGTAAAAAAAATTAAATTCTTTCTATTCCATACTAATAAAACTAAAATTGTGGTTTTTCACAATTTCTGAAAGAAAGAGATATACGTGTTGGAAGACTTTTTTGTTCCTAGCACGAAACCGAAACGATTAAGAAAAATTTTTTTTTTACATTTAACATTAAAAAAAATTTTTTTTGTGAAAAAAAAAATTCTTTGTTCTTCAAAAGTGATCTATTTCCGATACAGAACCCCCCCTTAGCTTACTATGAACTAATTTTGTAAGACCTATTTTTTTGGAACTTGGCCTTTTTTTTATGTAAAATATTTTTTTATGTGTTTAATAAAAAAATAGGTGGTTGATTTTTATAGCCTAATCGATTCAGTTTCATAACAGTAACAAAAAAGTCTTCAATATCATTATGATGTAACACGTGTAAGTTGGTAAAAAAAATCTAATTCTTTCTATTCCATACTAATAAAACTAATATTGTGGTTTGAACAGATTTGTATTGTACCTAGTGTTGTAAAGGCAGAAAAATACCGAAAAATACATTTTGAATAAAACGAAAAACACAGGGTTTTTCCGTTTCTTTCATGTATGATACCAATACTGGATGAAATTTTCGCCGCGAAAAGCTCCGCCCCCTTTCCTGATTTAATTTCTCGAATGTTGATATTTTTTTGCCTGTATCTTATTACTAGACGAAATATAAGACACTTTTTATCTTACACATTTTTCAATAAAATCTATATTTCCGGAGAAAAAAAAATTTAAAATTATTTTTTCCAAAATGTTCTCAATTGCTGATGTTTTTTTGGCGGATTCTTATTTCTAAACGAAATATAAGACACTTTTATTCTTACACGCTTTTCACTTAAGTCGATATTTCCGGAGAGAAAAATAAAACAACTTATTTTTTCATATTTTCTCGAATGTTGATGTTTTCTCGCCTGAATCTTATTTCTAGACGAAATACGAATCTGCAGTGAACATTTCAAAAAGTGGCCGCCATTTTGAACTTTTTAGTTACTGGACCGATTGCTTTCAAAATCTATATCTGGGTGTCTGTGTGGGCTCTGAATATTAATTTGTAGTCAAAACTAAAAGGTTCAAAATGGCGGACACTTGTTTTAAATTTTGACTACAGATTCGCATTCAGAGCCCACACAGACACCCAGATAGCGATTTTGAAAGCAATTGGTCCAGTAACTAAAAAGTTCAAAATGGCGGCACTTTTTTTAAATGATTCTGAAAATAATTTAAATGATTGAAACTACAGATTCGTATTTCATCTAGAAATAAGATTCAGGCGAAATCGAGAAAATATGAAAAAATAGGTTGTTTTATTTTTCTCTCCGGAAATATCGACTTAAGGGAAAAACGTGTAAGAATAAAAGTGTCTTATATTTCGTTTAGAAATAAGAATCCGCCAAAAAAACATTAGCAATCGAGAACATTTTGGAAAAAAAATATTTTAGATTTTTTTTTCTCCGGAAATATCGATTTTTTTCAAAAACGTGTAAGAATAAACGTGTCTTATATTTCGTCTAGAAATAAGATTCAGGCGAAAAAATATCAGCATTGGAGAAATTAAATCAGAAAAGGGCCGCCCCCGCCGCTTTCCATACAAATGCCGTCCTGGATAATTCAGAATCGCGGCGAACAATAAATCGAGAACCAATGATGGTACGACAACAAATTAGATCTTTTTTTGTAAGCAGTTCGGTACACTCTTAGATTATTTTATAACATCTTCCCCGGTTTTCCTGTAAATTGAGTAGAAATAAAAATTTATGAAAAAAATTATATCTCCATAAGCGGTCACTCTAGAGAAAATCATCTAAGAACAAAAGAAGCTTGTATTTAGTCAATAAATACGATCCCGAAGAAAAATCCAGTCCCGGAAATTTCCCAGGAAATTTTCAGAATTCCCATACAAAGTGGTAGTTTTAACAACTCCATATTATATCTTCTCGCGAACTTTACCTACTTTGGTACCAAATCACTCTACCTAATTCCGATCCCTGATAATAACACATACCTATTATGTGAAAATTTTCACGGGGTACCTATCTATTACGGTTCAAGAGATACAGCCCTCGGACAGACGGACAGACAGACAGACAGACAGACGGCGTAGGCTTAGTAATAGGGTACCGTACGACGGATACGGAACCCTATAAAACACAAATTAAAACAAGATTCCCTTGCCCCTTACTAGGTGGTAGGCTCAAATCAAATTGTAGCCGACTGGGTTGGTACCACTGTACTGGATGTAAGATGGCCGCATAGTAGCCTCGGTTGTGTTCTCCTCTAGTCCAGTATAGCCAGCAATCCAGGGAAGTCTCCGATATGGCACCTACCTTCTAGGAGGTGCTATTGGCTGGTTGGATTATGCGCTCTGACCCCTCTGACTCAGCCAGCCATACCGGATTACATAAAAAAAGAGTTATTATGAGTACCTACATAATTTGGAAATGATAAGCTTCTCTGCGATAGAGCTATTTGCGACTCTTATTTCTTTTCCTGTTGAATCTTTCCGTGTTTTTTACGGTGTTCCTGTTCAATACGAACTTTGGTCACTCACTTTTTGGTTTCGAGCAAAGAACAGGAATAAAACGCGAAAAGAGCAAGTAGGTATCTCATATGAAAATACTTTTCGAATCTTTCCGTGTTTTACGGTACCTAAGTCAAATAAATCCGTATCAAAGTGCAAAAAACGGCATCTTTACAACTCTAATTGTACCTACAAAGTAAATACAACATTTGTTTATTATGTCTTATTTTCTATAGAAATACTCTTAGTTTTAATAATCGACATTATTTCATATTATTCTAAAATAACGATCGATTTTCGATATTTGTGGATACATTGTCCCACCACTAAAGAACCTTGAATCATTCGTGCCCCGCGGATTCCGATGTATGGTCATCATCATCCTTCGTGTTCTTGACACACGTCAAACTTGTAAATATTTTATGCCGGCACTTCACTTGGCTTAGCGTATTCGTGTTTGTTGCAAACATTTTAGTTTTATCTCGCTCTAAACAAGCCATTAAAGGGAGACGAAACGGAAATTTTTGCCAAATACACGAATACGCTAAGCCAAGTGAAGTGCCGGCATTAATTAAGTAAGTATCTATCTATAATTTTTTACATAACATAACTGATGGTGACAAAAGTCGAAATATGTAGATTAGGGTAATGTGTGTTTTGTAATATATATTTAAAATGTAGGTATATAAAAATGTATTATTAATAATAAAAGTGTTCCAACAGTGCTTACGATCTGACATTCAGGTCGGACGAAGGGATTGACAAATTATATAATAATTAGCTTGACTGACACTGACAAAGAAATATGGTGCCCGAATACTGGAACCGCTAGACCCATTGTTATATTAGCACACCCCTCTCACATCTGACCAAATAAGAGATCTCTTTTGACACAATTCTGTGTAGGAATTGAGTTTCGTCAGCAAAGTGTGTAAATTCGACCAAGAAACTAAAATAATTCTTAGAATATAAGTGGTGGGGGTGGATTTAAAAAGATACCTACATAGCAAATGTGAATTTTCAGTAGGTAGATTGTACAGAATTAGGTTATTTTTTTGCAGCAATCAGTCATTGCAGTGGTCATTCTGTGTAGTCACTAATGCATGAGTGAAGAGGTCTCGAGAAAAATCCTGCCTGCATATTGTTTGAAATAATAAAAATAATAATTTCTATAACTTGTTTTATTTCAATCCCATCGCATTGTTATGCCGTCCAATATGGCTGCCGATTATATTTATCTAACCATCAGCACATTAGCTGCGTCATTTTTCCTAATTATTTAATCCGGTATTGGTGGCTGAGTCCGAGGTCTAAGGCCCGTATACATAGAGCGTGCTCAAATCGCTTCTTACGCTCAGCTCAGTCAAGTCGTTCTCAAATCTTACTCGGCCGAGCGCACTCAATCGTATTCATAGTTGAATCTCGTCAACGTCTCCGCCGAGACTACTCAAGAAAATCCTGAGTAAATCTCAAGTCAACTTTTTTTTTTTTTGCTGTGGACGCTAAGGATATAACCATAATATTGCGCGATTACTGCGTAGTGCAGCCGTTTCTTTTTGTTGGTGGTTGCCATCGTTTGTACCATAGAAAAAATTGAGTTGCCATAATATGAAATTACCCCAAAATATTTGATTTCTGAACCGTAAATTAACAGTAAATTATTTGAAGTAATATTTTTTTAGAAGTAATATTTAATTAATTGAGATAAAGTAGGTATAACATCATACCTACCCCTATTTGAAATCAACAAATAATGACGAGCAATGTTAGATCGTTCAAAAACGATGCGTATATATATTAACTTTGTTTTTGTGTGAACAGAAACACATTCTGAAGACAAACAGAAGAATAGCCCCAGTGCATCTCTCCCCGTGTATGTCGTAAAAGGCGACTAAGGGATATGACTCCCTTCTTATATTACTAGGTGGTAGGGTTTAACCCGCCCGGGTTGGTACCACCGCACTGAATGAAAGGTCGGTCGAAACGGCTATGTAAATAGTTTGTGTTTCCGTCCAGTTCAGTGTAGCCGGCACGGCCGAAGGGAAGCACTGACGTGGCACCAAGTTCATCCGGTGTTATGGGCTGACATCACGGATGTTGTAGGTGATGTAGCCAACCGTGTCAGTTTCCATAAAAAAAAAAAAACAATGAACTGATCTTTTTAAGTAGGTACTTAGGCGATAGCAAAATATCTGAATTTTTTTCGACAGTTGCGAGGCGATAAAATAATATTTAAAGGCGGTTGAAGGTCGAAAAATTACTATAAAAAAGAATGCAGGAAAGGTTGTAAAACAGATGGTCAGACCGGCAGCACAGCTATCCTTTAATCCTTATTTAGTTACTATTGTTTTGTTTTTTTTTTTTCCAAAAATAAGTATATTGCAATGAATTTCTCCTCTTTGTCTTGACTTTATGGCTGAAATCTTCGAAATCTAGCGAACGGCCATAAACAAATTAACTCATCGTTACCGGTAAAATTAGCCATATGATGTGATATTTGCCTTTATGTCTACTACAGTAAAGTTCAATTTAGCATAATACAAAATAGTCCCTTGCAAATGAAAAATACCACAGAGAAAAAACCGGCCAAGTGCGAGTCGAACTCGCGCACCGAGGGTTCCGTATCGCCATGTCATAGTTGGCGCCAGTCACGCCATCTATGGCGTGTTATGAAATGATTCATATTAGTTAAATGTCATGATTAGTTAAAATGCTTCACACTCTATTCGGTAGATGGCGCGCGCGCATACACTTTTTAGTTTCTTTTATGGGAACCCCCATGGATTTTCGACTTTTTCTTATTTTTATTATTTGTTGTTATATCGGCCATAATAACGCATATTCTGTGAATATTTCAACGGGCTACCTATTACGGTTCAAGAGATACAGCCCTCGGACAGACGGACGGACAGACGGACGGACAGACGGACAGACAGACAGACAGACAGACATACGGCGTAGGCTTAGTAATAGGGTCCCGTACCGGATATGGAACCCTTAAAATGATACTATATTAATTTATGGCCTTCGACTGGATTTGGAAGATTCCTACAAATAATAGTCAATATAATAGTCAACAATTTATTGCACGGTACCTAGGTAGTTTTTTATGCACCTATAAATCTACAGAACATAAATCAATAGGTGCATTACAAAAAATAATATTCTTCTCCGATTTCGTGCACTTCCGATCTCATTGCTCAGCTCACATGAATAAGACAGTGATGCTATACTATCTAGATTTTATGTAATTTTAAGTTAATAAAAAGAAACCCCGATACAAACAAACCGACAGCCTGCGTTCCATTTTCCAATCATTCGCATTGATTAATAATGCAAATGATGCGAACTTGGAACGCCAAGACTGTCTCGAGCCGTAGGATTTTGCTAAGTCGTGATATATCGAGACTTGGGTTCGTCTCGGCTCAGCCGAGATTATTGTGAGTAAAAGTTGTGAGTTTAGTCTCAAGCATTGTCTATGAATGCCAAATGACGACTTGAGACCGAGTTTTTGCCGAGCTAAGACTGAGAACTCTTTATGTATACGGGCCTAAGACATGCTCGCGCCAGCCGATATCACCACATGGTAGGTGCCATACCGGAGACTTCCCTTTGGATTGCTAACTATACTAGACTAGAGAACACAATCGAGGCTGCTATGCGGCCATCTTATATCCAGCACAGATTACCAATATATTGATATCCAGTAGGTCCGATGGTAGCAATAGCAACCCAGTCTACTGTCTAGTCGGCAACAATTTGAGCCTAACTACCACCTACAACGACAAACTTAGCATAATTGGATTCATCTTGCTCACACTGTACATACGTACATAGATAGATCTCCTCCATTTTTGCGTAGAATACGTCTTAAAAATTCGGGTTGCATGTATGGCAGGGTGGGAAACTGGGGAATTATCGTCAGCTGGTTGGCGCTACCACAGATTACGGCGCTACCGGCCGCAAAGAGGCTATATTGAAAAATTACGCGGTGTATTGTATGTACCATATTCTGTATATCCGGGACTAGGGTTGCCATCTTTTATTATAATAATAATATTATATTTTCTGATTGCAGGAATGGTAAATAAAAAGTACAGTTTAATTAAAAAAGTAATATTTACTATTTTGAAACATATTATTTTTTTGGTGCTATTTGCACATTTCAGCAGTGA
This sequence comes from Nematopogon swammerdamellus, assembly GCA_946902875.1. Classification (NCBI taxonomy): domain Eukaryota; kingdom Metazoa; phylum Arthropoda; class Insecta; order Lepidoptera; family Adelidae; genus Nematopogon; species Nematopogon swammerdamellus. Next base: position 3,971,377 of record OX336356.1, on the reverse strand, counting down.
TGACGTATTTTGAATTACACTAAAATATATAATTATTTATAAGATGCACGTTTGTTTGTTGTTCACGAGAACACGCTGGCAATAAAAAAACTGCAGCGTTCTAACGACTCTCCGCCCTTGTCCCTCTCACGCCCTCACTTGTCTATCTCCCCTCCCTCCCTCTCTAAATGTGAAATAGGGAAAGGAAGGTTTCGTTCGACAGACGCCGATCATCAGTTATTTTACCTCTAGCCATCAAGTTGGCTAACCTGAGCTTTGTGCTGCCATAATTGGTTCGTACTATTACCCTGTATGAAATATTTTAATATATTTTTAGATTATAATGGAAACTCCTTATTGCACACAAATTGAAAGAAGAACAGGACACGAAAAGAAACAAGAAATGCAGGAGTGCGCAAAGCTGGACTTATCACTACAAGTGATTTCTTCCAGTCAACCATTGGGTGATGGATGAGGAATAAAATACAGAGAAATAAGTCTTAGTATGGATAGTAGTGCAGGCAGGCGAAAGGGAGAAGGAATACGTGTTTTATTTTTATGAATATATCTACATGGAACGTACATAGTACTACTTACCTATTAAACAATACATAAAATACAAACAGCATATACATTTTTTTTTCAGTATATACATACATACACATGTATAGAACATAGATACGACTACATACAAATAATACATTCTATACTATACTAACCCACAAGTAAATGATTACGCACAGTTCTTCTGTAGCATACACATTTGTATATTAGGCAGCTCATAGACTGCTAGACACAGGAATCCCGGCTCTCGATAGTACAACAGGTACTACATAATTTCCACTACCACGGGTAAATATTAAATAGCAAGTATCCCTTTATAAGACCGTAACTAGTGACAGTAAGTGGTGCCAACCTAGCGGAAGATACAATTACATCTGTCAGTCAGAGGTAAAATACTGTGAACGATCTGTGCCGTAGTGCCGTGCGTGCGACGATTCCTTCATCGCAGGAGAGCTTTGACGCAGCTGCTGTGGTAGCAAACTCCACTATGGGAGTTTAACAAAAACGACATGCACCGCCTCAACATTTTAGTTAGAAGATGCGTCTGTAATTTATTAACTCTGGTTATTTTTTCTCAAATCTTTTCTCAAATCTCTGTTTGGGGAGAAAACTCGCATCGCATAGTGCCGTCCGTCGCAGCTGCAGCAAACAAAACTCTCCTCAAAGAGGATTTACTCTCCTGCGATGACGCTTGGAATGGAAGTTGAAACGTAATCTGTGCTTGGAACGCTTCGCTCGGCTCGCTGTGGGCTCGCTTCCAACCGCAAACCATCCATCCATGCAGAGCAGCGCAGCGGTTGTGTTTTGTCTTTAAGGAGCGAAAGAGCGGATGTGGGTGGGTGGTGCGACGCGTTGGTCGCCCATTCATTGTGAGTGGGCTGTGCGGTGTGATCGCTTTAAATCTTTAAACGTAAGAAAACAGGTGAGATTTAAACTAAACACTTTCATTCGTTACAGAACACAGCTTTTATTACGCTATGAATTCAGATTCGTACTTACGTATTTACGTATACGCCGTAGGGGCAACGGGAAATATAACCTAAAAATGAGTTCCATGCAGCATGAAAAATGAGAGCCTCTATGAAATTGGAACGGGAATCTCGTTCGTTCGTCCTGTTAGTTTCTATATTATGGCGTATGCTCTGACGAAATAAAAAACCGGCCAAGTGCGAGTCGGACTGGCCACCGAGGTTTCCGCACCACAAAAAAAAAAACACGTTTCCTGTATGGGATTTTTTACTTTTTCTAATTTTTATTATTTGTTGTTATATCTGCCATAATAACACATATTCTGTGAACATTTCAACGGGCTACCTATTACAGTTCAAGAGATTATTATAATATTACGGCCCTCGGACAGACAGACAGACGGACGGACGGACGACGTAGCTTTAGTAATAGGCTTCTGTACGGGATACGGAAACCTAAAAAGTAAGTATTGACAAAACGCAGCAAGCAATACAGTTAGGCATCAAAAGTACACGTACAGTAATACCCCGCTTTACGCGACCCCGCTTTGTGCGGATTCGGTATTACGCGAATTTCATATTTCGCGCTAAAATGCCCCGCTTTACGCGATTGTCCAATGCGACGCATGGCTTGGGCTTGACGCGATTGGTCAATACGGCGTGGCGTGACCCGACACCCAGTCAATAGGTATCGACCAATTCAAGAAGCACACTGAACTATTTATTTAGGGTTGGACTTGTTGCAGAGCTTGGACAGTATTGTCGATTGTATTTCAACTGTGCGTCAAATAATGAAAAATAGTGTTGAATGTTACGAGCCCATTTTGCAAGACCGAAGAGAAAACTCAAAAAATGTTTGATGTTTATTTTCGTAAAACTAATGCTTATGTATGTTAAGCATTTAGTTGCTAAATTAGAATTGTATTATCTAATTAGTAATTATTTGTTTTTTCGTGTGAAACTAAAATTGTATTAAGCAATTAGTAATTTTTTAATTAAAGATTGAATAAGTATTTATGTATGTGCATATTTATGTCTCTTTTTATCAAGCCCCGATATACCCGAATTTCACTTAACGCGATTTCTTGTGGAACGCATCCCTCGCGTAAAGCGGGGTATTACTGTACAAGAAAGAAGAAATACCAAGAAATAAAGGCAGACTTATCGCTGAATCACTGAGATTTTTTCCAGTCAACTTTTGGATGATGAGGAATGAAGAGAGAAAGAAGTATTGAAATTTACCTACAGTTTTATCTGGAGTTTACGGCCAGCATGAGCGGTCAGGCGGTTCTGCGATGTGATGTTCCTTAACTCCTGCTTACCGCTGATGGAATATTGCGGCCATCTTTGGGAGAGGATCCCTCGAGTACCTTTTTTAGCCTTGGATCTATACAATGTCGAAGCCATTCAACTCCATACTAGCGAAGGACCTTCAAACACCGAAGCAAAGATGCATTGTTGTATCATTAAGCCTGTTTTACTGGTACTGCTTTGCCCGCTGGTCAGAGGCACTCGCTTCTTTTTTTAATTTTTTTTTATGGAAACTGACACGGTTGGCTACATCATCTACAACGTCCGTGATGTCAGCCCATAACACCGGGTGAACTAGGTGCCATGTCAGTGCTTCCCACTTTGATCGTGCCGGCTACACTGAACTGGTCGGAAAATACAAACTATTTACAAAGCCGTTTCAACCGACGTTTCATTCAGTGCGGTGGTACCAACCCTGGCGGGTTAAACCCTACCACCAAGTAAGATTAGCAGGGGAGGGACCTACAGTTTTACGAGGAATCCGAACCTCGGTCAGCCTCCAACGGTCAGCGGTCACCCATCCAAGTACTGACCGCACCCAGCGTTGCATCCATCCCTCCTCCTCCTGTTCGTATTCGCCAAACCCGCCATACTCCCACCACCACATTGTAGTCGATAGAAGTGTTCTTCGAACTGCACGATTCTCGTGTCGCGCTGTAAAGTTATGGGATGGACTTCCGGGGGATATCTGTCGCTTCTCCTAGAGTCCACGGATCTTAAAATCGTGGGTTACTAGACTTTACCCAGCGATTTTTGCCCACCAAAACCTGAACTGGCACCTCCTCGGTGGTGCGATTGACTGCGTCCGAGACTTCGACCTCGAGCACAGCCATCCATTTTGGATGCAATAAAAAAACTTACTGCAATTACATGCTAATATGCTATAAAGCTGCCAAGTCGGATAGTGATATATTTCGGTGGTGTTTAGTTGACATAATATGATAACTCCAAAACTATCATTTTTTGTTAAGTCCAATTTTATTAAGTTTTTGCGCCATACTTTCAACAGAACTGACTTATTTTCCATTAAGAGCGCGGTACTACAACATAAAAATGCACTCAGCACGGCAAACCGCGCGGCACTGATTGAATAGCAAAGCGTTCGCTTGTTTTATAGTATTGGTTCAAAGTTTGTTAAACCAATTTACATTACAGGAATATCCAAATCTGTCAAAAGAAGTAAAATTTTATCTTACATCATCTGCAATTTAGTATAAACTCAAAATAATGTTTTAGAAAGCTGCAATTTCGAAACAAAGAGAGCATTTCGGAGTATTTAGGACCATTTAGTAGTACGTTTGTGATTTTTATTTTCACATATTAAATGACATAAGTAAAAATCTGTCACCAACTTTTAAATATGGTCAACTTTTAGAGAGGATTTTTTTATATATATATATTTTTGAAATTCGTTGAACAAAAAACCAAAACAAAAATGTGACAAATTTTGCAAATTGTGCCTCACGCTGTAGTACCGCAGTCTTAAGTTATTTTCCTGCCATATTTAAACTTATGCAAATTACAGGAAAAAACAAAGAGTTATTTACGGATCATATCGACACACACTTGGGATTCGGGTCGCGGTGACTCTGTCTTATAAGTTTTATCATCAGAGCACCCTGCCACCCCTCCCTAGTGACCAAGTCGATTGGCCACGTGCGCGCGAGTGTAGCCAACACCACGAACGTTGGATATGTCTACACGCGGCGATGACGAACGTCCAACTTATGTGATCTTCGGTTGGATTTTCGTGTCATCGTCTTTTGCAGACTGTCTTGAGCCCTAGTTGCACTACTGAGGAACAACGCCGCATCTGCAGGAACGTATGCATTGAGAAGAAACGTGGGCAGCGTTTGTCAATACGAACATATTCACCTATTTCCTACCTGGATTATGGCACTAGGGCAGCGGTTCCCAGTTATATTTTAATCGGTACCCCTTATTTTCTGAGACCCAAGTACCCCTGAGCAAAATGTTTAATTAAAACAATTTTCATATGATTGTTATTTTTACTACGAAATAAGTCTCAAACCAATCAAGCATTCATCAGTGGAGTTAATTTTCACTAATGAGATAAGTGGGCCCCTTTCTCTTTGGCCGTCAAATACGCCCACGCGTACCCCTTATCTTGAGCCTGCGTACCCCTGGGGGTACCACTATTTAGGAACCGCTGCACAATGCAAAATGAGGGGTGTTAAAAGTTTGACGCCTACGTCGGTCTGTCTGTCTGACTCTGTGTAAGTCTGTCTGTGGCATCGTAGCTCCCAAACGGTTGGACCAATTTGAAGTGTTTTTTTTAATATGCTATAGGTATCTGCCACCAACATGTCAAAACATTTTGCTTTTTTTTTTATAAGATATTTCTTATGGACGGTAGGACGGTCCCAAAATCCTTCAAATTGAACCCTGTCAAAGAGACATTCAGTACACAGCTTTCACGAACGTATAAAAAGAAAGCAACACATACAGACACGCAATATCAGTACAATTGAAGAAAAAATCTTAAAAGTCGGTTCAGTTTTTTAGGAGGAAACAGGCGATACAAAACCATGATTTTCCCAATTTGATTGATGATGTCCTTTGCGCTCAGTATTTAGGGGAATAATGGTAGAACGCAACAGCAACAGTTTTCTTTAATATTCTTAAAATTTCTCGCTGCCCGCATTTCATCTTAACATTGATTTATTGTGAGATTTTACAGATTTAAGACGAGAGAATTGAACAGCCTAATACATACAACACTTTTGGAAATATTTTACATGATATAGTGTATTTTGTAGTATATTATCCTTCCTTATTTATGCTCAATTTATTTATTATATAAGAAATACAAAATAAAATTGAACAGAATAAAATTACCTATTAATATTTTATTCTTTATGTTATTGGATTAGAATTTAAGTTAACTAGCACATAGATAAGTGTAATTGTTTTGCCCCGGGATAGGCATCATTCATTTAATATGTCACTCTAATTTTGCCCATTTTTTTAAACCCATCCTTGTGACATTTCGTCACGGTCTATTAAAGTAACGGAAAGGGCCTATAGTTTTACGTGGATAGTATTGAAATATTGCTAGTCACATACTCTATTGAAACTTTCTACTTGCAATCGTGTTTAGGTAGTGGCAAACATTTTTGTAAAGTAGACTAAGTGCACATTGAAAAAAATTCCAGTGAAGTTCCTTGTCAGTTCTTCACTGTGATAAAACAACTGGCGGAATGTTACAATGTAAATATGACAAATCTGAGCGCAGTGTACTGCCAAGAGATGAATAAATAGACCATAAACAAAAAAAAAACAACAATTAATTCAAGATACATTTTAGATTGTAACAGATTCTGAACCCTGATACATCAGAACCTGGGCATTTGCCACTAAACAACTAATTGCACTATCCATTCCAGACCACCTTTTCGCTCTTTGGCATGTCTCGGTTGTGAATGGACCAATATGTCGGTAAAAATGCTCCCATTTTATGTAAGTAACAAAATATTGTCTGCTGGCGAGTTTTCTTGCCCGTTCTCACTCACTGTGCTAATAGAATGGGTGGATAAAAATAATGGTTTGACGTGTCCCAGAGTAATCTCAATTGAATTATTAAATTAACTGATTATTTAACTGACTGATTAAGTGACTGCTCAACGATTGTTAATATCTATCTCTACTTCTTATAAAAGGGAACGTCTGTATGTATGTATGTATGTTTGAGGTAGTTAAACTACGAAACCATTGAACAGATTTTTTTGCGAATTGGACCAATGGAAAGAGTAGTTCTTGAGGCTCACTATAGGCTTCTTCTTCTTCTTCTTGATGGGCATTTTCCGCATGTAGGTCGCTCTGCTTGGACCCGTTGTGCGTATCACCCCGGCTGCTACTCAATCCAGCCCAGCTCCTTCCAGAAGCCCTGCAGGCGGCCGAAGTCCTTGCAGGCCTCTTGGAGTGTCCTCGGGTCTTTGAGGATGTTTCACTAACTATAATCTCACTATGGGCTATATAATATCATTACGCTAAATGGGTGAATCAACTTTTTCTTGTAAAGTAAAAACCAGCTGCAAAGTTAAATAAAAAAAAGTTAATTACAAATTACTTACTTGAAAATCAATAAGTATAAAATACTTAGGTTGATAGGCAATTGAAATAAAAGAAGAGAACTATTTAAAATAAAACACTAACCAAATTTTTAGAGGTCACCCAGGGGACAATTTTGTCCCCAGTTTTGTATGGAAAAAAGGGTTTGTCCCCAGGGTAACCAATATTTTTTTTAAATTACTCAAAATTCTTTGTGCATCTTCTTTCTTATTAATCAATCCTAACCTAACTATTAAAATAAGGTGAATTTATCAAGGTAATATCCTGTTTTCAGACAGATACCAAAAACAAGAAAAAGTTGATTCACCCAAATAGCCGTAGAGCTGAGCAGTATCAAGGAAAGTATAGTATGGACGGGAGAGAGATAGATGGAGAGAATATAAGAGAAGCGATCGTTTATTATCATGTATGCGTTTAAATCGGATTTGCCATTAAATCGAGTCTACCGTGAGCGAAGCCGCGGGCAAAATCTAGAATTGTATATGTGCGTTCACCCACATTTTGTTCCGCTAGCCAATAAAACAAGATGGACGTCCGCGAACCGCCTCGAAAGCGGTCGAGGACCGAGGAGCAATCACAGAAAAAACGCTTCGACTTCACATCCGATCACGTTCAAGACGACGCGGATTTCTCCATGGACCACGGTCTGGATGATATCCGGCCGAATATGGACGACTCGAAACGGCTGACGGAGTTCCAGGTTCTTGATGAAGTGGGGGAGGAGGGAGGGGCCGAATCGGAGAATGAGGATTCGGATGGTAATTTAGAATTTTTTTTTTATTTACTAATAAAATTTTTGTTGCCATGCTAGATTAAAAAAAATACACAACTACTGATGAATGTTACCTTGCATGTTATAGGTAGTGTACCAAAAGGAAAAAAGCATTTTTATTGAGGAATGGTCCATGTAAAGCAACATGTCCAGGGGCATCGTAAGTCACCTACTCCTAAGTGAAAGGATGCCACATGTTGTGCTTCACATAAAAAAAAAATTGTATAAGTACTTAAAATTAAAAATTTATTAAAAGGTTTTAATACTGAAAATTTACTTTTAAATCGTCTCCCTTTGCTTTTCTACTGACGAATGTCGCACTTTTTTGTCGCAAAACGTTTGCCTGTAGTAGAGTGGAGTTAGTGAGAATTTAAACTGATGAACGCAGGTTCTGGAGAGGTACCGGAAGATGAAATCGAACGGATGCTGGAGGCCGACTTACCCGAGAACTTCAAGGGACCACCGAAGGAAAAGGAGAAACCGTACTTTACCAAACATAAACTGATTATGGAAGGTAACTATGTTTCACAGAATTCAGAATATTTTTTTTTATGATTTTAGGATGAGGGTTGCCCTAACCCTCCCTTGCCACCTAGATGTACATTGATTATTTATTATTGTATAATTTCATCCACAGGTAGGTAACCTACGCTTGGACATGTCGAAAATTCCGCCGTTTCTAAATTCAATGCGAAGAAGAACTGACAATTAACTTCGCAAGTCAAAATGTTTTGTTATAGGTAAGTATTATATTATAGTAACTTACAAATAATTAACCCATACTACCGCTCACAAGACCATTAATACTATTTTGTTAATGCTATTAGATCTATTGTGATCTCTCAAAACTTTGTAGCCCCCTTCCAAGTCAGATTTCCGCTACCGAACCGATATGAACCGAGTTTAATTCTTGGGGTTGAGGTCCTGTTTTAATCAAAATTGACGATGGCACTATACGCCAGATATAGGTAATGTAAATAAATAGGCATAGTGGTCAGATTCTTAACATAGTGGTCAAAGTATTAACCTTTATGCTGTAAATATTAATATGTTCTTTTGAGCGGTAGTATGGGTTAATTATTTGTGTGACTTGCGAAGTGTGATTTTCGACGTATCCAAGCGTAGGTTACCTACCTATGGATGAAATTATACAATAAACAATAGGCTTTGGTTAAAAATTTTACCCCAAGAATATATGTATGTATATAATCTACTGAACTGGATTGATACCACCGCTCTGAACAGGCCGAATGGGCCGTTTCTGTTTATCTTTCCGTCATCCTGTCACCGGGAAGACTGTTTTTCTGTATTTTTTTATTTTTATCTCTTAATTACTATTGTATGTTACAGAGAAAGGAACGAACCACTTCGAGGTTCTGCCCCTGGACTGGCTGGTGGTAATGCACAACAGCGGCATCCCTGTCTACCTTCACAAGGGTTCACGCGTGTGCACTCTCTCCAAACCATATTTCCTTGGCAAGGGGAGCGTTAGGGTGAGTTAACTATTACATACAACGTGTCCCAAAACTCAACGTCAAGCGGGAACCAGGGAGTAGGCCAGTTTATGACTACCCAGGGAAAAATAAGAAAAAAAAATCGGAGTCATTTGTTTTTATGATATGAGCATTTTTTTTTTATTTCTCGTACAACATTTGTAGTCGTAGTGACTACAAATTTGCAAATATAATTGTTAATAATTTTTTTATTGGTAGCCTAAATAACTCTGCTATTGATAAGTATCCCAAATAAAACCAGAATGCCTGTAGTTTTACCAAAAAAAATATTCATTAAAATTTTTTCTAAAAAAATCAATGACTCCGATTTTTTTTTTCTTATTTTTCCCTGGCTAGTCATAAACTGGCCTACTCCCTGGTTCCCGCTTGACGTTGAGTTTTGGGACACCCTGTATACATACATCCATACAATCATACTTTATCTCGACAATCAGGGTAAGTAGAGTAATCGGTGTTGTGCTGCAAGAACTCAGCTAAATTACAGCGCAACCACCAAACCACCACGTTTGGGACAAGATCCATCATCAATTAAGGCATGAAGACACTTACCTGATTAGTAAACTTTAGAATGGATTACAGGAGACTAATGAAAGAAATTTATGGAGCGAATGTGAGTGGAAGAGTCAGGAAGGGTCGTCCTAGACGCATGTACCCGGACCAGATTGGGCATGGGCTCAAAAAGGGTCAAGTGCGTAGTACCCGTAATCAACGAGCGTGTATGAAGAATGTCATGAGCGTGAAAGAGGCGACAGAGGTGTGTCAGGATCATGGCACGTGGAGATCCATTGTCTACCTTACTGGGAAACAGGCGTGATGCAATATTATGCATCTATGTAAACTTTAGTTTGACGATGTCAAGCCTGTAAATCGATAAATACCCCTACCCCTCTTCATAGTAAGCTGTCTTGTCTGCTGTTAACCTACCAATTTTCATATCTGCGATTTGGAAAATAGCACCGTTGTCAAATTTCAAGCAACCCCATTACTTATGCTGACTTAACTGTGCGAGATTGTATGATTTTGTTTGAACTAGCTGTCCCCGCGCCTTCGCTCACTATGATGGTTCCTCATCTTTTTGGTGGACAGTGTCCGCATTTAGGTCGCTCTTCTTGGACCCATTGTGCGTGTCACCCCGGCCGCTACTCCATCCAGCCCAGCTCCTTCCAGAAGTCCAGCAGACTGCCGACATCCTTGCAGGCCTCTTGGAGTGTCCTCGGGTTTTTGAGTTTGGATGGTGTTACTTCAGCCTCCATGCATCTTTCGCACAGAGGGCTATCTGTTTTACCTTTATAGAAAAAGTGTTTATCAAATCAATCTGATTTTACCTTTGTTCTTTATCCTATAACCATCCTTAGATGTACGAGGAAATGTGAGTGTATTATTGATTATTGTGTTCCAACTAGTTATAAGCAAATTGTATGTAATTGAATTTTCGATTGTATATCATGTTCAACAAGAGGACAACATTTTCAACAAGATGCATTTTGGGCTATGAAACTGTATAAAAAATTCTAATTTCAGAAACACGAAATCCCCATAAGTGCGATTCCCTGCTTCAACTACAGAAGGGCACTGGAGGAAGAAGAAAAAATTAAAGAAATTAACAAAAAAATAGCTGAACAACTCAAAAATACAAATATAGTTGCAAATGCAGTGAATGTTGAAAGAGAAGATTCAACTTGCCCTTTGAAATATAAAACAAAGAATACTAATAATAAAGAGAAAAGTAACAATGGAACAATTAATTACATGGAGACTGACAATGAAAACAATAAAACAATTCTTGAATTGGAGACTGACAGTGAAGGTAACAAATCAATGAACGACATGGAGAATGTCAATGATGATAATGAAAAAATTAATGACATGGAAACTGCTAATGAAAATAATGAAACAATTAATAAAATTGAAACCGCCAATGGAAATAATGGAACAATTGATGGCATAGAAGAAATGTATGTAAACAATGATGAAAGTTCCGTCAAAGCTTCCGAAAATGATGAAATAATTAAATCAATTGAGGAACTTACTAAAACTATTGAAATTGGAAATGAAAAGAGTAGACCACAAAACGAAGATGTCTTTGTTTTTAAAAAACCTTTCCCACCAAAAGGGAAAACTGTTAAGTCTGATGATCAAAATGAGAATAATAAGGTGACTGATGAATTGGGCATAGATGAAACCACTCCAGCTATGAATGAGGAAACATCTAGTCAGAAAAAAGGTAAGTTGTTGTGGTTTTTCATTTTTTGTTGTGCTATTTTTATGGGCAAAATGGTCGAAATATGGTCCCATAGCAGGCTCTGCTGCGCTCTCCTCTAGTTCAGTATAGCCAGCAGTTCAAAGGGATGTTTCCGGTATGCCCCCTCCTCAGAGTTGATATTGGCTGGCCATGAAATGCACGCCAAATTTCGCAAATTTCCAAGCGGCGAAAATGACATGGAAGCCAAGGGGGGTAAGACAAATTAATTATGGAAGCCAAAGGTTTCATTCAAAACAAATTTTTCTATACTGCAGATGAAATCGAGATTCCAGCATCGATGAGGCCGGTAATACTGCCCGGGGGGTTGGTGCTTCCGCCGGCGCGCATCGAGACTGTGCAGGACAACTGGAAGAGTCAGCATTTGACGCACGAGCAGGTATAGTCAACACCGCAGATGAGATGGAGATTCCAGCGTCGATGAGGTAGGTAATACTGCCCGGGGGGTTGGTGCTTCCGCCGGCGCGCATTGAGACTGTGCAGGACAACTGGAAGAGTCAGCATTTGACGCACGAGCAGGTATAGTCAACACCGCAGATGAGATGGAGATTCCAGCGTCGATGAGGTAGGTAATACTGCCCGGGGGGTTGGTGCTTCCGCCGGCGCGCATCGAGACTGTGCAGGACAACTGGAAGAGTCAGCATTTGACGCACGAGCAGGTATAGTCAACACCGCAGATGAGATGGAGATTCCAGCGTCGATGAGGTAGGTAATACTGCCCGGGGGGTTGGTGCTTCCGCCGGCGCGCATCGAGACTGTGCAGGACAACTGGAAGAGTCAGCATTTGACGCACGAGCAGGTATAGTCAACACCGCAGATGAGATGGAGATTCCAGCGTCGATGAGGTAGGTAATACTGCCCGGGGGGTTGGTGCTTCCGCCGGCGCGCATTGAGACTGTGCAGGACAACTGGAAGAGTCAGCATTTGACGCACGAGCAGGTATAGTCAACACCGCAGATGAGATGGAGATTCCAGCGTCGATGAGGTAGGTAATACTGCCCGGGGGGTTGGTGCTTCCGCCGGCGCGCATCGAGACTGTGAAGAACAACTGGAAGAATCAGCATTTGACACACGAGCAGGTATAGTGAACACCGCAGATGAGATGGAGATTCCAGCGTCGATGAGGTAGGTAATACTGCCCGGGGGGTTGGTGCTTCCGCCGGCGCGCATCGAGACTGTGCAGGACAACTGGAAGAGTCAGCATTTGACGCACGAGCAGGTATAGACAACACCGCAGATGAGATGGAGATTCCAGCGTCGATGAGGTAGGTAATACTGCCCGGGGGGTTGGTGCTTCCGCTGGCGCGCATCGAGACTGTGCAGGGCAACTGGAAGAGTCAGCATACAGAGTCAGAGGGGGGAGCGGGAGAGGGAGGGGCGAGGGTAATGCCAAAGAAGTATAACTTCTAACGCACGTACATAAATACGTACACGCACCTTTTTTTGTTTACTTGTATTGTTGATTTATTGCAGTTGATCTTTTTCAATTATTCTAAACTAAACTTTTTTTTTTTTTGTGGAACCTGACACGTTGACTACATCACCTACAACATCTGTGATGTCAGCCCATAACACCGGGTGAGCTAGGTGCCATGTCAGTGCTTCCCTTCGGTCGTGCCGGCTACACTAAACTGCACGGGTAGTACTTTACTGCAGTAGACTTAACGGCATATATCAAATTGCTCATCCTACCGTTTACAATGAGTTATTGCTTTTATAACATTTGGCTGCATTTTGAGGGTGAAAGTAATGTTTGACTTTGTCCAAGTGCACTATTGCCCTAGAATTGAAAATTGGATTAATAAATGAGCAGAACTGAATACAGCTATTGAATTAATTATTTAATTTTGATAATAATTTTAAAATTATTACAATATAAACATTTATAACAATATAACAGAATTACTTTTAGATAGAGAGGTAGGTACTTATAATGCAAACTTTGTTAGCAGCGCTTTATAATTCAAAATGAAAAATATATTTTCAAAATGATTTGCCATCGCCGGCTATACGAGACACAATTATTATGATTCCAGGTGACCGAGTACTGCAAGAGGCTGTTCAAATTCAAAAATGTCAGTGTTATCCATTTCAAGTGAGTTGTTTTCTATTTTTCTGCATTTCATTCATGCTTCAAAACCACCTCTTCTGGGAATGCCGGGATATCAAAAATATATGGTATGGATATATTTTATGTTCATATGTTAGTACTAAGCATGTACTCGCTTTATATATATTTTTATTAGAAAAATGCAAAGCGAAAAATCATTGGAAAAAATCCTGGCCGGGATGTTTTTTTATTTTTTATTTTTTTTTATGGAAACTTGACACGGTTGGCTACATCACCTACAACATCCGTGATGTCAGCCCATAACACCGGGTGAATTAGGTGCCATGTCAGTGCTTCCCTTCATTTCGCGCCGGCTACACTGGTAGGATTTTGTCCATTTTTTCCAATGATTTTTCGCTTTGCATTTTTCTAATAAAAATATGGTATGGATATAGTTACTAACTTTTGACACTTGTAACATGCTCATGTATGAATACCTTATTTAAAAACCCCAAAATACATGCATACATATGACCACACACGCTGTATCCTGACAATCAGGGTAAGCAGAGTAATTGATGTTGTGCTGCAAGAATTCTGGAAAATTTCAACACTACATCACCACGTTCAGCAAAGTATTCAGACAAGATAACTATCAAGCAGCAAGTAAGGCACAAAGACCCACCTGATGCACGACTCGGTGGAAGGGCCGTGCCAAGGTGAGAGATGGCAAGCCTGTCGCCCTTTAGCACAGCATCTCGTCCTTATCCCTTAGTCGCCTTTTACGACATACACGGGGAGAGATGCAGTGGGGCTATTCTTTTATAGTACCTTCGGCAATCGGGGTTCAACCGTATATAAAGTAGATTGCGCCCGCAGACACTGGTCGGACCGGCGTCGCTACACGAAGGCCAAGAAAGCGATGCAGAGACCAACGCTCCCCGAGGGCACCAAGCTGATCAGCATTCCCGCGCAGCCGGCTAGCGAGTCTGAGTCCGCAGTTCAAGGTCCATTGGTTGTCACTTGATTAGTAATTTTTTGCTTTTAATCTAAACATATACTCGAAGAATTATACTTTATGAAATGAAAAGAAAATCTTCAAACAGAAAGTTTTAAAAAAATTACTCTTTTGTCCTTTTTTGATGAAATATTTAATTGTTCCATTGATCCCGAAACCACGCGCTGTATCCAGGGGTAAGCAGAGTAATCGATGTTTTGCTGCAAAAACTGTGACAAATTGCAGCACAACACCGACCACCACATTTAGCAAGATATTAACCGCTCATGTGTCGTCGCTGGCGCGCGCTAATATCCGTAAGATGTCGCAAATATTCGCCGGCGCGATTCGTTATGCAAGGAGAGAAAAAATATTTTTTTCGGGGGAACAAATTATGAACACCTATAGCTAATTTAGCATGGGTGTAATCTTTACAAAATTTACTACAAATTTATGTATACCTTACAGTGCACTGACCTTTGTTTTAATTCCAAATTGTTAGTTGAATATTGCACTCCACAAAATGTAGTAATTTTTTTCGATTTAACACACTCGCAAATTCATAAACACCTCGATTAATAACACAGTAACTTCAGAAATGTTATATTCTTTCGAATTTATACACAAACACAACAAACTTCTTACTAAAACGCCAAAAATAATTTTTATATGAGGCGGTGGTGCGCCGAATTCGCACTCGAACATGATGTCCGTCACCAAGTTTCGAAATCAACTGAGAAATGCATTAATTTTTAGCTCTAGGCTGGCGCCAAATTTAATCAGATCAAGTAGAGCATATTATCTTCACCTTTATTTAAAAGTATAATGAACCTTATTCCAATATTCATAGAGTGTGTATTTCAATGCCGGAAGTCGGCTGCTCCGCGGTTTCAAAATTGGAACGCGACGTTTCGGTCACATTTCGGTGCCGTTTCAATTTTGGAACGGCAACACGTGACTAGTTAAATCTCCGCATAATGCCCTACAGATTCTTAATCGTCAGTATTGTCATTATCGTTCTGACCCTCTGACATTTGGTACAGTTAAATGTCCCGCGCCCGTAGTGTGCAGCGAATGTAATGAGATGCTCTGCGGCAGGTATCCTGGGCCGGCCGAAGCGCGCCCAACGCGAGTGGATAATGAACATGAACGGCCGGAGCTACGTGAGCGTGTTCCACGAGTACGTGCGCCGCGCGCTACAGAAGCAGCCTGTCTACGAGTTCAGGCAGCTCGGTGAGTTGTACAGTTTTTTTTGCTTATTCTGCCTTCAGTAGGGCATTCCACTGTTTTGACGTGAATTCGATGAACGAATTTTTTACTCGATTTAGACATATCAGCCAAGGATGCCGGTATCAAATTGGTCGGTATGATGACCCTTAATCAAAACACTCACCTGTGTGACCACTCTCTGAAACTAAACAAAACAGAGTACAAGACCAACACTCGCAAGCACTTCATAACCAACAGAGTTGTCAAAGATTGGAACCAACTTCTGGAGACATTATCAGTGCAAGCAACATAAACCAATTTAAAAACCGTTTGGACATTCATCTGAATAAAGATAAAAATCAACCAAAACCGAATAAGTTGAAAAAATAAAAAATTTAATTAACTACACCAGGTGTTCTCAAATAGTGGTACTCGTACCCCCAGAGGTACGTAGGCTCAAGATACGGGTTACGCGTGGGCACACCTGACGGCCACGTTTACCTCTACAATATTAAGTAAAGGAAAAGGGGCTTAAATGTTATTAGTGAATATTATCTCCACTGATGAATGGTTGATCATTTCCACTGACATATTTCATAGTAAAAATAATAACCAGATGTCGTAAAAGGCGACTAAGGGATATGACTCCCTTCTCATATTACTAGGTGATAGAGTTTAACCCGCCCGGGTTGGTAGCACCCACGAGTCAGTAAGCCTGGATGCGAAATACGGCATCGTTTGTATGAGAACCGAGGTAGCCGCCAAAGGGGTGTGAAGTCTGAGGCGGGAGCGGCGCATGGAACGCCGTGATTGGCCGAGCGAGTAGGTAGCCAAGTGACGCCAGTCTTCCATACATTTGAACGGGATTCATACAATAAGTCGCTCATTGTGTCGATTCGCGATGAAAAGATGAAACGGATTTAACAATATTTAACCCTTCTTTACACCAAGGGAATAATATAACTTTCTCTTAAATGAACAAAGGCAACGCCCCTTTCACAATTTTGCGAATTTGCAGATTTTCGCATAAACACGATCATAGTTCTAAGTTCTGAGATACCTCGGATACTTTATTATAAATCTACAATTGTGTATTCCATAATAAAAATTATCAAAATGTATGCGAAAATAGTTAAGCATAAAGATTAACTTTTTTTAGGAAACTGATACGGATGGCTCCATCATCGTAATAATGCTTCAGTTTGGTACCAGTGATGATGGGAGCCCAATATATAAATACTAAAATAAAACTACAATAAACTAAAATAATAAAAATAATCAAGATCGATAAATACATAATAAAAAAAAATAAACAAACAAACCAAATAAAATAAAAAATATGAAGAAAAACCGGATTTAGACACATCAGCCAAGGCTGCCTGTCTAAAATAAATAAATATACCTAGGTGAATTAGGTACGTGCCTTGTCACCGATTCCCCCTAATCGATCCGGCTATACTGAATTGGATGGAAAACACGTAGGTACTACTTTTCATAGTGACTTCGACCGACGTTTATTTAGTGCAGTGGTACCAACACGGGCGGGTTGAACCCTACCATCTACATATACATCCTGTACATTTATATACGTTCTATACATTCTGAATCTCTGACATTAAAGGCAAACGTTTAAACTATTACATCAATTATTTTTAATTCTCCTAAATATCCGCGATCTGATATTCCCGGTAGACGCATGACCTAAAGAAATTAATTCCTTTCTCCTTAGAGTCGCTCAAAAGTAAAAACCGGTAGGTACTGGTTGAATGAAAAAAGCGCGATAAACGAATATTGAACGAGGAAACCTGCTGAGGTTGACTAGAAGAAATGTCCTTTGGCAATAAGGCAGAATGCATGAAATATCTGTATACATTTAACATACATATTTATCAATAAACAAAAAAAATTACAAGAGCTAACTGCATCCAACACGATAGTCGACCTATGGTGGGTAAGCAGAAAAGAGCTCTCCATACATATTTACGCCGATGTTTGTTACTGAAATTCAAGCGAAAAATGCTATCAAATTGAATGAAAGTACTAACTCGTGAAAGGTGACTCCATCTGTGTTCAAGTTCGAATTTTTCGACGACTTTTTGCACCAAAGCTCTGCACAATGAGGCATTTTGTGACAGACGCGCACGTTCGCTCCGCCTGAGCGGCGGACGGAGACTAAGATCGGTCGCCGGCGCTAGACTGACGCGCTGGCGCGTTTGCGCCGGCGCGCGGCTACCCCTGTCCTCCTATGTATAGCGCATCCAGGCTTACTGACTCGTGGTAGCACCGCACTGAATGAAAGGTCGGTCGAAACGGCTATATAAATAGTTTGTGTTTTCCGTCCAGTTCAGTGTAGCCGACACGACCGAAGGGAAGCACTGACGTGGCACCAAGTTCACCCGGTGTTATGGGCTGACATCACGGATGTTGTAGGTGATGTAGCCAACCGTGTCAGTTTCGTTTCTCAGAAAACTCGCTGAGTGGTACCGATTAAAATATAATTGGGAACCGTTGAACTACATCAATGAATTATGAACTTGGGAGTAAGCTGTGTGTAAAATAAAATAAATAAATGTGCGAGTATTGCGCAGAGAACGCGGCGACACCGTACGAGGCGACGGTGCTGATGGACGGCATGCGTTACGGCGTCGGGCAGGGCAGCAGCAAGCGGCAGGCGAAATCGGCCGCCGCGCGCGAGTCCATCCTCATCCTCATACCGGAGATGAAGGAGCAGATCTCCAAGGAGGAGCAGTCCATGAGGATCGTCAGCGGAGAGCCCGACTTGGCTGTGAGTGCTCCTTCCTATCCTTGGTATGCGGGAGTAGGCGCGCAGAGAACGCGGCGACACCGTACGAGGCGACTGTGCTGATGGACGGCATGCGTTACGGCGTCGGGCAGGGCAGCAGCAAGCGGCAGGCGAAGTCGGCCGCCGCGCGCGAGTCCATCCTCATCCTCATACCGGAGATGAAGGAGCAGATCTCCAAGGAGGAGCAGTCCATGAGGATCGTCAGCGGAGAGCCCGACTTGGCTGTGAGTGCTCCTTCCTATCCTTGGTATGCGGGAGTAGGCGCGCAGAGAACGCGGCGACACCGTACGAGGCGACGGTGCTGATGGATGGCATGCGGTACGGAGTCGGGCAGGGCAGCAGCAAGCGGCAGGCGAAGTCGGCCGCCGCGCGCGAGTCCATCCTCATCCTCATACCGGAGATGAAGGAGCAGATTTCCAAGGAGGAGCAGTCCATGAGGATCGTCAGCGGAGAGCCCGACTTGGCTGTGAGTGCTCCTTCCTATCCTTGGTATGCGGGAGTAGGCGCGAAAAAAGGTACCCGTCGTCTGCGCCGATTTCGCGAGGGCGCGCGACGTGTCTTAGAAATTGTTGAAAATCTTCATAAAATTGTTAGGCACACACTAAACTAATCACTGTTCTTGAAAGCCAAATAAGTAATGAATCTTATACATTGTTATCTAATGCAAAAACATGAAAATGTTTACATAAAAATTGAGAAGTAACGCCTTAAACTAACCTCTTTTCAATATTTTTTCTTGCCAGTTGTCGTTTTCTATGCTTTACCACAAAAACTAGTGTGACAAGCTTGAAAAATACTCTTTATTATCGTGTATGACACTACCACAGCTTTCATAGATAATATTGACGAAAAACAGGAGTAAAATATTATTAGTTTTTATTCTGATTTTTTGTATGTGATTTATGCAGTGCTCGTCTGCTTAGTCACGGATCCGTGCGTAAAATGTCTATGGTTGATTCATTAGGAAACTATTTCATACAATTAAAGACCTTATTCCTTCGTAATAAATATTTTATTTGCTCCAAACGCGACCCAAGTCACTCGTATCCGTGCCAACGCAGTTGAGGGGGTTGGCACGGATCCGTGACTACGCATACCAGGGGTTAATACTAAGCGAGCCGAAACGTGAAGCATGCGCGGGGAATTTAGAGTGGCCACTCGCTAGTCCCGGCCTCGATTAATACCCTCCTCTACTGCCGATGGGCCCGGATATGTTCGGTGAAGCCATCGCAAGCTTAGATCCACACCTTCGTGATCGTTAGGAAGGAAAAGTCGTAACGTTCACACTGCTCTTAATCGTGGCACTCACGGTGTGAAGGTTGGGAAATAATTCTCCTAACCTTCACACTGGTGTGACAGAGCAGTGTGAAGGTTAGTCGGTCGCCAGTCCTTCGTCAGCCTCGTCGGTATTATTATGATTAAAAGTGTGAGAGTTGGGGCCCCTGAGCCCTGTTAACACTGCAACCTGGGAAGATCTATTGTGATCTCTCAAAGTTTATAGCTCACCCCCAAGTCCGATTTCCGCTGTGAACCGAGTTATATTGGGGTTGAGTGCCTGCATTTGGCATGGGTTAAAAATGTAACCCCCAAGAATACGGCTTCTACTGTGAATGAGCCTCAGTAGCTTGGTGCAATACTTCACGTTCAGTAAGCGTGTATGCGTCAACTGCTGGACATAAACCTCTCCAATTTTCACAGAGCCACTGCTTTCCATCGACATACTTCATGTCATTGTCCCACCTGACGGGTTGTATTCCCACATTCCGTTTTCGTGTCCACGGTGTAAGACACGGCTACTCCACTGGTCGTCGTCTCTTCGGCTGACGTGCCCAGCCCACGGCATCGTTTCACCTACAACTAGGTGTCTAACGATGCTCATGGACATTCTGTGATGCACGGAGATTGCGAATGCCATGCTGGCCTGACAAAAGCCTTTTTCACGGCCCTTTTGAAAAACCCAAGGCTGGACTTGCATAAAAATTATAAAAAAATAACCCCCTCATTTGACTGGATGTGACGGTTGCCAGGACTGTTGTCAATATTTTCCTATTGTTGTTTTTATGGGTTGGCTCTAAGCCTGCAAACTAGTCCCTCTTGGTCGGGGACCTTCGTGCAAAAACCTCTTGATCTTCAGTCGCCCCAGACAGCCTTTTTTTTTTTTATGTAATTCCGTGTGGGTCACTGAGTCGGAGGGGCCATAGCACATGCTCTAACCAGCCAATATCACCTCCGAGAAGGTAGGTGCCATACCGGAGACTTCCCTGGATTGCTGGCTATACTGGACTAGAGGAGAACACAACCGAGGTTGCTTGCGGCCATCTTACATCCAGTATGTCCTCCACTAAGGCCACAAGACCAGGGCGGCTTCAGACCTCTGTAACGGACGATAGAGAATGGAGTACCCTTTTTTTTTATGGAAACTGACACATTTGGCTACATCACCTACAACATCCGTGATGTCAGCCCATAACACCGGGTGAACTTGGTGCCACGTCAGTGCCTTCCTTCATTTCATGTCGGCTACACTGAACTGGACGGAAAACACAAACTATTTACATAGCTGTTTCGACCGACGTTTCATTCAGTGCGGTGGTACCAACCTGGGCGGGATAAACCCTACCACCTGGTAAGGTAAGAAGTGAAGGGACCTACAGTTTTACGTGGCATCCGAACCACGGTCAGCCTCCAACGGTCGAGCGGTCACCCATTCAAGTACTGACCGCGCTCAGGGTTGTTTAACAACAGTCGACCGACCGCACCGCTGAGCTACCGAGGCTGACAACAACCTACCTTCGTTGCTTGTCAAGTACGCTGCACTCTAACCGATATGTGGATGTTGTGCGCGGAGTACAGTTCTTCGACATGGTGGGCATCGAGGACCCGCGCATCATGGGCTTCTGCACCACCACCATGGAGCCGTCGCCGCACGCCATCCTGCGCACCTGCCTCTTGAGGAACTTCGGCACCGGCGATCGGCACATACAGTGCGAGGTAAACTCAATCACTCCGAAGTGTCCCGTTATTTAGGGCCAGTACAATTCCGCAGGGGTGTCGACTACCAGTACAATTCCGCAGGGGTGTCGACTGCCAGTACAATTCCGCAAAGATTCCGACTGCCAGTACAATTCCGCAGGGGTGTCGACTGTCCAGTACAATTCCGCAGGAGTGTCCAGTGCCAGTACAGTTCCGCAGGGATACCGACTGCCAGTACAATTCCGCAGGGGTGTCGACTGCCAGTACAATTCCGCACAGGAGTGTCGAGTGCCAGTACAATTCCGCAGGGTTTTCGACTTCATCTCTGCCGTGCACGTGCACGTTGTAAAGGGCGACTAAGGATTAATGACAAGAAACAATGCCGTGCTAAAGGCCTACAGGTAGCCATCTCTCACTGTGGCACGGCCATTCCACCGAGTCATGCAGCAGGTGGTTGTTGTTGTTTTGGTTTGGGGTTGGCTCTAGGCCTGCAAACTAATCCCGCTTGGTTGGGGACCTTCATGCAAAACCCCGCAGTCTCCAGCTACCCCAGACAGCCTATGTCTTCCATGAAAGCCACAATTCGACCGGGGTGTCTGCAGGCCGCTTATCCCTTAGTCGCCTTTTACGACATGCACGGGGAGAGATGCAGTGGGACTATTCTTATTAAGCACCGACCCCACACAGTACGCAGCAGGTGGTTCGTCTTGCCTTACTTGCTGCTTGATAGTTATATTATCCGAATACTTTGCGAAACATGGCCGTCGGTGTCGTGCTGTAATTTACCGGAGTCCTTGCAGCACAACACTGATTACTCTGCTTACCTCTTTTGTCGGGATACAGCGTGCGATATTAATGGACAAATTGTTTTGTACGGGAATTTGGTTACACTCATCTTCATACTAATTATAAGTCATCGCGCTAATACTTCTTCTCGTCTCTGATGTTCTGCGGCCAACACAACGCGTCCACAGATGAAGAAGCTGAAGCACGAGAAGATAGAGTTCACGATGACGGTCGGCAAGCACACCGCCTCCGTCGTCTGCAAGAACAAGAAGATGGGCAAGCAGAGAGCCTCTCAGGCCATCCTCCAGGTGAGCTTCACTCAGGGTATGAAAAGGGTACCGAAAATACTGGTAAATACAGGTATTTATGGGTTCTTCTCGGTTCCGGTAGGACCGGAACCAGAACCGGTACCATAATTTCGGAAAGAAAACCCTTTTGGAACCCTTATGTACCGGTACATACCGGTATTTTTTCGGTTCCTTGAAAAATGTGTTGTTGCCAACTTTATCGGTTCCATACTGGGACCGAGCAAAGAGGTATTTATAGTAGAGGAGAGACGTTGCCAATTTGCGTTACTATTTGCTTCCCTTTCTCACAGAATATAGGAGTCGAGTACCGGCACCCTTCCTTTACCGGTACCCCTGAAGTACCGGTTTTACAAAGTACTTCAAGAGTGCCGGTACTTTCAGAACCGCAAAAGAACCGAAACCGTTATAGTTACCGGTTTTCAGTCCCTGTTCACTTCTGTAAAAAATATATGTTATGTATTGGTCTTTAACTCTTGAGAAGCATAATGAATTTTATTGTTTCAATACAAACCCTCATATAAATATAGATAATATTTACACATAGAATCGTAGCTAAAAAAAAATTTTTTTTTTCCATCTTTCCAACACCTGAAATTTAATATACACGGTGTTAACTTAAATAGGCAACATTCCCGAAAGGGGGTTGTTTTGGGTCACATACTGATGCCGAAAAAGGGGGTAATTTTTTTTTTAGCTTTGGTTTTAAAATTTTCAATTTCTATATTTGGTATAAAAACATGGTATTTCATAATAGGAATCACACTACATTACCAAAAAAATCGAAAGCTGAGTGATTTTTCAAATAAATAAAAAAAATCACATTCATATCGACACGATACCACAGCTAGCGCGCGACACGTCGTCAGTCAGCTGGGTACGCACGGTCGCAGGAGCGCGGCGCGCGGCGGCGCTCGCTACACCATTCCAAAGAGAAATTGTCGCTGAGGTAAAATTTTGAAGAAAATATGCAAATTTTTTTTAACTATTTTAGATTTTATTTTTTAGTACCACAAAATAATCAGTATACGAAATGGTTTAATATTCGGTATTAAAATTGAAATGTCGCGAAAAAGTTAACACCGTGTATAGTGTGATTTTCGCGCAAACGTTCATCGTCGGCGCGACGTATCATCCACCGCACGAGTAGAACGAATCTCGCACCTATTTACATCGGCATACGGTTCGTGTTTCAATCATCAGTGCTCGGGTTGTGTCTTGTTTCCCCCTTAACATTTTCTTGTTGCTTTATTAAAATCATATTTTATATTAAAATCAATTTATTAAAATCAGCTGCGCTGTCTCGGATAGTGAGTCAACTGAGTGGGCTCCCTTTTCGTCACATGTTATGTTTATTTGTATTTGTAATTATTTGTGTTGTTATGTGACGAAAAAATAAATCATTTCATTTCATTTCATTTAAAAACCCTATTCATTACATATTGATGCTTGCATGGCCCCTAAGCATTGAGTCACCCAGAACCAAAGCGGATTAAACATGTTCCTGAAATATTTCGACGTAAAGTTAATAAGTTCTCTTGCATTTTCAGAATGCATCAAGGAGTGGACTCTTACGTATACCGTTTGTCAATAGTCGGACTTAGATATCTGAAAAAGTAATTTTACATTATTTCTGTTCAGATGAAAGAAAATGGTTTTTTTTTTTTTTTTTTTATGGAAACTGACACGGTTTGCTACATCACCTACAACGTCCGTGATGTCAGCCCATAACACCGGGTGAACTAGGCGCCATGTCAGTGCTTCCCCCTTTGATCGTGCCGGCTACACTGAACTGGTCGGAAAACACAAACTATTTACATAGCCGTTTTGACCGACGTTTCATTCAGTGCGGTGGTACCAACCCGGGCGGGTTAAACCCTACCACCAAGTAAGATTAGGAGGGAAGGGACCTACAGTTTTACGAGGAATCCGAACCTCGGTCAGCCTCCAACGGTCAGCGGTCACCCATCCAAGTACTGACCGCACCCAGCGTTGCTTAACATTCAATAGCGACAGTTGACTGTCTGCACCACTGAGCTATCGAGGCTGGCAAATGGTGATAAAGAAAAAACAATTTACTTGATCCACTTTGGTCCTGAACGCCACATATGACAAATTCACCGTTCGGAACCGGTGTAAAACTGTAGGTCCCTTCCCTTGCCACTTACTAGTTGTTAGGCTCAAATTGTAGCCGACTGCGTTTATACCACCGTACTGGATGTAAGATGGCCGCATAGCAGCCTCGGTTGTGTTCTCCTCTAGTCAAGTATAGCCAGCAATCCAGGGAAGTCTCCGGTATGGCACCTACCTTCTCGGAGGTGATATTGGCTGGTCGGAGCATGCGCTTTGGCCCCTCCGACTCAGCCAACCATACAGGATTACATAAAAAAAAGCATTTATAACAAAATTCAAATGTATATCAGCTGTCACTACTTAGTTTTTTTTTTTTTTTTTTTATGGAAACTGACACGGTTGGCTACATCACCTACAATATGTATCCGTGATGTCAGCCCATAACACCGGGTGAACTTGGTGCCACGTCAGTGCTTCCCTTCGGTCGTGCCGGCTACACTGAACTGGACGGAAAACTATTTACATAGCCGTTTCGACCGACCTTTCATTCAGTGCGGTGGTACCAACCCAGGCGGGTTTAACCCTACCACCTAGTAATATAAGAAGGGAGTCATATCCCTTAGTCGCCTTTTACGACATACACGGGGAGAGATGCAGTGGGGCTATTCTTTTAAAGTACCGGCCCCACACTGTACAAAAGTTATTTTTATTATTATTATTCTTTAATGAACATAAAATGAACTTATGCATATTAAGCTGCCTTAATGCTTATGTTTATGTCTATGATGATCAATGCTGTTGCTACTTGTTACCTTTCTTCTATTTTTAAATACTTATCGAGCCTATTTTGAATCACACGCACATAAGACACAGAAACCAAACGAGAAGTACGCTACTGTTGTGTGTTATTGATGAATGTTTCCGCGTGCGCAGGCGCTCCACCCGCACGTCAAGTCGTGGGGCTCCCTGCTGCGGCTGTACGGCTCGCGCTCCGTCAAGAGTTGCCGCGACAGAAAGAACGAAGAGCAAGAGATCACTCTCCTACAGGACAAGGTCGGTTTGTCTTGACGAGCTACAGTACCGACTCAGGCGAATTTGTTTTTTTTTTTATGGAAACTGACACTGTGAGCTACATCACCTACAACATCCGTGATGTCAGCCCATAACACCGGATGAACTAGGTGCCATGTCAGTGCTTCCCTTCATTTCATGTCGGCTAACACTGAACTGGACGGGAAACACGAACTATTTACATAGCCGTTTCGGTTTCTATAAGTATAAGATTCTATAAGTTTTTTATTTATATTCACATCTAAGTCTGTTTTTATTAGTTTATCTTTATTAAATGTACGTACATGTTTTCTCTTTTATCTAAATAAACTGAAAGTGAAATTGAAACCGATATTTCGCTCAGTGCGGTGGTACCAACCCGGCCGGGATAAACCCTACCACCTAGTAAGGTAAGAAGGGAAGGGACCTACAGTTTAACGTGGAATCAGAACTACGGTCAGCCTTCCAACGGCCGAGCGGTCACCCATCCAAGTACTGACCGCGCTCAGCGTTGCTTAAAAACAGTCGACCGGCCGCACCACTGAGCTACCGAGGCTGACAGAATGTGCAACACAAATGTCAGTCTCGGTAGCTCAGTAGTGCGGTCGGTCGACTGTTTTAAGCAACGCTGAGCGCGGTCAGTAGGTACTTGGATGGGTGACCGCTCGGCCGTTGGAGGCTGACCGTGTAAAATTGTAGAAATTGTAGCATGTAAAAATGTACGTCCACTGGGTTGACTGGAGGAAATTGCCTAAGGCATTAATCCCACACATTAAGTGGCATGAAGTGTATTATTATTATATCTTTATTTTCACGCTTTTTGTTACATATTTACATAAATTTTATATAATTATAAAATAAAATACCTATACAAAATTAATACAAACAGACAAAAACAAAAAACGGTATTCTCGCCGGCGGCGGGAGGCGGACCTCCAAGCACGCCGGCGGGTGCAGGCCGTGGCTACGGAGCTCTCTGAAACGACTCGAGGCAATCTACGAGCGATAGGTGGTGGTACTAGACACATAGGCCACCACCATGGGGGTGGTGGTGGCCTATGTGTCTAGTCTCGGAGAGCTCCGTATCCACCGGCTGCGGGGCGACGACACGCAGTCCTTTCATGGATCTTGATCCTCGTGCGTGCGCCGCCGTTGCGCCGTTGTATTATTATTATTATTTAATATCCTTTTGTGTAAAAATAAACTAAATTAATATAAAAACTAAATAAAAACAGTCGATTTCCGCCGGCGGCGGTAGGCAGGCCTCCAAGCACACCTTATTACATTATTTTATGTTCTTTATTTCACATTTTCAAAATTTTCTATTAATTTTACATATATATTATACAAGTATTAAAAATGCAAAGTAATAAAAATACACAAAATTAATAAAAAAATAAAAAACGGTAATACCGCCGGCGGCGGGAGACAAGCCTCCAAGCACGCGGGCGGGTGCAGGCCGTGGCTACGGAGTTCTTCGAGACGACGCGAGGCAAGCTACGAGCGATAGGTGGTGGTACTGGACTCGTAGGCCACCACCACCCCCATCTCGGAGAGCTCCGTATCCGCCGGACTGCACGGCGACGTCGTCGCGCAGCTCTTTGAAGTCTTAATCTTCGCGCGCGTCTTAATCTTACATTATTATTATTAATAATAAATGTCTATTCTATTCAAGGCAACCGTCAACCAACCCAACCACGCGATACTGGAGAAGCTGAAGGTGGAGATGGAGAGGCTGAAGCAGATGGACGTGGCGGTCGTACCCATAGGAACGCTCATTGTTGAGGACGACGTACCGACACTATCCGGCTCGAGTCTCAATAAAGTCAATATGTGAACCACCGCACACCGGGCGAAGGTCCGTTCAGTGTAGCCGGGGCGACCGCGAGGGAAGCACTGATACGAATCTAAGGTTGTAGGAGGTTATATTGGCTGGTCAAAGCATGTGCTTTGGTCCCTCCGACTTTTTTTTTTTTTTTTTTTTTTTATGGAAACTGACACGGTTGGCTACATCACCTACAACATCCGTGATGTCAGCCCATAACACCGGATGAACTTGGTGCCACGTCAGTGCTTCCCTTCGGTTGTTGCATGCGGTTGACTTAGCCACCCATACAGGAGGAAAAAAAAGTTGAAGCTACAGTTGATCGACAGCAGCTTCCAAAAATTAAAAGTACATGCAACAAATCTGATAAAGGGTATAAAGCTGCTGACAGATGGAGCACGGAGAAAGAAAAATTAGTTTTAGCTTTGCATCTTCTAGTGAAGAAGTACCTAGTGAGGGATATATCCAGATTGTGCAGTTAATGATCTCAAGAGATGGGAGACTAACATAGTGAAGGACCATAATATGAAAATTAACAAATACTGCCATTTTGTAGACCAGATGATGAGGAAAGGGTTCAAGACGACTAATTATTCGCAGTCAAAGTCGGAGACAGCAGGTATTATTTAGCAGGTAGTCCACCTGCTAAATTAGTCTAGGTCTTTTTATGGAAAGTGCGACCTGTGGCATCATTTCACCTATGAGTAGGTATTGAACGATGCCCATGGATATTCTGCGATGCACAGGGATTGCGAATGCCATGCCGGCCTGACAGGAGCCTTTTCACGCCCCTTTTTGAAAAACACCAGGCTGTACTTGGGTGGAAATTGATGGACAGGGAATGCATTTAAAAATTTTCCGGTTCTGTGAATAAAAGACCTACAGAACCGGTTGGTTCGGCGCACCGTGGTAGGTCGATTGTATAGGGGTGCATCCCCTGCCCAGTCCGCATAGTGCGGAGGTGGAATGGGGACGACGTTCTTCAAGAGCGTAAGCTTTCTGTGGTAACACTGTCTGTGAATGGTCTGTGAGGTTGGCCACTCTCTTCCGCTAACAAATTAATACAAACAAATAATTAAGCCGCAAGGCTCCAAGAAGGATACAGAATCTGGCGACGAGGAACTAGAAGGATACAGCACTTTCCTAGATCGGCGATGAGCCCCTGAACATGGAAAGAGCTCCGCTGTCCGCACTGAAAGCCTCAAACAGAGTTTGGATCGGTAGAGAGAGGAAGGTCGAGCACGGGAATAGTTCTGCACCGCGTCCTAGTCGACGCAGACTAGCTGGCGAGGGCTCGACGCGAGCCGAAACATCTAGCGAGCTGTAAGAGAACAAGATTGGAGACTCGTCGTTCTCGTGTTACCAACTAACATTATGGCGTTAAGACAGGCGTTATAAGAGCTGCTTAATATTTATTTTGAGAGGCACCGGCAAGCCAAGTACATAATTTAATATGAGTGATGGTGCGGGACTAAAAACTGAAATCTTCTCCTACTTGCAATGTGCCCGGATGTGTTCGGTGAAGCCATGGAGTGCTGTGTTCGTCGCATTGAGCGTTGAAGCATCGGAAGTTTTACAAATGGCAACCGGCGCCACGACGTCCGAGCGCGTAGCGACGTCTAGGGAACACACAGCGCGCGCGCATGGGCTAGCACAGAAATATTGTGACGTCGAAACTACATTAGAATTTTGAAAGTGTTCTCAGATACCCGTGCTACTGACACGGTTTGGTTACATCACCTATAAACACTCGTGATGTCAGCCCATAGCACTTTGGCGAACTAGGTGTCATGTCAGCGCTTCCTTTCGTTCGTGCCGGCTACACTGGCCAATATTCGCGGAAATCTGTTACATCACTACACCCGTGATGACGGCCGATTACACCTTCTTATCCTAGGTGCCAAGTCAGGGTTTCACTTTGGTCACACGCACTGATTGGTGTTTGTGGTAACTTTCAGTTTGTGTTTTTTTTACTCTACATATGATGCTTTAATTGTTTTTAACATGGATCAATTTTGATATCGTAAAATTATAAAAATTTATTTCAATAATTAATTTAGCGGAGATGTACTATAATAAATGTGCTGTAAGATAATAAATAGTCATTTGTCGCAAAATTTACTGGGCCTAATAATTTAAAATTATTATAATAAATTTATAGTTTAATTTATTTTGTGTCTTCAGGGGTTCATGAAGAAAACGAAATGAAGCAATTTTTTTAATTAACTTAATATTTTTCAGTGATTTAGGCTTATTGCCCTATGCCACTTTGTAGATTGTAAGGATATGTGTTAAACATTTATATAAAATCGTTCTCCCATCTATTACCACATTTTTTTATGGATTCATGTTCACGATAAAGATTTGTCATTTATGCTTTTATCAATATTGTTATACAGTTGTTCAAAGTTGGACATGAAATTGAACAATGATATTGTGTTTTGGCTCCTCTGACTCAGCCACCCATACCGGATTACATAAAAAAAGATATTTTCGTCGTTTTGAATTGTGTTTGTTTTACAACGTTGTCTGCCAACTCATGCTAGCTGATGAGTTTTGTTGCCAACAGAAACATTTTGCTTATGAATTTGTTTTAGTTTAATTAATAATATTTTTCAGTGATTTAGGCTTGATGCCCAATGCCACTTTGTAGATTGTTAGGATATGGCATATTACCGCGGTATAGGCTATTACCGCATTTTTATTTATGGATTCATGTTGACGATAAGGGTTAGTCATTTATACTTTTATCAATATTGTTATACAATTGCTCAAAGTTGGACATGAAATTGAACAATGATATTTTCGTCGTTCAGAATCGTGTTTGCTTTACAACGTTGTCTGCCAACTCAGGCCAGCTGATGAGTTTTGTTGCCAACAGAAACATTTTGCTTATGAATTTGTTTTAGTTTAATTTAATAATATTTCTCATCGATTTAGGATTGCTGCCCAATATAACTTTGTAGATTGTAAGGATATGTGTTAAATATTTATATAAAATCATTATCCCATCTCTTACCGCATTTTTGTTTATGGATTCATGTTGACGATAAGGGTTAGTCATTTATGCTTTTATCAATATTGTTATACAATTGCTCAAAACTGGACATGAAATTAAACAATGATATTTCCGTCGTTCAGAATCGTGTTTGCTTTACAACGTTGTCTGTCAACTCAGGCCAGCTGATGAGTTTTGTTGCCAACAGAAACATTTTGCTTATGATTTTGTTTTAGTTTAATTTAATAATATTTCTCATCGATTTAGGATTGCTGCCCAATATAACTTTGTAGATTGTAAGGATATGTGTTAAATATTTATATAAAATCATTCTCCCATCTCTTACCGCATTTTTGTTTATGGATTCATGTTGACGGTAAGGATTAGTCATTTTCGCTTTTATCAATATTGTTATACAGTTGTTCAAAGTTGGACATGAAATTAAACAATGATATTTTCGTCGTTCAGAATCGTGTTTGTTTTACAACGTTGTCTGCCAACATGCCAACTCAGGCCAGCTGATGAGTTTTGTTGCCAACAGAAACATTTTGCTTATGAATTTCTTTTAGTTTAAATAATAATATTTTTCAGTGATTTAGGCTTGCTGCCCAATGCCACTTTGTATAATATTGTAAGGATATGTGTTAAAAATTTATATAAAATCATTCTCCCATCTATTACCGCATTTTTGTTTATGTTAGTCATTTATGCTTTTATCAATATTGTTAGGTATACAGTTGTTCAAAGTTGGACATGAAATTGGACAATGATATATTCGTCGTTCAAGAATCGTGTTTGTTTTACAACGTTGTCTGCCAAGTCAGGCTAGCTGATGAGTTTTGTTGCCAACATAAACATTTGGCTTATGAATTTGTTTTAGTTTAATTTATTTAATGACGAAAATTTTCAATGTTAAATTTTTCGAACCACATTCGAATCAGACTGCATAAATATGGAAATAAAATATTTATCTTTATATTCCCAGTTAATTAGCGTTGGTTCAATGATCAAGTATTTTTAGTGCAATTGTTTTTTGTAGTTTAATTATTTTTACAATCTTTTATTTAACTTCACCTCATGGTATGTGGTCAAATCTTGTAACTGATTTTTTTACTTTTAATTTTTAATGGTATCAGAGATTTGAGCCTGCTAATTGGGGTAGGTAGCAAATAAAAAAGAATGTTTACAAAATTAATTTAGTTTTATTGAATTATCCACAAGTATAAATTAAAATTGTACAAAATTGAATCTACCATTCATAAATTAACTAAATTTAAAATAAATTAAAATTAATTTGTAAAACTTAAGGCAATCTAGGCCGGCGTCTTTTCATAGTTCATGGAGCATTCATTTTTTCTTAGTGAAAACTGAATACCAATGAGAAACATTTACGAATGAGGCACAACTCCAAACAGTTCCTATTCAAAACTATGCAAAGGCCATTTCGTTCAATACGATTAATACTTATGCATAAAATAGACCAAAATTTTCTTTTCTAGTACACAAAAGGCAAGCTTAATGCCATAAGGTGTTTTATTCTAGCTAACCTTTTGGATGTGTGAGAGGTGCATGTAGCCGGCTGGCGTCTTTTTTCATAGTTCATGCAGCATTCAATTATGATCTTATAGTGACCAACTAAACACCAATGAGAAATATTTATGAGGCACTGCTCCAAACAGTTCCTATTCAATACGATACAATGGCCATTTCGGTCAATACAAATACTTATGCATAAAGTAGACCAACATTTTACATACAAAGTTTGCACAAAAGGCAAGCTTAATACCATAAGGTGTTTTATTCTACCTAAACTTTTGGATGTGTGAGTGGTGCATATAGCCGGCTTACGTCTTTCATAGTTCGTACCACAGAGCATCGAATACCGCGCGCGCCCCGTCCTAGAGACGCCCTGAGCGCGATTTCCCTACAACGGCGTTGAAGCCTGTGGGCGTGGCCTAAGACTTATATATGTGTGTTGTGCGTGTGCATTTGTTTTGTGCGTGTGCCTAACTTGCTCCTCTTTGTGTGTAGTGTCGATACTAGCACACACACACACACATACGAAGCGCTAGCAGCACTGCGTGCGGTTATTGGGTTTCAAATATTATTATTACTTTCGCCTCTAGAGAGGCGCGCGCGGTATTCGATGCTGTGTGGTTCGTACCAACATGGACACTTTTTGGGTACTTTTTGACCACCCCCTCCCCCCTGTGGACAATCGTGGATACCCCCCCCCCCCCCCCCCCTTCCACCCTTTGTCCACGTGGAAAATGCCGTTCTTGTTTTTCCTGTAACTAAGTGATGTAAATAAGATTTCGAGCAATTTGATCTTTTTGCAATTATTAAAATTTTATAACATCACGCCATATCTTGTAGGGGCCGAGTGGGCACAATTTGATCCTACCACATAGGGTCATGGGGAAGATCCTACAGTTTTACACGGGTTCCGAAAGGCGAAACATTCCTGATGTTTCGAATGTCTACTCATTTAAATTTTTTACGAATTAACAGTGGCAGGTACTTACCACTATTTTTATGGAACCTGACAAGGTTGGCTACATCACATACAACGTCCGTGATGTCTGCCCATAACACCTTTGTGAACTAGGTGCCATGTCAGTGCTTTCCTTCATTTCGTCTCGGCTACAACTGAACTGGACGGAAAACACGAACTATTTACATAGCCGTTTCGACCGACGTTTCATTCAGTGCTGTGTTACCACACCGGGCGGGATGAACCCTACCACCTAGTAAGGCACCTACAGTTTTACGTGGAATCCGAACCACGGCCAGCCTCGCAACGATCGAGCGGTCACCCATTCAAATACTGACCGCACCCAGTTGTGCTTAACAACAGTCGACCGACCGCACCACT
This sequence comes from Nematopogon swammerdamellus, assembly GCA_946902875.1. Lineage (NCBI taxonomy): Eukaryota > Metazoa > Arthropoda > Insecta > Lepidoptera > Adelidae > Nematopogon > Nematopogon swammerdamellus. The sequence continues at coordinate 3,937,973 of OX336356.1, read as the reverse complement.
GAGCTACCGAGGCTGACAAACCACTGTTAATCCGTGAAAATGTTAAATTAGTAGACTTATGCCCACTTGCACCAACACGAGTTTAGAGTTAAATAGCGAGTTATGGATTTAAACGCGGTTCAAACGCGGTTCCCACATACAACGGGTGCTAGTTTAACGAGTTAAACTGGTTTATAGTTAAATTCGTGTTGGTGCAAGTGGGCCTTAATAACTTAATTAAGGGTGCATTTAAAAACATTTGAAAAAATGTCTACCCATTGTCTGTACCCCAATGCATGTATAGTGCCACCAGGAAGTTATAATACGTGGGAAATATGCGCAACCGTGTGTACCGTGTGGGGTCGGTACTTAAAAAGAATAGTCCCACTGCATCTCTCCCCGTCGCATATCGTAAAAGTCGACTAAGGGATCGTCAGCCTCGGCAGCTTAATGGTGCGGTCAGTTATTGGATGGATGACCGCCCGACTGTTGGAGGCTGACCGTGGTTCGGATACCACGTTAAACTGTAGGTCCCTTCCCTTCTTACCTTACTAGGTGGTAGGGTTTATCCCGGCCGGGTTGGTACCACCGCACTGAGCGAAACGTCGGTCGAAACGGCTATGTAAATAGTTCGTGTTTTCCGTCCAGTTCAGTGTAGCCGGCGCGAAATGAAGGGAAGCACTGACATGGCACCTAGTTCACCCGGTGTTATGGGCTGACATCACGGATGTTGTAGGTGATGTAGCCAACCGTGTGAAGTTTCCATAAAAAAAAATAAAAAAACTGTTCGAAAGTTTGTCGATAATTTTATGACCTAATAACCTAATTATCGACAAACTTTCGACCGGAAGTTCACGTCCCTTAGGAATGCAGACAGTTGCGCATATTTCCCACGTATCATAACTCCCTGGTGGCACTATAGCTCCAACCGTGCCCCAATTCAGCCGAGTATAGTAAATATCTACAGTCAGAGCCAAGTCTGCCAAAGTGACCGGCCCTGCTGAGCCTCGCCCTGTCCCGCCGTCAGCGTGTTGGACACGCCGCCTTGCGTGTTCAGCGTGTTGGACACGCCGCCGTGCGTGTCGAGGGGGTACGGCGCCTGGAATGAGAACATATTGTGGTTTGAGAATGTATCGAACCGGATAGAATTAATTTGTGACAAGTTCGAGCGCAGTCTTACTGTCAGTTAGCGTGTATGCGTCCACTGCTGGACAATACACCTCTCCAATTTTCCTCCAGTCCTCCCGGCCTTGAGCGGTACGGAACCACTGCTTTCCGCCGGCTGCCATACTGGGAATATCGCTACGTGATATGCTGCGTAATGATAATGAATGAGGCAATCCGCCGCCTGCGCACCAAAGTAGTCGATATTGGACACCGGGTGGCTAACCTCAAGTGGCCGTGAGCTGGGCACGTCAGCCGAATACCGTTGGACTAACCGTGTCCTACAATGGCGGCCGTGAACAGGAATAATTGGCCATACATACCTACTTAATTTATGTAAAAATGAAATTGCATACAAAATTATTGTTAATGGTTGTAGATAGATAGATAGAAATACTTTATTGCTCAAAAACATTTTACATAAACAGACAAGAAGTAATGTACATGAGGGGCAAAGGCGGACTTATCCCTTAACAGGGATTTTTCCCAGTCAACCTTTGGATGTCGTATGTTGTGAGATATAAGTAGGTAGTAGCAAAAGACTTGAGTGTGGGAATGTAAAATATAATACAAGGAAAATAACTATGACAGATAAACTATAATATACACTACATATAAGTACGTACTAGTTGTATATTTTTTTACAATAAATATATACCACACCACACTCACTTCTATGACTACCTATGCCCCCAGTTGGTGGCGACGTGCGTATCCAATTCGCTCTATGGGTCAGACCAAGAACATTAGAAGAGTTAGGGACGTCGGACCTTCCCCGCGCCAGCGTAACACGATATCAGTAAAAAAAACGTACTAATACTAATAACATTCGTCGGTCGCCCGCTGGCCACATAGCGTCAACCTTCCCCCACCCGATAACACCCAATCAGAGCGCGCGCCGTCCCCTTCGCTACCCGCGGAGCTCTGCGACGCTAGTTCTCATTTTTTGAGTGGCTGAGTCGGAGGGGCAAATCGCATGCTCCGACCAGCCAATATCACCTCCGAGAAGGTAGGTGCCATACCGGAGACCTCCCTGGATTGCCGGCTATACTGGACTAGAGGAAAACACAACCGAGGCTGCTATGCGGCTATCTTACATCCATTTATATTTACGGTGGTAGCAACCCAGTCGGCTACAATTTGAGCCTACCACCTAGTAAGGGGCAAGGAAAGGGACCTACGGTTTTACACTGGTTCCGAACGGTGAAGAAGCAGGTGTAGGTATGCACGTAGGTTTTTTCGTCAGAAAAAACTCATTGGTACACGCCTACCGGATTCGAACCCCGGACCTCTGGCATGAGAAGCCGATGCCCAAACCACTCGGCCAACCGCCGCTTTAATACAAGCATTCTACAGTCCGACGTCCCTACCTCTTCTAACGTTCTTGGGTCAGACTTACCGAAGTGCTGCCAAGCCAGCGGCGCTTGATGAAGTCTGCCGCGCGCTCGGCAATCATAATGGTTGGCGCGTTCGTGTTGCCAGATGTCACCGAGGGCATCACGCTAGCGTCCACCACCCGGAGCCGGTCCATGCCTTGTACCTGCATAACGTTCACTCACGTTGTTCATTCGGAGGATGGGCAAAAATATATATATTTTTTTATGTAAACCAACATGGGTGGCTTTGTCGAGAGACCAATGGTACCTACAGTCGACAGAGCCAAAAACCCCACTCATCGCGAAACCACGCTCAGTGAGGCATCTATGGCGTGTTCATGAAATGCTTCATATTAGTTAGGTAGTCATTCATGATTAGTTAAAATGATTAATTTCACTGTTGGTTGGTCGTAATAAATAAATAAAATAAATACTCTTCGATAGATGGCGCGCGCGCATACACTTTTTAGTTTCTCCTATGGGAACCGCCGTGAACTTTTTACTTTTTCTTATTTTTATTATTTTTTGTTATATCGGCCATACCTACCTAATAAATAACACATATTCTGTGAAAATTTCAACGGGCTATCTATTACGGTTCAAGAGATACATACAGCCCCCGGACAGACGGACGGACAGACAAACAGACGGCGTAAGCTTAGTAATAGGCTTCTGTACGGGAAACGGAAACTTAAAAAACTACCTGTAGCAGGTTGTCGACGACAGCGCTAGGATCGCCCCTGGGTCCCATCCTGCATGAGCCCGCCTGGTGGTTCTCCGGCGCTGTAGACATTCGCACAGCGCACTCCCAGTACGCGTCGCAGCCGAACGAGAACTTCTCACAGCCCTTCACGGGCGTACGGTCCAGGCGGATGCCGTATCGTTTCAGGGCCTGTTGAGGGGCAATGGTACTGTTAGTTGAGCTCAAGAACGTTAGATGTATAGACGTCTGACCTTCCCCGCGCCAGCGTAACACGATATTTGTAAAAACGTACAAATAACATTCGTTACCATACAATCAGAGCGCGATACCACCCGATACCATCCAATGGCGTCAGCGCTGATGTGGCGCTGAGAGCCACTTACCAAAGTGGCTCTCAGCGCCACAACAGCGCTGATTCCGCTGTCAGAATTTACAAGAATAGACCTGCAGAGCGCGCGCCGTCCCCTCCGCTACTCGCGGAGCTCGGCGACGCTGTTTCTCTTATAAACATTGGATAGTCCGACGTCCTAACTCTTCTAAACGTTCTTGGTTGAGCTATAGTATGCTATAGCACCAGTGCCGGACTTGTACTGTTCTTAAGTATAGGCCACTTACTTTCGCCGCCCGCGCAAAACATAAATACATAGTATAGGATAGGAGTAGTGTCCGACCGAATATTCGGTTACGGCTTTCGGCTTTCGGCCTTTCGGCCAATATTTGCCACATTCGGCAAACTTACGGTTTCGGCCGAAAGTAGTGGTCACTTTCGGCCCAACCGAAAGTTCTAGACAGACAAACCGACCGACAGCGCGCACGCGACGCGACGCGACCGTCGCGACGCGATTATGCGATTGGCGGCCGGCGGCGCATGCACACACGCTTTCTTTCTAACTTCCACTGCCCGCCCTGGCCGCCCCCCGTTCTTCTTATTTAAAGTTTTTATTGTTTCATTTGTTTTTTTTATTGTTCAATTTGATTAGGCGATGAAAGAAACATGAAAAGTTTTTTAAGTTTTAAAGGTTTTGTTTGATTTTTCATTATTAATAAATTGTATTAATATTTGTGCATATAGTTTTATGCGTTAAATAAAAAAAATCCCATAATTATAAATACCTTTTATTGTCACTTGCGTATCCTTTTACCTAAATAATGCATAACTAACTAACTAGGTACTTAAATATCATACATACTTTCGGCTACGGCTTTCAGTTTCGGCTTTCGGCTTCGGCTTTCGGCTTTCTGCCGAAAGTAGAATTTTGCCGAAATTTGGCTACGGCTTTCGGCCGAAAGTGAAAGTACACTTTCGGTCGGACACTAGATAGGAGTATTACTAAGTTGCAATGAGGAATTATAACCTTTATCCAAATGCTATTTAGCATTTAATAGATCGAAAACCCTATCCACAAGTGACTTGCTTGAGTATTGCGTCCATAATCGCGCACAAACTTGACGGCTTACACTGTACAAAAGCGCAATTGTTACTTGTAATATTCTTAAGCGCCTGCCTTCGGAAATCTGCCGCCCCCTGAAGTTTGCCGCCCATAGGGCGCGGCCTATACGGCCTAATGGGAAATCCAGGACTGTACAGCACACAATAACAAGATTCAGATTCAGATATTTATTTCGCCATAAAGAACACACAACATTAACAATATTTCATTTAGACATAATATGCATATTCAGTATGGTTCGTCATAATTTTTTTTTGTCATGTCCCGTTCAGCAATATAAGGAAGAAACATTAAAGACCTTTTTTTTGGCTCGGAAAAAATGAGGATTGCGCTGGCGAAATAAATATACTGACCGTTACAACACCCTGTAGAAGTAACGCGATCCTGCATCTTGCACTTGCATCAGCCACGATTTCGTTGTAGTGGGATGGCTACCGCGTCGAAAGTGGAACCTTTTTGCCACCCTCCCTCGTTCTTAATCTAACTCCTTGGTTCACACTTGGTTTGGTTGGACTTCAAGCCTCTCTTCTACTAGACTAGCTAGAGTACCTCCCAGCCATAAAGAGGAGTGATTCATGTATCATTCTGGAGGCAAATGATAGAAAACTTCTAAGGCATTAGTTACCTTGGTATCAGCGAGACGCAGGGCAAACTTGATGCCGGCTACTAAAGTCTTCACATCATCAGCGTGCGTCAGGTAACTGTAAAAAGAATTACATTTCACAGAACACAGCATGTATAAGTAATCTGGTACACTGCGACCGGCCATTAACTCTCTTTTTTTTTTTTTTTTTATGGAACCTGACACGGTTGGCTACATCACCTACAACATCCGTGATGTCAGCCCATAACACAGGGTGAACTAGGTGCCATGTCAGTGCTTCCCTTCATTTCATGTCGGCTATACTAAACTGGACGGAAAACACGAACTATTTACATAGCCGTTTCGACCGACGTTTCGTTCAGTGCGGTGGTACCAACCAGGCCGGGATAAACCCTACCACCTAGTAAGGTAAGAAGGGAAGGGACCTACAGTTTAACGTGGAATCCGAACCACGGTCAGCCTCCAACGGTCGAGCGGTCACCCATCCAATCACTGACCGCGCTCAGCGTTGCTTAATAACAGTTGACTAACCAACCGCGCCACTGAGCTACCGAGGCTGACGAATTTTCTTATCCCTTAGTCGACTTTTACGACATGCGACGGGGAGAGATGCAGTGGGGCTATTCTTTTTAAGTACCGACCCCACACGGTACAAAACTACTACAAACTACTCTTTTGTAGTGACAACGAAACTATAAATACAATTGGCCGGTGGCGGAGTGGTTTGGGCATCAGCTTCTCATGAGAGAGGTCCGCGGTTCGAATCCGGTCGGCGGCGTGTACCAATGAGTTTTTTCTGAAGAAAAAATTTACGCGCATACCTACACCTGCTGCTTCACCGTTCGGAACCGGTGTAAAACTGTAGGTTGCCCCTTACTAGGTGGTAGGCTCAAATTGTAGCCGACTAGGTTGCTACCACCGTACAGGATGTAAGATGGCCGCATAGCAGCCTCGGCTGTGTTCTCCTCTAGTCAGTTATTGGCTGGTCAAAGCATGAGCTTTGGCCCCTCCGACTGAGCCACCCATACCGGATTACATGAAAAAAAATATACAAAGAAATTCTCAAAAAACTAGGTAAGCAAAATAGACAGGTGGAAAACTCGGCAAAAGGCTAGGTACATAGATAACTCCCCTGGCCCCATTTCCTAGGTGCTAGGCTCAAATTGTAGCCGATTAGGTTGGCCCCACCGTAATGGAGGTATAAGATTTAACAGTCACGGCTCTGTTCTCCAGTCCAGTATACCCGACAATCCAAAGGGTACATCTTCTCGGAGATGATAATATTATATACCTACTTCATTTCCACTATGAAGTTATTTTGAGTGGCGACTGGCGAGCAAGATAGCATCAATATATTATTATTAGTAGGAGAGGAGGATCAACTTCAGAGCAGCTGATCTATCCAGCATAAGTATGAATGATTATACAGACTCAGACGTAAATTTTGCAGAGTGGTGCGCTGCATCGGCGTTCGATACTCGATGTTAAGCACACCGAACGGACTTTGGATGAGTGATCGTCCGACCTGAAATCCCATCCGTCTTGAAACTGGCGAATTCCACGTAAAACTGTAGATCGCTTCTCTTACCACGATAAGTAGGCAGTAGGACATAACTCGTTCGGATTGGTACCACCACACTGAATAAAGTTAGGTCGAAACGGCTATAAAAATAGTTATTATTTTCCGTCCTGTTCAGTGCAGCCGGCACGACCAATGTAAGCACTGACAAGGCACCTAGTTCACCAAGGTGTGATGAGCGGACATCTGACGGGTCTAGTTGGCGATGTAGCCAACCATGTCGAATTTCAAAAAACAAATTACTCACTTAGCATAGATCTTCGGATACTCAAATGGATCATTAGACTTGATCTCCAAGCGACCCCTGCTCTTAGGATGCAATACTGCCGGTATAATCTGGATGGTCCTGGAGCCGTTGTCCAGTTTCTCGCCGACCTGGCCTGTCTTGGCGCAGTCGGCGAGAAAGCCACCGAAGAACAGCTGCAGGTCTGGATGGTCATCGGCCGGGTTGGCGTAGGGGCTGTTCACGAACGCCGTCACTTCGGATATGCCTGGAAGTTAGATTGGTACACAATATTGTAGGCATTTGTAGGATTTTAGTTTTTTTTTATGGAAACTGACACGGTTGGCTACATCACCTACAACATCCGTGATGTCAGCCCATAACACCGGGCGAATTTGGTGCCACGTCAGTGCTTCCCTTCGGTCGTGCCGGCTATGCTGAACTGGACGGAAAACACAAACTATTTACATAGCCGTTTCGACCGACCTTTCATTCAGTGCGGTGGTATCAGCCCGGGTGGGTTAAGCCCTACCACCTAGTAATATAAGAAGGGAGTCATATCCCTTAGTCGCCTTTTACGACATACACGGGGAGAGATCCAGTGGGGCTATTCTTTTAAAGTGCCGACTCCACGCGGTACAACGGGATGTGGTTGTTTACTGATAAAAGCTGGATGCGAGGATAATAAATGTTAAAATTGTAGACATTTCAAATAAGGCAGACTGAGCGATAGCATTGGTGATTAAGGAAACTTCAGTCAGAGACGAGCATTCGGCGGTGTTTGTATGCTGTTCGTTGGCTGTTCTTTCGCATACATGTTACTGCGCACTACGACATACAACATCACCTCCCTTTCCCCACAAAGATATCCGCAAAGATGGACTCACTTATTTTAGAGTATTTTGACATTTTCGACCTGGATATGGAGACAATGGCTGTACCTACAGGAAACATGATTACATAAATGCTTCTCAGTGTACATTCATGACTATTCAATACCTACATATAAGTGGTTGATGTTGGCACTTCTTCCTATGAATGTTTTCCTTCGTCGACATGGCAATCGATTGATCTCTCAGTTGCCATTATATTGCTGCAGGCGTGGCAGCTGCGCCAGCATCTCACGCAAAGAAAATAGTCAAGATTCGCCGGCGAAGAATTCTCTATTATTCAATAAACTATAATAACGCTTTAAATTCCCAGAAGTGCGCCAACCAGCAAGGGGTCTCCCTGGATCGAGAGATGTGCATTACTCGTGGTTTCCTTCACTGTTTCCTTTGCCTAGCATAAGCGTCAACTTATACGAAGCTGCGACAGCCTGTGTTAGGGTAATGCACGGGTCCGTTATTATAATGGTGGCTACTGCTTATTCTCCTAGTCTTTCTAGTTCATCCCCTCAAATATGTATATGTATCGAAAAGCATCACGACTTCGACAAGTGACGAAGACCACGATCTACACTTACCTTCGCCACCTGATGCTGGAGTCCTCGCTGGAGTCACTAGTAAACTTTATCAATTTATGTAAGAGAAATCTTATCAAAGTTGCTAGGGCTAGAAACTGGTTATGAGACAGTTTTTGCCATCTCACATAGGTATTAAGTTCTACTTTTGATCCGTTGTTCACATAGTTCCTCCATCCATCTTTACTAACCAGTGCCAGACATGAGGCCGTCTCTAAACAGCAGATACTCCATAGCGGTGGCCCAGTTGAGCGGCGCCGTATTATTGTCGTTCACCACGAAGTTGAGGAAGTGAGCGACGTGGTTGTGAAGATTCCTGCCGACCGCCGGCAGGGGATGCACGACGCGTACTCCAGCACGGTTCAGCACCTCAGGGTCGCCGATTCCGCTCAGTTGGAGGATTTGCGGAGAGTTGACTGCGCCGCCGCTGTCGGATCGAAATCCTTATTGAATTTTACGCGACTTTTTCTTACGGGAATGTCATGAGAAATCTTAAAAGGTAGGGTAGGAAAACATCAATCTCTTAATGGCTTGGGAATTGAATATTGCCTCTAAACATGCGTGGATTGGCGTCCGTTAGGCTTGAAGTCGCGGCTTGGCAGACGAGAATTTTTGAGCTATAAAGTGTGTTCTAATGATCTGACTGGCCTAGTCACCCTCCCTTTAGGAGAAAACATTTGGTAGGTTATTGCCTCTCAAGCGAGTGAAAGTGGCGTGGTGTTTCTGGTCTAGCCCTTGCATCTATCGAAGGTTCCAATGGAATGGAATCGACTGGGTTAGGATAGGTTATAGGTAGAGCACCACTATACCGACGTGTTCCCACTCACCTAATAATGATCTCGTGGTTGGCATAAATGACTTCAGTACCCCCGAAACTGTTCCGCACTTCCACAGCATACGCCTGCCTCGTAGTCTGGTTTATGAGCACCTGCAAAACGAGCCATCGAAATTCTTATCCAGTTTTCAGAAAAAAAAATTTTTTTTTTTTTTATGTTATCCGATATGGGTGGCTGAGTCGGAGGGGCCAAAGCACATGCTCCGACCAGCCAATATCACCTCCGAGAAGGTAGGTGCCATACCGGAGACTTCCCTGGATTGCTGGCTATACTGGACTAGAGGAGAACACAGCCGAGGCTGCTATGCGGCCATCTTACATCCAGTACGGTGGTACCAACCCAGTCGGCTACAATTTGAGCCTACCACCTAGTAAGGGGCAAGGGAAGGGACCTACAGTTTTACACCGGTTCCGAACGGTGAAGCAGCAGGTGTAGGTATGCACGTAAATTTTTTCCTCAGAAAAAAACTCATTGGTACACGCCGACCGGATTCGAACCTCGGACCTCTCGCATGAGAAGCCGATGCCCAAACCACTCGGCCACCCGCCGCTTAAATAATATAATCATAAAATAAGTAAACAAACCATGTGCCTAAAGGTTTTTTTTTATAGTAAGGGCGACATGTGGCTCCCAGGCACGCACAAGGTGTCTAGCTACGCCCATGGACATTCGGTCGCATGCGGGGGTTGTGAATTCTAAGCCGGCCTGACAGTTACCTATTCACAATGCCTATTCACGCCTCTCTTGAAGGACCCGAGACTGCACTTGGGGGGAAATACGTGGGCAGGAAGAGCGTTCCACAGTTTACGAGTTCTTTGAAGGAAGGTTCTGCAGAACCGATTGGTACGTATCCGCGGTAAGTCCAGCGTGTAGGGATGCAGCGCAAAGTGCGCGTTATGCGAAGGTGGAAAATGAACGGCGGGATCGCGTCAAACAGCTCCTTCGAGTCTCCCCGCGGAAGGTACTCGTATTGTTTATTTTTTATTGAACATTATAGCGCAGTCACAATTTGCTCCATGCATGGGACCGCGCTGAGATATGAGATTGCTAATCTGTCGCCTTTCAGCACGGCACTTCTTAGTTGCCTTTTACGACAAGCAGTCTTGGATTTTGCACGCAGTTTCAAATAGAAAAAAGTACTACAGACCTTAGTAACGGTGGTGTTGAGCATGACGTGCAGGTTGGGCCTGGACTTGGCCGGTCGCAGGAAGGCTCTGGAGGCGCTGAGCCGGGAGCCGTTGCGGTTGGTCGTCTGCGCGATCGAGAAGCCGGTGTGAATCTCGCCGTTCAGGTCTCGTGCGGCGTAACCTGCTTGGCGAAATGTGGAATTTCTTTGGCCATCTTACATACATTACGGTGGTATCAACCCAGTCCGCTACCATTTGAGGCACTCAACGACAAGGATATACCACCGGACTTGGGGGTGCGCTCAAAACTTTTGAGAGATCACAACATTTTGTCAGCCTCTATAGCTCAGTTGTGCAGACAGTCGACTGTCGCTATTGATGGTTAAGCAACGCTGGGCCGGTCATTACTTGGATGGGTGACCGCTTGACCGTTGGAGACCGACCGTGGTTCGGATTCCACGTAAAACGGTAGTTCCCTTCCCTTCATACCTTACTAGGTGGTATAGGGTTCAAGCCGCCCGGGTTGTACCACCACACTGAATGAAACGTCGGTCTAAACGGCTATGTAAATAGTTTATGTTTTCCGTCCAGTTCAGTGTGGCCGACATGAAATTAAGGGAAGCGCTGACATGGCACCTAGTTCACCCGGTGTTATGGGCTGACATCACGGATGTTGTAGGTGAAGCCAACCGTGTCAGTTTCCATAAAAAAAAAGAACAGATCTTCCTATGTCGCAGTGACAACAGAGCTCAGGGGTCCTAACTCTAACACTTTAAATCATGATCATAATCACAGGTGGCTGATTCAGAGAGGCCAGAGAACATGCTCCGTCCAGCATTATCCTCTCCGCTATTGTGCCTTACCGGACACTTCCCTTTGGATTGCCGAGTAGAGAAGAACAGCCGGGACTTCTGTGCGGCCATTTTTCGTGCAGTCCTGTCCGTTGGTATCAATCCAGTCGGCTAGAATTTGAGCCTACCACCTAGTAAAGAGCAAGGAAAGGAAAGAGCGGTAGAGAGAAAGAGGAAGGTAGAGCGTAGGTAGAGAGTGAGAGAAAGCAATTAGCGCAAAAGCAGAAAGTATACATGTACAGGTTCGGGTCCTTCAAGTGAAGCGGAAATTGGCAACGTTAGCACTTATGGGTGAGACGGAGAGTAGGGTTGGTGAGAAGTAGAAAATGTCTTCTCCAAAGGACTCCACTCACCGAGTTCTTCGCCAGCCTTCACCAGAGCGTAACTGAGCGGCGGGTGGTAGGGGAACTTTGAAGAAAGCTGGGAAAGAGCGGGAGAGAGAAAGAGGAAGGTAGACAGTGAGAGAAAACAATTAGCGCGAAAAGCAGAAAATCGTACATACAGTCTCGGGTCCTTCAAGAGAAGAATAAATTGGCACCATGCTATGGGCATCGTTAGCTTTACTTTATAATAATAATAATAATGTGGCCCGTCGACTCGACGATCGTTGTGCCCATAGTCATTCCGGCGCATGGGCTGATAGCGAAGAGCCTCAACGACCACCTTGAGAGGCTCTCGCTGAGTGGTTGGGTCAAGGGCCAGATGCAGAAGGCAGCCCTGCTCGACACTGCACGCATCGTCCGGAGGTTCCTCTCTTTGGGACCCGACCATCGGTAGCTTGGGCTCGCCCCGCCGCCGGTGGTGGAAACTCCATTTGTTTTTGTATTAATTTTAGATTTTAAGTTTGTAAATATTATGTAAAATTAATATTTAAAAAAAATGTGTAAATAAATGAATAATAATAATAATAATAAAGAACCTGTCTGCTGCCTGGATAGACTACAAGAAGGCATTTGACTCCGTGCCCCATACATGGTTGCTAAGGATACTAGAACTATACAAAACTGACACCAATATCTGTCAATTCCTTGGCGCATGTATGGAACAATGGAGTACTATCCTTCGTGTACCAGGTGGCGAACGGACTTCGGCTGCAGACGACCGGATTCCCATACGGCGGGGGATCTTCCAGGGAGACAGTCTGAGTCCGCTTTGGTTTTGTCTGGCTCTGAACCCTCTTAGCACTCTGCTTGAGGACTCAGAGCTGGGCTACTGTCTTCGAAGAGGAGGCTCTCGAATATCACACTTATTTTATATGGATGACCTCAAACTGTTTGCCAAGTCGGACACCGAACTAATGTCGATGATGAAGATAACTGAAGGCTTCAGCAACGACATTGGAATGGAGTTCGGCTTGGAAAAATGTGGGACCATCCATGTGGAACGTGGTGTGATCGTGAACTCCGGCGGCATACAGTTGTCGGAGTCCATGAATGTTCGAGCTCTCTCCGAAGGCGAAACTTATAAATATCTGGGAATATCGGAGGCTCTCAGCATACGGGATACGGACATGAAACAATCAGTTAAGGAAAAGTTTTTTCGTCGTCTTACAAAAGTACTAAATAGCCTTTTGTCAGGCGGCAATAAAATTCGTGCCTATAACGGTTGGGTCATGCCTGTGCTCGTATATACTTTCGGTATTCTCAGATGGACTCAGACCGAATTGGACTCGCTGGACAGAAAGGTCAGGACGCTGAAGACGAAATCCCGTATGCATCACCCACGATCATCGGTCATGAGGTTGTATATCCCGCGGAAGTGTGGGGGTCGAGGTATGTTAAATGCCAAGAACCTGCACAACCGCGAGGTATGCAATCTCCGTCAGTACTTTTTGGAAAAGACTGATGTTTGTGAGATGCATCGCGATGTCGTCACCAGCGATAAAGGTCTTACCCCGCTGAGCATGGGAAAAGAGAACTGGCGGAAGCCGGTTGTACTGAGCACCGAGGACCGCATGGAAGTATGGAAAGGCAAGGAGCTGCACGGTAGGTACTTCCGGTCTCTCACGGGACCGGATGTAGACCAACTTGCTTCCGTGCACTGGCTACGCTTCGGGGACCTCTTCGGGGAAACCGAAGGGTTTGTCTTTGCAATACAAGATGAGGTTGTCAAGACGAACAACTATAGGAAACACATAATGAAGGACGGCACCATTGACATCTGCCGCGCCTGCCACCAACCTGGCGAGTCCCTCAGACATGTGATTTCCGGTTGTTCGCAGCTTGCCAACACCGAGTATCTGCATAGACACAACCTAGTAGCCAGGATTATCCACCAGCAACTTGCCTTAAAGTTCAACCTTGTGGGTACTGAGGTGCCTTACTATAAGTACAATCCACCGCCAGTTCTCGAGAACGGTCATGTCACACTCTACTGGGACCGGTCCATTATCACAGACAGGACTATTCTCGCGAACAGGCCTGATATTGTGATAGTAGACCGGGAGGCAAGGCGCGCAACGCTCGTCGATATCGCCGTGCCGCACGATGGTAACCTCGTCAGTAAGGAAGCAGAGAAGATGTTAAAATATCTGGATCTGCAGCACGAGGTTACCAAAATGTGGCCCGTCGACTCGACGATCGTTGTGCCCATAGTCGTTTCGGCGCATGGGCTGATAGCGAAGAGCCTCGACGACCACCTTGAGAGGCTCTCGCTGAGTGGTTGGGTCAAGGGCCAGATCCAGAAGGCAGCCCTGCTCGACACTGCACGCATCGTCCGGAGGTTCCTCTCTTTGGGACCCGACCATCGGTAGCCTGGGCTCGCCCCGCCGCCGGTGGTGGAAACTCCATTTGTTTTTGTATTAATTTTAGATTTTAAGTTTGTAAATATTATGTAAAATTAATATAAAAAAAATGTGTAAATAAATGGATGAAATAATAATAACTTTATTTCAGAATATATTAATTCCATAATGCAGTCAGTCAGTCCGTCAGTAATTATTATCTAATACACAATGAAAATTGACCACACCCTGCCGTACCTATACTCTATAGCTGGCAAATGGGTGGGTCGGAGAGTACGGTTGGTGAGAAGTAGACCATTTCTCTAAAGGACTCCACTCACCCAGTTCTTCGCCAGCCTTCACCAGAGCGTAACTGAGCGGCGGGTGGTAGGGGAACTGCGAAACAGTCAGCGGGCCTCCAGTGGCGTGGTAGCCCTGGTCCATTGCGGACACCTGCGATCACAAATGCTCAGGTTATGTACATACATACATACCACACGCTGTATCCCGAATATTCAAAAAGCTACAAGTAAACTGGAAATGTATCTAGGAAAATATCGGTCAAGCGCGAGTTTCGCTCGCGCACAGAGGGTTCCGTGGTTATTTCATGTGGTTGTTCTGGAGATTCTTAGAAATTGCCAACGGTGTAATTTTAAATTTAGTCGAAATCTTAAAAAAATCTGTTGAATGCGAGTTTTACTAGCGCACGGAGGTTTCCGTATCTATCCGCTATTATCCGCCTATCTTTTGTCTTTCAACAATGCAATGTATAAAAGCCTGTGGCGCCATCTATTATTCAATAGTTTGACTAATTGATTTTTCGGACGCTTGTTGTATGGAAGCCCCCCTTAATTTTTAACATTTTCTTATTTTTCTTATTTGTTGTTATATACGCCATAGTAACATATTCTGTGAACATTTCAACGGGCTACCTATTACGGTTCAAAAGATACAGCCCTCGGACAGACGGACGGACGGACGGCGAAGGCTTAGTAATAGGCTTCCGTACGGGATACGGAAACCTAAAAACGGATGGGGGTTATGTATTTGTTTTTGTTTTGAAAAGAAAAAAAAACAAAGTAGTTCATTGGAGCAACAGAATCACCCCTAAAACTTTTTCGTAGTCATTGCTAAAATCACCTGTATTATGAGAATAAGCTCATCTCCTCACATTTCCATATTATGTATATAGGTTGCAGGAACAGGAGAAGCGATCGCACTGACCTGTTTGTTGTCTTCGGACTTGAGGAAATACGGCAACACGTCCTCGTACCGCCAGCCGTCGTTGCCGGCGGCCGCCCAGTCGTCGTAATCTTTGCGGGATCCTCGCATGTACATCATGCCGTTCATAACGGACGTACCGCCGAGCACCTGTACACCAGAGCGGACCAGAGTGATTGGTGTTGTGTGATCCCCGGGGCATTCGATAGAAGATTCTAGTGGAATAGCGAGTGTTGTTAGATCCCCAGGGGATTATATAGGGGATTCTAGTGGAATAGCGAGTGTTGTTATATCCCCAGGGAATTAGATAGGTGACCCTAGTAGAATATCGAGTGTTGTTAGATACCCATAGGGGATTAGATAGGGGATTCTAGTGGAATAGCGAGTGTTGTTAGATCCCCAGGTGATTAGATAGGGGATTCTAGTGGAATATCAAGTGCTATTAGACAGGGGATTAGATAGGGGATTCTAGTGGAATATCAAGGATTCTAGTGGAACAGCGAGTGTTGTTAGATCCCCAGGGGACTCTAGTGGAATAGCGAGTGTTGTCCGGTGGGTGCAACCGGCAAATCATTATAGCAAAACAGCGGGGGGTTTTCAAAAGGGGCGTGAAAAGACTCCTGTCGGGCCGGCACGGCATTCGCAATCCCCGTGCATCACAGAATTACCCATGTACACAGTTAGACACCTACATAGAGGTGTGACGATGCCACATGTCGCGCTTTCCATAAAAGAAATCAGCAGATTTTCGGCAGAAATCTCGGCCCCAATGCAGGATAATTTTCGGCTGAAATGCATTCAATGCAGGATACATTTTTATTTAAGTGAAAACTTCTTTAGCGGCGCTTGGCACTTTTTTGGATGGGTAAAAAATGTTAAATTCGCGTCAGATCTGATTCGCGTCAGATCTGATTCGCGTCAGATCCGTAGCCTGTTATTATATAAAATGTAACCTTAAGTCATTGCATTAAGGGTTAAGTTACGAGTGGCTCGGGATAAATTCTGTTCGTCTCTCAGTGACAGTAAAGCCGAAAGCGAATCAAGGGAATCCGATATTCGTTTGGTCGTTTATGTGATTTCGTGGCTCAATGGTAAGAGTGTAGGATTTGTATTTTTTGACCATGGGTTCGAATCCCTGAAATTTTTTTTTGTTTTTTTTTTCTTTTGTTTTCCTTTTTAAGCAATGTTACGGTGTTAAAATTTTTTTAGAGTGTTTAGTTTTTTTTATAACCACCTAAGATTTTTTTTCGGAAATACAAAAAGTTTTCACTTCTGCCGGCACACCAGGAGTGCAACTGAGGCTTTTTTTTATGGAAACTGACACCGTTTGCTACATCACCCACAACATCCGTGATGTCAGCCCATAACACCGGGTGAACTTGGTGCCACGTCAGTGCTTCCCTTTGGTCGTGCCGGCTACACTGAACTGGACGGAAAATACAAACTATTTACATAGCCGTTTTGACCGACCTTTCATTCAGTTCGGTGGTACCAATCCGGGCGGGTTAAACCCTACCACCAAGTAATATAAGAAGGGAGTCATATCCATTAGTCGCCTTTTACGACATACACGGGGAGAGATGCAGTGGGGTTATTCTTTTAAAGTACCGGCCCCACACGGTACATATATACACGGTAGGTACATCCATAAAACTAATTAGCAAATTTTGAGCAGAAATCTCGGCCCCAATGCAGGATCATTTTTCGGCTAAAATCTTGACCCCAATGCAGGATCAAACAAGTGGTAATCACCTTCCCTCTAGGCCAGTAGCACTTGCGTTCCTTCTCCCCCAGGCAGGCCATGGGTTCCGGCTCGGTCTGGTAGCCCCAATCGATGCTGGAGCCGATGAAGTTGAGAAACATGGAGGGCACCTGGGTACCGGTCGGCTCGTCGAAACCTGGACATTGTTCAATCGTTAATGGCTTGTCATTTAGAAAGAAAAGAAAGAATTTTTTTATTGTTCTTACATATTAGAATACTTTCAAATGATCCCTGTTTCCCAAAATAGGATTCCCTGAGCTATGGGAAACAGGGTCTCTCATGCCTACTGTATATTACATAAGTTACATCTTTGTTCCGTTTACATACATACATAGCGTCACGCCTGTTTCCCAGCGGTGTAGGCAGAGAAAACAGATCTCCGCGTGACACGATCCTGACACACCTCTGCCACTCTCATAATGTTCTTCATACATACATGCTCGTCGCTTACGGGTATTATGCACTTGTCACTTGACTATTGTTTAGAACAAGGGTGCTCAACCTTTTTTCCTCTGCGACACATCTGAAGATTTTTTTTAGACTGGCGACACGCTCAAAGGAAACACAAGTCTTACAACAAGTAATACAAGTAATAGTTTTTGAACACTGAACATTAGGCTGAGTAGATCCTAATGTGATACTTGAACCTGACGAACTTTCTATACGTGGACGAATTTTGGATAAACAGACTCTCATTTCACTGTCCACATTGAGCAGTCTTCAGCAAAATTTCGCCCTTTCGCGCGAAAGGGGTTTTTATTTTTAGAAATTCTCGCGACACACACGACACACTGTTTGAGAATGGCTGGTTTAGAACATGTCCGATCTGGTTGATATTTGTATGTAGTATCTATGTTCTATTGAACGAGTGGTATGTGCATTATTTGTTTATGATCGATATCTCTAATGCTTTTTTTTTCTTTTCTTTCGTAGCTTGACCAATACTTGTGCGTCACTAACGTAGGTATTGCTTCACAAATATTGTCAACTTTATACACATTCGTGTATAACTTTGTAGATATCGCCTTACCGTATTCCTCCTCCCTTCCGCTTGCAATATCCATAATTATTTCTTTGTATTTTATTTCTCATCCATCACCCAAAAGGTTGACTTGAAAAAATTACTTGTAGTGATAATTCCGCCTTTGCGCACTCCTGGATTTCATGTTTCTTGTCGTGTAATGTTCTTCCTTCAATTTGTGTGCAATAAAGAGTTTCTATTCCATTCCATTCCATTCCGTTCGATTCCATTCGATTCCATTCAATTCCATTCCATTCCATTAGATTCCATTCGATTCCATTCCATTCCATTCCATTCTATTCTATTCTATTCTGGTTCCTTATAAAAATTTAAATACCTGCTTCAAGCAACAGCACTCTCCACTCGGGGATCTCGGAGAGTCGCGCAGCTACCACGGAGCCGGCAGACCCGCCACCCACCACGATGAAGTCATACACGCTGTCCATGTGCCGTCGGTACTGCAAACAAATCAATACACTAAGGAGACGGATACGCTTTCATACAATCTTGGGCCTGATTGTAAAAAGGTGAAAATGGTGTCAATTAATAGCCTAAATATTATTAAATCTTCACTGAAAATTCAGCAGGTTTTGACAATCTGAGAGCAGAGTTTTTAGAGATTTAGTAAAAGTCAGGTTAAGTAACTACCTTTTTTTTATGAAAACTGACACGGTTGGCTACATCACCTACAACATCCGTGATGTCAGCCCAGAACACCGGATGAACAAGGTGCCATATCAGTGCTTTCCTTCATTTCATGTCGGCTACACTGAACTGGACGGAAAACACAAACTATTTACATAGCCGTTTCGACCGACCTTTCATTCAGTGCGGTGGTACCTACCAGGGCGGGTTAAACCCTACCACCTAGTAATATAAGAAGTTCGCGTTAATTTTTATTAGGGGTTCATATAGGGTTGCCAGATTTCCGGTTTTGGCCCGTACAGTCCGGTTTTCGAAGCCCCTGCCCGGTACAAAAATATGACCAGGTTTTGTCCGGTTTTTAAATTTCCCGCCCGGTAATACTGCAATATATATTTCTATTCACGCCATACGCTATTGCTAGGCACGCACGCGCACGCTTTGGGGGAAGGAAGGTGGCGGGGCAGACGGGCGGCGGGCGGCGGATCCTAAAATAATATCGATTTGTTTGTACTATGATGACTTGTTTGTGTTGTGGCTTAAGTATGAATAAAATTTTCTTTCTTAACATTTCATGTGTTTTACTTTCAAAATCTAAATAAAATTCTCTAATTAATAAGTGAGTTTTTGGTTGTCCGTTTTTTTAATGGCGAACATCTGGCAACCCTAGGTGTATACCGTACGGATAAGGAACCCTATTACTAATCCTACGCTGTCTGTCCGTCCGTCTGTCCTACCTTTAATGGGGCCCCCATACAAGAAACTTATTAGCTACAATACCCCCTACCACATTCGCCCAAACACTACGTATTCCATATTTCCATAAAATCTGCTACATAAACAGACACCAGTTGTTATAACCCCTTCGAAATGCAACCTCCAAAAATGATCATAGATAAACTATGGGAGCCGCCAACATTAGGCAAATTCACACGAAACCCAACAGCGTTGCTTCATTTTCTTTGTCGAGATGTTACATCAGCGCTCCTCAAACTTTGGCTGCCTTCATACGGTTGGAACTTCGTCGAGGATTTTTTAAATTTTTTTATGGAAACTGACACGGTTGGCTACATCACCTACAACATCCGTGATGTCAGCCCATAACACCGGGTGAACTAGGTGCCATGTCAGTGCTTCCCTTCGATCGTGCCGGCTACACTGAACTGGACGGAAAACACAAACTATTTACATAGCCGTTTCGACCGACGTTTCATTCAGTGCGGTGGTACCAACCCGGGCGGGATAAACCCTACCACCGAGTAAGGTAAGAAGGGAAGGGACCTACAGTTTTACATGGAATCCGAACCACGGTCAGCCTCCAACGGTCGAGCGGTCACCCATCCAAGTACTGACCGCGCCCAGCGTTGCTTAACAATCAATAGCGACAGTAGACTGTCTGCACCACTGAGCTATCGAGGCTGACAGATGTTTAAAATTTGTTTAACATTTTAAAAGTTTTATCCATCTCACAAAAGACGGACCATTTTTTCATAGCGGTTTACACTATCTACGCTTTTATACTTCTGTCCGGTGATACTATCCGGATCCGGGCGGGGCTAATAGCACAGAATAGAAAAGAGTACTCCGTACAGAAGCTTCTCTATACAAACACTCACAAAGAAGTAGCTACTCTGCGAAGACGCGATAAAGTACAAATTGACTCGCACAAAGCTGCATGCCTAACCACGATAACCACCTACATTTCGCTTCTCTTTCTGTCGCGTAACTCTATCTCGAAAGCGCGTCGTTCAGCGCGTGTAAGGGCTGTCTTTTTGTGAGGAATAAAATGAAGATGATACCTAACAACGATACGATATTTAGCTACGGCAAATTCATGCGAACACATTCATGCATGCGTTTAGCGTCACAATTTTTTTCACATGGAAGCGTGCAACCTTCCAGTGATAGTTTTGTTTGATAAATTTTAATGATCATCTACAATGTACCTATTTTTTTATTGGTGTTTTTTATTGTATAAAACCCACATTGAGAGATAGAGAATGAATGAATGTTCTATTTCTATCCTTATACGAATTAGGCCATACATACCACGCTGTTCAGCGTCATCTAGCTAATGTTATCGGCAATATGATATTATTTTAAATCTATGACCTCCTACTAATATGAATAAATAAATAACTAGAAATAAATTAGAATGCTGCACAATAATGACGTGATTTCGACATTTCTAAATTCGAAACGAAACGTAGTAGATGAGCGGTGCTCTGGCTGGATAGCGGCAGCCCACTGTTACTTGTGCATTAACCGACACGCCAAGCGGTAGGCATTTAACGCGCGACATTGAGCGAGTGACGAAGGCCTGCTAATAGCGCCTAGTAAAGAAGGAAGCAACTGAATCAATTAGTTTGTAGGTATTAATAACAGTCGACCGACCGCACCACTGAGTTACCGAGGCTGACACGCATTTCTTGCAGTACAACACCGATTACGCCGCTTACTCCAATTGTCGGGATACAGCTTTGATGGTTGTATGCACTCGTATGAACGTATCATCGTATAGCGATAGGCCAAAATGTTTGGAAGCGCTGTCATAGATTTATCATAATACTCTTCACTAATTGTGCCACCGAACGCAACAGAATCCAAGATCTAAGGCGCCTCTCTCAAGGTTGTTCCTAATACATTCATTTTGCGAGATGTTTCTAGCATAGGCCGCTTGCGCACCAGACGATAACCTCACGGTAACGGCACGGAAATTGTAACGTCACACACCACTGCACTGGCGCCGTTTGTCCACGACGTGTGTCGTGCGTGACGGACCGACTAAGCTGCCTGTGTATTTATACGACTGTCCGTCTGTCCACTATGCGTCTGGCGTTCGAGATCCGTCACGCACGACGGAGACGCCAAGAATTCGGCTTGATCGGATGAACCGCTACATCGGTCCTTCAAAAACTCTGTCTGGAGTCTGGAGTAGGGGCAACACAAAACGCGTACGGACCTATCCACGACGTCCGGTGCGCCGGATCCGTCATTTTTACCGAGACGCTGGTGCGCGCTTGAGCAGTCTGTTCTTCCTGGATCGGACATAGTGGGCAAACGAGATTCGTCTCCGTTAAAACGTCTGCATTACGTAAGAATTGCAATAGCGAAATTGTTGATAGCGAAATTTATCTTGTTCAGGTTTTTGTCCCAATGTCTATGGTCTGAACCAACGAAAGAAGATATCGCTGTCTCAATCGTTTGATTATAACGCTCTACAGTATTTACTTGCGGCGAATAGTTGGCCGTAAAGTGGATTTGTGGAACTTTATAATTCTCCAGAAAAGTTTTCATTGCGCGACTAGTGAATTGTGTACCGTTATCCATTATTATGGTTCGCGGAACACCATGTACTAGGAATCATTGTTTTCCAGGTGTTTTATTATAGACGGCGCTATAGCTTTACGCAGAGGAAATATCAAACAATATTTAGTAAAACAGCATGTTACTACTAAGATGTAACAATGTCCGTTTACAGATCTGGGAAGCGGACCTACAAGATCTATGGATAATGACTGAAAGGGTCTATAACATATTTTAGGGTTTCCCATCAGTCCTAAAGGCGCTCTTCTTGAGTGTTTATAAGGTTGGCAAGTTTCGCAATCCTTAACCAATTTTATGACGTCTAAGTACATTTTTGGCCAGTAATATAACAATGAGATTCTTTTATACGTTTTGAAAATTCCAAAGTGACCAGCAGTTGGTTCACAGTGATACTCCTCTAGGATCGAGTTTCTCTGTGCTTTCCTTAGAACTAGTTTCCAGTCAAACTCGTTGTTGTGGTCGTATTTAGACCTACTATATCTATACAGTTTACCATCTTCCACTTTGAAATTAGAGAATGATTGAGGATCATTCTGACATTGAGTACAAATTTTATCATACCAATCATCTGGTTCCGAGTCTCTGTTATTTTGTATAGAAGACACTGGCACAGCTCGAGATAATGTGTCTGGTACGACGTTAAGAGCACCCTTTCTATGAATTATTTCGATGTCAAACGGCGCAAGTCTTACACTCCATCTGGCTAGTCTGCCAGTTGGGTTGTCTAGATTGAGAAACCACCTCAAGCTTGAATGGTCGGTATAGACTTTTGTAGTTTGGCCGTTCTCTATGTAACATCGCCAGTGTTCCAATGCTGCTAGCACGCCAAGTGCTTCCCTTTCAGTTGCTGAGTAGTTGCGCTCATGTTTGTTTAATGATCTGCTCATAAAAGCAACCGGCTTTTCAACCCCGTCGATATTTTGGCAGAGCATCGCACCTATTCCATACCCACTGGCGTCAGTGTGGACTTCGAAAGGTTTCGTATAATCCGGACACGACATTACAGGTGTGTTAGCTAGAGTCAAGATGAGTTCACCAAAAGCTTTGTCAGCTTCATCTGACCATTGGAATGGAGGTGTTCCTTTCGCTGTAGAGGTTAGTTTATTAAGAAGTGCTGCGATTGTCGAGAAATTAGGGATAAAACGTCGGTGATATCCGATAAAACCAAGAAAACGTTTAAGTTCTTTTCTGTTCTTTGGTGGAGGGTATTCTAGAAGTGCCTTCACCTTTTCTGGGTCTGGTCTCAGACCATGCTCATCTACAACATGACCCAAGTATTTGAGTTCTCTCCTGAAAAATTGTGATTTTCCTCTATTGATGGTTAGGTTTGCTTTCTCTAAGCGTTCCTTTACCTTAAGCAGAAGTTCAAGATGTTCGGAGAAGCTCTTCGAAATGATGATTATGTCGTCCAGGTAACAAAAGACTTTATCATCGAACTCCGGTCCGAATATGGAGTCCATGAGACGCTGTTGTCGAGCAGGGTCATTAGTTAGTCCAAACGGAAGAACTTTAAAATGATACAACCCTCTATTAGGTACATAAAAGGCTGTTTTCTCTCTGGCTTCCTTTACTAGAGGAATCTGCCAGAAAGCTGAGCTGAGATCTATGCTAGAGAGAAATTTTGCATCCCTCAAGCTATCCAAAATAGAAGAGATGTAAGTTAAGTTGTATGAATCGCGTTTCGTTACCGCGTTCAGCTGTCTGCTATCCAAACAGAACCTCCAAGATTCGTCTTTCTTTTGTCTTAAGAGAACCGGAGAGCACCAGGGACTCTCACTCGGTTCAACAACATCAAGTTGTAGCATTCTGTCGAGTTCCTTAAACAAAGCTTTGAGCTTAACTGGGCTTAGCCTATTATTCCTACGCCTGATGGGGTTGCCCACTGTCTCAATATTATGTTCACACAGTGTGGTGCGACCTAGTCCAGCCTTTTCCGCTGAGATATTTTCGAATTGCTCGATTACCTTGTCTGCGAGAAGCTTTTGTTCATTAGTGAGGTCATCGAAGTTCGCTAGATGCTCCTTTGACTTGCAGAATTAAATAGACGAGACATCCCGAAAGTTGTCTTCACACAAACATACTACGTTTTGCAAGACCTCGGGCGCTAATTTAAAGGAATTCCAGAAATCAAGACCAAAGATTACTTTGTCCTTGATGCCAGGAATAATATGAAATCTGACAGTTCGACAGAGATCATTAAATTCTAAATCTAAGTAGATACAGCCTATGCTGTCTAGTTTATCACCGCTAGCCGATCTGACGTAAACACCACTAGAGTTGTGAGCAGTAAAACCTTTTCCTTCTAGAATTTTGTGTGAATAGTCACCCAAAATGGAAATAGGACTACCAGAGTCTAGAAGCCCACAAATGTTTACATCATTGTTGGTCTTAACGGTAACATAAGGTCTCAATCTGTCGTTAGTATCGTCGAACAGAATTGAGCTAAGATGATAGGATTTGAAAAATGTCGAGATAGTATCCAACCAATTTTTCCAATCGGCTGGATCAAAGTGACCAGAAGTGGAGATTGATGTCCGTGGTTTGGTCACGTTACCGTGGACAGGTTTTAGTTTTTTTGTAATTTAATCTTGCAATCGGGACAATCTGGTCGACGAACGTCCGGTTTACCACACCCGAAACACTTAACGTTTCTCGGAGCCTGGCAGTTCCTCAGCGAGTGGTCGTCAGTTTTGCATCGGATGCAATAAAATTTGCTCGTTTTAGGTGATGCCTCGGATTTGCTGACAGAGCTTACCTTCACTTTCGGAGCAGCGTCCTTTACAGTTTGTTGTTGATATGCTAGATCAGCAGCAAGAGAGGAGCTGTTCCCAGCAAGAGGTTCCGCGAATGCATCAGACATAGCTTGAGTTGTCTCTACCTTACGACAGACCTCTTTGAGCTTATCTAATGTTTTAATGTCGCTGAATGTTAACATTAGGTGGTAGCCTGGCCTAATGTTATGTAGTAAGATCTCTAGCCGATCCTCTTCAGTTAGTGGCTTAGTTAACCTACCGAAGAGTGAGTTCATGATTGCCAGGTAGATGACAATCGTCTCATTTTTCCCTTGTGTTCTAGCGCGGATTTCGCTCAAAAGCCTATAATCATAATCAACGACGTCGAATTCATCCAAAAGTGTAGATTTGAGTTGCTCCCAATCACCAAAACTGTCACGGTTACGCCGGTACCAGTGTAGCGCTGGACCAGTGAACATTTCCGGTGCCATCTGTAGAAGTTTAGCATTCGAGAGATTTCTAGACACGCTTATTTCCTTTACCCTTTCTAGAAAAGCGCGTACACAGCTTTTACCATCGTACTTAATTTTAAGAGCTTCAGCATTCAAGTTATGCACACAGTTTACAGTGACGATCGATTCGGAGGAAGATGGTGACTTAGGTATGTCTGGTTTACTGCTGGGTGGAGATACCAGCATGTCCTCCAATTTTTAAGCTGACCTTTTATTTTTGTCAAAGCCTCGACCTCCTCGTCGTTAAACGCAACCATCCTTCTCGCCCGGTGATGCAGGTGACATACTAGAGCCTTGAACCTTTGCGTGTTAGAGTCGGTCTTGTAAGCGTCCTCTATTTTAGCGACCAGGACCGAGTGTTCCTCTTCGAATGTGAAGTCGGTTTCTTCCAATTCGGACTCAGGATAGAATTTCACAATTTCTGCGACCTGTTTTCTAAGTTCCGCCACGGTGGCCTTAGGTGTCTCCCCACGAATCGAGACTTCGTACTGGAGTTCATCCTTTCTCAAGGTCCCATATGAAATTTTGAAATCCATTTTACTGCTAAGATTATTTCCAGTCCGAATTAGAAGTTCCCGGTTAAGTGTACCTCGGTAAGGTATAATAAGCAGTGTAATGAGTTAGATGGTGCAAGATCAAGTTTAAAATGCATCCAATTGAAAAGTACAGAAAGCATTCTTCAATATACACAAACCGCCATGCATATTCCCAGATTTGAACGAGCTTTCAAAAGAGTTTGAGAAGCGTTGAATATTCATAAGGACTGTCAAGATAAAACAAATGATTCCAGTATAGATATTCCGTAATCTTCTAAATTAGGATATCCCTATCTGGATATATAAAAGATTTTCTAGAACGCAATATTATACTTTCAATATAAATTACAAAGTCCCTTACAAGGATGAATATTCTAAGATTTTTTTTAAAATATACTATATCAAAACTAAAGCAAGGATAAGACTAAGCTGCTAAGAAATTTTGACAAACAGTTTAGTGAATTCCCGCGGTCAATGTTTTTTTTTTAATTACTTCCAGTGAGTGAGGTCTACAGCGGCCTACGACCCTAAATACACAACTAAACTAATTTAAGATTAAAACCGCTTAAACTATAATTAAAATAATAATTGACCGGGAGTGTTTGCAGCTATGAGCCTAGGGTCAAAACCTCGGTTATCCTCCTAAACCGTTCTCGAAACTACCACGTTGGGCGCCATTGTTACCTTCATGGTTTAAAATAGAATAAAAGATTCCCAGAATGTAAACTATTTTATTTAACCAAAGGTAATTAATTTTATTATAATTTAAGCAAGAAGGTCGAGGTTCGGTGGTAGCTCCGAGCGGTCTTATAAAATACCTAAATACCTAAGAAGCTTCCATTAACTAGACGAACCAGAATACTACTAACTAATCAGGCATTATAACCAGGTAACAAGAATAACAAGAGAGACAAGAGAACTAGTTACAGAACTTCATAAAGTATAACCAGGTATTTTTACCTTGGTTTTGATAACCAGGTAAAACAAGTAAAAGATAACCAGGTAACCGGTAACGGATAACCGAATCAGGGTCGCACCCTAGGCTCACACCACGACGACAACACGTAACCACGCGTAATGTCCTAGCATGTAAATAAAAATGGAACAGATGTCACTCAGCTGTGAGCCTCAAGACAGTCTTAGTCGAGGCTCGTGGCACACGTGGACCGCGACATCACCAGATCCTACAGACGCCTCCCCGGGAACGGCTCGAGTGACACGGGTTTACGCTGTGCACTGGCGTCTAGGTGAAGGCAGACTTCACAGGAATCGGCACACAGCCTCCTGACCGCGAACTGTCGATCAAACACATGTTCGATGTAATACAAGTTTTATCATAAAACCTACGGCGTTTCAATGCACAACACAGCCACTGTTGACACACATGTGCAGGCTTTGTAATGAATAAGAATCTTTGCCTTCTAATCTACGCCTAAAGACCATGGCTTACAAATTGTACCTACATATATTTTTACAAAGAGATAATGTTTATTCAAAATAAACCCCACTCACCATTGCTAGTTCGCCTCAGTACACGGTTGAGATGCCGCTTGAACTTATATCGCTAGATTATCCATCCTAGATGCAATTATATTTACAATTTCTCTACGGAAGCTTTTTATAGTCCGTCTTAGTTTTTCAAGTCCGTGACATCCGTCGTCCGCTTTGCGCATGTCAAATTTGACAATCTCCAGACACAATCTTATTTTAAATAATTTACAGCAGCAGACGAAAGTCATTGTACGGCGGATTTTTCCCCCGTAACACCATCATCCGAGAAAAAAACGGACCTTGGAGTGAGAAAGCTGTCCATATGTTTTCATTATGTTTGCCTCCACTGTTGCCGTGTCGTAGCCATGCCGGCATCGTCTAGTGCGCAAGCAAATTTTTTATTATATACTAAAAACAATTTTTATATGAATTTAAAAGTACTTTATTGAATTAAACATACAGAAATTACATAAACTATAACTACCTATCAAATTAAAGACAAATAAAAAAAAGACAAATATAACTAATTAAAAAAAATACTATAACTAAAAACCACTAAAAACTAAAAACTAACTTATAAATTTATATATTTCCTCAAGGGAAATATTTTTATATTAAATAAAGAATTATAAATATTTTATTAAAAACATATTTTCTTTAATAAAGAAAATAAATTTAACTTATTAAAATTATATAATAATGAAAATTATTTAATAATAATTATTATTATCTTTTTATTAATTACATTAATTGCATTAGTCTTATTGATCATAGAAATACCTAGGCATACATATCTAGAAGAGCTGATACCTTTTCCTGTCTTTTCGGGTTTTTAAATTTGTAATTTAACTATTATTTTTTAAATAATAAAACCGCATCCAAGTCGGTCCATCCGTGAGACGTAATTTTTTAATTACTTCATAATTACTTGATTACAAACATAGGTAAGAACCATCGCGATTAAATCAACTTTCTAATAAAAAAAACGGTATTACTATTACTAAGCCTACGCCGTCTGTCTGTCTGTCTGTTTGTCTGTCTGTCCGTCCGTCCGTCTGTCCGAGGGCTGTATCACTTGAACCGTAAGAGGTAACCCGTTGAAATTTTCACAGAATATGTGTTATGTGTTATGGCCGATATAACAACAAATAATAAAAATAAGAAAAAGTAAAAAATTCACGGGGGTTCCCATAGAAGGAACTAAAAAGTGTATGCGCGCGCGCCATCTACCTAAAAGAGTATGAAGCATTTTAATTAATCACGAATTTGAACTAATATGAAGCATTTCATAAACACGCCATAGATGGCGTGAGTGGCGCTGACGATGACATCGCGATACGGAACCCTCGGTGCGCGAGTTCGACTCGCACTTGGCCGGTTTTTTAATTAGACTGACACTTCAATAAAATTATTTCGACGCCTAGGAAGAATCACAGGATGCTGTTTTATTATGTGTTCCTGCCGATGCAAGGTGTCATATCGTGTTCGGCGAACTGTTTTTTTTTTATATGAGGCGCCACATGAGCGTTACATCGTCTTTTCTAAAGCGAACCACTGACATGGCACTTAATTCACCAAGGTGTTACGGGCTGACATCGGGTTGGTACCACCACACTGAATGAAACGTCGGCCGAAAAGGCTATGTTAAATAATTCGTGTTTTCCGTCCAGTTCAGTGTAGCCGACATGAAATGAAGGGAAGCACTGACACGGCACCTAGTTCACCCGGTGTTACGGGCCGACATCGCGGATGTTGTAGGTGATGTAGTCAACCGTGTCAGTTTCCATAAAAAAAAAAACCTTAACGGATGTTGTAGGCGATGAAGCCAAAAATGTCGGTTTCCATAAAAAAAAATCGATTTGAAGACAAATTCCATTTTAGTTTTACACAACACATAATTTCAAATCAGCAAGGGGTTCGTTCAGAATGCTTTCTACTCCAATTTTGACGATAATTCCGTCATAAGTCGATGTTGTGATAGATCGGTCACGAGCAAGTCACGAGTCACGAGCGATGTGGACGACGATCGGTCAAGAACCAAGATCGTGATTGTAAATCGATCTTTATTTATGATCGATGATTGGTGTGTCGAAACACAACGCCGCCGGTAGATATAGATGATGCTCTTGCTATTTTTTTTTATGGAAACTGACACGGTTGGTTACATCGCCTACATCATCCGTGATGGTGCCATGTCAGTGCTTCCCTTCATTTCATGTCGGCTACACTTGAAGGAAAACACGAACTTTTACATAACTGTTTCGACCGACGTTTCATTCAGTGCGGTGGTATCAACCCGGGCGGGATGAAACCTACCCCTAGTAAGGTAAGAAGGGAAGGAAGGGACTTAGTTTTACGTGGAATCCGAACCACGGTCAGCCTCCAACGGTCTAGCGTCAACCCATGCATGTACTGACCGCGCTCAGTGTTGCTTAACAACAGTCGACTGACCGCACCACTGAGCTATCGAGTGCTGTCTTTGTACCTTCAACGCCGCCGGCCAAGTTTGAGCGAGCCGCGAGGCAAAATCCACCCATTTGTACGAAAATATATTTTTCCAACACTTTTCTATGGATCTCCGCGGTGGGGGCTTCACTGCTCAAAGGGCCGAGGGTTTCGTCTGCAAACGTACGAATTTGAGCGGCGGATGGCCTAGTGGTTTGGGCATCGGCTTCTCATGCGAGAGGTCCGAGGTTCGAATCCGGCCGGCGTGTACCAATGATTTTTTTCTGACGAAAAAAATTACGTGCTGCTTCACCGTTGTTCGGAACCTGTGTAAAACTGTGTAGGTCCCTGCCCTTGCCCGTTACTAGGTGGTAGGCTCAAAATATATTGTAGCCGACTGGGTTGATACCACCGTGCTGGATGAGAAGGCCGCATAGCAGCCTCGGTTGTGTTCTTCTCTAGTCCAGTATAGCCTGCAATCCAGGGAAGTCTCCGTAATGGCACCTACCTTCTCGGAGGTGATATTGGCTGGTCGGAGCATATGCTTTGACCCCTATGACTCAGCCACCCATACCGGATTACATTTAAAAAAAGAATTTGAAATCTTCAACGTCGCATAAATTCCGAAAGCAATATTCGAATTTCAAATGAAAAATATGTTTCCGAAGACGAGAAGAAAGAAGGGCTTCTCGAAAAAAAAATCAAAACTTATTTATTGTAGGTAGGTACCAAAACAAGATTTTACTTATACAATTATTTTCTTAATCATTACTAAAAAAACTTAAGCTACTTATCTGCACCAATTTCAGAAGAAATAGTAGGTAGGTACTTGAAGTAAAATTTTTTTTTTTTTTTATGGAAACTGACACGGTTGGCTACATCACCTACAACATCCGTGATGTCAGCCCATAACACCGGATGAACTTAGTGCTACGTCAGTGCTTCCCTTCGGTCTAAATACAAAAGAAAATACAGTGGGGCGAAAGCATACCTTGTTGTTGTGTTCACTTATTTTGTACACTTGTGCCTAAACTGGCCGTCTTATAGGCATTCGTCATTTTACCATTTTAAAATCTAAGATCTAAATAAACATACCTTTCTTCTCGATTTCTCGATTTCTATTTTACTCACGTGTGGTCTTCCGCAGGGGTCCTCGAGGTCGCATTGGGACCTCAGGAAGACCTCAAGGAGGCCCATGAACAGCATGAAGGCGCCTCCGCCGCACGTGGCCGCCAGAGTGGGCCCCGGGTGCGACATGGGACAGTCGCATGATAGCGCCATCTCTGGAGCAACAAAAACAGCTTTGATTAATTTAAGTTGAACCACTATAAACAGGAAAAACCGGCCAAGTGCGAGTCAAACTCGCGCACCGAGGGTTCCGTATCGCCATGTCATGGCCAGCGCCACTCACGCCATCTAAGGCGTGTTTATGAAATGCTACATATTTCTTAAAATTCATGATTAGTTAAAATGCTTCATACTCTTTTCGGTAGAAGGCGCGCGCGCAAAAACTTTTTAGTTTCTTCTATGGGAACCCCCGTGAATTTTCTACTTTTTCTTATTTTTATTATTTGTTGTTATATCGGCCATAATAATAGATTCAGATATTTATTTCGCCATAAAGAACACACAACAATAACAATATTACATTGAGACATATGCATATTCAGTATGGTTCGTCTTGGTTTTTGTTTTATATATATTATGTGAAAATTTCAACGGGCTACCTATTACGGTTCAAGAGCTACAGCCCTCGGACAGGCGGACGGACAGACAGACAGACATACAGACGGGGCGTAGGCTCAGTAATAGGGTCCCGTACCGGATACGGAACCCTAAAAAACCTTCTTGAAGAAAGTAAATGACTAAGGGCGAGGCCGAAGGAAGCCTGAGCTGCGTTCAGGTAAACGATTATCTGAAAGCTCGGCCGTTGGCCTCGCCTTAGTTACTTACTTTCTTCAAGAAGGTTTATCTTCATCCTGCACCCAGCTTGGCCATCGAAAGGAATCGACATATGCATAGGTACTATTTAATATAGATTGTCGTAAAAGGCAACTAAAGTATAAACGAATCACGATGCCGTGATAAAGGGCGGCAGGAAAGCCACCTCTCACCTTGGCACGGTCCTTCCACCAAGTCACGCAGCAAGTGGGTGTTCGTAACTTACTGTGCTGTAATTTACAAGAGTGCTTGCAGCACAACACCGATTACTCTGCTCATCCCGATTGTCGGGATACAGCGTGTGGTATGTATATCTCTAAATGACATTATCTAAAATTCTAAACTTTAAAATTATAATTTTACACAGCCATTTTCTTCAAATTTCATTCTTCATACATCTTCACAATATCCTTCATGGACACATAACTTTATAATATTATTTTACGCCTAATAATGACAGATAAATAAATTCTAAATTAATTCTAGTTCCTATTTATTATAACGTAGTATTACATATGTAAGTAAAATTCTATTTTGCAGGTTTTCATATATCGTTATATTTTCTAAATAAAAAAATTGGTTGTCTGTAAAGACGGTTTACGGAAGATAGTTTTACGTGATGACGTGGAATAATCGTAGTACATAGAGCAAAGATCAGTAATTCTATTTCCAGT
The DNA here is from genome assembly GCA_946902875.1 of Nematopogon swammerdamellus. Classification (NCBI taxonomy): domain Eukaryota; kingdom Metazoa; phylum Arthropoda; class Insecta; order Lepidoptera; family Adelidae; genus Nematopogon; species Nematopogon swammerdamellus. The sequence continues at coordinate 3,905,592 of OX336356.1, read as the reverse complement.
AGAAAGATTAATCATCTTGTGACTGGCCATCAAAACTTCTGTTGTCTGATCTTGACAGTTTTACTTCTTAAGACGTTTCCATGGTAACTTTGACTATACCGATTGTGCCTCTCTATCGCTTGCTACGCGCTCTCGCTTGCACACACAGGCTCAGATGGAACGTGACACTTTTTCGTGCGTGCAGCCGGTGTTCATCAATTTATAAGACGTGACGTCATAACGTCAAAATTGTCACATCTTACTTACTAAAATTCCTTTATTATTAACACACCTAAAGGATGGCTGTAAGATATATAATTTTATATTACAATTTGGCTGTAAGGAGTCCGCCTTTCTCATGTACCTGAGGGCCTAGTCCGATTTAACGTGACAGTTACGTAAACGTGAAATACCGATCGAATTGAGTTTTTATGTATGGGAGCACAATACGCTCACCGCGGCGCCACTAGAGAGCTCCATACATAAAAACTTAATTCGATCGGTATTTGACGTTTACGTAGCTGTCACGTAAACTCGGACTAGGCCCTCTGTATTCATTGTGTTATTTTGAGGTATTCTTAAAACATATTTGTGAAGCAACAAACTATTTTCTATCTATCTAAATTAGTTAGCATTCAAATAAAGCATCACACAGTAGGTATCGGTAGATCATTAAAATTGTAATTAACCACTATCATGTCACAGAGATTGTTTCTCCCGCGGAGCTTGCGCAAGAGTTGCTAAATGTCACCTAACACCTTGCATGCACATGTGCGTTCGCGCACACTGCGCTGTGTAGTGTAGTGATAGAAAACAAAGTCAATTTCTATATTTTTTTTTAATAGCAGCAAATAATTTAAGAGGAAAGACTTGTTATTGACATACGTTGAATACTACATACACACCACACGCTGTATCCCGACAAGCGGGCTAAGCAGACTGATTGGTGTTGTACTGCAAGTATTCAGGTAAATTACAGCACAACACCGTCCACCACGTTCAATTTATTTTATTTTATTAGAATGTAATTCTTTCAACTTATTTATTTAATTTAATATAATTGCATTATATTCATGTTTTAATAGCTTCATTTTTAGGGTTCCGTATCCGGTACAGGACCCTATTACTAAGCCTACGCCGTCTGTCTGTCTGTCCGTCTGTCTGCCTGTCTATCCTCTTCTCTTCTCAAATCTCTTGAACCGTAATAGGTAGCTCGTTTAAATTTTCACAGAACATGTCCGATATAACAAGAAATAATAAAAATAAGAAAAAGTAAAAAATTCACAGGGGTTCCCATAGAAGAAACTAAAAAATATATACGCACCATCTACCGAAAAGAGTATGAAGCATTTTACCCTAATATGAAGCATTTCATAGACACACCATAGATGGCGTGAGTGGCGCTGACCATGACATGGCGATACGGAATCCTCGGTGCGCGAGTTCGACTCGCACTTGGCCGGTTTGTATTAAAATTATTTAGCCGAACTTGTGTGTACATTGTATTGGTAGTATTTATTTCGGCATACTGTGTGTTTGGCACGTCATGGTGCCTGAAAATAAAAATTTATGAATCATCAATCACTAGTCAAGTATTCTAAAAGATGCTTCAATATTTTCCCATCGCTCCATCGTCAAACGTGACATGACAAATATAATATCGATTTATCTATCATCATCGGCGTCGTATCAGTGCGATTTAGAAAGTACCTCACACTGTGCGTATTGACTTCACATTTATATCATATGTGATGGCATCATCATATCATAAACATGATGCCATCAGCAAAAAATATTGTTTTCGTTTTGTAATCATTTTTTTTGTTGAAGCAGAAGTGTTTTACCAGGATCACTTCAAGAAACATTCAAAAGTACTGCGAATGTTTTTTTTTTTTTCAAAACATTACACAGACACATCGAAATATCGGGGCGTGGCCATACACATAGTTTTTGTTATAGAATACATATACACATACACATACATACTGTATCCCGACCGACCATCGGGATAAGCAGCTAGGAGGTGCTAAGTCCGTGATAGTGTGACTTTAGGAGCAAACTTACATTTGGACAAGATTTTGAAATTCGAATACGCTGTCAGTCTTGTCACTCGCACGAGCGTAGCGCCTTCGAAAATGAAATCTTAACGACGTATTCAAACTCTTTGCATGGAATCGTAGATGGAATACACCTCCACTTAAGTATGATCAAATAATTTTGAAATTCGAATGCGTCATGTCCTTTTTTAGGGTTCCTTAGCAAAATGTATGTCCATCTGTCTGTCTGTCAGTAAGTACCTATGTAATCCCCCCTTAACTTCTAAACGGCTAGTCCTGGAAAATTTTAACTTTGTAGGAAAATTGATTATGTTGTAATCGAGGTTGTAATTGTATGTGAAACGAGGACAGAAACACGGTTACGCCTGTGCCGACTCTACAGTTTCGTTGGTATTCTTTATAAAAATGTTCTGTTAATATTTGTGCTCTAAATTATTGTGTTATTCAGTTAATTAATAACAATTTTATTAGAGACCGATAAGTATCGAACAGCCTAGATGAAAAGAAATATTCTGACAGCAAAAAGCAAAGAATTACTTATTAGATTTCTTCACATTCAATACAGCAAGATCTAAAAGCAGATATTTAAAAGATTCATAGATAAACAAGAGGTTTATGAAAGCCTTTTGTTGATAACAATGCTTTCAATTATCGAATAAAGCAGGTGTTAAAATATGAGGCTGTTAGACTGATGCCAGAAAATTTATGTCAATTTGTCATGTTATGTATCTACTTAATTTAGTAGTCACTCACAACTCACAACGCATGATTATTTTTTTATTAATGTGCCTGAATTAACGCGAGCCAGTCAGTCAGTCAGCGTGTATTCGACCACTGATGGACATACGCCTCTTCAATTTTCCTCCATTCATTATCCTAAAATATCGATATACCTTAAATAAAATGACTCCACTATAATATAAATGGGCCGGGAGTGGATGGATGAGAAGAGCGGAAGACCGCGTGTGGTGGCGTGCCTTGGGAGAGGCCTATGTCCAGCAGTGGACCGATACAGGCTGATGATGATGATGATGATGATGATGATGATAATATAAATACAAAATTTAATAAATTTGGATCAAGAACAGCTATAGAAAATGCTTTTATCGGGCGTCTTAATTTTTTTTATTTGAATAATAATCACTTCTATCCAGGCATGAAAGCAAACTTGAGTACTTGGATTTATTGTATTTGTGAAACGTATTTTGATAATGTTTTAACCCTGTTTTCTAATGTTTTACACTGGAAGGCAAAATTGTTTTACCAGTCATATATCTCTTCAAATTACATACGGATTCTACATACTTACATACATATTGTTACGCGGAACTTTCCGCTTAAGTTTTTAAAAATAAAACTTCACTTAATTATAACTTAAATGTTTATTGGATATTTTTATATGGATTATTACACTTATTCTTAGAGTTAAATTTGATTTAGAACACTGAACTAGAATAATAGAATTAGCACTTAGAAATAGTAGATATAGAAATTGGTAGTTATTCGGGCATAGCTTCGCCCTGTATGAATTATGGGAATCGACTGAACTCACTCTGGCGATCGCGCGCACGCTATTTATAAGGTAAAAAGTGCAGCGCGGCCTGGATGCATTATTAGGGGTATAACAATATGTATGACAGAGATATGTCATAATCAAACAAGTAGGTATTCAAAGCATGCACGCTAATGAAATGACATATGTCAAAACGAAACAAGTATTATCTTACAGAGCATGCGCTAAATATTTTAAACTGTACTCCATCCAACCAAGTGACCTAAATACTTATTTCTTCGACTCCACTGGACAACCTTGACTTTTGTGCATTCTCAGTATTTATAAGGTTATTGTTCTTGATTGCCTTAAGGCAATTACAGTTTAGACTACTCGTAAGTAAGTAGTAAAGTAGCAATAGATGGAAGTGGCACTTAAAAGTTGCTTTAAAATTTAACAATTATTAATTTCGTGATTTCCGTTGATTTTAGTCCCCCAAAATGAGTTTGTTCTCAAAGTAGCCGTGATTTTTATGGTTCCTTTTTTTATTGCTTCTGAACTGGGTGCCTCTGCCCGAGGTCGAAAACTCAGGAGCAGCCAATTTCACCGTCGAGGAGGTGCCAGTCCGGCTTGAAGGTGGACTAATGTCGCTGGGGAAAGATCCGTGGATTGTAGGAGTGGAGAAAGATATTCCCTGGGAGCCCGTTCCACACTTTTGTAGTGAGTGCGGCACAAGAACGATTTAGGGAATCGTGCAGTTCGAAGAACTCTTCTGTCGACTACAAAGGGGTGTTCCTTATCCATACGGAAAATGGTCCGTTAAATTAAAACGCAAAATTTTCTATATTAAGTAACGCGTTCTGCTTGGCATCTTTTGCATAGTAAGTAAGTTCCAATTTGGTTTCAAGAGTTTCTCTATAAATTTTTTGGGTGAATAAAGTTTTGCTTAAAATATAGACTGAACTTTTAATTAAGTACATAATTATAACTTCGTCCCTGTCGCACGAACTCACACGTATCTGTGCGACAGGGACGGACGACGCTCTGCAATCGTTTTGTCTCTTTCTAAAGCTCAACACGAATTATTTGCTCCCGGGAACTATAATAAATTTTTTATTTTTTTTATTTTATTTTATTGGGAAAACATACAGTCATCGTAAAAAGGAGTAAGTACTAACATTAATTACACAGAGACCAGTAAAGTTTTCTACATAAAGTTATCCGTATTAAGTGCGTTCATGATTAATAAATTAACCTAAAAGAAAGAAAACATCAAAAGCTAACTAATACCAACACACGAAAATCAACCAATTACTTAACCATAGGAGATACATTGATAAGAAGTACATACCTACCATGTACCTAGCAAGAAAACCAACCCAACCTACCCTCACACAATTCTCATCTGCCCGCTTTAACACCTGTTTTTACATATCTCTATGTTAATTCCTAATGGAAGCTTCCTAAATATGCAAGCGGTTCTGCGGATTAGGTAGGTAATTTAAACAAAAACTTATTTTCAGTATTTACTTTGAATCCAAACGGATTAAGCTTTTCTTTCCTAAGCAGAAACCATATGAGTTGCTTGCGCAAGGATTCGTGTTAGGTATGTTGGGTTGTTGGTTGGTACAGTCATATAATTTGGCAGTGCAGTTGAATCACTGATTTGGTAAGTTAAATAAACATGAGAACAAATTTTTATGAAACTTTCTTTTACATGTTCAAAACTGTTTAGTGTGGAAGCTATTAGCACGCGACTAAAGACAAACTATACCGATTCTGTACCAGTACTGTACTGTACTGTAAAGACAGACTGTAGCGATTCTGTACCAAAATTCTTCGAACAATAAATTCTATTCTATTCTATTCTATTCTATTCTATTCTATTCATGCTCTGAATAAGAAGTAAAGCATGTTTTAAGGTGACGTGAGGCTGCGTCTGTCCCGAATTTCAAGAAGTTTACCACCAATATATTACTCACCTGACAGATTCAGTTTATACATATGTAATTTCATGTATCAGTGCAGATCGATAGCTTTTTGAAAACACGATTTGATTAACTTCGCTCGATAGAAAAAAATCATGAACATGCCTCTGAATTTAGTTATAAAAACGTATTTAAGGTAACGTGACCAAATCAAAGCTTTGAAAAAAATATATTTTGTTTATTGAATATATACCTATCTAAATCCGTAGCTTTTTACTTTTTTGTTTCGATCCGTAGTTTTGGAATAAAAAAATAAAAAACAAATTTTTGATTGATTGATTGTGCATCCTAGTCCAGCCAGCGAAAGCGGCGGCGCCTTGAAAGAGGAGTACGGGTGAATACGGGTTGACAGGGCCTGAAGTTACGGAAATAACACAAAAAAAAGGCATATTTTATTTAAATGCAATTCAACTTTAACAAACATAATAACATAAACATGTAAAATTACAAATTTAAATTGTAAAAGCATTCCCATTTTTTAACAAAATAAATCGAAAAAATGTCGCCAAATTTCGTCACTTATTTTACCCCACTTTCGCCTTAAAACAACCTTAAAGTCAATTACACCACGCTCCTGTTCGAATATTTTACTAAATGACAATGCATTTTGTCATGTATTAGTAATTGGCTTAACACCTCAAACATGAAAAGACGCACTCGCAACGTCGAATGTTGTTGATTGTACCCACACAGAGTGCGTATGCGCAAGTATTTGTGAATTTCCGGCATCGGAGGCTGCACCTCGACGTTTAGTGAGTGGTCCATTTATGGGCACAGAGGTGTTTACCTCCTGGGTCAATTAGATGGTTGATTTAGTATGAAAAATGCCCATTTGTATTAACTCAACCGGAACCGGATGCCTATAGCCTAATATTGATTTATAAATGAATGTACTGAACTAAACACACACACACACACACACCCTTACACCCTTCAACACACACACACACACACATACACCCTCACACACACACACACACCCCCTCACACATACACATACACACCCTCACACACACACACACACCCTCAGATACATAAAATACTTGATGGATTAAAATGAGGTTATGTTGTTATGTAAGATGATGTTATCTTAACACAATGTTATGTTGTTGTATTGTTTGCCCGCATATGACTATTATGGTAGAAGCACTGCCTTCCATAGCACAGCCTCCATGGCTAGTTTGGGGGGCAGAAAGCAATAATGGTAGATAGATACATATATTTTAAATTGTAACACATTGTATTGTATGTTAAATATCTATATTTTATGATATAATAAAAATTTTGATTTGATTTGAACACTAGAAAGCGCAAATCGCGATGAAATATGTTACCTGTCCTTAAACAAGTGTGCGTGGCGTGCCTTCACGTGCAATTGTCACCACGAATACATTCCAAGGATCGCATTAGGGTGATGTGAGACTGCGTCTGACTCGAATTTCAAGAAGTGTACCGCCAATATTACTTCCCTGACAGATTCAGTTTTAATATATTTATGTAAAACTTCATCTATCAGCGCAGATAGATAGCTTTTTGAAAACATGATTTGATTAACTTCGCTCGATAGAAAAAAATCATGAAAATGCCTCTGAATTGAGTTATGAATGAAAGTGTACCTATTTAAGGCAACGTGACCAAATCAAGGCCCTGGAAAACATATTTTATTTGTTGAATATATATCTAAAACCTGTAGCTTTTTACTTTTTTGTTTCGATCCGTAGTTTTGGAATAAAAAAATTAAATCCTAGTTTTCCCTTGCGCTAAAATTGATGATTTAGTTGCATCCTACTCGAACCAGCGAAAGCGGCGCCTTGAAAGAGGTGTACGGGTGAATACGGGTTGACAGGGCCTTAAGTCATCTCATGCTGTGGATGTGTTGACGCTCCTCACTCACATATTTGCGGACATGAGACGATAAAACGAGCCATACAACACAGCATAATATGTCATTGTAAACTCGGCTTATAAGTTGATTTCATCAGTGACATGTTTTTTCGGGAGTGATGTATGAGAAAAACTCATCTAGTAATATACATAGATTAGTGATTAAAGGCACTGAATGCGGAGGTTCTACTTAGTAGAATAAAATAGAATAGAAACTCTATATTGTACACAATTGAAAGAAGAACAGTAAACGAAAGAGATCCGGCCTCGGTAGCTCAGTAGTGCAGTTGGTCGACTGTCTTTCGTGATAATAAGCACACCTGAGCGCGGTCAGTACTTTGATTGTCGACCGCTCGACCGTAGGAGGCTGACCGTGGTTCGGATTCCATGTAAAACTGTACGTCCCTTAGTTTCTTACCTTACTAGGTGGTAGGGTTTAACCCGCCCGAGTTGGTAGCACCGCACTGAATGAAAGATCGATTGAAACGGATATGAAAATAGTTCGTGTTTTCCGCTATTTCAGTGTAGCCGGCACGATCGAAGGAAATCACTGACATGACACCTAGCTCACCAAGGTGTTATTGGCTGACATCACGGATGTAGTAGATGATGTAGCCAACCGTGTCAGATATTATGATAACTATTACACTTTATTTTATAAATGTTAGCTGAATAAATGTTTTTCTTTCTTCTTTCAGATAAATATATTTTAAGATAAGATTTTCATTTTGTAAACGCCATCGTGGCTTTCATCAGTTTCACATCTAGCGCAGTTGACGCCCGCTCTGTGATTTTGAACCCATTGCGAGCTCCATATTGCGCAAGGGCTTCTCACGACCGAGCCTGCAGCTGGTAGGTACCATGACGCGAGTGCTCTGTGTACCTTGGAGCGGTAACGGTCACGTTTTTGCGGAACTCGTGCTACGCTGCTGCACTGGCCCCATGCGGGCGCATGTCATGAAACGAAATTGTTGGAAGGCAAAGAGTTATAGATAGAGCAAAGCGCTCAATAGTTCGTAACCGATTAGACATAATAGCGTGAGTGACTTCATGTGCAGTAGTCACCAAGAATCGCATCAAATGCTGCTGCTGCGGGTGGCCGGGTGGTTTGGGGATTGGCTTCTCATGCGAGTGGTCCGAGATTCGAATCCGGTAGGCGTGTACCAATGAGTTTTTTCTGATAACATAAATTACGTTCCTGTATTTACGTGCTTCTTCACCGTTCGGAACTGGTGTAAAACTGTAGGTCCCTTCCCTTGCCCCCTTACTAGGTGGTAGGCTCGAACTCTAGCCGACTTGGGTTAGTACCACCGTACTGGATGTAAGATGGCCGCATAGCAGCCTCGGTCGTATTCTCCTCTAGTCCAGTATAGCCAGTAATCCAGGGAAATCTCGGGTATGGCACCTACCTTCCCGGATGTGATATTAGCTGGTCGGAGCATGTGCTTTGGCCCCTCCTACACAGCCACCCATACCGGATTACATAAAAAAAGCTGCCTCATGTTAACAAAACGCTAACGCTCTGCACTCGCGCATCGGCGCGTTCCGTTCAGTTCAGTTAAACGACGCCTCAACACGCGCGCGGCGCTGCATCTGATGCGAAGTAGCCGCATGCGGCCCTTTCATTGGTGACATTGTTTGTAGTGCGCCATGTTAAACTTTGCCCTATCTGTATATTTAAATCTTTGTTGGAAGGAGTCTATGCAATTTTCCTTGCCCTTTTTACAAGTCATCGTAACTAGCTAAGCTTAAACACAGTGGCGGAGCAAGACCTAAATTTGATGTGGGCAAGATATATTTTGCGAGGCCCTCTCTGTTTGCATGGATTTTATGGATTGAGTTGAAGTGGATTTCCGGTATACTGACAGTATACTGATTAAATCAAACATTTTTGTCAGTCAGTACGTATACCTTTCGTCGATAAAAGTAAACATAATCAAATTGCAATAATACAGCCTTCACTGCCTCTGTCCTGCGTTTCCATCTTGTGTCTGATAAAGGCTTTATAGTAAGCTTTAGTTTGCCTTTGATTAAGTCTAAACATGTTTACTCGGGGTCTCTTTTAATCGATCTAATTAGCTGAATATTTTTCATGAATCAAAGCTGCATGGACTTTCGAGGCGCGTGGCCCCTCGGGCCGCGAGGCCGTGGGCGGTCGCCCACGTCGCCCACGCCTTGCGCCGCCTCTGCTTAAACACCACCTAGCTTTTGTCCGCGGGCTCGTTCATGTGAATTTCCTATTCGGTAAGTCACGTCACGACCACCTTGCGTGTACTCACAGATGGTCTGGTGTCTCATGAGTCGCAGATAATTAGTCGGGTCACTCAGTATGTTCTACAGGTACGCTCGTGGACGCTGCTCGCAGGACGCCAGCGTAGGACACTCCAACGGTCGTCGTCTCTTCGGCTAACGTGGTGCCCAGCCCACTGCCATCCATTGGCAGTGGGCTGGACTTTAAAAAAAAATCTAAACTGACACGGTTGGCTACATCACCTACAACATCCGTGATGTCAGCCTATAACACATTGGTGAACTATGTGCCATGTCAGTGCTTACCTTTGACCGTGACGGCTACACTGAACTGGACGGAAAACACGAACTATTTACATAGCCGTTTCAACCGACATTTCATTCAGTGCGGTGGTACCCTACACACGACGCCCAACGCAACGCCTAATGCCGTTCGCGTTACGTCGCCAATGACTCCATACCACACAGAACCACTCAACTCTGCACCACCGCGATAAACTGGCGTGTCAGGGGCACTGCACCTTTTCTGCGTCTGCATTTGTCACTACGTATTATTATGAAGTTCAAATTCGTCATCGATGTTTGCAGAGGCGAAGGGTAGACGATTTCTACGCTATTATTGAGAAAGCGTACCGCATCATTCCGGAAGAGGTTATCATATCACGCAGTGAAAATAAAATTATAATAATATACATTGCCCAGTCGATGTGCAGCAGTAGTTACAGGCACTGGGCATTATAGTATTACAAGGAATAAATAGGTGCTACTTACTAAATTTAAATTTTAAATAGTAACATAACTTTGGTTTATAGTAAAATACATTTAATTATCTAAACATTTACAAACAATTAAATTAAAATTATTAAATAAACTAAAACTACCTATCAAATATAATTTACCTACAAATATAACTAGTTAAAAAACTATAACTAAATACGAACTTATAAATTAAAATAATTAAACTCATAAAAAAAAAAAACAAAAAAAAATTCACGCATCCATAAAACTTTCATCCAAATGGCCCCATGACGGGAATGTGCCCATAATGCTGGCGGCATTGCCCTTCTGCTCAGCCATGCTGATGCGCTGCAACAGGAAGTATCCAGCACGGGAATCCCCCGATGTCTCCGCGAGACGGCGCCCTATTTCTTTTAGAAACCCCTTAGGTTTATTATTTAGGTTACATTTAAAATAGTAACTGTATTATTATTATAAACTTTGTCTTTAGGTATTTTAAATTAGAATGCTTTCGTTGTTTCTTTTTTCAACTCAACATATTCAACAATACATTATCATTTATCAATCACACATCAAGTTGTCTAGCCAACGGTTGAGCACCGCTGCTCGGTACATGTATGGGACCACTTTCGCGAGCCCGGAAACCAAGTGCAGACAGACCTCGAGCTAATGCGGAGTCCCTGCGTGGGCGCGCACCACACACCAGGCGAACCACTATTATGGTTCGGCAAAACCTATTATTATCGAACTAAGGTATACATAATATCGACTATGACTGCCAAAAAGTGCAGACCTCGTACCTAGAATGATAGTAAAACCCACTGCGATAGGACCGCAGTGGTATAATCTGTCTGCTTTAACTTTGCCGGTTCGCGGGGTTGGAACCCTCTGCACCCGCCGCTCATCATCCCCGCTACCACAGCTCAGTACCGACAGCAACGCCGCCCTTGCAAATTTCAAAAGCTTATTTTTTTGTTCACCCTACTGACAGGTATTCGTGAATCATATATAGTCAAGCCACCGGCCAACTTGAAGCAGACAGCTTATCCAACCCTAGTCGGGCGGGACTGTAGTTGTAATATAAGTGACATCGTATTTTGAAAATTTTACGGAAGGAATGAAACTTTGACTGTCAGTACGTGTAAGTATGTAAGTTTGTCAGCCTTGATAGCTTAGTGGTGCGGTCGGTCGACTGTTATTAAGCAACCCTGGGCACGGTCAGTACTTGGATGGTTGACCGCTCGACCGTTGGAAGCTGATCGTGGTTCGGATTCCACGTTAAACTGTAGGTCCCTTCCCTTCTTACCTTAGTTACTAGATGGTAGGGTTGGTACCACCGCACTGAACGAAATGTCGGTCGAAACGGCTTTGTACGAGTAAATAGTTCGTGTTTTCCGTCCAGTTCAGTGTAGCCGACATGAAATGAAGGGAAGCACTGACATGGCACCCAGTACACCCGGTGTTATGGGCTGACATCACGGATGTTGTAAGTAGGTGAAGTTGGCTACAGCGTCAATTTTCATAAAAAAAACAGTGTAAAAAAATCATTAATTAAAAAAAACGATTTATTTGTTTTTACGATATAATAAATGTGTACATTGTTTCATTACTGCACTGGGGGCCGTGGACAGAAAAAGGGCGTGTCGGAAGACCAACCGCCAGGTGGGACGATGACATAATAGTCGTTTTTAAACATCGCATGAACTTTCGCGGACGCGCGCACAACAACCCACCAAAGTTTCATAGTAATTGGATGAACGGTTTACGAACGCATAGAAGGCGAACGAACGAACAGAATATAAATTGTTAGAAGAATGTAGAAGAGATTATATTGAAGTAGCTTTTGCCCGCGGCTTCGCTTCGCGTGATTTTTTGCTTACAGCTCAGGCCGCCGATGACATAGCGTTAAGATTTAGCCTAAAACCACCTTGAGAAATGACAGAATGTAACAGTGAAAACTGTATGTAAATCGATAAAGTGCTTCTCGAGTTATAAGGATTCATATATTGATGTACGTTATGTACACGGTCGTAGAAAGGTGGCTTTATTTATTCGGATGATCACCGAGGTGCGTACAACGGTGCAATGATTCAGTGGCGGTGTTAGACCAATTAATGTAGACGTCAGCGACATCAGCTTTGCGAGGCCTCTTTCATTTCCCAGTCAGAAAGAAAACGATAAATGCAATGAGACTTATGTTGACAAAAATTACATGAACGATCACAAATTAAAATAGATAACCCAACAAGCAATAGCCCAAAGTGTGCGACCATACTTTGATGAAAATTTTTGGGATCGCGCGATCCCAAAGGCATTCAGCTAAGGCAGGCCTCACGCACTCTATGTACTTGCGCGCGCTAACTACCTACCGCCCGGTGCACCGCCCCAGCGGTGTAATTCAGTAAAAATTCGTCAGCCGCGCGAAACATGCCTACACGCTCGCCCACGCAAATGCGCGCAGCTGCAAAGCAATAATGCACTTTACACTCGATCGTTTAGGTACATTTTCGCACGCAGCGATTGGCGACGTGAAGCAATAAGCTATTAAAGCCGAAGTTATGGAACTTTTTCTATGGAGTGATTTATCTGTTACGAAGTAACTATTTATTAATCTGTGGCTAAGGTAAACGAATTTTTGCGAGGCCCCCTCAGGCGCGACGCTTAGCGCCGCCACTGTCAATGATTTAATCTCCTATCATTCGTTCTTTCAAAACGCACGGCGACACCGTCCGAACCACCACCGTTAGCTTTCTTCACTTTATCGCATAGGAAATCAACAACGGATGGAAGAAGTCGGATATGGCTAATAGACTATACAGACATAACTTTTACAAGACCCTAAAACGACTGCGAAATGCAATCGTAATGTTGGTTTTTATGGCCGGCGCGGGAAATAGTATTACCGGAGAAAAACCATAAACTGTGTTACGTGGAAATTATAGAACCAGTGGCTTCCACACGGTGGCTTGCAACATCCGAGAAGACTATCTTTTAACGTTTTTAGGGTTCCGTATCCGGTACGGGACCCTATTACTAAGCCTACGCCGTCTGTCTGTCCGTCTGTCCAAGGGCTGTATCGCCCGTTGAAATTTTCACAGAATGTGTTATTTTATTATGGCCGATATAACCAAAAAAAAAATACATTTTAAGTAAAAATTCACGGGGTCCCCATACAAGAAACTAAAAAGTGTATGCGCGCCATCTACCGAAAAGAGTATGAAGCATTTTAACTAATCCATAGATGGCGTGAGTGGCGCTGACCATGGCGATACGGAACCCTCGGTGCGCGAGTTCGACTCGCACTTGGCCGGTTTTTTTAAACAAATTATGCTTTACGTCCTTGTATGTCCAAATATGTCAATGGTCCAAATTCAACGTCAGCGTCGGTAGCTCAGTGGTACGGTCGGTCGACTGTTGTTAAGCAACCCTGAGCGCGGTCATTACTTGGATGGGTGACCGCTCGACCGTTGGAGGCTGACCGCGGTTCGAATTCCACGTAAAACTGTAGGTCAGGTGGTAGGGTTTGTCCCGTCTCCGGTACGGAACCTACCTTCTCGGAGATGATGGCTGGTCGGAGCATGTACCGTGTGGGGCCGGTACTTTAAAAGAATAGCCCCACTGCATCTCTCCCTCCCCGTGTATGTCGTAAAAGGCGACTAAGGGATATGACTCCCTTCTTATATTACTAGGTGGTAGGGTTCAACCCGCCCGGGTTGGTACCACCGCACTGAATGAAAGGTCGGTCGAAACGGCTATGTAAATAGTTTGTGTTTTCCGTCCAGTTCAGTGTAGCCGGCACGACCGAAGCGAAGCACTGACGCGGCACCTAGTTCACCCGGTGTTATGGGCTGACATCACGGATGTTGTAGGTGATGTAGCCACCGTGTAAGTTTCCATAAAAAAAAATGTATAATCGACAAACTACACACATAGCCATTATGTCCCATTACACGTCACGCTTAGGCCATCGTCGTCGCAAAGTTACGCCGGTTTTATTTGTAACACTTTCACCAAGTAATCTGCCTACCGCAATCTCTGCGATAGCCATAATGCCCACTAACGCGTTATGACGTGACGCCGCTTCTTCTAACGCCATACTCGCTATCGCATGCTGTCAAGTATGCGATAACTTCTAGGAATTTGATACGGTGTAATTCGCGCACATAGAATTAAAATGTATGTACAAGCACTGGCGGCTGGTCCTAAAGTGCGCTCGTGCGCCGCACTACCATACCACGAGAAGTCTTCACTTCACTCAAAATAAATAATATCTTACAATATACCTACATTAAAACCATAAAGATCGTACTCCAAATAAATACGAATGTGAATTCGACCTTATTTTATAGATCACAAGACACTTTTTTGCGAGTAAACGCGCGCCCCGTGCGGAATCGGAGAGCGCACGCGGGTCTCCCATGCTGAATGTATGGAGATCGGCAAAACACCGCTGGCGCGTGAGACAAAAGATACTTCATAGAAACAGTATGGGCCGAAATGGAGTTCTGCGTGCGGCGCACGAGCGCCAAACAAGGACGCTATATCGTGAATAGCCGCGCGTGCGACGCGTCGCTTCGCGAGCGATTTGTTTTGCACGAGTCCGTCTGTCTAGCTAGAGTCGCGCGCTGTCATGTGATGTCACATACCCGTTAGCGCGCGAATATTTAAAATGGGATATGGTTAGGTTTTGTGTTTTCTGTGTGATACTGTGAATTAAGTGGTGCCGATATTTGCCTAAGCGTTGGTTAAAGGTAAGGCTTTACAATCAGGTGATCCCGGGTTCAATTCCTACTTTTCAAATGCTTTTATTTTTTTTAAATATTTTTTTTAAGTATTTTTGGGGCATTACTACTGTTTTCTTTTTTAAAGCTGAAGTAGTGTTGTGGTCTATGGATGTGTTCATAAAGGTACTAAAATTAGTTAAAAAAGTTGTTTGGATTTCTTTTCTTGTTTTTTGCAACTCATTGAGTGTCTTGAGAATATTCATACTAGGTACGTACATAATTATTAAACGCAGGCATTTAAAAAAATCGGAAGTCCCGATCTTAAAATAACATGAGGGGAATGTGTTGGGTAATTTGGTATTTAAGTAGGTAGGTACTTAGCGCACTACCGGTCACTGAAGTCACCAGCCGCCACTGGCTATATACCATCACGCTATAGCCTTAGGGCTGAGCAGTATCAAAGTAATTATACTATGGACCGGAGAGACAGAGAGTTCGGCGAAACATGCAATGAATGACGAAACACCACCTCGTCCATGGGCGTCGTTAGACACCATAAGGTGTCTATTATTTATTGTATAATATCATCCATAGGTAGGTAACCTACGCTTGGACATCCCGAAAATTCCGCCAGTTCTAAATTCAATGCGAAGAAGAACTGACAAACTTCGCAAGCCACAATATTTTGTTAGTACCTTATAAATAAATATTAAATTATAGTAACTTACAATAATGAACCCATGAATTAATCCATACTACCGCTCACAAGAACATGTATGTTTACAGGAAAAACATGAATATTCAAGAATCTGACCACTCTGCCTATTTACATTAACTAATATCTGGTGTATAGTGCCATCGTCAATTAACGTGTGTTTAACGACACATTAATCATTCGATCGTATGGGTTACGAATGCCATTGCGGCCTCGCAGCTGTCACATTTACGACCCTCTTGAAGGACCCGAGACTGTACTTCGGGGAAATTTAGCACACATTTTAATAATGTGCGCGCACACCATTCACGACTTAAACCTACTTTTAAAGTTGACGCTTCTTCGGTACTTTTACAATCTTTGCTTTGCTTGTACAAGGTGTACCAATTGTTGTCTTTTCTTAGAAGTAATGCAAGAGAGAGACGGAACACGGAATAGTTGAGCGAGAGGCTGGTCCACGGTTGGGAAAATGCCTGAGGACAGACAGACGGACAGACGGGGGTTACGACACTCTATATTATTAATACTACAGGGAGTTCTTAGATGCAGTGGTATTGTTTAGCGAAACTGCTGTAGTTAACGATGCTGTGGTAAAAGAAATTGTCGAGCTATTAAAAAAATATAAAAACCGCCTTCAAAAATGTATGAAATAAAAAAATAAAAGTCGAACCCTAGAGTTGAAGGCGGTCGGTTATTTTTGCTTGCTTTAGCACCACCGCCTTCAACTCTAGGGCAGGCCTCACGCACTCTATGTACTTGCGCGCGCTAACTACCAACCTCCCGACGGGCCGCCCGCCGGCGCGGCGGTCTTTTTCAGTAGAAATTCGTCTGCCGCGCGAAGTATACATAGACGCTCGCCCACGCAAGTGCGCGCAGCTGCAAAGCAATAACCACTTTACACTCGATCATTAAGGTACATTTTCGCACGCAGCGATTGGCGTTGTGAAAGGGTAGGCTATTAAAGCCCGAAGGTAGGAACATTTTCTATGGAGTGATTTATCTGTTACGAAGTAACTATTAAGTAATCTGTGTCTAGGGTTCGATTTTTATTTTTTTATTTCATACATTTTTGAAGGCGGTTTTTATATTTTTTTAAATAGTTTTTTATTTCACAGTTTTTTTAGTAATTTTTATTTGTTATTAATGTACTCGGCGGAATCGCTCGGCCTTCGGCCTCGCGATTCCGCCTCGCTTTCCAATCCGATCTTGACCAAAAAAAAATGGGACCACCTTGGAGCTAGACTGAACCGAACACAAAAAGAATAATCGAAATCGGTTCACAATTGGGGAAGATATTGCTGAACATACATAAAAAAAATACATACAGCCGAACATAGAACCTCCTCCTTTTTTTAAGTCGGTTAAAAATAAAATAAACGCTTGTTAACTGAATAAAAAGCGCTTATTCCACGGGGAGTGCTCGGAGGAGCTGTTTGATGCAATCCCGCAGTCACCTTTCCATCTCTGCACAACGCGCACTTAGCGGGGACTGCATCACTACTTTAGACTTACCCCGGATGTCTACCAACCGATTCTGCAGATCAGTCATGTTGTAAATTCTTGAACGCATTCGCTGCCTGTACATTTCCCCCCAAGTACGGGTCCCTCAAGAGGGACGTGAATTAGCACCTGACGGGACAGCATTGCATTCACAACCCTCGCATTCGACCGAAAGTCCATGGGCGTCGTTAGACATCTTATGGGTGCCACATGGCACGTTTTCTATAAAAAAACCGGCCAAGTGCGAGTCGAACTCGCGCACCGAGGGTTCCGTATCGCCATGTCATGGTCAGCGCCACTCACGCCATCTATGGCGCGTTTATGAAATGCTTCATATTAGGTAAATGTCATGATTAGTTAAAATGCTTCATACTCTATTCGGTAGATGGCGCGCGCGCATACACTTTTTAGTTTCTTCTATGGGGACCCCCGCGAATTTATCACTTTTTAAATTTTTTATTATTTGTTGTTATATCGGCCATAATAGCACATATTCTGTGAAAATTTCAACGGACTACCTATTACGGTTCAAGAGATACAGCCCTCGGACAGACGGACAGACGGACGGACGGACAGACAGACAGACGGCGTAGGCTTAGTAATAGGGTCCCGTACCGGATACGGAACCCTAAAAAAGTAACATATACATACATATCTACACGCAAAATTCATATCATAACCCTTTCCACGGGCGGGATGCCCATGTTGGGTGGGGGGCTCGGTTTCAGTAGTGAAATTTCTTTTGGTGTTAGCAACCGAGGCCTGCGGTGCCTAGGTCACGTTTACAATCATCTATAATTATGTGTGTATGTATGTTTGAGATAAACTCCGGAGCCACTGAACAGATTTTGATGCGGCGGCGTTTGCTATTAAACCGAGCGAGCGAAGCCGCGGGAAAAAGCTATATGAGTCGTCTAGTTGCTGAATCCGCTATAATGAATGGCTTATAAATTGGGTTTAAATCTGTGTGTTCCGTCCATACAATTTGTGTCTAAAGTCTAAACCTTCTATTTCGTATACAAAATCTATCATAAAGTTGACAGTTTGCCGCAAAATCCGCTATAATTATAAGTGTGTCAGACAGAACATTTTGCCAAAACCGTTATGGCGGGTTTTGCAACTAGGTTTTTTTTTTTTTTTGTGGAAACTGACACGGTTTGCTACATCACCTACAACGTCCGTGATGTCAGCCCATAACACCGGGTGAACTAAGTGCCATGTCAGTGCTTCCCCCTTTGATCGTGCCGGCTACACTGAACTGGTCGGAAAACACAAACTATTTACATAGCCGTTTAGACCGACGTTTCATTCAGTGCGGTGGTACCAACCCGGGCGGGTTAAACCCTACCACCAAGTAAGATTAGGAGGGAAGGGACCTACAGTTTTACGAGGAATCCGAACCTCGGTCAGCCTCCAACGGTCAGCGGTCACCCATCCAAGTACTGACCGCACCCAGCGTTGCTTAACATTCAATAGCGACAGTTGAAAGTCTGCACCACTGAGCTAACGAGGCTGACAAAGACTCATATATTTTTTTATTCCGGGCGTAATAAAAAAAAACTGTTTGGAACAACCCCTCCCCCCCCCTCCGCCCTCCCATCGACATGCCTATGACCGTTCCTTTTCGCTCCACCGTATTTGAATGAATAAATCTGTCGCACTGAACTACTTACCTTCTCTCTCAGATCTCTTCAATCGTTATTGGGACACTCCGAATACATTTTGCAAGTCCATAATAGCTATGGCATTCGGGCTGTGTTGTGAAACACTACCGCCGCCGGAGCATGGTGGTTTATTGTGGTGACAGAACCCAGGTTGATAGATAGCACACTGCGGTGACCCGCGGAGAGATCTTCTAGTCACAAGATAGAGCATTATACGAAAAGTTACTCTGTTTATAACTGTCTAGTTGTTATGTCGTAAAAGGCGACTAAGAGATATGACTTCTCTTCTTATATTACTAGGCGGTAGGGTTTAACCTGCCCGGGTTGGTACCACCGCACTGAATGAAAGGTCGGTCGAAACGGCTATGTAAATAGTTTGTGTTTTCCGTCCAGTTCAGTGTAGCCGGCTCGACCGAAGGGAAGCACTGACGTGGCACCAAGTTCACCCGGTGTTATGGGCTAACATCACGGATGTTGCAGGTGATGTAGCCAACTGTGTCAGTTTCAACAAAAAAAAAAATTTTTACGGTTCCGTATCCTTACGGAACCCTATTACTAAGCCTACACCGTCTGTCTGTCTGTCTGTCCGTCTGTCTGTCCGAGGGCTCTTGAACCGTAATAGGTAGTCCATTGAAATTTTCACAGAATATGTGTTATTATGGCCGATATAACAACAAATAATAAAAATAAGAATAAGTAAAAAATTCACGGGGGTCCCCATACAAGAAACTAAAAAGTGTATGCGCGCCATCTACCGAAAACAGTATGAAGCATTTTAACCAGTCATGAATTTTAACTAATATGAAGCATTTCATAAAACACGCCATAGATGGCGTGAGTGGCGCTGAAATGACATGGCGATACGGAACCCTCGGTGCGCGAGTTCGACTCGCACTTGGCCGGTTTTTTTTTCGTGCCTGGATGGAAACCAATGCTTAAATTATTTGAATATTATCTTATATTTTGTAATGTTTATGTATTAATATAAATATGTAGGTAGAGCTTTATTTAACTACTAGCTTTTGCCCGCGGCTTCGCTCGCGTGAAATTCGTATTTCAAAGAAAGCAAGTAAGTAACTAAAGCCGATCTGCGTTAAGTAAGGTAAACGATAAACCTTCTCAACTGAAGTAAGTAACTAACGGCGAGGTATCAGGCTGAGCTGCATTCTGGAAGACAATAAACCTTCTCGAAGAAAGTAAGTAACTAAGGGCGAGGCCGAAGGCCGAGCTGCGTTCAGGAAGACGATAAACCCACTCAAAGAAAGTAAGTAATTGAGGGCGAGGCCGAAGGCCGAGCTGCGTACAGCAAGGCTATAAAGCTTCTTGAAGAAAGTAAGTCACTGAGGGCGAGGCCGAAGGCCGAGCTGCGTTCAGGTAGACGATAACCTTTTCGAAGAAGTAAGTAACAGAGGGCGAGGCCGAAGGCCGAGCTGCGTTCAGGAAGACCATAAACCTTCTCGAAGAAAGTAAGTAACTAACGGCGAGGCTTCAGGCTGAGCTGCATTCTGGAAGACAATAAATCTTCTCGAAGAAAGTAAGTACCTAAGGGCGAGGCCGAAGGCCGAGCTGCGTTCAGGAAGACGATAACCTTTTCGAAGAAGTGAGTAACAGAGGGCGAGGCCGAAGGCCGAGCTGCGTTCAGGAAGACCATAAACCTTCTCGAAGAAAGTAAGTAACTAAGGGCGAGGCCGAAGGCCGAGCTGCGTTCAGGAAGACATAAACCTTCTCGAGGAAATTAAGTAATTGAGGGCGAGGCCGAAGGCCGAGCTGCGTTCAGGAAGACGATAAACCTACTCAAAGAAAGTAAGTAATTGAGGGCGAGGCCGAAGGCCGAGCAGCGTACAGCATAAGGCTTCCACATAAAAGGTAGATATATGCTGTCGCGGACTTTTTTTTAGAACTATTTTAGAGAAACAACCTCACCATACACTATCTTCGTGTACCTCTAGCGGTTTATGCAGCGCACGCCGAGATGGCTCTCAGAAGGCAGAATTTTTTCCGACTTACTTGACATTTATCGATATTTGGGCAAAACACAATGTCTTTATAAATTATAGCCTTTTTGATGTATAAGCTATAGTACTGTAAAGACTCATCTAAATCTGTTCAGTAGTTTTTGCGTGAAAGAGGAATATAGTGCGGCTGCTCGGTTCGCTGTTGAGTTTATAGGCCGCGCCTCCCCCGCTCCGCCGCCGCGCCGCGCCGTCGCGCCGCCAACTGCCGCTCGCTCGGTAAATACCTATGTACAGCAGGTCTATTCTTGTAAATTCTGACAGCGGACTCAGCGCTGATGTGGCGCTGAGAGCCATTTACTAAAGTGGCTCTCAGCGCCACATCAGCGCTGAGTCCGCTGTCAGAATTTACAAGAATAGACCTGCAGTACTAAGGCGCGCGGATTGAACATATCGGTTTGTATGGGAGCCACATCTTTGCGTAACCGGAACTGAATTTTATGTAGCCTATCCTGTGTCCTATATAGTTAAATGTGCTTGTACAAAGTTTCATCGAATTCGGATGATCGGTTTAAGAGTTATGGCGGAACATACATACATACATACAGAAAAGATTTCTAAAAATCGTCAATTTAGCTTTAGTATCATACATAGAGGCTACAAACTCAATATTTCCTAAAACAAAGTAACTTACTCCATGAACATCCCTTACAGATTTATTATTAGTATTGATTCTGAAATCAAAACAAACGTGCAGTTCGCATAATAAAGTTTTATGGCTTAGTGAAGGGAATCTCCCTTCACTAAGCCATAACATTTTGTTGGGCGAGCTGCACGTTGGTTTTGATTTGAGAATAGCATGTACTTACGTGTACTATAATATTTTTTTTTTATGGAAATTGTCACGGTTGGCTACATCACCTAGAACATCCGTGGTGTCAGCCCATAACACCGGGTGAACTTGGTGCCACGTCAGTGCTTCCCTTCATTTCATATCGGCTACACTGAACTGGACGGAAAACACGAACTATTTACATAGCCGTTTCGACCGAGCGACGTTTCATTCAGTGCGGTAGTATCAATCAACTAAGTAGTAAGGTTAAAAGGAAAGGGAAAGTAAAAGTTAACCTAAAGTTTGACGTGGAACCACGGTCAGTCTCCCAACAGTCGAGCGGTCACCCATCCATGTACTGACCGCGCTCAGGGTTGCTTAACACAATCGACCGACCGCACCACTCAGCTACCCTGTGAATAAAAGACCTACAGAACCGGTTGGTCCATGCTAGGTCCGTGATAGATCGATTGAATAGGGGTGCATCCCCTGCCCAGTACGCTTAGTGCGGAGGTGGAATGGGGACGGCGGAATCGCGTTAAACAGCTCCTCCGAACGCTCCCCATGAAATAGACGATAGAACACACTTAGGGAGCCGACGCACTATGGGCCACAGTACTAATTTAGGAGCCCGTAAATTTATTTTCAGTGTAACACTAAATACAAAAACAATACATGGAACAAACTGACCGATAACTGGACTAAAATGTTGCATACTCACTTTGTACGCATACACAGTATGTTTGCTTATTAAGCCCTCGTAATGAGCGACTCCCTCCGCCGCGCGCGCCTACGATCTAATTTAGTCGCAACATGGTGTTCGCTGAGAGTAGTGTGTTTCTGAAACGTGACTAAAAGTTCGAAGTTTTATCATGGAGTCCAACTCTCAAGGTGTATCTCAGATATTACAAATAGATAAACGTGTTATTAATATGCTCACTTTATTAATATAAATTTTTGTAACTAGACAGCATTTAATTATTAAAAAATAAAATTTCGGAAAGTTTTCATAGAGTATTACTAACAAGCGAACAGTTAAGAACAGTAGCCGAATTCAGCTTTTCCAAGCCTATTTAGTGGACTTTACGAAAATATACGTTTTAGATGGTAGCGGTAGGTAGAACATTTTTTTTTTATTTTTTCAGTGGGCCATGTCTCAGTTATGCGTCAAGAAATTGTTAGAGTTTCTCAAGAGTAAGGTCCTATTCGACCTAGAAGTACCAGATGTATGTCCCAGCTGATGGAGTACGTAATCACGAAAGCAGGTTTTAGTAAAAATAACTGTCCTGAAGACGTCAGAAGTCGACCAAAATCAAGGCATTTACAGCATTACTACACAAATATTAGGTTCAGAGCGCTAGAAGAATTGTGTTTCTTGAAAAAAAAATATGACGAGTGGCTATATTGAATTAGAAATCGTACTGGGAACTAATACAAGTACGTCTAGAGGTCGTCCGCTGAAAAATTTTGGTGACAGCAGCCAAAAACCAAAAACAAAAAAGGTTCAAATAAATAGGTACTTTAAATATTATGCTTTCTCGACTATTTCAAAATGGATAAATTCTTAGTTTTCTGTAATTATTATATTTTTCACATCTTTTAAATGTAAAATCTTTTCTTAATATGACTGTGACAATAAAAATTATAAAAACGAATTCTTACTTTGGTTCATTATGTCTTATAGTTATGCACTTACTCAGTATTAAAAGAAAAAGCAATTATGTGATCGCGATAATCGTTCCTTTATTTTCGCTCCCCTAATATCGCATCCTGGCCCATAGTGCGACGTCCCTACGGAGTAGCAGTGGTTCTAAGTCGCGGGACACCGCAGGGTCACCCACCAGTCGCATGGCACGACGCTGGATTAAGTCTAGCGGCGCAAGCTGGTATTTAGCTGAGCCATCCCACTAGTTCTTGTTACTGTTGAATGTTTTTTGAAGCATTAAAGTATTTTCTATCTATCTACTTATCTGTTATTATGTTTGCTTGCGTGTGTCTATCACTTTATTATCATCATCATTTCAATACTAGTAATAAATCTGCAAGGCATGGTCATGGAGTAAGTTACTTTGTTTGTTGACTCTACGTATGATACTAAAACTAAATTGACGATTTTTAGAAATCTTTTCTGTATTAATTTTTTTTTTTTTTTTTATGTAACCTGACACGGTTGGCTACATCACCTACAACATCCGTGATGTCAGCCCATAAGACAGGGTGAACTAGGTGCCATGTCAGTGCTTCCCTTCATTTCATGTCGGCTACACTAAACTGGACGGAAAACACGAACTATTTACATAGCCGTTTCGACCGACGACGTTTCGTTCAGTGCGGTGGTACCAACCCGGCCGGGATAAACCCTACCACCTAGTAAGGTAAGAAGGGAAGGGACCTACAGTTTAACGTGGAATCCGAACCACGGTCAGCCTCCAACGGTCGAGCGGTCACCCATCCAATCGCTGACCGCGCTCAGCGTTGCTTAATAACAGTTGACGAACCAACCGCGCCACTGAGCTACCGAGGCTGACGAATTTTCTTATCCCTTAGTCGATTATGTATTTAAGTTTCTTCATAACTCTTAAACCGATCATCCGAATTCGATGAAACTGAGTACAAGCACAATTAACTATACGGGACACTGGATAGGCTAAATAAAATTCAGTTCTGGTTACGCTAAGATGTGGCTCTCATAAAACCGCATTGTTCCGCGCTCCAAAAAAAAGGTACGGTAGCGGGCTTACTTACTTTCTTCTTTTTAAATACGAATTTCACGCGAGCAAAGCCGCGGGCAAAAAGCTAGTTATGAATAATATCTCCGTTCGAAATTACAGTTTCTCGCCAGTCACGGTGCTTTTGAGGACCAACGATAGTAGGTAACCTTTCAACAACGATTCATTCCAGTAATTTCTGTACCCACTTACTGCACCCAGTCTCTGGAGCAAATTCCCTGCAGCTCTCCGTATTAATCTCCGTATTATTCTCCGCTTCTCGCAAGATTTTTATGATTTTTTTTTATTTTAATTAATTTTTAGGGCTTTTAACAATAATTTGTTAATATCAGCCCCACAGTACTCACTTTTCCTATCCCTTAGGGCCCAGAGTCCCTAAGGTATAGAGAACGCTCAACGAAATCCAACACATTACACTAAATCCCTCTCATATGGACTTGCCAACAGTTTATGTATACTAAAAAAACAAATTGAGTCGGTCCACCCTAAGTGACGGTCCAACCGAGGCGGGAGGTTAGGAGGAGGAGGGAGGGGTAGGGATGGGGAGGGAGAGAGAAAGAGAGAATATAAGAGAAGCGATCGTTTATTATATCATATTTGCGTTTAAATCGGATTTGCTATTAAACCGAATCTACCGCGAGCGAAGCCGAGGGCAAATGCTAGTTTCATATAACCCGAAATCTTACACGTGCGTGCGGTTCTATTGATAAAATATCGCAACGCATAAAGTTTATCATGTAATCACTAATCACTTTTATCGTGCGTAAGGAATTTGTCACAACATTAGACAAAAACAAAATCAATAAATAGGATTTATTTTACGTCACTTATCGATGTAGCGCTAACATATAATTTATCTCTATTATCTAACATTTTATAAAGTGTTTGTTTAATGATAGAAACGTTAGAAATGTACCAGGCTGGCATAAAGCGAAACTAGTATAGTGAATCGCGAAATCGGTGACGGGCATGGAATTCTTTATTCAAACAAATTATCGCTCAAAGCACGTTTAATAGATAGCATTGATTTTATAGGGGAAGTGTATAGATAGTAATAAAAATATTAGAACATTTACATGAGGTGCAATGGAGGACTTATAACTTATAGAGATTTCTTCCAGTCAAACTTAAGATGTTTGAGAGCCGATTAGTATAGAAAAAGAGTTGTGTGAGAATTTAAGATAAAACAACTAATAGTAAGAATTAATAAATAAATGAAGTACATGCTATTTATTCTGTATTCTGTATTCTTCAGTCTTTACTCTTTGCACTTTACTCTATACTCTTTACTCTTTACTCTTTACTCTTTACTCTTTACTCTTTACTCTTTACTCTTTACTCTTTACTCTTTACTCTTTAATCTTTACTCTTTAATCTTTACTCTTTACTCTTTACTCTTTACTCTTTACTCTTTACTCTTTATTCTTTATTCTTTATTATGTATTCATCATCCATAGATAGTACACTCATACACTGCACTCGGATTCGTCATATTTTAACATTTAACATTTAGCATTTTGCCAGTTCAATTATCACAGCGAAGAAGAACTGGGAAGAAACTTCGCTGGATACTATTTTTTTACGTCCACTTAATCTACATTTGGGTGAATCAACTTTTTCTTGTTTTATGTATCTGTCTAAAAACAGGAGAGTATCTTGATAAATTCACCTTATTTTAATAGTTACAGCAACTCTCAGATAAGTAATTGATTAATAAGAAAGAAGCTGCACAATGAATTTTGATTAATTAAAAAATATATATTGGTTACCCTGGGGACAACCCCTTTTTTTCATACAAAACTGGGGACATAATTGTCCCCTGGGTCACCCCTAAAAATTTGGTTAATGTTTTATTTTAAATAGTTCTCTACTTTTATTTCAATTCCCTATCAACCTAAGTATGTTATACTTATTGATTTTCAACTAAGTAATAAATTGTAATAAACTTTTTTTATTATTTTACTTTGCAGCTGGTTTTTACGTTACAAGAAAAAGTTGATCCACCCATTTACAAAAATGTTTGCCTCTAGTCTAGTACGAGTCATCACTATTTCTAAAAAAAAATGACAAATACTAAATTTTTTTTTATATGTATAAGCGTAAACCATTCTTTGTATTGTATTGTTTATTGATCATTCGCGCAGTCTAACTGCCATATCAGTTAGACTGCGCTCGCACTTGTCACAATTTGTTCTATCCGGTTCGATTACACCCACGAAGAAGAACCGACAAGAAACTTCGCAGGGTATTTTTTTTATACATATTTTTACAAGTATTTAGTGACTATATAGTCACATAATAACACCGCCTATAGTCTATCGAAAAACCAGCTTGAGAGCAAGATTAACAATTTTGCTGAGAGTTCTGACTACAAAGACTTATTAATTAAGTGGATCAGGTGTAAAGAGCCTTTGTCAAACTTTGATACGTAATTTATATCAACATAATTATGTTAGTATATTAAACATACTACATTATGGTAACATGTTTAGTTACACGGCATTCGCAGCCCCCGTTCGAAACCGAATGCTTTTGAACGTCGTCGGCTCAACAATCCACGCTGACGGCGCCATGTCTCTTTTCGATTCTGTGGCCATGTGTCTCGCGTATGCATAAAAAAATAAAATAAAAGCTATACCGTCAAAATCAAAGTAAACTACACTCTAAGGCAGGAATAATCCATAACCGCAGTCATAAGTCGATCGGACGAGGCCAAAGGCCGAGCATAGCTTCAGGCATACCTCATTGTATAAATACTTTCGAACAAACAATTAAAACGAATAGGAGAGGCATTCGCATTGTTGATGTAGTAAAAATGCATGTGATGTGATTAATTTATCTCTATTATCTAACATTTATAAAGTGTTTGTTTAATGATAGAAACGTTAGAAATGTACCAGGCTGGCATAGAGCGAAACTAGTATAGTGAATCGCAAAATAGGTGGCGGGTTCAAACAAATTATCGCTCAAAGAGAAGTCATAAAAACATTAGATAAGAACATTTACATGAGGTGCAATGGAGGACTTATAACTTACAGAGATTTCTTCCAGTCAAACTTTGAGACCCGATTAGTATAGAAAAAGAGTTGTGTGAGAATTTAAGATAAAATAACTAATAATAAGAATACTTATCCTTTCCTTCCTTCCTTATCCTTACCTATAATAAAATCCAACGTCTGCTTTCTGTCTGAGTGTCTGAGTGTCTGAGTGTATGTCTGTCTGTCCGCTTATAACTCAAGAACCACTGAACCGATTTTAATAAAACAAAATTCTACGGATAGCTTGATTCTTCCCATCAACTATAGGCTACTTATCATCACGCTAAATAGCTTATGAGGTTAGCAGTGAAGTGAAATGTGAGAGCGGGCGGAGCCGCGGGCACAGCTCTTTACTCTTTACTCTTTACTCTTTACTCTTTACTCTTTACTCTTTACTCTTTACTCTTTACTCTTTACTCTTTACTCTTTACTCTTTGTTCTTTATTATTTATTCATCATCCATAGATGTAGACTGCACTCGGACTCGTCATATTTGAACATTTAACATTTAGCATTTTGCCACTTCAATTATTATCACAGCGAAGAAGAACTGGCTAGGAACTTCGCTGGATACTTTTTTTTACGTCCACTTAAATCTAAATTTATAAAAATACTAGCTGTTGCCCGCGGCTTCACTCGCGTGAAATTCGTATTTCAAAGAAGAATGTAAGTAACTGAGGGCGAGGCCGAAGGTCGAGCTGGGTACAGGTAAACGATAAACCTTCTCAAAGAAAGTAACTAACTAAGGGTGCGGCCGAAGGCCGAGCTGCGTTCAGATAAACGATAAACCTTCTCAAATAAAGTAAGCAACTAACGGCGAGGCCGAAGACCCAGCTGCATCCTGGAAGAAAATAAACCTTCGCGAAGAAAGTAAGTAACTAAGGGCGAGGCCGAAGGCCGAGCTTCGTTCAGGAAGACGATAAACCTTCTCGAAGAAGGTAAGTAATTAAGGGCGAGGCCGAAGGCCGAGCTGCGTTTAGGAAGACGATAAACCTTCTTTAAGAAAGTAAGTAACTAAGTGCGAGGCCGAAGGCAGAGCTGCACTCAGAGCCTGCGGCTTCGCTCGCTTGAAATTCGTATTTCAAAGAAGAATGTAAGTTACGAAGGGCGAGGCAGAAGACCGAGCTGCGTTCAGGAAGACGATAAACCTTCTGGAAGAAAGGAAGTAACTAAGTGCGAGGCCGAAGGCCGAGCTGCGTTCAGGAAGACGATAAACCTTCTCGAAGAAAGTAAGTAATTAAGGGTGAGGCCGTGGGCCGAGCTGCGTTCAGGAAGGCGATAAACCTTCTGGAAGAAAGGAAGTAACTAAGTGCGAGGCCGAAGGCCGAGCTGCGTTCAGGTAAACCATAAACCCGCTTCCGCCTTCGGGCCTCGCCCTTAACGACTTGCTTTCTTCGATAGAATTATCGTTTACTCAATCTAAATATCGCTTAGTTACTTACTTTCTTCGAGAAGGTTTATTGTTTACCTGAACGTAGCTCGGTCTTCGGCCTCGCCTTAGTAACTTACTTTCTTCAAGATGGTTTAGCTTCTTCCTGAACGCAGCTCGGCCTTCGGCCTCGCCCTTAGTTACTTACTTTCTTCGAGATGGTTTATCATTTATCAGAACGTAGCTCGGTCTTCGGCCTCGCCTAAGTTACTTACTTTCTTCAAGATGGTTTAGCTTCTTCTTGAACGCAGCTCGGCCTTCGGCCTCGCCCTTAGTTACTTGCTTTCTTCGAGATGGTTTATCGTTTATCAGAACATAGCTCGGCCTTCGGCCTCGCCTTAGTTACTTCCTTTCTTCAAGATGGTTTATCTTCTTCCTGAACGCAGCTCGGGCTTCGGCCTCGCCCTTAGTTTCTTACTTTCTTCGATATGGTTTATCATTTATCAGAACGTAGCTTGGCCTTCGGCCTCACCTTAGTTACTTGCTTTCTTCAAGATGGGTTAACTTCTTCCTGAACGCAGCTCGGCCTTCGGCCTCGCCCTTAGTTACTTGCTTTCTTCGAGATGGTTTATTATTTATCAGAACGTAGCTCGGCCTTCGGCCTCGCCTTAGTTGCTTACTTTCTTCAAGAAGTTTATCTTCTTCCTGAACGCAGCTCCTGCGTCGCCCTTCGTAACTTACATTCTTCTTTGAAATACGAATTTCAAGCGAGCGAAGCCGCAGGCTCTGAGTGCAGCTCTGCCTTCGGCCTCGCACTTAGTTACTTACTTTCTTAAAGAAGATTTATCGTCTTCCTAAACGCAGCTCGGCCTTCGGCCTCGCCCTTAGTTACTTGCTTTCTTCGAGATGGTTTATGGTCTTCCAGAATACAGCTTTGCCTTCGGCCTCGCCCTTAGTTACTTACTTTCTTCAAGAATCTTTTTCTTCATCCTGAACTCAGATCCGCCTTCCGCCTCGACCTTATTTACTTTCATCGAGAAAGAATATCGTATACGTGAGCGCATATCCGCCTTCTGCCCCGCCTTTAGTTACTTACTTTTTTTTTAAATACGAATTTCACGCGAGCGAAGCCGCGGGGAACAGAAATATAAATTGCACCAATGACAGCTACATAACTTCAACAATTTTTTTTTATTTATTAAATAATTCGTCACCGGCCAGCTCACGTCGAGATGACAGTTCTCCGTTGTCAACTTGACATTTAAAATTGTTTTGCATTCGATGAATCCACGAGATGAATCAAATAATAAAGAAACCTTTACTTTGGCCTACGTGATTTCAAATGCGCAATGATATTTTTAATAATTTTAATTTTTATTATATTTTTTTATTTATTATGTTATTCCGGCATATAAACTGCCACTATACAAAGTTTCGTCTAATTCCGTTCAGTGGTTTTTGCGTGATGCGCGTACAGACAAACAAACAAACAAAAAATTTTTTTTTTGTTCTAACATGTTTAGTATCTCATTTTAAGCCACCCTGGTTAGTTTTTTTCCGAATACATTCAATGTACAGACTTTCTTACCTTTACGATTTTATTATATGTATAGATTTATTATATGTATAGATATGTATAGATTATTATATGTATAGATTACCCATTGCTATTTCTAAAAAAATCACAAATAGTTAACATTTTTGTTTCCTTTATGCGTAAACCATTCATATAACATGTTGGAGCCAATTGGAGCAGTTACAGAATGCCCCAATTGGCTCCGGGCTGCAAGCCCCCGTTCGAAACCGAATGCTTTTGCAATCCACGCTGACGGCGCCAACTGTCTCGCGTATGCATAAAAAAAAGTAAAATAAAAGCTATACCTTACCTAGGTATAGCTTGTGGTATTTCATATTTTTATTTTCATATGTCCAAAATCAAACTAAGGCAGGAATAATCCATAACCGCAGTCATAAGTTGATCGGACGAGGCCAAAGGCCGAGCCTTGGGCCGAGCATAGCTTCAGGCATACCTCGCTGCGAATAATTGTATAAATACTTTCGCACAAACAATTAAAACGAATAGGAGAGGCATTCGCATTGTTGATGTAGTAAAATGCATGTGATGTGATGAAGTGCTAAAAATGCAAATGGAGATAAAAATTTAATCTCTCTCACACACACACCCTCATGCATGAGTCATGCCATATTTACGAAACTTATACCATCTTCTATCACACACACGCTGAATCCCGACAATCGGGGTAAGCAGAGTAATCGGTGTTGTGCTGCAAGAACTCTGGCAAATTACAGCACAACACCGACCACCACGTTACGCAAAGTATTTTCGAACAAGATTCAATCGATCAAGCAGCAAGTAGGCACGAAGACCCACCTGGTGCATGACTCGGTGGTAGTACCGTGCCAAGGTGAGAGGTGGCGAGCCTATCGCCCTTTAGCACGGCATTTTGTCCTTATCCCTTAGTCGCCTTTTACGACATGCATGGGTAGAGATGCAGTGGGGATATTTTTTTTAAGTACCGGCCCCACACGGTACTACAAGTATCTATCTGATCCAAATGTAAGGTTGGCAACAAGACCACCGAATCTGAATCCTTTAACCTGGCTGTTTTCAAACGTCGTATTAATAGGCTAGGCTAGGCTAGCAAGCAACAGGTGGCAACAGCTCGCAAATCTGCTGGCATGGGCGCCTAACTGAGCGTGGTTTCGCGAAGAGAGGTGATTTCGGCTCTGTCGACTGCACCATTGGTCACTCTCGGCACAGCTACCCATGTTGGTTTACATAAAAAATGTAAAATGCATGATACTCGGCACGACCGAAGAGAAGCACTGACATGGCACCTAGTTCACCAAGGTATTGCTGGAGGTGATATCACGAATGTTGTACGTGATGTAGCCATCCGTGTCAGTTTCCATAAAAACATTCAACTGAAAAATTCACAGACGCAATTAAGTCAATGCCATTTCTCTTGTGTGAATTCTTTGCTTTCGAACAAATTGAGCGTATGAAGTTGTTGCATCACAAGTAAAGAGAATGCATGCAAGGCCTTGACCTTTAAATGCTGCTGCTCCGCGTGTCAGTGTGAATGAGGGCCGGAACACACCGTGTGCGGCGCGACCCGAGGTAGCTTCAAGAGAAATTTCCGAATCTGCCTTAAAAGAAAAATTTTTTACTTCCGAACTGTGTGGCTGGGCCTGAGGTCGAAGCCTCAGGCGCCGCCGTGTCCTATACTGGCAGCCGTGGACAGGAAAATGGAGTGTGGAAGGTGGGACGACGACATCAAGTACGTCGGCGGGAAGCGGTGGTTTTGTACCGCTGACGGCCGGGAGGACTGGAGGAAAATTGAAGAGGCGTATGTCCAGCAGTGAACGCAAACACGCTGCCTGACTGACTATAATACAAATTAAAGTTTCATATCATCAAAGCCGGTATTTTTTTTTATGTACAATGGGAAAAAAATTAGCTATCTCATAGGAATATTTTCAGCTGACTCGGGAACACATTGTCACTATATTTATAGATTTAAATTAGTCAGGAACATTTTGGTACAATTAAAATAGAAATTTAATAAAAAGAAAGAGAACATAACAATTAACTGAACAGTACGAACTTACAATAACTATAAAATTTAAACTAAAACTTAACTAAAACAAAACTAACCTAAACGTAAATTCCATTAAGCGATTTTCCTCCCGGGATAGCGCCGAGGATGTTGGCCAATACCAATAGTACAGTTTGGATCCGATCACGTCATTAGGTCCGCCTTTTGTATCGCAGAAAAGTGTAGATGTATTTGCTCATGTTTAGGTCGCGACTTAGCAGAGCGACTCATGATATGTAACCGTGCGCGTGCGTATCATATGGATGTCTGAATGTCACGTGTCGTCGGTACGAAAACTGGTGCGCAAGGGGCGAGACACCATACCAGCAGATTTGGGGACTATACCTACAGGGTGTTGTAACGGCCAGTACATTAATTTCGCCAGCGCAATCCTTATGTTTTTCCGAGACAAAAAAGTCAAAAAGTTTTTCTCTGCAGGGTCTAGTACTGGAGATATTAATTATTGAAATTTATGTTTTCGTCAAGTGTAATGATGAGTAATGACGCGCGCGGGAGGAGGGTGCCGACGCGGGAACGGTCGGGGTCGAAACACTCACGCCGCGCCGCCACCGCGCATCTCCTCGCTCCAGGCACTGGTCCCTGCTCGCTCACTCATCGCGCGCCTTTCATTCCCACGTTCATGTGGAACATTAGATCCTTTTTACACTAAATTAATCAATTTGTAAAAATTAAAAAGTGTGTATGGAAACTGTAACTTTTTATTTAAAGGGAATTCGGAAAAAAGTTATTTGACTTTTTTGTTACTATTGATCCCAATAATGATTTCCTAAATTTAATGTAGTGGCCGTTACAACACCCTGTAGAAGCGATATCCAGCTTGTTAATACTACGTTTGAAGACTCCCAGATTGAAAGTATGGGGAAAAACACCCGCGCTGGTAGACAATTCCACAACCTAGCGGTGCGACAGAGGAATGATTTTGAGATGGGTCCTCAAAAAATCAATGTCAACGCTTACAAAACGAACTGAATAACATAAAACAGGAAACGGAACACGGACTGCAGACCGTCGTCGTCGGCGCGGCGGAGAGCTGAGGAAGTAAGCGGGGGTGCTGAGAACCTCGCTGAGAACCTAACGACTAAAAAATATAAAATAAAAACCGCCTTAAAAAATGTATGAAATAAAAAAAATCGAACCCTAGAGTTGAAGGCGGTACCAAAGAAGGCTACACAAATGACAAAGGACCGCACCGCACAATCCACTATGTTTTCTTTCATGCATCATTTTTGCTTGCTTTAGCACCGCCTTCATCTCTAGGGTTCGGTTTTTTTTTTATTTCATACATTTATGAAGGCGGTTTTTACATTTTTTTTTAAAGTTTTTTATGTCACAGTTTTTTATTTTAGTAGTTTTTTGCTATTAATGTACTCGGCGAAATCCAATCCGAGCCTCGCTTTCCAATCCGATCTTGACCAAATTGAAATGAGACCACACGAAAGAATCGCCACAAAAAAAGAATCATCAAAATCGGTTCACCCAGTCGAAAGTTCTGAGGTAACAAACATAAAAAAAAAAACAGTCGAATTGAGAACCTCCTCCTTTTTTTGAAGTCGGTTAAAAATTGGGTTATACCGGACGTGGGATCCTGTTTCCCATAGCTCAGGGAATTATATTTTGAAGAACAGGCATCATTTAAGTAGATAGGTACATGATAACTGTGACTACATGTCCAAATTCACTCTTTCTTTATT
This sequence comes from Nematopogon swammerdamellus, assembly GCA_946902875.1. Taxonomy (NCBI): domain Eukaryota; kingdom Metazoa; phylum Arthropoda; class Insecta; order Lepidoptera; family Adelidae; genus Nematopogon; species Nematopogon swammerdamellus. Next base: position 3,871,349 of record OX336356.1, on the reverse strand, counting down.
CATTGTTTATATTTGTTTACCATGCATGGTTCTTTATTTTTATTAGTTAAAAAAAACAACAACCAAAACAACCAAAAAACGTCAACAAAAGATGTCGTTCTGCATTGCATTGAGCTGTTCCCAATTGTTAACTCGACGACCCTCGATGTATTACTGCTGCCACTATAATCAGGTGCAGAAACTTGTTATGCGAGCTCCAACCAAGCGTAGATCTAATCTGTAAGGTCGAATGGTCTGGGCCTCTCGGCTTCTCTTGCGAGAGGTCCGAGGTTCGAGTCCGGTCGGTGTGTACCGTTGAGTTTTTCTGATGGAAAAATTTACGTGCATACCTTCCCTTCCCTTACCCCTTACTAGGTGGTAGGCTCAAATTGTAGCCGACTGGGTTGATACCACCGTACTGGATGTAAGATGGCCGCATAGCAACCTCGGCTGTGTTCTCCTCTAGTCCAGTATAGCCAGCAATCCAGGGAAGTCTCCGGTATGGCACCTACCTTCTCGAAGGTGATATTGGCTAGTCAGTGCATGTGCTTTGGCCCCTCTGACTCAGCCACCCATAACGGATTACATAAAAAAAAAAATACCTACGCCTGCTGCTTCACCGTTCGGAACCGGTGTATAACTGTAGGTCCCTTCCCTTGCCCCTTACTAGATGGTAGGCTCAAATTGTAGCCGAATGAGTTGGTACCATCGTACAGAACGTAAGATGGCCGCATAGCAGCCTCGGTTGTGTTCGCCTCTAGTCCAGTGTAGTCTGCAATCCAAAGGGATGTCTCCGGGTATGGCACCTATCTTCTCGGAGGTGATATTGGCTGGTCGGAGCATGTGATCTGGCCACTTTGAGTCTTGCATACGTAAACCCATACCGGATTACGTAAAAAAAACTGTCAGACCTAACAATGAAGAATCATTCAATCGATCGCCATTGATGTAACCAAAACTATAGACTGACACTCTTGTCTTCCTGACAGACGAAACAAAAGAGTTCGGCGGCGAAAGTTATTCCAACTTATTATGATGCAAGCCAATCAAATTATTTTCTTTCAAACGCGACGCGTCGATGTCAAATGTCAGATGTTTCCATATCTAGAGAACAATAAACAGATGGATTGGGTCATGAAGATGCTGTATGATAAATTGATTTATAGTTTGAATAGCTTTTGCCCGCGACTTCGCTCGCGGTAGTCTCTGTTTAATAGCAATAAGATTTAAATGCAAATGTGATAATAACCGATCGCTTCGCTTATATTCTCTCTCTCTCTCTTCTCTTCTCTCTCCATCCGGCACTAGCAATGAACACTAAATTCCGTTCATACTATACTTTCTTTGATACTGCTCATCCCTATTGATATTTAGCGTGATGGTATATAGCCTATATTGAGCCTGAAGAACTACTGTTTACATTGGTACATCATCATCATCATCATCATCATCAGCCTGTATCGGTCCACTGCTAGCCTAGCCGGGAGTGGATGGATGAGAAGAGCGGAAGACCGCGTGTGGTGGCGTGCCTTGGGAGAGGCCTATGTCCAGCAGTGGACATTGGTACAACCCCATCAAAATCTGTTCAGTGGTTCCGGAGTATACCTCAATGTATACCCTACATGCGGCGGGTGGCCGAGTGGTTTGGGCATCGGCTTCTCATGCGAGAGGTCCGCGGCTCGAATCCGGTCGGCGTGTACCGATGAGTTTTTTCTGACGAAAAAATTTACACCTGCTGCTTCACCGTTCGGAACCGGTGTAAAACTGTAGGTCCCTTCCCTTGCTCCTTACTAGGTGGTAGGCTCAATTTGCAGCCGACTGGGTTGGTATCACCGTACTGGATGTAAGATGGCCGCATAGCAGCCTCGGTTGTGTTCTCCTCTGGTCCAGTATAGCCATCAATCGAGGGAAGTCTCCGGTATGGCACCTACCTACTCGGAGGTGATATTGGCTGGTCGGAGCATGCGCTTTGGCCCCTCCGACTCAGCCAACCATACCGGATTACATTTAAAAAAATACATATAGACAGACGTTCTCTTTTATAAGCAGTAGAGAGTAGAGATGAAGTGCGGTAAAGTTAGTGGTGTCGACATATCGATTTATTGGGTTTAAATACCTTTAGGATAACAAAATACAAGACCGGCCAAGTATGAGTCGAACTCGCGCACAGAGGGTTGCGTACCACCACGTAATTGACGGGTTTTTATTTGGTTGTTTTATTAACCCCCGACAAAAAAGGAGGGGTGTTATAAGTTTGACGTGTGTGTGTGTGAGTGTGTGTGTCTGTCTGTGGCATCGTAGCTCCCAAACGGATGTACCGATTTGGATGCGGTTTTTTTTTTTATTAGAAAGCTGGTTTAATCGGAATGGTTTTTAGCTATATTTGTAATCATGTAATCAGGTAATTAAGTAATCAAACAATTAATTATCTTAAAAAATGGGCGGATGAATTGAATTTGAAATTAAAGTTAAATTACAAATTTAAAAAAACCCCGATCTTTAAAAGGCCAAAATAATTTCCGTTTACTTGCCAAAAGGAGTCGGGAGACCGCTAAGTAAATACAATATAAATACTCAAGCTACGCGGGTATTTACTTAGCGGTTCTCCGACTCCTTTAAGTAAGTAAACGTTTTTTTTTACTTTTTAAGGGTCGGGGGTTTTTTAATTTCTAATTTAACTTTTATACTTTGGAATTGGCACTATAATCACACTAAGTTTGACGCTTGTATGTTTTTAAGATAGAAAATAAACAAACAAAAAAAAACACCTTTCTTACTTATACATTTTTTTTATAGTTTCTTAATATATCCTCTTTAATAACGAAGAGTGTTCGGAGGAGCGGTTTGACGCGATCCCACCGTCCCCTTTCCACCTCCGCATAACGCGCACTGGGCAAGATTGCATCCCTGCACGCTGGACGTACCGCGGATGCGTACCAATCGGTTCTGCAGATCCTTCCTCCACAGTACCTGTAAACTCTGAAACGCTCTCCCTGCCCACATATTACCCCCCAAGTACAGTCTCGGGTCCTTCGGGCGTGAATAGGCCGGCATGGCAATCGCAACTACCGCATCCGGCCGAAAGTCCATGGGCGTCGCCACATGTCGCGCTTAGAATTAAAAAAAAAAACAAAAAAACATCTTCTATTCCATATTAACCATTCGTCATACTGTCCATTTTAGTGTTAAATTATATAAATGTATCAACAGTCTAAAATATCTAACGAATAACTTCGTAACATGTTTAGAATCTCGATGGTGTATACACGAATTCGTGCAAATTCGATTTCGTGCAAAAGGCAAAAACTATTATTATATTTCGGTTCCAATAAATTATATTTCACGTTGCAGAAGATGGTAGAGTTTTGGATGGATACTCTTGCATAACACGTTGGCAAAATTGAATGCAAATATATTTTAATATGTAGGTTATATCATGCCACGATAGGAAAATAACAATTACCAACAGTTACCTACTTTCTAGAGAAAACATTTGGTCATTGAGGGCGAGATCGACGGCCGAGTTATTTATGTGAAAATTATACTTTACTTTTTTTTTGTTTTCGTTTATTTGGGAAAGCAAAAGCAGTTTTACAATAAAATTATTACATGTAGGTTATACAGGTTATACGATAAAAGCCAATTATAGATTTCTACTGCTTAATCTAGTTATGTATACACGGTGTTTCAGGATAGGCCTGATAAACTTCAGGAATAGAAAGTATTCATTATTAGACGAAAAAAATCCTTATGACTCAAATCGAAATTCCGTATTTTTCAATACAAAAATTTAAAATTGTAATAAAAACTCGAAGGAGAGTGAGATTTGGCAACAGTGCTGTCTAGGTCTGGGGAGTGCAATGACCTAGGTAGTCCCCTTTTTCTTTTGTTGTCATTCAAATTTAAGTGTTTGGATTTTACCTACATGCAGTTACATTCTACTAGTTAAGCATGTAAGTTAGTCATTTTATGTTTATTTAATAAAGGCGGACGTTAACTGTCCACCAATGCTCGATGAAACGATTTTCACCAAAAAAAAGTTTCAGAGCTTTTCGTCTTCAAATATGGTCCCCTTTCGAACCCTGAAGTTACGAAACCCTATCCTGAAACACCCTTTATATTTTATGTTATGCCTTGCCTTCAGTAAGTGAAGGCTAGTAAGTACTAATAAGTATTCTGTGCTCAACGTAGATAACTAATAGGGAACTCTGTGCAAGTGTGTATATGTGTAAACCAGGTGAATGTCGTGAGATGGGGTGATGCTCTCTCTCGCGAATATCAACTTCAATGCGGTGTTAGACAAGGCGGGTTGACGTCCCCGGATCTTTTCAACCTATACGTCAACGGACTCATAGAGGAGCTGAGCAGGGCCAGAGTCGGCTGTCACCTAGGCAATACTTGCATAAATAGTATCAGTTATGCAGATGACATGGTGCTGCTCAGCCCCTCTGTGAAGGGTTTACGCACGCTGGTAGGTGTCTGTGAGCGATACGCCGCAGAACATGGCCTAGTATATAATGTAAAGAAAACGGAGGTGATGATATTCAGATATGGAAGCGGCCCGAGTCACATGCCGCCGATAACTTTGCGCGGTTCTCAGTTGAGAATCGTCACAAAGTTTAAATACCTTGGTCACATAGTAACAGACAGACTGACAGACGATGACGACATGGAAAGGCAGCGCCGCGCCATCGCGATGAGAAGCAATATGCTCGCGCGCCGATTCACGCAGTGCTCCAGGCAGGTGAAGCTGACGCTTTTCCAAGCGTACTGCCAGGCGCTCTATACCGCCTCTTTGTGGTGCCAGTACACGCAGCGAGCGTTTAACTCTCTGCGTGTACAGTACAACAACGCCCTTCGCAGCATGCTGCGTCTGCCGTGGCGGTGTAGCGCGTCTGGCATGTTCACGGAAAACAGGCTCGACGACTTCTACGCTATAATACGTAAAAGTAAAGCTTCGCTCCTTGAGAGACTGACAAGGACAGATAACTCAATACTCAAATGTGTCGCTGATCATATGTTTTATATTGCTTTTATTCTGTTTTAGCATTTAAGTATTGATTTGACGAAATTATGTATATAATTAGGATAATTAGGACTGAGTACCTGAATAAAGAAATATTTTATTATTATTATTTTCTTTATTTCACATATTGAAAATTTTACATTAATTTTATATATATTATACAAAAAAGTAATAAAAATACACAAAATTAATATAAAAATTAAATACGGTAATACCGCCGGCGGCGGGAGACAAGCCTCCAAGCGCGCCGGCGGGTGCAGGCCGTGGCTACGGAGCTCTCCGGGACGACGCGAGGCAAGCTACGAGCGATAGGTGGTGGTACTAGACACGTAGGCCACCACCACCCCCATCTCGGAGAGCTCCGTATCCGCCGGACTGCACGGCGACGTTATTATTATTTATTCGTTTATTACACATTTTTTCTTTTTTTATATTAGATTTAAGTTTAATTTTACAAATAAAACCTAAATCTAAAATTAATACAAAATAACAAAATGGAATTTCTACCACCGGCGCGGTCTATTATTTATTATTATTATATGTATGTGTATTTGTAGGTATGTGTGTGTGTGTTTCTCAAAATAAATAAATCAGGGTGAGGTGAGCCGATCAAAGTTCCTCTAAATTATAACCGTGACACTTGGAACTGCATTGTTTCTGCCCAACTTTACATAATGCATACGGATCCCTCGGCGCGCGAGTCGAGCTCGCACTTGACCCATTTTTACGTGAATATTTAATAATAAAGCCACTTTATGATTTTATTAGCTGTCTACCCGACTATTTGATTTTAAAGACAGTCCTCCATTCAATGTCATTCAAACTAAATAGAAAACTATCAGATAAATCTACAAATTCAGGGCGGTCCTTAGTAACAGCAGCTTGTGACAGCTAATCGCTAAATCGAACAACTAATCACTTTGGTTGTGGCGGAACCAGTCTTGTGAATGAACTTACGTCACGCACGACCACGGATCTGTTGACCAGTACCCTAATCACGAGATTTTACCTACTACGCTACACTACGCTACGCCGTGTTCTCCGCATCATTTTGTATGGAGAAACGAAGTTCGCAAATCTATCACTAGAGGCGCTGCTCCGTTTCCCCATACAAAATGATGCGGAGAACACGGCGCGGCGGCGGCGGCGGCGGCGTAGCGTAGCGTAGTAGGTAACTAGACAACTGAACGTAGCTACGTAACAGAACGGAGTGCCCCTCAATGCGTGGAATGATACGATTTTTTCTTCCAAGCTTCCACCCTTCAGTATTGTTGAACAAAGTTACTTTGGTGAAGGAAAAACTAAGAATTATCAACCCAGTGTAAAATTAATTTTCCATACATATATTTTGGTCTATGTAACAAATTTTTTAAATGGTATATTTCTTACCTTTTCTTCCTCTTGGGCTGTTAATAAATAAAAAATCTCTTGGAGAATTATTAATCTAAGTACAAACGTTAACTATTACCAAATCAACGAAAAATTACCGACATTTTGTACCGTGTGGGGCCGGCACTTTAAAAGAATAGCCCCACTGCATCTCTCCCCGTGTATGTCGTAAAAGGTGACTAAGGGATATGACTCCCTTCTTATATTACTAGGTGGTAGGGTTTAACCCGCCCGGGTTGGTACCACCGCACTGAATGAAAGGTCGGTCGAAGCGGCTATGTAAATGGTATGTGTTTTCCGTCCAGTTCAGTGTAGCCGGCACGACCGAAGGGAAGGCTGACGTGGCGCCAAGTTCACCCGGTGTTATGGGCTGACATCACGGATGTTGTGGGTGATGTAGCCAACCGTGTCAGTTCCCATACAAAAAAAAATAAAAAAAAATAGCAATTTTCGTTAATTTTGGCTGACAGACCCAAAGCACCCCAAAGCCAAAGTGACCGTATAATAAAACGATGGCCGCATAGCAGCCTCGGCTGTATTCTCCTCTAGTCCAGTATAGCCAAAATCAAAAAAGGAAAGTCTCCGGTATGACAATTTCTCTGAGGTGATATTGGCTGGTCGGATCATGTGCTTTGGCCCCTCTGACTTAGCACCCATACCGAAAAAAAAAACTATAAAAAAACGACTTTCTGACTCCAGGCTGTGTTACATAAAGTAGGTCAAAACTAGGTGCCATGGCAGTGCTTCTCTTTGGTCGTGCCGGCTACACTGAACAAGACGGGAAACGTGGAGACTTTTCATAGCAATTTCGACCGACCTTCATTAAGTGCGATGGTACTAATCCGCGATAAATTGACGCACATTCTAGGTATGATTTCGTTCCAATGTACCAGGAGCGCAGCAGAGTCGAGGCGGACGAAGCAAAAAGTCAGCTATTATCGTATGTGTAACAGCGCAGATAACAGTTACAACATAAGGCCCGATTCACACGGAGACTTAATCGTTTGACTAGATACGAGTATATCGCGGGTTAGCTTCGCCTGCGCTGCGGCTCCGTTCGTCTTAAAATAGTACTTTTCGTATGTTTTGAAGCGAACATTCTGACTAAGCAGGCATGCAACAAAAAATCGAAGCGTGGTATAAAAAAAGAAATTTTAGTGTTTAATTTTATACAATACTAGCTTTGCATATTTCATCCAAATCGGCCCAGCCGTTTGGGAGGAGTTAGGTGACAAACACACGTACAGAAGAATTATATAAGGATAAGGATAAGGATAAGGATAAGGATAAGGATAAGGATAAGGATAAGGATAAGGATAAGGATAAGGATAAGGATAAGGATAAGGATAAGGATAAGGATAAGGATAAGGATAAGGATAAGGATAAGGATAAGGATAAGGATAAGGATAAGGATAAGGATAAGGATAAGGATAAGGATAAGGATAAGGATAAGGATAAGGATAAGGATAAGGATAAGGATAAGGATAAGGATAAGGATAAGGATAAGGATAAAGATAAGGATAAGGAGTTTAATTATGGAAACCGGCCAAGTGCGAGTCGGACTCGCACCGAGATTTCCGTGCCACCACGTAGATAATATAATTAGCCTACTTTAGAGTTAGCACTAAAATCACACCTAGTTTGATGATTGCATGTATTACAGTTTTTAGGATAGAGCAAAAAACAAGAAACGTTGAAGAAATAACACATTTCTTGTATGAGAAACCCCTTATTTTTTTATTAGGGTTCCTTAACTCAAAAGACGACAGAATGTAACCCTTATTTATAGAATCACTCTCGTCTGTCCATCTGTCCTTCTGTCACCGCTTATTTTCTCCGAATCTACTGGACGAGAAAAGTTGGAATTTTGTACCCAATCACGGACGTAAGCGTAAATTAACGAATTCCGATTATGGGGATTAAATTTTGGGGGGAAAATTATAAGGGATTTTTTTGACATTGAAAATGTCTTTTCGATCGCTACAGTATAGTCCGCGATTTCCAACGAGAGTGCGAATTCGCCCTGGTGTCGTGAGTTTTAGGGCTACGTAAATATTTAGGCTGTGGAATGACGCGTATCGACGAGGGCAACGAGATGATGAAAAAATAAATTTAAAAAGTTTGAAAGTTTTTGAGAAAACCGCAAAAAACCGCTTAAAATAGCCGTTTTTAGGGGGTTTAAAAAGAGCACTTTTAAACATATTTCTAAATATATACTTATAACTTATATTTCTATATTGTAGATTGACTCAATATCTGGGGATTATTTTTTAATTTTTTTGAAAAAAGTGAAAAATTTTGGAGTTATGATTAATTTTTTTATTTTTCGCTACGTGAGTTACGAGTCGTCTTTATCTTACAGTGTGAGTAGTTGAAATGGTTGTCGTGTATGCATATACGTGAAAATGAAGAATTTTAATTTTTTTATTTTATTTTTGACAATTTCTGTTAATTTTTCAAAATTGACATATTTCTTATATTTGAATACACCCTAAAAGTCATTTTGAATGTACCCGAAGGTCAAGTAATGCATGAGATCTGTGAATTTTTTCAAGTGCATCTTGTGACATATTATCAATGGAAATGGTTTGTTATAAGAAATTCAAATATTATTTTTTATAATTTTTCAAGATCAACCTTGGTGAGCTAAGTGCCATGCCAGTGCAACCCTATGTTCTAATATTTTAATACAACCCATTTTTTATAGAAAGCGCGACATGTGGCATCGAGCCACCCATTAGGTGTCTAACGACACCCATGGACATTCGGTCGTACGCGGCCATCATTCTATTACTACCGTATGGGGTATTATGTGTACAGTATTTGTACCGTGTGGGGCCGGTACTTTAAAAGAATAGCCCCACTGCATCTCTCCCCGTGTATGTCGTAAAAGTCGACTAAGGGATATGACTCCCTTCTTATATTACTAGGTGGTAGGGTTTAACCCGCCCGGGTTGGTACCACCGCACTGAAAGAAAGGTCGGTCGAAACGGCTATGTAAATAGTTTGTGTTTTCCGTCCAGTTCAGTGTAGCCGGCACGACCGAAGGGAAGCACTGACGTGGCACCAAGTTCACCCGGTGTTATGGGCTGACATCACGGATGTTGTAGGTGATGTAGCCAACCGTTTCAATAAAAAAAAAACAATATTACACAGTTACCTACTTTGGGTCTGCCAGCCAAAATATTAAGTAATAAAAATTAAATTCACATATTAAGAGTCGCGTAGTGTCCGTTTGTGTGTGTGTGTCACAAGAAATATTGTTTTGAAGACTGCACAATACAATTTTCTATAATTGCTTTAATTAATGTCATAAAAACCATCAACTTCGCGCATAGCGTGCTATGGTGACAGACAGACTCACACGCGAATGATTAGTTTTAAATAGTTGATTTAATTACACCGAATGCTTTGACGCAACGCAGCCTTGACTTGAGGTGCCTTCGACGACTCACTAAATCTTGCAGTGTGTGTTTTTAGTTGGCCGCTATTTTATCAAAATAAACAAAAACTAAACGCGAGTATTTCATATCATGGCAACATAGTTTGAACAAACGTGCGTTTACTAGGTATTCCGTACCACAAAAGTAAGTCGCAACACGACGACGGTCCGTCCGTCCGTCCGTATGGGTGTCAAAATCGCATTTCTTTTTAAAAAGAAATCAACAAATAGTAATACACAACCATGTATCAACACTAAAATCACCACAGTTTTGTATATAAAATTTACAAAAATTACGTAGGTATATGAATGGTTTACGCTTTTTTTTTATGTAATCCGGTATGGGTGGCTGAGTCAGAGGAGCCAAAGCGCATGCTCCGACCAGCCAATATCACCTCCGAGAAGGCAGGTGCCATACCGGAGACTTCCCTGGATTGCTGGCTATACTGGAATAGAGGAGAACACAACCGAGGCTGCTATGCGGCCATCTTACATCCAGTACGGTGGTACCAACCCAGTCGGCTACAATTTGAGCCTACCACCTAGTAAGGGGCAAGGGAAGGGACCTACAGTTTTACACTGGTTCCGGACGGTGAAGCAGCAGGTGTAGGTATGCATGTAAATTTGTTCTTCAGAAAAAACTCATTGGTACACGCCGACCGGATTCGAACCGCGGACCTCTCGCATGAGAAGCCGATGCCCAAACCACTCGGCCTCCCGCCGCTTCGTGGAAAAGAAATGTTGCATACATTTTTAGAAATAATGGTGACTCGTAATGTGTAGGCAGTGGCAAACACTTCTGTAAATGTAGAAAGTGGACGTAAAAAAAAGTATCCAGCGATGTTTCTTGCCAGTTTTTTTTTCGCTGTGATATGATTTTAATCAAACTGGCAAAATGCAAAATGTTAAAATATGACGAATCCGAGTGGATTTTATTTTATTCGCTCATGATAAGTGCACAAAATACATTTTGGACGTAAGTATATTAAGTTTTGAATTTCGGATTAGATGAAGTGGCCTGTTATAAGGTACAATACGGGGTACGAGAAATGGAAACGACGTATGAAATAAAACAATAGTTGTACTGGCACTGGCGGCCGCGGAGAAGGGATGACATTTTCGTTTGTCAGCTAGCCGGAGCATCCTGACTCGACGTAATCGCCGTTTATGTTTGGCTCTAAAGCAGAAAAATTGTTGCGGGAAAAAATTCCAAAATTAAAAATAATTCAACCAATTACTTGCATCGATCAAATTACCTAGAACCGTCCGACACGTGAATCTACTAGTTCGCACTTGTCCGGCAAGTGGCAAGGACTTTTATCTAGTGGGCCTTTTACTTAATTCATACTACCTACATACTTAGTATTAGGTAAATTTAGCAGCATGTTGTTAAGACTAGTAATATTCATATTACCAATATTACCGCGCAATTTAGCAAGCCATCAATCATTGTGCAAGATAAAAAATTATCAAATTATTCAAATTTAATCTCTATGCTCTATACACATAAGGTCTACACCACAATCTACCTTCAAATCAGTGGCGCTTCAGGTATTCAGGCTTTGAGAATGAAGTTTTTGTTTCTTTGTGAGTGAGAACGAGAGAAGTTTTCTTGTGGTTGCATTGTTGAATTGCGATAGATATGGAATCTAGCTTAATTAGCCAGTTGTGATTATATCATAGTTGTGGGCTACATTTGCGCTTTTTTGTTTTAACCTGTACAAACAAAATGTATTTATTAACATATTTTACAGCAAAAATACTCCCTACATAATCAGCAACAAATTGGTAAAAATAATCTATTTATACATTTATACCAATTAATTAGTGACGCCACCTGCTGTCATGTAGTGCCATCTGTTGAGTAGCTATGTATTGTGCTGGAGTTTGTCGCTGTAAACTGGACTTTTCCCACTTCTGCTCAATAAAGCACAGAGAAGTGACCAAGAAACTTTCCAATGAAATCCATTAAAATAATCTTATCTCTTAAAAATGACAAAGTAGGAAGAAATCTACGTGTGTTCTAGTTAGGCGTAGAGTATCGAATTCAAATCAAAAGCAAGTGTTCTAGAGTGATTTGTTTCGAACGACGATCTTCTTATAATATTTTCAAAAACCAAGCAATGTGGCCTGTGCGTGCATACACCGTCCACAGATTATTAATAAGAATTCCAAGACTGTGTAAGATATACAGTACAATATTTAAGAGTTTAGAACGTAATACCTACTAGTGTTTTACTTCCTAAAAATTTTACGTTCTATATTCGACGCATCTATCATATTGAAAGGTGACTTTAAATAGGTTTACTACAAAGTCATTCAAAAAAGTTAAAATTATAAATTTAAAAAAAACCGACGAAAAAAGTCAAAAATTACATAGAAGCCTCGGCTGTGTTCTCCTCTAGTCCAGTATAGCCAGAAATCCAAAGGGAGGTCTCCGGTACGGCACCTGACTTCTCGGTGGTGATATTGGCTGCATCGGAGCATGCGCTTTGGCTCCTCCGACTCAGCCACCCATACCGGATTATATAAAAAATACACGGGGAGAGATGCATTGGGGATATTGTTTTTAAGTGCCGTCCTCAAGAGTCACTGATTTCTGATTTTACATCTGAATGAATTAACCTACATTAGGTTCTAAGTCGCGTGTTCGCGACTATATAAAATTCTTAGATTAGATAACTATCGGTCGCTGGCGCACGAGATAATCTGTAATAATTAATGAGCCTTCAATGTGGCCTTCAGGTAGACCACTTAGCTAAACCTATATTTTGAGCTAATAACACGCACTATCAATCAGCGTGTTGATTGAGTGATGATATATATGCTACTTTATGCTCATACGTGACATGAACGAGTTTCAATTTGTAATTGGTGCGGTATATGGCAATCCTCCAATAATTGTAGGCTATATTTGGTTATAATTGTGGACTTTTTTACACCAATATTCTGTTTTAGTTATTCTTAACCCCCGACGAAAAAAGAGGGGTGTTATAATGTTAACGTGTGCGTGTATGTGTGTATGTGAGGGTGAGTGTATGTGTGTAAGGGTGTCTGTCTGTGGCACTGTAGCTTCCAAACGGAGGGACCGATTTGAATGCGTTTTTTTTTTTATTAGGAAGCTTGTTTAATCGAGATGGTTGTTAGCTATGTTTGTAACTAAATTACAAATTTAATTTGTTTTGTTATATATAATATATATTTTGTACATTAGAAATTAAAAAAAACACATATTTTAATATGAAACTTATTGGTAATAATTAATTGTAGGTAATAAAGGTTTTTTAAGAGTTAATAATTTTTATGACTCGGAAGGGTTGGTTACTGTTACAGAAAAATAAAAAAAACGCGGCCAAGTGCGAGTCGGACTCGCGCACCGAAGTTTCCGTACCACCACGTAAATGGTCGGTTTTGTTTTCTATGTAAACTGACACGGTTGGCTACATCACCTACAACATCCGTGATGTCAGCCCGTAACACCGGGTGAACTTGGTGCCACGTCAGTGCCTCCCTTTATGGTGCGCCCGGAAAATCCGTGGGTCGGCGTCACGCCAAATATTGGCTCACGGATTTGACACGCACGGTCAGTTTTTGGACTGACGTGGTTCCAACTGACGCGATGGCGCTATCGTCCATGGCTGGCTTTACAACCGTTTCGACCGACCTTCATTCAGTGCGGAGATACCAACCCGGGCGGGTTAAACCCTACCACCTAGTAATATAAGAAGGGAGTCATATCCCTTAGTCGCCTTTTACGACATACACGGGGAGAGATGCAGTGGGGGTATTCTTTTAAAGTACCGGCCCCACACGGTACTTTAAAAGAATAGCCCCATTGTTAGTATTTGTTATTTTACTTTAGAGTAAAGATAGACCCGACTGGTTTTATAAGCGTAGAGAAACGTGGTGGTCGGTGTTGTGGTGTAATTTACCAGAGTTCTTGTAGCACAACACCGATTACTCTGCTTACCCCGATTGTCGGGATTCAGCGTGTGTGATATGTATGTACCTATGTATGTACTTTAGAGTCGCAATCGCAGGTATCTCGCGTGTCGCGCCATCTATCGGCGACCGTTCATATTTTTGTTCTTAAAATGTTTGGATAATTCGGTAGATGGCGCCCTTCTGCAAATTATGATATGACGAAAATGGAGAAAAAAGCAAAAAGGAAAAATAAAGGGGCTAGGGACCTTTATTTTTTAATAATTTGTTAGGATATCCGACATAATATCTATTCTGTGAAAATTTCAACCGGCCACGTATACGGTTTCAAAGATACAGAATTGGGGCAGACAGACAGACAGAAAAACAGACGGCGTAGGCTTAGTAATAGGTTTTCGTACGGGGTACGGAAACTTGAAAATTACATAATTAGGGTTCCGTATCAGGTACGAGACCCTATTGCTAAAAGCCTACGCCGTCTGCCTGCCTGTCTGTCTGTCTGTCCGTCCGTCCGTCTGTCTGTCCGTCCGTCGGTCTGTCCGAGGGCTGTATCTCTTAAACCGTAATAAGTAAGCCCGTTGAAATTTTCACAAAAAAATGTGTTATTATGGCCGATGTAACAACAAATAATAAAAATAAGAAAAAGTAAACAATTCACGGGGATTCCCATAGAAAAAACCAAAAAGTGTATGCGCGCGCGCCATCTGCCGAATAGATTATGAAGCATGACATTAACAAATATGAAGCTTTGATCCTCGGTGCGCGAGTTCGACTCGCACTTGGCCGGTTTTTTTTATTGCGTATACTAATAACACAACAAGAAAACTTTGCGTGTTTTCTTTCAGTTTTAACCTTTCAATAATGACTAAAAAAAAAAATAAAAAAAAATAACGTAATTACTATCTGTTTTTTTGTTCGTATATGTATCATACATAACGTGTACTATGTTTTCCAACTGAATACTTATTTGCCGATTTCCTGTTTGGATTCAACCTTTTTTAATTGCAGAGTAAAAGATTTCAACGGCCAAGGAAACCCCGATTTAATATGTAAAGAGTTTGAGAGATTTATTAGCAAAGAAAGACAGATGCGAGGGTTACGTAACCGCTGGTAAGGACGCCTGTAAAACCAGTCGGGTCTGTCTTTCTGTCTGTCTGTCACACGCGCTATAATAGCCGTAATAACACATATTCTGTGAAAATTTCGACGGGCTACCTATTACGATTTAAGAGATACAGCCCTCGGACAGACAGACGGACGGACGGACCGACAGACAGACAGACAGACAGACAGACAGACAGACAGAAGGCGTAGGCTTAGTAATAGGGTCCCGTACGACGGATACGGAACCCTAAAAAATACGTTCTCATAGATAGCTGTGATGACGAACGTTGCGCCACGGAGCGATCGCGCCCGAACTCGCTCGTTCAAGAGAATGGTTACGGAACCCTCCCTGCCATCGTTGCTTGCTACGGAATCCTAAAAACGTGGCCGGTATGCGGCAGGCAGTTGATAGCGGGTGAGGTGTAGCAATGGAAGCGTAACGGACAATATTTAGATGATGATTGTTCTGCGCCTGCGCCGCCCCGCCCGCGCCGGCGCGCCGCACGGACTTATAAAGTAGGTTGACAATTTCACGCCATCTTGTAGCTGACCGCCTCTTCGGCGTAGAGCGAGCGATCTAGCAGATATGGGGCTTAATAAAAAATTGCAAATTAAAATTATATTAATCAAGCAAACAACAAAAAAAATACATTTATTGAGCACACTGCTTATGGAGGTAGGTCCCTTTCCTTCCTACCTTACTCGGTGGTAGGGTTCAACCCGCCTGAGTTGACACCACCGCACTGAATGAAACGTCGTCGGTCGAAACGGCTATGTAAAATAGTTTGTGTTTTCCGTTCAGTTCAGTGAAGCCAGCACGACAGAAGGGAAGCACTGACATGACACCTAGTTCACCCGGTGTTATGGGCTGACATCGCGGATGTTGTAGGTGAATTAGCTGCTTATAATATAGCCCGGTGACCACCCGGCTTATAAAATGTAATACATTTAATTTTTGAGCCTACTCTGATATATTGTTGTTTATTGTTTATTGATCATTCATATGGCAGTTAGACTGCGCTCGAACTTGTCACAATTTGTTCTATCCGGTCCGATTACACCCACGAAGAAGAACCGGCAAGAAACTTCGCAGGGTATTTTTGCAGGGTATTATAATTTTTTTACCTAAAAAAGGTAGCCGGGAGTGGATGGATGAGAAGAGCGGAAGACCGCGTGTGGTGGCGTGCCTTGGGAGAGGCCTATGTCCAGCAGTGGACCGATACAGGCTGATGATGATGATGATTATAATTTTTTTACATAAATATTATTACAAGTATTTTAGTAACTAGCCACATAATAACACCGCCTACAGCCTATCGAAAAACACAGCTGCAGATAACTAATTTTACTGAGAGTTCTGACTACAAAGACTCATTAATTAAATATATCAGGAAGAGTCTGTCAAATTTTGATACTGTAATTTAAGTCAATTTAAAGTTTACATCACATTTTAATTACACCTAGGCTAGACTTAATTACAAATCTACGAAACAATGAAACGCACGCTTCTAAAGATTCTTTGTTCCGCGTAATTTTCTATCTACATATCTACTTAATAATAATACTTAAGTATTGTTAATTCCTGTATGTTATCTTCTGTCTTCTGTATCATCTCTTTTTGTGTTTTTTCTGTGCAATAAAGCATTTCTATTCTATTCTATACTTTATTTATTGTATCTCTATAATTAAATTAGTTTGTAAATCTACTAACTAAGAAAACTTAAAAATTAAGGCTGCATACAACATTTCGCTCGTTCTGAGAGATGTACCACCAATATTAATAACCTAACATATTATGTATATATATATAAATAAATAAATAAATAAATTATCAAATCAAATCAAATTTATTTATTAATGCAAAACATTGTATACAGCAAAAATTTTATAAATAATTATTTATATATCATAAATTATATAACATTATAAACTAAAATATGTAAAACTTCATAGCTATCAGGACAGATCGATAACTTTTCGAAAATAAGTTGATTAAATCATCAAATAAAAATAAAAATTAGAAAAACATAATGAAAAAATGCATCTGAATTTACTTTTCAAGTGAAAAATAAATATTTCTTATTCTTATTCTTAAATCGAACGTAACATGATCAAACGATTTTTTTGGAAAATATAATATTTTATTCCTTGATCAAATATCTAGGTCAGTAGCTTTTCACTTTTTTGTTTCGATTGGTACTTTTTCAATAAATAAATGTAAATCCAATTGTCGCTCTACAAATTTCCGTGCGACGCATCCTCCTGCAAACCGTGGAACATGACTAATGCAATGCCTAACACATGCATATACATTTTCTTATGAATAACGCGACATGTGGCATCGTTTCACCCAAAAGTAAGTGTCTAACGATGCCCATGGACATTATGCAATGGGGATTGCGAAAGCCATGCCGGCCTGACAGGAGCCTTTTCACGCTGCTTTTGAAAAAACCCCAGGCTGTACTCGGGAGGAAATAGATTGGCAGGGAGTGCATTCCACATTTTCTCGGTTTTGTGATAAAAATATAACCTGCAGAGCCGGTTGGTTAGGTTAGGTTAGGTTAGGTTAGGTAGTATATATAGTAGTATAGTAGATAGTAGCGCATTCGTGGTAGGTCGATTGAATAGGGGTGCATCCCCTGCCCAGCAGGTCTATTCTTGTAAATTCTGACAGCGGAATCAGCGCTGTTGTGGCGCTGAGAGCCACTTACGAAAGTGGCTCTCAGCGCCACAACAGCGCTGATTCCGCTGTCAGAATTTACAAGAATAGACCTGCTGTACGCGTCGTGCGGAAAAAGTAAATAAAAAACAATAACTTAATTGAAAACGGTGAAAACGCGCCTAGATTAAAACTCTATGGACAAGTTATATAACAGCATTGCAAGCCTACTTCAGCTCTAATTCGACTCAATTAAATTAAATGCAACCACAGGAGTAACAAAGATAGGTATCTTTGTTAAAATTCTATATAAAAATTCGGACATCCATGATATAATAGTAAATAAAAAACAAAAAATACCGGCCAAGTGCGAGTCGGACTCCCGCGCCGAGGGTTCCGTACCGCCGCCTAATTGGCCGGTTTTTAGGTTTCAGTATCCGGTAAGGGACCCTTTTTTTTTTTTTTTTAAGGAAACAGACACGGTTGGCTACATCATCTACAACGTCCGTGATGTCAGCCCATAACACCGGGTGAACTAGGTGCCATGTCAGTGCTTCGCCCTTTGATCGTGCCGGCTACACTGAACTGGTCGGAAAACACAAACTATTTTACATAGCCGTTTTAGACCGACGTTTCATTCAGTGCGGTGGTACCAACCCGGGCGGGTTAAACCCTTCCACCAAGTAAGATTAGGAGGGAAGGGACCTACAGTTTTACGAGGAATCCGAACCTCGGTCAGCCTCCAACGGTCAGCGGTCACCCATCCAAGTACTGACCGCACCCAGCGTTGCTTAACATTCAATAGCGACAGTTGAATGTCTGCACCACTGAGCTATCGAGGCTGACCCTATTACTAAGCCTACGCCGTCTGTCTGTCTGTCCGTCCGTCTGTCCGAGGGCTGTATCTCTTGAACCGTAATAGGTAGCCCGTTGAAATTTTCACAGAATATGTGTTATTATGGCCGATATAACAACAATTTTTTTTTTTAAATATGAAAAGTAAAAAATTCACAGGGGTCCCTAAAAACTAAAAAAGTGTACGCGCGCCATCTACCAACAGTATGAAGCATTTCGTAATACACGCCATAGATGGCGTGAGTGGCGCTTACCATGACATTGCGATACGGAACCCCCAGTGCGCGAATTCGACTCGCACTTGGCCGGTTTTTTTTATTTTTTGTTGTTTTTCTAGTTTGCATTTTAGAGTGATTATTAACACCAAGTTAGACGCTTACCCTTTAATTTTTTTTTATTTGTTACCCTATCCGCCGTAATAAAACATATTCTCTGAAAATATCAACGGGCTACACACTGTAACTTCAACCGGCGAAGCCTGTGGTATGTAACTCCTGAAGATATACATAATGAAGGTTATTTATAAACGAAATGTAGCATTGTGTTAGTTTTTACCCGACTGCGCGTAGCAAAAAGGGGGAGGGGGTTAGGTTAGGTTAGGTTAGGGGGAGGGGGGGGGGGGGGGAATTATAACAAAGTACTTGCTGGCATACTTCTAACTTCTAAACGTATTTCAGAAATCCGACATTGCAGCAGCGTGCAGAGCTGTGGGTGACGGCTAGAAAAAAATTAACAAAGATTCCGATATAAAAAGAAAAGATAAAATTGCAATCGCTTCCAATGATCTACGAAAAGGTGCGAAGTTTAAAATTAGATTTTATCGTTGGTAACACCAAACTAGTGTTCCGCTGTTCATTTTGAAATAGATGTCGGATAATGATAATTGAAATAACGTCGTGAAGAGTCTGGCTATCGTTATTTGGTGCGGATATGGTACCCAAAATTATGTCAGATCGGCGAACAGAGTCTGATCACACTGATCACAGCTTTTTAAATACTCGATTTTAACATTGAAAATGTTTTTTTTTAGTCGCTTCGGTATAGGCCAGATTTTCAGCGAAAGTGCGACATGGAAACTGACACGGTTAGCTACATCACATACTACATCCGTGATGTCGGCCCATAACACCTTGGTGAACTAGGTGCCATGCCAGTGCTTCCCTTCGGTCGTGCCGGCTACACTGAACTGGATGGAAAACACGAACTATTTAAATAGCCGTTTCAGCTGACCGGTGGTATCAACCCGGTGGTACCAATCCAACTTGATTGCTACTTGAGTTGATTTGATTTTCTTTATAATTTTTTAATTAGTATACAACTCCTGTTTAAAATACATTTTCATTTCATTATCAGGTAGATAGATAGGAAATTATTTATTACTCCACAAAAAATTGTTCACACAAATAAAACACAGTACATAATTACCGTCATATGAGGTGATAAGGCGGACTTATGCCTTAAAGAGATTTCTTACAGTGAACCTTTGAATGTTATTATATAAACAAATTATTAAAATATTTGTCACATTCAGACACCAACCAGCAATGGGACAATAAAACCTTGGAGAGCTTTTTAATGTTCCGTATACATACTGGACCCTATTACTAAGCCAACGCCGTCTGTCCGTCCATACTATCTTTAAATACGTGTATCTTTTGAGCCGTAATAGGTAGCCGATTGAATTTTCCCAAAATATGTATTATTACGGCGGATATTACAGCAAATGAAAAAAAAAAGTTAAAAATTAAAGGGAGTCCCAATACAAGAAATGTTTTTTTTTATTTTATGGAAACTGACACTGTTGGCTACATCACCTACAACTCCCGTGGTGTCAGCCCATAAAACCGGGTGATCTTGGTGTCACGTCGGCCTTCCCTTCGGTCGTGCCGGCTACACTGAACTGGACGGAAAACACAAACTATTTACATAGCCGTTTCGACCGACCTTTCATTCAGTGCGGTGGTACCAACCCGGGCGGGTTAAACCCTACCACCTAGTAATATAAGAAGGGAGTCAGTGTTTTTTCAACGCTTTTATTTTGCTCTATTACAAAAACGGTAATGCATAGGTACACACATGCTCGAAACTTGCTGTTATTGAGAGAGAGTGTACAGTCTAAAGTAAAAACACGAGTATTAAAAACTGGTTAATTGTCACTTGCCAGCCTCGGTAGCTCAGTGGTGCGATCGGTCGACTGTTGTTAAGCAACGCTGAGCGCGGTCAGTACTTGGATGGGTGACCGCTCGACCGTTGGAGGCTGACCGTGGTTCGGATTCCACGTTAAACTGTAGGCCTCTCACTTCTTACCTCACTAGGTGCTACGGTTTATCCCGCCCGAGTTGGTACCACCGCACTGAATGAAACGTCGGTCGAAACGGCTATGTAAATAGTTAGTGTTTTCGTCCAGTTCAGTGCAGGCGACATGAAATGAAGGGAAGCACTGACATGGCACCTAGTTCACCCGGTGTTATGGGCTGACATCACGGATGTTGTAGGTGATATAGCCAAACGTATCAGTTTCCATAAAAAAACATTAAAAAAACCGGCCATTACGCGGTGGTACGGAAGACTCGCACTTGGCCGGTTTTTTAGCGCAGTGACAGAAGTTTGTTATCAAAGAATGAATTACTAAACAGAGACAGGTTACGAACGTATACGAACGTATTAGAGAGGTTTAAAACTGCAAGGTTATTTATTAAACTGTTAAATTATTTACGAACTTCATACAATTTTAGTAGAAAAAGTATTTAGTATGGGCTGTGAATGCAGAGCCGGCATGATAGGTATATACAACGTGTCCCAAAACTCATCGTCAAGCGGGAACCAGGGAGTAGGCCAGTTTATTACGGTTCAAGAGATACAGCCCTCGGACAGACGGACGGACAGACTGACGGCGTAGGCTTAGTTATAGGCTTCCGTACGGAATACGGAAACCTAAAAACGTTTATTGCACATATAAGTTGTACATAAAGGTAGCACTTAATGCCTATGGCATTTTGCGCCAGCCTACCCTTTTTAACATATAAAACAAGGGTAGGTGCAACAAAACAATGTCTTAATCTTAAATAGTATAAAATAGAGAAACAAAAATGTATATATATGTCGCAGGAATGTTGTAATATCCGTAAACTTACAAGTATCCTAGAAAACTTGCAAACGTCCGGAAATTTGTCAAACATCTTTTGCATTCACATATTTCAAAAGATATTTCAGGAACCTTGTAAGTTTACTGACCCGCCTCAGTATAGTTGTAAGAGGAGATCATTTCTCACATCTTTCCGTGTTCAAAACACGGAAAGATGTGAGATGACTCGAAACGAAACGTAACAAAAACGACATGCGCCTTCTCAACATTAGGTTAGGGTTAATTTATATGTTTTTTTTAAACCACCAAAACATTCACTCTCATCTCCTCTTACAGCTATACTGAGGTGGGTCAGTAAACTTACAAGTTTTCTGAAATCTCTTACGAAACATGTGAATGCAAAAGCTGTTTGACTAATTTCCGGATGTTTGCAAGTTTTCTAGGATACTAGTAAGTTTACGGATATTACAACATTCCTGCGACATATACTATATACATAATGATACATACCCATAACATATAGCAACCATAATATATATAATCATAAACAGTTGGGTTTGAGAGAAATCTGCCGTCATGCCCAACTCAATTAAACTGTTCAGTTGGTGATAAAATCGGTCGTGTAGCCGAGGCCTAATGCGCAAGCGGCCTACAGCCACTTCGTATAACCCGAAATCTAATATGTGTATATTATACGTAGAAACAATTTACATACTACAATTACAAACTTGTAAATTTACGTAGTACTTTTTCCGTTCCGCTTGCATCACTCGTAAGCGAGTGTTAGGTAAATTTGCGTCAGAATTTCAATCATCTTAATTTGAGTAGATGAACAGACAATAGAATGAAACTCCTCAATGGGTTCATATAATTTTTATGATTTTTTTTTTTTTGGAATCTGACACGGTTGGCTACATCACCTACAACATCCGTGATGTCAGCCCATAACACCGGGTGAACTTGGTGCCACGTCAGTGCTTCCCTTCGGTCGTGCCGGCTACACTGAACTGGACGGAAAACACAAACTATTTACATAGCCGTTTCGACCGACCTTTCATTCAGTGCGGTGGTATCAACCCGGGCGGGTTAAACCCTACCACCTAGTGATATAAGAAGGGAGTCATATCCCTTAGTCGCCTTTTACGACATACACGGGGAGAGATGCAGTGGGGCTATTCTTTTAAAGTACCGGCCCCACACGGTACAATTGTTGTGTTTATTGTTGTGAGAGTCAAAGGAGAAATTGTTGTTTTTTTTTCAACCGACTTTCAAAAAGGAGGAGGTTCTCAATTCGTCTGTATGTTTTTTTTGTGTGTATATTACATGATTTCTCTGCCAATTCTTAACCGATTTTAATGATTCTTTCTTTCATGAGTAGGGTATATCTCAAGGGTGGTCCTTTTTTTTTTGTAAGAATACCACCCCTAAGTGTGGGAAATTAAGGGATGAACACTTTCACACTAAGGAAAAGAAATTTTCAATCACCTACTTCCCGTCAACGGATTTTAATATTATGTGATATTACCACAGATCGTTGTGTGGGCCCGACCATCGGTAGGCTTGGGTTGGCCCCACCCCGCCGCCGCGCCGGGGTGGTGGAAACTCCATGTGTTTTAGTATTCATTTTAGATTTAAAGTTTGTAAATATTTAAAATTAATATAACAAAAATGTGTCAATAAATGGATGAAATAATAATAGTATTACCGTTTTTAGGTTTCCGTATCCCGTACGGAAGCTTATTACTCCTACGCCGTCTGTCCGTCTGTCTGTCCTATACTGCTGTATTCTTTGAAACCGTAATAGGTAGCCGGTTGAAATTTTCACAGAATATGTGTTATTTATTATGGCGGATATACGAGTAACAACAAATAATAAAAAATAGAAAAAGTAAAAAAATTAAGGGATTCCCATACAAGAAACGTGTTTTTTTTTCAATGTTTCTTTTTTGTGGCGCGGAAACCTCGGTGCGCGAGTCCGACTCGCACTTGGCCTGTTTTTTTTAAATTTTTTATTCTATTTGTAGTAATTTTGTATATATTTGTTTTATAATTTATATCGAATTAATATAAATATGTACATGGAATAAAAAACGCGACATTAAATAAATAACATAATAATAATAATTAACCGATAAGCTAAGTAACTAGAGGTGATTATGAGAAGGCACTTACCGCAACAGTCCGACAAGCGACGCACTCAAATGGTTCTCACGCGCGTCGCGGCCGCGCTGCGTGCACGGCACTCTCTAACTGAACGCAGCCTGCTGTCTGAACGAGATCGAGAGTGAAGCCTTCTCCTCTACAGCTATTCCAAGCATTGCACCGAGAAAAAATATCTTTACTCAATTATTGCAATCTCCTAAAACTTCTTGTATTGTTTTATTATAGGTTTTAGTTTTGACTAACAATTCTCTGATGTATTTATTTCTAGCTGTTGCTAAAATGTGTTTTTTTTTTCACTAGGCAAAGACCCTTCTATAATTTCTTCGTCTGCTCGTTTTAGCACAGATTACTTAATAGTTACTTCGTAACAGATAAATCACTCCATAGAAAATGTTCCTACCTTCGGGCTTTAATAGCCTACTCTTTCACAACGCCAATCGCTGCGTGCGAAAATGTACCTTAACGATCGAGTGTAAAGTGGATATTGCTTTGTAGCTGCGCGCACTTGCGTGGGCGAGCGTCTATGTATACTTCGCGCGGCAGACGAATTTCTATTGAAAAAGACCGCCGGCGGCCCGTCGGGCGGTAGGTAGTTAGCGCGCGCAAGTACATAGAGTGCGTGAGGCCTGGTTTTAGACTCTCAGCATCTTGTACTGCGCCGACTTTTAGAAATCCTCGTGGGTGCTCATGCAAATATTTTTGTTTTACTTTAGCCACTTGTTTTAAATTATATAGAATAGTAAAGAATATAAGTATAAAATCCTACATTCAACAATCATCAGCGTTTTGCCGTCCACTGCTGGACATACGCTTCTCCAATTTTTCTCTAATTCTCCCGGCACCCGGCAGCATGGATTCCACCACACAACTATGCGCGCAGGTTGGAATCGACTTACCACCGCAGCCTCCGCCGCTAACATCCCGCGAGGCGAGGTTATAGTTAAAAGTACAACTCCGGCGCATCCCGGTGCAATCGAGAGTTTTTAAGTAATCTAAAGAATGACTATTACAAAGTTCTTTCGTAGTACATGTTAGTATGTTATCCATAATGTTTCTTTTTACGGTTCCGTATCCGGTACGGGACCCTCTTCGCTTAGAGTAATAGAGACTTCAATGAAAATGCCCAAATCACCTTTCCTCGCGAAACCGAGCTTAGTTAGGCGCCATGAATGCCAACAGATTTGCGGACATCAAGCTTTTCAAACTTTCAAAAATTTTCTAACTTTCAAACTTATCAAATTGATTATTAACTTTTCAAATTGATACCAAGCGGGTTTTAAAGCCGAAAATATAGCTCTCGCGTTAGGCCAGCATCACTGTGTCGCACTGAATAATATGTCGTTCGAAACGGCTATGTGAATAGTTCGTGTATTCCGTCCAGTTCAGTGTAGCCGGCACTACCGAGGGGAAGCACTGACACGGTATTATAGGACTGACATCCAGGATAGATAGATAGAAATACTTTATTGCTCCAAAAAACATTTTACATAAACAAACGATAAGTAATTTACATGAAGGACAAAGGCGGACTTATCCCTTACGCAGCGGTTCTCAAACTTTTTTTTTTTCAGGTACCACTTAAAACAATATGTTTGGCGGCGTACCACCTTTACCTACACGAAGGTAATAATAATACCGCATACGACCGAATGTCCATGGGCGTCGTTAGACACCTTATGGGTGGCTCGGGTGTCGCGCTGTCAATAAAAAAAAATATATATATGCTTATCTTCTATATCTACATTCTTAAATTATCTTTGGAGGTTAGCATTACCTACATCTACATCAAAGTTCAATTAGGTAATTATTATCTTTCCTCTAATGTAAGTGATCTCGGAATTGAATCTAAAAATTCATTTCTTATCGAACTTAGTTCTGAAAATTCCTGTTTAAAATATTCTTTGGAACTCACTATGAGCATTTGACAGTGGGTTTTTATATCGCTAAGAACATCAGAATTGAAATTATATTTATGTTCATCAACAAAACATTCTAAATTAGGATTATGGCACTTCTTATTGACGCTTATTAAATTTTGTAGAGCATAATGTTTAATTTTTTCGCGTACCACCTCGAAGGAGTCCGCGTACCACTGGTGGTACGCGTATAATAGATTGAGAACAGCTGCCTTACAGGGATTTCTCCCAGCCAACCTTTGGATGTTTGAGAGTCGTATGTTGTGAGATATAAAGTAGGTAAAAGACTTAAGTATGATGTTCGGTTTAAAGAATCTTTATTACCTCAAAGAACGTGTGAACCTTGGTGTGAACATTCGCTTACTGAGATTACAAATTTTGTTACGAAGCAAATAGGTACCTACTTAAAATTAAATTTAAAACTAACCATATGTGTAATGTTATGTAATGTACAACAAACTTATGTACTAGACGTATGATTGGTAAAGCTAATTAATCAAACTAAAATATTCACTAAACAGACGGATAGACCAACAGACAGACAGACAGACACACAGAATTGAAATATATAAGATGCGTTTACGAAGGTAAGTATAAAACTTTTAGCCATTTAGGAAGAATTTTTTTACACTTAATTTAAACACATTATCTGATTCTAAGGGCCAATTGCGCCAACACGAATTTAACGATATAAACCAGTTTAACTCGATAAGCTAGTACCCGTTGACTGTGGGAACCGCGTTTAAATCCATAACTCGCTACTCTAAATTCGTGTTGGCGCAATTGGGCCTAAGTCTCTTATCTCTTTTGGTAGTTTATTAAAAAGTTGTGCGCCATCGAAAATCATATTTGGTGCCAACCTCTGAGGTGCCAACCGTGTCAGTTCCCATAAACATTTTTTTTTGAGCACTCGAGTAATCACAATTTAATTGCCCAGTCGTTTTACCATTGCAAATCCACTCATCCAGCCAAGATTCCTCTGAGCCAGCCATTTCGGCGGACAAAATTACATACCAGATACGGATTTCAATATAACCTCTGCGGTAAAAGGTCAGTTGGCTATTCTCTATTCTACCGAACTTGGCAGCAAGATTAGGTAACTTACTGATAAATGCAGTACTCTGAAATGAATCAGTCGAGTGACTCCAAGCGCTTGCTCCTTACAAGGTGTTAGGCACATATTGTAACCGACTGTGTTGGTATATACAGAGTGCTGTAACGGCCACTGCATTAAATTTAGGAAATGATTAATGGGATCAATCACAGAGCATCAAATACCTACCGTCCGCGCCCCCTACTAGAGGCGCCCTAAGCGATGATATTTGAAACCAAATAACCGTACGCTGAGCTGCTAGCGCTTCGTATGTGTGTGTGTGTGCTAGTATCGACACTACACACAAAGAGGAGCAAGTTAGGCACACGCACAAAACAAATGCACACGCACAACACACATATGTAAGTCATAGGCCACGCCCACAGGCTTCAACGCCGTTGTAGAGAAATCGCGCTCACGGCGCCTCTAGTAGGGGCGGGCGCGCGCATTTCATGCTCTGTGGGATCAATAGTAACAAAAAAGTCTAATAATTTTTTTCTGAATTTAATGAATAAAAAGTTACAGTTTTCATACAAACAAATTGATTAATTTAGTGTAAAATAAAAAGGATGTAATGTTCCGCACGAACGTGGGAATGAAAGGCGCGCGATGAGTGAGCGAGCAGGGACGAGTACGCGGGGAGAGGAGATGCGCGGCGGGGGCGCGGCGTGAGTGTTTCAACCCCGACCGTTCCCGCGCCAGCACCCTCCCCCCACGCGCATCAAATTACACTAGATCAGCGGTTCTCAAACTTTTTTGGTGACGGAACCCTTTTGGAAAGCGAAATATTTGACGGAGCCCTAAAATAAACAAAAATTAGTTTTTGTGCATTTTTTTAACAGGGAAGGGTACAAGTTAATTATCATTACAGTGTAACAGTTACTTAAATAATATAAGAAAATAACTATAATTAAATATCTAATGGGAGTTTAGAAACTGTGACGCAGTGAAGTCTGCGCAGCCGAGCTGAATCGAGCCAGAGAGGAGAGGTGTATTTTAGATTTTTTTTTTCTCGTATTCTCGCGGAGCCCCCACAGAGGCTCCGTGGAGCCCTAGGGCTCCGCGGAGCACACTTTGAGTATGGCTAAACTAGATGAATAGATAAATTTGAAAAATTTATATCTTGAAAACAAAACATTTCAGAGAAAAACTTTATTTCCTTTTTTGTCTCGGAAAAAGATGAGGATTGCGCTGTCGAAATTAATGTACTGGCCGTTACAACACTCTGTATGTACGACCGTACCTGCTGGCCGCATAGCAGCTTCGGATGTGTCATAGCCGACTATCATTGTCTCCCTCTACGGAGACCAAGCCATGCTGCATCGTCATAGCCCCACTGCGACGTTGCTATCGCTTACTCGCTCACGCTTGCCTACCGATGACAGGAGCGAGAGAGAAAACGAAGATTTCGTCGGTCGCCCGATGAAGGGTGAGCGATTTCATGTTTCTCTCTCGCTCCTGTCATCGGTAGGCAAGCGAGAGCGAGTAAGCGATAGCAACGTCGCAGTGGGGCTATGACGATGCAGCATGGCTTGTCTCCGTAGAGGGAGACAATGACAGTCGGCTCTGGATGTGTTCATTTCAAGTCCAGTATAACCAGCAATTCAAAGGGAAGCCTCCGGTATGGCACCTTCTCGATGTCGATGTTAGCTAGTTGGGGCATGTGCTTGTAGTTGAGGCCGGGATGAAGTGACCTACACTCTGCAAATATTGTGAGGGGAGTAAGTGCACGAATGTCCCACCAATCGAGGATGTAGAAGAAGATGGATACGACCCCGATGATGCTATTGAAGAAGTCTTTGATGTCTCTCCTGCTATTCAAATGGGCATCAACCTCCCCATCGACATCTCCCGAAGACGCGTAGGTTAACTTAAGCCCGACAGTGGTAGTGAGCCTAGTTATATGTAAAAAAAAAAATTTATGATATTTTTTATAAATATTGTTGTATATTTATGTTTTTTTCACTAGATTAGCATAATATATGTTACTCGATAATAAACACTTAGAATTTAATTTTTTGTAACTTGTTTAATGTTTAATGTTTTGTAACACAAAGAATTTAATTTTTTGTAACTTGTTTTATTGTAACTTCCCCTTAACACTCGATTTTAGGTTTGTTTGGTTTCTGGTCGTCATCGAACAAACTATCACGCCTACGGACATACCTCTAGTCTCAAAATGAAGGTAATTAAATTTACTACAACTTCAGTTCCCATGACTTTCCCCGTAGATACCTCATTATGCCTGATATTTTGGTCGAAAATTGACCATTTCACATTTTTCAACTCTTAGAAAAATATTGCCAACTTTGGGAACCCTGTATCTTAGGAGTTATTAGACCTAGAAAACTTAGATAATTAGAGCTCACACTGTTGGGAATTTTATCTACTTTAAAAAAGTCATAGTGACCTTTCTCGTCAGAGCCTTCCTTCCTATGTGGTTTTTGCATAAAACTAAAAAAAGGGAAAAAAATTGCGGTTTTTCATCATAGTCGTTCCACACAATTCATCATTTTTTTTTATGGCCTATCATGTTATGACCTGTGATGTTTTCTGATCGCTTATTTATTGTATAATTTCACCCATAGGTATTAGTCGTCTGTTTCCAGAATGCACCCGATGACGGTTATGACGTCACAGCTAGCGGTACCGTAGACAAAAAAGTCGGATAGACGAATGCTCCCGCCACTAGGTGCATTAGTGCACTAGGTGCGTATTTCAAGCATAGAAGTAATATGTACTACCATGTAATAATAATTCTACGTAATTAAGTGACATGACTAGTGAAGCTAGCGCACACGTAATAATCATATTACTTGTCTTTTTTTAATTCATATTGGCATTTAAACACAACAAAATGTTAGTAATTAAAACAAATAACACAAAAAAACACAATTCGTACACGCGCGAGGGGCAGGTAGCTCAATTACACATACAATACGAACGTGGCTACGCGGTATTATATTCTTTGTCTACGCGACAGCGATACTAACGCTACTGAGCTGGGCGTCAGCGGGTGTAGGGTGAGGCGCGATGTGAGGAAGCGCGGGGCCAGGTAGCAGCAAACCAGAAGAAGACAAGTAATAGGTAACCTACGCTTGGACATGTCGAAAATTCCGCCAGTTCTAAATTCAAATTTCAAAACACGATTACTATTGTAACATCACACCATCGCTTACGGGGGCAGAATTACTTCGCTAAAAGTAGAAAAACCGGCCAAGTGCAAGTCGAACTCGCGCACCGAGGATTGCGTATCGCCATGTCATGGTCAGCGCCACTCACGCCATCTATGGCGTGTTTATGAAACACTTCATATTAGTTTAAATTCATTGTTAGTTAAAATGCTTCAAACCCTTTTCGGTAGATGGCGCGCGCGTATACCCTTTTTAGTTTCTTCTATGGGAACCCCCGTGAATTTTTTACTTTTTCTTATTTTTATTATTTGTTGTTATATCGGCCATAATAACACATATTCTGTGAAAATTTTAACGGGCTACCTATTACGGTTCAGGAGATACAGCCCTCGGACAGACGGACGGATGGTCGGACAGACAGACGGCGTAGGCTTTGTAATAGGGTCCCGTACCGGATATGGAAACCCAAAAATCGATGTCAGATTTGCAACTTCCGACTCGAACGGAAAATCAAAAGCTCGTAATAAAATAAATTGTAAACTAAGTAACGGCCGTTACCGCTCTTCACAGTTGACCGCTCGCTACGCGCTCCAGTGGCGTCCGATGTCTGCGTAGCTGCCTCTGTGACGTGCCCGCAGCATAACCACGGCCGGACCATTACCGCAACACTACCGACGCGACGGGGCTACACTGGCATTCTCGTGACGTCAGCTTATACCGTGTTTCGTTTCACATCCTCGGGCTTGAATTGACAAGCTTTCTTGCCCATCCTTACTCATCGAGTTACTAGAATGAGCGATGACAAGCAGAGTGGTCGGTGTTGTGCGGAAAGTTTTCTTGTAAATTACACCACAACACCGACCGCCGCGTTTAGCAAAGTATTAGGACAAGGTAACTATCAAGCATCAAGTAAGGCCCAGCTGCTGCATGACTCGGTGGAAGGACCGTGCCAAAGTGAGAAGTGGCTACCCTGTCGCGCTTTAGTACAGCATCTAGTTGTTATCATCTTGACCGTATCACAACAGCAGCGACATTGAATTCGGCGAAGGCGAAGGCTTTTGAGAAAAAACGAAAACTCATCCATCGATGTTGCAGTGGGATACATATGCTATCCCGACTGTCAACTGATCGACTCAAAGTACGTCGACCAGCGCGCATATTCTCTATTCATGGCAAAAATAGCGATAGCCGCAGCTGCGTCTCACTACTACCTACACCTACACCACTACTACACCACCAGTACACGTATTGAGAAGCCCGTTGGAGCAAGTGAGACGTATCATGAGAAATTGCTAGTAGCGTTGAATTGCAAATGGTGAATAGCCAAAAGGTGATAATCTTGGAGAAAGCTAATATAAATAGGGTTTTATGAAACCTGAGGTGGTTGGTTACATCAACTGCGACTACTGTGATTAACCCCCGACGCAAAAGGAGGGGTTTTATAATTTTGGGAATTCAAATTGCACTTTGAAGCCCTCCGGCAGACGCACATTTTGACATAAGGCCCGTCCGCGTACCTCTAATATCTGCGAAACTACAGGCAAATGTCGCAATTTCATAAATCGGGTCACTATACTCGATCACGAAAACATAAACATTTTCAATGTTAAAAAACCCTGCGGAGTTTCTTGCCGGTTCTTCTTTGTGCGTGTAATCGAACCGGATTGTAAAAAACTAAACAGGACAAATTCAAGCGTATTGTACTACAATACGAATCATGAATAAAGAATAAAGAATCGTGATATGCTGCTTCTAAGAATTTAGTTCGATGTGGCAATGGTTAAAAGGTCGATATTCCATAGTGAACCCAAGGTTTTTACGCTCTTGACTCCGATGCTCAGAGCCCTTCAGTCTGTTCGCGACCACTCAAGCTTGATATTGTTTATTGTATCTGCCATCGCATTTCAAACAATATTTCAATCAAATTCTTTCATTTTTCTTTCTTTCAAATCATTTTCATTTACAGTTCATAGTCTTGAACTACCTTTCAAACTATATTTTATAGCAGTTTGGCAGTATATTATAGTGTACATAAAATACAAAATCCTTTGTATATAAAATATATAAATTATGATGACTGGTTAAGTGTTTCGAATTTTTAGGAGTGAAGAATTTCCAAACCCTAAAAAAAAAATTATCCTTATATACATACATACACATACATACCATATGGGCTATATCCCGACAATCAGGGTAAGCAGAATAATCGGTGGGACTATTCTTTTCAAGTACCGGCCCCACACGGTACTACATACTCGGACGTTAACCCATAAAATTGCGTTTAGCACTCAAATGCCCCTTCCACACGCGCACACTTGTCTTCATTCTGCGCAGATAACACACACTCCCCCACACGCCTAGTGAGGACCGCTGCTGGCGTCTGGAGCTAGAACGGCTTTTTAAAAGGAAAGTTGTCCGAGCCGAGCCCTGTGCGACCGCTGACTCGCCGGTCATTGCGAAATATGTAATTTAAATCATTTGGACTAGATAAAAATTCGTCACAGTTGCTTATACTCACCTCCCGATAGGGCCTCCGTGACAGTGACAACCTTAAACATTGTCATACATTAAGTATTCTGTAGTCATACTAATAATGACCCATACAAGGTAGGTAAGCGCGGTGCAAATACAACGGGTGCAAGCGAGACAGCGGCATGTGCTTTCGTATTTTTTTTTTAATTATAGCAAGATTTTTGTCGAATAAGAAACATAAACAAATATGTTTGTTCTGTGTATCACAATTTGTCAGCCTCGGTAGCTCAGTGGTGTGGTCGGTTTGCTGTCGGTCGGATCATACATAAGCACACCTTGCGCGGTCATTGGATGGATGGCTGACCGCTCGATCGTTGGAGACTGACCGTGGTTCAGATTCCACGTAAAACTGTAGGTCCCTTCCCTTATTAACTTACTAGATGGTAGGATTTATCCCGCCCGGATTGGTACGACCGCATTGAATGAAAGGTCGGTCGAAACGGCTATTTAAATAGTTCTTGTTTCCGTCCAATTCAGTGTAGCCGGCACGACCGAAGCACTGACATGGCACCTTGCTCACCAAGATGTAATGGGCTGACATCACGAATGTGGTAAGGTGATGCAGCCAACCATGTCAACCAAGGAAAATCCTTAAAAAAATAAACTTAAAATTAAATTTAAAAAAAATATTGAACCTATCTAAAATATTAAAAGCATCTATATACCTACCAATCTTCTTTATATATATAATTCTTCCGTGCGTGTGTTTGTCACCTAACTCCTCCAAAACGGCTGGACCGATTTAGATGAAATTTTGTGTGTATATTTGAATGGGTCCCCGGATGGTTTGAAAATACAATTGAACACGGTAGATGGCGTCGTGATAAGTCCACGCGGACGAAGTCGCGGGCACAGCCAGTATATTATATTTACTTGTAAAAGATGTTCTGTACGAAACGATATCAACGTTGCTTAGATCGGCGGCGCCAGCTCTCGGCCCGATTCCCACGAGACATCACTTTCAGTTTCATACGTCCACCATGTCTAGCGTATACTGACGTTTTGATCTACCGACACCGCGGAAGAGGGAGTACGTTAGAATGCGTGGTGTGTAGCGCCGGAGTTACGTAGACGGAGTCTAGTAAGCACGGTCTGATTGTAGAATGAGGAGGACGGATGGTCGATGATTTGATCATATCGATAATTTTAATAATTTTTAGTAGGTTTTCCATGCGGCTTTCGGTCGCAGCCTGAATAAAAAATACACTTTTCATACATATATATTCACAAATTTAATGTTCAAGCTATCTAATGTTCTAATGAGATCTTAAAACCAAGTACACAAGCAGTGTGCACCTACCATGCGTTAAAGAGGGTTAAAGTAAGTTACGTCACGGAAATCGCCGTCAAACGTTGTCGTGCGGCAATTAGGGTTGTCAATTTAAATAAATAGTATTGTTCTATGGGACTGTATTTTTTTCCCATCCCTGAAATTTCTGATTTCAAGGATGACGAAAAAAGTTGTGTTTGTAGATGGCGTGAGTGGCGCTAACGCATGGCGATACGTACGGAACCCTCGGTGTGCGAGTTCGACTCGAACTTAGCCGGTTTTTTAGCAAAATTTCCATATAATGGAAGCTTCTTTTAAAAGTATCGACTACGGGTAAGAACTGTACGAGTACATCACTAATGCAACGTGATGTCCGCTCCAGTAACCTCAGGTACATTCGTTTTGCATAGAGACGAATTTGCACACCAACTATTTTATATTGGCACATTACACCTGAACAATTCAGATGGAATATATTAAACCAATAATTTATTATTGGTTTATACTTTATCTTATCTGAATACATAGTGAAAATATTATAAAGGAGTAGAGGGTTGTGCAAAGAGGGACTTATCGATGAATTAATTATATCTTCTAAGTGAACCTCTGAATGAAAAAGAAGAAAAAAAACCTGTTAAATGAGAATAATTAGTACACACAGAGAGAGAGGGTTCCGTAGCTATTTCATTGTTGCACTCATAGCGAGTAAAATAACTTTAATATATAGGTAAATAAAACTAACATAGGTACATAGCAATATTAATTAATGCGCAGTTATATGTCATTCAGTCAGCGTGTACGCGTCCACTGCTGGACATATGCCTCTCCAACTTCCCTCCAAACCTCCCGGTCTTCAGCGGTACGGAACCACTGCTTTCCGCCGACGTACTTGTTGTCGTCGTCCCACCTGGCGGGTGGTCTTCCCACAGCCCACACTCGTTTTACTGTTCACGGCCGCCAGTGTAAGACGCGGTTACTGCAACGGTCGTGGTCTCTTGCTGACGTGCCCAGCCCACTGCCACTTGAGCTTAGCCACATGTCACATTTGGAAAGATGATGCGGGTGTGGGTGTGAGTGAACAGTGAAATGTGAAAACATTTCCTTTTTTTTTTTATGGAAACTGACACGGTTGGCTACATCACCTGCAACATCCGTGATGTCAGCCCATAACACCGGGTGAACTTGGTGCCACGTCAGTGCTTCCCTTCGGTCGTGCCGGCTACACTGAACTGGACGGAAAACACGAACTATTTGCATAGCCGTTTCGACCGACCTTTCATTCAGTGCGGTGGTATCAACCCGGGCGGGTTAAACCCTACCACCTAGTAATATAAGAAGGGAGTCATATCCCTTAGTCGCATACCATTGTACATTGTACCACGAGTAAGCACAACAATTTAATACTTACTTACAACGTAAATACGCGTAAGTAAGTTAATGTTGCATTGTTTTGATACAGCTTGCATACTACGCTCGATTCGTTGCAGATGTACAATCTCTTTCAAAAATAAAACCATGTCCATCGGACCTTGTCACACGCTTTTGCGAACGTCATTTAATACTGCAATGTAGAGACAAACAGAGAGATAGTAATTCTGACAAGGTTCTAACATTAACACCTTCAGTTTTAAAAGTACAGCATAGAAAAAGCGCTGATGCGAATCTGTATGCTGTAAGCTAGTTAGAGAAGGCGAAACAAATTTTATTACATATAAATTGTTGCATTACACACATTTTATTGGCGTGAAAACTTCAGTGTAATTTTATGGCAAAATGCTATTTTTACATAATACCAACATACCAACAGACAAATTTTTTTACGCTAATTTTTTTACTAGATTTTGCCCGCGGCTTCGCTCGCGTGAAATTCGTATTTAAAAAGAAGAAAGTAAGTAAGCCCGCTAACGTATCTTTACTGGGACGCGCGGAACAATTCCGTTTGTATGAGAGTCACATCTTAGCGTAACCTGAACTGAATTTTATTTAGCCTATCCTGTGTCTTGTATAGTTAAATGTGCGTGTACTATAATAAATAATAATAATAATAAAATATTTCTTTATTCAGGTACTCAGTCCTAATTATCCTAATTATACATAATTTCGTCAAATCAATACTTAAATGCTAAAACAGAATAAAATCAATATAAAACATTTGAACTATGACCATTGACCAAAAACATTTGAACAATATAAAACATATAAAACTATGTTTCATTAAATTTCGATGATCGGTTTAAGAGTTATGGAGAAACATGCATGCATACACACATTTTTTTTTTTTTTTTTTTTATGGAAACTGACACGGTTGGCTACATCACCTACAACGTAAGTGATGTCAGCCCATAACACCGGGTGAACTAGGTGCCATGTCAGCGCTTCCCCCTTTGATCGTGCCGGCTACACTGAACTGGTCGGAAAACACAAACTATTTACATAGCCGTTTAGACCGACGTTTCATTCAGTGCGGTGGTACCAACCCGGGCGGGTTAAACCCTACCACCAAGTAAGATTAGGAGGGAAGGGACCTACAGTTTTACGAGGAATCCGAACCTCGGTCAGCCTCCAACGGTCCGCGGTCACCCATCCAAGTACTGACCGCACCCAGCGTTGCTTAACATTCAATAGCGACAGTTGACTGTCTGCACCACTGAGCTAACGAGGCTGACGATACAGAAAACATTCTAAAAATCGTCAATTTTGTTATAGTATCATACATTAGAGTCTACAAGCGCAATCCAAGAATATTATAAACGCGAAAGTTTGTGAGGATGCATGGATGTATGGATCTTTGTTCCTCTTTCACGCAAAAACCACTGAACGGATTTTGATGAGACTTTACAGTACTATAGCTTATACATCAGAATAACATTTCGGCTATATACCATCACGCTAAATAGCCTTAGGGCTCAGCAGTATCAAATAAAGTATAGTATGGACGGGAGAGAGAGAATATAAAAGACAGAAAAACAAAAGCCAATCAACGTCACATAAAAACTTCAATTTCGAATTCTGTTCTTTTTTCAAAATCCACGCGGACGAAGTTAGTATATCTCATAAAACAAAGTAACTTACTCATAACCATCCCTTACAGATTTATTATTAGTATTGATTGATGATTGATGATGATTGATGATGTTTATGTAGGCACAAGGTAGGTACAGTTACCGCGGCAGCCAATAATGCGCGTCGAGCTTTAGAAAGAGACAATACGGTTGTAGGGCGTCGTCGTCTCTGTCTCACAGAGACGTGCGTGTTCGTGCGACAGGGACGACGCTCTACAACCCGATTGTCTCTTTCTAAAGATCGACACGCATGTTTTGCTGCCGGAAACTGTACCAGGCTATAAAAAGATTCTTTTGTATTGTTTTGTTTTCAATTACAACGATGTGAACCTAAAATGAATGAATGAAAAAACATTATTTACAAAAAAAAAACTGCCATTTGCGAGTAGGTAGGAGTCGCGCACCGAGGGTTCCGTACCACAACACCATATATCCTGTCCAATATATCCTGTAATATTTCCTGTCCAAATGTGTGCGCTACCCTTGCCATATTTCTTCTTCACTTACTCTCATCACCCAAAGGTTGACTGGAAGAAATCACTTAAAGCGATAAGTCCGCCTTTGCACGCTACTTTCTCTTGCTCTGTGTGAATTATTGTAAGTTTGTATTGCTCTTCTGTATGTTATCTTCTGTCTTGTGTATCTCTGTGTTTTTGTGTGCAATAAAGCATTTCTATTCTATTCTATCATTATTATGTAATAAATACAAGCTGTGCCCGCGGCTCCGCCCGCTCTCATATTTCACTTCACTGCTAACCTCATAAGCTATTTAGCGTGATAGTAAGTAGCCTATAGTTGATGGGAAGAATCAAGCTATCCGTAGAATTTTGTTTTATTAAAATCGGTTCAGTGGTTCTCGAGTTATAAGCGGACAGACAGACAGACAGAAAGCAGACTTTGGATTTTATTAAAGGTAAAGAAGGAAGGAAGTAACAAGTATTGTTGTTTTACTTTAGAGTGTAATAATTACACCAAGTTTGACGCTATCGTAAAACGGTAATACATACAGTATTACCGTTTTACGATAGAGTAAAAACAAATCAACGTTAAAAGAAACACGTTTCTTGTATAATTTTACGCCCCTTAATTTTGAACTTTTTAGTTTTTTTTATTATATGTTCGAATATCCGCCATAATAACAATAAAAAAAATGTCGGCTATCTATTACGGAAGGTGACGAATTTTAGCTTTCCAAAGGCAGCCCAACCCAGTTGAATTCGTCTCTCCACCTCCTTAAGCAGACCTTGTCTACCAAGCCGCAGAATTTGACCGAGGATCAAGTGCGTCGGCGGAAAGAAGTGGTTCCGTATCGCTGAAGGCCGGGAGGACGGAAATTCGTATGTCACTGACTGACGGACTGGTTACGTCTATTATGGTTATACTATCTATTATGGTTCAAAAGCCCTTTAAAGTTAGAAAAGACAGACGACGTAGGTAGGTTTAGTAATACGGTGCACGGTACGGAACTCTAAAATGGTTCACTTGTTCAATAACTGTTAAATTAAATACGCATAGACATTTTTTTATTTTTATAGAAACTGTCACGGTTGGCTACATCACCTACTACATCCGTGATGTCAATCCATACCACCTTGGTGAACTAGGTGCCATTTCAGTGCTTCCCTTCGGTCGTGCCGGCTACACTGAACTGGACGGAAAACACGAACTATTTAGCCGTTTCAACCGACCTTTCGTTCAGTGCGGTGGTACCAATTCGGGCGGGTTAACCCCTACGACCTAGTAAGGTAAGAAGGGAAGGGACCTACAGTTTTACGTGGAATCCGAACCACGGTCAGCGTCGGTCGCCCATCCATCCACTGATCGCTGCCAGGTGCGCATATGATCCGACCGACAGTCGACCGACCGCACCACTGAGCTGCCGAGACTGACATGTTTGTGCCTTTTCAGCCAGAAATAAAACAAACATTAGGTACTTTAACCCATTTTATAAATGTTTTTGTTTAAAAAGCTATAATTTGTTGTTGGCTCACGCAGTTTTTCACAAGAAGAAACCCTTGCGTTGAAATCGTTTTAACGGAAGTTGTTATTTCGCCTGTCTCGAATCAACACGCAATGGATTAACGCTGCGGTCGGAACGCCTAAACCTTTACCTTAGCGTAATCCACAGGCGCTTTTACGTAAAACTGATAACTGTGTAGGTCTCTCGTTTACCTTGCTAGGTCGTATGGTCTAACTAACCCGTCGGGCAGGATTGCAACCACAGCACTGAATTAAAGGTCGACCGAAGCGGTTATGTGAATAATTCTCCTCACCGGTACAACTATTCCTGTTTTACAAAACACAGATTAGGCTGGTGATATAGTACTGCAGTCACATCTGGGAGGGTAGTCCCCATTATCTGCTTGCGTCCTTGGACTCGATACAGCGCCGAGCCATCAGTCTTGTTGGTGACCCCTTACAGATGGTCTGGAGTTTCTGAGTTACAGACGATTTGTGGGTTCGCTTAGTCTGTTTTACAGATACTATTACGGACGCTGCTCTGTGGAACTAGCATCCCTTATTCCCTGCCACCCGTCCTATCTCCGCATGATTCGTCGCAGAGAGACTCAGCCAGCACCCCTTTGTTGTTGACATTGGGCTTTTGATAAACCATCAGTTCTCTAAATCGTTTCTTTGTCGCACCGCTAGGGTGTGGAACCGTCTTCCGGCGAGTGTATTTTAACCTGGGTGTCTTCAAACGTCGAATTAACAGGCTAGACAGCCTAGCAATAGTTCGCAAATCTAGTGGCATGGCACCTAACTGAGCGTGGTTTCGGGAGGAGAGGTGATTTTGGCTCTGTCGACTGCATTGGTCTCTCGGCACAGCCACCCATGTTTGTTTACATTTAAAAAAATCGTGTGTTTCCTTCAGTCCAGTATAGCTGGCACTACCAAAGAGAAGCACTGACATGGCACCTAGTTCACGAAGGTGTTTTGGGCTGACGTCACGGATGTATTAGGTAATGAGGGTTCTAAAAGCGAATTGTGGGACTAAACCATTTTTTATAAAATTAAATTAAATTTAAAGAAATAAAAAATCTGATATACGGTTTCTCGAACTATTGCAGTTTAACTTCTAACCTATGTAAAATTTGCCGGGATTAGGAAGTCATAACCGTAGCACCAAATAATTGTCAGGTTTTTATTATTTTTTTTGTTTTACATTAGAGTTGCATACTATCAACCCGGGCGGGTTAAACGCTACCACCAAAGAGTTCGTAATACAAACTCTTTGCGTACCACCAAGGTAAGAAGGGAAGGGGCGTACAGTTTTACATGGAATCCGAACCACGGTCAGCCTCCAACGGTCGAGCGGTCACCCATGTAAGTACTGTATATAGTGTATTTGTGTTATAGTGATGAGTCCGCCTTTGCAAGCTACTGTTCTCTTGTTTCTGTGTGAAGTATTGTAAATTTATATTGCTCTTCTGTATGTTATCTTCTGTCTTCTGTATCTTTGTTAGTGGTTTTGTATGCAATAAATTATTTCTGTTGTAATCTATTCTATTCCACTGACCGCGCCCAGGTGTGCTTATGATCACGACCGACAGTCGACCGACCGCACCACCGAGCTACCGAGGCTGATAACAATACCAATAACTACATGTAACAAATTACCTTACATACCTATTTTAAAATAAATTGTTAGTTCTTCTTTGCATTGAATTTAGAACTGGCGGAATTTTCGACATGTACAAGCGTAGGTTGAATTGAACCTACCTATGGATGAAATTATACAATACTAGCTGTGCCCGCGGCTCCGCTCGCTCTCATATTTCACTTCACTGCTAACCTCATAAGCCATTTAGCGTGATAGTAAGTAGCCTATAGTTGATGGGAAGAATCAAGCTATCCGTAGATTTTTTTTATTAAAATCGGTTCAGTGGTTCTCGAGTTATAAGCGGACAGACAGACACTCAGACAGACAGAAAGCAGACGTTGGATTTTATTATAGGTAAGGAAACAATTAACTTCTATAAAAAAACAATACTTACATAACAGTCAAACAGCGTAAACATACATACACGAGTACAATTATTATAAAAAAATTAATTCAACTAGACAAAATTACCTTTATTAAAATAGGTAAGTGTATAGTTAGTATTATAATATTACGTGATAGATAGCATTATGAAGCAATTACACTGTAATGCAATGTCACGGGACATGAGAAGGTAATTGTTTGAAGCTCGCTCATTAAGCTGTTGAGATTATTACCAACAATTATTTCAAAACGTTTCGAAAGAGTATGTAATGTCCTTCGACATCGGTCTACCTACACCATAGCCTACACCAGCCGTTCCCAGTTATATCTGAATCGGTACCCCTTCCTTAGCAAATTTCCTGCAGATTCGCAACGTAGAACAAAAAAATGGAATCAACAATCATTGTTTACAATATAATCAAAAGATGGCGTTACCAGTATTGAATGAATGAATTATTTGAAACTGAAATTTTAGGGATACTAGGTGGTATACAATAAACATATATTTTTTTTTATGGAAACTGCTCGGGAAACTGACACATACACTACATCGGCGGCTACATCACCTACAACATCCGTGATGTCAGCCCATAATACCGGGTGAACTAGGTGCCATGTCAGTGCTTCCCTTCATTCCATTCATTTGTTTAGAGCAAAACTAAAAAAATTAAGAAAAAAGTCCCCTTTATCCAAAATAAAACCTAACAAGCAAGCAAGAGGTAGACGGGATTTCGAAGAATTAAATTCGTCTCTTTCTCTCTTTCTAGTTGTTATAAATTGGAACATCTGTCTGTTTTTTTTTGACGTGATAACGTCTTATAAATTGATGAACACCGGCTGCACACACGAAAAAGTGTCACGTTCCATCTGAGCCTGTGTGTGCAAGGGAGAGCGCGTAACAAGCGATAGAGAGGTACAATCGGCCCAAGCGTCGGCTTGTACACATTTATATCTCTGGTTCTAAAGTACCAGGGCAGCACAAATTGAAATGAGGCTACTCGTACCATAATATATTAAGCGCATCTGGCCGGTCGGAAAAGATTTCAAATTTAGAATATTGACGTTATCACGTAAAACTATCGTCCGTAAACCGACTTTACAGACAACCAATTTTTTTTTATGCAGCACTATAAAGAGTAGTTATTGCGGCTCACTATAGGCTATATACCATCACGCTAAATAGCCATAGCTGAACGGTATCAAAAAAAATATAGTATGAACGGAATTTAGGATCAAATAGTAGTAATAGATGGCGTTAGCAATTCTGTTGCGTTGCGTTGCAGCATTCGTTTGGATTTGGAAGAAGCGATGTACATACATAGATTAAAGAAAGAGTAAACATAGGTTTCCCTCAAAACTTTAATGCCGCTCGACTTAGCTGAGCAGTCTAGGAATTTTAGGTCATAATTAGTAGAACATAGGGTGGGTAGACTTTAATATCGCTCGCATCTTGGGTTCGCGCATGTGCAATGAAGCAATTATCTATCCTATGATCTTAAGAGTAATGACCTAAAATTCGTTGAATGCGCAGGTAGGTCGATCGGCATTTAAATTTTGAGGGAACTGTAGTCGCCGGCACGCAAGTTATTGACCGCACGATTGGGTCTGGTTTTGTATACATACATACATAGTTACTCTAACTTGGCGATTTGTTAAATTTTCTCAAATCGCTATACTAATGCTACATACTCGTAGATAATATACAAAGTACTAGCTTTTGCCAGCGGCAAAACTTACAAGGTGCTTCGTTATTCATGTCAAAAATTTCGGGAGGGTTACATACGAACTCAAACAAACACTTTACGCATAAAAACATATGTTTATAGGAGCATTTTTTCTTCTAACATCTCCTAACAAAAAATAATATCAAATAGCTGTAATAACCAATCATGCTATAGACCCTTGCAAACACGAAACGTATATAGGCACACACACCGCACACGTAGGTAGGTAGCTAGTTTTAGAGCGACGGCGGCGGCGGCGGCGGCGGTGGCGCGATGGCGCGATGGCGCGCTGACAAAAGGCCTAGTGACCTTGTGACTTACTTACAACAAACAGCTGTTCTGCGTTTGAAAATAGTACGGTCATTGGCCCCGTATAATGCAAGTTACCTACTGTTACACACAGGTATAGTGACCTTGTAACTTACTTACAACAAACAGCTGTTCTGCGTTTAAACATAGTACGGTCATTGACCCCGTACAATGCAAGTTACCTACTGTTACTCACAGGTTCAATGACCTTGTGACTTACTTACAACAAACAGCTGTTCTGCGTTTGAACATAGTACGGTCATTGACCCCGTATAGCAAGTTACTTACTGGTACACACAGGTTGATCTTTTAAATGTTTAGGTAGCAAACATGTTTTGTTAAATTTCTCGAAAAGTATTGCTAAAAACATATAATTTTTTCCGCGTAACGTATTTACCCGAGCGTATATGTAACCCTCCCGAAACCTTTGACATGAATAACGAAGCACCTTTTATGTCGTAACATATAATAATGTATATCCGACAATCAAGAGCCATAGATATTATATTTGTATGGAGAAAAATCTGCAACAACATCGACAAAGAAATAATAATTTGTACCGGGACGATGCAACTGATGCCTCTGCTGACCCCTGAAGGAAGTCAGCGTGAAGATGCTATGACTGTGCTCGAAATGTGGTGTCGGGCGGGGTCGACCCAGGAGTCCTCAACCTTGGTCAAAACCTGCTTGTAAAACTTTACAATCTGGTTCGTATGGGGCTGATCACAAATTACGTAAACTTATCAAAGTAGTATTTTTATTGAACCTGACCTGACATGTTTGGTACATCGCCAGTTACGCGCGCGATTACGGCACATTTGGAATATGTCACAACTAGTTGCCATGCCAGTATTAAATAGTAAGAAAAATTAGGGGAAATTTTCTCTTCGGTCATCCCGGATATACACTGACTGAAAACACATTTCTTCATAGCCAGTTGACGAAACTGTAGGTCAGTTGGATTGACTGGTAGAAATTGCTTAAGGTAATAAGTCCGCTCTTGCCACACATTGAAGTGGCATAATGTT
Organism: Nematopogon swammerdamellus; assembly: GCA_946902875.1. Taxonomy (NCBI): domain Eukaryota; kingdom Metazoa; phylum Arthropoda; class Insecta; order Lepidoptera; family Adelidae; genus Nematopogon; species Nematopogon swammerdamellus. The sequence continues at coordinate 3,827,652 of OX336356.1, read as the reverse complement.
TAATATAATTAGTTTACATCATTCAGCTAGGTAATACAAACGGGTTTATTGACCTTACCGATAATGTAAAGAAAGCTACAATTTAAGACTGCGTCTGCGCATGACGGTCGCCGTCAAGCGTCATGTATAAATTTCTCAGAACGTCTTAACGTAAAGAAGGTACAATTGATGTATTCTTTAATTAGTTATGCAACTTCAGGTATTTTCACAACACATTTTTTTGTGTGCGTGGACAGCGTCCCGACTCGCGATCGTGACTGAGCGCTCTCGAGGTTACGCACACTAAAACAATGTTGCATGTGCACGCCTGACAACATTCATAGCAAAGCCGACTTCGTGAGATAGAATATCTGTAGCCACGTAGTCTGTATCAAGGACAGTTGAAAGTAGGAGAGAACAGCTAAAAACCGGCCAAGTGCGAGTCGAACTCGCGCACCGAGGGACTCCCGTATCGCAATGTCACGGCTAGCGTTACTCATGCACGCCATCTAGATTGCGTGTTATGAAATGCTTCATATTAGTTAATGTCATGCTTCATAATCTATTCGGTAGATGGCGCGCGCGCATACACTTTTTGGTTTCTTCTATGGGAACCCCCGTGAATTTATTACTTTTTCTTATTTTTATTATTTTTTGTTATATCGGCCATAATAACACATTTTTTGTGAAAATTTCAACGAGCTACCTATTACGGTTCAAGAGATACAGCCCTCGGACAGACGGACGGACGGACAGACAGACAGACAGACGGCGTAGGCTTAGTAATAGGGTCCCGTACCTGATACGGAACCCTAAAAATTATTTTAAAAACTTACTTACTATATCAACGACTCCCTAAGCCGTACGATGATAGAACCAGCTAAACAGGCTATGTTAATGTAGAGATAGATAGATTGATAGATCAAGTTCGTGCTTCATCAGTGGAATCCAAGAACCAACACTTTCTTCACCGCTCGCTTACCACGTGCTGTCTGTACGTCGTCGTGCCTTCACGACCTTGGCCCTTGGCGAAGTTTTTCCATGAGCGCGTGTTGATGCGGTCAAACAGTTTTGTAATAATCGTTAATGACAGATGTTAGAATAAATCACGAAGCATAAAAACTTAATATTAAGTTTAAAAGGTCTCGTAGATAGAATTAAGGCAAAGTTAGGTTTTTATGTGTGTATGTATATGTATATGTATGTATGTATGTATGTATATATTCTTTATTGAACACCAATTTATAAAAATTAGGTACAACAGGCGAGCTTAATGCCGCTAGGCATTCTATTCTAACTAACCTTTGGGATGTGGGAGAAGTACATGCAGGCGAACAAGAATAGTTTGTGGCAATGTGTTAAGACTGTAAAGAAATATGTATGATAAACTACATACGAATACTACATAAATACTTTAATAAGCATATATATGTATATAATAAACTTACATATTATGTACATCGATCGCTGATTGATACCGCAGTGCGACACAACCAACGAATGACCGGAGAGTAAGAGAAGGCGAGTACTTAAAGATATGTATCTAATATTATAAATTGCATTTACTTCGGTAAGGAAAGGAGAAGTTTGTTTAAATTAATCTTAAATACATTCATAGATGTAGAGGAGCGTAAATGCACGGGCAGATTATTCCAGAGGCGAGCTGCTTGTACTGTGAAAGAGTCCGTGTAGAACGAGCTTGAGTGAGCCGGTATTGCCAAGAGTAAGTTGTCCTATTTTATGCACCTACCTATTTTAATGTTTGATTTTTTAGGTTTTTTTATGTAATCCGGTATGTGTGGCTGAGTCGGAGGCGCCAAAGCGCATTCTCCGACCAGCCAATATCACCTCCGAGCAGGTAGGTGTCATACCGGAGACTTCCCTGGATTGCTAGCTATACTGGACCACAGGAGAACACAGCCGAGGCTGACATGCGGCCATCTTACATCTAGTACGGTGGTACCAACCCAGTCGGCTACAATTTGAGCCTACCGCCTAGTAAGGGGCAAGGGAAATTGCGGCGTTTAAAAACTTAATATTAAGTTTAAAAGATCTCCTACATTTTTTTTAATGAAAACTGACACGGTTGGCTACATCACCTGCAACATCCGTGATGTCAGCCCATAACACCGGGTGAACTAGGTGCCGTGGCAGTGCTTCGCTTCGGTCGTGCCGGCTACAGTGAACTGGACGGAAAACACAAACTATTTACATAGCCGTTTCGACCGACGTTTCATTCAGTGCGGTGGTACCAACCCTGGCGGGTTGAACCCTACCACCTAGTAAGTTAAGAAGGGAAGGGACCTACAGACCTACAGACAATACAGTAGCCGACATGAATTGAAGGGAAGCACTGACATGGCGCCTAGTTCACCCGGTGTTATGGGCTGACATCACGGATGTTGTAGGTGATGTAGCCAACCCGGTCAGTTTCCATAAAAAACAATTTAAAAAAATATTTCCTCACACTTCTGATACTCATGAAAGCTCGTTACTATACGACATTGTGTGAGGACACCGTTTAAAGATATAATTTATTTCTAAGTGCAAGTATCTTTTACTAGCCGGTATAAACGTGTGAGTGAACTTATAGTACCTTGTCACACTGAGACTATTGCTGCGGTTTCTGATGAACAGTTCATATGACGAGCGAGCGGAAGAATGACAGAGTTCCAAAATCGTCACCTTTACTTTTAAAGTTTGCAGTACCTGCTGCACGAAGGCAAGAATGCTGGATATCCACTGGATAGTGGATATTATTATTATATTAAATTATTGACGCCCAAAACATGTTTGTCGTAAATAGTTTAGGAACTTGTATTTGGTGTCTCAAGGTTTATTGATCAGCCTCGGTAGGTCAGTGGTGCGGTCGGTCGACTGTCGGTCGTGATAAGCACACCTGGGCGCGGCCAGTACTTGGATGGGTGACCGCTCGGCCGTTGAAAGCTGACCGTGGTTTGGATTCCACGTAAAACCGTAGGTCCTTTCCTTTCCCTTCTTACCTTACTAGGTGGTATGGTTTAAACCGCCCGGGTTGGTACAACCGAACGAAAGGATGGTTGAAACGACTAGGTATGTAAACAGTTCGTGTTCTCCGTCCAGTTCAGTATAGCGACCGAAGGGAAGCACTGACATGGCGCCTAGTTCACCCGGTGTTATGGGTTGACATCACTGGTGTTGTAGGTGATGTCGAAAGACGTGTCAGCTTCCATAAAAAAAATTGTGTGTGATATTTATTATATTTTAACAGTTTTGTATTTTAATGGTAGGTCAGTAAATGTGTTTATAGTCAAAATTATCAGTAAAATTTTTAATTTTACTCTTACTTGTAAACATGGTTTTCGCAGTACATACTTCCTTATTAAGTATAGCTTTTGCCCGCGGCTTCGCTCGCGTGAAATTCCTATTTAAAAAGAAGAAAGTAAGTAAACCCGCTAAAGTACCTTTATTTCGGCGCGTGGAACAATTCGGTTTGCATGAGAGCCACATCTTAGCGTAACCGGAACTGAATTTTATTTAGCCTATCCTGTGTCCCGTATAGTAAAATGTGCTTGTCGAAATCGAATTCGGATGATCGATTTAAGAGTTATGGAGGAACATACATACATACAGAAAAGATTTCTAAAAATCATCAATTTAGTTTTAGTATCATACATAGAGTCTACAAACGCAGTATCTCATAAAACAAAGTAACTTACCTACTCCATGACCATCCCTTACTTTATTATTAGTAGTACTGTGTAGGCTGGTACTTTAAAAGAATAGCCCCACTGCATCTCTCCCAGTGTATGTCGTAAAAGGCGACTAAGGGATATGACTCCCTTCTTATATTACTAGGTGGTTTAACCCGCCCGGGTTGGTGCCACCGCACTGAATAAAAGGTCGGTCGAAACGGCTATGTAAACAGTTTGTGTTTTCCGTCCAGTTCAGTGTAGCCGGCACGACCGAAGGGAAGTACTGACGTGGCACCAAGTTCACCCGGTGTTATGGGCTGACATCACGGATGTTGTAGGTGAAGTAGCAAACCGTGTCAGTTTCCATAAAAAAAAAATTGATTAAGTGAACATATTATGCACATTTTCTAAAATATGAGATATGCCTAGGGATACCTGATAGGTGCGATTTTGGCTTATTTAGACTCTTGATCTCAAGAACCGAGGTTCGATTTTGGCCGATATGCACCAATTAGTTTTTTCTGAAGAAAAATTTACGTGGCTACTGTTTAAAACTGTACACTTCCCTTGGCCCTTACTATAGGTGGTAGGCTAAAATGTATCCGACTGGGTTGCTACCACGGCACTGGGTGTTAGATGGCCGCATAGCAGCCTCGGCTGTATTCTCCCCTACCTCTAGTCCAGTATAGCCAGCAATCCAAAGGCAATTAAAAAATAAATAAAAAGTATGAGTCCCCAAAGACCCTCTTTGAGTTTCTAGGTTTTGTGGTGGAAACCCTTGGCGCGTGGTCACCGGACGCACTGGCTTTTGCCGAAACCATCGGCAAATAGCTAGTGGATAAGTCCGGTTACGTGCATGCCAAGACTTTCTTCATACGCCGCATAAGCCTAGAAATTCAAAGAGGGAACGCTATAAGCGTCCTAGGGACTATGGCTGCCTCGACTGAATTAGATGAAATTTTTTATTTATAGGTTCTTCTTAATTTTTATTTTGTTAGATATGTAAGTTTTGTTTTAGGTTAGTTTTAGTTAAGATCTTTATTAATTTTTTGATTACTTAATTACTTGATTAAATAAATACTTACCTTTAGTGTATTATAAAATGAAAAAAAAAAAACGGCCAAGTGCGTGTCGGGCCACGCGCAGTGTAGGGTTCCGTAGTTGCGGAACCCTATCAAAATAAATTATTTGATTATTTGTATAATTTTGTAGGGGAAATAAATGAATGTTAATTTGAAAAAGTTCTTCAACAGTGAAATGATGGCTGTCGTCCTTACATTTTATAAGTTGGTCGACTATTACTCGTCAACCTGTACAGCCTACTTAGCTGTGATAGTTTTCCTTTTAATTTCGATATATATACTACTGCTGTGAATTTTTTCACATATCTAATAACAACCGTTTAGCTGGCAGTGGGTGGGGACACTTGACTCTAACAAAAATTAGCACTTAAAAGCTTAATAATTCGCAAACGGATCCCTAAATCGAAAAATGCTTTTCACAAACCCGCAATATTTTCCAAAGACCTATCCAACGACACCGCACATGATGGGGTAGACTTGAAAAAATAAATGCATCCCCACTTTACGTGTAGGGGAGGTAGTGAGGTACACTAAAAAAAATAATTAAAAAAATTTATTTTACCACTTTGTCGGTTATTAATATGTATACCCATACCAACTTACAACTTTCTAGTACTAAGGGTCTCTGAGCTAAGCCGCGGACAGACGGACAGACAGACAGACGGACGGACATGGTGAAACTATAAGGGTTCCTTGTTGACTACGGAACCCTAAAAAGGCAATAGTTCCGGTATAGCACTTATCTTCTCGGATGTGATATAGGCTGATCGGAACACGTGCTTGGCCCCTCTGACTTAGCCACCCATACCGGATTACATAACAATTTATTATTACTATATAATATAAAGTATAGCTGATAGTGGATGACGAGCGTATGCGCTGCGCTCGCGGAGCAGTCGCGATTTCGCGATCGAGACGAGATTTCCGCTCGTCCAGTCGACGTGGAGCCTCTACAGTTTTCCGACGTCGTCGTCGTAGTCTCCCAAATCTAATCCAATATAATAATATTTTGTAAATTTTTCGCAATAGTTCATTTTTATGGTTTGTGTCATCGCCTAGTCTTGTTTTAGAAGTGAGGAATAAAAAAAGGATCGCAGATTTTTTGATATATTTCAAAGGTGAGTTTAAATATACCTATTTTCTAAATTCCCAAAATTAGGTAAATACAAGTATAATATGTCCGTCCGTCGTCTGTAATTCCTATAGATATAAATATAATAGTAATAAGTAATTACTATACACTACTAATTAGTACTAAGTAGTAGTACACTACCAAGTAGTACTAAGTAGTAGTACACCACCAAGTAGTACTAAGTAGTAGTACACTACTAAGTAGTACTAAGTAGTAGTACACTACTAAGTAGTACTAAGTAGTAGTACACTACTAAGTAGTACTAAGTAGTAGTACACTACTAAGTAGTACTAAGTAGTAGTACACTACTAAGTAGTACTAAGTAGTAGTACCCTACTAAGTAGTACTAAGTAGTAGTACACTACTAAGTAGTACTAAGTAGTAGTACACTACTAAGTAATGTATAGTAATTACTTATTACTATTATATTTATATCTATAGGAATTACAGACGACGGACGGACATATTATACTTGTATTTACCTAATTTTGGCTACTATAAGTAAGTATAATAGAAGTAATAAATAATATTAGAATAATGTAACCGCAAATATCTATGTATAATATATCTTTATGTGAAAGTAATGTTCTTTGATATATTATTAATAAAGAAATCTATACACTGAAATATTTGATTGCAATCATTAAAATCATGCTATATAAAATGTGGATTTAATACCACCAAGTATTGTTTATCATTTAATCCATCATCGTGGCGTTATTTTGAAATGTCAAGATTATGTCAATACGTTTTAAATAAAGTGCATACCACCGACTTCTATGTACACATATAAGTCGTTGATGCTTATGTAAACTCTTTACATATTATAAAACGCAAATTGTACCGTCTGCCTGTATTTGTGTCACGTATGACTCGAGAGATATTTGTATTGTTTACATATTAATCATTTGATTTTCAATTCTTGCACTTGAGGCTATTGTCACTATACCTACTTACGTTTCAGTACCTATATAAATCGACTTTCAAGCATCCAATGGTTGACTGGAAAAAATATCTGTAATGGATAAGCCCGCCTTTGCGCCTCATATATTAAATTATTAAATTGTGCTTGTTTCTGTAAGATGTTTTTGGACCAATAAAGTATTTTTTATCTATCTATCTATCTACATATATGCAGTTAAACAAACATTGTTTAACACGTTGAATGCCAGGGTTTCACCACAGAGAAAACCCGGTTGCCACCATACAAATGGAAAAAGACGAATTATTTCGTCCTGGCACCACCTGTTGCAAATTAGGTACTAGGTGCCAGGAACGAATTTGTTCGTCGACGAATAAATTCGTTTTCTGGCACCCATGATAAATGAACTGCTTATTTGAGAAATGTCACTTGTCCACGGCACGCAAGTTTACAGGAGCAAGAAAAAACTGCTTGGTCATTCATTTTTCATTCATCGTAATTGACATATCTATCCTCACTTACATGACACTGGCCAAAATGTCTTAAAAAGACCAATAAAATAATAAAAACAAAATTTAAAAAATTGTAGAGTAATAATTCTAAATAACTAAAAGTAAACCAATATAAGTTTTACCAATACATTAAATTAAAATTAAAGTAAGAAAATGTCTCCCGGATATTTATTTAATCAAACGGTTATAGTAATAAAAGTTTTTTTTTTTTTCATTTTCACTAAAATAACTACCTAACTAAAATCTGAAATCAGGAAAAAAGCGGATCACGTCAACTTGTTTTTGTTTTGCACATTTAAAATTGAACATTTTGAATTTTTTGCGGACCGTCATTTCGATGCATATTTTTTTGGTGTTGTTTGTTCGAACAAAGACGTAGGTACAGTTCTTTCCTTGGAAACGGAGCGGTAACAGAATGATGTTGGACTTCGGCACACTGGTCGATGTTTAGGCTAGGCAAGCTTGCTTATGTATCTTGTATACAACGTGTCCCAAAACTCAACGTCAAGCGGACCATGGAGTAGGCTAATTTATGACTACCCAGGGAAAAAAAGACAAAAATCGGAATCATTTGTTTTTATGATATAAGCATTTTTTGAAAAACCTTGAAAATTGACATCTTGTTTTTTTTTATTTTTTTTTTTTTATTGAAACTGACACGGTCGGCTACATCACCTACAACATCCGTGATGTCAGCCCATAACACCGGGTTGAACTTGGTGCCACGTCAGTGCTTCCCTTCGGTCGTGCCGGCTACACTGAACTGGACGGAAAACACAAACTATTTACATAGCCGTTTCGACCGACCTTTCATTCAGTGCGGTGGTACCAACCCGGGCGGGTTAAACCCTACCACCTAGTTATATAAGAAGGGAGTCACATCCCTTAGTCGCCTTTTACGACATGCACGGGGAGAGATGCAGTGGGGCTATTCTTTTAAAGTACCGGCCCCACACGGTACAAGATTTCTTGTACAACATTTTAGGTACTACGACCACAAATTTGAAAATATAATTGCTCAAATTTTTATATTGGAAGCCTAAATAACTCTGCTATTGATAACTATCCCAAATAAAACCGGAATGCCTGTAGTGTTTACCAAAAAAAATATTCAGTTGAATTTTTTTCTAAAAAAATAAATGACTCAGATTATTTTTTTCTTATTTTTCCCTGGGTAGTCATAAACTGGCCTATCTCACTGGTTCCCGCTTGACGTTGAGTTTTGGGACAGTTGTATATGTATGTATTGATCTAACGACTGGAGGCAACGTGTGTGTGTCAACGCACGTAGTGTGTGTGTCACAGATTAAACAATAGTTACTTTGTCATAAGTTACTAACAAAACATTGTGACTTGCGAAGTTTGTTTGTCAGTTCTACTTCGCATTGAATTTAGAACTGGCGGAATTTTCGAAATGTCCAGGTCTAGGTCACCTACCTGTGGATGAAATTATAACAATAAACATGTGTCGCAAATCCGAAACCATCGAGGTGCCATATCCTCGCTCGTATCCTCGTTTACGTATTTTACAATCTATAGATTTTAGTACCGTGTGGGGTCGGTACTGAAAAAGAACAGCCCCAGTGCATCTCTCCCCGTGCATATCGTAAAAGGTGGCTAAGGGATAAAGGCTAAAGGATGCCGTGCTAAAGGGAGACAGGATAGCCACCTATCACCTTAGCGCGGTTCTCTCACCGAGTCATGCAGCAGGTGGGTCTTCGTGCCTTACTTGCTGCTTGATAGTTGATCTTGTCCTAATACTTAGCTAAATGTGGTGGTCGGTGTTGTGTTGTAATAATTTACAAGAGTACTTGCAGCACAACATCGATTACTCTGCTTAACCCGATTGTCGGGATACAGCGTGTGGTATGTATGTAGATTTTAGTCCTTTGTAGATAAGTGTAGCAGCGATATATAAAAAAAAAATAACCGATTGCGTCGAAATCCAAAGGAGTCAGTTTCTAGTTTTAAGGTTTACGAGTAGGTATCCTTTTGTCAAAGACTTCTTAAGGACAGAATACTACTATTTTTGGAGATGGGATTTATTATGGCTTATTTGATTTTTTACGGCAATTTAATCACCGATTGAACACCATAATTTATAGGTCTAACAACATTCTAATTTCTAATTCTAATTCATGGATGTCAATAATTATGAATGTACACAATTGATGTCCAAATGAATGTCACTGACTACTTATGAAGACTTATCTTTGATACGTAATTTGTATATTGTGTATTGAGTGCATTATGTTTCCGTGTTGTTTGTGTACAAATATGGGTGTATACCTGAAATAAACGTTTAATAATAATAATTAATAATAATAAAAAAAAAAGTATCAACATAATTTTGTTATTATATTAAACATACTACAAATATATAATTGTTTAATGCAAACATATCTTAGCTAATGTTTTTAAGTCTACACTGTTAGTAATTATATTCATTTTTATGTTTACGGATTAACAGTAGGTTTAAAGACTTACATAAGTCGACGTTTCGCCCAGAGTTTGACGTCTGGTACAACGGACACCAGACGTCGTCGGCTCCAGGAACTCCCGCAGTTCCTGATGAAGCCCGTGACGTAGCGGGCGAAACGTCGACTTATGTAAGTCTTTAAACCTACTGTTAATCCGTAAACTTAAAAATGAATATATCTTAGCTGTTTTAAAAAAAAACATATCTTGTATCTTAAGTAGAAGTTGTTTGTTTTAAATGTTTTTAAATGCGAAACTTTATTATTGGTTATATTATGTTGTTTGTTTGTAAATAATGTCTGTATTTATTCGCTGCAAAATTTCTTTAATAAATAAATAAATAACCAAATGACATGTCTTTCCGAGCATTCCCAATGGGGAAACTTTGCTGGGGAGGGAAAAGAACTATACTTACCTTTACTACAGAAGAAATAATACCGTCACACTTAAAATAACCTCATTTACACTTAAAACAACCCTATTTACACTTAAAATAACCCGATGTACCTGCCTGCATATAGTTGCCCCACATCCCAAAGGTTAGTTGGAATAGAAAGCTTCACGGCATTAAGTGCGCCTATTGTGCCTAATTTGTATAAATGTATTTATTATTTATTAATTTTTTAACATAGTCAATGGCATTAGCATCTTGTACTGGAGAGTAAATCTGTCTTGAAGGAGTGTCTTGGTGTTCTATAAAGGAAGATGTTATAAGAACCAAGAAGGTACCTATCCTTAGCTTGTACTAGGATAGCACGAATGGTAGGTAACAGCCAAAGACGACGACAGTACGACAGGTGTGTAGGTTACTGCTACCAGGAAAGCAGTGAGGTGAAGTGAGGATGTTACAAGAACAAATGAGGTACCTATACTTAGCTTGTACTAGGATAGCACGAATGGTAGGTACCAGCCAAAGACGACGACAGTAGGACAGGTGTGTGTAGGATACTGCTACTACCAGGGAGACAGAAGGTGAAGTGAGGATGTTACAAGAACAAAGGAGGTACCTATACTTAGCTTGTACTAGGATAGCACGAATGGTAGGTACCAGCCAAAGACGACGACAGTAGGACAGGTGTGTGTAGAATACTGCTACTACCAGGGAGACAGAAGGTGAAGTGAGGATGTTACAAGAACAAAGGAGGTACCTATACTTAGCTTGTACTAGGGTAGCACGAATGGTAGCTAACAGCCAAAGACAACGACAGTAGGACAGGTGTGTGTAGGATACTGCTACTACCAGGGAGACAGAAGGTGAAGTGAGGATGTTACAAGAACAAAGGAGGTACCTATACTTAGCTTGTACTAGGATAGCACGAATGGTAGGTACCAGCCAAAGACGACGACAGTAGGACAGGTGTGTGTAGAATACTGCTACTACCAGGGAGACAGAAGGTGAAGTGAGGATGTTACAAGAACAAAGGAGGTACCATTACTTAGCTTGTACTAGGGTAGCACGAACGGTAGATAACAGCCAAAGACGACGACAGAGGTGTGTAGGTTACTGCTACCAGGGAGACAGAAGGTGAAGTGAGGATGTTACAAGAACAAAGGAGGTACCTATGCTTAGGTTTACTATAGCTTACTTATACATACATATACATTTGCACTTAAAATAACCCCATTTAGACTTTACAGTTCAGTGATATGATAACAGCTTTTTTTTATGGAAACTGACACGTTTGGCTACACATCACCTACAACACCGCTATCCGTGATGTCAGCCCATAACACCGGATGAACTTGGTGCCACGTCAGTGCTTCGCTTCGGTCGTGCCGGCTACACTGAACTGGACGGAAAACACAAACTATTTACATAGCCGTTTCGACCGACCTTTCATTCAGTGCGGTAGTACCAACCCGGGCGGGTTGAACCCTACCACCTAGTAATATAAGAAGGGAGTCATATCCCTTAGCCGCCTTTTACGACATACACGGGGAGAGATGCAGTGGGGCTATTATTTTAAAGTACCGGCCCCACACGGTACAATACCGGCCCTACACGGTAGCTGAGAGAAGAATTATTTATTATTGTCAAGGTGAATTATTATTCAGATTAATATATCTACCTTTTCAGATCAGTGAAGAAAAACTGAAGTGACAAAATGAAGGGCGTCATCTCGAGGTTTCCCGTCGAGAAAGAGTATGCGAAGAACTCTCAGATAACACCGGACGACATCAAGGCTTTGCGCGAGTGGGTGGACAGACAGCCGCATTTGCCGGCCTCTACACTGTCGGGTAAGAAACTGACTACATTTTATTTTATTGTCCACTAGCTGTTGCCCGCGGCTTCGCTCGCGTGAAATTCGTATTCCAAAGAAGAATGTAAGTAACTAAGGGCGAGGCCGAAGACCGAGCTGCGTTCAGGTAATCGATAAACCTTCTCAAAGAAAGTAACTAACTAAGGGCGAGGCCGAAGGCCGAGCTGCTTTCAGGTAAACGATAAACCTTTCTCAAATAAAGGAAGTAAGTAAGGGTGAGGCCGAAGGCCGAGCTGCGTTCAGGAAGACGATAACCCTTCTGGAAGAAAGGAAGGAACTAAGTGCGAGGCCGAAGACCGAGCTGCGTTCAGGTAAACCAAAAACCCTCTTCCGCCTTCGGGCCTCGCCCTTAAAGACTTCCTTTCTTCGATAGAATATAATATCGTTTACTCAATTGATTTATTTCATAAAAATAAAAAAGTAATATTAATAACTAAAGAATTAAAACCTAACTAACAAACATTAAAATAACTATACTATATATCAGCAGTTTATGTTTATACTAGATTTTGCCCGCGGATTCGCTCGCTGTTTTTGACGTGATAACGTCACGTCTTATAAATTGATGAACACCGGCTGCACGCACGAAAAAGTGTCACGTTCCATTTGAGCCTGTGTGTGCAAGCGAGAGCCCGTAACAAGCGATAGAGAGGCACAATCGGCCCAAGCGTCGGCGACGTGATAACGTCACGTCTTATAAATTGATGAACACCGGCTGCACGCACGAAAAAGTGTCACGTTCCATCTGAGCCTGTGTGTGCAAGCGAGAGCCCGTAACAAGCGATAGAGAGGCACAATCGGCCCAAGCGTCGGCGACGTGATAACGTCACGTCTTATAAATTGATGAACACCGGCTGCACGCACGAAAAAGTGTTACGTTCCATCTGAGCCTGTGTGTGCAAGCGAGAGCGCGTAACAAGCGATAGAGAGGCACAATCGGCCCAAGCGTCGGCTTGTACACATTTATCTCTCTGGTTCTAAAGTACCAGGGCATCAGAAATTGAAAGGACTTACTACTTTATGACGTTATCACGTAAGACTATCGTCCGTAAACCGACTTTACAGACAACGATTTTTTTTTATGACACGATTGGCTACATCACCTAGAGCATCCGTTGTCAGCCCATAACACCGGGTGAACTAGGTGCCATGTCAGTGCTCCCCTTAATTTCATGTCGGCTACACAGAACTGGATGGAAATACGAACTATTTACATAGCCGTTTATACCGACGTTTCGTTCAGTGCGGTGGTACCAACCCGGCCAGGATAAACCCTACCACCTACCTAGTAATGTAAGAAGGGAAGGGACCTACAGTGGAACGTGGAAGCCGAACCGCTGTCAGCCTTCAACGGTCGAGAGGTCACCTATCCAAGTACTGACCGCGCCTAGGGTTGCTTAATAACAGTCGATCGACTGCACCACTGTAAACTCAGTTTAATAGCAAATCCGATTTCAACGTAAATCTCTACTTATTATAAAATGGAACGTCTCTCTTTATGTGTGTTTAAGGTAAACTCTGATACCACTGAACAGATTTTGATGCGGTTTGCACCAATGGAAAGAGTAGTTCTTGAGGCTCACTTGGCTCAATTGGCTATATAGGTGATGATAATTATCCTTAGGGCTGTGCAGTATCTAAGAAAGGATAGTATGGACGGGAGAGAGAGATAGAATATAAGAGAAGCGATCATTTATGATCATATTTGCGTTTAAATCCGATTTAGCCGCGGGCAAAAGCTAGTATAATAAAGGACCACTTCTCTTATTATTATCTCTCCGTCCGAGGGAGGGATCCCTCCCTCCCTCCCTCCCTCCTTCGCATCCCTCCTTCGCATCCCTCCCTCCCTCTGCGTTCCGTTATAGTCAGCGTACGGTGACTTTGCTACCTGCGAGAGAGTAGGCATATCGTAAATATGTTCTTCCGAGCATTCCCAATGGGGAAACTTTGACTGGGGAGGGAAAAGAACTATACTGACCTTTACCACAGATTAAATAATACCTTTACACTTAAAATTACCTCATTTATTTATTTAATACATGCATTAGAACGCAGTCACGTCTGAGTTTCGAAGATATTTCATTCGGGCGCAGCGACTGGCGTCTGGCTCGCTGTTCGAACATCGTACAGTTCCCGGTAGAAAATAATGCTTTTCGAGCTTTAGAAAGGGACCGTCCGGTTGTAGAGCGTCGTCCCTGTCGCACTAACCCGCACGTCTCTGTGCGACAGGGACGACGCTCTACAACCGTATTGTCTCTTTCTAAAGCTCGAAAAGCATTATTTTCTGCTGGGAACTGTACAAGCTTGGTAAAAACAGGCCGAATGCTCATCTCCTTTGTCGCCTCAATCACCATAATCGCCAGGGTTGCCAACTATTGTCAGAGACAAGAAAGGACGCAAACAGTTAAAGTGAACTGTTGAACTCAAATTGTACAAAATGTTATTTAAAATGTTTTATAAACCACAATACTCACAAAAACAACTTAACATTTCGACGTTACTCAAACAATTTTATAAACTATCAAAATTAGAAATAAAAATAATGAACACATTTTTTATTGTACAAACATGTATATCGAGGGCATTCTTCAAAAACGAGTTATCTGCAAGAATTGTAGTTTTGAGAAAAAGGCTTTTGAAAGTTTAAGTGCTTGAAAAACTGTCTGTAATTTAAAAATTATTTCTACGGTTTTTTATACTTCGCCATTGTTTCATGAACTATTAATTCATCTCGGAATTTGAACTATCAAGTTGCAGTTGTTTTTTTAAATAAAAATATTCCAAGGAAGGTAGTGTAGTTAACTCGTTTGACAAGTACACAATTTGGGGAATTTGACCTAATTTACATGCATTTTAAATATAAATGCTTTTATGGCGTTTGACTTGAATAATTTATAAAAACAAACAAACTAACTGTTCAACACTTTTCAGTACAAAAAGTACAATTTGTTAAACTTATGTGCTTTACAAATCGAACTTAGACACTTTTTCGTAGGTATGTAATTTTTTTATTTAAACCGACATGAGTGGCTGTATCGAGAGACCAATGGTGCTGTAGACAGACCCAAAATCACCTCTCCTCGCGAAACCACGCTCAGTTAAGTGCACTGCCAACAGATTTTTGGTCTGTTGCTAGGCTGTCTAGCCTGTTAATATGACGTTTGAAGACACCCAGGTTAAAAAATTCGGGAAACACACTCGCCCGAAGACGGTTCCACACCCTAGCGGTGTGACAATGAAACGATTTAGAGAACCGATGGGTTCTCAAAAGCCCAATGTCAACAACAAAAGGGTGCTGGGTCACTCTGCGAAGAGTCATGCGGAGATAGGACGGGTGGCATAAGGGATGCTAGTTCCATAGTTCCACATACCAGCGTCCGTGAGAGCATCTGTAAAACAGACTAAGCGAACCCACACATCGTCTGTGGCTCAGAGACTCCAGACCATTTGTAAGTTTCGGGTCACCAACAAGATGGATGGCTCGACGCTGTATCGAGTCCAAGGAAGCAAGCAGATAATGGGGACTACCCTCCCAGCTGTGACTGCAGTACTCCATCACCGGCATGATCTGTGTTTTGTACGACAGGAATAGTAGTGCAGGTGAGAAGAACCGCCGATTGCGGAAAAGTATTCCTAATTTTCTGGATGCAGTTTTGGCCTTAGACTCAATTAGTTGCCGGAAAACTACGTCTTTGGAAATAATGGTGCCTAGGAGGTCCAGGTGCTCCGAGACAGGTACGACGCTGCCTTGGAAACTAGCTTGGAAAAGAATGGGAAAATTGGACATTCAAAGTGTTTTGAAATTGAACAACAAATTTTTACACAAATGCACACCATTTATTGACATAAACAATACTTTTTTTAATTCTTCATCTGCAGATTCTTCTACTGCAGGCTCAGGCACACGATCAAATGCAGTAGAAGAGGTAGCCAGGGCCTTGAACCAGGCGTGAAACTGTTCCGGGATAACTCCTTTTGTACACAACTTGACCAGATCATTCTTCTTGGTCTTGGCTACGTTGTTCGGCAATGGTTTATTATAGCGGGGTTTTAAATCGGCCAAAGTAATAAATGCTTCATCTTCAGAGCTGCTTAAATTAGCTGGTAGTTCGTAGGGCTTGAAGGTTGGGTCTTCATCTGATAGGTCGCTACTGAACAGATTATTCAGCTCATCGGCCATACGTTACGTATTTCTTCTTCATCGAGTTCGGACGAATCGGCTTCAGAATGATGATTCAAATCTGCAAGTTGCGCAATTATTCCAATTAAGGCCTTCAAACTACAAAACGGTTCGTAAATTAATAAATATGCATGGCATATGGATCCATAGTTAAGCATAAGTACTAGAAGACTGCGCCTATCAAATTTTACATATTAAACGAATCTCGTAAAATTGCTGGGTGCCTGTTGTCATTATATACGAATCCCTTTGTTGTCTTTTACGACATGCATGGGAAGAAATGCAGTGGGCCCACTTATATTCTTTTTATGTGCCGGAACCCACACAGCGAAATAACCTAAAAATGTGACTTTAAATAAAATATTATAGATGTTTGAAACACTTACCCTTACAAATTTTTGTTTTTCCTATCGCCAAATCGACTAACTGACTGCCTCTTGAGGACCTCATCTTCTTGGAACTTCACTTACTGGTCGAATAACACTTTACACGCGCACGCGCCGCGCGCTCAACACGAGCGCGGAAGTACTGCTCAAAACCGTAAAAATACTATAACTCGTTTGACTTGCACAAAGGTTGTTAGAAATTAGGTTTTGTATGGACAAGTGAATGACACTAAAGTGTTTTATTGGTTTCCTCCTGCAAAGTATATATTGTACTTAATATGAGCATAGTACAGGTAAAACAAGTTAAGTGAAGTTAATGTATTTGACTCGAAATCTACAACGAATGTGAACGAACAAAGTGACAAGAAAAGCCAGGCAAGTTACTGTAATGGTTTTGTCTGGAAAAAAATTACGAAATTAGTACATTATATGATTTTAGTGTGTTTGACATGTTTTTAATTTGTAATAATTGTTTAGTTATCAGGTTCTACCACAATCTAATTTAAAAACGAAGCCTTATATCAAGAAATGGGTTTTACTGGGAGGTAGAAAATTAAAAACTGTCTAAAACTGCATTTTTAGTTCATTTTCGCAAAAAATGTCAGATAACTCGTTTTTGAAGAATACCCTCGATATTTGCAGGCATACACCAGCAATTTACTTTTGATTACGAGTTTTAATTATTCGTAGTTCGACATAACATATGTTCCTGTCATCGCGCCATTTTGCATGCCTAATTTTTTGCCTAATTTATATCAAAAGGACTTTTTGCGTTCTTTCCCATGAAGAGGAAGATGGAAGCACCCGTATCAGTAAAAAAGGATTGTCCTTCCCAAAGAAGGACGGTTGGCAACCCTGATAATCGCTCAGTCTTGGGTTTTCCAATAGGGACGGGTCGATGTTCAAAAGGAATAAAACAAGCTGTGTGTGAGGTATTAACGAATTTCTTTTTTTGTTTGAAAGGCCCATGTATGCCATTTATGTGTGAAATATGACATCATTCAAATGTCCGCCGCGGCTTCTCACGGTTGCACGGAAAAATCGAAAAAATACGGACCAATGACGCCACCGGCCCAAAATCCACACCAAACAGTAACTTATTGTGGATGCATTGCCACTTGGTGATTCTCATGTGGGTTGGCCTCGTCCCAATTTTGCTTGTTAACATAGCCATTCATCCAAAAATGTGCCTCGTCGCTAAAAATGATTTTTCGGCCAAAATTGGGGTCCTCTTCCAAACGCTCCGAAGCCCAGGCAGCGAACAAACGGCATTGTCTATGTCATTAGGTTTGAGCTGCTCAATCGTGTAACATGATGATTTGGCATCAGTTACTGATAAATGAACAACTGATTTGACAGTTGCCGCCAAAACAACATGGCCGCCACAGCCTGTCAACATCGACTCGTCCCTATTGGAAAACCCTTACGTCCTCCCTTGCCTCTATGGCCCAAACTCAAGAGTGAAAAATTAAGGGAGGAAATAATACAAGAAACGTGTTTTTTCAACATATCACACACGCTGAATCCCGACAATCGGGGTAACTGGTAAGCAGAGTAATCGGTGTTGTGCTGCAAGAACTCTGGTCAATTATAGCACAACACCGACCACCACGTTTCGCAAAGTATTCGAACAAGATTCAATCGATCAAACAGCAAGTAAGGCACGAAGACCCACCTGCTGCATGACTCAGTGGAAGTACCGTGCCAAGGTGAGAGGTGCCGAGCCTGTCGCCCTTTAGCACGGCATCTTGTCCTTATCCCTTAGTCGCCTTTTACGACATGCATGGGGAGAGATGCAGTGGGGCTATTCTTTTTAAGTACCGGCCCCACACGTTTCAACGTTTTTTTTAGCTCAGTACGCGAGTCCGACTCGCACTTGGCCGGTTTTTCTGGTATGGAATCTAATACCAACAGCGACATAGTGTAATTAGCTGACATCACGATTTTAACAAGTGATGTTTCGCGCACGAATGTTTTATGTAGCATAGTAACTGTATTTTTTTTTTATTTCGGCCATCATGCATGACATGACTACACCGACGCACGGTCAAGTTCGAACGAGGGGTCGTTCATTCATACCGGTTTTTATTCTAATTATTACCTCTAGTAGGGATATTCTGCAATGTTTGACATAATATTGTTTACGTTGATAGCCAAGGTTGATGGCACAGATTATCGATCTACTTGGATCCATAACTTGAATCATATTGAATAAATATGATAATAATCATAATAAATAAAACGACAAGCTGTCAACGTGACATGGCAAAAAATTGTATTGCTCCGAAATGAAAAATATATAAAAGAGGATGCAGGCGCTCTGCCGGGCCTGGGCCACGCGCGACGTGACCACCAATGTCGCGCTGATGAAGAACACGTGAAGATGACATCAGCACCCGGCGCCCGGCATCGCCGATTACAAGTAAGAAAAAATACCAAGGCCACAACAAGACAGCGGTGGCTCTCGGCGCACGGCGACACGGTCGGCGCCTCAGCAGGCGAGTAGAGCTGCGAGCCGCGCTGCAGGCCGGGGACACCGCGCGCAGAATGCACCAACCCGCCCCCGCCGCGTGTCAGCGCACCGGCCAAGCAGCGCAACGGACACCTCGCCCTCCCCGCCTGCACAGGCATCGCCGTGCTGCCGCCGCCGCCTGCGCGAAAGAGCCACCACGTCAAGACCATCCGCACGCCCACCATCGACGCCCGCCGAGACATCACCAGCATCATCGGGTGAGGACGGCGGGCCGACGACACCTCCCCCGCCAGAAGACCGACGGCGAGGGCGACGTCCACCACCGGCACGCTTGGGGCCGTCGGGGTCTCGTACCCCACCTACAGCCCCCGCTACCGATGGTGTAGTGCGCCGTATGCGCTGGACTTATGACCTAAATATAAAAGTCATGACGGCGTACTACAGGGCCACAGAGGGAGAAACAATCCGGACTGCGTACCGGCCGAGGCTGCTTTCTGAATTTCAGGCTTTGGAATCAACCTTCTCTGTTTCAGCCCAGCGCCTCTCAGATCAAGTACGGGTCATCCTAAACCGCCATTTTGTAGATGACTCCGTGCTTGACCGACTACGCCTTGATGCGCTCCCCCCTGCCACTGCCACCACACCCGCAAGCCCGGACGCCGCATGTGCCCCGCCGCCGCCTCCGGTGAGAGCGCGGGGTGCTGCCGCTGTTACCATCGTTGCAGATGTAACAGCTACGTCCGTGCCGACACCACCATCTGCTGAGGATGGTGGCGATGTGGTAGGGGGCACCGTAAGTACCCAGGATAATGAGTTTATGAGGAGGACTCTGGAAGAGGCGATTCTGAGGTACCGCTCGGCACCTACTAATGACAGGCCGCGGATACCGCGGTTGCCCACTAATAAACAAAACCTTATTATGGTGAGGATCCTGGATTCATATCTTAAACAATATATTGAATCTAGTACAGATCTTGCCGATACTCATTCGATCTTGTATTGTGGGGCGGTGGCTGCCTGTCGCATGGCGCGTCTAAAATTCGAAAATAATTCGCGAGACACACGCGCCATGACAGCCACCGCTCCCGCATGGCAGTTACGGATCGAACGACGTATCGGCGAGGCCAGGATCCTCATCGGAAAGCTATGCTGCTTCAGGTCTGGGAATACAAGACCAAAAATTATGCGTTTCGTGACTAAGGCTTTTAATGGAGCTATAATAAGCCGATCACAGCCAAACTTCCACTCGCTAGTCACGGAACGCATAGATGACCTGAAGCAGCAAATTAGCGCGTGGGCCCAACGTATCCGTCGCTATAGGAAGCGTGTCGACCGTTTTCATCAGAACCGTCGATTCCAGAGTGACCAAAGGTGGGTATACCGGAACTGGGAGCACCCGAACCAACGACCGACAGACACGATCCGACCAACTGATCAAGAAAATGCTTCATTTTGGAAAAACATCTGGTCGGATCCTGTCTGTCACGTCGAGGGTGAATGGATGAGAGTTGTCCAGCGGGAGTGTCAGTCGATAGAACCAATGTCAGCCATAAATATCAGCGAAGAGGATGTAGGTTCTGCAATCCGCCTGGCACTGAACTGGAAATCTCCAGGGCCGGACGGATTGCAGAACTTCTGGCTGAAATGGTTCAGAAGCTGCCACTCCCGCTTGGCTGTTCAATTCCAGGATGCCCTCGAACGTCGGGTTCTCCCGGAATTCATGACCACTGGTGTCACCCACCTGCTCCATAAATCTGGTAGCACTGCGGAACCCAAAAATTACAGACCAATCACTTGCTTGCCTACCATCTACAAGCTCCTGACATCCATTCTGACACACAAAATATCAATTCACATAAAGGACAATAACATCTTGTCCGTTGCTCAGAATGGATGTCGGGCTGGTTCCCGCGGTACTAAGGAGCTGCTCCTCATAGACATGACCGTTTGTCAGCAGGTCCGACGCAATCGAAAGAACCTGTCTGCTGCCTGGATAGACTACAGGAAGGCTTTTGACTCCATGCCCCATACGTGGTTGCTAAGGATACTAGAACTATACAAAACTGACACGAATATCTGTCAATTCCTTGGCGCATGTATGGGACAATGGAGTACTATCCTTCGTGTGCCAGGTGGCCAACGGACTTCGGTTGCAGACGACCGGATTCCCATACGGCGGGGGATCTTCCAGGGAGACAGTCTGAGTCCGCTTTGGTTTTGTCTGGCTCTGAACCCTCTTAGCACTCTGCTTGAGGACTCAGAGCTGGGCTACTGTCTTCGAAGAGGAGGCTCTCGAATATCGCACTTATTTTATATGGATGACCTCAAACTGTTTGCCAAGTCAGACACCGAACTAATGTCGATGATGAAGATAACTGAAGGCTTCAGCAACGACATTGGAATGGAGTTCGGCTTGGAAAAATGTGGGACCATCCATGTGGAACGAGGTGTGATCGTGAACTCCGGCGGCATACAGTTGTCGGAGTCCATGAATGTTCGAGCTCTCTCCGAAGACGAAACCTATAAATATCTGGGAATATCGGAGGCTCTCAACATACGGGATACGGACATGAAACAATCAGTTAAGGAAAAGTTTTTTCACCGTCTTACAAAAGTGCTAAATAGCCTTTTGTCAGGCGGCAATAAAATTCGTGCCTATAACGGTTGGGTCATGCCTGTGCTCGTATATACCTTCGGTATTCTCAGATGGACTCAGACCGAATTGGACTCGCTGGACAGAAAGGTCAGGACGCTGATGACGAAATCCCGTATGCACCACCCACGATCATCGGTCATGAGGTTGTATATCCCGCGGAAGTGTGGGGGTCGAGGTATATTAAATGCCAAGAACCTGCACAACCGCGAGGTATGCAATCTCCGTCAGTACTTTTTGGAAAAGACTGATGTTTGTGAGATGCACCGCGATGTCGTCACCAGCGATAAAGGTCTTACCCCGCTGAGCATGGGAAAAGAGAACTGGCGGAAGCCGGTTGTACTGAGCACTGAGGACCGCATGGAAGTATGGAAAGGCAAGGAGCTGCACGGTAGGTACTTCCGGTCTCTCACGGGACCGGATGTAGACCAACTTGCTTCCGTGCACTGGCTACGCTTCGGGGACCTCTTCGGGGAAACCGAGGGTTTTGTCTTTGCAATACAAGATGAGGTTGTCAAGACGAACAACTATAGGAAACACATAATGAAGGACGGCACCATTGACATCTGCCGCGCCTGCCACCAACCTGGCGAGTCCCTCAGACATGTAATTTCCGGTTGTTCGCAGCTTGCCAACACCGAGTATCTGCATAGACACAACCTAGTAGCCAGGATTATCCACCAGCAACTTGCCTTAAAATTCAACCTTGTGGGTACCGAGGTGCCTTACTATAAGTACAATCCACCGCCAGTTCTCGAGAACGGTCATGTCACACTCTACTGGGACCGGTCCATTATTACAGATAGGACTATTCTTGCGAATAGACCTGATATTGTGATAGTGGACCGGGAGGCGAGGCGTGCAACGCTCGTCGATATCGCCGTGCCGCACGATGGTAACCTCGTCAGTAAGGAAGCAGAGAAGATGCTGAAGTATCTGGATCTGCAGCACGAGGTTACCAAAATGTGGCCCGTCGACTCGACGATCGTTGTGCCCATAGTCGTATCAGCGCATGGGCTGATAGCGAAGAGCCTCGATGACCACCTTAAGAGGCTCTCGCTGAGTGGTTGGGTCAAGGGCCAGATCCAGAAGGCAGCCCTGCTCGACACTGCACGCATCGTCCGGAGGTTCCTCTCTTTGGGACCCGACCATCGGTAGCCTGGGCTCGCCCCGCCGCCGGTGGTGGAAACTCCGTTTGTTTTTATATTAATTTTAGGTTTTAATTAAAAAAAAAAAAATGTAAAATTTGTATAAAAAGAAATGTGGAAATAAATGGATAAAATAATGATAAAGAAGAAGCTGTCAAAGTGACAAGTCGCAAAATTTTTTTCTCCCAATGAAAAAAATTTAAAACCGAGTTCTGAGGACAAAGAAGCCGAGTCCGCGTGTATGCGCGGCCCCACCACCACCGGCGCAGCACCTCGCATGGTGTGCAACACCATGCGACCACCACCAGCGCCGCCGCTCGGCACCCCCGGAATTTGGTGACGACTTGTCAAAGACAGCACGGCAGAAGACAGGGACACGACCGGCGTCCCCGCCCCGGGCCAGAGGAAGGCGCGGTGAGGGCGCACCGCAGCTTGCGTGGAGTCTGCCGCGCCAGCAGCACGCCGCCGCCCCGCACGATTACGCCGCCATCCTCGCTTACACCGACGACGACGTTGACGTGTCCCTGTATCTCGCTCACCTGCCACTTCTTACACGACAGCGCACACCCACCACCAAGGTTCGCCGAACAACATCGCGCTCCCGCCACAAGACCTACGACGGGACGACGTTGTCCGCCACATCAACCGGCCTGCTTGGGGCTATCGGGGCTCCGTGCTCTGACTACAGCCCCCGCTGCCGGCGTGGCGGTACGGTGCGCAACGGCGGCGCACGCACGAGGATCAAGATCCATGAAAGGACTGCGTGTCGTCGCCCCGCAGCCGGTGGATACGGAGCTCTCCGAGATGGGGGTGGTGGTGGCCTACGTGTCTAGTACCACCACCTATCGCTCGTAGCTTGCCTCGCGTCGTCTCGGAGAGCTCCGTAGCCACGGCCTGCACCCGCCGGCGTGCTTGGAGGTCCGCCTCCCGCCGCCGGCGAGAATACCGTTTTTTGTTTTTGTCTGTTTGTATTAATTTTGTATAGGTATTTTATTTTATAATTATATAAAATTAATGTAAATATGTATCAAAATACGTGAAAATAAAGATATGGAATAATGATAATAATAATAATGACAATACACATAATTATGTTGATACAAATTACGTATCAAAGTTTGACAAAGGCTCTTTACACCTGATTCACTTAATTAATAAGTCTTTGTAGTCAGAACTCTCAGCAAAATTGTTAATCTTGCTCTCAAGCTGTGTTTTAGATGGACTATGGGCGGTGTTATTATGTGGCTAGTCACTAAATACTTGTAAAAATATGTTTAAAAAAAATACCCTGCGAAGTTTCTTGTCGGTTCTTCTTCGTAGGTGTAATCGAACCGGATAGAACAAATTGTGACAAGTTCGAGAGCAGTCTAACTGCCATATGAATGATCAATAAACAATACAATACAATACAATACCTCTAGTAGGGATATTCTGCAATGTTTGACTAAATAATATTGTTTACGTTGATAGCCAAGGTTCATGGCACAGATTATCGATCTACTTGGATCCATGACTTGAATCATATTGAATAAATTTAATAATAATTTATTCAGTAGTTTACAGTTTCTACAACTGTACAACTTAGCTCCTTCCAACACTAAACTGCGTTTGTTTATTTTTTTTTTTTATGGAAACTGACACGGTTGGCTGCATCACCTACAACGTCCGTGATGTCAGCCCATAACACCGGGTGAATTAGGTGCCATGTCAGTGCTTCCCCCTTTGATCGTGCCGGCTACACTGAACTGGCCGGAAAACACAAACTATTTACATAGCCGTTTTGACCGACGTTTAATTCAGTGCGGTGGTACCAACCCGGGCGGGTTAAACCCTACCACCAAGTAAGATTAGGAGGGAAGGGACCTACAGTTTTACGAGGAATCCGAACCTCGGTCAGCCTCCAACGGTCAGCGGTCACCCATCCAAGTACTGACCGCACCCAGCGTTGCTTAACATTCAATAGCGACAGTTGACTGTCTGCACCACTGAGCTATCGAGGCTGAAAGTTGTCCTACTTGTAGCGTGCGACTAGCGCACCTTGCTACCGAGTAGGGGTTAGTCACTAGAGCAAAAATTGTACACCAGATTACCGGTAGGCAAGATTACCAGGATTACCTTGTGATTTCTAGATTCCGAAGGATTTCAAAGATTCCTGGGGATATCCAAGATTATTTAAGGACGACCAAAGATTTCTAAGGGATTCCAGGATTTCGTAAGATTTCTAAGGACTACCAAAGAGTCCTACGGATTACCAAAGATTCCTAGAGACTAACAAATACTTCTAGGGCTTACTAGGATTATTAAGGGATTACCAAAAGTTTTTTGGGACTTCCGAAGATTCCGGGACTTTAAAAGCTTCCTAGAGACCATTAAAGATTCCTAGAGACTTCCAATCCACCTAAGAGTACTTGAGATTACCAAGATTATGATCGGATTGCCAATGATTTCTTTGGGATTCCTAGATTCCCTGGGATTACTCGAGACTGCCTGAGATTTCCCGATTCCTCGGGGGAGTCCGAGGATTACCAAAGATTACCTGAGATTACCAAGTCTTTGATCGGATTACCAATGATTCCCTTGGGATTCCTAGATTTCCTGGGATTACTCAGGACCGGCTAAGAATTCCAGATTCCTCGGACTCCCACCTAAGGTTACCTGAGATCACCAAACAATTGTACACCAGATTCCCTAAGTGACTGATCCCTCCCTTGATACTAAATTTGCTGTTTACACGCCACATTTAACTTAAAATTAACTTAACATTTTTATAAACCATTTAATGACTTGACTCGTGTAAATGTTCAGCCATTCAGTCAGTCACTCTTGCTTATTCCAACTTTCATTACAGTTTTCTTTTAAGACTGGAAGTAAATGGGTGAGTTCCATAAAGGTATGAATTTCCAGAGTTTGCCAGTTCTGTTGAGGAAATATCTGCAGAACTGATTGATACGCATCCGCGGTAAGTCCAGCGTATAAGGTTGCAATCCCTGCCAACTGCCAAGTGCGCGTTGTGCGGAGGCCGAAAAAGGACGGTGGGATCGCGTCAAACAGCTCCTCCGAGCATTCCCCGTGGAATAAGCGATGGAACACACTTAGGGCGTCAACAGCCTTACGAAGTTGCAGTGGTATATATGAATGTCCTTATAACTCGAGAACCAATTTGTCGATTTACATAGGGTTTTCACTGTTACATTCTGTCATTTCTCAAGATGGTTCAAGGATATAAATCATAACGCTACGTCTTCGGCGGCCTGAGCTGTGAGCAAAAAGTCAAGCGAAGCGAAGCCACGGGCAAAAGCTTGTTTTAAATAAAATGGTACTGGATGTACCGTATATGAAAAGAAGAAGAAATGGATTTGGTTTTAAATATGATTAAAAGTAATTTTAGGTTTAGCTTCTTTTCTTTAAATTACATTAGGAATTTTCTGTAGTAAGTGTAGCCTTGAGAGAGGCCTATGTCCAGCAGTTGACCGATACAGGCTGATGATGATGATGATGATGATGATGAAGTGTAACCTGATCAATTTGTAAATGTTCTTCATAATCTCTAGAGGTAGGTAGCCAGCATAATTACTTTACTTTTTCTGCGCCTGGTTTTCGTCCATGATCAGTGATCACATTTAGCCTCATCCGATTGTACCGTGTGGGGTCGGTACTTAAAAAGAATAGCCCCACTGCATCTCTCCCCGTCGCATGTCGTAAAAGTCGACTAAGGGATCGTCAGCCTCGGCAGCTCAGTGGTGCGGTCAGTTATTGCATGGGTGACCGCCCGACCGTTGGAGGCTGACCGTGGTTCGGATTCCACGTTAAACTGTAGGTCCCTTCCCTTCTTACCTCACTGGGTGGTAGGGTTTATCCCGGCCGGGTTGGTACCACCGCACTGAGCGAAACGTCGGTCGAAACGGCTATGTAAATAGTTCGTGTTTTCCGTCCAGTTCAGTGTAGCCGGCGCGAAATGAAGGGAAGCACTGACATAGCACCTAGTTCACCCGGTGTTATGGGCTGACATCACGGATGTTGTAGGTGATGTAGCCAACCGTGTCAGTTTCCATAAAAAAAAAAATTAAAAAAAATCCATCCCGAGATATGTCAGATCGCATTCGTGAAACTGCATGTAAATTGGCTCCAGTCGTTTTCAAAGATACGTTTTTATTTAATAACTTGCGTAAGGAAAATGTTTAGAATCACCCAAATCACACTAACTGGTTTTTTTATTCACTTAATTGACGTGTTTTTTATTGTATACCTGAAAAGCCTGTTGTGGTTTACTATCAACCGTATCTACCAAGATATAATCCGTTTTAAAACGTACTCGATTATATTTTATGAAATGCTAAATTCTTGTTGTCCAGTAACATTATCTGCGGTTATGTCGCAACTCACTGAGATAAACACTGAGCCGTGCCTTTTTATCCAACTACGGCGAAGCCAAAAGAAGGGTTAGTTTTGAGGGGACGGAGAAGGGAGAATTTTGGCAGCGGATGTAAGTATCTAGGATACAAGGATGTAAGAAGGATGTAAGTAGTTGAATGATAGAAAGGATCTGGGATTCTGATATGTGCAAGCTGGATTTAGGAAGGGTATGGTATGTACGGATCAGTACCCTAATCACGAGATTTAACCTACTACGCTACGCCGTCTTCTCCGCATAATTTTTCATGGAGAAACGGAGCAGCGCCTCTAGTGATAGATTTGCGAACTTCGTTTCTCCATACAAAAAGATGCGGAGAACACGGCGTAGCGTAGCGTAGTAGGTTAAATCTCGTGATTAGGGTACTGGTCTTTGCCCTACGGTGCATAGCCGAAAAATGTCTGGAGAAAAACCAGAAATCTGAAGAAAGCTTCCTTGCTTTTGTTGGCTGAACGCAGGAGACTGCGTCATAGCCACTATAGAAGAAGCAACTGTTCAAAATTTTGGGAGAATACGTCATCGACCCGATGGCGGAATTGGTAACACGCTGGCGGCTCAAGCAGGACTTCCAGGTTCGAATACTGGTCGGGGCGTATTTTTTTATTTTCATTTTCGGCTTTGCACCCATCTAATGAAAAAAACCGACACAAAAAAAAACATTGACAAAAAAACACGTTTCTTGTATGGGAACCCGCCTTAATTTTTTCCTTTTCTATTTTTAATTATTTGTTGTTATATCCGCCATAATAACACATACTCTGTGAAAATTTCAACCGGTGACCATTACGGTTCCAAAACTACAGCTTTATCGTTCTAGGATACAGCAGTAGGACAGACAGACAGACGGCGTGCGTAGGCTTAGTAATAGGCTTCCGTGCGGGATACGGAAAGCAGTGGTTCCGTATCGCTGAAGGCCGGGATGACTGGAGGAAAATTGGAGAGGCGTATGTCCAGCAGTGGACGCTTACACGCTGACTGACTGACTGACTGACGGGATACGGAAATTACGGAAACCTAAAAATATAAAGCGAAGTACATGCTTTGTACTAAAATATAAAAGTTAATTTAAATATGGAGTTTGTGTTCTCTCAGGCGTATAATTCTGTCCGCATCAATCTGCTATCAATGTGCATTTAGAGAAACGTCCATAATGATTATACTAGGTCGGGTCATAAGTTCTGTCACAAATACATTATTAAATAAATTGTACGACTTTTTATGTTAGTTTGAAATATATATATGAAAAGAAAGGCAGATTAAAGTAGATTAAAATTTTATTAAAATTATTCGAAAAACCCTCCCAGATTTTGAATGCAGACTCTCAACCTGCCTGGCCAGTTGTTGATCGCAGCACGCACGACGTTCGTGTCTATATCAGCAGCTGCTTTAATCAGGGATGCTTTGAGAGACTCCAAATTCTGGTGAGGATTAGCGCAGAGTTTCTCCTCCAAATGTTGCCATATTTTGTAATCCAATGGTTTCAAGTCTGGGCTGGAGGAGGGCCATTCTTGGTGCCTGATGAAGTCGATTCCATGGGCGGTCGGCCAATTTTGCGTGCTTGCTGCCCTATGAGCTGGCGCAGAATTTTTTTGGTGTACCCAGTGTCTGTTTTTGAACATTTTGTGAGAAAGAGGTTCCACAATGTTTGTAAGCACCGTATTTTGGTAGACAACGACACTGATTTTTACACCTTACTCACAGAAAAACACCTCAGTTAGGCCTGAATATGAGACTTCAAGCCAAACCATGAATAATGAAGAATGATGTCCACGCTGAACTCTCGGGATAGGCCTGCCCACTTCTTCACTGTTATGGGCATAAACTTTATCATTTTCTATGTTGTAACTTTGTTCAAGGTAAAGAAAAATTTTGTCTGAAAAAACGATTTCGCGGTACTTTTTTCTCGCGTACCGCCTTGACAAAGTCCGAGATCTCACTATCATTATTTTTTTCAGACGCTCATATAAAAAATGTCATATTTTCTTTCGATAAGCTCATAGTCCCAGGTGTTCATTTAATACTCTTTTAACCGTGGTTCTGCTTAACCGCATCTACAGAGCTAAAAATTGTTGCTTGCGCACAGCATTTCGTTGGATTCGCGCCCTCACTGCCTTGATGACCGCCGGTGTACTAACCGTACGAGGCCGGCCACTCCTCTTGGGATGTTCGAAGCTCGAATCTTCACCGAATCGTTTGATTATAGGTTAAACAAACCTCAGTGTTATTTTTAATTTTTTTTAGAAGTTTAAAAATCTCAGTTGGTGCGTAACCGCAGCGGTGCAACGCAATAACTGCGATTGTGTCTTCCTTTTGCGTCCACTCCATGTTTTAAAATGGAGTAATATAATTTTATTTTTTATTTTTAAAGACGCAAAATGTTCCTTATTCAAAATCAATCAAAACATTTCTGGCCAGTATTCGAAAATTGAAAATAATAAGGTTGTGACAGAACTTATGACCCGACTGCGTATATTATTCTATGTACGTAATATCCCCAAAGCATAACATGTGATGATATCAATAAAATTATACCACAATAATTTACTATAATTCAGGTAATTACATATTATAATCATACAATTTTAGGTTAATTTTGACCTTTTTTATGAAATTTGAGTTAGAATTACCCTCACGTATTAACTTCACGATAGTAACAAAGTGCACGTTATGATGACTAATTTAAATTAAAGTTTTCCTGTTACATTCTTATGGTTTCGTTGCAAACTTTGCACAAACAAGCTGATACCCTAGTCAAAATCTTATTAAATCAAATTGTACGAGGTTACTATTTTAAATCCCTGTATATTATGTTTTTTTGCAACTTTACACATGTTCCTTCAGTAAGAACTGATATTTTAGTTACTTCTTACACATGTTTCTTCAGTAATAACAGACGTTTTTGTTACTTCTTACACATGTTCCTTCAGTAAGTACAGACATTTCTGTTACTTCTTACACATGTTTCTTCAGTAATATAACAGACGTTTTTGTTACATCTTACACATGTTCCTTCAGTAAGTACAGACATTTCTGTTACTTCTTACACATGTTTCTTCAGTAATAACAGACATTTCTGTTACTTCTTACACATGTTTATTATAAGTTTATTATATACATATATATGCTTATTAAAGTATCTATGTAGTATTCGTACGTAGTTTATCATACATATTTCTTTAATCTAACACATTGTCACAAACTATTCTTGTTCGCCTGCATGTACTTCTCCCACATCCCAAAGGTTAGTTAGAATAGAATGCCTCGCGGCATTAAGCTCGCCTGTTGTACCTAATTTTGATAAATTGGTGTTAAATAAAGAATATATACATACATACATACATACATGTTTCTTCAGTAATAACAGACGTTTTTGTTACTTCTTACACATGTTCCTTCAGTAAAAACAGATACTTTTGTTACTTCTTACACATGTTCCTTCAGTAAGAACAGACATTTCTGTTACTTCTTACACATGTTCCTTCAGTAAGAACAGACATTTTTGTTAGTTTAGCATACATTTATTACAAAGTGATTGTTGCTATGTAGTATTGTTGATGTAACAGAGGATCGTGCGAGGTAGTATGTGAGATATTACAGACTATTAAGGTTAAAAAAAAAAATATAAAAAAAAAAAAGTTATTAGCTATTTTTATTTTGTGTATTTTCTTATATTATATTATGTAGAAAGTACATACAATATGATGACAAATAGTTGATCGGTATCCCGAAAATCGGGGTGAGCAGAGTAATCGGTGCTGTGCTGCAAGAACTCTTGTAAATTACAGCACCATACCTACCACCACGTTTAGCAAAGTATCAGGACAAGATAACACTATCAAGCTGCAAGTAAGGCACCTACTGCCCGACTCGGTGGAAAACCCGTGCCGAGGAGAAATATGGCTATCCTGTCGCCCTTTAGCACGGAATTTCATTCTTATCCCGTAGTCGGCATCTCTACGACATGCATCGTTATTACTTTAACTTGTAATTTGAATACTGTCACACACTTATTACTCAGTTCCTTCCTTCGCTAATTATCTACTATTAAGAGAGAACTCCGCCAGAAGCGCCATTGTCATATATAAGGTGCGTCGTTATTTATGTCAAAAATTTCGGGAGGGTTACATAGACACTGAAATAAATACGTTACGCAAAAAAATATATATGTTTATAGAAGCATTTTTTCTCCTAACAAAAAACGGATGTTGTAGGTAATGGAGCCAAGCGTGTCAGTTTCCATAAAAAAAAAAGAAATCATCAAAAATAAAAAATCTAAATTCATAATTCAAAAACCTCATCACTGCTGAAAAATGCAAAGAACACTAAACATAAATGTTTCAAAATTTAAATAAATAAGTAATATTTATTTTTATGAGACTACTTTTTATTTACCATCCCTGTAATCAGAAATAAATTCTTTCTGCTAAAAAAAAAGTTGACAACCCTGCCTACTTTTATTATTTTTATTTTTTATAGAAACGACACGGTTGTCTACATCACCTACAACATCCGTGATTTCAGCCCATAACACCGGGTGAACTTGGTGCCACGTCAGTGCTTCCCTTCGGTCGTGCCGGCTACACTGAACTGGACGGAAAACACAAACTATTTAAATAGCCGTTTCGAGCGACCTTTCATTCAGTGCGGTGGTACCAACCCGGGCGGGTTAAGCCCTACCACCTAGTAATAATAATAAGAAGGGAGTGATATCCCTTAGTCGCCTTTTACGACATACACGGGGAGAAATGCAGTGGGGCTATTCTTTTAAATTACCGGCCCCACACGGTATCTCCTATCCTCCTCTACAAGGTAAGGCTTTTTTTTATGGAAACTGACACGGCTATTCTATTTGTTTACTTCCTTAGCTGTTATTATTATATCTCAACTCAAGATGACCTTGTAGGCACAGGAAAATGGGTTTTCACGTCGAGGAAAGAGACGAATCAAGGAGACATGATGCAACATTGTGTTATTGCTTTGTTTGTGTTCAAGTTTTTTTTATAAAAGTCACCATGACACAATGTGGTCGTCAGGGCTGTTCAGTTCTTAGACCATAATATACGGTACATAATTAAGACGAGACAGAAGTTAACTTTCTCCATTCAAAATCGTCTTTCGGCATTTATGTTTTCTAGCCTTATCCGATTTTTTTTTCTTGTCAGACAGTCCAATCTACGTTCCTATTGTTCTACAAGTTTTTAGCCGACTGCGCAGAGCAAAAAGGAGGTTTTTTTTTTCGAGTATATGTATGTATGTATATCTATTTATATGGCACGCGCTACTGTAGCCTAAACGCCTTGATGGATCAGGGTTGCCAGATGGTCCACATAAAAAAAAGAGGAAAATTTTCACCAAAGGGTTTGATTTTTCGGGTAAAACTTTTACGAAAAATCTATCCCCCCCTTTTTTTGTCCGCGGTAGTCTAAAACTTTTCCGCGGACAACATTTAAAAAAAGAGGACTGTCCGCGGTAAAAGCGGACACCTGGCAACCCTGATGGATTTTAACATAAGGGGTGTCGTATGCCATAAAAAATGTGAAATTTCAAAATGGCGGCTGTCACGCGCCATCTTGTAAAACTTTTAAAATAGTTTTTCTTCAAACCCCATCGGGTAGGTAGGGTATTATTGTCAAGAGCTCGAAAAGGCGATTAAAAAAAATAATAAGAAATTTATAAAAACCGACTGCTCAATAAATAAAATAAAAAATTTATAAAACCCGACTGCTAAAAAAATTAAGGAAATAAGGAAAGATTAGTAGAAAATGCCGTAGTCGACCTATCTGTCTATTCGAATTGAACTACAGGACCGATTTTCTACTGATATTTCCTTGTTTCCTTAATTTTTTTTAGCAGTCAGGTTTTAAAATTTCTTATTTGTTTTTAGAATTTATTTTTAACTTTCTTCTTCTTATAGAAACCACCGTTCCGTATATGCTTTTTAATATTACAAAGTAACATTCTAGAACGTGAGCGTATATAGACCAGAGGGCCTAGTCCGAGTTAACGTGACAGCTACGTAAGCGTCAAATACCGATCGAATTGAGTTTTTATGTATGGGAGCACAATACGCTCACCGCGGCGCCACTAGAGAGCTCCATACATAAAAACTTTATTCGATCGGTATTTGACGTTTACGTAGCTGTCACGTAAACTCGGACTAGGCCCTCTGATACAAACGGTGCTGTACGAAAGTGCGTTGAACCGCGTTGAACGAGATTATTATTTAAATATCCTACTCGATACAGATACTTAATTCTTTATTTATCATTCGTATGGTAGGCTTGAATTTGTCTTGTTTGTTTTATTAAAATCAGGATTCAGGTTCGATTACACCCACAAAGAAGAGCCGGCAAGAAACTTCGCAGGGTTTTTTTAACGCCTTCGATTACAATACATTGTGACTAGCTACTCAATAGGTACCGCTTACAATGTCAAAATACAATTTTGAAGCTAAAATAACTATAATTTAAGCTTGATAATTTCGGACCACATTCTAAAGTAAAAGTAGAAATAAAATCAGGGGACCTTTGTCAGAAATTGTTAATTGATTGTAGTGCAAAATGTTATATCTACTATCGCAGACTTAAGGAAAATAATATTTAAAAAATTTGACACAACCTTACTATAAGTGCCCATCCGTGTTTTGAAACATGAAAGTATAGATGGGTTTATCTGCGGGCAAACCGCAGAATTATCTGATTTTCCTTATTGAATAACAAGCTGAACTCAATTGACTTGCTAACTTGTCTATATGGGCTTTCCATGATCATTTACACACACGAGAAAGAGTAATGGACCTAGTATAGAACCCTGTGGCACTCCTATTTTAAATTAGTTCAAACTGCCGGAGGCCACGAACGTACGCGCTGACTGTAGGTGGTAGGGTTTATACCGCCCGGGTTGGTTTAGTACCACCCCGCACTGAATGAAATGTCGTCGGTCGAAACGGCAATGTAATTAGTTCATGATTTCCGTCCAGTTCAGTGTAGCCGACGAAAGTATGTTTGTCATATCTGCTCAGATCTGGACCTGCTGCTGACGTTCCACTGCTGCGAGCAGAGCGCGGAGGTGGCTAAGCAAGTGCTGGATCTACACCTCACCCTGCGGACACTCTTCCACACCTTCTTCGAGAACAGAGTGCTGGACAAGAAGATGGAGCACACCTTCCAGACTGTGTGAGTTTGGACAACTACTTAGCGGCGAGTGGCCGAGTGGTCTGTGCATCGGCTTGTCATGCGAGAGGTCCGAGGTTCGAATCCGGTCGGCGTGTACCAATGAGTTTTTTCTGACGAAAAAAATTAAGTGCATTCCTACACCTGCTGCTTCACCGTTCGGAACCGGTGTAAAACTGTAGGTCCCTTCCCTTGCCCCTTACTAGGTGGTAGGCTCAAATTGTAGCCGACTGGGTTGGTACCACCGTACTGGATGTAAGATGGCCGCATAGCAGCCTCGGTTGTGTTCTCCTCTAGTCCAGTATAGCCAGTAATCCAGGGAAGTCTCCGGTATGGCACCTACCTTCTCGGAGGTGATATTGGCTAGTCAGGGCAAGTGCTTTGGCCCCTCTGACTCAGCCACCCATACTGGATTACATAAAATTAAAAAAATACTTTACTGCCCCCCCCCCCCCCCCCCCATACATACCACACGCTGTATCCCAACAATCGGGGTAGGCAGAGTAATCGCTGTTGTGCTGCAAGGACTATGTTAGTATATGTTATACGAGTATATGTTAGTACCAAGCATGTAGGTACCAGCTTTATATTTCTTGATTATATTTTTTTTATGGACAACCGGCAAAAGTTCAAAAGGATATCAAACACAGCCAATAACACCACACCTCGCGAACGATCGATGCAAAGCCGAAAATAAAGAAAAAACCGGCCAAGTGCGAGTCGAACTCGCGCACCGAGGGTTCCTTATCGCCATGTCATGTTTAGCGCCGCTCACGCCATCTATGGCGTGCTATGAAATGCTTTATATTAGTTAATGTCATGATTAATTAAAATGCATCACGCTCTATTCGGTAGATAGTTATATCTGCCATAATAACACATATTCTGTGAAAAATTTAACGCGCTACCTATTACGGTTCAAGAGATACAGCCGACGGACAGACAGACAGAGAGCATAGGCTTAGTAATAGACTTCCGTACAAATACGGAACCCTAAAAATGAAATAAAGAAAGGATCACAAAAATTAGCACTGTTGAGCTAAATAAAATGGTGTCGACATGGTATTCGCAGCCCCCGTAAATATCCGAATGCCCGTGGGCGCCGTCGGACTACACCTCTGCGTTAGTCTGGCGCGCACCAAATGTCGCGCTTCCCATAAAAAAAAAACTTATATTACAACCGGTTCTAGGAAAAAATATCTGGAGGAAAAAAATACTCAAAAACATACTTAAGACCGCCTGTCTCGTCTCGTCAAGGAAGTCTGGTGAACTTAATATCACGTTGAAAATGTGCACTGACTTGTTTTTGACATGGAATCCATTTACATGTCCCACAAAAGCTTCCAATTCTATAGAGAGTATTTTTATCGCAATAATTGCTCGACATTTTTTTTTCCCCAAGTAAAGTCTCGGGTCCTTCAAGAGGGGCGTGAATGGGCACCTGTCAGGCCGGCATATGGCATTCTCAACCCCCGCATACGACCGAAAGTCCATGGGCGCCGTTAGATACCCAATTTTTTTTTTATGGAAACTGACACGGTTGGCTACATCACCTACAACATCCGTGGAACGCTCTCCTTGCTCATATATTTCCTCCCAAGTACAGTCTCGGATCCTTCAAGAGCACTTTAGAGCTAAAATAAAACATTATCTTCAGGTTGCTGGCACCCCTGGTGACTCCGACAGTGAACAACTATCGCGCGATCTACTGCCGCCTCCTCGACGCCGATCCGCGAAACTTCAACTTCATGGACGTGGTGCGGGGGTTCATGATGACCTTCGACCTCTGGCAGCAGGAGGAAGGCACCTGGCCCGGCTTCGTCATCATGATCGACATGGACCAGGCACTTGTGGGGCACCTGGCGAGACTCGATCTTATGAGCATTAGGCAGATACTTTACTTCTTGCAGGTGGGTTTGTGATTGGGATAAAATACTCTTAAACTTATTCTTCAACCTTTTCGATCACTTCTCCGTCAATAACGATTTGTCCTTCCGTCATAACCTCGGCCGTCACGACTTTGGTTTTGTCCCAGTTCATCTTCAGACCCATCTTCACTGACGCTTTATAAAGGTCTTCTAGCATAACCGTAACCGTGTCTTACATTGGAGGCCGTGGACAGGAAAACGGAGTGTGGAAAGACCACCCACTGGTTGAGACGACAACATCAAGTTCGTCGGCGGAAAACAGTGGTACGGAACCACTGTTTTCCGCTGAAGGCCGGGATGACTGGAGAAAAATTAGGGACGGTGTGTCTATAAAAGGACACATACACGCTGACTGATTGACACTTAAACTTTAGTGCCCTTGGTATATTTACAGGTAGTAGGTAGGTTGGACGAAAGTCTTAGTCAACTGACAAAATCTATAAAAATCAAGGTGTTAACCTTGATTTTTATAGATTTTGTCAGTTGACTCTTGTGCTGTTGTCAACTTGTTACGTTACCCCGATAACCAAATCACCATAATATGTAAACCTACCCGCAATGATAATCACCTAGGATAAGGGCGGTACTAGATACCGAGGGGTTGCAAAAAGCCCCGGACTTCTTACCTTACCTACCTTACGGGACCACTTACCTACAGAGTTCTAACTTATCTACAGAACGAAGGCGCGAAGCAGCCAATCCTTACATGACACTGAAGACATAATCACTTTCCGTTAAATCAAAAGAAGAAGAATAAAATGTTGTAAGTGCACATGCAAATTATGAAATCGGATTCACTCAGATTGCGCTCGCAAAATATAAAAGTAGATTTTCAATGGACCACTTTGTATTTTATGTTCCGTCGTCGTTGACACGAACATTCCATTTTTCAGGAGGCAATGCTGATTCGCCTGAAAGAAGTGCACTTCCTGAACGCGCCTTCCTTCATGGACAAGCTGATGATGATGCTGAAACCCTTCATGAAGAAGGAACTCCTCGAGATGATCCACATCCACCAAATTGGCTCTGACTCTATAGAAAAGTTCGTACCTAAGGAGGCTTTCCCGAAAGATGCGGGCGGACAGTACAAAGGATACAACACACTTAGAGGTAATTAAAACTGATACCATAACGTCCCCGCTCGACAATCGTGTTAGCCTATTGTAGAGCTATGAGGTAAAAGGTGAAGCGTTGGCGTGTCCTCTGGCTCCACGTGTAGCTGCGGCTGATGTTGTATGGGCTAGTGCCCGGTTGTTCTGGAATCTGCAAATGAGAAAGGTATTCGTCGGAAGTCTATCATACCGCACCGCAACCGGTCTTTTTTGCGCGGTAAGACGCGCGATGTCTACCATAATTTTGTCCACCCATATAAAATAGGGCAGTCGCAGTGGCCGACTGCTGGCTAGGTGCGAGCGGCATCGAAGCCGCTACTGCTGCTGGCGCGTCTTGCAGTCTGTCGACTGCCGCTGCTGCCTTTGTTGTGAAGAAATCGGCGAATGAGCCCGGTTATTCTGCCACTGTATTTATGCGAGGCGTGTTTTATATTTCGACAATGTGATAGCGATTCGTATCGTCGACTGATCGCCAGCTGTTGCTGTGCTAGTGAATAATCCTTTTGATAGTTCTGTCGCGAAGCGTTGAAGGTTTATTACTGATCTTTTTTATTCAGTTGTGGGATAGGTGTCGCTAGCCACCACAGCAGTAATCGATCTTGTGCCGCAAGAACTCGGATGAATTGTCGCACAACACTGATCGTTACGTTTATCTAAGTATTGACAAGTTATCAATCAAGCAGCAAGTAAGGGACGAAGATAGTTACCTCACTGCATGACTTGGTGAAAGGACCGTTCGATGGTGACAGACAGTCGACTAGCGTGTCGCCCTTTAGGACAGCATATTTTCCTTATTCTTTGGTGGTCGTATAGACCAGATAACTGGCTATGGGGGGAATTATTATAAATGGTGTTTCCTAAATTACTAGCAGTAAGATCTATAAAAATATAAATTCCTGTCTTATGCAGAATTAATGAAATCATGGAATTTGAGTGGAAGATTGAACTTAGATTTCAGCAATGCGTTTGATATATTTGAATACTAGCTTTTGCCCGCGGCTTCGCTCGCGTGAAATTCGTATTTCAAAGAAGAAAGTAAGTAACTGAGGGCGAGGCCGAAGGCCGAACTGCATTCAGGAAGACTTTAAACCTTCTAGAAGAAAGTAAGTTACTGAGGGCGAGGCCGAAGGCCGAGCTGCGTTCAGGAAGACCGTAAACCTTCTCAAAGAAAGTAAGTAATTAAGGGCGAGGCCGAAGGCCGAGCTACGTTCAGGAAGACAATAAACCTTCTCGAAGACAGTAAGTAACTATGGGCGAGGCTGAAGGCCGAACTACGTTCAAGAATAAGCTAAAACCTTCTCGAAAAAGTAAGTAACTGAGGGCGAGGCCGAATGCCGAGGTTCGTTCAGAAAGATGATAAACCTTCTCGAATAAAGTAAGTAACTAAGGGCGAGGCCGTAGGCCGAGCCGCGTTCATTAAGACTTTAACCCTTCTCGAAGAAATTAAATAACAAAGGGCGAGGCCGAAGGCCGAGCTGCATTCAGGAAGACGAAAAACCTTATCTGTTGTTGTTGTTGTTTTGGTTTGGGGTTGGCTCTAGGCCTGCAAACTAATCCCGCTTGGTTGGGGACCTTCGTGCAAAACCCCGCAGTCTCCAGCTACCCCAGCCAGCCTATGTCTTCCATGAAAGCCGCAAGTCGACCGGGGTGTCTGCAGGCCGCTTATCCCTTAGTCACCTTTTACGACATGCACGGGGAGAGATGCAGTGGGACTATTCTTATTAAGTACCGACCCCACACAGTACAAAAACCTTATCTAAGAAAGTAAGTAACTAAGGGCGAGGCCGAAGGCCGAGCTACGTTCAGGAAGACTATAAACCTTCTCGAAGAAAGTAAGCAACTGAGGGCAAGGCCGAAGGCCGCTCTGCGTTACTTACTTTCATCGAGAAGGTTTATCCTCTTCTTAAACGCAGCTGGGCCTTCGGCCTCACCTATAGTTTATACTTACTCTCACCGAGAAGGTTTATAGTCTTCCTGAACGCAGCTCGGACTTCGGCCTCGCCCTTAGTTACTTACTTTCTTCGAGAAGGTTTATGCTCTTGCTGAACGTAGCTCGGCCTTCGGCGTCACCCTTAATTACTTATTTTCACAGATAAGGTTTATCGTCTTCCTGAACGCAGCTCGGGTTTCGGCCTCGCCCTTTGTTACTTATTTTCTTCGAGAAGGTTTGTGGTCTTCTTGAACGCAGAGCGGCAAGGCCGAAGCCTTGCCCTTAGTTACTTACTTTCTTCGAGAAGGTTTATAGTCTTTCTGAACGCAGCTCGGCCTTCGGCCTCGCCCATAGTTACTCACTGTCTTCGAGAAGGTTTATAGTCTTCCTGAACGCAGCTCGGCCTTCGCCCTCGCCCTTTGTTACTTACTTTCTTCGAGAAGATTTATGGTCTTCTTGAACGCAGAGCGGCCTTCGGCCTTGTCCTTAGTTACTTACTTTCTTCGAGAAGGTTTATAGTCTTTCTGAACACAGCTCGGCCTTCGGCCTCGCCCATAGTTACTGTCTTCGAGAAGGTTTATAGTCTTCCTGAACGCAGCTCGGCCTTCGGCCTCGCCCTCAGTTACTTTCTTCGAGAAGTTTAATAGTCTTCCTGAACGTAGCTAGGCGATCGGCCTCGCCCCCAAGTAACTACTTGCTTTCTTAGCTAAGGTTTTTGGTCTTCCTGAACGCAGCTCGGCCTTCGGCCTCGCCCTTTGTTACTTAATTTCTTCGAGAAGGTTTATAGTCTTCCTGAACGCAGCTCGGCCTTCGGCCTCGCCATTTGTTACTTAATTTCTTCGAGAAGGTTTATAGTCTTCCTGAACGCAGCTCGGCCTTCGGCCTCGCCCTTAGTTTCTTACTTTCTTCGAGAAGAATTATGGTCTTCCTGAACGCAGCTCGGCCTTCGGCCTCGCCCTTAATTACATATTTACTTAGATATGGTTTATCGTTTTCCTGAACGAAGCTCGGCCTACGGCCTCGCCCTTTGTTACTTACTTTCTTCGAGATGGTTTATAGTCTTCCTGAAGGCAGCTCGGCCTTCGGCCTCGCCCTCAGTAACTTACTTTCTTCGAGAAGGTTTATAATCTTCCTGAATAAAGCTCGGCCTTCGGCCTCGCCCTCAGTTACTTACTTTCTTCTTTGAAATACGAATTTCACGCGAGCGAAACTGCGGGCAAAAGCTAGTTAATCTCTATAAATCATTCATAATTAATTACTATTGAAACGAATTGAAAAAAAAAATCTTCTAACTTTGATGACTCGTTGTACCTGCAAATAATAATAATGATTATGTTCTTTATTATTGTTGTATTTGCGCCACCTTGCTCATTTTACTGATTTATGTGTTTTGTATGTGCGTTACTTAGAAACTAAGCATTGACAATTTTCCCGGTAAATGTGTCGGTGACGTCATATTTTAGCTTACCTACATGCATCCCACCTTGTACATATGAGTAAGATCAAAAAATTAAAATGAAATCAAATAAAAATTTTGGTATTCTATTATACGGTGAGTGCGGTGCGGGCGGCACCCGCGCGCCATCGCGCCACCTCCCCGCGCCGCGCCACCTCCCGCCAGCCGCCGACCCGCCGTCGTCGCCCTGCGTCGCGTCTCGCCGGCTCGTTCATATACCTACTCGCGGTAAACGGCGGACGGAACATATCGATTTGTATGGGAGCCACATCTTAGCGTAACCGCAAGTGAATTCTATTTAGCCTATCCTGTGTCCCGTATAGGCAAATGTGCTTTTACAAAATTTCATCAAATTCAGATAATCGGTTTAAGAGTTATGGCGGAACATACATACATACATACATACAGAAAAGATTTCTAAAAACCGTCAATTTAGCTTTAGTATCATATATAGAGTCTACAAACTCAATATCTCATAAAACAAAGCAACTTACTCCATGACCATCTCTTACAGATTTATTATTAGTATTGATGATATATTGTTCAATATATTCCTATGTAATAATTAAATTACTCTTATGTGGTTTAAATAGTATTTATCCTGGCATCAGTATTGTGTTAGAATTAGTAATATTTTTTAAATTCTTTATAAAACTGGAAATAACTAACTGCTGGACAACCTCAGGGTTCAGTTTTATGCCCACGACTGTTTCATGTAATTTTTTTTAAATTTTATTCATCGACTTATTTTCTCACTAACTTTTATGCTTACTAATTCTGTCTTGGTTTCCTATCAACAGAGGAGCTCTGGGGGCGATTACAGGCGAACGCGCAGTTCTTCAAGGACGAAGGACGAAACCGCGTGAACGAGTCACTTCGGCCCGGCAAGCCACAGACCATCGACAATCTCTTCGGTATCCAGGGGAGCTTCAAGAAATTAGATATAGATTGATCGTGCACTATATTATATGAAA
The DNA here is from genome assembly GCA_946902875.1 of Nematopogon swammerdamellus. Lineage (NCBI taxonomy): Eukaryota > Metazoa > Arthropoda > Insecta > Lepidoptera > Adelidae > Nematopogon > Nematopogon swammerdamellus. The sequence continues at coordinate 3,785,789 of OX336356.1, read as the reverse complement.
TATCCTTCGCAACAATAGTTTTAATATATTTAATGTTTGCTCGCATCAGAGGAGTGATACCTCAGTTGGATTCGTCGCGCTAGTACGCATCGGGTTTTGGGGGGGAAGAGAATGCTTTTTCACGTTGATGTATTTATATTATGTGGGTGAGTGTTTGAGTTTCTTTATTCCCTCGTACTTGGAAGTAAGTACGAGGGAATAAAGAAACTCGGAAACGGCAGAATTGATTTTCATGAATGAGGTAACCAACAATTTTTCGTAGTACTGCGAATAATATATGCTAGCTAATGTATAAACGTATGCATACTTATACTAGATAATGTAGACAATAATTATATTACTTTGATTACTTTAATGGGACCGGTCCATTAACACAATATAAGGACTATTCTCGTAAATAGTGATGTTTGATACTGGACCGGGAGGCGAGGCGCGCAACGCTCGTCGATATCGCCGTGCCGCACGATGGTAACATCGTCAGTAAGGAAGCAGAGAAGATGCTGAATTATCTGGATCTGTAGCACGAGGTTACCAAAATGTGGCCCGTCGACTCGACGATCGTTGTGCCCATAGTTGTATCGGCGCATGGGCTTAGCGAAGAGCCTCGACGACCACCTTGAGTGAGAGGCTCTCGCTGAGTGGTTGGGTCAAGGGTCAGATCCAGAAGGCAGCCCTGCTCGAATCTGCACGCATAGTCTTGAGGTTTTTCTCCCTAGGACCCGACCATCGCATCGGTAGCCTGGGTCCGCCCCGACCACTGGTGGAACTTCTTATTTATTTTGTATATGTTTTTTTTAGGTTCCCGTACCCCATACGGAAGCCTATTACTGAGCCTACAACGCATGTCTGTCTGTCTGCGTGTCTGTCTGTTTTTCTGTCTGTTTGATGGCTGTATCTTTGGAACCGTAATAGCTAGCAGGTTGAAAATTTCACAGGATGTTATTTTGAGGAATATAACAACAACAAATAATAAAAATGGAAAGTAAAAGCGGCGGGTGGCCGAGTGGTTTGGGCATCGGCTTCTCATGCGAGAGGTCCGTGGTTCGAATCCGGTCGGCGTGTACCAATGAGTTTTTTCTGACGAAAAAAATTACGTGCATACCTACGCCTGCTGCTTCACCGTTCGGAACCGGTTCAAAACTATAGGTCCCTTCCCTTGCCCCTTACTAGGCGGTAGGCTCAAATTGTAGCCTACTGGTTTGGTAGCTAGCACCGTACTGGACGTAAGATGGCCGCATAGCAGCCTCGGTTGTGTTCTCCTCTAGTCCAGTATAGCCAGCAATCCAGGGAAGTCTCCGGTATGGCACCTACCTGCTCGGAGGTGATATTGGCTGGTCGGAGCATGCGCTTTGGCCCCTCCAACTCAACCAACCATACCGGATTACATAAATATTAAGGGGTCCCCATACAAGAAACGTGTGTTTTCAATGTATTTTTTTTTTGTGGTGCGGAAACCTCGGTGCGCGTAATATTTTAATTTGTTACAAAGTGAGTGTAAATAAAGTAATAAAATAATTATTATAATAATAAATATTAAGTACGCTTTCTGCCACTTAGTCTGTGGCAAAAGCGGACGTTTTGCCTTAGGCAATTTCTTCCAGTGAAACCCATAGAATAACCTAGTATCTATATTAAAACTTGTAATTTGATTAAACTTGTAGTTTTATTTACATTATGTCGGCTTTGGTAGCTCAGTGGTGCGGTGCGGTCAGTCGATTGTTATTCAGCAACCCTGGGCTCGGTCAGTACTTACATAGATTAGTGACCGCTCGACCGTTGGAGGCTGACCGTGGTTCGCATTCCACATAAAACTGTAGGTCCTTTCCCTTTTCTCCTTACTAGGTGTTACGGTTTATCCCGGCCGGGTTAGTACCACCGCATCGAAAGAAACGTCGGTCGAAACGGCTATGTAAATAGTTCGTGTTTTCCGCCCAGTTCAGTGTAGGCGACATGAAATGAAGGGAAGCACTGACGTGGCACCTAGTTCACCCGGTTTTATTGGCTGACATCACGGATGTTGTAGGTCATGTAGCCAACCGTGTCAGTTTTCATTTTAAAAAAACCGTGCCTTATCTCTATCACGTTCGATTGAAACGACTCGACTTTGTACATAAGAGAGAAAATTACTGGGATTATCTCTATCTCTATCTTCTCTACTTCTTATAAAAGGGAACCTCTATCTGTATGTATGTTTGAGGTAAACTCCGGAAACACTGAACAGATTTTTATGCGGTTTGCACCAATGTAACGAGTAGTTCTTAAGGCTCATTATAGGCTATATACCATCACGCCAAATAGCCTTAGGGCTGAGCAGTATCAAAGAAAGTATAGTATGGACGAGAGAAAGAGAGAGGGAGAGAGAGAGGGAGAGAGAGAGAGAGAGAGAGAGAGAGAGAGAGAGAGAATATAAGATAAGAGAAGCAATCGTTTTATTAATACATATTCACTTTATTGAACAGACAACAAAAATAATTATAGACCTAAAAATAACTAAATTAACTATAAAAATAAATCTAAACTATAATAACTATAAAAACTATAAATAAAATTAGTCGCCCATAGGGACCATAAGCATGGTCCCCATGACTGAAGCGGCGCGTTCCCCCTCTGGATCGCCAGGCTGATCCGCTGGTTGAAAGGTCCCCAGACGCGTAAATGAGTATTTTTTTCCAATTTCTTGGAAAAACTCATCGCGTCCGGGCTCCAGAGTCTATACAGTCTCTCTATTTTCATATTTGCGTTTAAATATTTCCTATTAAACATAGTCTACCGCGAGCGAAGCCCCGGTCAAAAGCTAGTATCATTATAGTAAATCTCCACTGAACACCCCACCCGTGCCAATTTAGACACAGCAAAGGATATTAAGTTAGTCGAGGAGGCTGCCTACATGAATAAGGCAGGCGTTTCATCTGTAATTTGGTACATAGGTACTACATTGTGTTTCGAGACTGGTTTAGAAGTTCTGACTTATGGAATTAGACCGACTTAGGTTAGATCACAGAGCATGAAATGCGCGCGCCCGCCCCTACTAGAGGCGCCGTGAGCGCGATTTCTCTACAACGGCGTTGAAGCCTGTGGGCGTGGCCTATGACTTACATATGTGTGTTGTGCGTGTGCATTTGTTTTGTGCGTGTGCCTAACTTGCTCCTCTTTGTGTGTAGTGTCGATACTAGCACACACACACATACGAAGCGCTAGCAGCTCAGCGTACGGTTATTGGGTTTCAAATATCATCGCTTAGGGCGCGTCTAGTAGGGGGCGCCCGCGGTAGGTATTTGATGCTCTGTGGGTTAGATAGATGTTACGCAAGCCTTGGTAGAGCGCACTATCTACAATTTTGACCCACTAACTAAACGACCGTTTTCGGTCTGAGTATAGCCGTTCACGTACAAAAGTATGAATGTATGTATGTATATATTTTTTATTGCACACCAATAACACAGATTAGGCACAACAGGCGAGCTTAATGCCGCATTCTATTCTAACTAACTTTGTCAGCCTCGATAGCTCAGTGGTGCAGACAGTCAATTGTCGTTATTGATTGTTAAGCAACGCTGGGCGCGGTCAGTCCTTGGATGGCTGATCGCTCGACCGTTGGAGGCTGACCGTGGTTCGGATTCCACGTAAAACTGTAGCGTTGCTGTAGCGTAGCTGTTCCTTCTTACCTTACAACAACCCGCCCGGGTTGGTACCACCGCAATGAATGAAACGTCGGTCGAAACGGCTATGTAAATAGTTTGTGTTTTCCGTCCAGTTCAGTGTAGCCGGCACGACCGGCACTGACATGGCACCTAACTCACCCGGTGTTATGGGCTGACATCAGGGATGTTGTAGGTCATGTAGCCAACCGTGTCAGTTTCCATAAAAAATATTAAAAAAAAAATATTTCCTCAGACTTCTGATACTCATGGAAAGCTCATTACTACACGGCATTGTTTGGGATGTGGAAGAAGTACATGCAGGCTAACAAGAATAGTTACGTAAATAGGAAACACATATTTCATTGCACCAACAATATTTTACTGATATAAGCACAATATAACATTTACATGAGGTGCTCCGTGGGGATGTAGGCTCCCTTAGTGTGTTCTAATCGCTGATGGGAAGTACTCGGAGGAGCTGTTTAACGCGATACCTGTTTCACCTCCGCCACAGCGCACACCGGGCAAGGATTGCATCCCTACACGCTGGACTTACCGCGGATGCGCACCAACCGGTTCTGAAGATCTTTCCTATACAGAACCGGTAAACTCTGGAACGCTCTCTCTGCCCATATATTGCTCGTGTACAGTCTCGCGGGTCCTTCAAGTGGGTCCTGAATAGCCACCTGTCAGACCGGCATGCTATTCGCAACCCCCATATGCGACCGAATGTCCATGGGCTTAAGACATCTTACGTCGCGCCATCCAGGTATGAAAAAAAAATTATTTTCAGGTTCTCAGTTCCACAGTGCAGGATCATTCTAAATAGCATGTTATTATAACGAGTTCCTTGTCAAACTTTAGCTAGCCATGAAGACAGAAGCAGAAGGCGACCTCGTCAAGTGCCATTCTCTTACTGTAGCTCACTTCACACCAGTCCGCGGCCGATGGGCCGTGGCTAACTTCATATCGGTTCTTAGTTCGACAGCGCGCGCGGCGAGCCAACGTGAAGTTCTGTTCTCGGATCCACTGTTTGAGATATTTGTCAATCGACAATTTTCATCTATTAGTGAAATTTTAAGACAAAATGGACTTAAAGGTGAGCTAATTAAATTATATTTGTATTGTTTAGTATTCATAAAGTGTATGTATGTACACAAAAAATATAATAATCCACAGTGATTTTAAGTAACAATTTAATGTTTTACTTTATATACTAATATTAGTGTCACTAAGTGAAATATTTTATATATTATGTTATTACGATGCGTAACATAGTAGCTATGTCTACGAATCGAACTAGGTGACTACTCCTACGTTTTAATATTTTTGTTTATTTGTTTAAAATATTTCATGGGCAACGCCGCAGATTGCACTTGAATTCGTTAAATAATCACTCAGTCAGAGCCCAATCACGACAAGGAAATTTGTTTAAAAATTGAATATCACTGAAAATTTAAATAAGATAAAAAAAATTTTTTCATAAATTTTATTTTAATACTGGGCACACTCCATAAAACAACTTGAGGAATAACCCACATGATGAGAAGAATAGAATCACCAAAATGCTACGTTTTTTTTTTTTTTTTTTTTTTTATTTACGTTTGCACTAGTTCACGTTTTATTGGAATGTGAACGGAATAATTAATTTAAGAAACGCTTTGATCGTAGAATTAAAGAGAAGACAGATTTTTTGCGATGCACACAGGCATTCCCCCTCCTGATGGAAGAATGCAAAATACTGACTACATTTTTCCAAGCATCTCTAGCGCTTAGAGGCTAGATCTGCTTTGGAGACTTTTTTATTAGGTAGGTACAATGGGGCTGGCATAGTCGCGAGGTGGTTAAAGTCCTATTCAAATAAAGAAAACAAAAACATGATTAAATTAACATATTGAATTAAATAGTTTTATTTACACCAATATTTAGATCTTCTAAATATTGGTGTAAATCAATAGATCCTTAGATCTTTTATCCTTAGATAGCAATCCTTAGATCTTTTTAATATATCCGCACCACAAAAAAAAAACATTGAAAAAAAAACACGTTTCTTGTATGGGAACCCCGTTTAATTTTTTACTTTTTCTATGTTTTATAATTTTTTGTTATATCCGCCATAATAACACATATTCTGTAAAAATTTCAATGTGCTACCTATTACGGTTCAAGATATACAGCCCTCGGACAGACAGACGGACGGACGGACGGCCGGACAGACAGACGGCGTAGGCTTAGTAATAGGCTTCCGTATGGGATACGGAAACCTAATTAACAAAAGGATTAATCATATCTATAATTTATTAAAATAACCGAACAAAACGTTACTCAAGTATTCGGTAATTAGAGCTGCGAGGAACTGGTTTTTTTTTTTGTAATTATGTTGAAAGCGCATTGCTAAATAACACGCTAGCCGCCAGTCAGATGTTTCAACGTACCTAGAGAACAATATTAATTAGGCAAATAATTGTAACAATCAATTAAATTATATTACGCGAAATATACAGGTGTCCCCGGACAGGTGTAGTTCCTTTAAGGAGGATATTCTACGCTATGTAACAAAAGCACTGGTGAAAGAATTTTTGAAATATGTGCTTTCATTAAAGTTTTAGGATTTCCTAACAAACTAAATGCATTCTACAATGTGTGGGCGCCTTTAGACCGCGCGACTGTGAAACGCAGGGCGGAATGACGCGAGTCGGGGAGCGAGCGGTACGCGGGCGGGGCGGGCTAACTTTTTGCTTTCACTCGCGTCGCGTCCCGTCCGTATTCCCGCTGTCCGCTGCCCCGCGCCCCGCGCGCGCCCGATTAGAGCATTACAACATTACACTACATTAATAACTTAAAAAATTTATATCTCCGCAACGGGCGTACCTAGAACCCTACTTCTTTCACTAATTATGTTTGTTACAAAGCGTAGAATAGCCTCCTTAAAGGAACTACACCAGTCCGGGGACACCCTGTATACCTAAAACAAATTGATAACACCCAATCAACAGTGCAGTGTCATTTAGATGTTCACGCCATATTATCATACATTACATTGAATTCATACCTACATACCTACATACCCCACACTGTATCATGACAAACGGGGTAAGCAGAGTAATCGGTGTTGTGCTGCAAGAACTCTCGTAAATTGCAAGCACAACACCGACCACCGCGCTTAATAAAGTATTGAAGACAAGGTAGGTAACAATCGCACTTGGCCGGTTTTAGGCTTCCGTACCCCGTACGGAAGCTGTCTTTTTGTCCGTCCGTCCATCCGTCCGTTCGTCCGATAGCTGTATCTTTGGAACCGTAATGCCAGTAGTTGAAATGTTCACTTACAGTATATGTGTAATTTGGCGTTTTTTAAACAATGAAAAAGTGAAAAATGAAGGGGCACCCCCACAAGAAACGTGTTTTTCCAAAGTTCTTTTTTTGGCTCGTGAGCCTCGGTGCGCGAGTCCGACTCGCAGTTGGCCGATTTTTTATACACGGTGTAGCAACCCCAACCGTAAAACCTGAAACTGATTCCGTACGTGAAATAGAACAACTTTTGTTCTACGACTTTTTTATTTGAAGAAAAAAAAATTTTTTTTTCTCCATACATTTTGAGAATAGGTAATTAAAATTTGTATGGAAAAAATATTTTTTTTTTGCTTCAAAAAAAGTTTTTTCTTCACAGAAGTTGTTCAGTTTCACATTTAGAATAACCCCCTTATGTCAGTTAAAAATATTACGGGGGCAACTGCAACACCGTGTATAAACATAATAATATCTTCGACTAGAACGAATTTGGTAAAATGCTAAATTAGCAAGGTCGCAGTGCAAACGAATTCAACGCACATAAAACCTAATACAGTACATTAGTAATGTACGAGTAGTTTTTGTTTATTTATTTTGCAATAACACCGTGTGGTGGGTCCGGTAACTAATTGTCCGCCTCGATATCTCAGTGGTACAGACAGTCGACTGTCGCTGTTGATTGTTAAGCAACGCTGGGCGCGGTCAGTACTTGGATGGATGACCGCTCGACCGTTGAGAGGCTGACCGTGGTTCGGATTCCACGTAAAACTGTAGGTCCCTTCCCTTCTTACCTTACTAGGTGGTAGGGTTTAACCCACCCCGGTTTGTACCACCTCATTGAATGAAACGTCGTCGGTCGAAGCGGCTATGTAAATAGTTTGTGTTTTCCGTGCAGTTCAGTGTAGCCGACATGAATGAAATGAAGGGAAGCACTGACATGGCACCTTGTTCACCCGGTGTTATGGGCTGACATCACGGATCTTGTGGGTGATGTAGAGAACCGTGTCAGTTTCCACAAAAAAAAAGAAGCAGTTTCGATTGTTTCAGGAAAATATTCATTTGTTTCAGAAACACGCATATTGTGTTTCTGAAACAGTGTTTAAAAACAATTGATTCTTAGTGAATAACATGGTTTCCATAACCGTTTGTTATTTATTATACTTCAAAATATTTTTCATGCCGTAAGGATAACATTTTATTATATCATTTTTAGGGTTCCGTCGTAAATTATGTTCGCTTGCGTGCACCTACCCCACATCCGAAAGTTAGCCAGAATTGAATGCCTTATGGCATTACGCTATCCTGTTGTGCCAGATTTTTTATATAATAAATTTTCATCAAAGAGCATTATTATTATTAAGAAATACATATCTGCCGTACTCTCTTATAAAAAAAAATTAATGGAATACGCACAGTTGATATAGGTACATAGGTTATGTGTAATTCTTCAAATAATATCGATGATTTTGAAGGCCAGCTTTTATAAGAATTTAAAAAAATATATATATTTTTTTTATGGAAACTGACACGGTTGGCTACATCACCTACAACATCCGTGATGTCAGCCCATAACACCGGGTGAGCTTGGGTGAACTTGGTGCCACGTCAGTGCTTCCCTTCGGTCGTGCCAGCTACACTGAACTGGACGGAAAACACAAACTATTTACATAGCCGTTTCGACCGACCTTTCATTCAGTGCGGTGGTACCAACCCGGGCGGGTTAAACCCTACCACCTGGTTATATAAGAAGGGAGTCATATCCCTTAGTCGCCTTTTACGACATGCACGGGGAATGCAGTGGGGCTATTCTTTTAAAGTACCGGCCCCACACGGTACAAAGGCACCTAAATTAAACTCAACTCAATCTTGGCCGTAATTGTTTAAATTTTTATAGGGTTCCGTATCCGGTACGGGACCCTGTTACTAAGCCTACGTCGTCTGTCTGTCTGTCTGTCCGTTGAAATTTTCACAGAATATGTGTTATTATGGCCGATATAACAACAAATAATAAAAATAAGAAAAAGTAAAAAAATCATGGGGCTCCCATAGAAGAAACCAAAAAGTGTATGCGCGCGCGCCATCTACCGAATAAAGCATGAAGCATTTTAACTAATCATGAATTTTAACTAATATAAAGCATTTCATAACACGCCATAGATGGCGTGAGTGGCGCTAACCATGACATGGCGATACGGAATCCTCGGTGCGCGAGTTCGACTCGCACTTGGCCGTTTTTTTCGAATTGATGTGAATAAGTATCCGAAAAAAAATTATAGTCGCACCGAATTTTGACGTTTTATTCGCTTTAAGCATTATTATGATTTAGGAAAACGACCAAAATATGCCATAATATATTAATTTGAATGGCGGTATTGTTATAACTTTCGAAAAAAAATATTTTTCTTAAATTATACTCCGATATATTTTATAAAATTCTACAAAATTCGCCACCGCAAATTTTGAATTCGCCGTGGCTGTTGGTATATGCGAAATCATTTCAATGTTCCTTATCAATAAATTAGAGTTAAGGCCAAACGTTAGGCCCAGACGCCAGACGCTGCCAGCTGATTATGCTGTAAACAGTATTGCAAACATCTGCCTGTGTGGGCGGTGGTGGGCGGTTTGGTATACTCACATCATAATCGTGGAAAATGAATAGTCACCCGGAGATGGCATTGTCATGCGTTGCATGAATTATATTGTTACCAACTTTGGTCTGCGTGCACACAATTTGCACCAAACAGAAGATACGCAAGTATATTGCCACAGTCATAGTTACAACTAACTAAATACTCTAGAAGAGACAAAGCACCATGAAACATGTTACCTGTCTGTAAACAAGTATGCGTGCCTTCATATATGCAATTGCCATCCCGAATAAATTAAAAGGATCTCATTAAAAGCATTCTCAATGCTACATATGATGCGTAGCTCCTATGCGTATGCTCCTCACTCGTGTATTGCGGATATAAGTCGATGAGGTGAGTCATACAACACAAGCATCTGTCATTTTGAACTCAGCTTACTTGGTCGGTGACATGTTCTTCGGGAGTGATGTATGAGAATGGCTCGTCTAGAACCTATAGATCAGTGTGTTTTTTAGGGTTCTGTACCTCAAAGGAGGAAAAAACGGAACCCTTATAGGATCACTTTGTTGTCCGTCTGTCTGTCTGTCTGTCTGTCAAGATCTTTTTTCTCAGGAACGGGTAGACGTATCAAGTTGAAATTAATATCAAATACTAAGGTCTACGAAACCTTAGAGGTGTAGAAAATGCAAGCTTCTAGGTCAACGGAATCACTAGATACGCCCATTTAAGTCACATATTTTGCTACCGGCAAATCAAATCAAAACCTATAGAGTACTTCCCGTTAACCTAAAATCATGAAATTTGGTAAGAAGCAAGGTCTCACAGCACAAGTAAAGGAAAAAATCTAAAATTGTAAATTCATAGTTATGTGGCATTAAAAAAATTGTTTGTTTGTTTTCTCTGTCAAGGTCCCTTTTTCTCAGAAACGGATCAAGATAACAAATTGAAATTAATACGAAATACTAAGATCTACGATCTCTTTAAGGTGTAGAATACTAAAGCTTCTAAACCAACGCAATCAAAAGATACGGCCATCTATGTCATGTTTCATACTCGCAAACTCACTCAAAACAAATCAAAACCTATAGGGTATTTACCGTTAACATAGAATCATAAAATTTGGTAAGAAGCAAGGTCTTGCAGCACAAGTAAAGGAAAAAATCCGAAAATTGTAAAATTGTAGTTATTGACATTAAAAAAAAAATATTGTTTTGTATGTCAAGGACCCCCTTTCTCAGGAACGGATCAAGATAACAAATTGAAATTAATATGAAATACTAAGAGCTACGATCTCTTTACGGTATAGAAAATGCAAGCTTCTAAATCAACGCAATCAAAAGATACGGCCATCTATGTCAGATTTCATACTCGCAAACTCACTCCAAACAAATCAAAACCTATAGGGTATTTCCCGTCAACCTAGAATCATAAAATTTGGTAATAAGCAAGGTCTCATAGCACACGTAAGGGAAAAAATCCTAAAATTGTAAACTTGTAGTTATGATATTAAAAAAAATTTGATTGTTTTGTGTGTCGAGTCAAGACCCTTTTTCTTAGTAACGAGTCAAGATATCAAATTGAAATTAATATGGAATATTAACGTCTGCGATCCCTTCGAGTTATATAAAATGAAAGCTTCTAAATCAATATAATCAAAACATACGGCTATTTATGGCAAATTTTAATACTTGCAAACTCATTCAAATGAAATCAAAACCTATAGGGTACTTACGTTGACCTGGAGTAATGAAATTTGGCAAGAAGCATGGTCCCACATCACAAGTAAAGAAAAAATCAGAAAATTTTAGATATTATGTCGTTATGTCGTAGTCATAATATAAGAAATATATTTTTGTATAACTTCACGAATGCCGCACAGTCAAACCATTGCTGTAGTGTTTGTTTAGGCGTTCGTGATTTTCCAAAACAATTGTTTTTGTACATACCTACATAATACAAATATATTGAGTGATGCTGATGATACGGAACCCTCGGTGCGCGAGCCCACCTCGCACTTGCCGACTTTTTTAGTCTGAAGAACCACTTTCAATCAGACCACGTATGTATAGGTATGTAGAGCAGTGTATATTTAATCCAAAGGTTGTGGATAATCACAACCCCACACACTTCGGCTAAGTCGTTGTTTTTGTTGGAATTTTAAAATGTGAAACTTTGTCATTGGCTTGATAATTTTGTAAATTGTTGATTTGTAAAATATGTGTTCTTAAAGCTGTTAAGTTTCCCCTAATAAATAAATAATTAATGAATAAATAAATAAATAAATAAGGCGAAGGGCAGAATATTTTTTTCTTTTCGCAATTTTCCTACACTGATTTCCGAGGACTGAATGTGTAGATGATTTTACATATAGAAACAAGTATTAATAAATAATAAACTTTGTGAACGTTAATATAAAAAAAATTACTTTAAGATTATTATATTTGTGATCACATATTTGTGTAATTTTCTTTCACATCCTCGTCAAGTGGATGCCTCGTCTAGTTATTTATTTTTATGGTCGTAGTAAAGTGATAGCGGAGCCGCCCACCTGCGCGCGCTCAATGAAAGGGAACGCGCGCGGGCTGGGCACTATACTAGACACGGCATTTATAGTAATCCCAAGAGATCAGCAATAAACGAACCTCTGCCAGGACATGCCAATAAATTCCACTGTCAAGCACATACATGCCAATAACGGCACCTATCAAGCAGGCCAATAAAGGCATCTGTCAAACAGATACGTGCCAATAAAGGCATCTGTCCTGTCAAGTAGATACGTGCCCCAACTGTCCTGTCAAGCATATACGTGTCAATAAAGGCAACTGTACTGTCAAGCAAATACGTGCCAATAAAGGCATCTGTCAATCATATACGTGCCAATAAAGGCATCTGTCAAGCAGAGACGTGCCAATAAAGGCATCTGTCAATCATATACGTGCCAATAAAGGCATCTGTCAATCATATACGTGCCAATAAAGGTATCTGTCAAGCAGATACGTGCAATAAAGGCAACTGTCCTGTCAAGCAGATACGTGCCAATAAAAGGACCTGTCACGCAGAGACGTGCCAATAAAAACACCTTGTCGCGGCTCGCGACGAGGCAACATTCTCCCGGCCTAAACTCCTGCGGTGCGGTACGTAACCACTACTGGCTTTCTCTGACGCGACGTACTTGCTATAGTAATTTTTCCTGTCCACTGTCTACGGTTATTCCAACAGTCGTCGTTTCGTCGGCTGACGTACCCAGTCCACTGGCACTTGAGATTAGTCACCTGATGTGACCATTACTTTACACGTTATAATATGTTAATGTTAAGGTACATATATATATATATATACGTAGTTATGCAGAAAATCCGGCCAAGTGCGAGTCGAACTCGCGCACGGAGTTTTCCGTATCGCCATGTCATAGTCAGCGCCACTCACGCCATCTATGTATTAGTTAAAATGCTTCATAATCTATTATATAATTATATATTAATATATTATATAGATGGCGCGCGCGCATACACTTTTTGCTTTCTTATATGGGAACCCCCGTGAATTTTTTACTTTTTCTTATTTTTTTTTATTATTTGTTCTTATATGGGCCATAATAACGCATATTCTGTGAAAATTTCAATGGGGTTATTACGGTTCAAGATATACAGCCCTGGGACAGACAGACGGACAGACAGACGTCGTAGGATTAGTAATAGGGTCCCGTACGACGCATACGGAACTCTACAAACTAACGTATTGCCAGGTCGTATTGATTACCAGGTCTATGCCGCCCGATCACCCACATACATAACATAACGCCTTATACAACGAACAATGCCGCGATCCTATCTTCAGCTTGCATTGTAATACTTCGCTAGTTCTCACTTGCGTAAGCCGAATTCTTCATTCTCGTACGTTACAACAAAATATTATGTTTGCCCGTTCGAATATTGGGACCGCTCGTTGCATTGGTCCGAATGTTTTTCAAACGAGGCGTAAGAAATCTTTGGCAACCTCTGAGCGTCCGCGGAAACCAAGTGACCACTTACGAGCAGTATCAGACAATGCCTTACTCCACAAATGGACCAGGCCTAACTCCACACACGGATAAACCTAGTCCAACGATGGACAATGCCTTACTCCACAAACCAGGTCTAACTCCATACACGGATAAAGTCTTGCCTACTCCAGACACAGACAATGCCCTACGCCACAAATGCACCAGGCCTAACTCCACACACGGATAAAGTCTTGCCTACTCCAGACAAAGACAATGAATGCACCAGGCCTAACTCCACACACGGATGAAGTCTTACCTACTCCAACGACAGACAATGCCCTGCTCCGCAAATGGACCAGGCCTAACTCCACACTCGGATAAAATCTTACCTACTCCAGCGACGGACAATGCCCTACTCCACAAATGGACCAGGCCTAACTCCACACACGGATAAAGTCTTACCTACTCCAGACACGTAAAATGCCTTACTCCACAAATGAACCTGGCCTAATTCCACTAGCACTACACACTAATAAAGCATTAGTTAGGTAAACCTCACATGGACAATGCCTACTCCACAAATGGACTAGGCCTAACTGCACACACGGATAAAGCTTGTTCGACACATCACAGGGATAAAACCTTATTCTCCACATGGACAATGCCTAACTCCACACACGGATAAAATCTTAATGTGCACACGGACATGGCCTTACTCCACAAACGGATCAGACTTAAATTCACACACGGATAACGCCTTACTCCACACATGGACTTGGACAATGCCTTACTCCACGCACGCATAAAGCTTACTTCACACACGGATCAAGCCTTACTCCACACATGGGCAATGCCTTACTCTACGCACGCATAAAGCTTACTCCACACACGGATCAAGCCTTACTCCATACACGGAAAAACAAAGGTTTATTCCGCAAACAAACAAGGCATAACTCAACACACGGACAAGGCCTTACTCCACACACGGACAAGGCCTTACTCCACACACGGACAAGGCCTTACGCCACACACGGACAAGTGACAGGCGACCTTGACCCGCACTTGTCAGGCACTGTCGCCGCACGGCCGGCACGACCCACTATCTCCGACGTTGGCACATGGCCACAGCATTTTGAAAGCTAAATCAAAATTGTTTACGTGTTCTTTTGTTTTTTTTTTAAGTTCCGTAGAATACCAGACATGAACCTTATTCAGTTCATTTATTGATCCCAATATAACACATAACTGATACAAGTCAAAACAATTAATAAATTTTTATTCCGATAACGTAGAGAGAAATGAAAAAAAAAGAAAAATATTATTTATTGCCATTAGAGAGGAAAAAGGAAATTTCATTAGAATCGGTTGAGCCGTTTTTAAGTTACAGCCGTTATTTTAATCCACACATTCTATTAGTTCGACGAGAAAGAGAGGGTATGAAAGTGGCGCCCTTAGAATCTTTAATATTCGCTGCTGTCGCGCCATTATGTATAATCTAATGCTCGTAACTCGTAATATATTTGTCTTTATGTCTGTCTGTATAATCCTCTGTCTGTCTTCGAGTTCTCGCTAGTGCTTTAAAAGCTAAACAAACAAACAAACAACAAACAAATTTATTTATTAGCTTTCACATATTGTTATCAATCATCAATACTAATAATAAATCTGTAAGGGATGGTCGTGGAGTAAATTACTTTGTTTTATGAGATACTGCGTTTGTAGACTCTATGTATGTATGATACTAAAACCAAATTTACGATTTTCAGAAATATTTTCTGTATGTATGTTCCTCCATAACTCTTAAACCGATCATCCGATTTCGATTGAACATAGTACAAACACATTTTACTATACGGGACACAGGATAGGCTAAATAAATTTCAGTTCCGGTTATGCTAAGATGTGGCTCTCATACAAACCGAATTGTTCCGCGCGCCAAAATAAAGTTACGGTGGTAGGTGGCAGGCTTACTTACTTTCTTCTTTTGAAATACGAATTTCACGCAAGCGAAGCCGCGGGCAAAAGCTGTTTGTACATAATAGTGTATTTCCAAATGATCCCTGATTCCCAAAATAGGCATCCCTGAGCTATTGGAAACAGGGTCTCTCATCCGTTGGTCCACATTGTTGTTTCAATATTAATTTTGTCAGGTAAAAAGTCATAGCGAGTTGATTAGTTGCGCTGAGCTGGGAGAGACACGGGTATCAGGAGTGCATAAGTTGAAGCCGAAAAGCTAACACAGAGGGTTCCGTGGAAATTTTATTCTTGCATGCATAGCAAGTGTGCTCTGCGATCACGCGGTCGCGCGCTGTCTCGCTCGCCTAGAAGGATATTTTCTCAAGAACCGTTTAGGATACGTTCAAAATAGTTTTAATTTCGTGTGGTGTGTTGGACACCCTCTATTGTTTTTATATATATTTATCTTGACGTCGGACGGACGGACAGACACCTGACTGATTTCATAAGGAGGGCCCTTGCCAGCGTCGTCGCTGGTTACGGGACTCTAAAAAGTACGACGCTTAAAATTCAGATAAAAATTTTATGTACTTTGCAAAAAATACAGGCATAGAATTAACATTTGTAAAAAATCGGTCAAGTGCGAGTTTTATTCGCGCCCGGAGGGTTCCGTAGATACCATATCTGTCAAAAAATATTATTCGTCTATATTGTGTCTTTCTATAATGCAAAATATAAATACCTGTGGCGCCATCTATTATTCAGTAGCGTGAATGTGTACTAATCGATTCTTAGCACGTTTCTTGTATGGGGATCCCTTAATTTAATTTTTGTTGGCACATCCGCCACAATAACACATATTCTGTGAAAATTTCAATCGCCTACCTATTACGGTTCAAACTATACGGCCCTAGGACGGTCGGACAGACAGAGAGACATTGTAGGCTTAGTAATAGGCTTCCGTAAGGGGTACGGAAACCTACAAAAAAGTACGCTGTTTTATTTACAAAAAAAAAAAATTATGTGACGTAATGCAATAATATTGGATATGAATTTATTTCCTATATTATAATTTGAGCCAGACTAGGTATTGAGTATATGAAAAGTTATGTATGTATAGTTATAGTTCTGAGAACTCCTTGAGCTCATCGTCTTCGTTAGAATATTGCTCGGTTGTTTACTAGAACTGAAGGGAAATAAAATCGACGGATCGTGCAGAAAAACACACAGGGTCGAAATTGGTATTTCATGTTTATTTTATTTTATTTTTATTTTATTTTTTTATGGAGACTGACACGGTTGGCTACATCACCTACAACATCCATGATGTCAGCCCATATCACCGGGTGAACTAGGTGCCATGACAGTGCCTCCCTTCATTTCATGTCGGCTACACTGAACTGGACGTAAAACGCGTCCTATTTACATAGCCGTTTCGACCGACGTTTATTCTGTGCCTGCCTATCCTATACCTAGTAAGGTAAGAAGGGAAGGGACCTACAGTTTTACGTGGAATCCGAACCACGGTCAGCCTCCAACGGTCGAGCGGTCACCCATCCAAAAACTGACCGCGCCCAGGGTTGCTAAACAACAGTCGACCGAGCTACTACTAAGCTAGCGAGGCTGAACAAGTCAGTTTCCCACTTTACTGATTTGGTTTGGGTTGAATCGAATTATTATTGTGTTTACATTTTTTAACTTGATAAATTAAAATTAGTAGGTAGAATCTCTTCTCTACCTATCGATATAGAGACTATATGTAGCTGACTTAATGGAAACCCAGTAAGGGGCAACGGAAGGGAGCTACAGTTTTACACCGGTTCCGAACGGTGAAGCAGCAGGTGTTTTTTTTATTTTTTTTTATTGAGTTATTACATACACCCCGGGTGTCAATCCCGAGCTCTTTGTAACTTAATTAACTAATGCTTAAACCTATAACAAATATACACATTTTACCTATTATTTTACTATTTTACTATGCATGTACGTAATTGTACCTGAACCTGTATGCAGCAGGTGTAGGTATGCACGTAATTTTTTTCGTCAGAAAAAAACTCACATTTTATTATTCCACGTAGCTGAGTGCGGACCTGGCGGCTGGCACGCCGCGGCACAGACAGTGCGCGTGTGAATATTATTAAAGAAGTGACGTAAGATGCTGATCGTTCTGCTGAGGCGCCTCCGTCTCCGCGCTGCCGCGCCCCCGCGCCCCGCTGCCGCTGCCGCCAGTCCGTCTTGTCGGGAACTGGTTGCTTCTTAGAAACTGTCGACCGATCCGGCACCGTCCTTTCTTAGAGACGGTCGGAGCGGTCTGAGCTTGGACTTTTGGTCTCAATGTATGCCTAGGTTCAATTCCAGCCGAAATGCACCAATGAGTTTTAGGGTTCCATATCCGGTACGGGACCCTATTACTAAGCCTACGCCGTCTGTCTGTCCGTCTGTCTGTCGGAGGGATGTATCTCTCGAATCGTAATAGGTAGCCCGTTGAAATTTTCACAAAATATGTGTTATTTTATAGCCGATATAACAACAAATAAAAATATGAAAAAGTAAAAAATTCCAAACTTAGAAATGCGCGCCATCTACCGAAAACAGTATGAAGCATTTTAACTAATCATGAATTTTAACTAATATGAAGCATTTCATAACACGCCACAGATGGCGTGAGTGACGCTGACCATGACATGGCGATACGGAACCCTCCGTGCGCGAGTTCGACTCGCACTTGGCCGGTTTTTTTTTTCACAGAAACATTTACGTACATACCTACCACAGACCTACACATGCTGCTTTACAAAGGTCCCTTCCCTTGCTTCTTACTAGGTCGTAGGCTCAAATTATAGCCGCATAGAGTTGGTACCACCGTACTGGATGTACGAGTAAAATGGCCGCATAGCATCCTCGACCTCCTGTAGGTATAGCAAGCAATCCAAAGGGAAATCTTCGATATGGCACCCCATCTAGTAGGTTAGGTTAGGTTAGGTTAGGTTATGTTATTGGCCTCTCGAAGCATGTGCTTAGGCCCTAAATAATCAGTGGATAAACCTCACTTTAATTTTTTTATGTAATCCGCTGATGGTTGGCTGAGTCAGAGGGGCCAAAGCCATGCACCGACCAGCCAATATCAACTCCGACAAGGTAGGTGCCATATCGAAGACTTCCCTTGGATAGCTGGATATACTGGACTAGAGGAGAACACAACCGAGGCTGCTATGCGACCATCTTACATCCAGTACGGTGGTAACCCAGTCGGCTACAATTTGATCCTACCACCTAGTAAGGGGCAAGGGAAAATTGGGCTTAAACCTATCAAAAACAGAAGTGAGATAGATATTTTATAATTTTTATTTTTATTAGGTTTCCGTATCCCGTACGGAAGCCTATTACTAAGCCTCGTCGTCTGTCTGTCCGTCCGTCCGTCCGAGGGTTGTATCTCTTGAACCGTAATAGGTAGCCGGTTGAAACTTTCACAGAATATGTGTTACTATGGCGGATGAAACAACAAATAAGAAAAAGTTATAAGTTTAGGGGGGCCCCCATACTAGAAACTTTTCATTAAAATCGATTATTCACACTCTATGGTCACACTATTTAATAACAGATGGCGCCACAAGATATTATACATTGCATTGTTATAGCCGCTAAAATGCCAACGACCTCATTGAGGTCTCTCCGATCGTCCTAGATATCTTCGAAATTCAAATTCGAAGACCATGCCACCTGAGCGGATAGGCGGATATTATTGATAGCGGATAGATACGGAAACCTTCGTGCGCGAGTAAAACTCGCACTTAACAGATGTTTTTATTACGGGAAGTAAACGAACGAACTTCGCTTTATAATTCCAGTATCCAGTGACGAACAAACTGTAGAATCTCTTGGGCGAGCAAATAAGAAGAAATATCAAATACTTACGGAGTCAAATATCAATTAAACTGGTTTCGAAAGGCCAAACACGCAGGGTCATTTTCATGGCGCCGATATGCACGTTGTTGGTCGGTCGGTCGGTTGGTCGCGGTCTAACTTGCTCAATTTCCTGTTGCTCTTCCAATTGTTTTAGGGTTCCGTATCCACGCGGAAATTTTTCGTCACTGCTCAAGTCTTTGATAATTGAGCGTGATGATGTTTGGCAAGTGCAAGTGGCGATAGAAGCAACGGTTTTTAGGAATTCCCGGATAAACAGACAGACAGACATACAGATAAACATTTTCGAAACAGGTAATTATGTACTTAGTTTCATTAATGTAAAACACCAGTGAAAGAAAATCCCATTAAAGGGTTGCCAGACATCCGGATTTGTCCGGACATGTCCGGCTTTTTAGCTTCCCGTCCGGGTTGCGCCCGGACTTCAGATTTGTCCGAACTTTTGTTCCTATTATTTTTTTTTTTTTTATGGAAACTGACACGGTTGGCTACATCACCTACAACATCCGTGATGTCAGCCCATAACACCGCGGTGAACTTGGTGCCACGTCAGTGCTTCCCTTCGGTCGTGCCGGCTACACTAAACTGGACGGAAAACACAAACTATTTACATAGCCGTTTCGACCGACCTTTCATTCAGTGCGGTGGTACCAACCCGGGCGGGTTAAACGCTACCACCTAGTGATATAAGAAGGGAGTTATATCCCTTAGTCGCCTTTTACGACATACACGGGGAGAGATGCAGTGGGGCTATTCTTTTAAAGTACCGGCCCCACACGGTACAGTACCGGCCCCACACGGTACTTCTAGCGATTTTTCTTTATAGCGAGTTTTCTAGCGATAGTTTGAAGTTTCTGCCAATCGGCTAATTATACTAGCCAATTCTATTAGTCTGTTTTGGCTTTTTAGTTGTTTTTTTTTACCCGACTGCGCGACGCAAAGGAGGGTAATGTGTTTATCAGCCTATGTATGTATGTATGTATGTATGTTTCCCAATAATGGGTCCCGACTGTTAAAGACGCTATGTTCCGCATTTAGAGTTTATTATTTGTTTTATATGTGTGTATCGATCATGAAACTATTTCATTTCAATGGTGTAGTTATTCAATATTACTTAACAGAGTTCTAGACTACTGGACTTGTTTTTTTCTTTTCAGTTTTTATTTAAAGTAAATTTTTTACGCAGTCGGGTTTTTTTATTTTTTAAATAAACTTTTTTTCATATTAGCTTTCTATCATATGCTTTTAAAAATAGGATAGACGGACGGACAGACGGCGTATGTTTAGTAATAGGGTCCCGTACGGATATGGAAACCTAAAAATATCAGCTTGCACAAAACACATCAAGGGCTATCAATGTTTAAACCACAGAGCACGAAATTACCCCCGCCCGGGGGGCGTTCCGTGCTCTGTGGTTTAAACAGTAGGCTAAATTTAACACGAAACAGTTAAATTATAATAATCTTACATGTAAAAAATTTTACCTGACGACAACAATAGGTCCAAATATAATAATAAATATGTGTTTTTTTAATTGGTAATATACATAATATATATAAAAAAATAAGTAGAAACAAAATATTGGTATAAAAAACTAAGTGGCGGGTGGCCGAGTGGTTTGGGCATCGGCTTCTCATGCGAGAGGTCCGAGGTTCGAATCCGGTCGGCGTGTACCAATGAGTTTTTTCTGACGAAAAAATTTACGTGCATACCTCCACCTGCTGCTTCACCGTTCGGAACCGTTGTAAAACTGTAGGTCCCTTCCCTAGCCCCTTACTAGGTGGTAGGCTCAAATTGTAGCGGACTGGGTTGGTACCACCGTACTGGATGTAAGATGGCCGCGTAGCAGCCTCGGCTGTGTTCTCCTCTAGTCCAGTATAGCCAGCAATCCAGGGAATTCTCCGGTATGGCACCTACCTTCTCGGAGGTTATATTGGCTGGTCGGATCATGCGCTTTGTTCCCTCCGACTCAGCCACCCATACCGGATTACATAAAAAAAAAAATATGGAACCCTAAAAATATCAGCTTGCACTAAACACATCCAGGGCTATCTATATTTAAACAGTAGGCTAAATTTAACACGAAACAGTTGGCTAAATTTAACGAAAGAGTTGGCTAAAAAAATTATAATAATTTTACATGTAAAAAATTTTACCTGACGACAACAATAGGTCGAAATATAATAATAAATATGTGTTTTTTTAATTGGTAACATAAATAATATATAAGGTGTTTCGTTAGTCATGTCAAAAATTTCGGGAGGGTAACATAAACACTCAAATAAACACGTTACGCAAAAAAAATTTAATGTTTCGAGAAATTTAACAAAACATGTTTGCTACCTAAACATTAACCTGTGTGTAACAGGAGGTAACTTGCATTGTACGGGGCCAATGACCGTACTATGTTAAAACGCAGAACAACTGTTTGTTGAAAGTAAGTCAAAAGGTCACTATGATTGGTTTTTACAGCTACTTATTTGATTTGATTTTTTTGTTAGGAGAAAAAATGCTCTTAAACATATGTTTTTTTTGTTACGTAAAGTGTTTATTTGAGTGCATATGTAACCCTCCCGAAATTTTTGACAAGACTAACGAAGCACCTTATATATAAAAAAATAAGTAGAAACAAAATATTGGTATAAAAAAGTAAGTATTTAATTCTAAAAAATTTATACAACATTTAGTAGTAATAATTTTTCTCAGTTGAAATCTGCAACGCGGTGTGTTATGTTTGCAGATGCGTGCTGCGCTGGTGCTGTGGTGTGTCGGCATGGTGGCGGCGGACGTGTCCCACCTGCCGGGTCTGAATGCGCACACGCATGCACACCAGGAGGACACGGAGCCGCCGCCGCCCCGACCCTACGCGTTCTCCTACACCGCCGGCCGCTTCCCCGGACACGCTGACAGACAACACACGGAAGTGAGCGACGGCAGCGGTGTCGTGAGAGGTACTGTAGCTCTCTTACCTTGCTAGGTCCGGAGTTATACCACAGATTACTTAATAGTTACTTCGTAACAGATAAATCACTCCATAGAAAAAGTTCCATACCTTCGGCTTTAATAGCCTACTTCTTCGCAGCGTGCGAAAATGTACCTAAATAATCGAGTATATAGTGCATTATTGCTTTGCAGCTGCGCGCAGTTGCGTGGGCGAGCATGTAGGTATGTTTCACGCGGCTGACGAATTTCTACTGAAATAGACCGCCGCCGCCGGCGGCCCGGCGGGCGGTAGGTAGTTAGCGCGCGCAAGTACATAGAGTGCGTGAGGCCTGGTTATACCATTGCACTGAATGGAGTTATTTCAAAACGGCTATGAAAAGTCAAATCAAATAAAAAACCGGCCAAGTGCGAGTCGAACTCGCGCACCGAGTGTTAGACCTTACGGGTTCTCCTACACCGCCGGCCGCTTCCCCGGCCACGCTGACAGACAGCACACGGAAGTGGGCGACGGCAGCGGTGTCGTGAGAGGTACTGTAGCTCTCTCACCTTGCTAGGTCCGATCTCTTCTCCTCCCTATTCTAGACTATGCTGATGTCTGTTACCTCGACGTCAATGAAGAGCTGCTGAATAAGCTGGACCGGGTACTAAACATGTGCATCCGTTACATTTTCGGTCTGCGGAAATTTGATCACATTTCTGAGTTCCGGTCTAGCCTTCAGTGGCTCGACATACGTCGTCGCAGAAATTCCCATGTCCTCTCTCTCTTGTACTGCACACTGAATGACCCTGCTGCTCCTAAATACCTATCCGACCGTTTCCAAATGCTGTCCTCCCACGGTGTACCATTAAGATCCTATGACACCCTTGTCCTTGCTATCCCGTCCCACTCCTCGGTATTTTATACTGATACTTTCACAGTGCACGCTGAACGCATGTGGAACGAACTTCCTCTTCGTTTACGACAGTGTGCATCGATCCACACGTTCAGAGTGCTCTTGAAAGCCTATCTCCTCAATTCCTAAATCTCATCTCCTACTTCCGTATCCCTAGTTTCTGAGCAAATTCATAATGTGTTGTGTAATGTCTGAGTTTTATTTTGTATATGTTTATATATGTTTATTATTTATTATGAATAATATATGTGTATTACATGAATTATATATATATAGATATATACAATTTGTCCTTCTATTTTCTATTTTATAAGACTTTGTTTACCTTGTCTTGTTGCACCTACCCTGGTTCTATATGTAAATAAGGGTAGGCTGGTGGAAAATGCCATAGGCATTAAATGCTACCTTCTGTACAACAATTATGTGCAATAAACGTTTTTTGATTTGATTTGATTTGAAGTTATACCACACCGCACTGAATGGAATTATTTCGAAACGGCTATGAAAAGTCAAATCAAATAAAAAACCGGCCAAGTGCGAGTCGAACTCGCGCACCGAGTGTTAGACATTACGCGTTCTCCTACACCGCCGGCCGCTTCCTCGGCCACGCTGACAGACAACCATCAGACAACACACGGAAGTGAGCGACGGCAGCGGTGTCGTGAGAGGTACTGTAGCTCTCTCACCTTGCTAGGTCCGAAGTTATACCACACCGCACTGAATGGAGTTCTTTCGAAACGGCTATGAAAAGTCAAATCAAATAAAAAACCGGCCAAGTGCGAGTCGAACTCGCGCACCGAGTGTTAGACATTACGTGTTCTCCTACACCGCCGGCTGCTTCTCCGGCCACGCTGACAGACAGCACACGGAAGTGAGCGACGGCAGCGGTGTCGTGAGAGGTACTGTAGCTCTCTCACCTTGCTAGGTCCGAAGTTATACCACACCGCACTGAATGGAGTTCTTTCGAAACGGCTATGAAAAGTCAAATCAAATAAAAAACCGGCCAAGTGCGAGTCGAACTCGCGCACCGAGTGTTAGACATTACGCGTTCTCCTACACCGCCGGCCGCTTCCCCGGCCACGCTGACAGACAGCACACGGAAGTGAGCGACGGCAGCGGTGTCGTGAGAGGTACTGTAGCTCTCTCACCTTGCTAGGTCCGGAGTTATACCACACCGCACTGAATGGAGTTCTTTCGAAACGGCTATGAAAAGTCAAACCAAATAAAAAACCGGCCAAGTGCGAGTCGAACTCGCGCACCGAGAGTTCCGTATCGCCATGTCATGGTTAGCGCCACTCACGCCATCTATGGCGTGTTATGAAATGCTTCATATTAGTTAAATGTCATGATTAGTTAAAATGCTTCACACTCTATTCGGTAGATGGCGCGCGCGCATACACTTTTTGGTTTCTTCTATGGGAACCCCCTTAAACTTTTCTTATTTTTATTATTTGTTGTTATATCGGCCATAATAACAAATATTCCGTGAAAATTTCAACGGGCTACCTATTACGGTTCAAGAGATTACAGCCCTCAGACAGACGGACGGACGGACGGACAGACAGAAGAGGGCGTAGGCTTAGTAATAGGGTCCCGTACCGGATACGGAACCGTAATAATATTGCACATAAGTCGTACATATGGTAATACATACTTAGTACCTATGACATTTTCAGCCGGTATACCCTTTTTGTTGTACGTGGACAGGAAAACGGAGTGTGGGAAGACCACCCACCAGGTGGGACGACGACATCAAGTACGTCGGCGGAAAGCAGTGGTTCCGTGCCGCTGAAGGCCGGGAGGACTGGAGGAAAATTGGAGAGGCGTATGTCCAGCAGTGGACGCTTACACGCTGCCTGACTGACTACCCTTTATAGGGTTCCCTACGGGACCATATTACTAAGCCTGCGCCGTCCGTCTGTCCTACCTTTAAAGGACTGTTGCAATCTTTCAGGCTGATGTTCATAATACGTACCCAACGATGCCGTCCATCATTTTGCAGGTACATTCTCGTACGTGGACCCTCGTCACCAGGTTCGGACCGTGGACTACGTTGCGGACAAGCAGGGCTTCCACCCGGTACTGAGCCACCCGTCGCCGGAGCACCCCGTAGACTCCGAGGCGGTGGCGCTCGAGAAGCAGCGCCACTACCGGCTCTACTCGCAGATAGCCGAGCAGCACGCCGCCAACCCGCACCCGGGAGGTAAGCTACATCGTCCCACACAGCGGGCAGGGCTCCACCCGGTACTGAGCCACCCGTCGCCGGAGCACCCCGTAGACTCCGAGGCGGTGGCGCTCGAGAAGCAGCGCCACTACCGGCTCTACTCGCAGATAGCCGAGCAGCACGCCGCCAACCCGCACCCGGGAAGTAAGCTACATCGTCCCACACAGCGGGCAGGGCTTCACCCGGTGCTGAGCCGCCCGTCGCCGGAGCATCCCGTAGACTCCGAGGCGGTAGCGCTCGAGAAGCAGCGCCACTACCGGCTCTACTCGCAGATAGCCGAGCAGCACGCCGCCAACCCGCACCCGGGAGGTAAGCTACATCGTCCCACACAGCGGGCAGGGCTTCACCCGGTACTGAGCCGCCCGTCGCCGGAGCACCCCGTAGAATCCGAGGCGGTGGCGCTCGAGAAGCAGCGCCACTACCGGCTCTACTCGCAGATAGCCGAGCAGCACGCCGCCAACCCGCACCCGGGAGGTAAGCTACATCGTCACACACAACGGGCAGGGCTTCACCCGGTACTGAGCCGCCCGTCGCCGGAGCACCCCGTAGACTCCGAGGCGGTGGCGCTCGAGAAGCAGCGCCACTACCGGCTCTACTCGCAGATAGCCGAGCAGCACGCCGCCAACCCGCACCCGGGAGGTAAGCTACATCGTGCCACACAGCGGGCAGGTCTCCACCCGGTACTGAGCCGCCCGTCGCCGGAGCACCCCGTAGACTCCGAGGCGGTGGCGCTCGAGAAGCAGCGTCACTACCGGCTCTACTCGCAGATAGCCGAGCAGCACGCCGCCAAACCGCACTCGGGAGGTAAGCTACATCGTCACACACAGCGGGCAGGGCTCCACCCGGTACTGAGCCACCCGTCGCCGGAGCACCCCGTAGACTCCGAGGCGGTGGCGCTCGAGAAGCAGCGTCACTACCGGCTCTACTCGCAGATAGCCGAGCAGCACGCCGCCAACCCGCACCCGGGAGGTAAGCTACATCGTCACACACAGCGGGCAGGGCTCCACCCGGTACTGAGCCACCCGTCGCCGGAGCACCCCGTAGACTCCGAGGCGGTGGCGCTCGAGAAGCAGCGCCACTACCGGCTCTACTCGCAGATAGCCGAGCAGCACGCCGCCAACCCGCACCCGCGAGGTAAGCTACATCGTCCCACACAGCGGGCAGGTCTCCACCCGGTACTGAGCCGCCCGTCGCCGGAGCACCCCGTAGACTCCGAGGCGGTGGCGCTCGAGAAGCAGCGTCACTACCGGCTCTACTCGCAGATAGCCGAGCAGCACGCCGCCAAACCGCACCCGGGAGGTAAGCTACATCGTCACACACAGCGGGCAGGGCTCCACCCGGTACTGAGCCACCCGTCGCCGGAGCACCCCGTAGACTCCGAGGCGGTGGCGCTCGAGAAGCAGCGTCACTACCAGCTCTACTCGCAGATAGCCGAGCAGCACGCCGCCAACCCGCACCCGGGAGGTAAGCTACATCGTCACACACAGCGGGCAGGGCTCCACCCGGTACTGAGCCACCCGTCGCCGGAGCACCCCGTAGACTCCGAGGCGGTGGCGCTCGAGAAGCAGCGTCACTTCCGGCTCTACTCGCAGATAGCCGAGCAGCACGCCGCCAACCCGCACCCGGGAGGTAAGCTACATCGTCACACACCGGAATCGAACCGCGGACCTCTCGCATGAGAAGCAGGTGCCCAAACCACTCGGCCAGCCGCCGCTCGCTTATCCCGATTGTCCGAATACGGCATATGATATGCACGCATGCTAATTAGAAATGTTTGTTGGCAGTGAGCTCCCCGCGACAGAGCGCCGCGGTGCGGGCGGCTTCCGACCGCCACGCCGAGCTGTTCCGCCGCATAGCCGAGCAGCACGCGCGCATAGCCGCCGAGAGGGATCTGCTGCAGCGAGAGGCCGAGAGGGATCTGCTGCAGCGAGAGGCTGACGACGCTAACGCACTGCCCCACGATCATCGGCAGCATCTACACTAGCCTGTGCGTCTGCGCACCCTAATGATACAGCCAATGTCAGCCAATTGAGCGAGAGTGACAGGCAAAATGGCTACCAACATTTACGATAAATAAAATTACCAAACTGTTAGTGATTTTTTTCTCAGTTACTGAAAAATATTACTACAAACAGTTGGCTAACAACTGCGAACAGTTCGTCAAATTTAAACCTTTGTATGGTTAGATGTAGCCAACTGTTCAGTTAAATTTAGCCAACTTTTCCATTAAATTTAGCCAACGCACTGTCCCACGATCACCGGCAGGATCTACACTAGCGTCTGCGTCTGCGCACCCTAATGATACAGCCAATGTCAGCCAAGTGAGCGAGAGTGACAGGGAAAATGGCTACCAACATTTACGATAAAAAAAATTACCAAACTGTTAGTGATTTTTTTCTCAGTTACTGAAAAATATTACTACAAACAGTTGGCTAACAACTGCGAACAGTTCGTCAAATTTAAACCTTTGTATGGTTAGATGTAGCCAACTGTTCAGTTAAATTTAGCCAACTGTTCCATTAAATTTAGCCAACGCACTGTCCCACGATCACCGGCAGGATCTACACTAGCGTCTGCGTCTGCGCACCCTAATGATACAGCCAATGTCAGCCAAGTGAGCGAGAGTGACAGGGAAAATGGCTACCAACATTTACGATAAAAAAATTACCAAACAGTTAGTGAATTTTTTCTCAGTGACTGAAAAATATTACTACAAACAGTTGGCTAACAACTGCGAACAGTTCGTAAAATTTAAACCTTTGTATGGTTAGATTTAGCCAATTGTTCAGTTAAATTTAGCCAACAGTTCCGTTAAATTTAGCCAACTGTTCCGTTAAATTTAGCCAACTGTTCCATTAAATTTACCCAACAGTTCCGTTAAATTTAGCCGACAGTTCCGTTAAATTTAGCTAACTGTTCCGTTAAATTTAGCCAACTGTTCCGTTAAATTTAGCCAACGGTTTCTAAACTTTGGTAGGCAGTTTTCTCATGTATGCATTGTGTTTTTTCTAATGTAAAACAGTCCAAACGTATAGAGACCAAGAATTTCAAGATATAACTGATTGGGCCCGATTTCACCACCTTCGGCTAAAACTGAACGACCTGTCTACTCAAAAAACCATGAAAATGTAACAGCTCGATGGATAAAACCGTTCAATGTACGGTAAAACTCGCCACCAAAATTTTAACAATTTATTCACTTTTATACACAAAATTTGGTCCTCCTACACAGGAAGAACAATAATATAGGTACAGCGTATAAGAAAGTCGAATTTGCAAGCTGAAATGAAATGTAGTGCCTATGTTTCAAATGTTGTTTTGTGCATGTCATTATCCAAAATACTCATTAAATAAAAGGGTTAAATGAAATGTAAATAAATCTAACTGAATAAAATATCTTTAATTTTACATATGTGTGTTTGGTTATTAATAATTTCCATGGAAGATTTCACTTTTTTTTTATGGAAACTGACACAGTTGGCTACATCACCTACTACATTCTACATCCGTGATGTCAGCCCGTAACACCTTGGTGAACTAGGTGCCATGTCAGTGCTTCCCTCCGGCCGTGCCGGCTACGCTGAATTGGACGGAAAACGCGAACTATTTACATAGCAATTTCGACCGACTTTTCATTCAGTGCGGTGGTACCAACGCGGGCGGATTAAACCCTACCACCTAGTAAGGTAAGAAGGGAAGGAACCTACAGTTTTACGTGGAATCCGAATCCTACCACCTGTAATATATAAGAAGGGAGTCATATCCCTCTCTACTAACTTCCTCCGTTAGCCTACATCCCGTCGTCGGCACGGCGCCGCCGCACTGTGGTCAGCTTTGATGATCTGATTGAGCGAAAGTATTTTATGCTTGCAAAATTTTATAAGTTACTACTTAAAGTGAGGAAATATCAACTGAACTTCGAGAAATATTATTTTCTGTCTTGTAACTTTTTCCACCTTTTTATTAACTATCCACAGAAGTTTTTCACCGTTTTTTTTTATAATGCACTGGTAATTTACATCAAAGTCATTATAATCACTGTTTTCACACACATAGTCCAAAACTTTATTCTCTTTACACACATACATTTTTATTCTCTGGAACTGGTTGATTTGACCGTAAGTCGAATAAAATCCGCCGACCATTCGCCAACGCCGAAAAGAAAAATTATAACTACTGAGGACGCGGGTTGACGCAGCCGCTGAATGTAGCATAAATATAATCCTTAATACATGTTTTACATAATAAAGTTACAATCATTAGCAATCCGTAGCAATCCGATACTTTTCCAGTCTAATAAATGTAATGCAAATTTAGAAAATTATCAATTATCGATACAAAGATTTCATGAATATTTTTTTGTATTCAAATGAAAACTTTGTAAATGTTTACATGGTAAAAATTCAAGATACTTACCCATATCATACTTAAGATATCCACGAATAAATTCGAGACATAAACCCCGGTACGTCAACTTTGAAGCAATTTATATGTTCGACTAACAGCGCGGTAATTTTGTGCGCCCCAACAGACATTAAAACATGCTGTGACATGAGGTCGCGACGATTCAAGTGCTCGAATATGACTGGATTTATTTATTGTGGTGTACTTCTGTGTTAATAGGGCATCTTTTTCAATACTTATTTATTAAATAGGAAAAAGTAGGATTTTGAGGTTTCGCTCGTTCAAATCGACAAAGTTGACGTACGTGCGCCGCCGCCGCGGCTCCGCCGTAGCGAATTACTTTGCGATGCGAATAAGAATAAGATTTATTTTCACTATAACTTAACCTAGTTTACATTTTTTTTCTTACAAACTATAATTAGGTACACTCTGGGCTTAAACTAGCAATTTTACTTATAGTCCTGTCTCTCACGCTAGGATACCCTGTGTTGTGAGAGGCAGGGTCTTTCACCGTTTCAGTTCTAGTTAGCTTAATATACGATTTTATAGATATTATAATTAACTAGGCATAGATATACAAACATGTAGATATACAAACAGTTAGTTTAGTACCTATACAAACTACTACTATTAGTTTAGTACCTATACTATTTATTTTCTCTGAATTATTGTTTAACAACAATTCAGAGAAAATAAATTGTTATTGAACTGATATCTTATCAAAATTAACGATGCCACTATTAAACCAGATGTAGATAATATAAATAGGCAGAGACAAAGGCGTATTTACGTATGGGCTAAAAGGGCTATAGCCCAGGGCGACAACTTAGGAGGCGGCAAAGAATAAGAAAAAAAAAATGCTATACTATTAAAAAAAAATGACAAATGAGAGTGACTTGACAAAGAGTCTAGACTTTGACGAATTAGGTAATAACTGCCTTCGCTCAAAGACATGCAAGAAGGAAAGCTTTATTATTGTACACACCTGACTAGGACTACACATGTTTATTTGAATTGAATCAGAATAATTTATCATTTGTTTATTTGTATCTGCTACTGATATGTACGAAATATATATTTCAATTATTTAAATTAACTTTGATTTAATTTTCTGTTAATCAACTTTTTACAACATATTTTTAGACTTTGTAGAAAAGAATGCATCATTATTTTCATAATATGAGTAAGTAAATTATAACGAATAGACGGACGAGTTAAATATTATGAATAACAGGGTCAGGAGGAAGGGCGGCAAATCTGGCATAGCCCATAGGCAGCAAAAGTATAAATCCGCCACTGGGCAGAGCAGTAAGTATTCATGTTTATGCTGTAAATAATGATTCTCTTGTGAGCGGTAGTATGGGTAATTTTATTTGTAAGTTACTATAATTTCCAGTGAAAAAAAAAATCCAGTGAATTTCTTTTCAGTTCTTCTTCGCTGTTATAATCGAATTGGCGGAATGTTACAATTTAATTATGTATGACAAATCTGAGCGCAGCGTACTGCCAAGAGATGATAAATAAACAATAAATAATAATACTTATATAAGGTACTAATAACATGGAGTTGAAATCTTCCCCAACTCCACGACTAATAAAACATTGTGACTTGCGAAGTTGGTTAGAACCACAGAGCATCAAATGCGCGCGCCCCCTACTAGAGACGCCCTAAGCGATAATATTTACATATCACACACGCTGAATCCCGACAATCGGGGTAAGCAGAGTAATCGGTGTTGTGCTGCAAGAACTCTGGTAAATTACAGCACAACACCGATCACTACGTTTCGCAAAGTATTCGAACAAGATTAAATCGATCAAGCAGCAAGTATGGCACGAAGACCCACCTGCTGCATGACTCGGTGGAAGTACCGTGCCAAGGTGAGAGGTGGCGAGCCTGTCGCCCTTTAGCACGGCATCTTGTCCTTATCCCTTAGTCGCCTTTTACGACTTGCATGGGGAGAGATGCAGTGGGGATATTCTTTTTAAGTACCGGCCCCACCACACGGTACTATAATATTTAAAACCCAAAAACTACACGCAGTGCTGCTAGCGCTTCGTATGTGTGTGTGTGCTAGTATCGACACTACACACAAAGAGGAGCAAGTTAGGCACACGCACAAAACAAATGCACACGCACAGCACACATTACGTAAGTCATAGGCCACGCCCACAGGCTTCAACGGCGTTGTAGGGAAATCGCGCTCTGGGCGCCTCTAGGAGGGGCGCGCGCGTTAGGTATTTGATGCTCTGTGTTTTGAACGGAGAAGTTGACAGGACACACGACTTTGCTACCACATTTTAAGAGCAGTCAATGTTGGATTTTCTAACTAAAAAAAATATGTTGACTATAAATATCTATGTATTAAAACCAAAGCTCTCGATACTACTAATAGATACTAAAAATACTAAAGATACAAAAGCCTAAGCGCGCCGCGAGTGTAGGACTACAATAAATCGTCGTGTCGTTAATACCAATAAAATAATACAATAATAAATTTCAGCAGTTACTTAATATAAAAATGGTTCAAAATTCTACCACTTTATTCACGGTTCTTTTCCTATGTGGCTCGATGTTTCAGGCCATACGGATGGTCCTTTCTCACGCACGAGAATATACTTAAAACCCATACCAAATAAATAGTTTAGTACCTGTCTAAGTATGGACTTGGAAATGTAGTAAATCCCTGTGATCATATTATTATCTCCCGAAGAAGAACCATATCGTTTACCTACTAGAATCTACAAATCAACTTTTCGCGTCGAAGGAGAAGTCAAAACGGCGAAGGCGACTTGGAAACGGAGTGAAATGTCAAGGCAATGAATTGTCACAGCGGTGACTCGCCGAAGGCGGCTTGTCTGGCGACATAGCGGCGGCGGGGCGGAATAGTCCTAGACCGGCGCGGCGTCATACCTACTAGAGAAGATGCAACTGTTCGAAATTTAGAGAGAATACGTCATCGACCCGGTGGCGGAACGTTAACGCGCTGGCGGCTCAAGCCGGAGTTCCAGGTTTGAATCCCGGTCGGGATGTATTTTTTCCTCTTAATTTTCGACTTGGCATCTATCTAATTGTTGGGGACGATACTCAGGTGTGGACTGTGTAGCTGGCACCAATTCACTCGAAGCACCCGTCCCGCAGAGCGGTTATAGGGCCGGAGACAAAGATAATGTACTTTTTCACTCGCACGGCGATACGGTGACAGTTTCGCTCTCTCACGGCCGACGCGGACGGGCGTGCGGCGCGGAAAGATCACTCGCGACTCGTGCACGCGAGGTGCGATGGCTCGACCGTATGAGTGCTTCTTCCGTCCTCGACCGTTACGCTTACGGGCGCAAGGAAGTAACGTCCTCGACCGATACGCCACGTGGCGCAGGGAGGCAATCCTTGACTGTAACGCCACGGGGCGCAGGGAGGTGGTGGTGTGATCGCTCGACCGATACGCCACGAGGCGCAGGGAGGTAATCCTCGACCGTCACGCTTCGGGCGTGGTCGCGAGGTAGCAGGTTCGTCCTCGCCCGGTACGCCGCGCGGCGCAGGGTAATGATGTTATGCTTAGCATTAGCAAAATGAATTCATAATGAATACCCCGTTAGCGCTTAGCACTGCTAAGCGCCCTGATGAATAAAAATGAATGTTAACGGTAAGCAATAAACACAAAGCAATGAAGTATGTGCTATTGTTCTGTGCTAGTGCTAGCTGCGCTAGCAGCTAAACAGCTAAGCGAATGCGATGCGAGCTAGCGAATTAGTCCGTCCAGTGACGAGGACGCGTATCGCTGCACAGCTGGGATTGTTTACATTTGTTAGTAATGTGGTTCGATGTTTGGAGAGTTATTTCTTTATTTCGTGGACTGATTGATGGCATTTACTGACCCACTAAAATTCAGATGCGTAAACAAACTCTATTATATATAACAAATAACTATTTCGTTCGTTAAGTAGGAAAATAAATTTTACTGATTTCATTTCAATAATATGAATTAAAATAATTTTTTTTTATAGAAAGCGCGACCTGTGGCGCCGAGCCACCCATAAGTTGTCTATTATTCATTATTAATTAAAATGCTCGTTCATATTCGCACTACATTCATTGTCAAAATGAAGTGTGATGTGAGTTCATTGCATTTCATGAAGTCTCAATTTTTCGCATTCGCATTAGCATTCATCGTTAACATGCTAATAAATGGTGTACGATTATTAGCAATTGAATTAAATGAATGCTTTTTTGCATTAATTAACAAGGCTAGCGCAGGGAGGTAGTCCTCGACCGTCACGCCGCGGGGCGCAGGGAGGGAAAGTAGCGAAGCGTTAGCCAAAAGAAATGCGTGTGCGGTTTTAGCGAAGCCACGCACTGGTTTACACCCGGAACGTACGTGGGTGGAGCACTCGCCGGAGAAGCCGTCCGATCGGCCTTGGTAGTAGTTGCGTTCTGAAGTGTCTCTTCCGACTGTTCGTTCCTCGGTCGACCGGTGCGTCGAGCTCTGCTCAACACGACTTCTCTTGCTGGATGCTGGGCGAGTAGTACTCGCCCAGCATCCAGCAAGAGAAGTCGTGATTTCGGCCGGTTTAGTCAGTACTCGCCGAGTACTGACTAAACCGGCCGAAATGCACGCGCAAGCACGCCGAGCGCCGTGAGAGGTGTGGTAACTACGATCTCATTTCGCGGCTCCCCGCGCCGACCAATCACATCGCTACGCGCTCGCGCAGCGCTCCGGCTCGGTTTATTTCTCTAGCAATACTCGGCGAGTGCACAACCCCGCCCGTCCCAAATGAAATCCAGTACGCCGTACGCGGTAACATATTTATTTTCAGATAACTTATATTTATCTTACAAAATTATGCCTACTTATCTTATTCTAGATTTACCTATCTTATTCTAGTTCTACCTATCTTATTCTGACTTTATTTATCTTATTCTAACTTATATATCTTAACTACTTATTCTACGATTTGTAAATATGTTTATTTAACTTATTGTAACTTATTTTTTTACTTATATATACCTACGCTTAACTTATAAAACATACTCTACAACTACGCCGGCCGCTTGCCTAGTCCCTACTCCACACCTAGCTGCTGGGAAAGATGCGCGCGTCGTGCCCGCCCGTCGGTTACTGCCGTTCGGGCTGGCCGTCGTCCCTCGCGTCGTCCCGAACACTAATGAAGAAATAACATTTTTACTTTCGAGCGACTGTAAGGAGAAAGGAAATATTGTAATCGTCCAAAATTTCGAAGTTGAGATTTCGACTGATTTGGGCTATAAATCATTCAACGATCCCAAAAAAGTTATTTTGAAAAACATGTATGTGTGTGTGTGTGTGTCCGTCCAGCGACCATGCGCCTCAAGCGGTCAACCGATTTCGTTCAAAATTCGTATTGATTGGTTTAAAACGATTATCTAGGGGTACCTTTTTTTAGTTTTTTTAAATTCGAAAAAATAAGGGTAGCTGTCATACAAAATTTGTCTATGGCAATGTGTCCAGCAACGTTGCGCCTAAACCCCTTAACCGATTTCGTTTAAAATTCATATTTAGTAGTTTGAAATAATTATCTAGAGGTGCTTTTTTTTAGTTCTTTTTATTCAAAAAAATAAGGGTAGCTGTCATACAAATTATTTCGATAAGGTCGATTTTCTCAAAAATGGCTGCAACGATTTTTATTATATTTTCCACATAGAAACCCTGTTACTAGCCTAAAAAGATACCATTATCAGTTTTTTCAGGAAAACTCAAAAAAAGGTGGCTGTCATACAAACGAAGGTTTTTTTTTCTATTAAATATTGCATACAAAATGTTTGTTGCTAGCGCCTAACTAATTCAACGGAACTTTCCTGTCAGTATATTTTGAATTTCGAACATAAAAACCTTGAGTTCGCCAAACAAGCGAGAAAGTCAGTGTGGTATTACCCTACCATTTATTCTTATGGAAACTGACACGGTTGGCTACATTCACCTACAATATCCGTGATGTCAGCCCACAGCACCGGGTGAACTAGGTGCCATGGCATTGCTTCCCTTCATTTCATGTCCATGTACTCGTGCATACAGATGAAAGATGTGACATTTCATGATAATATGTGTAGCGATGATAACATCGATAAAAACGCTACTATCAGTGTTACTACGATAAAGCATGAATACGGCCCCCTTTTGTTACTGAAGGACGGTGTATGTATAGTCATGAATTACCTACTAATACTATACATTTTTTGTTGTAGTAAGCACGACATGTGGGGCCAGCCACCCATAAGTTGTCTTGACGACGGTTTCGAATGCCATGCCGGCCCGACAGGTGCCGATTCACCGCCCCTCTTAAAGGACCCGATACTGTAATTGGGGCGAAAATGGCATTGAAGCCGGTGGGGGTTTAAGCATATTAAAAAATTTGAGAAACCTACAGGTTAAAGACCACCCTGTTGTATGAGTCAGCAAAGCTACCTGGATGTACTAGCCGCAGATTGCTGTGTGTTGGCCGGCCTGCTCGGTTGTGTGTTGGCCGGCCTGCTTTGCTGTGTGTTGGTCGGCGTGCTGGTCTGATATGTCGCTGGATGCCATGGTTTTGCGCTAAAATGTTCCACCGCGTCGTTCTCTCTAAATCGCACAGAACAACAAAGTCAGCGGCAAGTGACTATAAACATCGACAATAGAATAAAATATATTTTGGAGGTCATTAGAGGAGAATTTGGTATTCAATAGAAAACATTGCCATCCAGCGGTAAACTAATGCAACGCTTTGTGAAGTAGTATGGTGGGCAAGGACCGCGCTGCTGAAGTGAAGGATAACATTATATTATTACACTGATAAGAATTCTATGGACGAACGAATATTCAACGGCCGTTCGCCGATTTGTAAATATTTTGGAAATTACGTGATATACGTGCACTTATTTGTGATATGTGACACCGTCATCCTTGTTTCTCTTCCCGGTACGATTTTACAGTGTCACTAGGGACACGTAGGCATCATATTTATAGAAAACTACGAACGACGTGCCTGCGCTTGTCGAGCGTGCGAGCGTGCGACCGAGAGACCGTCAACTCGAAATCCACTGTTTGGCTTATGTCAATAGGAACCGATCCAGTGTATTTGATGTGAAGTCTAATTATATATAAGTCAATGGTTGTAAGTGCTAAAAGTGTAAACGGATTTAAAAACCAGTTACATAAACACCTAAAAGCCTCTTATTCATAAGAGCTGAGCTCAGCAGTGGGGTAGGAAGTGAAAACAGTCAAAAAAAATTCACCAATTCAGCGGCAGCGGGCAAAAGCCAAGCAGAAGCGATAGCGACCGGAGCCGCCGCACTATGGACAGTGGACAGCCCCCATACAAGCAACTGTCAAAAATGGTTTTGGCAACATACCACCTGCGGTAATGAAATATAGTTCATGAAAGGTACTTATTTTATACGTATATATTTTAGGTTTAAGTTTACTTTCCTCGGTTATATGATGCTTGAAAGTTGAACAAATTCTTTGCGCAAACATCCGCATATTAGGGGAGCGCATATTTATGTATATTTTTCTCGAAAAATACTTTCGTAAACATATAGAAACCCATACATATTCGAAAAGCATACTTCTTGGGCTTTTGGGTGATGGTAACTGTTTTGGGTTTTTAAAGATATCAAGCATATTTAAAGCACTAACGAAAACGCGAACTGTATCTAAAACTACAATTTTCATCTAACCTTTCAAATGGTATCAGGGTCTGCCCGGGTGAATATTATAATGGTTTTCTACAGTCAGTACAATGTTTATCTTCTATACATATAATAAAATCGTAGAGGTAAGAAAGTCTGTACATTGAATGTATTCGGAAAAAAACTAACCAGGGTGGCTTAAAATGAGATACTGAACATGTTAGAACAGTTTTTAAAATTTTTGTTTGTTTGTTTGTTTGTTTGTCTGTACGCGCATCACGCAAAAACCACTGAACGGAATTAGACGAAACTTTGTATAGTGACAGTTTATATGCCGGGTTAACATAATACGTAAAAAAAATTAACAAAAATAAAAAAAATTAACAATTATAAACATTATTGCGCGTTTAAAATCACGTAGTCCAAAGTAAAGGTAAAAACAATTTTAAATGTCATGTTGACAACGGAGAACTGTCATCTCGACGTGAGCTGGCCGGTGACAAATTGTTTGATAAATAAAAATAATAATTGAAAGTCGAAGTTATGTCGCTGTCATTGGTGCAATAAAATTTATATATCTGTTGCCCGCGGCTTCGCTCGCGTGAAATTCGTATTTAAAAAAAAGAAAGTAAGTAACTAAAGGCGGGCCCGAAGGCGGATCTGCGCTCACGTAAACGATATTCTTTCTCGATGAAAGTAACTAAGGGCGAGGCGAAAGGCGGAGCTGATTTCAGGAAGAAGAAAAACATTCTTGAAGAAAATAAGTAACTAAGGGCGAGGCCGAAGGCCGAGCTCTATTCTGGAAGACCATAAACCTTCTCGAAGAAAGTAAGTAACTATGGGCGAGACCGCAGGCCGAGCTGCGTTCAGGAAGAAGCTAAACCATCTTGAAGAAAGTAAGTAACTAAGGCGAGGCCGAAGGCCGAGCTACGTTCGGATAATTGAAAAACCATCTCGAAGAAATCAAGTAACTAAGGGCGAGGCCGAAGGCCGAGCTGCGTTCAGGAAGAAACTAAACCATCTTGAAGAAAGTAATCAACTAAGGCGAGGCCGACGGCCGAGCTACGTTCTGACAAATGATAAACCATCTCGAAGAAAGCAAGTAACTAAGGGCGAGGCCGAAGGCCGAGCTGCGTTCAGGAAGAAGCTAAACCATCTCGAATAAAGTTAATTAATATTAAGATTGAGTTAATTTAATTTAAATTTTATTATAAAGTCCACGCTTCTAACCTCAGCTTCTAACGGCAAATATACCGTGCATCCTAGAACCTCGCGGTTATTCCCGGCTGGATGGCAAGAGGCCCGATGCTAGAGACCTTAGTGCCATGGACTAAGGGTAGTTCTTTGATGTGGG
This sequence comes from Nematopogon swammerdamellus, assembly GCA_946902875.1. Taxonomy (NCBI): domain Eukaryota; kingdom Metazoa; phylum Arthropoda; class Insecta; order Lepidoptera; family Adelidae; genus Nematopogon; species Nematopogon swammerdamellus. The sequence continues at coordinate 3,746,950 of OX336356.1, read as the reverse complement.
ACGCCACTTTTGTTCTCACATTGGCTCCAAGTCACGTTAGGACATCTTCAAGAGCGGCTGGCGCGGCCGAGGCTGGGGCGGAGAGCCTCCAACGCAGCAAATATAGAAATATAATTCAAGATTTCGAATTTGTTGCGTTTGCGGTTGAAACCCTCGGTCCGTGGAGCAGTGAAGCCAAAAGAGGCTTGAGCTGGTTGACGCAACTGGTGTCCCGTCATCAAGAGCTTATGTACTTCATTCAAAGGGTAAGCCTTGCCATCCAGCGGGGTAATGCCGCAAGTGCTCTAAGAACATTTGAAAATGCCCGTTTTGATAGTTATTTTAATGTTTGTTAGGTAGGTTTAATTCTTTAGTTATTAATATGACTTTTTTATTTATATGAAATAAATAGATTGAGTAAACGATATTATATTCTATCGAAGAAAGGAAGTCTTTAAGGGCGAGGCCCGAAGGCGGAAGAGGGTTTTTGGTTTACCTGAACGCAGCTCGGCCTTCGGCCTCGCACTTAGTTCCTTCCTTTCTTCCAGAAGGTTTGTCGTCTTCCTGAACGCAGCTCGGCCTTCGGCCTCGCCCTTACTTACTTCCTTTATTTGAGAAAGGTTTATCGTTTACCTGAAAGCAGCTCGGCCTTCGGCCTCGCCCTTAGTTAGTTACTTTCTTTAAGAAGGTTTATCGATTACCTGAACGCAGCTCGGCCTTCGGCCTCGCCCTTAGTTACTTACATTCTTCTTTGGAATACGAATTTCACGCGAGCGGAGCCGCGGGCTCAGCTAGTTTAGAATAAATAAACAACTTTCTGCAAAAGTCTGCAAATTGGAACGAAACTTAAAAAAATATGAGTGCTGTTTGCACCCTCTGAGCGTTCGCGTAAATTAAATGATTTTGCTTGAAAAATTAACTTAAGAGTACTGAGTTAAGAGACTGAATGTACGAGTATATATAAAGATATATGTAAAGAATGTACATGTAAAGACACACAAATACACTACAATCTCTCACGGTATAGCTACTCTGTAACGGAAACTATTGCTGTTAAAACTATGATATTATTGATTAGATATGTACTTACGCCAGGTGTGTTTTTGAGTTATCTGAGGTTTTGCACACTATTTCTGAACCACAGAGTGTAAGGATATATTATGGTGCACAAGCCACATTTTTTTCGTACGAATATAAGCCCTATGACATTCTGTGAGGGGTACATTTACACACTGTACTGCCTGAATATTCATTCGTGCCAGATTGGTGCAGTGTAGTGTTCCTGAAACGATATGGCGTCTTCCAAGTTTTCTATGGAGCGTCAGCGGCGTGCGCTAGCGCTAGGGTAATATGCTGGCGAGACGCTTCGCTCGCTGCTCTCGAGATGTCAGGATCATGTTGTTTAAAACGTACTGTCAGTCGTTGTACACGTGTCACCTGTGGGTCAATTACACAAAACGAGCGTATAACGCTCTTCGAGTGCAGTATAACAATGCCTTTCGCTATCTCCTTCGACTGCCCAGATTTTGTAGCGCCTCGGGTATGTTTGCAGATGATAGGGTGGACAGTTTTGCTGCTATAATTCGGAAGCGAGTGGCTGGCTTCCCTAAGAAAATGTATTTAACTGAGAACCATACCCTGTCCGTCACTCTGGAAGGTGGCGCTGGTCATATTTTTAAATTCTGGACCCAACTCCACCTGCCATTTGCCAGCTATAGAGTATAGGTACGGCAGGGTGTGGTCAAATTTTTAATAATTTTGATTTTCATTGTGTATTAGATAATAATTACTGACGGACTGACTGACTGCATTATGGAATTTGTTATAAATCCACAATGATTCAATGAAAATCGTGTTTTCCTTCGATAGCAATATTTTATTTGTCCTAGACTTTCAAGTGACATATGCCAGATTTTAAATTTTTCTTTCCTGTTCCATTTGGTCGGCTACAATCTCCTCCTCGTTCTCTGGTGGATGCCGACTGGTGGGTAGTGTCTCCGCCTGCTCTCTTCCACTTAGAAGCAGTACAATGCGGGATGCTGGGCGGCGCATTGTACCTCCTCTTGTGGCGACGTCGACAATGCGCACTCGTCCATCTTTGCCTGGTACAATAGCAGAGATCCTGCCCCGAGCCCATGTGTTTCTAGGAACCGTTGAATCTGCAATCAGAACAATGTCGCCCACAGAGAGCTTATTTTGGCTACCTTGTGTCCATTTTGTGCGTCCGTGTAGCGACGGTAAAAATTCTCGAATCCATCGTGCCCAGAACATGTCAGCGAGCCTTTGTGCGATGCGCCACCGTTTTCTTAGCTGCAGGTCTTCGTCGGTAAATGTTCCTGGCGTCTGCAGAGAGCTGGCCGAACCCAAAAGAAAATGATTTGGAGTCAAGGCCTCCTCCTCGTTTGGGTCTAAGTTTACATGGGTAAGCGGCCGGCTGTTCACAATGTTCTCCGCTTCGGTGAGTAAGGTTAGGAGAACCTCTTCGCTGGGAGCTCTGGAATTCAAGGTGGCGTATAGTGCCACCTTTATAGACCGAACTAATCTTTCCCATACACCACCCATATGCGCCGCGTCCGGAGGGTTGAAGCGCCAGTCGATTCCCCTTTCGGTAGTATATTCTTGGAGCCTGTCATTTTGCACCATATCCTGGAGAGCTTTGCGTAGTTCTTTGTCCGCTCCTCGCAGATTTGTCCCATTATCCGAATACATTTGCACCGGATTCCCTCGACGAGCTGCCATTCGTCTTATTGCAAGGATCGCGGAATCGGTAGTCAGGGATGCAGCTAATTCTATGTGGACTGCTCTAATGCTTAGACAAGTAAAGAGAACTCCCCATCTTTTCTCGTGTCTTCGGCCAATGGTCACATTCATGGGGCCGAAAAGGTCTACTCCACAGTAGCTGAACGGTCTACAGTGGTGTTCGAGACGTGCCGGTGGAAGTCTAGCCATGAGAGGTTGTTCACTGTGAAGTCTTCTTGCTCTGCAGATGACGCATTTGGTTACAATGGAGCGTGCAGTTACCCGCAGTCGGAGTATGTGATATCTTTGCTTCAACTCGTTCAGCAGTGTCTCAAAACTGTGATGCCCTAGCTGCTTGTGTTTATCATTAATTATGAGTCGGGCTACATGGTGACGTCCGTCAACAATTACTGGTTTCTTCATTGCATGTGGCACATCTTTCACTGCTTCAATCCTACTATCAACAACAAGTAATCCATCTTTGTCGAACATAGGTCTAAATTGTCTCAATTTACTCGTTGGTCTTATTTCTTGGCACTTTTCCAAAACTTCTATCTCCTCAGGGAAAGAATCTCTTTGTATTTGTTTTAAAATTAGTCGTTCAGCACGTCCCATTTGATCTGCCGTCAAGTGTGTATTTCGTTTTCTGCACTTGTCGATAAAACATAGTGCCATTGCAACTGTTCTGAGTAAACGGCGCCAATTGGAAAATCTACTCATATCCATCAGAGGGGTCCGTTCGATGACTGCCAATACGATCTCATGAAATTCTGTTGTAGTCTGTTCTGCGTTTGGTTCGAGGTTTGGCCATTGATCTTCAGGAAGCCGCAGAAAGTCGGGGCCTTCTATCCATTTTGACTTGTTAAAAATACTACTCCTTGTAGCTTCATCGGCCACATTTATCCGTCCTGGCAACCATTTCCACTCGCTTGCTTTAGTTATTTCTTCTATTCCTGCTAGTCGATGTAAAACAAATGGCTCATTTTGACGTGGGCTCTTCTGTATCCAATGCCAGACGGTTTTCGAGTCAGTCCAGAAGTAACGTTTCTCTATTTTAAAGTCGATCTCCTTTTCTACGGTAGAACCGAGCCTGGCGCCCATCAGTGCAGCTTGTAGCTCCAGCCGGGGAATTGTGGTTAGCTTTAGTGGTGCTACACGACTTTTTGCCGCTACGAAAGCAACTTCTCGTCCTCTTTTTAAGTAAGAAACTGCTGTATAGGCCTGCTCAGATGCGTCGACAAATACGTGAAGCTGAAAACTATCTTCTGTTTTGCTGAAGCCGTAACATCGAGGGATAGAAAAATTTTTACAGGCTTTAATTTCATTCAACCAGCTGAACCAGACGTTAGATTGTTCGTCAGGTATTGTCTCGTCCCATGTCAAACCAGTGCGCCAAACCTCTTGCAACAGAATCTTTCCACGTACCAAAATCGGTGATAGCAGTCCAAGGGGGTCAAATATTGTCATGATCACCTTGAGCATCTCTCGCTTTGTTGGACTACGACGGCATTCGGCCACTTCAGCATTAACCTTCTTAAGACTTAAGTCAAAACCCAGTGTATCATTCGATGTCTTCCAATGTAGGCCCAATGTACGTTCAATTTCATTAGTCTTGTTTAGAATGCTCACTGCATTGTTTTCTAGTTCGTTCTTTGGAAGAATGCTGGGTTTGTTGGATGCCCATCCTCGTATCTCAAATCCACCAACTTTATGTATCATGATTACGTCTTCCATTATCGTCTTCATATCCTCCTCAGTGTCAGCGCTGTCTAAATAATCATCGACGTAGTGTCGCCTTTTTATAGCCATTACAGCTCGAGGGTGTGTCGAAGCGAATTCATCAGCATTTCGACGTAGAATATAGGTAGCAGTGCACGGAGATGAAGTTGCGCCAAAAGTCATTGATGACATCTGGTAAATACGAGGTGGTTTATTACTATCCATTTCTCTCCATAGAAAGGATTGAGCCTTTCGATCCTCTTCATCTATCTTCACCTGAAGAAACATTTCCTTTATATCTCCCGTGACTGCGACAGCCTTTTCTCTGAATCTGAAAATAATACCTAAAAGAGAATTTAGCAAATCGGGACCAGATAGCAGTTGTGTGTTAAGGGAGATGCCTTTTGTTTCTGATTTTGCATCGAATACTAGGCGTAGCTTTTGAGGCTTGTTCGGATTTCGGACCCCAAAGTGAGGAAGAAACCAAACTCGTTCTCCTGTTATCGGCTCTTCAATCTCTTCCGCATAATCACTTTTCAGAAAATTGTTCATCTGCTTTGTATAGTCGGCAGCAAAACTGGAATCCGTTTTCATTTTTCTCTCTATAGTTTTCAATCTTTGTTCTGCATTCCGTCTATTATTGGGAAGCTTCACGTCATCAGAACGCCATAAAAGGCCAGTTTTCCATCTATTGCCGATCCTCTTGCTTTTGGTATCGAGTATCTCGATAGCTCGTTTGTCCTCTGGTGACATCCTTTCTACACGTTGAATGCCGATACTTTCCAGGTTAAAATAATCTTTAACCATTTCATTTAGTTTCTCATCGTCTTGGTCCCGAATATGAAGTATGAATTCTGGCATGCCTTTCGTCGTCGATGAAGTAAATCCATGTAGCACCCACCCTAAAAGTGTCTTAGAGGCAACAGGTTCATTTTTCTTTCCTTCTTTGAGTTCTCTAGTTACAATCAAGTCCCAATAGTCTTGACCGATCAGAATTGTCGGTCGTCCCTTGAATGCCTCGAGAGGTATGTCCTTTAGGTGTGAAAAACGAGAAATGAATTCTTCTTCTACGGTGTGCAAGGGCATGTTGAGCTTATCAACTGTACGTACATTATCGAGACGGTATGTTCCTTCCGCTGATCGAATGTTAAAGGAAACCTTGCCCGCCTTTGCCTTTGTTCCTTGTCCAATAGCGCCTTGCAGTTCTAAAGTGGTAACAGGCCCAATAACTCCAATCTCCTTTGCAATCTTATTTTCTATAAGCGTGACAGAAGAACCTTCGTCAAATAATCCATATGTACTGACAATTCCACTCGGGCCTTCTAGCTCTAAAGGCAATACCTTCAGGAAAACCATTTTCTTCTTTTTATCGTGTAAGTTAGCAGTAATTTCTTTATCGCATTCATTTGCTGTTTCTTTATCGCATTCACTTGCTGTATTTGTGGTCTTCCCCCAGTCCTCACGATGCAATAGAGTGTGGTGTCTGGCCTTGCATGATGTGCATCTCTTCTTGTACTTGCAACGATCCCGTTGGTGCTTAGCTAGCAGACATTGAAAGCAAAGTCGCTGCTCACAAACCCAATCCCATCTCTTGTTAACTTCCATCTTCGTGAATATGGGACACTTCTGAACCGTGTGATCTTCAGACTTGCAGTAAGTGCATTTCAACTTATTTGACGTATCAGAAACTACGTTAACATGAGTTGATGTCTCATCACTCGTGAGCTCATCATCAGAAGTGGAGCCTTCTGCAGTTGTCAGTAGTACAGGTCGCTTTATTATATTTTGAGGCTTAAACGTTTTCTGTGGCAATTCTATTACTCCAGCGTTGCATGCTCGTTCAGCTTCTGCCATAAGATAGCTCGCAAGTGCAGGTAGTCGGGGCTGGTCGTAGTCTAAATTCGCAGAGTAATCGAGCCACCGATAAATTAATACCTCTGTCAGTTTACTGATCACCTCAGAAACAAGCTCTGGACTGTGTAAATATCCGACATGTTTAACTGTCTCTATAGCTGCCACACAGTTTGACACCTTTGTCGCTAGTACTACTAGTTCTGATCGGGCACCCGTAAGTTTCGGAGTCTTCTTCATTTCCCCAATAATCTTATTTAAGACCAGTTCAGGTCGACCAAATCTTAGCTCAAGAATCTTGATGATCTGTTCAGCCGATGTAGCAGTAATCAGCTGTGCGGCAACTGCATCCCACGCATCACCTTGGAGACTTTTCTGTAGGCGGGCTACATTTTCCTCTTCCGTATATTGCCCAATTTTGGTCGATGTTACGTAGGCATTTTTAAATCGAAGCCAATCGAGTGAATCTCCAGAAAAGGTAGGTAAATCTTTGGCAGATAATCTTCCGAGTAATTTTTCTCCAACAGCTGGCTTAGATCCACACGAAACGTTGACAGCATTGGTAATCGCCTTTGTCAATTCTGCCATGCAGTCGCTTCTAGATATCTTTCGGCCTCTCGGTTCATCGTCATTCTGCTGGTCTGGTCCATCAAGCATAGCCATCGTCTGAGTGGCAGGTTTGACCGGTAATGTTACCGGTGTTTTCATCTGAAAAGGTTTTGGCAACGGAGTAGTTGGATTACAGCAAGAATTTCGTGCAGATTGTTCGAGCCAGCTTGTCACGCTGGCTTGAGCTGACATCTCGTTGGCCTCGATATCGAGCATAGCTAATTCTTCTGCAAGCTGTGCTTCTATTAATGCATTCTCCGCTGCCATGCGTCTTTCCTCTAACCTGTTCTCTCTCTCAATCCGAGCAGCTTCCTGTTCTGCTTTTTGCCGTGCCGCTCGGGCTTCAAGCAAATGTCTTCTAGAAACGACGCTAGTGCGGGACATGGTACTATGTGATGATCGGAGAGACAAATTTGTTACACTTTCAGTATTGTCAGATACTGGAGCAAGTACCTTACTCTGACTTGAAGAATATATTTGAGGCGTCCCATACCTGACCCCGGTATCGCTTCTCGAGTCGCGAAACCGTTGCATGGACTCCTCTACGTGATCATCAATACGTGCAGAAAGTCCTGGGTTTGTCATTGGTCCTGACTTATCCGCCTCATGTTGCCTTGCGGCAACCCTCTTGCTCTTCCGAATACCGAAACGTGTCTGTAAGCTCATGGTCCGGCGAAGAAGGTACCAAACATTGTTATAAATCCACAATGATTCAATGAAAATCGTGTTTTCCTTCGATAGCAATATTTTATTTGTCCTAGACTTTCAAGTGACATATGCCAGATTTTAAATTTTTCTTTCCTGTTCCATTTGGTCGGCTACAGAATTAATATATTCTGAAATAAAGTTATATTATTATTTTATACATTTATTATCACATTCACATAATATTTACATTAATTTTAAATATACAGATTATAAAAATACACCACATATACTCAAAATTAATATAAAAATAATAAACGGAATACCGCCGGCGGCGGGAGGCAAGCCTCCAAGCACACCGGCGGGTGCAGGCCGTGGCTACAGAGTTCTCCGAGACGACGCGAGGCAAGCTACGAGCGATAGGTGGTGGTACTAGACACGTAGGCCACCACCACCCCCATCTCGGAGAGCTCCGTATCCGCCGGACTGCACGGCGACGTCGTCGCGCAGCTTTTTTAAACTTCTTCCTCTTCGCGCGCGCGTCGCCTGATGTTCGCACAGCACCACCGGTAGCGGGGGCACTAGACGGGACGTGAAGTCCCGATGACCCCAAGCTGGCCGATGGTGGACGTCGCCCTCACCGTAGATGTTGTGGCTCGGCCGACGTCAACGCTCCATCTTCGCCGTCGATGAAATGCACCGGCGGCGTGGAGCTGGGTGGTGTGGCGTGCGTGTGGTGTTGGAGAAGAAAGGCGGCTCTCGTATTGGACGACCCGGGCGCGGGGAGGCCGGGCGACGCGGTGAGCGGAGGCAGTGCTGCTGCGGGCGAGCGGTGGCGGCGGCGGCGTCGAAGTCGAGCGCGGCGGCGGCCGGCCTTCGCTGCAGAGCCTGCTCTCCATCACGCATATTATTATTATTATTTCATCCATTTATTTACACATTTTTTTTATATTAATTTTACATAATATTTACAAACTTAAAATCTAAAATTAATACAAAAACAAATGGAGTTTCCACCACCGGCGGCGGCGGGGCGAGCCCAAGCTACCGATGGTCGGGTCCTAAAGAGAGGAACCTCCGGACGATGCGTGCAGTGTCGAGCAGGGCTGCCTTCTGTATCTGGCCCTTGACCCAACCACTCAGCGAGAGCCTCTCAAGGTGGTCGTCGAGGCTCTTCGCTATCAGCCCATGCGCCGAAACGACTATGGGCACAACGATCGTCGAGTCGACGGGCCACATTTTGGTAACCTCATGCTGCAGATCCAGATATTTTAACATCTTCTCTGCTTCTTATTATTATTTCTTTATTAACACATTATCTTAAAACTAATTTTGTACATATTAAAAACCTAACATTAAAAACATATACAAAATTAACCTTAAAAAAATGGAGTTTCCACCACCCGCGGCGGGGCAAACCCAGGCTACCGATGGTCGGGTCCCAAAGAGAGGAACCTCCGGACGATGCGTGCAGTGTCGAGCAGGGCTGCCTTCTGGATCTGGCCCTTGACCCAACCACTCAGCGAGAGCCTCTCAAGGTGATCGTCGAGGCTCTTCGCTATCAGCCCATGCGCCGAAACGACTATGGGCACAACGATCGTCGAGTCGACGGGCCACATTTTGGTAACCTCGTGCTGCAGATCCAGATATTTTAACATCTTCTCTGCTTCCTTACTAACGAGGTTACCATCGTGCGGCACGGCGATATCGACGAGCGTTGCGCGCCTTGCCTCCCGGTCTACTATCACAATATCAGGCCTGTTCGCGAGAATAGTCCTGTCTGTGATAATGGACCGGTCCCAGTAGAGTGTGACATGACCGTTCTCGAGAACTGGCGGTGGATTGTACTTATAGTAAGGCACCTCGGTACCCACAAGGTTGTACTTTAAGGCAAGTTGCTGGTGGATAATCCTGGCTACTAGGTTGTGTCTATGCAGATACTCGGTGTTGGCAAGCTGCGAACAACCGGAAATCACATGTCTGAGGGACTCGCCAGGTTGGTGGCAGGCGCGGCAGATGTCAATGGTGCCTATTATTATAAAGGTGAGCTATGCACTGTGTTTCTTGAAAAAGGGAACCATACATATCTCAAGTGCCAAAAAATATATAAAGGAGCATTACAAGCTGTCTGGTCGACCTTGCAAGGACTACGCAATTAAAGCTGTGAAACTTTTTCGCAAATCTGGTATGGACAATGTCTATCATTCATACATTAATTCAATTGGGAAAAAGATGAACCCTCCACTGTTAAAATAATACGTCTCGCAACTCAAGAAAACAAGAGAAACTGCAATGAAATTATCAAAGGAAACTCTGATAAATTGTTTTCATTCAAGGACGATGAAGCTTCAGACTAAAGTGCAATATAAATATTTGAGAAGCTGTTTATTGGAAACATATTCCAACGTCTTTCTTTCTTATAATAAATTTCAGGAAGCAAAAAATGGTGCTATCCTGTAAGCGCATTTAATGCGCTTGATATTTAATGTTGAATTTTTAATTTGTCAATTATAGGTACAATTTTTTTTTATTAGTGAATATGATATAAAACTTAATACTTTATTGGTAAATGTAAATAATCTTTTTTTATCTTATTTGCATAGTTTAGAAATAAAATATTTTATATTTTATGATTTGTTTTTATTAATAATAAAAATTATTTTCAAGCAAATGTTACTGTTTTATTGATGAACAACTATTCAAGTAATAACTTAAAAAAAAATTGTCATGAAAGATCTTCTAGATTAGAAGATACAGATTTTTGACCGAAAAGTTGCACTTTTCCCATAGTGCGCCGGCACAGCTACAACACTATACTATAATACTAATATTTGCACCGTAACCGACCTTTCATTTTTTTCTAATTTTTTGGAAATGGCAGAGAACATCGCAAAGTCTTCTTATTGTAGGTTATGAAGAGAAATGTGATCACAACACAGGACTCCGGGAAGACCCTGCAACAGTTCAAACAAAAACAACATTTGTAACACAAAGCGTCGGGTGGCACAGTGGTTTGGGCATCGGCTTCTCATGCGAGAGGTCCGAGGTTCGAATCCGGTCGGCGTGTACCAGTGAGTTTTTTCTGACGAAAAAATTTACGTGCATACTTACACCTGCTGCTTCACCGTTCGGAACCGGTGTAAAACTGTAGGTCTCTTCCCTTGCCCCTTACTAGGTGGTAGGCTCAAATTGTAGCAGACTGGATGGTGGTACCAATCAAAGATGGCCGCATAGCAGCTTCGGTTGTGTTCTCCTCTAGTCCAGTATAGCCAGCAATCCAGGGAAGTCTCTGGTATGGCACCTACCTTCTCGGAGGTGATATTGGCTGGTCGGAGCATGTGCTTTGGCCCCTCCGACTCAGCCATCCATACCGGATTACATAAAAAAAAAAAATATATATTTCACCCCCGAGGAGGTGCCAGTCCGGCTTAAACGCGAACTAACGCCGATTGGTTAAAGCTATTAACCCGCGATTTTAAGATCCGTGGATTGTAGGAATAGGGAAAGATATTCCCCGGAAGCGAATGCTTTGAATGTTTTAGCGTGTTACTTTGCCTAACTTCCGTTGAGAACTAGCTCTGTCTTGTTGGTGTTTATATTTAGCGAGAATTCATAAACATACATATATATCACACACGCTGAATCCCGACAATCGGGGACCTCCGAGAAGGTAGGTGCCATACCGGAGACTTCCCTGGATTGCTGGCTATACTGGACTAGAGGAGAACACAACCGAGGTTGCTATGCGGCCATCTTACATCCAGTACGGTGGTACCAACCCAGTCGGCTACAATTTGAGCCTACCACCTAGTAAGGGGCAAGGGATAGTTCGCGTTTAAGCCGGACTGGCACCTCCTCGGGGGTGAAATTGGCCGCGCCGGAGGTTTCGAAATTAGATCATTAAACCTCCAAATATGAAAAGTACAACAGTACCTCGGCCCCTAGTTCCCAGCGGCCCCGCTATTCCGGATCATCATGGTTGCGATCCTGATTCCGGCGGGGAGGGGTGCTAAGAATCCCTGGGTTAGATCTGGCTGCCACACCCAACTACACTTGGTTACCCATAATATACGGACTTTGAGAACGCAAGAGAAACTGGTCGAGCTGGAACAGGAGCTGGCTCATATATGTAAAGTGGGACATCCTGGGTCTTTGCGAGGTCAGAAGAAAAAGCGAAGAGACTGAAGTGCTACGTTCCGGCAAACTATTCTACCAGAGGTAATCCCCAAAAATCGGAAGGTGGACTGGGATTTATGGTGAGGCGCAGCCTCGTGAACAGCATCATCGAAATCGAAAGCGTGCCGGACAGAGTGGCCTACATCATCAGTCCCGGGTGTTATTCAGTGCGTGACTTCGTTCGTCGACCCACGCATTTCTTTTAGCCAACGCTCGCTATTTTCCCTCCCTGCGCCCCGCGGCGTGACGGTCGAGGACTACCTCCCTGCGCCGCGCGGCGTACCGGTCGAGGACGAACCTCTTACCTCCCGACGCCCGAGGCGCGACGGTCGAGGATTACCTCCCTGCGCCTCCAGGCGTATCGGTCGAGCGATAGCACCACCACCTCCATGAGCCCCGTGGCGTCACGGTCGAGGATTACCTCCCTGCGCCACGTGGCGTATCGGTCGAGGACGTTACCTCCCTGCGGACGTAAGCGTAACGGTCGAGGACGGAAGAAACAGTAACGGTCGAGTCATCGCACCACCCGCGAACGACCACGCGAGTGATTTCTCCGCGTCGTACGCCCGTCTGCGTCGGACGCGAAAGAGCGAGACAGTCGCCGTATCGCCGAGTGACAGAGAAAGAGCACGCTGTCTCCAGCCTGTTATAGCCGCTCTGCGGGGACGGACAAATTGCATCCAACACTACAGTCCACACCGTGAGCTTCGTCCGCAACAAAATGTTTAAAACCACTTCTTTCGGGAATTCTGAAAAATTCGTCCGAAATTCCAAAAAATGTCAAATCAAAATTAGGTACCTACTTCCATACCAATAATATTTTCAAAATAAATTTTGGGTTTTTAAATAGATGGAGACTATCAACGGGTTTACTCTTTGTCATAAACACAAAACAATTTGAGTTCAGTAACATAACATAACACGCTGAATCCCGACAATCGGGGTAAGCAGAGTAATCAGTGTTGTGCTGCAAGAACTCTGGTAAATTACAGCACAATACCGACCACCACGTTTCGCAAAGTATTCGAACAAGATTAAATCGCTCAAGCAGCAAGTAAGGCACGAAGAACCACCTGCTGCTTGACTCGGTAGAAGTACCGTACCAAGGTGAGATGTGGCGAGCCTGTCGCCCTTTAGTGCGACATCTTGTCCTTATCCCTTAGTCGCCTTTTACGACATGCACGGGGAGAGATGCAGTGGGGCTATTCTTTTTAAGTACCGAACCCACACGATTGAGTTCAGTGTTGCGATAAAAATATACTTACGCGATACGATAAAACAAGTACATAGAATGCTCTTACTTACCACGATATCGCTTCGCTACCAGGAAACAAAACGCACAAATGCTCGGTTGAAATAACGAAAATCAGGTCATGCGTGTGCTAGTTTGGCGGGACCAAAGTAAAATAAAACTGATTTGATACTGAACTGACTGTTAGGAACAAAAGTGACAAGTCAACGTGACGACCACTACCGACCGTTGACGACGAACAACAGTGTTGCCAACTCAAATTTTGAAATTCTCCTAGATTGACTTCGAAAATCTCCTAAAAATCTCCTAGAAAATTTTCGTCATCCTAAAAAATTCTCCTGTTCTTCAAATTATAAAAATTTCACCACATTTTTAGTGTTCCTTATACGTAAGGGACCATTTTACTAAGCCTAGGCCGTCTGTCCGTCCGTCTGTCTGTCTTACCTGTAAAGAGCAGTATCTTTTGCACCCTGAAAACCGGTCAAGTGCGAGTCGAACTCGCGCACCGAGGGTTCTCTGTCAGTCAGTCAGTCGGTCAGCGTGTAAGCGTCTACTGCTGGACATACGCCTTCAATTTTCCTCCAGTCTCTCGGCCTTCAGCGGTACGGACCACTGCTTTCCGCCGACATACTTCATGTCGGCGTCCCACCTGACGGGTGGTCTCCCACACTCCATTTTCCTGTCCACGGCCGCCAATGTAGTACATGGTTACTCTAACGGTCGTCGTCCCCTCATTCATTAGTCATTCATTACGCACCATTTCGCCTAGCTATACTCCCATGCCAGCCCAGCAGGGCTAGTTCCATCGCTCGCTGGGCAACTTTTGAAAACAACTTTAGTCAGAGCTCACGTTTCACACCCGTACGTCATAAACGGTAGGACGCGCTGGTCATAATATATACAGGTTAGACCTCGGGGCGAATTTTAAATTTCCGAGGCAGCCCTACTCAGTTGAATTCCTCCCTCGACCTTCTTAAGGAGACCTTGTCTACCAAGCAGTATTTAACCGAGATATACGTACATACTCTTCCTTCAATATGTTCTATCACTTCTCCGCCAATAATGATTTGTCCCCCCGTCATAACCACGATTGCCATTCTAACCACCACGTAATTCGTCTGTTTTAATTATTTGTTTTTTTTTTTTAGTTTTTAACCACACCAAGTTTGACACTTGTACGTATTACCGTTTTTACGTTAGAGCAAAACCAAACAAAAAATATTTTTTTTTTAGAAAAAAAAAACGTTTCTTTTATGGAGAAGCCCTTAATTTTATTTTGTTTTTCTCATTATTTAATAGGATGTCCGCCAATAATAAATAACACATGATCTGCGAAAATCACAACCAGCTACCTATTACGGTACAAAAGATACAGCCGTTAAAGTAGTGCGGACTGACGGACAGACTATCGACGTAGGCTCAGTAATACTACTGATTATTACAAAGAATACATGTAAATAACATTGATTGATAACAAAGTGTTCGTTCGGTTAGGCCCGCCTGGTAGTCGCTTGTCGGTCGATCAATGCACGCACACACTCACAGAGTGTCACATTATCCTATCTAAAGAGCAAGAAGGGGAACCTTGCTCTTATTAAAAGACAAATCCTATCGTATATTGTGTGACTTGAGAGGTTGGTTGATTCACAAACAGTTCATTCATTGTGTTGTCACCGTACATACCGAAATATTTGTTTGTTACTTACTAGTAAATATATGTTTCTCACTCCTAAATCTTCTCCTGTAATGATTTTCTTTCTCCTAGATTTTCTCCTACTCTCCTGACAGGCAAAAACTTCTCCTAACACCGCTGAAATTCTCCTGAATCTAGGAGAAAATCTCCTAACATGGCAACACTGCGAACAACTAAAACTAATGCAATGCAACGTGAATGCAACGAACGAACGTACATACGTCGCACAGTGTGATAGATAGGAGACCATAAAATCTTTTTATCTAATCGACCACTAGAGCTCATTTTTACAAAATGTAAGAGTAAGCTCCCATTTGAAAATTCCTCATAGTTTAGGAGGAATAAAAATTCAAAATTAATTATTTTTTTAATTTTATAAAGTGAAAAAAAAAATTGTTGGTCTATAACTAATAACATTTTATTTGGAAAAGCTACAATGTTTCATAGAACTCTTAAAACTACATGTAATAAATAACCGTTTAATATGCTTCGTAAATGCCAGTAGTTAATTTAAAAAAATGTTTTGTGTATTTTAGTTTAATTTTTTTTTTCTCCATTATACCATGATATTAGCACAAGTTTTTTATTGTAACACGTAGCCTGATATATATTCTAGTTGCATAAAAAAAAGAGCTTTGAATTCCGTGGTATGTAAATAGTTCGTGTTTTCCGTCCAGGCCAGTGTAGCCGGCACGACCAAAAGGTAAGCACTGACATGACACATAGTTCATATCATCGCTGATGTTGTAAGTGAGAAAGCCCTCCGTGCCAGTTTACTAAAAAAAATGTATAAAAGAAATAAAAAAAACAATCTGGTGATCCGTTAGCACTGCCTACCCCATTGGGAAACGGGCGTGATGTATGTATCGTAAGTAATTGAATTGAGCTTATCAAACTACAAATGTACATACTCTGTGGTCCCGGTGGTACTTAAAAAGAGTACCTAGCTAGCTAAAAAAATCCTTTAATTCTGAATGGACAAGTATTATGTATATATTTAGGTATTATGTATTATATAAATTGTAATTCATATAGTAATTTATATGTTTAATTAACTAGTACGTAATTATATGTAGTGTATATTATAGTTTATCATAGTTATTTTCCTTCCTTATACCTATAATAAAATCCAACGTCTGCTTTCTGTCTGTCTGAGTGTCTGTCTGTCCGCTTATAACTCGAGAACCACTGAACCGATTTTAATAAAATCAATTCTACGGATAGCTTGATTCTTCCCATCAACTATAGGCTACTTACTATCACGCTAAATGGCTTATTAGGTTAGCAGTGAAGTGAAATATGAGAGCGGGCGGAGCCGCGGGCACAGCTTGTATATTATATTATTCATTCCCAAAATGTT
This sequence comes from Nematopogon swammerdamellus, assembly GCA_946902875.1. NCBI lineage: Eukaryota > Metazoa > Arthropoda > Insecta > Lepidoptera > Adelidae > Nematopogon > Nematopogon swammerdamellus. The sequence continues at coordinate 3,730,927 of OX336356.1, read as the reverse complement.
CTTGCATTCCCACACTCAAGTCTTTTGCTACTACCTAGGTACGAAGTAACTATTTAGTAATCTGTGCCTAGGTACTTATATCTCACAACATACGAATCTCAAACATCCAAAGGTTGACTGGGAGAAATCCCTGTTAAGGGATAAGTCCGCCTTTGCCCCTCATGTACATTACTTATTGTCTGTTTATGTAAAATGTTTTCTGGAGCAATAAAGTATTTCTATCTATCTATCTATCTAACCTAGCCCAACTGCATCTCTACCCGTGCATGTCGTGAAAAGCGAAGGTACAAGAACAAGATTCCCTGTTAAAAGGCGACAGGCCACCTCTCACCTCGGAACGGTCCTTACACAGAGTCATGCAGCAGATGTGTTAGGCTTGCTGCTTGATAGTTATCTTGTCTGAATACTTTGCTAAACGTGGTGATCGGTGTTGTGCTGTAATTTAGCAGAGTATTTCTTCATTAGATAGATGCGAAGCCGAAAATAAAGGGAAATAATACGTCCCGACCAGGATTCGAACCTGGAACTCCGGCTTGAGCCGCCAACGCGTTACCATTCCGCCATCGGATCCATGACGTATTCTCTCCATATTTTGAACAGTTGCATCTTCTATCTAAAGCATTTATTTTCTATAATTATAGAATTACAGCACAACACCGACCACCACGGTGTCGTGCTGCAATTGACCAGAATCATTGCAGCACAACACCGATTACTGTGCTTACGCCGATTGTCGTGATATGCACGCATGCTAATTAGAAATTGTTCGGTTGCAGTGAGCTCCTCGCGACAGAACGCAGCGATACTTGGTGCCACGTCAGTGCTTCCCTTCGGTCGCTGATGACACACTGAACTGGACGGATTTTCTCGATGTCTTGATTTGCTCTTTCTACTGACTCTTGGCTCTGAGTGTCTCGGTACCACCGCGCCTTGCCGAATGTACTTAAATTATCAAATTGCCCGACGATATTGTAGCAGTGTTCATAATAACCAGACACTATAATAAATAATGAAGTTTAGGTAATAATTAATTACTTGGCCCGATTTGACTTGTCATTATTCATAATGCCCGGGCATTATACAGGGTGTATCAGGATAGGTGTGAGAAACTTCAGGAATAGAAAGTACTCATTATTAGAAGAAAAAAATCCATATCACTCAAATCGAAATTCTGTTGTTTTTTTGTCATACAAAAGTTGGAAATTGTAATAAAAACTCGATGGACAGTGAGGGACCCTCTCCAGAGAGGGCAGTGAACTAATTCAGTCCTCTTTTTCTTTTGAGGTCATTGAACTTTCAGTGTTTGGAATTTACCTACACGCAGTTCAATTTTGTACTAGTTAGTTATGTATGCAACCTACCCATTTTTATTCATGAGTTAGAATTTATTTTTTATTTAATAAAGGCGGACGTTAACCATCCACCAAATCTTGAAGAATAGATTTTCACCAAAAAGTACTGTAAAATGATCGAATCTGGGAAAAAGTGTCAAAGCTTTTCGTCTTCAAATATGGGCCCCTTTCGAACCCTGAAGTTTCGAAAACCTATCCTGATACACCCTGTATATAATGCACTCATTAATCACTTGGTCCATAACATATAGGTATAACACCCCTCCGTTTGCGTCGGGGTTTAAAAAGGACATCGTCGTACGTCTGTCGTCTATCGAGCAAGGTACAGTTGGGAAGAAATAAAAGAAGCCGTCTAAGCAACAGTTTTCTATTGGTCAGTGATCGATCATCGTGAAGGTAGCATAGCAGGAGTCCATGTGTGTGATAGTTCTAGCCGGTAGAATCTGCAACAGAAATGCATTTACGTTTTTAAATTGTAATCCAGTTCGACCAATAGAAGACTAAACACTATTTTGAGTGAATAAAAATAGGTCAAGTGAGTGCGAGTTTCACGTGGTTTTACTCCCGCACGGAGGGTTCTGTAGATCCACTATACGATACCTGTCAAAAAACCATATTCGTCTAGGTATATTTTGTCTTTCTATAATGCAAAATATAATTACCTGTGGCGCCATCTATTATTCAGTAGCGTGAATATATACTAACGAGTCATCATTATTTCTACAAATTTATCACAAATACCGCTGAACATACATAAATAAAACCGAGGGTTCCGTATCGCCATGTCATGGTCAGCGCCACTCACGCCATCTATGGCGTGTTTTATGAAATGCTTCATAATAGTTAAAATTCATGATTAGTTAAAATGCTTCATACTGTTTTCTTACTGTAGATGGCGCGCATACAATTTTTAGTTTCTTGTATGGGGACCGCCGTGAATTTTTAAATTTTTCTTATTTTTATTATTTGTGGTTATATCGGCCATAATAACACATATTCTGTGAAAATTACAACGGCCTACCTATTACGGTTCAAGAGATACAGCCCTCGGGCATACACACGGACAGACAGACAGACGGCGTAGGCTAATTAATAGGGTCGCGTACGACGAATACGGAACCCTAAAAAGGTAGTAGGTAGTAAAGGTAGGTAGGTACTCACTGGCCGGCGGGGGAGGCGGGGGGCCCCCGGGACCGCCTCCGCCGCACTTGGCCTTCGGAACCGCTTCCAGTCCCGCTCCTGTAGCCCCTCCCACACTCATCCCGGCCTGGAACACAACACAATCAGGAATTACAATCGGAACTTCCATAAATTCCCTGGTTCCAGGCGCATAAAACGGCCTAAAATAGAGCTAGCTTCAAGACATCGTTCTTGCATTGAATACATTTAAATTCCTGATGAAAAAAGAGAGATTCTTCAAAATATTGTGATCGGTGTAACAAGGAGGATGAAATGTACCATTTGCTGATGGAATGTGGTTTATTATTTACACATAGACTGCTGGCGACCCCAAGTGAGAGGGATTTAGTTGTGGTTGGACTTTGTTGGGAGCTCTCTATCCGTTAGTTAGGTAGGTACTCTGAAGTCTGAGCCCTAAGGGATAGGTAAGACGATTAGGCACTATGGGATTCTGTGCTATGGTGCTGCCGGTATTAACAAATTATTGTTAAAAGAATATCTCTACGCATGCATGTCGTAAAAGGCGACTAAGGGATAAGGACAAGATGCCGTGCTAAAGGGCGACCCGCGACAGGCTAGCCACCTCCCACCTTGGCACGGTACTTCCGCCGAGTCATGCAGCAGGTGGGTCTTCGTACCTTACTTGCTGCTTGATCGATTGAATCTTGTTCGAATACTTTGCGAAACGTGGTGGTCGGTATGTTGTGCTGTAATTTACCAGAGTGCATGCAGCACAACACCGATTACTCTGCTTACCCCGATTATCGGGGTTCAGCGTGTGTGATATGTATGTAGGTATAATGTATGTTAAAAGCCCTAATAAAAATAAAAATAAATAAACAATCAGGAATTAATCTTTGGACAGCTCCGAGGAAGACGCTGCTATACAACCGGGTTGTCTCTTTCTAAAGCTCGTCGACACGCATTATTAGCTGCTGGGAACTGTACCTACCAAGTGGAGTGTGTTACTCTCACTGCATATCTCCCCGTGCATATCGTAAAAAGCGTTCAAGGGATAAAGGACAAGATGCTGTGCTGAAGGCTACAGGCTGGCCACTTGTCACCTTGGCATGATCGGCCTTCTACCAAGTCAAGTAGTGTAAAAGTGACCTAAAGCCGCGTCTCCAGGGCATGTTTTACGAAACATTACACAAAAACATTTGTTTTCATACAAATGTGTGTGGCCACGCCTCAACGTTTCGATGTTTCCGTGTAATGTTTCGAAAAACGTGCGCAGGAGACGCGGCTTAAAATAGGTCAGGTGGTATGGATACGTTCCCTTAGGCCCGGACTAGATAGAGTCGTTTTTTTCAACAGTCGAGAGAAATAGGAATATGATAGAAGGGATATGAGTCCCTTCTTATATTACTAGGTGGTAGGGTTTAACCCGCCCGGGTTGGTACCACCGCACTGAATGAAAGGTCGGTCGAAACGGCTATGTAAATAGTTTGTGTTTTCCGTCCAGTTCAGTGTAGCCGGCACGAACGAAGGGAAGCACTGACGTGGCACCAAGTTCATCCGGTGTTATGGGCTGACATCACGGATGGGTGATGTAGCCAACCGTGTCAGCTTCCATAAAAAAAAAAAAAAATAATTGGGCACGCCTCCAAAACGACGCTCCATAGAAATGTATGGAGTTTTGACCCGTCGACTACATGCACAACTCATGCGAGTCGAGAACGTGCTGAGTTGAAAAAATCCACTGCATGTTGCGTTTTCTTCGACTGGACACGAGTGAAGTTGTCGACTTGAGTTAACAGAACGTATGGAGTTGTATGACGCCGACTACACGCGCTCTCGGCGAGTCGCATTTTTCGACTTCTCCGGTCGAGCTCGTGGAGCGTTATCTGGGTATTCTCAAATTTTTGGGTACATGTTTTGAAAACCGCTTTTGGTACATTGGATGAACCCAATATTTTCTTCTTCTTCTTCTTCTTTCTTGCTTTGTTAACTGCGACTGCCAAACATAAGATTGTCACTAAATTCAAGTTATCCATGCTTGATGCACATCCGACTCCAAGAGCGGCCGGCGACAGAGTAGAATATTTTTATTCAGCACGACTTATACCTAGTCCACAAGAGGCGTGGCAGTTGTTTTTTCGACTGTTGAAAATAACGACTCTATCTAGTACGGGCCGGTACTTCCCTGTTGAAGCCAACGAGAATGGTTGAAGCGGTCGGCGTTGTGGGGGCAATTCATCCGAATTGCTACACAGCGCGCAACATCGATTACTCTGCTTACCACGATTGTCGGGATGCAGTGTGGTGATTTGAATTGTATGCAGAGGCGGCGCAAGGCGTGGGGGACGTGGGCTTCCGCCCACGGCCTCGCGGCCCGAGGGGCCTCGCGCCTCGAAAGTTCATGCAGCTTTGATTCATGAAAATATTCAGCTAGATCTATTAAAAGAGACCCGGAGTTAAGATGTTTAGACTTAATCAAAGGCAAACTAAAGCTTACTGTAAAGACTATAGACACAAGATGGGAAAGCAGGACAGACGCAGTGAATATTGCAATAATACAGTGCCTGTATTATACCGATTTGATAAAGTTGTTGAATGTATTTAGTATTGACAAAATTGAGAGGGCCTCGCAAAATGTATCTTGCCCACAGAGCATCAAATACCTACCGCCCGCATTTCATGCCTGTCATCTTGCCCATATCAAATTTAATTCATGCCCCGCCACTGATTGTTTGTATGTAGGTAGGTATGTATAGCACGAATCAAAACTCACCACAGCCGCCATGAAAATGGCGAACAATGCCACGAAAAGCGCCAAGAACTTCATGACTGCACGATCTGGCTCAAAATAAGAGACTGTAATCCGAAATGCGAAGCCATCTGCTTTTATACTAATAAATAATACTAATATGTACCTACATCGCGTCAAACTGTTTGCCTGTGCTGTGTGAGATGTCGTTTCGATAGCAATTATAGTGAGATTACCGGAAGTGAACATAAACACCATTATTACGGCAGTTTGTCGCCATTATGGGTTATCTAGAAAAATTGTTATTATTATTATTTTAAGTTTGGCCACTTCGCTCCAGATTCGGTAACAGCCAAAACGGTTAGCGTTTACCGCCAAGTGTACCGTGTGGGGCCGGTACTTTAAAAGAATAGCCCCACTCCATCTCTCCCCGTGTATGTCGTAAAAGGCGACTAAGGGATATGACTCCCTTCTTATATTACTAAGTGGTAGGGTTTAACCCGCCCGGGTTGGTACCACCGCACTGAATGAAAGGTCGGTCGAAACGGCTATGTAAATAGTTTGTTTTCCGTCCAGTTCAGTGTAGCCGGCACGACCGAAGGGAAGCACTGACGTGACACCAAGTTCACCCGGTGTTATGGGCTGACATCACGGATGTTGTAGGTGATGTAGCCAAACGTGTCAGTTTCCAAAAAAAAAAAGTGTCACACTTGTTTCTATTGTTCCCTTATGTGTCACGCTTGTTTCTATTGTTCCCTTACCTATTATGTGTCACACTTGTTTCTATTGTTCCCTTATGTGTCACGCTTGTTTCTATTGTTCCCTTACCTATTATGTGTCACACTTGTTTCTATTGTTCCCTTATGTGTCACCCTTGTTTCTATTGTTCCCTTATCTGTCACTCTTGGTTCGTTTACACTGTTGTAGTGGTAAAAATGTCTAATAATTCAAGCCCAAGACTTCCATGGCAAAACACCTACAGCTTGCAGCACAATAAAAAAAAACCACAACTTCTTTTTCAAGTTTATTCCCAAAAATATTAAAATATAGAAGATAACATGGATATAATGCACAAAATCATTCAATATTTCCCTTAATTATAAATAAAACTATGATTTTCCATTAACAAAACCGATATCTGAATAAAAACCTGAATTTGAACACTTTCAATTATATTTAAGTTATCTAAACCTTTCAAAAATAAATACACAAAAAAATTCAATTGCATGCATTTGAAAGTGTTCAGATCTCTATATAGGGTGCCTCTTTATTAGCTTTGAAGGAGGGTTACATATCCGTCATATTAAACATGTTAAGAAAAAAAAAATATTTTCATAGCATTAATTTTCGAGAAATTTAACAAAACATTTCTATGTTTTACCTACACAATCAAAAAGTGCTCTTTTGGCCGGGGAGCGCCCAGCGCACGAGGTGCGGGGCGGGCGCGGCCTGGCCAGCAGAGTCATTGACCCCAATCAGCTGTTTAGGTACCTAGTGGCACGCTTTAATGTATAGCTAATATATAAATAAAATATTTGCAGCTAATAAAACTTCATAACAAATCTAGTGGTAAGCGCCTGGAATAACACTCCCACAGGATGTGAATGACTCCCCAAATACAAACACCTTCAAAAACCGATTAGATAAATACATAAAAAGTACATCAACAAACAAATGAGTCGTATAGTTCCAGAACCCGCCAAATCCATTTCTCTAAAAAAATTTGTTATAAACAGTTTCGAATACAGTATCAAATTTGTCACTTATCTGTAAAGACATGTTCCTAACACAGTCCAATCCAGAGTGAATCGCAAAGAAAAATTTGCAATATTTCCAGCTCCCTTGTAGTTTGTATGGGCGGCTATTTATCAAGGTCTAGTTTTTTCGTGTTACTGTAAAATCGTCCGAAACGGAGTTGGCGGGTTCTGGAACTATACGACTCAAATAGCAACAGTGCCCAAGTACAAAAACTAGAATAGAATAGAATAGCGTTTATTTCCTCTTCACATCAGTAATACAGTATACAGTACATTATACATATGGGCTTGGAGGAAAAGGGAGCCTGCTCAGCTTGTATGCTAACTAGAGAGTGTTCCATATAAAAGTTCCCTTCGCCGTTATGTTGGCTCCACTGTCTATCTGCCAAAACAGCGTTGAGGGTTGCTATGTGTACAGATTTACCCGTAATTATCAGTATTTACAGTATTTTTTGTACGGTAAATACCGATTACATTATTAGGTAATATAATCTTCACAATCTGGCAACAGGAATTTAAGCACTGACAGTGACACTGGCAGTGGAGCAAACATAACGGCGAAGGGAACTTTTAGTTGGAACGCTCTCTAACTTGTATGCTATGCTTGTGTGTAACTAAAAACAAAACAAAACAACATTATAATCATTATCTGAAAAAAAAACTGATATGAACATATCAGCTAGAGCTGATATGTCTATACTCTATGTAATAAATAGTTATCCTTTTGTTCTAAACTATACAGTTACATATCACACTAAACTTTCCACTGTGAAGTTTTTCTAAAAGCATCTGAAGCCAACTTCATAACAATGATGTGAAGTCGGGTGTGTAGCTAGCTTCACAGCGGCAAACTCACAATATAACCTGCGCCAATAAAGAAACAAAAGAAAAATATGTCCGCTCGCTTGCCATCTCACTTGCACAACTTCCCAGAGATATTCTGCGATCTCACTCACACATGCGAGTGCGGATACCATTTTCGTATTGTTTGTTTATTGGCTTATACTTTTGAAAAAAAAAAGATATGACAAGTCAAGCTTAAACTTATAAAATACGAAAAGTCAAAACATTTATATGAAAAATACAATTACTTACACACTTATAATAAAAAGTTCTTTACACTCGTTTACACGGATGGCACAAATTATTGTAAAATTACATACTAATCGTTGAATAATTGTAACTTTGGAGGTCAAATTAATTGTATAAAATGACAAGACACATTCGCATTCTCACATCGATCTACTTGTGTTGCCACACCTCTAATAGAATAAATGCTAGACTCGTGTTCCGGGACAGGCCTTCCTGACTAGACCGTTGCCAGACAGTTCTGGTCAGCCAGGGAGAGTAGACTGCACCTCGCTAACGCGATAGGCCGAAGCCCTACATAGGGTGCGCTGCGCTGTAGCGTTCTAAATTACATATTGGTGAAACTAAAATTGTTTGTCAGCACAGATTACTTAATAGTTACTTCGTAACAGATAAATCACTCCATAGAAAAAGTTTCATACCTTTTGGCTTTAGCCTACTGCTTCACGTCGCCAATCGCTGCGTGCGAAAATGTACCTAAACGATCGAGTGTATATTGATTATTGCTTTGCAGCTGCGCGCAGTTGCGTGGGCGAACGTGTAGGTATGCTTCGCGCGGCTAACGAATTTTCACTGAATTAGACCGCCGGCGGTCCACCGGGCGGTAGGTAGTTAGCGCGCGCAAGTACATGGAGTGCGTGAGGCCTGGCATCAGGCTAAAATAATAATAAAACATTTATACAATGTCCCGGAAGACTGGAAGACCACCCGCCAGGCGGGGCGACGACATCAAGTACGTCGGCGGAAAGCAGTGGTTCCGTACCGCTGAAGGCCGGGAGGACTGGAGGAAAATTGGAGAGGCGTATGTCCAGCAGTGGACGCTTACACGCTGACTGACTGACATGTAATGTTAATTAAAATTTTAATAGTGATGTAAATAATGTCCTTACGTGTCTTCTAAATATCCATTATTTAATAAATGTATTTAAGGCATGGATAAACATAAGAAATCACAAAATTATAGTAACTTAAAGTCGAGCCTTCACCATCATCAAAAATATTGACACATATTATTATCTACGGTATAATCCATTTTCATATTTCACTATTCTTACATACTATATAATATTTTCAAAATGCTTCAATCACCTCTTCATATCTTTTATCCTCATTACAAATTAAGGCACACACAAACATTTTGAATTACAATTTATATAGTAACTTAAAAAGGGGAAACCTTAGCCGTAATATGAAGGCGCGGCGAATATGACCGGCACTACGCCATTCTTAACATTAATATTCTAAATTGACAGCCGTTCTCAAACCTCGTATTCCAAGAGAGAACAGGCTTCCGTCGCAAGTTACTGAGACTTGTGCGGCTAAACTTATCTCGTACGCATTATTTCGTCCGTACGACGCGACATAGAATACATTTTCAATGTCATTTTCATTACATTACTTCACTAACTGACTGGCTGACTGACTGGGCATGATGTCATTAAACATTGTACATACATAGTTATAATTTAACATATGAAAGAGGCGTCAGAGGCGAGAGGAGTGCGGGCCTTGTCAAGTGTGGTCACCGCATGTTAATTTGCTTTTTCAGTCTTTTGCAAACAGTCTTATTTACAGCATGGAATTTATGATGTTAGAACAATTCACATGTACATGGAATAAAGGAAGTAGTTAATAATATAAATTGTGTTTATTATTATTATATTTGGTTTTATTGTTTATTTTTAATATTTATGTATATACATATATTTGTCCCGCGAACAAAGTTGCGTCCACCTATTACAAAATTTTCATATAATACTGCGTCCACCGCACTTGGGCTTCCGTATACGGACGCAACTTTGCAACCTCTGTTCTTTTAACTAGAAATGACTTCTAATGCCATCTAGAAGCGTTCTGTGAAAACACCCGTGAACACAACCACGGACGCAACTTTACTGAAAAAGTATACAAATTCGGGTATTTTAGTTCAGCCAAATCCCGAGCGGCGCAGGTGGCGACACTGAGCGCGCGTATACCCTGCCCCGCGCCCCTGCCGTATATAAAATATCGATTGGCTCAGTAGTATGGCGTCCGGTATTTGGAATGCGTAATTTAACCTCGCCCGGGCCTCTCGCGTGGGACCCCCCCCTCCCCCCCTCCCCTCGGCGCATATAAATGAGCCATTAGCACGATAGTACTGCTTCCACTATTTCTAATGCATAGTAACCTAACCCGATCGCCTCTCGCTCGCCCGGCGGCGCTCCCCCTCCCCCCCCCCCCCCCCCCCTCCCCGGCGTATATAAATCAGCTATTAGCACGATAGTGTTGCTTCCACTATTTCTTTCGAATGCATAGCTTAGCCCGAGCGCCGCTCGCTCGCCCGGCGGCGCCTCCCCCCCCCCCCCCCCTCCCCCTCCCCCCCACGGCTCATATTAATCAGCTATTAGCACCATAGTATTGCTTCCACTATTTCGAATGCGTTGTTTTAGTTAAGTCACTGGTCCATAGCTTTGTGTGAGTGGTGTAGTATTAACGAGTTTTAGCCGCGTAGACAACAGACAGAACCAACCATAATATGTAGTTAGTTATCTAAATAGGCGTGTACCTTATGAATTTAAACTTTCATAATGAGGAGGAGGCGGCGAACATAGATTTATTTTTACTAGCTTTTGCCCGCGGCTTCGCTCGCGTTTAATTCCATAAGGACAAAGTAAGTCACAAACGGCAAGTCGCTAGGGGCGAGGCCGAAGGCCGAGCTTCGTTCAGGTAAACAATGTTCTCCCTAGAAGAAGTAAGTAACTAAAGGCGAGGTCGAAGGCCGAGTTACGTTCGGGTAAACGATGTACTCTCTAGAATAAATAAGTCACTAAAGGCGAGGCCGCAGGCCGAGCTACGTTCAGGAAAACAATGTGCTCCCTACAAGAAGTAAGTCAGTAAAGGCGAGGCCGAAGGCCGAGCTACGTTCAGGTAAAAGGTGTACTCTCTAGAAGAAATAAGTCACTAAAGGCGTGGCCGCAAAGTGCTACTTAGAAGTAGTAAGTTACTAAAGGCGAGGCCGAAGGCCGAGCTGCGTGCTGGTAAACGATGTACTCTCTAAAAGAAATAAGTCACTAAAGGTGAGGCCGCAGGCCGAGCTGCGTTCAGGTATACGATGTACTCTCTAGAAGAAATAGAAGAATTAATTGTAAGAATTTCTCATTCTAAAAAAATAATTAAATTATTATTTAAAATCAAATAAATTATAATTAAAAAATTTTGCTAATATTGCTTACCTGGACGCAGCTCGGCGTTCGGCCTCGCATTTAAAGACATACTTCTTCTAGGGAGAACATTGTTTACCTGAACGCAGCTCGGCCTGCGGCCTCGCCTTATTTCTTCTAGAGAATACCGATTATTTAAACACAACTCGGCCTTCGGTTTCGCCTCTAGTGACTTACTTCTCTAGGGCGGATATTGCTTAACTGGACGCAGCTCGGCCTTCGGCCTCGCAATTAGTGACTTACTTCTTCTAGAGAGAACATTGTTTACCTGAACGCAGCTCGGCCTCCGGCCTCGCCTTTAGTGATTTATTTCTTCTAAAGAGTACATCGTTTGTAAAACTTGACGAGTCTAACTGCAGTGTGCTGCCTATAGATGATTAATAAACAATAAAGCAGCTCGGCCTGCGGCCTCGCCTTATTTCTTCTAGAGAGTACCGATTATTTAAACACAACTCGGCCTTCGGTTTCGCGTTTAGTGACTTACTTCATCTAGGGCGGATATTGCTTAACTGGACGCAGCTCGGCCTTCGGCCTCACAATTAGTGACTTACTTCTTCTAGGGAGAACATTGTTTACCTGAACGCAGCTCGGCCGGCGGCTTCGCCTTTAGTGACTTACTTCTTCTAGGGAGAACATTGTTTACCTGAACGCAGCTCGGCTTTCGGCCTCGCCCTCAGTGACTTACTTTCTTCGAGTAGTATGAAGAGAGTATATTGTTTATCTGAACACAATTCGACCTTCGAATAACCTTGGAGTTAGTGATTTACTTTATCCTTTAATTAATTCAGCGTTATGGTATATAGCCTATAGTTAAACTCCAGAACTCTCTTTGAATCGGTGCAAACCGCATCAAAATTTGTTCCTAAATGCCGTTCATACTATACTTCAAAGAACAAAGTCCTCTCATACAAACTTTCACCCTTCTTTTAACCCCTTTAAAAGGTGAAAATCAAAAAACCGTGATACACGTCTTCATTTGTTTATGCTCAGTAGCCTTAATTAAAATTTTTATATTTCTAACTTGAAAGGACAAAGACTTTCATACAAACTTTCATCCCCTATTTCACCCCCTTAAAGTTGAAATTTTCAAAATTCCTTTCTTAGTGGATGCTTACGTCATATAATAGAACTACGTTCCAAATTTCAACACTCTTAGTCTTACGGTTTGGGCTGGGCGATGATGAGTCAGTCGGGCGTAGTCTCGAAGAATAAGTACGAAGAAGTCTTCGTAGTATAGAAGATCGATAGATAAATAGATAGATTTTTTTTTATTCTCTGAGCTCATATTTATGTCGTCCCTGAAGTACTTTCATTCAAAACCGCTTCTTTCCTATACAAAATAATACTCAAATATGCATTTTCAGTCAAAACCAGACTTGTCCCATTAAAATTAGAAGAAAATATGATTGCACCTTCATTTACAATCAAAACGGGATGAAACTAATTGAATAATTTTTCGTGTGATATGTTTTCTACTTGTCAAATAAATATCTATTTTTTGTTTGTTTTGATATTTGTTAAGATTTGTCCAGAATTTTCAAACGAAACCGGAGATTTTTCAAAAAAAACCGAACTTGTCCATTTTTAAATTAAAAAAATAAGACAATCAGTCAATGTTCTGATAAAATAAACGACGGTTACACGTTTGTATTTTGATGAAGCTTTTATGTACAAAAATGTAGAGCTATAGCTAGCCCCTATCTGCTTCATCTAGTTTTTGAGCTCTCCTGTAAAATTATATTTGTGGGACAAATCCGATTTTGTTCACCGCCTCCTCATTATTATTTCAGTATTTATTAGAAATTGAAATATACTATCTTAGCAAAAGGTGTTTACTATGTTCGGATGAGTTTGTTTGATTTTTTTTTGTAATATTTAATAAAATATAAAAATTTTACAACCCTTTTTTTTAAATTGATCTATTTCCGATATAGAACCCCCCCCCCCCCCCCCCCCCCCCCCTGAAAAGCCCGTCACTTCAAACGAAAAGACCTATACATACATACAAAAGAATGATATACCGAATTCATTTACACAAAAACTGACAGCAATTTTGAGCTTCGTTTTCCTTTAAAAAGTCATTCACAATGTGGCCAAAATTAGGGATAATTTGCAAGAGTCTGAACGAACATTAACAATTGCAGTGAAGTAGTTTGTATTAAACGAAGTGCCCGTGGGGCCGTTACATGTTCTAAATTTGAAAAGTTTCCGGAAAACGCTCTCAATACTTTAATAATTCCAATAATTTCCATTGTTAATGTTAGTGTTAATGTTAGAACTCTGGCAAATTATCCCAAATTTTGGCTACTTAGTGAATGATTCAAGTCATTCACATGTGTTATACCGTTGGAAAGGGCGTAAACTAGCATATTTTTTCTCGTCCTGGAGATTTTGAGAGGTCATCATAAGTCCTTTTCATGGTATTAACTTCATCAAATTATATTTTTTCTAGAATAAGAATATTCGTAAAATACAATACATTTTATTTTGTGCTGATACTAACATAAACAAAAAAGTTACAAGGTTTTAAAGCTTGGGTTTTGGTAATTTTCAAAAATAAAGAAAAAAAATCGTATCTTGATACCACGTGACACCTGACAAAAGGTATCATCATGGGTCAAAACCTTGTAAATGAGCCCACGTATATATAAAACAAAATTTCGGTCGATGTGCCGAACATCCTGTATAATAAAATAAATAAATACTATTAGAACGAATACAATAATAATAACAATTTCAATTATTACATTTTGCAATCACTTCTATATTATAGCGCGCAGACACAACTTTTCCCTCAAATTGTTTGGATAGGTTAGATTAGGTTACGTTAGGTTAGGTTAGCTTAGGTTAGGTTAGGTTAGGTTGGGTTAGTTTAGATTAGGTTAGTTTAGGCTAGGTTAGGTTAGTTTAGGATAGGTTAGGTTTTTTTAGGTTGTGTAAGTTTGGGTAGTAAGGTTAGATCTAATAAGGTTAGGTTGAGTTGGGTAAGGTTATGTTAGGTTAGGTTGGGTTGGGTTGGCTAAGGTTAGGTTAGGTCAAGTATGTTCGCTTGTACACAGTTCAGTCGATTTGAGCTATTTTTTTCTTTTCTCAATACAATTTACATATCTCGGCATTTTTTGTGACCCTACTAGAGCCATAACGATTTTTGTGGCCATATCTCTCGAAGATCAGTATCACGAGTGAAATCTCGCTTATTAAAAAACATATCACGCCGTGGCATACCGACTGGCGAACGGACATGACGAAATTACACGTGTACCGTATTTGGCTACAGAACCCTAAAAAGTTAGGTACTTTGCTTGTTCCCTTGTTTGTTGTTTGCTTGTTAGATTGGAAGCATCAATGTAATTTGTTTTTTTATTTAGTGTATATTTTGACTTTTATATGACCTTTGTTAGTAATGAATGGATTGGAAGCAATAGTGTCGGTTTTTTTTTTATTTAGAGTATACATAGTTTGACCTTGACTGGATTGGACTGGCTGGACGCCATAATGTGTATTATAAAAGGAGTCAATTCTGTGTGTAAATTGAAATGTATACTCATAAAATATACAGGGCGGGTGCCGAAATGTCTGTAATATGAACAGACGTCATACGGAGGGTGAAATGAAAACAGCATATATAAATACGAATAAAAATATCGAAATAAAAAGTAATCTGCCCATATGATAGAAAGTTTTTATTACACTATTTTCACTTACATCCTTATTAAATACTCTAGAAGTGATGGACGCAGCAAGTATCTTTTTTGAAAGGACGCAGAAATGATAGCGGGATGTATATATATACATACATACACATACATACATTATGTATATATGTACCTATATATTTGTTTATGTTGTATTTTAGTTTAGTTTATTAAATTGGTTTTAATTTTAGAATTTAAAATTTCAATATTTACATATTACCTATTATTCATTGAAAAATAAATATAGAATTGGCACTTATTTTTTATTACTTATTTATAACACACATTTTTTGTTATCAGACTTCAGTCTTTCTCAATCAAAAGGTTCATCTAAATACATAGAAAATTGGCACTTGAAATTTGGGGGCCCCAAATGTGCCCAAGGGCCGCTGCATGGTCTAAGACGGCCCTGATCATATCCCCACTCCCCTCGGCACTTTGACTGCACATCCTATCGAGTATGTGCAGTGGTTAGTTGCGTTGAACTGTCAAATTCAATAGTGACACTCCCAACAATACGTGCAGGCTTTCATTCTTAGCCGAACAACCTCTGCACGCCTCGATGCACTTTTGGATTAAATGCCCAGTCCGGTCTTATAATAATCAAACATTTATATGTTTAATAATTTTGTACAACATAAAGCCGCGTATCCACTAGAGGCAGACTCGGGGCGAGGCCGCACAAGTGGAGACGCTGCCTCAACCTGAGGCACGCCGCGCCATGAGGCAAATTCGCCGCCGCGGGCCGAGCCATGTTTTGTCGGTTTTTTACCCAAGGAGCCTCAGTCCGAGCCGTGCACTTGGTCCACGCCTCACCTTGATCCGCAACGTGCCTCGAGACTATGCCTCAGAGTGAGCAGCCTCAGTTTGCTCCAAGTCGAGGCTGCTCGGCCCGAGGCTGCTCTAATGGATACGCAGCTTAATAGTTACCGGCTTTGCCCCCGCGCGAGTTGCCCCGCGGTGCGTTCGCGCGCTGCCTCGGCCGCTGCGGCCGTCCTTCCTCAGTCACCTTCGTCACGTAGAACTTGTAGTTCAAGCCTCGGTCGCCCTTATACCCGCGCGCGTACGCGAGCGGTATCGCGAGGCACCGGCACTCGGCGAAGACGTCGTCGATTCTATCACCGTCGGGTGTGCAGACGTCGGCGTAGCTGAACTTGCGCCGCGGCTCTGACTTGCTGTAGATGTTGAACTCGTACTTCCACTTGGTGGCGCCGACCTTCGTGCCGAGCAGCTGAACCGCCATGCGGAGCGTCTGGTCAGCCTCAGACACCTTTGAGTGAAAAATGTTAACTGTAAGTATAGGTTTTTAAATTACCGTGGTTGTTAGACATTATTTTTAGAACAAAACAGCTTTACTCACGGTTATTAACGAGCTGTATGGCTCGACGTTTCGGGCCAAACGTATGGCCCATCCTCATGAGCACTCTGCCAAGTTCTCTGCCAGCCGTCGCACTAGGCATAGTGCTCATGAGGATGGGCCATACGCTTGGCCCGTAACGTCTCGCCACATAGCTCGTTAATAACTGTGAGTAAAGCTGTTTTGTTCTAAAAATAATGTTTAACTGTATATTTCATTAAGACATTATGTTAGACACACACGCTTCGTCAGCATCGATAGCTCAGTGGTGCAGACAGTCGACTGTCGCTATTGGTCGTTAAGCAACGCTGGGCCGGTCAGTACTTGGATCGATCACCTGTCTTTATCTTGCAGTGTGAGTACTCGTAGTTAAAATGGTTTTCGTGTATGCATTATTATGTTTGAAAATCAAAAATTTTAATTTTATTTAATTTTGTTTTTTTTTGACAATTATTCAAAATTGCCATATTTCTTATATTTGAATACACCCTAATTAATTTTCAATGTACCCGAAGGTCATGTAACGCACGAGATGTGTGAATATTTTTTTCGTCTAGCAAGATTAGCTACCTTGACGTGCACGAGGAAGAAGTAGTTGTGTAGGAGCGCGAGATGCACGACTCGCTCGTCCACGTGCAGCCGGAACAGCGTGGCCTCGTCTCCGATGCCGACGCTCCGCGCGCCCGCGTGCCGCTCGTCGAAGTGACGCACCATCTCCACACCGCGCCGCCCTGACACACATCACATTTCGTTCAAAGCTGCCCGTTTGGTTCTGTACCTCTAAGAGGAGACCTTTGTCAGCCTCGATAGCTCAGTGGTGCAGACAGTCGACTGTTTCTATTGATTGTTAAGCAACGCTGGGCGCTGTCAGTACTTGGATGGGTGACCGCTCGATCGTTGGAGGCTGACCGTGGTTCGGTTTCCACGTAAAACTGTAGGTCCCTTCCCTTCTTACCTTACTAGGTGGTAGGGTTCAACGCGCCCGGCTTGGTACCACCGCACTGAATGAAACGGCGGTCGAAACAGCTATGTAAATAGTTTATGTTTTCCGTCCAGTTGGTACCACCGCACTGAACGAAACGGCAGTCAAATTCAAATAAAAATATTTTATTGTACACCTTAAATAACATTTATGTAAACAGTTTCATAATCATTTGACAAACATAAAAGTAATTCACTTCCGTCGAAACGGCTATGTAAATAGTTTGTGTTTTCCGTCCAGTTCACTGTAGGCGGCACAACCGAAGGGAAGCACTGACATGGCGCCTAGTTCACCCGGTGTTATGGGCTGACATCACGGACGTTGTAGGTGATGTAGCCAACCGTGTCAGTTTCCATAAAAAAAAAAGGAGAAAGAACCATATGGTGCGACATGTGCGTCTCAATGCGAGCATGTTCACATACAGAAGGATCCGTATCAATTCCCTACTCGCACGACAGCGAGTGCCGATAACCAAGAATGTTCTAGACCAGAGATGGGCAAACTACGGCCCGCCGGTCAGTTCCGGCCCGCGGGCTCGTTTTTTCCAGCCCGCGGCTGATATCCGATAAAAAAATAAATGGGCATGGGAATGTGATCAGTAGGGAAGGTGTGGAACTAAGCTTGCGATGGCTTAACCGAACATATCCGGGCCCATCGGCAGTAGAGGAGGGTGTTAATCGAGGTCGGGACTAGCGAGTGGCCACTCTAAATTTCCCGCGCATGCGATACACAAACATCCCTTAGCGTAACCTTACCTACTAATGAAAGACCTTATATTTTAACCGAAGATAGTGAAATAGGCCCTAATGGAGAACTTTATGATTTTTGTTTTAGAGGGAGAGAGATAGAGTGAACCTCTCCAGCTGCAGCGTCCGTACACGGCGGCGAGCGGGCAGTCCATCTCGCGGTAGATGCACTCGCGCAGATGCGCCTCCATGTCCACGCGTCGCAGGCGCATCGAGCAACCCATCTCCGTATTGGGGCAGTCCATCTTCAACTGCCAACAGATATGAACAGCATTAATAAATAAAGCTGACAGAACTCGCGCTCATGAGAGTCTCGTACAGCCTATACCCACGTAGAATTGGAAATTAATGATTTTTTTTTTTTATGGAAACTGACACGGTTGGCTACATCACCTACAACGTCCGTGATGTCAGCCCATAGCACCGGCGCTAAGCATACCAGCATTTATGAGGAACATTATGAGTCTGCCCTGCCTACGCCACTGGGAAACAAGCGTGACGTTATGTATATATGCATGAATGTATACGTACTACGTACGTAAAGTTTTTTCTTAGAAAAAACGTATTGACAAAGTGGTCCTATAAGTGGTTTCGTCTTTTCATCCTGAGGTTTTTTTTTTTTATGGAAACTGACACGGTTGGCTACATCACCTACAACGTCCGTGATGTCAGCCCAAAAAACCGGGTGAACTAGGTGCCATGTCAGTGCTTCCCCCTTTGATCGTGCCGGCTACACTGAACTGGTCGGAAAACACTAACTATTTACATAGCCGTTTTGACCGACGTTTCATTCAGTGCGGTGGTACCAACCCGGGCGGGTTAAACCCTACCACCAAGTAAGATTAGGAGGGAAGGGACCTACAGTTTACCTACCTACAGGACCTACAGGAGGTACAGACAATGGAATCCTTAAAAAAGTTAAATTACAAATTTAAAAACCCCGACCCTTAAAAAGTCAAAAATAATTTCTGTTTACTTACCTAAAGGAGTCGGGGGACCGCTAAGTAAATAAAATATAAAAACTCAGAGTCTCCCCCGACTCCTGTAAATGGAAATATTTTTTTAACTTTTTAAGGGTGGGGGTTTTTTTTATTTCAAGCATGCAGATCGGTCCACTTTTTAATTAAGATAATAAATTTTTTGATTACTTAATTACTTGATTACAAACATAGCTAAGAACCATTCGGATTAAACCAGATTTCTAATTAAAAAAAAACCGCATCCAAATCGGTCCGTCCATTTGCCACAGACACACCCATACACACACACGATAATCTTAAACACCCTTCCGTTTGCGTCGGCGGTTAAAAAGCATGCTCACCTCCCTGACGTGCGCCTCGAGCTGATAGTTGCGCATGTCGAGCACGCGCATGCCGCAGTCGCGACATCCCGCGCCGCTTCTCCTGCACTCGCCGCACGCGCTGTGCCCGTTGCCGCACTGATATATCTCCGCGCTGAATTGCCGCCCGCACGCGCAGCTGTAATCATTCGGGCCGCCACCCGTCGCGCTCCCGGGGCCGCCGCCCGTCGCGCTCCCGGGGCCGCTGCCCGTCGCGCTCCCGGGGCCGCTACCAGTCGCGCTCCCGGGGCCGCCGCCTGTCGCGCTCCCGGGGCCGCTGCCTGTCGCGATCACGTCCCTGATGTGCGCTTCGAGCGCGTAGTTGCGCATGTTGAGAACGCGCGCGCCGCAATCGCGACAGCCCGCGCCGCTTTTGCAATCGACGCACGCGCTGTGCCCCTTGCTGCACTGGTATATCTCCTCGCTAAATAACCGGCCGCACGCGCATCTGTGCTGATCGGAGGCGCCGACGGAGGGGCTCCGCGGAGCCCTGGCCGTCGCTCTCTGTGGGCGGCTCTCGTGCCTGCAAATAAATATGCATATATTATTTATTGAACACCAGTTTATACAAATTAGGCACAATAGGTGAGTTTAATTCCGTGAGGCATTCTATTCTAACCAAACTTGGAGATGTGGGGAGAAGTATATGGACGCGCTAAGAATAGTTTGTCGCAATGTATTAAGCAGTAAAGCACACAAATACTTCACCGCTCCACAAAATTAGTTGACAGACATATTTGTTTGGGTGCTGTTTTATTGTTCAAGGCAGTGTCGTATTATGATTGAATACCTATAAAATAATGCAATATATAAGGTGTTTCGTTAGTCATGTCAATAACTTCGGGAGGGTTACATACGCACTCAAACAAACACTTTACGCAAAAAAAAACATATGTTTATAGGAGCATTTTTTCTCCTAACAAAAAAATAAAATCAAATAAGTAGCTGTAAAAACCAATCATAGTGACCTTGTGACTCACTTACAACAAACAGCTGTTCTGCGTTTGAACATAGTACGGTCATTGACCCCGTACAATGCACGTTACCTACTGTTACACACAGGTTAATGTTTAGGTAGCAAAGATGTTTTGTTAAATTTCTCGAAAAGTAATGCTAAAAACATATAATTTTTTTTGCGTAACCTGTTTATTTGAGTGTGTATGCAACCCTCCCGAAGTTATTGACATGACTAACGAAACACCTTATAGAATAATGCAAGTTGATTCAACGAAGCAAGAACTGATCAAGAAGCTTGTGTAAAAAACACTAGAACAGTTGTTCCCATACTTTTTTGAAGATCTAACTACAAAAAATTCAACGTTGTGAGATCAACAGTTGTACCAAAAAGTTTTCGTTGTTCAATAATGCACAGTAATGTTTGCTAGAGTTATTATTTAATAATGTAAAATAACTGTAAATAAATAGTTTTTAAGCGTTTAGCAAATCTGCTAAAACGAAATACCAGAACACCCACTACAACTATCGATATTTAGCAATAGTTGTCATCACTGACGCACACCCACTACAACTATAGATATTTAGCAATAGTTGTCATCACTAACGCACACCTAGGTTCAAATCCTGATTGGGGTCAAACTTCTCTTCATTTTCGGCGTTGGATCTATGTTTTTTTTTTTTTTATTATTATTTTACAGCTACTTGCGATCAGGCTTTCGGCAGGGCTCACGCACTCTATGTACTTGCGCGCGATAACTACCTACCGCCCGCCGGGCCGCCGGCGACCCATAATTCATTGGGCTGCCGACAGCCGCGTGGAGCTAACCTACGCGAGCGCGCGCTCACGCTACTGCTTCGTACGGTCGCACCTACCTATATCCAAAGAGTTTCTTTGCCTATATCTTAATTCAAGTTGACATGGCTTCTGTTAATAGTGGCAGTTTATGTGCAGTAGATGGATGTAAATCCACCAAGAGGAGAGATAAAAATCTTTCTTTTTTCCATTTACCTGCTGAAGAAATTTGAGTATATTTTTTTTGTTGAGCAATAATTATTCTAAAAAAACCGGACAAGTGCGAGTCGGACTCGCACACGAAGGGTTCCGTACCATCGTACAAGATTTAACACTATGTACTTTATTTTTTATATTTTTACTATTTGTTATAGCGGTAATAGAAATACAGCCCGCTGACAGACGGACGGACAGACGGACGGATGGCGGGGCTTAGTAATAGGGTCCCGTTGGCACCCTTTAGGTACGGAACACGGAAATAGGTATTTTGGTTTATGTTGTGTTTCGCTTGAGTTCTAATAAGACCGACACGTGCGATCCACGCTTTCATCTGCTTTAAAGCAAACGTCGGCTTCCTTATATAATAAGTCCGCCTTCTGGCAAGCAGAAATGTGTATGTAAAGGTCGACTGGAAGTAATTTCCGCCGGCAATAAGTCCGGATTCGCTTGGCAGATGTATTTTTAATCTATACCGAATAAAATCAGTTAGATAAGCATGCGTACAGGTAACAATAATAACATTACAGGGGTAGTAGGTAGGTAGGTAGGATTACCTGAAGTATTTTCGGGCTGAACTAATTTCGAGTAGGTAGCCTATATATGTTAAATAAAAAAAAGATAGGTACCTATCTAACAGTAAAAAAACATTTTTAAATCTGTGCTGTAGCTCGCGAACAAACATTCACACATATTTCCTCTTTACAATATAATGCATTGATATTTTTATCGAAAGTAGCAGCCCTAGCGTCACCGAGTTTGCTTCAAGGCCCCGCGTCCGCGCGCAGCTGCAAAGCAATAATCACTTTACGCTCTTTCGTTTAGGTACATTTTCGCACGCAGCGACTGGCGATGTAAAAGTTTAGGCTATTAAAGCCGAAGGTATGTAACTTTTTCTATGGAGAGATTCATCTGTTACGAAGTAACTATTAAGTAATCTGTGCTTTCGGTATCTATGTAATAAACAAATTGTAAAGGTACGGCCACACACTTAGTTAGTTCCATGAAAAACATAGAGCACAGAAAATCTTATCAGGTCCCATAAAAACAAAATTACCTGTTGGCAGAATTTCCAGGCAGTTCATTTTCCAATGGAGCACTCGGTTTCGGTACGTCGTCCTGTCTGAAACCACACCCCATTTCACCAGGACGCCACATTTTTTTTTATAGAAACTGGCACGATTGACTACATCACCTACAACATCCGTGATGTCAGCCCATATCACCTTGGTGAACTAGGTGCCACGTCAGTGCTTCCCTTCATTTCATGTCGGCTAAACTGCACTGGACGGAAAACACGGACTATTTACATAGCCGTTTCGCCCGACACGTTTCGTTTAGTGCGGTGGTACCAACCTGGGGCAGGATAAACCCTACCACCTAGTATGGTAAGAAGGAAAGGGACCTACAGTTTAACATGGAATCCGAACCACGGTCAGCGGTCGAGCATCCAAGTACAGACCGCGCGCCCAGGTGTGCTTAACAGTCGACCAACTGCACCACTGAGTTACCGAGGCTGACAATATATACATGGGATATAACGGCTCTGCGCCACCAACTACACGCAAAATAGTGTAATTCCTAGAATAACTCACACGTATAACACTAGATTTGCTGATTTAGATATATTTACATGCTCGAAACAAACATTTAAAAGTAAAGTCGTACATGAATTGACGAGTGAAACAAAATAACATAAAATAACAAAAACAAAACACACACACACCCTCAAACACACATACCCACCCTCACACACACCCATACACCCTGACACACACACTCTCACACACCCTTACCCACCCTCACACACACCCACACACCCTGACACACACACACACACACACCCTACACACCCTCATACACACATACTAAGACAGATCAAAGTGTATGCCCATTTAGGTAACTTAAGCTCCTAACAATAGTTATGTTATGTATAATAAACATGTATAAATGACTAAACAGGGAAACATGTAATTGGCCATACGCCTTGCATAAAAAACAATGTACCTACTGTAACTGATATTGGCTGTATGTTTTCTTAATAATAAATAAATAACAATCGGTGAATCAAATCTACAACCTACCTCATATTCCTGTTGACAAATACGTAGTCGTTTTTAAGGTCACTGACAACCGAGGCAGCGGTTCCGTTTGTAATTCGCGAAGCCCTCGAGTAGTGGCCGCCCACATTTTCTTCAGCATTCTCAGTAGCCGTTTGTGCGTAGTTTTGTTGGGCCGTTCTGTCGTAAACAAAGTTATTTTGCACGTCGCTCCGACTGTAGGTTGCCGCTTGTGGACTGTTAGTCGTAGAGACATAGTTCAAGTTGGGATACAGGCTTGTATGATTCATCGCAAGCAAGTCCTCTTTGGAATAGTTATACTTAGTTGAAGGCGCCGGCGCTTGAGGTATCGTTTCGGTTCTGCCTCCCGAAGTTCAGGAACATATGAAATCAAATGAAAATATACTTTATTGCACAAAAAGGAACAAAAGGCGGACTTAAAGCCTAAAGGCATCAGTGGCGGCGCTAGGCGTCGGCGACGTCGGCGATCGCCGACGGCCTCGCAAAAATTTGTTTATCCTAGCTGACTCCCTTTGGGATCGCGCAATCCCAAAAATTCTCATCAATGTATGGTCGCACACTTTGGGCTATTGCTTGTTGGGTTACCTATTTAATTTAATTTGGGATTGTTCATGTAATTTTTGTCAACATTTGATAAGCAATAAAACTCATATACTCATACATCGGTCTCATTCTATTTATCTTTTTCTTTCTGACTGGGAAATGAAAGAGGCTGCGCAAAGCTGATGTCGCTGACGTCTACATTTGGTCTAGCACCGCCACTGAAAGGCATTACTGCCAGTCATGCCTGGGATTGTGAGTAGGGTAGATGGGTAGTGCGGAAAATTTTATGAGAAAAGAAATTTTTTAAGTGTATAAAAATAACCAATAAAACATAAATAATAATAATGACTAAATACATTCGTGACATACATACATACAGGTCCAAAAGTACATACTTAATACATATATAAACAAATACATACATACCTAATGCAGCTTCTATACAAGCGATAACACACATGGAGACATTACGGGTTTGAAAACATATGTTCCCTCAAACGGAATTTGAAAATGTTGTAGGAAGCGGAAGTACGGAGAGATAACGTATAACATTCAGTGAGGCCAAAAATAATCGACATGATTTTGCATAAGTTCCAGAGACAGCTGAAAATATTTCAATGTAGACTATCCATTTTACAAATGAATTTTTTTTCTTAATGTAAATAAAAATTCTGCTGACGGATGATGAGTATTGATGAATTGATGATGATTAAACTCAACTTTTATTAATGACTTGACGAAACCCTATGTTCTTTGTATTTTACTATCTCTTATTTTATTTTTTACTTAGACATAGTTTGTTACATTTAACATTATTAAAACGTAGTATGTAATTTATATGTAAAAATAAAAAAGCTCTGTAAGGTTTCTTACCCGGTTCTTCCTTAAAGATTGCATTGCTGAATGGGACATGACAAAACAAATAATAATGACGAACCATACTGAATATGCATAAGTCTCATTGAAATATTGTTAATGTTGTGTGTTCTTTATGGCGAAATAAATATCTGAATCTGATTAATGATCGCTAGTCGTCATGTGTCACTCATAATAATAGTCATCGGCCTGATACGGTCCACAAATATTTTTTTTCCTTCCAGTTCAGTGTTCCCGACACGACCAAAGGCAAGCACTGCGATGGCCGGAGTGCGATGGGTCGACAGTGCGGGTGCTATAGATGATGATGCCAATAAAAAAAACTTGTACTTCCCTTTGGTCGTGCCGGCTACACCGAAATAGCCATCACAGCACGGGAAGCATTGACTTTTTTTTTTATGTAATCCGGTATGTGTGGCTGAGTCGGAGGGGCCAAAGCGCATGCTCCGACCAGCCAATATCACCTCCGAGAAGGTAGGTGCCATACCGGAGACTTCCCTGGATTGCTGGCTATACTGGACTAGAGAACACAGCCGAGGCTGCTATGCGGCCATCTTACATCCAGTACGGTGGTATCAACCCAGTCGGCTAATTTGAGCCTACCATCTAGTAAGGGGCAAGGGAAGGGACCTACAGTTTTACACCGGCTCCGAACGGTGAAGCAGCAGGTGTAGGTATGCACGTAATTTTTTTCGTCAGAAAAAAACTCATTGGTACAAGCCGACCGGATTCGAACCTCTGACCTCTCGTATGAGAAGCCGATGCCCAAACCACTCAGCAACCCACCGCTTAAACATGGCACGTAGTGCCGACAGTAATGTGCGACGGGCCGACATCGTGGATGTTGCAGCCAAGCATATTGCACTCCACAATAAAAATGTATCTTAATATAGCGGTGACTCACCCCGGTACAGTGGTCTCGGTCCGCGCAGTGCCGGCGGTAGTGGGGCCCGGTGTCGCCCTTGCCTCATCCACACTCGGCGTCCTGTATCAAGCCGTCACAAGACAAATTGGTCATGTTGCGATTCAATATGAGATCGTGCAATGACTGAACGCGGAAGATTGCGTCATATCCACCATACAAGATGAAACCGTTTGAATTTGTTTGTCAGCCTCGGTAGCTCAGTGGTGCGGTCGGTCGACTGTTGTTAAGCAACGCTGAGCGCGGTCAGGGTCGTTCGTTCTAACCTGAGGCGTACAAATACATTCACGCAAGACGGTGAGCATTAAATTCTGCGAGTGTAGTAGTGCTCAGGCCATGTATATAGGTGTATGTCAAGCATTTGTATGAGAAATGCATTTGTGTGTGTACGTATGTTCGTAGACACAGCCTCAGGTTAGGCCGTCCATGCTTTACTTGGATGGGTGACCGCTGGACCGTTGTTGGAGGCTGACCGTGGTTCAGATTAAACGTAAAACTGTAGGTCCCTTCCCTTCTTACATTACTAGGTGGTAGGGTCTATCTCGCCAGTGTTGGTACCACCGCACTGAATGAAACGTCGGTCGAAAAATAGTTCGTGTTTTCCTTACAGTTCAGTGTAGTAGCCGACATGAAATGAAGAGAAGCACTGAGATGGCGCCTAGTTCACCCCGTGTTATGGGCTGACATCACAGAGCTGACATTTCGGCTTCACATCTATCTAATGAAGAAATAACATTTTTTTATGGAAACTGACATGGCTACATCATCTACAATATCCATGATGTCAGCTCATAACATCGGGTGAACTAGGTGCCATGTCAGTACTTCCCTTCATTTCATATGCATATACTCGTGCATACAGATGAAAGATGTGGCATTTCATGATAATAGTAGCGATGATAACATCGATAAAAACGCTATCAGTGTTACTATGACAAAGCATGAATACGGGGCCCGTTTTGTTACTGAAGGACGGTGTTAATTAATTACTAATACTATAATTTTATAAAAAGCGCGACATGTGGCGCCCAGCCACCCATAAGGTGCCTTGACGGACGCCCGTGGACGTTCGGCCGCTAGCGGGGGTTTCGAATGCCATGCCGGCCCGACAGGTGCCTATTCACCGCTCCTCTTGAAGGACCTGAGACTGTACTTGGGGCGAAATATGTGGGCAGGGAGAACGTTCCAGAGTTTACCTGTTCTGCGGAGGAAAGATCTGCAGAACCGATCGGTACTGTACTGTTTATCGAAGTTTATAAATAGTTATTGAGATAATTTGCAATCTTATGAAGTGCACACGCGACAAAGCACGCAGTACTTGTTGAACTTACAGTTCCATGGGAAAGTAACATACCGAAGGACCACAACATCAAACTTAACAAGTACTGCAACTTAGTAGACCGGATTGTGAGAAACGGATTCAAGACTGATCTCTTCGCTGTGGAAGTAGGAGCAAAAGGACTACCAGAGAAGTCGCTCTACAGTCTCTTCAAGAATCTAGGGCTGCCAAGATCGATGCTAAAAGCTCATATATGGAGGGAGCTTCGAAAACGTCACTGGAAGCATCCTACAGAATATGGATAGGTAGAGAGAGGGAGGTCGAGAGAGGGACTGGTGTTTCCCCGCGTCCTAGTCAACGCAGCCTAGTTGACGAGAGCTTGGTGCGAGCCAAAACGTGAAGCATGCCGGGGAAATTTAGAGTGGCCACTCGCTAGTCCCGACCTCGATTAACACCCTCCTCTACTGCCGATGGGCCCGGATATCTTCGGTAAAGCCATCGCAAGCTTAGTTCCACACCTTCCCCTTCTTTCAGTGAATTTTTCTCATTAGAACGAGAGAGAATGGTCGACAGAAAAAATTCCGATATTTTGACACAAGGTTTCTTGTTTTTTTTTTCTTTACTTATTCAAGTCTTACTGGATTCAAGTCTCACTCACTGTCATTCGGAGCGTTCTTTTAAAGAGCGCGTCCTTTTAGCTACCTACACGTCAATATATATATTTTGTGTGGAAAAATCGAAAATTTTAGGTTACAAAAATTCAGAAAAAAATATCAGGCGGTGTTTGGTTCGTACTGGAGTTAAAAAAATCCGTCTTTGTTTCAAAATAAGTGAATCCACACTTGTTTTACATTGTTTTGTTATTAATTTAATTAGCTATAAGCGTAAATAGAGTTCATTAATCTGACGAAATATTTGAGATTATGTGCTCGCGGAGCGGACGCGCCCAAATTCGGCGAATTTTCGCTCGGCGAAAATAGCATGGAAGCCGGTAGGGAGAGTTCAGCATAATAAAAAATTTGAGAAACCTACAGGTTAAAGAACACCCGGTTGTAGGAGCCAGCAAAGCTACCTGGATGTACTGGCCGCAGATTGTTGCGTGTTGGCCGGCGTGCTCGGTTGCGTGTTGACCGGCGTGCTCGGCTGATTAGATGTTGTTGCGTGCCATGGGTTTGCGTCCTGTCTAGATCGTGCCGCCGCCTCCCTAGATCGTGCCGCCGCCTCCCTAAATCGCATTGCTGCCTCCTCCCTAAATCGCACAGAACAACAAAGACAGTGGCAAGTGGCTAGAACATCGACAATAGAATAAAATATATTGTGGAGGTCGTCGTAAGCAATGATGTTTTAAAGGTATAGATTCAGCGTTCTATTTAGATTTAGAGGAGAATTTGGTATTCAACAGAAAACATAACCCTGAGCGCGGTCAGTACTTGGATGGGTGACCGCTCGACCGTTGGAGGCTGACCGTTGTTCGGAATAAACGTAAAACTGTAGGTAGGTCCCTTCCCTTCTTACCTTACTAGGTGTTAGGGTTTATCTCGCCCGTGTTGGTACCACTGCACTGAATGAAACGTCGGTTGATACGGCTATTTAAATAGTTCTTGTTTTACTTCCAGTTCAGTTTAGGCGACATGAAATGAAGAGAAGCACTGACATGGCACTTAGTTCACCCGGTGTTATGGGCTGACATCACAGATGTTGTAGGTGATGAAGCCAACCGTGTCAGTTTCCATAAAAAAAAATGTGCAATTTAATATGAAATTGTGCAAGTTGTCTGAACGCAGGAGATTGCGTCATACCTACCTACTACAGAAGATGCAACTGTTCGAAATTTAGAGAGAATACGTCATCGATTCGATGGCGAAACGGTAACTCGCTGGCGGCTCAAACCGAAGTTCCAGGTTCGAATCCTGGTCGGGATGTATTTTTTTCTCTTAACTTTCGCCTTTGCATCTAATGAAGAAATAACTTTATTTTTATCGAAATTGACACGGTTAGCTACATCACCTACAACATCCGTGATGTCAGCCCATAACACCGGGTGAACTAGGTGCCATGTCAGTGCTTCCCTTCGTTTCATATGCATGTAGAGATCGTCTAGTCTTAAAATGAACGCCCCTCCACTTTGTTTACGCTCACATGCACAGTAGGTTTACAGACGCAATGCACACAAATTCGTTCTTTGTCATTGGTCATTCAGTCTGATTCATTCACCGGCTAGATCTAGCCGGATCTGTTGGCCAACTAGTGCATTAATGACGCGGCCGCACGACAGAGCGGACGTGTCGTTCCATACAAAGCGCGAGCTCTCCGCCATACAAAGGCAATGCATGCAATGATCGCACGATTAGTTGACCTACTAGTTGCGCGGGCGAATCGTAAAATCGCCGCACACACACAAGTAAGCACTGCAATAGGTATTTCCTCTCCCACATTGAAACAATAAAGATTTGTGGAGGGGCGTTCATTTTTAGAATAGACGATCTCTATTCGTGCATACAGATGAAAGATGTGACATTTTATGATAATACGTAGCGATGACAACATCGATAAAAACGCTACTATCAGTGTTACTACGATAAAGCATGAATACGGACCCCCTTTTGTTACTGGAGCATATTTACTTAAAAATTTTAGAAACCTACAGGTTAAAGACCCGTTTGTAGGAGTCAGCAAAGCTACCTGGATGTACTGGCCGCAGATTGTTGCGTGTTGGCCGTGCTAGGTTGCATGTTGGCCGGCCTGATCGTTTGCGTGTTGGCCGGCCTGCTTTGCTGTGTGTTGGTCGGCGTGCTCGGGTGATTAGATGTCGCTGTGTGCTGTGCGTATGCGTCCCGTCTAGAGCGTGCCATAAATTGCACCGCCTCCCTAAATTGCGTTGCTTCCTCCTCCATATATCGCTGCTGCATCATTCGCCCTATTGCCTCCTCCCTAAATCGCACAGAACAACAAAGTCAAGTGGCTAGAACATTGACAATAGAATAAAATATATTTTGGAGGTCGTAAGCAATGATGTTTTAAAGGTAAGTATAGAGATTCAGCATTATATACAATACTAGCTGTGCCCGCGGCTCCGCCCGCTCTCATATTTCACTTCACTTTTCCTCATAAGCCATTTAGCGTGATAGTAAGTAGCCTATAGTTGATGGGAAGAATCAAGATATCCGTAGAATTTTGTTTTATTAAAATCTGTTCAGTGGTTCTCGAGGTATAAGCGGACAGACAGACATACATACACTCAGACAGAAAGACAGAAAGCAGACGTTGGATTTTATTATAGGTAAGGATTAGAGGAGAATTTGGTATTCAATAGAAAACATTGCCATTTAGCGGTAAACTAATGCAACGCTTTATTTATAGATTTATTTATTTTAGACAGGCAGCCTAGGCTGATACGTCTATATCCAATTAAAATTTGTTGTTTTTCGTCATTATCTTAGATTTTTTTTTGTTTAATTTTTTTTTTTTTTTTTTTTGTTCTTGAGCACTCTTTTTGAGATTATGTTTTATTTGTTAGATATTTATCTAGTCTATTTTTGAATTGGTTGGTAGTAAGTGCGCTAGTTGGTTCCAGTCGTCCACCACTCTGTTTGTTATAAAATGTCCGAGCTGTAAGCATCGCCACTTTCACCGCAAGGTGGCGCTCGTTTTAAGTTCGGATTTGTACCGCCGTAGGCGCAGAGGTGGCGCCTCCGGCTCGGCCGCCATCTTACTCGGAGACGCGAGGGCAGGAAGTGTTATGAGAATATACTTTTTTCGGAGTCAGACAATGAGTCCTACAACGCCACTTACCACTCTGTTTGTTATAAAATGTTTGCGAGTATTGCTGTTAAAGATTGTTCGACTTAGTTTCATGCTGTGGCCTCGAAGATGAACGTTTTGGTTCAATCGTTGATTTATGAAGTAGTATGCTGGGCAAGGACCGCACTGTTGAAGTGAAGGATAACTAGAGTACTACACTAATAAGAATTCTATGGACGAACGAATATTCAATGACCGTTCGCAGAGGGGAAGGTGTGGATCTAAGCTTACGATGGCTTCACCGAACATATCCGGGCCCATCGGCAGTAGAGGAGGGTATCAATCGAGGCCGGGACTAGCGAGTGGCCACTCTAAATTTCCCGCGCATGCTTCACGTTTCGGCTCGCATCAAGCCCTCGTCAGCTAGTCTGCGTTGACTAGGACGCGGGGAAACCACCAGTCCCGCTCTCGACCTCCCTCTCTCTACCTATCCATATTCTGTAGGATGCTTCCAGTGACGTTTTCGAAGCTCTCTCCATATATGAGCTTAGCGTCGATCTTGGGAGCCCTAGATTCTTGAAGAGACTGTAGAGCGACTTCGCTGGTAGTCCTCTTGCTCCGACTTCCACAGCGAAGAGATCAGTCTTGAATCCGTTTCTCACAATCCGGTCTACTAAGTTGCAGTACTTGTTAAGCTTGATGTTGTGGTCCTTCGGTATGTTACTTTCCCATGGAACTGTAAGTTCAACAAGTACTACATGCTTTGTCGCTTTTGAGAATATGAGTATATCCGGCCTTAATGCTGTGGTACAGATTTCCGAAGGCATTTGGTAATGCTTCTCATGTGTGTCCATCAACAATTCCCAATCCTTTGCTGCTCCCAAAATTGAAGAAGGTTTAGTCCTATCTTTGGGCAGCTTATTGGCTCCAGGTTTCACAAAGTTGACCTTCTGGAAGCCGCTACTGGTTTGCCCTTTCCTGGTCCGTGCAATTGACAGGTTGATGGCCTCTCTGATGATTTGGAGGACTTTATCATGACGGTAGGAATACTGGCCTCGCTCAAGTAGTATTTTGCATCCGCATAACAAATGTTTGGCCGTGCCTACGAACTCCTTACATGACGGGCATAGTCTATTTGTAGATTTCCCCCATCTAACTAGGTTACTCGGGTCGGGGAGAGTAAGCTGGAATGCATTTAAGTAGAACTTAAGCAGCTCAGGGGACCAGTTGTATATTATGGATTTCCACTTCAATGCAGGAGGGATGCAGAAGTCACCCACTGTTAGCCAATCATTCTGCATTTCTAGGTTTAAGGCGTGAAGTTTGAAGCCTTGTTCCATGTCCTCCTGAGCAAAACCTTTCAGTATTTCTTTATCAGACTTTGCTGTTTCTATGCCCAATCCAGATCTATTGGTGCGTGTACCAACTTGGAATGATTTGTAGAAGTCGAGTCTCGATTCCAGTTCATCTGATAGTGATGTGTTGGGTAAGGCTTGAATAGCGCTATCATTGGAGTCTTTGAGTATACATCGTTTGGCTATTCTCGCCTTTTGATAAAATATCGACGGTTTCTTAATGTTCAGTCCAAAGTTATTGTGAGATCTGTATAGCGTTGACGAGTCAGCCGGGTGAGCCAGTCCAAACCATGATTTCAGGAATCTGGTCACATACGAGTCTAATTTAGTCAGGTTTTGCTTTGTGAAGTCGTAGACGAGAAATGGCCATGAAAGTTTTGATGTCAGGTAGTTATCGTAAATCCATGCCTTTTGTGTACCCAGGAGGGGAAGATTGTCAGTTTGGCGGAGGCTCTCTTCGAAAAGTTGGACAATATCATCAGTAGGATGCTCCTTTCCTCTGCTGGTGATCCTTTTGCCCAAGAATTTAAAAGGAGCTTCATCAGCCACGGTTGCGATTGGTTTTCCGGCTACTGTCAGACCTGGATTGCTCGAGGTAAACTTTGAACCTTTCCTGGTTAAGCTCAAACAGTAGCACTTCGCTGGTTTTATCTTCATCCCTTTAGTCCATTCACAATAGTCATCTACCACCTTAAGAAGCGCCTGATTTTGTTTTGGATTGCGGGTTAACAGCGTAATATCATCCGCAAATGCCAGGATGGCCGCCATATATGTGTCTCCATATTTGAACCTGTATCCCCATTTGTTTTCTTTTACGACAAGCGTATCAATTAGAATGTTGATAACAATGTTAAATGTAACAGGAGAGAGGCAGCAACCCTGGAAAAGTCCTATGCCGTAACGAATTTCCGGTATCTTCTCCGTTTCGCCTTTTACTTGTATTACAAAGGAAAGTTTTTTGTAGTAGGAGGCTATTATATTACAGATCAGAGGTGGCACATTATACCACTCTAGCGCCTTTAATAGTAACTCATGGCTCACCGAACCGAAGGCGTTTTCAAAGTCTAACCACGTGGCAGTTAATTGTCTCTCATTCTTCCTTGCATCTCTAAGACATTCAGTCAGCAAAGAATTATGTTCGAGACACCCTGCAACTCTTGGGAGAAAACCTTTCTGGTACTTCTTCGGTAAGTAGTCGTTGGTACACATATGTTTGAGTAGTCTGGCCTGTATAATGGAGAAGAATATTTTCGAAATTGTGTTCGTAAGGGCTATAGGTCTAATATCCTTGGGATCAGTAACTTCTTTCTTTTTTGGTAGAAGAACAAACACGGCTTTACCAAGACAGTCTGGCACTTCTCTGTTCGTCCAAATTCTTTTGTAGATGTTCAACATGTGTTTCCGCACTGATGGACATTTTTTGTATATGATGTATGGTATGCCATCGGGTCCCGGGGCGGAACTATTTGGTTTCCTTTTTATGTGGTATTCCAGCTCTTCCATCGTCGGTGAATCAGCATCAAATGCTAGAGCAGGTTCTTTGGGTTTTGGAGCTGGTGGATCCCTGTAAGTTATATCTGCCTCCGGGGTGGTATATGTGGATTTAAAGTAGTTGAACATCTCGTCCGTACTTAACCTAATTGTACCCTGCTGTTCCTTAAAAGCTTTTTTGGCGAAGTAAAAGGGGTTCTTCTCGAAAGCTGCTATATTCTGAGCCTTTCGAAATAAATATTTTGGTAAATATTTTGGAAATTACGTGATATACGTGCCACCGCGATATGTGCCACCGTCATCCTTGTTTCTCTTGCTGGTACGAATTTACAATGTCACAAGGGACACGTAGGCATTATATTGGTAGAAAACGACGCGCCTGCGCTGCGCTCGCCAAGCGTGCGAGCGTGCGACCGACAGACCGCCAACTCGAGATCCACCGTTTGGCTTATGTCAATAGGAACCGATCCAGTGTATTTGATGTGCTAAAACGGATTTAAAAACCGGCCAAGTGCGAGTCGGACTAGCGCACCGAGGTTTCCGCACCACAAAAAAAACATTGAAAAAAAAACATGTTTCTTGTATGAGAACCCCCCTTAATTTTTTACTATTTCTATTTTTTATTATTTGTTGTTATATCCGCCATAATAACACATATTCTGTGAAAATTTCAACGGGCTACCTACTACGGTTAAAGAGATACAGCCCTCGGACAGACGGACGGACAGACAGACGGCGTAGGCTTAGTAATAGGCTTCCGTACGGGATACGAAAACCTAAAAACCAGTTACATAAACACCTAAAAGCCTCTTATTCATAAGAGCTGAACAATGGGGTAGGAAATGAACGCAGTCTCAGAGCTCGGGTGGCTGGAGTAACACCACCCGAGCGCCAACGTACAACGGACCGTCTTGAGGTCTCAGTGCGGAGAATGACCCACCCGTCTTCCCAAGAGGCTGGGCAGCAAACAACAACAACAACAACATGAACGCAGTCGGAAAACAAATTGACCAATTCAGCGGCAGCGGGCAAAAGCCATGCAGAAGCGATAGTTTCCTCTCTAAAGCCGACTTTACCGCGAGCGAAGCCGCCGGTACAGCTACAACACTATAATACTAATATTTGCACCGTAACCGACCTCCTACTGCTTTCTTTGGAAATGTCAGAGCCCATCGCAAAGTCTTCTTATTGTAGGTTATGCAGAGAGATGTGATCACAACACAGGACTCCGGGACGACCCTGCAACAGTTCAAACAAAAACAACATTTGTAACACAAATAATCAAGAACGGCGCATACGAACACAAGTGAAACACCTAATGTTTGAAAAAATATTTCGTGTTTTGTTTTTTCTTGTTTGATAAAATTTATTTTGCACCTCTAGACCGCGAACGACCATAATATGGTTGCTCCATTTTCACATCCAGTTGCGCGAGCGGCCATAATATGGTCCCTCTCCAATTGTCATACAAAATAATTAATTTTAATGTCAAACATCGATCTAATCTCTTTTAACTTACCTAAATTATTCATGAAAGAATAGGCTAGCTAAAAATACACACTTCCTTAGCTTGCCAATTCAAAATAATCCTCAAAAACGGATTGCTCATTCAGCTGCATTGTGTTCGCGGACTCGGGAGGTACGACATGTTGCAATTGTGCTTTTGGTGCAGTTTTCCTTTAAAAGTTTGTGTTTCTTCGTGAAAAATAATGGACGGGTAAGTAATCTTCACTTTACAACAGTTACTCAGCGTTTAGAAACGATTTATTCGTGAAATATCATAGTTTTTGCAACCCTCTAGGAAAAACCGTTACAAAAATTTTGAATTTGAAACGGTCGAATCCCTATTTATTTTCGCCAAAACCAGTGAAAGTCGATTGAAATAGTTGAATTATTTCATTGTAAATGAATTAATATGATTTAGCGAAAATTGGTTCAAAGAATTCTCGCTAAATGTCATCACATCACCAACAAGATAGAGCAAGTTCTCTTTAGACACAAACGGAAGTTAGGCAAAGTAACACTGCCAAAACATTCATAGCATTCGCTTCCAGGGAATATCTTTCCCTATTCCTAAAATCCGTGGATCTTCAAATCCGCAGGTTAATAGCCTTTACCCAGCGACGTTAGTCCACCTCCAAGCCGGACTAGCACCTCCTCGGGGGTGAAAATGGCCGCGCCTGAGGTTTCGACCTGGAGCACAGCCAACCAGTTCGGAAGTAATAATTAAAATATATGCCGCGCCGCGGCTAAAACCAGTCAATAATTCATATCTGTGGAAATTTGGCATAAGCTGACATGTTACTTTCGTGCATTTTTGACTACACGCAATATAAACTTTGCCGTGGTACTAAAATTTTCTTCAGCTTCTGCCACATAACCACAGATATTATCACCCATGTTGCATTGGCTCCGTACATTGCAACCGATAATAGGCTATAAATAGGTACTTTAAATTAGGTCATTAAACTGCTTTAACCAGGGATCAGAATAAGTAGAATATAAATACCTAATGTTAGCGAGAAGACATTGCATGAAGTGGTTAAAACCACTTCTTTCGGGAATTCTGAAAAATAATGTGTAACATGATGTAATGTATGAATAGGTGCCTTATATACGAAATAAAAAAAAATTCTAATCAAAATTACCTACTTCCATACCAATAATTTATTTTCAAAATAATTTTTGGGTTTTTAAACCTGTTCGCTTCCAATATTATCATATCATGTCTAAATAGATGCGAGACTCAACGGGTTTTCTCTTTGCTACTAGCTAATCATAAACACAAAACAATTTGCGTTCAGTTTAGTATGTGTGCGACACGCAATGTTGCGATAAAAATATACTTACGCGATACGAAAAAAACAAGTAAGGTGCACCGGGGCTAAAGCAACTATGGGGCTTATGTAACTAATTTGAATTACTGACTTGTGGTAACTTTTCGCAAACAACACCATCTATGATCTTAAGAAGGAACTAATTACTTTCACTTACACATAAAGATGTCACTAGTAGGACCTATACTTTTCTATTAGCAAAGCATTTTGTCAGACCGCCATTTTGAAAGTTTGCGTCACAGGAGTAGTTGCGAAGTTTGTTGGTCCAGAAATTTTTTTCCTGTCAGTTTTTTGGCTGCAATTCATTGTGTTAATGATTACCGCTTACGGTAAGTTATAGTGGTTATATTTGTTTGATCTGATGATCAGTTTATTCCAAGTTATGGGCATAGTTACATTAGCCTCACCAATGACTATACCTGGGGTTATTGCAACTATGAGGTTAGTTGCAATAGCCCCGTAAAATTCACTATGAAACCGAGTTTACTAGTGATGTCTTGTTTCGATATTGTAACTTTCGATTAATATACTCATTTGAAGGTATGTGATATCTTATGCGGTATTACTATAATATGTTAGTTATTTAGGTATTTTGTTATGCTTAGCAAAGTTTAGCTCAGCTAAAGGTAAAAAGACTTATAGATATGTCTGTATAATTGAGGATATTCACAATGAAAAAGTAGTGGTGAAAGGATTAAAGTCCAAAAATAAAAATAATACCGTTTTCAAATTTGTAGAAGAAGATATTGCTATATTAGAAAAACATGAAATAATTTCACAACTACCAATCCCTACTTTTGATGAGGAAACCAATACGGTTATTTTTCCATATACAATTAATACATTTGAATGCAAGTAACATTACAGAGTGTTATTCTTAATTTTAAGACGACTTGTGCCATTTGAGTTTACTGCGTTGTAAAAGTTTTATAATAAATGCCATTAAAAATACTCGTACATTTTTTACTTCATTTTGTACTTGTAAAAAATTATCGATAAATTGTGTCCCAACACTGGTTTAACGAATAATAGTTACATTTGCCCCCAAAAGCAATAAAAGTTTGATTTAAACAAAATTGAAACGTATCGCCTCTCCATAGAATTTGAAATCATATAATAATAACTTTTAACTTAATTTTCACCTAATTTTGAACTTAAACGCTCTACTAGAGACACATTTATGGTATTTAGTTGCATTTACCCCCGATGTGGGGCAAATGCAACTATTTCTACCTGCAACAAGTAATCATACCACTGTCTCTTAGTTATTAAGTTATTCCTTGAGTTATTTATTTTAAAACAAACTTCAATTATTATATAATATAACAGATCTGCCAAACATATTTATATGTTGAAAAGGTAACCGTTACGATAGGTACAAAGTTGGAACATAAAATTTTTAGTTGCAATAGCCCCGGTGCACCTTACCTACATAGAATGCGCTTACCACGATAATCGCTTCGCTATCCCGCAACGATGGGAACTCGTTGGCTGGCTACCAGGAAACAAAACGCACAATGCACGCGAAATAACGAAAATCAGGTCATGCGTGCGCTAGTTTGGCCAAAGTAAAATAAAACTCAAAATAAAACTGATACGAACATCGTGGAACAACAAACAAAAGTGACAAGTCAAGTGAACGTGACTACGAACGAACCGACCGACCGTTGAACTGACTACGAACAACGAACGCAAACGCAACGAATTATGTATTATTCCCTTTGTAATTTACTTGACAAACAAGTGTTTCCACTGAAGGTTGCAGTTTCCCCACGCCTCAATTGAGTTTTCTCCGTTTTAGGCCTTTTTCTCCTCGATCATCAACATCATAGACGTGAACCCATCAGCGTATTAAGCTGCTAGTTCATTAACAAATAATAATAAATAATAATAAAGAACATAACATAATAATAATACTGTTCAGTAGAATTTTGCTAGTTTTAGTAGGTACGAGTACCTAGGTACTTACTACATGTAGTAATAAATAATTTAAATGCGGTCACACTGATTCAGTTTCCTAAACTAATTAGTACGTGGTTCACCCAACCACTCTTGCTTTACTTGCCGCTACCGCTAAGTAACTATTGTTTCATTTGTGCCACTACTTGGTGGGTTTTGTTGTTTTTTTTTTATAGGGAAACTGATACGGTTGGCTACATCACCTACAACATCCGTGATGTAAACCCATAACACCGGGTGAACTTGGTGCCACGTCAGTGCTTCCCTTCGTTCGTGCCGGCTACACTGAACTGGACGGAAAACACGAACTATTTACATAGCCGTTTCGACCGACCTTTCATCCAGTGCGGTGGTACCAACCCGGGCGGGCTAAACCCTACCACCTAGTGATATAAGAAGGGAGTCATATCCCTTAGTCGTCTTTTACGACATACACGGGGAGAGATGCAGTGGGGCTATTCTTTTAAAGTACCGGCCCCACACGGTTGTTTTTTTATATTACGATTAATTGATTGATTGATTAGTGATCATTCATTACTGATGCTACTGTTCCCCCTTCTATAGCCTAAATTCCTCTCAAAAGCGGAACTTCCCCTCATTATGGAAACACTGCTTGACAATAACAAAACAACTAAACTGTGAATAAACCAGCGATGGAACGGGGTTGTCCCTCGAATGGTGTAGCCACCAGGCAAAAATCTAAGAGCCCGCTAGAGACAATCAAGCAACTTTTCTATGCATGTCATTCATTCATTATTTAAACATGATGTTTCAGGATAGGCTTGAGAAACTTCAGGAATAGAAAGTACTCATTACGAATAAATGTATCGTAAAGGGAAAAAATCCCACCCAAATCGAAATTCCGAAGGGGAACTTCCCCTCATTATGCAAAGCAAACACTGCTTGACAATAACAACTAAACTAGCGATGGAACGGGGTTGTCCCTCGAATGGTGTAGCCATCACTTAAAAATCTGGAGCCCGCTAGTGATAATCAAGCAGCTTTGTGCATGCCATTTTATTATGTTAGTTGCCACATAACCGTAAATCTTATGCCTTATATCAGGGGTTTACGGACGAGACGTTATTCGTACAGCGAAGGCCGGCGTCATCATCCCTCAAACAGTAGGAAAGTGGTATGGGTGAATGTTTTGGTGGTTTAAAAAAAAATAACCAGGGTTAATTGATAGAAGAGCGACGCCTCTTCTATAAATTAACCCTAACGTTGAGGCGGCGCATGTCGTTTTTGTTACGTTTCGTTTCTCGTTGACAGGGATGATGAGCCGGCTTTCGCTGTACGAATAACGTCTCGTGTTTACGGCCTTTAGCGCCGCGTTTGCGGCCCAAAAATAATTTGTATTTTTTTGTCTTCTATGTTTAATTTTTTTATTTCAAAATTAATATTTCATTTAGGGAATTAGCGACACATATTTTTAGGTTACTGTTTATTTACGAAAAGTAATATTTTTTTATAGAAAAAATATAATTTATATAGATTTTTTTTTATGGAAACTGACACGGTTGGCTACATCACCTACAACATCCGTGATGTCAGCCCATTAACACCGGGTGAACTAAGTGCCATGTCAGTGCTTCCCTTCGATCATGCCGGCTACTACACTGTACTGGACGGAAAACACAAACTATTTAATTAGCCGTTTTGACCGACGTTACATTCAGTGCGGTGGTATCAACCCGGGCGGGTTGAACCCTAGCCCTACCACCGAGTAAGGTAGGTAGGAAGGGAAATATTTGTTTCTGGCCCGCAAATGTTTAAGTTAAAGCGAATATGGCCCTCCTGTAAAAAAGTTTTGAGACCTTGGACTAACAATTTAAAATTATCTCAATCCATCGATTCTCAATCCAATTAACCTTTCATTGACGTCCTTTGGAAGCATTTAGGAGAATCGATGTTTGCGAGCTCATTTATCATGTCATGTTACTTCATCAAGCATCGTGAGTGACACAATGAGTTTTTTCTGACGAAAAAATTTACGTGCATACTTACACCTGCCGCTTCACCGTTCGGAACCGGTGTAAAACTGTAGGTCCCTTCCCTTGCCCCTTACTAGGTGGTAGGCTCAAATTGTAGCCGACTGGGTTGATACCACCGTACTGGATGTAAGATGGCCGCATAGCAGCCTCGGTTGTGTTCTCCTCTAGTCCAGTATAGCCAGCAATCCAGGGAAGTCTCCGGTATGGCACCTACCTTCTTGGAGGTGAGCTGGTCGGAGCATGCGCTTTAGCCCCTCCAACTCAGCCACCCATAGCGGATGACATAAAAAAAATTAATCGTGATCAGTGATGATCACTGATCAAGCAAAATGTCCGACAAATGCATGCGATCTCTGTCTAGCTAGTCTAACCCACAGAAAAACGATCGGACCACACCAGCCGGCGCAGCCGAAGGGAAGCACTGACGTGACGTGGCACCAAGTTCACACCCGGTGTTATGGATGGGCTGACCAGTGTTGCCAACTCTTTTCTAGCTCGCCCACCACATGCGCCAGTCGAAACCACCAGAATTTCCCCAGATTTTCAGAAATACTCAAAAATAAAAAATTATAATCAAAATCGAACCCTAGCGTTGAAGGCGGTCGGTTATTTTTGCTTACTTTAGCACCGCCTTCAACTCTAGCGTTCGGTTTCTTTTTATTTCATACATTTTTGAAGGCGGTTTTTATATTTTTGGAGATAGTTTTTTATTTCACAGTTTTTTTTAGTATTTTATTGCTATGTACTCGGCGGAATCGCTCGGCTTTCGGCCTTGCGATTCCGCCTCGCTTTCCAATCCGATCGTGGCCAAATTGAAATGCGACCGGCAAGGGAGGCACCAGCTTTAAAAAAAAAAATCAAAATCGCTTCACCCAGTCGAAAGTTCTGAGGTAACAAACATTCCGGTTTTTGAGGCTTTGTCTGGGCTTCAGAATAATGAAAAACCGGACAAACGACATAATAATTATTATCACTGCAATCACAGGACAGATGGTTGCATACAAAATAATATTACTAAAATAGCAATTGAGATTAGTCTTCTTCTGAAGAAGAAAGCGTCTCAGCTTCTTCGCATGGAATGGGTGCAGCATAAACACATTGGTTCCAATTTTGTTTAACAGATCCTTGGGGAAAGTGTAGGTACGTGTTGCAACACTTCATCGATTTAAACACTAAATTTTTTGCACAACCACTAAACAAATCTGATCAAACCACCATACCAAAGAATATAATACTACTAGGGCGTAGAAGAAGCACAAGCCCATACAAAATTTGTTTGCCTATGTTTTAACCTTGAAGCGCCAAATTTTCCCACACGGCGAATTTCAGAACTAGCACTCGGCGGGAATTTCGAATTTAATTTATTTTTAGTAGGTAGGTACTGCACATTTAGCCAAACTGTGACCATTTCACACTGATATTCCTAAAATTGTCAGCCGACTTTGACTGAGCAGGCAGGACTGACAATTTTAGAAATATCAGTGTGAAATGGTCACAGTTTGGCTAAATGTGCCAAATAAATAACATCATGAGTACACAACAAATGCTTTTTATTACGAAATGAAGTGTTTGTACAAGTAAACTATTACACAACTAAATTATAATAAGCAATTTCATCCAAATAATTGGACTGTACATAATAAGTTTGTTTTATGATGTTTTTTTGTTTGTTTTTCTCTTAAAAAAATTTTATATAGTGAAGTTCGCCTATAACAAGTGTGTACATAATAAATAACTCATACATAACTGAATGCTTATATAAAATGAACATCCTCATATTACTACATACTTACAAAATTACATATAATTACAAATGCACGATTTCCTCGAACATTTCATAAAACAATTCGTCTTTAACTGTTGTGAGCTGGGGCGCTTCACAAATGAAGTTTTCTAAATTATTTATTAAATGTGACTGACCTTGTAAGTTACAGTTTTAAGTTTGAACTACGACTGTGCGCTACTATGTCACTGATCATCCATCACAGTTTTTAATCCAGCGAGAATTGCTGGACTGTGGGATTGTTCTTATTTCCACAGCTTGATCTTACGCCCCCAAACATGTTTTCCAAATTATCTTGATTTAGACAGTTCGTTGAGACTAAATAAAAGTCTAGACGTTGTAACATTTTAAACAAACGCTCAAATGCTTCTATTGTAGCAATCCACTCATTTTGGGAAGGTTGAGTGGCCCTCGCTCCTAACCACTTTCAATGTTTAATGACTTGCTTGTGTTGTTGCCCAAAGAGCTGGTCCACATCTTCTACGAGGTTCGCCGTTGTCACTGCTTGCAGGGGCAGCTCACCTGTAACATATTAGGAGTAATGAGCATGTATGTATATAATACTAGCATTTACCCGTGACTGCGTGCGCATTTATATTAACTGTTCAGCCCACTGACGGCATGCCGTGACGTAGAAGTAAATTGATTGATTGGATTCGGATTGATTGATTGATTGATTTTCAGTGGTAAGTCCTACCACCTTGCAAGGATGGAAAGGATTTCCTTGCAGTGTTTTCCTTCACTCGCCGGAGCGACGACGGGCAAATTGTAAAGATTTTTACAAGGACTGTGATTCGAACCCACAACCTCGCGCTTGAGAGGCCAGTAAAGCCCCAGATACTGAGTGACTCATCGCTTATGCTGTCAATTTCACTCACATCTTTTCTTTACCGTTCTGATTGACTTCCATAAGTATTGTACATACCATTGGTCTTACCTTTCAAAATTGTTCAAGTTAGGTGAAGGAAATCTGTGATATGATCGTGCTGCTTCGACCGCGTGTTTTGCAGAAGACGCCCCACATTTTACGGACTTCCATGGTGATATCTGGGAAAAAACACACCAAGATTTTATTTATAAGATTATTAGTACCTACATATGTACTTTGATTTGTGGTCGGCCGTTGTAGACAGGAACCTAAATTTGTTAGCTACTGCGGAAGTTGAGTCAGAGGGGAGTCATAAATATAGTCTAAGGCTGCAGACCCTATTTTACATTTATCGGATAGGACTGAGTGGAGAACAGCGCCACTCAATAAAAACCTTACATAATTCGCCAGCAGTATTGTTTTTTTTGTTCATTGTGGATCTCTCGTAGTAGAGAACTAGAGACGTATTTCAATTTCCTGTACACAAAGGCGTGCGGCATCCATAATGATTATGGATGATACTGCACACTTTGAGGTTATGTTTGACAATTTTCACTACAACCCAAGTAATAACTTACTCTGTACTAACAGACAAAGGCAAGTATCCAATAAAAAACATGCTCTATCATTATGTTATTTGAAAAATATAGGAGATATCGTGGAAAAATAAGAAATATCGACAAGTATCGAAAGCACTTTTCTTACCTCCGTGAAGCACTGCACTTGACCCAAATACTCTTAACTGTTTGCTGCAAGCTTGGCGCATTCGTTTTCGAACGAAAAATGCTAGTAAAAGGCTTATCTCGTGTTTTTAGGTAGATGATTCTTTCTTTTCTTTGGGTAAAATTTCGTAAATTCTGGAATCCGTAATGTTGCCAGGTAAAAAATGAAGAAATGCTCAATTCAATTTGGAAATTGAATAAAAAAAACCTTCTTACTGCTGTCTGAAATTACAATTATGAGGAGAAAATAATATATTTTACTGCTCCGTATTTTTTTTTTACAGCTGTAAAACTGTTAACATCGTGCTTGATGTAATTAGTTTGAATAAATTTCCCCATAAAACCCTGGACCTGGCAATTCGGTAATACCGGGGAAGTGCAGTGCTCTCCCTTTCATTTTGCATGAATTTTCTGTAGGGCTGTTCCTCTCGAAATTTTCCCACAACCTTGAAAACCAAAGAAACTTAGGCCACGACAGCCGGACTGGACTTGGCTCCCCGTGCACCATACTCAGCACTAGACCCTAGATCGCAAATTTGGCCACCAGACGGGATTCCAAACCATCAGATCTAGTGGCGCTAGCACTAAGTTGGCAACACTGGGGCTGACATCACGGATCAAAGGCAACCGTGTCAGTGTCCAGAAAAAAAAATTGTACGAGCCCGTCAAGAAAGCATCAGGGCGGCCAAAATCTAACCATGTCATTTGACC
Organism: Nematopogon swammerdamellus; assembly: GCA_946902875.1. Lineage (NCBI taxonomy): Eukaryota > Metazoa > Arthropoda > Insecta > Lepidoptera > Adelidae > Nematopogon > Nematopogon swammerdamellus. Next base: position 3,686,393 of record OX336356.1, on the reverse strand, counting down.
TAGTGAAGTAACGAACCGAGTTGGTAATTCGGTTCAAACCGATTTGATGTTGAAGCGAGCTGACTCGGTTTGGTAAGCGGCGAAATCGAGTTGACTCGCTGGCACGCGGTGGCGTGGCGGCGGCGTAGCGGGCGCGGCGACTACCTGCCTCGGACCGACCGAGTGAACTGACTGCCAGCGAGCGAGCGAGCCGACTCGGTTTGGCGAAATCGAATTGGCGAGTTGACGTGGCGACTGCCTGCCGCCTGCTGGCCGGACCGATAGACCTGTAGCGCTAGGATTTTTGGTTTCAAAAATATTAAACTTGTTTATTTTTCGCATATAGTTTCCGAACCATTTGCCTAACCTAATATATTAGTTTGTGTCATCCTAGGAATTTGCATACGTAGAAATTTAGGTATTTGTCTTTTAGATCAGTATTGGACGAAAAGAAAATTAGAAAAGAAAATTTTACTTTAATGATAATATTGAAGTAGTAACCGATGTGCAAAAACATTTTGTGTCATCTCTGTTCACGGAAATCCTTATATTTAACCAGTACCTAATACATCGCCCAAATAGCCATAAAAGAATATTAGAAAAGGTTAAATAGGTGTTACGCGTTTTAGAGCACTGATATCTGTTGTTCAAAATATTTTGTGTCGAATTCATCCACGACATTTATAGATATTTAATATTTTTATTACAACAACCTCTAAAAGCCACAAAAGATAATACGGGTTATTAGAGTTTACGTCTTTTTGATTATTATGGTGTAACAAAACACTATTCATAATTTGTGTCGTTTTTAACCACGGAATTTTATTATATGAAAAAAAAAAACTAACTTCGCATGAAGTGCGAGCGCGGGGAATAGCGCGGGCGCGGGCGGCGGGGCGGCGGGAGGCGAGCGAGCGAGCGAGGCACGCGCACGCCACGCCACGCCGCCTCGTACCTATTTGATTAATTTTAGGTGCAAACCTATGTAAAAAAATGTGTTGTTGCGAGTCGATGTTAGCGGATATTTACTTAACTGAAGTTCCTATTTGATTTAAGTTAATTGATAGTGTGTTTATTATATTGTACGTAGTGTAGTATGCGCGCAATATTAGCGAACAGATTCTTATTTTTACCCGGCTACGGCGAAGCGAGAAGGAAGGTTATGTGTTTGACCGGTATGTGTGTATGTATGTATGTATGTATGTATGTATGTATGTATGTATGTATGTATGTATGTATGTATGTATGTATGTTCATCTGTTCCCTCATACATAACTTCGAAACTACCTACTTATCATAATTTGACAAATCGAAGGTATCGTTGGATGCGTCTTGACCGTCTGCTGGTTGACTATGGTTGGCTGGTTGGCTATGTGACGTCCCATAAAATTGGATATGGCGCCCTCTAGAGGACATAAAGGGATGACCTAAAAAAATGTTTTTAGTGTGGGTTATCAAATGAAAGGGCTTAATTAGCACATTTCAAAAATTTATATATTGTTAGCTGTTGCTTTCGGATTTGCTTGCATGCATCCGATAATTTCTAAAATCTATCTATCTGTCACGTGAACCTTTGTTTTGGTCATAACTCGAGAACCACTGGTGCTAGACCCATCGTGTTGGTTTGGTACTCAAACTTCATGTCTGGGTGAGATCTATCCATCTGTCACGTGACACATGGATAGATCTCACCGAGACCTGAAGTTTGAGTACCAACATGATGGGTCTAGCACCAGTGGTTCTCGAGTTATGACCAAAACAAAAGTTCACGTGACACATGGATAGATCTCACCGAGACCTAAAGTTTGATTACCAACACGATGGGTCTAGCACCAGGGGTTCTCGAGTTATGATCAAAACAAAAGTTCACCTGACAGATGGAGAGATCTCACCGAGACCTAAAGTTTGAGTACCAACACGATGGGTTTAGCACCAGTAGTGGTTCTCGAGTTATGACCAAAACAAAAGTTCACGTGACAGATGGATAGATCTCACCGAGACCTGAAGGTTGAGTACCAACACGATGGGTCTAGCACCAGTGGTTCTCGAGTTATGACCAAAACAAAGGTTCCCGTGACAGATGGATAGATCTCAGCGAGCCATGAAGTTTGAGTACCAACACGATGGGTCTAGCAGCAGTGGTTCTCGAGTTATGACCAAAACAAAAGTTCACGTGACAGATGGATAGATCTCACCGAGACCTGAAGTTTGAGTACCAACACGATGGGTTAGCACCAGTGTTTCTCGAGTTATGGCAAAAAAAAAATCACGTGAGAGATGGATAGATCTCACCGAGACCTGAAGTTTGAGTACCAACACGATGGGTCTAGCACCAGTGGTTCTCGAGTTATGACCAAAACAAAAGTTCACTTGACAGATGGATAGATCTCACCGAGACCTGAAGGTTGAGTACCAACACGATGGGTCTAGCACCAGTGGTTCTCGAGTTATGACCAAAACAAAGGTTCCCGTGACAGATGGATAGATCTCAGCGAGCCATGAAGTTTGAGTACCAACACGATGGGTCTAGCAGCAGTGGTTCTCGAGTTATGACCAAAACAAAAGTTCACGTGACAGATGGATAGATCTCACCGAGACCTGAAGTTTGAGTACCAACACGATGGGTCTAGCACCAGTGGTTCTCGAGTTATGACTAAAACAAAAATTCACGTGACAGATGGATAGATCTCACCGAGACCTGAAGTTTGAGTACCAATACGATGGGTCTAGCACCAGTGGTTCTCGAGTTATGACCAAAACAAAAGTTCACTTGACAGATGGATATATCTCACCGAGACCTGAAGTTTGAGTAGCAACATGATGGGTCTAGCACCAGTGGTTCTCGAGTTATGACCAAAACAAAAGTTCACGTGACAGATGGATAGATCTCACCTAGACCTGAAGTTTGAGTACCAACACGATGGGTCTAGCACCAGTGGTTCTCGAGTTATGACCAAAACAAAAGTTCATGACGAAGTTTCTAGTTCTCACAGAAAACGGGATATTAGTTCAGCCCGATTGTTTTAGGGTCATGAAAGGTAGGGTCAGTTTGAACTTATGCAAATTTGAAGCGAATCGAAGCGTCAATCTGAAATAATATTGACCACATTAACCATTGACATTCGTAGGTATTGAGATTGCAGACGCGGGCTTTGTACAAAATTCGCACTGCATTATTATCTCTATAGGTAGATACCAAACTTCTTTGCACGAAGTGCGAGCGCGGGCGCGGGCGGCGCGGCGGGCGAGGCGAGCGAGCGAGGCACGCGGGGCACGCCAGCCAGCCACCGGCGGCGGCGGCGCACTATGGGCTGAGAAACGGCCTCCATAGTAATAGAATTTTTTTTTAGAATTTTTTTTTTTTTATAATTAGTTAAAAAATAAATAAGTATGCAGAAGTATTGCTACTTCATGCTTGACTATTGTTATGTTAATATAGTCAAGAAAAACCAATCGTATATTTTTTTATAATTGTTTAAAAAAAATCGTTGTATGGAACGGAAAATGTTTTATCATTTTTTTCAAAAATCTTAAGGAGTGTTAACCTCGCTATTCTATATTCATATAATAGACTATATTAGAAAGCGAACTGCATAAAAACCGTAACTGGATCGGTCCATTTTAACCAGATATACGGAGTCAAATTAAAGCATTTTTCATTAATTTTTATACTACGTTTATGACGCTTATATTTGCTTTTAAATGCTACTTGGTGACATAAAATGTAATTAGTCGTACTATAGAAGATATCTAGAGAGTTTATATATAAGTACGGTCGGCATAAACATAACACATAATTTTATATTAATTTTATATCATACATTTCTACTGAATATTCGTGTTTTTAGATTGGTCCCAATATAATAAAACGTTTTGTACAACTAGGGATATCATCACATCTTAAGACCTCACTCTGCACAAATAATGGCATCGAACACTTTGTGTTTTTTGTTGATATAACAATTTACTATTTAAAGTAATAATTATAATAATATTTTCCAGCATTTAAACGAGCATTTCATGTTAAATAGGCAGGAAAATAATTAACCGATGAGCGTATAATAAAAGCAATAGAATTATAATGTATGAATTAGTAGTAAATAATAGAATTATAATTATGTGTTACACTAAGATAAAAATGAAGAGTTGTCGGTATAACTTCATAAAGTTCTTCTTAATTTTGCATCACAGAATATCCATGAGCATCATTAGACACCTACTCGCAGGTGAAACGATGCCACATGTCGCGTATTCCATAAAAAAAAAGTCTAAACAGAAGTATTCCAGTATACATGACACTGATTATTACCTATTAACAAGATGGTAAAAGAAAACTAATAAATACAGTAAGACACAATTATAGTGTAGCAATCGGTTTCACAAATAATGCATTTTTGCAACATTTGTTACTCACGGGAAGAGCCTTGGGTTGGTAATGGCTCTTCGTGAAGGCTTACTACATCCTCCCCATATAGAAATGATATAGAATGGATACGGAATTTGCCAAGAGAGCTACCATGGCAGGGTGAAAGGAGGCTCATGAAACACGGGGTTTTCATTAAGGAACGGACAAGTGCATAGGAGAAAACGCGTATTCAGTATCTAACTCAGATGAGATTGAAAATTCGTCCAATGGGTCAACATTAACGAATTCAATATTTTCTTTATCTTCAATTGTTAATATTAAAAGATACTTCATTTCAGCTGGCATTGATGCTTCCTTCTTGTAACTTAATTTAGGTTTTAAACTTGACAAGTATGGGTCCGAAGATATTAGGAAATTGCAAAAAATATCCTCATTAGTTGCTTTTCGACAGAATTTACGCGCGTGGAATTCTCTATATTTTTTTAAATCCTTGTTTCGCGCCTCAGATGCTTCTGATAGTTTCCCAATGGGTACTAAATTTTGATGTTTTATTATAGCTGCACCATGTATTAACAATTTGTGCACACTGGAAGGCATATAGTACCAACTATAGAGGTTGACGTATAATTGAGCAGTATCGCGCGCATAACTAGTAAACCTATAAACGTCAATTTGCTCACCACTCGCGACAACTCGTAGAATAATGGCAAACCGATCAATGAGTTCTTTGTCAACTCCTGTGATAGCGGCTGCCTTTTCGGGATTCTGGAAAAATCACCTAGCCGTGTTGCCGTCGTTGGTTGTACCTGATCCTTGTTTGACAACGTCAACAAGCAGTCCTAATTCACTTTTGAATTGACTTTGGATGTTTTCCTTCCGTGCTTTCATTATCTCCTTGTCATTTCCTTTGGCTTGCCATTTCTTGAAATCTAATCTATAAGCTATATGTAATAGGCACTCCATGCGTCTTATCCACGCATGCAATGATGACAAGCCATGCTTATACATTTCCGTGGTCACCTATTTTTCTTGCACGCTGTCTAGGTTATTCATCTCTGACGGCTTTACCTTACATATGTCACACGTTTGGCTAGATGTGTCAGACAAGTGTGACGTAATTTTTCCATCTATCATTTTCATGAGCAGAGTGTGGATTACATTAACGTCATCTCGTATGGAAGATGGCTCGAGTGTATTTATTTCTGCATCGATTTCCATCATTTTTTTCTTTATATCTAGGTCGTTTTCTTTTGCGAATTTGAAGAAGAATGGCCTGCAGTAGTGGACCGATGATGGTTTCGGGTTTTCCCAGTATACATTGTCTCCAGAAACCAGTTTGAGTGGGATAAGTGAACACATAAATATGCTGGAGTCGTCTAAGTCATTGGGCATTTTTTGTTTGTACGTGCTCTGACCTGACGCGCAATCAAACCCCCAGCGTTAATTGTTTGTCCTCGATGTCTCGAGTTATAACATTACTGAGTCTCTTTACTGTCAGATCCAGAAGGGCTTGAAGCTTGACTTTAGCGTGCATCTCATTGATCTGAAGGTCTTCTTTGTTAGGATAGCATTCATTCTTGGCCTTTTGAACTTGATAATATGAAGGGTACAAATGTACACCTTGATCCTGGGCTGAACTCCGTAACGTGTTGTACTGAAACTTTGATAACTTAAAAGAGCTGAGAAGGCCGAGTGCTTGTTCTGGCGAATATTGAGTTTTTTTATTATTTATTAATTCTTTCATTCTATCTGCATCTTGTTAATGAAAACAAGCACCGCACGACCGATCAATGAAATGCTCGTTTAAATGTTGAAAAATATTATTATAATTATTACTTTAAATGTTTACTAGTTATATTCACAAAAGCACAAAATGTTCGATGCCATTATTTGTGTAGTGTAATATCTTAAGTTGTGGTAATATCACTAGTTGTACAAAACGTTTTATTATATTGGGACCAATCTAAAAACCTGAATATTCAGTAGAAAAGTATGATATAAAATTTAAATAAAATTATATGTTATGTTTATGCCGACCGTACTTATATAGAAACTCTCTAGATATCTTCTATAGTACGACTAATTACATTTTATGTCACCAAGTAGCATTTAAAAGCAAATATAAGCGTCATAAACGTAGTATAAAAATTAACGAAAAATGCTTCAATTTGACTCCGTATATCTGGTTAAAATGGACCGATCCAGTTACGGTTTTTATGCAGTTCGCTTTCTAATATAGTCTAGTATATGAATATAGTATAGCGAGGTTAACACTCCTTAAGACTTTTGAAAAATATGATAAAACGTTTTCCGTTCCATACAACGATTTTTTTTAAACAATTATTAAAAAATATACGATTGGTTTTTCTTAACTACATTAACATAAAAAGAGTCAAGCATGAAGTAGCAATACTTCTGCATACTTATTTATTTTTTAACTAATTCTAAAAAAATTAAAATTTCTATTACTATGGAGGCCGTTTCTCAGCCCATAGTGCGGCGGCGCGGCCGCCGCTTCGCGAAATCGTAGGTACCGAACGAACGTGTGTGCGTGCGTATGCCCCCCGCCCGCCGCCACCTGCCCGCGTCCGTCCGCTTTGACCGCAACAACTGTTTTTGTGTTTTATTGATTTATTTCGTGCATGAAAATGACACAACTTTACAATGTACATTTTTCATGCATTGATGAAATTGAATATGTAAACTCTAATCATTCTAATGTTTTTTTGAAGCTTTTGTAGCTTGGAAAAATAACATAATTGAAAATCTTAAAATTGCGTGCCCTAATTTGGCACAAATTCGTTTAATGGGCAAATGTACGTGATCTGAGATAGGAAATAATAATTTTGTCAATTCTAATTTTCTTTTAGGCACTGTTTTTACATACTGACCATAGGCCAGTTTGCACTGGACGAAGATGACACAAACTGGGTTTGCACACTCCGCAGGCTATCCTAGATATGATACCATAGTTATTTTAAAGTTTAGATTAATTTTGCCAGTTTTGAATGGAATTAAAAAAAACAACCACAAGTCTTCGAATTGCTGAAAATGCAAGTGACAGATGTGACACAAAACGCAATATTATGCTTCTTATGTACGACTGTATCCACAGGCAAGAAATAAGCAAGTTTAGAATTTTTTAAACTTATGTCCTCAAAATAGGCCAGCGCTATCGGTCTACGAGTGAACTGACTGCGAGCCAACTCGGTTTGGGCGAGCCGACCGAATCGACTCAATTCGGTTTGAGATCGCCGCGCGCTCGAGTCGAGTCAAGTCGCTGCTCGGCTCGCTACTGCGTCTGCTAACTCGGCTGCCGACCGACCGCCCGCCGCCATTGGAATCGGTTTGGTTTGGTGAAGTTAAGCGTATTCGTTCGTAGAACTGGCTCGCATCGTATTCTTCGATCTGTCTGGTCTGTATTGATTCATGGTTCTGTGTATGTAACGTAACTCGTGTTTTAACAGATTAACTTGTGTTGTGAATTACCTAACTTGTGTTGTGTATTTTATTTTAATCGTACTCATTTATACTAACGACAAAAAGTGTAAAAAAATACTCGTACCGCTCGACTTTATTATAGAGCTGGGCTGGTTAGTTAAGCTACCTACCTACATTGACCCAAATCGGTTTGAATCGGTTTCGAAACCGATTTGGATATTTTTTCAAACCGAGTTAATCGATTTGTAATTTTTAGCGAGTTCCCCATCACTTTGACCGCTGCAAACGTTACACATATAGCTTCACTTATACATACCTGGGTGCATATTTCCAAAGTCCACTAGGCGAAGTGCTCTGATTGGTCGTTCTTAGTTTTGCGGGAAAATTTAAATTTCGGAAGTAAGGCCTGACCAGGAATTATGAGGGGACGCCATATTGCGGAATTTCGTTGGAACTAATTTCTTACACTGGCCCTAATTATGTTTGATGCTTGATAATCTGATGTCAATGTCAAAATTGCTTCTGAACTGACATTTAGGTAAAACGTTATGTCATTGTAGTGAGATTGTCATGAATTGGCCGCCGTAATGTACAATTAGGTAATTATTTTTTGTTCTATCTAGGTGTATCTCAAGCATCTATTTACCGAATAGCAAACAAAAGAGGGACGTAAATATTATTCGTTCTGAACAAAAAACACTTTTTGACTTTACAAAAATACGAAACGTTCGAATAAAAATAGGTTAGGTTAAGTTTTTCTGAACTAGAATTTTTATTAAAAAGTTTAGTGTTTCAGCAAGGTCGATAAATAATTTTTTTAATAATTTGTACACTTTGCTTTAGGACATATCTGCAGATACATGGAAAAAAATTTGTGAACATGTAAATGTCAAGGCTAGTTCTTTTTACATTGACATCAAAATATATATATTAGATGCATTAAATTAAAATACATTTTGTATATCTTATTGTGTATTTCAGTGCAAAAGTACATTTTGAATAAAAACATCGGCCAATTCAATATGTGCGTACTATACTGAATGTTGCTATATAAATCTAAAAAGTGGCTCCATCTTGACAGCTCTCATATATTCCTGGTCAGGATTTAGTTTCGAAAATAAAGTTGTTTTAGGTGATTATAAAAAAATAACCTTAACCTAATTTTAACACCCTAACATAACTTAACAAAAAAAAAAGAAAAAATTTAAATTTCGGAAGTATTTTCGAAAATAAGGTTTTTTTAGGTGGTTATAAAAAATTACCTTAACCTAATTTTAACACCCTAACATTGCTTAAAAAAATAAAAAAAAAAAATTGTGGGATTCGAACCCATGGTCATAAAATTGCAAACCCTACACCATACCACTGGGCCACCATATCACATAAACAACCTAACGAATATAGGATTCACTAGTTTCGCTGGGAGTGCGGCGCCGTAGGCGGAGCCAGACGAAATTTAAATTTTCCGCCAAACTGGCATCGACCAATCAGCATCACTCGCCTAGTGGATTAAGGATATATGCTATCTGGGTTACTTGTATTGTATGCATTTGTTATTGTATGCATAGATAAATTTATACGTCTATGATTGTATGTAAATATGTGGTAAATACTTCCTCGGATAATAAAGTTTTTATAGGTGGTTATAAAAGACAATTGAACTTATCCTGTTTTAATACCCTAACAAAAAAAAAAGTAACAGAAGAAGTATTTCCGATAATATTTTTTTGGGTTAAAAAAAATTACCATAACCTATTTCTCTAAACCTCGCTCTGTCGTACTCATTGGAACACCAATTCCGGGTACGCTACGCAGAGTACGGGTGAAACGGGTGAAGTATGTACCTACAAAACATCGATGTAACGATGCCGCCGCGGAGCGTATGCGGGAAGAATCAAATTCCCGCGTTTAATCCGTATTGGCCGCCGTCCGCGTAATGTCAGCTGTTGACCTTGCACAACAGCGAATAGCACGCGTTCGTTCGGTCATATTCGGCTTTGACGGAAGTGACGATGCAGCCACATATTGTGTCGTACGTAACTGGCGCTAAATAGTCGGCGCCAAACTTGAACTAGCTCCTTCCTCTTGCAATATTATATTTGGAAAAATATTCAGATTTCATTTCGGACTAGCTTTTGCCCGCGGCTTTGCTCGCGTGAAATTCGTATTTAAAAAGAAGAAGTGGGTCTGCTACCGCACCTTTATTTCGGCGCGCGGAACAATTTTGTTTGTATGAGAGCCACATATCTTAGCGTAACCGCTACTGAATTTTATTTAGCCTATCCTGTGTCTCGTATAGGTAAATGTGCTTGTACGAAGTTTCATCGAATTCAGATGACCGGTTTAAGAGTTATGGTGGAACATACATCATACATACATACAGAAAAAATGCCTAAAAATCGTCACTTTAGCTTTAGTATCATACAGAGTCTAAAAACTCAGTATCTCATAATGCCGGCACTTCACTTGGCTTAGCGTATTTGTGATTGTTGCAAACATTTTAGTTTTATCTCGCTCTAAACAAGCCATTAAAGGGAATCGAAATCGAAATGTTTGCCAAATATTTGTGTGCATACAGCCAAGTGTGGTGCCAGCATAACATAAAACAAAGTAACTTGCTCCCAAAGACTCTTTGCTTACTCCATGACCATCCCTTACAGATTTATTATTAGTATTGATGAGTTATATATAATCTAAAGTTCTAATGTCATAATATACGTCAATAGTTCTCATCTCGTCTGAGCTCTGTAATGTGGAAAAAGCAACGACATTCAGACGATTGCAAAAAAAAATACATTTATTTTGACTCAAGTGCAAACGAAAGTCACTCCCAGTTTTGGGTCATACTTACTTACCATCCGACGAATTATCACATTGCCATAAAAACATTTTTCCTATTTTTCTAAATTAGACAAAATGCATTTGTTTAAATTTTTAATAGTTATTTTAACAACAAAGCCCAATCACTAAGTATAACGCACATACATGCTAAAAATAGAAATAAATATTATTGTGTAGATATTTATTATTCTGTTAATTTTATGGCACGGACATATTATTTAGATATAATTTTTCTTATACTTACTAATTTTGTTTTTACTTGCTATACTCACTTACTTATATTCACACAACATTTTTATAATGATTTATTGTAGATTATTATTATACATAATTATATACACATAAATTGTACATATTCAGATACATCTGTATCTCTTCGTTGGCCGATACAGATTTATATAAGGTCTATTTTTTTTAACTGACTATCCGTAAAGGGGTGTTCTGTAACGGAAATAGATCATATTAAAATTATAAAAAAGGGGGAATATTTTTATATTTTATTAAATATAAAAAAAAATCGCTTTTACATATTAAACACCTTTTGCTAAGAAACTATGTTTCTATTTCTAATAATTACCGAGATAATAATTGTGAAAGTTTATTAAAGTTTGAATTATTCATACATAACGAACACGCGCATTCGCGGCGCGGCGCGGCGGGGCGGCGGCACCGAGTGCTCCATACATAACATACGTAAGTACCTACGCACGCTCTCCGACTTCCGAACAGCTGATGCGCATTAAATGTGTTTCGAGGCCGTACTGGCCGTAGTTCAATGACCGCCGCAGCGTGCGTAGCACAGATAATGTCCGAGGTTACGTAGGTAGGGAGCTAACTACCCAACGCGTGTTCGTTATTAATTCAATTCTCAGTCGGACGGAATGCAGATAAATTCAAACATGCAACGACAATAACATACGTCTTACTTATGACAGTAAAAAGTCGCCGAGCGTCGTTCTAATACTCTAATCGTCTGTATCGGCCTTATCGTTAGAATTTAGAAGTATCTCAGATATCGCGAGGCGGGATAGCTGCGCGTCTCGTGGCAGCTCACGAGCGCGTCGCCGTTCGTCCCCGGTGGGCACGTGCACACGGAGAGGTGCCGGCGGCCGTTGCACTGCGCGCCGGAGCCGCACTGCGCGCCGCCGATGCACGGGTCCACGCAAGAGGCGCCGACGCATGCGCGGTGATCCGGGCATTCCGCGTCCGTCTGACACTCGCCCTGTAATTTTTATCATGCATCATCGCCGTTGCCAATATGTCAGGTCGGCAACCTTTGATACCGATGATAGCGGTCGCGACTCGCGACGATCGTCATCGGCTTCACCGCGGCCGCTATCATCGTTTGTAGTGTACGACCGAAAGGTCTTTTTTTTAACTTTCGGCCGAAACCAAAACTGAAACTTCGGCAGAAAGCCATCTTTCGGCCGAAAGTAGAAACCGGAGGCCGAAAGATGTACAAGGTCGCAAAGTGTGTCTTCCTAATTACCTAATTATTGTGAAAATTTGTGTTATTTTCACAAATGTAGCATTATTATGCCTTAAATATCTTAATTGTGGATTTATCTACATGAAAAGCGACCCCTGCATTCATAACAATATAAACAACGTTTCTTGTGAGTGCAAGCAAACCACATATTAAGAAATGATACATTATAGGGCGCAGCACGGTGGCAGGTCGCATCAAACGAGTTTGAAGCATCTTTCGGCCGAAACCGAAAGGCTGCTTAAAGTTAAAATATCTGCCGAAAGGCCGAAATATGAAACCGAAACTTCGGTCGGACACTACATATCGTTATTATCATCATCATTGTCATGGTCAACATCATGGCTCCTCCCTCACCAGCATCTCCCATCGCGTGGCGTCCCAATAACTCAGTAAGCGTACACTTAAGCCTCACCAGCATCCACCATCGCGTGGCGAGCCAATATCTCACTAAGGCCCACTTGCACCAACACGAATTTAACTATATAAACCAGTTTAACTCGTTAAGCTAGCACCCGTTGACTGTGGGAACCGCGTTTAAATCCATAACTCGCTACTTAACTCTAAACTCGTGTTGGTGCAAGTGGGCCTTAGCGTCCACCTTAGGCTTTACCTGGTCCGGTAAAGACCTCATCGAGGTCCTCATCTAGTTTTATAGTCTTGGTAGATACGGTTTGTTTACACAAAGCTAGGGACATTGTCTAAACACTCTCTAGTTGAAAACGTACCCTCTGGCAGCTGACGAGCGCATTGCCGATGTATCCGGCCGGGCAGGTGCAGACGGGTCTCTCGGCGCCGGTGTTGTCGTGACCGGGCGTACACTTGGCGTCGGTACCGCAAGGGTTCGGATCGCACAGGTCGTCTGCAGGTGTCAAAATGGCGGAAAGTGAGGAGAAATCTTAGGTTTAACTTAAAAACATCAGTCTGTTACGCAATCTGTGCCATGTTAATACCTTTAAAGTGTTTCATAAGGGGGGATCTAACTGGGCGATTTTCGTCAAGTGATATAAGCCGCACCGGCGAAAGTCGACCATGCAAACGGAAAATGGTCTGACTACGAGCTGCGAGTTCGTTCGTACGTCTGCTCTGCTCTCGTCGCCATGTCTGTTGACCGCAGCGAGCGATTTTTATCGAACATCTAAAGGAATTGGGGCTTAGATTTTGGCCATCAGTGTAAATCATGCACAATAGCAACTGACGTTGCACAGACTGATGCACAGACGCAACTGACATTCTGTTCGAATATTTCTGTTCGCTCTCTCACCTCAGTCTATTCGAACACTGTGAGACTGAAAGAGAGGGAAACAGAATACAGGGTGTTTCAGGATAGGGTTTCGTAACTTCAGGGTTCGAAAGGGGTCCATATTTGAAGACGAAAAGCTCTGAAACTTTTTCCCAGATTAGGTCATTTTATAGTACTTTTTGGTGAAAATTATTTCATCGAGATTTGGTGGACGGTTAACATCGGCCTTAAATAATAAAATAAAATGACTAACTTACATGCTCTAACTAGTAGAATTAAAGTCCATATATGTAGGTAAATTCCAAATACTTAAATTTGAATGACACCAAAAGAAAAGAGGACTGGATTCGGCCATTGTACTCCCTCGACCTAGACAGCACTATTGCCAAATCTTCTCATACTCACTGTCCATCGATATTTTATTACAATTATCTATTTTTGTATGAAAAAAAAATACGGAATTTCGATTTGAGTGAACAGCAGGAACAGCAGGGTACAATTAGGTTAAGTACGGACGAGATGTTCAACTACTTTAAATCCACATATACCACCCCGGAGGCAGATATAACTTACAGGGATCCACCAGCTCCAAAACCCAAAGAACCTGCTCTAGCATTTGATGCTGATTCACCGACGATGGAAGAGCTGGAATACCACATAAAAAGGAAACCAAATAGTTCCGCCCCGGGACCCGATGGCATACCATACATCATATACAAAAAATGTCCATCAGTGCGGAAACACATGTTGAACATCTACAAAAGAATTTGGACGAACAGAGAAGTGCCAGACTGTCTTGGTAAAGCCGTGTTTGTTCTTCTACCAAAAAAGAAAGAAGTTACTGATCCCAAGGATATTAGACCTATAGCCCTTACGAACACAATTTCGAAAATATTCTTCTCCATTATACAGGCCAGACTACTCAAACACATGTGTACCAACGACTACTTACCGAAGAAGTACCAGAAAGGTTTTCTCCCAAGAGTTGCAGGGTGCCTCGAACATAATTCTTTGCTGACTGAATGTCTTAGAGATGCAAGGAAGAATGAGAGACAATTAACTGCCACGTGGTTAGACTTTGAAAACGCCTTCGGTTCGGTGCGCCATGAGTTACTATTAAAGGCGCTAGAGTGGTATAATGTGCCACCTCTGATCTGTAATATAATAGCCTCCTACTACAAAAAACTTTCCTTTGTAATACAAGTAAAAGGCGAAACGGAGAAGACACCGGAAATTCGTTACGGCATAGGACTTTTCCAGGGTTGCTGCCTCTCTCCTGTCACATTTAACATTGTTATCAACATTCTAATTGATACGCTTGTCGTAAAAGAAAAGAAATGGGGATACAGGTTCAAATATGGAGACACATATATGGCGGCCATCCTGGCATTTGCGGATGATATTACGCTGTTAACCCGCAATCCAAAACAAAATCAGTCGCTTCTTAAGGTGGTGGATGACTATTGTGAATGGACCAAAGGGATGAAGATAAAACCAGCGAAGTGCTACTGTTTGAGCTTAACCAGGAAAGGTTCAAAGTTTACCTCGAGCAATCCAGGTTTGACAGTAGCCGGAAAACCAATCGCAACCGTGGCTGATGAAGCTCCTTTTAAATTCTTGGGCAAAAGGATCACCAGCAGAGGAAAGGAGCATCCTACTGATGATATTGTCCAACTTTTCGAAGAGAGCCTCCGCCAAACTGACAATCTTCCCCTCCTGGGTACACAAAAGGCATGGATTTACGATAACTACCTGACATCAAAACTTTCATGGCCATTTCTCGTCTACGACTTCACAAAGCAAAACCTGACTAAATTAGACTCGTATGTGACCAGATTCCTGAAATCATGGTTTGGACTGGCCCACCCGGCTGACTCGTCAACGTTATACAGATCTCACAATAACTTTGGACTGAACATTAAGAAACCGTCGATATTTTATCAAAAGGCGAGAATAGCCAAACGATGTATACTCAAAGACTCCAATGATAGCGCTATTCAAGCCTTACCCAACACATCACTATCAGATGAACTGGAATCGAGACTCGACTTCTACAAATCATTCCAAGTTGGTACACGCACCAATAGATCTGGATTGGGCATAGAAACAGCAAAGTCTGATAAAGAAATACTGAAAGGTTTTGCTCAGGAGGACATGGAACAAGGCTTCAAACTTCACGCCTTAAACCTAGAAATGCAGAATGATTGGCTAACAGTGGGTGACTTCTGCATCCCTCCTGCATTGAAGTGGAAATCCATAATATACAACTGGTCCCCTGAGCTGCTTAAGTTCTACTTAAATGCATTCCAGCTTACTCTCCCCGACCCGAGTAACCTAGTTAGATGGGGGAAATCTACAAATAAACTATGCCCGTCATGTAAGGAGTTCGTAGGCACGGCCAAACATTTGTTATGCGGATGCAAAATACTACTTGAGCGAGGCCAGTATTCCTACCGTCATGATAAAGTCCTCCAAATCATCAGAGAGGCCATCAACCTGTCAATTGCACGGACCAGGAAAGGGCAAACCAGTAGCGGCTTCCAGAAGGTCAACTTTGTGAAACCTGGAGCCAATAAGCTGCCCAAAGATAGGACTAAACCTTCTTCAATTTTGGGAGCAGCAAAGGATTGGGAATTGTTGATGGACACACATGAGAAGCATTACCAAATGCCTTCGGAAATCTGTACCACAGCATTAAGACCGGATATACTCATATTCTCAAAAGCGACAAAGCATGTAGTACTTGTTGAACTTACAGTTCCATGGGAAAGTAACATACCGAAGGACCACAACATCAAACTTAACAAGTACTGCAACTTAGTAGACCGGATTGTGAGAAACGGATTCAAGACTGATCTCTTCGCTGTGGAAGTCGGAGCAAGAGGACTACCAGCGAAGTCGCTCTACAGTCTCTTCAAGAATCTAGGGCTCCCAAGATCGACGCTAAGCTCATATATGGAGAGAGCTTCGAAAACGTCACTGGAAGCATCCTACAGAATATGGATAGGTAGAGAGAGGGAGGTCGAGAGCGGGACTGGTGGTTTCCCCGCGTCCTAGTCAACGCAGACTAGCTGACGAGGGCTTGAAGCGAGCCGAAACGTGAAGCATGCGCGGGAAATTTAGAGTGGCCACTCGCTAGTCCCGGCCTCGATTAATACCCTCCTCTACTGCCGATGGGCCCGGATGTGTTCGGTGAAGCCATCGTAAGCTTAGATCCACACCTTCCCTCTAAGGATTATTTTCTTCGAATAATGAGTACTTTCTATTCCTGAAGTTTCTCAAGCCTATCCTGAAACCCTCTGTATAAGTATTTACTAGTAGTTCCATAATATGTCCATCGTTCTTTCGCAGGAGTCAGCCTCGGTAGCGCCGTGGCGTGATTCGGGGTCTGATGTCAAAGGTTGTGGTGCAGCAGTGGTTGAAATTGGATGGGTCTCCGTCCGACCATTGAAGCTGGCCGTGGTTCGGTTTCTACGTAAAACTGTTGGCACTTACCTTAAAAGTTGGAAGGGTTTAACCCGCTCGGATTGCTACCACCACACTGAATGAAGGTCGGTCAAAGCGCCTGAATGAATCGTTCCTGTTTTCCGCGAAGTGAGCACCGAAGTGCGCAAGCGCGACCAAAGATAAGCACTGATATGGCACCTAGTTCACCAAAGTGTGATGGACTCAGGGCTGGGTGCAGTAAGCAGGCGACGTAGCCAACCATGTCAGTTCCACAAAAAAGGTTCTCAAAACTACATCTCCAACAGTCAAGTTGGGACTGGCATATGCCCAAAGTGGCCTGAAATCTGTAGAAAAGTTCTAGAAGCACACTCAGAGGCGGACTTTCCTTAAGGCCGACTACGCCCGGGCCTAGGGCGGTCAATCTGTAACTGCTGCTGGAAGCAGTGAGCGCAGGTACAGAATAGAAAGGGTGCCGGCCGGAGCAAGTGCGTGCGACGCGACGTGCGGAGAGACGACGCACTATTTACGCGGACAACACAATTTAGCTATGATGATAAGGTCAATATTGCCGCAAAACTTATAAAAAAATACTTTTGCTATATGCCAAATAAACCGAGAAATAATATATTTCTGACAAGTTGAACCGAACGCAATACTGATTTTCGTACAACTTGACATTTGTATCTATGCTGTATACTTGAAAGCTGCTGCTGCATTGAATTGGGGCGGCTGGTACTAAACCGGCCTAGGGCGGCTTAAGCTAAGCTCAAACTGGCGCGGTGGTGGCGGTGGCGTTCAAAAGTCGCGCAGATCAGAGCGTGCAGATTCGACGGCGGTGGTGCCGCGGTGGTTGCGTAATTTCGTAATTTTTGTACTTCTAACTACAAAATGAAAAAAATTTTACTTTTGGCCGCTCTGCTATATTTATGTTATTCTATATATATTATTTCTTCTAATATTATTATTGTTATTCTATATATATGATATGTTATATTTATATTTCTGTTATGTTATATTTTGTTCTTCTTCCGTATGTTTTCGAATTCCGCGGGAGTATTGTATAGAACTGAGTCATTGTAGACCTCGTTTATAATTATTTCCTCCATTCTTTCGTCAGTGCCTATGATTATCACGCGATCAGATGCTGCAGGCGCGATCTGTTTGCCACCGCCGCCACCGCCGCGATCGGACTGCGCACTGACCGCACGCGTGCAGCGATCGACCGCGCCAGTGTGCGCTTGCACACACAATTGCATATAACCTATCTGATCGCCACCGCCACCGCCACCGCCGTGATCGCCCTGATCGCGCCAATTTGCGCTTAGCTTAAGGCTGCTAGTCCGCCTCTGAGCACACTCGAGGTGCAGATCACTCACGCTTGTCGAAGGGCCGGCAGAACTCGAAGGGGTTGCCGGTCATGTTGCGCGGGCAGGAGCAGACGGGCGTGATGCCGCGGAGGTTGCAGTCGGCGTTGGTGCCGCAGACGCCGTCGCAGGGGTTCACGCACTGGTTGTAGTTGCAGGCGGGCTTGAAGCTGGGGCAGTCGCCGTGCGAGATGCACTCGGGCTGGCAGTTGCTGTACGGATCGCCGTGGTAGCCCTGCGGGGGGGAATGTTTGAGGAGCAAGAACCATACGTGGGTGAATTTTAATTTTGCTCTAGTTTTAATTGCCTTTCCATGCACAAAACTGTTTTTTTTTTCCTGTATTCTTATAATTTTTAGTTATGTACCTATGTTATTGCAAATCACATACCAGCCAATATAACCTTCGAGAAGTCCCTTTGGATGATTGGCTATACCGGACTAAAGAAGTACACAGACGGGGCTGCTATGCGGCCATCTTTCGTTCAGTACGGAGTAAGGGGTACCAACCCACCTAGTAAGGAGCAAGGGAACACAGGTTCTGAACGGTGAAGCAGCAGATGCAGGGTAAAAATGCACGTAAGTTTTCAGAAAAACTCATTCGTACATATCGGGCGGGTTTGAACCTCGGACGGTGAGATCAAGAGTCGAAGGCCAAACCGCGCCGACCACCCGCTTCTTCAGGTCCTAGTTGTCATCTAGCAGAAAAGTGCAGCAACTCGTTATCGCGCAGAGCCGCTCGTTCATAATATCCAGTACCCAGTCCTCAAAATTAGGTAGGTAAATGGCTTGCAATAATTGTGGGAAAAGTTACGAACCCTGGGACACTTGCAGACGGCTCGGTGGGCGGCGACGGTCTCGCAGTCAGCGTTCTCTCCACAAACGTCGCACGGGCTTTTGCACCTGGAGAGTAACAGTTAAAAGTAACAGCATCGATCGGTTCCAATAAAATTTTCGCTTTACGGTAGATTGCTTTTAGGGCAAGATCTTTTTATGCAATCCAGTAATGTTTTATTTGTACCGTGTTTAATTTGTACCGTGTGGGGTCGGTACTTAAAAAGAATAGCCCCACTGCATCTCTCCCCGTCGCATGTCGTAAAAGTCGACTAAGGGATAAGAAAATTCGGCAGCCTCGGTAGCTCAGTGGCGCGGTTGGTTAGTCAACTGTTATTTATTAAGCAACGCTGAGCGCGGTCAGTGATTGGATGGGTGACCGCTCGACCGTTGGAGGCTGACCGTGGTTCGGATTCCACGTTAAACTGTAGGTCCCTTCCCTTCTTACCTTACTAGGTGGTAGGGTTTATCCCGGCCGGGTTGGTACCACCGCACTGAACGAATCGTCGGTCGAAACGGCTATGTAAATAGTTCGTGTTTTCCGTCCAGTTTAGTGTAGCCGACATGAAATGAAGGGAAGCACTGACATGGCACCTAGCTCACCCTGTGTTATGGGCTGACATCACGGATGTTGTAACAAGTGATGTAGCCAACCGTGTCAGGTTCCATAAGAAAAAAAAAAAAATGTATGGCTCTGTCAGATGTGCCAGAGTACATACTCCGACCAGCTAATATCACTGCCGAGCTCGCTTCCGAGAAGGTCCCATACCAAGGGTTTCCCTTTGGATTGCTGGCTATACTGGAATAGAGAAGAACACACCCGCAATAGATTTCTTAAACTACCTACCAAAATAGTTACTCGTATCGTATATCAATGTTGACAGGACATTCAGAATTAGTGGGGTAAAGCTTATCGTCAATTATTCTGAGAGTGCCAACGTACAAATGATCCCTAAACCCAATAGAGGTTTAAACTTTCAGAGTAGAATGTTTTCTCACTTGAAGTCTCTGCAGGCATGTTGGGCTCCGCACTCCCCATCTGATTCGCATTCGTGTCTGCATCCAGCAATTGGATTACCCTGCACATACATGAACATTCTTAATAAGTGGCAGATAATTTAAGTACCAATAATGATTATTAATTAAATAAACATCAATCAGTAAGTAAGTAAATTGGGATTTAAAGAGGGATAGGTACCTGTTTCGATTTCCATCGACATGGAACGCTTACCTACTTGTGCTCATGAATACACGACTCACTGTATGATTCTAACAATTTAGCTGTAGCCTCCTTCTCATACAATGCTATCACAAAAGATAGAGATATTGGTAAAATTCGGTTGAATGGACAAGTCGGATATATCAAATTGAAGTACAATCTATAGCGTGGTAGCTGACAGCGTGAATCCAGAAACTGATCCAATCATGTCACGTCACATGTAGATTCCACCGAACTCAAGCACGTATTTGTTTAAGAAGGCGAAGAAGTGACATAGTTTACCCTGTAACCAGGCAGACACGAGCAGACGGGCGAGTTGTTGGCGACGTGACATTTCGTATTGGAGCCGCACGGAGATGGATGGCAAGCTTCCTCTAAAAAGGTACAAAGCATTTAGACATGATATCGTCACTGTAATCTGCCCAACTAGCACGTGAAAACTGACAGGCGAAATTTTATTTCAACTACTTCAGTTTGTGGTGAAACGCATCGCGTGGAAACGCATTTACACTGGTAATCCGAAATGTTCCAGCGTATACAACATCCCCCACGCCCCAACCAACCCTGTTGGATGGATGACATTGACGTAATTAACAAAGACTTATTTTCAATATCATTAGCTGTGGCACCTAGCCACAGCTGCATCGAAAGATCGATGACCCCTTAAGACACCACGCGCCAAAAAGACAAAGCTAAGTTTCACACCAATGCCTGAAGATGGCGATAACGTCCAAATGTCAGATGCTAAACGTTTCTACAACACACTCTCGAAATAACAAATAAGCTCTGCTAACACTTAGCACCACTGAAAGCATGGAGCAATAGCCAGCCCACATCAACAGCAAGGTACGTAGTCAACTCATGTAGAGATGGGCACAGAGGACGCCGACATCTCTCCACACTTTTATCATAATAATCGTAATAATCATAATCTACATTACAAGCTTACCAGGGTCAGCTATTCTGCAGCCTGAGAACGGGTTCCCGGTGTATCCTGCGGGACAACTGCAGACAGGAACATGATTCCTCACCTGCAACATTATAATCTGGATCAGTTTAAAGTTGATCCGAATAAGAAGTTCTGACGACTTTACCTCACAGGCAAACCGTTTGATAATATGAGTGGCTACTGGCTGGCTCTTTTCTGTTAGGTGTGCTTACGCTTAATACTTGTGGTAATACATAAAGTTATCAGCGGAAAATATAACCGCAACAAAGATCATTCGCGATGTAACTTACGTCACAGTTGGCGTTGAAGCCACACGCTCCTTCGCACGGACTGACGCATCGCTGGTTCACGCATGTCTGCGTCGTTCTACACTCGCTGTTATCTGAAATAGAATAGACAAAACATTTCGGTGAGAAAATCACCAATAAAAATTGCGTTATCGAGTCTCACTCAAAACACAGCCGGTGCACACTGCCGCCGCCGTCGCGCCGGTGGTGGTGCATGTAGCGCCGAGAAGCCGAAGCCGCCGCTCGTGTTTTCTTATTTTTATGGAAACTGACACTGTTGGCTACATCACCTACAACATCCGTGATGTCAGCCCAAACACCTTGGTGAACTAGCCGCCATGTCAGTGCTTCCCTTCGGTCGTGCCGGCTACACTAAACTGGGCGGAAAACACGAACTATTCACATAGCCGTTTCAACCGACCTTTCATTCAGTGCGGTGTTACGAACCCTCATGGCCGCCGTCAGGTGCAAGACCGAGCATCCGTAGTTCGGAACTCAGTGTCAGAGGCGGCGCAAGGCGTGGGCGACCGACCACGGCCTCGCGGCCCAAGGGGCCTCGCGCCTCGAAATTTCATGCAGCAGAAATCCATTTCGACAGCGAAAATCCATAAAATCCATCCTCTAGTGCCACCAGAGATGGCCTCGCAAAATGTATTTTGCCCACATCAAATTTAGGTCTTGCCCCGCCACTTCTCAGCGTAGTTACGCACCTAGACACTCGGCGCGCGTGCACTGTAGCAGCGGATCGCCGGAGTAGCCCGGCAGACAGAAACACACGGGCCGCACGCTGCCGGTGGTGCAGTGTGCGCCGACACCGCAGGTGTGCGAGCCACACGTCACCGTCAAGTCCGAGATGGAGCGTCCGTAGTCCGTAGTCAGGAACTCAGTGTAGTTGCGCACCTAGACACTCGGCGCGCGTGCACTGCAGCAGCGGGTCGCCGGAATAGCCCGGCAGACAGGAACACACGGGCCGCACGCTGCCGGTGGTGCAGTGTGCGCCGACACCGCACGTGTGCGAGCCGCACGTCACCGTCAAGTCCGAGATGGAGCGTCCGTAATCCGGAACTCCGGATTGGAGGAGTGTAGTTACGCACCCAGACACTCGGCGCGCGTGCACTGCAGCAGCGGATCGCCGGAGTAGCCCGGCAGGCAGGAGCACACGGGCCGCACGCTGCCGGTGGTGCAGTGTGCGCCGACACCGCACGTGTGCGAGCCACACGTCACCGTCAAGTCCGAGATGGAGCGTCCGTAGTCAGGAACTCAGTGTAGTTACGCACCTAGACACTCGGCGCGCGTGCACTGCAGGAGCGGATCGCCGGAGTAGCCCGGCAGGCAGGAGCACACGGGCCGCACGCTGCCGGTGGTGCAGTGAGCGCCGACACCGCACGTGTGCGAGCCGCAAGTCACTGTCAAGTCCGAGATGGAGCGTCCGTAGCCGCTGTAGTAACGGCTGCCGGAGTAGTAGCGTTGTCCTGCGGATACGCATCGGAATACGGTCATAATAATTAATAATAAATAAAAACCCATTTATTGAGTGTGTTATACATTTGCTTACAGAGCAGTAGTCTTACTATACATTTATTTACATGATTTACGTTGTTACTTACTGGTGTGACGGTGCCAAGGGGTAATTAATTGCATACGAGCAATCTCTTCCTAAGCAACCCCCTTACTAAGAGATAGAAACTGCTTATTTAGCATCTCTTTTGCGGTCAGATTTCATTTGGTGGCAGAAATGAACAAAACAAAGTTTGCAAAAAATTATGAAACAGTAAAATAATAAAAAATCAACAATGTTTAAATGTTATGTAATGTGAATTTTGTGAATGCGAATATCGGCATCAAAATATATATAATGCGTAACCTGCGTAATTATTCGCAGCTAAATCTACATAAACACTCCATAGGTTAGCGAAAAAAAATGACAAGCCCACGTCGTCAATGAGAATTTCAAGGCGTTAATTATATATGCACTCTAAGTACTAGTGTGTGTGGGAGGATTCCGCGTGGTAGCTATGTAAGTATAATATGTGTCACTGGTGTTGAAGTTACATAAGTTGTTATGGTTTTGCACCTAATGCCCGCGAAGGCCCGTGAAGGCCCGCGAAGGCGCGCAAGGGCGAATGTGGATTTACGCGCGCGATTTCGCGCTCGTTCGGAGAAAGCATATTTCATCGCGCGGGTGTGAGCGTGTGTAGCCAGCTGAAATGGACCTGCCTGCCTGAGTGTCAATTTGCGTCATTGGTTTCAATGTTATCTACCTATACATAATTAGTTAAATATTTCACAATCTTTAAAGGGCCTTTCATGTTTTAGATGTGTTGCTGTGAAACTGTGCTATATATTCAAAATTTTCTCTAATTAACTTAATCTGTTGAATAAAAAATTTAGTTATTTTTTCTGTTAATTCTTTCAAATTTTGTTAATAAATCTTGTTGATTATGTGTTTGCAACAATGAAAAAGTGATAATTTTTTTTTTATTATTCAAATATTGTTGGCTAAAATATTCCTATGCGCAATTTTGGGCCAATATAGGCCCTCCGGCGCGCGATGCGTTTTATGTGTTAAATTTCCTTATAAAAATTAAATAAAATATAAAAAAATATATAATAATGTAATTTAAACGTGACGGTGTTAAAAAAGTAAATAAATATAATAAACATAATACCTATATGGTGTTGTTGTATACATATTTTATTATGATGCCAAAACCTATTAATATATCGATAGTCTTAAGCTAGGCTAGCTAGGTATAGATAGAGGCTAGGCAAATCATAATAAATGCACAAATGAGTCCGCCCAATCAGCGGCCGCCGGCGCGGCGGAGACGGATCCGGTCCTCGTCCTCGGCTCAAGAAGTCGAGGTAGAGACACAGAATAGATATGGTAGAGATGGCTCAAGGTCGCGAAGACGGTTTTTAAACAAATGATACAAGCTGACCTCGCCTTCCGGCCGGTCCAGCCTCCGACAACAACGCCCACATTAAAATACATTATACATTGTTGTTTCCAACAAATCGCTGTGTTTCCATCGTTACAATTTACAACCAGTTTAGTAGCCGATCTCTGTTTCCCGTGGTGATTTATCCTGCCTGGCGGGCAGTTTTCGTTGCGTCTTTTGCAAATAATTCTTTGGAAATGGCCAGTTAGAGTTTATGTTTGTACCCACCAGTCACCCACCACCCAGAGAGCGCGGTCAGTCAGTACTTGGATTGGTGACATTCTTTGAAAATGATCAGTTAGAGTTTATGTTTGTACCCACCACCCAGGGAGCGTGGTCAGTCAGTAGGTACTTGGATTGGTGACAGCGACAGAGGAATTACTCCGACGTCTCCATACAAAGAAATTCCTCGTTTACTGGGCTATAGGTGGTAGCGTTTATCCCGCGTTCCCGCCGCGCCGCGCCGGCCGTCGCCGCTGCCCGGGTGGTCCCGCACCCGCAGTGCCACCGCACCGCACTGAATGAAACGTCGTCGTCGGTCGAAACGGCTATGTAAATAGTTCGTGTTTTCCGTCCGGTTCAGTGTAGCCGCTAGAAATGAAGGGAAGCACTGACACGGCACCTAGTTCACCCGGTGTTATGGGCTGACATCACGGATGTTGTAGGTGAAGTAGCCAACGGTGCCTGTTTCCATAAAAAAAATTATAAATTCTCCTCTTGACTTCTTCGCAGTAGTCAGGTAAAAATAGAAGCTCAACTGCCCAAATCAATAAAGCATCAATAACAAAAACATTATATCAATTTAGGACATCAACGCAAAAAAAACATCTTGGCATTTTCTCAAAGTCAAGGTCTTCCCAGGACGCAGGTGGGAGTAGGTATCCGCTTTTCTGAATTAATTGATCCAAGCCGACGACACGCGCGAGCCATCTAAATAAAACACTAACCCATTGTTATTCATGAATCTGTTTCGGCGTCCTCCAAAAATGGGCTTCTTTTTTGCGTCATGTTTTCTATTGAGGTTTGAACAGCCCATAGCAACAGATAGATTGGGTAATCAAATTATGTCATTGTAATTATCTGTTGACGAGACAGGAGGGTAAAGACCTTTTCGAGGTATATCCGACTATCCGTGCCGGTGCCATCGGCGGTGGTGCGGTCGGTCGACTGTTGTTCGTGATCCTAAGCACACCTGGGCGCGGTCGGTACTTGGACGGGTGACCGTGGTTCGGATTCTACGTAAAACTGTAGGTCCCTTCACCTTCTCACCTTACTAGGTGATAGGGTTTAAGGTTTAACCACCGATCCTCCTTGGGTTTAACCCGCCCGCACCGCACTGAATTAAAAATCGGTTGAAACGGCTATGTAAATAGTTCTTTGTTTTCCGTCAAGTTCAGTGTAGCCGACATGAAATGAAGGGAATCACTGACATGGCACCTAGTTCACCCGGTGTTATGGGCTGACATCACGGATGTTGTAGGTGATGTAGCCAACCGTGTCAGTTTCCATAAAAATAAAAAATTTACATAGCCGTTTCGACACTCGTGGTTTCGACCGACGTTTCATTCGGTGCGGTGGTATAAACCCGGGCTGGATAAACCCTACCACCTAGTAAGGTAAGAATAGGGTTCCAAAGGGCTCCGTACTATTCCGTTTTCCGTGAAAACTTTAAGACTTAAGATCTTCGTTTATGTTTTCCTGTAAACTAAGTAAGTACTTTTAAGAGTTTTTTTTTTCATTAGAGAATTTCTTTTTTCTAAAACTGAGGATTATTTTGAAGTACCTAACTAAGTCGAAGTAAGTTATACCTATATTAATTATTGTGGTGGATATCCTAATTTAGCCGGTAATTTTCACAGATTAAATGTTATTGTGGCGGATATCAACATAAACAATAATAAAATAAACAAACAGTAAAAAAAAATTAGGGGGGTCACCATACAAGAAACTTGTATTTTTTTCAACGTTTTTATGTTTTTGCTCTATCGCAAAAACGATAATACATACAAGCGTCAAACTTGGTATGGTTATAGTGCAAACTCTAAAAGATGTTTTAACTAACTCTTGCCCGTGGACTCGCTTCGCGTGACATTTCGCTCACAGCTCAGGCCACCAATGACGTAGCTTTATTATTTATAGCCTAAAGCTATCTCGAGAAGTGGCAGAATGGTAACAGTGAAAAGCGTACATATGTAAATCGATAAAAGTGGTTCTTCAGTTTTAAAATGTTATTATATTGACGTACGTTTGGGTCCTTCAAGAGAGGCGTGAATGGGCACCTGTCAGGCCCGCATGGCATTCGCAACCCCCGCATGCGACCGAACGCCCATGAGCGTCGCTAGACAACTTATTGGTGGCTCGGCGCCACATGACGCGCTTACTATAAAAATTTTGTAGGGGAAATAAATGAATGTTAATTTGAAAAAGTTCTTCAACAGTGAAATGATGGCTGTCGTCCGTGCATTTTATACGTTGGTCGACTATTACTCGTCAACCTGTACAGCCTACTTAGCTGTGATAGTTTTCCTTTTAATTTCGATATATTATTTTATTATATAGGTACTACTGCTGTGAATTTTTTCACATATCTAATAACCGTTTAGCTGGCAGAGGGTGGGGTGGGCCGGGCGGGACACTTGACTCTAACAAAAATTTGCATTTAAAAGCTTAATAATTCGCAAACGGATCCCTAAATCGAAAAATGATTTTCAGAAACCCGCAATATTTTCCAAAGACCTATCCAACGACATCCCACACGATGGGGTGGACGTGAAAAAATATTCATCCCCACTTTACGTGTAGGGGAGATAACCTAAAAAAAATTATTTAAAAATTTTTATTTTACAACTTTGTCGGCGTTATTAATATGTATACCCATACCAACTTACAACTTTTTAGTACTAAGGGTCTCTGAGCTAAGTCGCGGACAGACAGACGGACAGACATGGCGAAACTATAAGGGTTCCTTGTTGACTACGGAACCCTAAAAAAACGTTACACGGCGGCGCGGAGGCGCCGGGGCGCGCCCCGGTCGCCGTTCGCCCGTAGAAAGTTCGCTTTATCTATTTAGCTCGTCTATAGGATATTGTATAGGAGTGTCATCATATTGCTAAAGGGCGACCGGCTAGCAACTTGCCACCTTGGCACGATCTTTCCACCAAGTCAAGCCAGTACGTGGACTGTCTTGGTCCCTTACTAGCTGCTGCTGGACCACATCATCATCATTATCATCATCATCATCATCAGACAGACCACAGAGTACATTATATAGTGCTTTACACTGTCGTCATGTTCTAAATACTTTCCTGAATGTGGTTGGTCGATGCGGAAATTCACCCTAGCTGTGCCGGAAGTGTCCATTCGTAGGTATACCTGCATGCAGGTATACCTACGAATAGTCCTGTCTGTACGGAAGTGTCTATTCGTAGGTATACCTGCATGCTCCTGTTTTATACAAAAACGACATGCGCCGCCTAAACATTAGGTTAGGGTAAATTTTTTTTAAACCATCAAAACGGCCTGTTTTTTTTACATTCATATACACATTCATTTTACATACCTGCGAATAGCACTGTCCCGCCCGCCTAATAGGTCTATTCGCAGGGAATCAAATAGGACACTCCGAGTTCTTAGTTAATAATCTCTGTTTGGCATACCTACGCGTCCCGCCTAGTAGGTCTATTCGCAGGGAATCAAATAGGACACTCCCAGTTCTTAGTTAATAATCTCTGTTTGGCATACCTACGCGTCCCGCCTAGTAGGTCTATTCGCAGGGAATCAAATAGGACGCTCCCAGTTCTTAGTTAATAATCTCTGTTTGGCATACCTACGCGTCCCGCCTAGTAGGTCTATTCGCAGGGAATCAAATAGGACACTCCCAGTTCTTAGTTAATAATCTCTGTTTGGCATACCTACGCGTCCCGCCTAGTGGGTCTATTCGCAGGGAATCAAATAGGACACTCCGAGTTCTTAGTTAATAATATCTGTTTGGCATACCTACGCGTTCTTAGTTAATAATCTCTGTTTGGCGTACCTACGAATAGCCCTGTCCAGCTGTGCCCGTGCAGCATATACATCGGAATCCGCGGGGCACGACGCACGACACGAATGATTCAAGGTTGTTTAGTGATGGGACAATGTATCCACAAATATCGAAAATCGATCGTTATTTTAGAATAATATGAAATAATGTCGATTATTAAAACTAAGAGTATTTCTATAGAAAATAAGATATAATAAACAAATGTTGTATTTACTTTGTAGGTACAATACAAATCTGTTCAAACCACAATATTAGTTTTATTCTCGGTTTTATTAGTATGGAATAGAAAGAATTTGATTTTTTTTACCAACTTACACGTGTTACATCATAATGATATGGAAGACTTTTTTGTTACTGTTATGAAACTGAATCCATTAGGCTATAAAAATCAACCACCTATTTTTTTATTTAAACACATAAAAAAATATTTTACATAAAAAAAAGGCCAAGGTCCAAAAAAATAGGTCTTACAAAATTAGTTCATAGTAAGCTAAGGGGGGGTTCTGTATCGGAAATAGATCACTTTTGAAGAACAAAGAATTTTTTTTTTCACAAATATTTTTTTTTTTAATGTTAAATGTAAAAAAAATTTTTTCTTAATCGTTTCGGTTTCGTGCTAGGAACAAAAAAGTCTTCCAACACGTATATCTCTTTCTTTCAGAAATTGTGAAAAAACACAATTTTAGTTTTATTAGTATGGAATAGAAAGAATTTAATTTTTTTTACCAACTTACACGTGTTACATCATAATGGTCATGAAGACTTTTTTTTGTTACTGTTATGAAACTGAATCGATTAGGTTATAAAAATCAACCATCTATTTTTTTATTTAAATACCTACATAAAAAAAAATTTTTACTTAAAAAAGCCCAAGGTCCAAAAATTTTTATATAGGTTTTACTCCCTATATGATACAGAACCCCCCCTTAGCGTACTATGAACTAATTTTGAAAGACCTTATATAAATATGTATTATATTTACTTAATCGTTAACATAAAGTATACATGTTTATATAAGTACTGTAGGTATATAAGTATTCAGGTCTGAAATATGACATGAATAAAATACAATAAACAAATAAATATGAGTATCGATAACAGTGTCGATTGTTTATTGATCGCCGTAGTCAATCCCTAACAAGGTCGTATTCGTGCCCCGCGGATTCCGATGTCTCTGGCCGAATACTATGTATGAATGCTATGTATGTTCTTACCTTCAACAGCAGGCTGCAGGAAGAGCAGTATCGCCAGGGGCGCCGCCGTCCACAGCAGGGAACCCATCTTCTGCAAATATTAATATTTTTATTGTTATGGAGACTGACACGGTTGGCTACATCACCTAGACACCTACACTAACAACATCCATGATGCCAGCCCACAGAAACACTTCTCTGATCTGTGTGCCAGCCCATAAGCCAGAGTGAACTAGGTGCTATGTCAGTGCTTCCCTTCGGTCGTGCCGGCTACACTGAACTGAACGGAAAACACGAACTTCTTACATAGCCGTTTCGACCGACGACGTTTCATTCAGTGCGGTGTGGTACGGGTGTGGTACCTACCAACCAACCCGGGCGGGAAAAATCCTACCACCTAGTAAGGTAAGATAAGAAGGGAAGGGACCTACAGTTTTACGTGGAATTCGAACTGATCTGTGAATTCGCACCACGGTCAGCGTCCAACGGTCGAGTGGTCACCCATCAAAGTATTGACCGCGCCCAGGAGTGCTTAACAAAAGTCGACCGACCACACCACTGAGCTACCGAGGCTGACAAAAAATATCAACCAAATCTTACCCAAAAATATCAACCAAAGACTTCTTACCTATATTATACACTCACACTTTTTCCAGCTTCGGTAGCTGTGCGATCGGTTCACTGTCTTTTGTGATCATAAAGCACTCCTGGGCGCGGTCAATGCTTGGATGGGTGACCGTTCGACCGTTGGAGGCTGTCCGCGGTTCGGATTCCACGTAAAACTGTAGGTCCCTCCCCTTCTTACCTTATACTTTACCCTCTGGGATAGATGATATAATAGTCCCAACCTGTGGACCTGATCACCGGACTTACCCCGTCAGTCCTCCCATCAAGATCTATATAAAATACCTACATATGTTAGTCAAAACCATACAAACTGTGTAAAACCATAGGTCCCGCCCGTCCCTTGCCCCTTACTAGGTGGTAGGCTCAATTTGTAGCCGACTGCATTGGTACCACCATACTGGATGTAAGATGGCCGCATAGCAGCCTCGGTTGTGTTCTCCTCTATTCCAGTATAGCCAGCAATTCGCAAAGGGAAGTCTCCGATATGGCACCTACCTTCTCGGAGGTGATATTGACTGGTCGGAGCATGCGATTTGGCCCCTCCGACTCAGACACCCATACCGGATTAAATAAAAAAAAAAAAAAAAAACACTTGCCCACTACAATTTTATTCAACACAAATTGCACTCACGAAATCACATTAACACACAAATCGCACAAACACAAGCAACATTTATGGATCAAGGATATACAAGGAACTCACGCTTTGTATGTCTGTCCGTGCGTATGCTTCGATGTAAACAACTCGCTTTGTGGACCTATTCTGACGTTTTATATGACCGTATATTTATCGTGAAACCAACAACGCCCACGCGACCAAGTGTTTCGCGCCTTT
Organism: Nematopogon swammerdamellus; assembly: GCA_946902875.1. Lineage (NCBI taxonomy): Eukaryota > Metazoa > Arthropoda > Insecta > Lepidoptera > Adelidae > Nematopogon > Nematopogon swammerdamellus. The sequence continues at coordinate 3,655,300 of OX336356.1, read as the reverse complement.
TATGACATAACCTTATAATCTGGACTGGACGAACGTCTTCGTCGATTTATAGGACTGCTATTGTCTCATTTCTTTGCAATAAATATTTTAAATTTATAAAACCAGATTATGGAAAAAAACACAAAGCCGCGAAAATAATAAGTAGGCGTTTTGTTGAAATGCCAATAACTAAGATCCTGGCAAATAGATCTTTTCAAAAGCGAGCTCCCGTTGGTCGTGTTTGCGCATGCGAAAATGCGACTTCTTTCCAAAATGTAAAAAATGTAAGGAACATTTTTTAAAAATGCAAAAGACTCTGAGTTTTTAATTTTTTTTTTTTTTGGAAACTGACACTGTTGGCTACATCACCTACAACATCCGTGATGTCAGCCCATAACACCGGATGAACTTGGTGCCACGTCAGTGATTCGGTCGTGCCGGCTACACTGAACTGGACGGAAAACACCAACTATTTACATAGCCGTTTCGACCGACCTTTCATTCAGTGCGGTGGTACCAACCCGGGCGGGTTAAATCCTACCACCTAGTAATATAAGAAGGGAGTCATATCCCTTAGTCGCCTTTTACGACATACACGGGGAGAGATGCAGTGGGGCTATTCTTTTAAAGTACCGGCCCCACACGGTACATTAAGAGGAAAAAAACGGAACGCCATAGGATCACTCTTGTGTCTGTGTTTCTGTCTGTTCGTCTGTCACAGCTTATTTTCTCCGAATCTACTGGACGAAAAAAGTAGTTTTTTTGTGTTCATAGGAGAGATGGCTACAAATTATATAGCTATAGGTGATTTTTTTTTAAATAAAATATTGTTTTTACACCCTGGCCCTAAGTAATATCCATACATAAGATACATTCCTGAAACCTCTTTCATTATCTACTTGCATGTAAATTTTAGTTTCTTTGTCAAAGAGGTGTAGCGTAATAGAGTTATCGCTCCGAAGAAATATACAGAGAAGCGGTGTCCCAGCGGCTGAGGTATGGGGTAAGGTAGCGGGGATGCGGAGCGCAGAGCCGAGCGGAAGAGGGAAGCGCGCGCGGGGCGGGAAGCGTGCGGGAGAGAGGCAAGGGGTAAGAAGTAAGCCAGAGGGGCATTCTAACACTTCATCTCCAGATTCGCCATCGCACCTTCGACTAGCTAGTACCTACATATCATTAACGTTTGTGTGAGCGCACGGACAAAGATGTGTATTAGTCGTCTGGTTCCAGTATGCCACCGCTGACGGTTATGACGTAACAACTATCGGTACCGTCGACAAAAAAGTCGGATAGACGAATGCTCCCGCCACCAGGTGTTAAACTGAACTGTCGTTACTTCGTATTTCAGGCATAGAATTAATATGTACTACCATGTAATAATAATTCTACGTAATTAAGTGACATGACTAGTGAAGCTAGCGCACACGTCATAGTCATATTACTATTTCGTTTTTTACTCGTATATCGTGGCATATGAACACAACAAATGTTAGTAATAAAACAAATAACACAAAAAAAAACAAAATTCGTACACGCGCGAGGGGTAGGTAGCTCAATTACACATATAATACGGACGTGGCTACGCGGTATTATATTCTTTGGCTACGCGACAGCTATACTAACGCTACTGAGCTAGGCGTCAGCGGGTGTGGCGTGAGGCGCGATGTGCGGAAGCGCGGGCTGAGGTAGCGGCAAACCAGCAATAGACAAGTAATAAATGTATTAGTTTAAAGTCGGCCTGGCGCGATCGCAGCAGGCAGGCGACGATTGCGGCCTCTCGCGCTCGACTAAGAGACTTGAGGACCGTGAACCGCAACTCGTTGGAACATGCTAGTTGGCCGAGTGAGTTCTCTAGTATGCTAGTACATAATACCTCTTTGTTTCTTGTACCTGCCGACAAACGGCTAACTGTCGATTTACGTAGTTATCAATGAGTGGAATGTTAATAACCGAATTGTTGATAGGTATCGTCTCTTTGAGATTCGCAGAAAACATCACATTTAGCCCGGACGTTTTTGTTTATCGTTAAGGAAAATGAAATTATTTTAAGAGACGTAATTTGAACTTGTAATAATTTTGTTACAAGTAAGTACATAAATTAGTTTTAAAATACCAAATATCCGAGTGAAAGAAAGAAAGAAAGAAAAATATGATTTATTGTCATACGAGTACCTATATACAAAAAAAGAAAACATTACAAAAACCACGAAATTATAAAAAGTAAAATCTAATTTCATAAACAAGTAATGGCAATATGGACCCATCTCAGCATGCGCTATAGGTGCACAAGGCGACGACCTATAGTGCTGTTTTTCAGATGGGCCAAAAGTGTAATGAATTTCCATTTTACAGTAGATATCCCTTCACCAATTGCGAGAAGTGTCGATCTTCATCAAACAGAGCACAGCACCATCCCTGTTAACCCAGCTTTCTAATAAAAAAACCACATCCAAACCCGCCCATCCGTTTGGGAGCAAATAAAAAAGGTTTGGAGGTTAAAAAAATATACATTCATTCAAAATTCATTCATTATATTTTTGCAATAGAAATTGCCGCAAAAAACTATTTAAAAAAATATAAAAACCGCCTTAAAAAATTTATGAAATAAAAAAATAAAAATCGAACCTTAAAGTTGAAGGCGGTCGGTTATTTTTGCTTGCTTTAGCACCACCACCGCACCGCCTTCAACTCTAGGGTTCGATTTTGATTTTTTTATTTCATACATTTTTGAAGGCGGTTTTTATATTTTTTTAAATAGTTTTTTATTTCACAGTTTTTTTAGTAATTTTTATTTGCTATTAATGCACTCGGCGGAATCGCTCGGCCTTCGGCCTCGCGATTCCGCCTCGCTTTCCAATCCGATCTTGACCAAAAAAAAATGGGACCACCTTGGAGCTAGACTGAACCGAACACAAAAAGAATCATCGAAATCGGTTCACAATTGGGGAAGATATTGCTGAATAAACTTAAAAAAAAATACATACAGCCGAACATAGAACCTCCTCCTTTTTTGAAGTCGGTTAAAAATAGAGCAATGTTTGGATTTTTTTTTCTATCGAGCAGGTTCACTAAAGATGATCCTGTAGATTGAACACCTAGAACATTCTCTTTAGGTACTTATTTCATGTGTCTGCATCAATCCTATGGTACAGATGACCCGAGTGGTAGAGGCTAGGATTAACCCAACCTAATTGTTTAGTATTTGTTTTCTATAAATGCCCTTACCCAGGTCATTATGTCAGAAAATTTGTATTTTGACAATGATTATCATTTCTTCTAAAATGCAGTAACAATCGAGCAGATAACATTTATTGCATTTGCAGGCTGCATTTCCAAACTGCACGACCAGCACTAATAGTCTTCCATACCTCCCGTTTGTCTAGTAGCGCTAAAATTTTGATTATGAATATTAACATAATATTAAGTCTCCAATTCCTTGTAAGGATATTTGAGCTAGATCCGCTTTCTCGCTCTAAAGTGCGTTAATATAACTTTGACACTTTCCTCTCGCAATAATGTTAGGAAGCTTTTTAGGGTTGGGTTCCGTCTCTCAAAAGAGAAAAAAAATGAACCCTTATAGGATGACTGTTGTGTCTGTATGTCTGTCTGTCCGTCTGTCACAGCTTATTTTCTCCGAATCTACTGGAAGAAAAACGTTGAAATTTAATACCTTTATCGAGCTTGACAACCCAAACAAACGCGGACGTATTGTAAATGAGGGAATTTGGATTTTGGTTGTCAATTATGGGGGAAAAATTAGAAAGTAAAAAAAAAAAGGTTTTTAAGATCGTCGTGTGGCATATCAATGAGAAGAGTAGAATAGAATAGAAAATTCTTTATTGATCCACAAATATTTTCCAAGAATATTACAATGAAAACAATTACAATTACAATTACAATTTAATATTATACAATTACATGAGGTGCAACGGCGCACTTATCCCTTAAAGAGATTTTTTACAGCCAACCTTTAGGTGTGTGAAAAGTGTAAAAAATGGAATGTAGGTAGGTAGTAGCAAAGATAAGATGTGACATTTTTTTATTAAATAGCTTATTAGAATGTTTTTTTATTAAGTATTTTAAAATGCATACCTAGTTCAAAAGATATTACAGAAAATATAAAAAAATCGAGCCGTCTACGCTGCACTGAAGGGAAAACACGAATTATTTACACAGCCGCTTCGACCGACCCTCAATTCAGTGCGATGGTATCAATCCGAATCCTACCGGATAGTAAGGGAAGAGACCTTACAGTTTTACGTAAAATTCTTACCACGGTCAGCCTCAACCGTCGAACGGTCACCCTTTCAAGTTCTGAGTTCTGACCGCGCCTGTGCGTCACCTGTGCGTCGATTCATAGAACCGCCGAGATACCGGTATGGTATACCATACCGGTATGGTATACCATACCGGTATGATATACCATACCGGTATACTAACAGACAGAATAGAACGAATTGAAATGACGCAGCAAGATACTTTATCAGCACTCTTCGAATTATGAAGAAGTTGATGATGTCATCATTAGTTAACGATGACGAATCACGAAACGTGTCATTTCTGCGAATGCAATCTATTTGTTTAAAAAGCTTCTGAGTATGCACATAAAAACTAAAAACTTCTTTGCAGAACAATATAGGTATGCCAATGGTGCGTACCGTGTGGGGCCGGTACTTTAAAAGAATAGCCCCACTGCATCTCTCCCCGTGTATGTCGTAAAAGGCGACTAAGGGATACCTATGACTCCCTTCTTATATTACTAGGTGGTAGGGTTTAACCCGCCCGGGTTGGTGCCACCGCACTGAATGAAAGGTCGGTCGAAACGGCTATGTAAATAGTTTGTGTTTTCAGTCCAGTTCAGTGTAGCCGGCACGACCGAAGGGAAGCTCTGACGTGGCACCAAGTTCACGCGGTGTTATGGGCTGACATCACGGATTTTGTAGGTGATGTAGCAAACCGTGTCAGTTTACAAAAAAAAAAAAAGGTGCCCAAACGGTCGATCGCTATCGACCGGTCGATCCCAAGAAGATTTAGGTCGATTTCTGAAAATAATTATGTACAGCAAAAAGTGATTCATAAATTCAAAATATTCATAATTCATTATATTTTATGTTGCTTTTTTTTATGTAATCCTGTATGGGTGGCTGAGTCGGAGGGGCCAAAGCGCATGCTCCGACCAGCCAATGTCACCTCCGAGAAGGTAGGTGCCATACCGGAGACTTCCCTGGATTGCCGGCTATACTGGACTAGAGGAGAACACAACCGAGGCTGCTATGCGGCCATCTTACATCCAGTACGGTGGTACCAACCCAGTCGGCTACAATTTGAGCCTACCACCTAGTAGGGGGCGAGGGAAGGGACCTACAGTTTTACACCGGTTCCGAACGGTGAAGCAGCAGGTGTAGGTATGCACGTAATTTTTTTCGTCAGAAAAACTCATTGGTACACGCCGACTGGACTCGAACCGCGGACCTCTCGCATGAGAAGCCGATGCCCAAACCATTCGGCCACCCGCCGCTCAAACATTTTCCGGGCGATGATTTACGGTAAAATAACAAAAATAGATAGTATGATAATTATATATACTTCACATTGGATAACCTAACAAAAATAACTATAAATTATTGAATAACGAAAACGTTTGGTACAAGGCACAGCATGAAATGCGCGCGCCCGCTCCTACTAGAGGCGCCGCGTTGAAGCCTGTGGGCGTGGCCTATGACTTACATATGTGTGTTGTGCGTGTGCATTTGTTTTGTGCGTGTGCCTAACTTGCTCCTCTTTGTGTGTAGTGTCGATACTAGCACACACACACACACACATAAGAAGCGCTAGCAGCTAAGCGTACGGTTATTGGGTTTCAAATATTATCGCTTAGGGCGCCTCTAGTAGGGGGCGCCCGCGGTAGGTATTTGATGCTCTGTGGTACAAGGTGTCGATCTCACAACCTTTTAATATGTATACTTACGCTATCGAACGTCATAAAGTCATCTCATCAGTAAAAAAAACATGTGCACATTTTATACTCCAAACTAGCTATTGACCGTGGCTTCGCTCGCAGTAGACTTGGTTTAATAGTAAATGCGATTTAAACTCAAATATGATAAAGATAATAAACGATCGCTTCTCTCTCTCCCGTCCATACTATACTTTCTTTGATACTGCTCAGTCCTAAGTCTATTTATCGTGATGGTATATAGCCTATAGTGAGCCTCAAGAAAGAACTACTCTTTCCATTCATCATCAAATCTGTTCGGTGGTTCCGGAATTACTTCAAACATACATACATACAGACAGACGTTGCCTTTTATAAGAAGTAGAGATATAGATAGAGATGACCTGGCGAATGTCCGGTGAAAGGTCAATGATATTTATTAATTTTAAATCAGGTATATTACCGTGTGGGGCCGGTACTTAAAAAGAATAGCGTCACTGCATCTCTCCCCGTGCATGTCGTAAAAGGCGACTAAGGGATAAGGACAAGATGCCGTGCTAAAGGGCGACAGGCTCGCCACCTCTCACCTTGGCACGGTACTTCCACCGAGTCATGCAGCAGGTGAGTCTACGTGCCTTACTTGCTGCTTGATCGATTGAATCTTGTTCGAATAATTTGCGAAACGTGGTGGTCGTTGTGGTGCTGTAATTTACCAGAGTTCTTGCAGCACGACACCGATTACTCTGCTTACCCCGATTGTCGGGATTCAGCGTGTGTGATATGTATGTATATGTATGTATGTATATTATATTTGAATGTTTAGCCAACTACATACCCCATGGATGACACGTCATACGCAGAGGAAAATACTTCCTATATTTCTTATAAGGCGCTATTTATTTATGCATACAGAACAAACATGTGACATCAATCACAATCATATCTTACGGTGGTTGGTTGGTTGATTTACAACTTTGTCAGTCTCAATTAGCTAGCTAGCGAGAGGACATACCGTCCCTCCACAGATCAGAGACTGTGCGTCCCTCCCATGCTAAAACGACGAATGTGCAAAAAGGTCATTCTGAGATAATAGCTGTCAAAGTTTTCGCCACTTTTATTTTGTAAATAACAATAAAACCTTACTACATACAAGAATGGACTTTTGTTTTTAAATAAGTATATTTATTGAAGTTTTATTTATGAATATAATTTTAATGAATTAAGGTTAAATTTTAGAGATATAAATCACATTCGTTACTTTGGCATGGAACATTTTATGTTTTTTATTTTAATTGTATTATTTTCTTTGAACATTCGTGATTTATTGCTTAGATTTTTTTTTCATTAATTTGCTTCTAGTAATTGGCATCTATTTGAATAGATACTTTGTCATAAATTAGCGATGGTAATAAACATTATCATAGTTCCTACTTAATAATTAATATAAACCAATAATAAATAAACCAATGCATCGGTGCCGTTTAAACACGTTTAGAGTAGCGAGAATAAATTCTCGGCAAACTGGTAGGTACTCAGTACTCTCGTACCATTTTTAGGGTTCCGTATCCGGTACGGGACCCTATTACTAAGCCTACGCCGTCTGTCTGTCTGTCCGTTCGTCCGTCCGTCTGTCCGAGGGCTGCATCTCTTGAACCGTAATAGGTAGTCCGTTGAAATTTTCACAGAATACCTATATGTTATTATGACCGATATAACAACAAATAATAAAAATAAGAAAAAGTAAAAAATTCATGGGGGTTCCCATAGAAGAAACCAAAAAGTGTATCGCGTCATCTACTGAAAAGAGTATGAAGCAATTTAACTAAAACATAGATGGCGTGAGTGGGGCTGACCATGACATGGCGAGACGGAACCCTCGGTGCGCGAGTTCGACTCGCACTTGGCCGGTTTTTTGCAAAATAATATCGATTGGTAAATGTTTTGCGTGAATTTTTGTTATTTCTTGAGATTCTGTTTTTCAGATTTTGGTCGACGTAGTTTTTAACAAAGACTCGCTGATCATCAATGTTCTCACGATTACGAAATTCATCGTAAATTTTTTGTCGAGATACTTCATCAAATGCTTGAGAACTTTTTTTTTTTTTGCCATTACTACCAAAATCACCAATACTCCGTTTTCGTCACCATTTTCAGTGCTAAATTAACCAATGTCACAAATTCGTGACTATGGCATGGCTAAAATTCAAGAACTTCTAAATCATATTAGAATTATTTCACTAATAATAAACATTAGTGTGTTTGGTTTGGCACAGTAAAATCGAAAAAAAGTCACATTCGTTATTATTTCACAACGAAATATCTCTGAGTACCGATAATTTAGAGATTCGTGACTTTGGCATTGCAAAGATTTGATAAAAATGAATGAAACTACATCAAAAGGTCATTTTCGCCAAAATTGCACTTTCGTCGTTTTCATGTGAGGGACACATAGTTCAAAGTTCAACCTACAGTGCCGTAGGCAGGGTTGTCAAATAAATTTCTTTTTCTTTTTACAAAGAAACATTTTAGCAGGAATTTCATTTATTCACAAATTACTGCGGTGGCAGATTATTTAATGATTAATTAATAATTAATTATTTTATTTGGGCATGTGCTCAAAAACGTTCAAGTGCCTAGTTAGTACCCGTAACCGACGAGCATGCATGAAGAACATTATGAGAGTGGAAGAGGCGGCAGAGGTGTGTCAGCTAGTAATTTACAAGAGTACTTGCAGCACAAAACCGACTACTCTGCTCCGATTGTCGGGACACAGCGTGTGTGGTGTGATAAGTACCACTTTAGTTCGTATTACTATCGCATGGGCCATAAAGTTACTCTATGGCAGGCATGGGCAACCTTTTTGGTCCAGGGGCCACATCATTGTTTTGCTGTCGAGTCCCGGGCCACATTAAGTTTACATTTCTAAAATGTGTACCCTACCTACTTGCATTGATGCAACTGAATGAAGTGAAGCGAACTGAACTGAACTGAATGAAGTGAAGCGACTGCTGCGCTCGCCGCAAAAGTGCAGCAGCCCGGCGCGGCGCGATTTTTGAATGAATATTTCGGCTAGTCGGGCCGGACCCAAATAATTTACAGGAAAGCATCGCGGGCCGGACAAAAAGACCTCGCGGGCCGGATATGGCCTGCGGGCCGTAGGTTGCCCATGCCTGCTCTATGGTATGGGCATTGGGCATGTAGATAGAGGAATATATAAGCATTATGTGGCAGATGTTTAACAACTTCGATCGAGACGTTAGTAATATATAAGTCAATGTCGAGACCACAGGAATAGGAAGTAAGCCAAATAAAATATCTAGGTATGTGCGGAGTGACGCCCACATTGATTCTCGCGCAGCATCTGCAAGGTCATGTGGTCGTGTGCCTTTTGCAAATCTGCTAAATACCTACCTATAATGACTTGACGTAGCGAGTTGACGACGGACAGACAGACACAAGAGTGATCCTATAATAAGGGGTACTTACCGGTTTTTTAACGGTTTTTCTCTTTTGAGGTAAGTAGGGAACACTAAAAAGTTTGACAGAAAAACTGACTGAACTCAAACATAAAATATATAAACACAACTAATTGTTGTGTTAAACTAAGAAATTGCGATTACGGAATATTTAAGTACTGCCACAGGTACTGCGTATAAAGATGACCGTTAGTTAATTATTAACACTTTAAATTTTTTATTTATTAAAAATAAATTCACAAAGTTTTTTAGGGTTCCGTATCCGGTACGGAACCCTAAAAAAACTTTGTGAATTACTAAGCCTACGTCGTCTGTCTGTCTGTCCGTCCGTCCGAGGGCTCTGTATCTCTTGATTCTTGAACCGTAGGTAATAGGTAGTCACAGAATATTACACAGAAATTTTCACAGAATATGTGTTATTTATTATGGCCGAAATATCAACAAATAAGAAAAAGTAAAAAATTCACGGGGGTTCCCATAGAAGAAACCAAAAAGTGTATGCGCGCGGGCCATCTACCGAATAGATTATGAAGCATTTTAACTAATCATGATGTTTAATTATGAAGCATTTCATAACACGCCATAGATGGCGTGAGTGGCGCTAGCCATGACATGGCGAATTGGCGATACGGAACCCTCGGTGCGCGAGTTTGACTCGCACTCGGCCGGTTTTTTTATGTAATCCGGTGTTGGTGGTTGAGTCAGAGGGGCCAGAGCACATGCTCCGACCAGCCAATATCACCTCCGAGAAAGTAGGTAGGTGTCATTCAGTCCATACTGGACTAGAGGAGTATACTGTATACTGTAAATATACCGGAATAGGAAAGTAATACTTACATACATCCATACCACACACGCTGTATCCCCACAATCAGGGTAAGCAGAGTAATCGGTGTTGTGCTGCAAGAACTCTGGAAAATTGCAACACAACATCGGCCACCACGTTTAGCAAAGTATTCGGACAAGATAACTATCAAGCAGCAAGCGAGGCAGCAAGTAGACTCCCTTCTTATGAATGAAAGGTCGGTCGAAACGGCTATGTAAATAGTTTGTGTTTTCCGTCCAGTCCAGTGTAGCCGGCACGACCGAAGGGGAGCACTGACGTGGCACCAAGTTCACCCGGTGTTATGGGCTGACTTGTAGTGTAGGTGAAGTAGCCAACCGTGTCAGTTTCCATAAAAAAAAGTAAGACACAAAGACCACCTGCTGCACGATTCGGTGGAAGGACCGTGCCAAGGTGAGAGGTGGCAAGCACGTCGCCCTTTAGAACGGCATCTCGTCCTTAATCCCTTAGTCGCCTTTTACGACAACCGTACTTTTAAGTACCGGCCTCCCTCACACAGTACAGTGCAGCAAAAAAAATTATATAAAAATAGTTCATCTGTAAGCCACTATAAACGGTTAATGTATTAAAGTTACAAGAACGATTTATGCACGAAAATTTGTGGAATTTTATGTTCTTGTCTGTTTTAATACTTTGGACGTAGATTCAATAATCGAGAACTCATTTGATAAAATCTTTTCCCCACTGTAACTCGCTAGATATTAGACTTACAAAAAAAGTTTTTACTGATGAAATGTTAGGAATTTGATCTACTTCATACGTATCTTCTAGATAGATTTTTTCTAGAATTAACCGTTAAAGCATTATTTTGTAAAAACTAAATTTTTCCACATTCAATCCAATATGGCGACTTGAGCGCAAGGTCACAAAGGTCGAAAAATTGGAATTTTCATTAGTGCCCATACCTAAACAACAAATGTGAAAATCGTTATTACACCACCTTTTGTAAGGTAAAGGCCTGTTTTTGTCCCCACTGACGATTATTACTTACAGTAGGTACGTTTACTTGCGTATTTACATTTTAAAATTGGCGCTAACTTTACAGAAAAGTAAGCTGCATTTTCACCTCCCCTAATTTTGTCATGAGCCAGTAAATGTGGAAGGGAAGGGCGTAGTGTGGTTATATTCTCTTTGGGGAAGGGCAAAGATACGTCATTGGGGAAGGGGTGTTATGGAGAGACGATTTGGAGAGAGATGGAAAGTGAGATAGGTTCACGAAAAATTTTATCTAAAGAAGGTATATTAATTCTTGCCATGCGGCTTTCAGCACAAATAATTTAGATGTATCGGCAATTTATTTTCTCATGTTCATGTCACATGTGAGAACTACCTCACTCATTTCTCATCAATCAATCACCCAAATGTCCAATGAAAATTCTCCATTCATTTTCCATCTCCATCCATTCAATAATCACGCCATTACTTTTTTTTTTGGTTGTTTTATCCCTTTTTTTGGGATAGGCAAAGGTATTAAACCATGCAGCCTTGTCTGTTGTTATTCTTTAAATTATTTATATATCGCCAATTGTTGAAATAATGAAATCGTAAATGGATGGAAAACAGTCTGTGTTGGCAAGTAAATCTTGAGTGACGCGCGGCATATTGTCAGGTGTTTTATAAATTTTCATTAATCTATCTATTAGCGAATGTCGTTGAAGGTCAAAAGTCGGGCATTCAAAAAACAAGTGATCCAGAGTCTCATTCATATTATCTCCTTGATTTTGTACGTCGACATCATTAGAACAGTGTGGGCAGACGGCAGAGTTAATAATATTCATGCGATGAAGATGGGCGCCGAAGCGACAGTGGCCAAATCTAAGACGACATAATATTATGGTGTAAAATTTTCTTTTCTTCGGAAGATATTTGGAAAACCAAGTTTTTTCTATAGTGTTGCGGCAAACAGTTGCATACCAGCGTCCAGTTACTGCGTTTCTCCAAAAATCTGTCCATTCTTGAAAAATTTGTTTTTTAACGACATTAAATATTTCCGAGTGGGACATGGCAACATCGCGAACATCGCCGCTGTCATTTTCAGTTATAAATTTCGCGTACTGTGTGGGGCCGGTACTTAAAAAGAATAGCCCCACTGCATCTCTCCCCGTGCATGTCGTAAAAGGCGACTAAGGGATAAGGACAAGATACCGTGCTAAAGGGCGACAGGCTCGCCACCTCTCACCTTGGCACGGTACTTCCACCAAGTCATGCAGAAGGTGGTTCTTCGTGCCTTACTTGCTGCTTGATCGATCGATGTCTTGTTCGAATACTTTGCGAAACGTGGTGGTCGGTGTTGTGCTGTAATTTAGCAGAGTTCTTGCAGCACAACACCGATTGCTCTGCTTACCCTGATTGTCGGGATTCAGCGTGTGTGATATGAATATGAATATGAATGAAATTTCGCCAAATAATCAGCTAATTCATTTCCTCTCACGCCGATATGTGCGGGACTCCAGCACAAATCCACCACAATGTTTTTCTGTAGCAAATTGTATAACTTCTCTCTTATCCAATAAATAACGTAATGTGTGTTAGCGTCCAACTTGGCATTCTGTAAGGCTCTTAGAACACTCATACTGTCGAATCACGCCATTACAGCATAACGCGCATCAGATGTGGAATAAGCAATAGCATAGCGTTATCTCTGTCATTTTCTATGAGAGATATAAAGACAAACCTAAGTAAGGAGCGTTAAGTCAACGTGCCTGGTCAATTGTGAGTTTGACGGCCAACCATAAGATTATGTATGATCTGTCACACACATATCTGTCATCCATCACAGAATAGATAATGCCTGTCATCAATTCAATTTTGTTTGTTTATTGCATATGTTTAGTGCGGGCGGCTACCTTTAGGTTATTTCTATGACGGCTACGAAATAAAAAAGTTTCTGTCTGTGATTAAATGTGTTCATTATTCGATGAAATTAGAACTGGAACAATCAATCATATCATCATTTTTTCTACATTGTGTTATGTTCATTATATCCAGCCATGGCAACAAGCCGACTAGACGCAGTATATCGAAGCATTCTTATCACAAAATTTTTTACTAAAGGTTGGGGCAAACCAGATAATTTACGAAGGTATTACATAGTTGGCACTTTCAAAAATGTTTCAATTTTCTTCCAGAGTCGCCAGATTCCATTTATAATTCGTTAATATTTTTAGGTTATGAATGCAATGTTTTTGTTTGATAGTATTTTTTAGGTCTTCATATAAGGTGGTTCTAATGCAACAGAACATTTTGTGAAATTTTAGGTTATTTGAGTTCAGGAAAACGGTCTCGAGCCGAGATGACTGCTTCAAACTTGTCGAGCCTGATTATCCGGTCACCATTACTAAGGTCAGATTATTTCGTCGTGTATTTACATTATAACAATTGATTCTATATTTATTCAACACCCTTTGACTTCCAACCCATCACCTCTGCAAGCATTATCTAAATACCTCGGCTATTAGACCGTGACCTTGACTGCTTCATATTACAGAAGAAAAAAAAAATTTTGAAAATTTTTCCATGAAACTTTATGAACTGTATTTACAGATAAATATTCTAGCTATAAATGTTTTTTTATTATAAATAAATAAATTCACCTGCTGCTTCACCGTTTAGAACCGGTGTAAAACTGTAGGTCCCTTCCCTTGCCCCTTACTAGGTGGTAGGCTCAAATTGTAGCCGACTGGGATGGTACCACCGTACTGGATGTAAGATGGTCGCATAGCAGCCTCGGCTGTGTTCTCCTCTAGTCCAGTATAGCCAGCAATCCAGGGAAGTCTCCGGTATGGCACCTACCTTTTCGGAGGTGATATTGGCTGGTCGGAGCATGCGCTTTGGCCCCTCCGACTCAGCCACCCATACCGGATTACATTAAAAAAATAATAATAATAATTAAGTCGGATCAACTCTATTCACACTTATAATCAATGAATTTATCCACAAAATGATGTAAAAAGCTAACAGTAGGTAACCAGCTGTGTCGGGCTCCGTAAAATAATTTCATTGAATGCGTTCATTACCTTCCCTTGCCCTGTTTCAGGAGGAGACAACGGGAGACTGCCGCCTGGTGGAAGGTCACTTCCTGACCCCGCTGGAGCGCTTCCTGCCTGGCATCGTGCCCCCGGCCGCTCAGAAGGCCCACTTCCAGGCGCTCATACCGCTGAGCTGGCCTCAGCCGGACTACAGACCCATGTGTCTACATCTCGCCGGCACGGGGGACCATGTCAGTAGTTATTACAGTTTCTCCATCAGGACGAACCATTGAACTATATAAAACAACAAGAAGCACCATCAGCTTTCCCCTGCGTGTCAAGTCAGGTATTCTAAATCGAACAACTTAGAATACGTGGGCTGTCAGTTTCGATTCATCCGTCACTGCGTTTGCGCATGTTTGCCCAATATATAGGTACTTACAAACTGCTCTATGATCGTGGAATTATGCCGTCGTGTGGGGTGAAAAAATTTATAAACTATTATGGGAAAGCCAAGAAGGAAAATGGAATCACATATCACAGTTAATCTATCAAAATTTTATGAAATGGCATTTTGTTTTATGATATGTGCTTACCTCGACACAAATATGGCCGGGCCGGTCCGACATTGAACGACAACTAACGAAAAAGCCGGTATCTCTTTCTAGCATACGTATATCCTATTGAAGTACCTCACTATCGGTCTCTGTCAGTCGTGCATTTCTGGTATGAGTGTGGTTGTATCGTGTGCACCGGTGTAGGTTCTCTCGTCTTCCAAGCTAACCCTGTCGATCATCTACATACAATATTGTAGCTAGTGTTTCAAATGTGACCATACATGTCCACCGCCCAGTTAATGTAGTTGTCGTGTAAAGTAGACTGACAGCTAAGCTGTCACTAAATGACAGCCAGCGACGTGTATATGTGCGAGCAAGACGGGGAGGGTAAAATCGCAAGCGCACCATCTGTGACCGAGAAGGAGATGCCGATAGTTGGTGTGGCAAGGGCGGAAAAAAAAAACAATCTGCATGAAGGAATTTGTTAATTTTCATGAGTTGTGTTTGGAAAATAATTGTACATTGAAGGCAATTTATTTATTGCTTTGATGTCAGAACGATTTACAGTGATGTGTTTATTATAGTTATACTAAAAGATAATTTGTACCGTGATAAAATAATAAACAAATACTCGAATGATGGAAAATTCAAATCGCGTGGTAGCAGGAGGCTCGCACATTTCTTAGGAGTTTTGGTCTGATGATGCATGTATAGTTTTATATGGTCGAAGGGACAAACACTTTTATTTATTTCAGACAGGCAGGCTGATACGTCTAGTAAATAGTTTGTGTTTTCGGTTCAGTTCAAAAATCTGAAGAAAGTGCCGATTTTTTGTTTGTTTTTTCAATATGCCGGCGGGCGCGGAGGGGGGGGGGGGGGGGGGATTGTGCATTTTATATTTTAAATACTTCTAACCATCCTAGACAACATATAAAAAATTGAGAACTACCGGACCATTTGTAAGGCAACCTCTCTACTCCTCCTCTATTCATTGGACTAGTTCACCCGGTGTTATGGGCTGACATCACGGATGGTGTTGGTGATGTATCCAACCGTCTCAGTTTCCATAAAAAAAAATTTTAATTACGTTAAATATAACATACTATATCTAAGCAAAAAATTAAAAATATTAAGTTAAAAATAAAGGATATAAATATCCATAAAAAAAATATATTAAAATTAGTGATGCAAAGGCCGTCAATTACCGACGTTGACCAAACGGAAAACTTCCAAAAAATGGAAAACGTCCGTCAATGACCGGTCATTGACGGCTCTTATGCGACGCCGCAAGCTCGGCACGACGACGCTTCGCGACGCCTTCCATAAGGAGTGAGCCAGGCGTTCTTGACGCGCCGCGCGTGTGCAGAAGGGTGGATCTTCTTTTAAATTTTTATTAGTTTTTCTTGATATAATGTAGGTGTGTATAACCTAGGTGATAAAATAAAAAACTATAAAAGAAATCGTAATATTCTATGTTGAAAAAAATAGAGCGGGCTACACTCCAATAACTTATATATATATATATATAATCAATCATACCTACCCTACCATGACCCTACCTACCTCGGCCTTTTTCCAGCGCTAACAGGGTAGGTAGCACTCAGTCACTAACAACATACCTATAACACGGAAATTCACTCGTGGGCATGCATGAGTGCGGTGCGAATAGTCTACCCTACACGTATTTCTATAAGGAATTATTAAATTAAATTTATTATAAAACTAACCTAACCAACCCAACCCGAAAGGACTTGCAATGGAATACTCTAGACTCTAGATTGACAATTGAACAGAGTGGCGGCGTAAACTTTGTACCTATCTCCTTTTATTTAGTGTAGGTAGGTTAATTATTTGAATCGCAGTTGTAGGTTGCCAACGTTTGTAGGTAGGTACCTACTATATTGCGCTGCACAACACACATCGCGCGTGCGTGTGTGCAACGTGCGACCTTGAACGACGACGAAAATGTCGATGTTTACCTACTTATTTACGCACTGTATTGGACGCAACGCATGCAAGCAACACATGAGCTATCACGCCACGCAGTACGCTGTACGCTGTCTCTCTTTTACCTGTAATAATTGCAAACGAGTGAAACAAATGAATATAGTTAGGGTTAAAAGCAAATCGTTGGCGATGGCGACAAATTGTTTAAAAAATGAACTATATTATTTATTATAGATAATAAGGACGGAAGGAGCGGCGCGGCGCGGAGATGGGCGCGGGGGAGCGGAGGCGGCGCGCGCCAGATTTGCGCGCAGCTCCCGCGCCGCCCCCCCCCCCCGCGCCCACCTCTGCGCCGCACCGCCGCCGCGCAGCTCGGTCCTTATTAATTTTATAACAATTATTTTCTTGGAAACCATTGCGAATAGATGCGTAGTTTCTTGGCAAAAGTTGTTTATAATACTGGGAAAATTTATTTTCTCGTTTTCTCTTAAAGTTAAAACAGAAACAAACAAAAAATTTAACATAGATAGGTAGGTTCTACTTTATTAGCAAAAGTAAAAGTAGGTATGTAACGTTATTTTAAAAACACTATATTAAAAGTTTGATAATTAATTAGTTTTTAACACTAATAGATCAATACACAATTAAACACTTATTTATCTATTTCCCTTTGATTTTTACAGATTATTTAGGGCAACCTACTTTATTAACAAAAGTAAAAGTAGGTATGTAACGTTATTTTAAAAACACTCCATATTAAAAGTTTGATAATTAATTAGTTTTTTTAATTAATTATCGTATTCTGTTAGTTCGAAAAAATGCCTGCTTTTTGCCTCCAAAAGCAGGCATTTTTTCGAACTAACAGAATACACACACAACTAACAAGTCGCTGACTAACACCTGGTGCAAATGGTGCAATGCAAACGCTAAGCGTGCGTGCGCAGCAAACGGCTACTTAAGTCCGACCGAGTGAGTGCGAGCGACGTCATGTCATGTCGACGCGAAACGGCAACGTCGTCGTCGCGTGCGGCGGCGGCGCGCGGCGCGCGCGGTCGACAACACCGAGGAAACATTCCACTGGCATGTTCTGCTGGCATAATACCTACCAGTGGACAGAGAAGGCAAGTAGAAAGCTATCTTGCTGGACTGCTATCAAAATATTGTTTATTGCTTCGTCGATCTTATTTATTACGCTTACAATATTTAGAATGTTTTTTAGTTTTAAGTACATTCGTTACTCACCAATACTTATCTGCTTATGAAATTTCCATTGCGGTAGTGCAATGAAGAAAAAAATGATGTTCAAATCTGATATGATATGATAGGAAAAATTCAAAATGTTGCTGGCCGCATTGTATGCAAGTATCAAACAAGATAATGTAACATGCATGCTGCACGTAACTTGCACACTTGCTTGCATGTCAACTTGTCCGTCTGAACGGTTCGCGTCATGGACGCCGCTCGCTCGCTCAAACGAACACGAAAACGGAATGAGAGTTGGTCATCCATGGAGTTGCTAGATACAATTTAAAATAAAAATTTTGCTCCAAGGTACCTACGAGTAGTTTTGTTTTTTCTGATTTCAAATAGTTTTCATTTAATAATTATTTATTATATGCTATGAGGATTTAAATCACCTGTCTTATCCAGTATATTGCATACTATTAGTGTAGGTTCTTAGTTAAAAGGTTAATTAATTTTATTAGGTGGGAATTTTATAATACTGCAAAGTAGATATTTACACTTCCTAACATTAACTTTAAAAAATAGTTATAAGTCTTGTTTAATTAAAGTTTTATTTTATAACACTACCTATTTGTATTTCTTAAGTAATTTAATATTCACATTAATCTATGTTGAGTATAATAATGAAATGATACAACTACATACAGCACACTTATTTTATATTTATATACGCGCGCTAAAATATTGCGACTCCACAATGTATTTTGTTCTCAGAAGTTGTCGATGGACGTTGCCCGAGCAGCAGTGCGGCAACGTTTCAATTTCGGCGTCGGTAGCGGACAACGTCTTGATGACAACGGTCAACGTCGCTCGACGACGCCGAGGCGACGACTTTTTAGGACGTTGACGGTCATTGACCGCTCTTTTAGTGGTCATTGACGGGACTTTATGGTCATTGACGGTCAATTTACAACACTAATTAAAATACAAAGAACATAGGGTTCAGTCAAGTTATATACAATTTAAATTAAGCAAGTATGTCTATATGGGGAGGTGAGTGTAGTGTTGTAATGTGTGAGTGTGTGGTTTTGGACGGGTGAGTTTGTGAGTGGCGAGGTGTGTATGTAAGTGTGGGTCATTTCTCTATAAATAAAATCAACGAAAGGCAGCACGGTTTAATTAAAGTGTGTGTGTGTGGCGCAGCACTTCTGGCGGCGGCGGCAGCTGATGGCGAAGCCACTGCTCAAGGAGGCGAGCATCGGTGGCATCATCCTGGAGAACCCCTTCTACGGCCTGCGCAAACCCTCCGACCAAGTGTGAGTACGTTGCCTGGCCTGTTTTACACAGAGTGTTCAGGATGTACCGTGTTGGTTCGGTACTTAAAAAGAATAGCTCCACTGCATCTCTCCCCGTGCATGTCGTAAAAGGCGACTAAGGGATAAGGACAAGATGCCACCTCTCACCTTGGCACGGTACTTCCACCGAGTCATGCAGCAGGTGGGTCTTCGTGCCTTACTTGCTGCTTGATCTATTAATCTTGTTCGAATACTTTGCGAATCGTGGTGGTCGGTGTTGTTCTCTGGTAAGTTACACTTACCAGAGTTCTTGCAGCACAACACCGATTACCCTGCTTACCCCGATTATCGGGATTTCAGCGTGTGATATGTAGTAGTGTAGTGTTCAGGATAGGCTTGAGAAACTTCAGGAATAGAAAGTACTCATCATTAGAAGAACAAAATCCTTACCACTCAAATCAAAATTCCGTATTTTTTATTTCATACAAAAATTAAAAAATTTAATAAAAACTCGATGGACAGTGAGTCTGGAGAGATTTGACAACAGCGCTGTCTAGGTCTAGGAAGTGCAATGACCTACTCCAGTCCCCTTTTTTCTTTTCATGTCATTCAAATTTAATGGTTTGGAATTCACCTATATGCAGTTCACAGCTGGATTGCTGGCTATACTGGATTAGAGGACAACACAACCGAGGTTGCTATGCGGCCGTCTTACATCCAGTACTGTGGTACCAACCGAGTCAGCTATAATTTGAGCCTACCACCTACTAAGGAGCAAGGGAAGGGACCTAAAGTTTTGCACTGGTTCCGAACGGTGACGCAGCATCTGTAGGTATGCAAGTAAATTTTTATGTCAAAAAAAACGCCGACCGGATTCGAACCTTGAACCTCTCGCATGAGAAGCCTCTACCCAAACCGCTCTGCCACCGGCCCCTTCATTTAATGTATGTGCACGACAGGCGTTCATCGCTTCACAACGTGTCCGACATATTCGTGATGGGCGGCTGCCTGATCCTCGAGTCTCTGGTGCTGTTCCACTGGTGCGAGCGCAACAACCTCGGACCCCTCGGCGTCACTGGCCTGTCTATGGGCGGACACGTGAGCACCTTATTCTTTAATCTACTATACAGGGTGTCCCCGGACTGGTGTAGTTCCTTTAAGGAGGCTATTCTACGCTTTGTAACAAACATAATGATAATTAGTAAAAGAACAATGATATTATAAGTTAAAAGGAGGTAGATAGGTTATCTGAGCTCCCAAGCGGCACATTAAATACGAGACCACAGTCCTGCCTGAAGTTAGTCGCCCACCAGCTACGCACATGTTTGGACCGCTAACCACGAGCCGCTAACACATCGAAAATGCCGTCGTGTGTAATGAGATTCTGCACTAATTCTAATAATTGGAATAAGACTATTCGAGTCGGCGCATTACTTTATAGTTCTTCCTCTCAACTTTTCAAGGACGTGCCATGTGTCAGCACTGAATGTCATATAGATAACCTATCTTTCCTAAAATATCATTGTAAAAGAAGTAGGGTTCTAGGTACGCCCATTGTGGAGATATAAATTTTTAAAGTTATTAATGTAGTGTAATGTTGTAATGCTCTAATCGGGCGCGCGCGGGGCGCGGGGCAGCGGGGATACGGACGGGACGCGACGCGAGTGAACGCAAACAGATAATAGCCTTCTTAAAGGAACTACACTAGTCCGGTGACACCCTGTATAAAAATGAATATTTGTGTTAAAAGGCGACTGAGGGATGACAAGATGCAGTGCATAAAGGCGACAGGGTAGCCACCTCTCGCCTTGGCACGAACCTTCCACCGAGTCTTTAGCAGGTGGATCTTTTTGCCTACTCGCTGCTTGATAGTTATCTTGTCCAAATCCTTTGCTAAATGTGGTGGTCAGTGTTGTGCTGTAATTTACAAGAGTACTTGCAGCACAACACCGACTACTCTGCTTACCCCGATTGTCGAGATACAGCATTTGTTACGTATGTATGTAATATTTGTTTGTTTGTTCATTCGTTCGTCTATGCGTTTGTAATCTGACATCGGACCGGCAAAAGCTAGTGGTTAATATAATTAATCTTTAGTACTGCGGTAGCTGGGAGTGGATGGATGAGAAGAGCGGAAGACCGCGTGTCGTGCCGTGCCTTGGGAGAGACCTATGTCAAGCAGTGGACCGATACAGGCTGATGATGATGATGATGATGATGATGACTGCACGGTGCGTAACGAGACAATCCGCCGATGCACCAAAGTAAGTCGATATTTGACACCGGGTGGCTAAGTCAAGTGGCAATGGACTAGGCACTTCAGCCGAACAAGCGACGACCGTTGGAGTAACCGCGTCCTAAACAGGCGGTCGTGAATAGGAAAATGGAGTGCGGAATCACCACCCGCCATGTGGGACGAAGGCATCAAGTAAGTCGGCAGAAAGCCTGGAAGGGCTGGAGGAAAATTGGAGAGGCGTATGTCCAGCATGGACGCATACACACTGACTGACTGACTGCATTGTCCGCCCCTATTCGTTTTTCAAATGCCAAGAAAAGAAAGCTAGAATTAAACTCACCTTTTGTGTGTGATCTTTTACATACTTTTTTTTTTTATGGAAACTGACACGGTTGGCTACATCGTCTACAACATCCGTGATGTCAGCCCATAACACCGGGTCAACTTGGTGCCACATCAGCCTTCCCTTCGACGTGCCGGCTACACTGAACTGGACGGAAGACACAAACTATTTACTTAGCCGTTTCGACCGTCCTTTCTTTCAGTGCGGTGGTACCAAGCCGGGTGGGTTAAACCCTACCACCTAGTAATATAAGAAGGGAGTCATATCCCTTAGTCGCCTTTTACGACATACACGGGGAGAGATGCAGTCGGGCTATTCTTTTAAAGTACCGGCCCCACACGGTACTAGTGAACAATTTATTTATTTAGTTTTATTGAAAGCGCGACATATGGGGCCAAGTCACCCATAAGGTGCCTATCGACGCCCATGGACATTCGGTCGTATGCGGGGGTTGCGAATGCCATGCCGTCCTGACAGGTGCCCATTCACGCACCTCTTAAAGGATCCGAGACTGTACTTGGGGGAAAATATATGGGCAGGGAGAGCGTTCCAGAGTTTACTGGTTCTATAGAGGAAAGATCTGCCGAATCGATCGGTACATTTCTGAATTATTTTTAATGAAGACAGGCCGAAACAGTAGTGACATCAGTTTTTTCCATCCAGTTCAAAGTGGCCGCGAAAGCACTGGCATTGCATCTAATTCTGACAGAAATATGGCGTAATGGGCTGACACTTGAGTATAGCGTGTGATGTAGCGTGTGCGTGCAGATGGCATCGTTGGCCGCAACCAACTGGCCCAAGCCGCTGGTGCTCGTCCCCTGTCTCTCGTGGTCTACGGCCTCAGCGGTGTTCCTACAGGTTTGTATACAAATTCAAATTCATTTAAATTTATTTGTATGACATTTTTAGGATTCTTGGAACCCTATGGTCCCTTCATAAAATAGATCAGCTGTCTGTCCATCCGTCTGTCATAAGCGCTGTCCAAGGAAGGTGTGGAACTAAGCTTGCGATGGCTTCACCGAACATATCCGGGCCCATCGGCAGTAGAGTAGGGATTCTAAGGTCATGATGTAGTCTGGAGTTTGTGACATGCCAGGGAGCGTCTGCAATAATGCGCAGACTCTTGCATTGGAATCATTATAGTTACTCAAGATTTGAGTTTGCTGCAGTGCCCCGCAGTTGTATGCCGTATGACCAAATAGGTTTTAGAGTGCAGTTGTATAGTAGCTCCCCTGTGATTAGGGTTGCCATCCGTCCGGATTTCCCCGGACAGGGTCAGGGTTTTTAGGGTGTGCGGGGAAGTCCGGGCGGGTTTTTTTCTTTTAATCTTCCTAGCTTTTGAAAAAATACCGCGCCAAATGTCCATTTCTCGAGTCTCGGCTCGGCGAACCCATGCTAGTTTCTCTTCCATACAATGCTTTGAAAATTAATAAATTTTTATTTTGTGTCCGGGTTTTTGCCCAAAATGTCAGGGATTTTAGATTTTCTTGTCCTAACCTACCTGTGATTATCACATTAAGCAGAGAAATTATACAAACAATACAACTATGTAGTAGTGACATCTTTCCTTGACATTGAACTCCCACTGAAAACTGAAGATGATTTAGTGGAAGCAGTTGAATACTTCTGTATCCAGCAAGCTGATACAGCTGAGCTGAACTCCGTACCAATAAGAAAAACTCTCTCAGATACAGTTCAACTTTCTCTGAGCATTAGAACGTTACTTGTTAAAAAGAAAAGGCTAGCCAGAAAACGTGGGCATAAAACCAGGTACCCAAATATGTGGTGACCTAAAATTCAACTTCTGCACAACAGAGTGAACATCATGAGAGCGGTAATAAAGTTTGGTATCAATTGTATACAATACGCTGGCGCCTAATGCAAGAGACTCAGGTTCGAATCCTGGAAAGGGATGAATTTTTCTCTTTATTTTCGGTCTTGCATTTATCTGATGAAATGATGATATAGACACATCAGTGAACGCTGCTAAAAATAATGTAACCTTTTTCTAGGGTGTTATGTCGCATTCGATCAACTGGGACCTCCTAGAGGACCAGTATCTGTCAGATGGTGTATACCGCGAGAAACTCAGCAAGTTGGTAACGGTCGTGGACGCAGCCTTTCTAGCTGGCAAGAAGTTCGCGCAGAAAGTATCTCGGTCCGTCAGCGGTTCGCGCAATCAAGCCGGCGACGCGACTGATGAAAAAGTCAAAACCGACGATACGACTCAAGGAAAATGCAAAACCAACGATACGACTCAAGGAATAGTCAAAACCAACGAAACGACTCAAGTAATAGTCAAAACCAACGATACGACTCGAGGAAAATTCAAAACCAATGATACAACTCAAGGAAAATTTAAAACCAACGATACGACTCAAGGAATAGCCAAAACCAACGATATGATTCAAGGAAAAGTCAAAACCGATGATACAACTCAAGGAAAAATTTATGCAAGCAGTAATATCGATACGAAGGAAAAATCATTAGAACACACAGGCAGTAACAAAGAACTAGAGCAGAGGGTAAACGATGACAATGGAGATTGTTCTGTGAAAAACTGTCAAACATGCCTCGACAAGATTAAAACGGAGCTGGCGAACTTGTCTCGTAGTGGTCAGATCAGTGAGTCTCTGTATGTGAAGCTGATTTCCAATGAGAAGTTTGAGTTGGACTCGCGGGATGTCGAGGAGCTGAACAAGCTGAACAGAGAGAAGATCCTGTCTCACCTGGCGAGCAAATATAGCGTAGGTGAGTCTGGAGTTGGTCCTTCGAGCCGAATGTGTGTTCTTTTATGTCAAAATTGAGAAAATTAAGTAATACAGGCAGTCTTAAATCTACATACATGCATAACATCACACCTGTTTCCTATGGTGTAGGCAGACACAACGGATATCCACGTGCCATGATCCTGACCTCTTTATAGTCGTATATCTCTAAATCCTTGAAACATTAACAGTCCCTATACAAATAAATTAGATAGGAGATAGAAATTAATAATCATTGAGTTTAGATATAATGAAGTAAGACAGAAATTAACACTACTAACATTAACTTTAAGTCGAAGTCCTTATGTGTTCTTAATATAATTTTTATATCAAAATAATATTGTGTTTCACAGGTTCAATAAGAAACAATAAATCTTACTCCACCGTTTCGAGCAAGCTGAGTGAAGAAACCGACGATCGAAACGCACGAAACTTCTCACAAGAAAACAATGGTGTAGTACAGTCAAGATCAAATGTCAACAGTGATGAGACAAATGACAATGTGGCAACAAAACATGAAAGTATAGTGGAAAAAAACGATTTGGAAAATTCTCATAGTAGGAGAGCGAAGCTTGAAGTTGACACGTCACAACTCGATAGGGATGCCTCAAAACCCAATATTGCTGTAACAAAAGATGCGTCATGTCTTGATGCAATCGACCCGTCAAAACCCAACACTACTGCGGCAAAACCGGCCGACGATGAGGCAAAATCGGAAACAACAAAGTTAAAAGACAATAAAACAGAGAAAAAATCGCGCAACATCACAGAAGTGACGCAAGATATTTTCGCTAATCTTCCGTTCGTGAACAAGTCTGGAGGAAAGAAGATAGACATATCGAAGATACACTGGCGCGACAGAGAGGCGCTACAATTCATGAGAGGGATTATGGATGAGTGCACGCATCTGAGCAATTTTTCAGTGCCTTTTGACACTTCGCTCATTATTGGTAAGTTAACCCCCTAAGTATAAAAGTCGCTCGAAAATTCGAACCGTCTGGGCATCTTACCACTCTCTTAAGAATGGTGGTGATACTAAAATACTGGCCTATGTTTCGCAGCGGTGTGTGCCAAGCACGACGCGTATGTTCCTCGGGAGGACGTGGGCACACTTGAGGAGATATGGCCGGGCGCGGAGGTTCGCTACGTGGACGCCGGTCATGTGAGCGCTTACCTACTGCATCAGAGCATATTCAGGTATTGTTATTTAGTCCAGTATAGCCTTTGGTCTCATAGAGTGACATTCATAGTCGCAACAAGCGTGCTTAGTTCGTCTCTGAGTTCAAACTTTGACGTTTACCACTCTCATAGACAAGCCGTGCGCGCGCTAAGCATCCGTCTTTGAGTTTGAAAACTAAGCCAAGTTCAAGTCTAGTCCCACGACGACTTTAGCCTCGAAAGCGAACTTACGAGTTTTCTGTCTCTTTTATTTTAGTACAAATGAGGGAGTAGCGCAGAATAGAATACACAGAGCATTGACACACTTGCTGTCCTGTCACCTCACGACAGGTTAATTCTTATTTCAGGTTATTCTAATGACTGACAGCGTGCGTGAGTGTGACAGTCAACTTTGATGAAATGGGGGATCCCATTTCATCAAAGTTGACTGTCACACTACGAAAAACTCCCTATATTTCAGTATGAGCAATGGTGCGAATCCCACCAGGAAAAGAAAAAAAAGTGACGTTTAACTTGGACCTGGCTTAGCATAGTTCGTTCTAAGCGTTATTCTCGACTATGAGAGTCCTGTACAAAATTTTAGTGAACTTTAATCGGAATCGTGCTTAGCTTAGACAGTGCTAAGCTTCGAACTTTGGAACGACTATGAATGTCAGCTATAATGTCTACGATATCAAAATGTCCACTGTATCGAAATGTGCACAGTATCATTATGTCCACAATATCATTATGTCCATTCTTCATAAGGTCCACTTTATCAAAATACCCTCTGTATTAAAATGTCAACAGTATCATTATGACCACACCTCTTAAAGCCCACTTAAGTGTCGCCGGGACGAACTCGAGCTGGCGCGCCGAATGGTGCTCCAAGTGTCGCTGGAACGATGTCGTACAGTACAGTAAAAGTAGTCTCGGGTCCTTCAAACGTAGTAGAGGGGCGTAAATAGACACCTGTCATTTCAGCTCGGCATTCGCAACCCACGCAATCTGATTTTCCGTGGGCACTGTTCGCACATTCCACCCAATTAGAAGCCGTCAGCCTCGGTGGCTCAGTTGTGCGGTCGGTTGACTGTTGCTAAGATACACTGAGCGCGGATCGGTGACCGCTCAACCGTTGGAGGCTGACCGTGGTTCGGATTCCACGTAAAACTGTAGGTCCTTTCCCTTCTTACCTTACTAGTTGGTAGGGTTTATCACGCCCGGGTTGGTACCACCGCACTGAATGAAACGTCAGTCGATACGGCTATTTAAATAGTTTGTGTCTTCCGTCCAGTTCAGTGTAGCCGACATGAAATGAAGGGAAGCACTGACATGGCACCTAGTTCACCCGGTGTTATTGGCTGACATCACGGATGTTCTAGGTAGGTAGGTGATGCAGCAAACCGTGTCAGTTTCCATAAAAAAAAAATTCCACACATTAAGTGTTGCGCAAAATGTGTTAAGTGTGTGAAAAAAAATGTGTTAAGCTGATGCTTTGTATTTTCATATGAAACTCTCTGGGTGTTCCACATCTTATTGTTTGCCATTCACTCTTGGCTGAAGGATCTCGCGTCCAAGTCATAAAATTAATAAAAACATTCCATTCACTCATAAAGTGTCATTTGTTTTGTCAGGTCCTGCATCATCGAAGCGTTTGAGAGGTCGAAGAAGAAATGGAAAGACGGAAAGCACATCGTTTGACGCGTGCCGTGTTCCTATTAGTCAATCCTGTTAGTCCGCAGCCCAAAAATAGATTAAATATATATAATAAAAAATAAAAAAACAAACAAACACAAGCAATTTAAATAAAGAGCTCAAAACTATTCAGATGTGGATGTAAACAGTAGTTTAAGAACCAGAGTACAAAGTTTTGTATTACATCTTGTGTAGTATGAATTTTAATATTTTTTTAGATTGTGATTATTTGCTTATTGCGATGTCTGATATATTGTAGGCATTCTCTTTTGAGATTGTTAAGAGTTATAATATTTTAATAAATGTTTTGTATAATTCAATTCGCTTTTATTTATTTTCCTCGTAAAACTGTAGGTCCCTTCCCTCCTAATCTTACTTGGTGGTAGGGTTTATCCCGCCCGGGTTGTTACCACCGCACTGAATGAAACGTCGGTCAAAACGGCTATGTAAATAGTTTGTGTTTTTAGACCAGTTCAGTGTAGCCGGCACGATTAAAGGGGGAAGCACTGACATGGCACCTAGTTCATCCGGTGTTATGGGCTGACATCACGGACATTGTAGGTGATGTAGCCAAACGTGTCAGTTTCGATAAAAAAAAAAAATATTTACCTTTATATCGTTCAACTGTTGCACTCTTTCCAGAGCAAGCGGAAAAAAGGGCATTGACCTTGAATGCTTGCTTAGCCCCCTTACACAAACGTAGCGAGAAAAGCGGTATCTCTTTCTTGCGCTGGAGTTAATGGGTACTGCACAAAAATTCCCTTCCTTCCACCTTCTGGGCGGCGGGTGGCCGAGTGGTTTGGGCATCGGCTTCTCATGCGAGAGGTCCGAGGTTCGTGTCCGGTGGGCGTGTACCAATGAGTTTTTTCTGAAGAAAAAATTTACGTGCACCTGCTGCTTCACCGTTCGGAACCGGTGTAAAACTGTCGGTCCCTTCCCTTGCCCCTTACTAGGTGGTAGGCTCAAATTGTAGCCGACTGGGTTGATACCGCCGTACTGGATGTAAGATGGCCGCATAGCAGCCTCGGTTGTGTTCTCCTCTAGTCCAGTATAGCCAGCAATCCAGGGAAGTCTAGTATGGCACCTACCTTCCCGGATGTGATATTAGCTGGTTGGAGTATGTGCTTTGGCCCCTCCGACTCAGCCACCCATACAGGATTACATAAAAAAAACCTGGTCTGGAAGAGTATATTACGAGAGAGTGTTACAAATGTCATGTTTTACAGATTAAAATTTATGGGTTCAAAAATAAAACAAAAATGTTTATATTAATATATTATTTTCAATAATACATTACAGATACCTACATTAAAGTAACACTGAATCGAACAGGTTGTTTGTTCATTCACACTTCAATTTCGCATTTTGGTCAAACCATAACTCACTTAGCAAAACTTTCAAGGGTATATCAACGAAATGTCTCAGAGAAAAACATTGAAGAAATTATGTTAACCGTCCACGCACCGGTGTGCAGGTTCTGTATAAAGGAGGATAAAACGCCCGTACACATCCTTTGTGAATGTGAAGTGCCATAGCCAACTGTCATTGTCTCCCTCTACGGAGACAAGCCATGCTGCATCGTCATAGCCCCTGTGCGACGTTGCTATCGCTTGCTCGCTCTCGATTGCCTACTGATGACAGGAGCGAGAGACAAACATGAAATCGGTCACCCTTCATCGGGCGACCGTCGAAATCTTCGTGTTTCTCTCTCACTCCTGTCACAGGGATGCAAGCGAGAGCGAGTAAGCGATAGCATCGTCGCACTGGGGCTATGACGATGCAGCATGGCTTGTTTCCGTAGAGGGAGACAATGACAGTTGGGTAAGGAAGTGCTCATTCACAGTAGAATCCGTATTCTTGGGGGGTTATATTTTTAACCCATGCCAAATACAGACACTCAACCCCAAGATTATAACTCGGTTTACAACGTGTTAAATCGCATTTGGGGGTGAGCTATAAACTTTTGAGAGATCACAATAGATCTTCCTAGGTCGCAGTGTCAACAGGTCTCAGGGGCCCTAATTCTCACACTTTAAATCATAATTATAACCCTTCAACTTCCGCGCATACCATACACTTCCCTCTAGTATGATGCCGTGATGGTCCGCTCGCTCAGTTCCTGCGCCAACCACATAAACTGAATTGTCTCCTGGAGTACTGAAGCTATCTCAATAAACTAAACGGTCGCTTATTGCCGATGAAATTCCCTATAAAATAGTGTTAACAGGTGACTTTATTAATAATATTTTATTTATGTAGTGATACTTTAGTCTAAACTTAAAATAATGCACCGACGCAGACGGAAGGTGATGCGTGTAAGCTGTACATGCGACCCGATCGTGTACTCTCGAAGTTGAAGGGCTACTATGAAAGAAGACACGTCTTCGATAGAGTATGCTCCAATCGCTACAGCAGATTTTTTTTTATATACAAACTGACACGGTTAGCTACATCACCTACATGTCAGCCCATAACACCGGGTGAACTAGGTCAGTACGTGCCTTCATTTCATGTCGGCTACACTGAACTGAACGGAAAACACGAACTATTTACATAGCCATTTCGACCGACGTTTCATTCAGTGCGGTGGTATCAACCCGGGCGGGATAAACCCTACCACCTAGTAAGGTAAGAACGGAAGGGACCTGAAGTTTTACGTGGAATCCGAACCGCGGTCAGCCTCCAACGGTCGACCGGTCACCCATCCAAGTACTGACCGCACTCAGGTGTGCTTAACAAGTCTTCTAACCGCACCACTGAGCTACCGAATCACATCAATTATTAGATAAGTGCAAGGGAGGCACTATCAGAAGGCTCACTGTTAATATTTTTATAGGAAATATCAGGCTGTATTTGCAGTAAAAATCATTTATATGTATATTACATTTGTTGCCTCTCTTTCTCCCCTCCAATTAATGCCTCATACTTAATAGTGACTTATTCCGTGCTAATAAAAAACTGTGTAATTAAATTATTAAATGGACATTCAAAGTTATTTACAGGGTAATATTATAAAACCTTTCAAGCTCAGTTGTTGCATTCCACGAAGGCACATGAGCTCTAAGGAGGGAGTTTTTTTTTTTATGAAATGCACCGCTTCAGCGGGTAATTCTGTACGTCAAAATGTACAACTAGTGAATGTGAACGCTGGCGAGATCCAAAACGAGTGTTTGGACAAGCGTTTTGGGAATATTTGCATTCTAGAATGGCACAGCATTCTAGAATTGCAGGCGTATGTTGAGCACCTTATACAACATAAGGTCACCGGGCTGCTATTGCAAAAAAGTTTTGCAATAATTCCCAGGAAGAGATCTTGCTATCCACAATTGTACGAATGCTATGCCCTATTGTACGAAAAAGTGATGAATATTCTACAAAAGTATCATGTGCTTTCGCGAAGAATAAACCCTACACGTTGTGATTAATCATTTCGCTGCCACAAATAAATCCACAGTTGTCATTAGTAGAGTAGTGTAGAGCTTTGGGCGCTCTCCATGCTTTTGTTTATTTCACATTGAAAGAGAGACGGGTCTTCGCGGGTGATTCGTAATGCTCGGAGGGGTAAGGGTGAGAAGTTATTTAGGGTTCCCGTACTTCAAGAAGAAAAAACGGAACTTTATAGGATCACTCGCGCGTCTGTCTGTCCGTCTGCCGAACATTATTTTTTATACACGGTGTTGCAACCCCAACCGTAAAACCCGAAAGGGGTTGATTCTGTACGTGAAATAGAACAACTTTTGTTCGACGACTTTTTAATTTGAAGAAAAACATTTTTCTTTTCTCCATACATTTTGAGAATAGGTATTTAAAATTTTTATGGAAACAATAATTTTCTTTTTGTTTCAAAAAATATTTTTTCGCCACAGAAGTTGTTTAGTTTCACATATAGAATAACCCCCTTATGTCAGTTGAAAATATTACGGGGGCAACTGCAACACCGTGTATATTCAGGCCACATGTGGACAACAACATAACATTGGCAAAATAAAAATGCACCTCGAGAATTCTCAGGGTGCATTTTTGTTGGTTTGTTTATTTGTGGCGGCGAAACGGTTAAAACAGAGCGGACTAGAGGGCTCTCAAAACTCTGACGGTGGGCAAAGGGTAGGGGCGGTTATACACTGCAAAGGAAACCGTGTGAGTATATCGCCCACGGCTTACCCACATTGTTCCCATCGGCAGAGTTTCGGCCTATAACCAACGTTGAATGTGAAGTGTCAAGAGGTATTTATTCACTTTAAATGAAACATCCACTGCATTCATATTGCGATCGACCATCTGTTCAGTTCATGTTACCATCCAGTTAACAAATTGGAGACTTATCAATACTTAACCGAAATGCCCGCACGACGGCAGAACTTAAACCTAATTTACACATTAATATGTACCCGTTTGCAACACACCGAAGCTTCTTTCCAACACTTACTGTATTTCTGCATTGAAACAAACTGTTAAAACTCACAATTTGGAATCAAAACAACGGTCAGTGCACTATAAGTTATAAGATAACTTTGTAGGAAATTTTGTCAACATTACTCCCAAGGTATTTTCGACAAAACATTGTTAGTGTTCTTATATATTTTTCAAAAAAACAACTCGTTTTCTTAGCTTTTACGCGTATGACGTAGAAATTCGCAGCTCTATGCGGGGTAGCGCCCGTCGCGGGCGCGTGATGAGTTAAAACGTAAGTTTAATCTGTTATTTCACAAAAACATGGTA
This sequence comes from Nematopogon swammerdamellus, assembly GCA_946902875.1. Taxonomy (NCBI): domain Eukaryota; kingdom Metazoa; phylum Arthropoda; class Insecta; order Lepidoptera; family Adelidae; genus Nematopogon; species Nematopogon swammerdamellus. The sequence goes on along the minus strand of OX336356.1, from coordinate 3,623,198 downwards.
TATAATGCAGTCGGTTAAAAAAATCAGAAAATTAAATACACTTATATTTTTACATTAACGCACTGCTCATCCTCTTAACACTTCAAACAATACCAAAATGTATAAATATTTTAAAGTAAAAAAATTTCCAACAATATCACTCCCGACGCTCGACCACTAAATAAAAAATCTAAAATCGTAACACTCTCACACGATGTCCGTTCACTTGTTGCCGAGGAACATGTTTCTGAAGTCGCTGTTGGACTTGGGTTTGTCGGGGGCGGCGCTCGTGCTGGGGGAGGGGGCGGCCGGGGCGGCGGTCGGCTTCTGAAGTACGCGCGGGACGAAACTGCTCAGTTGTGTTCGTCTTCTGAAAGAGTACAAACAAACGCAAGGTTTACAGTGTTCTTTCGCCATTCAGTTCACATTCAGTCAGCATTTTTTATAAGCAATCCGGTGTGGGTGGCTGTGTCAGAGGGGCCCGAGCGTATGCTCCGACCGGACAGTATTACAAAAAAAACAAAAATTTTAAAAAAGATCTTGTGCCTTAAATAAATAAAAAAAATGTATTAAAAATAAATTACCATATAACAGACGCCACACCGGAAACTTCCCCGTGTTCTTCCAACACAACATTAACCACTCTGATTATCGCGATTATGTAATTTTATACTTTCGTACGAGAGTCAAGTGCGCTCAACATACAAAAAATGTACTCAAAAGGATATTCTTGTGTAATGTTAAAAGTATACTCACGTGCCGGCTACGTCGCGCCTGCCCTGCCCGAGGCTAGCGGCCACACTGACGGCGGAGGGTATGTCGCGCGCGGGCGGGGCGCTGAATGCGACCTGGATGTGTCGCTCGTCCAGCAGGAGGTTGTCCGTCTGCTGCAGCGCCGCCGCCGCCGCCTTCTCCTCCTCGTACTCCACGTACGCCAGACCCTTCGGCCGACCGTCTCTGTCCAATGCACACTCACGTTGCTACCATATTTTAACTAAGGCAACTAACTAATCGAGTGGTGAACTCCCACAGGATGTGACTCCCCAAACCTTCAAAAACCAATTAGATAAATACATAAAAAGTACATCAACAAACAAATAGCAACAGTGCCCAAGAATGAAAACTAAAAAAAAAGAAAAAAAATTATTATAATCATTCATTATCTAAAAAAAAAAACTGATATGAACACATCAGCTAGAGCTGCTTGTTCATTAAAAAATAAATAAATAAATAAATAAACTAAGTTAAAAAAAAAGAAACACTAACTTATGAAATGAAAGAACAAACAAATACAATTGAGAATCAAGTGCACTCAACATACAAAGTACACGCATCAGCTTAAAGCTGCTAGTGTATACTACAAGAATAATAATAATAGCGAAGAGCCTCGGCCATCATCTAAGAAGGCTCTCGCTGGACTGTTGGATCAAGGGCCAGATGCAGAAGGCGGTCTTACTCAACACCGCTCGAATCGTCCAGAGATTTCTTTCTCTCGGGTCCGACCAACGGTAGCTTGGGCTCGCTCCGCCGCCGGTGGCAAACCCGCTTCTTTTTCTATATTAATTTTGTATATAGGTATTTAATGTAAATAATTGTGTATATAATTAATGTAGAAAAAAAGTGTGTAAATAAACATATAAAATAATAATAATAAAGGGATTGGAGTCATCGGCCCTGAACCGGGAATTCCTCTCGGTAGCTCAGTGGTGCAGTCGGTCGACTATTGTTAAGCAACCCTGGGCGAGGTCAATACTTGGGCGGGTGACCGCTCGACCGTTGGACGCTGGCCGCGGTCCGGATTCCACGTAAAACTGTAGGTCCCTTCCCTTCTTATCTTCTAGGTGGTAGGGTTTATCCCGCCCGGGTTGGTAACACGGCACTGAATGAAACGTCGATCGAAACGATTACTTTTCCGCCCAGTTCAGTGTAGCCGACATGAAATGAAGGGAAGCACTGAGACAGCACTTATTTCACCAAAGTGTTATGGGCTGACATCACGGATGTTGTAGGTGATGAAGCCAACGGTGTCAGTTTCCATATAAAAAAACTGCTACATCAGTGCCACAATCACCACGTTACACTCATTGTGTAACGTGGTGAATCAAGCACTAGTATAACACATCTTGCAATGTCTATCAATGCGTTACACATATTGTAACAGCGCACGGCGCGCAGTTAAAATTCTTCATGCAATAACTTAACCAGACAGCTTCTAACACAAACATCCGAAAGCACTTCATAACAAATCGAGTGGTGAACGCCTGGAATAAACTCCCACAGGATGTGATTGACTCCCCAAACACAAACACCTCCAAAAACCGATTAGATAAATACATAAAAAAAAGTACATCAACAAACAAATAGCAACAGTGCTCAAGTACGAAAACTAAAAACAAAACAAAAAAAAAACATTATAATCATTCATTATTGGAAAAAAAAACTGATATGAACACATCACAATCAGCCAGAGCTGGTTGTTCATTAAAAAATAAATAACGCAGCAAGGGCAGCGGTGAAAATAAAATGCACTCACTTGTACGTAACGACCCGCACGTCGGCCAACTTGCCGTACTGCGCGAACACATCGCGGAGCCGCTCGGGCGTGCAGTGCGAGAACGGCAGGTTCCTCACGAACAGCTTGTTGCGCTCGGGCACGGTCGCGTAGCGGAACTTCTTGGCCGCCTTGTCGCGCTCGGCGCGGTACCGCGACAGGAAGACGGGCCGTCCGTCGAGCGGCGTGCGGTCGTGCCGGATCGCCTCGTCCACCGCGCTCTGCGAAACGATCGACCAATTGGAACATAGATAGATAGAAAGATAACGTGTGGGGCCAGCACTTTTTTTTTTTATGTAAACCAAAATGGCTGGCTGTTTCGAGAGACCAATGGTACAGTCGACAAGAGCCAAAAACCCCTCTCCTCGCGAAACCACGCTCAGTGAGGCGCCATGCCAGCAGATTTGCGGACTGTTGCTAGGCTGTCTAGCCCGTTGATACAACGTTTGAAGACACCCAGGTTAAAGGATTCGGGAAACACACTCGCAGGGAGACAATTCCACACCCTAGCGGTGCGACAAAGAAACGATTTTGAGAACCGATGGGTTCTCACTTTAAAGGAATATCCACACTGTATCTCTCCCCGTGCATGTCATAAAATGCGACTAAGGGATAGACTCCCTTCTTATATTACTAGGTGGTAGGGTTTAACCCGCCCGGGTTGGTACCACCGCACTGAATGAAAGGTCGGTCGAAACGGCTATGTAAATAGTACGTGTTTTCCGTCCAGTTTAGTGTAGCCGGCATGACCGAAGGGAGGCACTGATGTGGCACCAAGTTCACCCGGTGTTATGGGCTGACATCGCGGATGTTGTAGGTGATGTAGCCAACCGTGTCAGTAGTCCAAAAAAAAAAAAAAGGACAAGACGCCGTGCTAAAGGTCGACAGGTAATCCACCTATCACCTTGGCAGAGTCGGTCCTTCCACCGAGTCATGCAGCAGGTGGGTCTTCGTGCCTTACATGCTGTTTTTTGTTTCCTTATTGAAATTTTTTTTTATGGAAACTGACACGGTTGGCTACACCACCTACAACATCCTTGATGTCAGCCCATAACACCAGGTGAACTTGGTGCCACGTCAGTGCTTCCCTTCGGTCGTGCCGGCTACACTGAACTGGACGGAAAACACAAACTATTTACATAGCTGTTTCGACCGACCTTTCATTCAGTGCGGTGGTAACAACCCGGGCGGGTTAAACCCTACCACCTAGTAATATAAGAAGGGAGTCATATCCCTTAGTCGCCTTTTACGACATACACGGGGATAGATGCAGTTGCATGTAGCTATTCTTTTAAAGTACCGGCCCCACACGGTACATTTAATTCGTGATTTTGTTTTTTATTATAATTAAAATAAATTATGAAAGGGTGGGATCATCTCTACCTGATGCGTGTACTCGCAGTAACAGATGGAGCCACCGAACGCCTTCACACCGCGCACCACGCGCAGCGACGCCACCGCGCCCCACTGACAGAGCATCTTCCGTAGCGCGGCCTCGTCGAACCTACGCACACACGCACATCAGCCGCGTTTCAGCGAGTGTTGTCAGTACTATGTAAAACGCCCCAAGTTGCTTTTCGTCGTGTCTACTATGGTTCGTCAAGCTCTTGCAAGTGCAGAAGAAAAAAAATCTGTCAAGTGCGAGTTTTACTCGCGCACGGAGGTTTCCGTATCTATCCGCTATCAATAATATCCGCCTATCTTTTGTCTTTCCACAATGCAATGTATAAAAGCCTTTGTCGCCATCTATTATTCAGTAGCGTGACTAATCGATTTTTCGTACGTTTGTTGTATGGGAGCCCCCCTTAATATAATTTTTAACATTTTCTTTTTTTTATTATTTGGTGTTATATCTTTATATTAAGTAACACATATTCTGTGAAAATTTATACGGGCTACCTATTACGGTTCAAGAGATACAGCCCTCGGACAGACAGAGGCTTAGTAATAGGCTTCCGTACGGGATATGGAAACCTAAAAATGAGTGAGTGTAGGTACTTACGTACACTCTCTCCGTTTATCGTTAGAAGTTATACTTCTTTGGAGTGACCATCTCCCTCCCACTCTGTTTATCATTAGAAGTTATACTTCTTTGGAGTGACCATCCCCCTCCCACTCTGTTTATCATTAGAAGTTATACTTCTTAGGCGTGATCCTCTCCAAATGGTGCCAACGGGTGTACAAACAGTGCTTACTTGAAATCTAGATTGCTGACGAAGAGCGTGCAGGTCTCCTTGTCGGCGGAGGGGCGCTCCGAGGAGGACTCCCTCTGTGTGCCTGACGCGCTCGCGTCCCCCGCCGACGCAGACGCCGTCTCCGCAGACAACCTCTGCCTTTTGCTCTCCGCTGTAAGTTCCACACGTACTAATCAACATAAATTAAATGAAATATATTAACGTATGAATGAAACGTCGGATGAAACGGCTATGTAAATAGTTTGTGTTTTCCGACCAGTTCAGTGCAGCCGGCACGATCAAAGGGGGAAGCACACTGACAAGGCACCTAGTTCACCCGGGGTTATGGGCTGACATCACGGACGTTGTAGGTGATGTAGCCAACGGTGTCAGTTTCTATAAAAAAAAAATTATAATAACCTCCAATCCACCGTTTTTAGTTCTCAGTTCGGAGAATGCTTTCCATAAAAAAAAATTTAAAATTTAAAGAGGGCACATGCAAAAAAACAAAAACAATCTAAACAAAATTGTACCCGCTTCATCCTCCGCGTCGTCGCGACTCCTCTTCACGCCATTCTGTATCACTTCATCCTTCTTCCTCTTCGCTCCCTCCGTCTCGCTCTCTTCAGTCTCGGCTGACCTCTTCTTGCCCTTGCCCGCTGAGTTCTTCTTTCCGTTCGTATTGTTCACTCTGTCGTCTATCGTTTTTTCGTCGACGTTCCTCTCTTCGTCGGCGTTTTTCTTCTTCCCGTTCGCCTTTTCGCTTTTCTTCTTTTGTTTTTGGCCTTTCTTTGAGTTCTGATTGGGCCTACCGTCTTCCGTTTCAAATCTCTTGTACCACTTGGACATCGCTTCCTGTGGAATAGACAAAAGAAGGCATTTAAAAAAAAACAATTAACTGCATTCTGTCTGAATGTCAACCTAGCTGTCTGTCTACGTACGAGTATATAATAACTAATACGAAAAATAATAATAATTATAACATTCAGAGTTTTCTCTCTTTGGGACCCGACCAGATCGAACAGTTAGGAACCAATGGTACACATGGGATGGACAGGGTAGTCTACTACTGAGCAAACCAGGCAGGTCGGTAGTCTACTAATTAGGAAAACTGGGAGGTGGGTAGTCTACAAGTGAGCAGGCCGGCAGGTGAATGGTTCACTAATGAGCAGACCTGGCAGGTTGGTAGTCTACTAGTGAACAGACCTAGCAGGTGGGTAGTTCATTAGTGAGCAGACCTAGCAGGTGGGTAGTCTACTAGTGAACAAACCTAGTAGGTGGATAGTCCACTAGTGAGCGAACTTAGTAGGTTGGTAGTCTACTAGTGAGCAAAACTGGCAGGTGGGTAGTCCACTAGTTAGCAAACATAGCGGGTTGGTACTCTACTAGTGAGCAAAACTTGCAGGTGGGTAGTCTACTAGTGAGCCAAACTGGCAGGTGGGTAGTCTACTAGTGAGCAAAACTGGCAGTTAGTCCACTAGTGAGCAAACGTGGCAGGTGGATAGTCTACTAGTGAGCAGACCTGGCAGGTGAGCCGGCACTGCAGCAGACTGTCTAGCGTGCCGTAGTCCCGCTCGAAGTCGATCCAACGCTCGCACACGGCCGGCGGGTAGTCGGTCGTGAACTTGACTGCGCGCCGGAACATGTCTCGGATCTTCTTGTCAGGCGGTCGCGGCACGCGTCCCGTCTCCAGCTCAATCAGTGTCAGCCAGTTCGCACTGATAGCTTTGTTGTCCGCGTTCACTGGAGGAAGGGACATTTGTTATTCCAGTTCACCAGTGAAAAAAGAATTCTAACACAGAAAGGTTTTACATGTTAATGCAATTTCGCAGTTCACAAAATTAAATGAGTTCGACTCACAGAACATAAAAAAAAGCCAGCAAACTTCGAGTCCGACTCGCGCAGTGAGGTTTCCGTACCACCATGTAGAGTTTACACTATCATGACATCAAATTTGATGTTTGTATGTATTTACCGTTCTTACGTTAGAGCAAAAACAAAAAAACTTCCAAAAACTTTGTTTCTTGTATGGGAACCACACTTACATTTTTACTTATTATTTTTTTTATTATTTGATGTTATATCCGCCATAATAACATATATTCTGTAAAAATTTCAACCGGCTAGCTATTATGGTTCCAAAGATACAGCCCTCGGACAGACGGACAGACAGACGGCGTAGACTTAGTAGTAGGCTTCCGTACTGGTACGGAACGGAGGGTGTTAGGGACTCACGGAAGAGCTCCTCGATGATCTCGCGGCCGCGGGCGGGGTCGCCGAGCCTCCGGTACTCCAGCCGCGCCCACATCATCATGATCGTGCAGTCTGTGTCCGCCTTCTCACCGTACATCTGCGGCGACAAACAACAACTTAACACGGCCTCGATACTTCCATCAGTTTTTTTTATGGAAACTGACACGGTTGGCTACATCACCTACAACATTCGTGATGTCAGCCCATAACACCGGGTGAATTTGGTGCCACGTCAGTGCTTCCCTTCGGTCGTGCCGGCCACACTGAACTGGACGGAAAACACAAACTATTCACATAGCCGTTTCGAGCGACCTTTCATTCAGTGCGGTAGTATCAACCCGGGCGGGTTAAACCCTACCACCTAGTAATATAAGAAGGGAGTCATATCCTTTTCTCGCCCCTTACCCACCAGTAGTGCATCCCATAAAAAAAAAAACTGTACCTCGTGTAGGCTGTCGCAGGCGTGTCGGAGGTGTTTGCGCAGGTTGTCGCACTGCACCGCGTCACCGAAGTCCGTGTAGCGGCGCAGGCACTCGAGGTACGTCGTCCACAGCGTCCACAAGTCCCCGGACACCAGCTTACCGCACGCGTCGAGCGCCTTCTCGAGAGTCTCCTTTATCTGCATACACACACACACACACACATTGACATAACCCTGCGCCCTCCAGAAGGGTCGATCGTCCCCAAAGCCTTTTGTACCGTCGTCTCCGGGAAGGGTCGATCGGCCCCGAAGCCTTTTGTACCGTCGTCTCCGGGAAGGGCCGATCGGCCCCGAAGCCTTTTGTACCGTCGTCTCCGGGAAGGGCCGATCGGCCCCGAAGCCTTTTGTACCGTCGTCTCCGGGAAGGGCCGATCGGCCCCGAAGCCTTTTGTACCGTCGTCTCCGGGAAGGGCCGATCGGCCCCGAAGCCTTTTGTACCGTCGTCTCCGGGAAGGGCCGATTGGCCCCGTAGCCTTTTGTACCGTCGCCTCCGGGAAGGGCCGATCGGCCCCGAAGCCTTTCTTACTGTTGTCTCCAGGAAGGGCCGACTGGCCCCGAAGCCTTTTGTACCGTCGTCTCCGGGAAGGGCCGATCGGCCCCAAAATTTTTCTGTCCGTCTATCTGTCGATATTTCACGTAGGAAGACAAAAAAAGGTCGATAGGAAGTTAAAACACCTTTAGACACTGAACAGTTGTACCTACCTTACCAGTCAAACAAAGAAAACCAAAAATTCTGACGTATGTCATTTTTTACTTTCCTTGGTTTTTCTTTTAATTTGCAGGATGGATTCAAGTCCCACTTTAATTTGTCGCATTATTTTAAAGAGCGCGTTTTTTACCTACACATTGATGTATCTATAATTATTTGTAAGGAAAATTGTTGATTTTCGGTTAGAAAAATTAAGAAAAAAATTTCGAGTGTTTTATTATTCCCGAAGTTCAAATAAAACGACTGTGCTTCTAAACAAGTGAATACTCACATGTTTCACATCGTTTTGAAGACAATTTCATTGGTGTTATGTGCCAAAGAGTTCATTGATCTGACTTCATTATTTCATTAAATATTTGAGTCTTTGTCGTCGCACCCCTGGCACAGCGGTCGTTTCCGTCACCTTTCAGTGCCGTCGCAAGGATTGCGTCAGGGGCGCGTGACTGGTTAAAGCTGCTAGAACATATCGTCTATTTCATGGGGATAGTTCGGAGGAGCTGTTTAACGCGATTCCGCCGTCCCTATTCAATGAAATCGGGAAAATGTGGAACGCACTCCCTGCCCATCTATTTCCTCCCAATTACAGCCTGGGGTTTTCAAAAGGGGCGTGAAAAGCCTCCTGTCAGGCCGGCATGGCGTTCGCAATCCCCGTGCATCACAGAATGTCCATGGGCATCGTTAGACACCTACTTGTAGGTGAAACGATGCCCCATGTCGCGCTATCAATAAAAACATATAACAATGAAACCACGACTGGAACCAACTTCCAGAGGAAGTAATAAGCGCACTTAGTAACAACCAATTCAAAAATAGACTATATATCTAACAAATAAAACATAATCTCAAAAAGAGTGCTCAAGAACGAAATAAAAAAAAAAATAATAAAAAAATCTAAGATAATGACGAAAAACAACAAATTTTAACTGGATTTAGACGTATCAGCCTAGGCTGCCGGTCTAAAATAAATAAATAAATAAATGAATTGCCTCGATAAAATCCCTCTGTTGTCTCTCCAGATGCTGCATGGTGAGAATCCAGTACTGCGCGACGGCCGGCCTCCGTGTGACGCACACCTCCAGCACGCGCGCGCGTTCGTCCGCGGGCAGAGAGCCCGCGAGCTCGCTGTACGCCGCGAACATGGCGTCGGAGGAGACGCACGTGATGCATTCATACGTCGCTCGGTCGTACAGCGCCTGCGTGCAAAAATAGACAAATTACATGACAATGAAATTAGTACTGTATAAATTTTTCGGTTATGCGGTATAGGTATAGCGACTCACTTTTATTAGTCGATGTTTCGTCCCTCGCTACGGGGACATCGTCAGGACTCGCGGAACTGCGACGACCTGGAGGAGGGACGAAACGTCGACTAATAAAAGTGAGTCGCTATACCTATACCGCATAACCGAAAAATTTATACAATGTGTAATAGCGGTAAAAGCCTAAACGAACATATCAATGAAATTAGTAGTACTGTAGTAGTAATAGCACAGATTACTTAATAGTTACTTCGTAACAGATAAATCACTCCATAGAAAATGTTCCTACCTTCGGGCTTTAATAGCCTACTGGTTCACGTCACCAATCGCTGCGTGCGAAAATGTACCTTAACGATCGAGTGTAAAGTGGTTATTGCTTTGTAGCTGCGCGCAGTTGCGTGGGCGAGCGTCTATGTATACTTCGCGCGGCTGACTAATTTTCATTGAAATAGACCGCCGGCGGCCCGTCGGGCGGTAGGTAGTTAGCGCGCGCAAGTACATAGAGTGCGTGAGGCCTGGTAATAGTACTGTGTGGGGCCGGTACTTAATAAGAATTGCCCCACTGCATCTCTCCCCGTGCATGTCGTAAAAGGCGACCAAGTGATAAGGACAAGATGCCCGTGCATAAGGGCGACAGGCTAGCCAGGAAGGAGGTGTGGATCTAAGCTTGCGATGGCTTCACCGAACATATCCGGGCCCATCGGCAGTAAAGGAGGGTATTAATCGAGGTCGGGACTAGCGAGTGGCCACTCTAAATTTCCCGCGCACGCTTCACGTTTCGGCTCGCATCAAGCCCTCGTCAGCTAGTCTGCGTTGACTAGGACGCGGGGAAACCACCAGTCCCGCTCTCGACCTACCTCTCTCTACCTATCCATATTCTGTATGATGCTTCCAGTGACGTTTTCGAATTCACCTTGGCACCTTGGTCCGAATACTTTGCTAAACGTGGTGGTCCATGTTGTGCTGTAATTTACCAGAGTACTTGCAGCACAAAACCGATTACTCTGCTTACCCCGATTGTCGGGATACGGCGTGTGGTGTGTGTGGAATTAGTATTTCAGTATACAGGCATGTATGAAGAACGTTATGAGAGTGGAAGAGACGGCAGAAGTGTGTCAGGATCGTGGCGCGTGGAGATCCGTTGTTTCTGCCTACCCCACCGGGAAACAGGCGCGACTCTATGTATGTATGTATTTCAGTATACATGAAGTTGGCGCTGGCGGTTCAAACCAGAGTTCCAGGTTCGAATCCTGGTCGGAACGTAATTTTTCTCTCCATTTCCGGGTTTGCATCTATCTAAAATCTAAATCCTATTACTTTGAGTGAGCTAAACTTCTCGGAAAAGGCCAACGATTTGGATTAAATTTTGTATTTAGATAATGTAATTTTTTTTCAAGTTTATCTAGATATGTATAGACGCCGAGCGAAGCTCGGTCGCCCAGGTACTAAGATATATAAAGTGAATACATTCTTAGTACTGACATATAAAAACGGGAGAGCGGATCCTGTAGAATGGTGGACAGCTTTACGTCAGCCTCGATAGCTCAGTGGTGCAGACAATCGACTGTCGCTATTGATGGCTAAGCAACGCTGGGCCGGTTAGTACCGTTGGGGGCTGACCGTGGTTCGGATTCCACGTGAAACTGTAGGTCTCTTCCCTTCTTAACTTACTAGGTGGTAGGGTTCAACGCGCCCGGCTTGGTACCACCGCACTCAATGAAACGTCGGTCGAAATGGCTAAGTAAATAGTTCGTGTTTTCCGTCCAGTTCAGTGTAGCCGACATGAAATGAAGGAAGCACTGACACGGCACCCAGTTCACCCGGTGTTATGGGCTGACGTCACGGATGTTGTAGGTGATCTAGCCAACCGTGTTAGATTCCATTAAAAAAAAAAAAAACTTACCGCACACATCTCGTCCACGTTGAACGGTGTCTCTTTGTCCCTGTCCTCCTCCCGCAGCCTCCTCAGCGCGCCGATGTACTCTTCGAAGATCTCCTGTTTCTCTTCCACTCTGCGCATCACATCAAACTATGTACCGATTCGTCGCTATTAGAAAATATTCAAGAGCTAATCTAACTCGCTTCTAAGCTAATATTATCTGGAAAGCTAATCATTGACCTGCTGTGGCAATCATTTACCTGCTAAGTCATTCATTGACTGAGATAGGCTTTTTTATGTAATCCGGTATGGGCAGCTGAGTCGGAGGGGCCAAAGCATATGCTCCGACCAGCCAATATCACCTCCGATAAGGTAGGTGCCATACTAGAGACTTCTCTGGATTGCTGGCTATACTGGACTGGAGGAGAACACAGCCGAGGCTGCTATGCGGCCATCTTACATCCAGTACGGTGGTACCAACCTAGTCGGCTACAATTTGAGCCTTTTTTTTTTATGGAAACTGACACGGTTGGCTACATCACCTACAACATCCGTGATGTCAGCCTATAACACCGGGTGAACTAGGTGCCATGTCAGTGCTTCCCTACATTTCATGTCGGCTACACTGAACTGGACGGAAAACACGAACTATTTACATAGCCGTTTCGACCGACGATTCATTCAGTGAGGTGGTATCAGCCCGGGCGGAATAAACCCTACCACCTAGTAAGAGGCAAGGGAAGGGGAACTACAGTTTGTGCAAAATGTTACAATAACGAAGGTGAGTGCTTACTCCGCGACCTGTAGCCTGTTCTCGAACACGCTTATCTTATCCCGCAATTCTTTCAACCGCTCGTGCTGCTGCAGCGTCTGTTCAAGCCAGAAAAAAAAACACTTTCAGCACAATTACGCAAAACATGAAGCATCAAACGATTAGTTGTAGGTAAATAGGCTGTATTGTATTTATTTATTTTTTGGCACAAACCACAGAAATATGTCACAACAAATATGTTAAAATAAAGATCATTCACATGGCAGTTAGACTGCACTCGAACTTAAACACACATTTTTATTTTTCTAAATTTCATATATATTTTTGTTTTATGTTATCCGGTATAGGTGGCTGAGTCGGAGGGGCCAAAGCGCATGCTCCGACCAGCCAATATCACCTCCGAGAAGTTAGGTGCCATAGCGGAGACTTCCCTGGATTGCTGGCTATACTGGACTAGAGGAGAACACAGCCGAGGCTGCTATGCGGCCATCTTACATCCAGTACGGTGGTACCAACCCAGTCGGCTACAATTTGAGCCTACCACCTAGTAAGGGGCAAGGGAAGGGACCTACAGTTTTACACCGGTTCCGAACGGTGAAGCAGCAGGTGTAGGTATGCACGTAAATTTTTTCATCAGAAAAAACTCATTGGTACACGCCTCGAACCGCCGACCTCTCGCATGAGAAGCCGATGCCCAAACCACTCGCCCCTACGCCGCTTATACTCTCTGTATGAACATAATTGTGGTGTGCCGAGAATTTTCGTAGATAAAAAAGTGTGCCAGTTAATAAAAAATGTTGAAAAACCCTGTGCTAGAGAAACATCTGATTACAATGCTGAAAAATCTTGTTCAAATATCTCGAGCTATTCTTCGAGTTATATACAAATTTTCAGACTAAACCTGCTCCGCTATCTCCTGTGAGTTCCGCCTACCGCGTCGGACTACTCACCCTGTCGAGGTAGTCGTGCGGCAGGTGGGAGCCGTACTTGTAGACCAGGTCGCGAAGCTCGTCCCCCGCAGACTCCGCGTCGAGCAGCGGCCGCGTGAGCTGCGAGGCGAGGCAGCGCGCCGCGCGCCCCACCTGCTCCGCTATCTCCTGTCAGTTCCGCCTACCTCGTCGGACTACTCACCCTGTCGAGGTAGTCGTGCGGCAGGTGGGAGCCGTACTTGTAGACCAGGTCTCGCAGCTCGTCCCCCGCAGCCTCCACGTCGAGCAGCGGCCGCGTGAGCTGCGAGGCGAGGCAGCGCGCCGCGCGCCCCACCTGCTCCGCTATCTCCTGTCAGTTCCGCCTACCTCGTCGGACTACTCACCCTGTCGAGGTAGTCGTGCGGCAGGTGGGAGCCGTACTTGTAGACCAGGTCGCGAAGCTCGTCCCCCGCAGACTCCGCGTCGAGCAGCGGCCGCGTGAGCTGCGAGGCGAGGCAGCGCGCCGCGCGCCCCACCTGCTCCGCTATCTCCTGTCAGTTCCGCCTACCTCGTCGGACTACTCACCCTGTCGAGGTAGTCGTGCGGCAGGTGGGAGCCGTACTTGTAGACCAGGTCGCGCAGCTCGTCCCCCGCAGCCTCCACGTCGAGCAGCGGCCGCGTGAGCTGCGAGGCGAGGCAGCGCGCCGCGCGCCCCACCTGCTCCGCTATCTCCTCTCCTTCCTCCCTGTCGAGAGTTTGGGTATACATTCTTGAATTTACTCAGCACCACACAATAGCAAGAGCTCAATTCTACACATATTCATTGAACAGCGTGTCGGCAGCTGGCGGCTGCTTCGTCTTCAAACTAATCCCTCAGAGTTGGGTATTTTTGTACAATCGATGGCCCACACATAGAATCAACCCCAGCTAGTTAATAAATAAAACCCTTTGGTCGGATAATTTGATTCTGATGCATGTAATGTTTGCTAGTAATGTGACTAAATAAATAAATAATTTTTATATATGTTTAATTTTTATACACAAAACTGTAGGTTACTTCTCTTCTTACCTTACTAGGTTGTAGTGTATATCCCGCCCGGGTTGGCACCACCGCTCTGAATGAAAAATCTGTCGAAACGGCTACGTAAATAGTTCGTCTTTTCCGTCCAGTTCAGTGTAGTCGACATGAAATGAAGGGAAGCGCTGACATGGCACGGTGTTATGGGCTGACATCACGGACGTAGCGGGTGAGGTAGCCAAACAAATCCATTTCTATAAAAAAAAAAATTATAACAGTAAGGAAAAAGTGTTGCGTACTGTAGCATGTCAAGTTGGAGCTTCTCGTAGTCGGCGAGCGTGCGCCAGAGCTCCGGCGAGGCGACCGCGTCGTAGCCCGCGCGACGCATGATCTGGTCCGACCGCGCGCGCACCTCCTGCGCGTCGCCAGCCATCGTGAACGCTAGCCACTGCGTGTACAGGGGGATTGCTGCAACGACACAAGTGCACGAGTAAATCGTTTGTTCGCTTTTTCGCACGTGCATGAGGACTGTCAGTTTTGTATACATACATACATACATACCACACTGTGTATCCCGAAAATCGGGGTAAGCAGAGTAATCGGTGTTGTAGTACTCTTGTAAATTAAAGCACAACACCGACCACCATGTTTCTTTGAAACTATTTCTTCACAATTTTTTTTTTATACACGGTGTTGCAACCCCAACCGTAAAACCTGAAAGGGGGTGATTCTGTACGTGAAATATAACAACTTTTGTTCTACGACTTTTTTATTTGAAGAAAAAAAATTTTTTTTTCTCCATAAATTTTGAGAATATGTATTTAAAATTTGTATAGAAAAAATAATTGTTTATTTCAATGAATTTTTTGTTTCAAAAATTTTTTTCTCTTCACAGAAGTTGTTTAGTTTCACATAAGAATAACCCTCTTGTGAGTTAAAAATAATACGGGGGCAACTGCAACATCGTGTATAGAAAGCATAACTTGCGGTATGACCCGGTAAGGTGTCTAACGACGCCCATGGACATTCCGTCGCATGCGGGAGCCGCGAATGCCACGAGGGCCTATTCACGCCCCTCTTGTATTTCTTCAACTTCAGGTTTAATTTGTTTGTTTAACACATAATTATCTAGTAAGAAGCCACCAGACAGACAGATAAAAATATTCGGATGTAAATGCTCACAGTAAATCTCTGCAGTGGCCCGTCCGTATATCTTGTGGACGGCCTCGCGCTCGTCGGGCGTGTGCGCGATGGCCGCCTCCATCTTCACCCACGTGAGCCAGTGCTCCGGCAGCAGGGGGTACAGCTTGTGCAGCCGCTCGAGCGCCGCGCGCATGCGCTCCAACTCCGAGAGCTTGCTGCGTACGACCACAACGACACGTCAATAATTTTTTTTTTTATAGAAACTGACACGGTTGGCTACATTACCTACAACATCCATGATGTCAGCCCATAACATCGCGAGAACTTGGTGCCACGTCAGTGCTTCCCTTCGGTCGTGCCGGCTACACTGAACTGGACGGAAAACACAAACTATTTACATAGCGTTTTCGACCGACCTTTCATTCAGTGCGGTAGTACCAACCCGGGTGGGTTAAACCCTACCACCTAGTAATATAAGAAGGGAGTCATATCCCTTAGTCGCCTTTTACGACATACACGGGGAGAGATGCAGTGGGGCTATTCTTTTAAAGTACCGGCCCCACACGGTACTTATACAATATTTCCGCCGTAATTAATTAATTGCTGAAAACCAGTCCTACCATCATCCTAGCAGGGGTAACTATAGTTGAGTTAGATATGACCTTTTTGCCACTGATGGGATAATCTTTTTTATTATTTAAGATAAGATAAGAGAGAAGAAAACGGTTTAGACGCAGCGTCTGACAGCTAGCTTGTGCCACTTGTCGCTGAAATTAAGCCTAGCCGGTTCACATAGTTGATTCATTCAGTTCACAAGTGGATAAAACTGACCATACAAAATCAAACCAATACAATAATAGAACTAAAATAATACAACTAATACAAAAATAAACTAGCACTTTCAAATTCATTAAACGTTATTAAAAAAATTTTATTCTGAAAAAAAAACTAACATATTATAAACGCATACCTACAGAACAATTTTGCATGGTTGTAATCGCTACAAACTTTCCTAGAAAGTTATTAACATTTACAGCGCACAGGGCATATCTTCACCTTTTTATCAGAATTATATTTACCTTTATAGTGGATGGATAAGAAGAGCGGAAGACCGCGTGTGGTGGCGTGCCTTGGGAGAGGCCTATGTCCAGCAGTGGACCGATACAGGCTGATGATGATGATGATGATGATATTTACCCTTATCCTCATACAAATTAAAACTCTTGATTTTCCTGTTTCTTTTGTGCGGATAGTACCTATATGAGAGTTTCACGAAAATAATAATCAACTCACTCTAGTGTACTGATGAGCTGAATGTGCACGCCGTAGCCGTAGGGATCCTTCTGTATCTGCTCCTCCAGCTCGGCCGCCTCGCTCTCCAACGCCCGCTCCGCGTCGTCCGCGTCCGAGAGATCATCCTGTCCACATCGATCGCTATTACCAGTGATCGGCGTAGGTAGTGCCATTTGAGGTCAATGAACATGGATTCCGGGATTGATGATCCCGGGATCCGGGGCACCTAGATCACCCCGTGTTATGGCCTGACAACACGGGTGTTGTAGGTGATGTAGCCAACCGTGTCACTTTTCATGTCACTTCTCAAAAACCTTTTTTATTATAATAATTTGTGAAATATGAAGATGATTAAATAATGAAGATAAGAACAAAACAAATATTCAAAACACAGCAATATTTATTCGCAGATATTGAAAATCAACAACATTTGTTCACAGAAACTCACAGTTCACAACTTACATTAAGGAATATCCATATTTAAGATAACGGTCACCAAATCCCGGGAATAGCATTACCTACGCCGATCACTGGTTATTACTGAGTGCATCATCTTCGTTACGTGTCGGGTTTACCATTCCGAAATTTGAAAAGTCCTGACGAAAAGCGAGACGTTTCAAAAAAAGGTTGGATAGTCACGGTATGAAATAGAAAATATCGCGCGTGTTGTTCGTTCGTAAAGCCACGTTTAACCATTTCCCTTCCAATGGGCCCACGCGGGCCCCGGTTCATAATCGACACTCGCTTCCCTTGACCCAGTTGTATTTTTTTGTAAATCTTATTGTAAATTTTAGGTTAAAAAAATTCAGAAAAAATGTTGAGCGCCATTTTTGTTTTCCTTGAGTTAAAAAAAAAATCTTGGCTTCTATGATGCATGCATTTTCTAGTTCTTAAAACAAAACTTTAGGAGAAACTTTCAAATTTTTATTTTTAAAATCCTCTCTGAGACGTATAAGGAAAATAAATCTTATTTCAATGATATAAGGTCTACATTAAGGCAAGCAATAATAAGCCTCAAACTTTTGCTGCCAAGATTTCTGGTGTACCAAACGCACCTTACCAACATATTACGAAATAATTATCCTGAATCGTAATTTATATTAATTTCCACTTTCATAATTTCGTCGACGTTTGCTCCTCAGACTCCGCCCTCGGCGACTCTGCCCGAGTAAATCAGGCACGTAATTACGTGGCTAAGTGAATCCTCACTTGTTTCACATGGTTTTTATACGTATAATTTGCATGCCAAAAGAGCTTCGATCAGCCTCTATGGGAGTTGCCGGACTAGACCGTTTTGGGGCCGAACGGCCCCTATTGCAGCGAACGCGTTAATTATGTTTTATTTTTAAGTAATATGTTTTCGATCTAAGTCTGAAATTCAAACAAATTAAAAAGCCGGGCAAAGTCCGGACAGAATATCGGTCCTGATGGAAGGCCGAAACTCTGGACAAATCCGGACGAATGGTAACCCAAATTACGGAGCGACTATGTAGGGCTTTGCTGGCGACACTAGAAGCCTCATACAAAATTTGGATCTGCGGAGAGATGGAATTCAAGGGCGAGACTAGTTCTGCTCCTTGTCAACACAGACACAAGCGACCACTCGCGAGTCGCACGATCGATTGAAAAGATTTTCTACTTGCAATGGGGCCGGATGTGTTCGGTGACATTGAGAGCCGAGTTCATAGTTTGCTCGCTCACATGACAAAATGGCGAAACTATTTTGCACTTAGCGGGGTTTGTGCTCTATATATACACGGTGTTGCAGTTGCACCCGTAATATTTTTAACTGACATAAGGGGGTTATTCTATATGTGAAACTAAACAACTTCTGTGAAGAAAAAAAATTTTTTTTGAAACAAAAAAAAAACATTTTTTTCCATACAAATTTTAGTTACCTATTCTCAAAATGTATGGAGAAAAACAATTTTTTTTTCTTCAAATAAAAAAGTCGTAGAACAAAAGTTGTTCTATTTCACGTACAGAATCAACCCCTTTCGGGTTTTACGGTTGGGGTTGCAACACCGTGTATAATATTATTGAACTTGGCAAATTGGGCTCGCAATTTGCGAAAAATTCCATATATGCAGGTAGTGCGGTGCTGTAGTGTTTAGCAGCAACAAGAATGCAAATCTAAGGAGCCGGAGGACCTAGCCGAATGTATTAAACAAATGGTAACAGACACAATCTCTAAGGTTATACGCATAGATAGTCCCCATTCCGTCGTGGGTAAAATATATGTAAAGCAAAACTCACACTGCCTTCATCGGATTCATTGTCAATTTCCTCCGGTTCAGCTGCGTCGTCTTCAATTATTACCTCCGGTTCGTCCTCCTCTTCCGATGGCACATCTTCCACGCGCGCCATTTCACGCACAGCACAACACAATACGTTGGCGTTCGAGGAAAACTAAATAGTTTGCAGAATTTGCAAATTTATTGCACCGTTCGCACGCCACAACAGTTTTTTTGGTGTTTCAGCAATAAGTAAGTTTTAGAGATGTCTCAATAGTGAAATATCGATAGTATCGATTGAAATCATCGATATTGTTCACCGATGTCTCCCGAACAGTTTTAATTTTAGCCGATAATTCAGATATCAAATAAAAAGTAACTATATAAAATTTATTTTGTGCTAGAACTATTGTTACTAATAAAAAAAATTACAGTTTCATCTTGCACAAAAAAACGTGGAATAACAACATTAGGTAATATCCGTAATCCTAAACACTATAATCATGAATTGATCAGTGTTGCCAACTCAAATTTTTAAATTCTCCTAGATTGACTTCGAAAATCTCCTAAAAATCTCCTAGAAAATTTTCGTTCTCCTAAAAAATTCTCCTGTTCTTCAAATTATAAAAATTTCACTACATTTTTAGTGTTCCTTATACGTACGGGAACATTTTACTAAGCCTAGGCCGTCTGTCCGTCCGTCTGTCTGTCTTACCTGTAAAGAGCTGTATCTTTTGCACCCTGAAAACCGGTCAAGTGCGAGTCGAACTCGCGCACCGAGGGTTCTCTGTCAGTCAGTCAGTCGCTCAGCGTGTAAGCGTCTACTGCTGGACATACGCCTTCAATTTTCCTCCAGTCTCTCGGCCTTCAGCGGTAAGGACCACTGCTTTCCGCCGACATACTTCATGTCGGCGTCCCACCTGGCGGATGGTCTCCCACACTCCATTTTCCTGTCCACGGCCGCCAATGTAGTACATGGTTAGTCCAACGGTCGTCGTCTCCTCATTCATTAGTCATTACGCACCATTTCGCCTAGCTATACTCCCATGCCAGCCCAGCATGGCTAGTTCCATCGCTCGCTGGGCAACTTTTGAAAACAACTTTAGTCAGAGCTCACGTTTCACACCCGTACGTCATAAACGGTAGGACGCGCTGGTCTTAATATATACAGGTTAGACCTCGGGGCGAATTTTAAATTTCCGAGGCAGCCCTACTCAGTTGAATTCCTCCCTCGACCTTATGGAGACCTTGTCTACCAAGCAGTATTTAACCGAGATATACGTACATACTCTTCCTTCAATATGTTCTATCACTTCTCCGCCAATAATGATTTGTCCCCCCGTCATAACCACGATTGCCATTCTAACCACCACGTAATTCGTCTGTTTTAATTATTTGTTTTTTTTTAGTTTTTAACCACACCAAGTTGGACACTTGTACGTATTACCGTTTTTACGTTAGAGCAAAACCAACCAAAACATATTTTTTTTTTTAGAAAAAAAAAACATTTCTTTTATGGGGAAGCCCTTAATTTTATTTATTTTTTTCTTATTGTTTAATAGGATGTCCGCCAATAATAAATAACACATGATCTGTGAAAATCACAACCAGCTACCCATTACGGTACAAAAGATACAGCCGTTAAAGTAGTGCGGACTAACGGACAGACTATCGACGTAGGCTTAGTAATACTACTTATTATTACAAAGAATACATGTAAATAACATTGATTGATAACGAAAGTGTTCGTTCGGTTAGGCCCGCCCGGTAGTCGCTTGTCGGTCGATCAATGCACGCACACACTCACAGTATCCTATCTAAAGAGCAAGAAGGGAACCTTGCTCTTATTAAAAGACAAATCCTATCGTATATTGTGTGACTTGAGAGGTTGGTTGATTCACAAACAGTTCATTCATTGTTTTGTCACCGTACATACCGAAATATTTGTTTGTTACTTACTAGTAAATATATGTTTCTCACTCCTAAATCTTCTCCTGTAATTATTTTCTTTCTCCTAGATTTTCTCCTACTCTCCTGACAGGCAAAAACTTCTCCTAACACCGCTGAAATTCTCCTGAATCTAGGAGAAAATCTCCTAACATGGCAACACTGGAATTGATTTGATAAACTATCTATAATGTTATGATCGTTTTATTTACAAATTGATACATTTCGAGTTTCAAGTAGGTACTTGAGGTAGGTATATGTACATATTTTTTTTCATCGTTATAATACATAATGATAGGAGCACATCTCTAGTCCTAGAGACCGTCCGTCAACGGCAGACAGCTCGGCGGAAAACAACGGTGTTGCTAGCAGAAAAAAAACTCGTGCGTTCTATCATTATTACTCTTTAGCACGTTACAGATGTTGCGAGTATACTAGTGCGTCCGACCGAATCCGATACGACGCGACTGTTTGTTTACTTACTGTTTAGGAACGCACCAGATGCGTATACTGTTTCCTCTGTGGTGCTGCCCATATTGCGCTTTGACTCTTCGCGGCAAACTTAAATTAATGAGAAAACCAAAGAGTTTGTCGCTACGTAATACAAACTCTTTGGAGAAAACATACAACAGCCACTCACTTGGCCCTTGGAGTTCTTGGACTCTTCCATTTGCGAATGTGGTTTGGAAGAGGGAGATCTTAATCATATTTTTTTCCTGTCCCTTATATAATAAATAACTCTCAGTCATTTTACTCTTCTTTATTTACTAATTCTGGTTCCCCTCCTCTCTAGCATTAATGTTGATTAATAATCTTAAAATTTTGAAATTAATAGCTAAATTTATTACCGATAACAATATAAAATTGTAAATGCGAATGATGGTGAATAATGTATATAAATTTTTTCTTAGTTGCTATGTAATATTGGGTCTGGGTCCGTGCTCCACCTTATAGTTTATAAGTTATTTTACTATTCTCATGCACGCAAGCTAGTCATCGTTAGCTTGTTTCGTAAGTATGCGCGCGCATTAAGTTAACTTCATCAATTTGTCTGCTTTTATTTATATTGTTTGTATGTATTTTATTATATCTTGCTGATGCAACTACTATAGATCTAAAGACGTGACTCTGGCTTAAATATGCTAAAATAAAAGAGTGGTTGCCAAAAAACCCTTGCAGTTCCCACTTATTAAATATGCTATAATATGTAGATACACTTTTTTTATGCCTAAAGTATGGCTAATTACATGTTTCCCAGGTTAGTTAGATAGCGGAGACTTGGATCATATTTTCTATGCTGAGAAAAAAAATGTATCCGTAGTTTTGTATGATGCAGCAAGACAGTTTTGTACGCCACAGAATTGGATGGCGCGCAATACTCACTTCAGTGTTACTTGTGTAAATTACGGGCATTAGCTAGCATAGAGTAGTTAATGAACACATTTTGAAGTATTAGAGCCAATTTCCTGCAGACTTCCAGAGAGCTTAATTCAAAAGTTGGTGATACTGAGTTGGTCCTTTTTTCTCATTATGATGTTTTTTTTATCATTATTTTAATATGGAGTTTGTTTTTCGCAACCCCCGCGTACGACGAATGTCGATGTGAGTCGTTAGACACCTTATGGGTGACTCGGCGCCACATGTCACAATTTCTATATAAAAAAGGAGTAAATAAATCTATTTAATTTCATAATATTGATATACTTACTTGATAAATAGAAGCAATGAATAAAAGTCTAGATTTTTTTTTTACATTTCGTTTAATATAAAAATATGATTACATAAAGATCCTTAAATTACATAGATAATACATATAACTCGCCGAAAACCCCATCTCTAATGCAATATTCGAAGGCTGATCTTTCAAATGAGGGCTAACGCATGTTTGTTGGCCACTATAATTATATAATTTATAGCCACTACAGTTCGTAAAATATAGCTTGATACGCTTGATACGGGTGACAGATGTCAGTGGCTCGAATAGTGCTCATTTAGTTACCATAATATTGACCAAAACTAAATTATTGTGTCTATTGACCGAGTGTTTTGCAAATTTAGCTAATTAATTAATAATTAGATAGATAAAGAAATTAATCAGAATAGATGTTAATTTTTAATTAGCAGATTATTCGAGCCACTCTGAAGTCTGTCACACGTACAAGCTATATTTTACGAACTATAGTTGGCGCCACTGTGTCGTGCGTGCGTGAGGTCCAGAGAACTGTCAATGGCCATACAAAAGTCTTCTGCTTTTGGAGTTTTCTCGCAGTTATTTAGGTATTTCAGGCTATTTCAGAAGTTATAATCATGTACGGGTCGATACACATGGTTGATTTGCTGCTGCGTGTATCGTCGCACCTGTTTCTGTCATGTCTATAGATATTCATAATCTATGTTCTGAAAGAGCATACATTTTCTGAATTTCTGTTGAAAATTAGCATAAAATGGTCAGATCATAATACTCTGGAATGTTTAGATGTCTCAAATTTGCATCAGCGGATAAATACAAGCTATCTTCGCAACATATTTCTATCGGTTAGAAACTTGTGTCCACCATTTTTTTCCGAACAAGTGCACTACACAACATATTGAGGGAATACATACGTGGGAATATTTAGGACGTAAGAAATCTGAAATAATGTGCTGAAAATGTCGAAAATGTTCAGACACAAACATGTGAAAATATTCCTCTTTACTTTTGGGAGCTTTTTTTTTCAGTGGCAACTGTCTCGACGGATATCGAGACACATCTGCCAGTGTCACACATATAGTGGAGATTCATGTGTAGTGTGATCATCAATTACTACACGTAACAAGTGCATAGATAGCATAAACATGTATTCTTATTACTACATCCAAGGAATATACGAGTATTCTAAAATAAACTTTGATAAAATATTTATACAGCTAGAGAAAGAAAGAAAAGTAATATCTAAACAAGGATTTTCCACACTCGTCTATCACTCACTACTATGCAGTTATCAACAGATGTTTGTTGTTATTGTGTTATTATTATTATTTTGCATATACATACACATATCTAGGATATTTCAGAACAGAAGATGTTTTAACAACAGCTATTGACTGACGGTTCGGGCGGTGGACCTCACGGCACAGTGTCGCCACCTAGTGAGCGTTTTTTTTTATGGGCAGCACAACATGGCGAGCGCCATACTAACGCAGAGGTGTAGTCCGACGGCGCCCACGGGCATTCGTATATTTACGGGGGCTGCGAATACCATGTCGGCCGACTAGGTTCACCTTCACATTATGTTTCAAGGATCCCAGACTGTACATTAGCTTAAACGATAGCCCTCATTAGATTAGAAGCAAATAAATAGGAGGAAATTACACATTGAACACTCACTCAATCCAAACGAGCATGCTTTAGCTACAGCAACAAATTCTGCATACATAATTATTGTTCTGTTTGCATGTAGTCATCAGGAATGCTACACACCTGAAGATAGGCCCGTACTGTAAATTTGCTAATTCATGATCTATGACCACATTGCACCGGTTATTGAGCAAAATCGTCTATTTTCAGGAGAATCTATCATTTTCTAACACATCTATTGATTGTCCAGAACTTTGGCACCGAGTAATCTTACTTTATTTTATATCAGAAATGTTAGGAGCAAAGATGCATCTAGAGAAGTTCATTTTAAAATCTACTAAGTACCTAATTTAGGATTTGACACTGCATATAGTTTTTGGAAATTCAATTTCATACTATTTCTATATCTGATTTTATGTACAGCATTAAGAAAGTGTAATATATTTTAATGTGTACCTAACAGGAAACATGGAGAAGATTAATGTTACGCCTGAGAAGAGCAGATGTATACGTACCACAGAGACCTAGCACACCTTTGACACCCCTCCCACAATAAAATTGTTGGCTTTTGAGATCCCATTGATTCTCAAAATAGTTTCTTCGTCGCACCGCTAGGGTGTGGAACCGTCTTCAGGCGAGTGTATTGAATCCTTTAATCTGTGTGTCTTCAAACATAGTATTAATAGGCCAATCTGCTGGCATGGTGCTTGAGCGTGGTTTCGCGAGGAGAGGTGTTTTTGGCTTCTGTCGACTGTACCTTTGGTCCCTCGGTACAGACACCCATGTTGTTACTATACTAAGAACTTGACTCTTTTAGAGGACATGCCCGATCTAGTCTAGGTTCTAAGGCAACCTTCCATTAGCGACATTTGCTCTATAATCTCTTTCGTTAGTCTCCTTCATGGTGTGGTAGGTATTCCAGCAATACTCATAAGTGTACGTTCAGACGAGCAGTTTGAGAGCGGTTCTGCCGTATTCCCGCAACTGCCTACTGTTGTCGAGGTGTTCGTATGAGCGGTTATTTGACTGCGTGACGTTTGCGTACGGACATGTTTAGTGACAACATCACCGTCACGCCTGGCCATTATGGCGTCCAGCGGGGAACTAACAGTTGACACGGCTATTACCCCACTAGTAATTTTACACTTACCAGTAATATTGCTTAATGCTCTATCAGCACCGTTGCTCGCGCCGCCCTCGAATTTGGACCATGTTGCATTTAAAAAACAGCCGCAGATATTTAGCCACAGTTCTTTACACCCTGTTCACGGCTGACCTGCCCGAAAGCGAAAATGTCTTGACAGCTACCTACGCAGATGACACGGCAGCACTTGCAACTCACAAGGAGCCCGCTAAGGCCTCCGAACTACTCCAGTCCCACTTGAATAAAGTAGATCTGTGGCTCAAACGCTGGAGAGTGAAGGTCAGCGCAGCAAAGTCCAACCACATTACATTCAGCCTCAGAAATGGGGACTGCCCTAGTGTCACTCTCAACAACGAGGTGCTGCCACACCAGACTTCGGTGCGTTACCTTGGCATGTATCTGGACCGGAAACAGCTCTACAAGGAGCACATAAAAAAGAAGAGAAACGAGCTCGCCATAAGGTACAGCAATCTGAATTGGCTGATGGGCAGGCAATCCAGACTAAGCC
The DNA here is from genome assembly GCA_946902875.1 of Nematopogon swammerdamellus. Classification (NCBI taxonomy): domain Eukaryota; kingdom Metazoa; phylum Arthropoda; class Insecta; order Lepidoptera; family Adelidae; genus Nematopogon; species Nematopogon swammerdamellus. Next base: position 3,597,609 of record OX336356.1, on the reverse strand, counting down.
TGAACAACAAGCTCCTCCTATACAAGGTGATAATCAAACCAGTATGGACCTACGGGATACAACTGTGGGCGACAGCCAGCAACAGTAACGTGGAAATCCTTCAGAGATTCCAAAACAAAATTCTAAGAGACATTGCACGAGCTCCCTGGTTTACAAAAAACTCCGAAGTCCACGATTACCTGGAAATGCCAACAGTCAGGGATGAAATCAGACAATTCAACAAAAAGTACAAAAAACTACTGGCGACGCATCCCAACAGACTGGCCTCCGATCTTTTGATCGAGAGAAGCTACACCAATAGGCTAAAGCGCTATCACATCCTTGCACTGGAGGATAGGACATAAATAAGCACGTAGAGGACCAGACATACGAGGAGGGTAATCAATGGATGACTCGACTCACACGACCAACCTCACACAGAAAATCTGCTTATGGTCACATTCCGATTGCAGATGGTGCAAGCACAAAAAAAAAAAAAAAAAAATATATTTAGCCGCTCATGTGCACAGCTCCATATGATCTGTCTAGCGCCTAGACTCTAGGCCATATAGACTCCGAATAAATAACCGTCTGTCTGAACATACTCTAAAAGCTATAAGTGAGAATACATCTCCCAGTCTCTAGCCACATTTCTCGCTTTATTAATATTTGTCTATTCCGCTATTCACTTTTCTTTATTTGTAATTTGAAATATTCGATTCGTAAAAGAATTACGTATTTTAGTAATTTATTCTTGATTTACCCATTATATTTTACTTACATAGATTTTAAGTCTCGTAAAACAATTTAGTATCTATTTAGGCTTTTACCACAATGTTAAAAGAACCCATGTCCAGCAAGGAAAAGTATTCCAAAAAATAATGTCGGCAATATCGCTTTTGTGGGCAACACTCTAGAGGCAACGCTGTCAGTGACAGCTAAGTCTAGTGTTGCCAGGTAGACTCAGTTCAATTGTCATCCGTGGATTACTCTTTCTTGCTGGGACTGTAATAAAAAGAGCCTTAGTTTTAAAAACAAATTATTTTAAGTACAAACAGTCGATCCTTTTTCTTTTTCAAAGGATTTTTTTAATGGAAGAGATTTTGACCAATATCATTAAACTGTCACTTTTGTAGGTTTTGAATATATTGTCCTTCAAATTTACAAATTTTTATGAGAATGGTGTTAAAGTGCATGTAGTCACAATGTGAGATTTTAATTCTTCAGTGATAGATAATTTATATAAAATAATATTATTCTACTAACCACGCAGAAAGACAGACAATCATTGCAGTACAAAAATATAATATTAATTATATCAACATATAATAAATCTACTCTAACACTGCGGCATAGTTAATATAATTTGATATGCATTGTCTAAAATCTAAAAGTATAAAAATTAAACATTAGAATTAGAACCGCTTAGTCATTTCATTAAATTATACAATTTGCTTCAACATCTATATGTATTCCAAAGTGAACCGTTTTACTTGAGTTACAATTTTTTTTAATAGCCCAAAAAATTTACATACTCAGCTTTGGTTTTTTTTTTTATGGAAACTGACACGGTTGCCTACATCACCTACAACATCCGCGATGTCAGCCCATAACACCTTGGTGAACTAGGTGCCCATGTCAGCGCTTCCCTTCGGTCGTGCCGGCTACACTGAACGCTTCAACCGAAGTTACATTCAGTGCGGCGGTAGCATCCCGGGCGAGCTAAAAACCCTACCACCTAGTAAGGTGCGAAGAGAAGGGACACACAGTTTTACATGGAATCCGAACCGCTGTCAGCCTCCAACGGTCGAGCGGTCACCCATCCAAGCACTGACCGCGCCCAGGTGTGCTTATTATGATCACGAATGACAGTCGACCGACCCGCACCACTGAGCTACCGAGGTGGACATCGTTTGGTAAGTATAGCTAATTCACAATGAAAAATATCACACTACAAACCGACAACCTTTACTAGGCACCCAGTTGCAATGGCGATAGCGGTCCGCGGTTGTCTCACACACACTCACTACTGAAGGCAAACTGTGAGACGAAACGACATTTCATAATAGCTATTTTAGTTGGATGGATCAACTTTTTCTTGTTTTTGGTATCAGTCTGAAAACAGGAGAGTATCTTGATATATTCACCTTATTTTAATAGTTACAGCAACTCTCACATAAGTAATTGATTAATAAGAAAGAAGCTGCACAAAGAATTTTGAGTAATTTTTTTTTAAAGATTGGTTACCCTGAGGACAACCCCTCTATTCCATACATAACTGGGGACAAAATTGTCCCCTGGGTCACCCCTAAAAATTTGGCTAATTTTAAATTTTAAATAGACCTCTACTTTTTTTCAGTTGCCTATAAACCTAAGTATTTTATACTTAGTGATTTTCAAGTAAGTAATAAATTGTTATTAACTTTTTCTTTTATTTGACTTTGCAGCTAGTTTTTACGTTACAAGAAATATTTGATCCACCCAGTTACGTTGAGGCAGACACACCCAGTGTGCTCAGTGCAGACCCAGGGCTCCGCAAGACCTCTGCAATGGCTTCGCCGAAATGATATGGAGCTAAAGAACGAAGCACATAAAGTCTTGTCACATAATAGACAAAACCCTACAATAGTGCTTCGAACAAACACTTCAAATACATAAATACATCATACATAATATGCTGTATTCTGACAATCGGGGTGAGCAGAGTAATCGGTGTTGCAAAGGACAAGAAAACTATCAAGCAGCCAGTAAGGCACGAAGACCCACCTGCTGCACGACTCGGTGGAAGAACCGCACCAATGTGAGTGAGGTTGCTAGCCTTTCGCCCTTTAGCAAGGCATCTTCTCCTTATACCTTAGTCACCTTTTATGAAATACAGTTGTATCTATTTTCGTATGATTTTGCACATTGAAGAATGCACATAAAACCAGATTTTGCTCATTTTAGGGCACCCTAAAATATTTCGTCTTTCAAAAGGGTTTTCGGTGACCAAAACATTTTGAGAAAGGCCGCGTTAAGGATTCGGCCGGGTGCCTAGCGAAGTATTTCGGTCATGTCTATTATAAAAAATTTCATATCATCATAGTTACCAAAAAAGATTCATTTATAAATTGAAACAGTCGCATGGCACAGGATAAGATCGTGGTATCATATCAAAATCAGATCTAAGCAAAATTAGGCATCTTTCGTTCCATTATATCGATGCTCAATTCCTAACTCGCTCATATATACTTAATAAATCTAATTACAATATAATATTCATTTCACCATTTTACTGTGGCTGGAATCCATTTAATATGCAATAAAATACAATTTATAACCGCTCACGCGTCGCCGTTTCAACATTGGAACAGCACCGAAAGGTGACTGAAACATCGCGTTCCAATTTTGAAACGGCGAAGCGGCCGAAATTCGACATTTAAATATGCGCTCTTTGAATATTGGAATAAGGTTCATTATAATTCTAAATAAAGATGAAAATATGCCCTACTTGACCTCATTCACTTTGGCGCTAGCATAGAGTAAAAAATTCACGGTTTCCTCAATCATTTTCGAGACTTGGTGACGGACGCTATGTTAGCGTGCGAAGTCGCCGCGCCGCCTCAAATAAACGCGTTTTTTTTTGGGTTTTTAGACATTCGTTTGTTGTGTTTTTGCATAAATTCGAAAGAATGCCACATTTCTAAGTGAATGTGTTATTATTGGAGGTTTTTATCAATTCGTGAGTGTGTTCGATGATTAATTTAACATCACTATATATGTGAAGTGCAATGTTCGTACAATATTCAACTACCAATTTAAAATCAAAACATAGTAAGTGAACAGTAAGGTATAGATACGTCGGAAGTCGCACACAGCGTCTGACGCCGGGTTAGTATGGAACCCATACTTCGTGAAATTGAGCAATAAAAATAATAATTAATTACTTTTTCATAACAATACACATTTTTAGATTCCAGACACGTAAGCGCCTATATACTTTACATATTGCAAATATCTTAACCTAATAGAGACATTAAATCATAGCAAGGACACAATTTTACACAAAAAGTTATTGTAACATAAAAATAACACAAAATAATACCTGTGTTGATAAATAGTTCAAAATAAATGCAATTTTTATCGAATGTCACATCACTGTATTTTTTTTTAACAATGTTTCTAAGAGGTTAATCCGTTTGTTGCAACAAATGTGCCATTTTATGGTTTTTGTTATAAATTTGTATTTGTTCAGTGGCATCGAAACAAATATTGGTAAATCGCAACTTGGTAGAGTTCGGCAAAGTTTAAATCTATGAAGCGATACATTTTGACCCTTCACAAAATGCTAAAGCCAGCTGAGATGGCTGGCAAGTGAATTAACGCGAGTACCCACAAAATAGTGCCTTCGAGTGTAGATTCACACGCGCATTGTTTTTGTGTGCTTAACCTCGAGAGCGGTCAGCGTCACCCGAGCCGCGCGCGTCACAACTACGCCTTTGTGAGTTAAAAACATCAGTACCCATCATGTTGTATTGCTATCAATCAGTTCACACCTATTCCTGCAATATAACGCCATTCATTTTTAACCCAAATTACGTTAATACATTTTGGTATAATTTTTTAAACCTAAAAACATTTCACAAGGAACGAACATTTAAGACGACTTTACTTTCCGTGGCTGGACGAATATTGTGAACGTGTCGACTTAATGAAACGGCTCGTAGCGCTGCTGGATCACATTTTCCGATTCGGCCTAAGCGTTTGTAGTGCTCACTCCCTGGAACAAAAGTCACGATTGAAATTGTCCTGATATTGTCATTATTGTTGTCGACGGCTGCATTATATTATAGTATATTATTATATTATGGGCAAAACAATTTTCCTGTCAGTGATTTCAGCCCTTTTCCTCCCACCCAATTAAATATGCTTACCCCCCTTGACTCCCATTTTCGCCCTGCGAATATTCGCAAAATTTGATGCCAGCACTTCACTTGGCTTAGCGTATTCGTGTTTGTTGCAAACATTTTAGTTTTATCTCGCTCTAAACAAGCCATTAAAGGGAGACGAAACGGAATTTTTTGCCAAATACACGAATACGCTAAGCCAAGTGAAGTGCCGGCATCAGAATGAACTGAAATATTTCGTAAAATAATTAAGTCAGATAAATAAACTCTACTGGCACTCATAGCCAATTAAATTACCAACAAAATGCAAGCAAAATGCAAAGCAAGTGAGGATTTAGTTATTTAGAAGCACAAATTTTCCCCAGCAACATTAGTCCACCTCCAAGCCGGACTGGCACTGGTGAAATTGGCTGCGCCTGAGGTTGCGACCTCGGACAGAGTCACCCAGTTCGGTAGCAATAAAAAAAAATTAAAAATTGATTTTTTAAACTCCAGGAAAACTAAGCATGCCCAACATTTTTTTTTGAATTGTTCTAACCTAAAATTGGCAATTCCCCTTTACATGTCATATAACAAATTTTAGGTGAAGAACACTGCCACTAAAATACCCAACAACGTATGTACGAGGCCACTGAATCTTATCAACAAACATATTAAGAAAAACAAAGACAAATAAAAAAAAACAAGCACAACATTTCAACCGGCTACCTATTACGATCCAAAAGATACAGCCCTTTAAAGGTCGTATGGATGGGCAGACAGACAGACACACGACGTAGGCTTAGTAGTAGGATCCCGTACGGAACCAGGGTTGCCAGGTGTCCGCTTTTACCGCGGACAGTCCTCTTTTTTGAAGTCTTGTCCGCGGAAAAGTTTTAGACATCCGCGGACAAAACAAAGGGGGGATAGATTTTTCGTAAAAGTTTTACCCGAAAAATCAAAGGGATCCTTTGGTGAAAAATGTCCTCTTTTATCTGGACCATCTGGCAACCCTGTACGGAACCCTAAAAATTTATGTTATGGCAAATTAGCACCAAGTCACGATGGCCCGACCCTATCCTCCACGCGGACTCTCGCTCGGTCCGCTGCCCGCAGACGCGCAACGCACCTGCTGCTGCATCTGCCGCTGCATCTGGTCGAGCATCTCCTGCATGCGCCGCAGCTCGGCCTCCTTCTCGCGCAGCACGCGGTCCCGCTCAGAGCCGTCCTCCGCCGTGCCGTTGCTCGCGGCGCCGCCCTCCGACCCCTCGCTCAGACCGCTCTCCACAGATCTGAAGCCACCGACACAGCGTTGTGAGCTAACACCGAGTGCCGTGTTGTTGTTGTTTTTTTTAATTGTTTTGTTTTTTACAATTGTAAATTTCTGAGTCTAGCCATGGCAAGGGACTTATAAATTTAGCCTAAGCAATAACATACATACACATCTAAAAAATTCTAAAAAATACAGAAACAAAAATACAGTTTTGTGCATGAAAAGACAATTAAAACTAGAGCAAAATAAAAATAAAACATTAAAATACTTTGTATCAATAGAATTGTCAAGGTTAAAAATACAATTTATATGTCAATAAAAATAAAAAAAATTTAAATAGGTAGCATCAATAGAATTGTCAAATTACTTCGTCAATCCATTAAAATAAGAAATAGGTACATTCAAATTGTTAAATTAGTTAAAAATAAAAAACACACAAAATTAAAACAAACATTTAGCATCAAAAGAATAGAGAATGAGGAGAAGAGGAAGTATAATTTCAAAAGATACTATAATAAAATAGAAATACCTCAATGTCTGACCTTCCGCAATATTCAAAGACCCGTCTTATATAAGTGTTTCGTTAGTCATGTCATTAACTTCGGGAGGGTTACATATTACACACTCAAATAAACACTTTACGCAAAAAAAAATTATATGTTTATAGTATTGCTTTTCGAGAAATTTACAAAACATGTTTGCTACCTAAACATTAACCTGTGTGTAACAGTAGGTAACTTGCATTGTACGGGGTCAATGACCGTAGTATGTTCAAACGCAGAACAGCTGTTTGTTGTAAGTTTTTTTTTTTTTTTATCTCCTTATGATACTGCAAGCTGTCAGGAATTTGACATTCAACAGTAGGTTATAAATGTTAGTTGTCTTGCACGGACAGTATCCATTGATTACACCCGTATTTATATTAATGTCTTCTCAGTAGAGTAGATCTTGTGGAGCTTTCCTCTTTAGTCTTCTGAAGGTAATCTTGTCTTCCATTAATTCACAAGCCAGTTCGTTGGGGTGGTTTTGTATTCTCACTTTGTATTGCATTGTTTGTGTTTTTATTTCTTCTTTTACAGTTGGGATGTTTAAATCGCGGTGTAATCTGTCATTGGTTATGTACCAGGGGGCGTCTACGATTATTCGTAGTGTTTTCGATTGAAACCTCTGCAGAATTTCTATATTTGAGCTAGCTGCTGTACCCCACAATTGCAGGCCATACGTCCATATCGGCTTCGGTATACATTTGTACAGGAGAAGTTTGTTTTCCAGTGACAATTGGGATTTCCTATTTATAAGCCAGTATATTTTCCGAAGATGCAACCCAAGTGCTTTCCGCTTGGTAAAGATGTGTTTTCGCCATGTGAGGCGTCTGTCCAAGTACAGACCCAGGTATTTAGCTTCGTTAGCTTGCGGGATTTGTGTGTGGTTTAGTAGCACTGGCGGGCACGTGCCTTGTCTGGTCGTATAGGTCACCTGCACAGATTTAGTTTCATTTGCTTTTATACGCCAATCTCTAAGCCAATCTGAGATTTTATTGAGGCTATTCTGTAGCTTGGCAGACGCTCGATTTGGGCACTCATCCACGGCCAGAACGGCTGTGTCATCGGCAAAAGTTCCGGTAACGACCTCTTCTTCAACTGGGAGGTCTGCGGTGTATAAGAGGTATAGCGTTGGGCCCATGACACTGCCCTGTGGGACTCCAGCTTCTATTTTGTGCAGATTTGTCATTTCCTCGCCCTGTTTCACTAGGAAGTGTCTATCGTGTAAATAAGAATTGATAAAGTGGAAGTAATTTATTGGGAGATTCCTTTTTATCTTACTCAATAGGCCATCGTGCCAGACTCGGTCAAATGCTTGGGATATGTCCAAAAAGACTGCAGAGCAGTATTGTTTATGTTCATAGGTAGAGTTTATTTTATCCACAAGCCTATGTATTTGTTCTATTGTACTATGTTTCTGCCTGAAGCCAAATTGGTGAGCGGGTATAAGTTTATTCTGCTGGATGATTGGCTTAAGTCTTTTTAGGAACAGGGTTTCCATCACTTTGGATGGGATTGGCAGCAGGCTTATAGGCCGATAAGACTTGACATCATCAGGAGGTTTTCCCGGTTTTAATATCATAATAATTTGAGCTACTTTCCACTGTGACGGAACTGCTCCTCTCCAAAGTATAGCGTTGTATAATTGTGTTAAAAATGTAATACCTTCTTCAGGTAGTAGGTTAAGTATGTTTGCAGTTATGAGATCGTAACCTGGAGATTTGTGCTGATCGAGCTGTTTTATAGCAGTGAGGACCTCACTCTTAGAAAATTTCCCAATCGGAAGGTCAAGTTGGTGAGTTTGTTCAAGTGTTGATTTGACTTCCGATATTTTCAGAGACCCATTATCAGTATTCGGTCTAAATACGCCTTCCAAATGAGTTGCAAATGTTTCCGCTTTCTCAGCATCATTGCTAGCCCACGCGCTGTCAGTTTTACGTATTGGGGGTTGGTGAGTGATAGGATGTTTTAATTTTTTGGTCGCTTTCCAGAGCGAGTAATCTGTAGCAGCTGTGGCATCCAAATTCCGCAGGTAATTCTGCACACCTCTGTTTCTATCTTCGCTGAGTAGACGTTTCAGTTCTGCTGTGGTAGCGTTTAGTCGTGCTTTATCCTTAGGGTATCTAGTTTTTTGCCATAGTTTCCTTGCTTTGCGTTTTTCTAATAGCTTTTCTCTTATCGTCTGGGAGCACTGAAATTTGTCTGTAACGACAGTGTCGGGGGTGGCTTGCCAAGCTGATGCTTGAATACAATTGTTAAAGTGTTCAACTGCATCTTCAATGTCACTATCACTCTTAAGTGGAAGGTTGATGTTAAGCGATGATGCAACTAGCTGCTGGAAATGGATCCAGTCTGTTTTGCGACTATGCAGCCTGCAAGGTTTTATTGTTTTCAATAATTTTCTCTTCAATGTTACAAAGACGGGAGCGTGGTCAGATGATAATTCTAAGCTATTTTTGCATTCAATGTAATCGTTGGCTATTCCCTTGGCTACACAAAAGTCAATTAGATCTGGTGTTTTTTTCGATCTGTAGGCCAATAGGTCGGTTCTCCTGAGGAGAATACCCGAAGCTGTAGATCTTCAATTGCAAGTAACAGTTGACGTCCTTTAGGAGTTATAGTTCTTGAGCCCCAGTAAGTGTGTTTTGAATTATAATCTCCACCGGCAAGAAATCTATGCCCCAATAAAGAGAAGAATTTCTTATAGTTTTCCTTCTTAATGTTGTGTTTAGGAGGACTGTAAACTGATGAAACAACTATGGAACCTTTCCAGTCTTCAACAACAATATTTGTTGCTTGTATTTCTTCAGTGCAATATGATTTCATCTCATGATGTTTTATGTTGGTTCTTATTAGTATTGCACTTCCACCATGTGCGGTACCATCAGGATGCATCGTTTGGTAGAATTTATATTTGGGTATATTAAGATGATTCTTCTTTGTGAAATGGGTCTCTGAAATTAGTATAATATCAATTTTATGTAGTTCCAAAAATGTCCTTACTTCTAATGTATGTTGTGGCAGGCCATTAGCATTCCATATAACAATTTTTATGGAATCGAACTAGACAGCTTGGTCATTAGTGTTAAAAGTAGATTTGTCATTGTCGACATTTGTTGCATTATTTGTTTGAACATGTCAGTTAATATAACGATTTCACTTGAGTCACTTTTACTAGTCTCGATGTTACAATCCTGTGTGTTGCGAGGGTTTTGTGTTGCTCTAGCGTAAGTGCTGTTTTTAGTGTGCATATTAGGGTGAGGTGCTGTAGTAGCAGGATCCACATTATCAATCGGCTGCCGTTTTGCATATGGCAGTTTTTTCCTCAGAGGGGGGAATTTGATTTTCTGAAGCTCTCTGTAGACTTTGCATCCTTTGTAATTTGCTGGATGGTTTCCTGAGCACAGTATGCATGTAACATCATCTGATCTACCCTTTCGAGGACAATCAACCGATCTATGGTCTCCCGCGCATTTTATGCATTTAGGGCTTCGTCTACAGTAGGCTCTGGTATGACCATACTGTTGGCATTGCGCACATTGAGGTATCTCACGTTTGGGTCTTGGTGGTTCGAAAGTGACACAGCAGTTAAGCAGGTTTTTTATTTCGTAGATACATTTATTATTGTCACTTTGTGTGATTTCGACAATAAACATGGGAAGTGGTTTCGTGGTCCCTCTTTGTTTTATGTTCCATATGTTGGTAACAGAATGTCCTAATTCGGATAGTGCCTCCTTGATTTCATCGACGTCTGTAGAGTGGTGCATGTTTTTAAGTACTACCTTAAAGCTTCTGTCTTCTTTGGGTTTGTAGGTGTAATACTCAGTTTCTTTGATTTCCAATTGTTTTATAATTTTTGTGTATATCTCAGAAGATTTCGGCTGGATTTTGACCTGTTCATTGCGAAGTACTTTTATTTCATAGTTTCCATTTGCGTGATCTTTTAAAAGTTCAATTAGAGGCTGTATGTTGCTTACTTTGTCCACGAAGATCGGTGGAGGCTTAGGTAATCTTTCCTTTTTTGCAACTTCGGCATCTAGATCTTCTTCGTTATCAAGTTGAGAGAAACTGTTGGATACAGGTACAGGTTGGCTGAGCCAGTAGTTGCTGATTTTAGTCTGCTTTTGTTGCCTTGCATCCGGACTGGCTTGTGGTCTTTTCCTCTTGTCTCTTTGAGCTTCGGTCCATTCTGTGTGTTTTACATTACCTGCCTCAGCTTTACGATTAAGACTTAACTGGGCTGTTAACCTCAGGTCACCGACTGAAGACGAACGAAGTCTATTTTGGAGTAAGGCCGGGTGGAAAATACTTTGGGCTAGGGGTTTTTGATTTGGTTTTGATATTCCGGTTTGGATGTAAGGCGCAGGAGTTGTGTTTTGGTTGATTTGTCCAATAGCATTGCCTGTCCAGGAAGCCTGGTTTCCCACTTCCATGGGGGTTTGGCCAGGTGCATCAACGGACATGGGGGCCTGGTTCCCTACCCCCATGCCGTCTCCGGTAACATATTTCTCACTTGGGAGCCCGGTTGCCCCCAAGCGCCGGGTGCTAGCTGGATTGCATGGCAGATTGCTCTCTTCGGTGACATATTTCTCACTTGGGGGCCCGGTTACCCCCAAGCGCCGGGCGCTAGCCGGATTGCATGGCAGATTGCTTTCGTTATGGGTGTACATCATGTTTTACGATGGGAAATAGCTGCAGCGGGGCCCCAGGCCGCTGCACGGTTTGAATTCGGAGTGACCTTCTCCTATCCGGGATGTTTCCCTCCAAGGGTGACGGGCACCGGCCCCCGGGTTTTTCTAGGGTTTTCCTTCCCTCTGCGGGTTTGTTCTTCAGAGTTTTCTCCCTCTCTTAGCCGAGGTCTCCTTCTGGTAGGATGACGGGCTCGGCGCCCGGCCTTGAATGGTCCACGGGAGGTATTTTATTTCCCTCCTACCCTTCGGCTGCACACACGCAACTGTACGCGTTGACAGCCGATGAGCTTCCCCCCATCCGCCACCCGGGGGACGCACTCCCTAGGATTGTTGTAAGTAAGTCACAAGGTCACTATGATTGGTTTTTACAGCTACTTATTTTATTTTATTTTTTTGTTAGTAGAAAAAATGCTCCTATAAACATATGTTTTTTTTTTCTTACGTAAAGTGTTTATTTGAGTTAAGTGTTTTTATGACTAACGAAACACCTGATACATAGAATATGCACAATGGTGTGTCGTTAAGGCCCAAATAAGCACTTATTCATTATAGGTAAAACGGATAGCCCTCTGTGCAGGGGTTGCACGGGGGCTGAAGAAGCGCCATCCCACGTGCTGCTACAGTGCGAGGGGTGGCAAATGAGCGGGCAAACATTCTTAAAAACCCGAGGACACTCCAAGAGGCCTGCAAGGACCGTGCCAAGGTGAGAGGTGGCGAGCCTGTCGCCCTTTAGCACGGCATCTTGTCCTTATCCCTTAGTCACCTTTTACGACGTGCACGGGGAGAGACACAGTGGGGCTATTCTTTTTAAGTACTGGGCTCACACAGGACTTCCTAGGTTTAATACTTCGGGAAGTCAATTTACACATGTACCCAGAAAGTAGTGCCTTTGCGCGCTTCTACCCGGGGGAAACGGAGGTAAAAGCTGATAAATAAACAAAAGAGAACTGACGTGTGTCTCTTGGGCACAGTGGCGCCCTTGGCGAGCCTCTCCGAGCGGTAGTTCTCGTAGTGCACCTCCTGTGTCACCTCCTGCAGATCTTGCATGTGAGTGCTGCAACAACATTCATCGCGCTTATAAACACTTCAAGATACACCTCAATGGTCAATTTTAAAAATGCACACACACACACCACTAATGCAGAGTAATCGATGTTGCGCTACAGTAACGCTGGTAAATTGCAGCACAACACCGACCATCACGTTCAGCAAAGTATTAGGACAAGATACAGATGACTGTGGTTCGCATCCTTACTGTGGTAGGGATGAACCCACCCAGGTTGGTAGCAATGCACTGAATGAAAGGTCAGTCGAAACGACTATGTTAACAGTTCGTGTTTTCTATTCAGTTCAGTGTAGCCGGCACGGCCGAAGGGAAGCACTGACATGGCGCCGAGTTCGCCAACGTGTAATGGGCTGACGTCACGGATGTCATAGGTGATGTAGACAACCATGACAGTTTCCATAAAAAAAATAAACTATATAAGGTCTTTCATTAGTAGGTAATAGTACGCTAAGGGGAGTATGTGTATCAGTAACATTCCTCATACCTATTATTATTTTTTTCGGATATCAAATACCTACCCATCCTACTAAAATGGAATAGTCACATTGACTATATAACCCGAAAAGCCAAAATAGCTTTGGGCACCTGCTCTCGACTTGTGGGATCAAGATGGGGCCTACAGCCAAAATCAACATTTTGGCTGTATACAGCCGTGGTTAGGCCGGTGGTGACCTACGGCTGTATAGCATGGCATAAAAAGACCCAACAGAGAACATGCAGGGAAAACCTCGATAGTCTACAAAGACTAGCTTGCTTATCAATTACTGGAGCTATGTCCACAACACCGACAGCGGCGATGGAAGCTATGCTTGACCTGCATCCTTTGTACATTCATGTGCAAATGGAGGCAAGGATGGCCATGGTACGGGCAGCTGTCGGTGGGAGGGACAAATGGCACTCTAAAATAACGAGGGACCTTTATAGAGATCTCTTAGAAACCTCTACCGTGAACATGCCATCAGATGCCATGATGAGGGAGTATAATTTCAGAAGACTCTATAAAATAGAAATACCAGGAAAGGACGAATGGGAAACGGAGTCCCAAAGATCATTCAGGGATGGAGACATTGTGTGGTATACTGATGGATCCAAAAAAGATGGTCGCGCCGGATCGGGGGTATATGGAGAGCGTCCGAAGATGCGCAAATCGACTCACCTTGGGAAATACGCCTCCGTGTTCCAAGCCGAAATGTATGCGATCATTGACTGCATACATGAAAACCAGCGGAGATCATATTCTGACAAAAACATCTATATTCTGTCAGATAGCCAGGCAGCACTAAAGACACTGGAATCAAATGAGCTATGCTCTAGACTCGGTTACGAGTGTGTCCAAGCCCTAAACCAGCTCAGCAACAACAATACAGTAACGCTGAGATGGGTGCCTGGACACAGCGGAATTGACGGCAATGAAGAAGCCGATGAAATTGCCAGGAATGGAGCTGCAAATCCACCCATCGGACCTGAACCGATAGTTGGAATACCAAAAAGCGCATACCGGCAAGAAATACTCTCCTGGGCACACAACCAGAGCAAGCGGCACTGGTTCCAACTACCTGGGCAGAGGCACGCGAAGGCACTGCTTTCTGGGTACTCGCGTAATTTCACCTCCGGGGCATTAAACCTAAGCCGTAATGACATTAGAATCCTTACAAGGACCTTAACAGGACATTGCGGACTAAACAAACACCTTCACCGAATGGGCCTTGGCGACACACCGGTGTGCAGATTCTGCATAAAAGTGGATGAAACGCCCATGCACATCCTTTGTGAATGCGAACTGCTCATTCACAGTAGAAGCCGTATTCTTGGGGGCTACATCTTTAACCCATGCCAAATACAGGACCTCAACCCCAAGAATGTGATTCGGTTCATAGCTAAGATCGGACTTGGAGGTGAGCTATAATTTTAGAGAGATCACAATAGATCTATCCAGGTCGCAGTGACAACAGGGCTCATGGGTCCTAACTCTCACCCTTAAATCATAATCATAATCATCCTACTAAAATAATAGTTTATTGTACAATTATTTCATAGCATGGGCAGGCCTCACGCACTCTATGTACTTGCGCGCGTTAACTACCTACCGCCCGACGGGCCACCGGCGGTCTATTTCAGTGGAAATTCGTCAGCCGCGCGAAGTATACATAGGCGCTCGCCCACACAACTGCGCGCAGCTGCAAAGCAATAACCACTTTACACTCGATCGTTAAGATAAATTTTCGCACGCAGCGATTGGCGACGTGAAACAGTAGGCTATTAAAGCCCGAAGGTAGGAACATTTTCTATGGAGTGATTTATCTGTTACGAAGTAACTATTAAGTAATCTGTGGCATGGGTAGGTATTTGATATCGGAAAAAAAAAATAGGTATGGGGAACGTCACTGATACACATACTCCCCTTTTTTTTTTTTAAATCTTTATTTTGTTTAGGGCTTTAGCCATTCCTGGCTATGCCAGCCCCATAGTAACTATATTGATTTTTTATTGTACTTCAGCACGATTCAACGCCTGTGATTTTACAAAAAAACCTAGTATGAATTCAAACTCCTCCCCCTGAGCTCGCCCCAAGGCTTCATGTACTTTAAAAAACAGGTTACAAACTCCCCTTAGCGTACTATTACCTACTAATGAAAGACCTTATATAGTAGTAAGTAAGACACGAAGATAACCGCGTGACTCGGTGGAGGGACAGTGCCAAGTTGAGAGATCAACGTATCCGCATTAAAAAAAAAGCGCTCACATGAGCATAGTGCGAAGCTTGATGAAGTCGCAGTGCTCCGGGTTCTCGACCTCGACGACGCCCCACGGGTAGAGGCGGCCGCGCACCTTCCTGCCGCGCACCTCCAGCTGCTGGCCCGCGCCGCACACAGCGAACGGCACCGCCTGCTTCAACTGCTTCACCTGACCGCGGCGAGGAGCGAGTATCATTAGCCACGTACTGACTGAGCGCGGCTGCCGCGCGAGGCAGCCTCGCCTAGCATGCCTCGGTCAGTCAGTACGCGCCTCGCCCGGGGCAAGAGCACGCGCGGCCTCGGGCGAGCGTTGCCTCGGCCCATCTGCCCGCTGTCGGTTTTTTGTCGCGCTCAAAGGAGCCTCAGTCCATTTGCCGCGCGCACTCAGGACGGACGTTGTGTGCGTCACTCGCCTCGCTCGTTCGCGACATGGATTGTGCTTAAAACTTATTCAGCTATATGGCACGGTGTTCGGACGGAATATGGCTCGGCTTTTCCACGCGAGGCTGCCTCGCGACAATTGGTCTGTAGCGAGGCAGCCTCGGGCGGCAAATCGTCGCGCAGCATACGGCCGAGGCAGCCTCGCCGTATGCCGCGCTCAGTCAGTACGCGGCTATTCGGACTTGCGAGGCGACAGCGAGCTTGTGAGACAAATATGTTGATTGCTCTGAGATTGGGGAACCGGTGGGGTAACTGAATAGGGATTCACATTAAATGTGCTATGAAATATAAATAATATAATAATAATGTTAAAATGTTACTACTTAACACAAAAATATACGGTTTAAATTAAAATACATCAATCCCGGCAAAAAAAATTTTAAAGTGTCTTTCCATACTTATCCAACCTCTCAAGTTTATGTAAATATGTGTCCGATTATCCTATCTCTGGTAATAACGCAAAGTGGACGACAAACGACGATTGAACATTTTTAGGATTCATGCGTCTATTCGAGGAATGTGTCTTTTGAACCGTTATAGAGTAGCCGGTTGAAATATTCACAAAATATATGTTATTACCAAGGATCTGAATAAGAGTATAAATACTTAATGTTGGCGACAAGACATAACATGGAGTGGTTAAAACCCCTCTTTCGGGAATTGTAAAAAATTCCCGGGAATTCCAAGATTTGTAAAATATATCCTGGTAGTGATATAGTTAGTAACTTTTGACACGCACGCCACAGCATGTTAGAAGTGTTAAGTTACTAAATGTATCACTACCAAGAAATATTTTTCAAATCTATACTATGTTTAGGTAATTTTATTTGTTTTTGTTTGTTTATTTGTTTTGTAAATTTTTTTCTTTTTCTCTTAAATGTGTATTATAGTATTATGTATAGATAGAAAAAAAAATATGATGTAAGCAGTATATTATACTCTAACTGTACCTGCAAAAAACTATACTACCCGCTGTCCTCTGTAGCACAGTCTACGGACTAGTGCAGGGGACAGTACCTACATTGTGTTATTTACTATTGAATATAGAAATACAAAAAATAAAAAAATCATGGAATTCCTGGGAATTTTTCAGAATTCCCGAAAGAGGCGGTTTTAACCACTCCATGTTATGTCTTCTCGCAAACATTCGGTATTTATACTCTAACTATTCGGATCTCTGATAATAACGTGCAAAGTGCAACGCGGCGGCATACCTGCTCCTTGTACTCCTCGTCCTCATCGCTGTCGCAGTCCGGCAGCGCGTAGATCTTGATGCCCTCCAGCTCGATCTCCTGCATCACCTGCGTACCGGCAAACCTACACTTTATTTATTTATTTATTTGATTTAGTCACAAATGACATATCCTCCGTAATGATCTTGATACCATTACAGTGGATTCAGAAATGAAGCATAATACTAGATACATACATACAGACAATCGGGGTAAGCAGAGTAGTAATCGGTGTTGTACTCTGGTAAATTACAGCGCAACGCCCGCCCACCACATTTCGCAAAATCCTGTCAGCGCGGTCAGTACTCGGCTGGGTGACCGCTCGACCGTTGGAGGCTGACCGTGGTTCGGATTCCACGTTAAACTGTAGGGCCCTTCCCTTCTTACCTTACTAGGTGGTAGGGTTTATCCCGGCCCGGTTGGTACCACCGCACTGAATGAAACATCGATCGAAACGGCTATGTAAATAGTTTGTGTTTTCCGTCCAGTTTAGTGTAGCCGACATGAAACGAAGGGAAGCACTGACGTGGCACCTAGTTCACCCGGTGTTATGGGCTCACATCACAGATGTTGTAGGTGATGTAGCCAACCGTGTCAGTTTCCATAAACAAAAAAAATCGGGGTGTGGCTGTGTCATGGACAGGGCCGTGTGTTTTACGTGAATACGTGTACGTAACAGGTAATATTTTCCTAGAGTGTATTACGTAACGAATTCTTTGATCCTTCAGCTATCGAGTGGTGTAATTAAATTTTGGATGTAGATGATAGATATGAAGCTGCAACACCAAACTGTATCCCCCGATTTTGTTATCATCAGTTTTCTTGATTGGCTCCCACTATGGAGAGCAAATTTAAAGATGTTATTCACGTCAAAAAAAAAATTACTATCAAGCGGCAAGTAAGGCGCGAAGATCCACCTGCTGCGATTCTCGGCGGAATGACCGTGCGTAGGTGAGAGGCGGCTCGCCTGTCTCCCTTTAGCGCAGCATCTTGTCCTTACCCGGCCGCCTTTTACGACAAGCGACGGGGAGAGATGCGCGCAGATGAGATGTTAGGAGACAAACAGCTGTAGACAACAGACCCTGGTCTTGAGACGCTGCACCTCCTTCCTGGTGAGGCAGTCGGCCTTCGCGATCACCGGCACGATGTTCACCTTGTTGTGCAGCTGCTTCATGAACTCTATGTCCAGCGGCTTCAGCCTGTTGACAAGTCAGACGCACCTCACGCATAAATATATCTGAAAATCTCCAGTATGCCCCATACTATTTATTTTATTTATTAACTTTTTTAACACCATCAGGTATAAAGTAAATTTTATACATTTTCACATTTTCATTGTAGAAAACACCTTTTAAATCTATATTAATATTACATGATTATGTTTGAAAGTTAGGGCCCATGATTATATGATTATTTTAGAGAGTTAGTTTCTTGTATGGGGACCCGTGAATTTTTGACTTTTTTTTATTTTTATTATTTGTTGGCTACCTATTACGGTTCAAGAGATACAGCCCTCGGACAGACAGACGACGTAGGCTTAGTAATAGGGTCCCGTACGACGGATACGGAACCCTAAAAACGATACATCAACTGTTTTAACCTAAATGGTGATTATTTTGAAAAATGAAATAGAATTTAATAAAAGTTTACTGTAATATACTCATTCTCACTTTTATTTGAATGTGATAGTACACAGTGTTGCAATTGCCCCCGTAATATTTTTAACTGACATCAGGGGGTGGTTCTATATATGAAACTAAATAAGTTATGCAGCGAAAAAAAAATTTAAACAAAAATAAAATTTATTTTTTCGATACAAAATTTTAATACCTATTCTCAAAATGTATGGAGAAAATAATTTTTTTTTCTTCAAATTAAAAAGTCATAGAACAAAAGTTGTTCGGTTTCATGTACAGAATAACCCCCTTTCGAGTTTAACGGTTGGGGTTGCAACACCGTGTATATACATTTTATTATTTGTTTAACCTTTCGAATGCCCAAGCGCAGATCTGCGCATCGCCCTCTAACTGCCTAAGCGTAGATCTGCGGCAACATGACTAGTGACTTTCGGCATTTAAATACGCACTCTTTCAATATGGGGATAAGGTTCAATTATACTTCTAAAAAAAGGTGAAGTTATGCCCTTCTCGAAATGATTCACTTTGTCGCCACGCTAGAGCACAAAATTAAAGATCTCTTCAGTTGTTTTCGAGCAGTGGCGACGAACGTACATGTTCGCGCGCGAATTCGCCGCGACCACGCCCCCATTAAAAATGATTTTTGATGTTTTTAGTCATTAGTTTGTTTGTGTTTTTGTATAAATTCGAAAGAATACAACATTTATGAAGTGAATGTGTTATTATTGGAAGTTTTTATCCATTGGCGAGTGTAAAATCGAAACAAAACATAGCCTCACTATATTTGGTAAGTGAAATGTTCGTGCAATGTTCAACTCACAATTTGGAATCAAAACAAAAGTCAGAGCACTACAAGTTATAGATAAATTTGTAGGACATTTTATAAGGATTACAACCATGCTAAATTTCCTATATGTGTTCGATATTTTTCTTCCGAAAAAAAGTTTTTATTCTCCTTGCGTAACAAATCGCCCCTGCGAAAAAGTCGCGGCATTTTAGGGAGGCAGTTCTCGCGCGGCGCCGACGGTATAAATATTAATATTCATTTATTGTGACTATATTTGATTGCACCTACCCTGGTATAGATAAGTTAAAAAAATAGACAGGTTGAATGCATAGGCATTAAGTACTACCTCATGTACGATTTTATGTGCAATAAATTGTTTATTTGATTTGTATTTTGTATTTGAAATCTATGTATTCTAGGTCAAAAATTATTCCAAATTCATATGTGCCAACGTACCCGTGTCCGAACGGTGAGATGAAATAGAAGCAGCAGTGGATGCGGTTGTCGACGATGTTGCGCCGGTTAAGGCCGCTCTCGTCGCGTAGGAACCTCTCGAACTGCTCGTCGATGTACTGGATTATGGACTGTGGGAGCAAGTAAATAAGATTCGCTTTATCTCACACTTCGACTCAAGTACTGGCATCACAATTTGGGTCGCATGTTCCTGCCTTTATCACATAAGACAATCAGACAGTTTCCATTTTAATTCATTCAGCTTCGGTAGCACCCTGATGTTTGGCATCTGATCGCCAAATTAACGGATTATACCGAAAATAACGGATTCCATCGAAATTTTCCATTAACACGTTGAGCGCGAAGCCAAAAAACAGTGTTTTTAATTTTCTGGACTTGCCTTATGGAAACACGTATTATTTTTAGTTTTCCTTAAATTTTTCTCAATGTTTTACCTCCTTCCTTTTACTAATCAAACGGTCACGAAAAACCAGCATGCATGTAGATTACATACAACACATGTAAATTTAGCAACGATTTTAGTGACCAGACAGGCTTCACACAGCTCTGCTTGAGACACTATACAAAATGATACAGGAAACTTTTTTGAGGTGTTGTGGGTTGAGGGTTGGTGGAGTTTGAGAAGCTCCACTAAATATTTTTCAAGATTGTAAAATGATCACCTAGCACCATAAACAGAACGTTCAGAAAAAAAAAAAATATTTCTGAACATAAAAAAAAGAAATAAATGATCGATAAACAATTGAAATACAAAAACAATCCCATTCATTCTAAGCTGTGATCCTTACACACAACATTAAATTAAAAAAAAAAACCTCACCCGGAAGCAGTCGGTGTTGTCGATGGCGTCTCCGTAGCCGGGCGTGTCGACCACCGTCAGTCTCAGCTTGACTCCCCGCTCCTCGATCTCAACGGTCGACGCGTCCAACTTCACAGTCTGGTTCGTTTTCTCTACACGCGACGCGGACCGATCAAATTTTACATACATACGTAGAGAATGCCTGGTTGTTGCCTTACGGCTGCGCTCCGGACACGTTCCGCTCAACAAGTTTGCACATCTAAGGGGACATCCCTTAATCACGTGAGCAAAAAAACGCGGGGGGGGGGGGGGGTCTGGCAAAATCTCACCAAATCTCACTAGGGGGAGAGGGGGGGGGTCTACAACAATCTCACGACATCTTTTTTTTATTTTTATTCCCCCGGCGCTACGTTCAGTTTGTGACTTGACACATCGGACTGGATCGAATATCCAACACCGAATAATGCCTTGCTAACTCAAAGGTCACTTTACAATCTAAAACGGGATATTGTATCCTAACCTCTAAATCGCATTTGGTAAACACTTTATGTAGTGATACAAAAGAAGTTTTCACTTTATTTTGAGCGTCGATGCTCAGAAAACGTGACACTAGAGTAATATGCGAATCTGACTAGTGTGCATTCATCAAAAAATCATGTGCATTTCGAATTTGCGCGCCATAGACGCCATGACACTCTCTATAAAAACCATTTTATACTAATTTCAAATTTAATTTAACACAAATAATTTTTTTTTTATTGACAGCGCGACATATGGCGCCGAGCCACCCATAAGGTGTCTAACGACGCCCATGGACATTCGGTCGTATGCGGGGGTTGCGAATGCCATGCCGGCCTGACAGGTGCCCATTCACGCCCCTCTTGAAGGACCCGAGACTGTACTTGGGGGGAAATATATATAATATTCTTGTAAACACTCTATGTGATGTTAAAAAATTAGTTTTCATTTTATTTTGTGCTATGACGCTCGGACAACATAAAATTTTGACGAAACTTACACATAGAGGAAATCTAACGTGAGATTGGGGGGGTCAAAAAATCCAAAAAATTTGCTCACGTGATTAATGGATGTCCCCTAATGAAGAAAGTACCATCACCAAACTGTGACGTGTGTGGCAAACCTGAGGACGTGTATCACTTTCTGGTGGAGTGTGTGAGGGGTCAGTCGAGAGACAACAACTGGGTATCACTAACTATATATAATGTTGGAAGCTACTCCACTATAATAGCGGAGCCAGCCTCCAACAAGTCCATAAAATTATATAGGTTTGCGCAGTACTTATTAAAAAAAAGAAGAATTTTATAAATATATAAAATAGATTTATGTAGGTATGTGCTTGTAATTTATGTGTTTTCCAATGGGGCTGGCATGGTCAGTGTGCACCAAAGCCCCTATAAATTAAAAAAAAAACCATACATACATATCACACGCTACATTCCCGACAATCGAGGTGAGCAGAGTAATCGGTGTTGTGCTGCAATTGCTCTTGTAAATTACAGCGCAACATCGACCACCACGTTTAGCAAATTATTCAGACAAGATAACTACATAAGGCAGAAAGCAAGGCACGAAGACCCACCTGCCGCATGACTCGGTGGAAGGACCGTGACAACATTAGAGATGGCTAGCCTGTCGCCCTTTAGCACGGCATCATGTCCTTATCCCTTAGTCGCCTTTTACGACATGCACGGGGAGAGATGAAGTGGGGCTATTCTTATTAAGTACCGGCCCCACACGGTACATTTTACATACAATATAATTAATATAATTTTACATTTTTATGTATCCATGGCTACTGGCCAGATTAGATGCTCCGACCAGCCAATATCACCTCCGAATGGTACAAGCAGGTGAAGGTACATTAAGAGTGAGATAGAGAGAGAGATAGAGATAGAGATTTAAAAATAATTAAATCTGTATAAAAAATCGGGCGGAAAGATCGAAGGTTCGAGGATCGAGGTGTATCGAAGGCGGTACATTATTTCAAATCAGATAAACTCATTAGTGCACATCGGGTACTGTGTGGGGTCGGTACTTAATAAGAATAGTCCCACTGCATCTCTACCCGTGCATGTCGTAAAAGGCGACTAAGGGATAAGCGGCCTGCAGACACCCCGGTCGACTTGTGGCTTCCATGGAAGACATAGGCTGGCTGGGGTAGCTGGAGACTGCGGGGTTTTGCATGAAGGTCCCCAACCAAGCGGGATTAGTTTGCAGGCCTAGAGCCAACCCCAAACCAAAACAACAACAACATAGTGCACATCGGCTGATTTCGAACCACGAACCTCAAGATCAAGTGCCCATTTTCAATGGATAACTGTTTAACTTGCATTTGTTATTTATTGTTTGTTGAGTATTCTTATGGCAGTAACACCGCACTCGAACTTGTCACAATTTGTTCTATTACAAAGCCTACACCGTCCGTCTGTCTGTCTATCTGTCTGTCCTTACAGCAGTAGTATGTAACCGTAATAACAAACTGAAATTTTCACAGAGTATGTGTTATTAGGGCGGATGTAACAAATAATAAAAAATAGAAAAAGTAAAAAATTAAGGAGGGACACAAGAAACGTGTTTTTTTCAAAATTATTAATTAATTTTTACCTTTTAATTTAATTTATTAAATTTATTAAAAGTACTAAATTCCAGCTCGCACTTGGCCGGTTTTTTTTTCTCATAAATATTATTACAAGTATTTTATTGGCTATCCACATAATAACATCGCCTACAGCTTATCACTAACACAGCTTGAGACCAAGATTACAAATTTTACTGAGTGCTATTTTGAAGCCAATGAAACTGTAAAGATATCAGGACCGTGGCTTGTGGAGATCCGTTATCCCTGTCTATCCCTTTGGGAGACAGGTGTGACGCTATGTATTTTACACACATGGTACTACATATGTAGGACAAAAATCAAGAGTTTTACTCACGCACGGAGGGTTCTGTAGAACCGCTATCCATACCTGTCAAAAAACCATATCCATCTATTTTTTTTATCTGCCATACCAAACTGTCTTGTCGCGCCATCTATCATTGAGTAGCGTAAACATAATTGATTGTTAGCACATAATTTGTTGTATGGGGACCCCTTATTTTTTTTACTTTTTGCTTTATTATTATTACTTTATACATTTATTTACACATTTTTTTCAAATTATTTCTTATACAGGGTGTTTCAGGATAGGGTTTCGTAACTTCAAAGTTCGAAAGGGGTCCATATTTGTAGACGAAAAGCTCTGAAACTTTTTCCCAGATTCGGTCATTTTAAAGTACTTTTTGGTGAAAATAGTTTCATCGAGCTTTGGTGGACGGTTAATGTCCACCTTTATTAAATAAATAAAATTAATAACTTACATGCTTAACTAGTAGAAATTGGACTGCATGTAGGTAAATTCCAAACCCTTAAATTTGAATGGCATCGAAAGAAAACGGGGACTGAACAAGGTCATTGCACTCCCTAGACCTAGACAGCACTGTTGCGAAATCTCACTGTACATCGAGTTTTTATTACAATTTAAAATTTTTGTATGAAAAAAAAATACGGAATTTCGATTTGAGTGATAAGGATTATTTTCTTCTAATAATGAGTACTTTCTATTCCTGAAGTTTCTCAAGTCTATTCTGAAACATCCTGTATATTAGAATATAAAATATATACGAATTAAATATAAAATGGACTTTCCAGCTCCGGCTTTATTATTCTTTATTTCACATTTTTATAATAATTTATATTAATTTTACATATATTATACTATAAAAAGTAATAAAAATACACAAAATTAATACAAACATTAAAAAAATATATCAAAGCATAACATCCATAATAAATAACACATATTCTGTGAAAATTTCAACCGGCTATGTATCATGGTTCAAAAGATACAGCCCTCGGACGAACGGACGGACAGACAGACGTTGCAGACTTAGTAATAGGCTTCTGTAGGGATACGGAATAATAAAAAAGATACTAACCGACGGCCGGTGGAATAACTCTCTCCGGGTAGAGATCGGTAAGGAAGAGCGAGTTGACGAGAGTGGACTTCCCCAGGCCGCTTTCACCGACAACCATCAGCGTGAACTCAAAGCCCTTCTTCACGGACTTGCGATGGACCTGGTTGGGCAGGTTCGCGAACCCCACGTAGCCGGGAGTCTCCAGGTTCGAGAACTGCGATGGAATATAACAAATGAATACAGTTTTTTAAGCTAACATAAAACAAAAACCGGCCCGTGTGAGTCGAACTCGTGCACCGAGGCAGGCCTCACACACTTTATGTACTTGCGCGCCCTAACTACCTACCGCCCGGTGGGCCGCCGGCGGTCTAATTCAGTGGAAATTCGTCAGCCGCGCGAAGCATACCTACACGCTCGCCCACGCAACTGCGCGCAGCTGCAAAGCAATAATCACTTTACACTCGATCGTGTAGGTACATTTTCGCACGCACCGATTGGTGACGTGAAACAGTAGGCTATTAAAGCCGAAGGTATGGAACTTTTTCTATGGAGTGATTTATCTGTTACGAAGTAACTATTAAGTAATCTGTGACTGAGGGTTCCGTATCGTCATGTCATGGTCAGCGCCACTCACGCCATCTATGGCGTGTTTATGAAATGCTTCATATTAGTTAAAATGCTTCATACTCTTTTCGGTAGCTTTTTAGTTTCTTCTATGGGAACCCCGTGATTTTTTTACTTTTTCTTATTTTTATTATTTGTTATATCGGCCATAATAACACCTATTCTGTGAAAATTTCAATGGGCTACCTATTACGGTTCAAGAGATACAGCCCTCGGACAGACAGACAGACAGGCAGGCAGACAGACAGACAGACGGCGTAGGCTTAGTAATAGGGTCCCGTACCGGATACGGAACCCTAAAAATTATGTAAAACTTCGAAAACGTCACTGGAAGCATCCCACAGAATATGGATAGGTAGAGAGAGGGAGGTCGAGAGCGGGACTGGTGTTTCCCCGCGTTCTAGTCAACGCAGACTAGCTGACGAGGGCTTGATGCGAGCTGAAACGTGAAGCATGCGAGGGAAATTTTGAGTGGCCACTCACTAGTCCCGACCTCGATTAACACCCTCCTCTACGGCCGATGGGCTGGGATATGTTCGGTGAAGCCATCGCAAGCTTAGTTCCACACCTTCAACATGGATGGCTGTGTTAGACCAATGGTTAAGTCGACAGAGCCAAAATCACCTCTCCTCGCGAAGCCACGCTCGGTTAAGTGTCATACCAGAAAATTTTCGGACCATTGCTAGGCTGCTAGCCTGTTAATACCTACGACGTTTGAAGACACCCAGCAGGTTAAAGGATTCGAGAAACACACTCGCCAGAGGACAGTTCCACACTCGGTGCGACAAAGAAACAATTTAGAGAACCGATGGGTTCTCAAAAGCCCAATGTCAACAACAAAAGGGTGCTGAGTCTCTCTGCGACGAGTCATGTGGAGATAGGACGGCTGGCAGGGAAAGTGATGCTAGTTCCACACAGCAGAGAATCTCAATGAACTCAATCATAAATAGTATCACTAGATACTTATAAATGACTACGACAGTACAGACTTAACCGCTCAGGTGTCGGCGGGACGTAGGGTTTATCCCGCCCGGGTTGGTACCACCGCACTGAATGAAACGTCGGTCGAAACGCCTATGTAAATAGTTCTTGTTTTCCGTCCAGTTCAGTGTAGCCGACATGAAATGAAGGGAAGCACTGACATAGCACCTAGCTCCCCCGCTGTTATGGGCTGACATCACGGATATTGTAGGTGATGTAGCCAACCGTGTCGGTTTCAATAAAAAACATTTTTTTTTTCTTAAGAGCAGACATAGGTTAGACATAGTCAAAAAAATGTGTAAAGTGCGAGTTTTACTCGCGCACGGATGTTTCCGTATCTATCCGCTATTATCCGCCTATCTTTTGTCTTTGGAACTATCAATGGACACTTACCATACAAGACCTATTTCAAATGCACAACTACTGATGAATGTCGGCTCACAGACAGATAGCAGTAACAAATATAAAAAAAATAATCTTTTGTCTTTCAACAATGCAATGTATAAAAGCCTGTGGCGCCATCTATTATTCAGTAGTGTGACTAATCGATTTTTCGGTACGTTTGTTGTATGTGAGCCCCCCTTAATTTTTAACATTTTCTTTCTTTTATTATTTGTTGTTATATTCACCATAGTAACACATATTCTGTGAAAATTTCAACAGGCTACCTATTACGGTTCAAGAGATACAGCCCTCGGATAGACGGACGGCGGAGGCTTAGTAATAGGCATCCGTACGAGATACGGAAACCTAAAAAGCACATTCTTATAACAAAGTTTTCATTCACTTTTGCCAATTATAAGCATTTTGCTACTTCTACCATAAAGTAGGTCTGAGACATTAGTATGCAAAACGCATGCTACACAGTTTTATGTCCACTGACACAGATTCACACTAGGCCATGTCCAACTATGTTAAGCAGGCAACTGGAACATTCTATTTGAACATGGCGGGTATCTAAGAGCGTTGATGCTTAAAATACTTTCTGTATGAAATTGTCTGAATTTGAAATAACCCTAACCAGACACGAGACAAGGTTTGTTTTATATAATAAACCTAATATTGACCAGTAACCAGTAATATTGTCAAAAACTTATTCTCGACAACTCAAAAAAGAGTACACAAGAAAAAGAAGAGTAAAAAAAATTTTTTGATAATAAAACCAATTTTTTTTTACTGGATTTAGACGTATTACTTGTCTTTTTATAGTTTGCACTTACCTCGGCCCGCGCTTCCGCACTTCGCCCCTCACGCTACACCCGCTGACGCCCAGCCTTGGAGGAAATGCTAGGCGTCAGCTGGCGTAGCGTGAGGCGCGAAGTGCAGAGGTAAGTGCGAACCAGAAATAAGACGACTAGTATAGGCCGACGTGAACCTCTCGTGACCGTCTCGACGAGGACGAATGACCACTCTATGTAAGTCCACAAATTTGACAGAGATAGACAGAGATTTGTAATTTGTTACATTTATGGCTTAACCAGCATGTCAAGTTGATACCTATTCTGCTTTTGAATTCTTTGGATAGTAGACTTTTCAGATAAGTTTCTAACGTGATAAACACACGCGTGTGAGCGGCATTCCTCGAACGTAGCCATCAAGTGCACTCATACACGCCAACATAAACACATGCAAGATTGCATTGCATTGACAATGAGTCACCAACAACAACATTTCCATCCATCTAAGCCGAATGCCGATAGGCGAAAATTATCGCTATATTTCTGTATTAGAGGCAGGAGACACTTACGTTCTTCGCAGAATCGCTTGACATCCTGAATTTAGGATTTATTTACCAAAACTCTTGAAGCTAAACGAGATCACAGGCGCCCTAATTACAGTTCCGATTTGAGGACGGCACCGAAACCACAGCTACAGGCAAAACAATGGCAGCGAAGTAATGCAGCCAGCCAGAGGGGAACTGATTATGGCGACTAATTACTTATTTTGTTTGAGTAAATACAACAAAACTATAGAGATACGCCGACAGTAAACCATTCCCCGTTCCCAGCAAGCCAACGCAAACGCACGCACCACAGATTTATAATAACGGCACGTCACGTCACGTCACGGGCACGGAATTAAAGAGCGAGAGAGAACAATCAGGGCAAGGACGTTTCGAAACTTTCGACTTGACAACTGAAAACGTACTTTTATTTACCCGAACACATTACTATCTCTTTTTTATGTGAAGTTGCATGAGATAGCCCTTGAAATGGGTGGCTCGTTCTTTTATTATAATAATATCCCGTAATATAATCGCCATTAATTTTTCTGTTTCTTTCAAAGTCTAGTGCGTAACTAATAAGGAATTAGAATTATTTAATCCCAACTTAATGTTTTTTCCGAATTAATCTGATTGAGTAGTTATTTATTAGTAGTTTTTAGTTATTTTTTTAATTAGTTAATTGTCTTTAAATTTTCTTTGATAGGTAGTTTAAGTGTATTAAGTGTATTAATTTATAACCACTTATGTACTAACAATATATAAATAAACCTAATATCTGATTGATATGTTCTCATAATAAAATTATTCCATTCGGCCATCGTGCCAGTCAAACACTCGCCTAGTGTAATCTGGGTATATTACTTTTTAAATATGTTACGAACGCAGACCGAATAGTCGAAATGTCAATGTCATCGAGTGCGCATGACGTTTAGTTAGATTGTCAAAAGTTTCATGGTGGGTCGTCCTTCCCTGCCGATTTTCGTAAATAAATTACAAAAAATTGGAAAAACTTACCTCATAATTTTACAGCGAGTGCTTGACGGAGAAGCAAGGGAGGTCGAACGAAATGGCGACCTCCAGCGACACGTCGGAGAACGTGAAATCTCGCCGACCCGCCGGTGAGTGTGGGGAAGACCTATGACGTCGGCGCGAAATATTGATCTGCCCTCGAGTGACTTATACACTGTGTCTCGCCCTTGTACACTACCCGAAAGCTATCCATTCGGGTTTTGGAAGATTATACGCAATTTGTTTAGGCCTATATTGGGTTCACACTCACTCGAGTAACGGAGTCATAAACATAAAAATTGTCTCCTCATAGGTATTTATGAGTCCGTACGACCTTGGTCGCTATAAATATTTTATGCTGGAGTCACTGGTAGTTTATACTCGACATCATTTGCTATCTTCAAAGCTAAACTGCTGCTCTATAAATTTTTTGGTCAGGTGCAAATTTATAGAGAAAGGTGAATCAGAATGTTTATAGGTAATTGTTTGGGTGGGGTGCGCTGTAGTATAAGGCCTGCTAATTAGAAAATTGCTGGTAGCTGGAACTGGTAGGTGAGGGTCTAAGGAACTATTACCAAAAATAATTTTTTGCCGGAAATGCAGTTTCGGAGAAAAAATTAATTTTTGAGAGGCGATCCTAAGTTTTTTTTAAGTATTTTTTTAAGGGGCAATCCTAAGTTTTTTTATATTTTTCTTTTTTCTGTAGTAAACTGATAAGTACCGAAAAGTGCATAATTATATCTCCAATTAAGGGGAATAAGTATCTTAGATACTTATTCCCCCCTCCCCGCCCTTAGCATAGCACCCCCTCCTATACCCCGTCTCCCCTCCCGCCACCCGCCTCTTTCTACAGCACAGCCAATTGTTTTTTTTTTCTCGGCTCAACTATTCACATAAGACATGAAGACTTACTGCTGTTATTTTCAAACTAACTAAATAATGGCAAGATTCACCATTCATCCAAATTCAATGAACATTTTACTGTGCGGGACACAGGATAGGCTAAATAAAATTCAGTTCCGGTTACGCTAAGATGTGGCTCTCATACGAACTGAATTGTTCCGCGCGCTGAAATAAAGGTACGGTAGCGGTCTTACTTACTTTCTTCTTTTTAAATAGGAATTTCACGCGAGCGAAGCCGCTGGCAAACGCTAGTAGTAACTATATTGATATTTTAATCTACTTCAGCACAATTCAATGCCTGTGACTTTACAAAAAAACTTAGTATGGATTCAAAATCCTCCCCCTGAGCTCGCCCCAAGGCTTCACGTACTTAAAAACCTGGCCAAGTGCGAGTCGAACTCGCGCACCGAGGGTTCCATATCGCCATGTCATGGTTAGCGCCACTCACGCCATCTATGGCGTATTATGAAATGCTTCATATTAGTTAAATGTCATGATTAGTTAAAATGCTTCACACTCTATTCGGTAGATGGCTTTACTAATACACTTTTTTGTTTCTTCTGGGAACCCCTGTGAATTTTTTACTTTTTTATAATTTTTATTATTTGTTGTTTGTTGCGTGTGGTGGCGTGCCTTGGGATAGGCCTAGGTCCAGCAGTGGACCGATACAGGCTGATGATGATGATGATGATAATGTTGTTATATCGGCCATAATAACACATATTCTGTGAAAATTTCAGCAGGCTACCTATTACGGTTCAAGAGATACAACCCTCGGACAGACAGCAAGACAGACGGACGGACAGACAGACAGGCGGCGTAGGCTTAGTAATAGGGTCGGGTACCGGATACAGAACCCTAAAAAACAGGTTGAGTCTGTCAGTTCTTACTTCAGTTCAGTTACTTATTAGTGTAAATGTGTATTGGTTGAACAGAGTCTGCGTTCAAGCAGCAGCGTCTGCCGGCGTGGCAGCCGATCCTCACGGCGGGGACGGTGCTGCCAACTTTCTTCGTCATCGGCATCGCGTTCATTCCCGTCGGAGTCGGCCTACTCTACTTCTCCGATGAGGTGAGCCTTGAGAAGGATTTCTTTTTTTTCTTAAACTCTTGGCTTCTGGATGGGCCAGGCGACCTGCAAATCGCGTACACTGCTCCAATGTAATACTTCCTGCTTTACAAGATATAATGATTTCCTCCTTTGAATCCGGAATAGTCCCACTAGACTGAAAGCACTCTATAGTGACCCCAATATACAAAAAAGGCGACAAAATGACACCATCAAACTATAGACCAATAAGCTTGACAAGTATCACTGTAAGTGCATGGAGAGATTAATAGTGAATAGTTTGCAAAACTTTCTCAAGTCCGAGCACATTATATCCACTCACCAGCATGGATTTGTCCCCAGGCGCTCTACGATCACGAATTTACTAATATGTCTAGACCATTGGACCCAAGAGTTTGATTCTAAAAACCCAGTTGATGTTATTTACTTAGATTTTGAACGAGCATTTGATAAAGTTCCACATCGACGTCTCCTGGTAAAATTGGAACATCTTGGAATACGAGGCAAGCTACTAACATGGATAGAAAACTACCTGGTCGGCAGAACATACCAAGTGAGAGTGGGCGACTGCCTGTCGGGAGTGAGAGACGTTCTCAGCGGCGTGCCCCAAGGATCAGTTCTGGCACCGACTCTATTTGGTCTCTACATCTCCGACATCTGCGCTGTTATCCAAGCCATGTCAAGCCTATTCGCCGATGATGCAAAACTCATTGCCAACCCCATTGTGAGCAGTGGGACACTCAGAGATGACCTGGACAGAATATTGGAATGGACCCACCATTGGCTAATACGAACTAACCCCTCGAAATGCACAGTTTTGCATATAGGGAATAATAACCCGAGACTCCAGTATAAAATCGGAACAGACATAATAGTTTCTACACTATCTCAGAAGATCTAAAATGGGCAAATCATATAGACACCATAGTCAAACGAGCAAACGCCATACTCTATGTTGTACGAAAATCATTTCAAAACCTGACTGTAGAGACATTAATCAAAATTTACAAATCTCACATTAGACCACTCTTGGAATATGGATTTCAAATATGGAATCCTTACTTCGTCAAAGATATTACTCTCCTAGAAAGAGTTCAAAGAAGAGCGACCAAGATACCAAAATCACTGAAGAGGAAACCATACGAGGAAAGACTAAAAATCCTCAACCTGACAACATTGGAGCAACGTAGAGAAAGGGGTGACCTCATAGAAACATACAAGATTCTCAATCAGCATTATGATTGTCCAGAACTGGAGAACCTCTTTACTAGAAATACAAATAGTCATCTCCGAGGCCATAGCTTGAAGCTGAATGTCACTGTCAGCTCAACAAATCCGAGACGAAACTTCCTGTCAAATAGAGCAGTTGAAATGTGGAACAAACTGCCCGAAGATGTCGTACAAGCACCCACCACCAATTCCTTTAAAAACGGGCTCGACAAACACCTAAAAAAAACCACCTAACTAAACTAACATAAAAATAACAAAGCACCAGTGAACTTAGACATTAACACATCAGCCTAGGCTGTTCGTTCATCAAATAAATAAATAAATAAATAAATAAACATCCGTTGACTTCCAGAAGGGCTGGTCAGCCCCAAGTTTTTTTTTTATCGAAACGGGCACGGCTGCCTACATCACCTACAACATCCGTGATGTCAGCCCATAACACCGGGTGAACTTGGTGCCATGTCAGTGCTTCCCTTCGGTCGTGCCGGCTACACTGAACTGGACGGAAAACACAAACTATTTACATAGCCGTTTCGACCGATGTTTCATTCAGTTCGGTGGTACCAACTCGGGCGGGTTGAATTGAACCCTACCTACCTACATAAAGGTAAGAAGGGAAGGGACCTACAGTTTTACGTGGATTCCGAACCGCGGCCAGCCTACAACGGTCGAGCGGTCACCCATCCAAGTACTGACGGGCCCAGCGTTGCTTAACTTTCAATAGCGACAGTCGACTGTCTGCATCAGTGAGCTATCGAAACTGACAAAAAAAAAATTCAAATAGGTAATATAGCTAATTGCGAGTTCTATGAATATTTCTTACGAGAACGAATGAGAAAAATCCGTCTGTGCTTCTAAATAACTGAACCCTCACTTGTTGTATACCGTTTTGTGGTGAATTTCAGTAGCTGTCAAGAGCTCATAGTGATTAATGCTCTGATTTCATTGCTTTACGAAATATTTGAGTTCACGTGCACGCCAAAATTAGTTAATTTTCGCGCGTGGAAGCCAATCAGTGTAACCATATTAAATATTTGGGAAGCCAAGACGTTTAACTAAGTATCATTGAGATTTTTGATGATACTTTTCTACGGACCGAATGAAATAAATTCAAATCCTTTACGAAATTGAGAAGTAAACACAGAAAAAACGTCACGTCACCATCACCATCACCGCCGTACGCATTGTCATTGCATAAATATCATTTTTATGTAGCTACTAGCTTTGGCCCGCTGCTTCGCTCGCGTGAAATTGGTATTTAAGAAGAAGAAAGTAAGTAAGTCTGCTACCGTACCTATATATCGGCGTGCGGAACAATTCGGTTTGTATGAGACTTAGCGTAACCAGAACAAAATTGTATTTAGCCTATCCTGTGTCCCGTATAGTTAAATGTGCTTGTACTAAGTTTCATCGAATTCGGATGATCGGTTTAAGAGTTATGGAGGAAGATACATACATACTACATACAGAAAAGATTTCTAAAAATCATCAATTTAGTTTTAGTATCTACATAGAGTCTACAAATGCAATATCTCATAATAAAACAAAGTAACTTACTCCATGACCAACCCTTACAGATTTATTATTAGTATATTGATGATGATTATGTAGAGGTCTAGGTCAAGGTCGAGGTCGAAGTATAACTTTTAACGCCCATTTTTTTTCATCTTTTCCGGTATTTTATTCTACAATCGAGCGTTATTGCAAACAAAACTTTTTGACAGTTCAGATGAAATGTGCCCTCCAGGTGAAAGAGAAAGTGGTGAACTACACTTACTGCACGCCGCCAGACTCGGAGTTCACGTGCGCGGAGCTACTGAGGAACCACACTCCGTGCACGTGCAGCGTCAGGTTCAACCTCACCGAGGACTTCGCAGGCAGCGTCTACATGTACTACGGCCTCACCAACTACTACCAGAACCATCGGCGCTATGTCAAGTCCAGGTGAGAGAGAAAGTAGTGAACTACACGTACTGCACGTCGCCTGACTCTGAGTTCACGTGCGCGAAGCTACTGAGGAACCACACTCCGTGCACGTGCAGCGTCAGGTTCAACCTCACCGAGGACTTCGCCGGCAGCGTCTACATGTACTACGGCCTCACCAACTACTACCAGAACCATCGGCACTATGTCAAGTCCAGGTGAGAGAGAAAGTAGTGAACTACACTTACTGCACGCCGCCGGACTCGGAGTTCACTTGCGCGGAGCTACTGAGGAACCACACTCCGTGCACGTGCAGCGTCAGGTTCAACCTCACCGAGGACTTCGCAGGCAGCGTCTACATGTACTACGGCCTCACCAACTACTACCAGAACCATCGGCGCTATGTCAAGTCCAGGTGAGAGAGAAAGTAGTGAACTACACGTACTGCACGCCGCCTGACTCTGATTTCACGTGCGCGGAGCTACTAAGGAACCACACTCCGTGCCCGTGCAGCGTCAGGTTCAACCTCACCGAGGACTTCGCCGGCAGCGTCTACATGTACTACGGCCTCACCAACTACTACCAGAACCATCGGCGCTATGTCAAGTCCAGGTGAGAGAGAAAGTAGTGAACTACACGTACTGCACGCCGCCGGACTCGGAGTTCACGTGCGCGGAGCTACTGAGGAACCACACTCCGTGCACCTGCAGCGTCAGGTTCAACCTCACCGAGGACTTCGCAGGCAGCGTCTACATGTACTACGGCCTCCCCAACTACTACCAGAACCATCGGCGCTATGTCAAGTCCAGGTGAGAGAGAAAGTAGTGAACTACACGTACTGCACGCCGCCGGACTCGTAGATCACTTGCGCGGAGCTACTGAGGAACCACACTCCGTGCACCTGCAGCGTCAGGTTCAACCTCACCGAGGACTTCGCAGGCAGCGTCTACATGTACTACGGCCTCACCAACTACTACCAGAACCATCGGCGCTATGTCAAGTCCAGGTGAGAGAGGCAGAGAGAAATATACTGTTGATGATCACTAT
The DNA here is from genome assembly GCA_946902875.1 of Nematopogon swammerdamellus. Classification (NCBI taxonomy): domain Eukaryota; kingdom Metazoa; phylum Arthropoda; class Insecta; order Lepidoptera; family Adelidae; genus Nematopogon; species Nematopogon swammerdamellus. The sequence goes on along the minus strand of OX336356.1, from coordinate 3,562,605 downwards.
AGATAGATAGATGGAAATACTTGATTGCTCCAAAATGTTTTACAGTAACATTGTATTGTACCGTGTGGGGCCGGTACTTTAAAAGAATAGCCCCACTGCATCTCTCTTCGTGTATGTCGTAAAAGGCGACTTGGGATATGACCCCTTGTAATATATATTATATATTTTTATGGAAACTGACAAGGTTGGCTACATCACCTACAACATCCGTGATTCCAGCCCATAACACCGGATGTACTTGGTGCCACGTCAGTGATTCCCTTCGGTCGTGCCGGCTACACTGAACTGGACGGAAAACACGAACTATTTACATAGCCGTTTCGACCGAACTTTCATTCAGTGCGGTGGTACCAACCCGGGCGGGTTAAACCCTACCACCTAGTAAAATACTTGTAATAATATGTATAAAAAAAAAGTACCCTGCGAAGTTTCTTGTCGGTTCTTCTTCATGGGTGTAATCGAACCGGATAGAACAAATTGGGACAAGTTCGAGTGCAGGCTAACTGCCACATGAATGATCAATAAATAATACAATACGATGGTTCCGTGAGCAAATTTCTAACTCAATGGTTGTGTGCAAAATTATAGAGCAATTTTGTGTGCTGTGCACTTTTCGATATTGCCCATGCATGCAGCACGCAAAAGGGTTCACATCAGGGATTACGAAGTTGTTGTGTTAAGCGTTAATGTAAACTGTTAAGTGTTAATATTAAATGTTTTTTTTTTTTTTTTTTTTATTGATACGCGAGACACTTGGCGCCGTCAGCATGGATTGTTGAGCCGACGACGCCCAAAAGCATTCGTTTTAGAACGGGGGCTGCGAATGCCGTGCCGGCGTGACAGATGCCTTTTTACGCGTCTCTTGAATGATCCCAAGTCATACACTGAAGGAAACACATCAGTAGGAAGTGCATTCCAGAGTTTCGCAGTGCGGAAGATAAAAGAAATACTGGAGCGCTTAGTCCGCACTTTAGGCAGCTCTACAGTATAGGGATGCATTCCCTGTCTGTTACGCGTGGACCTATGGTGAAATGGTGAAGTCGGAATTGTTTCGAACAGCTCCTCAGAGCATTCACCGTTGAACAGTCGATAGAACACACTTAGTGAACCTATGTCTCTACGGAGCTGCAAAGGTTCAAGTTTGCAGGACACTTCAAAGTCGTTAACTTGGCGAACTGCACGTCTTTGGATCGAGTCTAACAAGCCAAGTCGATACTGAGCAGCCCCACCCCAAAGATGCGAGCAATACTCCACGCATGACCTCACCTGCGACTTATACAGCAGCAGGATTTGGTCAGGCGTAAAGTATCTCCGCGCCTTGTTCAGGACGCCCAGCTTTTTAGAGGCAAGCTTAGCTTTGTCCTCGATGTGACGGCCGAAGTTGAGTTCGCGGGTTAAGTCCACTCCAAGGATACTAAAGTGGTCATCGACGTTCAACCTTGTGCCCTGGAATTCGGGAGCTGAGCGAAATGGCGATTTTTATAAGCGTTAATATAATCTGCATTGTTAACAGGGATGATCAGCAACTCCTCGGGCGGCTGAGTCTGACTCCGTCCTCAGACTGTGAGCCGTTTGCGTACGAAGACACTCCAGAGGGAAAGAAGCCCATCGCTCCCTGCGGTGCCATCGCTAACTCTCTCTTCAATGGTATGTTGTGTTGAGGTGTTTTGTTGGTAAAGTTTGAGCACAGCAGAATTTGGCAGATAGCTTTTGTTTTAGTAAAGCGTTAGCCAACCAGCCCCTTGCTAATTTCGCCACCAATACATAATCACGATTCTCTCTTATGTATATTATTTAAAACAATGAAAGATGTAACAATTCGAAATTTTTAGGCTATTTATCATTAACTCTGGAGAAACTGGGATTATTCATATGGATATCCATTAGTCCAGAGGACCAGCGCCTATATTCTCTATCAGCGTTGGCCGAAGCTCTGTCTCACTACACGCATAGAGAAGCTACTTGAAGCGAGTGAGAGTAGCGATGAGTCGCTAATAAAAAATAGCACCGCGCCCTGCATTGTCGTCCATGAATCCTTTCTTATTTTTGGATTTGTATCTAATCTAATAATGACTAACCTCTGTCCGCTCTTATGTGTTACTTCTTTCTTTCATTTATAAAATATTGTGTGAAGCGTTAATATAAACTGTTAACTGTTAATATAAAATGTTGTGTTAAGCGTTAATATAAACTGTAAAGTGTTAATATCAACTGTAAAGTGTTAATATAAAATGTCGTGTTAAGCGTTGTTATAATCTGCATAGTCAAAAGGGATGACCAGCAACTGCTCGGGTGACTGACGTCACAACTCCAGAATGCGTTGTCCCTTGAAGCTGTTCTCATAGAGGAGTGTAGCAACTCTATAGATGAATGATAGTTAGTATGCGGATGGTAGTGATGTTCTTTGTGATGCAGACGTGCTGACGCTGCGCTCGATAGACCTGGACGAGGAGGTGCCGCTGCTGCGCTACGGCATCGCCTGGAGCTCCGACCGCAACATCAAGTTCCAGAACCCGCCCGGAGACCTGCGCACCGGTACGCACAACAACCTGTCGTCCTGTTTGTCTTTACGGGATGAAATTTGGCGTGCCCGAGACTACAACCTCATGTTTTCTTTTTTTATGGAAAATGACACGGTTGTCTACATTAGCTACAACATGCGTGATGTCAGCCCATAACACCGACTGAACTAAGGTGCCGCGTCAGTGCTTCCCTTCATTTCATGTCGGCTACACTGAACCACAGATTACTTAATAGTTACTTCGTAACAGATAAATCACTCCATAGAAAAAGTTCCATACCTTCGGCTTTAATAGCCTACTGTTTTACGTCGCCAATCGCTGCGTGCGAAAATGTACCTAAACGTACGTACGTAAACCCTTACGGTTCAAGAGATACAGCCCTCGGACAGACAGACGGACAGAGAGACAGACAGACGGCGTAGGCTTAGTAATAGGGTCCGGTACGACGGACACGGAACCCTATAAATATACATTTCTGTCACACCTACAGAGGTTTTTTTTCGAATGACATCTTCGTGTCTGTTGCAGCTTTCCAGAACTTCTCGAGGCCCAAGAATTGGAAGATGGATATCTGGGACCTGGATCCCAAGAATGATAGCAATAACGGTTTCCAGGTGTGTAGTCAAATTTCACTTTTCTGCAGTCAAAAAGGCGAACTCATTGCAGAATGTTCCAGTCGAACTGAAACTGGCTAAGGAACGAAACAGCTATTCAAGTTTCAGATTCAGCTTTAAAAACTATGCATGTTGTTTCATTATGAATACTTGGTCTGCTAGGAGCAATTTTGAATCTGAACGCAGTGTACGTACTGCCAAGAGATGATAAAATAAACAATAAACAATCGTTCAAATCACATAGGTACAAGCATACTTTTTAGTCCCGCACCGTCACTCATACATAAGCGTACCGACCCAGTTGTAACGAACGGAATGGAATGGTTAAAAGCACCTCTTTCGGGAATTCTAAAAAATTCCCGGGAATTCCGTGATTGGAAAAATATATCTAGGTAATGTTTTTAAGTTTACTCTTTTATTAATTATACACATTTTTATGTATCCGGATTAACAGTAGGTACTAAAGACTTACATAAGTCGACGTTTCGCCCGCTACGTCACGGGCTTCTTCAGGGACTGCGGGAGTTCCTGGAACCGACGTCTGGTGTCCGTTGTACCAGACGTCAAACAGTTTTTAACAACAACAACCAGACGTTAAAAACTGTTTGACGTCTGGTACAACGGACACCAGACGTCGGCTCCAGGAACTCCCGCAGTGCCTGAAGAAACCCGTGACGCAGCGGGCGAAACGTAAGTAACATATGTAAGTCTTTAATACCTACTGTTAATCTGGAAACTTAAAAAAATTTGTATACCTAGGTAGTGATATAGTTAGTAACTTTTGACACTTGTAATATGCTGTAATGTATGAATACCTTACTTAAAAACACAAAAAATATTTAAAACAAATTTATGGAAGTGATTTGTATATTACTGTACCTGAGTGATATCCTTGACATACAGTTTTAGAGTCAATTCAATGAAATAATATATGAAGTACCTTATTTTTCAAATCCCAGATTTTCTGGGAATTTTCCAAAATTCCGGAAAGAGGTGGCTTTAACCACTCCATGTTGTGTCTTCTCGCCAACATTAGGTATTTACACTTTACCTACTCCGATCCCTGTTGATGACATATAAATTCAATTCAATTCAATTTATTATCTTTAGGTAACAAGGTTACACTTAGGTTCGTCAACATACAATAGTGATAGGTATAATAACAATATACAATAAGGTAGGTACTTAAATATTTATAGTTCCATCTATGTTATGGTCCAAGCAAGAAATCGGCTATGAAAGATGTAACAATTCGAAATTTTGCATATGGATATCCATTGGTCCAGAGGACAAATGCATATGAATATCCATTGGTCCAGAGGACCAGCCAAAGGCGTATTTACCTATGGGCTAAAATGGCTATAGCCCAGGGCGGCAACTTTAAGAGGCGGCAAAGAAGAAGAAAAAAAAAAATGCTGTACTATTAAAAAAAATTTACAATTGAGAGTGACTTGACAAAGAGTCTAGCTAGACTTTGGCGAATTAATAACTGCCTTTGCTCAAAGACGAGCAAGAAGGAAAGCTTTATTATTGTAAACACCTGACTAGGACTACACATGTTTATTTGAATTGAATCAGAATAATTTATCATTTGTTTATTTGTATCTGTTACTGACGAAATATATATATTCCAATTATTTAAATTAACTTTGATTTAATTTTCTGTTAACCAACTTTTTACAACATATTTTTAGACTTTGTAGAAAAGAATGCAGTAAATTTTAACGAACAGACGGACGAGTTAAAAATTATGAATAACAGGGTCAGGAGGAAGGGCGGCAAATCTGGCATAGCCCATAGGCAGCAAAAGTATAAATCCGCCACTGGGACCAGCGCCTATGCTCTCTATCAGCATTCATCGCAAAAATAGCGGTAGAAAAAATAACTGTAAAGTGTTAATATAAAATGTTGCGTTAAGCGTTAATATACCTAAACTGTAAAGTGTTAATATTAAATGTTGTGTTAAGCGTTAATATAAACTGTAAAGTGTTAATATAAAATGTTGCGTTAAGCGTTAATATACCTAAACTGTAAAGTGTTAATATTAAATGTTGTGTTAAGCGTTAATATAAACTGTAAAGTGTTAATATAAAATGTTGTGTTAAGCGTTAATATAAAACATTAACTCTGCCGGTAGAACGAGGACCTGATTGTGTGGATGCGCACGGCGGCGCTGCCCACATTCCGCAAGCTGTACCGGCGCATCGACCACAGCGTGGAGCACTTCAAGAGCGGCCTACTGCGCGGCCTCTACGAGGTCAACGTCCAGTACAGTATGTGTCCTTTTAGAGTTCCATACCTTAAAAGAAAAAAAAGCACCATTATAGGATCACATTGTTTTTTTTTATGTAATCCGGTATGGGTGGCTGAGTCAGGGGCGCCACAGCACATGCTCCGACCAGCCAATATCACCTCCGAGAAGGTAGGTGCTATACCGGAGACTTCCCTGGATTGCTGGCTATACTGGACTAGAGGAGAACACAACCGAGGCTGCTATGCGGCCATCTTACATCCAGTACGGTTGTACCAACCCAGTCGGCTACAATTTGAGCCTACCACCTGGTAAGGGGCAAGGGAAGGGACCTACAGTTTTACACTGGTTCCGAACGGTGAAGCAGCAGAGGTATGCACGTACATTTTTTCGTCAGAAAAAACTCATTGGTACACGCCGACCGGATTCGAACCTCGGACCTCTCGCATAAGAAGCCGATGCCCAAACCACTCGGCCACCCGCCGTTGTCCGTCTGTCAAGACCCTTTTTCTCATGAACAGGTCTTTCTCAGTCAGTCAGTCGGCGTGTAAGCGTCCACTGCTGGACATACGCCTCTTAAATGTTTCTCCAGTCCTCCCGGCGATCAGCGGTACGGAACCGCTGCTTTCCGCCAACGTACTTGATGTCGTCGTCCCACCTGGCGGGTGGTCTTGCCACACTCCCTTTTTCTGTCCACTTCCGCCAGCGTTAGGACACGGTTACTCCCAACGGTCGTCGTCTCTTCGGCTGACTTGCCCAGTCCACTGCCACTTGGCTGTGTCCAATATCGACTACATTGGTGCGTCGGCGGATTGCCTCGTTACGCGCCATATCACGTGGCGATATTCTCAGCATGGCTCGCTCCATTGCTCCCTGGGCAATTTTCAACGGGTGGAAGTATCAAGTTGAAATTAATATCAAATACTAAGGTCCCTTGGAGGTGTAAAAAAATGCAAGCTTCTAAGGCAAAAAAAAAAATGTTTAAGTGTCAAAGTTTAGTTACGTGTCTGTTATGTAATGATGTTTTTGCTGTTGAATAAATTACTTTTCATCAATAAAATATTCCAATCCTAATGTTGTATGAAGAGATTGCAACTAAAATAATGCAATCTTTTCCAGATTACGAAGTGACAGGGTTCGACGGAACCAAGTCTATGATCCTCTCCACAACGTCGCTGCTCGGAGGCAAGAATCCGTTCTTGGGCGTCGCGTACATCGTCGTCGGCTGCCTGTGTCTGCTGCTTGGCATAATCCTCCTCGTTATACATGTCAAGTGCTCCAAGAGGTGAGTTGCCTTATCTTGTGTTAACAGTGACATACTGAGTAACATTAGGCAAAGTAGGAGCTGAATATAACATTTATAAATATGGCTTTATACAACCAAATATTCTTAAAATTGAGGAGCACCATGGCCTAATTAATTACCCGACTATGGCGAAGCTAAAAAGGGGGTGAATGTTTGTATGTATATATGTGTGTTTGGGTGACTGTAACTCCAGAACAGCTGGTCCGATTTTGATAATTCTGGTGTCATTAGGTTTGGTCAATTACACGGGTACCATATGTAAGGTGCTTCGTTATTCATGTAAAAAAAATATATGTTTTAAGAATTACTTTTCGAGAAATTGAACAAAACATATTTGCTACCTAAACATTTAAAAGATAAACCTGTGTGTACCAGTAGGTAACTGCACTGTACGGGGTCAATGACCGTACTATGTTCAAACGCAGAACAACTGTTTGTTGTGTTTTTGAATGTGTGAGAGGAGTCGTGTGCGTGTGTTTATTTTTTTGTTAGGAGATGTTAGGAGAAAAAATGCTCCTATAAACATATGTTTTTTTTTACGTAAAGTGTTTATTTGAGTTTGTATGTAACCCTCCCGAAATATTTGACATGAATAACGAAGCACCTTATATATTTGATCCGCGCGGTACTATTTCAGTGAATTTTTCTTATTAGAACGAGAGAGCACTTTAGGTAGACGATTAAAAAAACCTTTCCATTTCCATCAAACACCTACAAACAATCCCGCTGTCAAGTAGAAAAAAAAAATTCATATGCCTTTTTTTCCTTTTTTTAGGGTTCCGTATCCGGTACGGGACTCTATTACTAAGCCTACGCCGTCTGTCTGTCTGTCTGTCTGTCTGTTCGTCCGTCTGTCTGCCAGAGGGCTATATCTCTTGAACCGTAATAGGTAGCCCGTTGAAATTTTCACAGAATATGTGTTTTTATGGCAGATATAAAAACAAATAATAATAAAAATAAGAAAAAGTAAAAAATTCAGGGGGGTTCCCATAGAAGAAACCAAAAAGTGTATGCCCGCGCGCCATCTACCGAATAGCGTGTGAAGCATTTTAACTGACATGACATTTAACTAATATGAAGTATTTCATAACACGCCATAGATGTCGTGAGTGGCGCTAACCATGACATGGCGATACGGGACCCTCGGTCCGCGAGTTCGACTCGCACTTGGCCAGTTTTTTTTGTTTTTTTTTCCTTTTTTTCTCAATGGCCACGTTTATTTTTCAACCTTAATTTGTGTACCCTTAAGTGGAGACTAGAAACTAATAACAAATTGTTTTCGTCATTTCAGCACAACGGAGATGATAAACGTGAATCCCCGAACGCCGTACTCGTAGATCGTCGGCGACCGCCGCACGCGACGAACAAGTGATCCAGACAAGCATACTAAACGTTTTATTCTGTGCGAGTAACAATGTTTTGCGTTTATTTTTATTTGTGAGGCAGAGTAGCGATCATTGTTAATGTAGTAAAACTTACTTCTCTTCGCACGTACGAAAAGATGTCCAACGATGCCCACGGACATTCTGTGACAGACTCAACCTATATTTGAGTCGTATAGTTCCAGAACCCGCCAACTCCGTTTAGGACGATTTCACAGTAAGACGAAAAAACTATACCTCGATAAATAGCCGCCCATTCAAACTATGAGGGAGCTGTGAGCGGGTTGGTACCACTGCACTGGATGAAGGGTCGGTCGAAACGGCTATGTAAATAGTTTGTGCTTTCCGTCCAGTTCAGTGTAGCCGGCAGGACCGAAGGGAAGCACTGACGTGGCACTAAGTTCACCCGGTGTAATGTGCTGACATCACGGATGTTGTAGGTGATGTAGCCAACCGTGTCAGTTTTCATAAAAAAAAAAGCTGGAACGAATGTTAATTTTTCTTTGCGATTCACTCTGGATTGGACTGTGTTAGGAACATAATGTCTTAACAGATAAGTGACAAATTTAATACTTTATTTGAAAAAATGTATAACTACTTTTTTTAGAGAAATGGATTTGGCGAGTTCTGGAACTATACGACTCATTTTAAAGTACATGAAGCCTTGGGACGAACTAAGGGGGAAAAATTTGAATCCATACTAAGTTTTTTTGTAAAGTCACAGGCATTGATTCGTGCTGGAGTAGATTCAAATGTCAATATAGTTACTATGGGGCTGGCATAGCCAAAAATGGCTAATGTCTTACACAAAATAAACATGAAAAAAAAACATTATGTGATGCATGGGGATTTTTTTTTATGTAATCCGGTATGTGTGGCTGAGTTGGAGGGGCCAAAGCGCATGCTCCGACCAGCCAATATCAACTCCGCAACAAGTACAAAAAGGTAATCGTTCGCCCGCCTTTCTAAGTTACATCAGTACCACTTAAAGAAACGTGGAAAGGCTTCCGTCAGGCCAGTACCGCATTCGCAGTTCCCGTCTGGGCCTCCGCTTCTCATGCGAGGGGTCCGAGGTTCGAATCCGGTCGGCGTGTACCAATGAGTTTTTTCTGACGAAAAAAATGACGTGCATACCTACACCTGCTGCTTCACCGTTCGGAACCGGTGTAAAACTGTAGGTCCCTTCCCTTGCCCCTTACTAGGTGGTAGGCTCAAATTGTAGCCGACTGGGTTGATAACACTGAACTGGATGTAAGATGGCCGCATAGCAGCCTCGGTTGTGTTCTCCTCTAGTCCAATATAAACAGCAATCCAGAGAAGTCTCCGGTATGGCACCTACCTTCTTGGAGGTGATATTGGCTGGTCGGAGAATGTGCTTTGGCCCCTCCGACTCAGCCACCCATACCGGATTACATAAAAGAACTTCTGCTTTTCCACAGTCGAAAACATTTGTAATGTAATCTCTATGTATATTTCATGTATTATGTATGTATAATGGTACGCTTAGTAAGTATTATTAAATAAATGTTGTTGAAGTGCCTTGTTACCCTAACATTAGGAGGCGAGCATAAAAATATAGGAAGAAAGAAAGAAAAAAATATTATTTATTCTCATGAATAAATACATACCTATACACGGTGTTGCAACCCCAACCATAAAACCCGAAAGGGGGTGATTCCGCACGTGAAATAGAACAACTTTTGTTCTACGACTTTTTAATTTGGAGAAAAAAACATTTTTTTCTCCATACGTTTTGAGAATAGGTAATTAAAATTTGTATGGAAAAAAAATCTTTTTTTTTTTTTCAAAAAAAAAAATTTTTCGTCACAGAAGTTGTTTAGTTTCACATATAGAATAACCCCCTTATGTCAGTTAAAAATATTACGGGGGTAACTGCAACACCGTGTATACAAAAAAATAACAAAAACAAAACATTATCACAGAAATATAAATTACAAGAACCTAATTTAACATAGCACAAGTAATGACAATATGGACCAAAGACATTAAACTTGATATGGACCCATCTCAGCATGCGCTATAGGTTCACAAGGAGACATAAATAGCGCTGATTTTCACATGGGCCCAGAGTAATAAATAAAACACTAACAAACATAAGCACGAATTTTTTTTATCTATAAACAAAGATTATCACTAAAAATAACAACTTAAACACACTTAACAAATAGAATAACTATAACAGAACAAAAAACTATTTTTATTTTATCTATGATCTAGTCAAAAAATATTGTTCACACATTTGTGTCCCCTCTTGGAAAACACTAATGTGTTATCTATACAGGGTGTTCGGCACATGAACCGAACAAAATTTTTTTTGTAGGTAAGTGGGGTCATTTGCAACTTTTTGACCTATTACCCCTTTTGTCAGATGTCACGTGGTATCGAGATATGATTGATTTTCTTTATTTTTGAAAATTACCAAAATCCCAGCTATAAACCCTTGTAACTTTTTTGTTTATGATTTTATCAGCACGAAATAAAATTTATTGAGTTTTACTATGTATCCTTGTTCTAGAAAAAATATTATTTGATAAAGTTAATACCATGAAAAGGTTTTATGACCTCACAAAGTCCCGAGAACGAGTACAAATGTGACAGAATCTTAATTTCTTAATTCATTAAACAGCAGTTGAGTGCTTCATTTCTGAAACAGAACGACAAAATTAGGGATAATTTGCAAGAGTGCCCGCGCGACCGGTACATGTTCTAAATTTGAAAATGCTCTTGAAAACGCTCTCAATACGGGAAGCGACCACCGATTAGTGCCCGTGTTGTCGTTCTGTTCTGCCTCTGTGCCTAATTTTGACCACATAGTGATTTATTTGTATGACATGTGGTATACCGTTGGAAAGGGCGTAAACTAGCGAACTTTTTAAAAGAAAATGAAGCACTAAAAAATTAACACCCTGTATATATCCCTTATAGGGATATCTCCCTGTAAGGGATAAGTCTGCCTTTGCTCCTTATGTAAATTACTTATCGTCTGTTTCTATTTTTTGGAGCAATAATTTCTATCTATCGTATCATGTAATGCTGGTAATGCTCCTGACACGGCCATTGGTTTAAAATCTCTGAGTATTGTGTGAGTGGGTGTGCGAGTTAATGCCGGTATAACATGTATCTTCTTGCTGTATTGGTCAAAAACCTTTTTTTTGGCAGATCCTTATAGATATATATATTTATGCTCGTCTCCCGAATAGGTTTTGATATATTTTATAATTTATTTGAAATGTTAACGATTAGTCATTGGCGGACCACCTGTAAATGGTGAAATTACTTAAATATACTTGCTGGTCAATCGATTCGGCTGGCATAAGTCCGGGGAGGCTTATATCCTACAGTACATATTATTAGATTGAAGAAAACCTTAGTTTAGTTTTGCACTTAAATTGGGTGTGAGAGTTCGATGAAAACTATGTTAGTCACGGAAACTGTAGTTAGCCTTGTAAGAGTGGCTGAAGGTAACAAAAAGCCTATTAGAGCACATCAGTCCAGGGATCGAAATAGGTAGAGTGTTTTCATTTTACGACGGCACGAGGGGTATGAGGTAGGAAGTGGTGTGAGACCGCGCGGAGCTCAGTAGGGAACGACTCGGTTCGACGGAGCGACGCGGAGACGTGTAGAACGTGTGTACCCGACCGGGCACCGAGTTCGTTCTCTACTCAGCTCCGCGCGGTCGCCTCTCTCACCACTTCCTACTTCGTACCCCGCGTGCCTTCGTAAAATGAAAACACTCCTAATGTTGGCGAGAAGACATAACATGGAGTGGTAATGCCCAACTCTTTCTGGCAGTTCTGGAAAATTCCACTGAATTCCGGGATTTCAATACATCCCGTCCTGCTAGTGATATAGTTAGTAACTTTGGTCACTTGTACATATTGTAATGTATGAATACCATATTTAAAAACCCAAAATTTTTTTTGAAAAAAAAACTATTTTGATTAAAAAATATTTTTTAAAATTTTTAATAAGGTATTCATACTTACAGCATGTTAAAAGTATTAAAAGTTACAAACCGGATAATACCCGGAAATATTTTTCAAATTCCGGAATTCCCGAGAATTTTTCAGAATTCCCGGGAATGAAGAATGCCCCATTAGGTTATTTTTAACTCTAACTTGAGGAAACAAAAGTCTTAGACAAAATGTGTACAAATTTCAATTTCTGTAAACTGTAATAAATGTTTAAACATTATTTATTTATTCTTTTTATTGTAATTATTACATTTTCACAACCCATATTATCTCTTGGCTTCCTGAAAGGCCGGCCGGCCCCCAATCCGCTTATATCCGTAGACTTCCGGAGGAGCCGGTCGGGCACAAAAAAAAATGTCTATGCATGTTTCTTATTAGAACGAGTGCAAATGCTGGGCTATACACATAAAAACCTTTGCCTTTCCCATAACACACTTTAAAAATATTCCCAGTTCTTCAGGAAACAAATATTTTGACGGCTGTAATTTTTTTACGTAATCTCTGGCAGGAGGGTAAACTGGTTTCTAGTCTAACGTTATTTAGAATGAGTTATTTGAATAGTTAAAAAAAGACTTAATTTTACAAAAATCTAGCCTCCAAAATATCTTTGATGTGGTGGCTTGGCTTATCAAAATAATAAGCTAGAACAAGCCTTCTGATTAAGAAAAATGATAGCGTATGTATTTACGCAGTCGGGTTATAAGTTCTGTCACAACCTTATTATTTTCAAATTTCGAATACTGGCCAGAAATGTTTTGATTGATTTTGAATAAGGAACATTTTGCGTCTTTAAAAATAAAAAATAAAATTATATTACTCCATTTTAAAACATGGAGTGGACGCAAAAGGAAGACACAATCGCAGTTATTGCGTTGCACCGCTGCGGTTACGCGCCAACTGAGATTTTTAAACTTCTAAAAAAAATTAAAAATAACACTGAGGTTTGTTTAACCTATAATCAAACGATTCGGTGAAGATTCGAGCTTCGAACATCCCAAGAGGAGTGGCCGGGCTCGTACGGTTAGGACACCGGCGATCATCAAGGCAGTGAGGGCGCGAATCCAACGAAATGCTGTGCGCAAGCAACAATTTTTAGCTCTGTAGATGCGGTGAAGCAGAACCACGGTTAAAAGTGTATTAATTGAACACCTGGGACTATGAGGTTATCGAAAGAAAATATGACATTTTTTATATGAGCGTCTGAAAAAAATAAGGATAGTGAGATCTCGGACTTTGTCAAGGCGGTACGCGAGAAAAAAGTACCGCGAAATCGTTTTTTCAGACAATTTTTTTTTTACCTTGAACAAAGTTACAACATAGAAAATGATAATGTTTATGCCCATAACAGTGAAGAAGTGGGCAGGCCTATCCCGAGAGTTCAGCGTGGACATCATTCTTCATTATTCATGGTTTGGCTTGAAGTCTCATATTCAGGCCTAACTGAGGTGTTTTTCTGTGAGAAAGGTGTAAAAATCAGTGTCGTTGTCTACCAAAATACGGTGCTTACAAACATTGTGGAACCTCTTTCTCACAAAATGTTCAAAAACAGACACTGGGTACACCAACAAAATTCTACGCCAGGTCATAGGGCAGCAAGCACGCAAAATTGGCCGACCGCGCATGGAATCGACTTCATCAGGCACCAAGAATGGCCCTCCTCCAGCCCCGCCTTGAAACCATTGGATTACAAAATATGGCAACATTTGGAGGAGAAACTCTGCGCTAATCCTCACCAGAATTTGGAGTCTCTCAAAGCATCCCTGATTAAAGCAGCTGCTGATATAGACACGAACGTCGTGCGTGCGGCGATCAACAACTGGCCAGGCAGGTTGAGAGTCTGCATTCAAAATCTGGGAGGGTTTTTCGAATAATTTTAATAAAATTTTAATCTACTTTAATCTGCCTTTCTTTTCATATATATATTTCAAACTAACATAAAAAGTCGTACAATTTATTTAATAATGTATTTGTGACAGAACTTATGACCCGACCTAGTAGTATAATGATTGCAAATTAATATCTGATAAAACTTTATGTTTTAATAGCTCTTGATAACTACTGAATTATTGATATCTACACAATAAAAATGTATGGGTCGTACTTATATAAAAAAAATATATTTATATTACTTTTTTAATTAATTAAAGTAAAGTTAACTCATAGATCGATTGACCAGAAGACAGAGAAATATATTCGGTGTGGCACCTAGTTCCTTCAGGTATTTCATCTAATGGAACAATGTCACGAATCTATGTGACACAGATATATAAGTTAATTTATTTATTAATTTTTATTAATTGAAAAAAGTCTATAAATATTTTTTACGAATTTTTGAGAAAAATTTTGAGGTTGATCTTAGTTTATCAAAAAACCGGCCAAGTGCGAGTCGAACTCGCGCACCGAGGGTTCCGTATCACCATGTCATGGTCAGCGCCACTCACGCCATCAATGGCGTGTTTATGAAATGCTTCATATTAGTAAAAATTTATGATTAGTTTAAATGCTTCATACTCTTTTCGGTAGATGGCGCGCGTACACGCGCATTTTTAGTTTTTTCTATGTGAAATTTCGAGGGATGTATCTCTTGAAGCGTAATAGGTATATTACGGTTCAAGAGATACAGCCCTCGGACAGACAGACAGACGGTGTAGGCTTAGTAATAGGGTCCCGTACCGGATACGGAATCCTAAATAAAGCCTGACCAGGAATATATGAGAGCTGTCAAAATGGAGCCACTTTTTAGATTTATATAGCAACATTTAGTATAGTACGTACAAATTGAATTGGCCGATGTTTTTATTCAAAATGCACTTTTGCACTGAAATACACAATAAGATATACAAAATGTATTTTAATTTAATGCATCTTTTATATATATTTTGATGTCAATGTAATAAGAACTAGCCTTGACATTTACATGTTCACAAATTTTTTTCCATGTATCTGCAGATATGTCCTGAAGCAAAGTGTACAAATTATTAAAAAAATTATTAATCTACCTTGCTGAAACACTAAACTTTTTAATAAAAATTCTAGTTCAGAAAAACTGAACCTAAGCTATTTTTATTCGAACGTTTCGTATTTCTGTAAAGTCAAAAAGTGTTTTTTGTTCAGAACGAATAATATTTACGTCCCTCTTTTGTTTGCTATTCTGTAAATAGATGCTTGAGATACACCTTGATAGAACAAAAAATAATTACCTAATTGTACATTACGGCGGCCAATTCATGACAATCTCACTACAATGACATAACGTTTCACCTAAATGACAGTTCAGGGTGGTTCAGGAGCAATTTTGACATTGACAACAGATTATCAAGCATCAAACATAATTGTGGCCAGTGTAAGAAATTAGTTCCAACGAAATTCCGCAATATGGCGGCCCCTCATATATTCCTGGTCAGGCTTTACATATATTATTATATATTGATTGATCTGTCTCAATGATAACAAATTTTTTAACTCTGTTAAATCTTATCATGTGGGGTGTAGGCCCGTAGGTAGGTACTTAAAAAGAATAGCCCCACTGCATCTCTCCCCGTGTATGTCGTAAAAGGCGACTAAGGGATAAGGAAAAGATTCCGTGCTAAAGGGCGACAGACTAGCCACCTCTCACCTTGGCAGCTGGTGGGTTTTCGTGCTTATTTATTGCTTGATGCTTTGCTAAACGTAGTGGTTGGTGTTGTGCTGCAAATATTCTGGTAAATTACAGCACAACATCGACGACCAACCGCATTTAGCATCGTATTCAGACAAGATAACTATCAAGCAGCGAGTAAGGCGTTCAAGCCCACCTACTGCATGACTCGGTGGATAGACCGTGCCATGGTGAGAGGTGGCTAGCCTGTTACACTTTAGCACGGCATCTTGTCCTTATACCATAGTCGCCTTTTACGGCATGCACGGTGAGAGATGCAGTGGGGCTATTCTTTTTAAGTAACTACGGACCGACCCCACACGATAAGATTGAAACTGAGTTAAAAATTTTGTTACCATTGAGACAGATCAATCTATACACATATAATAAAATCATAAATGCAACAAAGTCATTGAATAGGTATATTCGAAAAAAAAAAACCAACCAGGGCGTCTCAAAATTAGAAACTGAACATGTTAGAACAATTTTTAATATTATATTATACATATTTATATATATTTTAATAAACTAAGATCAACCTCAGCCTCGATAGCTCAGTGGTGCAGACAGTCAACTGTCGCTATTGAATGTTAAGCAACGCTGGGTGCGGTCAGTACTTGGATGGGTGACCGCTGACCGTTGGAGGCTGACCGAGGTTCGGATTCCTCGTAAAACTGTAGGTCCCTTCCCTCCTAATCTTACTTGGTGGTAGTGTTTAACCCGCCCGGGTTGGTACCACCGCACTGAATGAAACGTCGATCAAAACGGCTATGTAAATAGTTTGTGTTTTCCGACCAGTTCAGTGTAGCCGGCACGATCAAAGGGGGAAGCACTGACATGGCACCTAGTTCAGCCGGTGTTATGGGCTGTCATCACGGACGTTGTAGGTGATGTAGCCAACCGTGTCAGTTTACATAAAAAAAAAAAAAAACCTCAAAATGTTTCTCTAAAAATTGATAAAAGACATGTACCTACCTATAGACTTTTTTAAATAAACTTATCTGTGCCACACAGATTCGTGATGTTGTTCCATTACATGGAATACCTGATGGGGCCGAGTGCCACACCGAATGCAGTG
Organism: Nematopogon swammerdamellus; assembly: GCA_946902875.1. NCBI lineage: Eukaryota > Metazoa > Arthropoda > Insecta > Lepidoptera > Adelidae > Nematopogon > Nematopogon swammerdamellus. The sequence goes on along the minus strand of OX336356.1, from coordinate 3,545,820 downwards.
GGGCTATTATTTTTAAGTGCCACCGGCCCCACCCACACAGCACTTACAGCACTGCTCATTGATACATTGGATAAATGACCACACATATCACTAAACCCTGGAGCGCAGGAATCCGGCCCTGATATTCATATCTTAATGACTCCATATCAGATATGTGTGGTTCACAGTTCTTATATAAAGCCGATTTACAGGTGCGACCTTTTCAAACTCAGCATTTAACTGCTCTTGCCAGAGAACTTGTACCGTGTGGGGCCGGTACTTTAAAAGAACAGCCCCACTGCATATCTCCCCGTGTATGTCGTAAAAGACGACTAAGGGATATATATGACTTATCACTTCTTATATTACTAGGTGATAGGGTTTAACCCGCCCGGGTTGGTACCACCGCACTGAATGAAAGGTCGGTCGAAACGGCTGTGTAAATAGTATGTGTTTTCCGTCCATTTCAGTCCAATATATACATTTACTCTTTGATTTCAGTGTAGCCGGCACGACCGAAGGGAAGCACTGACGTGGCACCAAGTTGACCCGGTGTTATGGGCTGACATCACGGATGTTGTAGGTGATGTAGCCAGCCGTGTCAGTTTCCATAAAAAAAACGCTGCTCGAATTATTGTCAGGTTGTTCCTGTGACAAGGTCCTTAACATTAAATCTATCAATGTTTCAAGGCGATTGTATAGAAAACACAAAGATTATGTAGAATCTCTTTTTAATCTTGGTCGAGGCTAGGAGAGAACCGCAGGTTCGTTGGCGTGAGCTATAGGGTGACCAGCTGAGTAAGATGTCTCGTTGGCTGTGGACCCTGGTAGCAGCCCTGGCTGCGGTGGCGACAGCGCAAGATGACCTGTTCGAGCTGAACGTCATACATTACAACGATTTTCATGCGCGGTGAGTTTTCTTTTGCGTTTTTAAATACCGTCGGAATGTCAGCCTCCTCGGTAGTTCACCGGTGCGGTCGCTCGACTGTCGGTTGGGTCAGCGGTCGACCGTTGGAGACTGACCGTGGTTCAAATTCCACGTAAAACTGTAGACGTCCCTTCCCTTCTTACCTTACTAGGTGGTAGGGTTTAACCCGCCCGGATTGGTTGTTGTTGTTGTTTTGGTTTGGGGTTGGCTCTAGGCCTGCAAACTAATCCCGCTTGGTTGGGGACCTTCGTGCAAAACCCCGCAGTCTCCAGCTACCCCAGCCAGCCTAAGTCTTCCATGAAAGCCACAAGTCGACCGGGGTGTCTGCAGAACGCTTATTCCTTAGTCGCCTTTTACGACATGCACGGGGAGAGATGCAGTGGGACTATTCTTATTAAGTACCGACCCCACACAGTACCCGCCCGGATTGGTACCACCGCACTTAATGAAAGGTCGCTTGAAACGGCAGCCCGTAACACCTTGGTGTCTTCAATCGTTTTAATACAACGTTTGAAGACACCCAGCAGGCTAGACAGCCTAGCAACAGTCCGCAAATCTGCTGGCATGGCACCTAATAGAGCGTAGTTTCGCGAGGAGAGGTGTTTTTGTGGCTCTGTCGAATGCACCATTGGTTTCTCGGCAGAGCCACTCATGTTGGTTTACATAAAAAAATAATAATTGCCTCTATGGTCACTACGCAGGTTCGAAGAGACCAGCCTCTCGTCCGGTGTGTGCAACCCTGAAGCCGGCGACTGCATCGGAGGCCTCGCGCGCCTCGTCACCGCCATCAATCAGATCCGAGAGGTGGAGCCAGACTCCGTGCTGTTCAATGTCGGCGACACCTTCCAGGTTAGCGCTCAATCTTATCTTTTTAGGGTCCCGTATCCGGTACGGGACCCTGTTACTAAGCCTACGCCGTCTGTCTGTCTGTCTGTCTGTCTGTCCGTCAGTCCGAGGACTGTATCTCTTGAACCGTAATAGGTAGCCCGTTGAATTTTTCACAGAATATTAATAAGTCAACTAATGAATGACAGATGGCGCTGTTATCTGGTAATTACATTTATTCCTTCTTTTATTATTTCGTTTCATTTTTAGGGTTCCGTATCCGGTACGGGACCCTATTACTAAGCCTACGCCGTCTGTCTGTCTGTCTGTTCGTCCGTCCGTCTGTCCGAGGGCTGTATCTCTTGAACCGTAATATAGGTAGCCCGTTGAAATTTTCACAGAATATGTGTTATTATGGCCGATATAACAGCAAATAATAAAAATAAGAAAAGGTAAAAAATTCACGGGGGTTCTCATAGAAGAAACCAAAAAGTGTATGCGCGCGCGCCATCTGCCGAATAGATTAGGAAGCATTTTAACTAACCATGACATTTTTTTTTATGGAAACTGACACGGTTGGCTACATCTCCTACAACATCCGTGATGGCAGCCCATAACACCGGGTGAACTTGGTGCCACGTCAGTGCTTCCCTTCGGACGTGCCGGCTACACTGAACTGGACGGAAAACACAACTATTTACATAGCCGTTTCGACCAACCTTTCATTCAGTGCGGTGGTACCAACCCGTGCGGCTTGAACCCTACCACCTAGTAATATAAGAAGGGAAAAAAATTACATGGCGATAAGGAACCCTCGGTGCGCGAGTTCGTCTCGCACTTGGTCGGTTTTTATTAAACCTGACGTATTTGGTTGGCTCTATCACCTTCTACGGCCGAGATATTGGCCCATCACGCCGCCTCGCTCCCGTGGGATCTAGGTGCCATGTGCTAGGTGTGTTTCCTTGGTATGTGACTAATAACACGATGTGTGCTACAACAGGGCAGCTTGTGGTACAACTTCCTGCGATGGAACGTCACGCAACACTTCATGAACATGATACCACACGACGCGCATGTGAGTATAATATGTTTTTTTTTTTATAGAAACTGACACGGTTGGCTACATCACCTACAACATCCGTGATGTCAGCCCTTGACACCGGATGAACTTGGTGCCACGTCAGTGCTTCCCTTCGGTCGTGCCGGCTACACTGAACTGGACGGAAAACACAAACTATTTACATAGCCGTTTCGACCGACCTTTCATTCAGTGCGGTGGTACCAACCCGGGCGGGTTAAACCCTACCAGGCTACCACCTAGTAATATATGAAGGGAGTCATTACCCTTAGTCGCCTTTTACGACATACACGGGGAGAGATGCAGTGGGGCTATTCTTTTAAAGTACCGGCCCCACACGGTACAACACTGGATCATTCAAAATGTCACTATAAAGTTAATCTCTTCAAAATATACTTAGAATATTTTTAGGAGAGAAGAAAACTGTATTTATTTATATATATTTTTTGAAGTTATACCTACTTCTCTACTGACTTTAAAAAAAATTTAAACCGCGACATTATGGCGCTGAGCCTAACGGGTGTCTAACGACGCCCATGGACATTCGGTCGTATGAATATGAAATAAATTGAACTCAGAAAAATCGTCATCTGCCACCGCATACAAATTATTTGTATGTAGGTAATGTTTTTTTTTTAATGGAAACTGACTCGGTTGGCTACAACACCTACAACATCCGTGATGTCAGCCCATAACACCGGGTGAACTAGGTGCCATGTCAGTGCTTCCATGGTCGTATCGTATGGGCACGACCATTCTTACGTTAGTAATAAGCTTACAAGTTCATATTTAAATGTTGTCGAGCATAATTTTTGTATGATTCAGGTTATGATATAACTATATAAGTATGTAAGTAACCTTATCTGAGTACAACAATATGTTTGTAGATATCAATCATGATGATCGTGCGACGTAGGTAACCTATTGCATATTATTTAAATTATTGTGATTATTTTCTACGTAGGTACACGATTAGGTGTTCATTGCATTACATACAATTAACAAGAAATACATCACATCCCTATTTTTAATTTTTTGTTGTGAGAGGTGGTTCTGCGCCAATTTCTGCCAAACACGTACAAACATCTGCCAAAATATACAGTTTTGTTTTGCGCCAATTTCTGCCAACAGCGACCTTTCACATACCACGTGGACAGGGAAGGGGGAGGGAAATTTCTACGATTGTTCACAGGGGGGGGGGGGGGGTATAGCTAGGTACCGTCCTCTACGTGAATTTGTTTTAAACTCACAATGCCGCGAACTTGACTGTTGCTAGCCGCTCGCTCGCCTGAGTAGGTACAGCCGCACGGCCTATGGCTATGTCTCTCAGCCTTTTATTGTTATCCTCATTTTTATTGACATTTTAAATTAAATGACAAACATTGCAAGTTCTACTTTGTCATCCATTCAGCAGGTCTATTCTTGTAAATTCTGACAGCGGAATCAGCGCTGATGTGGCGCTGAGAGCTACTTTGGTAAGTGGCTCTCAGCGCCACAACAGCGCTGATTCCGCTGTCAGAATTTACAAGAATAGACCTGCTGATCACAGTGTGTCACATAGTAACAGCAAAAAAAAAAGGCATTTTCCAAATGGACATATTGGGGAGAGGGGTGGGGGGGTTAACGAAATGTCCACGTTTGTCAACAGGGGGGGAGGGGGTCAAAAAGTGCCCAAAAAGTGTCCACGTGGTATGTGAACGGTCCCACATGTGTAACACAGCACTGCGGCTGCCAAAATATTTCGCTTTTTTTGCCAAACATAAAATAAAATATTTTTTTCAACATTTTGCTGAATAATTTATTACTTAGTTCAGATAATTTTTCATTAGTTCGATCATTCTTTCACGTATAAAGTCCGCCTTTAGTGAACTTTGTTTAAAATTGTAAATAAAGTGTAAGTACTAATTTAATTTCAAAGTTTCACTTCTCAGTCCCACGTTTTTTTAATCTTCACATTATTCTCAGGTACTAGGCAACCATGAGTTCGACCACGACATCGAAGGCGTAGTGCCGTACCTCGAATTGCTCGAACAGCCAATGCTGGGCGCCAATGTAGACGCAACCAACGAACCGCGTATGCAGGGACTGTACCATAACCACATCGTCATCGAGAGGAATGGTCGGCAAATTGGTGTCATAGGTGTGCTCCTTACGACGGTTAGTTTCTATCAAAAATTATTTAATGACATTGTATTTGGAAAAAAATACAAGTGTTTCATATATTCATTCCTATATGATACAGAACCCCCCCTTAGCGTACTGTGAAGTAATTTTGAAAGACCTTATATATGTTGCAACGGCGCTTACTAGAAAAATACTCATCTGATCTACATGGGAGTGTCACCATTGAAACCGTACCTAAATATCTTCGGATGGTTACAGAGTAAATGTCATCCCACTATATTATATAGAATGAGCAGTATCTATAGATGATGAGAGTACAGCATAGGAATTGAGCAGTAGAATCAAACGTAATGCAAGTCTGAAAATTTGAATCAGACTTTCTGTTGTTTGACTTTAACGGGATCTCCTGCGGGAGCATCTATTACATATTATTACATATTATGTATACACACTCTGTCTGACCGCAGTTCTCAGCGCCGACGGGGGAGCTGTCAATAACGAACGAGCTGGAGGCGGTGAGACGCGAGGCGGCCATCTTGACTGAGCAGGGCGTTAACATCATCATCGTGTTGTCTCACTGCGGCCTCGACGCTGACAGGTACCTTTTAAAATTAAGTAATATTATAGCATCTATTTCCGACGGGCCGGCAATGTAAAATATCTGTACCACAGATTACTTAATAGTTACTTCGTAAATCACTCCATAGAAAATGTGCCTACCTTCGGGCTTTAATAGCCTACTGTTTCACGTCGCCAATCGCTGTGTGCGAAATGTCTGTACCCTAATCACAAGATTTAACCTACTACGCTACGCCGTGTTCTCCGCGTCATTTTGTATGGAGAAACGAAGTTCGCAAATCTATCACTAGAGGCGCTGCTCCGTTTCTCTATACAAAATGATGCGGAGAACACGGCGTAGCGTAGTACGCGGTGTAGGTTAAATCTCGTGATTAGGGTACTGGTAGTCTGGTTACATATATGTCAGCCTCCATAGCTCAGTGGTGCGGTCGGTCGACTGTCGGTCGTGATCATAAGCACACCTGGGCGCGGTCAGTACTTAGATGGGTGACCGCTCGACCGTTGGAGGCTGACCGCGGTTCGGATTCCACGTAAAACTATAGGTCCCTCCCTGCCCTTCTTACCTTACTAGGTGCGTATGGTTTATCCCGCCCTGGTTGGTACCACCGCACTGAGCGAAACGTTGGTCGAAACGTATGTGTCAATAGTTCGTGTTTTCCGTCCAGTTCAGTGTGGCCGACATGAAATGAAGAGAAGCACTGACATGACAGCTAGTTCACCCGGTGTTATGGACAGACATCACGGATGTTGTAGGTGATGTAGCCAACCGTGTCAGTTTCCATACAAAAAATATAGGTATATATAAAAATCAGTCAAGTGCGAGTTTTATTCGCGCACGGAGGTTTCCGTATCTATCCGCTATCAATAATATCCGTCTATCCGCTCAGGTGGTCTTCGAATTTTAATTTCGAAGATATGTAGGACGATCGGATAGAAGCCTCAATGAGGTCGATCGCAATTTACGGTGGGAGAATGACATCACCTCAATGAGGTCGTTCACACATTGCTTACAAGGTCACATCAGTCACATGATTCAGGAAAAATTTAAGTGGACCAATACACTAAATACCTAAAAAAATTACCAAAGAAGGTCAAAAAATGGTCTGAATAATTTGGAATGTTCTTATTTTCTTACTAATCATAATTATCAATTCAAGCTGAATATCTGTGTTGTTTCTACACAGATTCCTGGCTGCAAACGCAGGTCCCGAGATCGACATCATAGTGGGAGGCCACTCTCACACACTTTTGTACACGGGGGACGCGCCCAATAATGATTTTGCAGCTGGCGACTACCCCACTGTGATCACTCAAGCTAATGGACATCGGGTAGGTTACCTTAGACCTACTTTCTGTCGATATCACATTGTTATGTACTGTGTGGGGTCGGTACTTAATAAGAATAGTCCCACTGCATCTCTCCCCGTGCATGTCGTAAAAGGCGACTAAGGGATAAGCAGCCTGCAGACACCCCGGTCGACTTGTGGCTTTCATGGAAGACATAGGCTGGCTGGGGTAGCTGGAGACTGCGGGGTTTTGCACGAAGGTCCCCAACCAAGCGGGATTAGTTTGCAGGCCTAGAGCCAACCCCAAACCAAAACAACAACATCACATTGTTATATTATGGGACCTACACTACAGATTACTTAATGCCTACACATACATATGCAACAAGAGTAAAAACTCATCAGTGCACGTCAGAAAAATATGACGGAAAAATTTACTTGCATACACCTGCTACCGTTCGGAAGCGGTGTAAAACTGTAGGTCCCTTCCCTTGCCCTTTACTAGGCGGTAGCTTCAATTTGTAGCCGACTAGATTGGTACCAGTGGTTCCACCGTAATGGATACAAGATGGCCGCATAGCAGCCTCGGCTGTGTTCTCCTCAGTCTAGTATTGCCAGCAATCCGAAGGGAAGTATCCGATGTGGCCTCTTCTCGTAGGAGATGTGGGTTAATAAATATTAAATATACCTATATACTTGCGAAGACAAATCCAACGAGCCCAAACACGAATGGCCTTATCATGTGTAGTTAGGAGTTCCTATGGCTTGCTTCCGGCTCCATCATCAGAACCCAACTAACAACCCACTGCATCTCTCCCCGTGTATGTCGTAAAAGGCGACTAAGGGATATGACTCCCTTCTTATATCACTGGGTGGTAGGGTTTAACCCGCCCGGGTTGGTACCACCGCACTGAATGAAAGGTCGGTCGAAACGGCTATGTAAATAGTTTGTGTTTTCCGTCCAGTTCAGTGTAGCCGGCACGACCGAAGGGAAGCACTGACGTGGCACCAATTCACCCGGTGTTATGGGCTGACATCACGGATTTTGTAGGTGATGTAGCCAACCGTGTCAGTTTCCATAAAAAAAAAAAAAAAACAAACTAACAAAGTTACCCGAGGATCTGCAGAGTCGTGATTTGATTTTTCACAATTGATTTCATACATTCGGATATTCCTCCTCGCTCTCTACGCTGTTGCACTTCCAACAGTCGATTTCACACTCTCAGCGAAAATGGGAAAAATTTGAGGGACCACCTCCAGCACGAACCATCATCGATAGACGAATGCTTTTTTTTAATGTAGCCCAAAGTCCAAATCTAAACAGGTTTTTTTTATGTTTCGATATCACATTTAGTTTTTGAGATATAGTTAAGAGATTTAGTTCGAAAAAAAAAATTAGAATTTTTCACATTTTTGCATTAACAATTTATTTTTTTTACTTTTTGGAAAAAAAAAGTTCACCATCTTGTAGCCCTAGCCGATACGCTTCTTTTGAGCCCTCAACCACTCGCGTTGAGGGCTCAAACTCGCGACACCAGGACGATTTCACACTCTCAGCGAAAATGGGGGGCTAATACTGAAAAGATCGAAAAAACATTTTCAATGTTAAAAAAACTTTAGAACTAAGTATGGCTTCTAAATATGTTTGCAGGTTCCAATAGTGCAAGCGTCTGCCTACACACGATATCTGGGGAACATCAAGTTGTTCTTCGACAGCAATGGAGTTGTACAACAGTGGGAGGGACAACCCATCTTCCTTGGGACCTCCATTGTACCAGGTTCGAAACCTATGCAATACATTATCTATACAGCCTCTTGATCATAGAGTATTAGTTATAGTGGCTTTATATTAGTAAAAAAACCCCGACTCTTAAAAAGTCAAAAATAATTTTCGTTTACTTACTTAAAGGAGTCGGTGGACCGCTAAGTAAATTCCCGCGCAACTCTTGAGTCTTTATATTTAATTTACTTAGCGGTCCCCCGGCTCCTTTAAGTAAACGAAAATTATTTTTGACTTTTTAAGAGTCGGGGGTTTTTTAAATTTGTAATTTAATTTTTATTTCAAGCTTTTTAAAAAAAACCGTATGCAAATCGGTCCACTTTTTAAGATAATTATTTTTTTTATTACTTAATTACTTTATACAACCATAGCTAAGAAGCATCCCGATTAAACAAGCTTCCTAATAAAAAAAACCGCATCCAAATCGGTCCATCTGTTTGGGAGCTACAATGCCACAGACAGACCAACACACACACACACGTCAAACTTATAACACCCCTCCGTTTTTTTCGTCGGGGGTTAAAAATGGCATTAGTCGTCGTTTTAAATTGAAGTTGTGGCCATTTCTGCCGAAAAAAACCAATTTGATTTTCCGCCGATTTCTGCCAACATTAACAGTTTTGCTTTTCGCCGATTTCTGACAAAATGTATAATTAAATTTTTCACCAACATGTCTGCCAAAATTCTTCATGCCAATTTAAAAATCAGTAAGTTTTCTAAGATTATGTAGAATTATGAAAAGTCGAGTGAAGGTAAATTATTCCAGATGCGCGGATGTTGGAACTTTTGGAGCCATACAAAGTGGAGATGGACGCAATCGGCAAAGAGGTTCTTGGCACAACCAAGGTTAGTTTTTACGTCAGATTTTTGGTAGACCTTTCACCAAATTTTGGCTAAAGTACAACCCAATTTTGTTTGTACACTTATACGTGTATATATAATTTAGGTACCTACTTATAAATTATAATGTATACTCAAAATTTAGGGAGCAGACCATAAAGTAGATTGTAAAAAGTAAAATCTATAATTTTTAGGGTTCCGTAGTCAACAAGGAACCATTATAGTTTCGCCATGTCTGTCCGTCTGTCCGTCCGTCTGTCTGTCCGCGGCTTAGCTCAGAGACCCTTAGTACTAGAAAGTTGTAAGTTGGTATGGGTATACTTATGGCCGCTTTTATTTTTACTTTTGCACTATGTATTAGGTCAAAATAAATTGTATTAAGTACATATTGAATTTATTTATGTAACTTTGTACAAAGGTGACGCTGAATCGTTCGTGGTGCTACACCGGAGAATGCAATATCGGGAGCTTCGTCTGCGACGGTTTCCTAGAGGCGGTACGTTGCAATTTTTTTTTTTATAGAAACTGACACGTTTATCTACATAACCTACAACAACCGTAATGTCAGCCCATAACGCCGGGTGAACTTGGTGCCACGTCAGTGCTTCCCTTTGGTCGTGCCGGCTACACTGAACTGGACGGAAAACAGAAACTATTTACATAGCCGTTTCGGCCGACCTTTCATTCAGTGCGGTGGTACCAACCCGGGCGGGATAAACCCTACCATCTAGTAATATAAGAAGGGGGAGTCATAGCCCTTTTTATTATGGTTTAATTATCTTAAATTGTTTACTCGCCGAGCGTGGTTTCGCGAGGAGTAGTATTATTAGCTGTGTCTCATCTTCCATTTAATTCCTCATAATGAAGTCATTATTATTATTGAAGTTCTTTATTTTCACGTTTTTTGTACAAGTACATATTTATATTAATTTTATATAATTATGAAATAAAATATCTATACAAAATTAACACAAACAGAGAAAAACAAAAAACGGTATACTCGCCGGCGGCGGGAGGCGGACCTCCAAGCACGCCGGCGGGGGCAGGCCGTGGCTACGGAGCTCTCCGAGACGACGCGAGACTAAGCTTCGAGCGGTAGGTGGTGGTACTAGACACGTAGGCCACCACCACCCCCATCTCGGAGAGCTCCGTATCCACCGGCTGCGGGGCGACGACACGAAGTCCTTTCATGGATCTTGACCTGAAGTTGAAGTTATCATTACGTTCATAATTTTATTATGACTCCCATAATTATATCAATATTGTTTCTTCTGCATTTTGCAGGAATATAACTTGCCTTTCAATAGTTTCAATGGCGAGAGCCATTGAAACTATTGAAAGGCAAGGAATATAACTTGCCTTTCAATAGTTTCAATGGCTCTCTTCACCGAAGTACTATACCGGCGAAATTATAATAAATTCAACGTCCCTCCTTTTATGCCACGTTCTTCATTAATCCGTTCCTAACTGCAGTTGAGCTTCGCGATCGGTTCATGAGTGGTTTGTGTGTGCAGTTCATGGGGCAAGCGACCGGTACGAACTGGCACTATGCCCACGTGAGTCTGGTGAACGCCGGCGGCCTGAGAGTACAGATTGATCCGGGCGGTGAGTACCGACATGCATTTTCTTTGTGCGCTAAAATGAGAGCTAACATTCGGCCGTATGCGGGGGTTGCGAATGCAATTTACGCCCCTCTTGAAGGACCCGAGACTGTACTTTGGGGGGGGGGGGGGGGGGGGGGGGGGGGGATATATGGAAATACCTATCTGTTTAATGTTAATTTCACTAAATTTGTCTTGACATATTTGAACTTATCACAAGTTTTCAGTCACATTTCTGTCAAAATATGTAGAGCAATTTTGCATAGCGCCAATTTCTGCTAAAATGGAAGATTTCTGCATTTGAATGAAATTTTGATGTTTGTTTTTGCGCCAATTTCTGTCAAACTATGCAAACTAGTTTAATTTTCTCTTCACACACTTCTCGCATACGAGTGTGTGCTTGCGAAGCAGCACACACTCGTAGAAATAGTGTCACTGTCACGAAGAAATAGTGTCGCCACTCTATACCCAAATTTTACCCAAATTGTAGCAGTCTTCTTGGTAAAATATTAGCTAGGTATATTCTTCTTTTTATGAAATGAAAGAAATGAACGAAGTGAAAGGAGTGAGTGAAGTGAGTGAAGCGAGTGAAGTGAGTGAAGCGAGTCAACTGAGTCAAGTGAGTCAAGTGAGTCAAGTGAATGAAGTGAATTAACTGAATAAAATGAAAGAAATGATTTTTTCTGAGTTACACTCGCTATTTTCAGAAGTAATTTTTTTTTTAATAACATTGTTATAGAAGTAAGTATAACTTCCAAAAAAACTAATCAGGGAAACATGTAACTGGTCATACTTTTCGCAATTTTGGCTCGCAAGCGAATTTAGCCTCAAAAGCGAGTAATTTAGTTTGCGGCGCAAATGTCGGTTCGCAGCGCGAATGTAAGATGTCACGTTGCAGAGGTGACGACGGAGTCGCTACTGCTGGCCGTGCCGTTCGAGAACTACGTGCTGGCTTACGACCTCAAGGGCGAGTATCTACTGGAGGCGCTCGAGTTCTCCGTCGGTGTCTTCCTCACGCCGGGCAGCTTCTACAGTGGACGCATGCTGCAAGTCGGAGGTTAGGATGGAATATAAATATTGTTCACACCAGTAATGCTAGAGAGCGTTCCAACTAAAAGTTCCCTTCGCCGTTATGTTGGCTCCACTGTCTATCTGTCAAAACAGCGTTGAGGGTTGCTATGTGTACAGATTTACCCGTAGGTAATTATCAGTATTTACCGTATTTTTTGTACGGTAAATACTGATTAATTATTAGGTAATATAATCTTCACAATCTGGCAGCACGAATTTAAGCACTGACAGTGACACTGACAGTGGAGCCAACATAACGGCGAAGGGAACTTTTAGTTGGAACGCTCTATAGGGCCACACTAATACTCGTAACAGACGTAACGCGACGCATCTTCTATAAATTAACCCTGGTTATTTTTTTTAAACCACCAATACATTCTCGATTTGAGAATTAATGTTCTCCTCTTACAACTATACTAAGGCGGGTCAGTAAACTTACAAGTTTCCTGAAATCTCTTAGGAAACATGTGAATGCAAAAGCTGTGTGGCTTTCCGGACGTTTACAAGTTTTCTAGGATACTTGTAAGTTTATGGATATTACCATTGATGTCTAATTTTATAGATCGAACGTCGCGCGATTTAACCTGTACTACGTTTCGTCTTAACAAGTGTGCGTGCATTCACACACAGTATTGTGATACTCACACAAGCACACACTTACATCATATAGTCGTTTCATGTCCGTAAACGGCGGGCATCGGAGCGCGCCGCGCCTCCTGCCACGAGATACTTTCGTGTTTGCATTTTACACACCGCCATGCTGTCACGTGACGCGATCCCTACGACGTTACTGTCGCGTTCTCACTTGCCTGCAGATGATAAGAGTGAGCGAGAAAGTTGTCATCGCTCGCCCATCGGCGCGATTGTCGTATTTCCGCTCGCTCTTATGATCAGTAGGCAGGTGGGAACGAGAACGCGATAGCTACGTCACACAAGTCAGCATGGCTTCTTAACACGTCTTATCATGCTCAGGCGAAACAAACAACAACGTTTGTCACTGTTACTCTTGCATAAAACACAGCTTTACTCTTTCTCGTTCGCTCTTTATATTAATTACGTATACAAAAATCTGTTTAACATAAAATTTGAGAAAAAAACCAGCAAAATAAATACTTACTGATGGAAGGAGACGCCATTCTTTACGTAATTTCGATCTGAGCTGTTACAATACTTGTAACAGCAACCGGACATGCTGAACACACGCACTTTTGCGCCACAGACTCGGTACAGTAAGACTTACGCTCAACACGCGCTGCACACGCCGTATGAAGCGGCTGTCCGTGAAATCTGCAATTTATGCAGTTCTCGTCGAGAACAAATTTGTTCGGGAGTAATGTATGGGATGGGCATATCTCTACATCAATGGATATTACAAGATTCCTGCGACATATCTACCATCTATGACCGTTGTCTGGTAATTTGTTGGTTAAAGTAAAAGTTCTCTCATATATTTTGTTATCATACAGTTTATTTAAATCGAAGGTAGAAGTAAACCGGGCCGCTAGTAAGGGAATCGATCTTCACGCTTACACGCTTGATCGAATGTTATCAAATCCATTCATAAATAAATAACACACAACTATTTATTAAGTACCAACATTAATAATGATAAAGATTAAATATGAATGTGATCACTGATCAGGGGATCCCGTTGGACCAAAAATGCAAATAAATCACCCAATCCCCCAGTTCCGTTTGGTTTGACAAAAAATCCACATATGTAGATCCATCCCACAAGGAGGCCAAGTGGACGTAGGGGGAATATGAACTAGGTATCCGAAATTTTGATAGAGAAAAATTACGGATTCATATCACAAAAAGGTGTAAGAGGTGTGTCAGTGCCGCGGCACGTTGGGATCCGTTGTCTCTGCCTACCCTATTACGAACCAGGCGTGATGTATGTCGACAGGTCTCCGCGTAGTGTACAACGCCACGCAGCCCGTAGGATCACGCGTGGCGTCCGCCCGCGTGCGCTGCATCGAGTGCGACGTACCGACGTACGAGCCTCTCGATGTGGACAAAACGTACAAAGTCGTGACTCAGGACTACATCGGCGATGGCGGCGGCGGCTACTCGGTGAGTCGCACGCTATTATGACTTTGTAGACAAAACGTATTAAGTCGTGACTCAGGACTACATCGGCGATGGCGGCGGCGGCTACTCGGTGAGTCACAGACTATTTTGAATTTGTGGACAACACATACAAAGTCGTGACTCAGGACTACATCGGCGATGGCGGCGGAGGCTACGCGGTGAGTCGCACACTATTTTGACATTGTGGACAAAACGTACAAAGTCGTGACTCAGGACTACGTCAGGGATGGCGCGGCGGCGGCTACTCAGTGAGTCACAGACTATTTGACTTTGTGAACAAAACGTACAAAGTCGTAACTCAGGACTACATCGGCGATGGCGGCGGCGGCTACTCGGTGAGTCGCACACTATTTTGACATTGTGGACAAAATGTACAAAGTCGTGACTCAGGACTACATCGGCGATGGCGGCGGTGGCTACTCGGTGAGTCGCACACTATTTTGACATTGCGGACAAAACGTACAAAGTCGTGACTCAGGACTACATCGGCGATGGCGGCGGCGGCTACTCGGTGAGTCACAGACTATTTTGACTTTGTGGACAAAACGTACAAAGTTGTGACTCAGGACTACATCGGCGATGGCGGCGGCGACTACTCGGTGAGTCGCACACTATTTTGACATTGTGGACAAAACGTACAAAGTCGTGACTCAGGACTACATCGGCGATGGCGGCGGCGGCTACTCGGTAAGTCGTACACTAACATAATGTGTCATATTCTGTGAAAATTTCAACCAGCTGGCTATATTACGGTTCCAAAGATACCGAAGTAGGACAGACAGACAGACAGACACATATTGACAGACGGTGTAGGCTTAGTAATAGGCTTCCATGGAACTGTTGCATGAAACCTCTGCGAAATATCCTTCCGTATGGGGTACGTCAGCCTCGGTAGCTCAGTGGCGCGGTCGGTCGAGTGTCGGTCGCATTATAAGCACACCTGGGCGAGGTGGATGGATGGGTGACCGCTCGATCGTTGGAGGCTGACCGCGGTTCGGATTCCACGTAAAACTGTAGGTCACTTCCCTTCTTACCTTATTAGGTGGTAGGGTTTAACCCAGCCGGGTTGATACCACCGCACTGAATGAAAAATCGGTTGAAACGGCTACTTAAATAGTTCGTGTTTTCCGTCCAGTTCAGTGTAGCCGGCACGACCGAAGGGAGCGCTGACACGGCACCTAGTTCACCAAGGTGTTATGGGCTAACATCACGGATGTAGTGTGTGAACGTTTTTTTTTTCAAAAACAATCAAATTGCTTCGCAGATGCTCCTGAATCACCGGGAGAACGTGCAGACCCTGGGCGTGGACTACGTGGTGCTTCAGGACTACTTCCGCAAGCAGAACATCGTGCTGCAGGATCTGGACGGTCGCATCACCATAGTCGAGTAGCGTTTCTACTTGCAGCCGTTATTAATCACCACTGCGTACCTTCCCGTGTAGCCATTTTCGCGTCAGGCTGGTGGCGCGCCCTTGAGAGAGTTTGCTACGGAGCGGTGGTACTGGATTGGATAAAAAGTTAAATTACAAATTTAAAAAAACTCCCGACCCTTAAAAAGTCAAAAATAATTTGTAAATGTAATGTAAATGTAAATATTCTTTATTTGTACACCAATATACTATATAAAGGTACAAAAACGCGAGTTTATTGCCAAATATTGGCAATATCTTACTACTTACCTTTGGGGTGTGATAATGAGCATGTAGGCATACGAGATAGTTCGAAAGATAGTTAAGAAGAGGAATTTGCTCTGTCCTTCCTTACATATATAATATTATTAATATACATACATATTACAGAAAATAAATAAAATATAAATACATAAATGAAAAAATATAAAATATATACCTACTTACATATTAATATACACAAATATATATATATAAATATAATATATACAAAAAAGTAATACTAATAACTAAAGAAATAAACCTACCTAACAAACATTAAAATAACTATCAAAAGGGGCATTTTCAAATGTTCCTAGAACACTTGCTGCATTACCCCGCTGGATGGCAAGGCTTACCCTTTGAATGAAGTAGGCCCTTGATTGCGGGACGCCAGTTGCGTCCACCAGCAGAGGCCCAAGCCTCTTCAAGAAGCTTTTGGCTTCACTGCTCCACGGACCGAGGGTTTCAACCGCAAACGCAACAAATTCGAAATCTTGAATTATATTTGAATATTTGTTGCGTTTGAGGCTCTCCGCTCCGGATAGTATTACTTTTTTGTTATTTATTAAATAAATATATAATATATAAAAATATATACAATACATTTTGTCCATAATTTCCGTTTTACTTAAAGGAGTCGGGGGACAGCTAAGTAAACTCCCGCGGAGCTCTTGAGTTTTATGTTTTATTTACTTAGCGGTCCCCCGACTCCTTTAGGTAAGTGAACGGAAATGATTTTTGACTGTTTAAAGGTCGGGGATTTCAAATTTAATTTGTAATTTATTTATTAATTTATTGTCTCTTCGACTGACGTGCCCAGCCCACTGCCACTCGAGCTTAACCACGCGGTGTCCAATGTACTTTGGTGCTTCGGCGGATTGCCATCTGCTTTGGATTGTGGCATGCTTGTTATCAATTTTAATAAAACAATTATGCGTTTGGACTTGAGGCATTTAATTCACGTCACAAACTTAACTAGGGAAAATAATATTCAAAAAGTTTTCACCAATAAATCAATCAATGATGTGAAAATTATCAAACAATCGTGAAAAATCATGAAATATGTACAGGTGTTGTAACGGCATTAAACATTATTTTTTTTTTATGGAAACTGACACGGTTGGCTACATCACCTACAACATCCGTGATGTCAGCCCATAACACCGGGTGAACTAGGTGCTATGTCAGTGCTTCCCTTCATTTCGCGCCGGCTACACTGAACTGGACGGAAAACACGAACTATTTACATAGCCGTTTCGACCGACGTTTCGCTCAGTGCGGTGGTACCAACCCGGCCGGGATAAACCCTACCACCCAGTAAGGTAAGAGGGGAAGGGACCTACAGTTTAACGTGGAATCCGAACCACGGTCAGCCTCCAACGGTCGGGCGGTCACCCATCCAATAACAGACCGCACCACTGAGCTGCCGAGGCTGACGATCCCTTAGTCGAATTTTACGACATGCGACGGGGAGAGATGCAGTAGGGCTATTCTTTTTAAGTACCGACCCCACACGGTACATTACATTACATTAAATGCATACTAACATGTATGCATTCATACATAATATTAAACATACATAACACAACACTATATTTAGGAAATGATTATTGGGAGCAACAGTAACAAACAAGTCAAATAACTTTTTCCTGAATAAACGTTACAGTTTTCATACAAATTAATTGATTTATTTAGTGTAAAAGGATCTAATGTTCCGCCCGAACGTGGGAATGAGAGGCGCGCGGTGAGTGAGCGAGCAAGGACGAGTGCGCAGAGCGAGGAGATGCGCGGCGGTGGCGCGGCGTGAGTTTTTCGACCCCGACCGTTCCCGCTTCAGTACCCTTCCCCCGCGCGTGGCAAATTACACTACACGAAATCACAAACTTCAAAAATTAGTATCTCCAAAACTAGACACTTTAGGGAAAAACTTTATTTACTTTTTTGTCTCGGAAAAACATGACGACTGCGCTGGCAAAATTAATGTACTGACCGTTACAACATTCTGTATTATATCAATCATGAAAAATGTACACCAATCAATTAAGTGCGTCATCAATGAGGTGGCACGTAGCGTCGTCGGCGGTGGTGTTGGCTCGCGCCGCGAGCGGCACAGATCGTCGATGCGTAGCGGCACCCGCACGCACACCAGCACACTGTTCGTGTCGTCGTCCATGAGGCTGAACTCTACGTTCACGAAGGTGCCCTGTCACCAACTTTTTTTCTATCCGTACACCACTACACACGCGATTCTCTCCTTAGACTAGTCGAACTGTACCTTCACGCACTGCTCCATGGTTCGGATTTCATGTAAAAATTTTGGTCCACCGGGTTGAGTGGAGGAAATAACGGAATAAGTCCGCCCTTGCCATGCATTAAGTGACATAAAGTGCATTATTATTACTATGAAACAAGTATAAAAGAAGGTAACTATATTTTACAAAAAAAAAAATAATTATAATAAACTGTTTCATCCATAATTTTATCATCAATGTAACATAAATGACTATAATGAAAAAGTAGAACTAAATTTATTCTTTATTCATCATTCATATTGTATTACCTACATTACGCTTGAATTTGTCCAAATTTTGTTTTTACAAAATGATAACAATTAATTTATGTTATATAATCATAATCAATCGTGAAATATAATATCAATCATGAAAAATGTGCATCAATCAATTAAGTGCGTCATCATCAATGAGGTGGCGCGTAGCGTCGTCGGCGGTGCGACAGCGGATCGTCGATGCGTAGCGGCACCCGCACGCACACCAGCACACTGTTCGTGTCGTCGTCCATGAGGCTGAACTCTACGTTCACGAAGGTGCCCTGTCACCAACTTTTTTTCTGTCCGTACACCACTAGACACGCGATTCTCTCCTTAGACTAATCGAACTGTACCTTCAGGCACTGCTCCATGGTTCGGATTCCATGTAAAAATGTTGGTCCACCGGGTTGAGTGGAGGAAATAACGGAATAAGTCCGCCCTTGCCATGCATTAAGTGACATAATGTGTATTATTATTACTATAAAACTAGTATAAAAGAAGGTAACTAACTATATTTCACAAAAAAAATTATTATTATAAACTGCTTCGTCCATAATTTTATCATCAATCTAACATAAATGACTATAATGAAAAAGTAGAACTAATTTATTCTTTATTCTTTATTCATCATTCATATGGTATTACCTACATTACGCTTGAATTTGTCAAAATTTTGTTGTTACAAAATGATAACAATTAATTATGTTATACACGGTGTTGCAGTTGCCCCCGTAGTTAATATTTTTAACTGACATAAGGGGGTTATTCTATATGTGAAACTAAACAACTTCGGTGAAGAAAAAAAAATTTTTAAACAAAAAAATTTTTTTTTTCCATACAAAATTTCAATACCTGTTCTCAAAATGTATGGAGAAAAAAAATTTTTTTTTCTTCAAATAAAAAAGTCGTAGAACAAAAGTTGTTCTATTTCACGTACAGAACCACCCCCTTTCGGGTTTTACGGTTGGGGTTGCAACACCGTGTATAACATAATCAATCATGAAATATATATCAATCATGAAAAATGTGCATCAATCAATTAAGTGCGTCATCCATCAATGAGGTGGCGCGTAGCGTCGTCGGCGGTGGTGTTGGCTCGCGCCGCGCGCGGCAGCGGATCGTCGATGCGTAGCGGCACACGCACGCACACCAGCACACTGTTCGTGTCGTCGTCCATGAGGCTGAACTCTACGTTCACGAAGGTGCCCTGTCACAAACTTTTTTTCTGTCCGTACACCACTAGACACGCGATTCTCTCCTTAGACTAATCGAAATGTACCTTCAGGCACTGCTCCATGGTTCGGATTCCATGTAAAAATGTTGGTCCACCGGGTTGAGTGGAGGAAATAACGGAATAAGTCCGCCCTTGCCATGCATTAAGTGGCATAAAGTGTATTATTATTACTATAAAACAAGTATAAAAGTAGGTAACTATATTAAAAAAAATAATAATATTATAAACTGCTTCATCCATAATTTTAACATCAATGTAAACAACATAAATGGCTATAATGAAAAAGTTGAACTAATTTATTCTTTATTCATCATTCATATTGTATTACCTACATTACGCTTGAATTTTTCCAAATTTTGTTTTAACAAAATTATAACAATTAATTATGTTATATAACATAATCAATCATAAAATATAATATATTTCATGATTGATTATTATATATTATATGAATCGTGAAAAATGTACATCAATCAATTAAGTGCGTCATCATCATCAATGAGGTGGCGCGTAGCGTCGGCGGTGGTGTTGGCTCGCGCCGCGAGCGGCAGTGGATCGTCGATGCGTAGCGGCACACGCACGCACACCAGCACACTGTTCGTGTCGTCGTCCATGAGGCTGAACTCTACGTTCACGAAGGTGCCCTGTCACCAACATTATTAATTTATTAACAGATTCAGATATTTATTTCGCCATAAAGAACACACAACATTAACAACATGGTCGTGGGTTCGCGTCCCCCTAGTGCAAACTTTTTTTCTTCACTTCTTTTGTTAAGCATTATTAGGGTATTAAAACAGGTTTGGTTATTTTTTTTATAACCGGCGCGGCGGTTGGCCGAGTTGTTTGGGCATCGGCCTCTCATGGGAGAGGTCCGCGGTTCGGATCCGGTCGGCGTGTACCAATGAGTTTTCTTCTGACGAAAAAAATGACGTGCATACCTCTACCTACACCTGCTGCTTCACCGTTCGGAACCGGTGTAAAACTGTAGGTGCCTTCCGTCATCGGCGGCCTGAGCTGTGAGCGAAAAAAGCCACGCGAAGCGAATCAGCGGGCGAACGCTAGCGTGCAATAAATAATTCCTCGCTGAACACTGCATACCGTGTGGGGCCGGTACTTTAAAAGAATAGCCCCACTGCATCTCTTCCCGTGTGTGTCGTAAAAGGCGACTAAGGGATATGTATGACTCCCTTCTTATATTACTAGGTGGTAGGGTTCAACCCGCCCGGGTTGGTACCACCGCACTGAATGAAAGGTCGGTCGAAACGGCTATGTAAATAGTTTGTGTTTTCCGTCCAGTTCAGTGTAGCCGGCACCGGGAAGGGAAGCACTGATATGGCGCCTAGTTCACCCGGTGTTATGGGCTGACATCACGGATGTTGTAGGTTATGTAGCCAACCGTGTCAGTTTCCATAAAAAAAAAACAAAAAAAAAACACTCACCGCAAACATAAATGACTCGATGTGCATGCTGAGATGGTACAAGATCACCTCGTGGGTCGTCACTGGACACCGCGTGTTGGTTATACCACGGCACGCGTCCGTCTGTTCGCCCATCGGGAACGGTATTGGAAGCAATGCGCCCGGGAGGTAGGCCAACGCGCGCACACGCATCCTCCTGTGTATCGCGTCTGTGGAGCGGGCGACCTTATAATTCTTTATTTCTTTATTTACACATTTACAATATTTACATTATTTTAACATAGATAGATAGATAGAAATACTTTATTGCTACAAAACATTTAACAGTAACAAACGATAAGTAATTTACATGAAGGGCAAAGGCGGACTTATCCTTTACAGGCAGTAGAGAGAGACTCTGCTGAGTAGTGGGTTGGCTCTGGCTAAGGATTTTTTTTTCATAATTTCATAACTTACGCGTTAATTTATTTCTACCACAATGAGTTCAAAAACTGAAAGACCATAATATTCCCTTTTGCTGTCTTTATGTACAGACTTCAAATTCAACAAACTTGGGCAAGGGCGACCGTTTTGAACAATAAAAAGTTTTTTTCAGAAAATGTCTTCGTTGAGAAGGGTTTTTCGAAAAGATCTTCTATTGTAGATTTCGCACTGGAGTTTGCCATTATTACCAATAAATAATCAATTTAAAAAAAAACACCGCACAAGATTCATCCATAACAGATCCCTTTTTGTTTACAAAGCAGTCACGCTCCTGTCTGTGATAGATAATGGACCGGTCCCAGTAGAGTGTGACATGATCGTTCTCGAGAACTGGCGGTGGATTGTACTTATAGTAAGGCACCTCGGTACCTACAAGGTTGTACTGATGGATGATCCTGGCTATAATAGCCGGGACCGATCTCGGCGGCCCGCCCCCGCAGCGGCGGAGCTAAACGTCGAGTTGACGTAGTAGACGAGTTTTTTGTCGAAGAGAAACGAAAATTTGGTCGGATTGGGGGTAAAGTATGAGGCAGAGGAGATGGTATAAGCCAGAGCCAACTGTCATTGTCTCCCTCTACGAAGATTGCGACGGTCGCCCGATGAAGGGTGAGGGATTTCATGTTTCTCTCTCACTCCTGTCACAGGGAGGCAAGCGAGAGCGAGCAAGCGATAGCAACGTCGCAGTGGGGCTATGACGATGCAGCATGGCTTGTCTCCGTAGAGGGAAGAGGGAGACAATGACATCTCCGTAGAGGGAGACAATGACAGTCGGCTCTGTATAAGCGCATCACTTGAGAACGCCTTGATAGATTTGGCAAATATTTTTTTTATGTAGGTATTCAGAATATGTTATTGTTATTAGGGACGGAACAATTTGGAAACGTTAGTAATTTGGCGAGACTTTTTTTTTAATAGTAAGCGCGACATTTGGCGCCGAACCACCCATAAGGTATCTAGCTAAGGGACATTCGGTCGCTAGCGGGGGCTGCGAATGACATACTTACTCGGGATAAATACCATCTCGACCTCGACGTCCGTCAGCTGGGGCAGCACGCACGGCGTGTTTAGACATGGGCCGTTCGCGCCATGCAGGAACGTGTTGACCGGCAGTCTTGCGTTGTTATTACCTGCGCACACGCACATAGTCACACGTGCAACTCTCATTATGTAGTCCTAAGTCGCAATCATTAAAGTGGAATATCTGGGATATTTGTACCGTGTGGGGCTGATACTTAAAAAGAATAGCCCCACTGCATCTCTCCCCGTCGCATTTCGTAAAAGTCAACTAAGGGATAGGCAACGCTGAGCGCGGTCAGTACTTGGATTGGTGACCGCTCGACCGTTGCGAGGTTGACCGTGGTTCGGATTCCACGTTAAAACTGTAGGTGCCTGGTGGTACCAACCCGACCGGGATAAACCGTACCACCTAATAAGGTAGAAAGGGACCTTACTAGGTGGTAGGGTTTATCCCGGCCGGATTGGTACCGCACTGAGCGAAGCGTCATCGGTCGGAACGGCTATTTAAATAGTTCGTACTTTTCCGTTCAGTTCAGTGTTGCCGGTACGACCGAAGGAAATCACTGACATGGCACCTAGTTCACCACGGTGTTATGGGCTGACATCACGGATGTAGCAAGGTGATGGAGGCAACCGTATCAGTAAAAACAAATTATAACAGGTAAACTTAGGAAACATTAGTGACAGGGGTTGTTTTTGTATAACTTATGAATAATAAAGCGGCGGGTGGCCGAGTGGTTTGGGCATCGGCTTCTCATGCGAGAGGTCCGAGATTCGAATCCGGTCGGCGTATACCAATGAGTTTTTTCTGACGAAAAAATTTACATGCATACCTACACCTGCTGCTTCACCGTTCGGAACCGGTGTAAAACTGTAGGTCCCTTCCCTTGCCCCTTACTAGGTGGTAGGCTCAAATTGTAGCCGAGTGGGTTGGTACCGCCGTACTGGATGTAAGATGGCCGCATAGCAGCCTCGGTTGTGTTCTCCTCTAGTCCAGTATTCCCAGCAATCCAGGGAAGTCTCCGGGTATGCCACATACCTTCTCAGAGGTGATATTGGCTGGTCGGAGCGTGCGCTTTGGCCCCTCCGACTCAGCCACCCATACCGGCATTACATAAAAAAAGGGGGGTTTTCTTTGTATAACTTATTATGAATAATAAAGCAAACTGTAAACTCACACGTGGAGACGGGCGTAGTAATGGCGCGCGCCGCGGCCACCGCACCCAGGAATACCAAGTATCTCAGCATTATATCACTCAGCGGGTATACACTCTCGTCTCGACACACTCACAAGACGCTCCGGCGACCTGCGACGACGCCTTAAATACCTTCTCAGTTCCGATATCGCTAATGCCTGATATTATCTGATGAGTAGGTAACAGATAATGTATAACATTGATTTTGAATCCTGAATTTGTGGGGTCACCGACGTATGTAAGAGGGGCAGTGGCGGGGCAAGACCTAAATTTAATGTGGGCAAGATATATTTTGCGAGGCCCTCTCTGGTGGCACTGGAGGATGGATTTTATGGATTTTCACCGTTGAAATGGATTTCCGCTATACTTACCGATCAAATCAAACATTTTTGTGAGCATACCTTTCGTCGATAAAAGTAAACATCATCAAATTGCAATAATACAGCCTTCACTGCCTCTGTCTTGCTTTCCCATCTTGATCACGATTTTTTTGTGATATAGACTTTATAATAAGCTTTAGTTTGCCTTTGATTAAAACATGTTTACTCGGGGTCTCTTTTAATAGATCTAGCTGAACATTTTTCATAAATCAAAGCTGCATGAACTTTTGAGGCGCGAGGCCCCTCGGGCCGCGGGCGGTCGCCCACGTCTTGCGCCGCCTCTGAGAGGGGTGGCCCTGAGGCCCCTTCGACACTCAGTTCACACTAAATGTAATTAAATTTTCAAACTCCATCCTATGCTACCTATGTATATATTTTGTCGAATTCAAACCAGCCTGCGCCACACAATTATAGAACTTTCGGTATCGGTACACCTCTAGGCCGAAATACAGAACGACTCAACAGGAACTCTAGAATCTTATTGAGTTGAGCCGATACCTATTTCTCCAGAACTTACTGCACAGCACCGACATATGCGTTTAGCAAATTATTCAGACAAGATAACTATCAAGCGGCAAGTAAGGCACGAATGCCCACCTTCTGCATGACTCGGTGGAAAGGCAGTGCCAAAGTGAGAGGTGGCTATCCTGTCGCCCTTTAGCACGGCACCCTGTTCTTATCCTTTAATCGCCTTTTACGACATGCACGGTGAGAGGTGCAGTGGGGCTAGTCTAAATTGGCTAAAATGCCTTTTCTGGTCATTATTTATTACCACAATAAAAACTGTACGTACTGTGATTTTGAATGCGGCTTGATAAAGCGTTATCATGAAGCCGTCCGCATGTACACGATTAATCTCGCACCTGCGTTATTTACAATCACCCACCGTTATCTCTGCCATCACCATCACGCCGTGTAACAATCGGGGTAATCAGAGCAATCGATGTTGCGCTGCAAGAACTGATTAACGCGGAACACCAACCGCCTTCTTCAGCCGTCAAGTTCAGTGTAGCAGACATGAAATTAAGGGAAGCACTGATATGGCACCTAATTCACCCGGTGTTATGGATGGATGTTGTAGGTGATGTAGACAAAGGTGTCAGTTTCCATAAAAGAAAATTATTATTCACATAGAGCATGTCATTTTGCGCCCCTTTCCCTGGCATCCCTGCTACACAATAGGGATGCAATTGAAACAATAGTTTGCAAAACAAGACAAATTATTATATTTTAATGTATATAATACAAAAACGTATAAATAACTACATATAGTTAAAATTCAATTATCACTAGGCACAATTTGCTTATTATACAGGATCACGGATGTTGTAGGTGATGTAGACAACCGTGTCAGTTTTCATAAAAAATAAAATAAAATAAAAAATGTCCAAGGTTCGGTCAGGGAATATCGAAATGAGCCATTGTATATAATCTAATAAACACATTAAAAAAAGAAAAATGGTCCTACCTATACTAGTTTTCGAGATATGAATTTTCAAAGTTTTAATTTGACTAAATCTATGCGCGCTCTAAGCGATCCGCACTGCACCACGAAGGCGCAAGCGGCGCGGCGGCCGAGATGGCGGGGCGGGGCGGGGTAAGCCTAGTCCTGCGCTGCGCGGCCTAGCGCGAGCATAGAGCGCTCTCACACTGTCGCATGCATTTTGTTTATAGACGTCTATAAACAAAACGTAAGAGAGAATACATATGATAGAATGTCCATGTCGCATGGATTTTGTTAGAAAATGGTAAAATTATAAATAATTCAGATTAAAAAAAAATTATTTCATCACTGCACTATACACACGATACATATCACGATCCTTCGATATTGCTGCCCCAACCTTGGACAGCCTGTATATGCTAAATATACACATAAAAATGTACAAATAAAATTTCTCCTAACACTAAATAACTCATAAATTCTAAAATTAAAACTAAACTTCTTTGATAGCATTTTATTTTAAGCCCTGCGCTGCGCGGCCTAGCGCGAGCATAGAGCGCGCTCACACTGTCGCATGCATTTTGTTAGAAAATCGTAAAATTATAAATAATTCAGATAAAAAAAAATGTATTTCATCACTGCACTATACACAAGATACAAATTACGATTCTTCGATATTCCTAACCCAACCTTGGACACCCTGTATAAATGCTAACGTACAAAATAAAATTTCTCCTAACACAAAATAACTCATAAATTTTAAAATTAAAACCATTGATTTTATAACCCTGTCGGGACAGATAGACCACTCCATATAACAAATTTGGTAACGTTGTAAATCGTAAAACCAACAGAGGGCGTTAATAATTTTTCTTGATGTTGTCGTAAAACAAACAGGTGGCGTTAATGTTTGTTAATACTTCTATACTAAGGGCGCTATCTAGTTGAAATACAACATGTATCTAGGTACCTTTAATTGTCACTAGGCTGTAGAATTACTGCTACTAGACAAAAGATGGCGCTTTCATTTATATTTATAAAGAACATTATTTATGTAAATTCCAAAATTTTTAATTATATTTGAATAATAAAATTATGACAATTTACAATTAAACTAACACTTCTTATCAAATTAAATAAAATAAAAAAATGTTTTGAAAATTATTTGGTATACGGAACAAAATATTATTATGATTGTAATTTCCTGTTTGTGCGCTTTTAATAGATAGATCCACACAGAGCACGGAATACCCCCGCGCGCGCGCGCGCGGTATTCCGTGCTCTGTGGATAGAACGTATTTATTTAGTTGAACAGTTAAACAAATACTCGTCACTCTTCATTCTAATAATGTCAGCATTGTATGTAAAAAAAAAAATATGAAAACTGCCTTAAAAAATTTATGAAATTAAAAAAATCGAACCCTAGAGTTGAAGGCGGTGCTAAAGAAGGCTACACAAATCACAAAGGATATCATCCACGCATGTTTTCTTTCATGTATCATTTTTGCTTGCTTTAGCACCGCCTTCAACTCTAGGGTTCGATTTTTTTTATTTCATACATTTTTGAAGGCGGTTTTTATATATTTTTTTAAATAGTTTTTTATTTCACAGTTTTTTTTGGAATTTTTTGCTATTAATGTACTCGGCGGAATCGCTCGACCTTCGGCCTCGCGATTCCGCCTCGCTTTCCAATCTGATCTCGACCAAATTAAAATGGAACCACGTCATGGTTATCCCCTTTCAAACAAAAAAAAAGAATTTTCAAAATCGGCCCACAATAATTGACGGAGTAATCGCGTAACAAACATCCAAAAAAAGAAAACATACCGTCGAATTGAGAATCTCCTAGGTCTAAAGTAAATTGCTCGTGATGACAAATTCAACGAGCCCAAACACGATGGGTTTATCATGTGTAGTTTAGGAGTTCCTATGGCCACCTTCCGTCTCCATCATCAGACCAGCTCGATGGTACTCGTACTCGTATTATAATATATTAAACGCATCTGGCCGGTCGGAAAAGATTTCAAATTTAGAATATTCATGAAACAAGGGTCCGAATATGAATGACAATATCGATTCATGTATTTCAATACAATGACAGAGAAAATTTCAAAATATTAGGTACCTATTCTACCTATTTAATACTTTTTAGTTCTAGTTTATTTTTTTTAAGTCGGTTTTATATTTTTAAAACAATATTACATAAAAAACAATAATCGAAATCGAATAATCGAAATCGGTTGAAGTGGTACAGAATTATTCGCCATGTGTCAAACTGCAAATTGCTGAAAAAGCCCACATCACAAAAGTTTTGCTGAAGGTAACCACACACCAATAGTATTTTGTTGCTTTTTCATAAACCGCTCAATCAATTTCAATAAAATTTCAATGGGAGCACCTCTGAAGTATGACCTACCAAACAAAAAAAGAATTTTCAAAATCAGCCCACAATTAACACGTTGAACGCCATACGACCCACCGGTGGGCCTAGCGTACTTTTCGGTTCGGGCCAAGCCAAACTCATTATATCCGTAATTTTCATCAACTTGAGATTTTCATCACAAAGTTTATAAAATGCGGTAATTTGTAAGGAAAATAAAAATTTGCGACTTTTACCGTCTAATTTTCGAGATATAGCAGAAGGCTCACGGGTGGATCGTGTGGCCTCCTATGAAGGATTTGTATTTTTCTGTTGGCTGGGGCCGCGGGGTCACGCCGCGGCCCACCCGTTGCGCGCGCGCCGCGGACGCAGCGATCAATCCCGGTCCGGCTGCGTCGACAATTGAGGATGTTTTACGCTTTTCTCGCCAAAAATGATTATTTTGAAGATTTCGAGTTAACACAAGAAGCGCTAACGCAGTTAGAAAACATCGAGATAGATCTTCTGAACCGTAGTTTCGGAATAGATTCTATGAAGACGTAGTTCAACCAACGAAAAGAAGATGCTGTCGAATTCTTTTGTCGGAGAGTGAGGATAGCGACTATGAAATGCATATAGAAAGACGGAAGAGAATGAAACACACTCTGGAAAGGAAAGAGGGATTGGCCAGAAAAGTGAGAAGAACATGTCACCAATGTTATGCAAAGAACGTACCAATAATGGGTAGCAAACAGGCTAAAACCAAGTCGAAAAAAGTATCCACTTATTGCCAAAGCAGCCCAACTAAACCATTCCTTTGTTTGCCTTGTTTTAACATGACTCACGGATAATTCTTTATTGTTTATGGTTAAACCCTTTGGGGTTAAGATGATTGATTATTTTAAATAATGAAGTGTCATAATGTTGTGATTGTTCAATTTCATAAATATTTTGTTTTGTTCAATTTCATAAATTATTTTCGTAATAAATAATGTCTTCTTATTTGGCAATGAAGAAAATTTTATGTTCATTTTTATTTTGACGAATATTTTCTTATTATTTTCTGGTTTTATTAATTCTATTAATACAAATATTATTTTCTACCTTATCGTTAAGAGCAGCCCTAGCATCGTTACAATTAACTTAATAAAAAACTACAAGTTTCTATTGGATTTGAAAACCACGCCGTCCGCTTCGACTACAAGGCCATGCGGCTCACTTCCATATTGGCTTTGTAGCTGCGCTCTGTGGCTTGTAGGAAGCGTTTACGTAGGCCCTCTCACGCGGCTCACCGGTGACCCCCATGCCCTGAATGGTTCAGTAAGGAAAGGCTCACCGGTGAGCGGTGAGCCCCGTGGCCCAAACGGAAATACTGGATTTTTCATGTGGCGTTGAACGTGTAAGATTGTAATTTCCTGTTTGCGGTTTTACTCCGGTCCAAAGAATTTACAAACTCTTTGGTTGTACTTGGGTTGTACCTAGCTCCGCTTATTTGTTGTTATATCCGCTATAGTAACACATATTCTGTGAAAATTTCAACGGGCTTCCTATTACGGTTCAAGAGATACAGCCCTCGGATAGACAAACGGACGGACGGACAGACAGACTGCGGAGGCTTAGTAATAGGCTTCCGTACAGGGATACGGAAACCTAAAAATAAGGGGTGAAATAGGGGTGAAAGTTTTTGTATGGGGAATCCATGATTTCTCTAGGTAAGGATATGAAAATTTATTATCTAGTCTTTTGGCACAGATTACTCAATAGTTACTGCTTTTGGTAAGAAATAATGAATAATGGTCAGGAAGAGGAAGGGGGAGAGAAAAGAAGGGGGAGTGGGTGGGAGGTACGTTTGTCAGCCTGGGTAGCTCAGTGGTGCAGGCAACCCTGGGCGCGGTCAACACTTGGATGGGTGACCGCTCGACCATTTGAGGCTGACCGTGGTTCGGATTCCACGTAAAACTGTAGCACCCTTCCCTTCTTACCTTACTAGGGTTGGTACCACCGCACTGAATAAAACGTATGTCGAAACGGCTATGTAAATCAAAGAGATTTGATGTAAATAGTTTTTTCGTTTTTTTTCGTCCAGTTCAGTATAGCCGGCACGACATGTCCGACATCACGGATGTTGTAGGTGATGTATCCAACCATGTCAGTTTCCATAAAAAAAAGAAGAAGAGGAGGAGAGGTATGGAGGGAGGAAGGGTTAGTGAATGAGGGTAGGTGTGGGGGAGGGAGGTAGTAGAGGGAACGAGGAGGAATGGATATCGAGGGAGTGAGAGGTTGAAAGGGGGAAGGGGCGGGGTAAGAGGGGGTTGCGGACAGGATGAGGGGTAGTAGGGGAGGAATGGAATGCGAGGGTGATGGGAAGGAGGGGCGACATGAGGGGAGGAAGGGAAGTAGGGAGAGAGGGAGGGAATGGGCGAAAGGGAAGGTGGCAAAGAGGGGGTCCGTGAAGGGTGAGGGGAAGGAGGGGAGGAAGGCGGGATCGAGGAGAGAAGACCGGGAGAGAGGTGAGTGAGAGATGGGCGAGGAAGGAATCCCTTCCTTCCTCCCGAAAAAGATAGAGAATATAAGAGAAGCGATGGTTTATTATCAATTTTGCATTTAAATCAGATTTACTATTTTTTTATTTTATTCGTTGTCGTGTCGTCGTCGGTAAAATCTACAATTTTACAATTTTATATAAAATATCATTGACTTATATATTCTGTAAAGCTTATCACAAATACATTAAACCCACCCTCTTTTAATCTCTTTGGTATAACACCACCAGCAGCATCGTAGATGGAAAATATAGCCCTGGACTCAACTTTTTTTAATTCGGTGCCTGGACTCCCTACTTCATACTCAAAGACATTTTGTTCATACTTCAACTATTACTAAAACGAGACACCGCGATTATGGTAGTGTGCGTATCGCGTGAATACAGAACCGACCGTCTCAAGAGATCGCATCGATATTGTGTCATCCTTTTTCCACGCGCAGTAACCCGTATCGCTTGCCTGCACGCTCCACGCAAACATTTGCGTGTTCCAAAACAAGCGAACGTCGCGCGTCGATCG
This sequence comes from Nematopogon swammerdamellus, assembly GCA_946902875.1. Lineage (NCBI taxonomy): Eukaryota > Metazoa > Arthropoda > Insecta > Lepidoptera > Adelidae > Nematopogon > Nematopogon swammerdamellus. Next base: position 3,514,822 of record OX336356.1, on the reverse strand, counting down.
ATAAATTACCGCAACGGCTAAAAACTATGGAGGTGGCTTTTTACTTTCGAGCGACTGTAAGGAGAAAGGAAGTATTGTGATCGTCCAAAATGTCGAAGTTGAGAATGCGACTGATTTTTTTTTTTTTTATTGAAACTGTCACGGTTGGCTACATCACCTACAACATCCGTGATGTCAGCCCATAACACCGGGTGAACTTGGTGCCACGTCAGTGCTTCCCTTCGGTCGTGCCGACTACACTGAACTGGACGGAAAACACAAACTATTTACATAGCCGTTTGGACCGACCTTTCATTCAGTGCGGTGGTACCAACCCGGGCGGGTTAAACCCTACCACCTAGTAATATAAGAAGGGGGTCATATCCCTTAGTCGCCTTTTACGACATACACGGGGAGAGATGCAGTGGGGCTATTCTTTTAAAGTACCGGCCCCACACAGTACAGATTTGGGCTATATATCTGTCAACGATCCCAAAAAAGTGGTTTTGAGAAACATGTATGTGTGTGTGTGTGTGTGTGTGTGTCCGTCCAGCGACCTTGTGCCTAAACTGCTCAACCGATTTCGTTCAAAATTCGTATTTAATAGTTTGAAATGATAATCTAGGGGTACCTTTTTTAGTTTTTTTTAATTAAAAAAAATAAGGGTAGCTGTTATACAAATTATTTCGTTGAGGTCGATTTTCTTATAAATGGCTAACGATTTTTATTATTATTATTATATTTAATCCATCGTGTTTGTTTCCGTTTTCAAAGGTGGTGAGGTAAAAAAATATAATTTTAAAGAAGGTATCTCCACTTTATCCTAACCGCACGCGCGTATTTGAATTGCACGCAGGTTTGGTTGGTGGGTATTTTGGTATTTGGCAACTAAAAATATAATAAGAAATAGGCATGCCATCTATAGACAAATAGGACAACTTAACTTTGGTCTGACATCTATGATGCAGAAGCGGCGAAATTATACATTTTATCCGCCAAGCTCACGGACTGACAAAACATGAAAATATTTATTGGAAAAATTATGAAAACCTTAAAATACACTATTTTGAAATTTCTACTTAATATAAAATAATCTTTAAATTTAACTATGCTGTTCCCACTTAGCATCGTTCTATAATTAGCAGATTTAAAAATATAATAATTATTTAATTCAAATTCGATACTCCTGGCGCCATCTTAGGACATAATTGAAGACTAATTTCATGTTACCTTTAAAACATCGCTGACGGTACATCTGACTCCCCCTATAAAATCAATGATTAAAACTAAACTTCTTTGATAAGATTTTATTTTCTACAATTTTACATTATGTAATAAATAGTGGTCGGTAGGTATAAACACAATTAGTATACAAACTAATTTATAGTGTTTCATAAGTACCAGTAGAAATCGAAGGCATCATAGTATTAATATGCTAATACAAAATTACAGCTACCCTAAACGTATGCTAGAGACACATCAATTCATGCCGGAGTCAAAAGTGCACCGAGCTGCTTGAAGTAAAGTACAGCGTACTGAAATATACTATACGAGTAGAGAGCGTTTCAACGAAATCTTCCCTTCGCCGTTATGTTGGATCCACTGTTAGTGTCACTGTCAGTGCTTAAATTCGTGCTGCCAGATTGTGAAGATTATATTACCTAATAATGTAATCGGTATTTACCATATAATAAATACGGTAAATACCGATAATTACGGGTAAATCTGTACACATAGCAACCCTCAACGCTGTTTTGACAGATATACAGTGGAGCCAACATAACGGCGAAGGGAAGATTTAGTTGAAACGCTCTCTACTCTGGAATCGCTGCACCCTACAAAATGACAGCTGTTTTTTTGTGTGTCAATGTTATTGTCGCCATTTTGGCGCCGATAGCCAATAGCGGTGAGCACCGAATAAATCCTGGTCGGGTGTATTTTTTCCAATGATTTTCGATTTGCATTTTTCTAATTCAAAATATAATTTACGAAATACGAAATTTCACTTAATTCTATTTATTTAATAGTCTAATAACAGTTATCTGTGCCGTCAGTCAACCTATTCGTCGATTAAGCCTAACGGTTACTCTGCAGATGGGTTGGAATTAACCTTATATTAGTTCAGGTATACATAATATACAGGTTTACAGTCTACACTCAGTTGTGAGTGTGTCCAAGCCCTAAACCAGCGCCAAAAACAAAGTAACGCTGAGATGGGTGCCTGGACATAGTGGAATTGACAGAAACGAAGAAGCCAATCAAATTGCTAGGGATGGAGCTGCAAATTCACCCATCGGCCCAGAGCAGATAGTTGGAATACCCAAAAGCACATACCGGCAAGAAATACTCACCTGGGCCAGTATTCTCTAACATCCTACTACGAGGTACTAAACCTAAACCGGAACGACATAAGAGTCCTAATAAGGACCTCAACAGGACACTGAAGACTAAACATCTACACCGAATGGGCCTTAGCGACACACCGGTGTGCAGGTTCTGTATAAAAGAGGATGAAACGCCCGTACACATCCTTTGTGAATGTGAAGTGCTCATTCACAGTAGAAGCTTTATTCTTGGGGTAACATTTTCAACACATACCAAATGCAGGAACTCAACCCCAAGGATATAACACGGCTCACAGCAGAAATCGAACTTGGGGAAGAGCTATAAACTTTTGAGAGATCTTCCTAGGTCGCAGTGACAACAGGGCTGAGGGGCCATAGCTCTAACACCTTAAATCATAGTTCAGGTAGGAGGGCATGGGGTTACAGGACTTAGCAGTCCGGCAATTTGACTTCTAGTGGAGGATACAGAGGTAACGTTTTCTTATATTTTTCTATATCCGTTATGAACGCATCGGGCGACTCCTTCCCGTCACCGTTGAGTGCCTCCGGACCGAGGTACGCAAGGTGGTACTTGCCGACGGTGTGATTCCCGACACGCTCCGTTGCGTTGTCGGCTTTGTGTCCCACGACCTGTGGCAATATTGTGATTTAACATAGAATATATTTGAAAATGTTCTTCGTGATATAAATATACGAATATACAGGATGTAAAAACGGCGAGTACATTAAATTACCTGTACCGTGTGGGGTCGGTACTTAAAAAGAATAGCCCCACTGCATCTCTCCCCGTCGCATGTCGTAAAAGTCGACTAAGGGATAAGGAAATTCGTCAGCCTCGGCAGCTCAGTGGTGAGGTCGGTCGACTGTTGTTAAGCATGCCTGAGCGCGATCAGTACTTGGATGGGTGACCGCTCGGCCGTTTGAGGCTGACTGCGGTCCGGATTTAACGTAAATATGTAGGTTCCTTCCCTTCTCACCTTACTAGGTGGTAGTGTTTATCCCGCCCGGGTTGATACCACCGCACTGAACGAAACGTCGGTCGAAACGGCTATGTAAATAGTTCGTGTTTTCCGTCCAGTTTAGTGTAGCCGACATGAAATGAAGGGAAGCACTGACATGGCACCTAGTTCACCCTGTGTTATGGGCTGACATCACGGATGTTGTAGGTGATGTAGCCAACCGTGTCAGGTTCCATAAAAAAAAAAAAAAACATTTTGGAAATGATTATTGGGATCAAGAGTAACAAAAAAGTCAAACAACTTTTTTCTGAATTCCCTTTAAATAAAAAGTTACAGTTTTCATTCAAACTAATTGATTATTTTAGTGCAAAAATGATCTAATGATCTCGGAAAAATATGAGGATTGCGCTGGCGAAATTAATGTACTCGCCGTTTTAACATCCTGTATATACCCTTCGCCGTGGAAACCCTTGGCGTGTGGTCGTCCGACGCAAAATGCGGATTGCCTCGGAAAGTTGTTAATAGAAAAGTCAGGCGACCGCCGCGCCAAATCTTTTTTTCTTCAGCGAATAGGGCTGGAGATTCAAAGGGGCAACGCGGCTAGTGTTTTTGGTACGGTGGGGTGGGGAGTCGGCGGAGATGGATGAAATTTTTTTTATTTAATTGGTATTAATTTTAATTTTATTTCATTGTTATTGTACTATAAATACATTATTTTTGAAATATATATACCTACCATTGATTTTATAACCCTGTCGGGACAGATAGACCACTCCATATAACAAATTTGGTAACGTTGTAAATCGTAAAACCAACAGAGGGCGTTAATAATTTTTCTTGATGTTGTCGTAAAACAAACAGGTGGCGTTAATGTTTGTTAATACTTCTATACTAAGGGCGCTATCTAGTTGAAATACAACATGTATCTAGGTACCTTTAATTGTCACTAGGCTGTAGAATTACTGCTACTAGACAAAAGATGGCGCTTTCATTTATATTTATAAAGAACATTATTTATGTAAATTCCAAAATTTTTAATTATATTTGAATAATAAAATTATGACAATTTACAATTAAACTAACACTTCTTATCAAATTAAATAAAATAAAAAAATGTTTTGAAAATTATTTGGTATACGGAACAAAATATTATTATGATTGTAATTTCCTGTTTGTGCGCTTTTAATAGATAGATCCACACAGAGCACGGAATACCCCCGCGCGCGCGCGCGCGGTATTCCGTGCTCTGTGGATAGAACGTATTTATTTAGTTGAACAGTTAAACAAATACTCGTCACTCTTCATTCTAATAATGTCAGCATTGTATGTAAAAAAAAAAAATATGAAAACTGCCCTAAAAAATTTATGAAATTAAAAAAATCGAACCCTAGAGTTGAAGGCGGTGCTAAAGAAGGCTACACAAATCACAAAGGATATCATCCACGCATGTTTTCTTTCATGTATCATTTTTGCTTGCTTTAGCACCGCCTTCAACTCTAGGGTTCGATTTTTTTTATTTCATACATTTTTGAAGGCGGTTTTTATATATTTTTTTAAATAGTTTTTTATTTCACAGTTTTTTTTGGAATTTTTTGCTATTAATGTACTCGGCGGAATCGCTCGACCTTCGGCCTCGCGATTCCGCCTCGCTTTCCAATCTGATCTCGACCAAATTAAAATGGAACCACGTCATGGTTATCCCCTTTCAAACAAAAAAAAAGAATTTTCAAAATCGGCCCACAATAATTGACGGAGTAATCGCGTAACAAACATCCAAAAAAAGAAAACATACCGTCGAATTGAGAATCTCCTAGGTCTAAAGTAAATTGCTCGTGATGACAAATTCAACGAGCCCAAACACGATGGGTTTATCATGTGTAGTTTAGGAGTTCCTATGGCCACCTTCCGTCTCCATCATCAGACCAGCTCGATGGTACTCGTACTCGTATTATAATATATTAAACGCATCTGGCCGGTCGGAAAAGATTTCAAATTTAGAATATTCATGAAACAAGGGTCCGAATATGAATGACAATATCGATTCATGTATTTCAATACAATGACAGAGAAAATTTCAAAATATTAGGTACCTATTCTACCTATTTAATACTTTTTAGTTCTAGTTTATTTTTTTTAAGTCGGTTTTATATTTTTAAAACAATATTACATAAAAAACAATAATCGAAATCGAATAATCGAAATCGGTTGAAGTGGTACAGAATTATTCGCCATGTGTCAAACTGCAAATTGCTGAAAAAGCCCACATCACAAAAGTTTTGCTGAAGGTAACCACACACCAATAGTATTTTGTTGCTTTTTCATAAACCGCTCAATCAATTTCAATAAAATTTCAATGGGAGCACCTCTGAAGTATGACCTACCAAACAAAAAAAGAATTTTCAAAATCAGCCCACAATTAACACGTTGAACGCCATACGACCCACCGGTGGGCCTAGCGTACTTTTCGGTTCGGGCCAAGCCAAACTCATTATATCCGTAATTTTCATCAACTTGAGATTTTCATCACAAAGTTTATAAAATGCGGTAATTTGTAAGGAAAATAAAAATTTGCGACTTTTACCGTCTAATTTTCGAGATATAGCAGAAGGCTCACGGGTGGATCGTGTGGCCTCCTATGAAGGATTTGTATTTTTCTGTTGGCTGGGGCCGCGGGGTCACGCCGCGGCCCACCCGTTGCGCGCGCGCCGCGGACGCAGCGATCAATCCCGGTCCGGCTGCGTCGACAATTGAGGATGTTTTACGCTTTTCTCGCCAAAAATGATTATTTTGAAGATTTCGAGTTAACACAAGAAGCGCTAACGCAGTTAGAAAACATCGAGATAGATCTTCTGAACCGTAGTTTCGGAATAGATTCTATGAAGACGTAGTTCAACCAACGAAAAGAAGATGCTGTCGAATTCTTTTGTCGGAGAGTGAGGATAGCGACTATGAAATGCATATAGAAAGACGGAAGAGAATGAAACACACTCTGGAAAGGAAAGAGGGATTGGCCAGAAAAGTGAGAAGAACATGTCACCAATGTTATGCAAAGAACGTACCAATAATGGGTAGCAAACAGGCTAAAACCAAGTCGAAAAAAGTATCCACTTATTGCCAAAGCAGCCCAACTAAACCATTCCTTTGTTTGCCTTGTTTTAACATGACTCACGGATAATTCTTTATTGTTTATGGTTAAACCCTTTGGGGTTAAGATGATTGATTATTTTAAATAATGAAGTGTCATAATGTTGTGATTGTTCAATTTCATAAATATTTTGTTTTGTTCAATTTCATAAATTATTTTCGTAATAAATAATGTCTTCTTATTTGGCAATGAAGAAAATTTTATGTTCATTTTTATTTTGACGAATATTTTCTTATTATTTTCTGGTTTTATTAATTCTATTAATACAAATATTATTTTCTACCTTATCGTTAAGAGCAGCCCTAGCATCGTTACAATTAACTTAATAAAAAACTACAAGTTTCTATTGGATTTGAAAACCACGCCGTCCGCTTCGACTACAAGGCCATGCGGCTCACTTCCATATTGGCTTTGTAGCTGCGCTCTGTGGCTTGTAGGAAGCGTTTACGTAGGCCCTCTCACGCGGCTCACCGGTGACCCCCATGCCCTGAATGGTTCAGTAAGGAAAGGCTCACCGGTGAGCGGTGAGCCCCGTGGCCCAAACGGAAATACTGGATTTTTCATGTGGCGTTGAACGTGTAAGATTGTAATTTCCTGTTTGCGGTTTTACTCCGGTCCAAAGAATTTACAAACTCTTTGGTTGTACTTGGGTTGTACCTAGCTCCGCTTATTTGTTGTTGGGATACGGAAACCTAAAAATAAGGGGTGAAATAGGGGTGAAAGTTTTTGTATGGGGAATCCATGATTTCTCTAGGTAAGGATATGAAAATTTATTATCTAGTCTTTTGGCACAGATTACTCAATAGTTACTGCTTTTGGTAAGAAATAATGAATAATGGTCAGGAAGAGGAAGGGGGAGAGAAAAGAAGGGGGAGTGGGTGGGAGGTACGTTTGTCAGCCTGGGTAGCTCAGTGGTGCAGGCAACCCTGGGCGCGGTCAACACTTGGATGGGTAACCGCTCGACCATTTGAGGCTGACCGTGGTTCGGATTCCACGTAAAACTGTAGCACCCTTCCCTTCTTACCTTACTAGGGTTGGTACCACCGCACTGAATAAAACGTATGTCGAAACGGCTATGTAAATCAAAGAGATTTGATGTAAATAGTTTTTTCGTTTTTTTTCGTCCAGTTCAGTATAGCCGGCACGACATGTCCGACATCACGGATGTTGTAGGTGATGTATCCAACCATGTCAGTTTCCATAAAAAAAAGAAGAAGAGGAGGAGAGGTATGGAGGGAGGAAGGGTTAGTGAATGAGGGTAGGTGTGGGGGAGGGAGGTAGTAGAGGGAACGAGGAGGAATGGATATCGAGGGAGTGAGAGGTTGAAAGGGGGAAGGGGCGGGGTAAGAGGGGGTTGCGGACAGGATGAGGGGTAGTAGGGGAGGAATGGAATGCGAGGGTGATGGGAAGGAGGGGCGACATGAGGGGAGGAAGGGAAGTAGGGAGAGAGGGAGGGAATGGGCGAAAGGGAAGGTGGCAAAGAGGGGGTCCGTGAAGGGTGAGGGGAAGGAGGGGAGGAAGGCGGGATCGAGGAGAGAAGACCGGGAGAGAGGTGAGTGAGAGATGGGCGAGGAAGGAATCCCTTCCTTCCTCCCGAAAAAGATAGAGAATATAAGAGAAGCGATGGTTTATTATCAATTTTGCATTTAAATCAGATTTACTATTTTTTTATTTTATTCGTTGTCGTGTCGTCGTCGGTAAAATCTACAATTTTACAATTTTATATAAAATATCATTGACTTATATATTCTGTAAAGCTTATCACAAATACATTAAACCCACCCTCTTTTAATCTCTTTGGTATAACACCACCAGCAGCATCGTAGATGGAAAATATAGCCCTGGACTCAACTTTTTTTAATTCGGTGCCTGGACTCCCTACTTCATACTCAAAGACATTTTGTTCATACTTCAACTATTACTAAAACGAGACACCGCGATTATGGTAGTGTGCGTATCGCGTGAATACAGAACCGACCGTCTCAAGAGATCGCATCGATATTGTGTCATCCTTTTTCCACGCGCAGTAACCCGTATCGCTTGCCTGCACGCTCCACGCAAACATTTGCGTGTTCCAAAACAAGCGAACGTCGCGCGTCGATCGATAAATTACCGCAACGGCTAAAAACTATGGAGGTGGCTTTTTACTTTCGAGCGACTGTAAGGAGAAAGGAAGTATTGTGATCGTCCAAAATGTCGAAGTTGAGAATGCGACTGATTTTTTTTTTTTTTATTGAAACTGTCACGGTTGGCTACATCACCTACAACATCCGTGATGTCAGCCCATAACACCGGGTGAACTTGGTGCCACGTCAGTGCTTCCCTTCGGTCGTGCCGACTACACTGAACTGGACGGAAAACACAAACTATTTACATAGCCGTTTGGACCGACCTTTCATTCAGTGCGGTGGTACCAACCCGGGCGGGTTAAACCCTACCACCTAGTAATATAAGAAGGGGGTCATATCCCTTAGTCGCCTTTTACGACATACACGGGGAGAGATGCAGTGGGGCTATTCTTTTAAAGTACCGGCCCCACACAGTACAGATTTGGGCTATATATCTGTCAACGATCCCAAAAAAGTGGTTTTGAGAAACATGTATGTGTGTGTGTGTGTGTGTGTGTGTCCGTCCAGCGACCTTGTGCCTAAACTGCTCAACCGATTTCGTTCAAAATTCGTATTTAGTAGTTTGAAATGATAATCTAGGGGTACCTTTTTTAGTTTTTTTTAATTAAAAAAAATAAGGGTAGCTGTTATACAAATTATTTCGTTGAGGTCGATTTTCTTATAAATGGCTAACGATTTTTATTATTATTATTATATTTAATCCATCGTGTTTGTTTCCGTTTTCAAAGGTGGTGAGGTAAAAAAATATAATTTTAAAGAAGGTATCTCCACTTTATCCTAACCGCACGCGCGTATTTGAATTGCACGCAGGTTTGGTTGGTGGGTATTTTGGTATTTGGCAACTAAAAATATAATAAGAAATAGGCATGCCATCTATAGACAAATAGGACAACTTAACTTTGGTCTGACATCTATGATGCAGAAGCGGCGAAATTATACATTTTATCCGCCAAGCTCACGGACTGACAAAACATGAAAATATTTATTGGAAAAATTATGAAAACCTTAAAATACACTATTTTGAAATTTCTACTTAATATAAAATAATCTTTAAATTTAACTATGCTGTTCCCACTTAGCATCGTTCTATAATTAGCAGATTTAAAAATATAATAATTATTTAATTCAAATTCGATACTCCTGGCGCCATCTTAGGACATAATTGAAGACTAATTTCATGTTACCTTTAAAACATCGCTGACGGTACATCTGACTCCCCCTATAAAATCAATGATACCTACATATAATAATGTAATATGAAAAATTGGTGTTTACGTTTCTGGTTATAAATAAAAGTCAGTTGTATCATAGTTTTTGGAAATCTATCCTCTAAGGCGGAGAGAGGAAGGGAGGGAGAGAACAATATATTGCGCCAACTCAAGCGTACCCAAGGTATGAATCCGGTCGGTGTGTACCAATTAGTTCTTTCTGATGGACAAATTTACATGCATACCTACACCTGCTGCTTCACCGTTCGGAACCGGTGTAAAACCGTAGGTCCCTTCCCTTGCCCCTTACTAGGCGGTAGGCTCTAATTGTAGCCGACTGATTTGATACCACCGTACTGGATGTAAGATGGCCGCATAGCAGCCTCGGTTGTGTTCTCTAGTGCAGTATAGCCAGCAATCCAAAGGGAGGTCTCCGGTATGGCACCTACCTTCTCGGTGGTGACATCGGCTGATCAGAGCAAGTGATTTTGCCGCATCGACTTAGCCACCCATAACGGATTACATAAAAAAAAATTATGCCGCAAGTGAAGCCGCAGGAAAAAAGCTAGTAACAAATACTTGCAGGAAAAAAGCTAGTAATAAATACTTTCAGGAAAAAAACTATTAATAAATACATGCAGGAAAAAAGCTAGTAATAAATACTTGCAGGAAAAAAGCTAGTAATAAATACTTACAGGAAAAAAGCTAGTAATAAATACTTACAGGAAAAAAGCTAGTAATAAATACTTGCAGGAAAAAAGCTAGTAATAAATACTTACAGGAAAAAAGCAAGTAATAAATACTTACAGGCAAAAAGCTAGTAATAAATACTTGCAGGAAAAAAGCTAGTAATAAATACTTACAGGAAAAAAGCTAGTAATAAATACTTACAGGAAAAAAGCTAGTAATAAATACTTGCAGGAAAAAAGCTAGTAATAAATACTTACAGGAAAAAAGCTAGTAATAAATACTTACAGGAAAAAAGCTAGTAATAAATACTTACAGGAAAAAAGCTAGTAATAAATACTTACAGGAAAAAAGCTAGTAATAAATACTTGCAGGAAAAAAGCTAGTAATAAATACTTACAGGAAAAAAGCTAGTAATAAATACTTGCAGGAAAAAAGCTAGTAATAAATACTTGCAGGAAAAAAGCTAGTAATAAATACTTACAGGAAAAAAGCTAGTAATAAATACTTACAGGAAAAAAGCTAGTAATAAATACTTGCAGGAAAAAACTAGAAATAAATACTCGCAGGAAAAAAGCTAGTAAGAAATACTTGCAGGAAAAAAGCTAGTAATAAATACTTGCAGGAAAAAACTAGAAATAAATACTCGCAGGAAAAAAGCTAGTAAGAAATACTTGCAGGAAAAAAGCTAGTAATAAATACTTACAGGAAAAAAGGTAGTAATAAATACTTACAGGAAAAAAGCTAGTAATAAATACTTACAGGAAAAAAGCTAGTAATAAATACTTGCAGGAAAAAAGCTAGTAATAAATACTTGCAGGAAAAAAGCTAGTAATAAATACTTGTAGGAAAAAAGCTAGTAATAAATACTTACAGGAAAAAAGCTAGTAATAACTACTTGCAGGAAAAAAGCTAGTAATAAATACTTGCAGGAAAAAACTAGAAATAAATACTTACAGGAAAAAAGCTAGTAATAAATACTTACAGGAAAAAAGCTAGTAATAAATACTTACAGGAAAAAAGCTAGTAATAAATACTTACAGGAAAAAAGCTAGTAATAAATACTTACAGGAAAAAAGCTAGTAATAAATACTTGCAGGAAAAAAGCTAGTAATAAATACTTACAGGAAAAAAGCTAGTAATAAATACTTACAGGAAAAAAGCTAGTAATAAATACTTGCAGGAAAAAAGCTAGTAATAAATACTTACAGGAAAAAAGCTAGTAATAAATACTTACAGGAAAAAAGCTAGTAATAAATACTTGCAGGAAAAAAGCTAGTAATAAATACTTACAGGAAAAAAGCTAGTAATAAATACTTGCAGGAAAAAAGCTAGTAATAAATACTTGCAGGAAAAAAGCTAGTAATAAATACTTACAGGAAAAAAGCTAGTAATAAATACTTACAGGAAAAAAGCTAGTAATAAATACTTGCAGGAAAAAAGCTAGTAATAAATACTTACAGGAAAAAAGCTAGTAATAAATACTTACAGGAAAAAAGCTAGTAATAAATACTTGCAGGAAAAAAGCTAGTAATAAATACTTGCAGGAAAAAAGCTAGTAATAAATATTTACAGGAAAAAAGCTAGTAATAAATACTTGCAGGAAAAAAGCTAGTAATAAATACTTACAGGAAAAAAGCTAGTAATAAATACTTACAGGAAAAAAGCTAGTAATAAATACTTACAGGAAAAAAGCTAGTAATAAATACTTGCAGGAAAAAACTAGAAATAAATACTCGCAGGAAAAAAGCTAGTAAGAAATACTTGCAGGAAAAAAGCTAGTAATAAATACTTGCAGGAAAAAACTAGAAATAAATACTCGCAGGAAAAAAGCTAGTAAGAAATACTTGCAGGAAAAAAGCTAGTAATAAATACTTACAGGAAAAAAGGTAGTAATAAATACTTACAGGAAAAAAGCTAGTAATAAATACTTACAGGAAAAAAGCTAGTAATAAATACTTGCAGGAAAAAAGCTAGTAATAAATACTTGCAGGAAAAAAGCTAGTAATAAATACTTGTAGGAAAAAAGCTAGTAATAAATACTTACAGGAAAAAAGCTAGTAATAACTACTTGCAGGAAAAAAGCTAGTAATAAATACTTGCAGGAAAAAAACTAGAAATAAATACTTACAGGAAAAAAGCTAGTAATAAATACTTACAGGAAAAAAGCTAGTAATAAATACTTACAGGAAAAAAGCTAGTAATAAATACTTACAGGAAAAAAGCTAGTAATAAATACTTACAGGAAAAAAGCTAGTAATAAATACTTGCAGGAAAAAAGCTAGTAATAAATACTTACAGGAAAAAAGCTAGTAATAAATACTTACAGGAAAAAAGCTAGTAATAAATACTTGCAGGAAAAAAGCTAGTAATAAATACTTACAGGAAAAAAGCTAGTAATAAATACTTACAGGAAAAAAGCTAGTAATAAATACTTGCAGGAAAAAAGCTAGTAATAAATACTTACAGGAAAAAAGCTAGTAATAAATACTTGCAGGAAAAAAGCTAGTAATAAATACTTGCAGGAAAAAAGCTAGTAATAAATACTTACAGGAAAAAAGCTAGTAATAAATACTTACAGGAAAAAAGCTAGTAATAAATACTTGCAGGAAAAAAGCTAGTAATAAATACTTACAGGAAAAAAGCTAGTAATAAATACTTACAGGAAAAAAGCTAGTAATAAATACTTGCAGGAAAAAAGCTAGTAATAAATACTTGCAGGAAAAAAGCTAGTAATAAATACTTACAGGAAAAAAGCTAGTAATAAATACTTGCAGGAAAAAACTAGAAATAAATACTCGCAGGAAAAAAGTTAGTAAGAAATACTTGCAGGAAAAAAGCTAGTAATAAATACTTGCAGGAAAAAACTAGAAATAAATACTCGCAGGAAAAAAGCTAGTAAGAAATACTTGCAGGAAAAAAGCTAGTAATAAATACTTACAGGAAAAAAGGTAGTAATAAATACTTACAGGAAAAAAGCTAGTAATAAATACTTACAGGAAAAAAGCTAGTAATAAATACTTGCAGGAAAAAAGCTAGTAATAAATACTTGCAGGAAAAAAGCTAGTAATAAATACTTGCACGAAAAAAGCTAGTAATAAATACTTACAGGAAAAAAGCTAGTAATAAATACTTGCAGGAAAAAAGCTAGTAATAAATACTTGCAGGAAAAAAGCTAGAAATAAATACTCGCAGGAAAAAAGCTAGTAAGAAATACTTGCAGGAAAAAAGCTAGTAAGAAATACTTGCAGGAAAAAAGCTAGTAAGAAATACTTGCAGGAAAAAAGCTAGTAATAAATACTTGCAGGAAAAAAACTAGTAATAAATACTCGCAGGAAAAAAGCTAGTAATAAATACTTACAGGAAAAAAGCTAGTAATAAATACTTACAGGAAAAAAGCTAGTAATAAATACTTGCAGGAAAAAAGCTAGTAATAAATACTTACAGGAAAAAAGCTAGTAATAAATATTTGCAGGAAAAAAGCTAGTAATAAATACTTGCAGGAAAAAAGCTAGAAATAAATACTCGCAGGAAAAAAGCTAGTAAGAAATACTTGCAGGAAAAAAGCTAGTAAGAAATACTTGCAGGAAAAAAGCTAGTAATAAATACTCGCAGGAAAAAAGCTAGTAATAAATACTTACAGGAAAAAAGCTAGTAATATACTTACAAGAAAAAAGCTAGTAATAAATACTTGCAGGAAAAAAGCTAGTAATAAATACTTACAGGAAAAAAGCTAGTAATAAATACTTGCAGGAAAAAAGCTAGTAATAAATACTTGCAGGAAAAAAGCTAGAAATAAATACTCGCAGGAAAAAAGCTAGTAAGAAATACTTGCAGGAAAAAAGCTAGTAAGAAATACTTGCAGGAAAAAAGCTAGTAATAAATACTTTCAGGAAAAAAGCTAGTAATAAATACTCGCAGGAAAAAAGCTAGTAATAAATACTTACAGGAAAAAAGGTAGTAATAAATACTTGCAGGAAAAAAGCTAGTAATAAGTAGGTCGGTTATGTTTGCTTGCTTTAGCACCGCCTTCAACTCTAGGGTTCGATTTTTTTTTATTTCATACATTTTTGAAGGCGGTTTTTATATTTTTTAAATACTTTTTATTTCACACTTTTTTTTAGTAATTTTTCGCTATTCATGTACGCGGCGATTGCTTGACCACACGGGAAGCACCAGCTTTCAAATAAAAAAAGAATCATACAAATCGGTTCACCCAGTCGAAAGTTCTCAGGGGATAAACATAAAAAAAAAATACAATCGAATTGAGAACCTCCGCCTTTTTTTGAAGTCGGTTAAAAAGCTAGTAATAAATACGACGAACCTGCACAGATAGCTTGCGTAGATTGCTCTTGTCGCCGGCGAGGGTGTGCCGCACGAACCAAGCCTTCAGCTCCTTCAGTTTCAGCTGCTCGATCTCCTCCGCCTGCCGACGCAAATAATTAAATGAAATTATGTTTTTTTAGGGTTCCGGACCTCAGGTACGGGACCTCCACTGAATTAGACCGCCGGCGGCCCGCTGGGCGGTAGGTAGTTAGCGCGCGCAAGTACATAGAGTGCATGAGGCCTGCCGGGAGCGACGACCGCGCGCCCTGAGAGTGCACGTACCTCGGCGTAGAGCCTCCGGTAGAAGTACTCTCGGCTGAGGACCTCGCGCCAGTTGCGCTCGACCTCCTCGCGCAGCTCCACGTCCGCCGCGTGCTTCAGTTGCACCAGCCGTGTTCTGGGTTGATCCCTTCCCAGGGGCAGTTTTCTTCTTCTGCCGCCGGACGCGTCGCAGGTGGCGGATAGCGAACCTCTCCGGGGGTTCTGCTGTGTAAACAGCAGTCGCGGACCAAAAAGTTGGTTCTATCATGAGGGGTGCTGGAATAGTCCCTGGCTGAGGCTATGCCAAGAAAAAGTGCGAAAACCCAGTGACTGATAGATCAGAGCCGAGTCGAGCCGGCTCTCTAAACAAAGCTCATAGCCCGGGAGGCCGAGACCCGATAACCTAAATCTCGGCTAGGAGAAGGTAACTCCGATAATAAAACCCATAGTGGGAAGGAAAACCCAGCAATAAAACCCCAATGTTGGTTAGGACAACAACGCCGAACCCAGGGCGGCGGGAAAAAACCCACCTGATGCGGCTGAGTGGAGGCCATGAAACAGGAAATGGTTTCAAAGAGACCACTTGCAGTGAAAAGAGGCTCACTGACATTACTTAACCCACAAAATTCAAAATGGACGCAAGCCAGAATAAAAACATACTACCCCAGGAGGGTACCGGCGGCAAAGCCAATGGAGAATCCCTCCCTGAGCCCGGCACAACCGGCTCAGGCTGCCCCTCGTATTCTGGGGGGGGCATCTTCTTGCTCCAAACTGAAGAAAGCGATCCGGCTAAGACCCGGCGCCCTGAGATAATCGGGTCTCAGGGTGGAAAATATTCACTAACCGATGGCAATAGCAATGCAAACACTGGACACAGACAGCTTACACAAACCCTGCTACATAGAAGTTTCTACAATACCAGAACTAAAAGCTCGTCTACAAGCAACCTACATCTTGGCAACAACATCAGTTTTACCCCATCAAAAACGTTGACCCAACAACACCTTGAGTGGCAAAGAGTCCCTACAATCCGCTCACCTAAAAGGAAAAGGATATCAAATACCCCATCACCAGAAAGCATAACAACACAAAACCGCTTCACTGGACTTGAGACCAATGCAACAGGTGACCAAGACAAACCTAAGAAAGAGAGCAAACCACCACCTCTGATTCTGTATGGCATCGAAGACATCAACAGGCTGACTGACACGCTGGAGACAGTGCTGAAGAGGACAGAATTCTCATACAAAATTATTACCAAAAACCAGCTCAGAGTCACAACCAACTCAATCAGCTCTTACAAAAAACTAATAGAACTAGTCAGAGAGAAGGGGCTAATAAGGCATACGTTTACGAGTGAACAAGAGAGATGCTGTAGGATAGTCATAAAAAACCTACATCACACTACGCCGGTAGAAGCCATCAGAGAAGAAATAGAAAGCACCGGTAATGTCATTAAAGACATTACTAATGCAAGGTCAGGCCCAAATAAATCCCCAACTTCAACTTTTTCTGTAAACTTAGAACCAAATGACAACAACAAAAAAGTAAAAGAAATAAAATATATCCACAACACAGCAATTGTAATAGAAGACCCAAAGAAAAGTAGGAGCATAGTTCAGTGCATGAGATGCCAACAATATGGTCATAGTAAGAACAACTGCTTCAGACCATTCAGATGTGTCAAGTGTGCTGAGTCACATCGTACATCAGACTGTCCAAAAAAAGGTCGCAACACACCAGCAAAGTGTGCCCTATGCCTGGGCAGCCATCCTGCCAATTATAAGGGCTGTGAAGTGTATAAAGAGATATACGCTAGAAAAAGACCTACGCAACTCCCTAGGTCACATCGGTCAACCCAAGATACATTCCAACTCAAAACTCACAACTTCCCACCAATCCCAAAGAGAAAACCAACTAATGAGAGCGAATCAAACACAAAAAACGACAAGAGAAGCCAACATAACCCAACAAATTGGACCTACGCTCAAATTGCGGGGTCAGACCCAAACCACACGAATGTGGAGCAAACACAAGTCCTCATAGACTTATTCCAAAAGCAGTCCGCCAAAATGGATATATTATTACAACACATAGGAACACTTATGAACCTAATGACAAGCATAATAAATAATACCCAAAAATGACTTCCCTACGAATTGCTACCTGGAACATTAATGGGCTAGCCCCAAACATCGATGAAGCCACAACGTTAATAACGGAACAGAAATTGGACATCATACTAATATCTGAAACACACTCAACTAATCGAACATGCATCAAAGTCAAAGGGTATAACGTTTATATGACCAATCACCCAGACAATACTGCACATGGCGGGTCAGGGATTATTATCAAAAGTTCCATCAAACACCATCCCCTTCCGGATTTCAGGACAGACCACCTGCAGGCTACTAATTTAGCAATTGAAGATAAAGCCGGTCACTTCAAAGTCTCAGCTGTATATTGTCCACCGAAACACAAAATTAGTAAGAACAGATTTGACGAATTCTTCCAAGGTCTGGGTGGCAGATTCATAGCTGGAGGGGACTGGAACGCTAAACATACACACTGGGGATCAAGAATCACTACCACCAGAGGAAGAGAAATGAAACAGTGCCTCGACGCAAACACAATGATTACCCTGTCCACTGGCGAACCCACCTACTGGCCATCAGACCCTAATAAGATACCAGATTTATTGGACTTCTTTGTGGCAAAAGGCCTGGCAAGGAGGTATTTTAAGTGTGAATCTTGCTGTGATGGCTCTTCAGACCATACACCGCTTATACTAACAGTTAGTACTATTATCATCCATAATGAACCCAGAGCAACTTTATGCAACAAACACACAGACTGGGACTTCTTTGCTGATTACTTGAATGAAAACATAAACTTAAGAATATCGCTTAAGACTACGCTGGAGGTCGAGGAAGCAACAAAGTACATTACCAACTTAATTCAGGATGCCTGTTGGCGCAGCACACCTGAAATAAAACCCAGTACACAGATAAAAAACCAGAACTTACCACTGGATATTAGGGAAGCCTTGGTTGAGAAACGAAGACTGCGAAGAGTATGGCATGTAAGTAGGCACCCAAGCGATAAAAGGGCCCTAAATAAATGTAGTGCAGAACTAAAGGTGATGATCCAAACCGCCAAAAGGAAAACGCTCGACTCACAATTAGAATCACTCACCGCTACGGCCGCAACTAACTATTCGCTATGGAAAGCGACGAAAACACTGGATCAACCGCAGACCATGAAGGCACCCCTAAAGCTGGACAACAACACATGGGCAAGAACCTCCCAGGAAAAAGCAGATGCCTTCGTCAACCACCTCGCTACGGTTTTTCGGCCAAATGAACCTGAACTAAACATAGACGAAAGCGATCTCGACCTAATACTGAATCAGGACTACCAGCTGGACTTGCCCCTAAAGCTCGTGACACCTGCTGAAGTGAGAAGACTAATAAAAAAACTTGAAGATAAAAAGGCACCGGGCTTTGATCTAATAACGGGCACCGTCATAAAACACCTGCCACACAAGGGCATAGTTTTCCTCACGGTATTGTTTAACTCAATTATTAGGCTGTCTCATTTCCCCAACCTTTGGAAAGTCTCACCGGTGATAATGGTGCATAAGCAAGGCAAGCCCGAACACGAGGTAACATCTTATCGGCCTATCAGCTTGCTACCAATTATGTCAAAAATGTTTGAAAGAATTATCCTCAACAGGCTCAATCCAACTCTTATTGCAAAAAAAATTATCCCCAACCACCAGTTTGGCTTCAGAGAGGAACATTCCACGATCGAACAAGTTCACAGAGTGTACAACACAATCAGACAAGCTCTGGAAGATAAAGAGTACTGCGCAGCCGCCTTCCAGCAAGCCTTTGACAGGGTCTGGCACAAGGGGCTATTGTACAAGATAAAGTCATACCTACCACACACATTCTACCCATTACTAAAGTCATATCTATCGGAAAGGATATTCCAGGTGAGGGAAGGGGAATGCACGTCAACCTTCCATGACATACTAGCTTCTGTTCCGCAGGGAAGTGTTCTCGGCCCAACTATGTACTCCATCTTCACAGCAGATTTGCCTGAAGATGATGACACCGTGACGGCAACATTTGCTGATGACACAGCAGCACTGGCTTGTAGCTCAGACCCCTCTACTGCCTCAAGGAAACTCCAGTCACGATTGGATAAAATCCACAATTGGCTCCAAAAATGGAGAATCAAAGCCAGCGCAACAAAGTCAATCCAGGTTACATATACCTTGAGAAATGGCAACTGCCCCCCGGTCAAACTTGGCAACCAAGATCTCCCGCACGCTGACAGTGTAAAATACCTTGGAGTCCACCTAGATCGTAGGCTTACATGGAACAAACATATCAAAGCCAAGAGAGACCAAGCATGTCACCGCTTCAAAACCCTGACCTGGCTCCTGGGCAGGCAGTCCAAGTTATCACTGCAGAACAAGCTCTTGGTCTTCAAGGCAATCATAAGACCGATATGGACATATGGGTTACAGCTATGGTGTTGCGCAAGCAACTCAAATGTGAATATCCTGCAAAGGCTACAGAACACCATTCTCCGCACTATCAGCAACGCTCCTTGGTTTATGACTAATAAAGAAATCCACAACCTACTCGAGGTTCCTACAATCAGTGAGGAAGCTAAATGTGTCATAAAAAGGTATAAAACCCGGCTCTCACTCCATCCCAACATCCTAGCTTCAACACTGACCCAACCCGCAAAGAAGAGGCGCCTGCGGCGAAAACACATCTTGGACCTGGAGAACTAGGAATCTGGGACAGCGGCAAGGGAAGAAATTGGACTCACTGGAGACCGTTTCTGAAAGTCATAAAAAAACAGAAAACCAAAAAACCTGCTTATAGTAAGAAAAACTGATTGCAGGTAGCAAGAGAGGAACAAAAAAAAAAAAAGTTGCACCTGCGCCTGCTTGCAGGCGCAGGTGCAAAGACGTGCAAAAGTTGCACGTCGCGCGAGAACTTCTTGAGTACACGTACCTCGGCGTAGAGCCTCCGGTAGAAGTACTCTCGGCTGAGGACCTCGCGCCAGTTGCGCTCGACCTCCTCGCGCAGCTCCACGTCCGCCGCGTGCTTCAGCTGCACCAGCGCCTGCTTGCTCGCCGCGAACGCCTTCTCCGGCAGCCGGCCCACGTCGCGAGAGAACTTCTTGAGGAACGCCTCGATGCGACCGTCCACGTAGTTGGCGCTGCGGCAAATACGATTTTTTGTTTTTTATGGAAGTGGACACGGTTGGCTACTTCAGCGGTTCCCAAAAGGTGTTCCCAGGCGGACCCTGGGGTTCCACGGAAGGGTCACAGGGGTTCCGTGGGTTACAGCCAGGAAAAACACAAAAATCTTCACAAAAACGTGAAAATGTGGAAAGCACTCATCTATTTCCTTCTAAGTACAGCTTGGGGTTTTTCAAAAGGGGCGTGAAAAGGCTCCTGTCAGGCCGGCATAGCATTCGCAATCCCCGTGCATCACAGAATGTCCATGGGCATGGTAACAAAGATGAATGTATAGTGTTTCTCACACCTGTACTTGTCGGCCTGCGTGTTCACGGTGAGCGAGAAGCCGAGCACGCCGAACGTGTAGCGCATCAAGTTGAACACGCTGTAGCCGAGCTGCTCCTTCGTGCGCAGACGATCGAACACGGGCTCCTCCATCAGCATCTACATCACACACGTTCTAAAGCTGTGCATCAAGTTGAACACGCTGTAGCCGAGCTGCTCCTTCGTGCGCAGACGATCGAACACGGGCTCCTCCATCAGCATCTACATCACACACGTTCTAAAGCTGTGCATCAAGTTGAACACGCTGTAGCCGAGCTGCTCCTTCGTGCGCAGACGATCGAACATGGGCTCCTCCATCAGCATCTACAACACACACGTTCTAAAGCTGTGCATCAAGTTGAACACGCTGTAGCCGAGCTGCTCCTTCGTGCGCAGACGATCGAACACGGGCTCCTCCATCAGCATCTACATCATACACGTTCTAAAGCTGTGCATCAAGTTGAACACGCTGTAGCCGAGCTGCTCCTTCGTGCGCAGACGATCGAACACGGGCTCCTCCATCAGCATCTATATCATACACGTTCTAAAGCTGTGCATCAAGTTGAACACGCTGTAGCCGAGCTGCTCCTTCGTGCGCAGACGGTCGAACACGGGCTCCTCCATCAGCATCTACATCATACACGTTCTAAAACTGTGTATCAAGTTGAACACGCTGTAGCCGAGCTGCTCCTTCGTGTGCAGACGATCGAACACGGGCTCCTCCATCAGCATCTACATTAAACACGCTTTAAGGTGGAACTAACTGTAGGCGAGCTGCGCCTTCATGCGCAAACGATGGCGTCACAGGAAGCATCACACAGAATATGGATAGGTGGACAGAGGGGAGGTCGAGAGTGGGACTGGTGGTTCTCCGCGTCCTAGTCAACGCAGACTAGGTGAAGAGGGCTTGATGCGAGCCGAAACGTAACGCATGCTGGAAACTACACAGAGTGGCCGCTCGCTAGTCCCGACCTCGACTGACACCCTCATCTACTGCCAATGGGCCCGGATTTTTTATTTTTTTATGGAAACTGACACGGTTGGCTACATCACCTACAACCCCGTGATGTCAGCCCATAACACCGGGTGAACTAGGTGCCGCGTCAGTTATTCCCTTTATTTCATGTCGGCCACACTGAACTGGACGGAAAACACGAACTATTTACATAGCCGTTTCGACCGATGTTTCATTCAGTACGGTGGTACGAACCCGGGCGGGATAAACCGTACCACCTTAGTAAGTATTCTTATAGGTAAGCTGACCCGTATACTTCACCGGATATGTTCGGTGAAGGCATCGCAAGCTGAGTTCAACACCTATTTAAGTGTTGCGCGGTGGGTGGCCGAGTGGTTTGGGCATCGGCTTCTCATGCGAGAGGTCCGAGGTTTGAATCCGGTCGGCGTGTACCAATGAGTTTTTTCTGACGAAAAAATTTACGTGCATTTACCTACACCTGCTGCTTCACCGTTCGGAACCGGTGTAAAACTGTAGGTCCCTTCCCTTGTTCCTTACTAGGTGGTAGGCTTAAATTGTAGCCAACTGGGTTGGTACCACCGTACTAGATGTAAGATGGCCGCATAGCAGCCTCGGCTGTGTTCTCCTCTAGTCCAGTATAGCCAGCAATTCAGGGAAGTCTCCGGTATGGCACCCACCTTCTCGGAGGTGGTATTCTCCGACTCACCAACCCATACAGGAATACATAAGAAAAAAAAATCGAGCATTGAGTGCGGATTGAAAGGAGCAGTTGTTAATGTGGAGACTCACCATGAGAACCTCCAGTATGGCGTTGTCCTTCTGGTTGCGCAGGCCGCTCTGGTAGTAGTTGGTGATGATGGTGTTCGTGTTCTCTATGTTGAAACTCGACACGCGGCACTTGCGCACTCCCAGCGCCAGCTCGTGCACTAATATCTGACATTTTACAGTATCGCTTATAAACGCCCATTCGTTCATCTACAGGGGATTAGTTTCATGCTCTCTGTGTGTGAGTGAGTGAGTGTGTGTGAGTGAGTGAGTGAGTGCGTGAGTGAGTGAGTGAGCGTGATTGAGTGAGTGAGTGAGTGAGTGAGTGAGTGAGTGAGCGTGATTGAGTGAGTGAGCGTGATTGAGTGAGTGAGCGTGATTAAGTGAGTGAGTGAGTTAGTGAGTGAGGTGATTGAGTGAGTGAGTGAGCGTGATTGAGTGAGTGCGTGAGTGAGTGCGTGAGTGAGTGAGTGAGCGTGATTGAGTGAGTGAGTGAGTGAACGTGATTGAGTGAGTGAGTGAGGGAGTGAGTGAGTGAGTGAGGGAGTGAGTGAGTGAGTGAGCGAGCGAGTTCCTGCATGCATCAGTCACCTCTCGACCTAAAAGTTTGTATGGTTGTACTGAGATGCTGACTCAGCGAATATGATTTTTTTTTTCAAATTGTACAGCATGAGAGAGAAGCAAAATAAATGGTCTCACCTCAGGCAGTTTGCCCGGCACTGCTTCGAACTGAATGTTCGCGTGGACTTTCTCCGATATCCTCAGCGCCTCGTGCCACTCAATGTTGCCTTGCACCAGCACCTGCAGAATGACAACATTTCATAACAAACAGAGTGTTGGATGACTGGAACCAACTTCCAGAGGAAGTAATAAGCGCATTTAGTACCAACCAATTCAATAATAGACTAAATAAAATATATCTAGCAAATAAAAAATTATTCTCAAAAAAAGAGTGCTCAAGCACGATAGGTAATTAAATAAAAAAAACCGGCCAAGTGCGAGTCGAACTCGCGCACCGAGGGTCCCGTATCGCCATGCATGTCACGGCTAGCGCTACTCACGCCATCTTGATGAATGATGAAATGCTTCATATTAGTTAATGTCATGCTTCATAATCTATTCGGTAGATGGCGCGCGCGCATACACTTTTTGGTTTCTTCTATGGGAACCCCCGTGAATTTTTTACTTTTTCTTATTTTTATTATTTGGTGTTATATCGGCCATAATAACACATTTTTTCAACGGGCTACCTATTACGGTTCAAGAGATACAGCCGGACAGACGGACGGACAGACAGACAGACAGACAGACAGACAGACAGACAGACAGACGGCGTAGGCTTAGTAATAGGGTCCCGTACCTGAAACGGAACCCTAAAAATAAAAAAAATTAAAATTCTTCAAGATAATGACAAACAACAAATGTTAACTGGATTTAGACGTATCAGGCAAGGCTGCCTGTCTAAATTAATTAAAAAATAAATAAATATAATTTTGACGTCAATAGCCCTTCACATTTGCTTCAGCAGTGGGAGCCGCTCCGCGAGAGCAGCGTTCACAAATTTGCGGATTTTAAAACGGTCACTATTCTTTCTGAATTTTTGTCTATTGTCTAAGCTAGTTAATACAAATTTAGTATTTTTTATGTTGCGGAAACTGTCACGGTTGGCTACATCACCTACAACATCCGTAGCGTCAGCCCATAACACCTTGGTGAACTAGGTGCCATGTCAGTGTTTGCCTTTGATCGTGCCGGCCATGGCCGTTTCGACTGAACTTTCATTCAGTGCGGTGGAAGCAACGCGGGCGGGTTAAACCCTAGCAACTAATAAGGTGAGAAGGAAAGGGACCTACAGTTTTACTTGGAATCCGAACCGCGGTCAGCCTGCAACGGTCGAACGGTCACCGATCCAAATTCTGTGCTTATTATGATGACGGATGACGGTCGACTGATCTTAGTGTTTTATTCAAATATAATATCTAGTACCCGGGCGACCAAATTTGGTCGGCGTCTACACCTATCTGTATAAACTTGAAAAAAAAATAACATTAAATACAAAATTTCATCGAAATCGGTAACAGCGAAACCAATTATACACAGAGCATCAAATACCTACCGCCCGCGCCCCCTACTAGAGGCGCCCTAAGCGATGATATTTGAAACCCAATAACCGTACGCTGAGCTGCTAGCGCTTCGTATGTGTGTGTGTGCTAGTATCGACACTACACACAAAGAGGAGCAAGTTAGGCACACGCACAAAACAAATGCACACACATATGTAAGTCATAGGCCACGCCCACAGGCTTCAACGGCCTTGTAGAGAAATCGCGCTCACGGCGCCTCTAGTAGGGGCGGGCGCGCGCATTTCATGCTCTGTGCAATTATTTAAGGTCTTTCAAAATTAGTTAATAGTACGCTAAGGGGGGGTTCTGTATCATATAGGGAGTAAAACCTATATAAAATTTTTTGGACCTTGGGTTTTTTTTTTATGTAAAATATTTTTTAAAGTATTTAAATAAAAAAATAGGTGGTTGATTTTTATAGCCTAATCGATTCAGTTTCATAACAGTAACAAAAAATTCTTCACTACCATTATGATGTAACACGTGTAAGTTGGTAAAAAAAAATATTTTTTTTCTATTCCATACTAATAAAACTAAAATTGTGGTTTTTCACAATTTCTAAAAGAAAGAGATCTATGTGTTGGAAGACTTTTTTGTTCCTGGCATGAAACTGAAACGATTAAAAAAAAATTTTTTTTTACATTTTTTTTTTTTTATGGAAACTGACACGGTTGGCTACATCACCTACAACGTCCGTGATGTCAGCCCATGACACCGGGTGAACTAGGCGCCAAGTCAGTGCGGATTTTTACATTAAAAAATTCTTTATTCTTCAAAAGTGATCTATTTCCGATACAGAACCCCCCCTTAGCGTACTATTAACTAATTTTGAAAGACCTTATATAATATATTATAAATTTATAAATAATACCATTAGGAAGTTTTACTGAAGTGAAGGCAGTTTGACGTTTGTCCCGTCAGTTTGACAGTTCTTGGAATCCTATTCATAATTGAATCTAGTTGTACCTGCAGGTTGAAGAGTACGTATACCTCAGTCAAATTCTGCGGCTTGGTAGACAAGGTCTGCTTAAGGAGGTGGAGAGACGAATTCAACTGGGTTGGGCTGCCTTTGGAAAACTAAAATTCGTCCTGAAGTCTGACCTTCCGCAGAATTTAAAGACCGTATATATGACCAGTGTGTCCTCCCGGTTATGACGTACGGGTGTGAAACGTGGACTCTGACGGTCGCGGTTGTCCAAAGGTTGAAAGTTGCCCAGCGAGCAATGGAGCGAGCCATGCTGGGAATATCGCTACGTGATATGGTGCGTAACGAGGCAATCCGCCGACGCACCAAAGTAGTCGATATTGGACACCAGGTGGCTAAGCTCAAGTGGCAGTGGGCTGGGCACGTTAGCCGAAGAGACGATGACCGTTGGAGTAACCGTGTCCTACACTGGCGGCCGTGGACAGGAAAACGGAGTGTGGGAAGACCACCCGCCAGGTGGGACGACGACATCAAGTACGCCGGCGGAAATCAGTGGATCCGTATCGCTGAAGGCCGGGAAGACTGCAGGAAAATTGGAGAGGCGTATGTCCAGCAGTGGACGCTTACACGCTGACTGACTGACTGACTGTACCTGCATGTAGAAGTGTCGGAGCAGCCTGCGTCCGAAGTCCTGCAGCTCGTCGCGCGTTATTGTCGCCAACTCCTCGGCCTTGTCCCGCAGCGACAGGTACGGAGACAGCAGCAGCTGCAGCCGTACGTCCCTGCGATGCGACATTTTGTTAATGCGTAGGAGAGAGGTGAGAGGCGGTGTCAATGATATTATAAGTTAAAAGGAGGTAGATAGGTTATCTGAGCACCCAAGCGGCACATTAAATACAAGACCACAGTCCTGTCTGAAGTTAGTCGCCCACCAACTTCGCACGCGTTCGGACCGCTAACCACGAGCCGCTAACACATCGAAAATGCCGTCGTGTGTAATGAGATTCCGCACTAATTCTAATAATTGGAATAAGACTATTCGAGTGGGCGCATCACTTTATAGTTCTTCCTCTCAACTTTTCAAGGACGTGCCATGTGTGAGCACTGAATGTCATATAGATTTTTTTTTTTTATGGAAACTGACACGGTTGGCTACATCACCTACAACGTCCGTGATGTAGCCAACCGTGTCAGTTTCCATAAAAAAAAAAAAAATATAGATAACCTATCTTTCCTAAAATATCATTGGGCGGTGTAGCTAGCTCTAGTTTTTTTTTATGGAAACTAACACGGTTGGCTACATCACCTACAACATCCGCGATTTCAGCCCATAACACCGCAGTGAACTAGGTGCCGTGTCAGTGCTTCCCTTCCTTTCATGTCGGCTACACTGAACTGGACGGAAAACACTAACTATTTACATAGCCGTTTCGACCGACGTTTCGCTCAGTACGGTGGTACCAACCCGGCCGGGATAAACCGTACCACCTAGTAAGGTAAGAAAGGAAGGGACCTAAAATTTAACATCAAATAACACGGCAGAGGCCGATCCCCTCCTCGCTAGCACTTCCCCCTCCGGCACTTTAAAAGAATAGCCCCACTGCATCTCTCCCCATGCATGTCATAAAAGGCGACTAAGGGATAAGGACAAAATGCCGTGCTAAAGGGTCGCCACCATATAATCGCCACCGCATTAAGTACCTTCGCACGGTACTTCCACCGAGTCATGCAGCAGGTGGGCCTTCGTGCCTTACTTGCTGCTTGATCGATTGAATCTTGTTCGAATACGAACACCATAAACAGAGTAACACCAACTTGGCGAGCTTCGTCGGGGAACCTAACCTAACAGAGTAACACCAACAAACAGAGTAACACCAATAAACAGAGTAACACCAATAAACAGAGTAACACCAACTTGGCGAGCTTCGTGGGCTTGATGAGAACGTTGTGGTACTGCCGCGCGCGGACGTCGCGCACCGCCTCGAACAGCGAGTCCGTCAGGTTGTCCCCGGACGTGCGCATCTCCTGAGTTATCACGTCCACTAGCAGCTGCGGGCGAGGACCAACATGTTATTAAACATTGTATAGGGGAAGGTGTTGAACTAAACTTGCGTTGGCTTCACCGAACATATTTTTTTTTTATTTTTTTTTTTTTTATGGAATCTGACACGGTTGGCTACATCACCTGCAACGTCCGTGATGTCAGCCCATAACACCGGGTGAACTAAGTGCCACGTCAGTGCTTCCCCCTTTGATCGTGCCGGCTACTCTGAACTGGTCGGAAAACACAAACTATTTACATAGCCGTTTTGACCGACGTTTCATTCAGTGCGGTGGTACCAACCCGGGCGGGTTAAACCCTACCACCAAGTAAGATTAGGAGGGAAGGGACCTACAGTTTTACGAGGAATCCGAACCTCGGTCAGCCTCCAACGGTCAGCGGTCACCCATCCAAGTACTGACCGCACCCAGCATTGCTTAACATTCAATAGCGACAGTTGACTGTCTGCACCTATCCGGGCCCATCGGCAGTAGAGGAGGGTGTTAATCGAGGTCGGGACTAGCGAGTGGCCACAGTGAATTTCCCGCGCATGCTTCACGTTTCACGGCTCGCATCAAGCCCTCGTCAGCTAGTTTGCGTCGACTAGGACGCGGGGAACCATCGGTCCCGCTCTCGACCTCCCTCTCTCTACCTATCCATATTCTGTAGGATGCTTCCAGTGAGGTTTTTGAAGCTCTCTCCGTGTATGAGCTTAGCGTCGATCTTGGCAGTCCTAGATTCTTGAAGAGACTGTACAGCAACTTCGCTAGTACATGCTTCACTATAGTCCGAACTCTGAGAGAATGCGCTGCTGACGTCTGTCAGTTGGTCATTTCATCGCTCATTTTACAAGTTATTATTACTCACTCCTGGCAACCACACGTTCGCATAGAGGTAATTATGAACATTTTCTATTTATTTATTTATTTATTTTTTATGGAAACTGACACGATTGGCTACATCACCTACAACATCCGTGATGTCAGCCCATAACACCGGGTGAAATTGGTGCCACATCATTGCTTCCCTTCGGTCGTGCCGGCTACACTGAACTGGACGGAAAACACAAACTATTTATATAGCTGTTTCGACCGACCTTTCATTCAGTGCGGTGGTAGCAACCCGGGCGGGTTACACCCTACCACCTAGTAATATAAGAAGGGAGTCATATCCCTTAGTCGCCTTTTACGAAATACACGGGGAGAGATGCAGTGGGGCTATTCTTATAAAGTACTGGCCCCACACGGTACTGTTTATACGGTTTCGTACTATTTTGACAAGCTTATCGTACTTTTTAGGCAATCCACACTGGCATCACTGTGACCAACTGACAGACGGCGGGAACGCATTTTCTCAGCGGCCGGACTTTGGGCATGCAGCATTGTAATCTATGCATAGCTCCATAGATTATTTTTTTTTATTTATTCGTCCCTTTTCGGGACAGGGAAAACTAATTAAAGTATACAGCCTTTTCTGTTGTACTTCTAATAATGTCTGTTGTTTTCTTCTCGTATTGCGAGAATCTCAAAAATATATACTTTTTATTTACGACAACCGGGCAAAGAGAATTGTTCAGCCGCCATCTTTATTCGGACTATTTGATCCATAGATAATACAATGCCGAGTGCCTAGAAAAGTGTTTTTATGTTTTAGGGATTTATGGATTCGTGGTCGGTGTGCTGAATGTGTACCGGTGTACTGGTCCACTTTTGCACCACGCGCACCGGGCAGGGATTGCATATCTACTTGCCGGAGTTACCGGGGATGCGTACCAATCATTTTTGTAGATCTTTCCTCTACAGGCACCTGTCAGGCCGGCGCATGGCATTCTCGCTTGCCTACCGATGACAGGAGTGAGAGAGAAACAGCATGGCTTGTACAGGGAGACAATGACAGTCGGCTCCGGACCAGGCGAATACTTTTTGGGGAATCGGACAGTGCCTGTCGAGTTCTTAGGAAAGCCACTGCCAATCCACGCCACCAAAGTGATTGTTTGTGAGGGCCTCAGACCACTGCTTTGTTTTTAGTCTTTTTAAACTATATTTTGAAATTCGTTCCCTAAGCTGTTACTTCTAAACTCACATGTAGCTTCTGATTGTAGCCGTGCATCTTGAGCGTGAGACCCGTGTCGCCGGTGTACACATTGTGGGTCAGCGTGGCCATATCCGCCGGATACACCGACTCCTTCAGCCCCTGCTGCAGCACGTCCGTCCAGAGGTCAAGTAGGCACGCCCTGTACGCAAAGAAACATGGAATACGACGTGACCACGTCTGGCTACATCAATACTTTAGTTTGTACCGTGTGGGGCCGGTACTTTAAAATAATAGCCCCGCTGCATCTCTCCCTGTGTATGTCGTAAAAGGCGACTAAGCGATATTACTCCCTTTTTATATTACTAGGTGGTAGGGTTTAACCCGCCCGGGTTGGTACCACCGCACTGAATGAAAGGTCGGTCGAAACGGCTATGTAAATAGTTTGTGTTTTCCGTCCAGTTCAGTGTAGCCGGCACGACCGAAGGGAAGCACTGACATGGCACCCAGTTCAGCCCGTGTTATGGGCTGACATCACGGATGTTGTAGGTGATGTAGCCAACCGTGTTAGTTTCCATAAAAAAAAAGTTACTATATTTTATGAGATATTGCGTTTGTAGACTCTATGTATGATACTAAAATTAAATTGATGATTTTTAGAAATATTTTCTGTAAGTATGTGTTCCTCCAGAACTCTTAAACCGATAATCCGAATTTGATGAAACTTAGTAAAAGCATATTTGTGACTATACGTGACACAGGATAGGCTAAACAAAATTCAGTTCCGGTCGCGCTAGCAACATAAATTCGAAATTTGAAATCCGCAACTCACTCTCTCGGAGACTTCAGGCTCAGCGGCGTGATGAAATAGAAGTAGAGCAGGGCAGTGGGCAGGCGGAACTTAAAGTCCGGCTTGTACCAGACCTCCATCACGTTGTTCTTTCTCAGCAGGTTCGGTTGATCCAGCCGGAAGTTCTTCACTCTGGCCTTGTAATTCTTTTCGCTCAGGGTCACGCTGATCTCTTCGTCGCGGACACTCTTGTCCAGGTCCTTATTGGACGCCGAGAATAGGTCCACTTGCTGTTTGGCGGCGACGTCCAAGTATTCTTTGGCCGCGGGAATGAGGCTGAAGTCGGTCGTGATGTAAATATTTTCTTCGGGCAGATGGAAACTCTGGTAGGGCTCCACTTCCGCCCAGCGCTTGATCCATGACGCGGGGATATCTGTGGATAAATAAATAAATTTAATTCAGTTTTTTTTTATTAAAGGGCCGACAAGTACCATCAGAAGGTTGCGTGTTCACATCACGCCGGGTTCACCACTTTGGGGATGTCATGTTGTATCCACTTTGAGGATGTCATCTTGTATCCACATTGGGGATGTCATGTTGTATCCACTTTGGAGATGTCATGTTATATCCACTTTGGGGATGTCATGTTGTATTCACTTTGGGGATGTCATCCTGTTTGGATTGTGACCGGGTATAAATGATGAAAGTCCTTTCTTACATAATTGTTTATTGAGTAATACAGAAATATTTCTTCAATGGTAGACCGACAGATGCACAGGGGTGCTTCAGCCGGACGCATGTACTGAACTGTCTGTTCCGCTACGGCGTGGTGGAGTGAAGCGCGAGGGCTTGGATGGGGGTACATTCCTACGCTCGATCCTTGGCCCCCCACACCTTATGCCGTGTGGCGCTTGAGCGGACAATTCCTAACTTCTGCATCAAGTGGTTACTTAGTTTCAAGTGCGATAACTTCAAAATGTTACAAGTGCATTAAGAGTGCATTTTTGTCAGCCTCGGTAGCTAAGTGGTGGCGTTGGTCGACTGTTATTAAGCACACCTGGGCGTGGTCATTACTTGGATAGGTGACCGTTCGACCGTTGGAGGCTGACCGTGGTTCAGATTCCACGTTAAACTGTAGGTCCCTTCCCTTCTTACCTTACTAGGCGGTAGGGTTTATCCCAGCCGGGTTGATACCACCGCACTGAACGAAACGTCTCGGTCGAAACGGCTATGTAAATAGTTCGTGTTTTCCATCCAGTTCAGTGTAGCCGACATGAAATGAAGAAAAGCACTGACACGGCACCTAGTTCACCCGGTGTTATGGGCTGACATCGCGGATGTAGTAGGTGATGTAGCCAACCGTGTCAGTTTTATCAGTCGGGATGTCGGCTCCCTAAGTGTGTTCTATCGCTTATTCCATGGGGAGTGCTCGAAGGAGCTGTTTAATGCGATCCCGGCGTCCCCTTTCCACCTTCGCACCACGCGCACTGGGCAGGGATTGCATCCCTACACGCTGGACTTACCGCGGATGAGTACCAATCGATTCTGCAGATCATTCCTCTACAGAACCGGTAAACTCTGGAACGCTCTCCCTGCCTATATATGTCCCCCCAGGTACAGTCCTTTAAGAGGGGCGTGAATGGGCACTTTTCAGGCCGGCATGCATTCGCAACCCCCGCATACGACCGAATGTCCATGGGCGTCGTTAGACACCTTATGGGTGGCTCGGCGCCATATGTCGCGCTGTCAATAAAAAAAAAAGTTTACATTAAAAAAACTTGAGCGCATACCCTTCTTCTTGTAGTCGGTGCCGAACCACTCTTCCTTGGCGTCGTACTGCACCGGAGGCGAGTGCTTGTTGGAGAGCACCATCACGTTCACAGAGTCCGCCGTCATCAGTCCGAGCAGCTCCGTGATGCCCTGACGTCACACGCACACACTCAGCATGCAACACATCGTGATTCAATAATTTATTTATTTATTTAATGAATTAAGCGGCGGGTGGCCTAGTGGTTTGGGCATCGGCTTCTCATGCGAGAGGTCGGCGGCTCGAATCCGGTCGGCGTGTACCAATGAGTTTTTTCTGACGAAAAAATTTACGTGCATACCTGCTGCTTCACCGTTCGGAACCGGTGTATAACGGTGTCGGTCAGTCTTGTCACTTTTAGTGTGTGTTATTTACGTACGGGTATTAAGTACGGGTCCTCCGCCGCATGTTGAACATCAGATTTCACCGATTTCCGCAAAGAAAATGTATATTATAATTTATTATTTCTAAAAGTATGTTCCTTTACGAGTATACTGATGTGAATATTGTGTCCATCAACAATTCCCAATCCTTTGCTGCTCCCAATTTTGGGAGCAGCAAAGGATTGGGAATTGTTGATGGAAACACATGAGAAGCATTACCAAATGCCTTCGGAAATCTGTACCACAGCATTAAGACCGGATATACTCATATTCTCAAAAGCGACAAAGCATGTAGTACTTTTGAACTTACAGTTCCATGGGAAAGTAACATACCGAAGGACCACAACATCAAACTTAACAAGTACTGCAACTTAGTAGACCGGATTGTGAGAAACGGATTCAAGACTGATCTCTTCGCTGTGGAAGTCGGAGCAAGAGGACTACCAGCGAAGTCGCTCTACAGTCTCTTCAAGAATCTAGGGCTCCCAAGATCGACGCTAAGCTCATATATGGAGAGAGCTTTGAAAACGTCACTGGAAGCATCCTACAGAATATGGATAGGTAGAGAGAGGGAGGTCGAGAGCGGGACTGGTGGTTTCCCCGCGTCCTAGTCAACGCAGACTAGCTGACGAGGGCTTGAAGCGAGCCGAAACGTGAAGCATGCGCGGGAAATTTAGAGTGGCCACTTGCTAGTCCCGACCTCGATTAATACCCTCCTCTACTGCCGATGGGCCCGGATATGTTCGGTGAAGCCATCGTAAGCTTAGATCCACACCTTCCTTCCAAGGTATGCCACAATTTTCAATTCAATCGCAATTTTAGAAGAAAAAATAAGGTTTTTTTTTTTTTTTTTTTTTCTGACTAAAATATCTGGTACCTCTAAACACGTAACCCCGTATTTGTTTGATATTGATCTATAGACAATTTTATTGACTTTATGGATCAAAAGAGTTTATTGATCTAGCTTCAGTATTTTACGAAATATTTGAGTTTTTGTCAAGGTCGGCGGTCGCGGCCCTGGAGGGCCGGAAACGAGTGAAATTTAAGGAGGGAAGAGCATTTAATTGAGGTGATATTTTGAAGGGTTAATGTAAAAAAATCTCCACCTTTGCACCTTACGTAAATGTTCTAATGAGCTTAGGGGCCGTTATAGATTTTTGCCGATTTTCGACCCCCCCTTCTCTCTCTCTCTCTCTCGCAAAATTGACGTTATTTCCATTAACTCTATGACAAAATCAATATTGTTATTTAAACAATAGGTTTTTCGTCTTAGCAGAGAAACAAGAGCTGTATGGTTGCCATTTCCAGGCGCGCCACCACAAGCACTTCCGCTCTTCTCATCCATCCACATTTAGGATGCATACTTTTTATTCCGGGAAATGAATGGGTTCCTTACACGCAGTCAAAACTATTTGCATAACCTGTGGTCCACGCGAACGAAGTCGCGAGCACAGCTTAGTTATGTAATATTACGTCAATTTTGAGAAGACCCTCGACCCAGCCCTCCTTCGGCATATTATCATCGTCCGGAGACTTGTAGTAGAGCTTGTCTCCGGTAATGTAGTGCCGAGGCGGATGGAGCTGCATGCTCTCCGCGAGCGTCTCCACACGCTCCGCCGGCTGCGACTCCTCCTCGAACCTGAAGCTGTCGCTCTCTCGAGCCTGCGGAGGGAGACACGGCACGCACCTGTGGGTCGTATTTGTAGAAGAGCTTGTCTCCGGTGATGTAGTGCCGAGGCGGATGGAGCTGCATGCTCTCCGCGAGCGTCTCTACATGCTCTGCCGGCTGCGACTCCTCCTCGAACCTGAAGCTGTTGTCCTCAATGGTCTGCAGGAGCAATATACATTTTTAGGAAACAGTCTAGAGACAGAGTAAAAGGTCAACTTCAGCTCAGCTGTACAAAAACTACTGAGCATGCAAACAAACTCACAATAAAGTAACAGAATGAAAGCGATAGTGGTAGAATTGTAAAGCGACCGAGGGTAAGACCCACCTTAATTTCATGAAATATTCTCTCGCTGGGTCCCAGTTTCCGCAGCATGTTGAGGTATGAAAATATCGCCTCTAACACCTGGAATAATTAATTAAATACTTTTTTACACCTTTATCATTTACATTATTTAATTTAAAAAAAAAACAAATTTTTTAATATATTACGACTTTGTCAGCTTCAGATAAAATTGTTTATATATTTAATATGTCAAATAATGAATTATAGATGGCGTTTTCATGGGTTTGAATTTTTCGAATGTATCTATAGTTTAATGGACGATATTTAGGCCGGGTGAATGGTGTGCGCCGACACTGCGTTTGTCAGATTTGTCATATTTACATTGTAACATTCCGCCAGTTCGATTATCACAGCGAAGAAGGACTGACAAGAACATTGGAAATTTTTTCCTCATAGCTCTAAAAGAGAATATTACCTCATCGACATGTTGCAGGCCGTCCTGGGTCAGCACGACCTGAGCCGAGAACAGGCTGTACATGGAGGTGTAGTCGATGCCGCTCGCCGAGTTGCCCGTGTTGATGCCCAACGCCCACACTCTGCACGGTTACATCAAGCTGATGAGTCAATACTGAACACGCATTTGTGTCGCTGATATATTTTCAAAAACGTTTCGGGGCCGATTGGCCCATATGGGAGTCAACAAGCTAAAAACGTTTCGGCGCCGATGGGCCCATATGGGAATCGACAGGCTAAAAACGTTTCGGGGCTGATTGGCCCATATGGGAGTCGACAAGATAAAAACGTTTCGGGGCCGATTGACCTATATGGGAATTTCGGGGCCGATTGGCCCATATGGGAATCGACAGGCTAAAAACGTTTCGGGGCCGATTGGCCCATATGGGAGTCGACAAGACGTTTCGGGGCCGATTAGCCCATATAGGAATCGACAGGCTAAAAACGTTTCGGGGCCGATTGGCCCATAAGGGAGTCGACAAGCTAAAAACGTTTCGGGGCTGATTGACCCATATGGGAGTCGATAAGTTAAAAACGTTTCGGGGCCGATTGGCCCATATGGGAATCGACAGGTTAAAAACGTTTCGGGGCCGATTGGCCCATATGGGAATCGACAGGCAAAAACGTTTCGGGGCCGATTGGCCCATATAGGAGTCGACAAGACGTTTCGGAGCCGATTGGCCCATATGGGAATCGACAGGCTGAAAACGTTTTGGGGCCGATTGGCCCATATGGGAGTCGACAAGCTAAAAATCTACAGATCTCACACTACGCGCAACTATCAAAGGCATTAAAAATGTAATTTAGAAATATAGCACACGATAAAATTTGACAAATTTGTTAATAGGAATTCATTCTTTATCGTACTGACAATAAAGTGAACAGAGCGCAGACTGACCTCACGCGTAAGGGACCCACTACTTACTTACCGCTGCCTACAGATTTTGTCCGCCCGCCTCCTAAGATGGGTCAAACTGTAGCTTAATTTAATCCCGAGATACCATTTTTTCTGTTTCTTGAATAGCGAGCTCAAAAAAAGTTATTGGGAAATTCTCGATGCAAGTCGGCGAAAATTTTTTGAAATTTTAGCAAATTTTGGAAAATCTCACAAAGTTACAAACCGATTTTGGTAATTTAAATTGCACTTTAAAGACCTCCGGCAGACGCACATTTTGACATATGACTCATCCGCGTACCTTTAATATCTGCGAAACTACAAGCAAATGTCACAATTTCATAAATCGGGGCCCAATACTCGAACGAAAACATAAACATTTTCAATGTTAAAACGTTTCGGAGCCGATTGGCCCATATGGGAGTCGACAAGCTAAAAACGTTTCGGGGCCGATTGGCTCATATGGGAGTCGACAAGCTAAAAACATTTTGAGGCCGATTGGCCCATATGGAATCGACAGGCTAAAAACGTTTAGGGACAGGTCTGCCTGTCGACTCCCATAGGGGCCGATCGGCCCCAAAACGTTTTTAGCCTGTCGACCCTCATAGGGGCCAAACGGCTCCGATTACTTTGCTTACTCTAATTTGTCAGGATACAGCGTGTGGTATGTATTCTACATAGACACCGATTCACCGCCTGATTTGTTGCACTTACTTTTTTTTCAAATACGACAGCAGACTGCCGCGCCCCTCGTGTCCCAGCAGGTAGGAGATGTACTGGTCTGGCTTGGACTGGTACTCTGACATCAACGAGCGCAGGCACCAAGTCAAATGCACCTGCCGAACATATACATATGCCTTATTATAACATATTCCTTAATATACCTTTGTACTGTGTGTGGGCGGTACTTTAAAAGAATAGCCCCACTGCATCTCACCCCGTTTATGTCGTAAAAGGCGACTAAGGGATAAGACTCCCTTCTTATATTACTAGGTGGTAGGTTTTAACCCGCCCGGGATGGTACCACCGCACTGAATGAAAGGTCGGTCGAAACGTCTATGTAAATAGTTTGTGTTTTCCGTCCAGTTCAGTGTAGCCGGCACGACGGTACACTGACATGGCACCTAGTTCACCCGGTGTTATGGGCTGACATCACGGATGTTGTAGGTGAAGTAGGCAACTGTGTCAGTTTAAAAAAAAAAAAACCTGTACCTTACTGGTGTATGCCGGCTGCCGCTACCGTCTCCGGTGAGCTAGCCGCAGCTACCGTGCACTCACCTCCGTGGTGTCCCCGACCGGCCGCACGAGGTACATGCTGCGGAACTCCGGCGTGACCAGATTCGGCGTGAAAGTGTACCGCGTGAAGTCGTCCGCCGGCAGCCCGTTGCTTGGGATCTGGCCGAACGTGTCTATCGTGTACTGCTCCAGGGTTGTCAGGTTCATGCGAGCCTGGAACAAAAACCAAAAGCGTTTTATAGAATGAAGGTGTGGATCTAAGCTTACGATGGCTTCACCGAACATATCCGGGCCCATCGGCAGTAGAGGAGGGTGTTAATCGAGGTCGGGACTAGCGAGTGGCCAATCTAAATTTCCCGCGCATGCTTCACGTTTCGGCTCGCATCAAGCCCTCGTCAGCTAGTCTACGTTGACTAGGACGCGGGGAAACCACCAGTCCCGCTCTCGACCTCCCTCTCTCTACCTATCCATATTCTGTAGGATGCTTCCAGTGACGTTTTCGAAGCTCTCTCCATATATGAGCTTAGCGTCGATCTCGGCAGCCTTAGATTCTTGAAGAGACTGTAGAGCGACTTCGCAATTTGTACAAAAGAAAGGACGTGAGCGCAGCATAGGGTCACTCGAGTAACTCATGGGGCCGCTGTTTTTAGGCCTAGCCCTACACTAATAATTAAATTAAATTAAATCTAAAAGTAATTTGTACAAAATAAGCCAAGTAACACCTTTACACAAAATTTTCACACAACACAAATGTTTACAACAACAATCAAGATTTGTGGAGGGGCGTTAATTTTTAGAATAGACAATCTCTACCCCCCTGAGTGATAATGTTGGGACACTTGGTGTACACCGACCTGTATTGCGACAGTCATGCGGTGCGCACTGTAGTGTCGCTCCCTGAAGCGATGAGCCGCGCGGTGCAGCTTGTCGTCGCCCGCGACCATGTCGCGCAGGCTGTGCAGGTTGCCCCAGGTGAAGGTGCGCGCCGGGTGATAATGTTGGGACACTTGGTGTACACCGACCTGTATTGCGACAGTCATGCGGTGCGCACTGTAGTGTCGCTCCCTGAAGCGATGAGCCGCGCGGTGCAGCTTGTCGTCGTCCGCGACCATGTCGCGCAGGCTGTGCAGGTTGCCCCAGGTGAAGGTGCGCGCCGGGTGATAATGTTGGGACACTTGGTGTACACCGACCTGTATTGCGACAGTCATGCGGTGCGCACTGTAGTGTCGCTCCCTGAAGCGATGAGCCGCGCGGTGCAGCTTGTCGTCGTCCGCGACCATGTCGCGCAGGCTGTGCAGGTTGCCCCAGGTGAAGGTGCGCGCCGGGTGATAATGTTGGGACACTTGGTGTACACCGACCTGTATTGCGACAGTCATGCGGTGCGCACTGTAGTGTCGCTCCCTGAAGCGATGAGCCGCGCGGTGCAGCTTGTCGTCGTCCGCGACCATGTCGCGCAGGCTGTGCAGGTTGCCCCAGGTGAAGGTGCGCGCCGGGTGATAATGTTGGGACACTTGGTGTACACCGACCTGTATTGCGACAGTCATGCGGTGCGCACTGTAGTGTCGCTCCCTGAAGCGATGAGCCGCGCGGTGCAGCTTGTCGTCGTCCGCGACCATGTCGCGCAGGCTGTGCAGGTTGCCCCAGGTGAAGGTGCGCGCCGGGTGATAATGTTAGGACACTTGGTGTACACCGACCTGTATTGCGACAGTCATGCGGTGCGCACTGTAGTGTCGCTCCCTGAAGCGATGAGCCGCGCGGTGCAGCTTGTCGTCGTCCGCGACCATGTCGCGCAGGCTGTGCAGGTTGCCCCAGGTGAAGGTGCGCGCCGGGTGATAATGTTGGGACACTTGGTGTACACCGACCTGTATTGCGACAGTCATGCGGTGCGCACTGTAGTGTCGCTCCCTGAAGCGATGAGCCGCGCGGTGCAGCTTGTCGTCGTCCGCGACCATGTCGCGCAGGCTGTGCAGGTTGCCCCAGGTGAAGGTGCGCGCCGGGTGATAATGTTGGGACACTTGGTGTACACCGACCTGTATTGCGACAGTCATGCGGTGCGCACTGTAGTGTCGCTCCCTGAAGCGATGAGCCGCGCGGTGCAGCTTGTCGTCGTCCGCGACCATGTCGCGCAGGCTGTGCAGGTTGCCCCAGGTGAAGGTGCGCGCCGGGTGATAATGTTGGGACACTTGGTGTACACCGACCTGTATTGCGACAGTCATGCGGTGCGCACTGTAGTGTCGCTCCCTGAAGCGATGAGCCGCGCGGTGCAGCTTGTCGTCGTCCGCGACCATGTCGCGCAGGCTGTGCAGGTTGCCCCAGGTGAAGGTGCGCGCCGGGTGATAATGTTAGGACACTTGGTGTACACCGACCTGTATTGCGACAGTCATGCGGTGCGCACTGTAGTGTCGCTCCCTGAAGCGATGAGCCGCGCGGTGCAGCTTGTCGTCGCCCGCGACCATGTCGCGCAGGCTGTGCAGGTTGCCCCAGGTGAAGGTGCGCGCCGGGTGATAATGTTGGGACACTTGGTGTATACCGACCTGTGTTGCGACAGTCATGCGGTGCGCACTGTAGTGTCGCTCCCTGAAGCGATGAGCCGCGCGGTGCAGCTTGTCGTCGTCAGCGACCATGTCGCGCAGGCTGTGCAGGTTGCCCCAGGTGAAGGTGCGCGCCGGGTGATAATGTTGGGACACTTGGTGTACACCGACCTGTATTGCGACAGTCATGCGGTGCGCACTGTAGTGTCGCTCCCTGAAGCGATGAGCCGCGCGGTGCAGCTTGTCGTCGTCCGCGACCATGTCGCGCAGGCTGTGCAGGTTGCCCCAGGTGAAGGTGCGCGCCGGGTGATAATGTTAGGACACTTGGTGTACACCGACCTGTATTGCGACAGTCATGCGGTGCGCACTGTAGTGTCGCTCCCTGAAGCCATGAGCCGCGTGGTGCAGCTTGTCGTCGTCCGCGACCATGTCGCGCAGGCTGTGCAGGTTGCCCCAGGTGAAGGTGCGCGCCGGGTGATAATGTTGGGACACTTGGTGTACACCGACCTGTATTGCGACAGTCATGCGGTGCGCACTGTAGTGTCGCTCCCTGAAGCGATGAGCCGCGCGGTGCAGCTTGTCGTCGTCCGCGACCATGTCGCGCAGGCTGTGCAGGTTGCCCCAGGTGAAGGTGCGCGCCGGGTGATAATGTTGGGACACTTGGTGTACACCGACCTGTATTGCGACAGTCATGCGGTGCGCACTGTAGTGTCGCTCCCTGAAGCGATGAGCCGCGCGGTGCAGCTTGTCGTCGTCCGCGACCATGTCGCGCAGGCTGTGCAGGTTGCCCCAGGTGAAGGTGCGCGCCGGGTGATAATGTTGGGACACTTGGTGTACACCGACCTGTATTGCGACAGTCATGCGGTGCGCACTGTAGTGTCGCTCCCTGAAGCGATGAGCCGCGCGGTGCAGCTTGTCGTCGTCCGCGACCATGTCGCGCAGGCTGTGCAGGTTGCCCCAGGTGAAGGTGCGCGCCGAGTGATAATGTTGGGACACTTGGTGTACACCGACCTGTGTTGCGACAGTCATGCAGTGCGCACTGTAGTGTCGCTCCCTGAAGCGATGAGCCGCGCGGTGCAGCTTGTCGTCGTCCGCGACCATGTCGCGCAGGCTGTGCAGGTTGCCCCAGGTGAAGGTGCGCGCCGGGTGATAATGTTGGGACACTTGGTGTACACCGACCTGTATTGCGACAGTCATGCGGTGCGCACTGTAGTGTCGCTCCCTGAAGCGATGAGCCGCGCGGTGCAGCTTGTCGTCGTCCGCGACCATGTCGCGCAGGCTGTGCAGGTTGCCCCAGGTGAAGATGCGCGCCGGGTGCCCCGCGGGGAACAGGCTGCTCAGCAACTGGTCCTTGCGGTTGCTGTCCGAGGGCACGGCCATTGCGAACTCTGCCGGATGCAAAATGGGAATTTAATTTTTCATAGATTTCTGTGAAATGATACACACGTTATAAGTTATACTTATGTGTTTTGTTTACTTATTTAGTTTAAGTTTAAGTATTTTGTTTACTTATTTAGTTTAAGTATTTTGTTTACTTATTTAGTTTTATTTTTTGGTTTTCACAATAACACACACTCGTCACTTTCATCCTTTCTTTCTTTCTTTCCCCCCCCCCCCCCCCCCCCCCCCTCCCTTTTTATGTATTTTTTGGGTTTGTTCTTTTTGCGTTTTTAACTAGTTTCTTTATTAGTAAGTAGCCGAAATTATGTGAACATGTCAGGGTTAGGCTTAAAATCAGCGTTCTTATGGTTCGCCATAGGAATAAGAGCTGTGCCGCATCCTTTTTGCGAACAATGTGTTGTTTTTCTCTTTAATGTTCTTTTTTTGTTATAAGTATTTCATTATTTTTGTTTTTATTATGTTTTTTTTTTCTTTTATTTTTGGATAAACCAACCGGTTCCGCAGGTCTTTTACTCACTGAACCGGGAAAATTTTGAACGCACTCCCTGCCAATCTATATTTCCTTCCTGGGGTTTTTCAAAAGGGGCGTGAAAGGGCTCCTCTCA
This sequence comes from Nematopogon swammerdamellus, assembly GCA_946902875.1. Taxonomy (NCBI): domain Eukaryota; kingdom Metazoa; phylum Arthropoda; class Insecta; order Lepidoptera; family Adelidae; genus Nematopogon; species Nematopogon swammerdamellus. Next base: position 3,473,216 of record OX336356.1, on the reverse strand, counting down.
GGCCGGCATGGCATTCGCAAACCCCGTGCATCACAGAATGTCCATGGGCATCGTAAGTCACCTACTCGTAAGTGAAACGGTGCCACATGTCGCGCTTTCTATAAAAAAAAAAAAAAAAATTAAAAATAAATACAGACCGGACTCTATCGCCTCCCGCTCGCGCTGCATGGCCTCCTTCTTCATGAGCGGGCTCACGAAGAACTGGCTGAACTTGTCGAGCGCCTGCAGCAGGTTGCGCTCCGGTATCTCCATGTAGAACGTCGTCATCTCGCAGTCCGTCTGAGCGTTGTCCGAACCGCCCTTCTTCTGCAAATGTTCGCCGTTTACGTGACAATGAGCAGTGCCGGACTTGTACTGTTCTTAAGTATAGGCCACTTGACTTTCGCCGCCCGCGCAAAACATGAATAGAATAGAATAGGAGTATTACTAAGTCGCAATGTATGGGGACTTAAAACCTTTACCCAAATGATATTTAGAATTTAATAGATCTTGCCTTGCTAGAGTATTGCGTTCATAAATCGCGCAAGAACTTGACGGCTTACACTATACCAAAGCTCAAGTATTACTTGTAATATTCTATAACGCCTTTGGAAATCTGCCGCCCCTAGGCCGAGAACTATACGGCCTAATGGGAAATCCAGGACTGACAATGAGAGACATAAAAAGTACATATCAAACGCTGCATCCAAGGTCGTAGCCAGGTACGGGAAGGGGTGGACCCCCCCCCCTCCCCCCCTCCCCCCTGCCACCCTAGCAGGTGACACCAGCAGCGTAGGCATAGGCGCCGACTACGTGGGTGCTCGGGGGCTCCAGCACCCACGAGGGGTGAGTAGTGGGTGCCACGACGATAGATATAAAAACTGATCAGTAATAGGATTTGAGCTACGATAAAAGTGCCTTATTTACTTACAAGCCTTTGAGCGGCCATATTTACACATTCGTACTAGTGGCGCGACGAATAGCGTACGTTATAGTACTCCTATATTATTCTATGCCATGCAATAGAATATAGGAGCACTACATGTGTAGGTACATCGTGCGAATGTGTAAATGCGGCAAATGCAAAACATTGTGCGAACTTTTTGCGACGACGCTGCCAGGTGCCGGGAGAATTAATGAAAAATTGGAGAAGCATATGTCCAGCAGTGGACGGCAAAACTTGGATGATTATTGTTCAATAAAAAAAAAATTGCATGAGCACCCACGAGGATTTCTAAAAGTCGGCGCCCCTGAGCGTAGGGATGCCCGAATTGATTTTTTAGAAGAATTATCTTTTGCCATACGATTCTATAGAGGATTCTATACTCAGAGGACTTGTCCTTCTGTTCGACTAAATACTATTAGGTAATTCACGGATACGAATGCCCAGTCAACAAGCGAATGAATCGCCGTGATTATTCGAACACATATGAAATGTCAAAATGATATATAAACTATATCCAGTAAGCTATGCCTGCCCAAAGAACAAAATCCTGACTACGCCCTAGCTGTATCCCGAAGATCGGAATAAGCAGAGTAATCACGTGATGTGCATAAAGTACTCTTGTAAATTGCAACACAACACCGACCACCACGTTTAGCAACGTATAAGGACAAGACAGCTATCAAGCAGCAAGTAAGGCACGAAGACCCACGGGCTACATGACTCGGCGGAAGGACCGCGCCAAGGCAGGTGCCCGACCAGTCGCCCTTTAGCACGGCACCTTGTCCCTCACCCCTTTAGTCGCCTTTTACGACATGCACGGGGACATGCGGTGGTGCTATTCTTTTTAAGTACCGACCCCACACGGTTTAAGTACCGACCCCACACGGTTTAAGTACCGACCCACACGGTTTAAGTACCGACCCCACACGGTTTAAGTACCGACCCCACACGGTTTAAGTACCGACCCCACACGGTTTAAGTACCGACCCCACACGGTCACAGAGACAAAAAAATATGTCTCAGCGTTTTTTTATGCTAACCAACATGGGTGGCTCTGCCGAAGGACCAGTGGTACAGTCGACAATAGCCAATAAAACACCTCAACACTTGAAGTAATAAGGATAAGAATGCATAACATGTTTTCTCATCGTAGCTCATAAAATAATTACGACCCGCATTGCATCAGACACAACAACAGCCCAGCCGTCGTACACCAATGTTACAATGCGGTCTTATAAGATTGCTTATTATCACTTCAAACAATCCAACATTATGTTATGACAGCACGTGGTCTCGGTGCGTGTCGCTGACGCCAGCGCGCGCTCGTCAACGGAGTCAACAGCGCTGAACAATAAGTGCTTCCATGCTGAGCAAATTACATGCATTTACAGCCGCGTATGACGCAATGATTTGCAGAGAGAAGATTTAAACGAAGAATGGACATAAACAAAAAGATATGATAGAAGGTGTGGAACTAAGCTTGCGATGGCTTCACCGAACATATCCGGCCCCATCGGCAGTAGAGGAGGGTGTTAATCGAGGTCGCGACTAGCGAGTGGCCACTCTAAATTATTGTATGTATATACACGGTGTTGCAATCCCAACCGTTAAACCCGAAAGGGGGTTATTCTGTACATGAAACCGAACAACTTTTGTTCTACGACGTTTTATTTTGAAGAAAAAAAAATATATTTTCCCCATACATTTGGAGAATAGGTATTATTGTATGGAAAAAATCAATTTTAATTTTGTCTAAATTTTTTTTTTCGCCGCATAAGTTAGATAGGTAGATAGATAGATAGAAAATTCTTTATTCCTCCAGTAAACATTAAACAGTAACAAATACATCAGAAAATTTACATAAGGTGCAAAGGCGGCCTTATCCCTTACAGAGATTTCTTACAGTCAACCTTAAGTTATTTAGTTTCACATGTAGAACCACCCCCTGATGTCAGTTAATAATATTACGGGGGCAACACTGTGTATAACCTAAAAGAAAAAAAAACAATAGTATTAATAGAATAGCTACAAAATAATTCATTAAAATATTAACAAACGTGCACTCCGGAGAAAACAAAAACAGTGAAATGCATGCCTCAGCTTCGAGCTGTTAGCGCTATAAATAATAATTTCATCCATAGATAGGTAATCTACGCTTGGACATGTCGAAAATTCCACCAGATATATTTCAATGTGAAGACGAACTGACAAACAAACTTCGCAAGTCACAATGTTTTGTTAGTACCTAATAATAAGTATTATAGTATTTACAAATAATTAACACATGCTGCACAACTTACAAGAACATTATTATTTACAGCATAAACGTGAATACTTACGAATTTGATGGCAGAGTGCCTATTTATATGTACATATTATACATATAAGGTCTTTCATTAGTAGGTAACTTTACGCTAAGGGGTGTATGTGTATCATGTACTTGAGCGAGGCCAGTATTCCTACCGTCATGATAAAGTCCTCCAAATCATCAGAGAGGCCATCAACCTGTCAATTACACGGACCAGGAAAGGGCAAACCAGTAGCGGCTTCCAGAAGGTCAACTTTGTGAAACCTGGAGCCAATAAGCTGCCCAAAGATAGGACTAAACCTTCTTCAATTTTGGGAGCAGCAAAGGATTGGGAATTGTTGATGGACACACATGAGAAGCATTACCAAATGCCTTCGGAAATCTGTACCACAGCATTAAGACCGGATATACCCATATTCTCAAAAGCGACAAAGCATGTAGTACTTGTTGAACTTACAGTTCCATGGGAAAGTAACATACCGAAGGACCACAACATCAAACTTAACAAGTACTGCAACTTAGTAGACCGGATTGTGAGAAACGGATTCAAGACTGATCTCTTCGCTGTGGAAGTCGGAGCAAGAGGACTACCAGCGAAGTCGCTCTACAGTCTCTTCAAGAATCTAGGGCTCCCAAGATCGACGCTAAGCTCATATATGGAGAGAGCTTCGAAAACGTCACTGGAAGCATCCTACAGAATATAGATAGGTAGAGAGAGGGAGGTCGAGAGCGGGACTGGTGGTTTCCCCGCGTCCTAGTCAACGCAGACTAGCTGACGAGGGCTTGAAGCGAGCCGAAACGTGAAGCATGCGCGGGAAATTTAGAGTGGCCACTCGCTAGTCCCGGCCTCGATTAATACCCTCCTCTACTGCCGATGGGCCCGGATATGTTCGGTGAAGCCATCGTAAGCTTAGATCCACACCTTCCTAGAGTTAGTGCCCCTGAGCCCCGTTGTCACTGCGACCTAGGAACATGTATTGTGATCTCTCAAAAATTGTAGAGCTCACCCCCAAGACCGATTTCCGCTGTGAACCTAGTTATATCCTTGGGGTTGAGTGCCTGTATTTGGCATGGGTTACAAAATATATAACACCCAAGAATACGGCCTCTACTGTGAATGAGCACTTCACATTCACAAAGGATGTGTACGGGAGTTTCATCCTCTTTTATACAGAACCTGCACACGGGTGTGTCGCTATGACCAATTCGGCGTCTGGTGTTTACGCATTTACGGATACATAGTCTAAACAAACAAGTAGTTGAGTGAGCGCCGTAACTGTTCAGGCAAGTGATTCCACGAGCGAGCCGCGTTCAATGTTAATGATTGGATTAATTTTTTTTTTATGTAATCCGATATGGGTGGCTGATTCGGAGGGGTCAAAGCGCATGCTCCGATCAGCCAATATCACCTCCGAGAAGGTAGGTGCCATACCGGAGACTTCCCTGGATCGTTGCCAATTTTTTTTTTATGGAACCTGACACGGTTGGCTACATCACCTACAACATCCGTGATGTCAGTCCATAACACTGCGTGAACTTCGTGCCACGTCGGCTACACTGAACTGGATGGAAAACAGACTAACTATTTACATAGCCATTTCGACCGACCTTTCATTCAGTGCGGCGGTACCAACCCGGGCGGGCTAAACCCCACCTAGTAATATAAGAAGGGAGTCATATGCCTTAGTCGCCTTTTACGACATACACGGGAAGAGATGCCGTGGGGCTATTCTTTTAAAGTACCGACCTCGTGAGCTCAAAACTTTTAAGAGATCACAATAGATCTTCCTAGGGTCGCAGTGACAACAGGGCTCAGGGGCCATAGCACTTAACACACTTTAAATCAACAAGCAAATGATACTGCGTGAGTACCAATCTTCTGTTCTAGATTTTTCCTCCACAGAACTGGTGCCTCCTTGCCCACATATTTACCATCAAGTACGGTCTCGAAATCAAGACGACCAACACCGGGTGGCTAAGCTCAAATGGCAGTGGGCTGGGCACGATAGCCGAAGAGACGATGAATCGTAGTCGGGTAAAAAGTGCCGAAGTACGAGAGCTTACCTTGATGAATGAGTCAAAGTCGTTCTCCTTGGGGTACTTGTCGCTTCCCATGAACACCATATGCTCCACGAAGTGCGCCAGTCCCTGGATGTCCGGCGGGTCGCTGTAGCTGCCCACGCCAACGCTGAGAGCGCACGCCGCCTGCAAACAGTGGGATAATTTTTGTTTTGTTTTTATGGATTGAGCGACATGTGCCATCGTTTCACCAACAAGTAGGTGTCTAACAATGCCCATGGGCATTCTGTGATGCATGCAGTGATATGCTTAATATATAAGTCGATGGATGCACGGGGATTGTGAAAACCATGCCGGCCTGACAGGAGCCCTTTTCGAGAGGATTGAACCCCCGGAGGATTGAACATGGCAGCGTTTTACAGCTGTACAGTCGGCATGCAAAAATTTTTTTTGCATAGCATATTTTTTTATTTGCAAATTTTTGTCTTGCAACAATTGCTTTATTTTCTTTAGACGGCAATACTGTGCGAGTGAGCGAGAAAATAGGAACGCCGCCAATTTCAATCCCTTTCTTTAATAATGTATTGTTCGAGGGCGTTCAAATATACAATGATCTCCCAAATAAAATTTTTTTTTTTAATCAAACACTATGTTCAAAACGGCCGCCCAAAAACACTTCTTGAATAATTAGAATTTTTTAATATTTTAGAATTATTTACCTATTTGTCTTCACTTCTATGTGTCTGCCTGTCTGTCCGTCTGTCTTCGGAATATTTATAAGATTATCTAACCTTGTATATTGTATCTACAATAATTTAATATTACTTATAGTTTAAACTTTACATACATACATACATAACACACGCTGTATCCCGACAATCAGGGTAAGCAGAGTAATCGGTGTTGTGCCATAAGGACTCTGGTAAATTACAGCACAACACCGACCACCGCGTTTAGCACAGTATACGGACAAGACAACTATCAAGCAGCAAGTAAGGCACGAAGAACCCACCTGCTGCATGACTAGGTGGAAGGACTGCGCCAAGCTGAGAAGTGGCTAGCCTGTCGCCCTTTAGCGCAGTATCTTGTCCTTATCCCTTGGTCGCCTCTTACGACATGCACGGGGAGAGATGCAGTGGGGCTATACTTTTTAAGTACCGGCCCCACACGGTATATACAGTTTAAACTTTCTATTTTATATTTATACTTATATGTAGTGTCCGACCGAAAGTGTACTTTCACTTTCGGCCGAAAGCCGTAGCCGAATTTCGGCAAAATTCTACTTTCGGCAGAAAGCCGAAAGCCAAAGCCGAAAGCCGAAACCGAAAGCCGTAGCCGAAAGTATGTATGGTATTTAAGTATTAAGGCAGTGTGTGCCTGCGCGCCGGCCGCCAAATCTGCCAATCGCGTAATCGCGTCGCGTCGCGTGCGCGGTCGTTCGGTTTGTCTGTCTAACAACTTTCGGTTGGGCCGAAAGTGGCCACTACTTTCGGCCGAAACCGTAAGTTTGCCGAATGTTGCAAATATTGGCCGAAAGGCCGAAAGCCGAAAGCCGAAACCGAATATTCGGTCGGACACTACTTATATGTAACCGTCTAAATGTACCAACATCCATATTGTATTGTATTGTATTGTATTGTTCTATTGTTTATTGATCATTCATGGCAGTTACACTGCGCTCGAACTTGTCACAATTTGTTATATCCACGAAGAAGAACCGACAAGAAACTTCGCAGGGTATTTTTTTATAAACATATTTTTATCGTACCGTGTGGGGCCGGTACTTAATAAAAAGAATAGCCCCACTGCATCTCTCCCCGTGCATGCCGTAAAAGGCGACTAAGGGATAAGGACAAGATACCGTGCTAAAGGGCGACAGGCGCGCCACCTCTCACCTTGGCATGGTACTTCCACCGAGTCATGCCGCAGGTGGGTCTTCGTGCCTTACTTGATGCTTGATCGATTGAATCTTGTTCGAATAATTTGCGAAACGTGGTGGTCGGTGTTGTGCTGTAATTTACCAGAGTTCTTGCAGCACAACACCGATTACTCTGCTTACCCCGATTGTCGAGATTCAGCTTGTGTGATATGTATGTATGTATGTATGTATGTATATTTTTACAAGTATTTAGTGACTAGCCACATAATAACACCGCTCATAGTCTATAGAAAACACAGCTTGAGAGCAAGATTAACAATTTTGCTGAGAGTTCTGACTACAAAGACTTATTAATTAAGTGTATCAGGTGTAAAGAGCCTTTGTCAAACTTTTATACGTAATTTGTATCAACATAATTATACATACAATGTAGTATAATTTTATTGCCAAAAATAAAAATCATAAGATACCTTGAAGTATCAAGTTGTCAATGGGTTAATAAAATTGAGGTACTTTTTTTTTTTTTTTTTTTTTTATTGAAACTGACACGGTTGGCTACATCACCTACAACATCCGTGATGTCAGCCCATAACACCGGGTGAACTTGGTGCCACGTCAGTGCTTCCCTTCGGTCGTGCCGGCTACACTGAACTGGACGGAAAACACAAACTATTTACATAGCCGTTTCGACCGACCTTTCATTCAGTGCGGTGGTACCAACCCGGGTGTGTTAAACCCTACCACCTAGTGATATAAGAAGGGAGTCATATCCCATAGGTACTAATCGTACGTAGTCAAGAGTTAACTAATTATGCAGCATAAGCAAATGTTATAACATTCTTTGAGATCAATAAAGATTCTTTAAACCGAAATAGCCAGGTACTAAACAGAGTGGCTACTCGCTAGTCCCGACCACGATTGACACCCTGCTCTAGTGCCAATGGGGCCCGTAATGTTCGGTGAAGTCATCGCAAGCTGAGTTCAAACACTTTCATCTTTTCTATTTAGCATATTAGAGGTGACATATTAGAAAGTATACTCATATTCACCACATTTTATCATAAACAAACTATAAAACTATTGCGTGGATGTCAATCAAGTTATGTATTTTTATTTAAAAAAAATTTATGGAAACTGACACGATCGGCTACATCACCTACAACATCTGTGATGTCAGCCCATAACACCTTGGTGAAACTACGTGCCATGTCAGGGCTTCCCTTTGGACGTAGCAGCTACACTAAACTGGATGGAAAACACTAACTATATACATAGCCGTTTCGACCGGCATTTCGCTCAGTGCGGTGGTATCAACCCGGCCGGGATAAACCCTACCACCTAATAAGGTAAGAAGAGAAGGGACCTACAGTTTAACGTGGAATTCGAACCACGGTCAGCCTCCAACGGTCGAGCGGTCACCCATCCAAGTACTGATCGCGCTCCGCGTTGCTTAACAACAGTCGACCGACTGCACCACTGAGCTATCGTGGCTGACGAAATCTGCTCCAGGTACGTGCGTCTAGGGCGACCCTTACCGACTCTTCCACTCACATTTGCTCCATAAATTTCTTTCGTTAGTCTCTATTTTTTATTATTTACATAATATATTATATTATATATATTATATATATATAATACATATATATTAATATATTATAATTATATTATATTATGTGAATAATAAAAAATAAAATAATAAGCCATAGAATTGGTGTTAACAAAAATATATTTCAATCTATTTCGTTAGTCTCCTATTATATCATTCATTCTTCCAACGTGACCGAATCACCGAAGCATTCCTTTCTCAATCCTTGTCACTATAATATCTTCTTTCAGCAAACAGCGCTCTCGCACTAGACTATTTCTCAATCTATCTTTCATTGTAACTCCACACATACTCCTCAACGCGCGCATTTCCACTGCATTTACCCTTCATTCATGCTTCAAACTCAAACTCTTAAATTTACAATAAACAGGTGCATGACAAATGGGCGAATAATTATATACCATGACAACCGATTTCAATGATTAATTTTGGAAAGGAGATACTTAAGGCCCTGTCAACCCGTATTCACCCGTACTCCTCTTTCAAGGCGCCGCTTTCGCTGGTTGGAGTAGGATGCAACACAATCAATCAATCAAAAATTAAGTTTTTATTTTTTTATTCCAAAACTATGGATCGAAACAAAAAAGTAAAAATGTACGGATTTAGATATATGTATATTCAACAAATAAAATATATTTTTTTAAAGTCTTGATTTGGTCACGTTGCCTTAAATACGTTTTTATAACATTCAGAGACATGTTCATGATTTTTTTCTTTCGAGCGAAGTTAATCAAATCGTTTTTTCAAAAATCTATCGATCTGCGCTGATAGATGAAGTTTTACATATATTAAAACTGAATCTGTCAGGTAAGTAATACTGGCGGTACACCTCTTGAAATTCGAGTCAGACGCGGTCTCACATGACCTTCAAGGGTTGAAGTTGTTTTTATCTAAAAACACAGTTATAAATAGTCAATTGTGAATTTTCTGAATATGTTTTCCTTGAAACAATAAAAAACAGTTGAGACTTCTTCTAGCCGAACTTTGCACTTATTTGTGTCGTGTCGGCGGATATTTTTTTTTTTGCTTCTGTTACGTTCGCGCGTCTAAGTTTAGATTTCAATTCATGTAAAAAGTGCTCAATTATAGGCAGGATAAATATAACTGGTATAACCATACAGATAACATAAAAAAACAAAGATTATCATTGGAAAACAACTACAAGTATTTCTTGATTATTTCAATATGAGTCTAGTTTGATTTCTATGCACATACATACCACTACCATACTACCTACTACTAGATAACTACCATACCGGAGACTTTACTGGACTAGAGGAGAACACAACGGAGGCTGCTATGCGGCCATCTTACATCCAGTACGGCGGTACCAACCCAGTCGGCTACAATATGAGCCTACCACCTAGTAAAGGGCACGGGAAGGGACCTACAGTTTTACACCGGTTCCAAACGGTGAAGCAGCAGGTGTATGTATGCAAACTTACTCCATGAACATCCCTTACTGATTTATTATTAGTATAATCAAGAATAGTCCGCTAGCATACGAATGATGAATAAAAAATAAAGAATAAAGAATAAAGAATAAAGAATAAAGAATAAAGAATAAAGAATAAAGAATAAAGAATAAAGAATAAAGAATAAAGAATAAAGAATAAAGAACAAAGAATAAAGAATAAAGTATAAAGAATAAAGAATAATCCTACCTGTTTCTCCTCGTCGACGTCGATCCTGCGCGCCGACGACGGTGCATCACTGTCATTGGACAGCCTCGAGCCGTCGCTCCCCTCCTCGCTGCTCTCGTCCTCCCCCGACTCCTCCGCATCCGAGGAGGATGAGGAGGACGACGAGTCGTCGGACGGCCGCGCTGAACCGCTCGGGTCCGAGATGAGCAGTGCCGTGAGGCCGTTCTGAAGTCTTATTGCTCTGCCGAGAAAATCATTATTAAGTAAGTACCGTGCCAAGGGGAGAGGTGGCGAGCCTGTCGCCCTTTAGCACGGCATCTTGTCCTCATCGCTTAGTCGCCTTTTACGACATGCATGGGGAGAGATGCAGTGGGGATATTCTTTTTCAGTACCGGCCCCACACGATCTAAGTGTATCAGGTGTAAAGAGCCTTTGTCAAATTTTGATATGTAATTTGTAACTACAATGTACTGTTCCCGGCAACAAATAATGCGTTTTGAGCTTTAGAAAGAGGCAATCCGGTTGTAGAGCGTCGTCCCTGTCGCACAGAGGTGTGCAGGTTCGTGCGACAGGAAGGACATGCTACAACCGGTTGATCTCTTTCTAAAGCTAGACACGCTTTATTGCCGACATGAAATGAAGGGAAGCACTGACATGGCACCTAATTCACCCGGTGTTATGGGCTAACATCGCGGATGTTGTAGATGATGATGTAGCAAACCATGTCAGTTTCCATAAAAAAAAAAAACAACCATAAAGAAGAGCTGGCAAGAAACTTCGCAGGGTTTTTTTTAACATCTTTTGTAACATACATTGTGACTAACCACATAATAATTATTTGTTACCGGGAACTGTCAAAAATAAAAATATTAATATACTTGATTTGATGTATCAAGTTGTAAATGAGTTAATAAAAATGAGGTACAAAATTAAATAGAACCTAAATAGTCAAGCGTTAACTAATTATGCAGTCAGGTAAGTAATATATACCTACCTACACAAGCTGTGCCCGCGGCTCCGCCCGCTCTCATATTTCACTTCACTGCTAACCTCATAAGCCATTTAGCGTGATAGCAAGTAGCCTATAGTTGATGGGAAGAATCAAGCTATCCGTAGATTTTTTTTTATTAAAATCGGTTCAGCGGTTCTCGAGTTATAAGCGGACAGACAGACACTCAGACAGACAGAAAGCAGACGTTGGATTGTATTATAGGTAAGGATATGTAGATATTTAGTATAAAGTTCAAGAAATGGACAATATACTGAGCTAACACAGAGCAGAGTGCTCGCATAGTGGTGATGAGTTTGGGTCATGCCAATATTCCTTCACATTTTTAGGGTTACATAATATTAATATTATAATTATATAATATTGTATAACGATTGAATGAGCTAGTTATATATTATTATAATGTAAGGAATATTTAAATTAAAATAGAAACTAAAACTACCTATCAAATTAAAATTACCTAAACTAAAACAAAATAAACAAACTTTAAAAATAATTAGCCACTCGAGAGACTACCACGATCCGGGTTGACCTACCGCCAGAGTCATAGAGCAATTCCCTCAACGGCCTCAGTTTGCTAGATAAAAAATTTCATCCAAAGAGGCCGACGAGGGGGACGATTGTATAATAATATTATATTGTACCCTTATTAAATATTATTATTCACATTTCTTTATTTATCATTTGTATAACAGGTGATATCAGACTACAAAAATTTTAAGGGGTGATTCTGAAACAAAAATTTTGGAACATTTACTTTTATACATATAAGTCTTATTCTTCGGTAGAAAATAAGGCAGCGCCGTCTTCTAGCCCCGTGTCCACCCAAATGTCACGCATGCTGTCCTAGGGGATAACTCTGAATCGTAATAACCAAAGAATCTAAATAAAAATTTTATAAAGTAATCCATTTAGTCGATACGGCATGAAAACTATCTTTAAGTTTATATCAGAAATGTTTATCATATCATACTAGAGAAAATATCATTCTACTGCACTGCGGCGTGATTCATGCTTCATGCTGTCTTCCGGCGAGTGTATATCCCGAATCCTTTAACCTGGGAACGGGCTAGACAGCCTAGCAATAGTCTGCAAATCTGCTGGCATGGCGCCTAACTGAGCGTGGTTTCGCGAGGAGAGGTGATTTTGGCTCTGTCGACTGCACCATTGGTCTCTCGGCACAGCCACCCATGTTGGTTAACATAAAAAAATAACAAAATGCTTATAACCCAGAATTGAATGAAAAATTGTCAATTCTAAATTTAAAATTTACAAAGCCCTCGATATATACGAGATTGACCCTATTTTTTGTGTAGGTTTTCTCGCCAGCAGCAACGAAGGTCGTTCATAAATGTATTTTAGAACATAATAGCGAGGCATTGAATTGATTGTGTTGAAATATAATTTCAAGCTTCAATGGGCGCCGTCTCGCGCGCTTTCTCGCGAAATGACCTACTTTTGCACATAACCCCATTTTACCACAATATGAAATTTTTTCCAAGCAACATGTGATGATTTTCAATGCAACTATATCTATATAAAAGTAATTTAAAAATATGAAAAATTTAATACACAAAATCTGATAATGTAAAATAAATTAAAAATATGCACATTACTTGTATAGTTTCTTGTCGGATTCCGATTTTATAGGCGTGGGGAGCACCTCGACAGTTTCTTGGCGGTTCGCCAGGGCGAAGGGCTGCTTGCGCGCCGGAATCACACGCGATGGGCGGAATTTCATGGTGCGCTTGGACATAATATTTATTACTATCCACGCCGAGTTTCGAATAATAATGGTTCTTGATTCTTGCTTGATTGATTGAATTGAACCGAATCTTCCTTGACATTTGACAATTGGCTGGCTGTCACACTGACAGCTTAATATTATGTTCTTTTGAGCACAAACGTGAGTGTTGGTAGTTATATATTCAGCTGCTCGTGGTGTGATGAAATAATATGATGTTCGTAAAATAATATTTATTATAATTTTGGAATAAAGGAAGATTGATAAGTCTGCAATGACAAGACTATAAACAAACTTGTCAAAATTAATATTTTAAAATCTGTTAAAATGTCTAGTGGCCGCCACATACTCCCCTTCCAGATTTAACGCCAGTCTTGAGGAGTTAAATCGAAATCTGGCTGGTATTCTTATATGTCTTCCTGTCCTCGAAGTCCTCGAAGTTTTTTTTTTTTTTTTTTTTTTTTTATTGGTACGCGAGACACTTGGCGCCGTCAGCATGGATTGTTGAGCCGACGACGCCCAAAAGCATTCGTTGTTGGATCGTTCAAATTTGCTGGGATGTTGATATTATAGGGATCATTATCATTCAATGATTCATTTAAGCTTGTAGGAACGTTTTTAGCTACAGGATCGTCCTTGGGGTTCGAGTCTGACGCGTTGTTAGAAGATGACTGTCTTTGAGGATGTTCTCCCTTTGCTAAAAAGGTTTTGTCTAAATGCGCCGGTTTTAGTCTGTGTCTATTGATGTTGGCTTGCTTTTTCCATCAATAAGAAGATGAAATGTTTTATTTGTTCGACTTAAAACTCGGTATGGTCCCTTACATGGTAGTATAAGCGCAAATCTCAAAGAATCGTCTCGTAGAAATACGTGAGAACAATTGTCCAATTCTGGATTGTGGAAAATTTTTGGGTTGCAGTGCCAGGTGGGTGGTGCACTTCGTAATTGTCTGAAAAACATTCTAAGCTTTTCTGGGTATGTTTCTTCTGAAGGAGTACTTGAAGGTGGGATAAAAATTTCCCCAGGTAGACGTAGAGTTGTTCCGTATACAAGCTCTGCTGGACTATGTTTTATGTCTTCTTTGATGGCACTTATATGACCTAACATAATAATGGGTAGTTCTTCAGTCCACAATTCTCGTCTTTTGCTTAGCCGGCACATCAGAGATGCTTTGAGTGATCTGTGCCATCGCTCAATCAAACCATTTGCATGTGGATGATAAGCGTTTGTGTGGTGTACATTTACACCCAGAGGTTTTGATAGGGAATGAAAAAGTTCTGATTCAAAGTTCGCTCCTTGATCTGTAGTTATCCGACGTGGAACTCCGAATCTGCAGATCCATGTACCTAATGCTGTTTCGGCTGATTGCTCTGGTATCGGGATTGCTTCTGGCCAACGAGTCAATCTGTCGATGCAAGTTAGTCGAGCCGAGTGTTCACGAAAGGAGCCGGAATGTCTTTCAGGTGTCGTTTCGCAAATTTACGTTGCAAGTATCTTTATATATTCTTTTGATGAGGTGACGGATATCGCAAATGACAGCAAACACAGAGGTCATCTCTTTTCAGCACATAGTAAATCAGCGGAAAATTTGATTTGTTTTCCTTCTCTGATATTTAACGGTTATCTTTCATCTACCGGCCACCTACCGGCACGCTCGGCCGGTGCACCGACTTCGGGGCAAGGTTGGCCCCAGTGGCGCGGGGTGGGCGAGCGGGTGTTTCCCTTCCAAAGAATATAATGCTACGTTCCCTTCTCTCTCTGACTCTGACCCCGCGCATTTACTTCCATTTTGTTTTGGTGTTTGTTTGCTTCTATGCGCGTGCGGCTCGCATTTCTTTTGGATGAAGGAATATTGTTTTTTTTACGTTAAACATCACCGAATGAGACTCATAGTCATACCTATCAGTGCTATCCGTGAACTATCGCTTCCGTTGTGATTTTGCCCGAGTTGTGGTTGTTGAGCCATCTTCAACCCAACAACGCTGCCGATATCCTTCATACACCCTCTGTTCAGCGCGTAAGTTTTTGCTTTTCAGTTCAGCTCTCCGCGTGTGTGCTTCTCAAATGTTCTAGGTATTATTATGTCAGAAGAAATAAAAATCACAATGCTTAGGTACTCAAGAAAGCTTGCCTGCCTGCTCAGAGTACAGGGTAATCTGAGCTAGCCTGATAAAACATTATGAAATAATCCTTGAAAGTGGCTAGGGGTTATCAGTAGGTACTAATAATAAATCTGTAAGGGATGGTCATGGGGTAAGTTACTTTGTTTTATGAAATACTGCGTTTGTAGACTCTATGTACGATACTAAAACTAAATTTACGATTTTAGAAATCTTTTCTGTATGTATGTATGTTCCCCCATAACTCTTAAACCGATCATCCGAATTCAATGAAACTTAGTACGAGCACATTTAACTATACGGGACACAGGATAGGCTAAATAAAATTCAGTTCAGGTTACGCTAAGACGTAGCTCTCATACAAACCGAATTGTTCCGCGCGCAGATATAAAGGTACGGTGGCGGGCTTACTTACTTTCCTGTTTTTAAATACGAATTTCACGCGAGCGAAGCCGCGGGCAAAGGCTATTGTCGAATAAATTCGGATAAGACGGGGGCCGCTACCTCTAAACTGTGTAGTGAAGTTCAACAGACAGAAGTGTCTTGGCGATAGAAAGAGTTTCAGGTGTGCCTTTATACTGGGGAGCCGAGGTTGCAAAATGCTGGTAAGCTTGAATGTGTAGGCTGAGTTAAAAGACAAATTTTAGTGAAATTTTTTTTTTGCGTGTGACTCTTAGTTTTGGCAAAAAAAAAAGAAACAGATTTTACATACAAAATTAAAATTTTTTTTAACAAAAACGACATGCGCCGCCTCAACATTACGTTAGGTTACGTTAAGTTATAGAAGATGCGGAGCGAAACATCTTCTATAAATTAAACCCTGGTTATTTTTGTTAACCACCAAAACATTCACCCACTCAACCCCCCTTCCCCTTCCCCTGCTCCCCTCTTCTAAGCCATTATAATATTTAAAAAAAAATCCATACAAAATTAATTTTTCATACAAAAAACACCTCTCATCCCTTGCCTTCTGCCCTCCGGCAGAGGGTGTGAAGGTAAATCAATGATATTTTTCGATAATTTTTTAGGGGCCAGCCTGCCCTTCCAAAAACCAAGAGGTTAAGTTTTACTCAAATGTAGGTATTTGTTTATGGAAATAAAATTGAATCTCAAATTGAAACACTCTTATTGTCTAAACGTGGGATTATTTGTAACATTCAATGTGAAATTTTAATGTGGCCATCCGAGCATTTTCAAGGGCCGATATCTCTGTTATAATGAAGTTAAAAGACAGAGATGATACTTTCACACAGAATTTACCTTCAACCCGGACACTAGTACTTCTTTTTGTTTTTTTAATGCAATCCGGTATGGGCGGCTGAATCGGAGGGGCCAAAGCACATGCTTCGGCCAGCCAATATCACCTCCGAGAGGGTAGGTGCCATACCGGAGACTTCCCTGGATTGCTGGCTATACTAGACTCGAGGAGAACACAACCGAGGCTGCATGAGGCCATCTTACATCCAGTACGGTGGTACCAACTCAGTCGGCTACATTTTGAGTCTACCACTTAGTAAGGGGCAATGGAAGGGACCTACAGTTTTACAACGATTCTGAACGGTGAAGCAGCAGGTGTAGGTATGCACGTAAATTGTTTTGTCAGAAAAAACTCATTGGTACACCCCGAATGGATTCGAACCTCGGACCTCTCTCATGAAAAGCCGATGCCCAAACCACTCGGCCACCCGCCGCTTCCTAGGTCGCAGTGATAATTGGGCTCAGGGGCTCTAACTCTGTCAATTTAAATCATAATCATAGTACTCCGCTATCGCGCCGATCGATTCGTCAATTAGCTGCTACTTCACCGGGTTTATCGAGAATCTCTTCCCTTACATCAGTGATAGCGTTCGAGGTCACACAAATACAATCTGAGAGTGAAAAGGCATGATTATGATTTAAAGTGTGAGAGTTAGGGCCCCTGAGCCCTCTTAACACTGCAACCTAGGAAGATGTCTTGTGATCTCTCAAAAGTTTATAGCTCACCCCCAAGTCCGATTTCCGCTATGATCCGATAGCCCAGTAAATAGAGGAGGTTACCTTACAAACGGTCCGGTAGTTCTAAATTTTTGATATGTTATCTAGGATGGTTAGAAGTATTTAAAATATAAAATGCACAATTCCCCCCCCTCCGCGCCCGCCGCCATATTGAAAAAACCAAAAAAAGTCGGCACTTTCTTCAGATTTTTGCTTATATCTTCTTTTCCGTGCATTTTAGCTATAAAAGAGATTACTCATTGTTGTAGATAATTAAATTTCCTATAAGTAACATTTTAAATTTTGTTTCTACGACTGATACTTACGGAGATATAAACTTTACAAAAAACATCATTTTCCGGAAATGTGGCAAACTTCTAACTTTAGAACGCTGTAATTAAGTTACGGCCTATTCTAGGAAAAAAGTATCACAATAAAATTTGTAGGGAATTTAATTACCTACAAAACGCATGTACATTTTTTTTAACCAACCCTACGGAGTCGGTGGTAAAAACAAAAGTTTAAACAACGGAATATTGCTTTTTTTGCTATTGTGATGCCATGTGATCTTGTATGTAAAAAAATCACTAATAACTTTGCAGTTTTGGTTTGAATTTGCGTTTTGTAGGTAATTGAATTCCCTACAAATTTTATTGTGATACTTTTTTCCTAGAATAGACCGTAACTTAAATTACAGCGTTCTAAAGTTAGAAGTTTGCCAAATTTCTGGAAAATTAGTTTTTTTTAAAGTTTATATCTCCGTAAGTATCAATCTTAGAAACCAAATTTAAAGTGTTACTTATAGGAAATTTAATTATCTACAACAATGAGTAATGTTTTTTATAGCTAAAATGCACAGAAATGAAGATATAAGCAAAAATCTGAAGAAAGTGCCGATTTTTTTTGGTTTTTTCAATACGGCCGCGGGCGCGGAGGGGTGGGAATTGTGCATTTTATATTTTAAATACTTCTAACCATCCTAGACAACATATCAAAAATTTAGAACTACCGGACCGTTTGTAAGGTAACCCCCCTCTTTTGGTCTCTATTTACTGGGCTACGAGTTATATTCTCGGAGTTGAGTGTTTGCATTTGGCATGGGTTAAAAATAAACCCCCAAGAATACGAATTCCACTGTGAATGAGCACTTCACATTCACAAAGGATGTGTATGAACGTTTCATCCACTTTTATACAGAATCTGCACACCCGTGTGTCGCTAAGGCCCATTTCGTGTAGGTGTTTGTTTAGTCTGCAGTGTCCTGTTAAGGTCCTTGTTAGGAGCCTACCTACCTAGGAAAGTTTATAATCCTCCTAAAAAAAATTACGCGCACACCTACACCTGCTGCTTCACCGTTCGGAACCGTTATAAAACTGTATGTCCCTTCCCTTGCCCTTTACTAGGTGGTAGGCTCAAATTGTAGCCGATTGGGTTGGTACTGCCGTACTGGATGTAAGATGGCCACAATTAGCAGCTTGTAATCCGAAGGGAAGTTTTCTGTATGGCACCTTTTCGACGGTGGTAATGGCCGATCGGAGTATGCGCTTATGGCCTCTCTCGACTCAGCCATCCATACTGGATTATATAAAAAGAAAACGCTATTTTTATATGCAGTGGACTAGCTTAATTGCTCGCGGCTTCGCACGAATTAGACTCTGTTTAATAGCAAATGCAATAAACGCAAATATGATAATAAACAATCACTTCTCTTATATTCTCTCCCTCTCTCTGTCTCTCTCTCTCTCTCCCATTAATACTATATTTTCTCTGATACTGCTCAGCCCTAAGGCAATTTAGCGTGATTGTATGTAGCCTATAGTGAGCTTCAAGAACTACTCGTTCCATTGGTTCTCACCGCATCAAAAATATGCGCAGTGGTTCCGGAGTTTACCATAAACATACATACAGACAGACGTTCCCTTTTATAAGAAGTAGAGACTAGGTGTTATGCCACATTATGAATGATTATGACCATTAAGTAAGTTATATTTGCCTTCACTGAGTGATATCCACCGGGGGGATGAATCATCAACACTGTGCTGTCTCTAGATAAAGATGGCCTTCACACTTTGCGGAGGTGTTTCACCTTACAGACCGGTCGATTGTCACAGCTACGAGTTGAATGTGGTTCAATATTTTATATTCCGTTTCATTCTCATCTTATTCAAATCAAATTGTTTATTTGTTCAGGTAAAGAAAGCAGAATTTAAAGAAATTGCTTGTTTTAGAGTGGCTTAAAAGTTATTTTTCGGAAATTTCTTTTGTTTTCTGTTACTTATCTATGTTGAAGTGTTATTGTTAGCCGATGTGTTCATTATCTCTGATCACTGTGTTAGTTTATTTTCTTTTTGTTGTTTTATGCTTTTCAATAAAAGTATGTTTTAATGAGTTTGTAATAATAGTTTGAAATAAATAAAAATGAGATATTATGTAATGTATGTACGTGTATTAAGTATTATGTAAGTATTAGGTATTAATATATTAAACGAGGTATTATGTACATAATACCTCGTTGGTCCTACTACATGGAATCATTTTTCTGCAAATGCGCGCGATTTGAATTTGACATTACATACATTTATCTACAAAACATAGATGCACCTCCCTGAAAGAAATCCTGGCGGCACCCATGCATAAAATAAAATAAAAAGAATAAAACTACAGAAATACATATTATGAACTAACTCAGAAACTAGGGGGAAGGAGATGAGGTTTAGGATTATTAGTACAGTAACTGTTATCAGTAATAGTAGTAATAATCTGTTATCTGCCGCGCCTGCCACCAACCTGGCGAGTCCCTCAGACATGTGATTTCCGGTTGTTCGCAGCTTGCCAACACCGAGTATCTGCATAGACACAACCTAGTAGCCAGGATTATCCATCAGCAACTTGCCTTAAAGTACAACCTTGTTGGTACCGAGGTGCCTTACTATAAGTACAATCCGCAACCAGTTCTCGAGAATGGTCATGTCACACTCTACTGGGACCGGTCCATTATCACAGACAGGACTATTCTCGCGAACAGCCCTTATATTGTGATAGTGGACCGGGAGGCAAGGCGCGCAACGCTCGTCGATATCGCCGTGCCGCATGATGGTAACCTCGTCAGTAAGGAAACAGAGATGATGTTAAAGTATCTGGACCCGCAGCACGAGGTTACCAAAATGTGGCCCGTCGACTCGACGATCTTTGTGCCCATAGTCGTTTCGGCGCACGGGCTGATAGCGAAGAGCCTCGACGATCACCTTGAGAGGCTCTCGCTGAGTGGTTGGGTCAAGGGCCAGATCCAGAAAGCAGCCCTGCTCGACACTGCACGCATCGTTCGGAGGTTTCTCACCCTAGGGCCCGACCATCGGTAGCTTGGGTTCGCCCCGCCGCCGGTGGTGGAAACTCCATTTGTTTTTGTATTAATTTTAGATTTTAAGTTTGTAAATATTATGTAAAATTAATATAAAAAAAATGTGTAAATAAATGGATAAAATAACTGTTATAAAAGATTCTCTTAGTTTACCTATATGTCATTGTTTTTCAGTACAACTGAGATATCATCTGCTGTCCCTACTTGGAGGTGCCCGCTGAGCATTTTAGTGGACATTTCTGGGCATACGCCTCCAATCTACACGGCTTCCAGCGGCACGGAACCCCTGTTTACCTCCCACTCACCGGATGTCGCGTCACACATGGCGGTTGGTCCTCCCGCACTCCCGTTTTCCTGTTCCGCGGCCGCCATCGTTACTCGAACGGTCGTCATCTTGTCGTGACGGAGACCTGAGGCTGTTTACTTTTGTTTTGTTGCAGACAAGACAAGATGATGGACACCAGCAAGGAGAGTGAGATGTGGTGCAATCTCTCTCCGACGATGTCACAGGAGCAGTTCCAGCTGATCGAGTTACTCACAACTCCTCCTTCTCAAGAGTACGTAAAAACTGCACTTACTGACAAAAGCAATATCTCCTAAATAACACACCTACATCTGATTACAGTTATTTCTGCCTTCGGCTTCAACGTAGGTCGCCAGTTTAACCCCTGTCGAATGTGTGAGAACAGTCACTATCGCCGACAAATAAATGTTTTTTTGTGTTTTTTTTTTATGGAAATATCCGTCGTCTCTCCCTGCCCCATTGGGAAATGCGTGTTACATTACTTGTGTATTTTTGACAGTGCGTCTAATCAAAAACATGTTGTATATTATACAGAATACCACGGCTGACGGTGGGGTCGCAGGACTGGATCGTGGACGAGGAGGAGACTCGGGATGTGGGCTCGGTGTACCAACCCGTAACGCCAACGTCCCCGACTGGGCCGGTGAGGATGATTCATACTTTTATTTTATTTATTTATGTAACGCCGCGAGCGTGCTGGGTACGCTTGGCGTCGGCAGAGACCGGGCTTGGGCGGACTTTTCAGAAATTATTTTTTTGTAGGAATCGCCCTGGATCTTTTTTTTTATGGATAGCGCGACATTTGGCATCGTTCCACCTAAAAGTACAAGGTGTCTAACGATGCCCATGGACATTCTGTGATGCACGGGGATTGCGAATGCCAATAGATGGGCAGGGAGTGCGTTCCACATTTGTTGCAGAGTTGGTAGTTTGAGGGCCATCAGTCCTAATTACATACCATTATTTTATTGTCGGGCTTGGTTTTTTTTTTTTTGGAAACTGACACGGTTGGCTACATCACCTACAACGCCCGTGATGTCAGCCCATAACACCGGGTGAACTAGGTGCTATGTCAGTGCTTCCCCCTTTGATCGTGCCGGCTACACTGAACTGGTCGGAAAACACAAACTATTTACATAGCCTTTTCAACCGACGTTTCATTCAGTGCGGTGGTACCAAACCGGGCGGGTTAAACCCTACCACCAAGTAAGATTAGGAGGGAAGGGACCTACAGTTTTAAAAGGAATCCGAACCTCGGTCAGCCTCCAACGGTCAGCGGTCACCCATCCAAGTACTGACCGCACCTAGCGTTGCTTAACATTCAATAGCGACAGTTGACTGTCTGCACCACTGAGCTATCGAGGCTGACTCTTTTGGTAGCTCAGTAGTGCGATTGTGAACATGCAGCATGGGCAACTTATTTTTAATTGATTTTTATTTCTTTATTGTCACGTTTTCTTATTCTATTTACATATCTATATTAATTCTATCTATACAATTAAAAAAATACATACAATATTAATACAGACAAAAACAAAAAAAAGAAAACGGTAAAATTCCGCCGACGGCGGGAGACAAGCCCCAAGCGCGCCGGCGGGTGCAGGCCGTGGCTACGGAGCTCTCCGGGACGACGCGAGACTAGCTTCGAGCTTTAGGTGGTGGTACTAGACACGTAGGCCACCACCACCCCCATCTCGGAGAGCTCCGTATCCACTTACTGCGGAGCGACGACGCGCAGCACTTTAAGTCGATGAACCATCATCATGCGCGCGCCGCGAGGGTGGTGCACTGTGGCACCGGCAGCGGGGGCTCTTAGTGGGGTACGGAACCCCGAAGACCCCAAGCCGGCCGGTGCCAGACACCGGCCGGATTTTTATTATTATTAATTGTTTTACTTTAGACTGTGCACTATTATCACACCAAATTTGACCCTTATATGTATTACCGTTTTACGAAAGAGAGCAAAAACAAGAAAATGTTAAAAAAACATGTTTCTTGTATGGGGACTTCCCCATATCATTTTTTTATTTATGTTTTTGTATATCCGTCATAATAAAGTATACCTATTATGGTTCAAAAGATACAGCCATTTAAAGGTAGGACAGACGGCGTAGGCACATTGAAAAAATTTCCAATGAAGTTTCTTGCCAGTTCTGCTTTGCTGTGATAATCGAACTGGCGGAATATGGCAAATCTGAGCGCAGTGTACTGCCAAGAGATGATTAATAAACAATGAACAACAATATGGTCCCTATACGGTTACAGAACACCAAAAAGAAGAATTTCAATTAAATGCTTGTTGTACAGGTCAGTCCACTGGGACCGCCGAGCAGGGGCAACTTCGCCGGGCCGTACAACTTCGAAGTACGCGTGAACAGCGACGACACGCACAAGAAGAAATATCTAGTGAGTATCTTAACTGTATGTTCATTGAAGAAAATCAACTGGTCCGTTTGGAGTAGGTGATCTGTCTAATCCTGTATATTTAGTTAGATAGATATAAGAACCTGGGATTCATAGATCTGGAACCTCGGCGCACCGCACACCATTCACCCGGCCTTAAATACCTATCGCCCATTAAACCATAGATACATTGGAAAAATTCAAACGACATCACCATCTATAATTCATTATTTGACATGTTAAATATATAAACAATTTTATCTGAAGACGACAAATTTGTAGAAAAATATAATAAAAAATATGTGTTTTTTTATTAAATAATGTAAATAATATAAATAATAAAACAATAACCAAATATTGGTGTAAAAAAGTATTTAATTCATAGTTAGATAGATAAGTGTATTAGAGTGGAAGAGTCGGGAAGGGTCGTCCCTAGACGCACGTACCTGGACCGGATCGTGCGTGTGCTCAAAAAGGCTCGAGTGTGTAGTATCCGTAACCGACGAGCATGTATCAAGAACATTATGAGAGTGGAAGAGGCGGCAGAGGTGTGTCAGGATCGTCACATGTGGAAATCCGTTGTATCTGCCTGCCCCACTGGGAAACAGGCGTGAAGCTGTGTATGTATGTATAGGTAGATAGAAAATAATAATTGCTTTAAAACATTTTAACCTGCTGCAACGAATCAGCTTGGCGGTGCAGCGAGGTAACGCCGCTAGTGTCATGGGAACTTTTCCCTCGTCGGCCTCTTTGGATGAAATTTTTTATCTAGCGAACTGAGGCCGTTGAGGGAATTGCTCTATGGCTCTGGCGGTATGTCAACCCGGATCGCGGTAGTCTCTCGAGTGGCTAAATATTTTTAAAGTTTGTTTGTTTTGTTTTAATTTATAGGTAATTTTAATTTGATAGGTAGTTTTAGTTTCTATTTTAATTTAATTACAGTATTTTAGTTATAGAGATATTTAATATGTTTTACTTGTGAATTGTTATATCTGTTATTGTTTCTACAAGTTTTTTTTCAGAAATGAACACAATATACCCCATTATAATATGTAAAATGTTCATGTACAATAAAAGTCTCGAGAACAACTGAAGTAGGGAACGATATTCTCCGGAAGCCCATTCCACTCCTTTGCAGTGCGTTAACACTGTAACACCTGTGTTAACACGGCAATTTTTCGCAGTACTCACACGTCTTGAACCGCATCTACGTGGACATACGCATCAACTTCCCCATGCAGTTCCTCTGGGACTGGGAGGCGGCCGGCCGGCCCCTGCTCGTGAGGGCCACCACCGTCTTCTCCGACGAGAGCCAGGCCGAGAAGAGAGTCGAGCGGTGCCTGCAGCACGTGCATCCGAGCAACAACGTCGGTGAGTCGGCGACTCTGCCGTTATTTGTTGTTTTTTTTTTTATGGTAACTGACACTGTTTGCTACATCACCTACAACATCCGTGATGTCAGCCCATAAAACCGGGTGAACTTGGCGCCACGTCAGTGTTTCCCTTCGGTCGTGCCAGCTACACTGAACTGGACGGAAAATACAAACTATTTACATAGCCGTTTCGACCTAAATAGAACACGCCTCTGCGATCCTGCAACAATTGAAGAACCCGGAAATTGTATCAGAAATCAGAATCAGATGGAAATATCTACATGCCTCAAGAAGTCTACTCGAGCCGACCGACCTTTCATTCAGTGCGGTGGTACCAACCCGGGCGGGTTAAACCCTACCACCTAGTAATATAAGAAGGGAGTCATATCCCTTAGTCGCCTTTTACGACATACACGGGGAGAGATGCAGTGGGGCTATTCTTTTAAAGTACCGGCCCCACACGGTACAAACGGTTTTTACGGTTTTCTCTTCTCTTAGCTTTAGGGGTCGCCGTACACATGCCGTCACGCTGTTTACCGACAATCGGGATAAGCAGGGTAATAAGTTGTGCTGCAAGAACCGACAAGAAATTATTGCGAATTTAATATTTTTATTCACACCACTATTTGGTTGTAGATTTTTATATATATTTTGCACACAATTTCCACATACATACTCCAATATTGGCTTCAGGCTGAAACATAAGCCGGTCGATCCACTATTTGGTTGTAGATTTTTATATATATTTTGCACACAATTTCCACATACATACTCCAATATTGGCTTCAGGCTGAAACATAAGCCGGTCGATTATTTCACTTTCTCACCCATCCTCGAACGCACCTCCTGGTGCCTTCGGTCTTACACCGTTGTGGGAGAACTCCTGGCTGGGAGGTGCCGCAATTTCAAGTTCAAGTTCAATAAATTAAAAACTACACATATTAATACATCTTATATTTCGACTTTTATTAGTAGTCGTCAGAGAATAAAATTTATTAATATATTTACAAGTTTAATGGTCAAATGATGATGACGAATTATACGATGGCATTGTTATGGGATTTTTCGAATGTATCCGTTTAATTTTTTTGTGGATAAGATGCAATGGCCTCTTACATACGCTGCTCGGCTTATTAGTGGCAGTGTTCGTCACCTACAATTTCGGGATATCACATGTAAAGGCGAATTGCAAATTTTAGGTTAGAAAAAAATCAGATTTTTTTTGGGTGTGGTTTGTTTTTCCTGGCGTTCAAAAAATACGTCTGTGCTTCTAAATAAGTGAATCTTCGCTTGTTTTACATAATTTTGTGGCTAATTTCATCAATTTACGTGGCTAAAGAGTTTATTGATCTGAGTTCATTAGTTTACAATATATTTGAGTTTATCTGGGAACGCGCGCGCCGCAAATGGCATGGGACTCAAGTGACACTCGCCACTCTGTACCGTGTGGGGTCGGTACTTTAAAAGAATAGCCCCACTGCATCTCTCGTCGTGTATGTCGTAAAAGGCGACTAAGGGATATGACTCCCTTCTTATTATTACTAGTTGGTAGGGTTTAACCCGTCCGGGTTGGTACCACCGCACTGAATGAAAGGTCGGTCGAAACGGCTATGTAAATATGTGTTTTCCGTCCAGTTCAGTGTAGCCGGCACGACCGGAGGGAAGCACTGACGTGGCACCAAGTTCACCCGGTGTTCGGGCTGACATCACGGATGTTGTAGGTGATGTAGCCAAACGTGTCAGTTTCCTTAAAAAAAAAAAAGGGTTAAGAATGCTCAATAAGCAATTTCCATCAGGTTTGGGCGACGACGTGTGCCGGCACGTCCTCCAGTCGACCCGGCAGCCCAACACCGAGGGTGTCTTCTACTCGGGCTACTCGGACAACCCGCTCTCTTGGTACTCTGTCGTGGTGCAGTATCCGACCTGCCCCGACGCCGGGGCGACACAGTTCAGCCACGCGTACAGCTTTCAATGCAAGAGCTCCTGCAACTCGGGCATCAACAGGAGGAGCATTGAAATAATTTTCACGCTGGAGGACGCAAGGTGAGTTATAGATAGATAGATAGATAGAAAATTCTTTATTGCTCCAGTAAACATTATACAGTAACAAATACATTAGAACATTTACATAAGGTGCAAAGGCGGACTTATCCCTTACAGAGATTTCTTACAGTAAACCTGCGGATGTTTGAGATTCGATAATATAGTGGAATGTAAGTAGGTAGTAGCAAAAGAGTTGAGCGTGAGAATTGAAGATAAAATAATAATAAGAATACTTATTAACAATACATGCTAGTAAAATACAAGCCATACATGTCTTAATACATATAAATGAATAAATATATAGAATATTATGTACAAATAAATACCTTTGTTAAACCAAAGTTATACCTTTGCGTTCCTGAACATTTCATGGTGTTACGGGCTGACATCACAGATGTAGAGTAACATACCGAAGGACCACAACATCAAACTTAACAAGTACTGCAACTTAGTAGACCGCATTGTGAGAAACGGATTCAAGACTGATCTCTTCGCTGTGGAAGTCGGAGCAAGAGGACTACCAGCGAAGTCGCTCTACAGTCTCTTCAAGAATCTAGGGCTCCCAAGATCGACGCTAAGCTCATATATGGAGAGAGCTTCGAAAACGTCACTGGAAGCATCCTACAGAATATGGATAGGTAGAGAGAGGGAGGTCGAGAGCGGGACTGGTGGTTTCCCCGCGTCCTAGTCAACGCAGACTAGCTGACGAGGGCTTGAAGCGAGCCGAAACGTGAAGCATGCGCGGGAAATTTAGAGTGGCCACTCGCTAGTCCCGGCCTCGATTAATACCCTCCTCTACTGCCGATGGGCCCGGATATGTTCGGTGAAGCCATCGCAAGCTTAGTTCCACACCTTCGGTGATGTAACGACAATGCAATCTAGTTTCCAGTCTAATACATTGCCACAAACTATTCTTGTTCACCTGCATGTACTGCTCCCACATCCCAATGGTTAGTTAGAATAGAATGCCTCGCGGCATTAAGCTCGCCTGTTGTGCCTAATTTGTGTTAATTGGTGTGCAATAAAGATAATATAAATACAGTAGAGCCGCGCTAGTCGGTGTGGCATATTTGGTATTTGTGTTGGCAACACTGGCTCCCTCTCCGCCGCCTCCCCCCTCGCGAGTCACCGTGGGACGGTACGACGGATAAGTTCGTGTATGCGATTATGTGGCTGATTATAATATTCAAAGCAACTGTGAGTGTTTAATTGTATCACAAGTACTACCCGAGGCGAGCTGAATCACAGACGGTGCTATCCCTACGCTGAGGTACAGCAGTCGGAAACCTGCCTAATCCGTTGATCGCAGTAATCCGAACGATCTGAAATTCCCAAATTCACTATCACTAGCCTGTCGCCCTTTAGCACGGCACCTTGTCTTTATTACTTAGTTGCAGTTTATGACATGCACGGGGAGAGATGCAGTGGGGATATTGTTTTTAAGTACCGGCCCCACACGGTAATAAGAGAATAAATAGGATGCCTTATGGCAGTATTTTTTTTATTTTTAATTCGGTATGGGTGGCTGAGTCAGAGGGGCCAAAGCGCATGCTCCGACCAGCCAATATCACCTCCGAGAAGGTAGGTGCAATACCGGAGACTTCCCTGGATTGCTGGCTATACTGGACTAGAGGAGAACACAACCGAGGCTGCATCTTACATCCAGTACGGTGGTACCAACCCAGTTTGAGCCTACCACCTAGTAAGGAGCAAGGGAAGGGAGGGACCTATAGTTTTACATCGGTTCCAAACGGTGAAGCAGCAGTGGTAGGTATGCACGTAAATTTTTTTCACCAAAACCACTCGGCCACCCGCCGCTTATGTCCGCCGTGAGTATGCTCACCAATTGTACCAAACTTGTTGTTGTCTTGTCTTCTTGATGGGCATTTTCCGCATGTAGATCGCTCTGCTTGGACTTATCACCCCGGCTGCTACTCCATTCAGCCTGGCTCCTTCCAGAAGTCCTGCAGGCGTCCGACTTTCTTGCAGGCCTCTTGGAGTGTCCTCGGGTTTTTGAGGAAACTTGTTGTTATTTTAACGTTGATAAATGATTGTCTCGCGGCAGTGGAATAGTTCACGGCCGTCAAGCGGTGGGCGTGCGCATCTGCTCGTGCCCGCGGCGCGACCTCAAGAAGGACGAGGAGAGCGCGCCGCTGCGCAAGCGCAAGGCGCAGCCCGGCGGCAGCGGCCCGCACCGCGGCAAGCGGGTCAAGCGCGAGCCGGCGGCGGAGGACGACGTGGCCGTCTATGCACTGCCTCCGGTTAGTTAAATTTATTTTTTAATGAACAACCAGCTCTGGCTGATTGTGATGTGTTCATATCAGTTTTTTTTTTCAGATAATGAATGATTATAAAGTTTTTGTTTGCTTTTTTGTTTTTTTTTTTTAGTTTTCGTTTTTGGGTACTGTTGCTATTTGTTTGTTGATGTACTTTTTATGTAAGTATTTATCTAATCGGTTTTTGAAGGTGTTTGTGTTTGGGGAGTCAATCACATCCTGTGGGAGTTTATTCCAGGCGTTCACCACTCGATTTTATAATTTCTTGGTCATACATTTTTCTGTAAGAGGGTGGATCAACTTTTTGTTGTAACGTAAAAACCAGCTGCAAAGTCAAATAAAAAAAAAAGTTTATTACAATTAATTACTTAGTTGAAAATCAATAAGTATAAAATACTTAGGTTGATAGGCAATTGAAATAAAAGTAGAGAACTATTTAGAAATAAAACATTAACCAAATTTTTAGAGGTGACCCAGGGGATAATTTTGTCCCCAGTTTTGTATGAAAAAAAGGGGTTGTCCTCAGGGCATTGATTTTATAACCCTGTCCCCCTATAAAATCAATCGCTTCTCTCAATCAAATACAGCACGCTTCTCTTTCTATCGCGTGACTCTCTTATCTCTTCTGACGCGGCACGTTTCAGTGAATTGTCCCGAGCCGAGCAGAGAGCAAGTACATCGGCTCCGATGTACTTGCGTCTTCATACCTAAAGTGCGGAGTGCGCCTTAACTGCCAACGCTCAGACCACTCGGCCACCCGCCGCTTACGGCTATTAATGAGCTTTATCAAAAACAAAACAAAAATACTTAAAAGCAATAAATTCACATTTTTCTTTTATGGAAACTGACACGGTTGGCTCCATCACCTACAACATCCGTGATGTCAGCCCATAACACCGGGTGAGCTAGGTGCCATGTCAGTGCTTCCCTTCGGTCGTGCCAGCTACACTGAACTGGACGGAAAACGCAAACTATTTATATAGCCGTTTCGACCGACGTTTCATTCAGTGCGATCGTATCAACCCGGGCGGGTTGAACCCTACCACCGAGTAAGGTAAGAAGGGAAGGAACCTACAGTTTTACGTGGAATCCGAACCACGGTCAGCCTCCAACGGTCGAGCGGTCACCCATCCATGTACTGACCACGCCCAGCGTTGCTTAACAATCAATAGCGACAGTCGACTGTCTGCACCACTGAGCTATCGAGCCATACTCATAAATTAAAAACAGAATACACGCACCAGCTATCAGTGTTTAAAATAAATGAATAAATTTATCCCTATATTCAAAGACCGTACATTTCAATGCCAGACGCCGGCTATGCCACCGGCACAGGTTGTGTCGCGGGCATTTCGATGACATTTCGGCGCTGGCACAAATCTTGTGCCGCCGGTGCCTGAATGATTAATTTTGAGTAAATCTGAATGTCCGATCCAGAATTAGAATAATTTGGTATGATACACACATAACTTCACGCCCGTTTCCCAGTGGGACAGGCAGAGACAACGGATCTCCGCGTGCCACAATCCTGATCCCGACACGCCACTTCCACTCACATTATGTTCTTCATACACGCAAATCGGTTACGTGTACTACGTACTTGGCTTATCAGGGCGTCTACCGGCGTCAACTCACTCGCTAACTCGCACAAATACTCGCATATTTCAACCAATAGCCGGGCCGGATGCCTCAGCGAACGCCTTCCGATCGGTTGAGTGAGATCGTTTCTCATACTCACATCAGCGAGTGAGTAACGCCGGTACAGGTGCTGGTCTTAGTAGATTTGTCGTGTACTTACGTTTCCTTCTGCCCCCCACAGGTGGTGGGACTCGACACGTACAAGTTGTGCCTGACTGTCGGACTGAACACCATGAAAGCTAAGCTTCTTGAGTGCACGCAAGAAGAGGAGGCGGAAATAAACAATCATATTGTGAAGTATGAGAAGGCAATCGGTGAGCTCGAGGAGTAGGTGTGTGGGCCGCGTACGTTGAGATACAGCTAGAGTAGGTTACGGCTCCGCCTTAGACCTCCATTTGCATTTATATTTTTCTAATTATATAAAGGTCCGGTGCTAAACTTGTGCCTTGTAGGCACTGACCGCCGAGCCTAAAGAAGCAGGACAGGGCTATTCGTAGGTATGAACTGCACTATGCGAGTTTTCTCCCCAAACAGAGATTATTAACTAAGAACTATCAAAGTGAATGTTTTGGTGGTTTAAAAAAAAAATAAACAGGGTTAAATTACAGAAGAATTTAACCCTAACCTAATGTTGAGGCGGCGCATGTCGTTTTTGTTACGTTTCGTTGAAAACTCTCATAGTGCAGTTTGTATACCTGCATGCAGGTATACCTACGAATAGACACTTCCAAAGAAGCAACATAGCATCTTGCAATACGGAAGCAGCGTTCGCCAAAAGGGCGCCGGTTGCCATGTTGCATCGCCGCCTCGTTTCGCAGCAATCTAATGCCTTGGTTTTGGTGTTGTATGCGCTGATCAGTACTTAAGACGGGTGGCAGTATGTGCTGATCAGTACTTAAGACGGTTGGCAGTATGTGCTGATCAGTACTTAAGACGGTTGGCAGTATGTGCTGATCAGTACTTAAAACCGGTGGCAGTATGTGCTGATCAGTACTTAAGACGGGTGGCACCCTGATTGTGGTGGCTCAGCGGTCGGTGCTTGTAGCATTTTATACTTTTTGAATAATCTTTTATTTCTGTTAATAGGATTATATAATATTTTAGTTAGATAGTGAATACTTAATTACTTAAAAATTATGACGGAAACGAATTTTGATTTGGAAAAATATTTTTGTATTTGACAAAGTTATGTTTATTGAAATTGAGTACAAACGAGTATTAACCCACAGCATGTTGCCAGTAGTCGAAGCTAGAATTTTTTAAATGTTTTTTTGATCCAACGTTTACATAGCTTCGTAGATTCCATCCGTGCGGTGTTTGTTAACTATTTTGCCGTCAGAAATACGAAATGGTTAATGTAAATGATGCCCAGATGTTGTGCTAAAAATTTGAACTTACAACAGAACAAACTTTACCCATCCTTGCAGATGGAATAAGCAAAATCAATAGATTCATTCAAATCCGTTAGAATAGAACCTTTTAAGCTAAGTACAGTACCCAGCAGCAGATAATGCGTGGCGAAGTTTAGAAAGAGACAATCCGGTTGTAGAGTGTTGTCCCTGTCGCACAGAGACAGTGCGAGTTCGTGCGACAGGGACGACACTCTACAGCCAGATTGCGTCTTTCTAACCTTCGACACGCATTATTTGATGCCGGGAACTTGAGCCGCTCAGTTTGAGTATCTAGACAGCCGAGTATCGCGCCGCTTGGCTGCGAGCCCTGCACAAGGGGATACAGCAGTTCATGGCTCACAGCGTGCATGTACATGCATGGCTAAAAAGCGCTCGGATTAGCCAAAACAACACTATGTACAAGAAATTGCTCTTTGAAAAATGTATAGATTTTAGTAATTACAAATTCTGACATTTACTAAAAAAAGTTTGAAATACATACATACATTCCACACACTGTATCCCGACAATCGGGGTAAGCAGAGTGATCGCTGTTATGCTGCCAGTACTCTTGTAAATACAGCACAGCACCGACCATGTTTAGCAATGTATTAGGACAAGATAACTATCAAGCAGCAATTAAGGCATGAAGACCCACCTGCTGCATTACTCGGTGGAGGGACCGTGCCAAGGTGAGAGGTGGACAGCCTGTCGCCCTTTATCACGGCACTTTGTCCTTATTCGCCTTTTTACGACATGCATGGGGAGACGCAGTGGGGCTATTCTTTTTAAGTACCTGCCCCATACGGTTAGTTCGAAATAAATGTCAGTTTCAGTAAATGTCAGAATCTGTATTGAAATGTAATACTTGATGCGATGGCTTCACCGAACATATCCGGGCCCGTCGGCAGTAGAGGAGGGTGTTAATCGAGGTCGCGACTAGCGAGTCGCCACTCTAAATTTCCCGCGCATGCTTCAAGTTTCGGCTCGCATCAAGCCCTCGTCAACTAGTCTGCGTTGACTAGGACGCGGGGAACCACCATTATTCGTTATTTATACCGATCACAATATCACAAGGAAGTTTCATGCTCATACCAAATATCATGAAAAACCTCATTTATTGCATCATTGTTTGTCATTAGCATACAAAGAATCATTTTGGAGTGATTTGTCTATTTTTAGTATTTTTTTATGTTTTATTTCCACCAGATTTAGCTCCGCCTAGATTTAATGTTAGTATTAAGGATACCTTCGGAAATTATTGTCACCAGTTTGGTGTTGATTTTTTGTATTATGTTTGTACGATGCGACTGGGAGATAAGTCAATACAAGTTATTGAAACATCAATGTGTTTTATTTAGCAAACATTTCAGAGTTTTACAGAATTTTTGATTACAATCACGTACAATATCATGTAAAAGTGGAAATACAGTTGTAAGACCTTCCACACGGTGTTCATACAGCTATACTCGATCACCTCTTGGCTTCCAAAGGTCTGGCCGGCCCCCATTACATGAGCGCACAATTTATTGTTTTTTTTTTCACTAAAGTATCTATACTTGTAAACAAGTAAACCTTCACATGTTTCACATCATTTTGAAGGTAATTTCATTGGCATCCTGTTCCAAGAGAGTTTATTGATCTAACTTCATTAGTGTACGAAATATCTGGGTTTATGTCAAGGTCGTCGCTCAGTCGCGACGAGCTAAAAATGGCGTGGAAGCCAAGGGGAGTAAGCATAATAAAAGGTGGAAAGTCAAGAGGTTAACTTCTGAATTTGTATGTTGATTTATATTTATATGTTGATTTATATTTATAATGTAATAAAATATATATATTTTTTTGAAAATAAAAAACATTTGACATAATAAAAAAAAATTAATAAAGCTATTTTTTTTTATGGAAACTGACGGTTGGCTACATCACCTACAACATCCGTGAAGTCAGCCCATAACACCGGGTGAACTGGGTGCCATGTTAGTGCTTTCCTTCATTTAATGTCGGCTACACTGAACTGGACGGAAAAAACAAACTATTTACATAGCCGTTTTGACAGACGTTTTGCTCAGTGTGAAACTTCAGTTTCGGATATGCCATAATATGCCAACCGCCGCACCGCAGAACGCTCGTGAGAACGGGCCATACGTTTGGCACGAAACCTCAAGCCACATAGCACAGAGATGACCGTGAGTAAAGTCGACATTTTTTTTGTAATAATTAATAAACCCATACTTCACACTGCTTACGCCTCCCGACTGCCCGCTACGCCCGCCGACGGTACAGTAACAGAGTGAAAGGCGGCGCGGGGCGGGGAAGTATGAATTCCTTCGAGGCGCCTAGACATTTCCAACAAGTAGTACATTTTAATTCAAATTCAACTTGAAACACTTTCCGACGGGTGTACCACCGTTGGTGCACACGGGTGGTACACAGGGCGGGGTGTCAGGAATTAAGATACATGTTTATACCTCCTGGGGTACACTTCTAATAAATGTTCGCCCGCTATTAAAATTATTCCGTCACACAGCTCCTTACAAATAAAATTAAGTTTTTAGATGCATCACTTGAAACCTAAAAATAATATTGTTACAGCAACTTTAAGTGTCCCGTCACTTTATCAACGACATCCTTAGGGGCCGGTCCGACTCCCAACACGGTACTGGTGTTGTGCGCCACCTGTGTCCGTCCGTCGTCTCTTATCATCGCCGTTACAATTCCCATCTTCTTTGCATTTTTCTCTATTTGGTTCATGTCTTCCAGAGAGTCTACTTTCAGAGCGATCTTCGCCTGGCCGGTGTTCTGCCAACTGAGCAGGCCCTCGGGGTCTTCCATTTGGGCTCGCTCGAAGCATCCGACGGCTGCGTGGGCGCATTGAGAAGCTATTTTTCCTTTGCCCATGTTGAGGTCCGTTCTGACGACTAGCACTATCTTACACTCCTTGTTGGATAAAAACTGAAACATTCAATTTTATATAAACTTTCTTATACAGGGTTGTTTGATGACTATAGGTCATAAAGCAAACCAGGTACTCCTGAGCCTATTTTGAGCAAAAAAAAGTTAGATGACATTTTGCTCTATGGTGAACTTTTTTTTCCCATACTAAACTAAATAGACTCCTATTTTGCCTGGTTTGCTTTATGACCTATAGTCATCAAACATCCCTGTATAATATCTAGCATGCGTACATAACATCACGTC
Organism: Nematopogon swammerdamellus; assembly: GCA_946902875.1. NCBI lineage: Eukaryota > Metazoa > Arthropoda > Insecta > Lepidoptera > Adelidae > Nematopogon > Nematopogon swammerdamellus. Next base: position 3,438,007 of record OX336356.1, on the reverse strand, counting down.
AGTTTCCCAGTGGGGTAGGCAGAGACAATGGATCTCGTACGTGCCACGATCCTGACACATCTGCCGCCTCTTCCACTCTCATAACGTTCTTCATTCATACATGCTCGTCGGTTATGGGTACCTACTACATACTTTGTCAGTTCTTCTTCGCATTGAATTAGAACTGGCGGAATTTCTGACTTATCCAAGTGTAGGTTTTTTTTTTATTTTTATGTAATCCGGTATGGTTGGCTGAGTCGGAGGAGTCAAAGCGCATGCTCCGACCAGCCAATACCACCTCCGAGATGGTAGGTGCCATACCAGAGACTTCCCTGGATTGCTGGCTATACTGGACTAGAGGAGAACACAGCCGAGGCTGCTATGCGGCTATCTTACATCCAGTACGGTGGTACCAACCCAGTCGGCTACAATTTGAGCCTACCACCCAGTAAGGGGCAAGGGATGGGACCTCAGTTTTACACCGGTTCCGAACGGTGAAGCAGCAGGTGTAGGTATGCACATAAATTTTTTTGTCAGAAAAAACTCATTGGTACACGCCGACCGGTCTCGAACTGCGGACCTCTCGCGTGAGAAGCCAACGCCCAAACCACTCGGCCACCCGCCGCTTGTTACCTATCTATAGATAGCATTATACAATAAACTTGACCCTTTGCAATATCTAACAATGGAATAGTTTTTAGTGAGATAGGTGGTGCTACCGGCATTTATTTACCTTACGAACAGCGGAGACCTTAGTTTTAGTAGACCGGAAAAATCTCGGCAACGTCAGAATAGAAATTCCTATTACCATCCCACATCCGACCCCAGTCAGGAAAGGCAGGCTCACGTCCATTCTTCCTGCCCTTTTTAGTAGGCCGAATTGTAAGATGTTGATGTCTGATGTACGGACGGACGGACAAGAAAACATAGGTTAGGAACCAAAGAATATAATTTAGCGTCTGTCAGTCAGCGGTGTCAATTCAAGTGTCAACCCAACAACCAGTCGGAAACTGTTGCACCAAATCGAATAATTATAATCGATGAAAGAAAACTTTATGGTCATCTCATCAATGTTACAAGTTCATTTATTTCACAAATGAAAGGTAAATAGAACTTAGCAGTGCTACAGCACAAGAGCGTCGCTGCTCTGTCCCTAATTGGTCTTTAGTTCTGAACAATATGATTATTGTCGACTTAATGTTAAAATTTTTCATCGAATAGGAAATATTTTGTCGTCGCATCGTAATCCAGTCAGTGGGGACAAAAACAGGCCTTTACCTTACAAAAGGTGGTGTAGTAACGATTTTCACATATGTTGTTTAGGTATGGGCACTGATGAAAATTCCAAGTTTTCGACCTTGGTGACCTTGCGCTCGAGCCGCCATATTGGATTGAAAGTGCAAAAATTTTGTTTTTGCAAAATAATGCTTTAATGGTTCATTCTAGAACAATACTGTCTATGATACATATGAAGTAGATCAAATTCCTTACATTTCATCAGTAAAAACTTTTTATGTAAGTATTATATTTAATGAGCTACAGTGACGAAAAGATGAAATTTTTTACAAAAAATCTTTGTTATTCAAGTTTTTATCAAATAAGTTCTGAAGTATTGAATTTACACCAAAAGTATGTACAACATACTTAAAGAACATACAATTCCACACATTTTCGTGTATAAATCGTTCTTATTACTATAATACATAACCGTTTACAGTTGCTCAAAATGAACAATTTTTACATATTGTTTTTATCTAATATGTCATTGTTCCATCTGGCGGGTGGTCTACTATCTGTCCAAGACCACCACAATAGTACCAGTAAGTCTAAATTATTCCGGAGTTAATGTTGTCGTCTGTGTGCTCGATCGCGTCTATAAACTCATTTTCTATCCTCGTCATTATCTGGTTTTCCAATGATTCCTCGTCTCCATTGTCGCTATCGATCGTAGGTATGAACTTGTAGTGCATTTTCGCACTGTCCATTGCAGAACTTACAAACAATAGAGCACATTAGTCCAGCTTTTCTGCAGCCACATGCCCCTCTATTCTTTATTCATCATCCATAGACAGTACACTGCACTCCACGAGTCAGTAAGCCTGGATACGAAATACGGCATCGTTTGTATGAGAACCGAGGTAGCCGCCAAAGGGGTGTGAAGTCTGAGGCGGGAGCGGCGCATGGAACGCCGTGATTGGCCGAGCGAGTAGGTAGCCAAGTGACGCCAGTCTTCCATACGTTTGAACGGGATTCATACAATAAGTCGCTCATTGTGTCGATTCGCGATGAAAAGATGAAACGGATTTAACAATATTTAACCCTTCTTTACATCAAGGGAATAATATAACTTTCTCTTAAATGAACAAAGGCAACGCCCCTTTCACAATTTTGCGAATTTGCAGATTTTCGCATAAACACGATAATAGTTCTAAGTTCTGAGATACCTCGGATACTTTATTATAAATCTACATAAAATTTCCAAAACAATGATATGTAAGACCTCGTACATTGGTATTATCTTATTGGAGTATTTGTTATTAAAAAATAATGTTAGAAAGTCGAAAAGTTTTGTAACCAAAAAAAATATAATTATATTATTAACAACTATTTGCTAATTACTTAGCCAACGATATGACAAATTATATTGCAATATGACTTCGCGAAAAATTCGCGAAAATCTACCCTACCATAAAAAATTTATGAGTACCCACCTCGATATTTAATTTTTTTACGGTAAAATGAGGTTTTCCAGGCTTTGCCTTTTTTAACAAACTAACCAGCCATACCCACCTGGATATTTAATTTTTTTACGGTAAAATGAGGTTTTCCAGGCTTTGCCTTTTTTAACAAACTAACCAGCCATACCCACCTGGATATTTAATTTTTTTTACGGTAAAATGAGGTTTTCCAGGCTTTGCCTTTTTTAACAAACTAACCAGTCATGCAGCTTGCGAATCTTACGCCATTAACATGCTAACGTTAAATGCTAAATGCGAATGCGAAAAATATCGCTCGACAGTTCATGATGGAATGAACACACACAATGAATGTCTTATACACGGTGTTGCAACCCCAACCGTAAAACCCGAAAGGGGGTGATTCTTTACGTGAAATAACCACAACTTTTGTTGTACGACTTTTTAATTTGAAGAAAAAAATTTTTTTTTCTCCATACATTTTGAGAATAGGCATTTAAAATATTTACGGAAAAAAAAAATTTTTTTGTTAAAAAAAATGTTTTCGCTACATAAGTTGTTTAGTTTCACATATAGAATAACCCCCTTATGTCAGTTAGAAATATTACGGGGGCAACTGCAACACCGTGTATATGAAGTGCGAATTCACTCAAGCGTGTGAATAAACCAAAACAAAAGTTCATGTGACAGATGGATAGATCTCACCGAGGCCTGAAGTTTGAGTACCAACACGATGGGTCTAGCACCAGTGGTTCTCGAGTTATGACCAAAACAAAAGTTCATGTGACAGATGGATAGATCTCACCGAGACCTGAAGTTTGAGTACCAACACGATGGGTCTAGCACCAGTGGTTCTCGAGTTATGACCAAAACAAAAGTTCATGTGACAGATGGATAGATCTCACCGAGAACTAAAGTTTGAGTACCAACACGATGGGTCTAGCACCAGTGGTTCTCGAGTTATGACCAAAACAAAAGTTCATGTGACAGATGGATAGATCTCACCGAGACCTGAAGTTTGAGTACCAACACAATGGGTCTAGCACCAGTGGTTCTCGAGTTATGACCAAAACAAAAGTTAATGTGACAGATGGATAGATCTCATCGAGACGTTCAGATTGAGTACCAACACGATGGGTCTAAGTCCATTGGTTCTCGAGATATGACCAAAACAAATTATCACGTGATAGATGGGTAGATCTCATCGAGACGTTCAGTTTGAGTACCAACACGATGGGTCTAAGTTCAGTGGTTCTCGAGATATGACCAAAACAAATTATCACGTGACAGATGGGTAGATCTCACCGAGACGTTCAGTTTGAGTACCAACACGATGGGTCTAAGTCCAGTGGTTCTGTAGATATGACCAAAACTAATGATCACGTGACAGATGATAATTCCGACCCCTCACTCGCATGATCGCATCGCATTTCGCATTTAGATGCTAGCTAGCTAGCTAGCAGCGGAGCGCAGGCGCTATATAGCATTTAGCATTTAGCAGTACCACAGATAAATAGCACATACTTCATTGCTTTGTGCGTTCCAAAACAAACGAACCAACAAAGTTTTACGAACGAAACAACAATGCTAACTAAAATTAAATGTGATTATTGCTTAGCACTTAGCATTAATTTTTATTCATATTCGCTTAGCAGTGCTAAATGCTAACGGGGTATTCATTATGAATTAATTTTGTTAATGCTAAGCATAACAAGACTAATTCCCGGTAGACGCATGACCTAAAGAAATTAATTCCTTTAGAGTCGCTCAAAAGTAAAAACCGGTAGGTACTGGTTGAATGAAAAAAGCGCGATAAACGAATATTGAACGAGGAAACCTGCTGAGGTTGACTAGAAGAAATGTCCTTTGGCAATAAGGCAGAATGCATGAAATATCTGTATACATTTAACATACATATTTATCAATAAACAAAAATAATTACAAGAGCTAACTGCATCCAACACGATAGTCGACCTATGGTGGGTAAGCAGAAAAGAGCTCTCCATACATATTTACGCCGATGTTTGTTACTGAAATTCAAGCGAAAAATGCTATCAAATTGAATGAAAGTACTTACTCGTGAAAGGTGACTCCATCTGTGTTCAAGTTTGAATTTTTCGACGACTTTTTGCACCAAAGCACTGCACAATGAGGCATTTTGTGACAGACGCGCACGTTCGCTCCGCCTGAGCGGCGGACGGAGACTAAGATCGGTCGCCGGCGCTAGACTGCAGCGCTGGCGCGTGTGCGCCGACGCGCGGCTACCCCTGTCCTCCTATGTATAGCGCCTCCAGGCTTACTGACTCGTGACCAGTGTTGCCGCTTAGGAAAAAAGAAAGTCACCAAACTATTGCCATAAAGTCACTAGAATTGGGGAAAATATTACTTCAAAGAGTCACTAGAAGTCACTAAATATTTTTATCAGCGCTCCATTTTTAAAATAAGTTATATTAAAATAAAATTTGAAATAATCAATGATTTATTCATTCAATGTTTATACTTACATAATTTACACTTTATAAATATATATTTTTTATAATTAAATACTTTACAACTTTTTGTTCCTTTATTTTTGATGTACACATATTTTAGTAATAGCAATAGTAAAAAATTAGCTTTTTTACTATTTTATTTATTTTTTATTTATTTTATTATGGAAATATTTCGCCCCGATGTCGTCGGTGGCGTCTTCAGTCAAGTGAGAAATAAGTAAATATGATTATGATTTGATAGATATGTTTTTTTAAATATTTTCTTCTTTTTTTATTATTTTTTATATAGAATATATAATTTACATACAGTCAAAGCGATTATTTTGATTAATTCGATCAAGTTCATAGATCGTCGATGATCTATGATGTGATGATGTGATGAAGAACAGGTAAAATCTATGAGGGTATACAGCCAAGTCAATGTCCGTGCTTCAAATTTTATCACTATTAAAAGTCACTAAAAGCCACTAGATTTTTTCTAGTGACTAAGTCTTTAAAAAATGTCACCAAAGACGTCAAAAACTCACTAGATCTAGTGACAAAGTCACTAAAACGGCAACACTGCTCGTGACTGCACTCGGATTCGTCATATTTTAACATTTAACATTTTGCCAGTTCGATTATCACAGCGAAGAAGTACTGGCAAGAGACTTCGCTGGATACTTTTTTTACCTCCACTTAGTCTAAATTTACAATAATGTTTACCACTGTCTACATAGTACGAGTCATCACTATTTCTAAAAAATTATCACAAATAATTACAACATTTTTCCTATAAGCGTAAACCATTCATACAACACGTTGGAGCCAATTGGAGCAGGCCAGTCTCCACAAATAGCACCAGTTCACGAGCATCACGCCAGGGCCAGCCATCGCCTCCCTCAACCATATTTGAGGGTGAGAGGCGACCCGCACCAAGCGTCACCGTAAGCGGCCCCAGCGGCAACGCGACATGACTTTTTTACGAATCTTGTGCACATTCAATTGTTACACATGCACATGTTCGGTGCACATACTATTGTTTCAGTCGCGCATTCATAAAACATAATTATTAAGAATACCTAACAATTTCACTGATAATTTGATAATTCTGACTACAAAAAACTTTGTAAGTAAATAAGTGTATCAGGTGTAAAGAACCTTTGTCAAAATTTGATACGTAATTTGTATCAACTCAAAAATGTTAGTACATTACGCATAAGTACTACAACATAGTATATTAATGTCAAGAAATATTAGGATACTCTACCGCATCGTTTCTTACAATGACATGAAATGAAATTCAGTCAGGTCTCGGGCGCTGGTTTATCTGTAATTGCTCCTGTTAGAGCAAGCCCATTGGTGCAACGTAGCCAGCCCCAGTCTTCGGTCTGATTTTTTTGAATTCCGTAGTTGGACTTGATGGTACGTTCTATAGGCATGATATCGTGCAGCGTCGTTCGTTGATGGCAAAAAAGCAAGACTGACTTTGCTATTTGTTGCAGATTTTGCGAACCGTTGATAGCGTAGTTGTTCCAATGTATCTTTTTCCATGTCACCACCATATAAGACAACAAGAAACGTTAAATTAAACTTAAAAAATTAATCTCTCAGTCACTGTAAATCATTATATACTAGAGGTACAAGAATGATTTGTACACAAAAATACGTTTGACGCTGCACGATATCATGCTTATAGAACGTACCATCAAGTCCAAAAATGGTACGGAATCCAAAAAAAACCCGAAGACTGGGGCTGGCTACGTGGTACCAATGGACTTGCACCTGTTACAATGACAGATAAACCATCGCCTGAGACCTTACTGAGTTTCATTTCATGCAATTGTAAGAAAGGATGCGGTATAGGGGCATGTGGCTGCAGAAAGGCTGGACTAATGTACTGTATTAAAGTTCTGCAATGGACAGTGCGAAAATGCGCCACAAGTTATAGAATCGATAGCGAAAATGAAGACGAGGAATCATTGGAAAACCAGATAATGACGAGGATAGAAAATGAGTTTATAGACGCGATTGAGCACACAGACGACAAAATTAACTCCGGAATAATTTAGACCTACTGGTACTATTTTGGTGGTCTTGGACAGATAGTAGACCACCCGCCAGATGGAACAATGACATTAGACAAAAACAATATGTAAAAATTGTTCATCTTTGAGCAACTATATAAGGTTATGCATTATAGTTATAAGAACGATTTATACACGAAAATGTGGGGAATTGTATGTTCTTTAAGTATGTTGTACATACTTTTTATGTAAATTCAATACTTGAGAACTTATTTGATAAAAACTTGAAGAATTAAGATTTTTTTGGAAAAAAATTCATCTTTTCGTCACTGTAGCTCATTAAATATAAGACTTAAATAAAAAGTTTTTACTGGTGAAATGTAAGAAATTTGATCTATTTCATATGTATCATAGACAGTATTGTTCTAGAATGAACCGTTAAAGCATTATTTTGCAAAAACTAAATTTTTGCACATTCAATCCAATATGGCGGCTCGAGCGCAAGGTCACCAAGGTCGAAAACTTGGAATTTTCATCAGTGCCCATACCTAAACTACATATTATGTGAAAATCGTTACTACACCACCTTTTGTAAGGTAAAATCACCCACTGACTGGATTATCGTTTCTGAAGTGTTGGTAGATAATTCTTTTAAGATTATCGTACATAATTTTTTTCGCGGCGTTTCGGCCAACGCTGATAAAAAACCAATATTTTAATAGACCATAATTTAGTTGCATTTGCATCCATTTATTCCGATGTTTGTTGCTCAGCAAGGCAGTTCAGATTTATGTAATTTTAGTAACATGTACATGCGTTTAGCAATAAGTATACATTTCCAGAATTTAGCATGATATAAGTAAATAGGTATTAGGTATGTGTGGGAGGGTCAAGCCATATTTCTTTTCAATAATTTAGGTGCAAACAGTGCTTCTGAAAAAAATATTTATTTTTGAATAAATGTAAATTCACAAAGTTTTTAAATGCGCCGTAATCTCATCTATGACACTGTTGAGTGCTGGTCCGACTCCCAAAACTGTAATGGAATTAGGAGCGATTTGAGTTCTGCCGGCGTCGCGGATCAACGATGTTATTAGTCCCATCTCTTTGGCTTTCTGCGCCAGCTCCCTTATGTCATCGACGGAGTCTATTTTTAATGCCACCGTCGTTTCGCCTGTCTTCTTGTATATTTCTAAGCTTTCGGGATCCTTTCTTTGCGCTTTTTCGACGCAACCGACGGCTGCGTGGCTACACTGCGCCGCTATTTTGCCCTTACTCATGTTGAGATCTGTTCGGACTATCAACACTATCTTGAACACCATGTCTGGGAATACCTGTAATAAGTATGTATAGGAATTTATTAGAAAATTTGAGAACATCCAAACTCACTAAGTGTGCGAATCGGCATATCAGTAAATACGCTGTACTTTTTTTTTTATGGAAAGCGGAGCTGGGGAGCTGAAGTCGCAAATTGCTGTAAAGCTAAATATGTAGGCCGAGTTAAAATATGAATTTTAATGGAAGAATTTTTGCCGGAGGTGCGTAGTTTCCGAGAAAAAATAATAATAAAGAAACAGAGTTTCCATACAAAATAAAAGAATAAAATTTTAACGCACCAAACATTAATATTGATTAGAAATGTACGCAAAAACAACACGGGCTGCCTCAACAATAATCAGGGTTAATTTATAAAGAGGCGGCGCGTAGCAACCCAAAAAAAAAACCACCCCTCTTCCCTTCCCTTCTCCCCTCCGGCAGAGGGGGAGGGGGTAAATCAATACCCCTCCCCCCTACCTTGGCTCTCCAGTATAAAGCCTCACCCAATCACACGCTGTATCCCGACAATCAGGGTAAGCAGAGTAATCGGAGTTGTGCTGCAAATACTCTTGTAAATTACAGCACAACACCGACCACCACGTTTAGCAAAGTATTCGGACAAGATAACTTTCAAGTAGCAAGTAAGGCACGAAGACCCACCCGCTGCACGACTTTGTGGAAGGACCGTTCCAAGGTGAGAGCTAACGTCGCCCTTTAGAACGGCATCTTATCCTCATCCCTTAGTCGCCTTTTACGACATGCATGGGGAGAGATGCAGTGAGGCTATTCTTTATAAGTAGTGGAATAAGTAGTATTAAGCAGTGGAAATGTTTAATTGGCTTCTATGGTATAACCTATACATAATCACACCTATTGTAAAACTGCTGTTGATTTCCCAAATAAACGAAAATGAAAAAAAGTACCGGCCTCACACGGTACATTTATGGTACCCAATCATATTTTTATTAGCAGAAACCTCATTAGTCTGTGGCTGGTAAACCTCTTATTACTGTTAATTGTTTGATGAACTTGAGGCTGGCAATGTAAATGGTTGTCCAACGTAAGGCCTTTACTTTTGCGGAGGGATGTGTTTTTATTCCAAAGTCTTACCTCGTGGTGTTCGGGTTTACGGGATCGGAATAACCTAATCGAAAAAACCGACATCATTCCGAGAACAACTCCGAAGCCGAGACCGGCGAAGAATGCCATGTTCAGCTCCATCTTGGCGCTGTGTCGTGTACTCTTATTTTATTTATTTTAAACGATCATCGTATCGTATCATATCGATAGAGGAATTAGGATACCATTTTGATGTGATTTTGATCTTCCCGTTTTCCGCAAGAAAGGAGAAAATAACCTCAAACGTTTATTTTTCCGTTTCGATGTGGTTTTGAAGTTTTGATCGGCCTGACAGACAGGTCCATTTGTTTGATTTGATTGCCAATTGTGAATTGACTTTGACAGGCAGGCATAGACAACAGCAATGCTTGTTCTATCTCTGTTCTATGTAGTGAAACAAACAGGGATGGGCTATATGCGAGGTTTACACTTAGCCCTACAGGGCAGGGAAGTGAGCAGGGGGCAGTATGCAGCGCGAGAATATAAACACGATACGATACTCGCGCTGGCTGATACTCGTCATGCCGCTCGCGCTGCTGCGATGCTCCCGAAATTGTCGGTTTTTCGTGCTACTGGCAGCATCGACGCGAGTATCGTGTTCACATCACATTCAGCCCTCTCGCTCACTTGCCCCCGCGCCGCCGCCCGTTCGTCGAGCTTGTATTGTTTGCGTTCGAAAAACACTCATTATTAATGTTTTTAATTATATTTATTTTATTGGATTGATAGAAATTATTTATTGCTTGTTCGCCGCAAGAACTTCGTCTGCCATGACGAGTGAACATGGGCAATAATCGCGGCAGCGGCAGGAGCAGTATCATGGGCTGAGTGTAAGCACGATACTCGCGTCGATGCTGCCGCAGAAGTATGTTGGACAATAATCGCGGCAGCGCAGCGGGAGGAGCAGTATCAAGGGCTGAGTGTAAACCTCGCATTAAACCTTCTTCTTCTTCTTTTGACGTGATAACGTCACGTCTTATAAATTGATGAACACCGGCTGCACGCACGAAAAAGTGTCACGTTCCATCTGAGCCTGTGTGTGCAAGCGAGAGAGCGTAACAAGTAATAGAGAGGCACAATCGGCCCAAGCGTCGTCTGACGTTATCACGTAAAACTATCGTCCGTAAACCGACTTTACAGACAACCATTTTTTTTTAAATAGGGCCTGCTCGCTTACTAAACACACCTTGACAGTAGTGTGACAGACAACTTCAATTCTGGATCAGGGCGGCATGATCAGACGAAAGTTTACATATTGGTGTACCGTAATTTGGTTATTCTTTATTACTGCACTAGTATAATATACTAGTAATAAACTATTATATTATATATTATATATAATAGTATAATACTTCCGATAATAACTTTTTTTACGTGGTTTATTTATTACCCTAACAATGCATAAAAAAAATTAAAAAGTACATACTTCAGATGATAAAGATTTGTTATGTGGTTATAAGAACGATAACCTATCTTTAATAAGTTAAAACCTTACAATGCTTAACAAAAAAATGTACAAAGAGGGGCTCAAACCCACGACCATAATATAAAAAAATTAATACGCTCTACCCTACACCACAGATTACATAATAGTTACTTCGTAACAGATACAGACCTACCAAGTTATCTGTGAAGTGGCAGAGCAGGAATTAACAGAAGTGTCATTCGGCTGTCATATTTGTCAAATCGTTTTCAGTTCGAGTTTTCTGTCTCTTTAAATCATTTTATCATGCCGAAAGCTATTCACAGCGATGCCCGGAATATAATACTAAAAGTAAAATAGTTTTTGAAGAGGATCCTCTACAGCAAGCGCCGATAATTCCATTTCATCCGATTTACAAAAGAATATAAATTGCTACAGGATAGTGTTGCCACTTGTAAACCAAATTTTTCCCACATAACAGATACATTTTAATTTGATGTTTTGTGATTAATTGAATTTTCAGGTGTAAGTAAAGGGCTAATATCCAAAATTGTTAAGGAAAAGAACGCTGCAGAAGAAACACGTACAAAAGTCGCAACAGCTGGTAAAATAAGACAAAGAAAAATGGTTTTTTTCATGTTGATTCATTGGACCGTGGGGTCATTTGAAGAAAAGTTCATAAATTTTATTCGGTGAGAAAAGAAATACCGAACTACGAAAGGCTTCTGGTACTGAAAAAATAAGGAAAAACACGAAATAACAGCTTGGAGAGCCAGTTATTCGCAAGAAAAAAAGAAAAAAAAAACATCCAAAACAATATGCCTGGGGTGTGGCCTATTGATCACGACTAATCATAATACGTGTACAACTGAAATCACAGCGAAATCAAGTGATCATACTTATATTGTAAACCAGGATTTGAATAAAAAAAATGATTTTTGAGTACATACTCATTTTTCACATTGAAATTGCATCCTCTATTTCACTATTTACGAATAAAATTTTTTGCTTATACCAATATTTGGTTTTTAGTTATTTTTCGCAAAATATACTCACATGCGTAGTTTAGATATCAAGTAATAAAATCTATGGGGGGCTATGTTCAGCAGTGGACGTCTTGTGGCTGATAATTGTAGTAAAATAGCTATTCTAAATAGTCAACCAGATATTACGTAAAATATCTTGACTTAGGACCCGGCCATATCAACACGGCGCCGCCGCCACCGCGCCACCGTGACAACACCGTAGTAGTAGTAAAGTTCCGGTGCAATCGTGAATACCGCCGTTTTATTTGATGTTACACTCTAGAACCATTCCTTTATTAAGAATATCAATAAATCAGTATCAATATTGTTTGCACAAAGCAACATACGAACTGAACTGTTCGATAATGAAACATCAAATAAAACGGGGACATCCACAACACTGGCAACAATGAAACGATGGCAGCGCACCACTCAGGAGGTCTACTCGGAGTTGTAAAAACGATGCATCGTGCCATTTGTCGTGTCGTAACCTACTCTAATTGACATCGTTTCGATATATCGTTTTTAGAACTACATAATAAAAAAATGGCAATGTCATTGTCGTGTCGTAACCCTACTCTTAGGTTCAAATGTCAAAGAACGAACATTTGAATTTGACCAATGAGCAAAAGACAATTTTCGATAATTCCAACGACACCTCATGAGCTCTCGTTGAGATTGTCGTTTTTTTGCCACTATTAAATAAAAAGAAGAGATTGTCGTTTTGGTGTATGTAGTGCGTTCATTGACTTACACACGATTTACGAGTACCTACCTATGTGTGCATTGGTGATTTGTTTTCGTTTTTTGTTTATTGTATAATTTCATCCATAAGTTGCTACCTACGCTTGGAAAATATCAAAAAATTAGAGGACTCAGCGCGATCGTCGCGGCGGTCATGAAGTCATGACATGACTGACTGGGCTGAGTGACGGGCGGCTCCGGCTCCGGGCGCTCGCCCCGCCTCGCCCCGTCGCGGACGGAGCGGCCGGCTACAGCCGGCCGCTCCGTCCGCCCCGCCTTCATCCATCCATCCAGAGATTACCAATACAAAGAATATAATCCTACTATACCAATATAATATGCTTTTGTATAAGGTGCGACACGGCGAGAACCACAAAATATATATTTTTAATTACAACGACGACGCGACAAACTTGCGCCGTCCGCCATCTTTTTCCACTGCATCCATCCAATACTTTAAAAACACAAATCTGACCACAACAACTTTTATTTTGGTCTTGGACACAAATCGCTTGTCTATGATTGCGAGAAAAACAAAACTTTTTGTCTATGCTTTCGATATGTCACTTCTTCCGACCGACCGAACATTTGGTTAGAGTGGGATATTTGTATGAGTTAGACACGTCCCGAGATACATCCGATATATTCGGATCTATCCGAATATATCGCAATCGAAACTCGGAGTAGACCCCCAGTTCACAGATAACTTGGTCGGTCTGTAAATCACTCCATAGGAAATCTTCAATACCTACAGCTGTAATAGCATATTCTTTCACTTCGCCGATCGCTGCATGCGAAAATGTACCTAAACGATCTATCGTAAGGTTATTATTGCTTCGCAGATACGCGCGGACGCGTTGAAGCAAACGCATAACTCTAGGGCTGTTTCTTTCGATAATAATATAAATACCTACACAATTTATCTATTTATTTAGTATTATTCATGTATTATTTTATTACTTCTATTCGTTTTTTCTTGGTAGGTTTTCGTTTAACTTTTTAATCGTAGTTTTAGCTAAGTACAGTGCGAGTGCCCTGCCTACACTCTACTACTACACCAGCAGAGCATACTTATGGATGATAAAACGAATATCCAATCACATGGGAAATGTAAAATGCAGCGGATACGTGACATGCATGATCAGATCCACATCAGATCGTGCCGCCCCGATCCAACATTGAAGGATTCGTGTTCGAAGCCACATTTTTTTTTCGGTTTATACTATACATCGCTTGGTACAATTGCAGTCTCTTAGGGTTAAATTGATTCAGCCATAGTTACCTTACCGCAGGATCAAGATATTTGTTGTCATGGTAATTTAAACAAAGAGTTCGAATACGTCGCTGCGCAATTTTCTTGCAATTTTCCTTCAAGCAGTTTTGTCAAACTGTGCACAATTTCATAAAACAATTTTTCTGTATTTTTCGAGAAAGAAACAGCTAATTACAACATGAAAAAGTCCAAGTTAAAAGACCTAGCACCGATCGCTCTTCCCCATGGCCCACCCGTCGAATCCACGGGTGAATATTTCAAGTCGCGTATGGAGGATGGATTAGTGAAGTATGTTTTTCATTTTGTACATAAATTTTATAAGATAAGCGAGGTCGCTGTTCAATATTTAGCTCGACCGAACCTGGTTCAATTTTTTTTAGGTTCCTACCACATAAGATGTAGGTAAAGTTTTTTTTGCACTCGTTCTATCTACCACAGGCCGCTTCAATTTTAAATGCGCTTTTTAAAACTTTTGGGTGTGCCTTAGTAGCTATCGCCCTGGATCGAATATTGCTGGTAGGTAGTTCTATCTGTAGTTTAGAATATTAGAAGCATATTACCGAAAGAATTTATTGCCGGAGACGCGTAGGTACCTACTTTCCGAGAATGTTTTTTTAAATTGCAAAAATTACGTAACATTTTCGAATTTGGCGCGAAGTATGACATGAAGTTTTGATTTCTAGAAAAAATAAGTTAAGGCTAATTTCTAGAAGACGCGGAGCATGGTGTCTTCTAGAAATTAACCTTGGTTTTTTTATCCACAGAAAATTCGAATAATTGTTAAGTTTTTTTTATAACATAATTATGCGTTGAAAATTTGTTACGGTTAGGTTTTATTGACGTGATTACGTCGACGTCACGTCTTATAAATTGATGAACACCGGCTGCACACACGAAAAAGTGTCACGTTCCATCTGAGCCTGTGTGTGCAAGCGAGAGCGCGTAACAAGCGATAGAGAGGCACAATCGGTATAGTCAAAGTTACCATGGAAACGTCTTAACAAGTAAAACTGTCAAGATCAGACAACAGAAGTTTATTGATGGCCAGTCACAAGATGGTTAATCTTTCTACTGGAAATAGAATTACTGATCTTTGCTATATGTACTACGATTATTC
Source organism: Nematopogon swammerdamellus (assembly GCA_946902875.1). Taxonomy (NCBI): domain Eukaryota; kingdom Metazoa; phylum Arthropoda; class Insecta; order Lepidoptera; family Adelidae; genus Nematopogon; species Nematopogon swammerdamellus. The sequence goes on along the minus strand of OX336356.1, from coordinate 3,422,816 downwards.
CACGTCATAACGTAAAACTATCGTCCGTAAACCGACTTTACAGACAACCAATTTTTTTCTACGACTTGTGCTTTTCGCGCTGGACGGAGGGGGGGGGGGGGGGGGGAGGGGGGGATGGGCAAAAAGGAAAAGAATGGTTACTGCCCCCGAACCCTCATGGTTTTATATGCTTCATAATCGTTTTCCCCGCCGCCTGGTACTTTGTATGCTCCCCCCCCCCTAAACGGCGCTCCTTCTGCAGGGGGAGGGGGCATATATCAACTATACATGACCCCCCCCCCCCCCCCCCCAAACTTTTAACCGCCAAAATGTAACGACGACGGTTGCAGAAAGTTCCCGGCATGGGACGTCGCACGCCCAACTCCGCAAGTTCTGATGGAGCAGGCGCGACGCGAGCTGATGGAAGCTGAAGAAAAACTGGCACTCGCCCGAATGGAGGAGGCTCGCAATCGACAGACTATGGACGGCAAGTGGCTGGACCTGAGGAACAAGGAACTGTTGCTTAAGCAGTCTTTCATCAGCTTTAATAAGGTGCTGGTTCTTTTTGGAGTTCCGTACCTTAAAAGAAGAAAAAAAAACGGAACCCTTATTAGATCACTGTGTTGTCCATCCGTCTGTCCGACTGTCAATACCCTTTTTCTCAGGAACGGGTGGAGGTAGAAGGTTTACTGTCCCTTGGAGGTGTAATTCAAGTTTCTAAGTCAATGCTATCAAAAGATACGGCCATTTTATGTCACTTAATTTGATGCTCGCACGCAAGTCACTACGAAGGCACGAGGGGTACGAGGTAGGAAGTGGTGCGCGAGGCGACCGCGCGGAACTCAGTAGAGAACATAGAGTAACTTATATGGGGTAGAGAACGAACTCGGTGCCCGGTCGGTCGGTCGGTACACACGTTCTACACGTCTCCGCGTCGCTCCATCGAACCGAGTCATTCCCTATTGAGCTCCGCGCGGTCTTACACCACTTCCTACCTCATATACCCCTCGTGCGTTCGTAAAATGAAAACACTCTACCTACTTCTGGCTAACCTAGAATCATGAAATGTGGCAAGAGCAAGAAGCAAGGTATCACAGCACAAATATAGTTACCTAAGAAAAAATCGAAAATCGTTGATTTGTAGTTTTTTTTAAATTAATTAATTTTTAGGGCTTTTATACATAGCCCCCTATTATGTAGCCCCATATTCTTATAGTTATATGTATATCACATAATTTTATTTTTTATTTTTGCTCTGTATTAAACTAAGGCTTAATTCTAAAATTTTCCGTCTAGTTCAGCGTAGCCGACATGAAATGAAGGGAGGCACTGAAACGGCACGTAGTTCACCCGGTGTTATGGGCTGACATCACGGATGTTGTAGGCGATGTAGCCAACCGTGTCAGTATCCATAAAAAAGCCCACCCCACCCCCTCTTCCAGTTCGTGCGTGAGAACCAGGAAAAGCGGGACCGCGCCGAGCGGAAGATGTTGGAGGACATGGAAACTCTGGAGCGGAAGAGCAGCGAGACGGAGGCCATGCGGCTGAGGGTCGCCGAGATGGAGGACGTGAAGACCCTGATGGAGAAGCAGGTCCAGGACTACTCCATCTATGAGGTACCTATAAACTTTAAACTTTTGAGTGTATGTGGTTGGTTAGGGTTACCATAGCGAAATTTGAAAAGACCTGACAAAAAATCGGGACATTAAAAAAAAACCGGCCAAGTGCGAGTCGAACTCGCGCACCGCGTTCCGTATCGCCACGTCATGGTCAGCGCCATTCACGCCATCTATGGCGTGTTTTTGAAATGCTTCATGTTAGGTAGTTAAAATTCATGATTAGTTAAAATGCTTCATACTCCTTTCGGTAGATGGCACGCGCGCATACATTTTTTAGTTTCTTCTATGGGAACCCCTTGTGATTTTTTTATTTTTCTTATTTTTGTTATTTCTTGTTATATCGGCCATAATAAAATAACACATATTCTGTGAAAATTTCAACGGGCTACCTATTACGGTTCAAGAGATACAGCCCTCGGACAGACGGGCCGACGGACGGACAGACAGATAGACGGCGCAGGCTTAGTAATAGGGTCCCGTGCCGGATACAGAACCCTAAAGACTATGATTGAATGTTTAATTTTAGCATTCATTTATTTAAAAATTAAACATAAGTATTAAATCCTTAGAACTAAAGATATTTAACTATCAAGCAGCAAGTAAGGCTTCGTGCCTTACTTGCCCACCTGCTGCATCACTCGGTGGAAAGACCGTGCCAAAGTGAGAGGTGGCTATCCTGTCTCCCTTTAGCACAGCACCTTGTGCATAATTACGAGTACCTACCTACATATTATGAAATGGTTTATTTTCAGAATTACTTGATGGCGGTAGTCCACAAGTACCCAGAGTTCAAGCAACCGTTGGATGTGCTCAATCGATATGAAGCTTTGTGTAAGAATTATTTCATAATTTTACTTAGATTCAGATATTTATTTCGGCCCATAAAGAACACACAGGAATGCTCGGAGGAACTTGCTTCCCTTATTCCTTGCCATCCAACCTATCTTCGCAACACTCGCCGCAGAGAAACTGAGCACCCTTTTGTTGACATTGGGCTTTTGAGAATCCATCGTTTCTTTGTCGCACCGCTAGGGTGTCGAACTGTCTCCCGGCGAGTGTGTTTCCCGAATCCTTTAACCTGGGTGTCTTCAAACGTCGTATCAACGGGCTTGACAGCCTAGCAACAGTCCGCAAATCTGCTGGCATGGCGCCTCACTGAGCGTGGTCTCGCGAGGAGAGGGGTTTTTGGCTCTGTCGACTGTACCATTGGTCCCTCGAGTCTCGACACAGCCAGCCATGCATATTCAGTATGGTTCGTCATATTTTTAACCGACTTCCAAAAAAGGAGGAGGTTCTCAATTCGTCTGTATGTTTTTTTTTTTTTTTTATTTTTTTTTTTATTTTTTTTATTTTTATTTTTTTGTATGTTTGTAACACGATTTCTCCGTCAATTGAGGGCCGATTTAGAAAATTCTTTTTTTGTTAGTTAGGTCATACTTCCGAGGTGGTCCCATTTCAATTTTATCGAAATTGGTTCAGTGGTTTTCGAAAAATCAGCATAATACTATTGTGTGTGGTTACCTTCAGCAAAACTTGTGATGTGGTCGTTTTCGGCAATTTTCAGTTTGATAAATTAGTATGGTGTGTGGTTACCTTCAGCAAAACATTTGTGATGTGGACTTATTCAGCAATTTGCAGTCTGACACATATGGCGAATAATTCTGTACCACTTCAATCGATTTCGATTATTCGATTTCGATTATTCTTTTTTATGTAATATTACTAAAAAGAATGAAATAAAAACTGTTTTAAAAAATATTAAACCGATTTCCAAAAAACAAAAAAAAAAAACTAAAAGTATTAAATACCTAATATTTTGAAATTTTCTCTGTCCTGTTGAAATACATGAATCGATATACTAGTGATACATATTCGGACCCTTGTTTCATGAATATTCTAAATTTGAAATTTTTTTATCTTTTCCGACCGGCGCTTAATTTATTATGGTACCTGGCCAGTACCTACTGTACCGAGTACCATCGAGCTGGTTTGATGATGGAGACAGAAGGTGGCCATAGGAACTCCTAAACTACACATGATAAACCCATCGTGTTTGGGCTCGTTGCATTTGTCTTCACGAGAAATTTACTTTAGACCTAAAAGATTCTCAATTCGACGGTATGTTTTCTTTTTTTGGATGTTTGTTACGCGATTACTCCGTCAATTGTGGGCCGATTTTGAAAATTCTTTTTTTTTTTATTTGAAAGGGGATAACCCTGAGGTTTTTGAAGTGAAAACTTCTTTAGCGGCTCTTGGCACTTTTTTAGGTGGGTAAAAATGTATAACTCGCGACATCGCGTCAGCGTCATTTTTAAAATGAAACCTTAAGTCATTGCGTTAAGGGTTAAGTTAGAGTGGCACGGGATCTGCCGGCACTCCCGGAGTGCAACTGTTAAGTAGGGTTCCGTAACACGTTTATGTCTGTCCATTCTACTAAGTTCTGCAAAATGAATGTAGGGTTCCGTAACATATGCATGTCTATCCGTTCTACTAAATTTTACAATTTTCAACCAAGGTCCTCCGACGGTTATTTTATAATAAAAGTAGGCTTCCGTAACACGTTTATGTCTGTCCATTCTACTAAGTTCTGCAACATCACCTACAACGTCCGTGATGTCAGCCCATAACACCAGTGCCATGTCAGTGCTTCCCCCTTTGATCGTCCTGACTACACTGAACTGGTCGGAAAACACAAACTATTTACATAGCCGTTTCGACCGACGTTTAATTCAGTGCGGTGGTACCAACCCGGGAAGGTTAAACCCTACCACCAAGTAAGATTACGAGGGAAGGGACTTACAGTTTTACGAGGAATCCGAACCTTGGTCAGCCTCCAACGGTCAGCGGTCACCCATCTAAGTACTGACCGCACCCAGCGTTGCTTAAAATTCAATAGCGACAGTTGACTGTCTGCACCACTGAGCTATCGAAGCTGACGTGGTCCTATTTTAATTGGGTCAAGATCGGATTGGAAAGCGAGGCGGAATCGCGAGGCCGAAGGCCGAGCGATTCCGCCGAGTACATTAATAGCAAAAAATTACTAAAAAAAACTGTGAAATAAAAAAAAAGTTTTAAAAAACATAAAACCGACTTCCTAAAAAAAGTAAAACTAAAAAACTATTTAAAATAAAAATATAAAAACCGCCTTCAAAAATATATGAAATAAAAACCTAAAAAAAAAACGAACCCTAGAGTTGAAGGCGGTGCTAAAGCAAGCAAAAATGATGCATGAAAGAAAACATGAGCGGATGATAATATCCTTTGTGATTTGTGTAGCCTTTTTAGCACCGCCTTCAACTCTAGGGTTCGTTTTTTTTTTTAGGTTTTTATTTCATATATTTTTGAAGGCGGTTTTTATATTTTTATTTTAAATAGTTTTTTAGTTTTACTTTTTTTAGGAAGTCGGTTTTATGTTTTTTAAAACTTTTTTTTTTTTGTCATGTCCCGTTCAGCAGTGCAATCTATATGGAAGAACCGGGTAAGAAACCTTAAGAGCTTTTTTTAGCTCAGTGGTGCAGACAGTCGACTATCGCTATTGATGTTGCTGAGCGCGGTCAGTACTTGGATGGCTCGACCGTTGGAGGCTGACCGTGGTTCGGTTTCCACGTTAAACTGTAGGTCCCTTCCCTTCTTACCTTACTAGGTGGTAGGGTTCAACCCGCCCGGGTTGGCGCACCACCGCACTGAATGAAACATCGGTCGAAGCGGCTATGTTTTTTTAGGGAAACTGACACCGTTGGCTACATCACCTACAACATCCGTGATGTCAGCCCATAACACCGGATGAACTAAGTGCCATGTCAGTGCTTCCCTTCGGTCTTGCCGGCTGTATGTAAATAGTTTGTGTTTTTCGTCCAGTTCAGTGTAGCCGGCACGACCGACACCTAGTTCACCCGGTGTTATGGGCTGACATCACGGATGTTGTAGGTGATGTAGTCAACCGTGTCAGTTTCCATAAAAAAAAGTTTTTAATTACGTTTTAAATACACAACCAGCTAGTAAGACACAAAGCTGCATGACTCGGCGGAAGGACCGTGACGCGCTAAGGAGAGGGGTGGCTATCCTGTCGCCCTTTAGCACGGCATCTCGCCCTAATCCCTTAGTCGCCTTTTACGATATGCACGGGGAGAGATGCAGTGGGGTTATACATTTTTTTTATGTTATCCGATATGGGTGGCGGAGTCGGAGGGGCCAATGCACATGCTCCGATCAGCCAATATCACCTCCGAGAAGGTAGGTGCCATACCGGAGACTTCCCTGGGTTGCTGGCTATACTGGACTAGAGGAGAACACAACCGAGGCTGCTATGCGGCCATCTTACATCCAGTACGGTGGTACCAGCCCAGTCGGCTACAATTTGAGCCTACCACCTAGTTAGGGGTAGAGAAGGGACCTACAGTTTTACACCGGTTCCGAACGGTGAAGCAGCAGGTGTAGGTATGCACGTAAATTTTTTCGTCAGAAAAAACTCATTGGTACACGCCGACCGGATTCGAACCTCGGACCTCTCGCATGTGAAGCCGATGCCCAAACCACTCGGCCACCCGCCGCTTAAGCAAAACATTTTAAGCAAACCCTTGCCATTTGACAGCTGCTGCCAAGAGTGCACTGGCGGCGCGGCAGGAACGCGACTTGGAGACACTGGAGGGCGCGCGAGTGGAGATGGCCAAGCTGACCGAGGACAAGAAGCTGGTCATCATGGGTCTCAACAACACGCTCGCCTCGTTACGGGTAAGCCTTCTGTTCAGCTGGTTGCCTTCTGTTCAGCTGGTGGCCTTCTGATCAGCTGGTGGCCTTCTGTTCAGCTGGTGACCTTCTGTTCAGCTGATGGCCTTCTGTCCGGCTAGTGGCCTTCTGTTCACCAGGTGGCCTTCTGTTCAGTTGGTGGCCTTCTGTTTAGCAGGTGGCTTTCTGTTCAGTTGGTGGTCATCTGTTCAGCTGGTGGCCTTCTGTTCAGCTGGTGGCTTTTTGTTCAGATAGTGGCCTCCTGTTCAGCTGGTGGCCTTTTGTTCGGAAGAATGCCCCCCCCCCACTCCACGTCCACACTAAACTGGACGGAAACACGAACTATTTAAATAGTCGTTTCAACAGACCTTTCATTCAGTGCGGTGGTACCAACCCGTGCGGGTTAAACCCTACCACATAGTAAGGTAAGAAGGGAAGGGACCTACAGTTTTACGTGGAATCGGTACAACGTTCAGCCTCACTAACGGTCGAGTGGTCACCCATACATCCACTGACCGCCCTACCGCACTGCACCAGCGAGCTACCGAAGCTGACAAAACTAGCATGAAGGCTTAGAGCACAGACCCCCAAAACAAAACAACAACAATAACAACAAACAACTACTCACTGTATCTACTTAATTACAAGTTTATACTACTTAATTGTTGGAAACTGTAAAGATGTTGATTCTATAATAGATAAATAAATAAATCTGTTACTAGATTCTCAACATGGTCAGGCCTCAGCCTCACGCACTCTATGTACTGGCGCGCGCTAACTACCTACTACCGCCCAGCGGGCCGCCGGCGGTCTAATTCAGCGGAAATTCGTCAGCCGCGCGAAGCATACCTACACGCTCGCCCACGCAACTGCGCGCAAAGCAATAATCACTTCACACTCGATCGTTTAGGTACATTTTCGCACACACAGCCATTGGCGACGTGAATGAAACAGTATGGAACTTTTTCTATGGAGTGATTTATCTGTTACGAAGTAACTATTAAGTAATCTGTGACATGGTGCGTGTGTTGTCTGCCTATTGCCGCCAGTGCAGTGGCGCTATGACAAGGCGCGCAGCCGCGCTCTGAAGTGGGAGCTCGCGCTGACCCGGCTGAAGCAGACGGCGGCGCTGCGTCAGGCTGAGCTGTCTCACGTGCGGGACGCGATATGGACACTCTATCTCAAGATATGCAAGCACAAGGGTATGTGCGCGCGCAACTATTTTTAATCCCCGATGCATAATTAAAAAAGACGGGTGTTAGTATAGTTTATCGTGTGTTTGTTTTAAGTACTATCCGAGGACGTGCACCTGAATACACAAGGCACATACGAGGACATTTTCAAACCGAGGATTTTTTCCTGGGTCCTCGGATTGAATGGTCACCATTGTCGTATTCTCCGTGCGATTCTGAACCTTTCTGTCTAAGAAATACGGAAATCGGAAACGGTCCTCGATTTGGTCGCCATAATTTTAGTCAGAGTGTGAAAATTTGTGACCACCAGGGCGGCGCCACCGTCGTATTTTACACACTTCGATTTACACTCAAGTCCACTTTCTTAACCAATCCGAGCACCCATGTGTGAAGTTCACACATGGGTCCTCGGTTTGGACACGTTTTGCTGAGTGTGTATTGTTTTTTTTTTCTAAACAAATTTTCAAAAATTCAATAGCGGCGGGTGGCCGAGTGGTTTGGGCATCGGCTTCTCATGCGGCAGCGGTCGGCGGCGGAGGTCGGCGGTTCGAATCCGGTCGGCGTGTACCAATGAGTTTCTGACGAAAAAATTTACGTGCATACCTACACCTGCTGCTTCACCGTTCGGAACCAGTGTAAAACTGTAGGTCCCTTCCCTTGCCCCTTACTAGGTGGTAGGCTCAAATTGTAGCCGACTGGGTTGGTACCACCGTACTGGATGTAAGATGGCCGCATAGCAGCCTCGGCTGTGTTCTCCTCTAGTCCAGTAAAGCCAGCAATCTAGGGAAGTCTCCGGTATGGCACCTACCTTCTCGGTGGTGATATAGGCTGGTCGGAGCATGCGCTTTGGCCCCTCCGACTCAGCCACTCATACCGGATTACATAAAAAAAAAACAACATTAGATAATTTACCAAGTTTGGCCCAACCCATCAATATGAAACCACTATTAATATTTTTGTTATGCCTTATAAATAATAATGAATTTTAGAACGAAAACAATGGGGATTAAAACTTATTGAAAAATATTAATCATTCTAATAATCAGTAGCTAAATCGGGGCTCCGTGCTCTGACTACAGCCCCCGCTACCGGCGTGGCGGTACGGTGCGCAACGGCGGCGCACGCACGAGGATCAAGATCCATGAAAGGACTGCGTGTCGTCGCCCCGCAGCCGGTGGATACGGAGCTCACCGAGATGGGGGTGGTGGTGGCCTACGTGTCTAGTACCACCACCTATCGCTCGTAGCTTGCCTCGCGTCGTCTAGGAGAGCTCCGTAGCCACGGCCTGCACCCGCCGGCGTGCTTGGAGGTCCGCCTCCCGCCGCCGGCGAGAATACCGTTTTTTGTTTTTGTCTGTTTGTATTAATTTTGTATAGGTATTTTATTTTATAATTATATAAAATTAATGTAAATGTAACAAAAAGCGTGAAAATAAAGATAGCTAATATTATTATCATTAGCAATATTTGAGAGCTGGACATGATTGTGCGAATATTACACCTGCTGTGGTGATATTAGCCCAACACACAACTATGCCGAAGGAACCCTAGGTGCCATTTCAGAACCTTCCTTTATCTGAGCACGGCTGTATTGAACTAGACGATGAAAAACACATCGATGGAAAAACACGTACATTTGCAGCTTCAAACATATTTTATTGAATGCAGTCAGTCAGTCAGTCAGTCAGTCAGCGTGTAAGCGTCCACTGCTGGACATACGCCTGTCCAATTTTCCTCCAGTCCTCCCGGCCTTCAGCGGTACGGAACCACTGCTTTCCGCCGACGTACTTGATGTCGACCTATCTCACTTCTCAGCCACGTGTATAAGGTCTTTTCGAGAGTCATCACGAGTCGGCTGACACAGAGGCTGGATCAGTACCAGACTCGTGAGCAAGCTGGATTTAGGAAAGGATACGGCACCATGGACCACATATTTACTGTGCGACAAGTGGTGCAAAAGTGCGAGGAATACAACAAGCCGCTCTTCCTAGCCTTCGTCGACTATGAGAAGGCGTTCGACTCAGTTGAAAAATGGGCTGTCGAAAACTCCCTCCTGAGGTGCAGAATCGACCACCGCTACATCGAGGTACTCCGAAATCTGTATCGGTCCGCGACGATGACTGTGAGGCTCCACGAAAATACCCAACCCATCCCCCTTAGTAAGGGCGTAAGGCAGGGGGATGTGATCTCACCCAAGCTCTTCACGAACGCATTAGAAGATGTGTTCAAGACGCTTGAGTGGGACAACATGGGTATCAACGTGAATGGAGATTTTCTCAGTCATCTGCGCTTCGCCGATGACATTGTCCTTCTGTCAAATTCCCGAGATCAGCTTCAGACCATGCTGGAAGACCTCTATACAGCGTCGATGAAGGTGGGTCTGAAGATGAACCGGGACAAAACCAAGGTCATGGCGACCGAGGTTATGACGGGAGGACAAATCGTTATTGACGGAGAAGTGATCGAACAGGTTGAAGAGTACGTATATCTCGGTCAAATTCTGCGGCTTGGTAGACAAGGTCTGCTAAAGGAGGTCGAGAGACGAATTCAACTGGGTTGGGCTGCCTTCGGAAAGTTAAAATTCGCCCTGAGGTCTGATCTTCCGCAAAATTTAAAAACCCGTATATATGACCAGTGTGTCCTCCCGGTTATGACGTACGGGTGTGAAACGTGGACGCTGACGGTCGGTGTTGTCCAAAGGTTGAAAGTTGCCCAGCGAGCAATGGAGCGAGCCATGCTGGGTATAACGCTACGTGATATGGTGCGTAACGAGGCAATCCGCCGACGCACCAAAGTAGTCGATATTGGATACCGGGTGGCTAAGCTCAAGTGGCAATGGGCTGGGCACGTCAGCCGAAGAGACGACGACCGCTGGAGTAACCGTGTCCTACACTGGCGGCCGTGGACAGGAAAACGGAGTGTGGGAAGACCACCCGCCAGGTGGGACGACGACATCAAGTACGTCGGCGGAAAGCAGTGGTTCCGTACCGCTGAAGGCCGGGAGGACTGGAGGAAAATTGGAGAGGCGTATGTCCAGCAGTGGACGCTTACACGCTGACTGACTGACTGACTGACTGACTTGATGTCGTCGTCCCACCTGGCGGGTGGTCTTCCCACACTCCGTTTTCCTGTCCACGGCCGCCAGTGTAGGACACGGTTACTCCAGCGGTCGTCGTCTCTTCGGCTGACGTGCCCAGCCCATTGCCACTTGAGCTTAGCCACCCGGTGTCCAATATCGACTACTTTGGTGCGTCGGCGGATTGCCTCGTTACGCACCATATCACGTAGCGTTATTCCCAGCATGGCTCGCTCCATTGCTCGCTGGGCAACTTTCAACCTTTGGACAACACCGACCGTCAGCGTCCACGTTTCACACCCGTACGTCATAACCGGGAGGACACACTGGTCATATATACGGGTTTTTAAATTTTGCGGAAGATCAGACCTCAGGGCGAATTTTAACTTTCCGAAGGCAGCCCAACCCAGTTGAATTCGTCTCTCGACCTCCTTTAGCAGACCTTGTCTACCAAGCCGCAGAATTTGACCGAGATATACGTACTCTTCAACCTGTTCGATCACTTCTCCGTCAATAACGATTTGTCCTCCCATCATAACCTCGGTCGCCATGACCTTGGTTTTGTCCCGGTTCATTTTCAGACCCACCTTCATCGACGCTGTATAGAGGTCTTCCAGCATGGTCTGAAGCTGATCTCGGGAATTTGACAGAAGGACAATGTCATCGGCGAAGCGCAGATGACTGAGAAGATCTCCATTCACGTTGATACCCATGTTGTCCCACTCAAGCGTCTTGAACACATCTTCTAATGCGTTCGTGAAGAGCTTGGGTGAGATCACATCCCCCTGCCTTACGCCCTTACTAAGGGGGATGGGTTGGGTATTTTCGTGGAGCCTCACAGTCATCGTCGCGGACCGATACAGATTTCGGAGTACCTCGATGTAGCGGTGGTCGATTCTGCACCTCAGGAGGGAGTTTTCGACAGCCCATTTTTCAACTGAGTCGAACGCCTTCTCATAGTCGACGAAGGCTAGGAAGAGCGGCTTGTTGTATTCCTCGCACTTTTGCACCACTTGTCGCACAGTAAATATGTGGTCCATGGTGCCGTATCCTTTCCTAAATCCAGCTTGCTCACGAGGCTGGTACTGATCCAGCCTCTGTGTCAGCCGACTCGTGATGACTCTTGAAAAGACCTTATACACGTGGCTGAGAAGTGAGATAGGTCGATAGTTTTTCAACTTCGCCCTATCCCCCTTCTTGTGAAACAAGACAACGACACTATTTCGCCATGCGGCCGGAACTACACCACTTTCAAGAACTGCGTTGAACAGTTTCTGCAGTTCTTTCAAGATCGGTCGTCCGCCAGCATTTAGAAGCTCCGTCGTTATCCCGTCTTCACCTGGAGCCTTGTGTTTTTTGAGTCCTTTCAAGGCAGCCTTTATCTCATAGACACTAATCTCGGGCAGATCCTCCGTGTAGTGTCTAGTGAGCGGCGCACGCCTATCAGAGTCGACTGGTTTGCTTGGACTCGGGGCAGGAATTGCTGCGGAATACAATTCACCATAAAATTCCTCCACCGCCTTAAGTATATCCGGCTTTCTTGCGGTGACAACCCCATTCGCTCGCTCGAGTTTGGAAATTTGCTTAGCGCCGGTAGAGAAGGCACGGGCAAACACTTTGCTGCCTCGATTTTCCTCTATAATGCGCTCAACCAATTTCGTGTTCTCTCGGCGAATATCACGGCGAATGGACTTGCCTATGGTCTTGTTGAGGTTCCTGTGCACGACACTGCTCCGGGTCTCCGGTTTCATATTCCGTCGTGTTTCCAGGAGCCTCAACGTCTCTGCGGATAACTTGCTGCGGGGTGCCTGTCGACTTTTGCTGAAGTGCTGCTCTGCAGTGTCCGTTAGTGCGGATACGAAGTCCGTATACACCTTGTCGATGTCGGCATCCTCATCTCGTGGCACCAAGCTAAAAGCATCCTCGAGTTTCGCTTCGAAATTTTCGAGCGTCTCGTCCGGTATGTTCAGCTTGGCCAGCGGTTTGTGAATGAGTTTGCGCCGTTCCATCTTGAGGTTTAACTTCAGCGTACCTCGCACTAGTCGGTGATCGCTGCCAGTATCGAAGCGGTTTAGGACAGTAACGTCTATACATGACGATTTACTGTCCGCCAGTATGTAGTCTATCTCGTTTCTCGTACAACCGTCAGGGCTGGCCCACGTCCATTTCCTTTTCTCCTTTTTTAGGAAAAATGTATTCATGGCGTGGATCTGGTTGGCTTCGAGATAGTTGACCAACATCTGGCCGCGTCGATTTCTGGCACCGATACCGTACGGACCTACTGCTCTCTCTCCCTTCAGAGGCTTGCCCAGTTCGGCATTAAAGTCTCCCATCACGTACTGGAAGTGAGATTTGTTGGTTTCCAAGGCTTTGGATACATCCTCGTAGAACTGCTCCACCTCGTCGTCAGCGTGCGAACTCGTGGGAGCGTATACCTGCACCACCTTCAGCTGATACCGCTTGTTCAGCTTGATGATGATGTAGGCCACTCTGTCCGACACACTGTCGATTTCGATAATGCTGTTCACGAGGCTGCGCCTCACCATAAATCCCACTCCACCTTCCGATTTTTGGGGATTTCCTCTGAAGTAAAACAGATTGCCGGAACGTAGCACTTCAGTCTCTTCGCCCTTTCTTCTGACCTCACAAAGACCTAGGATGTCCCATTTTATATGAGCCAGCTCCTGTTCTAGCTCGACCAGTTTCTCGTGCGTTCTCAAGGTCCGTATATTGTGAGTAGCCAAGTGTAGTTGGGTGTGGCAGCCAGATCTAACCCAGGGATTCTTAGCACCCCTCACCCCGCCGGAACCTGGACCGCCACCACGATGATCCGGAATAGCGGGGCCGCTGGGAACTAGGGGCCGAGGCACTGTGTTGCTTTTCATGTTGGAGGGATTGAATGCAGTGGTACTGTAATAACAACCGAGATGTCGGGCGAAGCGACTGACGACCGACTGACTGTGATGGGAGCACGATTTGTTCTACTCCTCTACCGGCGCGGCGGCGCGGCAGCGGCATTCTTCCCTTCCCCTTCCCCCGGTCCTCGTTTTGTACAGAAGAAATCAGAATAATAGGTCCCCTGTTTGATAGTAGAAAATTCAACACAAGGTCCTCGCATAATACAACGTTTCAGGAATTGGTGTGCTATTAGGTCCTCGAAATGGCATGGCTGGACAGGTCGCGAAGGTCCTCGTTTAGCCTAACACAAAGTCCTCGAATGGACGTCGCCAGACAGGTTTGCGAGTGTATATTGTGTCCTCGCTTTGTTTGTCACAATTCAAGTTAGAAAGAGTAGGAGATATCGAAACACTAAGCGCTTGAGCGTTTCCAGGAATAAATTTGGCGCACATCTGTCTTGTCGAGGTCATCGTACGACTTCGTATAGTCCAGATACGGAGAGGTCCTCGGTCTGAATGAGTAAAACGGGGGTCCTCGGATGGTACTTAAAACAAACAAGGGTGTGTGTGTGTGTGTGTGTATGGGCGTGTCTGTCTGTGGCATCGTAGCTCCCAAACAGGATGGACCGATTTGAATGCGGTTTTTTTTTAAAGCTTGAAATTAAAGTTAAATTACAAATAAAAAAAAACCCCTGACCGTTTAATAATATGGGCAAATAAAGTCGGCAGAATAATAGTACCTACCGCGTGGGGCCGGTACTTAATATGAATAGCCCCACTGCATCTCTCCCCGTACATGTCTTAAAATGCGACAAAGGACAAGGTGCCGTGCTAAAGGGCGGCAGACTAGCCATCTCTCACCTTGGCACGGTCCTTCCACCGAGAAATAAATGTACGCTAGCGGGCTTACTTACTTTCTTCTTTTCCGAATCCGAATTTCACGCGACCGAAGCCGCGGGCAAAAGCTAGTGCAATAATAAGAGGCACATGACTGTTGCGATCAGGTCTGGAAGCGACCGCTCCAAGGGTCGACTTTGAAACGCAGCTTGTTGTCATCATGCGGGCGCTGCTGGAGTTGCGGAAAATCCTGGCGCTGGCTCGCAAGCGGACCGCCGAGGAGTTGGCGTCCACCAGGGCACAGTTTGTATCCATTACTTTATTACCAAATTTTTTTCATGTATTCCGGTATGGGGTTTCACTAACATCTTCCGGCACACCTATCGAGCCGTCGAAACAGCTATTTCCCTTGCCCCTTACTAGGTTGACTGGGTTGGTACTTTTATAAAAAAAAAAATTATGCCCTTTGTGAAGGCCACAAGGTCAGGGTGGCTGCAGACCTCTGTCAGACCTTGAATAGGTGACAGATAAAGCTGACCGTGGTTCCGTGGATTCCACGTATAAAACTGGAGTGGAGGTCTCTTCCCTTCTTACCTTACTAGGTGGTAGGGTTTAACACGCCCGGGTTCGTACCACCGCACTGAATGAAAGGTCGGTCGAAGCGGCTATGTAAATAGTTTGCGTTTTTCACCCAGTTCAGTGTAGCCGGTCCGACCAAAAGTGAAACCTGATTCACGAAGGCGTAAGCGGGTGATGTACCAGTGGCGGTTCCCCAGGTGAAGCAAGTGAGGCGCCACCTCACGCCGCCTCACTTAATTATCTTGAAGGTAAAGAAAAAAATAAATCAACATGGATGTTAATTGATTGCTAAACTGTGGGCATGTCCTGTCCTCGAAATGAAAACTGCAACACAACATTAATAAAATGCAATTATGTAGGTAGTGCCTCACTAAAATTCATTGGCCAGAGCCGCCATTGGATGTAACCAAGCAACGCTGTCAGTTTGCATATTAAAAAAATTAGCATTTTGTTTCAGAGCCACCGGCTAACATGAAGAACACCACAATACGGATGAGATTGTATATGATTGACATTTTGATAACATTATACTGCACACGGCCAAATGCATAACATAAAATTTCTTATTGATTAAATACTTTTTTTAACCGACTTAAAAAAAAGGAGGTTATTAAGTCGACCCGTACGTATGTAATATCGTTGGAACTGCACAATAATCATATATGAAAGGTCGGTCGAAACGGCTATGTAAATAAATAGTTTGTGTTTTCCGTCCAGTTCAGTGTAGCCGGCACGACTGAAGGGAAGGCTGACGTGGCACCAAGTTCACCCGGTGTTATGGGCTGACATCACGGATGTTGTAGGTGATGTAGCCAACCGTGTCAATTTTCATAAAAAAAATTTTTTACTCTATATTTAATATGTTATGGGCCCATAACATATGCAGTGCATAAGGGCGACAGGATAGCCACCTCTCACCTTGGCACGGTCATTTCACCGAGTCATCAGCAGGTGGGTCTTCGTGCCTCACTTGCTGCTTGATAATTATCTTGTCCGAACATTTTGCTAAACGTGGTACATCGATGTTGCGCTGTAATTTACAAAGATTACTTGCAGCACAACGTCGATTACTCTTCTCACTCCGCTTGTCGGGATACAGCGTGTGATATGTACCTATGTATGTATGAATCCTCTTACGCTCAAAATAATGAAACCCAAAGTACGCTATTTTTATCAAATTATTTATTTACGTAATCAATATACACAATTATACTGCATTCCAATGATATTTTAGGAAAGATAGGTTATCTATATGACATTCAGTGCTCACACATGGCACGTCCTTGAAAAGTTGAGAGGAAGAACTATAAAGTGATGCGCCGACTCGAATAGTCTTATTCCAATTATTAGAATTAGTGCGGAATCTCATTCATTTCATTACACACGACCGCATTTTCTATGTGTTAGCGGTCCGAACGCGTGCGTAGTTGGTGGGCGACTAACTTCAGACAGGACTGTGGTCTTGTATTTAATGTGCCACTTGGGAGCTCAGATAACCTATCTACCTCCTTTTAACTTATAATATCATTGCTGCATTCAAATTCATGGAGAAGAGAGAACATAGTAACTATACAATTGTCTTCTTACATTTGCACTTACTCACTTCAGAACTGCGCGCCGAGAGGACACACCCGCCGATTGTTGTCAATAATTTTTTTTTAGTAGAATTAAATACCCTATGGCATTAAGGCGGAAACAAGACTCAAACCGTGCTATCCGAGCGCTGATGATTGAAACACGAACCGTATGCAGATGTAAATAGGTGCGAGATTCATTCTACTCGCGCGGTGGCTGATACGTCGCGCCGACGATGAACGTTTGCGTGAAAATCACACTATTATTAAATTTCACATGTTGGAAAGATGGAAACAAATATTTTTCTTAGCTACGATTGTAGAGAAAAATACGATCTATATTTCTATGAGGGGTCTCTTGTATTGAAACAATTTATGCTTCTCAAGAGAATTTAACTTGAAAGTACAATGTTCGTACTTTTCGTTATTTTTTTGGAGATTTATTTAACACCTTTCCAAAGTAGTAAAATATGTTTTTTTTTGCCATGTTTGTTAATTAAAGACCAGACATAACATATATTTTTTACCGATTTTTTATATTTACCAATAGCTCAAAAATTTCGTTTAAAGTTGACCTTTTGAGTCTTATTTGTGCCTTAAGTTCGCCTCTGGTGCGGAAATATTTGGCGTACAACAAAAAATAAGTTCTCTGCTAATCGTCGCGCCGGCAGAGCGCTTGTGAGAGCGGGCCACACGTTTGGGCCCTAAATATCGAGTCACATAGTTCGGAGAATTAAATTTTGATTGAAACCATACTATTCATTTGTGCGTTACTATTTGTATGAACATTGAAAACTTATATAGGCGGGACAATATTTAAAATATCTGTGGCCGAATAATGTTCATACTTTAATTTATTCTAAAAAAAAAAAAAAGATTCATGCGTGCAATTAAAATGACATTTAGATACACTAATAGAGCCTCATATCATATTATATCAATCAAATAGTTGACAATGAAAATGTAGTACTTACATGAAATTCCAAATTCCCAATTACAAAATGCATTAGGTATATAGAATTCACGGGTGATACATTTTTATAATTACCTTAAGGCGCCTAGTAACGCCAACGGCGTAGCGCGTAGTAGTTTTCATAAGGAGTTTTTTCATAAATTGCGATCCTTCGCATTAGAACTTTGAAAAGCGTGTGATCGATAGATATAACAAATGGCGTCATTTTGCTATAAAAATTCCATTCAAATTCTCTTTAGTTTCTGAGATCAAGTCTTCAAAGTTCACGCGGAAGAAAAACATCGACATTTGGTTACCGTATAATTTGTATAGAAAATGATAAAAATTTTACAACTAAAAACGTGTGGTCCATAGACAGAGAATTGTTCTACATTTTGCAGTAGTTTTTAGCCATTAGATTGGCCTAGTTATCACGGGCTACTTCTTCAAAAATCCTAAAGCGGCGTTACTAGGCGCCTTAAGGGTTAATATAAGTTGCCAAAATCTCAAAATCGCCCTTAACATACAATCGACTGGCACGCCGGCGAAAATAAAATGGAATAAAAGGGACGGTGTCTATGATTTACTTGTTCCGTTACAAATTACTAATTCTGCTTACATTATATTATGCTTACACTTATTTTCCGTTACAATAGACGTTCCATTTTTAAACCCTAAATGCAAATGACAACGCAGAACTAAAGACTTAAGAAAAAAAGTAATAATGAAAAAAGAAGTTTGCTCTATTCTATTTATAAATTTATCAGTCCCTACATAAAAGAAATAAACTATTAAAGTATCGAAGTCTTGTATGAAGAATGCAATCGAAACGAAATGATCCTATGCGATTTTAGTTTTATCCCAAAGAAAAAAGTAAGTATTGCTTTGTCTCAAAAAGCTAATATATCTGGGTTTTTCTCGAGTTTATTATTTCAAAATACACATAGGTATCTACGCGAAAAATTAAAATAAAATATACTTACATTTTATCATACTTGGATGTATGCTATGAACATTCATACTTC
This sequence comes from Nematopogon swammerdamellus, assembly GCA_946902875.1. Lineage (NCBI taxonomy): Eukaryota > Metazoa > Arthropoda > Insecta > Lepidoptera > Adelidae > Nematopogon > Nematopogon swammerdamellus. The sequence continues at coordinate 3,404,361 of OX336356.1, read as the reverse complement.
AAATAATAATAATAATTTATATAAAATTTATAGTATCGGTGTGCTAATAGACTGATACAGTAACATTTTTTATAGCTAGGGAGCTGGCGAGCAAAATTTCTATGATTTGCTCATATGGCAGACTTTATTACCAGCGATAAATTGTACAATTAAGTACCGCATTTGCCACCACACGGTAGCGCTGCGTTGTCAATTGACAGCGCTTCAAATTTGTTAGAAAAAAAAGAAAAGGGTAACTACTATATGATTTGGTCATGTCTGCCTCTCAGGCTGATGTTCAGAATCCTTCTGAAAACGAAGAAAATCGAAGAGGCAGACAGATCCAGGGCTCTGACTTTTGTAGTAATAAATTTTTGAAGTTTTTTTATGATTTAAAAAAGTGTAGGTATATGATTGGCACACTTGGCAGACCTGAATTGTTCAATTAAAGACAATGTGAAGGACCACAGAAAAATGTTCTTACAGCATGTTGCCCCTACGTTGTCATATTGACAACCCTTTAAAAATTTATAAAAAAGGTGCTACATCATGCATTTGCTCATGCATGATGTAGCACCTTTCATCATCATCATCTTGGACTGATGTTTAGATTTCTTATAAAAACGAAGAAAATTAATGAGGCAGACATCCAGACCCCTGATATTCCGAAGGATCATTTAAAGATTTTGTTTGAAAAACTCTATGCTCGCTTTGGGAATTGTCCTTTTGGGTAGTTGTCCTTATGAGCCGAAAGGAACACAATCAGCTTAAAATTAGTGAGCAAAATGTCTGCCAATTTTTTATTCGTATTCAGGGAGTCATCGTGAATCGAACGGATGCAGCTAGAACTATGAGCAATTGACTTAGTTTTTACATTTTTACAAGTACGTCCTGTGATAATGATAATGCAGAGCCCTGGATGTCTGCCTTGTGGATTTTCTTCGTTTTCAGGATAATTTTGACCATCAGCCCCAGAGGCAGACGTGCAAAAAACGCAGCGACCTAGGACCTGAATTGACTGGACTGATCTGTATTGATCTAAACTTTGAAACGTGAGCAAATCGTATATTGAAATGCTCGCCAGCTCCCTAACTATTTACTTTTGGAGAATTTCATCTACTCAAGCTGTCAGCATGACATGTTCCATCTTGATTTGACAGCTGTCACCAAATGTTAGCCACAAACTGTCAATTATTTCACATTATTGCCATATAAAAAACGTAGCAGAATGTTAGAAGTGACAGCTTTCGTTTGTTTTTAGGTACATTTACATGAATAATGATACATTTCACGCACACAGACACACACACACAATTTAAGCTTCCAACACACATGTATAGATAAAGCGCACTCGTGTATGTATTTTTCGAAGGAACAGGGATATTTTTTTTCTTGTAGGCATTGTTGTGTTCACAAAAACTGTCCTCATGCTATATTTAAAATCCTAAAAGAGCAGCCAGATTGTAGCTTAAAAATATTCCCTTCTCACAAATACATACAAGAGTGGCAAATTGAACGTGAGACAGTAAAAATGCTATTTCGTGTAAAGTGAACAAGCATTCCAAAATCGCTTGTTGATCCCAGATTTTGCCGCCGACGCTGATATCCTGCTCGTCATTGGTTGTCATGCACGCTGTCTCGCGTATTGCTGTAGCGTGATTGGCTGTCGAACCGCGACAAAACTGAATGTTGACAACCACGGGGCGACCGCAACGACGGCGAGCATTGTAAAACGTCTGTCTTAGATCAATGATGCTTCATTTTTGAAAATAGGATGCAATATGGTCCGAGCAGTTTTTAAACTATCCCTCTTCATTGAAAGATACAGCCTTTTGAAATTTAATGGTACAGTTCGCTCAACAGTGGGGTATCTGTATCATCATCACTTAGATCTTGATGAATGATACGCGAGACAAAGTTGTTTAGCCACTTATCTAGAATGTATTAGAAGTCATTCGTAATTTGAAAGGTGATTTTTGGATGGTGAGGCTAGAGGTAAAAATGAACAACGTTTTTCCTATAAAATATGTTCAGCAGATAGTAAGTTTTAGCTGCTCTGATGCGTTTTTTTCCAGATCGTTTTATCGAAGCTACCTTCATTAGGACAAATTTAGTGTATTGGCTGAGCCTCGTATAGGGAATAGGCTTTTATTTAAGTACGCAGTATTTACTTATAGATGTTTAATTTTTTCCATCTTTATTTCAGTCAACTAGGGCCATATTAATTGGGCAAATCAACTTTTTCTTGTAACGTAAAAACCCGCTGCAAAGTCAAATACAAAAAAAGTTTATTACAATTTATTACTTAGTTGAAAATCAATAAGTATAAAAAAATACTTAGGTTGATAGGCAATTGAAATAAAAGAAGAGAAATATTTAAAATAAAACATTAACCAAATTTTTAGGGGTGACCCAGGGGACAATTTTGTCCCCAGTTTTGTATGAAAAAAAGGGGCTGTCCCCAGGGTAACCAATATATTTTTTTAAATTACTCAAAATTCTTTGTGCAGCTTCTTTCTTATTAATCAATTACTTATCTGAGAGTTGCTGTAACTATTAAAATAAGGTGAATTTATCAAGATAATATCCTGTTTTCAGAGAGATAACAAAAACAAGAAAAAGTTGATTCACCCAATTAATCGAATCACCATTTCGACCCCTAAAATCACCCTCAAGTAACTCCAAATATTATTAGCACACCCAACAGAGCCGAACGTACCAACGGAGGCCAGTAAGTTAACACAAATAGCACTTGAGCTGTCGCGTTCGCGGAATACCCCGGAGTTGGGCAACGGGCGTTGCTTAGCGCTAGCTGCGTTGCCGATCGTGGTATGTGGTGTGTGGCGCATCCATCGTCGTGCAGTGGCGGCCGAGCCAAGGAGGTTGGAAAGAAAAAGAAAAAACTTCAAATTAACAACAATGCCGCACAGGTGTCGCTACTGCGCCCGAGTGTATCTCTCATTTGTCAAGTTCAACAGTTCATGCTAGTGACAAAATGTCATATCTGTAGGGAATTCGGTAAAATGTGAGATTTATGCCGGACGCGCAATGGCCACTTTGTCTCCGGCGACTATACAACACATTTTGCTATAAATAATTATGTTGTATTTTCATACTGACTCTGCTTTACATATAGATAGGGTGAGCAAATATTTTGGAAGGGACACATACCCAAGCAAAAATATATAATATATTAGCATTCAGTTTCTAGAAAATTATCAAACGTGTATCATGCTCTAATGATGAAAACGTGTCACTAGGTACCAGTGGCGGCTTTGACCTATAAATCTTAGTGAGGCGACTAAAAAATCCACCTACATTGCTATTACTTTATGATAAATTGAAAAACCTAAACCTAATTTTTTTTGGCCCTAACAATACTTAACCAAAAACTACTATCGAATCGCGCACCGAGGGTACCGTATCGCCATGTCACGGCTAGCGCCACTAGATGAATTTCATAACACGCCACGCCATCTAGATGGCGTGTTATGAAATACTTCATATTAGTTAGTCACGATTAGAAAATGATTCATCATCTATTTGGTAGATGGCGCGCGCGCATACACTTTTTGAAACCAAAAAGTGTATGCGCGCGCGCCATCTATGGGAACCCCCGTGAGTTTTTTACTTTTTCTTATTTTCATTATTTTTTGTTATATCGGCCATAATAACACATTTTCTGTGAACATTTCAACGGGCTATCAAATTACGGTTCAAGAGATACAGGCCTCGGACAGACGGACGGACAGACAAGCGGCGGGTGGCCGAGTGGTTTGGGCATTGGCTTCAAATGCGAGAGGTGCGAGGTTCGAATCCGGTCGGCGTGTAACAATGAGTTTTTTCTGACGAAAAAATTTACGTGTATGCATACCTACACCTGCTGCTGCCGCATAGCAGCCTCGGCTGTGTTCTCCTCTAGTCTAGTATAGCCAGCAATCCAGGGAAGTCTCCGGTATGGCACCTACCTTCTCGGAGGTGATAATGGCTGGTCGGAGCATGCGCTTTGGCCCCTCCGGCTCAGCCACCCATACCGGATTACATAAAAAAAAAGACAGACGGACGGACGGACAGACAGACAGACAGACGGCGTAGGCTTAGTAATAGGGTCCCGTACCGGATACGGAACCCTAAAAAAAAAAAAAAAAGAATTCGCAAAAGTGAGATTCGAACCAACGTCACTAGATTGAAAAGCGAAGCATATACCATTGAGCTATGAAACTTACCGTAACTAGTGCGAATTTCGCCATTATGTCACGGAGGTAAAACAAACCGACTTATAGAAAACGTGAATAGCCCCATCTCGCTCTGCATTCTTTTAATTGCATATAGATGTCTCGTCCGGCGCCATTTATCAGAGCCTCAGCTGCTCCCTACATCCAAAGCCTCCAAGGTCAACCTGTTGTCTTTACGCTTGGTGAAGCGATATCAAAATAAGCGATTCGTCGCCGCACCGGACCGGGGTGAGTCACCATATGCCATGCCGTACGTGACACGTCACGTCACGTCTGTGTGTGTGTGCGTGCTGTGTTGGTGGTGTTGATGCACTAACACATCTTTAACGTATTTCGTCGCGCGCGTCGCACCAGCCGCCTCCGCCTCCTCCGCGCCGCGGCTCTAATATTGTGATCAGTTCGGATCGGATATACTTGACTTTTTTAAGTTTTCTTTCTTGATATTTTGAAATATTTTTTTTTTCTTTACTTTCAAGATAATTAAGTGAGGCGGTGCTTCACTTGCTTCACCTGGGGAACCGCCACTGCTAGGTACCTAAACAGCTGATTATTTGAGGTCATTGACCCTCATGGCCGCGCGCCGCGCGCGCGGCACCCCGTGCGCTAAAGGAGAGTCAATGACCATCATATCATTAGAACATAGACATACTTTGTGAAATTTCTCAAAAACTAATGCAAAAAATTAACTTTATTTTAGGTTAACGTGTTCATTATGAGGGATATATCGTCGGTATACTGGTAAAACCCGTTAAATGCCATTTTTAGGTAAAATGAGTTAATAATGAAGTTCTACATATTTCTTCATGCTCTTTCTTCTGGTAAAACCCGTTTATTGATACGACGTTTAGTTTTGAAGTTAGGTTGTGTAAATACCAGGTAATCTCTCAAGTTTTCCTTAGAATACGCAAGTAAAACCAATTGGGTAGAGATTTATGAAAAGGAACCATGTGACATTAGCATACTTCGCTATAAATGAGCTTCAAAGTTCACGTTGAATACATTTTTATTCTTATATTATACGAGGCCAGTATTCCTACCGTCATGATAAAGTCCTCCAAATCATGTAATGTAATGTAATGTAAATATTCTTTATTTGTACACCAATATACAAAATAATGGTACAAAAAGGCGAGTTTATTGCCAAATATTGGCAATATCTTACTACTAACCTTTGGGGTGAGATAATGAGCATGTAGGCATACGAGATAATTCGAAAGAGGAATTTGCTCTGTCCTTCCTTACATATATATTATTATTAATATACATACCTATTATACAAAATAAATAAATAAATAAATATAAAATATACTTATACCTGCTTACATATATACACAAATATATATTTATAAATATAACATATACTATACATTTTGTCCAAATAGCAGTGATATTATTGATATTATACAAAGTACCTACATCCAACATTAAAGTAAATAGAATATTCGTCTAGGTTCTATATACTTCATGCAGCCGTTTTTTAAAATAGTGGATGGTTGATGAAGTACGTATCTCTCGTGGCAGTTTATTCCACAAGCGTACAGCTTCAACAGTGAATGAGTGAGTATAAAATGACTGCGAGTGAGCAGGTATAGCTAGAAGAAGATTATCAGCCGACCTTAAAGGTACACCGTGCGAACAGAGGTAGCTGAACCGCTCACTCATGTAATTTGGAGAATTAGGGTCATTCAGCGTGCGGAAGAGAAGAGAGAGAACGTGGGTATTCCTGCGGCTTCTTATATCAAGCCATTGAAGACGTGCTCGATATTCGGAGATATGATCGAACTTGCGCAGACCGAAGATGTAGCGGATGCACATATTAAGCAGCCTGTCAAGTTTATTCAAAAGGTCTTGATTCAAATCGAGATAACACACATCTGCATAGTCAAGTATGGGGAAGAGAAGTGCTTGAACAAGCGTTATTTTAGTGCCCATAGGAATGAAGTTCTTTAATCGCTTCAGAGAATGCATGCTACCATAGATTTTACGACTCATCTCAGCCACCTGCTTACTCCATGACAGAGATTCATCGATAAAAAGTCCTAGGTTCTTGACCCAATTGCTGTAGGGAACAGCTATGCCGTCAAAAACTACCTGAGGAAGTGTATTTCTGTCCAGCTTGGCCAACAATTTGGGAGATCCTACTATGATGGCTTGGGTTTTGGTTGGGTTAACCAACAGCCCGTATCGTACAGCCCAGTCGAGAGCTTGTTCCAAATCGACATTCATTAGCCTTACAGCATTTTGAATGTCTTCGAGATGAAAGTGATGATACAACTGCAAGTCATCGGCGTAGAGATGGAAGAAGCAGCGAAAGGATACAACGATATTGTTGATGAAAATTGAGAATAGTAATGGTGAAAGTACGCCGCCTTGGGGTACACCGGCAGAGATATCACACCACTGTGAGTGTGTGTCATCGACACGGATACACTGCCGGCGACCCTTGAGATAGGAAGTAAACCATTCAAGTACTGACTGTGAAATATTCAGAGAACGTAGTACACCTATGAGAATGTCATGATCGACAGTATTAAAAGCACTGCTGAAATCTAGCAGTACTAATAGAGTGAGTTGCCTATCGTCCATAGCGTGGCGGATGTCATCGGTGATTTTGACAAGAGCTGAAGTGGTACTGTGGGACGGACGAAATCCCGATTGAAAGGGGCTCAGGAGGGACTTTACGGATATGAAAAGGGATAACTGAGAATGCACTACCCTCTCGAGCACTTTTGAGAGAAAGGGAAGGATAGAGATAGGGCGGTAGTCCTTAAACTGAATGGGAGTACTAGTTTTAGGCAGAGGTATCATGTAGGCTCTTTTCCATGACTCTGGAAACGTTCCCGATAATAAAGAATAGTTTATTGTGTGAGAGATTATGTGAATAATATTATCTATTATCAGGACGAAGAGTTCTCGACTCATGTCATCAGGGCCTACAGCCTTACTTGTGATAGAGAGGATAATCTTTTTTATTTCACAGTCAGTGGCTTGAGAAAATATAAATTGATCCTTAGTAGGAAGTGTAACTGAGTTCAATTGAGAAAGAGTGTTCGATTTTTTGGTAGGGTCTATAGAAAATGGTGAAGTGGAAAAATGTTTATTTAGTCCATCAAGATCAATCGACTGACTAGTCTGTGGAGAAGCCTTCCCAACACCTAAGGTGCGTAGGAATTTCCACATTTTTTGTGGGGGTGAGTCTTGAATAGTCTCATAAATGTGGCGGCGCTTTGCATTTCGACACATCTGAGTGCACCGATTCCTTGCAGTCTTGTATAACTTAAGATTTTCCTCCGTCGATTTGCGTCCGTATTTGCGTTTTAAGGCATCACGACGAGCCATCATTTTACGGATGTCGTCGGACATCCATGGTGCAGGTGTGTGCCTCATTCTGACGGGACGTACTGGTGCGTGCTTGTCATACAGAGCGTTCAACGAATGTTCCAGTATTTCGACTTTAGTGTCGATGTTCTCCGCGTCAAGAAGAGAAGACCAATCTATGGTAGCAGCATCAGCCTTCAGCACAGAAACATCCATCCTGGCGAAATTTCGAAGTAGTTGGATCTTGGGTTTTTGTTTGGGAGGTTTCATTTTATATGAAGCAAAAATTAGGTCGTGATTAGAAAAACCAGGTGCGGTAAACTGTCCATGAGCGCTGACAAGATCCTTACGTGACGTAAGTATCAAGTCTAAAAGAGAATGAGTGTCGTTAATGTGAAAGGTTGGGTTTAAAGAGAGAACATCAATATTCAGGGAGCGAGTAATGGACATAAGTTTTCGGGATCGTGTATCATCCTTGACCAAGCAAGTTGTGGGGGACGATGCTCAGGTGTGGACTGTATTTCGCTGGCGTTTGTTGATGCCCGTCCCGCAGAGCAGAATATGGGTTTCGGCGAGTGAACCGTGCGCGGCGGTCGCACGTGACAGAGATGGCCGATGTTGCTGTCTCCTTCACTCCGTTGGTTCGGTGCGCACACGGGTACTGTACCCGGCGGCCGGCTGCAGTCTTGTACCACGTACCCTCGCGTACCACGTACCCTCGTACCACAACCGACGTACCACGTACCGACGTACCACGTGCCGACGCACCACCGTACCGTACTTGACGGTCCCGACGCTCGTACCACTGTACCGCAACTCGTACCGTGGCGTACCGCTGTACCGTCGGACCGATCCGCACGACGGCAAGCACGAACGTACGCACTACGCGACCGCGTCCTCAACCTGACGTGCCTCGGGGCACGGGGAGAGACCTCGACCGGCGTGCCGCGGGGCACCGGGAGTTTAGCCGCGTAGTGTAAGGCGTGGAGACGAAATGAAATGCACAGTGCTGGCTATAATGCAGCCGCACACTGGCTTTCACCCGAGACGTGGGGTGAGCACTCGCCGAGAGAAGAACGTCCGATCGGCCGAGGCAGTCGTTCCGGAGTGAAGCTCGTTCCTCGGTCGATCTTCGCGGAGAGCCGGTGCTCGGGACGTCTTCTCTTCTTGCTGGCTGGACGAGTACTGACTGAACCGGCCAAAACGCGCTATATTTGTATACGCGCGGGCGCGCTGAGGCGCCGCGGACGCAGCCGTCCGGTTTTGCGGCTGCGCTCCGACGCCCCGCCCCCGCGTCGCGCCTTGGACCGGCTCAGTCTCCTATCGAGTTTGGCGAGTGCGCATCTCCCGTTCGTCCCAAATGAAAGGCAGTGGGCGACTATATCTTTATTCAAATAACTTATAATCTAGACTATCTATCTTACAGCTATGCCTATCTATCTTATAGCTATGCCTATCTATCTTATTCTAGCCTATTTATCTTATAACTACGCCTATCTATCTTAGCTAACTTATATCTACGATTTTTATATATATTTATTTTCTTATATTAACTTATTTTCTATATATTTACATATTAAAATTTCCTAAACTAAACTACGCCGGCCGCTTCCTATCTCCCTACTCCACGGAGGTGACGATGCGCGCGTCGTGTCCCAGGCCGGGACCGTCGTCGCTGCTCCGGCTGGCCGTCGTCCTGAACATCCTCCCGCCGTCGCCTCGGCGATCTTGGACGTCGGAAGGACGACGATGTTCTTTCCGGTCGCCGAAGCAGCTTCCCGTCGGTCTGGGCGTCTACGGCGCAGATGATGCCGTCGTTGCCAGGGTGGACGGCTTCCACCCTGCTCCTCGGCCCGGTGTTCCGTGGTAGGTCGGGGTCGGCTACCAGGACGATGTCTCCGACTGCTGGCGCCTGGCTGCTTCCTCGTGGCTCCCGCCGGCGCCGTAGTAGGGGCCGGTACTCCGGCTTGGCTCGATGACGATGACGTCTCCTTCCGCAGGCGCTCGCTCACTGTGACGAGGCTCCCGCCGGTGTTGGAGTCGGTTCCGGCGCTCTCGCGCTCACCGGAGGGGCAGCTCGTCCGCCAGTTGTGGTGCGCCTGCGTGCAGCGCTGTGGTGCTGTCGTCATCGGTGTCGGTCGGGAGGGGGGGCGGACCTCGCTGTGTTGGTCCGCCTCCAAGCACCAACTTCTCCACGTCGGCAGCGCGAACGGAGGGGGCGGTGCGGAGGCAGCGGTCGCGGTCGCCTCGGTGGCGACAGTTGCAGTCGGTCCTGGTGCAGTCCCTTGCGCTGCTGCGGATTGCGCCGCCGGCGAGTTCGAGCGCGGCGGCGCGACGATGCAGCGTGCAGCGTGCGGCGGCTGGGTGCGGTGGCTCGCGGTCGGCGAGCCGCTGGCAGGCGGCGCGGACCCTTGCGCTGCCTCGGAGTGCGCCGCCGGCGAGCTCGGGCGCGGCGGCGCGGCGACGTAGGGGGCCGCAGACGGCGGCTCGGCGTGGCGGCTCGCGGTCAGCGAGCCGCGGGCAGACGGCGCGGACCATTGCGCCGCCCCGGAGTGCGCCGCCGGCGAGCTCGGTCGCGGCGGCGCGGCGACGTAGGTAGCCGCGGTCGGCGGCTGGGCCCGGCGGCTCGCGATCGGGGAGCCGCGGGCAGGCGGCGCGGACCATTGCGCCGCCCCGGAGTGCGCCGCCGGCGAGCTCGGTCGCGGCGGCGCGGCGACGTAGGGGGCCGCAGACGGCGGCTGGGCCCGGCGGCTCGCGATCGGGGAGCCGCGGGCAGGCGGCGCGGACCATTGCGCCGCCCCGGAGTGCGCCGCCGGCGAGCTCGGGCGCGGCGGCGCGGCGACGCCCGCCGTCTCGATGGCGTTCGTGCAGCGATGTGCAGGGTCGGTGATGGAGGCGCGGGACCCGTGCAGCACCCAGCCGAGCTGAGTACGTGAGGCGACGGGCTGGTCACGCCGGCCGCTCCTGAGTGCCCGCGAGACTATCAGCGGCCAGTTGTCTTGGCCGATGAGCAGTCTCGGGCGCGCGTCGGCGTACGACAGCACCCCTGTCAGCTCCGCCAGATGCGTGCAGTCGTCCAGGCACGTCCTCGCGATGGACTGCGACGGGAAGTGCAGGCCCTCCACCGTGCGGGCTCCGTAGAGGTCGTGCTGCTCCGTCTCGTACTTGCCGCGGACGCGCAGGTTGAGGCGCCGCGACGAGTTGGTTGAGACTCGCCCTCCGCCTATGCCGACGACGTTCAGTGGTTCCGGGGCGCCCTTCGCGCCCAGCACGTCGGCTATGGCGGCGTCCACCATCGTTACGGTGGACCCCTCGTCCAGGAGGGCGAAGATCTCCACGGTGCCCTTGGGGCCGCTCAGCTCCACCGGCACGATCTTGAGCAGCACCGAGTCGGACCGCGCCGTGGCTGTGATCGCGGCGGCGGCAGTCTCGTCGTTCGACTGGTGCTGGTGCAGAAGCAGGTGGTGTCCGTACTGGCAGCCCGGCACCCCGCACGGCTTGGCCTGGCACTTTGTCTTGCGGTGCCGGCCCTTGAGGCACCTGAAGCAAATATTGCCCTCCCTGGCCTGCTTCAAGCGGCCTTCCACGTCGGCAGCGATGAACCTGGGACAGGCCAGGAGGTGGTGGGCCCCGGTGCACGTAGGGCACTTGGGCGTCGAGTCAGAAGGCCCCTCCTCTCCGCTGACGGCGTAGGCCTTCTCGGTGGTGCGACGTTCCCTCGGCTGGCGCAGAGGCTCCCTCGTTGATACCTCTGCGGTCGCGGCGACGTCCGGCCGAGCGTACGCTCCGCACTTGCGAGCCTCCTCGTTTAGGAAGCCGGCAATCCTCGTGAGTGCGGGCTGCTCGGTGCCGCCTCGGTCCTCATAGTCGAACCACCGCGTCTGTCGTAGCGGGGTCAGCTTGTCGACTATGAGGCGCATCATTTCTGGGCTGTGCAGGTACTCGGGCCTGCCCAGAGCCTGGATTGTAGCCACGACGTTGGCTATCTTGTTGGCGAACTCGTTCAGTTCGTTCGCGTCGTCTCTGACCCTGGGTAAGTTTTTCAGCTTCTCCAGCTCACCCAGGACCAGGAAGTCTGGCCGTCCGAACCGCTGCTCGAGTGCCGCTATGACTCGATCCGGGTCCGGTGCCGACAACATGAGGCTGTAGGCCGCCTCCTTCGCCTTTCCTTGCAGGCAGCGGCGTATGCGGGCGGCGTTCTCTATGCGCGAGAAGAACGCCTCCGTCTCGCGGTAGGCGGCCGCGAACTGCAGCCACTCCCCGGAGGACCCGTCGAACGCCGGCAGCTCCTGCAGGTACTTAGGCGCCGTCGACGGTCGGTTGTGGTCCGTCTTCCCCAGCACCGTGGCCAGCATCTGAAGAGCCGCGGCGAGCGGCTCGGACGAGTGCGGCGTAGCGGAGGAGGACGCGGCGGCGGGCGCGGTTGTTGCGGCGGGGGCGGCGGTAGCGGAAGCGGTAGTCGGCCCTTGCGACGACTCCGTGTGCGTCGCCGGCGAGTCCGTGTGCGGCGGCGCTGAGTCGTAGCACTCGCGGCGTAGCACTCCGGTCGGCGTAGGCCCGGAGTATTCGCCGCGTAGCAGCGCAGGCGGCGCTCCTTCGTAGAGGGCCGCGCGGCGTAGCGGGTCGGCCTGCGTAGCCTCGTAGCACTCGCGGCGTAGAGGCGCAGGCGGCGCGGGTTCGTATGGGGCCGCGCGTAGCGGGTCGGCCGGCGTAGGCCCGCAAACCTCACGGCGTAGAGGTGCGGGCGCCGCGGTTTCGTAGCACTCGCGGCGTAGCGGGTCAGCCGGCGTAGGCGCCGCTTGTTCGTAGCACCCGCGTAGCAGTCCCTGCGGTGCAGTTTCGTAGCACTCGCGTAGCACCTCGCGGTGTAGAGGTGCAGGCGGCGCTCGTTCGTAGAGGGCCGCCTGGAGGGGCGCGGGCGGTGCGGCTGGGGCGAGCGGTGCGCGGGGTGCGGGCGGCTCGGCCGGCGCGTGCGTGTGGAGGGGCGCGTGCGGTGCGGAGGCGGCGGTCTCGGTGCGCGGCTCGCGGTGACTGGCGAGCGGCGGCGCCGCGGCGGGGAGCGAGGCGGAGTCGAGCGCCTCCCGCTCCCGCCGGTGAGGTCTCTGCGTCTCGAGCCACGACGCGACTCGCAAACTGCGCGCCGTGTCCCCGAGCTCCTCCTCGTCCGACGTTTCTTCCTCCTCACACTCACGTAGTTGCGCTTCTATTAGAAGCGCGGCGATTCTTGCCTCCTCCCCTCTTGCCCGCGCTTGCTCCTGCTTCGCTCGCAGCAACTGGATCTCGATAGCCCGTTGCTTCGCCGTCTTCGAAGAGCGGCCGGATCGGTTGCTCCGGCCGTCCTTGTAGTCGCCTGCGGGTGCGTCTCGCCCTGGTGCGAGAGCGTGCGAGGCGCGGCTCGGCGCGCGCTCCTGGCTCGGCGCGCGGGTGTCGTGCGCTGCGCTCGGTGCGGGCGCCGCGGTCGGTGCGTGCGCGGCGCGCGCGGTGTGCGCGGCGTGCTCGGATTGCGCGGCGCGCGAGGCGTGCGCGGCGTGCGCGGCGTGCTCGGGTTGCGCGGCGCGCGAGGCGTGCGCGGCGTGCGCGGAGTGCGAGGCGTGCGCGGCGTGCGACGCGTGCGCGGAGTGCGAGGCGTGCGCGGCGTGCGCGGAGTGCGACGCGTGCGCGGAGTGCGAGGCGTGCGCGGCGTGCGACGCGTGCGCGGCGTCCGCGGCTTGCGCGGAGTGCGAGGCGTGCGCGGCGCTCGCATGGTGTGAGTCCACCGTTGTTGCGACGGGTGTGCTCGTACTCGTCCCGTGTGACGACCACGTATGCGGGTCTGTGGTTTGACCGGCAGGTGGCGCGCCCGTCGCTGGACTCGTCTCCGTTGGCGCGATGTCGCCCGACCGCAGCGCCGAGTCGGCTGCGTCCGGGGGCAACTCTTGCAGCGTCGACGGCGGCGAAGGCACCGGCGTGGTGCGGCCTCGCCCATTCTTTTTGCTCCGCGTTACAGGCATCCTTGATCCGGCTGTCGAATGGACCAATGTGGGGGACGATGCTCAGGTGTGGACTGTATTTCGCTGGCGTTTGTTGATGCCCGTCCCGCAGAGCAGAATATGGGTTTCGGCGAGTGAACCGTGCGCGGCGGTCGCACGTGACAGAGATGGCCGATGTTGCTGTCTCCTTCACTCCGTTGGTTCGGTGCGCACACGGGTACTGTACCCGGCGGCCGGCTGCAGTCTTGTACCACGTACCCTCGCGTACCACGTACCCTCGTACCACAACCGACGTACCACGTACCGACGTACCACGTGCCGACGCACCACCGTACCGTACTTGACGGTCCCGACGCTCGTACCACTGTACCGCAACTCGTACCGTGGCGTACCGCTGTACCGTCGGACCGATCCGCACGACGGCAAGCACGAACGTACGCACTACGCGACCGCGTCCTCAACCTGACGTGCCTCGGGGCACGGGGAGAGACCTCGACCGGCGTGCCGCGGGGCACCGGGAGTTTAGCCGCGTAGTGTAAGGCGTGGAGACGAAATGAAATGCACAGTGCTGGCTATAATGCAGCCGCACACTGGCTTTCACCCGAGACGTGGGGTGAGCACTCGCCGAGAGAAGAACGTCCGATCGGCCGAGGCAGTCGTTCCGGAGTGAAGCTCGTTCCTCGGTCGATCTTCGCGGAGAGCCGGTGCTCGGGACGTCTTCTCTTCTTGCTGGCTGGACGAGTACTGACTGAACCGGCCAAAACGCGCTATATTTGTATACGCGCGGGCGCGCTGAGGCGCCGCGGACGCAGCCGTCCGGTTTTGCGGCTGCGCTCCGACGCCCCGCCCCCGCGTCGCGCCTTGGACCGGCTCAGTCTCCTATCGAGTTTGGCGAGTGCGCATCTCCCGTTCGTCCCAAATGAAAGGCAGTGGGCGACTATATCTTTATTCAAATAACTTATAATCTAGACTATCTATCTTACAGCTATGCCTATCTATCTTATAGCTATGCCTATCTATCTTATTCTAGCCTATTTATCTTATAACTACGCCTATCTATCTTAGCTAACTTATATCTACGATTTTTATATATATTTATTTTCTTATATTAACTTATTTTCTATATATTTACATATTAAAATTTCCTAAACTAAACTACGCCGGCCGCTTCCTATCTCCCTACTCCACGGAGGTGACGATGCGCGCGTCGTGTCCCAGGCCGGGACCGTCGTCGCTGCTCCGGCTGGCCGTCGTCCTGAACACAAGTATTAAAATCACCTAGAATGAGCAGATGTGTGTATTCATGTGTCATGTGTAATCATCAGAGAGGCCATCAACCTGTCAATTGCACGGACCAGGAAAGGGCAAACCAGTAGCGGCTTCCAGAAGGTCAACTTTGTGAAACCTGGAGCCAATAAGCTGCCCAAAGATAGGACTAAACCTTCTTCAATTTTGGGAGCAGCAAAGGATTGGGAATTGTTGATGGACACACATGAGAAGCATTACCAAATGCCTTCGGAAATCTGTACCACAGCATTAAGGCCGGATATACTCATATTCTCAAGCGACAAAGCATGTAGTACTTGTTGAACTTACAGTTCCATGGGAAAGTAACATACCGAAGGACCACAACATCAAGCTTAACAAGTACTGCAACTTAGTAGACCGGATTGTGAGAAACGGATTCAAGACTGATCTCTTCGCTGTGGAAGTCGGAGCAAGAGGACTACCAGCGAAGTCGCTCTACAGTCTCTTCAAGAATCTAGGGCTCCCAAGATCGACGCTAAGCTCATATATGGAGAGAGCTTCGAAAACGTCACTGGAAGCATCCTACAGAATATGGATAGGTAGAGAGAGGGAGGTCGAGAGCGGGACTGGTGGTTTCCCCGCGTCCTAGTCAACGCAGACTAGCTGACGAGGGCTTGATGCGAGCCGAAACGTGAAGCATGCGCGGGAAATTTAGAGTGGCCACTCGCTAGTTCCGGCCTCGATTGATACCCTCCTCTACTGCCGATGGGCCCGGATATGTTCGGTGAAGCCATCGTAAGCTTAGATCCACACCTTCTAGCAGAAGTTATAATTTATATATAGTTAATTGATGACTATTAATGTTCATCTATTTAAACTCAAAAAGCAAAATATTGTATTATGTAGGCACTGTAATTTTGAAAAGTGCAGATGGTTCCATTCTATTTTTTTATTATCAAATTCTATAGAGAAGAATGAAATATTGATAAGCATTATAAACCCAAGTACATGGTTCCATTTGATTATTCACAAATGTATAAAATAAGGAACAATTTTATTTTAATTGTGGAACCAAGTACCTACTTGGTTCTTTTCTTCAAATCTTGGACCATATATTTTACTGTAAACGGAACAAAATATTTAAAAATAAAACAGAGCCAAGTACTTGGTTCTATTTGCTGGACCTTTTTCTTGCTTTTTCATACATATAGACATTTGTGCATAAAAGAACCTTTGCTCTCGCTGGGTTTGTAGTGGAAAAACAACATGGTTCTTTAATGCAAAACATTTTTTAGCACTTTATTTAGCCCCTCTTGTATTTAACTCATTTTGAGAAAAAATGTCACATGGTTCCTTTTCGCTTAACTCTACCCAATTAAAACTATTTAATGAAATATTTTATAAATTTGGTTCCGTAAGAAGCCTTTAAAGTATTTTAAATGTACTGACATTATTTAAGTGAAGGTCCTCTCGTGGTCCAAATACCATACAAGCAAAACCCTATAAGCTCACTTACCATGAATATTGCAGTATTTTAAAAATATGTGTACAAGTAAAACCCATTAAGCACAGTCCCATTTTATGGTTTATGAAATTTTACAAAAATACTGAACTTCTAAGGAGGATTTGTATCTTTGATTAAACATTAACTAGATATACTACAAAACTATGGACACATTTCTTGTACATTTACACCTTTACCAATACTTTTGAGCCATTAAACTTTCAAATCCATTTATCTCAAAACTCTCCTGTCTTCATTTAATGGGTTTTACCAGTATACCGACGATATGTCCTTCCCAAAATATTTGCAGTTTATATGTCTTTCATTGTAAGCTAAGGGGGCTAATTTTTTTTCGGATATCAAATACCTACCTGTCCCACTAAAATAATAGTTTATTGAACAATTATTTCATAGCACGGGTAGGTATTAGATATCGGAAAAAAAAATAATAAGTATGGGGAACGTGATCAGTATGTGATACACATACTCCTCTTAGCGTACTATTACCTACTAATGAAAGACCTTATATAATATGTTTAGTTAATAATTCCGAAAAGACCATAGTTGCCGGAGACTAAAATTGCTCGGCTGGCTGGATCTTATAGTTGGATTTTACCATTCGGGTCAGGTCAGGCTAAAATCCTTAAAGTTCTAGCTATTTTGAAATGGGGCAGTGGATAATTCCACACAATGTGTTAAAAAAAATTCCAGGTTAAAATAATAAACAGAAACAGACTAAACTAAATATGTTAGGAGAACAATTTGTAAAATTACCAATTTTACTCACATTTCACTTTTGACAGATAAAACATTAGAAAAGTTAGCAAAAATTTCAAACGTTATTTACAAATGACTTCTTCTGGCACTTTTGTAAAAACCAAGCTATTGAATATTTAAATTCTTCAAACAGCAAATTGAACCATTTATTCTCAAAGACGATAGACAAAGACGAGTTAACCTTTAATCCCAAAAACGGCCTTTTGGTGCCACGCGAAAAAACGACCGGGTCCTCCGACGGCACTTAAGTGCCAAGCCTAATATTGACAACCGGAGTTGGTTTTTTATTTTTAATTCTTTATGCTTTGACCTTAGAGCTATTTCTTTTCCTCTAATCATTAGTTGAATAGTGACAGAAGGTGACAAAAAATGCTCGCATAGAATGCGAGCTGTGGACTGACCGTAAAAAAATTGTTTACAAACATGTAAACAATTGCGCTTCAAAAATCACGGCGGCGCGACTCTTCGACAATAAATTCGTGTTTCTGTAAGCATAATTCTAATTTTTCATCGAGTGTGTGGTATTGGTGTAATCGCAGTGAAATTTACTATTTACTAGACGTGTTTGTGTGCAATGGTAAGTTGTTTTGAATTAAATATACCTGTCCAAAGTTGAGCAAGTGATTTTGTGTTCCAATTGTATCGTGTCGGTGTGGCTAAAAGCGTGATTATTATCAACGTTTCGATAATATATCAGATTTCATTGTATGTATGGACTAGACAAAACTATATCACATATGAATTGATATGTCACATGATGATCACACGAGTGTTCATGCCCAAATATATAAAAAACTCTCAAAAGCTGAACGGCCGGCAACATTTGATGGGGTGTAAAACCGTTATGACGTAGTGTCTGTGTAATCGTCTCGTTATTTGCTCGTGACGTAGCTGCCTGCCGACCGCGCCAATCTTATACAGGCGGATACCCACAAACTGACATGTAATTACTATTTTGATGAAATTTTAAATTTATTTTTGTGATATTTTCAAAAAACTGTTTTTGTATATGGCAAGTGATACATCGCTGGAACCGGATCGACTTGTAGATTCTAAAAATATTTGAAAAAAAAAAGGCACGCGCGCGCCATCTGGTAGTTCCGGACGGAATGTCCTATGTTGAACATCAGATTTCGCCGATTTCTGTAAAGAAAACGTATATTATACTTTACTATTTCTAAAAGTATGTTTCTTTACGAGTATTCTGATATAGATATTGTAAAGGTATGTTTTGAATTTATATTAGATGAATTTTTCAATTTTTTTTTTTGGGATTTTTTTTTTTAACTAAATTATCTGGTACTTCTAAACAAGGTAAGCCTCACTGTTTCACATGGATTTTAGGAAATTTTCTAGGCTTTCTAGGCCACAAGAGTTTATAGATCTGACTTTATTAGTTTCCGAAATATCTGCGTTTATGTCGAGGTCGGCGCGCAAGGTCGCGCGCGCCGTACCACGGGCCACGCCCATGCGGGAGCTAGACCCGCTGTGGGCATATTATAACGCGGGAGCTGACAGGTTAAAAAGTAAAAAAAAAATGATCTCATATTTTTTTTTTTATTGTAAGTTCTAGATCGCGGGACACTTCGGGGTTACCCATTAGTCGCACGGCTCGACGCTGGATCGAGTCCAGAGGCGCAAGCTGGTATTTGGCGGAGCCATCCCACAGGTTCGAGCAGTACTCCAAGCAAGACCTTTACGCGGCAGGTGGCCGAGTGGTTTGAGCATCGGCTTCTCATGCGAGAGGTCCGAGGTTCGAATCCGGTCGGCGTGTACCAATGAGTTTTTTCTGACGAAAAAATTTACGTGCATACCTACACCTGCTGCTTCACCGTTCGGAACCGGTGTAAAACTGTAGGTCCCTTCCCTTGCCCCTTACTAGGTGGTAGGCTCAAATTGTAGCCGACTTGGTTGGTACCACCGTACTGGATGTAAGATGGCCGCATAGCAACCTCGGTTGTGTTCTCCTCTAGTCCAGTATAGCCAACAATCCAGGGAAGTCTCCGGTATGGCACCTACCTTCTCGGAGATGATATTGGCTAGTCAGAACATGTGCTTTCGCCCCTCTGACTCAGCCACCCATATCGGATTACATAAATAAAAAAATAAAAAAAACCTGATCTGCGATTTATACAGGAGCAGCTTTTGGTCCGCCCTGAAGTACCGTCGCACCTTATTGAGTACGCCCAGCTTTTTAGAAGCAAGCTTGGCCTTCCCCTCGATGTGGGGACGAAAGTTCAAGTCGTGCGACAGTTCGACTCCGAGGACCCCGAGGTGATCGCTTAATTTGAGTGACGTGCCTTGGAATGAAGGAGCCGGTGTGAACGTCGCTCTCTTCGCACTGAACGTGCAAACTTGTGTCTTGGAAGCGTTGAACCCGACCAAATTACTACGGCCCCATTCGGAAATAGAGCCGAGTGTATGTTCGAGCTCAGACACAAGTCTTCGTCTCTTCTCATCCACAACATCCCGACTGGATGAAGGGTGACTGGTGTAGGATCCGTGTGCCGTACTGTCATCTGCATAAAAATGTATGTTGCCCAGAGACAGCATATCATTGATGTGCAGAAGAAACTGCGTGCGTGACAACACAGATCCTTGTGGTACGCCGGCGTTCACTGACATGGCGTCCGACGAGCAACCGTCCACTAGGACCTGAATGCTACGCCCATGTAGGAAGTCGGCGACCCAGTCACAGAGGCCAGAAGGTAGTCCGTAAGCCGGCAATTTGCCCAAGAGCGACTTGTGCCAAACCCGGTCAAATGCCTTGGCAATATCCAGGCCAATTGGCAAGGATTCACCATGACCTTCAAGCGATTCCCCCCAAAGGTGAGTGACGTACGCTAGGAGATCACCAACAGATCGTCAACTTCAACGTAGCTAAGACGCAAGCTTGTGCCTTCTCTACTAAGGCTGATCCGTTTCCCCTCCAAGCCACTTTCCAGGGCAGCCAAGTCCCCAATGATGGTAGTCTGGGCGTCCTGGGTATGGAGGTGTCCAGGGACGTTGGATTTCGATCGTTCATAGAGTCCAAGGCGAAACTAGCATCTTGGATTCTATTCAACGACGAGCCATTCGCCTCATTGGCGATTCTGTACTCACAAAGGACCTTCAACCTCTAAAGCACAGACGGATCGTTGGATCATTTAGCCTGTTTTATCGGTACTACTATGGCCGCTGCTTTGACGAAATTGCTTCCCTTATCCCTCCTCCTCCTGTTCGCCTTTGCCAAACCCGCCATACTCTCGCGGAACATCCCTTTGTAGTGGACAGAAGAGTACTTCAAACTGCACGATTCTCTAAATCGTTCTTGAGCCGCAAGATGTGGAACATGCTTCCGGGGAATATCTTTCCCCACTCCTACAATCCACGGATCTTCAAATCGCGGGTAAATAGCCTTTCCCCAGCGACATTACTCCACCTCCAAGCCGGACGTACACCTCCTTGGGGGTGATATTGGCTGCGCCTGAGGATTCGACCTCGGGCACAGCCTAGCCTAGTTCGGAAACAATAAAAAATTCAAAAACCGCTCAAATGATTTCGATGAAACTCAAATATGTTGTTACACTCGACGAGACGCTTCCGACAAGGTATGACACATCTCGCTAGGACTGCGCAGTCCAAAGTTGTCAAACTAACCAATCCTAACCCAACCTTTTGAGTAGGGGAGGGGGCTGGGGGGTCAAACTCTGGAAAACGTTTTGGGACCATTATTATAGACTCCTACACCAAGTTTCGACTCGATCCGACCTAAAATGCAATCGCTATAGAGCGACAAACATTTTGGAGCCCACATTTCAAACGCCAATAATTCAAAACCGCTCAAATGATTTCGTTGAAACTCAAATATGTTGTTACACTCGACGATACGCTTCCGGCGATGTATCACACACCTCGCTAGGACTGCGCAATCCAAAGTTGTCAAACTAACCAATCCTAACCTAACCTAACCCAACCTTTTTCGTAGGGGAGGGGGCTGGAGGAGTCAAACTCTAAAAAACGTTCGGGACCATTATTATAGACTCCTACACCAAGTTTAGAATCGATCGGACCTAAAATGCTATCGCTATAGAGATACAAACATTTTGACGCCCACATTTCTAACGCCAATAATTCAAAAACCGCTCAAATGATTTCGATGAAACTCAAATATGTTGTTACACTCGACGATACGCTTCCGGCGATGTATCACACATCTCGCAAGGACTGCGCAATCCAAAGTTGTCAAACTAACCAATCCTAACCTAACCTAACCCAACCTTTTTCGTAGGGGAGGGGGCTGGAGAAGTCAAACTCTAAAACACGTTGAAGACCATTATTATAGACTCCTACACCAAGTTTAGACTCGATCGGACCTAAAATGCTATCGCTATAGAGATACAAACATTTTGACGCCCACATTTCAAACGCCAATAATTCAAAAACCGCTCAAATGATTTCGATGAAACTCAAATATGTTGTTACACTTGATGAGACGCTTCCGACGAGGCATCACACATCACGCTAGGACTGCGCAATCCAAAGTTGTCAAACTAACCAATCCTAACCTAACCTAACCCAACCTTTTTCGTAGGGGAGGGGGCTGGAGGGGTCAAACTCTAGAAAACATTCGGGACCATTATTATAGACTCCTACACCAAGTTTTGACTCGATCGGACCTAAAATGCGATCGCTATAGAGCTACAAACATTTTGACGCCCACATTTCAAACGCCAATAATTCAAAAACCGCTCAAATGATTTCGATGAAACTCAAATATGTTGTTACACTCGATGAGACGCTTCCGACGAGGCATCAGACATCTCCCTAGGACTGCTCAATCCAAAGTTACATTTCGGATCGAAGATCTGAAAATAGTGTAGTGAATTAAACATCAAGTTGCTCACACAATTTAGTCGATTTTCAAATTACGAAAACTTACTTTTGAAATAGACTAGGTAGAGAGGTATAACTATATATTCGGATAGATATCGGGGAGAACAAAAATTCCCCTCCCCCCCCCACTCCCAAATTCCCCCTCCACCAAAATTTCATCAATTTTACTTCCATTTAAACTGTCAAATGTCAAAATCTGACAATGTCAACTTGTGACAGAGATCGAACTGTCAAACTTTGTAGTACATGACAACTGTCAAATCTGTCAATCTGTCAAAGTTGTCAACCAAAAATCTGTCGAGGACTGTCAAATGTCAAAATCTGACAGTGTCAACTTGTGCCCTATACCCAAATCTCAAACTTTGTTTTTCATGACAACTGTCAAATCGTTCAAACTGTCAAGCTGGAACCCAAAATGTACATTTGACAACCCCGTTTACGCTTATAACTCGGACCCCTTACTAGTTAGACCCAATAAACTATCTCCCCAAAACCCCAAGATGTCATCAATTCACTCCGATTTACACTGTCAAATGTCAAAATCTGACAATATCAACTTTTGACAGAGATCAAACTGTCCAACTTTGTCATACATGACAACTGTCAAATCTGTCAAACTGTCAGACTATCAAACAAAACAACCACCCCTCCCCCCCGCTGCGTTACGTTACAGTTACAATCCAAAGTTGTCAAACTAACCAATCCTAACCTAACCTAACCCAACCTTTTTCGTAGGGGAGGGGGCTGGAGGGGTCAAACTCTGGAAAACGTCCGGGACCATTATTGTAGACTCCTACACAAAGTTTAGACTCGATCGGACCTAAAATGCGATCGCTATAGAGATACAAACATTTTCACGCCCACATTTCAAACGCCAATAATTCAAAAACCGCTCAAATGATTTCGATGAAACTCAAATATGTTGTTACACTCGATGAGACGCTTCTGGCGATGTATCACACATCTCGCTAGGACTGCGCAATTCAAAATTGTCAAACTAACCAATCCTAACCTAACCTAACCCAACCTTTTTCGTAGGGGAGGGGGCTGGAGGGTTCAAACTCTAGAAAACATTCGGGACCATTATTATAGACTCCTACACCAAGTTTTGACTCGATCGGACCTAAAATGCGATCGCTATATTTTGACGCCCACATTTCAAACGCCAATAATTCACAAACCGCTCAAATGATTTCGATGAAACTCAAATATGTTGTTACACTCGATGAGACGCTTCCGACGAGGCATCACACATCTCCCTAGGACTGCGCAATCCAAAGTTACATTTCGGATCGAAGATCTGAAAATAGTGTAGTGAATTAACGAGCAACTTGATGTAAGTTGCTCACACAATTTAGTCGATTTTCAAAGTACGAAAACTTACTTTTGAAATAGACTAGGTAGAGAGGTATAACTACATATTCGGATAGATATCGGGGAGAACAAAAATCCCCCCCCCCCCCCCCCACTCCCAAATTCCCCCTCCACCAAAATTTCATCAATTTTACTTCCATTTAAACTGTCAAATGTCAAAATCTCACAATCTCAACTTTTGACAGAGATCGAACTGTCAAACTTTGTAGTACATGACAACTGTCAAATCTGTCAATCTGTCAAAGTTATCAACCAAAAATCTGTCAAGGAGTGTCAAATGTCAAAATCTGACAGTGTCAACTTGTGCCCTATACCCAAATCTCAAACTTTGTTTTTCATGACAACTGTCAAATCGGTCAAACTATCAAGCTGGAACCCAAAATGTACATTTGACAACCCCGTTTACGCTTATAACTCGGACCCCTTACTAGTTAGACCCAATAAACTATCTCCCCAAATCCCCCCCCCCCCCCCCCAGATGTCATCAATTCACTCCGATTTACACTGTCAAATGTCAAAATCTGACAATGTCAACTTTTGACAGAGATCAAACTGTCCAACTTTGTCATACATGACAACTGTCAAATCTGTCAAACTGTCAGACTATCAAACAAAACAACCACCCCCCCCCCCCCCCCCCCCCCCCCCCCCCACCCCCGCTACGTTACGTTACAGTTACAGTGAAAGGTTAGGTTGGGCGACGAAGCCTTATACTAACCTAGTATTTTTGTATGGAAACTGACACGGTTGGCTACACCACCTACAAAATTTATTTATAATTTTTTTTTTATGGGAACTGAAACGGTTGGCTACATCACTTACAACATCCGTGATGTCAGCCCATAACACCGGGTGATCTTGGTGCTACGTCAGTGCTGCCCTTCGGTCGTGCCGGCTACACTGAACTGCACGGAAAACACAAATGTGGTGGTAGCAACCCGGGCGGGTTAAACCCTACTAACTAGTAATATAAGAAGGGAGTCATATCCCTTTGCCGCCTTTTACGACATACACGGGGAGAGATGCAGTGGGGCTATTCTTTTAAAGTACCGGCCCCACACGGTACATTCGTGATGTCAGCCCATAGCACCGGGTGAACTTGGTGCCACGTCAGTGCTTCACTTCGGTCGTGCCGGCTACATTGAACTGGACGGAAAACACAAACTATTTACATAGCCGTTTCGACCGACCTTTCATTCAGTGCGGTGCACAGTATGAAATTTGACCAGATTTTCGGACATGGTTTTTTTACTCCAGAACTAGTCAGTCTTTAGTATTTTAAAAGGTAGAGTAGAACTCCCGTGGGTCAGTTATGTATACTTCCAAAGTTATAAATTTTTGAAAAACAAACTTTTTTTTGGCCGAAAAATAAAAAAAAATTATTGCTCCGAGATTATGGAATATATTAATAATTATATTTTTCAATATACAAGAATGACTTTACCCCCCTTATTTGAAGCTATTTCGAACCTCCTACAGTTAGTACAAAACGAGTAAAAATTTATTTTTTATTTTTCGTTTTTATTTTTTTTCTCCTAAACCAAGTCGCATTAGCACAAAATTCTTACATTACAATTAACCCTAGACCATGTTTAATAAGTACCAGAAAAAACAAAAGATAATCCCGCTTGGTATAGGAGTTATAGCTACTCAAGTTTTTTCGTTAGGGCTGCCATAAAATTTCGGCCCAAGTTTGGCCGAAAATTTTAAACAACTAAATAATAGTTTGTCCAAATATATCTATGAATAAATTAAACAAGACTTGAAATAGACCAACAGTAAAAAATGTTGTGAGAAATTTTAAATTTTAACGTGGAAATCCGTTGTCTCTGCCTACCCCACTGGGAAACAGGCGTGACGTTATGTATGTATGTATGTAGTAAAAAATTTTCTTAAAATATACCTACAGATAAGTACAGAGTAATTAAAATAATAAATAAAAAACAAGATACGTTTTATGGAATATAATATTTATTTGCATATTTCTTTACATTTATTGGCATTTATTATTTTAGGGTTAGGCAGGGGATGAACAAAAATAATGATGCCAATTTATTAATAATAATTTCAATAATAACAGTATTGAAGAATACTTACACTCCATTCAACCTAGCAACTAATGCCGAGCGGTTTCTCTTTCTCTATACTTCTCGCTCTCGCAAAGAGTGATTGAAGTGACTGTGAACTGAGGTTATGAATATAGTTTAATTTAAAAAATGTATTTTATTATTGTTTATTTATTTGATGAATGAAATTTTGCAATAAACCTGTTTATTTTTTGCTTGGAATCATGTTAAATATTTATATTTTCACGGTAAATTATTAAATATTAAAATTTTATATTATTTAAATTTTGTGCCTAATGTATTTACTTCAGCCACCGTTTCAGCTGTTCGTTCTATTGTAGGTGGATAAGTTAACCCAGTGCCGTAATACCGGGTAATTCCATATTCATCACTGTCTGATGATTCCCCCACGTCACAGAGGTCCTCGTCACTGCCGCTGCTATCCTCACGTAGATTTATGATATCCATCCATCTGTCACGTGAACTTTTGTTTTGGTCATAACTCAAGAACCACTGGTGCTAGACTCATCGTGTTGGTACTCAAACTTCAGGTCTCGGTGAGATCTATCCATCTGTCACGTGAACTTTTGTTTTGGTCATAACTCGAGAACCACTCGTGCTAGACCCATCGTGTTGGTACTCAAACTTCAGGTCTCGGTGAGATCTATCCATCTGTCACGTGAACTTTTGTTTTGGTCATATCTCGAGAACCACTGGTGCTAGACCCATTGTGTTGGTACTCAAACTTCAGGTCTTGGTGAGATCTATCCATCTGTCACATGAACTTTTGTTTTGGTCATAACTCGAGAACCACTGGTGCTAGACCCATCGTGTTTGCACTCAAACTTCAGGTCTCGGTGAGATCTATCCATCTGTCACATGAACTTTTGTGTTGGTCATAACTCGAGAACCACTGGTGCTAGACCCATCGTGTTGGTACTCAAACTTCAGGTCTCGGTGAGATCTATCCATCTGTCACATAAACTTTTGTTTTGGTCATAACTCGAGAACCACTGGTGCTAGACCCATCGTGTTGGTACTCAAACTTCAGGTCTCGGTGAGATCTATCCATCTGTCACATACAATTTTGTTTTGGTCCTGAAGTTTGAGTACCAACACGATGGGTCTAGCTCCAGTGTTTCTCGAGTTATGACCAAAACAAAAGTTCACGTGACAGATGGATAGATCTCACCGAGACCTGAAGTTTGAGTAGCAACATGATGGGTCTAGCACCAGTGGTTCTCGAGTTATGACCAAAACAAAAGTTCACGTGACAGATGGATAGATCTCACCGAGACCTGAAGTTTGAGTAGCAACATGATGGGTCTAGCACCAGTGGTTCTCGAGTTATGACCAAAACAAAAGTTCACGTGAGAGATGGATAGATATCACCGAGACTTGAAGTTTGAGTACCAACATGATGGGTCTAGCACCAGTGGTTCTCGAGTTATGACTAAAACAAAAGTTCACGTGACAGATGGATAGATCTCACCGAGACCTGAAGTTTGAGTACCAACACGTTGGGTCTAGCACCAGTGGTTCTCAAGTTATGACCAAAACCAAAGTTCATGTGACAGATGGATAGATCTCACCGGGACCTGAAGTTTGAGTACCAACACGATGG
Source organism: Nematopogon swammerdamellus (assembly GCA_946902875.1). Taxonomy (NCBI): domain Eukaryota; kingdom Metazoa; phylum Arthropoda; class Insecta; order Lepidoptera; family Adelidae; genus Nematopogon; species Nematopogon swammerdamellus. The sequence goes on along the minus strand of OX336356.1, from coordinate 3,377,392 downwards.
GTCTAGCACCAGTGGTTCTCGAGTTATGACCAAAACAAAAGTTCACGTGACAGTTGGATAGATTTCACCGAGACCTGAAGTTTGAGTACCAACACGATGGGTCTAGCACCAGTGGTTCTCGAGTTATGTATGACCAAACAAACAAACAAACAAACAATTTACTTTCGCATTTATTATAAAGTGAGTAACGTAATTTTGTTATGAGTGTTGCATGCATGCATTGCATAGTGCCATTCAGTTTTTGTGAAAAACAACATGTGAAAAATATGAAAAACAATTTTATTATTATGACTATGACGCCTATGAAAGGCTACTGATTGTAATGCGTCGACTCAGAATAAAAACGCAATACTAACTCCCAGGCGCAGCGGCGCACGCGCCGTTATGGTTTTGAGATGGCTTACGCATACACCTATGACTCACACATACAACGTTGTGTCCTGTGTAAAGAAGGGTAATAACCGTTGCGAGAGCGAGAAACCGCTCGGCATTAGTTGCTAAGATGAACGGAGTATAGGCTACGAATATTTCCGAAATGAAAACAATTGTTAATCCTCTTAATCCAATTGAAGTGGATGGATGAGAAGAGCGGAAGACCGCGTGTGGTGGCGTGCCTTGGGAGAGGCCTATGTCCAGCAGTGGACCGATACGGGCTGATGATGATGATGATGATGATGATGATGATGTTAATCCTCAGCACTGAGAAATAGGCCACCTTCTCCCAGACCTAGACACTCATCAAGCGCCTGATTTTCCGCATCGATTTTGATTTCCTCAGCATCCTTCGGTGCAGATTCTTCGGCGAAAGTGTTGGCATCTGCCGGTTTTAGCAATGCTAATGCCTGAGATGGAAGTGGTAACTTTCGCAACTTTTTCTGTCTGTGGCGCAACCTAATGTTGGAGATGAGAGGATCTCTAGGCATTTTCTAACAGAAAAGCTTTGGGGTATGACAGCTAATTTCTTACCAATGTTTTTATTGATATAATTTGGAATGTTTACAATAGCTAACGTATACCTACGTGCATCAGAGCACGTTAAAACAATCGAAAGTTACTAACTAGGTATATCACTACTAGAAATATTTTTTTTAATCCCGGGAATTTTTCATTATTTTCAAAAGGGACCATATCAATATAATGACTGCATAACGCAATTATAAAAAATCGCTTTACCGTATCCGATCATGATAATTAATCATAATTTAATAAAAAATTCACTTTCGGCCAAAAAATAAAATTAAACTACGATTCGAAAAGTGCCAACCCTGACTGTAAAATTGTCGGCCTAAACATTATTTAGTTAAAACTCCTATACCAAGCGGGATTATCTTTTAGTTTTTTTAGCACTTATTAAACAAGGTCTGGGGTTATTTGTAATGTAAGAATTTTGTGCTAATGCGACTTGGTTTAGGAGAAAAAAAATAAAAATGAAAAAAAATAAAAAAATTATTGCTCGTTTTGTACTAACTGTAGAAGGTTCGAAATTGCTTAAAAAAATGGGGCTACAGTCATTCTTGTATATAAAAAAATATAATTATTAATATTTTCCATAATCTCGGAGTAATATTTTTTTTTTATTTTTCGGCCAAAAAAAACTTACCTTTTTCAAAAATTCATAACTTTGCAACTATACGTAACTGAAACACGGGAGTTCTACTCTAGCTTTTAAAATAGTAAAGACTAACTAGTTTGGGAATAAAAATACCATGTCCGAAAATCAGGTCAAATTTCATACTGTGCGGTGGTACCAACCCGGGCGGAATAACCTACCATCTAGTAATATAAGAAGGGAGTCTTATCCCTTAGTCGCCTTTTACGACACACACGGGGAGAGATGCAGTGGGACTATTCTTTTAAAGTACACACTTGACCAATAGCATTTGTGTTTTACAGCTATTCCTAATTTGTTCACACTTGCTTGACCAAGCGTAGCTAAATATAAATATTTTTCGTTATCTGTATATTGCAAACACCCTCTATGTATCTTTCGAGAACAGGTCGTCGACTTACTAATACTAGCGCACGGCTGCCGGCTGACGTCATTGTGTGCATGTGTGCGTGAGCCACTTCAGTTTTTTGTTTGATTTCAATAGGCCAGTGTTATTATAATATGTTCAGTGAGTGCTCATATGACATTGACATATTGATAAACATGTCATAGACTAATTTATTAGTGGGATATAACCTTTACGAAGTGTTGTATTATAGCCAAAACATCGCTCCAACGGGAAGTAGTTTTCTCACGCACTAGAAAGGGATTGCGTTGGTTTTTTATTTTTCAAAAAAAATCTAATACGTAAAATGTTATGATTTCTTCTATTCAATATGGAGGACACTTGGGGGCAGACGACAATGGCCATACTTTTTGTATTTATTGCTCATTTTCGATAATAACAGCACTTTTTTGTACCATTCAAAATTCTGCCGCCGGTACAAATTACGCGCCGGTTGGCTCATGGTTGGAGGGCTCTGGTGAAATATTTATCAAGAAGATATTTACTAAATTTGATGTAGGTTTATTGCAAATGTATTTTAGTTCTATTTTAAAACAAAAAAAACATATGTTATCGATTTACTTTTTGAGGAATCTTCATTCTTTCCTGCCGACTCCCGTAAATCATTCATTTCTAACTTTGCCTATTTTTCTATGCATTACAATTGCGAACCAATTAGCTCAAACCTATGTCATATGAAAGATAATTTCATCTAGATTACAATGACGTGCAAATTTATATAGGGTTCTGAAGGAAATTTCATAGTTATGATTTTTTAATGGAGAAAGCGCGGAAAATGTTTCGCGCGCGGAATTGTGTGTTTACCCGGAACGTTACGTGGAAATTCGCGCTGGCGAGGAGCTAAGGGTTAATTAAAATGTGAAGTAATATCTGTCATCTTTTGAAATACCAAATTTTATAAATTTTTGAGCGATTGCTTTGTATGCGATTAAAATATCAATAGCCCTTATTTTTGCTTCGCGCAGTCGGGTAAAAAACAGCACCAACAATCAGGGTTAGATTCTCAAAACAGAGTAAACATTCTAGCTTGGCCCATAAAGTGTTAATAGTTTAGATTTTGAGTTTAGTTTCACAGCAAAATGCATTGTTATAAATCTGATTAAGAGATACACAACAGGCTTTAGAACCTATTTCACCAACTTCGGCTAATATATATCAGGTTTTTTTTTTACTTAAGAACCGTAAAGGGGAAGTTCTATATCGGAAATAGATCGGAGATAGATTTTTATATTACTTATATTAAATATTAAAAAAAAAATACTAACAGACTCTCCTGGACATATTAAACACCTTTTGCTAAGAAACTATGTTTCTATTTCTGTCAATTACTGAGATAATCATTGTGAAAGTTTATTAAAGTTCGGAATGCGCCAACGGTTATTGGACTTTGACCTTGGCACAAATTCGGGTAGGCGGCGCGCGCGGCGATATCTCTGTGGCGATGTGCGCGCTGTCAGCTAAGCGGCGGACATTGCATAGGTATTACCCTCCAGCACGCCTCGTCTCGGAATGGAAAGGAATTCGGCCTTGCGTGCCGGCGGCAGCGGTGTACAAACAATACAAAAAACTTCGGACGTGCGCTCGCCACAATTAGCCAATAGTTGCGCAGGACGCAGACTTCGCTGCGGGATACGAAACAATAAGGTGCATTCGCCTTCCCGGCGCGGCGGCGGCGAGTGCTCCATACATACGTAAGTACCTACGCACGCTCTCCCGACTTCCGATCAGCTGATTGCGCGTTATTGAAATTGTAAGTCCAAAGAAATTACTAATGTGTGTCAAGGCCGTTGTTCAATCACCGCCGCGTAGCACAGATAATTTGCAAAGTTACGTAGGTAGGTAGATACCTACGCAATGCGTGTTCCTTATGAATTTAAACTTTAATAAACTTTTACAGTTACTATCTCAGTAATTGTTAGAAATAGAAACATAGTTTCTTAGCAAAAGGTGTTTAATATGTCCAGGAGAGTCTGTTAGTATTTTTTTTAATATTTAATAAAATATAAATATGTTACCCCCTTTTTTATATTTTAATATGATCTATTTCCGATACAGAACTTCCCCTTTACGGTTCGTCAGTTAAAAAAAAGAGCTTATATATTATCTGACGGTAACACCTGTCAACTGTATGAAAAGTGTTACTTTAACCAACATAATATATAATATTAATCGAGACTTAAAGCGGAGGTGGTGAAATTCAGGCTCAGAAGAGTCTAAAAGAGAGTTATGATTACGTTCTGAAAAAACAGGAAGGGGGACAGAAAAAAAAAGAGATTCCACTGGGACGATTTCGGTTTATTCAAGTTCACAGAAAAATAAAATCATAACATAAAGATATCCTTACAAAAGCTTCATTCGTTTGCGCGTCTGCAGTACAATTACATTTTGTTACTGGTCTTACAAGTTGCCATTCCCGACTATTTCAGTCTCAAAACGAACTCGCGTACAAACGGAAATCACAAATTAAATGCTTAGTCTATATCTCGCATTCACAAAAATCGCAGGACACTTACGATTACCGACTTCCCTCGCATATTTCACGCGCTACAATCATAAATTAAAAACTTAAAAGGCTCGGCGACTCGCCGAGCCGCCAAAAACAATTCAATCATTTAAAACTTATTGCGAATTCTTACAGACTACTCAAAATACTTTCAAATAATTAGATTTAGAGCTAAGGGTGGGTTCACATTCTGAACGAACCTAAACTAACCGAAGGGGAATATTTTGTACTAGAGCCATGTTCTAGAGATGTAATCTTATTGTCCAAGTCCCATCCACATCCCGAGGAATTAAAACATTTTAATGGAATCATAATAACTTGAGACTTGTAGTCGCTCGAGGTTAACATATACGGGCGAGATTTCACCACCTTCAGCTAAAATGTCGCTGCCGGTTGACTCCTTTCAACTCTATGAAAAAATTCCACTTTAACCGACTGATAAATGTTAACCCGAGACTTAGCCGGAGGTGCTGTAACCGGCCATTAGTGTGCACATCTCTTTGCAAGTACAGTGATCCCACGCTACAATGCAGGAATAATCTAAAGTCAAAAAGAATATCGCTCTGATATGTTCACTATAATACATGTGTACAGAGTATAAGCAATTAGTCCCAATCGCCTAAGTGGCGTTTACCCTACCAACATTGACACACGCCGCATGTGTGGCGGTTGGCAAAACCGGCGCGCGAACGCTTCAGTCAGTTGAATCGAGCGAGCTGTCACGGAGAGATCGCGACAAATATATGTATCGCTCATTACAGTGGCGCCCAACATATACATTTTTTTTTTCTGCAACTGCTTTTCATGATATAGCGAGGACCACTGTACTTGGTATGCATCGGGGTAAATTATTGGCACTATTTTAAAGGCGAAGGCACTGCGACCTCCCCAAAACCATTTATGTATACAAATAATTCACAAAATCAACAGATTTCTATACGTTAATTATTTATATTAGTTTCGTAAATTGGAAATGATTTAGTAGAAACGATTACTAAGTATCTTGGGGGAAGGCATACTTAATATATCTTGTAATTGAGACGAGAATACATTGGCTATACAAATTATCAGTTTTAGACCGCGCCACGTTTAATTATGAAACATTTCTGTCAAAATACCGCCGTTATATTCTCATCTATTGGAACAATTCAAGCATGTATTGCAACAATACTTAAAACCGCGCGCATCCAACACCCGCCTGCGTTTCTGTAAGGTACGTCTCCGGAAAGAGTTTTTAGATTACTCTCATGCAGACTTTCAACGCATTTCCCGTAGAAATCTTCAACGAGATGCAATTGGACGTTCGAACGAGATGTGCCTTTGAAAACTGGTATTGGAAAAAAAGATATCCAATACCGACGATCGCGTATGTCAAACAATGCGACTGTGGAAGAGGAGTCCAGAGGTATGGCGAGCGATTATTCCTATTTACAACGTAATGTTGCATTATGTTGCACTATGTATCGTGAACCGAATTATGAGTGGCTCGTAACACACCGTCGGGCCTTAAAAAATATTTAAAAAATTCATACTTAGTAGTACCTTCTACTGGATTGACCCAACAATGCAAACATTTTCCATTGTAATTAAGAAATTAATTGAAATGTGTAGTATAGTAGGACGCAAGTCAAAGTTATTATCGCCCCTCTCTGTCAAATCAGAATATGATGACCAAACGAAATGCGACTTCAAAGACACCGAAGTTCTTAGCGTAGCAGCAAAAAAAAAAAGTACTTTACGTTAAATTTGTTTTAAGAATAAATTTTTGTACTTTGCCACAGCTAGTTTGGCTAGGACCAATCGGCAAGCAGTTCTTGTACGAGACAGTACATCGACCGTGCAACTGATGCGACAAGGGCGGCCGCCGCATACACACTGGTGACGAGAAGAAAGTCAATTCCTATTGGCCGTGAGGTACGTCGGTTTAGTTTTTAAGTTGTGTACGTACAGGCTTAATATCGCGCGAAATACAGAAACGCGTGCCGGCGGCCATGTTGGATGCGTGCGGCGGCCATGTTTGCGGCGGCGGGCGGTGGCTGTACTCACTTCTTCTTGTTCTTGTTGGGCTGCGCGCGCGGCGGCGTGACGGGCCGGCTCATGTTGAGACCGCTGTACAGCTTGCGCTTGTCCGCCGGCTTGAGGATCTGGAACGAGCACATGAGCGTCTCGTCCACCGACATCAGCGCCCCTGCAATCACACGCATGAAACTTCTTTAACAGTCTATATCACGCTAGAGAAAGGGCAGAATAGGGCGATAGAGAACGAAAGGGATTCACGAAAATGTTATGATACCTAGGAGTTAGTATTCAACTTTACCAGATATTTGTACCGTGTGGGGCCGGTACTTTAAAATAATAGCCCCACTGCATCTCTCCCCGTGTATGTCGTAAAAGGCGACTAAGGCATATGACTCCCTTCTTATATTACTAGGTGGTAGGGTTTAACCAGCCCGGGTTGGTACCACCGCACTGAATGAAAGGTCGGTCGAAACGGCTATATAAATAGTTTGTGTTTTCTGTGCAGTTCAGTGTAGCCGGCACGACCGAAGGGAAGCACTGACGTGGCATCAAGTTCACCCGGTGTTATGGGCTGACATCACGGATGTTTAAGGTGATGTAGTCAACCGTGTCAGTTTCCATAAAAAAAAAAAGGAGCACGTGAAGAATTATAGACTTTTAACTCTCGCACGTCGTGCGGGGGCACAACAAATCACACAACAACAGATCTGATACAAATAGAAACTAACTTCACTCTCTTAAGTCTTCACGACCTAAGCTTTCAGCACAGACGTCAATACCACTGACGCATCAGTACTTTTTTTTAAATGTTTATTTAGTGTAAGGCTTTTAGCCATTTTTGGCTATGCCAGCCCCATAGTAACTATATTGATATTTTAATCTACTTCAGCACGAATCAGTGACTGTGACTTTCCAAAAAACTTAGTATGGATTCAAACTTTTGAACCCTGAGCTCGTCCCAAGGCTTCACATACTTTTCTTAAGTCTCTCAATAGCTTCTGCCTCTACAGTTCTCGGTTCCGGCCCCACATTTCAACAGTATATGGAGTAGGTAAGCTATATGTATATCCCACATGGGCTACCAGTTGGGTGATTGTGCAATCTTCATGAGGTACATCATTTTCTATTTGTTAGAATGTGTCCGGATCGTAATCTCAGGCCTATTACGCATCAGTACTAAATATGACCGGAGCCAACAGGAAGATCAGGTGGAGCTTGTCCTCCCTCGGTAAATAAAAATAATATACATAAGATGTATTGTCTGGATGTATTTGTTCCAATGATTTGCATTTTTCTAATTAAAAATATATATAAAGCGAGTACGTGCTTAGTACTAACATAAACATAAAATATTATTAAAAACCTCAAGTCAACTTCTAGTGTCCGATACCAAATACGACTTTGGTGACGACAGCATAAGGTTCAATGTTGAACCATGCAAGTTGACTGATCGCAAAAATTATGCGACATCACATCATTCATGAAGGTGCAATAGATCGAAAATTTGGAGATAATATGTAACGGCCCGGTGGTGTAGTTGGTTATCGCGTTGGCGGCTCAAGCCAGAGACCCAGGTTCAAATCCTGGTTGGGATGTATTTTTTCCAATGATTTTCAATTTGCATTTTTCTAATTAAAATTAATTAATTTTAAGTTTTCTAGTGAAGCATAATCATTATACCTATTGAAATAGCACAAAATTATGAAATTATTGCTTTCGCTGTGGAAACATTGGGCCCCTGGTCAGCTGAAGCGAAGTCTCTCTGCAAGGATTTAGGCAGGCGACTGATAGAAGTGTCCGGGGAGGCCCGAGCTGGGGCCTACCTCTCTCAGCACATTAGTCTGGCCATACAGAGGGCTAATGCACTGAGTGTCTTGGGAACTTTCCCCGGATCGGTCGGTATGGATGAGATTTTTTATTTATCAACCTGATTTACAGATCTCATTCATATCATTGGTCCGGGGTTGTTCTTTTTTCTTTTATATATATAAACAAAATCACTCTGTATATATGATAAGCTATTCTTTTTCGTCAGAATAAACCTTCAGTGCGTATTAAAAATATACATAAGAGAAAGCGCGTACGTACCGGCGTTGTCGAACTCGCCGCAGTAGTTGGGCGCGGAGAAGAGGGTGACCAGCTGACGCTTGGCGAAGAACTCGTAGCCGTCCTCCACCACCTGGTGCGCGCGGCAGATCAGGTCGAACTCGTGCTTGCTCAGGAACCGACCCACAACCTGACATACATACATTATAATATATTTATAATTATATTATAATATCAGCTTCTCATGCGAGAGGTCTGAGGTTCAAATCCGGTCGGCGTGTACCAATGAGTTCATTATACATAGAGTCCGCAAATGCAATATCTCATAGATATTGCATTTGCAATATGCATCGCTCCATGAACATCCCTTAGAGATTTATTATTAGTTTATATTGATTCTTGTTTACATTTGGGTTGTGTATTCCGTTTTATAAGAGGAGAGATAAGCAGATATTATATAGACAACAAACCACGTGTTGCTTAGCTGTAACTCTCTCATGATACCCTAATCTCCACATAAACACAAACTTTAGGCAAATATAAGGTGAAAGAACCAGATAAAAATACTCCATTATCTTACAAAATACTCCTCATCTTACTTGCCAAATTTAAATTGCTCACGTACAGAAACGGAGCACCAATATCAAGACATTTGTAAAATTTTATATGGCTCTACACGTCAATGAGCAGATGGCAAGTGTCAATTAACTAGGTCAGGGCAACGAGGTATTATGTTTTACCAGAGCTATCGCTACGAAGAAAGACACAGAGAAACGGGGTACCATCAGCTGAGGTATGAAGTAAGGTAGCGTGGAGGCGGATCGCAGAGCCGAGCGGTAAGAGGGGAGCTCGCGCGGGGTGGGAAGCGACCGGGAGTGGGGCTAGCGGGCCGTGAGAGGGGCTCGCGCGGGGCGGGAAGCGAGCGGGAGAGAGGCTAGCAACCGGTAGGTAAGCGACAACGCCAGCCAAGGCCAACATTGTTGTGTTTTCCGACCAGTTCAGTGTAGCCGGCACGATCAAAGGGGGAAGCACTGACATGGCACCTAGTTCACCCGGTGTTATGGGCTGACATCACGGATGTCGTAGGTGATGTAGCCAACCGTGTCAGTTTCCATAAAAAAAAAAAAAAAAACTTGTGCATTGAAACACAACCCGGCATGCGCGATGCGCGCAGGCGGTGGCAAGTGCGACGAGTTCGGCCGCTCGCGATCGACTAGTTTCTCATGTGCCCCAATTCATAAATTGTGCCTCAACTCAGCGGAGCAATGCCCGTTGTCCGAGTAAGAGCTTTAGTAAAACATAATACCTCGTTGGGACAGGATTGATGGTAAATCCTAATAAATAAAGCGAATTTTCTACGGGCCGGCCCTGTAATGTATACCAAAATATGAATATACTTAAAACTCGAGACTAGGGCTTCCAATCCCGGTATACCGAGATCCCGCATGATTTTCCACTGGAGACTTTATCGATTCACATCTGGTTTTCAAGGCAATAAATAATAACGCTACGTCATCGGCGGCCTGAGCTGTGAGCAAAAAGTCACGCGAAGCGAAGTCACCAGCAAAAGCTAGTAACAATTCAGTTAAATAAAAAGTGGAGCAGTGATACTATGTATCTACAGACAATAAGCCCGAAAGCCACTTCATATAACCCAATAACTACAAAACGTATCACGTCAAGAAGCCGAGAGACTCACGTCAGTGCCGAATGTGAAGCTGACGCCGCGGTCGTTCTCGCCCCAGCTGGTTGTGTCCTTGTCGGGGTCGCTCCAGAGCAGGTCGCACAGCAGCCCCTGGTCCGGCACGTCCGTCGGCCGCATGATCCGCCGGATCTGCTCCATCGCCTGCAGGTCCGGCGAGAGCCCGCCGTGGCAGCAGAAGATCTTCTCGTCCACTGCAACGAGAGAGAGATATTATATATTAGCAGAAGATCTTCTCGTCCACTGCAACGAGAGAGATATTATATGTTAGCAGAAGATCTTCTCGTCCACTGCAACGAGAGAGAGATATATATACATATATTATAAGCTTGGCGTGGCTTAAATACCAGCGACTCCATGTAGCTCGTTAGCTATTTGCAGTCGCATGCTGTTCCATATCCTTTTCCTGTCATGGGAGCCGGGGGTACTAAATCTATTCTTATATTCCAAAGATATTTGAAGAAAAAAGTGTATCACTGTACTCCTGAATGTGAAATAAACGTAAATTTATTTTAGGAGACAGAGTTATTTATTTCAGTTTATGTTATACCTGCTTATATTATAGAAACTTCGCAGGGTAGACCATACCCTGCGAAGTTTCTTGTCGGTTCTTCTTTCTGGGTGTAATCGAACCAGATAGAACAAATTGTGACAAGTTCGAGTGCAGTCTGACTCCGAGTGGTTAATTTGGGTATCGAGGGTCGAAAGATTGACACTTGCCGTATGACAGGGATTTTATCAACTCACAAATAGAGCGCTTTGAAAATATTATATATCACCTTTTTGGAAAAAATAAGAGATTTAAATATCGTTGGAAAAGCATAAATACATAAAGTCGTATTTCTTTCATTCACACTTCCATATAAATAAATCGTATTGTAAGCACAGTTATTTTAAAATGTTCCATTCATTTGGATAAAATCTGTTGGATGATTCATTCAATGTGCGCATGCGCGTAGGTGAACTGTGAGGCGTCCCGCGCACGATTCCAACATGAAAAAGCCGTCAAGCGCGAGTCGAACTCGCGCACCAAGGGTTCCGTATCCCCATGTCATGGTCAGTGGCACTCACGACATCTATGGCGTGTTTTATGAAATGCTTCATATGAGTCAAAATTCATGATGGATTAGTTAAAATACTTCGTACTCTTTTCGGTAGATGGCGCGCATACACTTTTCAGTTTCCTGTATGGGGCACCCGTGAATTTTTAACTTTTTCTTATTTGTTGTTATATCGGCCATAATAAAATAACACATGTTCTGTGAAAATTTCAACAGTCTACATATACAAGAAATACAGCCCTCGGACGGACAGACAGACAGACGGCGTAGGCTTTGTAATAGGGTCGCGTACGACGGATACGGAACCCTAAAAATGCTAACGAACCATACTGATCTCAATGAAATATTGTTAATGTTGCGCGTTCTTTATGGCGAAATAAATATCTGAATCTGATAGTGGAAGCTGTTGCGCACAGATGTATGTTGGTAGGTATTTTCGAACGAGCAGCGCGCGCGCGTTTTTTTGCGTTTCGCGCGGACGCGAGCCGAGCACGTGCGCGCGAGATGACAGCGGCGCAACACACGCCCACTCCTCGCGCGCGATCGGTCAGTGACGGCTTATGTTATAATGTGATGATGATGAAACAATAATTATGTAAGGAAAAAGAACTTGTAATAAAAACACGTCACGATGACGATGTTTGCAACGATGGTGTGTTAGGTATATATAAATCCTTCCTTACCAGCGGCGACTCCTGGTCCTGAATATTGGGTTGGCTCTGGCTAAGGATTTTTTTTTTTCATAATTTCTTAACTTAGGTACCTACGCGTTAATTTATTTCTACCACAATGAGTTCAAAAACTGAAAGACGATTACGATATAGATAGTTTATAATATTTAGTTTAAATGATTTATTTTGCTCACTTACGATTTATTTGTCTGTAGATAGGTACGTACTGGTTGTGTCAAAGCTGTCGAGTTGCATGCAGCCGACAACAGCGACGTCTCCTCTGGCACGACGACGACGAGACAGGCATACAAGCTTGAATTGTTACATTTTATTTGTACATGAAGTCCACTCTTGGTTCCACAGACAAGACATTTTCGATGACTCGATCGTGAAAATCTTCTTTCTTCCTCAATTTTGTTAGCAACTCCTTTTCCACAGATATGTAAGAGTGCCAAATTACTGAGTCTCTCTTGTCCTTGAGTGCTCCGTAGATAGCTCGGTAGGAGTTTGCCATTATAATTACCAATAAATCACTTTAAATTTAACAACACTGCACAGGATTCATCCATACAAAGTCCATACCTACATAACGGAATATATGCAGCTATCAACTCGCGAGCCAATGCGCACACACATGCGCACATAACACACCTAGCCTAGCTCGCTAGTCGCATCGCATCGCACGTCGCACAGCACAAGAATACTCGTCGTGTGGACGCAGCGCGCACACACCCGCACACGCAACACACACACCTAGCTCGCTCGCTAGCTCGCTCTACTCGCTACCGCGTCACTAAATGCACTCCCCGCTGCGCCAACTCGAAAGGCTGATCAGCGGGTCCGCGCGGGACGGGGGGGACATCGGTCGCTTCCGCCTTGTATGGAATACGATGGCGCTTCAAAATGTAGCCAACCGGCCAATGAATGCCTTGATGTGTCGTCATTCGTCGTCGCCCGCGTTTGACGCGCGCGAAATTTCAAATTATGTAACGGGTACGGGATTGACGTTTTATCTTATTAATCGTGGATTATATGACATAAATAATATAACTCCGAAATTTTTTCACATTTATTTTAGCCTGATACTTCTGTATTAATGGTGTCATTCATTTTATTCGGTTTGGCGGCGCCAACCTCGCCAACTGAGAGGAGTCGCCGCTGTTCCTTACCTATAATAAAATCCAACGTCTGCTTTCTGTCTGAGTGTCTGAGTGTATGTCTGTCTGTCCGCTTATAACTCGAGAACCACTGAACCGATTTTAATAAAAAAAAATTCTACGGATAGCTTGATTCTTCCCATCAACTATAGGCTACTTACTATCACGCTAAATGGCTTATGAGGTTAGCAGTGAAGTGAAATATGAGAGCGGGCGGAGCCGCGGGCACGGTTTGTAATATCCTTTCCTTACCTATAATAAAATCCAACGTCTGCTTTCTGTCTGAGTGTCTGAGTGTCTGTCTGTCCGCTTATAACTCGAGAACCACTGAACCGATTTTAATAAAAAAAATTCTACGGATAGCTTGATTCTTCCCATCAACTATAGGCTACTTACTATCACGCTAAATAGCTTATGAGGTTAGCAGTGAAGTGAAATATGAGAGCGGGCGGAGCCGCGGGCACGGCTATATATAATAATATTTGGTTAAATATACACGGTGTTGCAACCCCAACCGTAAAACCCGAAAGTGGGTGATTCTGTACGTGAAATAGAATAACTTTTGTTCTACTTTTTAATTCGAAAAAAAAAACATTGTTTAAAAAAAATTTTTTTCGTCACAGAAGTTGTTTAGTTTCACATATAAAATAACCCCCTTATATCAGTTAAATATATTACGGGGGCAACTGCAACACCGTGTATAATTAAATAATATATATATTTTTTTTACAGAAACTGACATGTCAAGCCAACTACAACATCCGTGATCTCAGCCCATAACATAGCTGATCGAAAGGGACAACGTTATCATTAACAACTGTGTCCGTTTAGGTTTTAAACTACCTATTGATAATAACTCTTTTCAATTAACATTTGTTTAATTCCTCGCTTTCGAATGATTCGATGTCGAACGAATCCCAAAAGTACAGTGGCACTACACGCAATTACACCTTCGCACGCGTGGATCAAGGCCCGCAACGCAACGCAATGATTTGGCGCGCCTCCAAAGTTCAAACGGCTGCTCTTTCCGATCTCGCGGACTGATGGATGGATGGATCTGTTGGAAACGAAATCATTCTATCGCACGCAACACGTTGCCATCTCTTCTAGATACCTCTTTGGGGGCGGGTTTCCAACACATACACTTCGTAAAAAAAAAAAAAAAATAATACCGGAGCATTCACGAAAAATTTCATACAAAATTTAAAAAAGATGTTTTTTTAAGGTACCAAAACATTGGTTTTGTATATGAATGTATGTAAAAACAAGGGAAGTAGTATGGGTGAATGTTTTGGTGGTTTAAAAAAAATTTACCCTAACCTAATGTTGAGGCGGCGCATGTCGTTTTTGAATAAATTCCTATTGAAAATAAATGTTTTGGTGCATTAAAAAAAATAAAAAATTTCAAAAATTAATTTTGTATGAAAAATATTTTTTTCAATTTTTTTTTTCTCCGAAATTACGCATTTCCGCAGAATAAAAATTACATCTTTAGAATCGTAAAATCCTAAACTACACGCCTATCATACCAGCTAGTTGAAAGAAAGGTGTACGTAATGGAAACCCCAGCCCCTCTTTGGAAACGGTGAGCATTTATGCTGACACCTCATGCAAGCGGGCATCAAAGAAGACTGTAATTTCTAGGTTGTATTAGAATTTCATATTCCTCGGTAGCTCAGTGGTGCGGTCGGTCGACTGTCGGTCGTGACCGCACACCTGGGCGCGATTAGCACTTGCGATGGGTGACCGCTCGACCGTTGGAGGCTGACTTTGGTTCGGATTCCACGTAAAACTGTAGGTCCCTTCCCTTCTTACCTTACTAAGTGATGATACCACCGCACTGAATGAAATGTCGGTTGAAACGGCTATGTAAATAGTGCGCCCAGGTGTGCCTATGATCCGAACGACGACAGTCGACCGACCGCACCAAGGAGCTACCGAGGCTGACAAAACCTAATATCACACTCACT
Source organism: Nematopogon swammerdamellus (assembly GCA_946902875.1). NCBI lineage: Eukaryota > Metazoa > Arthropoda > Insecta > Lepidoptera > Adelidae > Nematopogon > Nematopogon swammerdamellus. The sequence goes on along the minus strand of OX336356.1, from coordinate 3,362,248 downwards.
TCTCAACTGTCACACTAATAACCGACGTGAGACCCCTCTCGTTCTCCACAGAGGTGAAGAGCGAGACGGGTCTAAGTGGTCATTGCGTTCTTTTGGCGGTTAAGGCGTGACTGTGACAAACATTGACTTTTAGATAAATGACAAAGTTCTGGTGCCACTACATCCACAATAATATTTACAAGTCTTCCATCAGGTTATATGGACACACACAATTAACTGCCTAAGGCCCACTTGCACCAACACAAATTTAATATATAAACCAGTTTAACTCGTTAAGCTAGCACCCGTTGACTGTGGGAACCGCGTTTAAATCCATAACTCGCTACTTAACTTTAAACTCGTGTTGGTGCAAGTGGGTGCAATAGTAGCAGTGCAGAGAACGAGCGCTGCAGAGCAGGATTCCGACTTCACCATTTCACCATAGGTCCACGCGTAACAGACAGGGAATGCATCCCTACACTGAGAGCTGCCTAAAGTGCGGACTAAGCGCTCCAGTATTTATTTTATCTTCCGCACTGCGAAACTCTGGAATGCACTTCCTCCCGATGTGTTTCCTTCAGTGTATGACTTCAAGAGAAGCGTAAAAAGGCATCTGTCACGCCGGCACGGCATTCGCAGCCCCCGTTCTAAACCGAATGCTTTTGGGAGTCGTCGTCGGCTCAACATCCATGCTGACGGCGCCAAGTGTCTCGCGTATCAATAAAAAAGGCGGGCTAGCAGGCGGGTGAACATATCATTGGCCTCGGGTGGTGGCAATCAAGCTAATGCTTAAACTATATAAACCTGATGGGCTCTCCACCCCCACTTTCCACCCGCCCGCGCCGCTCCTAGTCCTCAGGGATAGACTACATCAGAGTTAAGTCGCGAGTGGGACCTTGTCGTGCTACATACATACAGTTACCTACCTATTAATTCTTATGACAAGGTTCCATTCGGGCCTCTTAATAGTTTTAAGTGCTTCAGAACCCCTATAGCCCTACTTACTAAAATGGACGATGATATCGCGTCAAACGGCTTCTCGGCACACTTACGACGAAAAGGTTTACCCTACACGCACGTAACCTGGACCAGATCGGGCATGTGCGCAAAAAGTGTCAAGCGCGTAGTACCCGTAACGGACGAACATGCATGAAGAACACTATGAGAGCGGAAGAGGCGGCAGATGTCTGTCAGGATTGTGACTGTTGCTAGGCTGTTTAGCCCGTTGATACGACGTTTGAAGACACCCTGGTTAAAGGATTTGGGAAAATCACTCGCCGGAAGACCGTTCCACACCCTAGCACGTGGAGATCCGTTGACTCTGCCTACCCCACCGGGAAACATGCGTGACGCTATGTATGTATGCATGCATTTACCGAGAGGTTGGCCAGATCCAACTGCTGCAATCTTTAATCAACCAAATTAAGCGTGGAAATGCAAAGGGCAAGGTTAGATCGTCGAGTTTCGTCAGCCTCGATAGCTCAGTGGTGCAGACAGTCGACTGTTGCTATTAAGCAACGCTGGGCGCGGTCAGTATTTGGAAGGGTGACCGCTCTACCGTTGGAGGCTGACCGTGGTTCGGATTCCACGTTAAACTGTAGGTCCCTCCCTTCTTACCTTACTAGGCGGTAGGGTGTATCCCGGACGGGTTGGTACCATCGCACTGAACGAAACGTGTCGGTCGAAACGGCTATGTAAATAGTTCGTTTTTTCCGTCCAGTTTAGTGTGTGGCCGGAGCCGGCATGAAATGAAGGGAAGCATTGACATGTCACCTAGTTCACCCGGTGTTTAACACCCGTACATAATATGGGCTGATATCACGGATGCTGTAGGTGATGTAGCCAACCGTGTCAATTTCCATAAAAAAAAGGATCGATTTCCTTGAAAAACAACGCCCAAAAGGGCAGTTAGATCTGTGTCCTTGAAAACGCTGAAAAGGGCACTGGTTAGATCTGTGTCCTTGAAAACGCTGAAGTCTGCCGCCGGCACGACCCTGAACAGACGAGTAGACCGAGACGAGCCGAGGACACAGAATAGATATTAGTACTGGCGTACAGAAGCGTCTCTGTACAAACACTCACAAAGAAATAGCTACTCTGTGACGACGCGATAAAGTACAAATTGGCTCGCACAGAGCTGCATGCCTAACCACGATAACCACCTACATTTCGCTTCTCTTTCTGTCGCGTAACTCTATCTCGAAAGCGCGTCGTTCAGCGCGTGTAAGGGCTGTGTCTTTGGGCTGTCTTTTTGTGAGGAATAAAATAAAATGAGAATGACATCTTTTTTTTTTATGTAATCCGGTATGGGTGGTTGAGTCAGAGGGGCCAAAGCACATGCTCTGACTAGCCAATATCACCTCCGAGAAGGTAGGTGCCATACCGGAGACTTCCCGGGATTGTTGGCTATACTGGACTAGAGGAGAACACAACCGAGGTTGCTATGCGGCCATCTTACATCCAGTACGGTGGTACCAACCCAGTCGGCTACAATTTGAGCCTACCACCTAGTAAGGGGCAAGGGAAGGGACCTACAGTTTTACACCGGTTCCGAACGGTGAAGCAGCAGGTGTAGGTATGCACGTAAATTTTTTAGTCAGAAAAAACTCATTGGTACACGCCGACCGGATTCGAACCTCGGACCTCCCGCATGAGAAGCCGATGCTCAAACCACTCGGCCACCCGCCACAATCTACCAACGATACGATATTTAGCTACGGCAAATTCATGCGAACAAATTCATGCATGCGTTAGCTTCACAATTCGTTTCTTACATGGAAGCGTGCAACCTTCCAGTGATAGTTTTGTTTGATCAATAAATTTAATATCATCTACATTGTACCTATTGTTTATTGGTGTTTTTTATTGTATAAAACCCACATTGAGGGACAGAGATATGTAGAAATAATTAAGAACTGGAATTAATTAAATAAGAAAACTAAACCTAATATAACTTTAATTGAACCTAATAGTGAAATAATGACGTGATTCGACATTTCTAAATTTGAAACGAAACTTAGTAGATGCGCGGTGCGTGCGCGCGCCGCGCGCTCGCTCTGGCTGGATAGCGGCAGCCCACTGTTTACTTGTGCATTAACCGACACGCCAGGCGGTAGGCATTTAACGCGCGACCTTGAGCGAGTAACGAAGGCCTGCCGAGGAGCGCTCGTCAAATCTCCGAGATGTAATTCCACCAAGGTCGTCGAATTATCTGCAAACAACTTGCTTGGGGGGAGAAGTAGGCAAATGTCTCGTCGACTCCCTCTCCCACGGCGGCGGCGGCGGCGCCTTCGAATAACGAGCCTACGGGCGGGGGAACGAAATCGTACGGCTCGAAATGTTGCCATTCGCGAAAGCCTACGAGGGAGAAACTCCGCGAAAGCGATCGTACACATTTTAGATGAGCCCCGGTACAGCTGCCGTCACGCGAATATGCGGGTTTTTTTTATGCAACTCTGCGGGCTGTTTGTCCCGCGCAATTCTTCAAAGGCGTTCGCAACTCAACTGCTGCGGTGGTATGAGAAGGGACAAAATTGGGCGGCGAGGCTTTCAGGGTTTCTAAGCAGATTTCGGTAGCGCATTGTGGCGGATGTCGGGGAAAGGTGAATTTCCTTACAGGCGATTGATGAGACGTCGCGATGGTAATAAATGAGGTAAATCTCCTTTTACACCTATAGGTAAGGTAGACAATTCTGCGAATTTATTACTTTATAGTAGAAGATGCAGCTGTTCCTCAGTGACGAAGATGACAAACAAAATTTTTTTATGTAAACCAACATGGGTGCCTGTGTCGAGGGACCAATGGTACAGTCGACAGAGCCAAATACACCTCTCCTCGCGAAACCACGCTCAGTGAGGCGCCATGCCAGCAGATTTGCGGGACCTAGACACCCAGGTTAAAGGATTTGAGAAACACACTCGCCGGAAAACAGTTCCACACCCTACTGGTGCGACAAAGAAACGATTTTGAAAACAAATATGGGTTCTCAAAAGCCCAATGTCAACAACAAAAGGGTGCTCAGTTTCCCTGCGGCGAGTGCTGCGAAGATAGGTTGGATGGCAAGGAATAAGGGAAGCAAGTTCCTCCTAGCTGCGTCCATGATAGTACGCCTGTAGAACAGACTGAGTGACCCTACAAATCGTCTGTGACTCAGACACTCCAGATCATCACTGATGATTCATCAATCATCAGTCAGTTTCGGGTTTCCCACACGGCCTGACGGCTCGGCGCTGTATTGAATCTGTATGCATACCATTGATTTTACAACCCTGTCGGGACAGATAGACCACTCCATATAAAAAATTTGGTAACGTTGTAAATCGTAAAACCAACAGAGGGCGTTAATAATTTTTCTTGATGTTGTCGTAAAACAAACAGGTGGCGTTAATGTTTGTTAATACTTCTATACTAAGGGCGCTATCTAGTTGAAATACAACAGTATCTAGGTACCTTTAATTGTCACTAGGCTGTAGAATTACTGCTACTAGACAAAAGATGGCGCTTTCATTTATATTTATAAAGAACATTATTTATGTAAATTCCAAAATTTTTAATTATATTTGAATAATAAAATTATGACAATTTACAATTAAACTAACACTTCTTATCAAATTAAATAAAATAAAAAAATGTTTTGAAAATAATTTGGTATACGGAACAAAATATTATTATGATTGTAATTTCCTGTTTGTGCGCTTTTAATAGATAGATCCACAGAGCACGGAATACCCCCGCGCGCGCGCGCGCGGTATTCCGTGCTCTGTGGATAGAACGTATTTATTTAGTTGAACAGTTAAACAAATACTCGTCACTCTTCATTCTAATAATGTCAGCATTGTATGTAAAAAAAAAAATATGAAAACTGCCTTAAAAAATTTATGAAATTAAAAAAATCGAACCCTAGAGTTGAAGGCGGTGCTAAAGAAGGCTACACAAAACACAAATCACAAAGGATATCATCCACGCATGTTTTCTTTCATGTATCATTTTTGCTTGCTTTAGCACCGCCTTCAACTCTAGGGTTCGATTTTTTTTATTTCATACATTTTTGAAGGCGGTTTTTATATATTTTTTTAAATAGTCTTTTATTTCACAGTTTTTTTTTGGAATTTTTTGCTATTAATGTACTCGGCGGAATCGCTCGACCTTCGGCCTCGCGATTCCGCCTCGCTTTCCAATCTGATCTCGACCAAATTAAAATGGAACCACCTCATGGTTATCCCCTTTCAAAAAAAAAAAAAAAGAATTTTCAAAATCGGCCCACAAAGGGTGGGTTTAATGTCTTTGGCCCACAATAATTGACGGAGTAATCGCGTAACAAACATCCAAAAAAAGAAAACATACTGTCGAATTGAAAATCTCCTAGGTCTAAAGTAAATTGCTCGTGAAGACAAATTCAACGAGCCCAAACACGATGGGTTTATCATGTGTAGTTTAGGAGTTCCTATGGCCACCTTCCGTCTCCGTCATCAGACCAGCTCGATGTTACTCGTACTCGTATTATAATATATTAAGCGCATCTGGCCGGTCGGAAAAGATTTCAAATTTAGAATATTCATGAAACAAGGGTCCGAATATGAATGACAATATCGATTCATGTATTTCAATACAATGACAGAGAAAATTTCAAAATATTAGGTACCTATTTAATACTTTTTAGTTCTAGTTAATTTTTTTTTAAGTCGGTTTTATATTTTTAAAACAATATTACATAAAAAACAATAATCGAAATCGAATAATCGAAATCGGTTGAAGTGGTACAGAATTATTCGCCATGTGTCAAACTGCAAATTGCTGAAAAAGTCCACATCACAAAAGTTTTGCTGAAGGTAACCACACACCAATAGTATTTTGTTGCTTTTTCATAAACCGCTCAATCAATTTCAATAAAATTTCAATGGGAGCACCTCTGAAGTATGACCTACCAAACAAAAAAAGAATTTTCAAAATCAGCCCACAATTAACACGTTGAACGCCATACGACCCACCGGTGGGCCTAGCGTACTTTTCCGTTCGGGCCAAGCCAAACTCATTATATCCGTAATTTTCATCAACTTGAGATTTTCATCACAAAGTTTATAAAATGCGGTAATTTGTAAGGAAAATAAAAATTTGCGACTTTTACCGTCTAATTTTCGAGATATAGCAAAAGGCTCACGGGTGGATCGTGTGGCCTCCTATGAAGGATTTGTATTTTTCTGTTGGCTGGGGCCGCGGGGTCACGCCGCGGCCCACCCGTTGCGCGCGCGCCGCGGACGCAGCGATCAATCCCGGTCCGGCTGCGTCGACAATTGAGGATGTTTTACGCTTTTCTCGCCAAAAATGGATTATTTTGAAGATTTCGAGTTAACACAAGAAGCGCTAACGCAGTTAGAAAACATCGAGATAGATCTTCTGAACCGTAGTTTCGGAATAGATTCTATGAAGACGTAGTTCAACCAACGAAAAGAAGATGCTGTCGAATTCTTTTGTCGGAGAGTGAGGATAGCGACGATGAAATGCGTATAGAAAGACGGAAGAGAATGAAACACACTCTGGAAAGAAAAAGGGATTGGCCAGAAAAGTGAGAAGAACATGTCACCAATGTTTTGCAAAGAACGTACCAATAATGGGTAGCAAACAGGCTAAAACCAAGTCGAAAAAAGTATCCACTTATTGCCAAAGCAGCCCAACTAAACCATTCCTTTGTTTGCCTTGTTTTAACAAGACTCACGGATAATTCTTTATTGTTTATGGTTAAGAGCCAAAGGGTTAAGATGATTGATTATTTTAAATACTGAAGTGTCATAATGTTGTGATTGTTCAATTTCATAAATATTTTCTTTTGTTCAATTTCATAAATTATTTTCGTAATAAATAATGTCTTCTTATTTGGTAATGAAGAAAATATTATGTTCATTTTTATTTTGACGAATATTTTCTTATTATTTTCTGGTTTTATTAATTCTATTAATAAAAATATTATTTTCTACCTTATCGTTAAGAGCAGCCCTAGCATCGTTACAATTAACTTAATAAAAAACTACAAGTTTCTATTGGATTTGAAAACCACGCCGTCCGCTTCGACTACAAGGCCATGCGGCTCACTTCCATATTGGCTTTGTAGCTGCGCTCTGTGGCTTGTAGGAAGCGTTTACGTAGGACCTCTCACGCGGCTCACCGGTGACCCCCATGACCTGAATAGTTCAGGAAGGAAAGGCTCACCGGTGAGCGGTGAGCCCCGTGGCCCAAACGGAAATACTGGATTTTTCATGTGGGGTTGAACGTGTAAGATTGTAATTTCCTGTTTGCGGTTTTACTCCGGTCCAAAGAGTTTACAAACTCTTTGGTTGTACCTAGCTCCGCTTATTTGTTGTTATATCCGCTATAGTAACACATATTCTGTGAAAATTTCAACGGGCTTCCTATTACGGTTCAAGAGATACAGCCCTCGGATAGACAAACGGACGGACGGACAGACAGACTGCGGAGGCTTAGTAATAGGCTTCCGTACAGGGATACGGAAACCTAAAAATAAGGGGTGAAATAGGGGTGAAAGTTTTTGTATGGGTTCCATGATTTCTCTAGGTAAGGATATGAAAATTTATTATCTAGGCTTTTGGCACAGATTACTCAATAGTTACTGCTTTTGGTAAGAAATCATGAATAATGGTCAGGAAGAGGAAGGGGGAGAGAAAAGAAGGGGGAGTGGGTGGGAGGTACGTTTGTCAGCCTCGGTAGCTCAGTGGTGCAGGCAACCCTGGGCGCGGTCAACACTTGGATGGGTGACCGCTCGACCATTGGAGGCTGACCGTGGTTCGGATTCCACGTAAAACTGTAGCACCCTTCCCTTCTTACCTTACTAGGGTTGGTATAAATTGCCGCAACGGCTAAAAACTATGGAGGTGGCTTTTTACTTTCGAGCGACTGTAAGGAGAAAGGAAGTATTGTGATCGTCCAAAATGTCGAAGTTGAGAATGCGACTGATTTTTTTTTTTTTTTATTGAAACTGGCACGGTTGGCTACATCACCTACAACATCCGTGATGCCCATAACACCGGGTGAACTTGGTGCCACGTCAGTGCTTGCCTTCGGTCGTGCCGGCTACACTGAACTGGACGGAAAACACGAACTATTTACATAGCCGTTTGGACCGACCTTTCATTCAGTGCGGTGGTACCAACCCGGGCGGGTTAAACCCTACCACCTAGTAATATAAGAAGGGGGTCATATCCCTTAGTCGCCTTTTACGACATACACGGGGAGAGATTCAGTGGGGCCATTCTTTTAAAGTACCGGCCCCACACAGTACAGATTTGGGCTATATATCTGTCAACGATCCCAAAAAAGTGGTTTTGAGAAACATGTATGTGTGTGTGTGTATGTGTGTGTGTGTATGTGTGTGTGTCCGTCCAGCGACCTTGTGCCTAAACTGCTCAACCGATTTCGTTCAAAATTCGTATTTAGTAGTTTGAAATGATAATCTAGGGGTAAATTTTTTTACTTTTTCAAAATTCGAAAAAATAAGGGTAGCCGTCATACAAATTTGTCTATGGCAATGTGTCCAGCGACGTTGCGCCTCAACCGCTCAACCGATTTCGTTGAAAATTCATATTTAGTAGTTTGAAACGATTATCTAGGGGTACCTTTTTTAGTTTTTTTTAATTTAAAAAAATAAGGGTAGCTGTCATACAAATTATTTCGATGAGGTCGATTTTCTTATAAATGGCTAACGATTTTTATTATTATTATTATATTTAATCCATCGTGTTTGTTTCCGTTTTCAAAGGTGGTGAGGTAAAAAAATATAATTTTAAAGAAGGTATCTCCACTTTATCCTAACCGCACGCGCGTATTTGAATTGCACGCAGGTTTGGTTGGTGGGTATTTGGCAACTAAAAATATAATAAGAAATAGGCATGCCATCTATAGACAAATAGGACAACTTAACTTTGGTCTGACATCTATGATGCAGAAGCGGCGAAATTATACATTTTATCCGCCAAGCTCACGGACTGACAAAACATGAAAATATTTATTGGAAAAATTATGAAAACCTTTAAGGTTACACTATTTTGAAATTTTTACTTAATATAAAATAATCTTTAAATTTAACTATGCTGTTCCCACTTAGCATCGTTCTATAATTAGCAGATTTAAAAATATAATAAATTATTTAATTCAAATTCGATACTCCTGGCGCCATCTTAGGACATAATTGAAGACTAATTTCATGTTACCTTTAAAACATCGCTGACGGTACATCTGACTCCCCCTATAAAATCAATGATGCATACGCATGCATATACATACATACCACACGCTGTAGCAATCAGGGATGAGCGATTTAAATCTTTGAGGCAGAGTAATCTTATAGAAACATAAAAAAATCCGTCCAGTTCAGTGTAGCCAGCACGATCAAAGGGCATTGGCGTATATAGAGGGGGGGCCGGGTGGGCACGGCCCACCCCAGAAGTGTCTGGTGCCCACCCCAGGATGTTGGGTTGCCAACACAAAATTCTCGGGTGAGCACTTAAATAATTTCACACAAAAACACTTAAATAATCTACAGCTGAGGAATCAACATAAAATTCCATTTCCATCCAGGTAATCTAAATAAATTATAAGTAGGTAGGTATAATACAGAAAAAAGAACAACCCGGGACCAATGATATGAATGAGATCTGTAAATCAAGTTGATAAATAAAAAATCTCATCCATACCAACCGATCCCGGGAAAGTTCCAAAGACACTAAGCGCATTAGCCCTCTGTATGGCCAGGCTAATGCGCTGAGAGAGGTACTATTATAATGAATACCTACTTGTATGATTCTGAAATTAAAAGTTTCTTCTATCAAAAAAAAAAGAATTTAAAAAAACAATTTTTTGTTTAATTTTATTTAGGTAAAGAAACTTTCCGAAATCAATGGTCGAAATACGGCTCAACACTTCAAGTTCAAATTACCTACTTTTATTGCGTAGGTAGATCGGGTTTCGGCTTCATCGGCCATCGCTTATCAGGGGCCAGGCCCACCCTGGAAAATAACCCTAGATACGCCAATGTCAAAGGGGAGCACTGACACGGCACTAGTTCACCGAGGTGGCTGACATCACGGATGTTTTAGGTGATGTAGCAAACCGTGTCAGTTTCGATATCCAAAATTTATTTCTTGGTGCAAATAAAGTATTTTTTATCTATTTTTACTCGACTGCGAAAAGCAAAAAGGAGGGTTATTCATGTACTAACATTTTTTTTTTTTTTTTATGGAACCTGACACGGTTGGCTACATCACCTACAACATCCGTGATGTCAGCCCATAACACCGGGTGAACTAGATGCCATGTCAGTGCTTCCCTTCATTTCACGTCGGCTACACTGAACTGGACGGAAAACACGAACTATTTACATAGCCGTTTCGACCGACGTTTCGCTCAGTGCGGTGGTACCAACCCGACCGGGATAAACCCTACCACCTAGTAAGGCAAGAATAGGAAAGGGACCTACAGTTTAACGTGGAATCCGAACCACGGTCAGCCTCCAACGGTCAAGCGGTCACCCATCCCAGCACTGACCGCGCTCAGCGTTGCTTAACAACAGCCGACTGACCGCACCACTGAGCTACCGAGGCTGACGAATTTCCTTATCCCTTAGTCGACTTTTACGACATGCGACGGGGAGAGATGCAGTGGGGCTATTCTTTTTAAGTACCGGCCCCACACGGTATCAGACACATCTTATACCACATCTTATATCTCTACCTCATCCATCTCTATGGGGGTAATATTGCTTTCGAAATAAGATCGCATACACGTGCCTCTCGCACCGATTGATCGCACGAGCATACAAAGGGAGTTGCCACGTGCATAGGGCTGCCATCCGTCCGGGTTTCCCCGGATTTGCCCTCTTTTTGAAGGCGTCCGGGGGCGTCCGGGGGGATTTTTTAAAGTAGTCCGGGTTAAACGAAATTCAAAAATCCCGCCCGCTGCATAACTCTATGATAGACGCTAAACGTCGAGCCATAGCTTGGAGACAACCGTGAGTAATGCCGTTAAATATTTTAATAATATATACGAAATTGTCATTTTGTTAAAAAGTTTAAAATAAAATAATTGTAATTTTTTTAATAAAAAAAGCAATGTCCGGGTTTTTATATGAAAATCCGGGGTTTTACTTTTTTTTGTCCTAGTTTAATGATTTTAGAGATGGCGGCCCTACACGTGCAGAATGTGAAATCCTTTATCTATTTTCGCCGAGGCGCGCCGCGGCCGCCGTCCCACGCTCTCGGCAAACAAACAAGAGTTTTTCTGTTTATTTGTTTGTTTGTTTGGAGAAGAGGGGGGCGCGCGCGCTGCTAGGCGGGCAACCAACGAACATCCACGCGAGTTATGATTTGATGACGTACGTACGTCCATACTTATTTTCGTCAGGCACCTGCTGCGTGCGAATTATGATATTACGATAACTACAAATATAGGTGTTCGCGCGCGGCTCCGCTCGCTTTAAAGTCGCACTTAGATATTTTCCTCACTGCGACCACTTTTAAACGCACACTGATCAGCCTCTGTTAACGACAAGGAGAACGATAGCGCGATGTATGTGTGGGATGATTGCACTGGTGCAATAAGGTTTAAGCTAGAAACTCATTGGGCCCACGTACGCCACACACGCGAATCTGGGTGCGTCGGTCTCCATACATTTTATATGGAAGAAAGAGTGCAGCACGCAGTTTCATTGCGCCCACGCCACCCTACGCTACGCGACACACTGCGTGCTGCACTCTTCCATATAAAATGTATGGAGACCGACGCGCCCACGTACGCGTGCGTAGCGTACGTGGGCCCAATGAGTTTCTAGCTTAAGTCGTTTTCGAGTGATATAATGGAAATCACTCAGACACCCATAATTTTTTTTTAAGGAACGTGACTGTAATTGTTTTTATATGCATGTATTTACATTACACCTAGTAAGGTAAGAAGGGAAGGGGGACCTACAGTTTTAAGCGGATTCAGAACCACGGTCACCATCCTAACGACAGTCGGACGGTCACGCATCCCACTCAGGTGCGGACCGCGCCCGCGTGTGCTTAATTTCACGATCGAATGTCGATCGTGAAATAAAGTATTTTCTTTCACGGTATTATTTCAATGTTTATTTTTCGCGGTATTATTTCAATGTTTATTTTTCGCGGTATTATTTCAATGTTTATTTTTCGCGGTATTATTTCAATGTTTATTTTTCGCGGTATTATTTCAATGTTTATTTTTCGAGGTATTATTTCAATGTTTATTTTTCGCGGTATTATTTCAATGTTTATTTTTCGCGGTATTATTTCAATGTTTATTTTTCGCGGTATTATTTCAATGTTTATGTTTATTGGAACGCCTGTGTGCATGCGTCTAATTACAAATTTAAAAAACCCCCGACTCTTAAAAAGTCAAAAATAATTTCCGTTTACTTACTTAAAGGAGTCGGTAGACCGCTAAGTGAATTCCCGCGCAACTTTTGAGTCTTTATATTTAATTTACTTAGCGGTCCCCCGACTCCTTTAAGTAAGTAAACGGAAATTATTTTTGACTTTTTAAGAGTCGGGGGTTTTTTAAATTTGTAATTTAACTTTTATTTGAAGCTTTTTAAAAAAAACCGCATGCAAATCGGTCCACTTTTTAAGATAATTATTTTTTTTATTACTTAATTACTTTATTACTTGATTAAAAACATAGCTAAGAACCATCCCGATTAAACAAGCTTCCTAATAAAAAAAACCGCATCCAAATCGGTCCATCCGTTTGGGAGCTACGATGCCACAGACAGACACACACACACACACACACACACACACACACACACGTCAAACTTATAACACCCCTCCGTTTTTTTCGTCGGGGGTTAAAAATAGGCCCGCGAACTACCGGTCGGACACCGCTGATCTATACGGTAATAAAATAAATAACGCGACGGTATACAATACAGCGGTAATGTTAAAGCGACTCGAATTTAGCGGAGTGTAAATTCACGGCGGCCGCGGCGGCGCCGTGAACGTGTCAAACCTGCTCGAAGCGATCGACCGTGAAATTGTGAATACTGAAGGCACAATAATGCGATGCATAAATCATGAAAATATATCATGAAAATATACATTACTCAACAGCCAGCGCGCCCGCCGCGCGCTTGCTTGTTATGTTTACACAAATTTACGGTTCAAATTAACTCGGCGTACCTACATATGTACATTGATTGTGCGATTGGCTAATAGCCAATCGCACAATCAATGTGATAATTACTTTTTAGGGTTCCGTATCAATACGGAAGCCTACGCCGCGCCGTCTTACTGCCTGTCTGTCCGTACTGCTGCTGTATCTTTTGAACCGTAATAGGCAGCCGGTTGAAGTTTTCACAGAATATCCTGTAGCCGACATGAAATGAAGGAAAGCGCTGACGTGGCGCCTAGTGCACCCGGTGCTATAGCATAGTTAAACCACACAAGTTAGCCGTCTTCATACAAACGCGCCGATTTCGCACTCACACAAGCGCGCGCCTGCGCACGCTGTCTGTACACAACCACTACATGCATTCTCACTGTCTCTCGCGCGTAGTCAGTGATGGTCGCCCCGCCCCCGCGCTCGGTGACGCACACACACCACGTGACGGCCGCTGCCTGCCGCGACTGCCGCCTGCCGCTTCCCGATAGAAAGTATTATTATTCGAATTTTATTTTATTGCACTAACATAATGGCTCCGCGTTTCTGCAGTGTGTACGTACGGCTGCATGAATAGATCAGGCTCGAACCGCGAGTTACCATTATTCTCATTACCTGCTCCCATCGAGAGGTAAGTAACATAAAAAATATTATTAGAGTATGTAGTTAAATTATGTAAGTTATTAATACGAGTAGGTATACTAAGCGAAGGAATTGACTTGAGACCTGGCTCTGTAACGTCAGAGCAAAGTACCTATTAGTATTTAATTAGTTAATAGGTAAGTACTAGCTGCAAAAACCATTCGCGAACCCCGGCATCGGGCGCGGCCGCGCGGCGCACGCGAAGGCTGCGCCGTGCGCGGGCCCGCGGTTGCCGACTTGTTCAGACTTGTTAGTTAGAGATATCATATTATCACGCACAAGCACAACGCAATTTCGCGCGGTTTTGTCTTCTATAAATGGCCACAGCTCCTACCGCGGACACTTTCATGACTGCTAGCGACGTTTTCTTGCTTTCTTGCTTAAATATTGTTGTCTTATTTTGACGGAATAGAATAAATCATGATTTCAGTACACTCTAATAGTTTTAATTTTCGGATATGTTTATTGAGTGGTCTAGCAAGAAACTTACCCTGAAAGGTACCACCGCGCTGAATGAAGCGTCGTCGGTCGAAACGGCTATGTAAATAATTCGTGTTTTCCGTCCAGTTTAGTGTAGCCGACATGAAATGTAGGGAAGATGACATGGCACCTAGTTCACCCGGTGTTATGGGTTGACATCACGGATGTTGTAGCTGATGTGTAGCCAGCCGTGTCAGTTTCAATAAAAAAAAAACTTCGCAGGTTTTATTTTTTATTTTTTACACCACTATTTATTGATATCTATAAAATAACATCGTTCACTGTCTATCGAAAATACAGCTTTCGAAAATATACCTTAACGCCAGTATATAATAAATCTATGACAACTCATATTATATTCTGTTAGAGTAAAATTTTGGGAGCTGGCTCTTGGTCTATAAATAAAAAATACATAAATGTACATAACAATTTTAAAGAATTGCATTTCCACCATGATGGACTCACTGCCTGTCAATTGTGTTAGTGTTGCGAGTTGTGACATCCCTGGTGGCTCGGCGCAGCGTAGGTAGTTATTTTAAAAATTGGCTCCAGTTATCTTACTCGTCTCCTTTTACTATGGCTATAGGCTGACATCACGGATGTTGGTAGGTGATTTAGCCAACCGTGTCAATTTTCTTTCACGTTCAAAATTCTAATCTCAATAAAAAAAAAGTATTGCAGCTGAAGACTTCTAGATCCAGAAATATTATATTCTACCAGATTCAAGGAAATATTTATAGACTGACATAAAGCCGACGAAAACTGCTTTTAGTGTAAACTCAATTCTGATAAACAGTTTTATAATCTCCGCTAGGGCTCCACGACCGATTGTATCACCAAGTTGGGGCATGTCGTGTCGGTCGATTTCTCTCCAACCCAACTGTTCAGTCGTTGAGGTGCGATGCGCACACGGATGATCGTTCAGTTGTTCGCTCTGTAATAGTGCAGCGTAACGCAGGTTCGCGGTTGACCGAGGGGTCAGTCACTTAGGGAATCTGGTGTACAATTGAAGACGTGAGTGGACGAAGGTACTATGTAAAATTTTTTTAGAAATGCATTTTTTACCGTAGATGAAGGTGTTATGTGCCGAGAAATCAAGTGGCACTGACAGAAAATCCGAAATCACGACGGAAATAGGAGTTATTCAAGTGGTGAAGGTGTTATGGTCATATAACACCTTATTCCAGTTTGATCATCTCCAAAGATCATCTCATAAATTTAATTTTTTGTGCATGATGAAAGAGCTATGTGTTCAAAACACCTTCATCCACATGAACGCATGATTCAGTCCTAAATTTAAAAAACTTTGACATCATTTTTCTCAGATTTTTGTTTTTGTTACAAAGCACCTTTGTCACCTGATGTCTTCAATTGTTTGGTAATCTCAGGTAAACCTTAGGTGGGAGTCTGAGGAATCTGGAAATCTTAGGCGGTCCCGAGTAATCCCAGGGAATCTAGTAATCCCAGGGAAATGATTGGAAATCGGATCAGTCTTGGTAACGTCATGTAATCTTAGGTGAGAGTCCGAGGAATCTGGAAATCTTAGGCAGTATCGAGTAATCCCATGGAATCTAGGAATCCCAGGGAATCTAGGAATCCCAAAGAAATCATTGCCAATTCGATCAAAATCTTGGCAATATCAGGTAATCTTAGGTAATCCACTAGGAATCTTTGGTAATCCCTAGGAATCTTTGGTAGTCCTTAGAAATCTTACGAAATCCTGGAATCTTTGGTAATCCTAGAAATCTTTGGTAATCCCTTAGAAATCTTTGGTAAGCCCTTAGAAATGTTTGGTCGTCCTTAAAGAATCTTGGAAATCCCTAGGAATCTTTGAAATCCTTCGGAATCTGGAAATTACAAGGTAATCCTGGTAATCTTGCCTAAAGGTAATCTGGTGTACACTTTTTGCTCTAGTGACTAACCCCTCGCGGTTGACTAAAAAGTCGGCGGCCGATTAAACAGGTGGCCGCTGTAGTTGTACAACTTTTTTAGTTGTGCCATAACTAATCTGTGGTTGTACCAACTTTTTAATTGAGTCGTGGAGAGTCGGTGAAAACTAAACAGTTGAGTTGGCGTCGCCGTGTAGCCACCCTTGTCATTTTCAAACAACTCAACAGTTTAGCTGGATTAGAATCGGTCGTCTGCTCGAGGTCTTAATTCGTATGCGGCCAATCTTCAGTGATTTATTAAACGGTTTTTTTATCAATTACTTTTAGCTTCCGAAGAATCATTTGCACCGATCTGATGATTTTTCAGTATGTTCGAAATGTAACCCAATATTTCTCGAAATTCAGATAAACCGCTTAGAAACAGTGCTTGCAACATGGTTTTCCTTATTATTGATATGAGCTATTTACAACAAGAGGAAAATACAAAAATCAACCAGCTGCTAACAAATAGTACGTAATTTTTTTATGTAAGTATTCTGCAACCCTTCATTTTGTATATTATATAGGTTTGAACTTATGCACATATGTACATAAAACGTTGGCTTTGCAGCCAAGCTATAAGTAAACGGTACAGGTTCGCAGAAAGTTTGGATATAAACTAATCCCAGTTTTGTTTACACTGCATCAAAATGAGTAACAGTTTTCAGAACATCATCAATCAATACTAATAATAAATCTGTAAAGGATGGTCATGGAGTAAGTTACTTTGTTTTACGAGATATTGCGTTTGTAGACTCTATGTATGATACTAAAAATAAATTGACGATTTTTAGAAATCATTTCTGTATGTATAAAATTCAGTTCCGGTTACGTTAAGATGTGGGTCTCATAAAAACCGAATTGTTCCGTTCGCCGAAATAAAGGTAGGTTTTACTTACTTTCTTCTTTTTAAATACGAATTTCACGCGAGCGAAGCCGCGGGCAAAAGCTAGTAATATAATAAGACGCGACGCAGTCAAGCAGGGAACCATAAAACATTGCTCATCTGACTTTCTAGCTACTAAACGGTTCGAGCCAACTCCTTGAAACTTGGAATGTTTATAGATTCTCGGGAGGTAACAACATTTCATTGTGTAAATGAAATGAAATGATTTAATTTAATTGTTCTTCACACAACAACAATTCACAAATCTACACAAATAAACACATACATGTGACGAAAAGGGAGCCCACTCAGCTGCACTATGCGAGACAGCGAACCTGATTTTCAGTGGCTCCCCTAGGACAAGACTAAAAACAAACAAACAACATGAAAATCAAGCGAGGGTGCGTACGTGTGTGTTAGTAAAGCTAGAAACTCATTGGGCCCACGTACGCTACGCACGCGTACGTGGGCGCGTCGGTCTCCATACATTTTATAGGGAAGAGTGCAGCACGCAGTTGCCAGTGTGTCGCGTAGCGTAGGGTGGCGTGGGCGCAATGAAACTGCGTGCTGTACTCTTCCATATAAAATGTATGGAGACCGACGCGCCCAGATTCGCGTGTGTGGCGTACGTGGGCCCAATGAGTTTCTAGCTTGAATGTTGCATGTGTGTGGTTGCCGTTTGTGCGGTTATGTGTTCGAACCATTGAGGGAGTAGAACCTATTTTACTTTTGCACAGAGAGAAGATAATTTCTTGTAGCATTTTTTAAGGTATATACAGGCTGTTTCAGGATAGCCTTGAGAAACTTCAGGAATAGAAAGTAATCATTATTAGAAGAAAAAAAAATCCTTATCACTCAAATCGATATTATGTATGTATTTTTGCTTTTCATGCAAAAATTTAAAATTGTAATACAAATTCGATGGATAGTGCCACCGTGGAGTCTGGGGCGATTTGGCAACAGTGCTGTCTAGGTCTAGGGAGTGCAATAACCAGTATAGTCCTATTTTTAGTATAGTCCTATTTTTCTTTTCATGTCATTCAACTCTAAGTGTTTGGAATTTACCTACATGCAGTTCAATTCTACTAGCTAAACATCATGCAAGTTAGTGATTTAATTTTATTTATTATAGGCGGACGTCAACCGTCCACCAAGTCTCGATGAAACTATTTTCACCAAAAAGTACTATCAAATGACCGAATCTGAGCAAACGTTTCAGAGCTTTTCGTTTTAAAATATGGACCCCTTTCGAACCCTGAAGTTACGAAACCCAATACTGAAACATCTAGTATAACTGTCATTTTTTTTTTATTGAAACTGACACGGTTGCCTACATCACCTACAACATCCGTGATGTCAGCCCATAACACCGGGTGAACTTGGTGCCACGTCAGTGCTTCCCTTCGGTCGTGCCGGCTACACTGAACTGGACGGAAAACACAAACTATTTACATAGCCATTTCGATCGACCTTTCATTCAGTGCGGTGGTACCAACCCGGGCGGGTTAAACCCTACCACCTAGTAATATAAGAAGGGTTCGGTCGTACGACCGAAACACTGTCAGAGGTTATCAACTTTAATTAATACGGGCCGCAAAAACTTAAGTTAACACGAACATTATGAACGTTTAACTTTGGGCAACGTTACGAAGTGGAAATCGAAAGATTTACGTTACAATTTTTTTATTTTGCTGAGACAATAAAATTAATTTTACGTTGGCGAAGTTAAATTTTACGAACTTCTGAAATTACCGTTACGGTCGTAAAATCGTTTAATACGCTTGTGCATTAGTCGAGATGTAGGCATATTATTATTTTTTTATAGTCTAGTATGCTTTATTTAACACAAAATGGTCCGTTACTTTTGCCGAAGCCTTTACATAAGAAACATGTCAAATTGTCACGCAGAAGTTCTTTAGTAGTATGCCGTGTAGTAGTAGTGTGTGCCGTGTGGCGACAGGCTCGCCACCTCTCACCTTGGCATGGTACTTCCACCGATTCATGCAGCAGGTGGGTCTTCGTGCCTTACTTGCTGCTTGATCGATTGAATCTTGTTCGAATAATTTGCGAAATGTGGTGGTCGGTGTTGTGCTGTAATTTACCCCGAGTTCTTGCAGCACAACACCGATTACTCTGCTTACCCCGATTGTCGGGATTCAGCGTGTGTGATATGTAAGTTCTTTAGTGCCCCACAAACATATATATATATATTTAGTAATTTATATGTATTAAACATGTATGGCTTATATTTTACTAGCACGCACTTATATGTATGTATTAATAAGTATTCTTATTATTATTTTTATCTTCAATTGTCACGCAACTCTTTTGCTACTACCTACTTACATTCCACTATATTATCGAATCTCAAACATCCAAAGGTTGACTGTAAGAAATCTCTGTAAGGGATAAGTCCGCCTTTGCACCTTATGTAAATTTTCTTATGTATTTGTTACTGTTTAATGTTTACTGGAGCAATAAAGAATTTTCTATCTATCTATCTAAACATTTTACATACAGTGAAAAAACAACATCCGGTGCAAAGGCGGAGTTATCCCCTAGGCATATAGATTTCTTCCAGTCAACCTATGGATGTTTCAGACATGCGCACAGGGATGCGTAAGTAGTAGCAAAAAAAACATAATGTTGGAATTTGCAAATTAGAAATACGGAAGGACCAGTTCTTGTCAACACAGTTCCTACACATTTCTGCTAATTATAAACTGCAACATCCGTCTGCCTACATACATAATTATGTACATACAAAAGCGTCACGCCTGTTTCCCAGTGGGGTAGGCAGAGAAAACGGATCTTCACGCCTCTAGCCCAGCAATTGGGCTTTTGAGAACCCATCGGTTCTCTAATCGTTTCTTTGTCGCACCGCGAGGCTGTGCAACTGTCTTCCGGCAAGGGTGTGCAATTGTCTTCCGGCGAGTGTGTTTCCCGAATCCTTAAACCCGAGTGTCTTCAAACGTCGTATTAACAGGTGAACGGTCCGCAAATCTGCTGGCATGGCGCCTAAATGTGCGTGGTTTCGCGAGGATAGGTGTTTTTTGGCTCTTTCGACTGCACCATTGGTCTCTCGGCACAGACACCCAGACCGGATTAAATAAATAACAAAATAAGCCGGGGAGGCGTGCTCTTTTTACACTCCTCCGTTCGAACACGCAGTCAACTCCTAAATAGCCTTTATTTGGCACTTAAGTCACTTCGTTCTTACAATCAATATCCTAAAATATCCCCATAAAACACCACTCGTCGTAAAATGCGACGAGACGGGGCATTTTAGCTGATACCCGGAAGAATTCAAAGCAGAGACCTGTTATTGTCAAACAATGCACACATTCGACTACAACACTATCTAAACGCACACAATTTGAATTCGACTGTTCGCAATAAGCGTGCCGATACTTTAGAATTTAGGCCACACAAGCGTGACAGAAATAGACAACGCTGCATCGCGACAATCGAGCCAAGCGGAATTGTCGGTGTTGTGCTGTGTTTAAATTTTCGCGCGTGGTACCTATTTATAATTGCATTTTGTGACAAACATGTTTAGGTTTTTTTAAAAGCCCGACATTTTGTCAGGACTTTTCAAATTTCGAAGTGGTAAACCTACATATGCGAGGCACTAACACCTTGAGCGAGATTCTTCACTTAGTGGAGAGCGAGCGAGACGGGACTGCGTCTTCGCGTCCATTTTGAAGTTACGGGTGAGCGTCATTTTGAAGTTACGGGTGAGCGTAACTCGCTCACTCGTCAAATGTCAAAATTAATGTGTCGACGTAGTCCTCGAGAGCGAGATTCTTCACTTACGTGGAGAGCGAATTAGAAGGGATTGCGTGCTTCGCGCCAATTTTAAAGTTACGGGTTAGCGTGACAGTAATGCCCTCTCTATGATGTTGAGCGTCATGCCCAGCATCGCGTTACACAGTTCTCGTAGATCGTAAGGCCAGCTATAAATCTAAATTTACGCGCATCAGTGACTTTCGACTCCTGCCCTCTAGCCGGGTACAGTCGGCTCACGAAGTGGACTAAACACCTGGAGAACCTTGTCGCCGGTGTTGTATTGATGCTGGAACGAGTGTTGGAGCGACCAGCAGGTAGGCTGCTTAAGTAGGGTGCGGAACGGAACTGTCTTCCGGCGAGTGTGTTTCCCGAATACTTTAACCTGGTTGTCTTCAAACGTCGTATTAAGCCTAGCAAATTGGGTGTGGAACTGTCTTCAGGCGAGCGTGTTTCCCGAATAGTTTAACCTGGTTGTCTTCAAACGTCGTATTAACAGGCTAGACAGCCTAGCAAGTTGGGTGTAGAACTGTCTTCAGACGAGTGTGTTTCCCGAATAGGTTAACCTGGTTGTCTTCAAACGTCGTATTAACAGGCTAGACACAGCCTAGCAACTTGGGTGTGGAACTGTCTTCAGGCGAGTGTTTCCCGAATAGTTTAACCTGGCTGTCTTCAAACGTCGTATTAATAGACAGCCTAGCAAGTGGGGTGTGGAACTGTCTTCCGGCGAGTGTTTCCAGGAATAGGGGTAAATAGATTCTTGGTGCTGCTGGGTCTTAAGGTGCATTATTGGTCCTTGATCCTGGTGAGCCTTAACGTAAACATCCCATTACATCCCATCTGGTGTCTTTTTTTATTGAATGTGCGACATATGGCTTCGAGCCACCCACAAGGTCACCCATCCAAGTTCTAACCGCGCCCAGGTGTGTCAGGTGTGCTTATGATCGCGAACGACAGTCGACCGACCGCAACAATGAACTAAAGAGGCTGACATTTGTTCATTGAATAAAATAGTTAAGGGTCTACCTCCCTAAATTGTGGCTCTCACTCTAACAATGCGCGTTTTATTTTATTATGAAGAAATTATACAACTGATAAAAAAATCCTCTGGGAGAAACATACATGATGATAAAATTATTAATGTTTTTCAATAAAAAATATTTGGTACTCCTATATTAATTAAAAAAAAAACTAAAACTTAACAAATACTTTTTTTTTCAATTATTATATGTGGAGTACCAATTTTTTTGATTGAAAAACATTAATAATTTTATCATGCATGTTTCTCCCAGAGGATTTTTTTATAAGTTGTTTTATTTCTTCATAAAAAAATAAAATGTATGAAAAAAGCGCATTGTTAGAGTGAGAGGCACAATTTAGGGAGGTAGACCCTTAACAAAACTACTACACAGTATCGCAAAATCATCACAATAAATGCTTATATGTCCTCGTCACCGTTCTAAAATGCTCGTAAGATGAGCGCTACGTGCGCACAATAGCGTCAATCTAAATTTCGCAAGTACTTTTTTTCCGGTTCAAGAGTTAGTCCAAAAGTGCGACACTTTAGGACCAATTTTGCAAAGTCAAAAGTTTTGCGTCGTGAGATTTTACCCAGTCCCACCAGCAAGTCCCAACGCAAAGGCAGCGAAGTATTCAACAAGGAAGTTTTAATTAAATAAAGCATTTTCCGGGCTTCATTCAACGGTGGCTCGTTGAGTCCGCGAAAAATTCCAAAGGGACCTGCGAAAAAAGTTTCTATATGGCTTCAACCTTTCGCCCAATTTTAACGAGTCTCGTCTCTATTTTTATTACAGACGCGAGTTTACCAAAAAAATTATTCTGCGAGACGGTGCCGTCTACCGGGAAATAAAAAAAAATATCGGACTTAACAGAGAAAACACAAAATTACTCATTATTTCTCTACAATAGTCTCCCTTTTAACCCCCGACGAAAAAAAAGGGCTGTTATAAGTTTAACGTGTGTGTGTATGGATGTCTGTGGCATCGTAGCTCCCAAACGGATGGACCGATTTGGATGCGGTTTTTTTATTAGAAGCTGGTTTAACCTGGATGGTTCTTAGCCATGTTTTTAATCAAGTAATTAAGTAATAAAAAAAATAATTATCTTAAAAAGTTCACCGTTTGTATGCGGTTTTTTTTAAAGCTTGAAATAAAAGTTAAATTACAAATTAAAAAACCCCTGACCCTTAAAAAGTAAAAAAAAAGTCCATTTACTTACTTTAAGGGTCGGGGATATGGGTGGCTGAGTCGGAGGGGTCAAAGCACATGATCCGACCAGCCAATATCACCTCCGAGAAGGTAGGTGCCATACTGGACTAGAGGAGAACACAACCGAGGCTGCTATGCGGCCATCTTACATCCAGTACGGTGGTACCAACCCAGTCGGCTACAATTTAAGCCTATCACCTAGTAAGGGGTAAGGGAAGGGACCTACAGTTTTACACCGGTTCCGAACGGTGAAGCAGTAGGTGTAGTAGGTATGCACGTAATTTTTTTTCGTCAGAAAAAACTCATTGGTACACGCCGACCGGATTTGAACCTCGGACCTCTCACATGAGAAGCAGATGCCCAAACCAATCAGTATCCAACACCCAACCCGCCGCTTAAATTTTAACTCATTTATTTTACTCATTCATTACGGATGTAACCGATGCATTGTCTCGATGAAACCAAACTTTATTTTTTGCCAAAGCGAACTCAGAAAACGTCGTCTGTGACTCAGCTGATCATCTGCAAGTTTCAGGTCGCCAACAAGACGGAGCTCGGAGCTCTGTATCAAGTCCAAGGACGCAAGCAGCTGTCCCACTACACCGCAGGAAACTCAAGTCAACGGGTAAGATATGTTATTTGCATACATATTATTATCACACACGCTTCATCCCGACAGTCGGGTAAGCGCAGAGCAATCGGTGTTTTGCTGCAGGAATCCGGGTAATTAGCAATTACAGCAAAACACTGACCACGACGTTTAGCAAAGTATTTGGACAAAAAAAAATATCGATTCGATTGGCACTATCGAGCAGCAAGTAAGAGAGTCCTACTGCATGACGCAGTGGAAGCACCGTGCCAAGGTGGCTGCCCTGTCGCCCTTTAGCACGCCATGTCATCCTTATCCCTTACCCGCCTTTTACGGCATGCAAGGGGAGAGATGCAGTGGAACTTATATTTATGAATTATCAGATCCCACACAAACGATTTTCACTATATTCAGCACTGTGTTTAAGTTCACCCTTTCATATACAATTAACATTTTAACAGCGTGAGTGAACATAGAGTTGTATCCGCCTTTGATATTATTTTGACCTGTAAATGAACAGCGAACACCTAACCTAACCTAACCTAACCACAAGCTGTCACACATAACCCGTGTCGCCATTGTGACGCCAAATTAGTATGACCCAACTCCAAGCCACAAAATATTAAATCTTCTGTGTTCATCACACGTAAACCAGCGCCCAACAACAACGAAACAACATCCAGCGCCGCGCAATATAGACGCCCACCACGTTGTTTCCCGGCATCGGAGCGGGGAGGTTCTGTTTCCCGGCTCACTTCCTGAGCCCACGTCCGCAGCGAGGCACACGTTCGATAAGGGCGGACCCACACACACCCCTGGCTGGGTTGGGCACGAAGGGAGCGAGGCACGTATAAGTTATATACAGGGTGTTTCAGGATAGGCTAGAGAAACTTTTATTTTTATTTTATTTTTTTTCAAGGACAACACAACAGCTTTAAACATGATAAGATAATACAAATAAGAAACAAGAAATAATGATAACTAATCTAAAGCCTACCTCTGTTGCCACAATGTAAAAACTATAATTTAAGTATGGCTTATTTATTATATTACTAAATTATATAAACGTTTTGTTTTTTTTTTTATAATATTACAAAATAACAAAAACAAATTATAGACTATGCTGCAATTAGCATAAAACAAAATAAACCCACCACCCGAATGAACCAATAATTAACAAATCAAGAAACAAATAACCCACATAAAAAACTTAGCAATACTCTAGTATTCTATGTCACAGTTCACACTAGAAATTATTTATATTTTCCTTTTATAAATTTTTTTATTATTATTATTTTTTTTTACATTTTGTTTGGTATTCTATACTGGGCCTGATATAAAAAAAAGAAAAAAATATATTATACATTTTTTCTCAAATTTTTAACTACAATGTCTCTAAAAGCACGCTGAATTGTTGCAAATATGTCAATGGAATTAAAACTACTGTTACACGTTTTACAAATTCTGTAAAGAGGGTGCCTTTTCCCTGCGTTGTTCCGGGCACTTGGAATATGGAACAAATCAGAACACCTTGTAGAAAGTACTCATTATTAGAAGAAACAAATCCTTAACACTCAAATCGAAATTCCGTATATTTTTTTTCATACAAAAATTGAAAATTGTAATAAAAACTAGATGAACAGTGAGTTGGGGAGATTTGGCAACATTGCTGTCTAGGTCTAGGGAGTGCAATGACCCAGTCAAGTCCCATTTTCCTTTTGATGTCATTCCAATTTAAGTGGTTGGAATTTACCTACATGCACTTCAATTCTACTAGTTAACTATGTAAGTTAGTAATTTTATTTTTATTTAATAAAGGCGGACGTTAACCGTCCACCAAAGCTCGATGAAAATATTTTCACCAAAAAGTACTATAAAAGGACCGAATTCGGGAAAACGTTTCAGAGGTTTTCTTCTTCAAATATGACCCTCTTTCGAACCCTGAAGTTACGAAACCCTACCCTGAAACACCCGGTATAACTGGTCCTAGCTAGGCGGAAATTTAGGATCCAAAGGGCAAGGCACTACCAATAATCAACCAATCAAAAGGCGTTCGGTGAGGCATCCGGCCCGGCTATTGGTTGAAACTAGAACGATAAAAAAGGTATGGACGCCGGTCTGTCAACTACTGTATGAGAACTAGCGTCGCCGAGTTGCGGGGAGCGGAGTGTACTTACCGATGATAAGATATTCCACTATTGTCCACACTAAACTTGGCTGTAGTGTTTTTACACGTAAACACAGAGCATGCGGGCATTTTAAAAAGCTTGTTGCGAACGCAGCCGATGACAGACTGACGGGCCAGCGCGCGACCGTCCAATGAAACAAGTATGCTTTTACTTATA
Organism: Nematopogon swammerdamellus; assembly: GCA_946902875.1. NCBI lineage: Eukaryota > Metazoa > Arthropoda > Insecta > Lepidoptera > Adelidae > Nematopogon > Nematopogon swammerdamellus. Next base: position 3,336,208 of record OX336356.1, on the reverse strand, counting down.
TCGTGTTACGCTGGCGAGGATAGGGTTCGGGGTCCATACCTTTTTTATCGTTCTAGGGTTGAAATATGCGAGTATTTGGTGTGAGTTAGCGAGTGAGTTAACGCCGCTGGTTCCTCGCTGTTACATGACGGAACGCAGGATTTCTCCATCGTACGATGTTACATTTCAAAGAGACTCTGGCGCTTTATCCCAAGCGTTAAAGACTTTCATAAGCGCAATGAGCATTCTACGATGGCGACGACGGGCAGACGTCACTGCGGCCCCGGAAACTTCGCGGGGCAAACGCCGCAGAGCCGCGTGGGGTGGGTGGGAAGTTGTTTGTGTGACGCAACCTTACCGCGCCCTCACACCGCGGCTGACGTCTCCACTTCATTGTCAAGACTGTCGTTAGGCGAGTACCACAGAGAACAGGGAAATAACTGCTCGATCAAGATCACGATCAACTCAAGATCAAGAATATGGTCAACTAGCAGCAATGCGCGCCACTGTGTTTCGCTGCCAGCCACTCATCGATCGCATGCCGTCATTTTCAGCCAATGATGACAGCTCGGAAAGGCGACATACTCTGCCTTATGGCCAGTTTTGACCATTATGGCGGAGACGATGACAGCAGCAACGCGTTATCCCGGCGAATGTGTTTCCAGATACTTTCAGCCTGGTAGACGTCGTATTACCAAGCTGGGTAGCCCTTCTGTAGTCCGCAAATCTGCTGGCTGGTATGGTGTCTCACTGACCGTGGTTTCTCGAGGTCGTTTCGGGAACAGCCATCCACGGCCCACGGCACAGTCTCACCAATACGGGTTTTCATAAAATAAAATCCCACATCTAGCAGTCATTCCTCTGACCTGTGGCGAGAATAGTGCCGACCGTATGATTATTCTCTAGCTAGCTAGGCAAAACCTTCGACTGTTCGAAAACTCGACGAGAGCAACAGGGACGGACGACGACCGGCGCAGAAATTCGACGGGGAGTAGAGACGTCGCGATTTCAAAGGTCAACGATTAATGGCGGGTAAGAAAGGCGAGCAGCGTAGCGTATGCGAGAATGATGCGGAGACAAGTAGCCATTCTGACTTTGACAAATTGACATAATACTATTTCTAAGACTTTATCGTCCGTCTGCTTCAAGATTGCCGGTGTGTGGAACCATTTTGAATTATGTGTGAGATTCATTGTGGAGGATAGTTCTTGTGTTGTGTGTTATTCACAAATCCGCAATGGTTCCACACGCGACAGAATTGAACTTGACAGATAATAGTTTCGATTATATTCGTTGGCTAGCACGTATTTGGTGGAGTATGGTGTTATTAAAGTCTTTGTAATTTTAGGCCATTCGATTTCCATATTTTCGTCTATTGTTCGTTGATTAGGATTTCAATGGAAGGATGGTAAACTCTAAAGTCTTATTTCACACATACACGGCACACGGCACGGCACGGTCGCTGTGCCGTGGATAGCCAGTGGTGTACACGATAGTATGGGAGCGTTTACATCTACTATGTCGTGTACGAAGCTGCGTCCAGAGTCCAGATATGTTCTTTTGCTCGTACCGTACCTCCTTTCCGTATTTTTTTTTATGTAATCAATCCGTTATCCAAGGCTCAGTCGGAGGGGCCAAAGCGCGTGCTCCGACCAGCCAATATCACCTCCGAGAAGGTAGGTGCCATAGCGGAGACTTCCCTGGATTACTGGCTATACTGGACTAGAGGAGAGGAGAATACATCCGAGGCTGCTATGCGGCCATCTTACATCCAGTACGGTGGTACCAATCCAGTCGGCTACGATTTGAGCCTACCACCTAGTAAGGGGCAAGGGAAGGGAGTACGGTGGTACCAATCCAGTCGGCTACGATTTGAGCCTACCACCTAGTAAGGGGCAAGGGAAGGGACCTACAGTTTCACATGCACGTCATTTTTTTCGTCAGAAAAAAACTCATTGGTACACGCCGACTGGATTCGAACCTCGGACCTCTCGCATGAGAGGCCGATGCCCAAACCACTCGGTCAGCCGCCACTTATCCGCGTCACGATGGCGTCACGAATAGTCACGATTCAAAGTTTGTACGGCGCGGTGCCTCGATACAGATACGGTACGGGTGCGACCCGATCCGCCGCGACTCGGTTTTTTTGGTCCGTTTAAATGTGATACGATACGGCGTACGCGCCAGTCTGATCATGTTCTAGGTAGCGCATCCAAAATCGGTACCATTTCCAAAATCGGTTTTTTTCCGATTCTCATATTTTAAAAATCGATTTTTCGATTTTTTCGATGTTTTCGATTTTACGGCAAAAAGTGAAGTATAACTTTAATTTGTAGGTATTTTTGCACTGGGCCACATGAAAATAAATGATAAAGAGTATACTAGTAATAAAATAAGTGACATTTAATATTTCAGTGCAATATTAAAATTACATGTGTTCAAATTTTGAAATTAAAATGTTGAATAGGAACTTAACTCTAACTTTAACGTGATTACGTAAACCACTTGGTAACTACGTGACTTTTTTTTGCTTCCGAACTGGGTGGCTCCGCCCGTGGTCGAAACCTCAGGGGCAGCCAATTTCACCGCCGAGGAGGTGCCAGTCCCGCTTGATGGTGGACTACTGTTGCTGGGGAAAGGCCATTAACCCGCGATTTGAAGATCCGTGGATTGTAGGAGTGGGGAAATATATTCCCTGGGAGCCCGTTCCACACCTTTGCAGTGCGACACAAGAAAGATTTAGAGAATCGTGCAGTTCGAAGAACTCTTCTGTCGACTACAAAGGGGTGTTCCGCGAGAGTATGGTGGGTTTGGCGAAGGTGAACAGGAGAAGGAGGGATAAGGGAAGCAAGTTCGTCAGAGCAGCGGCCATAGTAGTACCGATAAAACAGGCTCAATGAACCAACCATACGTCTGTACTTTAGAGATTGAAGGTCCTTTGTGAGCACAGAGTCACCAATGAGGCGAATGGCTCGTCGCTGAATAGAATCCAAGGCTGAAAGAAGGTACTCATGGGAACCCTCCCAAAGATGACTGCAATATTCCATCACCGGTCTTACTTGTGCTTTGTAGAGTGTAAGTAGTTGGACCGGCGTGAAAAATCGCCGACATCGGTAGAGGATCCCTAATTTTCGAGACGCTAGTTTCGCCTTGCACTCTATGAACGATCGAAACCCAACGTCCCTGGACGCCTCCATATCCAAGACGCCCAGACTACCATCGTTGGGGACTTGGCTGCCCTGAAAAGTGCTTGGAGAGGAAACGGATCAGCCTTAGAAGAGAAGGCACAAGCTTGCGTCTTGGCTACGTTGAAGTTGACCAAGTTCTTCTTTCCCCAAAGAGGATACTTTTTCGAGAACCTGGTCAACCGTAGCAACAGTTGACTAATCTTTGTTTAGTTGAAAGTGAGATTTATGGAAACATAGAGCATCTAAACTGGGATCACCCATGCCACTTCTTAAATTTCTTGTTAAATAACCTGCTGCTGAAAATGCCCTTTCGGCTCCCAAACTTGTCGGCGGAATCGTGCGTGAGAGGTTATGATATACCTTTTCTAGAGATGCGGTCTCTCTCACCGTTACACTCAAATAATGTCATTTCAATTCTGGTGACATCACGCAGATTTTCCTTACCGGTGTTAGACGGTTTTTTTGTCATAACTTTGGCACTTTCCAGCTCCAGCCGAGGATCGACAATGTCCAAAGTAGGTGTCGGCGAAGATGAAACGGACGCAGACTCCGACCTCTCCAACTGTGTTTGATTTTGTACAGTCGAATGTAATCTGCGATATACTCGTTCTATACCACCAGGCAGTTCATCATTGTCCGGGTATACTTCATCACGTCTGACTGAAGTACGCAGTAGGGTTATGAAGGTACATTACCATGTAGGTGCTCATTCGTAGTTAGGCGTTGATCAATCCTTGATTTCAAAGCTTGATTATTCCGATGTGATTATTATTATTTTTTTAATTAAGTTCGTTCTTTATTGGATGAAAAATGATGATGATGATTAAGTAACCCACCCATAACCCATTTCACATAAAGTAGCACTGTTTTTATGCATTTAAAACCAAATGACGGGGAATGTTTGAAAAACCTAATAAAAATCGGAACATCGGAAAAATCGATTTTCGATATTAAAAAAATCGGTTTTAAAATAGCACCAAAATTGTCCGATTTTCGGTTTTTTCGATTTCCGATTTTTCGATTTTGGATGCCCTAGTTCTAGGTTCTCGTAAAACTTCCGCAGTCGACGGCATCGGCATGGCCGGGCCGGACCGTACTTGATTCAGAAATGAATAGCGATTAACGAGGCGACGACGATACGGAGATACGGGACCCTTGAGATACAGTACGGACAAAATAACACATATGGAAGCAGCTTTAGCCTGCCCACACGGCACCACGGCGGCAATCGTGCCGTGTCGAACCAGTGTGTGAAACCGGACTAACTACAAGCTATCGACGACGAAAATATGAATGTTCAGACTCGAAATTCCTTTTGGTCTGAACGATGACGTCCTAATCTACCATTGTCTGCGACATACCGCAGATCGATAAGCGTCGTCGATGAAAACATTACGCAGACAAAGGGTGATTCTACACACCTGTCCATTATTTTGTCTGCGTCGAGTCGTTGTTATTGTGAGGTGACGCAGAACATAGTCGAACGAAACTCGAATGACAAGTAAGACGTATAGATAGTTGTCGACATCCAAAAGGAAGGTACTACTTCAAATTTTACAAAAAAATTTACGTCAAAGGAATCTGGCACTTGCTTCCAGGAATTTATTTGTCGCAGGATGATGTTAAAAACCATTTGATCAAATCTCTAGGTTTTGATCAAGGCGAGGATCAAGTTCTATCCGCTTACTGCGACATACTACCAAAATCACATTTTAAACCCAATGTTCTGTATCCGCCGACGTTACCATAATTCCTGAGGATAGGCAAAACGTGTTCATAATAGGCTCTTTCCTATCAATGAAAGATGATCCGCTCGCCTCGTCCGTCGAGCGAGAACGATAAATGGGGAGACTGAAACTTTATCGTCGCGCGTTGAACAGCAAGAAGGCTATTTTAATAAAAACCGCTGCTGCTGTCTCGTAAAGAACGGACAGAAGACACCTCTAGGCTTGTCTAAAACAGCGAGGGTCGCTCGCTACCGAGCGACGACGGGCGGAGTCGTGTGTCGGGTCTCCCCTTTTCCGTCTACCTGCACCGTGTCTTCATATTATCTTCAGTTCTTCACCGCTACGCGCTATCTCAACAACATACCAGACTATCTTTCCGGCTAAAACGTCCGGTTCGCCACCGAAGAAATCTGACCCAGGGGTGGAATACAAAGGACAATACGAAGTGGAATGTACGGGTAGAGCGGAACGCGTGACGTAACTCTTGCTTGACGACGACGCGTAGTGTATTGTTCAACAGCCAGCGCGGTCTGTTTTGGAATCGGGAGCATAATATTTTCCTAAGCAACTCAAACTGAGGACCCAGTTATCTCTGTCTGTCGAAGGTCGCAGTGATCAGTGAAAGGGAGACAGATATTTGTTCCCAGAGTATTTCTGACAGACTCTAAGAGCGAAGCTCCACAGTAAACATCATTCACTCGAAAGTTCTTGAGTCAGTTTCAACAGGATATAGAATTTAACAAGACTTAGGCCCACTTGCACCAACACGAATTTAACTATAAACCAGTTTAACTCGTTAAACTAGCACCCGTTGTATGTGGGAACCGCGTTTGAACCGCGTTTAAATCCATAACTCGCTATTTAACTCTAAACTCGTGTTGGTGCAAGACGCGCTTAGTTGCGTAAGATAGAATAGTAAGGTGGCCGTCCATTTGAAGAGAGCAAAGTTGTTAGTGAGCTAATATTTCAGAGAAACTTTTCTCGTTTCCTGTCAGTGCGGACGCCCTGTAAAAGTTCCGGACGTCTTAGTAAACAGTGGCCGAAAATAGCCTCTTCCAATCAACGCCTTGTTGGTCCGAGTTCCATTTTCGATTCCAAATTGGAAACAGAAGTGTTAATAATTTAAGAAACCCGGGTTTTGGGGAGTTATCTGACTTGAAAAAAGCCCTAAAATATGCCTTTCCCGCAGCCTAATTAACGTATTAATCAGATAATTATCTACAAATGATCTGATTAATACGTTAATTAAGTAACTCCAGGCTGGGTGAACGGTTAATTGGACGCCTAGAAAAGTATTTCAGTGCCCAAGTATCACGAGACGATTGAGATTGTGCGTCAAGGGTAGATCAGGTACTTCGTCATGTGGCAATCGACCGACGCACCTGTGCCCATGCTCAGCCGTTGCTTGGCTGCCGTCCAATCATCTGATCCATATTCTAGCTAGAGTATCGAAAGTGATTCAGTACTGATACCCGACCCATTCAACTGGGGCGGGAAAATTTTAGACATATATCGTAGAAATAACTTCATTGATTGGCACATAGCGAAAATGTCACAAAATGCCTTATGAATTAAGTTTTACGATTGATTACATATACACGGTTGTTAACTACGATAACGTTATTTAGCGTTTCGTACCTCAAGAGGAAAGACACCGAATCCTTATAATATCACTCCGGACGAAAAACGTTGAAATTTGGTACATATATAGAGATGACCCAATCAATCACGGTCGCACCTATAATGTAAATGATGCATTTTGGGAGACAAATGGGAAAGTTAAAAAACAATTTTTTTTCAAAAGTTCATCATGTGTCGTATCAATGGAGCACCGAATGGAGGCTCGTTATAAGAAATAAATAAAAATATATTTTTTAATAATTTTAAAATGCATAGTTTTAATAATATACATATAGGAAAACCGAATATCCCCCCGAGAGGTTGGTTCAATCTTCGATAGCTTCTATTGGCGGACGTGCAAATATGTCACAAAGTCGTTTAATTTTCTCCAAAATCCAGTTCAGTGTCGTCGGCCAACAATACTAACTTTGTTCTGGCAGAAGCTCCATATAGGCTGTGCTGCGACTTCCTGAATTTCGAGCGTAATGGAGCCATTTTTATTAACCCATTAAACCTTTTTATGGTTCGAACAGACTTGCGTTGAACGGAGTAACGCCAACGCCTCATATAGCGTGCAATTGACATTCGTAAAGAGCAATAATATGACAAACACAGAGCGAAATACAAATGACTGTTACGAGCATGAGTAAATCCAGCGTATAAATTGCCAAACCATGACCTGACTCATGCTTCTACGTCCGCCAATATGAGGTCAATATAGATATGCGAATCCAACAGGTGTATGAGTCACAGTTTTTTTTTGTACACGTTTCTGAGTGCGTGCCGCGCAAAAAAGAAGGTTAAATTCTTGCGCAAACGCTGACCTGAACAATGAATCATCATAATATTTATCGGAAATATAACATTATGGGAGTGGAAGAGGCGGCAGAGGTGTGTCAGGCCAGGATCGTGGCACGTGGAGATCCGTTGTCTCTGCTTACCCCACCGGGAAACAGACGTGACGCTATGTATGTATATAACACTGACAGGACCAAAGCAATTCACTGACCAAAGAAAATCACCGACAGAACCAAAGCATTTGCTTTGACTTTGCACTGACTAGACATCACGGGTGCTACAACAGTCAGCCTTGTCAGGTATCACATTGTCTGTCAGCCACAGTCGACTGTCGTTCGACGCACACCTGGGTGCGATCAGAACTTCGATGGGTGACCGTTCGACCGTTGGAGGCTGACCGCGGTTCGGATCCCACGTAAAACAGAAGCTATCCCTTTCTCACCTTACTAGGCGGTAGGGTTTAAAACCCGCCCGGTTTTGTACCACCGCAATGAAAGGTCGGTTGAAACGGCTATGCACATGGTTCGTGTTTTACGTTCAGTTCAGTGTAGCCGGCATGAGAAGACGGAAGCACTGACACGGCATCTAGTTCGCCAAGGTTTTATGGGCTGACATCGCGGATGCCGTAGGTAGATGATGTGGCCAACCGTGTCAGTTTCCATAGAATAATTATCAGGGTTCATATCAGTTTCATCGGGGAGTGAACAAAAATAGATTGTAATAATGGAGACCTTTAGAGATAAAAATGGCAGTGTTGAACCTGCAACATGAAAGCGCGCGGATGTAATAGTCTCATTTGGAGCACTATTCAACATGGACTCCCCGGAGGAGATCTGGCGTATTATTGGAAACGATGACCGAGTAGAACTGAAAAGTGTTAAGGGGGGGTACTAGGCAAAAGCACTTCGTATTTCCCTAACCATACCCATATTTCAAGTGATTTAACTATAATATATATGCCTATAGTTAGGTAAAGATTCAAGGTATAATGTGAATACATTATTTTTCATTTAATTTTATAAATTCCTTTTAAAATATGTGGTTGAAAAGTGGCAAAATCGTTAAAAAATGCGTTTGCTATTTCCCTCGCCATTTTTTACAAATGCATCTAATACGAAAAATGCTTCATTGAGCTTAGAGTCAATAAGACTAAGAATCATCTAAATAAACTCAAACGCTTACAGAATAAATGGTTTTTCACTGAACTATCTTTGAACATTCTAAATTTTGGGCCGTTGCCGTGCGCGAGCGTTTTTTGTATGGACGTATTTGTGACGAAATAGCAAATGCATTTTCGAACGTTTTTACCACTTTTCACCCACTTATTTTTCAGAGAATTTACAAGATTAAATTACAATAATCTATCACACTTTATACCTTTACCTAACTATAAGCATATAAATTATAGTTATATCTATTGAAATATGGCTATAGTTAGGATAATATGATGTGATGTTTTGCCTAGTACCCCCCCTTAAATAATATTTGTATTCATATTCGTACCCTTGAGTTGAACGCGGTACAAAAGCACAAAAGGGGTCCATATAAACATTTTCAGGTGTGCTTTGTACCGCCTTCAACTCAAGGGTACGAATATGAATACAATTAATATTATTTAACACTTTTCAGTTTTAGTTGTTTTTTGGAGTCGGTAAAAAAGAAACAAATAAACAGGAAAGATGATCGAAAGATGCTGTAGTCGGGGTGACTATGTTTGAGCACATGCCCGATCTTGTCTAGGTTAGGTTAGGTAGGCGTCTAGGGCGACCCTTCCCGACTCCTTGCTTTTTTTTTAAATAGTGGCTTCATTTCACCTACGACGAGTAGGTGTCTAACGATGCCCATGGACATTCTGTGATGCACGGCGATTGCGAATGCCATGCCGCCCTGACAGGAGCCTTTTCACGCCCCTTTTGAAAAACACCCAGGCTTAACTCGGGAGGAAATAGATGGGCAGTAAGTCGGTTCCACATTTTCTCGGTTCTGTGAATAAAAGACGTACAGAACCGGTTGGTTTCATAGTAACTTTCGCCAATCGCTCTACAAACTGTCGATCCAGCTCTCACACGAATTCCTAAAATCTAGAATCGCGTAATGCTCGTTCAGTGCTATCTCTCTCACTCGCCGTCGTCAATGTGGTCGCCACAACCGGTACGTGTACCCTAATCACGAGATTTAACCTACACCGCGTACTACGCTCCGCCGTGTTCTCCGCATCACTTTGTATGGACAAACGAAGTTCGCAAATCTATCACTAGAGGCGCTGCTCCGTTTCTCCAAACAAAATGATGCGGAGAACACGGCGTATCGTGCGTAGCGTAGTAGGTGTAAACTCGTGATTAGGTTACCGAGCCGTCCTTAGCAACGCAAGAGTTCACACTTTGTAAATGTGACAGCGAGCGCGTAAGTCGCGTCACCATCGGCACAACAAAAGCGACACGACATACACTCGGTTACGTATTGAACGCGTTTGTGTTGGCAAGTTTGGCGACAGGATGCCACACATGGTAGCGGGGACGGTTGCAACCGACCATTGAGCGTAGGGATGCAGCAAAACATCTTTGCAATTTTGCAAACCGAGTGCACCAAAAATCGAGGGTGTGCAGAATTAAGGCCCTGTCAACCCGTATTCGCCCGTGCTCCTCTTTCAAGACGCCGCTTTCGCTGGTTGGAGTAGGATGCAACACAATCAATCAATCAAAAATTACGTTTGATGAAGTATTACATATATTAAAACTGAATCTGTCCGGTTAGTAATATTGGTGGTAACCTTCTTGAAATTCAAGTCAGACGCAGCTTCACGTCACCTTAAAGAGGTGTGAATCTGGGAGAGAGCGACGCGAGCGACGACGGCCAATCGAAATTATTACAATACTCATTTATGTACTTGTAACCAACCTAACCTAACAAAATTATTACAATTTCAAATTACGTCTCTTAAAAAGATCGAAATAAAAGTACAATTACAAAGCACCATGGGCTTTTTGGTTATGTGACATAAGGACCAAAACGCACATGGTCCAATCAAGATGAGTCATACATCGTTGGATAGCTCTTTTCAAGTGAACAAACGCGTAAGAGTTGTCCATTTTGAAATATACTCTTCAGAAAATACCAATTTTTTTGCTCTAAATATAATTATAAAAATTCATATCTCCGGTTTAACAACCAATGTTCATCGACTCGCTGCATACTCGGTCATAAATCGTCGGAGCGAGACAGCGACATAATAATAAAAAAAACTTTCAAAAAGTAAAAAAAATATAGAAAATAATTAACACAACAGAAATAATAAAAAAAACTTTCAAAGTAGGATTACTCAAAATGGACAGCGAATCGGGACTAACGCCTCAGTTATTCTTATTATACAAAAAACTACCTTTCCAACGACGTATCACTCATCTTGATTGGTGCCAGGACCAGATTCCATACATTTGTGCCCATCCTCCTTTGAAACCCCCGACGCATCAACAACCCTTAAAATGTGTAATTAAAGGCGTCGGGGAGTAACCGGGGTTTACCGGGGTAAACCAAAATTAAACTCGGTCCCCCAACGCCTTCAATCTCTGATCAAATTCGCCTACTCGCCGCTCGTCTCTCCGCACGTTCGTGTCTCCCGCACTTTCGATTTCTACCGACCGACTAGACAAGCTCACGATGCCCTATCGTCCACCCGGATGCTGCGCGACTCTTAAACAATATGATATTCGATTTTGATACGACAGAAGATAAAAGTTACGCTTGCAGTCGGATGTTGTGCGTGATCGTCGTAATTGAACGAGTTCGTTCGTTAAAAATTCGACTCTTTTTCTGGTTGCACGCATTCTGTTTTACCTTTTCAGTCTACTCATTGTATTTTTCTATCTCTCTTCTCTACTATCACAAAATGCAAATCGAGATGCAAATAGTGCCTGGCGGCATGTGTTCATTTTGTTATTATTCTTACACCCGCTATCTAGGTCACACGATAAACTGAAATGTTTGTGCAGCTGACATTCCATGTCCGATTAAGGTGACGTGAGGCTGCGTCTCACCAATACCAAAACTTCAGTCGATAGAAAAAAATCATGAATATGCCTCTGAATTTAATTATAAAAACGCATTTAAGGCAATGCGACCAAATTAAGGCTTTGGAAAATATATTTTATTTGTTGAATATATATCTAAATCCGTAGCTTTCTACTTTTTCGATCCGTAGTTTTGGAATAAAAAAATAAAAACCAAATTTTTTATTGATTGTGTTGCATCCTACTCCAACCAGCGAAAGTGGCGCTTTGAAAGAGGAGTACGGGAGAATACGGGTTGACAGGGCCTTAAGCGAACAGTCACACAATTTCAAGAGATCGGTACCGTAGATTTACCCATATACAATAAATAGTTTTATCAAGTCTCAGAACAAAGTGGTTCTGTCTGGTACCCATCTGTAATTTAAACAACCAAATTCGGTACAAACTCGAGCGTCACCTTGTTCTGTTTGTCTTATTGTAGTGCCACTAATATTCCCCAGTAGGTTTATATCAGTATCGTTAGATGTTTCTTATGTAAACCAACAACATGAGTGGCTATGCCGAGAGAAAATGTTGCAGTCTCTCTGCGACGAGTGATGCGGAGTTAGGACAGGATACGCGAAACTAGACGAAGTACGTATTCCCGACGCCCACACAGGACCGTTTAATTATACCAACGGCGACAGGGCGCGTCCTCCATCCCGTCTACCCCAAACCCCATCCCACGGCCCATCCACCCGTTCGCTCTTGACGAAATTACACACAGGTCCCTGAAACCCGTTTTCCAGGGTTCGCTTTCGCGTTGCGCAAAATATGCGTAATAATGACAAGAGTTATTTTATTCGTTAGAGTAACTTTGTTTATATTTCCATGTGCTTTATTCCATTAGCTTATAAATGCTTTAAAAAATGTGAAGATGAGTTTAGACGGATTTCAGATGGGTTTCAGTAATTTTAGTGTAGAAGAGGCGTCGAAGTTTGTGTGCATGGATAGTGAGTGGCACTTGGATATCCGTTGTCTCTGTCTACCCTAGGATACAGACGTTATGTAGGTATGTATGGAAAACGCTATAATATTCAACTGAGGGTGCCTAGTAGTGTCGAATGTCATCCATCACATTAGGACTTAAAATCGTAAGTACGGATTTAGCACAGGCGAAGTCGCGGGCAACCTTATATCTGAATCCGAACCAAGGATATTGATCCGAGACGTCCACATCCAGCAGCGCGCGGAGACAGTTTCTGCGTCGAGTAGGTACCAGGCGCGCATAGTAAGCGCAGAGGTCATTCCACCGGGCGGGGTGAGGTCGACAACTTCCGTATGTCGCACGCGAGCGGGATGCAGCGTGCGTCACGGATCTCATGCATTCCTAGCCCTAGAACCGTACCCTGGGGTACAAATCGAAAAATAAAAAATAAAATCAAAATATTTTCTTAAGTACACGCGCATGTGTTTCGCTGCTTCGGGTAATCCAAGAGGGACGGGAAGCACGCTTGCTCGTCAGTCGGCCGCCACGCGTGCTAGCTTGTGGACGTTGCAGTGAGCGCTTGGGGTACCCCGGTACCCCTGGATACGGTTAACGTAAGTTTTATTTAATGAATGTAATTAGGTATAATTCTTAAAAGAACGTTGTATTTATTTTATTTTATGGACTATATTGTATAAATAATTTAATTTTGAATATTTTATGTACTCACTATTTAATAGTGTTCAAAACTAGTATTTTTTTTTTGCGTCTTGTCCATTTTTGTTTAGGTTCAAACGGGTTTATATTCTATTTCAGATGGCGTCCACGTCGCGTGCTTTGACTGAAAACGAAATTTCGAGGGTCCTTTTAGATGAAGGTGACGAAGAATCAACAGTTCTTGGGGATGCATTACAAGAGGAGCCTGACGAAGTTATACCGGATATTCGCGCGGAAGATCAAGACTCGTCAAGTTCCAGTGACGAAGAAGGCGTTGTGGAAGGCTCTTCATCAAGGACAACTTTCTCACCGGTAACTGTACTCAGTGTTCCTGATATTTTACATGGAAAGGGTACCAAAAAGCAAAAATCCAATGAAAAATATGTGTGGTATGGAAATCATCCTCGTTCGTCATCAAGGGTACCTCAGCGAAATATCGTGTTTCATCCCTCAGGTAACAAAGGTCCTGCTAAATTTATAGAAACTGCTGTGGACAGTTGGTGCCTATTTTTCTCTGATGATGTGCTACAAAAGTCAATGGAAACAAGTATTTGCAAATAGGCGTTCCTATCTGAAGACTCTCGCAATGGACCTCATGAAACCGCACTTGGAGGAGCGCATTTTACAAAAAAGTTTGCTAACGAATTTACAGCTAAGTATTGGTGGTATTATTGGAAAAAAATTACCATCTAACACACCAATGCCTCAGAATTCGAAAATGGGAAGATGTGTTGCATGCCCAAGATCCAAAGACCGAAAATCTCGATAGCAATGTGCGATGTGCAAAGCATTTATTTGTAATGAGCACCAATTGAAAGTGTGCCATGACTGTATGCAAAGTTCCTCGTGATTAAATTGATATTATGTTAAATAAAGGCTACCTAAATTTGTTAATAAGATGTCAAAGTTTCATTTCAATAAACGTTTCACTTTTCTTAAAAAAATGTTTTATTTCACGGGGTACGTGTGTACCCCAGGATACTGTTTATGTACGTGCCAATATGGGTACGGTTCTAGGGCTAGTACGCTGAGTTTGCGTGTTCAAGATTGAGAAAAGCATGGATATTGCGCTGCTCGGAGCAATTGAGATGATTGATTGATTGGAAAGCTTGATACGCGACTATTGATGATAGGGCATATTTGCCAAAGCAATTTTTTTTTATGTTATCCGATATGGGTGGCTGAGTCGGAGGGGCCAAAGCACATGCTCCGACCAGCCAATATCACCTCCGAGAAGGTAGGTGCCATACTGGAGACTTCCCTGGATTGCTGGCTATACTGGACTGGAGGAGAACACAACCGAGGCTGCTATGCGGCCATCTTACATCCAGTACGGTGTTACCAACCCAGTCGGCTACAATTTGAGCCTACCACCTAGTAAGGGGAAGGGAAGGAACCTACAGTTTTACACCGGTTCCGAACGGTGAAGCAGCAGTACGCACGAAAATGTTTTCGTCAAAAAAAAACTCATTGGTACACGTGGACCGGATTGGAACCTAGGACCTCTCGCATGAGAAGCCGATGCCCAAACCACTCGGCCACCCGCCGCTTTACGGCAATATGCCAATCTTCACATATTGGTCCACACAAACGATAAATCAATGTATTCAGCGGCCAGCGAGTAAGTGAACGATACACTCTTACAAATAATCTAGATTGGGGTCTATGATAGATCTTAGTTAATTGTTTCTCGCGTAAACAAACTCCTCTTGCATAAGCAAACTCCAATGTTTCGGGCCCTTCTGCCACCTCGGTTAGCTCACCCGCCTTCCTACATATTGGGGCTATCTGGTTCACTTGATTCCAAACCAATATCAACTATTGATCACATCGCATCAGTATTCTGTAGTTCATCTGCGTATTCACGTCGATGGTACTCAGAGTGCATCGTTCCCTCCGCCGAACGGATTCCAATATCGTAAGAGGATTGGATTACATCGGAATGGGATGTACCTATGCAAGTGCGCGATGCATGCCAATAAGCGAGAATACAAAAGATACAAGAAAGCAGGATAATAAAAACGATATTGAGCAAACTTTTCCTACAATTTGGCAGCATTATGAATTCCAAATAGTGGCTCAAATTCCCAGAACAGTTCTTTGAGGAAAAGATTCCGTCGAGGTCGTTTTGTTTCGAACACTTGCTACTCGGTTCGATTCGACATTGGTCTAAGGTTTCTACATTGTCTGCGGCCTTGGTACTTGACGGTGAATAAAGGCGTAAAGCTCGTTCTTCAAAATGGGCGTTCTAACATTGTATTTGCAAGGCCGTAAGTATGTAAAGGTCGAGAATGACCATTCAGCCTTCGGACCTCGCTTTATTTTTAGTACGCGCTCATAACTTCGCGGGCGGAAGCTCAGGCGACCACCGCACCGGAGAGTACACACGGGACATTTTCACGGTCGAATGAGCTAACTGGGGTGCCCGCCTCACAGGGTCATCGATTAACGCTCAAATCGTGCACCCACCGCCCCTCCACGTCACACTGAAAGCGGGGAATCAGATAATGGCCTCTACAAGGCCGATCTCTCTCTAGAGAGCAGTTAGTTTACTCATAAATCAAGGCTACTATTTTGTGGCCGCCACTCAGGGTAACTATTAAGTAATCTGTGCCTCAGGCATTCAACACAGGCCGCTCTGTTTGTGGAGTGGCCGTTATCCGAACATTTATGAGATAAATAATCGTGTCGGAGTCATTATCTATCACTGAACATATCAACATATAACAAGTGAGATTGTTTTCAACATTTACGAAAGATGTCGTTTTCAAGGGCGACAGGTTAGCCACCTCTCACCTTGGCACGGTCCTTCCACCGAGTCATTCAGTAGGTAGGCCTTCGTGCATTACTTGCTGCTTGATAGTTATCTTGTCTTAAATATTTTGCTAAACGTGGTGGTCGGTCGGTGTTATGCTATTATTTTATCGGAGTTCTTGCAGTACAACACAGATTATTCTAATTATACACTTATCGGGATACAGCGTGTGAGGTATTGTATATAATATATGTTTTCGCTTCAGTCAGCCGGAGATATCAATTAATCGCAAGTTGATTAGTTTCAGCATCGTTATCTTATCTATCACGCATGTTTCTGAATTCACAGTAAATAATACAAACAAACAAACGCAACTCAATGAAAGGAGCGCAAATGATGAGAAAGGACGACTCGCGCGCCTGTGATTACTGATTAGCTGTTAGCGCGACACGACGCCACTCTGGGCTGAGAATCGGCTTCCGAGGTCTTTCGATTTTTTTTTACGAACTTGAAGATTTCGAAAAACTTTTTATGCAAGTTTATAGGGCTATGTAAGAGAACACTTTATATGTAACATAAGTTGCTATCCATTAATCACATATTTAAAAAAAAAATCTTTTTGGTTTGTAATTACCTGTATATATTATAAAGTATAAATTATTCAAAAACTATACCACGAAATGATGATAATCTGCTTACATATTAGCTATTAGAAATTTCTTTTAAAACATTGAAGTTTTAAATATAATATTTATGCAAGCGTGTAGAGCCACGTTAGAGAACGCTAAGTATGTAATAAAATTTGTTACCCGCCAACCAAACACATGTTTTTTTTCTTAATATTTAACTTTTATTTGTACAGAAAGGAAAAGGTTTTGAACATTTTTTCATAAGGTTTACAAGACCTAGACGTTCTTTTGCTATAGTGATAAACTAGAATGTGAGTGGAATCACGCTCCATGAAAAGTGTATCCAAATGCGTTCATATAAAGGAACGGTGTATGTCTGAATTTATATATTTTTTAAATTCAATAAATTAATTTTAATAACTTACCTTAATAACGTGATAAGCTCCTCGTAACTAAGCTTAACTAAGCTCCAGCGTAACTAAGCTCAAGTGGAAGTGGGCTGGGCACGTCAGCCGAAGAGACGACGACCGTTTGAGTAACCGTGTCCTACACTGGCGGCCGTGGACAGGAAAACGTAGTGTGGGAAGACCACCCGCCAGTTGGGACGACACCATCAAGTACGTCGGCGGAAAGCAGTGGTTCCGTACCGCTGAAGGCCAGGAGGACTGGAGGAAAATTGGAGAGGCGTATGTCCAGCAGTGGACGCTTACACGCTGACTGACTGACTGACTGACCTTAATAACCAATATCTGGGTACTTTGATTAGTTTAGTTATGGCGTATTAATGTTTTTTATGTGTATCTAAAATTCAAATTTTTGGTTACATAATATTATTTTAATGTCTTTCGGAAAGTACCTTAAATTTTGGGAATATTCTAAATTAGAATATGAGTCATAAATCTTCTATTTTTTGGAAATTTTAAGGTTTTAAACAAAGATTAGTGACTCATATGGTAGTAATGTTTTTAAGTTTACTCTGTTATTCATCTATACTCATTTTTAATTTTACGTATTAATAGTGGATGTGGCTTAGGTACATAAGTCGACGTTTCGCCTGCTACGGCACAGGCTTCATCAGGTACCACCGGGAATTCCTGTAGCAGATATCTGGTGCTAGTTGCACCAAACGTCACACTGACTGAGTCTCAAAGAGTACAGCTTTGCTGGCGATTCTGGCACGAAAGGTTCTCCTTCTTTACGATTTGCTTCTTGGTGGATGAGCTGCATGTATACTGGCCACTTAATGTCGGATTCCAACCACGTTTCGTATTTACTTTTGAAATTATTGAATGAATAACTCGCACTCTTCCACTTCGTGTACAAATTTGAGACGAACTTTTTACAAAAACTATTCAAATGAACTCGGTTTTTGTCCGATACATGAACAACCAGCTTATCGAATAGTATATCAGAGTTCGAGAGATCTTGATGGACTTTGCAAGAGAGCAAAAACATCAATATTACATTTAAACTCTTCCATACTTGGTTTTCACGGCTTATAACTGACTTAATAAGTTAAGAATTGAAATAAGCAAAGTGAAAATAGTCGAAGTTTTAAAAGTAAATGCAAAGCGGCAAGTAATTGAAAAGCGAAAATTCGTTTCGAAATCCAAGGTCCGTCACTAGCAAGCACTTAACAAATACTAAACTGAAATTCGCCACACACCAGAAGCCGAATTACTTGACGAAAACCGGATTCTTACAGAGATTATACAAAGAGCCACGATTATATCACGAAATGATGATAATCCGAGTTCATTTGAATAGTTTTAGTAAAAAGTTCGTCTCAAATTTGTACACGAAGTGGAAAAGTGCGAGTTATTCATTCAATAATTTCAAAAGTAAATACGAAACGTGGTTGGAATCCGACATTAAGTGGCCAGTATACATGCAGCTCATCCACCAAAAAGCAAATCGTGAAGAAGGAGAACCTTTCGTGCAAGAATCGCCAGCAAAGCTGTACCCTTTGAGACTCAATCAGTGTGACGTTTGGTACAACTAGCACCAGACATCTGCTTCAGGAATTCCCGGTGGTTCCTGATGAAGCCTGTGACGTAGCAGGCGAAACGTCGAGTTATGTACCTAAGTCACATCCGCTATTAATACGTAAAATTAAAAATGAGTATAATGAATAACAGAGTAAACTTAAAAACATTAATACCATATGATTCACTAATCTTTGTTTAAAACCTTACAATTTCCAAAAATAGAAGATTTATGACTCATATTCTAATTTAGAATATTCCCAAAATTTAAGGTACTTTCCGAAAGACATTAAAATAGTATTATGTAACCAAAAATTTGGATTTTAGATACACATAAAAAACATTAATACGCCATAACTAAACTAATCAAAGTACCCAGATATTGGTTATTAAGGTCAGTCAGTCAGTCAGGCAGCGTGTAAGCGTCCACTGCTGGACATACGCCTCTCCAATTTTCCTCCAGTCTTCCTGGCCTTCAGCGGTACGGAACCACTGCTTTCCGCCGACGTACTTGATGGCGTTGTTCCACCTGGCGGTAGGTCTTCCCACACTCCGTTTTCTTGTCCACGGCCGCCCGTGTAGAACACGGTTACTCAAACGGTCGTCATCTCTTCGGCTGACGTGCCCAGCCCACTTCCACTTGAGCTTAGTTACGCTGGAGCTTAGTTAAGCTTAGTTACGAGGAGCTTAGCACGTTATTAAGGTAAGTTATTAAAATTAATTTATTGAATTTAAAAAATATATAAATTCAGACTTACACCGTTCCTTTATATGAACGCATTTGGATACACTTTTCATAGAGCGTGATTCCACTCATATTCTAGTTCATCACTATAGCAAAAGAACGTCTAGGTCTTGTAAACCTTATGAAAAAATGGTCAAAACCTTTTCCTTTCTGTACAAATAAAAGTTAAATATAAAAAAAAAAACATGTGTTTGGCGGGCAAGAAATTTTATTACATACTTAGCCTTCTCTAACGTGGCTCTACACGCTTGCATAAATATTATATTTAAAACTTCAATGTTTTAAAAGAAATTTCTAATAGCTAATATGTAAGCAGATTATCATCATTTCGTGGTATAGTTTTTGAATAATTTATATATTACAATATATACAGATAATTACAAACCAAAAAGAAGTTGAAATGTAATAAAAAAATATTGGAAAATATAGAAATGAATTTATCGAAATTTAATCAAAATTTAAAAATTCAAACTTACACCGTTCTTTCATAAGGACGCGTACGGTTACACTTTTTATTCAGAACGATTCTACTTACGGTGCACTTTATCACTATACTAAACAGAACTCTAGATCTCCTAAGACTTTTCAAATAATGACCTAAACATTTTCTTCTCCATACAAAAAAAAATTCAAGATTTTTTTTTTAAATATGTGATTAATGGATAGCAACTTATGTTACATATAAAGTGTTCTCTTACATAGCCCTATAAACTTGCATAAAAAGTTTTTCGAAATCTTCAAGTTCGTAAAAAAAAAATCGAAAGACCTCGGAAGCCGATTCTCAGCCCAGAGTGGCGACGGGAGCAGCGCGCTCGCAGCGCCGATCAATCCAAGGCCACGCATTCTCGATCGCTTCTCCGAGCATAACGTTTCAAGGGGGCGGCACTCACCTATCGCCGCGACGGGTAAGCAGTTGAAGCAATCCGTGAATGTCTTCCATAATTTGATGTTGTATCTCCGCTTGCACTCATCGTAGAAGCTGTAACAACAAGAGAATAGAATAGAATAGAAATGCTTTATTGCACACAAAAAACACAAACAGAAATACAGAAGACAGAGGATAACATACAGCAGAGCAATAGAAATTAGAAGCATCTCTTCAGTTTTAAGAATAACAAAGACGCCTTTAATCGGGTCGTGTAACCATAAATTAATAATGCACATCATCAGGTTGTTTCCTCTCAAAACTCACAAATGTCGAAACAGGATAACCTCGCAAGTTCTTCTATTATCTAACAAAATTTATATTTTCCTCTTACGGTTAAGTCTTTTCATTCTAAACTATATAAAAGTATGTTTATTTACACACAGGTCACTCTTCACTCTGACACGATCCTTCCCTTTTCGTCGCGTCGTCGTCGTCGACAAGAAACACAGGCAATTGGGCAAGATGAAGAAAGATTAGTAGAAGAAAAAAAAAACGGTACCTAATTGGAACTTATGCATATCTGATGTGGTCTCGTTGCTCTTTCCGAATTATAAAACGAAGGCCGCGGCCGCGAGTGGAAAGTTAAGGATATTGTGTGCTTTAACTGTGGACAATCTGCAAATGTGAAATCCTAGCCAGTTTTGTGATACTCGTAATCTGAGAAGAGTCTACTGAAGCAGCGCCTACAGTCGCCGTTGCTCCAACTGCTATCGAAGGCACCCAAGGTCGGGAATAATTTAGTTTTTCCACCATCATAGATACAGCAATAGCTAACAAAGTGGAGCGTATAGCAATAGAAAAAGTGAGCCAAACAGGTCACGGTCAAGGTTCGGCTAGACATAGAAGTTCCTGGTAGGCACTGATATACGTCAAATGTTTCAGGACTCCTCAGAAATGGGCGCGTCAGAAATTCGTCGTCACACAGATCGTCCTTTCGACGCCTGTCAAGTTTCACAGTCCACTCTCAGAGAGAGAGACAAATTGTGCTGCTTGGTACCTTCTAACGCCAAAGATAAACATAATACTCTCTACTCTCTACGACTCTACAGAGGAGTTTCATCAAAAAAAGTCTACATTTCGCAAGAGCGTTTATCGTAATCGCGTTGTCGAGCGTTTCCGTAAGTTTTGTGATCGCCATTGTGCAGAACTGTTCGCCGGGCGCCTTTCACTGGTATTGTGTTGAGCTCCGGCCGATTGCGATGCCACAAGTTGCACAAGTATGGTCACAATGCAGGTGCGCATTTATCCTCAATGCCACTCTAATTCTGTGGTATTTCAAACTGTACATTTTGAGGAGCGAATTCGCAGAGACTGCGATGCACAAATACATTCAAACTGGCGATAGACCGGACATAGCGAATAAATTCGTTATGCCCTTGTTATAGAACATTACTAGACAAAAGCATTTCGTATTTCCCTAACCATACCCATATTTGTAGTGGTTGGAAAGTGCTAAAATCGTTCAAAAATGCCTTTGCTATTTCCCTCGCCATTTTTTACAAAATTAAATGCATCTAATACGAAAAATGCTTCATTTAGCTTAGAGTCAATAAGACTAAGAATCATCTAAATAAATTCAAACGCTTACAGAATAAATGGCTTTTCACTGAACTATCTTTGAACATTCAAAATTTTGGGCCGTTGCCGTGCGCGAGCGTTTTTTGTGTGGACGTATTTGTAACGAAATTAGCAAATGAATTTTCGAACGTTTTTACCACTTTTCACCCACTTATTTTTCAGAGAATTTACAAAATTGTATTACAATAATCCATCACACATTATACCTTGAATCTTTACCTAACTATAAGCAAATAAATTATAGTTATATCTTTTGAAATATGGCTACAGTTAGGATAATATGATGTGATGTTTTGCCTAGTACCCCCCTCTTAAGCTCGTCTCAAGACTCTTTGTCTTGTTAGGCCGGTTGAGTTTCTCATCTGCGCACTCTAGTTCTCACGTGTTATAGAACAATACAGACTGCATTTACAAACATACGACTGCTTTATATGTACGGCAGACACGAGTCTTATCTTTTCAGAGCGAGGCTGCCTGCATTTCTTTAGAAGACGGCTTCACAAAGAGAGTTAAAATAGTTAGAAACGGCTTCGAGGAAAAAAATTGGCGAGTGTACTTTATGTGCGCGCGTTAGAAGTTGTACTTCTTTGGCGTGACTCTCTCGCTCCCCTACCTCTCCCTCTCTCCGTTTATAATTAGAGGAAGGGCCCCTCAGTTTTTTTTTTTGTAATCCGGTGTGGGTGGCCGAGTCAGAGGGGCCAAAGCGCATGCTCCGACCAGCCAATATCACCTCGGAGAAGGTAGGCGCCATACCGGAGAGTTCCCTGGATTGCTGGCTATACTGGACTAGAGGAGAACACAGCCGAGGCTGCTATGCGGCCATCTGACATCCAGTACGGAGGTACCAACCCAGTCGGCTACAATTTGAGCCTACCACCTAGTGAAGTCTTATCTATCGGGCAGGACTGCACAATACCTAAATACAAATAATTTGTATGCGGTGACGATGACGGTCACGATGAAGTTTTTTCTGAGTTTTATTTTTTTGTTTTTTTGTTTTTTTTTTATGTAATCCGGTATGGGTGGCTGAGTCGGAGGGGCCAAAGCACATGCTCTAACCAGCCAATATCACCTCCGAGAAGGTAGGTGCCATACCGGAGACTTCCCTGGATTGCTGGCTATACTGGACTAGAGGAGAACACAACCGAGGTTGCTTGCGGCCATCTTACATCCAGTACGGTGGTACCAACCCAGTCGGCTACAATTTGAGCCTACCACCTAGTAAGGGGCAAGGGAAGGGACCTACAGTTTTACACCGGTTCCGAACGGTGAAGCAGCGGGTGTAGGTATGCACGTAAATTTTTTCGTCAGAAAAAACTCATTGGTACACGCCGACCGGATTCGAACCTCGGACCTCCCGCATGAGAAGCCGATGCCCAAACCACTCGGCCACCCGCCGCTAAGCACTCGGCCACCCGCCGCTTTCATAACACATTTTCATAGTTTTGGTAAAAAAAAAACGGCGAAGTGCGAGTTGGGCTCGCGCACCGAGGATTCCGTAGAACCACACAATATATTTGTGTTATGTATTTATTTAACGAAAGATTTTTTTTTTTCTTTTATTCAGTTTGGCATTATTATTTGTTGTGTTACTTTAGTGAGAGTTTGTACTATACGAGTAATCACACCAAGTTTGATGTTGTATGTACGTATCACCGTTTTTACGAAAAAGTAAAAACAAACAAAAAACGTTGAAAAAAAAACATGTTTCTTGTATGTCCCTTAATTTTGCACTTTTTGTTTTTTTTTTATTACATCTTGGTTAGGATATCCGCCATATTAACACATATACTGTTAAAATGTCAACCTATTATCGTTCAAAAGGAATTACAGCACTTTAAAGGATGAACAGACACGGAAGAACAAACGGTGTAGTCTTAGTAACAGGGTCCCGTACGGAAACCAACTAAGTATATCTCTGTCACACTTGTTTACTAGCGTATCTTCTAACTGGCGCAAATAGAGTGCCTGCACACCATTGATGATAACAAGGTAAAGTGTGTGCGGATGCTGTTTCTAACTATTCATTTCTTTGACTCCAGCCAGAGTAATATATATAACAGTTCAGACTCATCAATACATGGTTATTGTTTGTGTAATTAAATGCAATCACATACAACATGCCCTTGTTTTATGACAACCTTTAGAAATTCTGAGAAGAAGTTATACATTTGTACCGTGTGGGGCCGGTACTTTAAAAGAATAGCCCCACTGCATCTCTCCCCGTGTATGTCTTAAAAGGCGACTAAGGGATATGACTCCCTTCTTATATTACTAGGTGGCAGTGGCGGTTCCCCAGGTGAAGCAAGTGAAGCACCGCCTCACTTAATTATCTTGAAAGTAAAGAAAAAAAAAACATTTCAAAATAACAAGAAAGAAAACTTAAAAAGTCAAGTATATCCGATCCGAACTGATCACAATATTAGCGCGGCGGCGGCGGCGCGGAGGAGGCGGAGGCGGCTGGTGCGACGCGCGCGACGAAATACGTTAAAGATGTGTTAGTGCATCAACAATCAACACCACCAACACAGCACGCACACACACACAGACGTGACGTGTGACGTGTCACGTACGGCATGGCATATGGTGACTCACCCCGGTCCGGTGCGGCGACGAATCGCTTATTTTGATATCGCTTCACCAAGCGTAAAGACAACAGGTTGACCTTGGAGGCTTTGGATGTAGGGAGCAGCTGAGGCTCTGATAAATGGCGCCGGACGAGACATCTATATCCAATTAAAAGAATGCAGAGCGAGATGGGGCTATTCACGTTTTCTATAAGTCGGTTTGTTTTACCTCCGTGAAAATGATTATGTTATGATGGCGAAATTCGCACTAGTTACGGTAAGTTTCATAGCTCAATGGTATATGCTTCGCTTTTCAATCTAGTGACGTTGGTTCGAATCTCACTTTCGCGAATTCTTTTTGTTTTGTTTTTAGGGTTCCGTATCCGGTACGGGACCCTATTACTAAGCCTACGCCGTCTGTCTGTCTGTCTGTCTGTCTGTCTGTCCGTCCGTCCGTCTGTCTTTTTTTTATGTAATCCGGTATGGGTGGATGAGCCGGAGGGGCCAAAGCGCATGCTCCGACCAGCCAATATCACCTCCGAGAAGGTAGGTGCCATACCGGAGACTTCCCTGGATTGCTGGCTATACTAGACTAGAGGAGAACACAGCCGAGGCTGCTATGCGGCAGCAGCAGGTGTAGGTATGCATACACGTAAATTTTTTCGTCAGAAAAAAACTCATTGTTACACGCCGACCGGATTCGAACCTCGCACCTCTCGCATTGCCCAATGCCAAACCACTCGGCCACCCGCCGCTTGTCTGTCCGTCCGTCTGTCCGAGGCCTGTATCTCTTGAACCGTAATTTGGTAGCCCGTTGAAATGTTCACAGAAAATGTGTTATTATGGCCGATATAACAAAAAATAATGAAAATAAGAAAAAGTAAAAAACTCACGGGGGTTCCCATAGATGGCGCGCGCGCATACACTTTTTGGTTTCAAAAAGTGTATGCGCGCGCGCCATCTACCAAATAGATGATGAATCATTTTCTAATAGTGACTAACTAATATGAAGTATTTCATAACACGCCATCTAGATGGCGTGGCGTGTTATGAAATTAATCTAGTGGCGCTAGCCGTGACATGGCGATACGGTACCCTCGGTGCGCGATTCGATAGTAGTTTTTGGTTAAGTATTGTTAGGGCCAAAAAAAATTAGGTTTAGGTTTTTCAATTTATCATAAAGTAATAGCAATGTAGGTGGATTTTTTAGTCGCCTCACTAAGATTTATAGGTCAAAGCCGCCACTGCTAGGTGGTAGGGTTTAACCCGCCCGGGTTGGTACCACCGCACTGAATGAAAGGTCGGTCGAAACGGCTATGTAAATAGTTTGTGTTTTCCGTCCAGTTCAGTGTAGCCGGCACGAACGAAGGGAAGCACCGACGTGGCACCAAGTTCACCCGGTGTTATGGGCTGACATCGCGGATGTTGTAGGTGATGTAGCCAACCGTGTCAGTTTCCATAAAAAAAAAAAAAAAAACTACCACCAAGAGATTTGTTGTTGTTGTTGTTGTTTATTGAGCATTCTTATGGCAGTAGCATTCTGTGACAAGTTCGAGTGCAGTCTGCCTGCCCTCCTTGTAATGGAGTAAGTTACTTTCTTTTAAGACATATTGCGTTGTTTGTGGTCTCGTGTTGATAATAAAACTAAATTGACGATTTTTAGAAATCTTTACTGTATGTAACATAATACGTATGTTCCTCCATAACTCTTAGACCAATGATCCGAATTCGATGAAACTTAGTACAAGCACATTTAACTATACGGGACATAGGATAGGCTAAATAAAATTTACTTCCGGTTACTTCCGGTTTAGTCGGACTCATCAATACATGGTTATTGTTTGTGTAATTAAATACAATCAAATACAACATGCTGTGATATGATCACCTTTAGAAATTCTGAGAAGAAGTTATATGACATACTTGGACGGCATAAAATTACCACCAAGAGATTTGGTGTCCTTGCCGCTTTTTTTTATTGAGCATTCATATGGCAGTAGCATTCTGTGACAAATTCGAGTGCAGTCTGCACTCGAACTTGTCACAATTTGTTCTATCTTGTTTCCTGATTTCTGGGTTCATAATATGCCACAAAAACTGTATCATAAATTGTTTTCATCCGGCTTATATTTTCCAACAAGAATAAAAGGAAATATAAAAATAAAATAGCCCCACTGCATCTCTCCCCGTGCATGTATATAATCAATCCCTCAATCGTAACAAATAAATGCGACAGTATGTGAGTAACCCCACAATCACGCTAGTCACTCATACTAATCAGTTGTGATTTGATTAGGTGTGATTCAAAAAGATAATATTATTTCAAAACACATTTCAATATTGCTTCATGAAGAGTGACATCATCATCATCAATACTAATAATAAACCTGTAAGGGATGGTCATGGAGTTACTGTGTTTGTGGACTCTATGTATGATACTAAAACTAAATTGACGATTTTTAGAAATCTTTTCTGTATGTATGCATGTTCCACCATAACTTTTAAACCGATCATCCGAAATTCTATGAAACTTAGTACATACAAGCAAATTTTACTATACGGGACACAGGATATAGGCTAAATAGAATTCAGTTCTGGTTACTCTAAGATGTGGCTCTCATACAAACCGAATTGTTCCGCAGCGAAATAAAGGTACTGTAGCAGGCCTCGCCTTTAGTTACATTTTAGTTTTATCGAGAAGGTTTATTGTTTACCTGAATATAGCTCGGCCTTATTTCTTAATTGCTTTCTACTTTTTAAATATGAATTTCACGCGAGCGAAGCCGCCCGCAAAAGCTATGACAAATATGAATGTTTTTATTAAGTAGCCCCGCGGCCGCATATATCCTACAACCATCCTTTATGTGTCAGGCCAGGAGACGTCGGTGAAACCACCACGCAAATTGATTCAGTCGTTTTCGAATGATGCTAACGCAGAATCGACGACAGGGCATCATCGGTCAGTAGGGTTGCCAGATCTGATGTTAGCTTTACCGGGACATATGTATGTATTAAGTGCAGTCCTTCACAAATAAGGTGGAAAAATGTAAGGCAATATTTTTGTGTTATAATTTTCACGGCAAACTTTTAGAGTGTTTTTTTATAGCAAATGCCCGCGGCTCCGCCCGCTCTCATATTTCACTTCACTGCTAACCTCATAAGCTATTTAGCGTGATAGTAAGTAGCGTATAGTTGATGGGAAGAATCAAGCTATCCGTAGAATTTTGTTTTATTAAAATCGGTTCAGTGGTTCTCGAGTTATAAGCGGACAGACAGACATACACTCAGACAGAAAGCAGACGTTGGATTTTATTATAGGTAAGGATAACTTTAGTAAGCAACACTACACTAAAATGAAAGAATCTTATTCATATTTCTTGTGATCCTAATTTGAGTAATTTATCAGCATCTGGATTTCTGTTCGCCGGCTTCTTTGCGCGATGTCAACTCGTGTGTACAAACATATTTTTCTTCCTAATTGTCAGCCTCGATAGCTCAGTGGTGCAGACAGTCAACTGTCGCTATTGAATGTTAAGCAACGCTGGGTGCGGTCAGTACTTGGATGGGTGACCGCTGACCGTTGGAGGCTGACCGAGGTTCGGATTCCTCGTAAAACTGTAGGTCCCTTCCCTCCTAATCTTACTTGGTGGTAGGGTTTAACCCGCCCGGGTTGGTACCACCGCACTGAATGAAACGTCGGTCAAAACGGCTATGTAAATAGTTTGTGTTTTCCGACCAGTTCAGTGTAGCCGGCACGATCAAAGGGGGAAGCACTGACATGGCACCTAGTTCACCCGGTGTTATGGGCTGACATCACGGACGTTGTAGGTGATGTAGCCAACCGTGTCAGATTCCATAAAAAAAAAAAAAAAAAAAAAAAAAAAAGACAAATTGCACTCTCCGGGACAAAATGATCCTTTTCCCGGGACACGGGACATTGCGGAGCCTAGCCCGGGACAATCCCGGAAATCCCGGCCAACTGGCAACCCTATCGGTCAGTCATTCTAGATTTTGATCTTCATTAATCGGGATACACAAACTAATTAACGATGCCAACTTCTAGTGTCTGATGCCAAATACGACATTGATGACGACAGCATAACATTCAATATGGAATCGTGCAAGTTGACTAAACGCAGCAGACTTTATTCTTTATTCATCATTCGTATGGTAGTACACTACGCTTGAATTTGTCCTGTTTAGTTTTTACAATCTGCTACATATACCTACTATAGAAGATGCAACTGTTCGAACATTTAGAGTGAATACGTCATCGACCTGGTGGCGAAATGGTAGCGCATTGGCGGCTCAAGCCGGAGTTCCAGATTCGAATCCTGGTCAGGAAGTATCTTTTCTCTTTATTTTTCGGCTTTGCATATAAAGAGGACCAAATTTAACTGTTTACTTAGCGGTCTTAAAGTTAGGTTAGGTTATAAGTACATTTTTTTTATGTAAACCGACATGGGTGGCTGTGCCGAGATACCAACGCAACATGCTATTCTCAGCTTAGCTCGGCCAAAGTTTATTGATTAGCTTCCGAGTCAGCCGTAGCGTCGGTCTGGTTTGGAAAGAGCAGTTTCTCGACTCCGTCGCGTCCCTGTGTTTCCGTGATGTCGACGCGTGCAGCCAAGGGCTATCGTTAAGGTCAACCGATAGCACAGATTACTTAATAGTCTGCTGTTGACTATTCCTTCCCATTCCACTACATCTTATTCAGACTCTTTCACAATACACACAGCTCGTCTGTGGAACCAGCTTCACTGTTAATCTCCGTCTCTCTTCTTCCATTCACACTTTAAAACAATGTTTTTTTTACGGAAAATGTACATCACGTACTCTATGTTAATGTTAGTACTAAGCACATACTCGCTTTATATATATTTTTGATTAGAAAAATGCAAATCGAAAATCATTGGAAAAAATACATCCCGACCAGGATCCTGGTCGGGATGTATTTTTTCCAATGATTTTCGATTTGAATTTTTTAATTAAGGAAGAAGGTGTGGATCTAAGCTTGCGATGGCTTCACCGAACATATCCGGGCCCATCGGCAGTAGAGGAGGGTATTAATCGAGGCCGGGACTTGCGAGTGGCCACTCTAAATTTCCCGCGCATGCTTCACGTTTCGGCTCGCTTCAAGCCCTCGTCAGCTAGTCTGCGTTGACTAGGACGCGGGGAAACCACCAGTCCCGCTCTCGACCTCCCTCTCTCTACCTATCCATATTCTGTAGGATGCTTCCAGTGATGTTTTCGAAGCTATGTAATATAATTGATAACTAATGAAAATATACGGGAATAATCCTAAAAAAATTATTGAATAACACTAATGAAAACAATGAGATAAAAATAAAAGTTAATCCATTAGATTTTTTATTTTTTAATAATGTTTTAAATTCTTCATGTAATTTTAATAAGATTTTATTTCAAAAAATTAAATATCGATTGGGGGTTATTCAGTAAATATAAGGTATAATTAGTAATTATATATACATCATAATATATACATCACGTACATCCGTGATGTCAGCCCCTAACACCTCCGTGAACTAGGTGCCATGTCTTTGAGAACATGAATGAAGTCGCGCGCAAGAGCTCGTGAAGAAAATTTCACTAGTTTTATGAGTTTTTTTTTTGCAAAAACATTGCACCCCTTAAAACCAATTCCAAGTTCGTTAAACTCCCCGCGACATCAAAATCGACTCGACCTCCAGATTGGGGCCCCGACCATGACAGCGGCGTGTCTCCCAACCGTCTATCACACGCGATCTTTCCGCATCGCTCTTATCAGAGAGATAAACCTGGTCTGATGTCATCCATCATAAATGGATCGAGTTTTTTCGCATTTGTTTCGATGAGTGTTCAAATTCTGCTTGAATCAACATAATTTTGTTTTTCATGATTTAGTTGAAGAATTTGTTTGTCTTTTTAGGGTTTCGTTACACGCAATTACTCCGAAACATAGAGCTCAATAAACAAAACCGGCCAAGTGCGAGTCAGACTCGCGCACCGAGGTTTCCGCACCACAAAAAAAAACACATTTCTTGTATGAGAACCCCCTTAATTTTTTACTTTTTATATTTTTTATTGTTGTTATATCCGCCATAATAACACATATTCTGTAAAAATTTCAACAGGCTACCTATTACCTTTCAAGAGATACAACCCTCGGACAGACAGACGGCGTAGGCTTAGTAATAGGCTTCCGTACGGAATACGGAAACCTAAAAAATAATAATACTAATATAGTTGTCAATCAAGAATAAAACTGGAAAACGTCAGCCTACGTAGCTAGTGGTACGGTCGTCGGTCGACTGTTGTTAAGCACACCTGGGCGCGGTCAGTACTTGGATGGGTGACCGCTCGGCTGTTGGAGGCTGACCGTGGTTCGCATTCCACGTAAAACTGTAGGCCCTTCCTTTCTTACCTTACTAGGTGGTAGGGTTTATCCCGCCCGGGTTGATACCACCGCACTGAATGAAACGGCAGTCGAAACGGCTATGTAAATTGTTCGTGTTTTCCGTCCAGTTCGGTAGCCGACATGAAATGAAGGGAAGCACTGACGTGTCACCTAGTTCACCAAGATGTTATGGGTTGACATCACAGATGTTGTAGGTGATGTAGCCAACCGTGACAGTTTCAATATAAAAAAAAGTATGGCCGTGTCAGATACTACTCATTCTGTGGTTTAAAATATGTATTGCTTATTATTTATATTTTATTAAATTGTCTCTCTAATACAGAACCTACGCCAGGGGTGCCGCGAAAAAGTGGACATTATTTGACCGAGCGAGCGCGAAGCGTCTCCATTTCAGCTTGGGCAAAAATGCGTACGTATGTCCGGATGTCCGGCTGTTTCTCAACAAGTTTTTGGTAATTTTTCAAAATCGCTGAGCCATGGGGGTTGAGGTGCGCCGATGAACATTTATTCAGTTTTAAGCTATGCAAAAACAGACTCGCGAGGTCTACAGCTCACAGAACCACTCACTAGTAGTAAATAATTAAATTCAAAATAAGTATAAAAGTAATGTACCTACCTACATACTTAATCGAAATAATAATGAAACATTTACATTTCGATGCGTAACTTTTACGCATCGCAAAATTGTGTTTTTTATTCCTTTCGAAAATATTACTTGATTTACATATTTGCATGCTTCGTTTATCACAGTTCAGATATGATGCCTATGAAAGACACCAACCGAATATTGAAGCGGTGTGCCGCACAATTTCTTGAACGGGTTAAGGGCGCCGTCAGCTAAAAAAGTTTGAGAACCACTGCTCTAATAAATAAATCACGTGTAAAAACATGTGACTGAACCCATTCTGACAGAGATTGTATCATGCAAATATTAAGCCAACTCCATCTACTGTTTGCATTTTGCGATAGTCAGTCAGTCAGTCAGTCAGCGTGTGAGCGTCCACTGCTGGACATACGCCTCTCCAATTTTCCTCCAGTCCTCCCGGCCTTCAGCGATACGGAACCACTGATTTCCGCCGGCGTACTTGATGTCGTCGTCCCACCTGGCGGGTGGTCTTCCCACACTCCGTTTTCCTGTCCACGGCCGCCAGTGTAGGACACGGTTACTCCAACGGTCATCGTCTCTTCGGCTAACGTGCCCAGCCCACTGCCATTTGAGCTTAGCCACCCGGTGTCCAATATCGACTACTTTGGTGCGTCGGCGGATTGCCTCGTTACGCACCATATCACGTAGCGATATTCCCAGCATGGCTCGCTCCATTGCTCGCTGGGCAACTTTCAACCTTTGGACAACAGCGACCGTCAGAGTCCACGTTTCACACCCGTACGTCATAACCGGGAGGACACACTGGTCATATATTTTGCGATAGTGCTTTAGACAAAACATATGATGATGTGACGAACTGCGTATTATACAGCCTTATTATGGTGATCACATGAAATATTCCCAATCAAGTCCATTTCACGTTTACTAAACTGCTTTTTAGGTTTCCGAACCCCGTACGGAAGCCTAATACCAAGCCTACAACGTCTGTCTGTCCGTCCGTCCGATGGCTGTATCTTTGGAACCGTAATAGCTAGCCGGTTTAAATTTTCAAAGAACATGTGTTATTTTGGCAGATATAACAAAACATAATAAAAATTACAAATCAAACCTTTTGTTCGCAATTATTGCATCACTTACACGAAATTTTTTTTTGTGAAACACCTTGCGACGGATTTTCCTAAATGTAGAATGATTTAAAGTTTGAGGGTTAGGGCACAGATTACTTAATAGTTACTTCGTAACAGATAAATCACTCCATAGAAAAAGTACCATACCTTCGGCTTTAATAGCCTACTGTTTTACGTCGCCAATCGCTGCGTGCGAAAATGTACCTAAACGATCGAGTGTAAAGTGATTATTGCTTTGCAGCTGCGCGCAGTAGCGTGGGCGAGCGTGTAGGTATGCTTCGCGCGGCTGACGAATTTTTACTGAATTAGACCGCCGGCGGTCCACCGGACGGTAGGTAGTTAGCGCGCGCAAGTACATAGAGTGCATACCCGGGGCGGGTTAAACCCTACCACCTAGTAATATAAGAAGGGAGTCATATCCCTTAGTCGCCTTTTACGGCATACACGGGGAGAGATGCAGTGGGGCTATTCTTTTAACCCTTGGTATTCTTTGTCACGGATCCGTGCCAACAGTACTGGCCCCACACGGTACAAAATTATGATTTATGATTTAAAGTTTGAGGGTTAGGGCCCCTGAGCCCAGTTGTCACTGCTACCTAGGAAGATCTATTGTGATCTCTCAAAATTTTATAGCTCATCCCCAAGTCCGATTTTAGCTATGAACCGAGTTATATTTGTGGGATTAAGTACCTGTATTTGGCATGGGTTAAAAGTATAACCCCCAAGAATATGGCTTCTTTCTACTGTGAATGAGTACTTCACATTCATAAAGGATGTGTAATGAAATGAATGTGTATGGGCGTTTCATCCTCTTCTATACAAAACCTGCACACCGGTGTGTCCCCAAGACCCATTCGGTGTAGGTGTTTGTTTAGTCTTCACTGCAGACTAAACAAACACCTACACCTGATTTAACAGGACACTGCAGACTCTGCAGTGTCCTGTTAAGGTCCTTATTAGGACAGTCATGTCATTCAGGTTTAGGTTTAATACCTCGGAAGTAAATTACGAATTTACGGCAGTGAATCGGCTGAATATTGAATGCCTTCAAATATGTGCCAATCTAAATGCGGCAGTCGGTGTTGTGTGTTAATCCTCCAGAGTATTTGCAGCGCAACATCGATTACTCTGCTTTTCATGAGATACAGCGTGATAAATAATGTTTAGGTTTAAAATAGATGTAGGTGATAAATGTTTTTTATTACAACGCATTATTTAATAAACCACTGGTGTAATGTAAACACAGAAGGATGTTTCTACGAAAGTTATAAATATCTGATCATGAAGAAAGTTTACTGTTTACGTCAGTCATTTCTTCAAGGTCTCTCACTCCATCCATAACTAAAAAACTTTTAAATATAAACAGTTTGTTATTTATTATAAATTGTATTTAAATCAGCTGCGTCCGTGGCTCGGCTCGCGGTTAAATTGGATTTAAATCGAAAATCATGCAATCTTCTCCGACTGTGTTCGCTTTCGGCCCCGCTGCTCGACTCATATGAATAATGGCGTGATGCTATATAGCCTATAACCTGCAGAAGATATGTCGCATTGCATAGACAAAACATAAATAGGTTGAACCGTTTTTGAGTTGTAAGCGATCATACATACATACATACAGACAGCAAACACTGGATGTTATAATTCATTACTGGGATGGGTGCCATATCGACACAAAAGAAAAACACAAAGCAAGGAGTAATCACACCTGAAAGTTTTTCAAATCAGCTTAGGGCCTGAATGCCTGAATTTCGAAACGGCTATATAAATAATTTGTGTTTTCCGTGTAGTTCAGTGCAGCCGACATGAAATGAAGGGAAGCACTGACACGGCAGCTAGTTCACCCGGTGTTATGGGCTGACATCATGGATGTTGTAGGTGATGCAGCCAACCGTGTCAGTTTTCATAAAAGAAATGTCATAGGCAATGATGTAAATAGTTCGTGTTCTACGTCCAGTTCACCCGGTGTTATGGGCTTACATCACGGATGTTGTAGGACCTACATTGTAGGTGATGCAGCCAACCGTGTCAGTTTCCATTAAAAAGAAAGTCAAATGACCAACTTTTGTGAGGTTTGGCCTAGCCACATTTTTTTAATTAGTGCTTATATATTTTTTTTCATTCAGGTATCAAGTCCGATTTTGTCTAAAACGTGAAAAAGCATTACCTATAATACTCAGTTGAAGGACCCTGTCAAGGTGACAGATGGCCAACCTGTCACTCTTTAGCACGGCATCTTATCCTTATCCCGTCGTCTTTTACTACGTGCACGGGGAGAGATTCAGTAGACCTTCAACCGAGTCATGCAGCAGGTGGGTCTTCGCGCCTCACTTGCTGCTTGATATTGTCTTTTCCTAATACTTTGCTAAATGTGGTGGTCGGTGTTGTGCTGTAATTTACAAGTGTACTTGCAACGCAAAACCGACTACTCTGCTTACCCCGATTGTCGGGATGAAGCGTGTGGTATGTATGTATGCATATATAATATTGATTTCAATATTCCAAGACTGACCAATGTCTTTTTCACCCCAAAACCACTCAAACTTACCAAAGCAGGTTACAAAAGACACCACCTTTGCGCTCGCCGGAGCAAAACGCTCGAAGTATCAAACACACGCGATTACTTCCCACGACCGACTGATAACTACTTGCTTTGTCTTCTTCAAATTACTTCAAATGTGAGGAAGGCTTAGAAGAATAAATTAAAAATAAGTTTATAATGACAAAAACAACAAATTTCAACTGGCATTAGACGTATCAGCCAAGGCTGCCTGCCAAAATAAATAAATAAATAATTCATTTCAGACGCACCGTTTCAACTCTCTCGAATCTCTAGCTTGCCACCCAATATACACGGTGTTGCAACCCCAACCGTAAAACCCGAAAGGGGGTGATTCTGTATGTGAAATAGAACAACTTTGTTCTAAGACTTTTTTATTTGAAGAAAAAAAAATTTTTTTCTCCATACATTTTGAGAATAGGTATTTAAAATTTGTATGGAAAAAATATAATTTTTTTTGTTTCAAAAAATGTTTTTTCTTCACAGAAGTTGTTCAGTTTCACATATAGAATAACCCCCTTATGTCAGTTAAACATATTACGGGGGCAACTGCAACACCGTGTATACGGAAACAGCTCGTCACTCACCCGTAGATCCTGTTGATGCTGGCGCACTCGTGGTTGCCGCGCAGCAGGAAGAAGTTCTCCGGGTATTTGATCTTGTACGCGAGCAGGAGGCAGATGGTCTCGAGCGACTGCTTGCCGCGGTCCACGTAGTCGCCGAGGAACAGGTAGTTGGACTCGGGCGGGAAGCCTCCGTACTCGAACAGCCGAAGCAGGTCGTAGTACTGGCCGTGGATGTCACCTGTAGCACAGATTACTTAATAGTTACTTCGTAACAGATAAATCACTCCATAGAAAATGTTCCTACCTTCGGGCTTTAATAGCCTACTGTTTTACATCGCCAATCACTACGTGCGAAAATGTACCTTAACAATCGAGTGTAAAGTGGTTATTGCTTTGCAGCTGCGCGTAGTTGCGTGGGCGAGCGTCTATGTATACTTCGTGCGGCTGACGAATTTCCACTGAAATAGACCGCCGGCGGCCCATCGGGCGGTAGGTAGTTAGCGCGCGCAAGTACATAGAGTGCGTGAGGCCTGCCTGTAGTACCCAACACAATGCGATGTAGTACGCAGCTCGCGAGAAACGGGGCTTCTTTTAATTTTTTTTTATGGATACTGACACGGTTGGCTACATCACCTACAACATCCGTGATGTCAGCCCACAACACCGGGTGAACTTGGTGCAACGTCAGTGCTTCCCTTCGGTCGTGCCGGCTACACTGAACTGGACGGAAAACACAAACTATTTACATAGCCTTTTCGATCGACCTTTCATTCAGTGCGGTGGTACCAACCCGGGCGGGTTAAACCCTACCACCTAGTAATATAAGAAGAGAGCCATATCCCTTATGTTATCGCTACTTGCGTTCGTCTCAATTTAACGCTTATAGCATTTTTTTTTTGCAGAATCTTACACCGTTGGCTACATCACCTACAACATCCGTGATTTCAGCCCATAACACCGGGTGAGCTAGGTGCCATGTCAGTGCTTCCCTTCATTTCATGTCGGTCAATTTAAGAGGAAACAATTTTTTTTTATGTTCCTGCCTTAATTGCTGCTTGATAGATATCTTGTCCCTAAAACGTAAACACGGTGGTCGTGTTGTGCTGTAATTTACAAGAGTACATCTGCAGCACAACACCGACTACTGGGAGCCCCTGAAAATAAGCTACGCTATTTCGGATAGTGAGTCAGCTGAGCGGGCTCCCTTTTCGTCACATGTTATTATGTTTATTTGTGTTTGTAATTATTTGAGTTGTTGTGTGATGAAAAAATAAATCATTTCATTTCATTTACTCTGCTTACCCTGATAGTCGGGATACAGCTTGTGGTGTATATGTACATATTTTATCTTATCCGGTACGGGCGGCTGAGTCAGAGGGGCTAGAGCGCGACAGCCGTTCGTGACGTTAAGCACTCGGATGAGTGATCGTTCCACCGTTGGGAGGCTGACCGTGGTTCCGATTTCACATAAAAGGGTTTAACCGCCTGGATTGGTATCACCGCACAAGGTCTGATGGTCTGGTTATGGGCTGACATCACGGATGTTGTAGGTGATGTAGCCAACCGAGTCAGTTTCCATAAAAAAATAAAAAAACTCGATCCAAGCGGCTATTTATGTAAATAGTTCATTTTATCTGTCCAGTTCAGTGTAGCTGGCACGACCAACTGGAAGCACTGACATGGCAGCTAGTACCAAACCAGTCGGTATACAATTTGAGCCTGTGTGCCCCTGAAAAGATGCGTTCATAAAATACTGAAACAGCACCCCAGTAGTTTTTACACCTTTCGCATATCGTTCCATCGCAACTTAGTCTGATCACTCAAAACTTTGGCTGTACGAACAAATGACCTGCTGAACTACGGCGCCATGCCGGGACATCGCACTCACCGCATATTTTGAGCGGAGCCTCGAGCTCCAGTAGGATCGGCTGCGAGAGGAAGATCTCGCGAGACTTGAGGCATAGCCCTTTTATCTCAATCTCCGACAGTTGAACGTTGGCTCCGGGCTTTTCCCCTCGCACTGAAACAAAATTTGACACTTGTAGCTGTTGCAATTGGCACTTTGTAGCTGCTGCAATTGGCACTTTGTAGCTGCTGCAATTGGCACATTGTACCTGCTGCAATTGGCACTTTATAGTTGTTGCAATTGGCACTTGTCGCTGCTGCAATTGGCACATTGTACCTGCTGCAATTGGCACATTGTACCTGCTGCAATTGGCACTTTATAGTTGTTGCAATTGGCACTTGTCGCTGCTGCAATTGACACTTTGACGGCACTTATAACTGTTGTCATTGGCACTCGTAGCTGTTGCAAACGGCACTTGTAGCTGTTGCAATTGGCACTTGTAGCTGTTGCAATTGGCACTTGTAGATGCCAAACTTGTAGCTGTTGCTCTTCGTCCTCGAAACCCAGCAACATGATATGATTGGGGTGGCCAAATTGGGGTGGAATACAGTATAAACGAGTCAATTATGGTTATAGGCGAACAATTTGAACATATGAAGACCCCATTAAAACGATGACTTTACAAGAAGCTACAACTTATACATACATACATACATACCACACACTGTATTCCGACAATCGAGGTAAGCAGAGTAGTCGGTGTTGTGCTACAATGTACTCTCGTAAATTACAGCACAACACCGACCAACACATTTAGCAAAGTATTAGGGACAAGATAACTATCAAGCAGCACGTAAGCCACGAAGATCCACCTGCTACATGATTCAGTGGAAGAACCGTGCCAAGGTGAGAGGTGGCAAGCCTGTCGCCCTTATGCGCGGCATCTTGTCCTTATCCCTCGGTCGCCTTTTACGACATGCACGGGGAGAGACGCAGCGGGGCTAAGTACCGACCCTACACGCTATAAACGGTTGTTTATACATGTACAAGCAAGTTACAAATGTATATACGTTTCTGGTAACCAGTTCGCGGTTTAGTCTAGTCCGAGACAACGTAACGGCACCCCTGAACGTCATCAGACGTTCGTTCACTTTTCAATGCTCCATCATTTTTATTCACTGCACTTCACTTCACAAAATAAAATCACTTTTTCACTTCAGCGGCGCCACACGCAATACTCGGGTGTTGACAACCTACAGACCCGTCCTTTATAAAGACACCGGGCGAAAATTTTTAGCCATTTCATAATACCTATTTCACATTCGTTTATTTCATATTCGTATCCGTAGAGAAAAAAGTTATGTTTATCATTTATATACAAGTGTTATCTATCACTAATATTTTCAGCGACCTATTCTGGCAATTGACTTATCGCTTGCTCAGAACGAAGCCAAGGAAAGGCGGTAAAGCGAAAGAGGCCATTGACAGTAGTTTGCTGATACACAAACAAAATTACCTTTTAGTAGTTTGGTGATTACGTTGTCTATGTTGAGCTCGTCCGCATCGCGGTCCGCCATCGGAGTCGTTAAAGGTATTACGGCGCGTTTGATAGGAGTGAAGATGGCCGGATGCCGGAGATTTTCGCGGATTTAGAGCGGAGGTCCGATTATACGGCAGCAGCGACCGCGGACATGACAGTGAGTGGCAGTGTTGCCCAGCCCAACTGAGGCCGGACCAGTGTTGCCAACTCAAATTTTGAAATTCTCCTAGATTGACTTCGAAAATCTCCTAAAAATGTCCTAGAAAATTTTCGACCTCCTAAAAATTCTCATGTTATTCAAATTATAAAAATTTCACCACATTTTTAGTGTTCCTTATACGTACGGGATCATATTACTAAGCCTAAGCCGCCTGTCCGTCCGTCTGTCTGTCTTACCTGTAAAGAGCTGTATCTTTTGCACCCTGAAAACCAGCCAAGTGCGAGTCGAACTCTCGCACCGAGGGTTCTCTGTCAGTCAGTCAGCGTGTAAGCGTCTACTGCTGGACATACGTTTTCAATTTTCCTCCAGTCGCGGCCTTCAACGGTACGGACCACTGCTTTCCGCCGACATACTTCATGTCGGCGTCCCACCTGGCGGGTGGTCTTCCACACTCCGTTTTCCTGTCCACGGCCGCCAATGTAGTACATGGTTACTCCAACGGCCGCCATCCCTACGACTAACGTGCCCAGCCCACTGCCATTTTAGCTTATCCACCTGGTTTCCAATATCAATTACTTTGTTGCGTCGGCGGATTGCCACATTCATTAGTCATTCATTCATTACGCACCATTTCGCTTAGCTATACTCCCAGGCGCGCCCAGCATGGCTACTTCCATCGCTCGCTGGGCAACTTTGGAAAAGAACTATAGTCAGAGCTCACGTTTCACACCCGTACGTCATAAACGGTAGGGCGCACTGGTCATAATATAATATACAGATTAGACGTCGGGGCGAATTTTAAATTTCCGCGGCAGCGCTACTCAGTTGAATTCCTCCCTCGACCTCCTTAAGCAGATCTTGTCTACCAAGCAGTATTTAACCGAGATATACGTACATACTCTTCCTTCAATCTGTTCCATCACTTCGCCGCCAATAATGATTTGTCCTCCCGTCATAACCACGATTGCCATTATAACCACCACGTAATTCGTCTGTTTTAATTATTTTTTTTAGTTTTTAACCACACCAAGTTTGACACTTTGTACGTATTACCGTTTTTAAGTTAGAGCAAAACCAAAATTTTTTTTTTTTTTTAGAAAAAAACACGTTTCTTGTACCTATGGGGAAGCCCTTAATTTTTATTTATTTTTTCTTATTATTTGATGGGATGCCCGCCAATAATAAATATGTAACACATGATCTGTGAAAATCACAACCAGCTACCTATTACGGTACAAAAGATACAGCCGTTAAAGTAGTGCGGACTGACGGACAGACTGTCGACGTAGGCTTAGTAATACTATGTACTGATTATTACAAAGAATACATGTAAATAACATTGATTGATAACAAAGTGTTCGTTCGGTTATTCCCGCCCGGTAGTGTTTCACATTTCACACAGAGTTTCACATTATCCTATCTAAAGAGCAAGAAGGGGAACCTTGCTCTTATCAAAAGACAAATCCTATGGTATATTGTGTGACTTGAGAAGATGGTTGTTAATTCACATACAGTTTATTCATTGTGTTGTCACCGTACATACCGACATATATATTTATGAGAAACATATATTTACTAGTAACAAAGTCTCACTCCTAAACCTTCTCCTGTAATGATTTTCTTTCTCCTAGATTTTCTCCTACTCTCCTGACGGGCAAAAACTTCTCCTAACACTGCTGAAATTCTCCTGAATCTAGGAGAAAATCTCCTAACATGGCAACACTGGTCCGGACTCCGGACGGACCATGAATCGTTGTTCAGTCTGGCAGCACTGACAGTTTTTTTTTTAAACACTTTACGGCTCTGGATGCCATGTCCTTTGGAGCCGGTATGACACCTGACAGCTCAGGCGGCTCCTGCGGGATCATGCGGATCCTTTCGGAAACGATCGGGGTTGACTCGGCTCGAACCAAGTGAATCCGATATTCGTTTGGTCGTTTATGTAATTTGTTAGCTCAGTGGTTTATGAGAGTAGGATTTGTATTTTTTTGATCTCGCTCGACCATAGGTTCGTGTCCCAATTTTCAAAATTTGTTTTGTTTTTTTTTAAGCAATGTTAGGGTGTTAAAATACCTAAGAAAACTTTATTTTCGGAAATACAAACGTAACAAAAACGACATGCGCCGCCTCAAAATTAGGTTAGGGTAGGGTATAGATTTTATATTAACCCTGGTTATTTTTTTTTTAAACTACCAAAACATCACTCATACATAATACCCTTCGAGCAGCTCGAAGCTCGTACCACACTTTCCTTCGAGCCGAGTGTTTCCGAAAGGAGTTTCCGCAGCCTTTCCCCAGCAACATTAGTCCACCTCCAAGCCGGACTGGCACCTCCTCGGGGGTGAAATTGGCTGCGCCTGAGGTTGCGACCTCGGACAGAGCCACCCAGTTCGGTAGCAATAAAAAAAAAAAAAAAAAAAAGATCCGCGGGAGCCTGCGAGAGCCGCCTGTGCTGTCATGTGCCCGACCGCCTTTGGAGCCACCACTAAAGCGGGGAACTCACTAGACGGAGACGGGCATGCCCGGCGGGCAGTCTGTCCGTCCAGGCATGCCTGTCGCCGCAACACACTACACCCTCCATACTCAACCTGCGGCCCGCCCGACGGTCGCAAGTGGCCCGCTAGCCATTTCTGCGTGGCCCGAAGCCTGGTACAGTATTTTTAGATGGTACTGGTACAGCAATTTCAGTTGTATTAATACTGACGGAAATTTTTCATGAACGGATTCTAGTAGTACCACGTGGTCATAGTTAATAGAACAGGGTTATAATATCAGTCAGTAGGTTCAGTATTTCAAGGAACAATTCCGTCGGTGATATGGAGGTGTGAAATGAACGTTGC
The DNA here is from genome assembly GCA_946902875.1 of Nematopogon swammerdamellus. NCBI lineage: Eukaryota > Metazoa > Arthropoda > Insecta > Lepidoptera > Adelidae > Nematopogon > Nematopogon swammerdamellus. The sequence goes on along the minus strand of OX336356.1, from coordinate 3,294,354 downwards.
TCTCAAAATTAAAAAACATTTATTGTTGCAACTATTTTTGGAAACAACGAAGGATAACCTTTACTTTCAGCACGATCACTTTGTCCCCTTGAACGGGTGGCGTTTTCTGTCAAACAAAATGTACAATCTTTAGAGTAGTATCACAAATTCACAACGGTTAAAGCTATATTTTCATTTAATTATTTGCTAAACTTCGATAATAGAATTGGAGGTACAAGGATGCGTTAAACATTCGGTCGCATGCGGGGGTCGCAAATGCCATGCAGGCCTGCCAGGTCTATTCACACAGTCTATTCACGCCTCTCTTGAAGGACCCGAGACTGTACTTGGGAATGGGAATATATGGGCAGGGAGAGCGTTCCAGAGTTTACCCGTTCTGTAGAGGAAGGTTCTGCAGAACCGATTGGTACGCATCCGCGTTAAGTTCGCGCGTGTAGGGATGCAATACCTGCCTAGTGAGCGTTGTGCGGAGGTGGAAAGGGGACGGCGGCAATTTTTATTTTTACTATCAAAGCTCATTCTCCGCACTTGAACTATTAGCAGTTCATTGTACGTAGCTATTTTTATTTAGTTAAATGAAAGCGTTTCGTGGCTGTGGCGAAGGGCCATAATATCCCACAACTCAATGGCTGCGTTTTAGCGACTCACACACAAGTGACGTCTAGCTCTACTTAAAAATCGCACTCTGACTGAGCGCTGCTTGGAGCGCGCTCTGTCGAAGACCTGCCTTTGTCTATTTCACAAAGATAGAGAGACAGGTCTTCAGCACTGTTTAGAGGGGTGCGAGAGGTAAAAGGGCGAAGGGTCGCCAGAACGCAGATTCTGTCACAAGATAAGAAAACGAAAAATGAAGATCGGTTACTTACGCGGGTATGGTCAGCGTGTACAAGCCAAACTGCGTGTTCGGTGTTTCCAAACTAAGCATCTGTTCAACGTACTCTTCCGTGGCAACAGTTGCCGGTGTCTCAAACACTTGATTCATCATGTAGTCTTCGACGCAACTGCGGATAAAGCAAGCGTGATGGCGTGAGAAACCACATCGAATGTTTTGAGAAACATCTTGCCTATGCCGTGGGCTAGCGCCGCCCATGGACATTCGGTCGCATGCGGGGGCTGCGATTGTCATGCTGTCGGCCTGACAGGTGCACATTCACGCCTCTCTTGAAAGGACCCGAGGAGACTATACTTGGGGGGAAATATGTGGGCAGGGAGAGCGTTCCAGAGCGAGTTCCAGAGTTTACCGCAGCTATTGGCATAGTACCTACAGCAAACTGATGAACTATTCGGTCATCCGGAGTGCTTAGTCCTTGTGTATTATGTAAGAGGCACAACTCTAGAAGGCAGAACGACGATATGCTGGGGCATAACAAACTTCTGCTGGAAGTTCAGTAAAGTTTCGCTATTCTGTTGTTGCCGAAGATTCAACACACCAAGACGAGAAAATAATATCGTTAAGAAATTAAAGGTACAACAGACGGACAGACGATGTAAGCTTAGTACCTAATAGGGTTCCGTACTGATGCAGAACCATTAAAAATAGGTACCCAAAATATTTTACACAGATCGGGTGTAAGTAGTAGAAGACGTGAAAGGTCTCTTTGTCATCTAGCAAGAGCAAGAAAGATCAGTGTTAAGTCCTGCCATTGTGGGATACCCATCGCCCCCTTCAGATATCGACATTCAACATACTTTTTACATACTCTGACTGAATATCCTGACAATCAGGGTTAGCAGAGCAATCGGCGTTCTTGCAAACTCGATCTCACCACAACACCGACCACACGTTTAGCAAAGCATTAGGGCAAGGATAACTTTCGAGCAGCAAGTAAATAAGGCAAGAAGACTGACTGCCGCATGACTTGGTGCTTCCATCGAGCCAAAGCGAGAGGTGGCCAGCCTGATTACCATGGCATCTCGGCCTATTGTGATCGAAGGTGACATTCTGCCTCTATATGTATAATATAATATCCACTTACTACGCGCAAGGTTGATAAGTCACCAACTTCTCGATGCGATTGGGTCGCAGGGTTACGACGCAAGGGTCAGCTACGACCTTGGTCACGGCGCCTGGTTTCTGCTTTGCGCCACGAGCAGCTGTGGGCGGCTGAAATTGGTGTTCAACATTAAATTAACATTGGTTCCCAAGCGGATGTTTAAGACAGCTCTCAGCCCATTTGCCTTGGCTCTGTTGAAACTATAGGTATTTTTTTATTTATTTTATTTATGGAAACTGACACGGTTGGCTACATCACCTACAACATCCGTGATGTCAGCCCATAACACCGGATGAACTAGGTGCCATGTCAGTGCTTCACTTCGATCGTGCCGTCTTGGTGGTGTCTTCCTTTGTTCGTACCTGGTCCATTGAACTGTAAGTAACTACCTACCTACTGAAAATTGACTATTGACTAGCACCCAAAACTGGGTTCTTAACGCCTCCAGAAAGATAATCGTGCTTTATATTTAGGAAAACCTGTGTATCACATAATGGTCTGCCAATATTTTGTTGTTGCGAGTGAGGCAGGTATTTCCATAGAGTAAAGGTAAACATTTAAAGCAAGATAATGAAAGCTTAGTGTTTGCGTTAGTGCCACCATTCGGATAGTTACAGCCTTTGTTCACGTTCCGGTTTTTCTCGGATGACGGATGCCGGACACGGATGACGAATAACAGAGACAGATCTCGTCCACTGAAACCGATCCCGGACGAACCAATTGCTCAAGCGCGCAACATTGTCCGTCAAAATGACGGATTCGGAACACAGGGCGTCGTGTCTCGTGTGTTGTAAGTTTTGTATCGCCGCTACTCCGGCCGGAGTCCGACCGGACCGAGTTTTTGACGGACCGATATGTAGCGGTTTCTCGGCGTCCGTCATACAAAACGGACGAATGTTCACCCGTCACGACGGACGTAATTGTCAAGCTGTGTTCGGTGATGAGCGACGGCTGGCGCTTCTCCTCCATTGGCCCATTGACATTCAGACTAACACAAACACCTTTCTTTATGCTGTCAGATGTAGTACTTCAATCTATAAAGAAGGTTGTTTGTACTTGAACTTGACTGTAAGCGATCTGCATGAGGGTTTTGACTTCGGCCTCCAAGATACGCAGATACTTGGGGACGTTCCATCGGGTGACGATTGCGTGTGGGCCCAGTAGCGGCTGCAGCGGCGAAATGTCGCATTTTGAGATCCTGGGAAGAGAGGATTTTTTTTCATTAAGAATTTTATTGGTCATGCAATGGGTCACTGCCAAAAATTACTTAGGTACATAGGGTTGGGGAATCGCTGAAAAATTCCAAAGAAAGGATTCGCTTGCGCAGTGGTCGATAACGGTAGGTACGGAAACGGTGATTGCTGACCCGAAACCTACAGATGGACTGGAGTCTCTGAGTCACATATACGATTTGTATTGTAGATTCCATTGGTTTCACAGGTACTATCACGGGCACTGCTCTGGGTGACTAGCATCGCTTATTCCCTGTCACCCGTCCTATTTCGCAACACTCGTCGCAAAGAGGCGAAGAATCTTTATTTTTTGGTTAACATTAGGATTCTCGTCGGAAACTCATCGGTTCTCAAAATAGTTCCTTTGTCTCACCACTAAGGTGTGGATATACCTAGATATAGATTCGTTGCTTATGATGGTACAATAATGATAATAATGCATACATACACTCCAGGCTGTATCCCGACAATTGGGGCAAGCAGAGTAATCGGTGTTGTGCTGCGACGACTTGTAAATAACAGCACAACAACGACCACCGCATTACGCAAAGCATTTGGACAAGATGACTATCATGCAGCAAGTAAGACAGGAAGACCCATCTGCTGCATAACTCGGTGGAAGGGCCGTGCCAAGGTGATAATGAATAATGAATGATGCAATAAGCCAAGTAAAGAATGAAGGCATCCAGAGTAAATAATGAATGAATTCAAAGGAAGAAATCCAAGTAACAAATTAAGGAATCCAAGTGAATGAAGGAATCTAAGCGAATGCATGATTTCAAGTACAGAATGAAGGATTCCAAGTACAGAATGAAGGATTCCAAGTAAATAATGAAGGATTCGAAGTACAGAATGAAGGATTTCGAGTACAGAATGATGGATTCCGAGTACGGAATGAAGGATTCCGAGTACAGAATGAAGGATTCCAAGTACAGAATGAAGGATTCCAAGTACAGATGAAGGATTCCAAGTACAGAATGAAGGAATGGAAGTAAATAATCGAGGAATCCAAGTGCAGGATGAAGGAATCCAAGTAAAGAATGAAATGAACGTGGTTAAAATTGAACCACTTAATGTTCTACACACTTTGATATATCCTCAATCCCCTTCATGACGGACACGATCCGGTTTTCCGACGCATTGTTCGCGTCCCTCACTGCCTGCGTCTTCTGCTGGGCTGCCAACAGGTCGGCTCGGAGTTGTTCTAGGTGCGAGTTCTCGCGGGCTACACGCGACTCGTTTATATCCCGCTGAGTCGCTGTGCATAATTCAGATGTTTGAGATTTGCCCGAACTTATGACTTGAACAAGAGTTAATTGGCAAAGTTTGTTTTTACTGAACGCATAGTATGTAGCATAGATTGTATGTATGTAGGTTGGAAAAAAAGAGCCCATAAGGTTTCTTGCCCGGTACTACCTTGTAGATCGCATTTCTGAACTGGACAAATTAAAATTTTTATGGCGAACCATAACTATCTCTATCTCTTCTCTCTATATCTATCTCTACTCTCTACTTCTTATAAAAGGGAACGTCTGTCTGTATGTACGTATGTTTGAGGTAAGCTCCGGAACCACTGAAAAGATTTTGATGTTGTTTGCACCAAAGATAAGAGTAGTCTAGAGGCTCCCTATAGGCTGTATACCATCATACTAAATAGCCTTAGGGCTGAGCAGTATCAAGAAAGTATAGTATGGACGGGAGAGAGAGAGAATATGAGAAGCGATCGTTTATTATCATATTTGCGTTTAAATCGGATTTTCTATTAAACCGAGTCTAGCCACCCATACATGATCGGGGGAAAATTAGCCCCAAATATAAGCATATTGAAATTTCTACGTCTTGGAAAAGTATTGTCATGCTCTAATTTACAACTGCTCCATAATGCAGCTATGCCAAATTTTATCGCTTACGAACAAAGAGAGAAAACTAACCGATTACTTTACTGATCAAGTCAGCGTGAGTCCTGGTGATGATGGACTCCTGAAGACATTGGCACAGAAGCTGAAACTTGGAGAAGTTCTCGATCTCGGTCGCTTTGAACTGCGCTACAATCTCTGAGATCATATCTGTGCCGGTGTACGTCTGAAACGGTAAACCTTTCGTCAGCTCTATGAAGTTCAACATCGCAATCGCAATAATCGCGGATAGGAGAAGAGGAACCAACTGGCCGTTTTTTTTTAAATCGCCGGATCGTTTTATTATTATTGGCGTTTTTATTGTACCCGAACTGGGTGGCTGTGCTCGGAGCCTCAGCAGCAGGGACAACCAATTTCACACCCGAGGAGGTACCAGCCCAGCTTGTAGGGGAAATGAAGTCGCTGGTGTAGGGCTATTCACCCGCGATTTGAAGATCCATGAATTGTCGGTGTGGGGGAAGATATTATCTGGAAGCCCATTCCACTACCCAGTGCGACACAAGAAGCTATTTAGAGAATCATGGCGTTCGAAGTGCTCTTCTGTCGACTACGAAGGGATCCGTATATAAATGTGTGGATTCTATTGTGTGGTGAAATTAATGGCACAATGTGTTTCAAGAAAGTATTGTCCTATGCTCTCCGTCTTCGGCCAAATATATAGCTCTCTTTAGGTGTGTTGGGTTCGAAAATCTAAACCGTTGTAAAACTGTAACAAAATATGCTTGCCGTAGTTTGACAATACCTTTTATAGCTCACTGTCATTGATACACGTATCTTGTTACGATGAACAAGGTATCTTAGGTATTCTTTAGGTTATCGCAAGGTATCGTAGCTAAATTATTCAAAGACACTAACAAAAATTTCGTTAAGTAGTGCATCGTGTCTCTTTATCTCCGCCTCGCAGCGGTCCACCTCATCCAATCTCTGGCGCTCCTCCTTCTCCGCGGCTTCGCACACGCGTCTGGAACCCTTCACTCGCAGGAACAGCTCCAACTTCGTCAGGTGGTTCAGCTCCGATTCGAACTGCTGCATCTCCTGTAGAGTATATACAAGATGTCAAGCCCGTTTCTCAGTGGAGAAAAGAGAGACAACAAATCTCTACCTACGAATCTCTAGGCAGAGATTAGTTGTCTACTAACTACGCTCTCCAACCATGAAGCGCAGTCAGCAAGTGACAGGTGCCACGGTCATGCAATCTCTGATGTTTCCACATAGGCAATGTTTTTTAACCCCCGACGAAAAAAACGGAGGAGTGTTATAAGTTTGACGCGTGTGTGTGAGGGTGTGTGTGTGTGTGTGTGTGTGTGTCTGCTGTGGCATCGTAGCTCCCAAACGGATGGATCGATTTGGATGCGGTTTTTTTATTAGGAAGCTTGTTTTCACTTCATCCTTTTCGAGCACATGCCCGATATGGCCTATTTAGGTACGTCTACTAGACCTTAGGGTGACTCTTTCAGGGAATTCTACTCCCATGATCACAAATGGAGGGTGTTCGAAAGCATCCCCAGTGCCTCTGCTCCCCATACTAACGAAATCGAAAGATCGCTTCAAAACCATTTGGCATATTATTAGGATCAAATTTTGAAATTAAGGTTTTTATATTACACCCGTACTGAGTGGGTGTACTCGAGGCCGTATCCTCAGGCACAGGCCAATCTTACCCTCGAGGAGTTGCCAGGGCAGTTCGGCTTGAAGGCGGAGTAATGTCGCCGGGGAAAGGTTCCTTGCAGGATTAGGGAAAGATATTCCCCGGAAGCCCATTCCACACCTTTGCATGGCGACATAAGAACAATAGAGAATCGTGCAGTTCGAAGAACTAGGTGTTCTGTTGACTACAAAAAGGAGTGTTCCGCGAGAGTATGGCTGGTTTGGTGAATGCGAACCAGGAGGCGAACAATTATTATTGTTCTGTATGTAATAATAATACTTTGAAAAATAAAACAATAAGGTACCCTGCGCTAGATGGTTTTGGAGTTCTCAGAGTTCTCAATTCTCCACAGTACGAGCAACCGATCGCGCGCTCACAAGAACCGGGCGTATTAGACGCAGACGCCGCGAGGACTGCACAAGCACGACCGAGCACAAGGACCGCGTGCCTCGTTCGAAAGGGCGACAGAGAAAGAATGTCGCCGCGGCTGTTGGCGCTCGGCTCGCCAAAGTCGCAGGTAGTTTTGGGAAACTAACGCATTGACACACGCACAGCGAGTCGCGAGTATCCAGCACTGCGGCGGCAACGCGAGAATAGACCTTATGCAGCGGGCATAAGGTCCAACACAAAGATTCCTAGTACTTCCGAACGGCTACACACAAACACATGCAACTGTCCAACATGAGAGGTCCAAGGTTCGAATCCGGTCGGCCTGTCCCAATGGGTTTTTTCTGACGAAAAAATTTACGTGCATACCTACACCCGCTGATTCACCGTTCGGAACCGGCGTAAAACTGTAGGTCCCTTCCCTTGCCCCTTATTAGGTGGTAGGCTCAAATTGTAGCCGACTGGGTTGGTACCACCGTACTGGATGTAAAATGGCCGCATAGCAGCCTCGGTTGTGTTCTCCTCTAGTCCATTATAGCCAACAATCCAGGGAAGTCTCCGGTATGGCACCTACCTTCTCGGAGGTGATATTGGCTGATCGAAGCATGTGCTTTGGCCCCTCCGACTCAGCCACCCAGACCGCATTACATAAAAAAAAAAAAACTGTACGGAACACATGCATACCTACTGCTGCTTCACCGTTCGGAACCGGTGTAAAACTGTAGGTCCCTTCCCTTGCTCCTTATTAGGTGGTAGGCTCAAATTGTAGATGACTGGGTTGATACCTCCGTACTGAATGTAAGATGGCCGCATAGCAGCCTCGGTTGTGTTCTCCTCTAGACCAGTATAGCCAGCGATCAGGAAAGTCCCCGGTATGGCACGTACCTTCGCGGAGGTGATATTGGCTGGTCGGAGCATGTGCTTTGGCCCCTCCGGCTCAGCTACCTATACCGGATTACATAAAAAAGAGCAAACTCTAACGCTGATGTCCCTATTGAGACCGAAGAGTCCCTTCCACTTGAGAGCGTCCAGCATTCTGCAGCACTCGTCCCGGTCTCCGAACGCGTTCGCGGCGATCTCGAAGATGTCCAGCAGGAACATCTTGCCCTTCACCAGCTTGTTGATGGTGCGGTTCCATTGTATGTTGAAATCCTTCCTGCTCACATATTTTTATTTTTATTTTTCGAATTTGGAAAACAAACAGGAATTTACGTCTAGAACAACAAGGTAATACAAAATAACATTGACTATAGCTGTGCCCGCGGCTCCGCCCGCTCTCATATTTGACTTCTCTGCTAACCTCATAAGCCATTTAGCGTGATAGTAAGTATCCTATAGTTGATGGGAAGAATGAAGCTATCCGTAGATTTTTTTTTTATTAAAATCGGTTCAGTGGTTCTCGAGTTATAAGCGGACAGACAGACAGACAGACAGACAGAAAGCAGACGTTGGATTTAAAGGTAAGGATGTAAAGACCCAGCAACGTTTTTCACATATTATGTAGGTACGTTAGTAAGAGCACAGCTTGATAAATATGAGAATGAAACAAACAATGAAACAGAAACTTACAAATAAATAACACAAAGACAAACAGATGGAAAGAAATAAGGGAGAGAAAGAGAGAGAGAGAGAAACAGCTGAGAGAGAGACATACAGTATATACACTTCATCTATGTGAAACTACTCCCTGGTTTTATTGCCTAAAGCCGGGTCCCCCCACGAATGTCCCCCTCGAAACATTCAACAGAAACATCGAGACATTGAGGCGTGGCCATCCACACTTGTATGAAGGTGCACATAGGTGCGAAATTGAGAAGCTATGGGGCTAGCAGACAATTGACAATGCATAAAGGCGTCAAAGCCATCATGAGAGAAGGGAAGACCGTGTGTGTGGCAAACATGGAGCTCTGCATCACACTTGCTGGTGGAGTGTGTGAGGGGTTCATTCAAGAGGCAACAACTGGGTATTGTCTGTAGGACAAATTGTTACTGATTTGACACAACTGAAGTTCCCGCTAAAGATACATCATCCATCACGCATTATCTCGACTAACGGGGTGAGCACAGAATTCGATGTTGTCCTCAAAGAACTGGGGAAAATTACAGCACAACTCCGACCACCACGTTCATCAAAGTATCAAGGATCGTGTCAAGCTGAGAAGCTGCCTTTTGCACTGCATCCTGTTCTTAGTCGCCTTTTACGAAGGAATATATAGGTTTTTTTTTATTGTAAGCTCGACATATGGCGCCGAGGCACCGATGAGGTGTCTAACGGCGCCAATGGACATTCGGTCGTATGCGGGGGTTGTGAATGTCATGCCGGCCTGACAGGTGCCCATTCACGCCCCTCTTGAAGGACCCGAGGACTGTACTTTGTACGATATATGAGCAGGGAGAGCGTTCCAGGGTTTACCGGTTATGTAGAGGAAAGAACTACAGAGTCGATTGGTACGCATCCGCGGTAAGTACAGCCTGTAGGGATGCAATCCCTGCCCGGTGCGCGTGGTGCGGAGGTGGAAAGGGAACGGCTCCTCCGAGCACTGCCTATGGAATAAGCGATAGAACACACTTAGAGAGCCGACAGTGGCGGGGCCAGACCTAAATTTGATGTGGGCAAGATACATTTTACGAGGCCCTCTCTGGTGGCACTAGACGATGGATTTTATGGATTTTCACTGTCGAAATGGATTTCCGCTGCATGATGAACTTTCGAGGCGCGAGGCCCCTTGGGCTGCGAGGCCGTGGGCAGTCGCCCACGTCGCCCACTGAGAGCCGACATCCCTACGGTGTTGCAGTGGCTCTAGTTTAAGTTCTAGGTAACAGTTGAAAGAGGACCGCTCAACGAGGAGGCGATGTATCTCCTGTCGAATCATCGCGTTCTCGTAGTTGACCACGCAGAATCGCTTGGTCGCTAACTCCAAACGGTTCTCCGCTTGTTTCAGCCGGTTCAGGGCGTTCTCGATGTTTGATAGTTCCTGAAAAGTTAGGCATGGTGTAATATGGGTTGTTGTTAATTTTTATAGCATTCATATGACATCTAGGCAGTGCCTAGAGAGCGTTCCATATAAATCTTCCCTTCGCCGTTATGTTGGCTCCACTGTCTATCTGTCAAAACAGCGTTGAGGGTTGCTATGTGTACAGATTTACCCGTAATTATCAGTATTTACCCTATTTATTATACGGTAAATACCTATTACATTATTAGGTAATATAATCTTCACAATCTGGCAACAGGAATTTAAGCACTGACAGTGACACTGGCAGTGGAGCCAACATAACGGTGAAGGGAAGATTTAGTTGGAACGCTCTCTATTCATACGCTTGTCAATATTTGTCAAGAGAGAAAAAGGGCGTGATAGGGTGATAGAGAAGCGGTGATAGAACGAAAGGGATAGATGTACTAGACGATTTAATTGTAAGTATAAATTTTATAGTTTTTTCGGTGTTTTGAATGAATGAATGAATGTTGTCAGCCTCGGTAGCTCAGTGGTGCGTTCGGTCGACTGTTGTTAAGCAACCCTGAGCGCGGTCAGTACTTGGATGGGTGACCGCTCGACCGTTGGAGGCTGACCGTGGTTCCGATTCCACGTAAGACTGTAGGTCCCTTTGAAACGGCTATGTAAATAGTCCGTGTTTTCCGTCCAGTTCAGTATGTAGCCAGCACGACCGAAGGGAAGCACTGACACGGCACCTAGCTCACCAAGGTGTTATGGACCGACATCACGGATGTAGTAGGTCATGTGTAGCCAACCGTGTCAGTTTTTCATAAAAAAAAAGGTCAGACAAGATCAAGACGTACATCAGCTTCAGTCACGACGAGTTTCGCCAGCTCCCTCAGCTTCTTCTGCGAGAGATAGTTCAGGCAGCTGACTTCGCTGAGCTGCGCCTTCTGATCGCGCAGCTTCGCGGCCAGCTCCTCCGTCTCTGTCAGCGCCGTGCGCATGTACTTCTTCACTTGGCCGTCGTGCAGCGCGTGGCGGCCTTTCGTTGCCATCTGGCGGTGAGCAGATGAGCCATGGTACTCTCCGAGAATGGCAAAACAAGAATTCGAGTCGGTGGCACTGAGCATTCGAGCGCAGTGCGCGCGTTTATATGATGAATTTTGTAGTTTATCATAATTTTTAAAACAAAACAGCGTTACGGCTTTGTGGCTCGACGTTTCGGGCCAAGCGTATGGTCCATCCTCATGAGCACTCTGCCTGGTGCGACGGTTGGCAGAGAACTGTCAGATCTCCGCCCGTCGTTGACGAAGATTGTAGCTGTGGCCAGTGCGGGTAGTTTCCGTAGACGAGGGCTCAGGTGCGTTCCGGATCTCGGCGGAGGACAGAAGGCGGTGACGGTGTCCACTTCCGGCTGGTCGTGTCCGTCGTGTCTTCTTCTCTTGAGCGGCGCACATAGCTCGTGAAGAAAAGCTGAGTGAGTAAAGCTGTTTTGTTTTAAAAATAATGTCTAACAACCACGGTAATTTAAAAACCCATATAGTTTTTGTTTGTTTAAAAATTATTAGCATTTGTTTTTTTTTTCAAATAATGCTGCTTTAGTGTCTATAATATTAAATTCCCTATAAGTACAATGACGTACATTTTATTGCAAAATAATTATCCAGCATGGAGCTAGCTCGACATAAATTAAAATAGAGACACATTGAGAAATTTACTTTCACCATTAAAAAATACTGTAAATTTAAAAATCCTGCTTCAGTGTTTAGTACATATTATCTAGTTTTACATATTATGTGCTTCATAGAACTAAATTTTTGTTTGAAGTTTTACAAATTTTCGTTGTTTTGCCATATGAATCCTCTTAAAGAAACTACTAACACCTATATTCTTACTACACGTAAAACTATATTAGGTACCTCCGACAGTGTGAAGCGTACACAAAAAAAAACTTTTTTTCCCACCATGTCGTTGTTCTGTCTCAACACCTGTCGTACGTAACCCTGGACACAATGTCTGGACTCTGGACCATGGCAATCTGTCAGAATTTTGGTCATCTGTCGGGACCTTGGGCACCTGTCGAACGGGACCTTGGACCTTAAGAAAACATCACAAGAATAACTTATTAAGACTTTAAGACTATAGAAAAACATCAACCACTGAATTCAGTTGTGCATATGTCTAGCTAGACCCTGGAGTTGGGAACTCGGACCCTGGATATCTTGTCTGCACCTTAGATATCTGTCGGGACCTTGGCGTCTGTTGGGACCTTCAATGTCTTCCGGAACTCTGGGCGTCTGTCGGAACCTTGGTCATCTGTCGTAACCTCCGCCAGTTTAACCAGTATAACCATTTTGTCAGCCTCGGTAGCTTAGTGGTGCGGTCGGTCGACTGTTGTTAAGCAACCCTGAGCGCGCTCTGTACTTGGATGGGTGACCGCTCGACCGTTGGAGGTGGTTCGGATTCCACGTAAAACTATAGTGCGAAACGGAGAAGACACCAGAAATTCGTTACGGCATAGGACTTTTCCAGGGTTGCTGCCTCTCTCCTGTCACATTTAACATTGTTATCAACATTCTAATTGATACGCTTGTCGTAAAAGAAAACAAATGGGGATACAGGTTCAAATATGGAGACACATATATGGCGGCCATCCTGGCATTTGCGGATGATATTACGCTGTTAACCCGCAATCCAAAACAAAATCAGGCGCTTCTTAAGGTGGTGGATGACTATTGTGAATGGACCAAAGGGATGAAGATAAAACCAGCGAAGTGCTACTGTTTGAGCTTAACCAGGAAAGGTTCAAAGTTTACCTCGAGCAATCCAGGTCTGACAGTAGCCGGAAAACCAATCGCAACCGTGGCTGATGAAGCTCCTTTTAAATTCTTGGGCAAAAGGATCACCAGCAGAGGAAAGGAGCATCCTACTGATGATATTGTCCAACTTTTCGAAGAGAGCCTCCGCCAAACTGACAATCTTCCCCTCCTGGGTACACAAAAGGCATGGATTTACGATAACTACCTGACATCAAAACTTTCATGGCCATTTCTCGTCTACGACTTCACAAAGCAAAACCTGGCTAAATTAGACTCGTATGTGACCAGATTCCTGAAATCATGGTTTGGACTGGCTCACCCGGCTGACTCGTCAACGCTATACAGATCTCACAATAACTTTGGACTGAACATTAAGAAACCGTCGATATTTTATCAAAAGGCGAGAATAGCCAAACGATGTATACTCAAAGACTCCAATGATAGCGCTATTCAAGCCTTACCCAACACATCACTATCAGATGAACTGGAATCGAGACTCGACTTCTACAAATCATTCCAAGTTGGTACACGCACCAATAGATCTGGATTGGGCATAGAAACAGCAAAGTCTGATAAAGAAATACTGAAAGGTTTTGCTCAGGAGGACATGGAACAAGGCTTCAAACTTCACGCCTTAAACCTAGAAATGCAGAATGATTGGCTAACAGTGGGTGACTTCTGCATCCCTCCTGCATTGAAGTGGAAATCCATAATATACAACTGGTCCCCTGAGCTGCTTAAGTTCTACTTAAATGCATTCCAGCTTACTCTCCCCGACCCGAGTAACCTAGTTAGATGGGGGAAATCTACAAATAGACTATGCCCGTCATGTAAGGAGTTCGTAGGCACGGCCAAACATTTGTTATGCGGATGCAAAATACTACTTGAGCGAGGCCAGTATTCCTACCGTCATGATAAAGTCCTCCAAATCATCAGAGAGGCCATCAACCTGTCAATTGCACGGACCAGGAAAGGGCAAACCAGTAGCGGCTTCCAGAAGGTCAACTTTGTGAAACCTGGAGCCAATAAGCTGCCCAAAGATAGGACTAAACCTTCTTCAATTTTGGGAGCAGCAAAGGATTGGGAATTGTTGATGGACACACATGAGAAGCATTACCAAATGCCTTCGGAAATCTGTACCACAGCATTAAGACCGGATATACTCATATTCTCAAAAGCGACAAAGCATGTAGTACTTGTTGAACTTACAGTTCCATGGGAAAGTAACATACCGAAGGACCACAACATCAAACTTAACAAGTACTGCAACTTAGTAGACCGGATTGTGAGAAACGGATTCAAGACTGATCTCTTCGCTGTGGAAGTCGGAGCAAGAGGACTACCAGCGAAGTCGCTCTACAGTCTCTTCAAGAATCTAGGGCTCCCAAGATCGACGCTAAGCTCATATATGGAGAGAGCTTCGAAAACGTCACTGGAAGCATCCTACAGAATATGGATAGGTAGAGAGAGGGAGGTCGAGAGCGGGACTGGTGGTTTCCCCGCGTCCTAGTCAACGCAGACTAGCTGACGAGGGCTTGAAGCGAGCCGAAACGTGAAGCATGCGCGGGAAATTTAGAGTGGCCACTCGCTAGTCCCGACCTCGATTAATACCCTCCTCTACTGCCGATGGGCCCGGATATGTTCGGTGAAGCCATCGTAAGCTTAGATCCACACCTTCCTTCCTTCCCTTGTTACTATACTATTCTCAAATCAAAACAAACGTGCAGTTCGCACAACAAAATTGTATGGCTTAGTGAAGGGAGATTCCCTTCACTGAGCCATAAAACTTTAATATGCGAACTGCACGTTTGTTTTGATTTGAGTATAGGTGGTAGGGTTTATCCCGGCCGGGTTGGTTAGTACCACTGCACTGAATGAAACGTCGATCGAAACGGCTATGTAAACAGCTCGCGTTTTCCGTCCAGTTCAGTGTAGCCGACATGAAATCATGGGAACCACTGACATGGCACCTAGTTCACCCGGTGTTATGGGCTGACATCACGGATCAAATTGTAGCCGACTGGGTTGATACCACCGTTCTGGATGTAAGATGGCCGCATAGCAGCCTCGGCTGTGTTCTCCTCTAGTCCAGTATAGCCCGCAATCCAGGGAAGTCTCCGGTATGGCACCTACCTTCTCGGAGGTGATATTGGCTGGTCGGAGCATGCGCTTCGGCTCCTCCGACACAGCCACCCATACCGGATTACATAAAAAAAATAACTTCTCCAGTAACTTACAGAAATGCACAAATCTGTCTCCTGCAGTTCGCCCCTGAGTATGCTGAGCTGCTTCTCTTGCGGCGCGAGCTGCGGCACGCCCAGAGCCCGCTTAGCCACACTGCATGCTGGCGCGAGCTTCTGGAACTGTTTTACACAAAATTTTATGGATGAAAGAGATCAGGAGTCGATGGTGGCCGGCCACCTATTTAAATGATTAATTACCGCGACTTCGCTCGCGTAAAATTCGTGTTTAAAAAGAAGAAAGTAAGTAAACCGTCTAACCGTACCTTTATTTCGGCGCGCTGAACAATTCGGTTCGTATGAGAGCCACATCTTAGCGTAACCGGAACTGAACCGTAATCCGTGGTAGGATTCAACCCGCCCGGGTTGATACCACCGCACTGAATGAAACGTCGGTCGAAACGGCTATGTAAATAGTTTGTGTTTTCCGTCCAGTTCAGTGTAGCCGCCGGCGCGACCGAAGGGAAGCACTGACATGGCACCTAGTTCACCCGGTGTTATGGGCTGACATCACGGATGTTGTTGTTGTGATGTAGCCAATCGAGTCAGATTCCATAAAAAAAAAAAATTATACCAGCTATATTATATATATATATATTATACCATATATATATATTACGTTAAAAAAAATAACACATATTCTGTGAAAATTTCAACTGGCTAGCCGGTTCCAAAGATACAGCCATCGGACGAACGGACGGATGGACAGACAGTCATAGGTTGTATACTTAGTAATAGGCTTCCATTAGTACGGAAACTTAAAATACAAGTTAGACGCTTTAAAAAAAAAAATTGGTTGTCTGTAAAGTCGGTTTACGGACGATAGTTTTACGTGATGACGTGGAATAATCGTAGTACATAGAGCAAAGATCAGTAATTCTAGTTCCAGTAGAAAGATCTTGACAGTTTTACTTCTTAAGACGTTTCCATGGTAACTTTGACTGTGCCTCGATTGTGCCTCTCTATCGCTTGTTAAGCGCTCTCGCTTGCATACACAGGTTCAGATGGAACGTGACACTTTTTCGTGTGTGCAGCCGGTGTTCATCAATTTATAAGACGTGACGTCATCACGCCAAAAAAAAAAATTTAAAACCACGCCTGTAGGTACTTACAGTCATTTGAGCATTGTTGAGTTCCAGCTCCGGGTCCACAGCCTTCGGCTCGATAGATTTCGGCTTTGCCATATTGATAGTAAATTTATTCAAATGTATGTAAATAAACAAAAATAAACGTTGAACAACTTTGATTTCTTCGTTGAGTAATTGTGACAGTTAATAAATCTAACAGTATTTTGAAATTGATTTATATCCTTTTTTTTTGCGATTGTCTTTTTAAAACGTTTTGGCCAGTGTCAAGTGAGTGAAGATTCAAGCAAAGAGGCGACGTAATACAAACTCTTTTTTCATGGTCATGTGCGGTCAATTAAAGGGAAAACAACAAGGTTCTTGAAGAGACTTGGCTGGTGGACGCAACTGGCGTCCCGCAATCTAGGGCCTACTTTATTCAAAAGGATAAAGCTTGCCATCTAGCGGGTAAATGAAGTATTTCTATTCTATTCTATTTAATTGTTTTATGTAATCCGGGATGTATTCGTCAGCCTCGGTAGCTCAGTGGTGTGGTCGGTCGACTGTTCGCGGTCAGTCGACCGACCATGGGCGCATACACTTTTTAGTTTCTTGTACGGGGGTCCCCGTGAATTTTTTACTTTTTCTTATTTGTTGTTATATCGGCCATAATAACACATAATCTGTGAAAATTTTAACGGGCTACCTATTATTACGGTTCAAGAGATACAGCCCTCGGACAGACAGACGGACAGACAGACAGACAGACGGCGTAGGCTTAGTAATAGGGTCCCGTACGACGGATACGGAACCCTAAAAAATGGAAAAGAATATGTAAAGGATAGTAGAAGATCTATAACCATATGATGGCGCCTGGCTCTTCTTACACGGCATTCGCTGAAGCCAGCTCTCGAATTAATTGGGTTTATGGATGTAAATTTAAATGATGCGTGCGCTCGCCGCCGTCGCGATGCTTGGCATAATTTTTGGTTTTTATATATTTTGATAGTTTGTTTTTATGTAATAGGTAATTATATTTAGTTAAGACTTCTGTGTTAATTAATCCTGTGTAAACTTGTAAAATTGTGTAAATGTGTATGTAGTGTGGTTAATTTTGTATACAGTTCTTTAGATTTAATTTAATTTTAGTATTAATGTAGGCTAGGCTTAAAAACAGCGGCCCTTGAGACACTCGAGTGGCCATATGCTGCGCCTAACGCCCTTTCTTTTGTACCTACTAAGTAGCTCCATTTATGTTAATGTATTAATAATGTATGTGTACAACTGAATAAAATACTATTCTATTCTATTCTAGAAAATAAAAATTCAACTATAAAATTGACATTTCTTTATTTGCTACACAAACAGCTTAGTACCTACTACATAAGTGTCATTGTTAAATCTTCGACGTAACAGCTACCAGTCCAGTTGCTGTTGCGACGGTCACACTGTCACATATAGAACCTTGTCACCAACGAGCAATTTTTGTATTTTTTTTTATGTTATCCGGTATGGGTGGCTGAGTCGGAGGGGCCAAAGCGCATGCTCCGACCAGCCAACACCTCCGAGAAGGTAGATGCCATACCGGAGACCTCTCTGGATTGCTGGCTAATACTGGACTAGAGGAGAACACAGTCGAGGCTGCTATGCGGGCATCTTACATCCAGTACGGTGGTATCAACCCAGTCGGCTACAATTTGAGCCTACCACCTAGTAAGGGGCAAGGGAAGGGACCTACAGTTTTACACCGGTTCCGAACGGTGAAGCGGCAGGTGTAGGTATGCACGTAAATTTTTCACGTAAAAAACTTATTGGTACAAGCCGAACGGATTCGAACCTCGGACCTATCGCATGAGTAGCCGACGTCCAAACCACTCGGCCACCCGTCGCTTGTTAATTTTTTTTGTTTATGGAATCTGATACTGTTGGCTACATAACCTCCTACATATTATGTGATGTCAGCCCATAACAATACCTTGGTGAACCCAGGTAGCCACCTCTCATCTTGGCACGGTCCTTCCACCGCGTCATGCAGCAGGTGGGTCTTCGTGCCTTACATGGCGCTTGATAGTTATCTTGTCCTAATTACTTTGCTAAACGTGGTGGTCGGTGTTGTACTGTCATTTACAAGAGTCCTTACAGCACAACACCGATTAGTCCGCTTACCCCGATTGTCGGGATACAGCGTGCGGAATGTATGTTTTTTTTATTTAATGGAATAATCTTTGCTATCGAATAAACGAATTTTAATTTTTTTTGTTTGTCTATAATTTTTACACTGTATTTAACCAGCACAAATTATACTTCTCAATACTTCTAAACGTTTTAATGTTCTGTGTTCGTGAAAGTGCTTTTGATTTGACGTTCTCTGCAATGACAAGGTTCCATAATCGGTGGACATTCATTAGCCGTGACTTAAGTTTAACTTACGTTCTAGTTAAGTACACTTCGAACAAGGCCTTCAACTCCAAACTAGATGTTTGCAAGAATAGTGAGATGTTAAAACATATTTATTTTTTTAATTTATCCTATAAACATATTAGTGTTTTGATCACTTTATCTTACACACTTTCGATTGTTCCCTGCCGACTCCGGGGTAGTACTTCAAAATAATAGTCCCGCTGCATCTCTCCCCGTACACGCCATAAAGGCGACTAAGTGATAAGAAAGACAAGAGGTCGCGCTAAAGGGCGAAAAAAGGCCAGCCACTTCGCACCTTTGCACCGGCCCTACCTCCAAGCTATGGCAGTAGGTAGTTAACTGTTTAGGTACATTGTATGATATAGTAATCAAAACAATTAAAGTAAGAATGAAATTTTAATCGACTTCATGTTAAAAGAAATAAAAAAAATATTTGGAATGACTAATTAGGATAATACTCGCCATGGGAAAATTTATGTAAATAATATTTAGTTTAATTAAGTACATTCAAATAAGTAAACATTTTATTAAACAACTAATGTGTAACAGTTTTTATTTCTTTTACAAATGTCGAAATTTTATTATTACAGTAATACACCGCTTTACGCGAGGGAAGTGTTCCACAAGAAATCGCGTTAAGTGAAATTCACGTATATCGGGGCTTGATAAAAAGAGAAATAAATATGCATATACATACATACTTATTCAATCTATAATTTGAAAAGTCCAACCCTGATTATATTGTTGAGAGTGCTTTTTGGATCAGTATCAGATAGGTCGATTCCTATTGACTGGGTGTCGGGTCACGCCACGCCGCATATTGACCAATCGCTTCGGGCCCAAGCAATGCGTCGCATTGACCAATCGCGTAAAGCGGGGCATTTTAGCGCGAAATATGAAATTCGCGTAATACCGAATCCGCATAAAGCGGGGTCGCGTAAAGCGGGGTATTACTGTATTAGTTGAATGAAATCTAAATTAATATAAAGTACATCACAATTTTACTTAAACCTTTTTTGAATAAATACTGTTTGTGTACAATTTATTATACATAAGTACAATTTTCGGATTTTTCTGAAGGCACATTTGTAGAGATTTAGTATTCACAAGCTTTTTGAAATTCAATTGATTAAATGACCCAGAAAAATTTGTCATTGAAGCTGTTATAAGACATTTTACTTTATTGAAGATTAAGGCACTAAAAATCTAAATAATATATAGGTACATAAGTAGTATAAAGTATTAATCACAATAAGCTGATAAAATTGTACTCACTGAAAAAAGATAAAAAAATTCATAAAAATTTCCGATTACGGAAATGCAGATCGTCTTGTATTCAAAATTATATACATTTAAAAATTAAATCATGATTAAAATAACTAAATTAAATTAAATAATGCAACTTATTCACTAACTTTACATACCATGTACAATCTCAGGTTACCAATTTTGGTATTAAATAAAATTAATTCATTGTATTTTTTTTTCGGTAATACCACTAATATTTTTTTTTTATAAAATATGTCTTACAGGAAAGGTTAGTCTGCGGAATGGCATTAATTCTCAGATGAAATAATTTTTTTTTATAATTTAATAAATTGGTAAATAGGAAATATCTGATAAAATGTATAATTTGTGCGTGCAGTGGTTTTAAATAAATTAAACATTATTCACCGATTATAATACACTACATACATTTATACTGTTATATTCATGTTGTAAAATATATATTTTTTTAAATATTTATCTTCGATGACTATTATATGAATGTTAAAAACGAAGCGAGTTTTAAAACAATGTTAAAAAGCACCTTTTAGTATAAATAAAACTGTGTCAACGGTTCTATAGAGAATAGAATATCTCTTGGTATATATAAATCCGTTGAAATTAAATCTGTTGTACCAATTCCTTCCTAACCGATCCATTTTTAAATCGCGCGCATAATTTGGATTTTTCTCGACGGTGTGTGCATGTGCGTACTTGGCTAAAATGAAAATAGTACCCGGCAAATTATTGCCACTCTTGCCATCTTGAACCGTTGTCTCTGCCTACCAACACTGTTGGCTCTACCAACACTACTAGCAGATGTGGCATTTCACATCACTCAGTCGCTGCGATGCCGACATACCTATGTCATAAGTCATAACATCACGATATCGCAAACAAGGACTAGGCAGCATCATCATAAGTGATGGAAGATTCAGAAAACGTTTAACTCTTAGGGGTCTTGCCCAGCCTGTACTATTGGCGCTGCCTTGTATGCGAGTTGTCAAAATATTTTGACAGCTCGCATAGAAAGTGGCGCCATGCTATTCTGACTGTCCCATTTTAATTTCAGCCGCATATTAATGTCAATGGAATGTATGCAATTCGTTGCATTGAATGACCATACGGGAAGTAAAAAAACTCTAGTTTCTAATAAATAAAAACCTGACGGAAGATAAGAAAAGTTGGATGTTTATATCGGCGCGCCGGCCGTCGCCTGACAGCCTCTGTTCTCAAGTCAGGTTTTATTCTCGGATGATATGGATGCCGGCGTTTAGACGGAGACGAATGGCGGATGACGGATCTCGTTTGCCCATTACGTCCGATTCCGGACGAAATGGGATGTGCATGCGCCAAATTTCATCTGTCAAAATGACAGATCCGGCGCACCAGACGTCGCGGACGAGTCCACACGCGTTTTGTATCGCCGCTACTCCGGCCGGACAGAGTTTTTGACGGAATTCTTGGCGTCGTCCGTCGTAACGGATATCGGACGCAGGACGGTAAATACACAAACATAAACATCCTACGTTAAGTTTACCTTGATATAACGGATCTCATATGCTGCTTGCCAGCGTTTCTTTTCACACCATTTGCCTATGAGTTTTTTACTTCCAGTGTACACAATGTTCTAGTTCAGCTTATTTGACAAAAATTTACACTCAAAAGCTGTGCAAGTATGTGCCTAGCATTGTCAAGCGTCCCCTTATTACGTACCTTAAGCGACAGTCGCCTGTTGGCGGTAGTCACAATCGTTAAGAAGAACAGGGTGTTTTAAAGTCGATTGCGAGATTCGCAAGATCTTGATATAAAATGCTTTTATATCCAGACACAGAAATCTGTAATGACTATTTCAGTCTAAATTGTACCCACTATGACTACCAGTAGCAGCAAGCGACTAGCTGTTGAGTAATAAGGGGACAGTGTATCAATGGCATAATATTCGAGCTTAACAAATAATTTTCTGATTTCTTAGCAATATAAACTTTTTCCTTATGGGATTTTTCTGCTCACACTTTCACTAATTATTTGCTTAAATTTTTATTTATAACAATTTCGCCTATTGCTTCATTGTCGAGATGCTAAAAAACTTAGGTTAAAAATAGGATTCCACCAATTTCTATACACTAAAAAATTGTAAGAAATAGGCAAACTAAAAATGAAAGCATTGTTTTTTTTATCATGTTGGTTGGAGACAACCGTTGGCTTATTTCCTCCATAGTCGGAGCTCTGTGTCTGTCTGTACTGTGGTCTTCACAGCGTGACTTTACGCAAGGGCGCTTCCGCACAGTGGTTAAATCTTTAATCGGTGGCGCCCTTGCGTAAAGTCACGCTGTGAAGACCACAGTACAGACAGACACAGAGCTCGGACTATGGACCAGCAGTGGATCGATACAGGCTGATGATGATGAATGATGATGATGTATACAAGTTTGACAATATGGGGCCTGCTACCCGCCATTTTGAATTATTAAAAAAATTTGGGATCGTTTGACACCCGCGTGAGACGAATCTAATGGCGTCATACTAATTAAAATTGGTTTGGTACTTTAGAATGTAGAGCGGAACATAGTTACATACACTTACTGGCCACTCAACAGCCACTTATTCATTATAGGTGTGCCCGGTGGTGGCGGAAGAACGACTGCAGTTTCTTGGGAACGTGAGAACTGCCCATGGAGGTTTGAACCGACGGAAAAGGGTGCTCCGCTTCATGAAAGAGTTCCGGTGGCTGGAGTAGCACCACATGAGCGCCAACGTACACCTAGATGTAACGTGCACCAGAATGGCCCACACACCCAACCCAACGTCAGCTGCACTATCACTGTGCGTATAATTTGAAAATTTGAGAATCGAGAACGATATTAATTCGAATAAAATGATGTATTTCGAAATAGCGCCTTTGCATTAGGTAAGTAAATGTCGAAATAGCGCCTTTTCACTAGGCAAGTAATGTCGAAATAGTGCTTTTTCACTAAGTGCATGTAAAAATAGAGCTTTTTCAATGGGCAAGTAAATGTCGAAATAGCGGGCTTTTTCACTAAGTGTACGTCGAATTAGCGCCTTTTCACTAAGTGCACGTGAAAATAGAGCTTTTTCACTAGGCAATTAAATGTCGAAATAGCGCTTTTTTCACTAGGTATGTGAGTAAATGTTGAAATAGCGCTTTTCACTAAGCCAATGTCGCTACAGATTCCCAACGTTGTTTACTAGATTAATCAAACGGTATTTTTCATTTCCTGTCAATTAATTGGTGCCCAGAATGCAAAAGAGATAAATATAAGGTGTTTCGTTAGTTATGTCAAAAATTTCGGGAGGGTTACATACACACTCAAATAAACACTTTACGTAAAAAAAACATATGTTTATAGGAGCATTTTTTCTCCAACAAAAAAAATAAAATGAAATAAGTAGCTGTAAAAACCAATCATAGTGACCTTGTGACTTACTTACAACAAACAGCTGTTCTGCGTTTGAACATAGTACGGTCATTGAACCCGTACAATGCAAGTTACCTACTGTTACACACAGGTTTTTTATGCGTAACGTGTTTATTTCAGTATGTATGTAACCCTCCTGAAATTTTTGACATGACTAACGAAACACCTATAACCTATACCACCTATAACTAGATTTTATATAGAAATCAGTGGAATCGCCCCAACCTAAAGAAAAACCCAAAAGCAGTTCACAGCACGATACGTATCAGACTGATGACAGTGAAGAACTCGCGCGCGAGCACAAGCAACATGGCCGCCGCGCGCCCGAGCAGCGCGCGCGCAGGTGTCGCGTCGCAGTGCGCAAGCGCGAGCAGTATCAGCTCAGCTAGGAGGTCTACCAAGAGCAGGGCACAGCAGATCACCGCTGAAAAAATCCCAGGATCCTGCAACACCAAGCACACAACCATTAATATACATTCACTGTTTTAAACCATTGAATGGCCTGCTCCAATTGGCAGCATGCTGTCTGAATGATATGCTTATGTATATAGGTACTACCTACTTACCTGACTGCATAATTAATTAGTTAACTTGTTAATTAGTTAATTAGTATATCAATTTTATTAACCCGTTGACAACTTCATACTTCAAGTAACTTAATATTCATATACAACGTGTCCCAAAACTCAACGTCAAGCACCAGGGAGTAGGCCCGTTTTATGACTACCCAGGGAAAAATAAGAAAAAAAATCGGAGTCATTTGTTTTTTTAGAAAAGAATTCACATCTCGTACAACATTTTAGGTACCTACTACGACTACAAATTTGCAAATATAATTGTTCAAATTTTTATATTGGAAGCCTAAATAACTGTGCTATTGATAACTATCCCAAATAAAACCCAAAAATAATTTTCAGTTCAATTCTTTTCTAAAAAAATAAATGACTCAGATTTTTTTTTCTTATTTTTCCCTGGGTAGTCAAAAACTGGCCTACTCCCTGGTTCTCGCTTGACGTTGAGTTTTGGGACACGTTGTATGTATAGGTAATTGTTTTATTTTTTGACAATTATACTACATTGCAGTATGTTTTTTTCATATACTAACAATTGATACAAATTACGTATCAACATTTGACAAAGGCTTTTTAAACCTGATACACTTAAAATAAGTCTTTGTAGTCATAAATATCCGCAAAATTGTTAATCTTGCTCTCAAGCTGTGTTTTCGATAGACTGTAGGCGATTTTATTGTGTGGCTAGTCACTAAAATACTTGTATGGAAAAAAATACCCTGCGAAGTTTCTTGCCAGCTCTTCTTCGTGGGTGTAACCTAACCGGATAGAACAAATTGTGACAAGTTCGAGTGCAGTCTAACTGCCATATGCTGGCCGTGTTGCGTTCTAAGATCAGGAATGGTGTGAGTTTATGAGCACCCTTTTGTTGTTGACATTGGGCTTTTGAGAACCCATCGGTTCTCAAAAAAGTTTCTTTGTCGCACCGCTAGGGTGTGAAACTGTCTCCCGAGTCCCGGCGAGTGTGTTTCCCGAATCCTTTAACCTGGGTGTCCTCAAACGTCGTATGAACGGGCTATAGACAGCCTAGCAACAGTCCGCAAATCTGCTGGCGTGGCGCCTCACTGAGCGTGGTTTCGCGAGGAGAGGGGTTTTTGGTTCTGTCGACTGTACCATTGGTCCCTCGACAGAGCCACCCATGTTGGCTAGAACGATAAAAAAGGTATGGATGCCGGACTGTCAAATGCTTGTATGAGAACTGGCGTCGCCGAGTTGCGGGCAGCGGAGTGTACTTACCGCTGATAAGACTGATAAGAAATTCCACTATTGTGCACACTAAACTTGGCTGTAGTGTTTTTACACGTAAACACAGAGCATGCGGGCATTTTAAACAGGTTTTTGCGAACGCGGCCTTTGACAGACTGACGGGCCAGCGCGCGACCGTCCAATGAAACAAGTATGCTTTTACTTATATCGTGTTACGCTGGCGAGGATAGGGTTCGGGGTCCATACCTTTTTTGTCGTTCTAGCATGTTGGATTATATAAAAAAAAAATTTACCTGCTAGCGCGCGTGGGCGCAACGGGCGGCGCGGAGCTGGTCGGCAGCTTCCTCTTCTTCTCCTGAGATGTCAGCTTGCGCTTCATTTGTTCGTCAATCAACTCCTGCATGTCCATCTGTGAACACACAACACGCTCCGTACATGTCCTGCCCCTGTACCGGCCGGCGCGTAACAAACCGCCGATGTGAGAACCGATCTCACTCGACCAATCAGAAGGTTAGATAGATAGAATACCGTGTGGGGCCGGGACTTAAAAAGAATATCCCCACTGCATCTCTCCCCGTGTATGTCGTAAAAGGCGACTAAGCGATATGACTCCCTTATATTACTAGGTGGTAGGGTTTAACCCGCCCGGGTTGGTACCACCGCACTGAATGCAAGGTCGAAACGGCCATGTAAGTAGTTTCTGTCTTCCGTCCAGTTCAGTGTAGCCGGCACGACCGAAGGGAAGCACTGACGTGGCACCAAGTTCACCCGGTGTTATGGGCTGACAATGATGTAGCCAACCGTGTCAGTTTCCATAAAAAAAAAGGTTTTGTTGTACAGTCAGTCAGTCAGTCAGTCAGCGTGTAAGCGCCCACTGCTGGACATACGCCTCTCCAATTTTCCTCCAGTCCTCCCGGCCTTCAGCAGTGCGGGCGGAACCAATGCTTTTCGCCTGTCGCCCTTAAGCGCGGCATCTTGTCCATATCCGGGGCGTGGCCATCCAAATTTGTATGAAAACCCATCGACATCTATTTTATAGATCGAACGTCGTACGATGCAACCTGTGCTAGACGTCGGTAGAAGTGTGCGTGCACACACACGCAGTATTGTGATACGTGACACGATCCCTACGACGATACTATCGCGCGCTCGCCCCCACCCGCCCACAGATGACAAGAACGAGCGAGAAAGACGTCATGCGGCGCGTTTGCCGTCTTTCCGCCCACTCCCATCACCAGCAGGCAAGCGAGAACGAGAACGCGATACCACCGCACCGTCACACGATCCTATCCGTGACAGCATGGCTTCTTAACACGCCGTAACATGCTCAGGCGAAACAA
The DNA here is from genome assembly GCA_946902875.1 of Nematopogon swammerdamellus. Lineage (NCBI taxonomy): Eukaryota > Metazoa > Arthropoda > Insecta > Lepidoptera > Adelidae > Nematopogon > Nematopogon swammerdamellus. The sequence goes on along the minus strand of OX336356.1, from coordinate 3,267,870 downwards.
ACAACAACGTGTGTCACTGTCACTCTTTATAACAGCAACCGGGCATGCTGCACACACGCGTCACCGACTCGATACAGACATGCGTGCGTTCAACACGCGCCGCACACGCCGTATGAAGCGGCTGTCCGTGAAATCTGCATTATATGCGGTTCTCGTCGAGAACATATTTGTTCGGGAGTGATGTATGGGATGGGCCAATCTATAAAATAGATATCAATGTGAAAACCATAGAGAAATAATGTTTTTGAGTAATGTTTCTTATGTAATGTTTCAAAAAAACATGCGCAGGAGACGCGGCTTTAGATACACACCTGCCACTGTTCGAGCTGCTGTCCGAGGTCGACCTTCTGGCGCACGGCCTCTATCAGCTGACCGTTAGCCTGCAGCAGCTCCACGCGGGTCCTCGCCAGCGCCACCTGCAGAGCAGAGACGCACAACACTTCACCTCACAAATGTGTTGATTGCATATCTTTTTTAGGGTTTCGAGCCACGAAATCACAAGGTCACTAGACCTTCTGTCCGTGCGTCAACCAAAACCTCCGCGCGCCGCCTAGAGACGTCGCGCACGCCAGGTAGGTACTTACCTACGTTTCGGGTTTTACAAGCACAGACGTTTGCAAGGGTCTCTTATAGCATGATTGGTTTTTAGAGCTATTTTATTTAATTTTTTTGTTAGGAGAAAAAATACTCCTATAAACATGTTTTTTTTACGTAAACTTACGTAAAGTGTTTATTTGAGTGTGTATGTAACCCTCCCGCGGGGAATGACATGAATAAAGAAGCACCTTATATAAAGAGTAGGGAACATTTTTATCACATAGGGGGTGACCCCGAAGTGTCCTGCGATCTTGAACCACTGCAACACCGTAGGGATGTCGGCTCCCTAAGTGTGTTCTATCGCTTATTCCATGGGGAGTGCTCGGAGGAGCTGTTTAATGCGATCCCGGCGTCCCCATTCCACCTTCGCACCACGCGCACCGGGCAGGGACTGCATCCCTACACGCTGGACTTACCGCGGATGCGTACCAATCGATCCTGCAGATCATTCCTCTACAAAACCGGTAAACTCTGGAACGCTCTCCCTGCCCATATATTTCGCCCCAAGTACAGTCTCGGGTCCTTCAAGGGGGGCAAAAAGGGGGACCTTCAAGAATGTGTGATGGATGAGTGACATGTTCGTTCATTAAAGGACAATTTTTAGGATTCCGCATCCGTCGTACGGGGCCCTATTACTAAGCCTTCGCCGTCTATCTGTTCATCTGTCTGTCCGAGGGCTGAATCTCTTGAACCGTAATAGGTAGCCCGTTGCAATTTTTACAGAATAAGTAGGTATGTGTTATTTATTATGGTCGATGTAACAACAAATATTAAAAATAAGAAAAAGTAAAAAAAAAGCACGGGTTCTCCATAAAAGAAACTAATAAGTGCATGCGCGCGTGCCATCTACCGAAAAGAGTGTGCAGCATTTTAACTAATCATGACATTTAACTAATATGAAGCATTTCATAACACGCCATAGATGTGAGTGGCGCTAACCATGTCATGGCGATAAGGAGCCCTCGGTGCGCGAGTTCGACTCGCACTTGGCCGGTTTTTTTTAACATCAATAAACTTAGCTGATTCAGATAGATCTTGTGGCGAATATTCGAAACACATTCAGCAAAAAATTCCATCACGTCAAAATTTCGAGTCACGCGTAGATCAGTTTTGAGAAAAAAATAAATTACTTAGTTGTACTAATTTGGTATATTTTATGTTTTCCATGGCAAAACCCTTCATCTGGCAATACTTATTACGTCTAAAAACATAAAGATGGCGGCTGAACAAGTTTCTATGGCGCGTCGCGCGTCGTCGTCGTAAATAAAAAGTATATACTTATTTTTTGAGATTCTTTGAGTTGTTTTCCTCTCGCATTGCGAATGCGAGAGTAAACCCACAGACATTAGAAGTACGACAGAAAAGGCTGTATACTTTAATTAGTTTTGCCTGTCCCGAAAAGGAACGAATAAATATTTTAACAACAAAGTGAAGACATATAGAATTTAAAAAAAATATTATAATAACAGACAAGGCTGCATGGTATATCACCTTTGCCTATCCCAAAAAAGGGATAAAACATTTTTTTACGTATTAGTATGACAGGTGCCATATACAGGGTGTTTGATGACTATAGGTCATACATAAAGCAAACCAGGTACTCCTGAGCCTATTTGGAGCGAAAAAGTTACATGAAATTTTGCGCTACGGTGAACTTATTTTTTTGTTTTTCCATACAAACCTAAATAATTTTATTTAGTTTTGTATGGAAAAACAAAAAAAAAGTTCACCGTAGAGCAAAATATCATCTAACTTTTTCGCTCCAAATAGGCTCAGGAGTACCTGGTTTGCTTTATGTATGACCTATAGTCATCAAACACCCTGTATATTGGTAATCTGTGGACAGGTGTTTCTTCTTATGTACCTCTAGTGACTTCTTGCGCTCGATGGCCTCGTCGCGCTCGCTTCGCGCGCGGCACACGGCCTCGTCGCTCTGCAGACTGCTGCAGCTGGCGTCCGCCAGGGCCTGTTCCCGCTGGTCAGCAGCCGCACGCAGCTCCACCTCTGCCACTGACAGCTGCAACGAGAAGATCGTCATTTAAGCCTCTTCCACTCATAGTGACGTCATGCGCTCAGCGGAATGGGGAGCGGGGACAGGGGCGCCGCCAGCCGCCACCCCGTTAACTCTTTTACTTTTCCTTCTTTTAGGCAGTTTCCTCTTTACTAGAGCGGGGTGGAATCGCCACAAGGCGCTTACGATATAAAACAAACCGAAGGCGAATAACGCGCAAATCTTTTTTATTTTAATAAGTATGAAACATTTTAGCTTTGTCACTTTTTTAAATTATGGTTCACTAAAGAATATAAAATTGTATGTGGAGAAAAATGATAAATGTACATTCATTCTTTATATTTTTACAATAGAAATTGCTGTTAAAATAGAGGAATATTTGGATTTTTTGTTCTATAGAGCGAAGTTAAAAGCGGTCTTAGTTAAATCTGTTTGGGGAGAAAACTCGCATAGTGCAGTTTGCTAATATGCTGGACGGACATGTGGCAGGCAACCCTGATTAGAAGCCAGGAGCCAGAGATTAGGAATTTTTCAAGTTTAATAAATCACAAAAAAAAAAAAACAAACAACAAACAACCGTAGGAAATGCCGGTCCGCCACCTGAAAGCCTTTTTCAATCCTGCGAATCCCTCTCTCCTGCAATCCTATACTCCTTGCATGTAGTAGGCGGTGCATGTTAGTTTCGACTTCGGCAAGTGATAAATAAATAAGTGATGTTTTGGTGGTTTAAAAAAAATAACCAGGGTTAATATATAGAAGATGCGTCGCTCGCTACGCGAAGCATCTTCTATATATTAACCCTAACCTAATGTTGAGGCAGTGCATGTCGTTTTTGTTACGTTTGTATTTCCGAAAATAAAGCTTTTAGGTGGTTATAAAAAAAACTAAACACCCTAAAAAAATTTAAACACCCTAACATTGCTTAAAAAAAAATTGAGGGACACGAACCCATGGTCAAAAAATACAAACCCTACACTATTACCACTGAGCTACCAAATTACATAAACGACCAAACGAATATTGGCTTCAGTTGGTTCGCTCCGGGAGAAGGATTGCAGGATTGCAGGAGTGAGAGAATCGTAGGTTTAAAAAAGGCTTTCAGGTGTCTTATCGTAGGAAATGCCACAAAACTGAATTCCAAATTCTTATTTGATAACAAATGGCACAAATCGATTCGCTGTAAAACAATGTCGGATGAATGTTCGGCAAACGAAAAATGCGGGCATTCCGCCGCTGCCGTCGCGTTTGCGCTGCGCATGCGATCATTGTTGCAGTCAGAATCCGCCATTATCAGATCCGGAGCGGCGACCGGCGAGATCCCACGGCCGCCGACACGCAGCAAGTTCAGAGGAGGCGGAAAAGAAAGTCAGCCATTGTTGACGCGCGGGGCGCATGCGCGCGGATGAACACTAGGAAGAGATGTAGTTGAGATTTCAACAGATCGTTGAATCATTTGATGTTGCAGTATTCACGTTTACCAAAGAGGTCATGACATGGACGGACACGATGAGACATGGAACTTTGTCATACTTGCTATTAGTGAGCCAGCCAGAACACAGTACATTTAGCTACTACTATTATCATAATGTATAAAGCGGCCGATATCGGCCGCTCCGTCGGAGAAGGGTATTGTTAATTTCAGGGGTGGAAACTGATTCCATGGCCAAAAATACTGATTTAAAACTCTCTAAAATACTGACCATTTACTGACCAAATCTCTAGAATACTGGCCCTGGTCGGTCAATTTAACATCAAAATACGAATGTTAGTTAAGTATTATGTTAGCCACTCGCTACACTTTGGATACTATGGTATCCAAGCCGTTTTGACCGTCTGTACGCCGTGGGTACTATAGTGTCCAAAAATACCCAGGCGACAAAAAAGGGCTTCTCCCTGTTCGCGCGTGTAGAATTGAAGTTTAATAATATGTGGAGAATGTTTGTGAATAAGTAAGAATCATGTTTTTGTGTTTCGCCTCCACCATCCCCATAGCCAACCTCACTGAAATAATTCATCACTGGCGCACGCGGCCCACATGCTTGTTCTAAAGTGATAGTGTATAACCAAAAAAGGGACTAAGAGAACAAATTCTTTAAAAAAGGTATTTTTAGGGACCTACCCAAAAGAAAAAAGAGATTTTAAGCGACTCCCACTCCAAAACGGCATTTCGTCACCTCAATCTACAGAAACCAGACCACTTTTGAGGGAACAAGCCTCTGATCCTCAAAATACTGAGTTTACTGACCATTTTTCGAAAGAACTGACTTTTACTGACCTTAGCCAAAAAAAAAACCACTCACTGACTTTACTGACCTTTTTCCACCCCTGTAATTTGTTATTAGGGCTAGGATTCTAAGGGGCAACACTGCCAGCGTATTGGGCACTGTGGGAGAGTCGGCTGAATTTGATTAAATATATTTTTACCTACAGTAGCGACCCCCCCCCCCCCCCCCCCCCCTTCTCTATCGCTTCCTCCTTCTTTCCACATTAGACTTAATTAGTTTTAGTTCTTCATTAGGTAAATTTTAATTCTAATTAGTTTTATTTTTCTTTCCTATTTTATTAAAAATGTACTGTAAAATATGTTGGAGCAATAAAGAATGAAACTAATAAAAAAAATTTTTTTAATAGGATAATGTCAACCTCGGTAGCACAGTGGTGCGATCGGTCGACTGGCGTTCGCGATCATAAGCACACCTGGGAGCGGTCAGAACTTGGATGTGTGACCGTTCGAATCTGACCGTTGTTGTTCGGATTGCATGTGAAATTGTATAGGTACCTCACCTTCTTATACCTTACTAGGTGGCAGGGTTAACCCCACTGGGTTGATTGATACCACAGAAATAAAAAATATTTCTGTGGTTGATACCACAGAAATATTTGGCTATGAACATAGTTCGTATTTTCAGTCGAGTTCAGTGTAGCCGGCACGATCGAAGGGAAGCATTGACATGGCAGCTTGTGGTATGTAACAAAAAACCGGCCAAGTGCGTGTCGGGCCACGCACAGTGTAGGGTTCCGTAGTTGCGGAACTCTATGAAAATAAATTATTTGATTATTTGTTTAATTTTGTAGGGGAAATAAATGAATTTTCTTCATAAAAGTTCTTCAACAGTGAAATGATGGCTGTCGTCGGTACATTTTATAAGTTGGTCGACTAATTACTCGTCAACCTGTACAGCCTACTTAGCTGTGATAGTTTTCCTTTTAATTTCGATATTATATATTACTGCTGTGAATTTTTTCACATATCTAATAACAACTGTTTAGCTGGCAGGGGGTGGAGACACTTGACTCTAACAAAGATTAGCACTTAAAAGCTTAATAAACGGATCCCTAAATCGAAAAATGCTTTTCACAAACCCGCAATATTTTCCAAAGACCTATCAAACGACATCCCACACGATGGGGTAGACGTGAAGAGAAAATTCATCCCCACTTTACGTACCCTAAAAAAAAATATTTCAAAATTTTTATTTTACCACTTTTTCGGCGATAACGCCGAATGTTATAATGTTATATACATTATATAATGTTAGAATAAATAATGATATGCATACCCATACCAACTTACAACTTTCTAGTACTAAGGGTCTCTGAGCTAAGCCGCGCACAGACAGACGGACAGACAGACAGACGGACGGACATGGCGAAACTATAAGGGTTCCTTGTTGACTACGGAACCCTAAAAAATGCTAAATAAGTTGATATAATGCCACGCGTGCGACAGACTCGACATACTCAAGGGCAACTGAAAATCGATTTGAACTCGGCGTCAGACGTCACTGAAAGCTCGCAAGTTCACGGAAAATTCTGTGACGTCATACGTGCCTATCACATGAATTCTTTATTCATCATTCGTATGATAGTACAACGCTTGATTTTTTTTATTTTTATTAATTTTATTTTTTTTATGGAAACTGACACCGCTGGCTACATCACCTACAACATCCGTGATGTCAGCCCATAACACCGGGTGAACTAGGTGCCATGTCAGTGCTTCCCTTCATTTCGCGCCGACTACACTGAACTGGATGGAAAACATGAACTATTTACATAGCTGTTTCAACCGACATTTCGCTCTGTGCGGTGGTATCAATCCCGCCGGGATAAACCCTACTATCTATCTAACTTCTTATCTACCTAGTAAGATAAGAAGGGAAGGGACCTGGGACCTACAGTTTAACGTGGAATCCGAACCGCGAAATCTACATGGAGGTCGAATCTTGGCCGCAAATCCGTTGGCGTTGTCGCACAAGCGCGCTACCGAGGTCGTACATCGTCGCTTTACCGTGACGCAGACCAGATCGGCAAGTTGTGAAAACGAAAAATTGCTTCGAAAAAGTGCGCGATCTACATTCTGACATTTATTTGTATTGTTCTATTGTTTATTGATCATTCATATGGCAGTTAGACTGCGCTCGAACTTGTCACAATTTGCTCTAACCGGTTCGATTACGCCCACGAAGAAGAACCGAAAAGATACTTCGCAGGGTATTTTTTGAAACATTTTATTTTGTGACTAGCCACATAACAACACCATAGTCTATCGAAAACACAGCTTGAGAGCAAGATTAACAATTTTGCTGATAGTTCTGACTACAAAGACTTATTAATTAAGTGAATCAGGCAGGTGTAAAGAGCCTTTGTCAAACTTTGATACTTAATTTGTATCAACATAATTACATGTGTGCGTTCGTTACTACCTCGACTACGGTTATAGTATAGTATAGTATCAAAAATCAGTCAAGTGCGAGTTTTACTCGCGCACGGAGGGTTCCGTAGATCCGCTATACCATACCTGTCAAAAAACCATATCCGTCTAACGTTTTTCTTTCTACAATTCAAAATATAAACGTTCAATCTACTCGCACATGGAATGTTATTTAATCTTTCTGTTTGCCAATCTTGTCTCCGCCGCACTAAATCAGTCTTATTTCGACATAGGTAGATAGATACTAAAGACTGGTCGCTGTGTCCGGGATATACCAAAGTATTGGCTAATTTGGCATCCTGCCGTCCTATGCGTTTTCCTATTATGGGTTGTTTGTACTTTGTAACCTTGTCAGCCTCGGTAGCTCAGCGGTGCGGTCGGCCGACTGTCGTCGGTCATGCATGATAGTAAGCACACCTGGGCGCGGTCAGCACTTGGATGGTGTACATATTTCGGTCAGTGAGATACCATGGCCATAAAACAAAGGAAATAAAAAAAAGACAATGGATGGATTCGTCTCAGATTAGTATATAATCGCCCTTACTCGAAGGTGTCATTACCATAAGCACTATATTTGTCCAACCACAATATAGTACCACAGATGAAAATAGCTCTTATTGCTATAGTAACAAGAGCTAAATGTAATGTTTCAGTATTTGTCAGGTATTTGAGGTTTTAGAAAGCAGTTCGCATGATTTGAAGCAGTTTTGTCTTGAGAGTTCTCGAGACGTATATTAGCAGTAATGTGGGAACGCTAAATCTTTTTTTGTTTATTCGCACGGGCGTTACACGTGTGCGCGGCGTATTTAAACACACATAATTGTTGTTTATAATCCACGCCGGAAACTTACTATACAAAAAAAAAATCTGTCAAGTGTCTGTTAATTTTACTCGCGCACGAAGGTTTCCGTATCTATCCGCTATCAATAATATCCGGCTATCCGCTCAGGTGGCATGGTCTTCGAATTTTAATTTCGAAGATATGTAGGACGATCGGAGAGAAGCCTCAATGAGGTCGATGGCAATTGACGGTGGGAAAATGACAGCACCTCAATGAGGTCGTTGGCAATTGAGCGGCTATCTTTTGTCTTTCAACAATGCAATGTATAAAAGCCTGTGGCGCCATCTATTATTCAATAGTGTGACTAATAGATTTTTAGACGTTTTTTGTATGGGAGGCCCCCCTTAATTTTTAACATTTTCTTATTTTTCTTATTTGTTGTTATATCCGCCATAGTAACACATATTCTGTGAAAGTTTCAACCGGCTACCTATTACGATTCAAGAGATACAGCCCTCGGACAGACGGACAGACGGGCAGACGGGCAGACGGCGTAAGCTTAGTAATAGGCTTCCGTACGGGATACGGAAACCAAAAAAGGAATTGTAAAAATCGGATAAGGTTCAGAGGGCTAGAAACCATAAATGCCGAAAGACGATTTTGTATGGAGAAAGCTTAATTCCGTCTCGTCTTAAAGTTCTCACGGAAAACGGAACGGTACAGTACCCTAGGAACAGTAGTTATTTTCCCAGCTTATTATTGACTTACTTCATAACCTAGTCTGCATAATTTCAATAGAAGTGAATGTCAAAGTGTTATTTGATATTACAAAATGATTAGGTATGCGCCGAGCTATCTACTCGAACGAATGACAGAACGAAAGAAGGCTAAACAAGTAAGGTTGAGCATGGAAAGCGAGAATAATCTCTCAGTTAATAATAATAATACACAATGTTCGCAAAAATTATGCGACGTCATCATGAAGGTGCAAGAGAGCGAAAATTTGGAGATAATACGTAACGGTCCGGTGGCGTAGTTGGTTATCGCGTTGGCGGCTCAAGCCAAAGACCCAGGTTCGAATCCTGGCCGGGATGTATTTTTTCCAATGATTTTCGCTTTGCATTTTTCTAACAAAAATAAATAATACAAACATTTCTCAAGATAGCTGGTGTGAAGAGAAAAATTAAAAACAATTTTTTTCAATACCTGGATGGACAAGTATGTTTCTTTTATGAAAACTGACACGGTTGACTACATCACTTACAACGTCCGTGATGTCAGCCCATAACACCGGGTGAACTAGGTGCCATGTCAGTGCTTCCCCTCATTTCATGTCGGCTCCACTGAACTGGACGGAATATACAGGGTGTTTCAGGATAGGCTTGAGAAATTTCAGGAATAGAAATTACTCATTATTAGAAGAAAAAAATCCTTATCACTCAAATCGAAATTCCGTATTCTTTTTTTCATACAAAAATTTAAAATTGGAATAAAAACTCGATGGACAGTGAGTTTGGGGAGATTTGGCAAAAGTGCTGTCTAGGTCTAGGGTTTCCAATGACCTAGTCCAGTCCCCTTTTTCTTTTGAAGTCATTCAAATTTAAGCGTTTGGAATTTACCTACATGCAGTACAATTCTACTAGTTAAACGTGTAAGTTGCCATTTTATTTTTATTTAATAAAGGCGGACGTCAACCGTCCACCAAATCTCGATTAAGCGATTTTCATCAAAAAGTACTATAAAATGACCGAATCTGGGAAAACGTTTCAGAGCTTTTCGTATTCAAATATGGACTCCTTTCGAAACCTGAAGTTACAAAACCCTACACTGAAACAACCTGTATAGCCATCCTGAATGTCCATTCTAAATATTGGTGAAATAATTTTTGAAATCGTATGAGTAATTTCGGAGATTACCTCCTACATCCAAACTTATAAACTTTACCTATTTCTAATATTAGTTTAGATAATATATAAATAAATATGCATAGCCGGCCGGGTTGGTACCACCGCACTGAGCGAAACGCCGTCGGTCGAAACGGCTATGTAAATAGTTAGTGTTTTCCGTCCAGTTCAGTGTAGACCGAAGGGAAACACTGCAATGGCACCAATTTCACCAAGGTGTTATGGGCTGACATCACGGATGCTGTAGGTGATGTAGCCAACCGTGTTAGTTTCCATAAAAAAAAAAAACACCTACGGATGTTTATTGGATACTAGCTTTTGCCCGCGGCCTCGCTCGCGTGAAATTCGTATTTAAAAATAAGAAAGTAAGTAAGCCCGATACCTTACCTTAATTTCAGCGCGCGGAAGAATTCGGTTTGTATAAGAGCCACATCTTAGCGTTACCGGAACTGAATTTTATTTAGCCTATCCTGTGTCCCGTATCGTTAAATGTGCTTATACTAAGTTCCATTGAATTCGGATGATCGGTTTAAGTGTTATGGAGGAACATATATACATACATACATACATAGAAAAGATTTCTAAAAATTTGTCAATTCAGTTTTAGTATAATAGATAGAGTCTACAAACGCAATCCTTCCTTCCTTACCTATAATAAAATCCAACGTCTGCTTTCTGTCTGAGTGTCTGAGTGTATGTCTGTCTGTCCGCTTATAACTCGAGAACCACTGAACCGATTTTAATAAAAAAAAAAATCTACGGATAGCTTGATTCTTCCCATCAACTATAGACTACTTACTATCACGCTAAATGGCTTATGAGGTTAGCAGTGAAGTCAAATATGAGAGCGGGCGGAGCCGCGGGCACGGCTAGTATCTCATAAAACTTAGTAACTTACTACATGACAATCCAAGATTTATTTATTACAGTAGATTTTTTATTATTATGAGTCCCTAAAAACCCTCTTTGAGTTTCTAGGTTTTGCGGTAGAAAGAAACCCTTGGCGCGTGGTCACCGGACGCACTGGCTTTTGCCGAAACCATCGGCAAATAGCTACTGGATAAGTCCGGTGACGTGCGTGCCAAGGCTTACTTCATACGCCGCATAAGCCTAGAAATTCAAAGAGGGAACGCTATAAGCGTCCTAGGGACTATGGCTGCCTCGGCCGAACTAGAAGAAATTGTTTTATTTATAGGTTCATGTTTAGTTTTATTTTGTTAGATAGGTAAGTTTTCTTTTAGGTTAGTTTTAATTAATAATTTCCATAGTTTATATATAATATTGGACAGACTACATTTTAGATTTATTATTAGTATTGTACTTTGAGGGAACAACAACGTGACCATGGAGACGATATTACATTCGTACCGCGCAGTATAAACGGATCGACCTTACCGGATCAAGTTGCGTATGGTATTGATATAACGCCGAACGTGGCCGGATATACACAAGTTTTATATTCGGATCGCTGGATATTTACTTAGTATTGGATTTCAATAGATTATTTACTTCAGCCTTCCTAAGTTCATTTAGGAACTCGTTCTATTTATCATATTACTAGCTGTTGCACGCGGCTTCGCTCGCGTGTAATTCGTATTTAAAAAGAAGAAAGTAAGTAAGCCCGCTACCGTAACTTTATTTCGGCGCGCGGAACAATTCGGTTTGTGTGAGAGCCACATCTTAGCGTAACCGGAACTGAATTTTATTTAGCCTGTCCTGTGTCTCGTATAATAGTTAAAAGTGCTTGTACTAAGTTTCATCAAATTCGGATGAAGGGTTTAAGAGTTATGGAAGAACATACATTAATATAGAAAATATTTCTAAAAAATCGTCTATTTAATTTTAATATCACACATAGAGTCTACAAACGCAATATCTCATAAAACAAAGTAACTTAGACCATCTCTTACAGATTATTATTAGAATTGTTTTTATTTATTTATATAAATACATTTATTTAATTTTTAAAGTTTAATTTAAAATTTCACATCTTATTTTTGCTATTACCTACATTCGGTAAAATTTTTTTTTGTATAAAACAAAACTGACGATGCCACTATACACCAGATGTAGATGTAAATAGGCAGAGTGGTCAGATTCTTCAGTATTCATGTTTATGCTGTAAATATTAATGCTCTTGTGAGCGCAGCGGTAGTATGGATTAATATTTGTTAGATACTATAATCGGTCGAAACGGCTCGGTAAATAGTTCGTGTTTTCCATCCATTTCAGTGTAGCCGACATGAAATGAAGGGAAGCACTGACATGGCACCTAGTTTACCCGGTTTTATGAGCTGACATCATGGATGTTGTAGGTGATGTAGCTAACCGTGTCAGTTTCCATAAAAAAAACAAATAAGTATAATACTTATAAGGTACTAACAAAACATTGTGACTTGCGAAGTTTGTCTGTCAGTTCTTCTTCGCATTGAATTTAGAACTGGCGGAATTTTCGACATGTCCAAGCGTAGGTTACCTACCAATGGATGAAATCAAACAAAAAACAATATGATACAGCCTACAAGATAGGCTGTAAGTGTTGAACGCTCTCTCGAGGTCGGTGACCTCATGACGTCGACACTGCAAGGTTCTGGCGCAAAAGGCTCCGCACGCGAGGGCTTGAAATAATCAGATGTAATCAGTTCGAATTCCGGATCGGCACTTCGACATACACAGCATGATTCAGCAAACACTACCAACATTTTAAGGGCTGATTTGAGAGCTAAAGCATCTAGATCATGGGTAGATTTTTTTATGGGACTGACACGGTTGGCTACATCACCTACAGCATCCGTGATGTCAGTCCATAACACCGGGTGAACTAGGTGCTATGTCAGTGCTTCCCTTAATTTCATGTAGGTCTCTCTATCTCTATCTCTATCTCCATCTCCATCTCTATCTCTACTTCTTATAAAAGGGAACATCTGTCTGTATTTATGTATCTTTGAAGTAAACTCCGGAACCACTGAACAGATTTTGTTGTGGTTTACACCAATGGAAAGAGTGGTTCTTGAAGCTCACCATCACCTTTATCAAAGCAGCATTATCAAAGAAAGTATACTAACTGAACGGAAAACACGAACTATTTACATAGCCGTTTCGACCGACGACGACGCGACGTTTCATTTAGTGCGGTTGTATCAATCCGGGCGGGACAAACCCTGGTAAGAAGGGAAGGGACCTACAGTTTTACGTGGAATCCGAACCTGCTGTAATTTACGAGATTTCTTGCAGCTCAACACCGATTACTCTGCTTACCCCGATTGTCGAGATTCAGCGTGTGTGATATGTATGCATGTACCGACCGCCACGTTTAGTAAACTACTCGGCCAAGTGTTCGGACAAGATAACTATCAAGCAGCAAGTAAGGCACGAAGGCCTACCTGCTGCATGACTCGGTGGAAAGACCTCGCCAAGTTGAGAGGTGGCTAACCTGTCGCCCTTATGCACGGCATCTTGTCCTTATCCGTTAGTCGCCTCTTACGACATGCACGGGGAGAGATGCAACGGGGCTATTCTTATTAAGTACCGCGGCCCACACAGTACAGTCTATGTAAGTATGCACAGTTGATAACAAAAGTAAAAAAATCAGGGATACGCATGATGTCCTTACGTAAGGTCGCTGCTCCGAAGCCCCAGGTCCGCTGTCAACGGGAAATGGATAATGCGATTGGTACAATCCGCGTGGCGGCTAACGGCTTACATGCCTTTATTTCTAGGATTCCGTTTCGCATAATTTTTTTGTATGTAAGTAAACTGACACGGACGGCTACATCACCTGCAAAGTGCCGGCTACACTAAACTGGACGGAAAACAAGAACTATTTACAAAGCCGTTTCGACCGACCTTTCATTCAGTGCGGTGGTACCAGCCCGCGCAGGTTAAACCCTAGCACAGAGTTTTAAGTGAAATCTGAACCGCGGTCAGCCTCCAACGGTGTCCATTCGGACAAAGTTTTTTTTTTATGGAAACTGACACGTTTGGCTACATCACCTACAACATCCGTGATGTCAGCCCATAACACCGGGTGAGCTAGGTGCCGTCGCAGTTTCCTTCATTTCATTTCATTTGCTGAATGTTACGGTCGGCGGATGTCGCTTCGTTTCCGAAAGACATGGTGTTCGAGCCCGTCGGATGAGAATTCACTTTAATAACAAACCGAATTAATATTGTTTGCCTGGAGTGTTTGCTCTACTAGAATGACGTCGATTGTTCGCGCCTGCGCGCGCACGCGCACCTGTACTAACCGGCGACGACGACGACGACGCTGATCGGCTGCCGATCAAGTTGTTTTTAGATCTATTATTATGGCGATCACATATATTTTTTTGGCATTTTTAATTTTATCTTTTTGACGGAGGTTACACGCTAGGTTTGGCATCAGTTCAGTCCGTGAGCTTGGTCACGACCAGATTGACGCCAGACTGACGCCAGACGTAATCAGTCTGCCATCAGTCTAGTATCAAAATATTTTAAAATCCATCAGTCTGGTCCATCATTCTAAACCATCCATCCATCAAAGTAGATTAAACGGTCAGTCTGGCTGGACCATGGTTTAACCAGACTGATGGACTGAACTGATGACAAACCTAGCGTGTAACCTCCGTCTTTACCTACATCGTCTGTCTGTCCGTCAGTCCGTTGGATGTATCTTTGGAACCGTAATAGCTAGACGGTTGAAATGTAAAAAAAATTAAAAAGTTAAAAATTAAGGGGGTCCCCATGCAAGAAACGATGCACGAGTAAGGCTCATCTAGTAATATAGATAAGTGGAATCTCTATCTCTATCTCTATTTCCATCTCCATCTCTATCTCTACTGCTTATAAAAGGGAACGTCTGCCTGTATTTATGTATGTTGAAGGGGAGGGGGGGGGGGGGGGGGGGGGGGGGGGGGTCACTGGGAGTGTAAATTCAAAAAGTAGACTGAATCAGGCTCCTGCGTATATTCGAAAAACGGTTTTTAATTTTACAGTAAAACCGTAAGGACAAACATTGTAGGAAATTTGATTCTCTACAAGTTTGGTCCTCATAATTTTTCTTCTAGGATCGATATTTTGGAAAATAAATTTGAAAAAAGCGACAAATTCAAAATATTTTCATCATCTCGTTTATTTTCAACTTTACGGCATAAATGAAGAGGACTAAACTTGTAGAGAATCAAATTCTGAACAATTTTTGTTCCTACCTTTTTTCCACCAAAATCGATATTTTGGAAATTAGACCTGAAAAACGCGACCAATTCAAAATATTTTGTTTCTCTTCATTTATGCCGTTCCACCCGAAGGAACCCCCGACCGAAGTCGAGAGCCGGGGATAAAACCATCACTGCCACTGGAGTCCAACAACAGCCTATGCCTAGGGCCACAGCGTTTTTGTACTATAGCACACAATAATATAGCACAGTATGCATAGTATCTTACCTTCGACGACAGATCGGCAATGATCTCGTTCTTCTCATCGATCTGCCTCTCGCGCTCCATGGCGCGGCGCGCCTGCGCGGCGATGGAGTCGCGCACCCTGGTGCCCTCGAGCGCGGAGGCCGCGGCGGCGGCGTCCTCGCACGCGGCCAGCAGCGCGCCGCGGCGCAGCGAGTACGGCTCACCGTCGTGCCGCTCGTCGCGCACCTCCAGCGAGCTCAGCGAGAGGTCCGAGTGTAGGCCTGGGGGGAGGAAACATTAATTATCATTTTTAACATCGTCATCGCAAAATTGTATCATAATCAATTTTAAATTAAAATCAAAAACTTTATTATTTTTTTGCAGTTTTTTAGGGTTCCGTACCTCACAGGAGGAAAAAACGGAACCCTTATAGGATCACTTTGTGTCTGTCTGTCAAGACCTTTTTTTAACCGACTTCAAAAAAAGGAGGAGGTTCTCAATTCGACTGTTTTTTTTATGTTTGTTACCTCAGAATTTTCGACTGGGTGAACCGATTTTGAAAATTCTTTTTTTATTTAAAAGGTGGTGCTTCCCGTGTGGTCCCATTTCAATTTGGTCCAGATCGGATTGGAAAGCTCGGCCTTCGGCCTCGCGATTCCGCCGAGTACAATAATAGCAAAAAATTACTAATAAAAAAAACTGTGAAAAAAAGGATTAAAAAAAATTAAAAAGAATTTAAAATAAAAAAAACATCGAACCCTAGAGTTGAAGGCGGGCGGTGGTGCTAAAGCAAGCAAAAATCATGCATGAAAGAAAACATGAGTGGATGATATCCTTTGTGATCTGTGTAGCCTTCTTTAGCACCGCCTTCAACTCTACGGTTCGATTTTTTTTTATTTCATACATTTTTGAATGCGGTTTTTTAACATCATCATCGAAAAATTGTATCATCATCAATTTTAAATTAAAATCAAAATCTTTTTTGTTCTTTTTTTTTTTGCGGGAGGAAAAAAACGGAATCCTTATAGGATCACTTTGTTGTCGGCCTGTCTGTCTGTCAAGACATTTTTTTTACAGATTGTCTTCCATTAAGGGTTTTCAGAACATGCAAAATTCCTGAATAGGCGTACAACACAGCCTTCATATGAAACGATCCTAGTATAGAGTCATGCAAGGCTGGGTTTATAAATATTAATTTTTACATTTTTTTTTATGGAAACTTACACGGTTGGCTACATCACCTACACCATCCGTGATGTCAGCCAATAACACTGGGTGAACTTGGTGCCACGTCAGTGCTTCCCTTAGGTCGTGCCGACTACACTGAACTGGACGGAAAACACAAACTATTTACATAGCCGTTCCGACCGACTCATTCATTTAGTGCGGTGGTATCAACCCGGGAGGGTTAAACCCTACCACCTAGTAATATAAGAAGGGAGTCATATCCCTTATCTATAAAATGATTAACAATTTATCTCTAAAAAAAAATAAACCAATAATCAACCCTAATCGAAATCGGTTGGGGTGGTATAGAATTATTCGCCCATTTGTCATGCACGTGCTTACGTGAATTTAAGAGTTAGATTATTTTCATACGAATCCTACGTTATAGGTCCGAGCTTCGAATCCGGTCGGCGTGTTGTGCACCAATGACATTTTTCTGACGAAAACATTTACGTGCATACCTACACCTGCTGCTTCACCGTTCGGAGCCGGTGTAAAACTGTAGGTCCCTTCCCTTGCCCCTTTCTAGGGTAGGCTCAAATTGTTGCCGACTGGATCGGTACCACCGTATTGGATGTTAGTTCGAAAAAAATATTTTGTCGCCGCACTTTCATCGTGAGCAATCATCACATATCACATAGATAGATACCCTGATAAGGTATTTTATGCTATCCCTCAATGTTTTATTGATGTTAAAGTAGGTACATTCCCTCTAAACTAAATTGTCACGTTCGGTCATTGATAATTTCGCAGTAAGCCTTCAGATTTTGTACGAGTTTACACGGCAACATAGCATAGTTGTGCAGTATAGTGATGGCGTCATTCTTTTCACGCATATGAGGTGTGAATTCGTTTTATCACTGCGCTGGTAAATGTACGGATATTGTTAGATTATATGCTTAAAATATTCTGGGAAAGTGCAGTCTCCGGCCCTTCAAGGGAGGCGTGAATAGGCCGACTGTCCCCAAAACTACGTAATATATTGGCGGGACCATCAATGGGTGGGACGACGACATCAAGTACGTTGGCGGAAAGCAGTGGTTCTGTACCGCTGAGGGTGAACTGGAGGAAATTTTGAGAAGCATATGTCCAGTAGTGCACGCATACATTAAAAAGTCGTATTAATAATCCCATACTAATTTTCATTTTTAGGGTTCCGTATCCGGTACGGGACCCTATTACTAAGCCTACGCCGTCTGTCTGTCTGTCTGTCCGTCTGTCTGTCTGTCTGTCTGTTCGTCTGTCCGAAGGCTGTATCTCTTGATACAGCCCTCGGACAGACTCTCACGCCAGCTATGGCATGTTTATGAAATGCTTCAAATTAGTTCAAATGCATGATTAGTTAAAATGTTTCATACTCTTTTCGTTAGATGGCGCGCACACACTTTTTAGTTTATTTATTGTATGGGGACCCCGTGAATTTTTTACTTTTTCTTATTTTTATTATTTATTGTTATTACGGCCATAATAATACATATTCTGTGAAAATTTCAACGAGCTACCTACATATTACGGTTCAAGAGATACAGCCCTCGGACAGACGGACGGACGGACGGACAGACAGACGGCGTAGGCTTAGTCATTTATTACTAGTGAGCGCAGAATGAAATACAATTAATTATTTTTTCTAAAAAGCCTTTCTGCGAGACAGAATTTTTCTAGGTGCAGAAGAATTTTCATTTCATTTCAATAGGGTCCCGCACGACGGATACGGAACCCTAAAAAAACATTTTTTAAATCCACGCTGACTGACTGACGTAAGATTGCATCTCTCATTCATTACATTGTAATTCGTTATAACAAAGATGAGCTTGTATAAATGCATCAGCGCTGCATTCCTCGCTGAATCTTTCTCAGATAAGTGCATCGGATTCAAGGAAGAGTGAGTTCAGTTACTGCCGCTCGACGCGTGTTGAATCGGTCATTGCAACATGCGTCGAGCGAGGAGAGACCGTTTCCGCGCTGTGCGTATCCGCTGGTTTGGCAACAGCTTATATTAATATTTGTGGTGTTGTCCAAAGGTTGAAAGTTGCCCAGCGAGCAATGTAGCGAGCCAGGCTGGGAATATCGCTACGTGATATGGTGCGTAACGAGGCAATCCGCCGACGCAACAAAGTAGTCGATATTGAACACCGGGTGGCTAAGCTCAAGTGGCAGTGGGCTGGGCACGTCAGCCGAAGAGACGACGACCGTTGGAGTAACCGTGTCCTACACTGGCGGCCGTGGACAGGAAAACGGAGTGTGGGAAGACCACCCGCCAGGTGGGACGACGACATCAAGTACGTCGGCGGAAAGCAGTGGTTCCGTAACGCTGAAGGCCTCCCGGCCTGGAGGAAAATTGGAGAGGCTATGTCCAGCAGTGGACGCTTACACGCTGACTGACTGACTGACTGACTGACTGACTATATTTATTTGTTATTTTAATATGTAACGTCCAACAGCAGCGTAAGTATATCAGAAGACGACGAGCATTTTTTGTTATGGAAACTGACACGGTTGTCTACATCACCTATAGGTACTACATCTGTGATGTCAGCCCGTGACAACACACCTTGGTGAACTAGATGCCATGTCAGTGCTTCCCTTCGTCGTGAACGCCGGCTACACTGAACTGGACAGAAAACACTCGAGAAAACACGAACTATTTAAATGGCCGTTTCAAGCGACCTTTAATTCAGTGCGTTGGTATGCACGGAGAGAGATTCAGTGGAGCTATTCTTCACCTGACAGATTAAGTTTTAATATATGTAAAACTTCATCTATCAGCGCAGATAGATAGCTTTTTGAAAACACGATTTGATCAACTTCGCTCGATAGAAAAAAATCATGAACATGCCTCTGAATTTAGTTATAAAAAAAAACGTATCTAAGGCAACGTGACCAAATCAAGGCATTGGAAAAAACAATATTTTATTTATTAAATATACTTATTATTATTAAATATACAATACTTTTTTTGTTTCGACCCGTAGTTTTGGAATAAAAAAATAAAAAACAAATTTTTTATTGATCGATTGTGTTTTGTGTTGAATCCTACTCCAACCAGCGAAAGCGGAGCCTTGAAAGAGGAGTACGGGTGAATACGGGTCGGCCCCACACAACACAGTACAACTCCCCATTTCTCTTGTTAGTGACAGTGAGTTAGACCGAGAAAGACAGAAGGAATGTCTTATCGGCAGAGTTGTGTGTGCCGACCAGCTTGTAACTGTTTACGTAAACCTTTCACAACTAGTTCATCGCGACGCGACGGTTGCTATGCATTCCTTCCAAGAAAACAATCAATAAACCGAGACACTTCAGCGTACGATATGGCACGATACCACCAGTGAGATACCACGGATAGAGTGCCCCTATGCGCTCTTAACTCTATTCTCTTCTTCCCTTCCCTTCCCTTCCGTTCTCTTCTCTTCTTTTTTTTTATGGAAACTGGCACGGTTGGCTACATCACCTACAACATCCGTGATGTCAGCCCATAACACCGGGTGAACTAGGCGCCATATCAGTGCTTCCCTTCGGTCGTGCCGGCTACACTGAACTGGACGGAAAACACAAACTATTTACATAACCGTTTCGACCGACGTTTCTTTCAGTGCGGTGGCACCAACTCGGGCGGGTTGAACCCTACCACCTAGTATAGAATAGAAGAATAGCCCCACTGTATATCTCCCCGTGCATGTCGTAAAATGCGACTAAGAGATAAGGGCATATTATGTGTTTCCGATGTATGTGAATGGTCGTATAGGAATGGCGCGGGTCGGGGCGCGAGCGGTACGCGGGCGGGGCGAGCTATCTGCGTTCACTCCCGTCGCGTCCCAGTCCGTATTCTCGTCTCGCTGCCCGCTGCCCCGCGCCCCGCGCGTGCCCGATTAGAGCATTACGATATTCATTTCATTACACTACATTAATAACTTTAAAATGTATATCTCCGCAACGGAGACTTCCTAGAACCCTACTTCTCTTACAAATTATGTTTGTTACAAAGCGTAGAATACTACGTGGTATGTGTGAATACTACGTGATATGGTGCGTAACGACGCAATCCGCCGACGCACCAAAGTAGTCGATATTGGATACCGGGTGGCTAAGCTCAAGTGGCAATGGGCTGGGCACGTCAGCCGAAGAGACGACGACCGTTGGAGTAACCGCGTCCTACACTGGCGGCCGTGGACAGGAAAACGGAGTGTGGGAAGACCACCCGCCAGGTGGGACGACGACATCAAGTACGTCGGCGGAAAGCAGTGGTTCCGTACCGCTGAAGGCCGGGAGGACTGGAGGAAAATTGGAGAGGCGTATGTCCAGCAGTGGACGCTTACACGCTGACTGACTGACTGACTGACTGACAAAGCGTAGAATAGCCTCCTTAATACACCAGTCCGGGGACACCACAGTTGTATACTAAATTAACAGCGGCTTGTGGGCGGGGTTTGTCTACCTGACTAAAGTAAAGGTTGCACGCCCTAAGGTCGCGCGAAGGTCGAAGCCATGGGAACCGAACCACTGCGCTTTCTGCGGTGATGATCACAAACACGTACCTACTTGCGTGCATGTAGCTAACTGAATCTTACTGTTATGTATGTGTGATTCCACGTAAAACTGTAGGCCACTTCCCTTCTTACCTTACTAGGTGGTAAGGTTTATCCCGCCCGGGTTGGTACCGCCGCACTATCAGCCCGTATCCAGTTCAGTGTAGCCGACATGAAATGAAGGGAAGCATTGACATGGCACCTAGTTCACCAAAGTGTTATGTGGCCGACTGGGTTGGTATCACCGTACTGGAGGATGTAAGATGGCCGCATAGCAACCTCGGTTGTGTTCTCCTCTAGGTGCAGCCAGCAATCCAGGGAATTCTCCGGGATGGCACCTACCTTCTCGGAGGTGATATTGGCTAGTCAGAGCATGTGCTTTGGCCCCTCTGACTCAGCAACCCATACCGGATTACTTACATAAAAAAAAAATGGGCTGACGTCACGGATGTTGTAGGTGATATAGCCAACCCTGTCAGTTGTAAAAAACCAAAACGAGGCGTGACGGCGTGAGTCACACCAAAGACTCTTTAGCGGTAACACTATGTCCGATAGTGACCCCACCACTAGATAGACGCGCTGCTGAGGCTCTAACTTCTCGGAGGTGATATTGGCTGGTCGGAGCATGCGCTTTGGCACCTCCGACTCAGCCACCCATACCGGATTGCATATTTGCAAAGTCTAGTATGCGAGTTGCTCTGATGAGACGAGTCTGGCTCCGCCTCCGGTACATCCATCGAACCTACGGAATCCGATATTCGTTTGGTCGCATATGTACTTTGGTGGCTCAGTGGTAGAGTGTAGGGTTTTTATTTTTTCGATCTCGGCCATGGTTTTTTTTTATGGGTAGCGCGACATGTGGCGTCGTTTCACCTACAAGTAGATGTCTAACGATGCCCATGGACATTCTGTGATGCACGGGGATTTCGAATGCCATGCCGGCCTGACGGGAGCCTTTTCACGTCCCTTTCGGGTTCGTGTCCCTTTTTATGTCAAAATTTGTTTCGTTTTACTTTTTTTTTAAGCAATGCTAGGGTGTTAAAATTAGGTTATGGTTATTTTTTTTTTATAACCACCTAAGAAAACTTTACTTTCGGAAATACTTCCGCAATTTATATTTCCCGCCAAAGTTGAGAACGACCAATCAGAGCAACTCGCACACTAGACTTTGGAAATATGCTACCGGATTACATTAAAAAAAAAAAACTATAATAACGGGCATACTCGTAAAATGTGCAAAACAACACCGGCCTGCCTGACTCACCGACGACCGCGCGCAGATCATAAAACCATATAAGAAGGCGTTTATCTGCCATATCCACGTACGACATAATGACGACACGGTGAGTTCGTTCCCTCAACATGAATACGAGCGACTCCAAAATGTCAGCCCACTGAAGCCAAATAGAGCCTTAATATGCCCTACTTTGAATTCTACATCTCGACAATGATTTCTATTGGTGCGGGGCAAAATAGACGCGGTGCTCGATGAATATTTTCTCGACAATCATGCACTATGTTCTCTTGCCCCTTACTATGTGGTAGGCTCAAATTGTAGCCAACTGGGTTGGTAACACAGTACTGAATGTAAGATGGCCGCATAGCAACCTCGGCTGTGTTCTCCTCTATTTCAGTATAGCAAATCAGAAAAGGGCAAAGAAAAGAAAGCAGCTAAGGGAAGTATCCGGTATGGCACCTACTTCTCGGAGGTGATATTGGATGGTCGGAACATGTGCTTTGGCCCCTCCGATTCTGCCATCAATACCGGATTACATAAAAAAATAGGCATGCACTATGAGCCCATAAAAAATTAGCTATGTTTCGGCAGAAAAGTAGAATATTCCTTCGGCACCTTAAGCCTTAAGGCCTCACGCACTCTATGTACTTGCGCGCGATAACTACCTACCGCCCGCCGGGCCGCCGGCGACCCATAATTCATTGGGCTGCCGACAGCCGCGCGGCGCGTAGCTAACTTTCTACGCGAGCGCGCGCTCACGCTACTGCGTCGTACCTACCTACCTATATCTTAATTCAAGTTGACATGGCTTCTGTTAATAGTGGCAGTTTATTTATGTGCAGTAGATGGATATAAATCCAGCAAGAGGAGAGATAAAAATCTTTCTTTTTTCCATTTACCTACCTGTTGATGGAAAATAATTATTCTAAAATATTTTTTAAAATTTGAGCAATAATTATTCTAAAAAACCGGACAAGTGCGAGTCGGACTCGCACACGAAGGGTTCCGTACCATCGTACAAGATTTAACACGATGTACTTTATTTTTTATATTTTTACTATTTGTTGTTAAAGCGGTAATAGAAATACAGCCCGTTGACAGACGGACGGACAGACGGACGGACGGCGGGGCTTAGTAATAGGGTCCCGTTGGCACCCTTTAGGTACGGAACACGGAAATAGGTACTTTGGTTTATGTTGTGTTTCGCTTGAGTTTCGGTATGTTCGATATATGTATCTGTCTGTTTGTTTGTCTATTTGTCTATCACAGTCACTTTACGATTGGTGTGCATACAGCTGACATTTTGTGGTTGTTGAGGCAATTTGAAGACTACGTACGACGCAACGGAACGGAAAATAACGTCCGTGAAGATGGGGAAATTTGAAAATAGGGGGGGGGGGGGGGGGGGGTCTGGTTTGCAGACGTTACACGTGACGTAGAGTGGGGGGGGGGGGGGGGGGGGGGGGGGGTCTGGCCAAAACTGACATCATTCTTACAAATACGAATAATCCCAAAATATGACATATTAATTCTAGCTGTGCACGCGCGGCGCGCGACACTTTGAAGAAAGCTAGCGGCATGTGCTAGCGGCGCGTAGCGGTAGGCCGCCGCCGCTCAGTCTAATAAGACCGATACTTGCGGTCCGTGCTTTCATCTGCTTTAAAGCAAACGTCCGCTTCCTTATATAATAAGTCCGCCTTCTGCCAAGCAGAAAGGTGTATGTAAAGGTTGACTGGAAGTAATTTCCGCCGGCAATAAGCCCGGATTCGCTTGGCAGATGTATTTTTAATCTATACCGAATAAAATCGGTTAGATAAGCATACGTACAGGTAACAATAACATTACAGGGGTAGTAGGTAGGATTACCTGAAGTATTTTCGGGCTGAACTCATTTCTTCCTCTAATATATTTTAACGAGGGCGAAGCCGCGGGCATAAGTTAGTAGTAGCCTATATGTTAAACCAAAATAAAGATAGGTACCTATCTAACAGTAAAAAAACATTTTTAAATCTGTGCTGCAGCTCGCGAACAAACATTCACATATATTTCCTCTTTACAATATAATGCATGATATTTTATCGAAAGTAGCAGCCCTAGCGTCACCGAGTTTGCCTCAAGGCCCCGCGTCCGCGCGCAGCTGCAAAGCAATAATCACTTTACGCTCTTTCGTTTAGGTACATTTTCGCACGCAGCGACTGGCGACAAAAAAGTTTAGGCTATTAAAGCCGAAGGTATTGAACTTTTTCTATGGAGAGATTCATCTGTTACGAAGTAACTATTAAGTAATCTGTGCCTTAAGTCTTATTCAGTAGCGACTCCTGGTGCTGAGTAGTGGGTTGGCTCTGGCTAAGGATTGTTTTTTTCATAATTTCATAACTTACGCGTTAATTTATTTCTACCACAATGAGTTCGAAAACTGAAAGACCATAATATTCCCTTTTGCTGTCTTTATGTACAGACTTCAAATTCAACAAACTTGGGCAAGGACGACCGTTTTGAACAATTAAAAGTTTTTACAGAAAATGCCCTCGTTGAGAATGGTTTTTCGAAAAGATCTTCTATTATAGATTTCGCACTGGAGTTTGCCATTATTACCAATAATAATCAATTAAAAAAAACACCGCACAAGATTCATCCACAACAGGTCCATACCTACAAAACGAAAGATTAATTATGCAGCTATCAACTCTCGAGATTTTGTTTACAAAGCAGTCACGCATACACAACTTACCTAGACTAGCTCGCTAGTCGCTAAATGCGCTCCCCGCTGCGCCAACTCGAAACGCTTATCAGCAGCGGGTGCGCGCGGGCCGGGTGGACATCGGCCGCTTGTATGTAATACGATGGCGCTTCAAATGTAGCCAACCGGTCAATGAATGCCTTGATGTGTCGTCATTCGTCGCCCGCGTGTGACGGGCGCGAAATTTCAAATTATTTAACGGGATGGACGTTTTAGCTTATCATCGTGGGTTGTATAATAAAAATAATATAACCTTGATATTTTTTCACAGTTGTTTTTGCTTATACTTCGATATTAATGCTGGCATACACTTTATTTGGTTTGGCGGCGCCAACCTAGCCAACTTAAAGGAATCGCCGCTGCTTATTTATTACCGGAATGTCCAGTCGGTTCATTAAGTCCACTTCCCTGAACGTACACTTCCCTGATCGTTCATTTCCCTGATCGCCCACTTCTCTGTTCGTCCACTTCCCTGATCGTCCACTTCCTGAACGTTCACTTCCCTGAACGTCCTGTCTCAAAGAACACTCACCAGAATCATCATCATGGCCGGCGTTCAGCTGCAGGACCAAGGTCCTCAGCTGCTTGTACACAGTGACCGCCTCGTTCTTCAGCCAGCCGTCATCTTTCTCCTCCACGCCGTCCTCCAGCTCTGTGTGCAGAGATCTGGGCGCGGCCTCGTTGGCGTCACCGCCTCCCAGTCTCTCCGCTAGCGTGTCGTGGGACCGCTGCAGCCGCTCCAACTCTCTTAGCGTGTTCTGGTAGAGTATCTCCTGCGAACAACACGTCATGTTCCAGTTAGTGGTCCAGAGTGTTTATATAAGGTCTTTCATTAGTAACTATACGCTAAGGGGTGTATGTGTATCAGATACTGATCACGTTTCCCATACCCATTTTTTTTACCATATGAAATACCTACCCATGCTATGAAATAATTGTTCAATAAACTATTATTTTGGTAGGATGGGTAGGCATTTGATATGGTAAAAAAATGGGTATGGGAACAACGTGATCAGTATCTGATACACATACACCCCTGAGCGTAAAGTTACCTACTAATGAGAGACCTTATATATTTAATCTTGTGTGGATGTTACAAAATCTGTACCGCATTTGCAGCATAAAAGGACCGGGAACTGCATTGTCAAGCTGTAAAGGCTGTGATAACGTACAGCACTCCTAGATTCTGTAGTTACTGACCCAGGGTCTAATTTGGTTAATAGACTCCCTGGACTATCAGTAGAAGAAGTAAGTTCATCTATGCCAAATTAATATTTTTGAAAATTGCCTGTCCATGATGATCATCGACCAACAGGTTCTCTCACATTATAGGTGTACTAACTGTGCCCGCGGCTCCGCCCGCTCTCATATTTAACTTCTCTGCTAACCTCATAAGCCATTTAACGTGATGAAAAGTAGCCTATAATTGATGGGAAGAACCAGGCTATCCGTAGAAGCAAACTGTATTAAAATCGGTTCAGTGGTTCTCAAGTTATAAGCGGACAGACAGACATACATACAGACAGACAGAAAGCAGACGTTGGATTTTATTAAAGGTAATAATAAATAATAATTAAGGAAACTGTCAACTGAAACTTTAGAAATCCAACCTGTTCTCTAAGTTGCCGCTCCAGCAGCATGATCCTGTCGTTGGCTTCGTCCAGCTGCTGCGCCAGTGCCTCCTTGTCTGTCAGAGCTAGGTGCCATCGCTTCTCGAGCTCGCTCTTCTTGTTAGACACCAGCGCCAGCTCCTCTTTGAGCGATTCTAGACTTTGTACATGGTCCTGCGAATTAGGAAAAGTGTGAAATGAATACATTAGAATACTTAAATGAGCAAAAATCTGAAAACAACCATACAAGAAGAAAACATACAGAAGACAAAATAAATATATTAAAGTATGTACAGAGAGAAACAAAGAGGATAATAGCGCGCAAGGGCGGACTTATCATTGACATTGATTACATCCACTCAACCTTGAAAAGTGAAATGTTGTTGTTTCAATACTGGATTAAGAAATAACAGGCTTTATCTGTAATATCCGAAGAACTCACTGGCGGCTAATGGTATTTAGAAAGAGGATCTCCTGAAAATCAGCTTCGCTATCTTTCACCTGAGTAGGTCACCTTTTCCTATTATTTTGTGTATTCTTCTTATGTGTGACGTGTATAACTTTATTTGTATTTCTAATGTTATAGGACGAATTTATCTCTGTATTTTCTGTTTTACGTCGAATATTATCAACAATTATGAAGAAGCTAGAAGGATCATTATATTATTCGTCAACGCTTACTACATTCCCTTTCCGTTTATACTGACATGTGTCACACGTATCATCCTCTAGTGAATGTGTACCTGCAAACTGGTCTTCCTCATGGAGCATTGGTCCTTCAGCGCTTCCAGCTGCGCCGTCAGCTGAGCCTCCACCGCCGACGACTCCTTCAGCTGGCTGGTGAGTCTCGTGTTCTGTGCTGTCAGCTCCGCGATCAGGCTCGTCTTCTCACGCTCCGTCTGTGCAGAACACACAGTTGTGGTTAATGAATTTGATATAGTCTTTCAGATTTAAGTAGGATTGTTATCTAAATCAACAAATACACTTTTTTATGGAACGTTACATTTTTGGCTACATTCTTTATCACCTAGTTCACCAGTGGTTATATTGTTTATAGTATAAATTCAATCCATGGATAGGTAAGGTAACCTACACTTGGATACGTTAAAAAATCCGCCAGTCTATTTCAAGAAGAGAACCATAGAAGAACTGACAAACACACATCGAACACCACAATGTTTTACGCACATGCATCCATAATTTTTCATTAAAATCTGTCTCGCAATTCTTCGCATCTTTCCCATCAACTTGCTGGTCTTTCCTCTGAACAATCTCAATTTCTATCTCTGCTCCACTGACCGACAGATTACCATAACAGATGGTCGTTTTCTAGCAAATTGTTACTTATTTTTAAGTTAACCGCAGATTCGCGAGCGCGATCGCATGACGCAAGAGCGGCGTCAACCAATCTTGTCCCACTTAACGGCTGGTCGCTCACTTCAGTTTCGTTCGGTGACGAAGTTAGCGACCTCTCGTCTCGTTACCCAGCTGATCATTCGCTACGCTTGTAAAAGCTATCAGAATGTAGAAGGTCAAGACTTCCACTCGACGAATAAATAATTACTATTTTTGTGAGGGTTTTTAAAATTGTTTTTTGTATTTATCATTACGAGTAAACTGTTTTACAAAAAAAGCAATACACCCAAAAACTTTTAAAAGTTATTGTTAATTTTATAATTTCATACATAAGTAGGTAAATTGAAGAAGAACCATAGAAGAACTGACACACATCGCAGGCCAGAATGTTGACTCCGCTTTCAGCTGGACTATACGTTAGGTGAACCTGACAAAACGGGCCTGCGTTTTGGTAGATACTCTAAAAATACTTGCTAAACTGGACCGTGCTGCTCTTCCCACCTTGGAATTCAAAGGTGTAATCATATAGTAAGCAAGTAAAAAATCTTGGTCTCGTCATGGATGAGGCGCTTTCCTGGCATACTCAAGTTATTGAGGTCAGCCGGAAAATGTTTACTGGCATTCTCTCAAACGCCTTCAGAATTTTATTCCGGTCTCCACTAAAATTTACGCTTGCACAATCACTGCTCCTACCCCTACTCGATTATGCCGATGTGTGTTATGTTGATCTTAATGAAGAGCTACTTAACAAACTTGATCATCTTCTCAAATTGTGTATCCGATATATCTTTGGTTTGCGCAAGTTTGATCATATATCAGATTTTCGAAATCGTTTGCAGTGGCTCGATATCTTTCTTCGCAGGAATAGTAATGCCCTATCAGGCTATCACTTCTCTACTGCACACTGTTTAAACCTAATGCTCCTAAATACCTAAGTGGTTTTTCTTCATTTCTCATTTCCCACGGACTACTATCGTTAAGGTCAAATGATAATTTGGTGTTGACTATTCCTTCTCATTCCACTACATCATATTCCGACTCATTCACGATACATGCAGCCCGACTGTGGTACCAGCTCCCTGTCAATCTCGGTCTCTCTTCTTCCACTCACACTTCCAAAATTCTTCTAAAAAAGCACTTTTTGTCCTCGTAACGTTTCTAATTCAAAACTATGTCTCCCATGCTCAGAGTTAGTACTACTAAGTATTTAGATAATGTATATTTATTCATTAAGTTTATCTTATGTTTTGTATTTCAGTAACCTGTCAATACAGTATGTTTCTTTCCGCCTCACCTAGCAGTTGTCATACCCCAAAAGATAGGCATTCTGTTAGAAAATGCCTAGAGGCATTAAGTATTAGCTTTTGCCCATATTTTATTTGAGCGCAATAAATATATATAATACAATAAAAAATCCTAATCTCTGCAATTATCGCGTCTTATCTCGCGTTGACATAATGGCTTAAAATTAAACTACCAGCACACCCAAGTACAGTCATTTTAAATAAATGCTCCAAAGTGTATCCGCGAGCGAAAATTTATCACAAGCGTCGAAATTCAGCGGTTTTTTGCTTTAGGCTAGCGCTGTCTTCGTCTGTCAATGTGACAGAGACATAACTTATGAATAAAATAAAAACCGGTCAAGTGCGAGTCGAACTCGCGCACCGAGGGTTCCGTGTCGCCATGTCATGGTCGGTGCTGCTTCATACTGTTTTCGGTAAATGGCGCGCATAGACTTTTTAGTTTCTTGTATGGGGACCCCCGTGAATTTTTTACTGTTTATTATTTTTATTATTTGTTGTTATATCGGCCATAATAACACATATTCTGTAAAAATTTCAAGGGGCCTACCTATTACGGTTCAAGAGATAGAGCCTTCTGACGGACAGAGAGACAGACAGACAGATGGCCTAGGCTTAGTAATAGGGTCCCGTACGACGGATACGGAACCCTAAAAAAGAGGCGTTCGGCGTGATCGTTGCAAGTTTGAAAATTCGCACCTCGGCGCGTTGACAGCGACGCAAGCGCATGGATTGCACGCTGTAATGAACTGTCATTTTCTCAGCGCGTGCGCACAGTAACGCAACTCTGCTATGCGCCGCTGTAGTTAAAGTTACGTCGGATGTTATGTCATTCATGATATTATATTTACACCTAGATAATACTGACTATAAGTGGGAGGAGTGGTCATTGTCGATTGTGAAAACATTAATGTAATCTTGAGTAGAAATTGTCATCTGCCTAGGTTTGAAATTACTGGAGCCATTCTTGAAACTACTGGAATCGTTTTAACCATCATGAGTAGTATATAATATGAGTAGGGTATATGTCAGGGTAAATTTTATGAAAGAATACCACCCCTAAGAGTGGGAAATTAAGAGATGAACACTTTCACACTAAGGAATTTTTCAATCACCCACTTCCCGTCAACCGATTTTAATATTATGTAAGTATGTTATTTATTACTAAAAAGTGTGAAATAAAACAACTGATTAAAAAACATATTTAACCTACTTGAAACCCTAAAAAGTATTATAATTATATTTTTATCTTGAGTAGAAGGCGGTACAAAAGCACACCTGAAACATTTATAGATGAACCCTTTTATGCTTTTTTACCGCCTTCTACTCAAATAAAATATTATTTAATACTTTTAAGGTTTCGAAGTCGGTTAAATGTTTTTTTCAACTTTGCGTAGTTCAAATCACAATTTAAACTAAATTTTTTAGAGACCATCATTTTCACTTTTTTAAACCCCTACGAAGTTTTTTGCCGTCTCTTCTATGTGGGTGTAATCGAACCGGATTGTAAAAATAAAATTGGATAAATTCATGCATAGTGCGTGCACTACCATACGCATCGAATACGCATACGAATGAATGATGGATGAATAAAGAATAAAGAATGAATGCATTTGAAATTGAGCTATAAATCAAATTCGCAAGAACGTAATTAACATGAACAAATCCGTGACCAGATGATCTCAATAGATCACATATCTAAATGAGATATCAATTTGATACGATCTACCTATAATGCGCGGGGCGGATCTTGGCGTGTCGCCGCCGCAGCGGTTCGTCGGTGTTCTCCCTCGCACCCGCACCGTACTTGTATAGTTTATTCGCGTGGCGGGTCGCCCGCTGCGGCGACGACACGCCGAGATCCGTCCCGGGCACTATACATATTGGTTGTTTTGTATTTATGTACCGTGAGCTCAATCTTGCATCACTCGACCGTTCACTTTATATTTATTTTATAGATATAAAGATAGATATAAATAGTTTATTGCTCCAAAAACATTCTGACAGCTTAAAATATATTATCAATACTAATAATTTTTATTTATTTATTTTTATTTTTTTATTTATTTATCTCTTTATTTCAGCCAACTAGGGCCATATTGTAAATACATAATAACTAAAATTACTTTTTCTCCACTTGTGTCTGTACGGGTATGTAATAATAAATCCGTAAGGGATAGTATGGAGTAAATTACTTTGTTTTATGAGATATTGCGTTTGCAGACTCTATGTATGATACTAAAATTAATTTGACGAATTTTAGAAATATTTTCTGTACGTATGTATGTTCCTCCATAACTCTTAAACCGATCATCCGAATTTGATTAAACTTAGTACAAGCACATATAACAATATGTGACACAGGATAGGCTAAATAAAATTACGCTCGTAAAATTACGTTCCGGTTACGCTAAGATGTGACTCTCATACAAACTGAATTGTTCCGCTCGCCGAAATAAAGGTACGGTAGCGGGCTTACTTACTTTCTTCTTTTTAAATCCGAATTACACGCGAGCGAAGCCGCGGGTCCTTCACACTATCAGAGTACCTACTAGATAGTACAGCTTTGATTTATTTCCATGTTACATACTGTTTTAATACGCACGTACCATTTACCCCAAAACCTTGAACATTGAATTGGAGTTTGACACGAGATTGTATTAATATTCGAATTTAATTTCACAATTGGTGCAACAGTGCCTTGGTACACGTGGCGTGAACATATTGTACTGAATCACGCCGTACCATCGAGCACAGTACCCGGCAGAAAGTAATGAACATCGAACTTTAGAAAGAGACAAATTAGGCAGTTGCAGAGCGTCGTCCCTGTCGCACAGAGACGTGCGAGTTCGTGCGACAGGGACGACGCTCTACAACCGGATGGTCTCTTTCTAAAGTTCGATGTTTATTACTTACTGCCGGGCACTGTTCAATGGTCCCAAGCCAGGCCGCACGCACTCTATGCACTTGCGCGCGCTAACTATCTACCGCCCGACGACGCCGCGCGAAGCATAACTACACGCGCGCCCACGCAACTGCGCGCAGCTGCAAAGCAATAATAACTTTACACTCGATCGTTTAGGTACATTTTCGCACGCAGCGATTGGCGACGTGAAACATTAGGCTATTAAAGCCGTAGGTATGGAACTTTTTCTATGGAGTGATTTATCTGTTACGAAGTAACTATTAGTAATCTGTGCCCAAGCGCTTGTTAAAGATCTCAGCTTCCTGGGACGAAATAACCCGCTCCCATACTAACTTAATTAGGTGATCTCGTCAAAACCAGCTTGCGCCTCTCGACTCGATCTAACGTCGAGCCGTGCGACTAGTGGGTGACCCCGAGCCTCGAAGTGTCCCGCGTTCTAGAACCACTGCAACACCGTAGGGATATCGGCTCCCTAAGTGTGTTCTATCGCTTATTCCATGGGGAGTACTCGGAGGAGCTGTTTAACGCGATCCCGCCGTCCCCTTTCCACCTCCGAACCACGCGCACTGGGCAGGGATTGCATCCCTACACGCTGGACTTACGGCGGATGCGTACCAATCGATTCTGCAGATCTTTCCTCTATAGAACCGGTAAACTCTGGAACGGTCTCCCTGCTCATATATTTCCCCCCTAGTACAGATGTTTTTATTTTTACGGTTCCGTATCCGGTACGGGACCCTATTACTAAGCCTACGCCGTCTGTCTGTCCGTCCGTCTGTCTTTTTTTTATTTTTTATATATCGATAGCGCGACATGTGGCATCGTTTCACCTACAAGTAGGTGTCTAACGATGCCCATGGACATTCTGTGATGCATGGGGATTGCGAATGTCATGCCGCCCTGACAGGAGCCTTTTTACGCCCCTTTTGAAAAACCCCAGGCCGTACTGTACTTGTCTGTCTGTCCGAGGGCTGTATCTCTTGAACCGTAATAGGTAGCACGTTAAAATTTTCACAGAATATGTGTTAGTATGGCCGATATAACAACAAATAATAAAAATAAGAAAAAGTAAAAAAATCACGGGGTTCCCATAGAAGAAACCAAAAAGTGTATGCGCCAATGATTTCATAACCCGCCATAGATGGCGTGAGTGGCGCTAACCATGACATGGCGATAAGGAACCCTCGACTCGAACTTGGCCAGTTTTTCATATGCATGTACTCGCTTTTATATTTCTTATTTCTTTGCAAAGCCGTAAATGAAGAGAAAAAATACATTCCGACCAGGATTCCAACTGATTCAATAGTGTATCGTGCAAATTTACGGAACGCAGGAGATTCCGTCACATCTACTATAGAAAGTGCAACAACTGTTCGAAATTTAGAGGGAATAAGTCACCTGTCTGTCTGCTCAAGCCGGAGTTCTAGGTTTACATCAACATCCTGGTCACGGCACCACTGTAACGATT
This sequence comes from Nematopogon swammerdamellus, assembly GCA_946902875.1. Lineage (NCBI taxonomy): Eukaryota > Metazoa > Arthropoda > Insecta > Lepidoptera > Adelidae > Nematopogon > Nematopogon swammerdamellus. Next base: position 3,234,096 of record OX336356.1, on the reverse strand, counting down.
CTTGCATTCACCGAAGTTACCAGACACTTTGTGATATTGTTATATAAATAATATTAGATACTATAAACGAAAGAACATAACAAGAGATGGGAACCTGGGAATAACAATGGATTATTTTGAAATTGGCAAACGAAACATCTCTGTAATTTCACCTCTCAAAACAACGTCGCGACAGTTCCAAGCCGTGACGCCACTCCAACAACGTCTGTTTATAATAATTAATCGGATCATCCGTTATCTATCATAATCTGGGGATTGCCGAACAGGGACTTTAATCCAAGCGTGGTCTTGTTTAGGATTGATTATGAATTAGTGTAGTTAGAATTTTTTTATGGATAGCGAGACATGTGGCATCGTTTAACCTACAAGTTGGTGTCTAACGATGCCCATTCTGTGATGCACGGGGATTGCAAATGCTGTAGGTACCGGCCCGCACCCTTATTACGATAATGGTGCTGATGTTGCGACTGGTGTTGATGTTGCGACTGCGACGGACAAAATTGGTATTACGTTATTGCGACCGGTCCCGCGGACCGACATCAAAGGTTGGTTGTTGGTTCAGGTAAGGTGCCAAATTTTGAAAGAAACTTGTAAAATGTTACTACGAATGGTAAAAGTATATATTAAAATCAATAATAAATAACGTATGTTACTTTTTATAACATGCCAAATATAGGAACATAAAGCAATGATAATTAATACAAGCGATTGAACAAATTATTTATTGTGTTACGGATTGCTTAGGAAAGGCGTTTCTGCCTGCACGGCGCGGCGGTCTGTCGGGCGGTGTATGTATACATACTGATATATACACATAAAGATATGATGGCGGCCGCTTTCATGCTATCTCACTCATATCGTGTGCGTGAATTCAATGCAGGAGGTTGTGGGTTGTAATCGTGAGTGTGGTATGCTACAAAGTTATTTCTGATATAAAAATATTTTGTCTCGAAAAAAACATTTCTGTTACAAAAGTTATTTAGCTTCACATACAGAATAACCTCCCGAAGGCGTATTATATTCTTTGAGTGGGCATTTGCAACACCGTATATTGTCACTTGTATTATAATTTCTATGACGCAGAAGACCAAAATGTGTTATTATCAACTAAAACTTCAAAATTTTTTGTTATTCCTATTACAATATAGATAATTCTATATAGATGATAAATATGGGCGTCGTCGGCTCAACAATCCATGCTGACGGCGCCAAGTGTCTCGCGTACCAATAATTAAAAAGGAGGGAGGGACGGAGGGAGGGACGGAGGGAGGGAGGGAGGGAGGGAGGGAGGGAGGGAGGGAGGGAGGGAGGGAGGGGGGAGGGAGGGAGGGAGGGAGGGAGGGAGGGAGGGAGGTAGGGAGGGAGGGAGGGAGGGAGGGAGGGAGGGAGGGAGGGAGGGAGGGAGGGAGGGAGGGAGGGAGGGAGAGAGAGAGAGAGAGAGAGAGAGAGAGAGAGAGAGAGAGAGAGAGAGAGAGAGAGAGAGAGAGAGAGAGAGAGAGAGAGAGAGAGAGAGAGAGAGAGAGAGAGAGAGAGAGAGAGAGAGAGAGAGAGAGAGAGAGAGAGAGAGAGAGAGAGAGAGAGAGAGAGAGAGAGAGAGATTTTCTTTATTATTCCTATTATATATTCTATAATATATATGATATAAATTCAAGACCAAGTTAAAATTATATACATTTAATAAATACTATTAAAATACAAAATTTACTACAACAACATAATTCAAACAATATAAAAAACATACATTACTTATTTTACCCACTATAAATAAACCTATACGATGTCACCACCAAAAACACAGAAAAGATCGTCGCTCGTTAGCCGTGAATGGTGCTATGATGCTGCTCAGGAGGAGCATCACGGATGACAGCTCGCGGGCTGCGGTCGGTCGCAAGTTTGACAGTTGTGCGACTGCAAATGCGATCGTAATTCCAATATGCAGTAAAATGTATGACACATCTGCGGACTGATACCGCAATACCAGTTGCACGGACTGGTTGCATTCCAAAATCGCATAAAACAGTCGCCGAACTGTCAGATTTGGAGCTACGGACAGCTACGGACCGGTCCGGCGGACCGGTTGCATTATCGTAATAAGGGTGCCGACGACAGGAGCCCCTTCACTTGACGTGACTTTATTTATACCGAAATACGTATATTTAACTGGCGAATTAGTGAAAACGTGACGATACGCATGTGTAACGCCTGAGTATGACGCACTTACATAACGGTCACGTTACCCGAAACGTACCCATGTATGTGAAACCACACAAGAGACGGAATTTCACATTTCATCACTCCAATATTCTTAATCTTATAATAAGTCTGTGAAAGAAAACGGTTAAGACTGCGTATGACGATGGCTGGAAAAAGGCCAAGTGCGAGTCGAACTCGCGCATTATTTACGCGCGCGAACTATTTACATATAGGGTGTCCCAAATTGATCGCTAAGCTCATAAGCTAAAAAAATGGTTATACTTAATATTTTATTTAATCCAGGTTATAGTTCCAATGTTTTTCAGGATTGTGTGCGGCAAAATGGAGTGACAAGAGGGTTCTGTCGTACAATAATAATTATTTTTTCTCTCAAATAGTATTTATTGTATGAAACTAAAACAGTAAAATGCATTATAATTTAAATGATTTCACTTTTCGAAATAAATGAAAAAAATTGTAAATTTTTATTCTTAGGTTAATACAATTAATATGTATTTTTTAATATGACCCCAGTTGGCTGAAATAGAGGGATAAATAAAAAAAAATTGAGTTCCATACAAACCGAAAAAAATACCTAAACCATACGTATTTGAAGAAAAAATTCACCGAGCGCTCTAGTCACCTCACCTTGCCGCATAAAATCCTGAAAAACGTATACAATACAACTATAGCATGTATTATATATAATAATGTATGTATAGTATATAAGAGTGTAAGGATGTATCTTTGTACAATATGTCTATGTAAGTTGTGTATTTATATTTCATACTACTGTTCCCTCTTTAGTACTGCATTGTCCGCCCCTACGTGTTTTCCACATCCCAATGGTTAGTTTGTAGAGAATGATACACGGTGTAAGAATAATGCACAACTAATAAGACATAGATTAGGTAAAACCTCAAAAAGCTTTATTTGTAATATTGTTAGATTTTATAATAAACTGTCTTCTAACATAAAACAATTAGATGATAATAATTTCAAACGACGGATTAAATTAATGTTAATTGAAAAGAGTTATTACACTATTAAGGATGCATTAACTGACCGTAATTTTATCTAAGAGTTTGACTACTGTTTTTTCCACTAACAAACTTTGACAATTTGACATTGGATACACTTTGTATCATTAGATTTGTTTTTTATATGACTAATTACATTTCTTTGTAATAAATGTAAACTAATTTTTATTTATTTTTTGAATTGATATAATATGAAGTATCAAAATTGACGATGGCACTATACACCAGATATAGGTAATTTAAATACGCAGAGTGGTCAGAGTCTTCAGTATTCATGTTTATGCTGTAAATATTAATGCTCTTGTGAGCGGTAGTATGGGTTCATTATATGTAAGTTACTATAATATAATACTTATAAGGTACTATCAAAACATTGTGACTTGCGAAGTTTGTTTGTCAGTTCTTCCACAGAATAGAAAAGAGTACTCCGTGGTTCTTCTTCGCATTGAATTTAGAACTGGCGGACTTTTCGACATGTCCAAGCGTAGGTTACCTACCTATGGATGAAATTATACAATAAACAATAAACAATGTCCCAAGGCATTAAACTAGCCTTTTGTAACCCTTTTATATAATAGTGTACAATAAAGTATATTTTCATTTTTAATTCAAACAATAAGCCGAATAAAAAAAAAAATTTTTTGTTGCCTATGTATGAGAGTGATTATGCGGTCGATCTGGGACACCCTGTATATTATTAGCGGGGAGTATCAAGCTCAAAGAAGTTTTCAGCGACTATGTAATAATTCATTGTAGTCGCGTGCGTGCGCTCCGGAGCTACTGACTGGGGGGAAATTGGAAAGCTTTTGAAGGCCATATGAAAATGAAGGCAGTGGCGCGCTTACTGACGGAGCGTAGTCGTAAATTAGTCACCCGGATAGCTATTTTTGTTTATTTATCGACCTTTTAATATTTAATTTAAGAGTTTTGTGATGCTAATTCAATGACTGATATCTGACAGCCACAGAGCATGAAATGCGCGCGCCCGCCCCTACTAGAGGCGCCGTGAGCGCGATTTCTCTACAACGGCGTCATAGTTAAACCACACAAGTTAGCCGTCTTCATACAAACGCGCCGATTTCGCACTCACACAAGCGCGCGCCTGCGCACGCTGTCTGTACACAACCACTACATGCATTCTCACTGTCTCTCGCGCGTAGTCAGTGATGGTCGCCCCGCCCCCGTGCTCGGTGACGCACACCACGTGACGGCCGCTGCCTGCCGCCTGCCGCTTCCCGATAGAAAGTATTATTATTCGAATTTTATTTTATTGCACTAACTTAATGGCTCCGCGTTTCTGCAGTGTGTACGCGGCTGCATGAATAGATCAGGTTCAGGCTCGAATCGCGAGTTAACATTATTCTCATTACCTGCTCCCATCGAAAGGTAAGTAACATAAAAAATATTATTAAAGTATGTAGTTAAATTATGTAAGTTATTAATACGAGTAGGTACTAAGCGAAGGAATTGACTTGAGGGCTCGGTAACGTCAGAGCAAAGTACCTATTAGTATTTAATTATAGTATTAATTAGTTATTAATAGCTAGGTACTAGCTGCAAAAACCATTCGCGAACCCCGGCATCGGGCGCGGCCGCGCGGCGCACGCGACGGCTGCGCCGCCGCGCGCGGGCCCGCGGTTGTCGACTTGTTCAGACTTGTTAGAGATACCACGCACAACGCAATTTCGCGCGGTTTTGTCTTCTATAAATGGCCACAGCTCCTACCGCGGACACTTTCATGACTGCTAGCGACCAACCAAGTTATTAAGTAATTCATTAAAATAACAAAAATAAAAATATAAGTTATTAAGTAATAATAAAACAAAATTAATAAATACATTTTAAAATTATTTATTTGCTACTTTTTTTATTAAGATTAATAATTATATTAATCTATAATTCTAAATATATTTTCTATAATTTTTATAGTTATAAATTTTTTGCCCACTTATTAATTCTCTTCATCGTCCGCGACTACGAAATCTTTGTCCAAAGACGGACGTGAGTTAAAGTTGAATTTTGACATTGCATTAATTTTTGGGAGGTTAAAGTTAAAAAAAAATTTACCCGACTGCGCGAAGCAAAAATGAAGGGTTATCTTTTTAGCAATTTATGTGTGTGTATGTTTGTTTTTACGTATGTTCCACCGTAGCGCCAGAACTAAGCATCCGATTATTGAGTGGGGTATCGTTATCAAGGGCTCAAACATCAAAATAACATCGTTCACTGTCTATCGAAAATACAGCTTTCGAAAATATACCTTAACGCCAGTATATAATAAATCTATGACAACTCATATATTCTGTTAGAGTAAAATTTTGGGAGCTGGCTCTTGGTCTATAAATAAAAAATACATAAATGTACATAATAATTTTAAAGAATAGCATTTCCACCATGATGGGCTCACTGCCTGTCAATTGTGTTAGTGTCGTGAGTTGTGACATCCCTGGAGGCTCGGCGCAGCGTAGGTAGTTATTTTAAAAATGGCCTCCAGTTATCTTACTCGTCTTCTTTTACTATGACGGCGTTGAAGCCTGTGGGCGTGGCCTATGACTTACATATGTGTGTTGTGCGTGTGCATTTGTTTTGTGCGTGTGCCTAACTTGCTCCTCTTTGTGTGTAGTGTCGATACTAGCACACACACACACACACATACGAAGCGCTAGCAGCTCAGCGTACGGTTATTGGGTTTCAAATATCATCGCTTAGGGCGCCTCTAGTAGCCGCCCGCGGTAGGTATTTGATGCTCTGTGCTGACAGCAGTCGACTCTTGCTAAAGATTTTTAGTGAATTTACATATCATAAATTGCACCGACCACGATTATTTTCTTGTCCAGTTCAGTGTAGTCGACATGAAATGAAGGGAAGCACTGAAGTGGCACCTAGTTCACCCGGTGTTATGGGCTGACATCACGGATTTTTAGAACGGGCTGACATCACGGTTAGTTAGAATAGAATGCCTCGCGGCATTAAGCTAGCCTGTTGTACCAAATTTTTATTAAATTGGTGTTCAATAAAGGCTATGTATGGTGTTTCGTTAGTCATGTAATTAACTTCGGGAGGGTTACATATTTGATATTACACACTCAAATAAACACGTTACGCAAAAAAAAATATGTTTATAGTATTACTTTTCGAGAAATTTAACAAAACATGTTTGCTACCTAAACATTAACCTGTGTGTAACAGTAGGTACCTTGCATTGTACGGGGTCAATGACCGTACTATGTTCAAACGCAGAACAGCTGTTTGTTGTAAGTAAGTCACAAGGTCACTATGATTGGTTTTTACAGCTACTTATTTGATTTTATTTTTTTGTTAGGAGAAAAAATGCTCCTGTAAACATATGTTTTTTTCTTACGTAAAGTGTTTGTTTGAGTGCCTATGTAACCCTCCCTAAGTTATTGACATGAATAACGAAGCACCTTATATATTACCTGTTTAACGCTGCTGTCCCTGGTGTCCAGCTTGGAGGCCAGCACCTCGATGTCGTGCTGCAGCTCGAGGATCCTCGACTCGTAGTCGCCTTCGGTGGTGTCCAGCCGCCGCCGCAGCAGGTGCTTCTCCTGCTCCAACTCCTGCAGACAAAGAGAGAGAGAGCAGACTGTGAGTTATGTTGAATATCGTTTTGAGCTCAATTCAAGCGGCGGGTGGCCGAGTGGTTTGGGCATCGGCTTCTCGTGCGGGAGGTCCGAGGTTCGAATCCGGTCGGCGTGTACCAATGAGTTTTTTCTGACGAAAAAATTTACGTGCACACCTTCACCTGCTGCTTCACCGTTCGGAACAGGTGTAAAACTGTAGGTCTTCCTTCCTAGGGGCCTTCCCTTGCCCCTTACTAGGTGGTAGGCTCAAATTGTAGCCGACTGGGTTGTTAACACCGTACTGGATGTAAGATGGCCGCATAGCAACCTCGGTTGTGTTCTCCTCTAATGCAGTATAGCCAGCAATCCAGGGCAGTCTCCGGTATGGCACCTACCTACTCGGAGGTGATATTGGCTAGTCAGAGCATGTACTTTGGCCCCTCTGACTCAGCCAACCACACCGGATTATATAAAAAAAAAAATTGCTCGTGACGTGCCGTGCTCCATCTTGAGTCTTCTTGACCGAGAGTCACTTGGTGTCTTTGGTGATACCTAGTTATATATCACTACTAATAATAAATCTGTAAGGGATATGGTGATGAAGTACATAAGTTGCTTTGTTTTATGAGATACTGAGTTTGTAGACTCTATGTATGATACTAAAACGAAATTTATGATTTTTAGAAATCTTTTCTGTACGTATGTATGTATGTATGTTCCTGCATAACTCCTAAACCGATCTTCCGAATTGGATGAATCTTTAAAATTAGCCTATACGTGACACAGGATAGTTGACTGAACGCAGGTGTTTGCGTCATTACTACTAATGGAAGATGTAACTGTTCAATTTATAGAAAATACGTCATCGACCTGATGGCGGAATTGGTAACGCGCTGGCGGCTCAAGCCGGAGTTCCAGGTTCGAATCCTGGTTGGGACGTATTTCATCTCGTCATTTTCGTCTTTTTGCATCTATCTAATGAAGAAATACATTTTGTATGTTATGTATCTTGTTTTCGAGGATGATATATACCATTTGTTGATGGAGTGTGGTCAGAATGAGGAATTACGAAGGAAATTGCAGGCTTCACTCAGGGTGGACAGATTTTGTTTTAAATTTTTTGAATTTGATTTTTCATATTCATAGACTGTTGGCAAGCCCAACATGTGTATTGGAGTTTGTTAAACGTTCTCTATCCCTTAGGGACTCTGAGCCCCGAGGAATCGAGAGGAAAGGCATGGGGCTGATATTGACGAATTGCTTTGTTAAAAGCCCTAAAAATATATTAAATTAAAAAAAAAATCGTAAAAGTCTGCGATCTGATGATATTTGTATGAACGCGCAACTTTGTATGACCTTATCTTTCGGCATAAGATCATTTCAAGAGTGCATTTCCATATTGTATTATTACATAGGTACCTGGATATTTAAAGAAAGGGATTGAAAATGGCGGCGTTCCTATTTTCCTCTCGCTCACACAGTATTGCCGTCCAAAGAAAATTAAGCAACTTTTCGAAGATACAAATCTGCAAACCCCGCTTCAGTCATAGGGGCCATACTTATGGTCCCTATGAACGACTATTTTTATTTATAGTTAGATTTATTTTTATAGTTAATTTAGTTATTTTTAGATCTAGATTTAATTATTTTTGTTAATTGGAAAATTAACAAAAATAATTTAATCTAATAAATTTGGAAAAACCAACAGAAATTTACTTATACATAGGGCATACTAAAAGTTTCCGGAATTAGCCACTTACATAAACAATATTTAAAAAGTAATTACAACATTTGAAAATGGAACTCTTTGGCTGCAGAATGCAATTTGTTTCATCTGACTGTCAATTGTTTTTACATTGTGGCGCCATTTTAAAAATTGCGTGTAACGTTTTTCACATATTAAGCAAATTAAGTACGTATGTATGAGACATGAACAGAAACCTACAAATAAAAACCTACAATAACACAAAGACAAGCAGACGGAAAGAAATAAAGGAGAGAGAGACAGAGAGAGGAACAGCTGAAAAAGACATTTTTGGAGACACCACACTTTTAGAATGAACAATTTCCAAAACAAACTTCCATCTATATTGTCGTTTCAGTAACATACTGTACAATACTCAAGTAATTTTCTTTGTTTCGAGTGCAGCTGAACAAAGTGAACAAATGAACAGGTGTTTCATTACATTAATATTTCAGTTTAAATTTTTTTTTATGGAAAGCACGACAACTGGCGCGCGCCAGACTAACGCAGAGGTGTAATCTGACGGCGCCCACGGGCATACGGATATTGACGGGGGCTGCGAATACCATGTCGCCCGGCTAGGTGCACCTTCCCCTTGTGTTTGAAGGACCCCATCCTTTCATCCAATGTACAGTACATTGGATGAAAGGATGCAGGTGGGAGTGAATTCCACATGTTGGCAACCCTGTAAATAAAGGATTTACAGGATCGATTTGTCCTAAGTGCGCGGATATCGACAGTGTGTGGATGAACTCCCAACCTGTTGCGCGTGGAACGATGGTAGAATGGGGATGGAGGGATCGCATCGTGCAGCTCCTTGGAACACAAACTATTCTTATTCGTATGAAAACTGAATCTGTCAGGTAAATAATATTGGCGGTACACTTCTTGAAATTCGAGTCAGACACAGTCTGACATCACCTTAAGATATGTATGCGATATAAATGTATTTACATCAGTAAGGATAGGAAAAGATTCTTCAGATTTATCTTAAACACATTCATAGACGTAGTGGAGAGTAGAGATGCACGTCAATCAGTTTATGTCAGATGTCGCATCTTACCATTGTCTGCGAGGAAGATATGCCTCGCGTACAATGCTGATGTCAAAGAAGTCAGATAGGAACAGCTTAATGATGTGAACGTGGCCTAGTTTTAAGGAAAACTCGTTCCGGTTCAAGATAACGTGTAATTGGGATGTTTTTCTCGCGTTTGATGGGCTTGGAAAGTGTCGTTATGGTGCGTGCACGAGTATTACTTGCTAGCTTTTCCTTGACTATTTACACAACCTACAAATCAGTGAGTTCCCTTGTCCTGTACTCTAGGTGGTAGGCTAAAATTGTAGCCGACTGGGTTGCTACCACCGAACTGTTTGACAAAGGATCTTTACGCCTGATACACTTAAGGCCCTATCAACCCGTATTCACCCGTACTCCTCTTTCAAGGCGCCGCTTTCGCTGTTTGGAGTAGGATGCGACACAATCAATCAATCAAAAATTAAGTTTCTATTTTTTTTCCAAAACTACGGAACGAAACAAAAAAGTAAAAAGCTACGGATTTAGATAGATATATATTCAACAAATAAAATATTTTTTTTATTTTTGGTCACGTTGCCTTAAATACGTTTTTATAACTAAATTCAGAGGCATGTTCATGATGTTTTTCTATCGAGCGAAGTTAATCAAATCGTGTTTTCAAAAAGCTATCGATCTGCGCCTGATAGATGAAGTTTTCAGGTAAGTAATATTGGCGGTACACTTCTTGAAATTCGAGTCAGACGCAGTCTGACATCACCTTGAATTACAAATTTAGAAAATCCCGTTACTTACCCAAAGGAATCGGGGGACCCGCTAGTAGCTAAGTAAACGGAAATTATTTTATACTTTTTAAGGGTTTTATACTTATATATTTTATACTTATTTATTCTATACAAACGCATACGTAGAATAAGAGGATGTGCAGTGAAAGTGATACGGTTCAAGAACTCCTAGCCCACACTCGCAAATTATACCTTAGTCACGTACTCACTAATGCATTCGAACAATTCAAAATAAAAGAGCTGCTATTAACACGCATTGCATACAATTTACTCCATCTCCAACATACTCTACAAATGCACACAATTTGGGTCAGACGGCTGGTAATATGCGCGTTGATCAAGTTATCGGAATCCACAAGTGTAATAGAGATAATACACAGTATAATTAATTAATTATTAATTATTTACCAATGTTTGATGTGTAACTGAACAGCACTCGGTATGGGCAGTAATTGTGTGAATGAAGCGGAAATGCGTTAGGGAAGTTACGTAATTTTATGAATGTCAACAGCTGTCAGTCTGAAATATATATATATATATATATTTTTTATGTAAACCAACCTGGGTGGCTGTGTCGAGGGACCAATGGTACAGTCGTCAGAGCCAAAAACCCCTCTCCACGTGAAACCACGCTCAGTGAGGCTTCATATCAGCAGATTTGCGGACTGTTTCTAGGCTGTCTAGCCCGTTGATACGACGTTTGAAGACACCCAGGTTAAAGGATTCGGGAAACAGATTCGCCAGGAGACAGTTCCACACCCTAGCGATGCGACAAAGAAACGATTTTGAGAACCGATGGGTTCTCAAAAACCCAATGTCAAGAACGAAAGGGTGCTCAGTTTCTCTGCGGCGAGTGCTTTGAAGATAGGTTGGATGGCAAGGAATAAGGGAAGTTATGTTACAAATCATTGGAGAATATTGTAAGACTCTTTCCTTTTTTTTATTCGACCCTTCCGACCGCACCATTATTGGTCTGTCTATCAGCGAAGTCACCAATACTGGTATTATTACACTTCTTCAAGTGTACTCTCTTTTCATAGAACCAACCTGTCACGGTTGGCTACATCACATACTAGACCCCTCACATGTCAGCCCAGCACACCTTGGTGAATTACATGCCATGTCAGTCGTCCCTTTGGTTTTGCCACACGGAACTGGACGAAAATCACGACTTATTTTCATAGCCGCTTCAACTCACCCGGTGGTACCGAACTGGAAGGGTTAAACCCTGTCACCTAGAGAGCTAAGGGAAGGGATTTACAGTTTTACTTTTAATTCGACCTACAGCCAGCCTCAATGGTACGACGGTAACCCAAGTCCGATCGCGCCCGACGTTGTTTATTGTTTATTGTTTATTTAGCATCTATTGGCAGTACACTGCGCTCAGATTTGTCATATTTACATTGTAACATTCCGCCAGTTCGATTATCACAGCGAAGAAGAACTGACAAGAAACTTCACTGGAAATTTTTTCAATGTCCACTTAGTCTATACAAAAATGTTTGCCACTGCCTAGACACGCATGTGCTGATGTTGCTCAACTACGATGATTTCTCACCGAGCTACCGAAGCTGACAATCCCTTATGCCCCATCTATTATTTGTAAATCTTTGAATGCTTTGAAATCCGCGCCCATAACACGAATACCACCTCACAAAAAAGTGTCTGTACCAACATACCAATACAAAGACATCACACGTCGGTATGTGTGTGTACCTACGCCTACCGCCTTGAGATGTGTGTCGTGTAATGGTTTAATATGCACGATAAGTGACACTTAGGCAGTGAAATGAAATCGTGTATACCTGGCGACAGGGATGCACTCAGGTTTGAATAATTTATTTTTATGTAATCCGGTATGGGTGCCTTAGTCGGAGGGGCCAAAGCACATGCTCCGACCAGCCAATATCACCTTCGAGAATGTAGGTGCCATGCCGGAGATTTCTCATTAGATTTCTGGCTATACTGGACTAGAGGAGAAATAAAAGAGGAGAATAGGGTGGTAGCAACCAAGTCTGCCACAATTTGAGCCTATCATCTAGTAAGGGGCAAGGGGCAAGGGGCAAGGGGCAAGGGAAATAAAGTGAAAATTTTATGTTTCACTAGCTGTGCACTCGACTCCGCTCACGTTAAGGATATCGTAATAATTATAAACTCATAAATTTATAACCGTCCGGAGACGTCAGATTGCAAACGATGAAAACAACATCTAAATCGGTTGAATTGTTCTTGAGTTATTAAGGTAAAGTATACAGAGACTGCACATTTTGGAACATGTATATGTATCTATGTGCTCTATTTAAATGGTTAGTAGAGCAATGCTTTTATAAAGTGAACGAATTTGTACAAATTTTAGAACAGGTTATAGTATAGTGTATTGTTTAAAAAAATAATAATTATGGATAAATTGTGAAATTAATATTTGTAAATTAATGCCATTCAGCCCTGAATGGCTCTATGGATGTGAAGGCTGTATTGTACGCCCATTCAGGCATTTTGCATATTAAAAAAACCCGCAATGGAGACACTGTAAAAAAAAAAAAAGATTTTGATTTTGATTTAGCCTGTAGGGGCCTGAATGAGACCGAATTTGATTCGAACGCCGTTCTAGAAATCTGGCAAGATAATCACGATTACGAGATCACCCTAATGCCACGGACTTGTGGTAAGTTCAGTCAGTGCATCTGTGGACATCCGTGGCTGTAGATAGGATTCAGTTCAACCGAATACTGATAGCTCGACCCCGAATTTGAAAATTTCGCTATATAAAACTCTACCTCGTCATCCGTTACCAATGTATAAATACTAAAATATGTGTATTAATATTAATAAAAAAAAAAACGCGAAGTTCCTTGGCTGCTCTTCTTCGTGGGTGTAATCGAACCCGATAAAACAAATTGTGAGAAGTTCTAGAGAAGTTTTACTACCACGAATGTTCAATCAACTATATTTATGTACAACAACAATATACAATATCAACATTATCAACAGACAACGAAAATCTAATCCTGCCTAAAATACGTGTAATAAAATTAATAAAGAAATCCTGCGAAGTTCCTTGGCGGCTCTTCTTCGTGTGTGCAATCGGACCGGATAAAACAAATTGTGAGAAGTTCTAGAGTACCTAGTTTTACTTCCACGAATGCTCAATAAACAATACATGTACTGTATTACAACAATATACAATATCAACATTATCAACAGAAAGCAAAAATGTAACCCTGCCTAAAATACGTGTAATAATATTAATGAAAAAAAAAACCTGCGAAGTTCCTTGGCGGCTCATCTTCGCGGGTGTAATCGAACCGAATAAACAAATTGTGAGAAGTTGAAGATTAGGTTTACTATCACGTATGCTCAGCAAACAATCATATGTATAACAACAATATACAATATCAACATTATCAACAGAGAGTCTAAATCTAACCCTGTGTACAGCAGAAGGGTAAGCAAGCACTTTGGAGCCTTTTGGAGGAAGCCATTCTAGAGGAAAGTTGGAAGATTATCTCTAAGTCACAAACGTTTTGGATGTTCACTCAGCCTTTTCTACACGTGTACTAACATGGACGCTGCTCAGAGGAACTGTCATCGCTTACTCCTTGCCATCCAACCTCGAATGCTCAACAAACAATTATATGTACAACAATAATATACAATATCAACATTATCAACAGAGAGTCTAAATCTAACCCTGCGTACAGCAGAAGGGTAAGCAAGCACACCGCGCGCGCGTTACTCGCAACGGACGAGTAACAATCAGAACGAGACGAGGCGACAGACGCTGTCAACACCACCGCAGCAGGCTACGCCATAGAGCGAGTACTCAGCTTGGGATTAACTGGGGCGAGTTGCGAAGCGCACGCGAATGGCCTTTTGGAGGAAGCCATTCTAGAGGAAAGTTGGAAGATTATCTCTAAGTCACAAACGTTTTGGATGTTCACTCAGCCTTTTCTACACGTGTACTAACATGGAAGCTGCTCAGAGGAACTGTCATCGCTTACTCCTTGCCATCCAACCTCGAATGCTCAACAAACAATTATATGTACAACAATAATATACAATATCAACATTATCAACAGAGAGTCTAAATCTAACCCTGCGTACAGCAGAAGGGTAAGCAAGCACACCGCGCGCGCGTTACTCGCAACGGACGAGTAACAATCAGAACGAGACGAGGCGACAGACGCTGTCAACACCACCGCAGCAGGATACGCCATAGAGCGAGTACTCAGCTCGGGATTAACTGGGGCGAGTTGCGAAGCGCACGCGAATGGCCTTTTGGAGGAAGCCATTCTAGAGGAAAGTTGGAAGATTATCTCTAAGTCACAAACGTTTTGGATGTTCACTCAGCCTTTTCTACACGTGTACTAACATGGAAGCTGCTCAGAGGAACTGTCATCGCTTACTCCTTGCCATCCAACCTCGAATGCTCAACAAACAATTATATGTACAACAATAATATACAATATCAACATTATCAACAGAGAGTCTAAATCTAACCCTGCGTACAGCAGAAGGGTAAGCAAGCACACCGCACGCGCGCGCGTTACTCGCAACGGACGAGTAACAATCAGAACGAGACGAGGCGACAGACGCTGTCAACACCACCGCAGCAGGCTACGCCATAGAGCGAGTACTCAGCTCGGGATTAACTGGGGCGAGTTGCGAAGCGCACGCGAATAGCCTTTTGGAGGAAGCCATTCTAGAGGAGACATTGTTGGAAGATTATCTCTGAGTCACAAACGTTTTGGATGTTCACTCAGCCTTTTCTACACGTGTTGGACGCTGCTCAGAGGAACTGTCCTCGCTTACTCCTTGCCATCCAACCTGTCTTTGCAGCACTCGCCGCAGAGGAACTGAACATACTTTTTCCAAGTTTCAAGAAGATTGATCCAACCGTTTAGGAGATACATACTGTGACAAGACGGGACGAAAGGACGGACAGACTCCTGACTTATCCTATAAGGGTCCCTGCCAGCGTCGCTGGCTACGTATCACAAAAAAAAAGAATCCGAAATATTTGTATAGTTACTGAAGTCACAAAATATCTTCGCCCCAATGCCAATATTTTTGTTCTTGACAAAGTTTCGATATGCAACAGATCAGATATTGGCTAGGTTAGGTTGGTTAATGGCCATAAGGAAAAGAATGACAACATTTTGTCAGTTGTAGTTGTAGTTGTTGTAAGTTGATCGGTAGGAACTTCGGCGACCGACACCGTGTTCCCCTGAAGAGCACTCCCGATGGCAAATCTAGCTATTATCTGAATGATCTCTGCCGGCGACCATCGCAAGACGCTCTTCGTCATTCCCATGCACTAACGGGAACTGCAAGAACAATATAACTATGGCGGAAAGACGCAACAACGGCTCCAAGAGTTGGATGTCTTTAGACAATATAATCCATGCAAGAGGGCACGACCCTAGAAACGCTCTGCTGGTTGACAACTGTTTCCCACAAGGCATTGACTAGCTGGAATGCCTTGTGGGAAACTGTGTGTGGAAACTGACACGATTGGCTACATCACCTACAACATCCGTGACGTCAGCCCATAACACCGGATGAACTTGGTGCCACGTCCGTGCTTCCCTTCGGTCGTGCCGGCTAAACTGACCTGGACGGAAAACACAAACTATTTACATAGCCGTTTCGACCGACCTTTACCGCACTGAATGAAAGGTCGGGTTAAACCCTACCACCTAGTAATATACATAAGAAGGGAGTCATATCCCTTAGTCGCCTTTTACGACATACACGGGGAGATGTGCAATGGGGCTATTCTTTTAATGTACCGGCCCCACACGGTACATTCTTCTTCTTTACAGTTCTTCATTATGTAGTACATTTAGTTTTCGCGAGCCGTCAACTCATTACCAATTTCGCCACCGGGTTGATGAGTTATTCTCTCCAAATTTCGAACAGTTGTATTGTATCTTCTATAGTGTGACGCTTGCGTCTCCAGGGTTCTGTCAACTTTCACGATTCCATATTGAATCTTATCTTATTTTCTCTTTATTTTCGGCTTTGCAT
Source organism: Nematopogon swammerdamellus (assembly GCA_946902875.1). NCBI lineage: Eukaryota > Metazoa > Arthropoda > Insecta > Lepidoptera > Adelidae > Nematopogon > Nematopogon swammerdamellus. The sequence goes on along the minus strand of OX336356.1, from coordinate 3,217,690 downwards.
CTACGAGTATCTAATGAAACACGGCGAGGAATACGGTTATTGATTTAATTGGCAATATCATTTCCATGTTCATTAAAATATATACCTTATTTGAATGACATATGGTTGAATTTACCTTGAATATCAATGTTTGTGTTAGTATAGTACGCTTCCTTATTAACTCAAGTGTTTATTGTACAATAAGGTGATGGATTACAATGGGTGCGTCTGGGAACATTAATTGGGACAACTGAATGTGTTATCAACTGTTTTTCTATAGACAACTGGAAAGGTTTTTACCTAACACAGTTTTACATAGAATCCAACCGAACCATTGAGCAACAAGCGTTCTTAATGCTTAAGATTCCTGACGCTAACTTCACGCAACGACACATGCGCTAAGTGTAGAACAGTGCACTAAAGTGAACCTAAGCATAAAATTGTAGGAACCGCTCGACGTTGGCTTGTGCAACAGTGCGGTTTGTGGGGGGATATGCGCTTGTAGGGACCTCTTCGTCGTCAAATATGGTTAAAACAGAGGCAACGAACCTCCCGGTGCAACACCTCTTTTTAGGGGGGCAGAGACAACGAATCTCCGAGTGCCACACCTCTTTTTAGGGGGGCAGAGTCAATGAATCTCCGAGTGCCACACTCCTGTCCGGTCAGGAGTGTGACAGTCGGACACACGTCTTTTTAGGGGGGTAAAGACAACGAATCTCCGAGTTCCACACTCCTGTCAGGTCAGGAGTGTGGCAGTCGGTCGGTCACACCTCTTTTTAGGGGGACAGAGACAACGAATCTAAGAGTGCCACACTCCTGTCAGGTCAGGAGTGTGGCAGTCGGACACACTTAATGTTGGGGGGGGGGGGGGGGGGGGGGCAGAGACAACGAATCTCCGAGTGCCTCACTCCTTCCTGTCAGGTCAGGAGTGTGGCCGTCAGATACACCTCTTTTAGGGGGCAGAGACAACGAATCTCCGAGTGCCACACTCCTGTCAGGTCAGGAGTGTAGGAGAGCAGGCAACTCATGGATACGATCTCGTACTTGTGGAATCTATTTTCTTGACATAATCAGACTAGATTCTGACCCCAGCTCCATTCGATTGGGCAAATGTACCAAAACTAGGTAAGCTTAGGAGTTAGACTATGAAATGTCCAGTATGGCGCCTTCTAGGAGGTGATATGGGCTGGTCAGAGCATGCTCTCTGGCCCCTCTGACTCTGCAGGGCCGGATACAAAAAATATGCTAAAGCGAACTTTTCATGGGACGAATACTAAATTTCCTTAGCTACTCCAAAATAAGTAAACACTTTTATTATTCTGATTTGAACAACCAACTTCTTGCTACAACAGAAAGTTATCTAAAGTCACGAAACTGGCCAAGGGCTAAGACTAAAAACTCCAATATTTTTAACGTGACTAAGAAATTACCAAAACAAAAATAACCCAACACGAAGATTCAACAAAGAAAGTGAAGCCACCAAAAACCAAAATTCCATAGTTGTCGCCGGCAAAAACGAAATCAAAATGGCTACCACAAGGCCTTGGCGCCATCACAATGCTCTCGAATTTCACGGAAGCGGCCGCGCCGCCGCTTGCTCAACCCGCACCGAATGACCTTAAATTGTATTTTACGTCAAGATTGTGATCTCACTTAGCCTTAATTCACGTGGAATCAAGCCTTAAGATCTGCTCGCTTAAGATGTCGATCTTGGTCATCATAGAGTGGAAGAAGTGAAATTTTCAATTAAGAAATAGCATCACCATGTGGCTTCGTTTGAAAAGTTATTAGTCTGTTTAGTAACCATAACGTTTAACACGGTCATTGTGTTATCTTCGACCAATTGGAGCCCTCCTTTGCAGTCGAATTACCTCTAGGATAGGCTTAAACCTAGTTTACAGTCATGATTTGTCCTTTTTGAAGGCGATCAGGGGGTCGTCAGCCTCCAATACGAAAGGTTAAATTCGGTGTGAGTCAATAATACCTGCCGGAAAACGTAGCACACGAGGCTACCTCTATGAAGGTAAGAAGTACCTCATTCGCAGTTTATTTTCCTCTTGTGTGTACAATAAAAACATATTAAACATTCTTAAAGTGAGTGATTTTCATTAGCGAAAAAGTGCTCCCCGAAGTAGCAGGGACAAAATTATATTGCAAAAACACCCTTCGATTTCTGCGCCTACTTTCAGTTAAAGCAGTACGTATCAACCTTATATTCAGCATACAGATCCAGATATTTATTTTGCCACAACAATATTCATTATGGTTCGTCATTATTCGGTTACTTATTCGCCTCTTCATTCAATAATGTAACATGTTCAATCTTTTCCTCATTAGGCGGAGAATTATTCGCAACATTGTCTGAAGTACTCCACTTGGGTACTCTCTCTAGAATCTAACTCCAGACCGGAGGGAGTGATTACATCTAGTGTTTGTGAGCAGCATTTTGCATTCACCGTCGATTTCACAACTACCGTCGTCGGAGACCGATACAGATATTAATCACATAGAAGTGAGATAGATGTACAATCAGTGTACAATATCTATAAAACCATAAAGGTGAAGTATCCAATAGTACTGAGAAAAGCGATACGCGAATGCAGAACCGGTCCCGTAAATGCCCGAGTCAATTACGAACGTGATAGAATTCCACTGGGCAGTGTATTGTAAACTTATGGTATTTACCGTAGACGGAATAACTTTATGATCGAAGGTATTTACAGATTCAGGAGTTCTGCACAATGACTGTTAAAAACGCCGTCAATGTTTTACAGATCCAGACATTCTTGATTACAGATGTAATATTTTATAGGCACAGAAATTCTTGGTGGGTTGTTATGGTAGTGATGTGGTAAATATTTTAGAGACCCAGGAATTGCAAATGCGTCATTTACAATTTATGTCATCAATATTTTACAGACCCAAGAGCTCTGTATGTGTCATGTTATACTTCAACCCCCAAAGCCATCGAGGGCTGGCATATTTGTTTGGGCCATCACATTGTGGAATATTTAGCCGACGCAGATTCTAACTTCAAAATCCTGCGTGTCCATTTGGTCAAGGGTAGATGACACGTGTTCGTGAAAACTTGCGGATGACCTATCGACACCTACCCTTTACTGATGTGTGGCAGATACAATGTTCTACTAAGAGGCCTGATTTGTTTTAGTATAAGTCAATGCACTTGGAACAGAGCCGACTGTTATTAGTCTATGGCTAACCAGCATTTCCTTGCTGGATAATTTCCAGCAGAAACGTTTTAGTCGGCTGTGCCTGAGGGCGATTTAAGAGGAATTATCTTTTCTGGAAGTAATTTGCAGGCTCCAGGAGGAATTGTCTTTGTTAGAAATCGTCTGCAGGCATAAATGGTGATTCTTAAGAGCATGTGATGGCTACAATGGCCACAAGACTGTTCATGAAGCCATTCATTCACGTCGTATGCCGTAGTGGCCGACTCTCCACCGCCATATTATACCCATTGTATGTTAACTCGTGCGCAGTGTGCGAGACGGATTACGTTGCGCCTGCGTACACTATCGTGGGTAGGCTCCACTGCGCGATCGCAGTGCATACTTTAGACAATTTTTGAAGAAACGAGGAGAAATAAGCCACACTAAAGTTTGGCTAGCGAAGGGAACCGTAAAACTGAATTGGGATAGACCCACTTTCGCATGACGAGTGGGATAAACCGACTATCTCAAAAAGGAAGTGGAACATACCTATCTAAGAAAGATGATGGAAAAGTACGATTTCCTTATGAATGAGGCGGGATAAATCGACTTTCATAAGACTGCGTGGAATAAATCTAATTTTGTAATAGAGTGAAATAAATAAATTTTGTAAGCATCTCTACATTTTCCGTTAAGGTAGAGAAATGTTGGTACCTACGCCATCTTATACGGAGCAAAATCTAGTTAGTTTCCGATACTAATGATTAACTCCTTTCACTGCTGACGGTATTTTTAACCTGTTTACTTCCAAGTTTATAATTAATGTTTACCCCTTCTGACTTCCAGGTGTTTTCGGCGCGCCGCGGCTCGGCCTCGACCTCAAACGCCGACCTTGACGTAAACTTAAATATTTCGTAAAATAATTAAGCTACACCAATGAACTCTTTTGCACCTTATAGGCAATGATTTACCTACAAACCAATGTGAAGCACATGAGAGTTCACTTGTTTAAAAATACAAATATAATTTTTTTTTAAGAAATTACTAGATTTTTTTTATATATTTTTAATTAGAAAAATGCAAATCGAAAATCATTGGAAAAAATACATCCCGATCCTGCTGAGCTCGCAAACATTATGCGATATCATATCATTCATGAAGGTGCAATTAGATCGAAAATTTGGAAATAATACGTCACGACCCGGTTGCGTAGTTGGTTATCGCGTTGGCAGCTCAAGCCAGAGACCCAGGTTCGAATCCTGGTCGGGATGTATTTTTTCCAATGATTTTCGATTTGCATTTTTCTAATTAAAAATACATAAAAAGCGAGTACATGCTTAGTACTAACATATAAACATAAAATTTTTTTTTTTATTTGGGGCCCGCGCGGGCGCAAGCCAGGGGGTGTAATAAGAATCGGGCGGGTCCCTCTGAAAGTTACCGTTTCATTGAGCTCTGTACCTACATTTTAGACTAGCTTTTACCCGCAGCTTCCCTCGCGTGAAATTCGTATTTAAAAAGAAGAAAGTAAGTAAGCCCGCTGCCGTATCTTTATTTCGGCGCGCGGAACAATTCGGTTTGTATGAGAGCCACATCTTAGCGTAACTGGAACTGAATTATATGAGTTATGGAGGAACATGCATACATACAGAAAATATTTCTAAAAATCGTCAATTTAGTTTTAGTATCATACATAGAGTCAACAAACTCAATATCTTATAAAACAAAGTAACTTACTCCATGACCATCCCTTACAGATTTATTATTAGTATTGATTGAAGATGATAGTTTTAGCTCGCACTTTCTTTCTAGTACAATGTATGTATGACCGTGTTAAACTTTCCTTTGAGCGCTATAAAGATGTAAATATATTGGTGCAATAGTATTGTATTTATGCCGTCGATGGTACTTTGTAGAGAAACGGATACAATGTTCATTGATAGTTCTTTCAACACTGCAAGAATGAGATTTACCTACACACCTAGTCAGTTGTGCTGTGTTTGTGTAGACTTTTCTCACGTTTGTTAAATTGTGTGTTAGTCTTTGGGCAATTACATACTAAAAACCGGCCAAGTGCGAGTCGAACTCGCGCACTGACGGTTCCGTATCACCATGTCATGCGCCACTCACGCCATCTATGGCGTGTTTTATGAAATGCTTCATATTAGTAAAAATTCATGATTATTAAAATGCTTCTTACTGTTGGTAGATGGCGCGCATACACTCTTTAGTTTATTCTATGGGGACCCCTGTGAATTTTTTACTTTTTCAAATTTTTTTTATTTGTTGTTATATCGGCCTTATTAACACATATTCTGTGAAAATTTCAACGGGCTACCTATTGCGGTTCAAGAGATACAGCCCTCGAACAGACGGACGGACGGACAGACAGACAGACAGACAGACAGACGGCGTAGGCTTAGTAATAGGGTCCCGTACGACGGATACGGAACCCTACAAATAAACTAGCGTATAGTTAACATACTGGACGTAAATGGGGTATATACATAGTTTTGCAGGGAGCTCTCATGGTTATTTTGAATGTGTCAAGTTACGTACTTATGTCAGTCTCGTCGGCTCGGTGCTGCAATGGATCGGCGTGCGATCGTGAACATTAAGCACACCCCGGCGCGGTTAGAACTTGGATTGGTGACCTTTCGGAGTGTGGCTCGGATTCAAAGTAAAACTTTAGTTAACATAACATCCACACGCTGTATGTCGACAAACGGGCTAAGCAGAGTAATCGGTGTTGTGCTGCAAATACTCCGGTAAATTACAGCACAACACCGACCACCACGTTTAGCAAAGTATTCGGACAAGATAACTATCGAGCAGCAAGTAAGGCACGAAGCCCACCTGCTGCATGACTCGGCGGAATGACCGCGCCAAGGTGAGAGGTTGCTAGCCTTTCGCAATTTTTCACGGCATCTTGTCCTTATCCCTTAGTCGCCTTTCACGACATGCACGGAAAGAGACGCAGTGGGGCTATTATTTTTAATTACCAGTGCCACACGGTAAACATCTCAATATTATAAAAATTATAATATATATATTTTTTTATATGTTAGTACTAAGCATGTACTCGCTGTTTTATATTTTTCTTTTAGATAAATGCGAAGCCGAAAATGAAGAGAAAATAATACGTCCCGACCAGGATTCGAACCTGGAACTCCGGCTTGAGCCGCCGCCAGCGCGATCATCCGGCTCACGCCGGAGTTCCAGATTCGAATCCTGGTCGGGACGTACTCGTATTTTTCTTTTCGTGTCAATAGTCAAACGAAAAATAATAAGAATGTAATGGACATCAATTACCTACTATAAATAAATATTTTACAACTACGATAGCATGTTTTATTTTAAAGACATATACCTATTGCATAACCTTTGGCATAAGAATCCTCACGCAATATGCAGAATTCTTCAGAATTATTATCGCATTCAATCAAGCGTGGCAAACATCTAATTGTATAGTGACACAACACAAACCGCCATTACCTATCCAGACAGAATCTATAATGATTAATGACACAACACAAAATGCCGCCATCCACAACCTATAGTGATACAACGCACTTCACACAATCCGCCAAGCATTTAGCTTGTCGACAACCTGTGGTAAAGTAGTAAGTTAAAGCATAAAGCTGAAGATGTACCTGAGAATGTTCGAGACCACCGGTCGACGATGAACCGTTTTTAGGGTTCCGTATCCGGTACGGGACCCTATTACTAAGCCTACGCCGTCTGTCTGTCTGTTTGTTTGTCCGTCTGTCTGACGTCTGTCCGAGGGCTGTATTTCTTGAACTTTAATAGGTAGCCCGTTGACATTTTCACAGAATATGTGTTATTATGGCCGATATAACAAATAATAAAAATAAGAAAACCAGTAACAAAAATACAAATATTCAATATTTTGAAAGATGTAAATGGCAACTTTAATTGTTAATTTAATTTCCCTTTAAATTTACTTATTAAATCAGACTCACAGTACCTCCTCACGATTTATAAAAATAAATAAAAAATAATAAATCAAGTGAATTCGTAACCTAACATAAGCAGAACTCAACTAGATGAAGAAGCCGCTTTGTTAGGAAAAGCAAGAAAAACTGCAGTCTGCTTCCCGATGCCAACACGAGAATAAGAGAGAGGCGATGCACATTATAAATGAGTGAGAATGCATTGATTTGTTATAAAATGCGGATTGAAGATAACTTCACTATAATTCTGTAATCAAGAAAATATAAAAAAGAAATACTAAAGAATTCAAATCTACCGAACAAACATTAAAATAACTATCAAAAGGGGCGTTTACAAAAGTACCCAGAACACTTGCGGCATTACTCCGCTGGATGGCAAGGCTTACCCTTTGATTAAAGCAGGCCCTTGATTGCGGGACGCCATTTATGTCCACCAGCAGAGGACCAAGCCTTATCAAGAAACTTTTGGATTCACTGCTCCACGCACCAAGGGTTTCAACCGCAAACGCAACAAATTCGAAATGTTGAATGATTTTCTATATTTGTTGCGTCTGAGAGTCTGAGGCTCTCCGCCCGGGCCGCGGCCGCGCCAGCCGCTTTTGAAGAGGCCCGAACGTGACTTGGTGCCAATGTCTCGACACAATGGCGTGCCACATCAAAGACCCATCCTTAGACCATGGCACTAGGAGAGAATAGATTATTAAGATTTGAAAGTTAAAGAACAGAAGGAAATGAATAGAAAGTAAAAAAAAAACACACACACACAAATGAAACGTTAAAACGAGACTTGTAGAACCCTAGAAATGTTGGTTGTCTATCTATAATGCACTAACATGGAATCAAAGAATATCTGATATTTTAGCGACATACGTAACAAATTAATTTAATTAAAATTTATGAAGAAAATGTCACGGCCAAACTTACCTAGTTGAATCATCTCAATTTAAGTCTGTTTTTTTTCGTGTATTTTGAATAATGTTATGAATAAATTTATTATCTTAGGTGCATAATCATTCTAAACTTAGTATAAAGAAATGAAATTATGAATATGTTAATTTAATTTATTGTTAAATATTTCTTGAGCGGTCATACATAAGGTAGTAAAACTGCTTTTCGAACGGAGACACTATACAAATTAGACCACACCTATTCATCTGAGAAGACACAAATAAATCTGACGTAACATAGGAAAAGGAATTGACAAAGACACTATAGGAAACTCACACGATACATGTGAGAAAGAAACGATAGTTTTTATACTAAGTAACAACATGGAGACAGCATAGTGTTGCAATATATACTTTTTTCATTAGAGAGATGTAAAGCCGAAAATGAAGAGAAAAAATACGTCCCGACCAGGATTCGAATCTGGAACTCCGGCTTGAGCCGCCAGCGTGCTAACCGCGCTTAACGCGCTGGCGCACAGTGCAGTGAATGTATGGAAGAATGGGACAAAAATCGAAACTTCGGCTGTATTTAAATAAAATTTTTATTTTATTCATATTTCAATATATAACATTATTTTTTATATATAATAGCCATATATATAGAATATAGATCATATATATACATAATTAAACTTATAATTAATATTAAATTACAACGTTAAAACTAATTAGAATCTGAATAATCGTCTTCCCTTAAATCTAAATTCGGTAGGTATATCTAGATCTACATTGCGAGACTGGAGCCATTTTTTTCAAATAATCATTAACATCGCCGTCTATTCTCACATATTTGTGTGTAAATACCTTCCTCTGCGAAGATATAACCTACTCAAATTTTTTATACTTTTTCATCGTTCAAATATACTCAAACGAGAACATTTTTCGTTGAATACAACTTGTTTGCGGTCATTTTTGCTGCTGTTTATGCCGCAAGCTCCAATTTTTGTATGACGATCCCCTCTCTGAAAAAAAAATCTATATATTACCTATTGGCAGATATTGACAGACAAACTTTACTAAATCTGAAAGTACATTAATATAGCTACAAGAAAAAGTAAAAACCTCGAGACACTTTGCGCACTTTTTTTTTAAAGCTTCGTCAAAGTTTGGAATTGCATTAATTATAGATAATTTTCAAGGGTATGTTTAAGACCTAATAGAAAAATAAATCTTAAACAAAAAGACAACATTTATATAACGTATTAAACTACGTACCTTGGGCTACAGAATCCATTTTCAATCACTTCAAAACACTTGCTAATACTTTTGTTAGGACATTCGATGCAACGGACAACATACAACTGATAAGAGGGATTAACTACTCGCCGCGACATTGTTCCAGTTGGAGGGGTGATCATGAGCCAATGAGCGCAGTTCACGGAGTATAACTATAATTCCTAGAAGTAATGCCTTATCTACTTACAACGGCAGGATGAAAGTCCATGGAATTTATAGCTCATTTTTCGATTTTTCGTAAAGGCTCACTGCACTGTGTGGCGGCTCAACCTGGAGTTGCTTGTTCGAATCCTGGTCGGGACGTATTTGTATTTCTCTTCATTTTCGGCTTTGCATCTATGTAAAGCTCCGGCCACACCTGCGCGACCAAAGCTTCTACAACGCGAACTAGGCGTGCACACCTGCGCGACTACGGCGCGAATCTCCATACACTTGACGCGCGCGTCCTGCTCTGCCGACGCGCGCGTCCCGCGTTGTGGTCGCGTGATCTTCATTTGTGAATAGTCATTGAAGCCGCACGTTATAACTAACTAACCATCTATTTCAAACACCTGACCGATTGAATCCCATATCTTATCTGTTTTTCTGGTGTTTTTGTACCCAGGATCTTTCAAATCATATAAAATACGATGTTCTCTCACTTTTTCAATGAACATCTCTGTAGTATCTTCCGTTCTAGACATTGTGAAAATTAAAATACCCAAAGCAAGTATGTATACTCTCGTAACACACTACACACGTCTGACCCCTTGACGCGCGCGTCCCGCTCTGCGAACGCTGTAGTCCCGCGTTTTGGTCGCGTAGGTGTGCACGGCGCCATATAGGCGCCCATGTATCCACATAGATACATGGGCAGCGTCCACCGCGCGACTGACGCGCCCGCTTCGCAGACGCTTTGGTCGCGCAGGTGTGGCCGGAGCTTTATGAAGAATTATAAAGCGGGTACATGCTTGGTACTAATTAAAAAAAATTTATTATACACACTTCATATTCGCAGTTAGACTGCACTCAATCAAACTTGTCACAATTTGTTCTATCCGGTTCGATTACACCCACGGAGAAGAACCGGCACGAAACTTTGCAGGGTATTTTTTTCATACATTTTATTAAAAGTACTTTAGTGACTAGCCACATAATAACATCGCTTACAGTCTATCGAAAACACAGATTGAGTGAGAGTGAGAGCAAGATTAAAAATTTTGCTGAGAGTTCTGACTACAAAGACTTATTAATTAAGTGTATAAGTTTAAAGAGCCTTTGTCAAACTTTGATACGTAATTTGCATCAATTTTATTATGTTAGTAGGTATATTAAAAACATACTGCATGCCTGTATTGTTTCATTGATAAAAACTTAATGAACAAGAGAATGGACTCGAAGTCTGTTCGGTAATGAGGAGAAATGAAGCTAATGCATATGGGAACTAGGTTGTTTTTGGAATGTGCGAACGTAATATTTTCGCTTGAGCTCCTTCCTTTGTTTTTAGTGAAACAAAAGATTAGCATCAGGTGGATAGTACAGACTTGCTTTTATTTACTGTTAAGATTCTTCTAAGAAACTGTTATTAGAATTCCGGGCGATTGACTGAATTGATTACAATTTTGTTTCTTTCTGCATTTAGAAAACTTACAAAAACTTAAACTAAAAAGATTTTTTTTTCCCATGATATTCCGGAATGTATTAATTCAATGTACATAAGTGAATGGTTGAACTTGTAAATGATAACCTGCCTATGCATGACCAAAACAAGCAAGAAAGAAATTTAATTTTACAATAAGCATATCATACCTCATTAGTTATGTTAGTACCTACATTAAACATACATATTTAAGATATTTATAATTGTATGTTTCTTTAAAATAGTATATCCTCGGCAAACTAGACAAATGTGATTCATAAGAAAGGGGTTATTTGTGAAAAATGTAATCAACATCTGAAAAATATAGTGCAGCTTAAAAGCCGACGTATTTGATGAGGTCGTCACACTTGGCGGGTGGTATTCCCGCGACTCCGTTTTTCTGGCCGCTGCCGCCAGTTAGTAATACGGTTACTCCAAAGGTCGTCGTCTCTTCGGCCGAAGTGCCCAGACCACTGCCACTTGAGCTTAGCCGCCCGGTGTCCAATATCGACTACTTTGGTGCGTCAGCGGATATAGCGACATTATCAGTATGGCTCGCTCCATTGATCACTGGGTAACTTTCATCCTTCGAACAGCGACCGTCAGGGTCCACGTTTCACACCCGTAAGTTATAACCGGCAGGACGTACTGGTCATAACTGAAAATATTGTTTTAAATCTAGAACTAAATACAAAAGGAAGACCTTAAGAAACGTAACGACAACAAAAACCCCTACAGACTTTTTCCCGTCAATACCCGCGACGGATAATGGAAGACCTCCGGTCTATAGAGAGCGTGTAAGTCGATCCGGTAGGCTGTGTTGCGGTGGCTAGCGAGGTGACCGACCGCAAGTTTTACATTTCATCGCCGTAGAAAATGAAACCTCGTCTGCTGGAGCGATGATAAATGTGAGAATGTTCCGTGATGTTACGCTGATGCAGATGACTGATGCAGACATTATAGAGCATGTAGTTATAGCCGAGCCACCGGTCACTGTCACTTTTTTAACAATTGCGAAAGGAGCCAGCTTGTCAAATGAGAAGTCTGGGGTTTGAAACTCAGTTGTACAGTGTTAAGGGAATGGATTATACCTTTTAAGGAACTCATTAGAACGCTTCAGACGATTTTAGATTCCAGAACAAATTCCCCTATAAATAAATTGATAAATTGATAATATGATAATTTTTTCGAAAGTGCGCAAACCCTATATATCATCTATCACACACGCTGAAACCCGACAATCGGGGTAAGCAGAGCAATCAGTGTTGTGCTGCAAGAACTCTGGTAAATTACAGCACAACACCGACCGCCACGTTTCGCAAAATAGCCGAACAAGACTCAATCGATCAAGCAGCAAGTAAGGCACGAAGACCCACCTGCTGCATGACTCGGTGGAAGTACCGTGCCAAGGTGAGAGGTAGCGTGCCTGTCGCCCTTTAGCACGGCATCTTGCCCCTATCCCTTACTCCTCACAAATCCTCCACACCGATAAAGGCTAACATCGTGATACAACCTCCCTGAAGGCCGCACTAACCGCCTGATGGATCTTACAAAGGTCTTAATGCTGACGAGCTCTCGGGAACTGAGTCGATGGCTGAAAAGTAGGATAGCTGGCGTAGCAGTCGCCGAGGGAGAACGCATAAAGATTCCGAATATTTGCAGTCACCAACCATCACGCTCATCCCGCACAAGCTTGATTGGCACCACCTCGAGGACGAAACTGGCGTTCTAACATTGTGTTTACAACAAAAAAAAATATGTAGAATCCGTCGAGCTATCCTATCTACTTCCTATTTGGCGTGCGAGGATTTTTTGTATTTTAAAGGCACACATTCCGGGTGGTATACAAAGTACGGTACGCCGCGTCATCTTCAAAACGATTTCATTCGAATTAAAGCAGACGTTATTTCCGTTTATCCAATTGGCCCGCGTGTCACCCTATAGCCACTCATGCAACCCGAAACTAGGACCTAGTCTACTTCAAAATTAATCAAACACAAAATTGTCACTTTCGTCTAAGTCTGGAAGCATTTATCTCTCGACAAACATTTGTGGATAGACAAACACAATTTTTGGTTTCAACTTACGAGAGCAAATGCTTGAAAGTAATCTTATCTGTAATTATCTCAGCGCAATCTCGGCAGCTCGCGAGAAAATACACTATGACACGAGTTTCCCACTAACAGATTAATTACAGCATAAATCACGGAGAAAGTAACAACATAAGGTACACCAACAAATGCACATACACACAAACCCACGCAGAACAGAGAAGTTTGCTCACTCACACTCCACTTACTTCAAACAAGTATTCGTTCACTCTACGGATGTAAGAGATACCGACGCTCATAGAATGCAGAGTTTCAACATGTTTCAATAGCAAAAAGGTATTTGCAGAATGACTTTTGCAAAGAAACTGAGGTGATTTACGCCTCATTACAACCTACTCTATACATTGAAAAGATGATACCACTATATCTGTTATAGAGAACCGGCATAGTGGATGTGACCAACAATCAGTCGAATGAACACAGTTAGACACAGTCAATAACACCAGTCCTCGCGAAACTACGCTCAGTGAGGCGCCATGCCAGCTATGAGGCAGATAAAAAGTCACCACTAATCAGTCACTGTGGTCTGATGTTGATCTGTTCGTGCTATTTCTGATATTTGGGAAATAATATTATCGTCTAATCCAATAATCAGAGTTGGCTTAGCCAAATTTCAAAGTAAAAGTAGCAACTGAAGCCAACCTAGAATATGCTAAATTCTGTGGTGCCCACAAGATCCGTATCGCGCGTCAGAATAATTTAGATTTGACCATTAATTCACTTAATGCAATACGAGAAAAGACTTCGCTTTCTTTCGTTAATTAGAACTCACTATCACTTCATACGTTGGTGTAACTGGGGCTTAGTACAAGGCACTTGTTAGGCAAATACGCTCGTTGCGTTGGGCATTGAGTTTCGTGTAGAGCATTGTGTAACTTTAATGTCATCATCATTAAGATCTGTGGTCTCAATTTCCCTTTCTTGATTGTCCTTATGCCTTTTAGTTCCAATAAAGTTTGCAGTTTCAGTTCAGATTCTTTATTAATCTAATTGGTAATAATCATACATTGGACACATTATTATTATTATTTATCCTATTTATTTCCACATTTCTTTTTATACAAATTTTACTTTTTTTTTTTTAATTAAAACCTAAAATTAATATAAAAACAAACGGAGTTTCCACCACCGGCGGCGGGGCGAGCCCAGGCTACCGATGGTCGGGTCCCAAAGAGAGGAACCTCCGGACGATGCGTGCAGTGTCGAGCAGGGCTGCCTTCTGGATCTGGCCCTTGACCCAACCACTCAGCGAGAGCCTCTTAAGGTGGTCATCGAGGCTCTTCGCTATCAGCCCATGCGCTGATACGACTATGGGCACAACGATCGTCGAGTCGACGGGCCACATTTTGGTAACCTCGTGCTGCAGATCCAGATACTTCAGCATCTTCTCTGCTTCCTTACTGACGAGGTTACCATCGTGCGGCACGGCGATATCGACGAGCGTTGCACGCCTCGCCTCCCGGTCCACTATCACAATATCAGGTCTATTCGCAAGAATAGTCCTATCTGTAATAATGGACCGGTCCCAGTAGAGTGTGACATGACCGTTCTCGAGAACTGGCGGTGGATTGTACTTATAGTAAGGCACCTCGGTACCCACAAGGTTGAACTTTAAGGCAAGTTGCTGGTGGATAATCCTGGCTACTAGGTTGTGTCTATGCAGATACTCGGTGTTGGCAAGCTGCGAACAACCGGAAATCACATGTCTGAGGGACTCGCCAGGTTGGTGGCAGGCGCGGCAGATGTCAATGGTGCCGTCCTTCATTATGTGTTTCCTATAGTTGTTCGTCTTGACAACCTCATCTTGTATTGCAAAGACAAAACCCTCGGTTTCCCCGAAGAGGTCCCCGAAGCGTAGCCAGTGCACGGAAGCAAGTTGGTCTACATCCGGTCCCGTGAGAGACCGGAAGTACCTACCGTGCAGCTCCTTGCCTTTCCATACTTCCATGCGGTCCTCAGTGCTCAGTACAACCGGCTTCCGCCAGTTCTCTTTTCCCATGCTCAGCGGGGTAAGACCTTTATCGCTGGTGACGACATCGCGGTGCATCTCACAAACATCAGTCTTTTCCAAAAAGTACTGACGGAGATTGCATATCTCGCGGTTGTGCAGGTTCTTGGCATTTAACATACCTCGACCCCCACACTTCCGCGGGATATACAACCTCATGACCGATGATCGTGGGTGGTGCATACGGGATTTCGTCATCAGCGTCCTGACCTTTCTGTCCAGCGAGTCCAATTCGGTCTGAGTCCATCTGAGAATACCGAAGGTATATACGAGCACAGGCATGACCCAACCGTTATAGGCACGAATTTTATTGCCGCCTGACAAAAGGCTATTTAGCACTTTTGTAAGACGGTGAAAAAACTTTTCCTTAACTGATTGTTTCATGTCCGTATCCCGTATGTTGAGAGCCTCCGATATTCCCAGATATTTATAGGTTTCGTCTTCGGAGAGAGCTCGAACATTCATGGACTCCGACAACTGTATGCCGCCGGAGTTCACGATCACACCTCGTTCCACATGGATGGTCCCACATTTTTCCAAGCCGAACTCCATTCCAATGTCGTTGCTGAAACCTTCAGTTATCTTCATCATCGACATTAGTTCGGTGTCTGACTTGGCAAACAGTTTGAGGTCATCCATATAAAATAAGTGCGATATTCGAGAGCCTCCTCTTCGAAGACAGTAGCCCAGCTCTGAGTCCTCAAGCAGAGTGCTAAGAGGGTTCAGAGCCAGACAAAACCAAAGCGGACTCAGACTGTCTCCCTGGAAGATCCCCCGCCGTATGGGAATCCGGTCGTCTGCAACCGAAGTCCGTTGGCCACCTGGCACACGAAGGATAGTACTCCATTGTCCCATACATGCGTCAAGGAATTGACAGATATTCGTGTCAGTTTTGTATAGTTCTAGTATCCTTAGCAACCACGTATGGGGCACGGAGTCAAAATCCTTCCTGTAGTCTATCCAGGCAGCAGACAGGTTCTTTCGATTGCGTCGGACCTGCTGACAAACGGTCATGTCTATGAGGAGCAGCTCCTTAGTACCGCGGGAACCAGCCCGACATCCATTCTGAGCAACGGACAAGATGTTATTGTCCTTTATGTGAATTGATATTTTGTGTGTCAGAATGGATGTCAGGAGCTTGTAGATGGTAGGCAAGCAAGTGATTGGTCTGTAATTTTTGGGTTCCGCAGTGCTACCAGATTTATGGAGCAGGTGGGTGACACCAGTGGTCATGAATTCCGGGAGAACCCGACGTTCGAGGGCATCCTGGAATTGAACAGCCAAGCGGGAGTGGCAGCTTCTGAACCATTTCAGCCAGAAGTTCTGCAATCCGTCCGGCCCTGGAGATTTCCAGTTCAGTGCCAGGCGGATTGCAGAACCTACATCCTCTTCGCTGATATTTATGGCTGACATTGGTTCTATCGACTGACACTCCCGCTGGACAACTCTCATCCATTCACCCTCGACGTGACAGACAGGATCCGACCAGATGTTTTTCCAAAATGAAGCATTTTCTTGATCAGTTGGTCGGATCGTGTCTGTCGGTCGTTGGTTCGGGTGCTCCCAGTTCCGGTATACCCACCTTTGGTCACTCTGGAATCGACGGTTCTGATGAAAACGGTCGACACGCTTCCTATAGCGACGGATACGTTGGGCCCACGCGCTAATTTGCTGCTTCAGGTCATCTATGCGTTCCGTGACTAGCGAGTGGAAGTTTGGCTGTGATCGGCTTATTATAGCTCCATTAAAAGCCTTAGTCACGAAACGCATAATTTTTGGTCTTGTATTCCCAGACCTGAAGCAGCATAGCTTTCCGATGAGGATCCTGGCCTCGCCGATACGTCGTTCGATCCGTAACTGCCATGCGGGAGCGGTGGCTGTCATGGCGCGTGTGTCTCGCGAATTATTTTCGAATTTTAGACGCGCCATGCGACAGGCAGCCACCGCCCCACAATACAAGATCGAATGAGTATCGGCAAGATCTGTACTAGATTCAATATATTGTTTAAGATATGAATCCAGGATCCTCACCATAATAAGGTTTTGTTTATTAGTGGGCAACCGCGGTATCCGCGGCCTGTCATTAGTAGGTGCCGAGCGGTACCTCAGAATCGCCTCTTCCAGAGTCCTCCTCATAAACTCATTATCCTGGGTACTTACGGTGCCCCCTACCACATCGCCACCATCCTCAGCAGATGGTGGTGTCGGCACGGACGTAGCTGTTACATCTGCAACGATGGTAACAGCGGCAGCACCCCGCGCTCTCACCGGAGGCGGCGGCGGCGGGGCACATACGGCGTCCGGGCTTGCGGGTGTGGTGGCAGTGGCAGGGGGGAGCGCATCAAGGCGTAGTCGGTCAAGCACGGAGTCATCTACAAAATGGCGGTTTAGGATGACCCGTACTTGATCTGAGAGGCGCTGGGCTGAAACAGAGAAGGTTGATTCCAAAGCCTGAAATTCAGAAAGCAGCCTCGGCCGGTACGCAGTCCGGATTGTTTCTCCCTCTGTGGCCCTGTAGTACGCCGTCATGACTTTTATATTTAGGTCATAAGTCCAGCGCATACGGCGCACTACACCATCGGTAGCGGGGGCTGTAGGTGGGGTACGAGACCCCGACGGCCCCAAGCGTGCCGGTGGTGGACGTCGCCCTCGCCGTCGGTCTTCTGGCGGGGGAGGTGTCGTCGGCCCGCCGTCCTCACCCGATGATGCTGGTGATGTCTCGGCGGGCGTCGATGGTGGGCGTGCGGATGGTCTTGACGTGGTGGCTCTTTCGCGCAGGCGGCGGCGGCAGCACGGCGATGCCTGTGCAGGCGGGGAGGGCGAGGTGTCCGTTGCGCTGCTTGGCCGGTGCGCTGACACGCGGCGGGGGCGGGTTGGTGCATTCTGCGCGCGGTGTCCCCGGCCTGCAGCGCGGCTCGCAGCTCTACTCGCCTGCTGAGGCGCCGACCGTGTCGCCGTGCGCCGAGAGCCACCGCTGTCTTGTTGTGGCCTTGGTATTTTTTCTTACTTGTAATCGGCGATGCCGGGCGCCGGGTGCTGATGTCATCTTCACGTGTTCTTCATCAGCGCGACATTGGTGGTCACGTCGCGCGTGGCCCAGGCCCGGCAGAGCGCCTGCATCCTCTTTTATATATTTTTCATTTCGGAGCAATACAATTTTTTGCCATGTCACGTTGACAGCTTGTCGTATAATTATCCTATTATCATTATGCATGTATGAATAGTTTTTCAGCATGGTGCATTGAAAATTCAATAGCACGGTGAGAAATTTAATTGCAATAAGTGTTGGTTTTAAAATTTTCAGTACCTGCTGCTGCTTGACATTGGCTGCGTAAAATGCTTTTGCATACACGTCTGTATTCCGGTATGGGTCTCTGAGTCAGAGGGGCCAAAGCACATGCTCTGACTAGCCAATATCACCTCCGAGAAGGTAGGTGCCATACCGGAGACTTCCCTGGATTGCTGGCTATACTGGACTAGATGAGAACACAACCGAGGCTGCTATGCGGCCATCTTACATCCAGTACGGTGGTACAAACCCAGTCGGGTACAATTTGAGCCTACCACCTAGTAGGGGGCAAGGGAAGGGACCTACAGTTTTACACCGGTTCCGAACGGTGAAGCAGCAGGTGTAGGTGTAGTTATGCACGTAAATTTTTTCGTCAGAAAAAACTCATTGGTACACGGCGACCGGATTCGAACCTCGGACCTCCCGCATGAGAAGCCGATGCCCAAACCACTCGGCCACCCGCCGCTTTATGTATTAGATAGTATTAGATAGATATTATGTGTGTTCTTTATGGCGAAATAAATATCTGAATCTGAATCACAGATCCTCTCACTTAGCACAGTGGTACATCAGATTTGTGCGACCTTTCAGCTTAGCCACAGCTGATGCGGAAATAGTTTTTTTGTTTTTCGTTAATTGCTAATTACTTCCCAGGTGATCATTCGATTTCACGGAAACTATTGTTTAGTTAAAACAAGTTGTCGATATGTGGCGGATCGATTTTATTTGGTGAAGGCATTTACTAAAACGACCAGTGCTGCAGTGCATTCAACAAAGTACAACTATACATTTGTGGCATAAATTAATGCAACATACAAAAAGCATATGTGTAAACAAAGATAACAAAAAGTGCAATTACAAATTTAAAAACTCCCGACTCTTAAGAAGTTAAAAATAATTTGCGTTTACTTACTTAAAGGAGTAAGTAAACGAAAATTTACTTAGAATTTAAATTTAGAAAACGCAAGAATTTACTTAGCGGTCCCCCGCTAAGTAAATTCCCGCGCAGCTCTGAGTTTCTATATTTTATTTACCCACTTAGTAGTCCCCCGATTCCTTTAAGTAAGTAAACGCAAAATAATTTTTAACTTTTTAAGGGTCGGAGTTTTTTAAATTTGTAATTTAACTTTATTTCAAGTTTTTTTTTTAAAACCGCATGCAAAACGACATGACACCTATAGTTCATCAAGGTGTTATGGGCTGAGATCATAGATGTAGTAGATGATGTAGCCAAACGTGTAAGTTTCCATAAAAAAAAATTACATGAGATAAATAAAAACTACATATTTCCTTGGTAAAACCGGCAGAATGTTCCCCTCTTTAGTACTGCATTGTCCGCCCCTACGTGTTTTCCACATTTCAACGGTTAGTTCGTAAAGAATGCCGCAAGGCATTAAACTCGCCTTTTGTAACCTTTTTATACAATGGTGTACAATAAAGTATATTTTCATTTCATTTCAGAATACGCCTTGAAACACTTATGCCAAACAACATAAATAATTGAGACCTTCAACAAATGCCGATCTAATTGTAGGCTCCATCTAAGCACACCATAAACCGGAAACCATAGCTTAGGTTTAATCTACTTAAATTGCCACCGATTATAGACCTTGATTGGCAATTTTCTTCGTCAAGGCAAACTGATTGGATAAGAGCAAATTGTGTGATTCGATGTCTTTCCTAAATGTTGCTAAGAGGTATTTTATTTTCAACTTGTTGAATTTTTGTGAAGCAGTACATTCTTAATACGTCGGTCAGCGTTTTTGGGCCCTTTGCAATATGCGTAAAATCCAAAATTACTTGATCTGAATTGATCTTTTTGTCTGTTCACTCAAGCCTTTTTTCCAAATATCTACTTATATCTCACAAAACATAGGACTCTCTGTTCTGGTTGATCGTTGTAATACTCGAAAGCTTACGAGAGGCAAACGCCTAATATACAATAAAAAATTTTGAAAGCTCAAATCCTTACCTATAATAAAATCCAACGTCTGCTTTCTGTCTGTCTGAGTGTCTGTCTGTCCGCTTATAACTCGAGAACCACTGAACCGATTTTAATAAAAAAAAAACTACGGATAGCTTGAATCTTCCCATCAACTATTGGATACTTACTATCACGCTAAATGGCTTATGAGGTTAGCAGTGAAGTGAAATATGAGAGCGGGCGGAGCCGCGGGCACAGCTTGTTTGACAATAATTGTGAAGTATCTATGTGGCAGTTTCCACGAATCTCGACGACGGTTTTTATTAAATGTTCATGTGCCAACACTGCTATGTGGAGAAGAGAGAGACCCAACGAACGTAACTATTATTTTAATCTGTGACCTAACATATAAAGGTGGAGTAAAAGTAATGCCATAATATCAATTGGCTTCCATTTTGTTAGAAATGAAAAATATTGGGCTAATGAATTTTTATTTACAGTATGAAAAAAATTTTTTTTCATACTGTAAATAAAAATTCTGCTGACTTTGATAATTCAAATTGTTTATATGCATAAACACAAATTTTAATAATTACTTGACTGAACCCTATGTTCTTTGTTTTGTATTTTATTGTCTTTTTTTAATGGGTATATTATTGACTAAGTATTTTAAATTTTTTGCTTAGATATAGTATGTTATATTTAACATAAAGAAAACTTAGTATGTAAGTTATATTTAAAAAAAGCTCTGTAAGGTTTCTTACCCGGTTCTTCCTTATAGATTGCACTACTGAACGGGACATCATAAAAAATGATGACGAACCATACTGAATATGCATATGTCTCAATGTAATATTGTTATTGTTGTGTGTTCTTTATGGCGAAATAAATATCTGAATCTGAATCTGAATCTGTTTTTCACGGAATGTTTATTTGAAGGTGTAAAATTTATGAAAAATTGTATCGGTCAAATGACCACCTCCTGAGTTGATGCACATTTTTGTGCTCGTTTTACGGCATTTTACGGTGAGCTCTACAGAGAGATGTCTGTGACAGATTACGAGTTTTTTTCTACCGCAAGTTGCTGAATTGGGTCTCGAGAATTGTTGGCTCCAGCAGGATGGAGCAATCGCTCACACAGCTCGGGCAACGATGGAGATTCTGAGACACCAATTTCCGGACCGTGTGATCTCCCGTTTTGGCGAACTGGCCAGTCAGACCGCCAGAGCTGACGGCGCGCGCCAGACTTCTTGCTTTGGGACTTTTTGAAGCGTTTACCACAACAAACCACAAACCTTGCAAGTCTTAAAAGCCAAAAATGAGGAAAAAATCACCAATTTGGAGGGAAATGTTTTGCGAGGAATAATTCAAAATGCCGTAAAACGAGCACAAATGGGCATCAACTCGGGAGGTGGTCATTTGACCGATATAACATTTTCAACTTAATCTCATGAATTTTACAGTTTCAAATAAACTATCCGTGAAAACAGAGCCCATTTTTTAACCGACTTCCAAAAAAGGAGGAGGTTCTCAATTCGTCTGTATGTTTTTTTTTTTATTTTTTTTTTTATTTTTATTTTTTTGTATGTTTGTAACACGATTTCTCCGTCAATTGAGGGCCGATTTAGAAAATTCTTTTTTTGTTAGTTAGGTCATACTTCCGAGGTGGTCCCATTTCAATTTTATCGAAATTGGTTCAGTGGTTTTCGAAAAATCAGCATAATACTATGGTGTGTGGTTACCTTCAGCAAAACTTGTGATGTGGTCGTTTTCGGCAATTTTCAGTTTGATAAATTAGTATGGTGTGTGGTTACCTTCAGCAAAACATTTGTGATGTGGACTTATTCAGCAATTTGCAGTCTGACACATATGGCGAATAATTCTGTACCACTTCAATCGATTTCGATTATTCGATTTCGATTATTCTTTTTTATGTAATATTACTAAAAAGAATGAAATAAAAACTGTTTTAAAAAATATTAAACCGATTTCCAAAAAACAAAAAAAAAAAAAACTAAAAAGTATTAAATACCTAATATTTTGAAATTTTCTCTGTCCTGTTGAAATACATGAATCGATATACTAGTGATACATATTCGGACCCTTGTTTCATGAATATTCTAAATTTGAAATTTTTTTATCTTTTCCGACCGGCGCTTAATTTATTATGGTACCTGGCCAGTACCTACTGTACCGAGTACCATCGAGCTGGTTTGATGATGGAGACAGAAGGTGGCCATAGGAACTCCTAAACTACACATGATAAACCCATCGTGTTTGGGCTCGTTGCATTTGTCTTCACGAGAAATTTACTTTAGACCTAAAAGATTCTCAATTCGACGGTATGTTTTCTTTTTTTGGATGTTTGTTACGCGATTACTACGTCAATTGTGGGCCGATTTTGAAAATTCTTTTTTTTTTTATTTGAAAGGGGATAACCCTGAGGTTTTTGAAGTGAAAACTTCTTTAGCGGCTCTTGGCACTTTTTTAGGTGGGTAAAAATGTATAACTCGCGACATCGCGTCAGCGTCATTTTTAAAATGAAACCTTAAGTCATTGCGTTAAGGGTTAAGTTAGAGTGGCACGGGATCTGCCGGCACTCCCGGAGTGCAACTGTTAAGTAGGGTTCCGTAACACGTTTATGTCTGTCCATTCTACTAAGTTCTGCAAAATGAATGTAGGGTTCCGTAACATATGCATGTCTATCCGTTCTACTAAATTTTACAATTTTCAACCAAGGTCCTCCGACGGTTATTTTATAATAAAAGTAGGCTTCCGTAACACGTTTATGTCTGTCCATTCTACTAAGTTCTGCAACATCACCTACAACGTCCGTGATGTCAGCCCATAACACCAGTGCCATGTCAGTGCTTCCCCCTTTGATCGTGCTGACTACACTGAACTGGTCGGAAAACACAAACTATTTACATAGCCGTTTCGACCGACGTTTAATTCAGTGCGGTGGTACCAACCCGGGAAGGTTAAACCCTACCACCAAGTAAAATTACGAGGGAAGGGACTTACAGTTTTACGAGGAATCCGAACCTTGGTCAGCCTCCAACGGTCAGCGGTCACCCATCTAAGCACTGACCGCACCCAGCGTTGCTTAAAATTCAATAGCGACAGTTGACTGTCTGCACCACTGAGCTATCGAAGCTGACGTGGTCCTATTTTAATTGGGTCAAGATCGGATTGGAAAGCGAGTACATCAATAGCAAAAAATAACTAAAAAAAAACTGTGAAATAAAAAAAAAAGTTTTAAAAAACATAAAACCGACTTCCTAAAAAAAGTAAAACTAAAAAACTATTTAAAATAAAAATATAAAAACCGCCTTCAAAAATATATGAAATAAAAACCTAAAAAAAAAAACGAACCCTAGAGTTGAAGGCGGTGCTAAAGCAAGCAAAATGATGCATGAAAGAAAACATGAGCGGATGATAATATCCTTTGTGATTTGTGTAGCCTTTTTAGCACCGCCTTCAACTCTAGGGTTCGTTTTTTTTTTTAGGTTTTTATTTCATATATTTTTGAAGGCGGTTTTTATATTTTTATTTTAAATAGTTTTTTAGTTTTACTTTTTTTAGGAAGTCGGTTTTATGTTTTTTAAAACTTTTTTTTCATTTCTAGCCCCACCTGTTATTATTATTACAAGGGGAACGTTTGTTAGCAAGTTCATTCCTGGAATTCTATCTTTTTTTTTTTTTTTTTATGGAAACTGGCACGGTTGGCTACATCACCTACAACATCCGTGATGTCAGCCCATAACACCTGGTGAACTAGGTGCTATGTCAGTGCTTCCCTTCATTTCGCGCCGGCTACACTGAACTGGACGGAAAACACGAACTATTTACATAGCCGTTTCGACCGACGTTTCGCTCAGTGCGGTGGTGGTACCAACCCGGCCGGGATAAACCCTATCACCCAGTAAGGTTAGAAGGGAAGGGACCTACAGTTTAACGTGGAATCCGAACCACCCACGGTCAGCCTCCAACGGTCGGGCGGTCACCCATCCAATAACTGACCGTACCACTGAGCTGCCGAGGCTGACAATCCCTTAGTCGACTTTTACGACATGCGACGGGGAGAGATGCAGTGGGGCTATTCTTTTTAAGTACCGACCCCACACGGTACGAAGGAAAAATATCCGTAAGGGGCCGGTACTTAAAAAGAATAGCCCCACTGCATCTCTCCCCGTGTCGTAAAAGGCGGCTAATGGATAAGGACAGATGCCGTGCTATAGGGCGACAGGTTAGCCACCTCTCACCTTGGCACGGTCCTTCCACCGAGTCATGCAGCAGTGGGTCTTCGTGCCTTACTTGCTGCTTGATAGTTATCTTGTCGGAATCCTTTGCTAAACGTGGTGGTCGGTGTTGTGCTGTAATTAAGAAGAGTATCTGCAGCACAAATCCGATTACTCTGCTTACCCCGATTGTCGGAATACAGAGTATGGTATATATGAGAAATAGATTCTACTGATTGCTCATTGCTCAATGAATTTAATCTGTTCATGTCAATCGTGTATCAAATTTGCGCAAACACAATCCACCTACCTAGTGAACTGTGAATCTTATAATGATCGAAGTCAGCTAAACGTAGACTAATTTATCAAAGAGTTTGTCGTGCGCACGCGCTGGCAATCGGAACTCGGACGTGACGTCACGATATCCGCGCGCGCGCGGATCGGGTCCATGGGAACATTTCGACACTGATGCTGACTTCGTGACGGAGCATCTCGGTGACATTAAATATTTTGCAACGTAGCACCAACGTGACAGGCGCGTAGGTTACGTGCGGTTCCCGGCAGTAAATTATTACTATTTTAGGGTCCCGTTGCAAAATGCGAAAAAGGGACCCTTATGGGACCGCTCTGGTGTCTTTCTGTCTGTCTGTCTGTCGGTCACACGCAGATATCTCCGGACCTACTGAACCGATTTAGATGAAATATAACGCCAAATTATGTATAATTTTTGTCGCTAGATAATATTTTTATGGAAACTGACACGGTTGGCTACATCACCTACTACAACATCCGTGATGTCAGCCCATAACACCGGGTGAGCTAGGTGCCATGTCAGTGCTTCCTTTCGGTCGTGCCGGCTACACTGAACTACACGGAAAACACAAACTATTTACATAGCCGTTTCGACCGACGTTTCATTCAGCCCGGGCGCGTTGAACCCTACCACCTAGTACGGTAAGAAGGGAAGGGACCTATAGTTTTACGTGGAATCCGAACCACGGTCAGCCTCCAACGATCCAGCGGTCACCCATCCAAGCACTGACCGGCCCAGCGCTGCTTAACAATCAATAGCGACAGCCGACTGTCTGCACCACTGAGCTATCGAGGTTAACACTGAGCTATTGAGGCTGTAATTTGCAAGAGTAATTGCAGCGCAACACCGATTACTCTGGTACACTCCCTGTTTAGGGTTTCGTCTAGTCAGGTGGCAGGTAGCTACTAGCATGTAAAAATTCAAGTTACTTACCTATACCTTCATACTCATTAGAATGTTTATAAACATCGGAACAAAGCTGTAACTTATGTAACTTATGTAATATACAGTTGGCAGTTATATGTAAACGAACGACCGGATGAGAGACCCTGTTTCCCATAGCTCAGGGAATCCTATTTTGGGAAACAGGGATCATGAAAGTATTCTAATATGTAAAAAACAATAAAAATTTTCTTTCTTCTTTCTTCTTTCTTGATAACCCCGATTGTCGGGATACAGCGTGTGATCCGCGCACGTATTGTGCCTAATTTTTAAATATTGGTGTTCAATAAATAATATATACATGTACAGTTTGTACATTATTATGTCCATATAATTTTGACCTTTAATAACAATTTCGTCGCAATGTGTTTCAAAACCCTCTTGGGAAAACTATCATTTACGAGAACTTATCCACGAATAGCAATTTTCCTAATGTTCCATTAAGTCTTGATTAAATATTGACATGATGGCGCGCTTCAATTTTACCTAAATAATGTACCATCATTATTTACTAGTATAGTATGCTAGCTTTTACCCGCGGCTTCGTGAAATTCGTATTTAAAAAGAAGAAAGTAAGCCCGCTACTACCATACCTTTATTTATTTCGGCGCGCGGAACAATTCGGTTTGTATGAGAGCCACATCTTAGCGCAACCGAAAGTGAATTTTATTTAGTCTATCCTGTGTCTCGTACCTATAGGTGTCCTTGTACTAAGTTTCATCGAATTCGGATGATAGCTTTAAGAGTTATGGAGGAACATACATTCATATAGAAAAGATTTCTAAAAATCGTCAATTTAGTTTTAGTATCATACATATAGAGTCTACAAACGCAGTATCTCATCATAAAACAAAGTACCTTACTACATCACGCACGATCCCTTACAGATTTATTATTAGTATTGATTAGTATTGATGCTTTACAGTATAGTAGTAGCATGTACCAATACCAATATCGCTATCATACAGAGGTTTCAATGAAAAATGCTGCGCGTGATCATGGATGCCCCATGGTCTGTTACAAATGACACCCTCCATCAGCCTCGGTAGCTCAGTGCTGCGGTCGGTCGACTGTTGTTAAGCAACCCTGAGCGCGGTCAGTACTGGGATGGGTGACCGCTCGACCGTTGCAGGCTGACCGTGGTTCGGATTCCACGTAAAACTGTAGGTCACTTCCCTTCTTACCTTACTAGGTGGTAGGGTACCTAGGGTTTATCCCGCCCGGTTTGATACCACCGCGCTGAACGAAACGTCGTCGGTCGAAACGGCTATGTAAATAGTTCGTGTTTTCCGTCCAGCCGACATGAAATGAAGGGAAGCACTTGACATGGCACCTAGTTCATCAAGGTGTTATGGGCTGACATCACGGATGTAGTAGGTGTCAGTTTCTATAAAATAAAATAAAATGTATGACAGCCAGAGATGGAAAGAAAATAATACCAACCATAAGCTTTTTTTTCCGATTCAAATTGTGCGGCACAGTCAGACGATACCAATAATAATGTGCACGTAGACAGAAAATACTTAGAAAATCTCTCAATGCCGACCGCCTCGCTCGACTCGCATATGGCACAAGAAATTGTCTACAAGATCAGGTTCCGAAGTAATTGCCTGGACCATTACCGACGCGCGACGCTCTTGATCGAGACTAGTGATGCAAAGGCCGTCAATTACCGACGTTGACCAAACGGAAAACTTCCAAAAAATGGAAAACGTCCGTCAATGACCGGTCATTGACGGCTTTTATGCGACGCCGCAAGCTCGGCACGACGACGCCGCGCGACGCCTTCCATAAGGAGTGAGCCAGGCGTACTTGACGCGCCGCGCGTGTGCAGAAGGATGGATCTTCTTTTAAATTTTTATTAGTTTTTCTTGATATAATGTAGGTATCTACCTAGGTGATTAAATAAAAAAACTATAAAAGAAATCGTAATATTCTATGTTGAAAAAAATAGAGCGGGCTACACTCCAATAAATATATATATAACACACACGCTGAATCCCTACAATCGGGGCAAGCAGAGTAATCGGTGTTGTGCTACAAGACCTCTGGTAAATTAGAGCACAACACTGAACACCACGTTTCGCAAAGTATTCGAACAAGATTCAATCGATCAACTCCAATAACTTATATATATAACATCAATGTATATAATATAATCAATCATACCTACCCTACCTACCTCGGACTTTTTCCAGCGCTAACAGGGTAGGTAGCACTCAATCACTAACAACATACCTATAACACGGAAATTCACTTGTGGGCATGCATGAGTGCGGTGCGAATAGTCTACCCTACACGTATTTCTATAAGGAATTATTAAATTAAATTTATTTTAAAACTAACCTAACCAACCCAACCCGAAAGGACTTGCAATGGAATACTCTCTAGACTCTAGATTGACAATTGAACAGAGTGGCGGCGTAAACTTTGTACCTATCTCCTTTTATTTAGTGTTTAGGTAGGTTGATTATTTGAATCGTAGTTGTAGGTAACCAACGTTTGTAGGTAGGTACCTACTATATTGCGCTGCACAACACACATCGCGCGTGCGTGTGTGTGCAACGTGCGACCTTGAACGACGACGAAAATGTCGATGTTTACCTACTTATTTACGCACTGTATTGGACGCACGCAACGCATGCAAGCAAGACATGAGCTAAGTAGGTAGGCAGCTGCGCGGCGCACAGATATCAAAGGGCCGCCGCCCCAGCGGCGTCTCTTTGATGTCTGTGCTGCAGCGGCCGCGCGCGCGACACGCTATCACGCCAGGCAGTACGCTGTGCGCTGTCTCTCTTTTACCTTAATAATAATAATTATAATTATTAAAAAATTATTAAATAATTGTAATAATTGCAAACGAGTGAAACAAATGAGTATAGTTAGGGATCTGTGGTTAGGGTTAAAAGCAAATCGTTGGCGATGGCGACAAATTGTTTAAAAAATGAACTATATTATTATAAATATTAAGGACGGAAGGAGCGGCGCGGCGCGGAGATGGGCGCGGGGGAGCGAAGGCGGCGCGCGGCAGATTCGCGCGCAGCTCCCGCGCCGCCTGCCCCCGCGCCCACCTCTGCCCCGCGCCGCCGCGCAGCTCCGTCCTTATTAATTTTATAATAATTATTTTCTTGGAAACCATTACGAATAGATGCATAGTTTCTTGGCAAAAGTTGTTTATAATACGGGGAAAATTTATTTTCTCGTTTTCTCTTAAAGTTAAAACAGAAACAAACAAAAAATTTCACATAGGTAGGTAGGTACCTACTTTATTAGCAAAATTAAAAGTAGGTATGTAACGTTATTTTAAAAACACTCCATATTAAAAGTTTGATAATTAATTAGTTTTTTTAATTAATTATCGTATTCTGTTAGTTCGAAAAAATGCCTGCTTTTTGCCTCCAAAAGCAGGCATTTTTTCGAACTAACAATACACACACACAACTAACAAGTCGCTGACTAACACGTGGTGCAAATGGTGCAATGCAAACGCTAAGCGTGCGTGCGCAGCAAACGGCTACTTAAGTCCGAGTCCGACCGAGTGAGTGCGAGCGACGTCACGTCGATGCGAAACGGCAACGTCGTCGTCGCGTGCGGCGGCGGCGCGCGCGGTCGACAACGCCGAGGAAACATTCCACTGGCATGTTCTGCTGGCATAATACCTACCAGTGGACAGAGAAGGCAAGTAGAAAGCTATCTTGCTGGACTGCTATCAAAATATTGTTTATTGCTTCGTCGATCTTATTTATTACGCTTACAATATTTAGAATGTTTTTTTTGTTTTAAGTACATTCGTTACTCACCAATACTTATCTTCTTATGAAAGGGGGATGGGCAAAAATGTATGAAGCCTGGGCTCACCCACCAACAGAGATGAGATAACTGTTAATATATTTGTTCCACCATAAATATATATATATCAAATAATTTTTGACCCATCGGGGTTATTAAGTTATAAATTTTTTTTAATATAAAAATATAAACTTTTATCTGGGCAGAATTCATGAATTTTTATGCGGTTTATACATGTATTTTAGATTCTGATTTACGACATATCTGAAATTTTTAGTATAAGGTGTATTAAATATAATAATTAAGGGGTGAGGGGGCGGTGGAGAGTAACGGGAACGCGTCGACGCGTCGCCTGCGCTGCTCCGCGTCGCTCGTGTAGCTCGTCGTCGAGAATAAAGCTGATTATTAACAAACACAATAAAGCTATTAATACTATTAATTACTAAGCAATTTATACATATATTTATTTTTATAAGCAATATATAAATAAGAGTATATTTTAATTTTTAAAAATTGTTTTTATTGCCACAATAACCAAAAATATTAATCATTTTCTGAATAAGCTATTTTCATGTATATCTTTTTTTTTGCAATTGATTTGAACTTAATGCCCTTAGTAAAACTTGAAGTACTAATCGAACCCTTTACAATGATATATGACTCATCTCTGTTGGAGTATGAGCCCAATTTGACCCAAGTTCCTTTTTTTTTATGGAAACTGACACGGTTGGCTACATCACCTACAACGTCCGTGATGTCAGCCCATAACACCGGGTGAACTAGGTGCCATGTCTGTGCTTCCCCCTTTGATCGTGCCGGCCACACTGAACTGGTCGGAAAACACAAACTATTTACATAGCCGTTTCGACCGACGTTTCATTCAGTGCGGTGGTACCAACCCGGGCGGGTTAAACCCTACCACCAAGTATGCGGTATCCTTTCCATTGCTGTAGTGCAATGAAGAAAAAATGATGTTCAAATGTGATATGATATGATAGGAAAAATTCAAAATGTTGCTAAACGCATTGTATGCAAGTATCAAACAAGATAATGCATGCTGCACGTAACTTGCACACTTGCTTGCATGTCAACTTGTCCGTCTGAACGGTTCGCGTCATGGACGCCGCTCGCTCGCTCAAACGAACACGAAAACGGAATGAGAGTTGGTCATCCATGGAGTTGCTAGATACAATTTAAAATAAAAATTTTGTTCCAAGGTACCTACGAGTAGTTTTGTTTTTCCGATTTCAAATAGTTTTCATTTAATAATTATTTATTATATGCTATGAGGATTTAAATCACCTGTCTTATCCAGTATATTGCATACTATTAGTGTAGGTTCTTAGTTAAAAGGTTAATTAATTTTATTAGGTGGGCATTTTATAATACTGCAAAATAGATATTTACACTTCCTAACATTAACTTTAAAAAATAGTTATAAGTCTTGTTTAATTAAAGTTTTATTTTATAACACTACCTATTTGTATTTCTTAAGTAATTTTATATTCACATTAATCTATGTTGAGTATAATAATAAAATGATACAACTACATACAGTGGAAACCAAACTTAAATGCGTATTGGCCTGAAGTTCGGCCGCTTGACTGCGCATGTATAGTCAAATAAAATATTCAATCGAATATTTTGCCAGAAAATTTATAAAATTATTACATTATCATTTGTAGATAAAAAAAGAGAGTCTTGCTTTATATTATTTTGATATATTATTGTATTATATTATGTTTGTGCACACCGATGTATCGATCGTGGTTAAAACCGGTTTGAAATTACGACGTGTTGGTGTTGTTTGGGCGACCCCGGTAAACGCACTTCGCCAATAAACATTTATCATGCTAGCACCACACATAGCTGTATGTACACAACTATTTGGTAAATATTTCCGTTTCGTCTCCTTCTAATGGCTTGGTTAGAGTGAGATAAAACTAAAATGTTTGCAACAATCACGAATACGAATAAACATGTGTGAAACCACCATTAGTAGAAAATCTACCGCGACACTACGGAAGAAACAAATAAATAGTGAGTGACTGTACAATGGCGCACGCACAGATGAGAGGGGGGCGTGCGCGGGCGACAGGACGCGGGCGGCGACGGCGCGCGCTCGTATCCTAGCAACGCGGGGGAGCGCGGTAGGGTGCGCCGATACCCCCTTTGCACACCTCCCGTTCTCCCCCCCTCTGCCCTAATAATCGTCTTTTGCGCAGACACACGGGCGCATCTCACAGCCGCATTTAAGTTTGGTTTCTACTGTACAGCACACTTATTTTATATTTTTAAACGCGCGCTAAAATATTGCGACTCCACAACGTATTTTGTTCTCAGAAGTTGTCGATGGACGTTGCCCGAGCAGCAGTGCGGCAACGTTTCAATTTCGGCGTCGGTAGCGGACAACGTCTTGATGACAACCGGCAACGTCGCTCGACGACGCCGAGACGACGACTTTTTAGGACGTTGACGGTCATTGACCGCTCTTTTAGTGGTCATTGACGGGACTTTATGGTCATTGACGGTCAATTTACAACACTAATCGAGACTGACCCAAATACCTATCTAACTGATATAATGCTGTTTATTTTGCGATAGGCCGTATCGATGTTGTAGACACTGCAGTAATTCACACCTTGCAGCGCACAGCACAGTAGTTTAAATTCCACGTAACGACCACTACATTAAATTTAGGAAATTATTACTGGGATCAATAGTAACAAAAAAGTCTAATAACTTTTTTCTGAATTCCGTTTAAATAAAAAGTTACAGTTTTCATACAAACTAATTGATTTATTTAGTGTAAAAGGATCTAATGTTCCGCACGGACGTGGGAATAAAAGGCGCGCGGTGAGTGAGCGAGCAGGGACGAGTGCGCGGAGACAGGAGATGCGCGGATTAGGCCCCGACCGTTCCCGCGCCCGCGTGCGTTACATCATAAATTTCAAAAATTTATATCTCAAAAACTAGACACTTTAGAGAAAAACTTTAATTACTTTTTTGTCTCGGAAAAACATGAGGATTGCGCCGGCGAAATTAATGTACTTGCCGTTACAACACCCTGTATAAACATTAACTATAATCTATACTATACGTTTCCTGATATGCCCAACGTTCGGAAACGCGAGAGAAATTCACAATACGACGGAATCGCCTCTGACAGCACGTGTGACAGACGGACAAACGGACGGATGGACAGACATCTAACTGATATTATAAGGGTCCCTGACAGCGTCGCTTGCTACGGAACTCAAATGGTCATTCAATTTTGTCTCAACTCATTGTCATTATCAATCACTATATATCTCAAATACAACGGCAGCACCCAAAAAGTGGAAAAAGAAACCGACTCGGCCAAATGTGATAATCTGTGTCAGTAATGTCACTCACTTGATATTATTACTTTGTACAGGGTGTCCCAGATTGGTCGTATAATATTATCAGCACGCAACTCCTTAGCTCATAAGCTGCTAATATGGTTTTAATATATATTTTTATCCGGCTTGTCATTTACATGTTTTCAGAATTTTATGCAACAAGGTGACCAGCGTCGCTTCCTACGGAACTGAAGTGGCAATACAATTTTGTCTCAATTCATTATCACTGTCTCAAACACAACGACAGCACCCAAAAAGAGGCACAAAGAAACTGCGACTCGGCCGAATGTGATAATCTGTGTCAGTAATGTCACTCACTTGCTATTATTACTTTGTACAGGGTTTCCCAGATTGATCGCATAATATTATCAGCACGCAACTCCTTAGCTCATATCATAAGCTGCTAATATGGTTATAATATATTGTTTTATCCGGTTTGTCATTTACATGTTTTCAGGATTTTATGCAGCAACGTGGGGTGACCATAGCAGCGCTCTGACGTGCATTAATTATATTTTTTTTTTCTCCATCGAACTCAAATATTTTAGTATCTTTAGAAAACTGAAATCATTTAGATTATTATGAAATTTGCTATTTCAGTTCCATACAATAAATCATTATTATAATTTTTTTTGTCATGTCCCGTTCAGCAGTGCAATCTAAAGAAGAACCGGGTAAGAAACCTTACAGACCTTTTTTTAAATATAACTTACATACTAACTACGGCGGATATAATAATAATTATATACTTTATGCGACTTAATGCGCGGCAAGGGCGGGCTTGTTGCCTTAGGAAATTTCCTCCAGTCGACCTGGTGGACCGGGTATAAAAACAAATAATAAAAAATAGAAAAAGTACAAAATTAAGGGGGGTCCCCATACAAGAAACGATTTTTTTTGTGGTGCGGAAACCTCGGTGCGCGAGTCCGACTCGGACTTGGCCGGTCTTTTGCAGCTTATGAGCTAAGGAATCGCGTGGTGGTAATATTATGCGATCGATCTAGGACACCCTGTATGTAACGCCATTAACAATAAAATTATTATACAACTGTTAATGCAAAGTACAAGGCGGCAGATGAAGAAACGATTGCTTTAGGTTGAGAATAAGTTTCACAATGAATCTTCTGCTATTGTTGCAGATTTTTTTTTGATAGAGTATACGCAATAGGACGTTGCCAATATGGTATCCACACTTCTTTCCTTATAATTTCGCTCCTCATCGCCGAAAAATTCACTGGAAGAGGTCGCTCGTAGTGATAAGTCCGCCTTTGCGCATTATTCTTTTGTTGCTTTCATCGTTGGCAACACCGCACTAAATAAATATCGGCCGAAACGTCAAGAATAGTCGTTGATTTTCAGCCAGTTTAGTGTAACCAGCGGCGGCGTGTACCAATGAGTTTTTTCTGAGGAAAAAAATTAAGTGCATACCTACACCTGCTGCTGCACCGTTCGAACCCGGTGTAAAACTGTAGGTCCCTTCCCTTACCCCTTACTAGGTGGTAGGCTCAAATTGTAGCCGACTGGGTTGCTACCACCGTACTGGATGTAAGATGGACGCATAGCAGCCTCGGTTGTGTTCTCCTCTAATCCAGTATAGCCTGCAATCGAGGGAGGGGGAGGAACCTACCTACTCGGAGGTGTTATTGGCTGGTCGGAGCATGCGCTTTGGCCCCTCCGACTGTGCCACCCATACCGGATTACATAAAAAAACCGACACAATCAAAGGTAGGAACTTACTGCGAGGGCTGACAATAATGAAAGACAATAAACTATTTGACAATATGCTTTATTTAAATGAACGCTACTTATTGCTGTACGTGACTCCTTTGTAGTTAAATATTTGCTAAATTCAAATAAATTCAAATTTCTGTACACTTATTGCCACAAAGGAAGTTCACTTATTACTGTATCTGTTTATGTAAGAGGACCAGAATCTTCCTTAAAATAAAATGTCATTGGGTCCAAGCAAATTTGTATTTTTTTTCGATGGGTCCTCAAAAGGGGTCGAAATCTTCCGAGATCGACATTACGAGTGTAACAGGTGACGAGCCAAACACAGAACTTCGACACCTATGTACCTCGCGAGGTACCTCGTTAAGTGCTCGTTGCACAACCGTTTCTTTTGAATCACGTTCAGTTTATCTTCACTGATATTCATTATTCACTTATCTTGATGTGAATATAAGTGAGTAACGTTACTCACTCCAGTTACTCGATCAAGTTGTTGGCATATAATTACTCAAGACATAAGTATGTCTTGAGTAATTATATGATGACAACTTGTCATAAAGGTTAAATACGTTGATTAGAAGACGAAAAAATCGCATAAAGTAAAGGTATAGTGTTCGTCTTCGAAATCCAGCCAAAGGCCATACAAACATTAATTAATTGTTACGGACAAGATTTTTCCCTTGCCTCTTACATTGCCCATGGACATAATGTGATGCGCGGGGATTGCGAATGCCATGCCGGCCTGACAGAAGCCTTTTCAGGCACGAATAAAAAAATGTTTTGGTTAGGATGTCAACTACTCTAATAACCCTCCTATTATTGGCTTCGCCGTAGTAGCGTGAAACAACCAATATTTTGAAAATAAACAGGAACTAACAAACACTACAAAAATACTCGCGGTGGATCAGATGGTTTACCATATCAGAAGATTTGCCTCAGATAATACCGTGAGTAGTTTTCTAAAACACACTTAAAAAAAACATTATTCAATAATAATTCAATAATATTTTCATTATTTCAGATCGACCGTTAAATAAAAAACCAAAAAATAGAGGAGGTTTCATTTAACAACCAATACAACCTGAATTTTTTTTTTTTTTTTTATTAACTTCTAGATGCCTACTACCTATACGTCATGTAACCCAAAAAACTTAACGAAACACTTCTTTAATTACTAGGTTAAACCGTTTATATCAAAACGTGAAAAGATTTCGAATAATGGTTGTGCCACTAAGACCAATTCGGCTTCTACCTATAATGTTAATATTATCCAACTAACACAAAAACATATTTAGCTATTTCATGATTATGAACGAGGATTAGCAATTTAATGATTATGCAGAAATGGTGCTTGTTTGGAACACGCATCTGTAATGATCGGTTGATCGATGATCTGTGACTGTAAAAACTTGAATCGTTTCATTTTATGCTTTGAATGAGGCTTTCGACAGACACTGTCTATAAAAAAACTCTCAAAACGTTATCGTTAGGTCATGTAAAACGTTAAATTAATAATAGGTTTGATTTTTATGAGGTTGTTAAGATGTTAAAGTGCGTTATGATATAACTAAATTAATTACAGTATAAAATGTTATGGGAGTACATCAAGGATACACATTGGGTCCTAAATGTTTAAACATTTTACAATAAACTCATACATGCATTTCAGAAGTGTTATTAGCATTCTAATTAAGCTGTAATTTACAAGAATACTTGCGGCACAACACCAATTACTCTGCTAACCCCGATTGTCGGGATACAGCGTGGGTTATGTATGTATGCACAAAAAAAAACGAAAGGAAATAATACATACACTTATTGTGAGTGTCACACCTTGACGGTTAGGAAATTCTGGAAATGGATAAAACACCGCTGAATCTCAAGAGCGTATGATTAGCGTAATAACGCATAATTATCACAATATGTATATATAATTAACACGTGTTTTTCTCAACATTTCCTTCTCATGCCGCCTGCAACGTCGATCGAACACGCGAGCGTCCGCGGTTTTCACAATAATTCCGCCTGCGTTGTAGATTTATGTATTGAACTAATTGTATCGATCGCTTGTTCGATTGATATTTCTCGCGATACGAGTTCATCGAACATTTGATCAATTGACTTGATTGTTACTCACGTGCTGTCTGTAGGTGTGATTCTGTCGGCTTTAATCCGCTGCTTACCTGTGGAGAAAAAAATATTTTATTAAACTATGGCTTTGTTGATAGATATATTTTTTGGGCCGCCGCGCCGTGATGATTGTACAAGATGATCTATGCCTTGACCCTAGTTAGTACGATAGAATAATACTTGTATACTTAGGTGGGTACAGTACATAGAGTAAAGATTTATAGAAGATCCTCAAAGCGTACATAATTATTCATATAAAAATAAATAAAAAAGTTTGGTAAATAAGCCTTGTATTTTTTATTAGAAGATTTTTTTTTGCAAATAAAGACAGCTTATACATAACAAGCTCGCGACAAACATACTGGTAGATTCAGATTCAGATGTTTATTTCGCAGTAAAGACCACACAACATTAACAATTTTTCGTTGAGACAAATATGCATATTCAGTACGTTTCGTCATAATTATTTTTGTTTTGTTCCGTTCAGCAATGCAATCTTTATGGAGGAACCGGGCAAGGACCCTTATAGAGCTTTTTTTAAATTGCTTTTAAATATAACTTAAATACTAAACTTATAGCATATCGGATCGTGTATTTCAGTAATGATAACTTTAACATTCGAATCGTATTTCAGTAAGTATTACATTAAAAATCATCGCGTGCGCACACCGAGATTATTCACTCGCCGCCATACTGTTTTCTTGAAGGGAACAGGGAAGAGGGGTGAAGGAACCAGTCGGCACGCATTACCGCAAGATGGCGTTACACTCCCCCTCTAGGCCTAACTAACGTCCTCGTGTAGGGCCTAGGGATTCTTGCGGGGGCGCCCACGCTGACGTTTGGCCTGAACAGGCATCTGAAGTTCTCCGACGAACGGCATCAAAGCGGAGGCATGGAACCTCCCGACGGTTGAGTAGGGTGGTTGGGCGGACTCGACTTCATAGGTGGTGGAGGATAAAGGGTTCTTGATACGGTAGGGGCCGTCTCGCTTGGGTAGAAACTTCGCCGTGATTCCTTTGGCGCTGTCGCTCAGCAGATAAGTTTTTACAAGGACTAAGTCACCTGACTGGTACTCGGGAGCCGGGCAACGGTGCTTGTCAGCATATACCTTACTACGTGTCTGCTCTCTTTCAAATGTATCTCTTGCATTTCGAAGATTATCTACCATGGCCTTCAAGTAAGGTGTTATCTCCACAAGGAAGTGGTCCTTCTCCAATATCGTTCGTACATCATGTCGCGCTTCGTCTAGGGTTCTCAACTCACGACCAAAGTTCAAAAAGGCCGGAGTGTAACCGATGTTGTGGCATTGTACCGTATTCATTGCAAATCGTATACTAGGAATTGCCTTGTCCCAGGTACGGTGGTCCTTGCCCACAAAAATGGCCAATTGCGGCTTCAAGTCTCGGTTTTTACGTTCAACGGGGTTAGCTTCAGGGTGATAAACGGGCGTGAGAGACTGTTCAATGTCAAAAACATAGCAAACTTGCTGCATTATCTCGCTCACAAATTGAACGCCGTTGTCACTGATGACTCGCCTGGGAAACCCGTATCGTAGGAAAACTTCATCGATGAGGAGTTTGGCACAGAGACTAGCTGTCGCTTGGGGCAGGGCGAACAGTTCCACCCACTTCGTCGCTGGGTCTTCCACAATCAGTATCCATCGATTGCCACTATCTGTTTCGGGTAGTGGTCCAAAAAGGTCTATAGCCAGAATTTCGAATCTCCTGCCATATGCAGGGGTCTGGAGTAATCCAGCCGGTTTCATGTTAGCAGCTTTGTAGCGCTGACAGTCCACGCAATTTTTGACATATTCAGTAATACTCTTGCGCATTCCCGGCCAGTAATAACGTGAGGCGATCCTCTGCAAGGTGCGTTCAACTCCGTAGTGCCCTG
Source organism: Nematopogon swammerdamellus (assembly GCA_946902875.1). NCBI lineage: Eukaryota > Metazoa > Arthropoda > Insecta > Lepidoptera > Adelidae > Nematopogon > Nematopogon swammerdamellus. Next base: position 3,179,012 of record OX336356.1, on the reverse strand, counting down.
CAGTGACCTTGTCGTGGTACTCAGTCAAGATTGCAGGTCTCTCTGTTTCAGGTATCACGAGTTGAGGGTCCTCCATCTCTTGTTCCGGCGAGTAGCGATAGAGTACTCCGCTATTCATGAGGTAACCGCGGTCGAGCCAAGGGGCTCCGCGGTCTGATTCGATGTCATCAATGATTTTTTTTACGTCGGGATCATCGAGTTGGCCTTGTCGTAGGGTTGTGGGACTCTCAGTAGGGACATCCACGGACACAATCTGCAGGTCACACGGTGAGTCGGCCCCTGGGGGTCGAGAAAGGGTATCCGCGACCACGTTCGCCTTGCCCGGTACGTATTCGTAGCGTATGTTGAAAGACTGTAGTTTGAGCGCCCATCGTGCTAGACGTCCCGTGGGAGCCTTTAAGGTGAAGATCCACTTCAGAGGTTGGTGGTCACTGGCAACTATGATCTCGGAACCTTCCACGAACCCTCGGAATTTGTCCAGGGCCCACACGACGGCCAGGGCCTCCCTTTCAGTGGTAGAATAGTTTCGTTCAGGTAGGGTCAGTAGCCGACTGGCGTACTGGATGGGGTGCTCGTCTGGCTCCATTCCTTTCTGTAGGAGGACTGCACCGATGGCGACTTGGCTTGCATCGGTTCTGATTATAAAAGGGGATGTATAATCTGCTTGGCGCAGGATGGGGCCAGAAGATAGTTGCTGTTTCAGCTTAGAGAACGCACCTTCTTGCTCCATCTCCCATGTCCAAGGTTGATCCTTTCGAGTCAGCTGGGTAAGAGGCTGTGCGACTTGGGAAAAGTTCGGAATAAATTTTCTGAACCAGCTGCATGTTTGAAGGAAGGTTTTCAATTGTTTAAGGTTTTCCGGAGGTTTCATGTGCAACACGGCTTCTGTTTTGTCGGGATCCTGTTCAATGCCCTCGCTGGAGATCACATGTCCCAGGTAACGAAGTCTATCTCTGGCAAACTTGAAGTTGACTTCATTCTTCACAAAGTCGTATTGGACTTCAGGGGCGTCTCGGAAGTACCACTGCTGTTGAGGCAGGTCAAGCACTATATTTGCATCCATAACAAATTCCTCGCCGAGAAGTGTATTGTACTCGCACCCTGGAATAACCATGAATGTAGTAGGCACAACTCTGTTTTCTAGAACAATGTTAACTGTGGTGATCAGGATCGTTCGGTCCGCGTTCGAACCGTCAGCCAGACGAACCCGCTTTGACTGCTCTGTGAACTGGCAGCCGTTTTCCAATAGAATTTTATAAAGTCCGGGACTTGCTAGGTTTTTGTTTGCACCAGTGTCCACACATGCGATACCCAGTTTGTCGAACACAGAAATGTTTACGGTTGATACATGACGCACACGGTTTATTATTATGGTGGAAAAGTCTATTTCCTTCAAGTCCTTCGTACCGTCATTACACTTTGGACACTTTGCACGGATAGTGTTCGGAGCACCACAACCGTAACACTTGAAGTCACTACTTGTAGAAGTGTTATTTTTACTTGATAGTTTTCTACATACGTCCTTTGTGTGTCCATAAATACGGCAGTATGCACAATAACGCACTGATTTACCATTGTCAATGCTTTGTTTCGGCACATTACCTTCTACTTTAGATGACACTGACACTGATGGTACCACGGAGGGTGCGCGCGTCTGCCCGCGCACACCATGTTCAGCATCTCTGTTGAGGCAGGTCAAGCACTATATTTGCATCCATAACAAATTCCTCGCCGAGAAGTGTATTGTACTCGCACCCTGGAATAACCATGAATGTAGTAGGCACAACTCTGTTTTCTAGAACAATGTTAACTGTGGTGATCAGGATCGTTCGGTCCGCGTTCGAACCGTCAGCCAGACGAACCCGCTTTGACTGCTCTGTGAACTGGCAGCCGTTTTCCAATAGAATTTTATAAAGTCCGGGACTTGCTAGGTTTTTGTTTGCACCAGTGTCCACACATGCGATACCCAGTTTGTCGAACACAGAAATGTTTACGGTTGATACATGACGCACACGGTTTATTATTATGGTGGAAAAGTCTATTTCCTTCAAGTCCTTCGTACCGTCATTACACTTTGGACACTTTGCACGGATAGTGTTCGGAGCACCACAACCGTAACACTTGAAGTCACTACTTGTAGAAGTGTTATTTTTACTTGATAGTTTTCTACATACGTCCTTTGTGTGTCCATAAATACGGCAGTATGCACAATAACGCACTGATTTACCATTGTCAATGCTTTGTTTCGGCACATTACCTTCTACTTTAGATGACACTGACACTGATGGTACCACGGAGGGTGCGCGCGTCTGCCCGCGCACACCATGTTCAGCATCTCCCCCTGCATGGGTTACGGCTGGCCCACTGCGAGCCTGGGCTCGAGCAGCAGGCATCGGCGTCGGCAGCTTAGAATTATTCTCCAAGAGTGAATCCTCAACTGCACGAGCGCGCTCCAATAGCTCGGTGAAGGTGGTTATGCTGTCTCGCGTCACCCTCTTACGGATGTGCCGACCTAGCAGACCGTACACCATATCGAGTTGAATCTTTTCATTAAGTTCACCATCTGGCAGCTTTGCCAGCAGGGCACGACACTTGCACACAAATAGTTCAGTCTTTTCGGAACCTTGTTCACTCGCGAATAGTTCCCTGTACAGTTTATACTCCGGTTTACGCACTGCAAACGTCTGACGTAGTGCCTCGATTGCCTCCTTCCACGACGACAGTGTGGCCTTCACACCTTGGTACCAAGTAGCGGCGAAACCCGTGAAGAGCATTGGCAGTCCGCGTAGTGCGTGTTCGTCAGACACCAGGGCGCAGTCCTTATACGTCTCGACCGCGTCGAGAAAAGCCTCCACGTCATCCGAGGCCTCTCCGGAGAAACGCGCAGTACACTTAACAAAACTGCCAGACTTAGCCGTTAGCTGGTCAGCTTCGTTGCGCGGTGAGCTGGATGTTCGTTCCAGCATAGCCTGTAGCATCTCGTACTGCGATTGTTGCAGCGACGAGAGGAGCGATGCAAACTGATCGTTCGTAAGGGCGACGGGGCCCCACGTTGGGCGCCACTATAGCATATCGGATCGTGTATTTCAGTAATGATAACTTTAACACTCGAATCGTATTTCAGTAAGTATTACATTAAAAATCATCGCGTGCGCACACCGAGATTATTCACTCGCCGCCATACTGTTTTCTTGAAGGGAACGGGGAAGAGGGGTGAAGGAACCAGTCGGCACGCATTACCGCAAGATGGCGTTACAAACTTAAATTATGCTAACTATGGAACGGGCTCCCAGGGAATATCTTTGTCCACTCCTACAATCCACGGATCTTCAAATTCGCGGGTTAATAGCCTTTCCCCAGCAACATTAGTCCACCTTCAAGCCGGACTGGCACCTCCTCGGCGGTGAAATTGGCTGCGCCTGAGGTTTTGACCTCGAGCAGAGCCACGCAGTTCGGAAGCAATAAAACAAGAAAAAAAAAGAAAAGAAAAAAAAATACTAAAATAACATACTACATCTAAGCAAAAATAAAAAAATAATAGGTCAAGATTTATCCAATATGTTCCGTACAATGTTGCCTTATCAAGTTATCATGCATTGAGATAATGTTTACGGAACCCTACAAATTGTTAATTCTAGAGAGTTTACAGAACGCTTTACAGCTGACCGAGTTATCCAACAAGATGGAAGTGAGGAAACAGCGCAGCGCACGCGCAACAAAAACGCAGCTAGATATTCTCACACAATGCCAATTATCTAATTGTCGTGTCGAGAGCGGGACAAGAACATAACAAACAATAAGAAACTGTCCCCGTTCACATTTCCTTCCTACAGTAAATTATTAAATTTCTTTATTATTTGATTTATTTATCAAGATAGTTAAAGAAAATTATGTGATTGATAATAATAAGAAACTAAAAAAAGATAAAATTGCAATTAAAAAAAAACTAAACAAGAACACATTTAGTTACTAAAGTACGGCCGCTGAGAGAATGCGTTCCTGACGTCTGTCAATTGGTAACAGTAATGTCAGTCTGGATTAGGTACCTAAAAAGTGCGACAAGCTTGTCAAAATAGTACGAAACCGTATAAACATTAGAAATATGGCCATAATTAGCTTAGTTCGACCGTGCAGTTCCAGGAGTGAGTAATTAAAACTTGTAAAATGAGTGATGAAATGACCAACTGACAGACGTCAGGAACGCATTCACTATAGCACCATAACGGCCGGACTATATCAGTACATAATAAGAAAATAACATACAGATAATCAACGATCAATACATAACAAAAACAGTTAAGTAAAATGATCTAGTCTTTAATAATCCAAGAAAACCATTTAAAATATAAGTAAAAATAAATCACATAAGTACTAAATTATTTTTGAGATATTCAACCAAATCGTTTTAATATTCAAGAAGAGAAAGATGACATTGCTTAACCGAGCTCATCAAGACACACCAAAAGATGTGCCAATAAAACCTGAGCAAGCGACACAATAAGTCCAAAACGATTTTCTCGTTTCCGTTGACAATGGGCTCGATTGTGCAATGGAAAACAACAACAAAACATAGCATGACGCAACGAGAGCGAGTGACCCCGATCTAATTATTGTGAGAATACGCACGAGAACGCAATATCAAATATTGTGAAGCAAAAAAAAATGTCATTCGCATCGCAAGGGCAATAGAAAAGAACCTTTAGAATCTTTGGAGTTTGGAGTACTGTCTGGAGTGGAGGATTGTCAGCCTCGGTAGCTCAGTGGTGCGGTCGGCGGACTGTTGTTAAGCAACTCTGAGCGCGGTCAGTACTTGGCTGGGTGACCGCTCGACCGTTGGAGGCTGACCGTGGTTCGGATTCCACGTATAACTGTAGATCCCTTCCCTTCTTACCTTACTATTACTTCTTAGTTCCTATTTACTAGGTGGTAGGGTTTATCCCGGCCGGGTTGGTACCACCGCACTGAGCGAAATCTCGGTCGAAACGGCTATGTAAATAGTTCGTGTTTTCCGTCCAGTTCAGTGTAGCCGACATGAAATAAAGGGAAGCACTGACACGGCACCTAGTTAAAGAAAACTCACACAATCTAGATAATATTTTAAGAATATCAATGAAGTGAGAACTGAAATTAAGTTTCAAGCAATACTCGAAAGCGAAGAATCGATTAATACTCGTAAGCCCGCGCGGCAAATCGATAATATTGCACCAAACGCCGAAATCCATCCTCGTTTCGATTCATGTTGCCAATCGAATTATATTCGATTGGACGAAATCGATTTAGGTTAGTCCACTATTCAAATCATAAGAGGTAATAAAGTGACCACATGTTGAGAAACTAGACCGTGCCAAGCTAATTGTTATTTTACGGTTGGATTAGACTTTCTGCTTCAAGGCTATCGTTCTTTATTATTTTAATATTGATAGTATTAATTTAGATTTTTATAATATACTAGTTTTTGCCCGAGGCTTCGCTCGCGTGGAATTCGGATTTAAAAAGAAGAAAGTAAGTAAGCCCGCTACCGTACGTTTATTTCGGCGCGCGGAACAATTCGGTTTGTATGAGCCACATCTTAGCATAACCGGAATTGAATTTTATGTAGCCTATCCCGAGTCTCGTATAGCTGAATGTGCTTGTACTCAGATTCATCGAATTCGGATGATCGCTTTAAGAATATGGAGGAACTAAAATTCATTATTATTAAAAATTCATTTCCGGTCTTGCATTGGGGAATTGAGGATGTCTTCTGGTAAAGTATTTCTAACAAAATGAAGAAAATACTGAATAAAAATAATGGAATCTGCAGGACGCCTCACGACCGGAACAACGTGACAAGCACCGTTGCGTCTGCGCATCTAGCCTTCTCTTTCTAAACGCTTTTCCGTCCCTCTCCCTCATTTAGCACATTTGTTATTATTTGTTACGTTCATTCTCTTTGTGGCTATATTTCTCAACTGAACTCACTCCTATTTCATAATTTTTATTATTTCGGTTTAAATTTAGAGTAGTTCTGCATTATTAATTTCATTGAGAAGTGACAGAATGTAACAGTGAAAAACGTATGTAAATCGATGATAAAGTGGTTCTCGAGTTATAAGGATATACGTAGTACTACGTACATTACATACATGGCCGTAGAATATTCGCTTTATTTATTAAGATAACTAGCTTTTGAGTGACTTTTTGCTCACAGCAATGATCTTGAGAAGTGCCAGAATGTAACAGCTAAAACATTATGGAAAACGATAAAGTGGTTCTCGAGTTATAAGGATATTCATGGGCATACGTTACACGGCCGGTCGCCCGTAGAAACTTCGCTTTATTTATTAGGAATAGTTAGATTGAGTAATAAAATAGCTATTTTATGTTTTTTGAAGGATTATTTGCGATTCCTAGTTTCATTCTTATTATCGCTCAATTGCTCTACATTTTAGACCAATTTATCCTTCCTGTGAGACATTATTATAAGATACTACATTGTGATCTTCCATAAAATGCTTAGAATGTTCAAAATCGCTTACTGAAAGGTTATTAACACTTTCAAACAACTGTCAAAGCTTTAGAGAATGGAGATAAACTGTCTAAAGATATTAAGACTTTCACAGCGACCAGCTAGGAGGACCGGTCTGGAATGCAAGCCGTTTGCTGTTGACCCGTGCAACCCCACCTGCGAGGTGTGTTGCAAATGTCACAGAGCCTTCTCTTCAAAAGTTAGATCGTATCATAAAAATGATGTATGTAAGTGTCATTGTTATGGAGCAAGTGACTTTTGCATAAATTATGCAAACTCTCTGAAAATAAAAGTGGCTTTATTCGGTTGGACAAAAAAATTATTTACTGAATGCATTTTATTTGTTGTTTTTTTTTTATAAGAGCAGCACGGGTGGCTGTACCTAAAAGTCCAACTGAAGATAAGACACAGCCACTCCTCGCGATACCACGTTCAGCGGGGCGCCATGCAGGCTATGAGGCGGACAAAACGGTCGTCGTCTAATTTACGTCCCTTCACGCCAATATATTTTATTAAAATTATTTACGTAGCATTGATTTGTAGTTTATCATATTGTCACAAACTATTCTTGTTTGCCTGCATATACTCGTACTTCTCCCACATTCCAAAATTTAGATTAGAATGCCTCACGGCATTAAGCACGCCTATTGTGCCTAATTTGTATAAATTGGTGTTCAATAAAGAATATATACATACATATCCTAATAAACTGAGTTCAAAAGTTAGGAAGTTGAAACATAGAAGACATTTGAATTTGAATTTGATATTGCTACGAATCGTGGAAGAAGATTTTATTCAGAATAATTCCCAAGTCCAGATTCATAACATTTGAAGAGCTCGTATTATATTGTCATTAACAAATCATGTCGAAAGACTACATAATGTGGGTACAACACCTAAGATCAGACCCTTAGACAAACTTAGTGAAGAAGATAGAAAAGGAACACAAGAAGAAAAGTTAAAAATCTAAATTTCCAATCCTAGCAGACATTCACAGCACTTTTAATATGATAATTTTGACAAACATGCAAACCGATTAACCGACAATGAAACACACCTTACGACACAGTTTAAATTACGGTATACCGATTTATACGGTATCTGGAATCCGTTACAGTTCTGAAGATTACGGAACGCGATGGCAATTAAAGATAGTGACAACTTTGCCACACACACGGTCACGTCTGGCGCACAAGATACTTTGTGACTCGTACCGTACTCATATGAACTACCACGCCGCCGTTCAAAAGAGCAGAACTGATAATGTTGGGCATCGTTTGACCTACTTGTAGGTGAAAAGAGGCCACATGTCGCGCTATCCATAAAACAAAATCATACATTGCATATTTTGTTTCGTCCATAGGTAATTCACACAATTTGCATTCTTTTTAATGAAAACCAGGCGAAGCGACGATGGATAGATTGCGACAGAGCGGTTCCGATACCGTCATCTTCTCTCCTTCCAAAATCTTTGAGCCGAATTCTCCTCTCCTGTCGAACTCATTCTACCTACTAGAAACTTAGAATTTGAACAAAATTAGAATTTAACATCACCAACGAAATACACTATCATCATTGATTTCAATGATTATCATGAAGTCACAGAAATATGATTCGCTAGCGCGTCTAACTAACGTTCTGGGTCTTAATTGAATGATCAAACTATCGCGTATGACATTGAGTAAAAAATATGCAGCTATGTTTGCTCAAAATACGTTTTCATTTGGCACTCAATTTGGAGTTTAGCGCCTTCAGAATAAGCAGACAAAATTGCTATAAAAATTACCAAAATTACAACCACAATTTCCTGAGGACCGAAGCGTCGAAATGCTAGTCCACAAAGAATGCTAAAGAATAGAAGAGCTATGAAGTCGTCGAGCAGGTTTTTGACGTAGAAATCGTCTATGAACTATTTAAATAGCCGTTCAACCGACCTTTCATTCAGTGCGGCGGTAGCAGCCCGAGCGGGTGAAACACTACCACCTAGTAAGGTAAGGAGGGAAGGGATCTACAGTTTTACGTGGATTCCGAATCACGGTCAGCCTCCAACAGTCGAGCGATCACCCATCCATGCACTGACCGCGCCCAGGTGTGCTTATGATTCGACCGACCGCACCAATGAGCTACCGAGGTTGAAAATACTAGGTGTTCTTCTGTTTCACCGAAAGGACATCGTACGATCGCCAATCAAGTTTGGCAACAATAATAAAATTGTACACATCCGGGATTCGATCCTATATTAACATCATCGGTTTCGCTTGCCAATGTCATTGATGATGCTACACAAACCGTGTTGAGTCATCATAACCTCGTCGGGACGCAGACGTTTAATTTATCACAGATAAGATACGATAGCGCGAGCGCACACTTCCGAACTGCTTCTACTAAGAGCATCGTGTACGGCGAACCGTTTTCAAATTTCGAATTTCCTTCATCGTATTGCTGTCGCTGTGGGTCGCGCCCGCCGCTGCCCACGCACGTGAAAAGGACAACTGCACCTCAGAATCAAACTGCCTATTTGTGAATCATCCATCATTCAGGCGAAGTCGTTTAATGTCTTAATTCGTCCTCAATTTAAGTGATATTTTTTTTTAAATCAACAATAGCCTACTGGGATGTCACTAAGTATGTCTTAATTTTAATTATTTTCTTTATAGTTTTCCATATAAAAATATATTGAGGTCTAAAATTGCTATATTTTCACATTTATATTTGATTATAAAAATATCAAATATATTTAATTTAAAATGAAATAACGAAAAAAAGGACATAGATATTGATAATATCTTTTACACACAACAATTTTTAAAATGGTAGTGCAAGATTTACGGGTTAGAAAGGGATTTCCCCTGGTGTATAAGAAAAGTGGACTTATTGCCATTTGATTAGATATTTTACTATAAGGAGACTGTCGTAAAAAACTGACCGATAGCTTCTACGTCGATTTCGTATCGGTCATTTATCGTCGGTTATAAATAGATCGTTCATTGTTTACATTTTTAAAGAATTTATTGATTATATTTAATTAATATAGTAACAAAGAAACAATTAAGGCTATCAAAACAGTATCTATAGCGAGATCTATAGCTAAAAAGCAAGTCCGAGTCGCACTCGCGTGGAGAGGGTTCTGTACCATAGCGTTTTCCGTGAGAACTTTACGATTGATTATACTACTAACTACTGCCTTATTCAAAGTCACGCGGTTAAACGAGGACTAGATCGGTATAACTTAACACTTGTATTTGATGTAAAACGAACATAACATTCTTGTCTATTCAGAGTGCCACATCAACTGCGAACTAAACTAACACTCGAATTTAGTTTTCCTGTGGCAACACAGCATAAAATAACCATTGTCTACGACACAAAACGGGGTTTGTTCATATTGACCGTTTGCGCTCGTATCGTGCTATCTCATATCTGACATATGTTAGAAGAAGACAACACTACTGTTTAATTAGTTAGGTTAATTTGGGTATTCTGTGACAAAGTAGGCACTTTAGGCTCATTTTTAGTGCTAGCTATATATAAAAAATATGAACCAATTTGTATGTTGTACTTAGTTACGATCTTATGGGCAAAACCACTTACTTAGGCATTCCAAAATCTTCAGAACACACAACACTTCTCGTACTCGTGAATTTCCGCGAGTTCTTCCATTACAACACTATAACGAATCAATAACACTTGTAATCACCACAATTCACAAATTCACCAACTCGAAATCACGCTTCAAAAAATCAACACAAGCACAGCTGTCTAACAAGCATGGCCGCCGCCATTGTAATTATATGACCGCCGCCGCTTGCTAGATACGGTTTAAACCCGCCTCTACCTGCTTTAAACAATGAATGGAGCTAACTCGCTGCAAATATGCCGTATAAAGATAAAACTGCTCTCTGAATAGCTTTTTTGTTAGCACGGTCTAAATAGCCGATATAACTCTGTGTTAACTTTAACCTGGGAACTCTGAATAAGGCAGCTAGATTGTATGTACTGACAAGACTAGAATTTTTGTTTATGTTTTTTGGGTATACATATATGTATTCCCAACTTTTTTTTTTATTTTAGACTCAGTAGTTTCGAAAATAAGGTGTGGGGGGTAAGATATTCCTTTAAATTAAAATATAAGCTCCTAATTGGCCATTGAGGGCTTTTATTGTGATTACATTGTATTGTGAGTTCATCACGAATCCTGCTTTTATGTATGCATCTCTCCCCGTGTATGTCGTAAAAGGCGACTAAGGGATATGAATATGACTATTACTAGGTGGTAGGGTTTAACCCGCCCGGGTTGGTACCACCGCACTGAATGAAAGGTCGGCCGAAACGGCTATGTAAATAGTTTGTGTTTTCCGTCCAGTTCAACGTAGCCGGCACGACCGAAGGGAAACACTGACGTGGCACCAAGTTCACCCGGTGTTATGGGCTGACATCACGGATGTTGTAGGTGATGTAGCCAACCGTGTCAGTTTCCATAAAAAAAAAAATGTGGACATTAGTAAATTTGAACCACTTTAGAAGAAAATAGTAAAAACATTTTACAAAAAAATCTACAAAAAATTGCGAGTGGTTTGGGCATCGGCTTTCTCATGCGAGAGGGCCGAGGTTGGAATCCGGTCGGCGGCGTCGCGTCGGCGGCGTGTACCAATATAACTCTTTGGTACCAATGAGTTTTTATCTGACGAAAAAATTTATGTTCATACCTACACCAGCTGCTTCACCATTCTGAACCGGTGTAAAACTGTAGATCCCTTCCCTTACCCCTTACTAGGTGGTAGGCTCTTTTAACCGACTGGGTTGATACCACCGTACTGGATGTAAGATGGCCGCACAGCAGCCTCAGTTGTGTTATCCTCTAGTCCAATATAGCCAGCAACTCAAAGGGAATTCTCCGGTATGGCACCTACCTTCTCGGAGGTGATATTGGCTGGTCGGACCATGTGCTTGGCCCCTCCGACTCAGCCACCCATATCGGATTACATAAAAAATGGTACTCTACCAATTGGATGAATGCGTCAAAACTTTCACATACTTACTTGCACTAATATGGAATTTGCATGAACTAGGTATAATGGAAAGTAACGCGAATACATGATGTCACGCACAATATTGTCATCGAAATCCTAAGTTTGCCTTTACTAGACAGAGAAAGCTTATATGAGACTAACCCGCGGCTTCGCACGCGTACAATTCGTATTAAAAAACTAGAGAGTAAGTAAGCCCGCTACGGTACCTTTATTTCGGGCCACAATTCGGTTTGTATGGGAGCCACATCTTAGCGTATAGTAACCGGAACTGAATTTTCTGAATCCTGTGTCTCGTATAGTTAAATGTGCCTGTAATAATTTTCAACCAATTCGGATGATCGGTTTAAGAGTTTTTTTATTTTTATTTTCAATTTTATTTTATTTCAAGGACAACACAACAGCTTTAAACATAACAACACAAATAATAAACAAGAACTAATAGTAACTGAGTTATGGAGGAACACACACCCCTGTTTTTGTTTTGTGCGGTTAATAATAAAAATGGTGCTCTCATTTTTTTTATTTAATCCGGTATGGGTGGCTGAGTCGGAGGGGCCAAAGCACATGCTCCGACCAGCCAATATCACCTCCGAGAAGGTAGGTGCCATACCGGAGACTTCCCTGGATTGCATAGGTTTTCAATGTGACTCTATATATCTGTATATGTATATTTGTTTGTGTTACCTATATGTGTTGGTGTATCTTTATGTCCACAGGTCTCACATACATACATACAAACACAGTGTCACGCCTGTATCCCGGTGGGGTAGGCAGAGACAACGGATTTTATCTTTATTTAGTTCGATCTATTTTATTTATAGGTCTCACACCTATAAAAAAAATTGCCACTAAATTACCACTCCAACATGTTTCTCTTGGACTCGACACTGGCGGAATTGGCTGCGACTCATAGGCCAATAATAAAAATATAATAAAAGTAAACACAGACAAGACAAGACAGTCATACGTTATGTCTTTTATAATAGCGGAGAAGAGATGAGATGTGATGTGAGCGAATTTTTTCGGCAGACACTCTTCGTTCCCATTTCGTAACACGTTCGTTCTCAACGGTGAACAGTGAGTCACTGTTTACCGAGATTTCCACAACACTAGTTTCGAATTTGAATAGAATTTTGTAAATTTATTGTTGGTCATTTTGTTATGAGGTACATTCTAGGGATGGGTAGTCGGAAAAAATAGTCGACTTTCGACTTCGACTTCGACTTTTTCTGTTTCAAAGTCGAAAGTCGATTAGTCGAACGCTAAAAGTCGACTTTCGACTAAAGTCGAAGTCGACTTTGCTATTCCTAAGCCAGCCAGCTCAACTCCGTTCCGTTCAGTCTTAGATGCGTTCTGTCGCGGCCGCGGCCAGCGAACCAGAGATTATAGTTCATAAAAACCTTACTTTTAAACAAAGAGCTTGGTTGGGTGGAATTGCTACTCGCTCATAGATAGAGATGCTCATAGCGTGGCCTCAGATGAGACAGACATAATATATTATTTCATATTTTGTACTGTTTGACATCTTGGTAAACAAACTGTAGGCTTCATAAAAAATATTTACAAACAGTGGAATTTCTAGCTACATTGATTTAAGTCGAAAAGTCGAAAAAAGTCTACAGATAAAAGTCGACTTTCGTTCGACTTTGTATTTCTAAAGTCGACTTCAAAAAGTCGACTTTCAGGGTCTAAAAGTCGACTAAAAGTCGACTTTCGACTAAAGTCGAAGTCGACTTTGCCATCCCTAGTACATTCTGTTCAGCATAATAAAAGGATGTATTTGGAGTGGCTATTTATTGTACACATACATACAATTTCACATTTGCACATCCTGTTCAGGTAAGCAGAGTGAAATTTATAATAATATAATTTAATAATCACAATATATTATTTTATATAGACATCCGGCGCGGGCGTCTGTGCACAATATTCAACGGAAGATCAGACACAGCCAATAACACCACACCACGCTCAGAAAACGTTAAAAGTTAATGTAAAGTAAATGTATCTAAAAGTATCTCTTGTAAAAAGATCCAAGTACATTCCGGGAAATTATGTTGTTATGTTCAATCTAAATAATGAAATTTTATCTCTTATCGTATCGGTTTAATATAATTTTAGATTAAGTTTTGCCAGCCTCGGTATCTCAGTGGTGCGGTCGGTCGGCTGTTATTAAGCAACCCTGGGCGCGGTCAGTACTTGGATGGGTGACCGCTCGACCGTTGGAGGCTGACCGTGGTTCGGATTCCACGTTAAACTGTAGGTACCTTCCCTTCTTATCTTAGTTATGGGCTGACATCACGGATGTTGTAGGTGATGTAGACAACCGTGTTAGTTTCCAAAAAAAAAAAAAAAATTACTATCGATACTGCGTGTATCGTCTTCATCACAAACTCTACGTTACGGGGGGTATATTTAAGTGACTAACGTCTGCCTGCACTGATGTCATTGTCCGGGTGCGCGTGAGTCACTGGCCGCAGCCTCGGAGGCTGCGCGGCCGTGGCGTCACCGCAAGGTGACCAATGCGCTCGCGGGTTTATTTCTGATCGTGCGCAAATAAAGGTGCGCCTTTGGGTGGGTTCGCGATCGGCCATATGGTTGGTTTTGTGACCCCACTGCGCGGGGCGGTAGTTTTTTGCACATTTTTAGCTATATCATTAAAATAAAAACATTTTCTTTTAGAATCCTTACAGTTAGCTCTTTTAAATATAATATACGATATATCAATTTAAAAAAAAAAATTATTTGTATCAAATTGCCCCTAATATTTATGCAAAATACATTTTTATCTAGTTTTTGATGAGCGATATATGCGCGCGTCATCAAGATCTACCATTATGCCAAATTTCAAGTTTCCACGTTACTTAATTTTCGAGGAAAATCTCTGAAATTACTCCGTTTATCCTTTTAATTTTTAGCTATATATTAAAATAAAAAAATAAAATATTTTCTTTTAGAATCCTTACAGTAGCTCTTTTAAATATAATACACGATATGTCAATTTAAACAAATTTTTTATTTGTATCAAATTGCCCCTAATATTTATGCAAATACATTTTTATCTAGTTTTTGATGAGCGATATATGCGCGCGTCATCAAGATCTACCATTATGCCAAATTTCAAGTTTCCACGTTACTTAATTTTCGAGGAAAACCTCTGAAATTACTCCGTTTATCCTTTTAATTTTTAGCTATATTATTAAAATAAAAAAATCAAATATTTTCTTTTAGAATCCTTACAGTAGCTCTTTTAAATATAATACACGATATGTCAATTTAAACAAATTTTTTATTTGTATCAAATTGCCCCTAATATTTATGCAAAATACATTTTTATCTAGTTTTTGATGAGCGATATATGCGCGCGTCATCAAGATCTACCATTATGCCAAATTTCAAGTTTCTACGTTACTTAATTTTCGAGGACAACCTCTGAAATTACTCCGTTTATCCTTTTAATTTTTAGCTATATTATTAAAATAAAAAAATAAAATATTTTCTTTTAGAATCCTTACAGTAGCTCTTTTAAATATAATACACGATATGTCAATTTAAACAAATTTTTTATTTGTATCAAATTGCCCCTAATATTTATGCAAAATACATTTTTATCTAGTTTTTGATGAGCGATATACGCGCGCGTCATCAAGATCTATCATTAAGTCAAATTTCAAGTTTCTACGTTACTTAGTTTTCGAGGAAAACCTCTGTGACATTACTCCGTTTTTCCTTTTAAGGTACGGTGATACCATAAAAAGTATGTAATTTGAAAGTAAAATATACCAAAATACGCCAAAAATATTAAAATCAACCAACAATACATACATGAAAAAATCAAAAACATACATGATGAACCATAAACGAATACTTCATAAAGGCGTACGTACATACGCATAACGGTATTGCATACACACGTGCAACATATTATCCGCAATAAGTGCTCTTTCTAATAATAGTCAATCAGGCCCCTCCGAGCTCTTGAAACCTAAAATTATCTCCGACAGATGCGCTCGACGCACGTCCGCTCTTTACGGCGTCCGAGGCGGAAGTGATCTAGAATCAGTCGAGCGAGTGCAACGTGCAGGAAACCGCTTGCTGCGGGTAGATTGATAAATGCGTGCTTTTAGCTCGGATTACACGGGGTATCTAAGCAAAAAAATGTTTCGAGGGACAGGTGAATTATTGGAGGGTGAGGTGAAATATTAGAGGGATAGTTTGGGAAGATATTTTACGGGTTTATTTCTTCGCTAGCTTTTGCCCGCGGCTTCGCTCGTGTGAAGCTCGTATTTAAAAAGGAGAAATTAAGTAAACAAGTAAGAAATAAAGCCTAGCTACGTTCCTGCGTTACCTTTATTTCGGCGCGCGGAACAATTTGGTTTGTATGAGAGCTACATCTTAGCTTACTTAGACAACTGTGTATAGTTAAAGAGCGTCACAGACAATGAAGTAATGTAATGTACATAACCTCGGTAGAATAAAATTTATAGCATAATTTACATAGAAATGTTGACTGGGAGAAATCCCTGTAAGGGATAAGTCCGCCTTTGCCCCTCATGTAAATTACTTATCGTTTGTTACTGTTAAATGTTTTGGAGCAATAAAGTATTTCTATCTATCTATTTACAAATAAATTCTATTAAAATGAAATGATATTTGTAAAAATGGGATAAGGTTTAGGGGGTTAGAAAATATACATACCGAAAGACGATTTTGTATAGAGAAAGTTAACTTCCGTCTCGTCACTCCCGTATTTCCGGGCATGAGACAATAAGGTGAACAAATACAACACAAGCATCAATCATTGTGAAGTCAGCTTTATAAGCTGACTTGGTCGGTAACATGTTATTTTCTGCAGTGATGTATGAGCAAAGGCTCCATCTAGTGTTTTACATAACAAACATAATAATTCAAAGCGATTCCTTTGAAGTAAATGAATAGTGTATTGTGATGTCAGTTTAAAAATACGTAACATAAGCAAAACAATAGACCAGATTGTCCGATCTACTCTACATAACAATGAGGTTGGATTATGGAGTTAGATCTGAATAATTAGAAGGATAATCAGCATTTTTATCAGTTATGTGTGGATGATGCGCCGGTTGATGACATCATTGAGTAGGTACATTGAAATAGTTTTTTTGTTTTTATTTTATTAAATTTTTTTATATTATTTTAATTTTAATATTCATTTACTTATTGTTAAAGCCCTGTCAACCCTATTCACACGTACTCTTTCAAGGCGAGCTGCTTTCGCTGGTTGGAGTAGGATTCATCAAAAGAAAAGTTGTTTTTTTTTTTTATTCCAAAACTACGGTTAGAAACAAAAAAGAAAAAAAGCTACGGATTTAGATATATATTCTACAAATAAAATATTTTTTTCCAAAGCCTTGATTTGGTCACGTTGCATACGTTTTTATAACTAAATTCAGAGGCATGTTCATGATTTTTTCGAGCGAAGTTAATCAAATCCTGTTTTCGAAAAAAGCTATCGATCTGCGCTGATAGCTGAAGTTTTACATACCTATATTAAAACTGAATCTGTCAGGTAAGTAATATTGGCGGTACACTTCTTCAAATTCGAGTTAGACGCAGTTGCCGTACGCGTCTGTCTGTCTTTCCAATTGCTGTATCTTTGGAGCCGTAATAACTAGCCACAAAATAAAAACATTGCAAAAAAAACACGTTCATGTATGCCCCCCTCCACCCCCCCCCCCCCTTAATTCTTAATTTTTCAATCCTATTATAAATATGTATATATATATACAATTGGTTTCTCGGAAACGGCTCTAACGATTTGGATGAAATTTAGTATTTAGATAATGTAATTTTTTTTAAGTTTATCTAGATAGGCGTAGACGCCGAGCGAAGCTCGGTCGCCCAGGTACTTTTTTATTATTTGACGTAATATCCGCCATAATCTACTGTCTGTGATTTTCAACTGGCTAGCTATTACGGTTCCGAAGATACAGCTTTCGTACGGGGTAGGAAAACCTAAAAACTAACCCAAAAAATTTATTTCGTTAAGCGGTTTTGCACCCTGGATAGTGCCGTGAGTGGACGCCAGCAACGTTTACAATTCTACCTTAATTAATAAAATATTCAAACGCCGTAAACTTATAATTTAGCCCAGCTCGCGCGCGTTATCTCATACATTATTAAACCAGAAACTCTAAACAATAAATTATCTTGCTATATTCTGGCCAAATACAGACAAATGTCTCGCGTCCAGAATACCAATAAACTGGCCGAGCCCATCAATAAACCATTCGGTATTTCCGACAGTCCGACGCAGAATAAGCCTCGCAGTATTTTACTAGAAGTGGCAAATTTGGTGTTCCACTGTACCTTCTGCAGTCTTCTACTTCTCTTCTACTTTTGGTCTTTTACATTGATACTCTCAAAATTGGCAGAACATGCTACTTAATAATAAATCTCTACTGCTAATAGGTTTCGCGTTCAGTGGTTTTATTTATTAGCTGTGTCTGATCTATCTACCTTTACTTTATCTAAATCAAATCAAAATATATTTATTGCACTTTAATTTTTTTTGCAAAAGGTACAGCTTAACCCCGTAGGCGTTCTCCTCCAGCCAACCTTTGGGTTATCATGAAGGAGTGGCAGAGAACAAATAAAGAGATGATGATAGGTGTCATCTCGGAGAAAATCAATTTTTAACCGACTTCAAAAAAGGAGGAGGTTCTCAATTCGACTGCATTTTTTTTTATGTTTGTTACCTCAGAACTTTCAACTGGTGAACCGATTTTGATGATTCTTTTTTTATTTGAAAGCTGGTGCTTCCCGTGTGGTTCCATTTTAATTTGGTCAAGATCGGATTGGAAAGCGAGGTGGAATCGCGGGGCCGAAGGCCGAGCGATACCGCCGAGTACATTAATTAATAGCAAAAAAATACTCAATAAACTGTGAAATAAAAAACTATTTAAAAAAATATAAAAACCGCGTTCAAAAATGTATGAAATAAAAAAAAATCGAACCCTAGAGTTGAAGGCGGTGATAAAGCAAGCAAAAATCACCGATCGCCTTATTAAACTCTAGGGTTAGATTTTTTTTTTATTTCATACATTTTTGAAGGCGGTTTTTTTACACAATAAAAATGTCAGAATAATAAAAAAGACTTAAACCGATCATAAGAATTCGATGAAACTTAGTACAAGCACATTTTACGATACGGGACACAGGATAGGCTAAATCAAATTCAATTCCGGTTACGCTAAGATGTGGCTCTCGTACAAACCGAATTATTTCGCGCGCCGAAATAGAGGTACGGTAGCGGGGTTACTTACTTTCTTCTTTTTAAATACGAATTTCACGCGAGCGAAGCCGCGGGAAAAAGCTAGTGTGCACATAAATCTTTATTAGCACACGCGTCACGAGCCTCGTCTGATAAAAATTGTGTGCATTGTAGATTAGTGCGTGCCAAAGCTTTCTTCATACGCCGCATAAGAAAGAGGGAACGCTATTATAAGTATACTAGGGACCATGGCTGGGCTGCCTCGGTTGAACTGGAAGAAATTTTTTATTTATAAGTTCATGTTTAGGTTTATTTTGTTTCTTTTTTATTTACAGCAAATAATTGTACAGAACGTCCCGAATAAACGATTTAATATTAATTTTAGCAGATAAAAACTGTAAATAAAAAATCAAAATTATCATGTCTGTACCTCTTTCAATTTAATTATTATTTCTTCAATAATAAATAATATTTCACTCGAGTTGCGATGGCGTAGCGAGGTCAAAACAAAATACAAATTGCACACCATTCTTCGTAAGTTAAGAATACTCGATTACCATTCTATTTGTGCATTTATGTCCAAGTTCCGTGGTCTTGCTGGTGGGTGTTATAGCAAGTTTGCTATTGGTTATAGATGGCGTTATTGTGTGGGTGGATCTGGTTGGTCACTGCGAATTTAGTGATGTTCGTTTTTATGATTTTTTTTTGTAGAATTGTTTGGATAGTCAAGGACAATTAAATCAGCTAGAATGAATTCATCGCCGTTTATTGTGTAGTTATTGTGGGTGTTAGACATATGGTTTTATAATAGAAAACTATTTAAAAATAATGAAATATATTGCTATATAATATTTTTTTTTTATCTGCACTGACCCCATGCCGTGTCACTAAAAACATAATCATTATACTTTTCTAAGGACATCTGATTAATGAATAAAATATTTACGAAAATAATATGTACCTACAATGAAGGCAAAAAAATTATACATATTTAAATTAAAACTAACCTAAACTAAAATTAAAATCTAAAACGAAATACATGGCAAGAAACAAAAAGAAAATAGAAAACTTTTTTTTATTGAATTTTCAGTTCATTTCCTTTACATCCATTTCAATGATACTTCTTGTCAAGGACTATAAAAGCTATTAACGAGCTATTTCACAAAGATGCTGCTCACATCGGATCACAAGGAGCCGCTTGCCCACGTGACTGGAGTGCGTCGGCGCACTCAGCCGAGACAGCTGACGACAGTTTTACAGCGTTAAACAACGCTCTTCTTACAACGAGGGATGAGCTTCTCAAACTTTAACCAAGTCAATATCTTCTATATACCTAAGTCTTAAGTCTTAAAAAAAATATTTTGGCAAGATACTCCTTTTGTAGACTCTATGTGTGATACTAAAACTAAATTGACGATTTTTAGAAATCTTTTCTGTAACTAAATAAATCTGTCTTCTAAGTCTTAAAACAAATATTTTGGCAAGATACTCCTTTTGTAGACTCTATGTGTGATACTAAAACTAAATTGACGATTTTTAGAAATCTTTTCTGTAACTAAATAAATCTGTAAGGATTGGTCATGGAGTAAGGTACTTTGTTTTATGAGATACTGCGTTTGTAGACTCTATGTATGATACTAAAACTAAATTGACGATTTTTAGAAATCTTTTCTGTATGTATGTATGTTCCTCCATAACTCTTATACCGATCATCTGAATTCGATTAAAATCACTCACATCATTAATACAATCACATTTTACTACACGGGACACAGGATAGGCTGAATAAAATTCAGTCTCGGTTACGCTAAGACGTGGCTCTCATAGAATTAGAAACCGAATTATTCCGCGTGCCGAAATAAAATTACGGTAGCGGGCTTACTTACTGTCTTCTAATTAAATACGAAGTTCACGCGAGCGAAGCCGCGGGTAAAAGCTATAAGTAATGTAAATAAAAATATTAAGTAACTGTAGGCATAGATCAGTGCGGGCCACGCCCAGCAAAATATGCTCGATCGAGCACCAAGTAAATTCTCTTCTGATCTGTGACTTCATACATATGCTCTGAATCGGAAAACTTTGAGAGCGGCTGGAATGCCGCACCATATCGGAAGCAGATGAAGTTTTTTTTTCTTCCCCATCCTGCTTCTTTCTCTATTCTTAAACAAGCCACTCATACAACACGTGCATGCGATTATTCTTGTGAGATGTGATTAAAATTAATACTGAACATTTAATGTTATGAGGGTGGTTTTTAGGGTTCCGTATCCGTCGTACGGGACCATATTACTAAGCCTACGCCGTCTGCCTGTCTGTCTGTCTGGCTGTATCTCTTGAACCGTAATAATCTTGAACCGTAATAAAGCTCGTTGAAATTTTCACAAAATATGTGTTATGTCCGATATAACAACAAATAAGAAGAAATAAGAAAAAGTAAACAATTCACGGGGGTCCCCAGTCCCCATACAAGAAATAGAAAAGTGTATGCGCGCATACAAGAAATAGAAAAGTGTTTGTCAGCCTCGATAGCTCAGTGGTGCAGACAGTCAACTGTCGCTATTGAATGTTAAGCAACGCTGGGTGCGGTCAGTACTTGGATGGGTGACCGCTGACCGTTGGAGGCTGACCGAGGTTCGGATTCCTCGTAAAACTGTAGGTCCCTTCCCTCCTAATCTTACTTGGTGGTAGGGTTTAACCCGCCCGGGTTGGTACCACCGCACTGAATGAAACGTCGGTCTAAACGGCTATGTAAATAGTTTGTGTTTTCCGACCAGTTCAGTGTAGCCGGCACGATCAAAGGGGGAAGCACTGACATGGCACCTAGTTCACCCGGTGTTATGGGCTGACATCACGGACGTTGTAGGTGATGTAGCCCACCGTGTCAGTTTCCATAAAAAAAAAAAAAAAAAAAAAAATGCGCGCCATCTACCGAAAATAGTATGAAGCAGCGCTGACCATGACATGGCGATACTGAACCCTCGGTGCGCGAGTTCGACTCGCACTTGGCCGGTCAAAGTTGGCAAACTCTAAGAAATAAGCAAGTCAAGAATTTGAAAAAAAAAATTATAATTTCTCCATAGGGTTAGATATTTACATTTTCTATTATATTATCTATTACAAGCTGTGCCCGCGGCTCCGCCCGCTCTCATATTTCACTTCACTGCTAACCTCATAAGCTATTTAGCGTGATAGTAAGTAGCCTATAGTTCATGGGAAGAATCAAGCTATCCGTAGAATTTGGTTTTATTAAAATCGGTTCAGTGGTTCTCGAGTTATAAGCGGACAGACAGACACTCAGACACTCAGACAGAAAGCAGACGTTGGATTTTATTATAGGTATATATATATATATATATATATAATATAATAAGGATTATTCAATACCTAACCGCATGGAGAACTAAATTTTTTTTTTCAAAATCACCCCTTCACTCGTACTTTCGTGAACAAACTGCAAAGGTTCTTACCATTTAAAGTAGGAACTATCAAAAGTATTAGCATATAATATTCAATCAATCAGAAATAATATTATTAAAAGTGCCTATTTTGTTTTTATACCTAGAAAATAAAATAGCACGTTTGATACGGAACCCTAAATATCAAATTTAATTAACGGCCGATTTTACCACCTTTGGCCACACTGCAGTTGCCGGGTAACTCCTGTCAAATGTATGGGAAACGTCACTTTAGCCAACAAATAACTGTTGAACTAGATTTCGGCCTAAAAACAGCCATCTTTGAGGTTATCGTAAACCTTTGAGGTTTAAATTTATTATTGTAAATTTCGCCGTATCTTTGGTTGGTTATAGAAGATATTTTCGAAAGAGAACTCTTTGTAAATCATGAAAGAAATTCTGTATTCAGGACCAACGTAACAAAAATACTCACCCAAGAAACTCACTCACTATTAATTTAATTTTTAGCTTTTAATTCAAAATTATAATTTTACATAAACTATAAATGTCTTTAACATCATACTCATTTGAAATTTTTACGGATTAACAAATGGTAGATACTGAAGACGAAGAAGACGTGCAGTCCACCCACAGCTTTTTCGAGAAAAAAAAAAGTTTGAACTCTGATACAACGGGCACCAGACGTCGGCTCCAGGAACTCCCGCAGTCCCTGAAGAAGCCCGTGACGTAGCAGGCGAAACGACGACTTATGTAAGTCTTCAGTACCTACAACTGTTAATCCGTAAACAATTCAAATGGGTATAATAAATTTCTTTAACATCAGTTCGTAGGTAGGTACCTAGCAAAATAATGTTATCTTTCATTAATAAATTCGAACACACTGGGCAACATGGGCCATATTACGTACCGCTGCTGCCTTCTTGCACCTTGTCACCGCACGTGCTAACAAAAAACGCAACTTCTTGGGGTTATTACGAACATAACCAGATGTTTGTACGGGACGATTATAGGAAAAAGGTGGCTTCAAGAAGCTGGAACCGTGTGGCATTTACGCGTGTGCAACCCTTTTAACAGCTGATGCATTTGTCGAAGAAGGCTGGCTAGAAACGGGATATTTGACAGATGTTGTGTAACCAGAAAGGTCATAAGAAACGGGATATGTGGCAGATGTGTAACCAGAAAGGTCACAGCTTGGAAAAGGTTAAGTTATTTATGCTGAAAATAATAAAGTAGGCGCCTCCTATAGTATTCGCTTCGCCCTCTAAACCCAGCGAAATGCCATTTAAAAGCATTACCACATTGTTACCGCTGAGATTAGCCATGGGACATTTGTCCGTATGTCTAGTGCAGTAAAGAACAGTTTACCACAATAGAAAAATATTACACGTATTCAAATCAACAATACACGAGAATAAAACTTCATACTTTTATGGATTTTCGCGGAGTTTATAGACCACATTAGCTTTTGCCGGGGCGGTTTCGCTTGGCGCGACTTTTTGCTCACAGCTCAGGCCGTCGATGACGTAGCGTTATGATTTATAACCTAAAAACCATCTTGAATTGAAGTGACAGAATCTAAGGGCCGGTTGTCAAAAGGAGCGTCAAGGTTAAAATCACGTCAACGTTTGATTAACGGCCGGTTAGTAGGAAATTCGGTTGCCAAAAACTTAACCAAGCTTTGATGTTACGTTAATCAGTGATTTTAACCGGTAATCGTAATCGCACCCTACAACCCCGGTTAGCGGTTAAATCACGGTTATCTCGTGATCATTGTCGAATGATCTGTCAAATTGAAGCTGCCAAGTCGTAAAGAGATTATGTACAAACACATTTTGAAACTTTTGGGTGCTCCTTCCTGCGTTTGTCTAGTGTTCAGTGGCCAACTCAGGACGTGCCTAGACTTTGTAACTGCTGGAAGCGTCTCCTACCATCAGCCACGCCATCGCAACATTGTTGTCAGTGTAGTATGTGCCTAGCAAGTGCCTAGCCTCCAATCGCTACCGCGCGCCTGACCAGGCTCACTACTCCCTCCAGCGGGTGACCTCGTCGTGATAGCTAACCCGAACCGCAATATGTCCGCGTGGCTGACGTGCGGGCGGAGTGCTGAGACGACCGGCTCGCAAGATCGTCCGTCTGCTGACGGATAATGTTGACGACGGCCGACGCGACAGTACAGCATGAAAAGTGTACTACGTGTTTGGGGGTGCGCGACTTGTCCGCCCTCATATCATATGTGGTAGTCTCGTACATTTTGAAAAGAAAGAATAAAGTGATAACGGCGGCAACCAACTATCAGTTTTGTTGTATGCGGAAAATTATAACCTAAAATATCGAAATCAGTTTTTCTTTTAACCTGACCTATACAGTCCACATCACGAAGGGGAGCTGGCCTGGGGAACAGCGCTCAACTGACGATGCAGTGCTGCTGCCCTGGGGCTCATAATGCTTATAAATTGAATATGAAATATGAAACTTGAACTGAATAAGAATCTTTTTACTCGGTTCTTATATAGATACTCATACATGTATGGATATTTTGTATAAATGAATAAAAATAATAATTTCATTCCAATTAAATATTTTAATGTGAAATTTTTTACAATTACAAACGAAAATATAAAGGAAGATAATAATTTTTTTCAAAATAATCATACAATCTTTGTCCTGTAAGTCAAAATAACAGCTATGCTCTTCTTTCCTACATCTGAGACAAGGATACCTCTATAATTTTTGTTAGAGCTTATTTTATTGCAGTACTCGTCTCTTTTCTCATATAGTGAAGACAAAGACAGCGCTGTGTTTTAAATCAGTGGTACCAACATGAAAACATTTTTCGGACAGTAAATTGTATACCTGCGCTCTGGCAATCTAACTTTGATCGAAACATGGTTTTGACAACTCGTTTTAGGTTGATGGGCGATTACCTGCTAAATCATAATTAAATGTAACCGTGACGGTTAGCATTTGACGGGCTTTTTGACAACCGGCCCTTACAGTGAACATCTTATGTAAATCGATAAATTAGTTCTCCAGTTATAAGGATATCATACATTGACGTAAGTAAGTTACACCCTCAGATCAGTAAAGGGATTAAGTACTATTATTTACTGATGTGAGGTTACACCAGTCGGTCGCTCCTAGAAAATTTGCTTTATTTATTAGGAAGGATACTTACCCGAAACCGAAGGGCTTGTATGAAAAACAGCGATATGATCCCGACTAAGGTTATAAGATCAATAAAATAATGAAAAACTTAGGATCGTGGAAAAGGTGTGTCGTGATCAGGACTGCGCCAGGTAGAGATTCATTGGCTCTGCCTATCTCATTGAAACAGGCGTGAAATTATGTATTTGTGTACGAATACACAACCAGAATATTGGCGGACAATGTGACATAGGTAAATTTTTTATTGCTTCCGAACTGGGTGGCTGTATTCGAGATCGAAGCCTTATGCGCAGCCAATTTCAACCCCGAGGAGGTGCCAATCCGGCTTGAAGGCAGACTAACGTCGCTGGGGAAAGGTTTTGAAGATCCGTGGATTGTAAGAATTGGGAAAGATATTCCCCGAAATCCCGTTTCACACTTTTACAGTGCGACACAAGAACGATTTAGAGAATCGTGCAGTTGGAATAAACTATTCTGTTGACTACAAAGGCTACATATTGATATTATTGATGCATATTATGTACTAAAAACAATAATCCATTGCAATTTGTCTCCTAACAAAAATTACGAATATGAAAATAACGAGACGAGACACAAAGGTATGCGACCACTAAAGGATTGACTGACAGACAAGTGAAAGTGGGTTATACACGTCGTGACTGGCTTTTGTTTACGACGAAAAGAAAAGTGACATCGTGATGAAAAGATAACAGCGTATATAAAAATATGTAACACAAGACAACTAAAGTGCCTATAAACCTACCTAGATAAGTATAAAAAAAATAATGGAAAAAAACACACTGAAAAAAAATTATGAATAATGAAACAAAAATAAATAATGATTTGAATATCGAAACTAAGGCAGATAAATAAAAAAACGCGGCCAAGTGCGAGTCGTACCACCGTGTAATTGGTTAGTTTTTATTATTTGTTGTACTTATAACTTTAGAGTTTGCACTATAATCACACTAAGTTTGACGGTTGTATGTATTACCGTTTTTAAGAAAGAGCAAAAACAAAAATCAATTGAAAAACACGTTTTTTGTATGGGTATCCCCTTATTTTTTTACTTTTTCATGTTTTTTAGTATATCATCCTTTATAGTTTATAACAATAATCTTCGAAAATTTCAACCGGCTACCTACCACGGTTCAAAAGATACAGCCCTTTAAAGGTAGGACAGACAGACAGACAGACAGACGTATAAACAGACAGACAGATAGACAGACAGACAGACAGAAAGACAGACGGACAGACGGCGTAAGCTTAGTAATAGGTTTCCGTGCGGGTACGGAAACCTAAAAATTCAGAAGATAAAAATTCACGTCATGAATAACCAAATGAAACTAAATAAAGATATGCGTATAAATAATAATATCAAAATAAAATAACAATTATCAAACATTGAATTGCTTATTTATTCCTGTCGTAACAATCAAGATCATTTGCCAGTCGTTCCCTCTGGTCGTGCCGTGCCGGCTATTAATTGACGGAAATCACAACTTCCATTTAGCAAGAGGATTCTACACGCGTCACACCAATTTCAGTTCACTTCTCCCATAGAGAAATAATATACATACCTACGTCTATCTATGGCTTCTCCAAAGCAGTGAGTACACAATTTACTTTCAAAGGAAACTTCGGTATGCCACAAGCACAAAGAAACCGGATACATTAGTAACGGCAGCAACTCTTAAACGTCAAGGCCGAAACAGAATCTACTCTTGTCTGCTTTACGAACAAAATAGCGAGATATCGAGAAACATTTCGGAATATTAATTAATAACACGGAGAATGGAGAAAGAAGCTAAACCGAAACGACATAAGAGTCCTAATAAGAACCTTAACAGGACACCGCAGACTACACAAACACCTACACCGAATGGGCCTTAGCGACACACCGGTGTGCAGGTTCTGTATAAAAGTGGATAAAACGCCCATACACATCCTTCCTTTGTGAATGTAAAGTGCTCATTCACAGGGGGTTATATTTTTAGCCCATGCCAAATACAGGCACTTAAAGCCAAGAATATAACTTATAGTTCATAGCTAAAATCGAACTTGGGGGTGAGCTCTAGACTTTTTGAGAGATCACAATAGATCTTCCTAGGTCGCAGTGACAACATGGCAGAGGCCCTAAGTGAGGGCCCCTAACTCTTACACTCTTAATGATAACATGCAGGATACACCAATTCTTGGATCATAGTTGCCGATTGTTGTCTTTTGATGACAATTAACTATGCATTTTTTGGTTCCGTACGTGAAAGAAGTGAAAACGGGAATGGCGTCTCCTGCGTCCTGTCTGTCTGTCCCAGGGGCATCAATAACTTCTAAGCGGTTGGTCCGAGGGTTGGTCGTATCAAGTTGAAATTTTGAATGTATTTAATTTTTTTTTTTGTAATGTAATATGGCTGGCTGAGTCAGAGGAGCCAGAGCATATGCTCATTTTAGCCAATACCACTTCCGAATCGCTGCAATACGAGAGATTTCTCTTTGACTGCTATGCGGCCATCTTAGGTCCAGTACGGTGCGAGCAAACCAGTCGGCTACAATTTGAGCCTGCCATCTAGGGACAAAGGAGGGACCTAATATTTTAAAACTTTTCTGTGTAGTCTAGTAGGCTGTAGATGCTGTAAGGATAGTGTGTCCAATGTATGTAGGTGTTGTACTACGAACGTTGACCTCAGTGCCCTTGATCTCCCGAAGAAATGCCCCTGGAACGGAGCCAAGAGGGAAACTCGACGACATTGGAAGAGTTTAAGTAGCCGTGTGTTTGTTTCATGAGATTCCGAAGCCAAACCAAAACGAAAATTGTGATATACCCGTATGACCTCGTCAAATAAAACTATGCTCAACTTGTCAAGATCTACTATAATATGGCAAAATCAACGACCAAACTGAAAGCAACCTATCGAGTAAGGAATTTGGTTTAAATTTGACTGCATAGAAGCATCAAATCAAAGACGCCACGGTCCACAGCAGCTGCCGTAACTAATTTGAATAAAGACGAAAGTTTCCAAAATAGAATTTGGATTGAATTATTCTGCGCTGCAAGGCATCAATAGGCAATTACTGGAAACAAGAAAAGTTCGTTTTCTCACAGGCCTTTGACTGGGATCTACGATGTTATAATAGGCTGGGCACGACTGGTATACGTCAAAGAGCCACTATACATGCTCACTGTACTCATTTCCTGTATTTGAAGATGACAACGATGATAACGACACTCAAAAACATTAAAAGGGTAATTTAGAGTGGTATCCAAGTGGTGTTCTTCAAGGTTCTTCATTGGTTATGATGATTCTTCACCTAACAAGCTCAGACGAACCTAATAAGCGGAAAACAAAAGAGTTACCTACCGGCATCCTTATGATTATGGGCCTCTCATTTAACAGATCTTGGGTATGAGACGTAGATTTGTAACAATGAGGATAGGATTTTAGAAGAATTTATAGTCACTGAAAAAAAAACCACGTGAGGAAAATATACTTGTTTATGGTAAATGCACTCGATAAATGCAAGATACAAGAACAATCAGTGGAAGAATTCAAACAAATGAAATGAAATGAAATTAATTTTATTGCACACAGAATGAATAGTTACATGCTAATACAGTGGGTACAGTATACAAATTATTGTAAATATGTGGAACAGTATTTTGTTTTATTTCTGAATTAGCGCGACGTTACCACCCAACTAGGCTAAGCCTGTGCTAGGGTTGGCAATTTTAAATTCACAGATTTAGTCTGTGCGAATGAAAATACATGCACGTATACCCAAACATACCCAATACATACCCAAACAATGGGTAACAGAAATTTTAATAAATACATATATATATATATATATATATAATTAAGATATATGGCATGCAGTGTTAGTATTATAATATATACATAGATTTGTTGTAGACAACGAACACAAAATATCAGAGAGAAAATGTTGCCAATAACTACTTATTTGTAGCCACCTCATAACAATTTACTATAATTACGTTAGCCAATGTGTCAACAAAGCATCGCCTTTCATTAGTAGTCAATCTGTTGATGGCGTACAAGGCAGGCATGCAACATATCGCACGGTTGTGAGGTAAAAACCGAATATTTCACCTTTGTTTGCACAGACCGTTACAAAATCTGCTCTCAGAGTTCAGACACTAGTGATTGGTTACCGCTTACCTTAAAAGAGGTGCCATCTACCTACGTCTTTTTTGCGCGTTCTTTGAACGAGCGAAGCGCACACTTATTTTTGTTGCAAAGTTTTTTTTGTGGAATATTTTTTGGCTGCGTAACGGCACTTCATTGAATCTCTTCGATGAGGATGACAGATGAGTTAAAATGCAAAGTGGATTGGAAAATATAAAGAAATATAGAACACAAAACAGCGAATGAATCGTGAATGTCGGTCGAAGCGCCTCCTTGCATCATCCGCGGCGATCGCCCCGGAAAGATGGTGCTGGAAGAAGACGGAGGCAGCGTTACATAGCAGAATACATAGCTAGAAAGGGCGTCAGAGAACGAATGTCGCCGCGGCTGATGGCGCTCGGCTCGCCAAAGTCGCGGGTAGTTTTGGAAAACTAACCCATTGACACACGCACAGCGAGCCACGATTAACCAGCACAGCGGCGGCAACGCGAGAATAGACCTTATGCAGCGGGCATAAGGTCCAACACAAAGATTCCTAGTACTTTCGAACGGCTACACACAAACACATGCAACTGTACGGAACAGAATTCTCAGCAAAATTGTTAATCTTGCTCTCAAGCTGTGTTTTCGATAGACTATGGGCGGTGTTATTATGTGGCTAGCCAATAAATACTTGTAAAAATATGTATAAAAAAATACCCTGCGAAGTTTCTTGTCGGTTCTTCTTCGTGGGTGTAATCGAATCGGATAGAACAAATTGTGACATGTTCGAGTGCAGTCTAACTGCCATATGAATGATCAATAAACAATACAATACAATACAATAACTAGGCCAGGCTGATCTTCGGTGCGAACTGGCATGGTCGTTGCAGTAAACCGGCACGTTTCATTTAAAAGTTTCCCATTAACAATGGTAATGACTCGAAAGGTAATGGCTAGATTGCTCAAGCGAAGCCGCTAGTTAGTAACCATTTTAATGGACCTATATTTATCCCGGTGACGTAAATCCGTGTCTTGTTATCAAGCCTTATTTATTAGGGTGAAAGGTAACAGTTCTTCCTGTGTCTTTGCAGTCTTCCCTTTTGGAGAAATAGATTAAAAAAAAAAACAAATAAAAATTCGACGGGCCATCACGTTGTATTGATAAAAACCTGACAAGTTGGCATTTTTGCAAATAGGATTCAGGAAATACACTCGCCGGAAGACAGTTCCACACTCTAGCGGTGCGACAAAGAAAAGATTTAGAGGACCGATGGGTTCTCAAAAGTCCAATGTCAACAACAAAAGGGTGCTGAGTCTCTCTGCGACGAGCCATGCGGAGATAGGACGGGTGGCAGGGAATAAGGGATGCTAGTTCCGCAGCTGAGCAGCGCCCGTGATAGTATCTGTAAAACAGACTAAGCGAACCCTCAAATCGTCTGTGTCTCAGGGACTCGTGCTTAGGATATACGCCGTAATAACACATATTCTGTGAAAATTTCAACCGGCTAACTATTATGGTTCAAACGATACTTACATCCCTAGGACGGACGGACAGACAGACAGGCAGACAGACGGCGTAGGCTTAGTAATAGGCTTCCGTATGAATACGGAACCCTAAAAATTTAGATTTACGTTGGCAAAGATCTTCATTTTTAATATCATCAATCATTATCACAATTGTAAGAAATGGCTTTAATTACAATCGTAAATACAGCTGCGTGGCTCAAGGTTTTTGGCCAAACTGTTCAATTTATTCGCCAATTCTATCACTTATTATGATCTGATGATCGCACATGAAGGTGACCCGAAACTTCGAATTACTTCACCTCACCGCATACTTACAGTTTCACGAACATAATATTATACTAATATGTAGGTATTAATATTATAATAATACACTTTATGCCACTTCATTTAAACCAACATGGGTGGCTGTGCCGAGAGACCAATGGTGCATTCGACAGAGCCAAAAACACATCTCCTCGCGAAACCACGCTCAGTTACGTGCCATGCCAGCAGATTTGCGGACTGTTGCTAGGCTGTCTAACCTGTTAATACGACGTCTGAAGACACCCAGGTTGAAGGATTCGGGAAACACACACCCCGGGTGACCCTAGCGGTGCGACAAAGAAAAGATTTAGAGAACCGATGGGTTCTCAAAAGTCCAATGTCAACAACAAAAGGGTGCTCAGTCTCTCTGCGACGAGCCATGCGGATACAGGTCGGGTGACAGGGAATAAGGGATGCCAGTTCCACAGAGCAGCGCCCGTGATAGTATCTGTAAAACATACTAAGCGACTCCATCCATGACCATGACGACCACACCAATGTGTGGCAAGGGCGGGCTTATTGCCATAGGCAATTTCCTCCAGTCAACCCGGTGGAACTACATTTTTACATGGAATCCGAACCATGGACTTCTTATAAAGTTCTTGCATGGAGCAGTCGGTCAGATCAGAAAATACTACACGTACACGCCGCCCCCGCGCCGCGGCGGCGCCGGTTGGATTCGAACCTCGGACCTCTCGCAAGAGAAGCCGAGACGCCCCGACCACTCGGCCACCCGCCGCGCTTCAAATTAGCACATATTTAACATTATAGTGTTGAATTCAAGTGCAATTCAAAGCTCTAGCGGCAGTGGGCTGGGCACGTCAGCCGAAGAGACGACGACCGTTGGAGTAACCGTGTACTACACTGGCGGCCGTGGACAGGAAAACGGAGTGTGGGAAGACCACCCGCCAGGTGGGGCGACGACATCAAGTAGGTACGTCGGCGGAAAGCAGTGGTTCCGTACCGCCGAAAGCCGGGAGGACTGGAGGAAAATTGGAGAGGCGTATGTCCAGCAGTGGACGCTTACACGCTGACTGACTGACTGACTGTGTTGAATTGTGAATGAAGATATAAAACATAATTGGGTCAATGGAAAGCCTTCATATCTATAGAATAATGCCTATTGAATTTAATTAGGTGGATAATCTATCTATAGTAAACGGATTCGTTTCGTATCTTTTTTAGGGTTCCGTATCCGGTACGGGACCCTATTACTAAACCTACGCCGTCTGTCTGTCTGTCTGTCCGTCCGTCCGTTCGTCTGTCCGAGGGCTGTATCTCTTGAGCCGTAATAGGTAGCCCGTTGAAATTTTCGCAGAAAATGTGTTAATGTGGGCGATATAACAAGAAATAATAAAAATAAGAAAAAGTAAAAAAATCATGGGGGTTCCCATAGAAGAAACCGAAAAGGGTATGCGCGCGCGCCATCTACCGAATAGTATGAAGCATTTTAACTAATCGTGAACTTGAACTAATATGAATGAAGGATTTCATAACACGCCATAGATGGCGTGAGTGGCGCTAACCATGACATGGCGATACGGAACCCTCGGTGCGCGAGTTCGACTTGCACTTATCCGGTTTTTTATTAAACATTCCATTCATAGTCAAGGTTAAAAAAAATCGTCTCTTTCCACTGCTGGCCATATGCCTCTCCCAAGGCAAGCCACCGCACGCATATTATATATAACCTACATACATATTAAAACTTAATTTTTGTGAAGAATAGATTTAATAATTGCGAACACAGTACTTCGTTTCATCTACAAGTATGTGTCTAACGATGCCCATGGACATTCTGCGATGCATGTGGTGTGGATTGTGAATGCCATGCCGCGCTGGCCTGACAGGAGCCTTTTCAGGCCCCTATGGGAAAGAATTATCTTGATAAAGTATTTCTACAGTGGAAAGACAAATATTGCGTTCACAATTCTTAGTTATTAAATCATGAAATTTTATCAAAAAATAATTACAAATAATTGCTGATTGTTTGACATTTCCACAGACAGCTCGACGACGCCGCATATCGCGCTATCTATAAAAAAAAATCAATCATTCCATCATCATCATATCACACACGCTGAATCCCGACAATCGGGGTAAGCAGAGTATTATCGGTGTTGTGCTGCAAGAACTCTGGTAAATTACAGCACAACACCGAACACCACGTTTCGCAAAGTATTCGAACAAGATTCAATAGATCAAGCAGGAAGTAAGGTACGAAGACCCACCTGCTGCATGACTCGGTGGAAGTACCGTGCCAAGGCGAGAGGTGGCGATCCTGTCGCCCTTTAGCGCGGCATCTTGTCCTTACCCGTTAGTCGCCTTTTACGACATGCATGGGTAACATTCCGTTTTTCAATTAAACCATTTACTAGATTTTCTCATATCCTTGAAAGTTGTGCCAGTTTAGTCATACCTACCAGGCAATCAGAAATGTCGAGCAATCAAATAATTGCTTAGGTACCTGCCTGTTCGTAGTTATAATAGGGTTTATGGGCCAGTACGTTCACTGACTGGTCTGGGGACCTTGGTAGGCGACATTGTAGGCCGGATTAAGAGTGGGTACAAAAACTATTGAGTTGCACTGACAAAGGCACAGTTCGCGTCAACGCTGTTTTAAACGCTGTTTTAAAGAGGGTATTATGTCTATGTGAAATGCAATAACTTTAACCAATACACTGTACTCTACCCAATGATATTATAAGTTAAAAGGAGGTAGATAGGTTATCTGAGCTCCCAAGCGGCACATTAAATACAAGACCACAGTCCTGTCTGAAGTTAGTCGCCCACCAACTACGCACGCGTTCGGACCGCTAACCATCGTGTGTAATGAGATTCTGCACTAATTCTAATAATTGGAATAAGACTATTCGAGTCGGCGCATCACTTTATAGTTCTTCCTCTCAACTTTTCAAGGACGTGCCATGTGTGAGCACTGAATGCAGGGGTGGAAACAGATTCCATGGCCAAAAATACTGATTTTAATGACTAAAACCCTCTAAAATACTGACCATTTACTGACCAAATCTCTAGAATACCGACCCTTGGTCGGTCAATTTAAAATCGAAATACAAATGTTAGTTGTTAGTTAAGTATGTATGTTAACCCGTTGACTGTGGAGCGGTCGATATCGACCGCTAGAGCACTATTAATATATGGAGAATGTTTGTGAATAAGTAAGAAAATTTTTTTTATGTTTGGCCTCCAGCATCCCCATAGCCAACCTCACTGAAATAATTTATCACTGGGGCACGCGGCCCACATGCTTGTTCTAAAGTGATAGTGTATGTCCAAAAAAAGGGTAAGAGAACAAATTCTTTAAAAAAGGTACGTATAGGGACCTACCGAAAAGAAAACGAGATATTAGGAGATTTTTAAGGGACTCCCACTCCAAACCGGCATTTTTGTCACCTCAATCTACAGAAATCAGACCAATTTTGTGGGATCGTAGCCCCTGATCCTCAAAATACTGACTTTACTGACCATTTTTCGAAAAACTGACTTTTACTGACCTTAGCCAAAAAAACTGACTCTTACTGACTTTACTGACTATATTCCAACCCTGTGAATGTCATATAGATAACCTATCTTCCCTAAAATATAATTGACTCTACCTGTGTATTATGCAAGCATTATGTACGATTTTTATAAGCAATACATGTATTTCTATTTCAATTTTTATATTTTTTTTTTATGGTAACTGACACGGTTGGCTACATCACCTACAACTACAACGCCTACAACGTCTGCGATGTCAGCCCATAACACCGGGTGAACTAGGTGCCATGTCAGTGCTTCCCTTCGGTCGTGCCGGCTACACTGAACTGGACGGAAAACACGAAATATTAAAATAGCAGTTTCAACCGACCTTTCATTCAGTATTATGTATGTATAGCACACCTGACCGCGCCCAGGTGTGCGATAACATATATTCCTCCCGAGCACAGTCTCGGGTCCTTCCAGAGGGGCGTGTATACGCACCTGTCAGGCCGGCATGGCATTCGCAACCCCTGCATACGACCGAATGTCCATGGGCGTCGTTAGACCAGGGTAGCCAGATGTTTCAGTTGAAAAAACCGGACATTTTTAATCAAAGAATCTTTGATTTTTCAGCTACAAATGTTTAAGAAAAAATTAAAGTTGATTTTATGTACAAAATGTTTCATGGCCTTTACTTTTGAAAAGAATGGGAGATAGAGTAATAAATAAAAGGGTTGGTTCCCGGTGTTATGGCACGGATGTTGTAGGTGATGTAGCCAACCGTGTCAGTTTCCATAAAATAAAATAAAAAATAGAATTGATCGAACTTACTGCAAAATCGAAGTACAAAGATTAGTACGAGTATTAAAATGTTCTGAAAAAGTAAATATTTGCGTTAATTATATGAAGAAAAACCGGACGTTTTGATGTCCGGTTTTTCATTATTTTGGAGACCGGACACAAGCCTCAAAAACCGGACTGTCCGGCCCAAAACCGGACACCTGGCAACCCTGCGTTAGACACCTTTCAATAAAAAAAAAACCTTTAGCATTCGATTTATTTCAGTTCATACCCCGGTTCATACAACTAGAAAAGCTCGTTCTTTTTAGCTGTCAAGGTTGAACGTTTGTAATTTAATTCATATCCGTGGCCTTTACTCGAGATCTCGATTACGCGGTTTGCCATTTCACACGTGGTGGTACCTAGCTGTCTGGAAAATGTCAACATTCTTGTAAGGTGAGTAAGTATGAGTAAGAAAGTATACATTTATAATTTGCAGGTATTTCTATATTACATTTTTTTTTATGGAAACTGACACGGTTGGCTACATTACCTACAACATCCGCGATGTCAGCCCATAACACCGGATGAACTTGGTGCCACGTCAGTGCTTCCCTTCGGTCGTGTCGGCTACACTGAACTGGACGGAAAACACAAACTATTTACATAGCCGTTTCGACCGACCTTTCATTCAGTGCGGTGGTACCAACCCGGGCGGGTTAAACCCTACAGGATTTATATCCCTTAGTCGCCTTTTACGACATACACGGGGGGAGATGGGGGCTATTCTTTTAAAGTACCGGCCCCACACGGCACATAATACCATACATACATAGCGTCACGCCTGTTTCTCAGTGGGGTAGACACTAGACAGAGACAATGGATCTCCACGTGCCATGATCCTGACACACCTCTGCCACTCTCATAATAATGCACTTCATTTGTGCTCGTCTGTTACGGACGGGTACTACGCACTTTTACCCCAAAATCGAAATCCGTTCATGTCCGTGATTGGGTCATCCATCAAACTCTACCAAACATAGACCAGAAACGAAATTAAAAAAAAACTTTACCTTTACAACTTTTTCCGTACAGTAGATTCGGAGATAAATTACAAATTTAAAAAACCCCCGACCCTTAAAAAGCAAAAAATAATTTCCGTTTACTTACTTAAAAGAGTCGGGAGACCGCTAAGTAAATTCCCGCGCAGCTCTGAGTTTTATATTTTATTTACTTAGCGGTCCCCCGACTCCTTTAAGTAAGTAAACGGAAATTATTTTTTGCTTTTTAAGGGTCGGGGGTTTTTTAAATTTGTAATTTAACTTTTATTTCAAGCTTTTTAAAAGAAACCGCATGAAAATCGGTCCACTTTTTAAGATAATAATTTTTTTTATTACTTAATTACTTGATTACTTGATTACAAACATAGCTAAGAACCATCCCGATTAAACAAGCTTCCTAATAAAAAAAACCGCATCCAAATCGGTCCATCCGTTTGGGAGCTACGATGCCACAGACAGACACACACACACACACACACACACACACACACACACGTCAAACTTATAACACCCCTCCGTTTTTTGCGTCGGGGGTTAAAAATACGCTGCGACAGACAGGACGGACAGACGAGAGTGGTCCTGTAAGGGTTCCGTTTTTTTTCCTCCTTTGAGGTACCCTAAAAACACCGTGATAAAGATCGACCTTTATTTAACAGGCTGACACAAGGGCGCCTTCTAACAAGGGTGTCTAACACCTGGCTACAAGTACCAGGCGAGCATAAAACATTCACAGTATATTGATAAATCGATCGCGCTTTCCCCCAGTCTCACTCTCGACAAACCAGCCCCTATTCCCCCCGAGACGCCATGCCATAGGCCCAGCGGCGCCGCGGCGTGGCGTGGCGTGACCACGCGACATGAGGTCAACGTAGCGTAGGTAGAGTAGAGGGAGTAAGAAGTTTCACTATAACTGTACAGTTAACAGTTTTTTTTATCCGGTACGAGTGGCTAAGTCTGAGTGGCCAAAGCACATGCTCCGAACAACCAATATCAAGTTCAAGAACATAGATGGCATCAATTATTAGAAAAAACTCATACACGCCAACCGGACTCAAACATGGTCCTCTCGCTATTGAAACCGACGCCCAAACCACTCAGCCATCCGCCGCCGCTGCTTGGCATTCGGAAGCCTTTACAATAATAAAACGTCACGACTGTTTCCCGATGTGGTAGGCAGAGATAAAGGATTTCCTCCCGCCACTATAGTGTCTTGTGATTTGTTATACACTACATAACATTTTTAAGCAGGTGCCAGGGAGGCAGTCGTCAGTCCAAAGCTTTCTAAAGTGGGGCTGTCGCAGCAAGCAAGGTTATCGCACACATATCGCCCCGGCTGACCTGATCAGCATGACCTCAGTTCGAGCCGTTCAGAATTCCTTGCATGAAACTCCAAACTCATACTGCAACGCACACTAATCAGCATCGCAACGGCATCGCCTCGCCTCGGGATAATCCACGGCACGGCAAGCGGTTGGTGGGCAACACGCAGTTACCGCGCTTACGTCTAGGGCTACCAGCTGGTATCCCAAACGAGGACACGTCCTGCTTTTCGCAGAAACGTCATCCTTTCGCCCTCAATTGTTTTCGTTATTTGAATTAAACCATATTATTCGAAGTTCCCGCCCGCGCCGCATTCACCTCTCCATTCGAACCTTTCCAGAGTAAATCCTCCTCTCTCCTTCAATTTTGCATCTGGTAACCCTGCGTCTGTGGTCCTGGCGCTTACGTCTAGAGAGCGTTTCAACTAAAAGTTCCCTTCGCCGCTATGTTGGCTCCACTGTCAGTGCTTAAATTCGTGTTGCCAGATTGTGAAGATTATTATTACCTAATAATGTAATCGGTATTTACCGTATAATAAATACGGTAAATACCGATAATTACGGGTAAATCTGTACACATAGCAACCCTCAACGCTGTTTTGACAGATAAACAGAGGAGCCAACATAACGGCGAAGGGAACTTTTAGTTGAAACGCTCTCTACGCGTGTCTCCCGTTCCATCCTTCCCCTTTATCAAAAAGCTATGATAAGCCGTCAACGAGCTGTCTCCCAGCCGTAACCGCGCCGCCTCGTCGTCGTCATCGTCCAGCCGTAGCCGCGCTGACAGACACCTCGTAGGTGCTGAACCGCTCCGCTGATGTGCCTGCGTTACGTTGGCGGCTGGTTGACGGCGAGGCAATGAGGCGAGGCGGTGCCGATCCGATGCCGAGCTGATTGCGTGCGTGTGCGCGATGTGTATGTTTGCGATAACCCTTAATATAACTTATTATTATTAGAACTGCTACCGTTCTAAGGCTGGCAATATCTTCGATGGTCGCGGCGTGCGCACACCAATCTTTACCTATATAGCGATGGACTTGCGCTAAGTCCAGAGCCTTAGACATTTAACCTAACCTTACCTAACATAACCTAACCTAACCTAATCTAACCTAACCTAACCCGTAGACGTTTAACCCGCCCGCGTTGATACCACCACACTGAATGAAAGGTCGTCGGTTGAAACGGCTATGTAAATAGTTCGTGTTTTCCGCCAAGTTCAGTGTAGCCGGCACGACCGAAGGGAAGCACTGACATGGCACCAAGGTGTTATGGGCTGACATCACGGATGTAGTAGCTGATGTAGCCGACAACCGTGTCAGTTTCCATAAAAAAACTACCTGTGGAATAAAAAAATAAAAAATAAAGTCGGAAAATTTAGTTAACTAAAGTGTTGAAGAGTTATCACTAATGGGACTGACTGCTTCAAGTGACACGCGGTCGACCTACAACAAACATCTTTGATGTTTTACTGGCTTCGTAAAAACTGATGGTGCTGTGATGGATATTGATTTTTTAGGTTTCCGTACTCAGTACGGAAGCCTATTACTAAACGTACGCCGCCGCCGCCGTCTTTATTCTTTCATTCTTTATTTATCCATCATCCATAGACAAGTATATTTTTATAAGAAGTAGACATAAAGATAGAGATTATGTTACTCTGCTTACTCCTATTGTCGGGATACAGAAGTTTACCACAAACATACATACAGACACGTTCCCTCTTATAAGAAGTAGAGATAGAGATTTACAATCATTCAGATTCGTAAAATTTTAACATTTAGCATTTTGCCAGTTCGATTATCACAGCGAAGAACAACGGGCAAGAAACTTCGCATGTCTGTCTATCTGTATGTCTGTCCTACTGCAGTATCTTTGAATTGAAACCCTAGCCGATTGAATTGTTCACAGAATATGTGTTATTTTGGCGGATATAACAACAAATGAGGACAAAGAGAAAAAGTAAAAAATCAAGGAGTCCTAATTTTTTTTTTGTGGTGCGGAATCCTCCGTGCGCGAGGCCGACTCGCACTTGGCCGGTTTTTTTTATATTAGTAGACACGTATGCTCTCTAAGATTGTTAGATATAAGTATGTAATATGTGTGCACGCATATCTTTTTATTATATTTTTCTATTTCAAGTCGCAAGAATATTCACGAAGACGTCATACTCTTGTATTACAATTAATTACAATCTGCAATCAGGCAGCTGCTCTGCTAAAAAAACCTATAATGATGTCATTACAGTGTTGAAAGTTAAAATAATTGTTTATAATAAACTAGTTGCATTACCGTGTGGGGCCGGTACTTTAAAAGAATATCCCCACTGCATCTCTCCCCATGCATGTCGTAAAAGGCGACTAAGGGACAAGGACAAGATGCCGTGCTAAAGGGCGACAGGCTCGCCACCTCTCACCTTGGCACGGTACTTCCACCGAGTCATGCCTTACTTGCTGCTTGATTGATTTAATCTTGTTCGAATACTTTGCGAAACGTGGTGGTCGGTGTTGTGCTGTAATTGACCAGAGTACTTGCAGCACAACACCGATTACTCTGCTTACCCCGATTATCGGGATTCAGCGTGTGTGATATGTATGTATGTATGTAGTTGCATTGCAACACTGAGCTATATTAACTCAGTGGTGAGTTGCACCGCTAAATGGGCGCGAATGTTTTTAATAATATTATGGCGGTTTGGCGTGCCTGTTTAAAAATCGAACCGCGTTCGTCTGCCTGAGACAATCGATGACGGAGTCCGATTTTAATTAATGAACGAGAAAAATTAAACAGTTTGAACTTATACTACACACTAGTAAACATGATTTTATTTTACATATCTTTTTAAATTATGGAATTGGGTGAATTAAATTCAGGTTGGATTCCCAGGCACAGACAATTTCACACCTGAGGAAGTGTTAATCGGACTTCGAGTTCTAAAGTAGGTACCCACCCACTGACCATGTACCTATCTTATAATTATATAGATAATAGCTTTTGCCCGCGGCTTCACTCGCGTAAAATTCGTATTTAAAAAGAAGATCAGCCAGCTAGTTCGGAAACAATAAAAAAAAAACCCAAAAAAAAAGAAAGTAATTAAGCCCCCACCGTACCTTTATTTCGGCGCGCGGAACAATTCGGTTTATATGAGAGGAGAGCAACATCTTAGCGTACCGGAACTGAATTTTATTTAGCCTATCCTATGTCTCGTAGAATAAAATGTGCTTGTACACAGTTTCATAGAATTCGGATGATATTCGGAGGATACATACAGAAATGATTTCTAAAAATTGTCAATTTAGTTTTAGTATCATACATATAGTCTACAAACTCATTACATATTACATATCAGATATCACACACGCTGAATTCCGACAATCGGGGTAAGCAGAGTAATCGGTGTTGTGCTGCAATTACTTAGGCAAATTACAGCACAACACCGACCACCACGTTTCGCAAAATATTCGAACAAGATTAAATCGATCAAGCAGCAAGTGAGGCACGAAGACCCACCTGCTGCATGGCTCGGTTGAGGTACCGTGCCAAGGTGAGAGGTGGCGAGCCTGTCGCCCTTTAGCACGGCATCTTGCCCTTATCCCTTAGTCGCCTTTTACGACATGCACGGGGAGAGATGCAGTGGGGCTATTCTTTTTTTTTAAGTACCGAACCCATACAAACTCAGTATCTCATAAAACAAAGTAACTTACTCCATGACCCCTTACAGATTCATTATTAGTATTGTTGTTTTCGTGATTTGAAGATGCATCAATTATATTAGGATAGGTTGCTAATAGCTCCAAATAACTTGTGATAGTGCGGGGAAACATTTTCATCGGGAGCCCATTCCACAGCTTTGCATTGAAACTCTGGCCCGGCGCTACCTGACCTAACCTACCCCTAGCATTTAGATAGCACAACAAAAATAAGATGGGGCTGCTACGTATTTTTTTTACGGTTCAGAAACCACCCACGCTGCGTTCTGTTTAATAAAAAAAAAATAATAATAATTCAAACTTGGAACATCTGTTTCCGTTGCATATGGCGTTGTTGACATCAAAGAAACTGGGAGCAGTGAAATTAATTTTGGTGTTTTGTACGAAGGTGTGTTTGTGAATACCTAGAAGCATGCATACACTGGTAGGTTATATTTTATTATTGTTTTTCGTAGTTCACATGGCCTTACTTACATCGCAGTTTTTTATGAGACGTTAATTATCATTACCTATGCGAACGAGTAGATTACAAATTAAGATTGCGGTTTTGTAGATTTTGTGGTTTTATTATAAGAGGCATAATGAGTATGTAAGGTCATTAATGTTTTGATTATGAAATTTTAGGCCTAAAAGTGGTCATAAAGTGTTTATTAGTTTTTTTACTCCTCCTAACGCTTGGGCATTTGTTTAGTTGAGAGTCCAATTACA
Source organism: Nematopogon swammerdamellus (assembly GCA_946902875.1). Taxonomy (NCBI): domain Eukaryota; kingdom Metazoa; phylum Arthropoda; class Insecta; order Lepidoptera; family Adelidae; genus Nematopogon; species Nematopogon swammerdamellus. The sequence continues at coordinate 3,136,629 of OX336356.1, read as the reverse complement.
TACATACATAACACACGCTGTATCCCGACAATCAGGGTAAGCAGAGTAATCGGTGTTGTGCCATAAGGACTCTGGTAAATTACAGCACAACACCGACCACCACGTTTAGCACAGTATACGGACAAGACAACTATCAAGCAGCAAGTAAGGCACGAAGAACCCACCTGCTGCATGACTAGGTGGAAGGACTGCGCCATGGTGAGAATTGGCCAGCCTGTCGCCCTTTAGCGCAGTATCTTGTCCTTATCACTTAGTCGCCTCTTACGACATGCACGGGGAGAGATGCAGTGGGGCTATTCTTTTTAAGTACCGGCCCCACACGGTACACGTTACAGTCCAATTTTACGTAATAAACCTGCAGTGGGACCTTTTAGAAGCATGAAAATTTAATGAAGCATTGACATGGCGCCCAGTTCCTATAAAACGTTTTTTTATATTGAAAGCGCGACATGTGGCGCCGAGTCACCCAAAAGGAGTCTAGCGACGCCCATGGACATTCGGTTGTATGCGAGGATTGCGAATGCCATGCCAGCCTGACATGTGTGCCTTTCACGCCCCTCTTGAAATACCCCAAACTGTACTTGGGGGGAAAGAAATATAAAATAGTTCTAGAGTTTACGAGTTCTGTAGAGGAAAGATCTACAGAACCGATTGGTACGCATCCGCGGTAAGTCCAGCATGTAGGGATGCAATCCCCGCCCAGTGCGCGTGGTTCGGAAGAATGGGGACGGCGGGATCGAGTTAAACAGCTCCTCCGAGCACTCCCCATGGAATAAGCGATAGGAACCACCGACATCCCTAACGTAGATGCAGTGGTTCTAGATCGCGGGACACTTCGGGGTCACCCAAGCAGGCGCAGTCGTAGAAGTATTTTTTTTTTATGGAAACTAACACGGTTGGCTACATCACCTACCTACAACATCCGTGATGTCAGCCCATAACACCGGGTGAACTTGGTGCCACGTCAGTGCTTCCCTTCGGTCGTGCCGGCTACACTGAACTGAACGGAAAACACAAACTATTTACATAGCCGTTTCGACCGACCTTACATTCAGTGCGGTGGTATCAACCCGGGCGGGTTAAACCCTACCACCTAGTAATATAAGAAGGGAGTCATATGCCTTAGTCGCCCTTTACGACATACACGGGGAGAGATGCAGTGGGGCTATTCTTTTAAAGTACCGGCCCCACACGGTACAAACACGTGTCTCCAAGACAATAACTAACACAATCCTTTACTGATCTGAGGACGCACACAACGGAGTATCCTTGCAATATTGTAACCGAGTGCGTACTCCAAACTCGACGCGAAATAGTGAAGCGGGGAAAGTCGGTGAGGGAGCGACACGAACGGCGCAACCAAACGCGGCGCTCAGCGGTGACGCGCGCCGGCTGCCACAATCGGTGTTGTGCTGCACGGGCTTTCGTAAATTACAGCACAACACCGACCACCACGTTTCGCAAAGTATTCGGACAAGATCAAGCAGCAAATAAGGCGCCAATGTGAGAGGTGGCTACCCCGTCGCCCTTTAGCACGGCGTCTTGTAGTTATCACTTAGTCGCCTTCTACGACACGCACGGGGAGAGATGCAGTGGGGCTATTATTTTTAAATACCGCGGCCCTATATAGGATCTATGACATAATTAAATGGTTGGATGGATAATTGCAAGGATAAAATTGAATGATTATACATACACTTTAATACAATTATATGGCTATCGCTAATGGCCACATTATAGCCACTGTGGGTGACGCAATAAACTTGCCAGTGATTCACTCTCTCAGATCTGCTACCGGCATTCACCGCTCACTGCAGCCACACTGCCACAGTACACTGCGAGAACAGTAGCGGCGCGGCCGGCACAAGCTTGGAGGTTGGTTCACGCACACAGCATTGTTGCTTACGGTGATGCTTGGTCCGGGTCGCCTCTCACCCTCAATATGGTTGAGGGAGGCGATAGCTGGCCCTGGCGCGTTGCTCGTGAACGTGAGTCGGAGGGCCGCTAAGTAAATACCCGCGCAGCTCTGAGTGTTTATATTTTATTTTGCGGTCCCCCGACACTTTTAAGTAAGTAAACAGAAATTATTTTTGACTTGTTAAAGGTCAGGGATTTTTAAATTTCTAATTTAACTTTTATTTCAAGCTTTAAAATAACCATTCAAATCCGCCCACTTTTTAAGATAATTATTTGTTTTATTACTTAATTACTCGATTACAAACATCTTACAGCCATCCCGATTAAACCAGCTTTCTATTTAAAAAAAACATCCAATCGGTCCATCCGTTTGGGAGCTACGATGCCACAGCAGACACACACACACACGTTAAACTTATAACACCCCTCTTTTTTCGTCTGGGGTTAAAAATAAAAGAAAAATGGTTAATAGATGATAATAAAGTGCACACTTTTCATATATTATGGTACCGATATGAAACATAGATGTACACTTTTCATAACCGATTTAAAAGTTATGTGTCCCACTTTTCGCACATAGCACTTCAATGTTGCTCGTGCGTCATTCATTCATTATACCCAGTACGGTTGTGTGTATGAAAATCGCGCCGAGTCTCTAATTCAAATGAAGCAATTTACTGTTTTATTTATCTATACTGTGGCACAGTGGCAACACAGCACCCGGTACCCGGTGGCCGCCGGTATAGTGTTGCAAGTATTCCATTTGCTGTCATAGATGAAGGTCGCTCCCGCTATACAGTAATTATTACTTAAGTTCCAATATAGAGTGTAGAATCTTTGAGGAATTCTACTTCAACTAGCCTAGGAATTCTTTGGTGATACCAAGAACATTTGGGTGATACCATCCCACGGTCTAGAGTGATTTTAAATTATCGTTGTGGAGGCTTATGTTTGATCCCTTCTCTCTCAGTCAATATCATTCATACATTGATTCTTCTTTCACAAGTCTGAGTTTGAAGGTTTCGTGTGCCGTGCCAGTGAGAGAATGGGAGAATAACCATGGATGGAAAATAACCATGTATGGAAGATAATCATGTATGGAAGATAAGCATTGATTGAACATATCCATGGATAGAAGATAACCATTGATGGAAGATAACCATGGATGGACCATAACCATGGATAGATAATAACCATTGATGGAAGATAACGAGGGATGGAAGATAATCATGGCTGGAAGATAACCATGGATGAAAGATAACCATCGAATGGAAGATAGCCATCGAATGGAAGATAGCCATGAATGGAAGATAACCATGGATGGGAGAATAACCATGGATGGAAGATAACCATGGATGAAAGATAACCATAGATGGGAGATCGACTGTTGTTAAGCACACCTCGGCGCAGTCAGTATTTGATGGGTGACCACTCAACCATTGGAGGCTGACCGGTAGGTTTGCCGGTAGGTCCCTTCCCTTCTTACCTTACTAGGTGGTAGGGTTTATCCCGTCGGGGTTCGTACCACCGCACTGAATGAAACGTCGAACGAAACGGCTATGTAAACAGTTCGTGTTTTCCGTCCAGTTCAGTGTAGCTGACATGAAATGAAGGAAAACGCTGGCATGGCACCTACATACTTCACCCGGTGTAATGGGCTGACATCACGGATGTTGTAGGTGATGTAGCTAAACGTCAGTTTCCAAAAAAAAAACATGTTTAGTTAATAATAAAACAACTTAATAAAGGAGTACTCACTAAAATAATTTCAAATTTAAAATTGATCTCAGACCTTGGCCGTAAACTGTATTATGCGTACCTAAGCATTTTGTCTAAAGACCGTAATCAGTTAAAAGGCCAAGCAAAGCTTAAAGTGAGGTCACTTCTTGCACGAAGTCTTTAAACCTGACTATGGCGCGGTTGTCTTTGCCTATGAACTCATATGAAGACATTACTTACCCGCTCGCTTGCCCGGGCTTCACACGGTCAATATTTTCATCAGTATCTGTCAGTATTTAACCCCCGACGAAAAAGAGGGGTGTTATAAGTTCAACGTGTGTGTGTCTGTCTGTGGCATCGTAGCTCCCAAACGGATGGACCGATTTGGATGCGTCTTTTTTTATTGGAAAGCTGGTGTAATCGGGATGGTTGTTAGTTATGTTTGTCATCAAGTAGTTAAGTAATTGAGTAATTAAAAAATTTATTATCTAAAAAAGTGAACCGATTTGTATGCGGTATTTTTAAAAAAGCTTGAAATAAAAGTAAAAATACAAATTTAAAAAATCTCCGTCCCTTAAAAAGTAAAAAATAATTTCCGTTTACTTACTTAAAGAAGTCGGGGGACCGTTAAGTAAATAAAATATAAAACCTCAGAGCTGCGCGGGAATTTACTTAGCGGTCCCCGAGTCCTCCGGCTCCTTTTAAGTAAGCGGAAATTATTTTTGACTTTTTAAGAGTCGGGGATTTTTTAATTATTATTGGCCTCTGAATCGTAGCCAATTCCGCCAGAGAAACATGTTGGAGTGATAATTTACTGCCAAATTATTATTATTTTTTATAGACGTGAGACCTGTGGACATAAAGATACACCAACACATATAGACAACACAAACAAAATGACATTGAAAACCTATGGGAGAACCGAGTGAACCGAGATATAAACAAAATGAATGTTTTTCAATTTTATAAAACGGGCCAGCAATGAGATAGTGAGTGGGAAGAGGGGTTTTGGATTCTGGGAGCATAGAGTAGAGGGATGGACAGGATATAAAAATATGGTCCAGATAACGCTCTGCTAGATAACATTCAGTACTGGAGGATAAATTGGAGAGAATCTAAACTCCAAGTCCAGCAGTTGACGCTTTTAACATGCTGACTAACTGACTTAAACATAAGTGTTTAATCCATACCTGTGTCTGCACATACCTACATACAGACAACTGTTATATTCACCGCCTGTGTCGTCTTCAAATTGGCATCTTTACTTTATTCCGCGGCAGCTACGCAGAGTTACGAAACTCTCGCACAAGGCGATCGGTCAAGTGAGGTCAGTTACGCCTTATAATTGCTGTAATCTGGCGTCTCGATTAAGATGCAAGCGAGTTTTGAGGTGGAATAATTTAATAAAGTAAAAATGCTTTCGAGTTACAGTTATCATTTCAGGTACATTAGGTGCATCATAGTAGGATGTGTGGTAATTGGTTTTTAATGAACTAATCTTTTGTACCTATTGAATATAATCTGTAATAATCCTTGGCCGTAGTCGTAAAATTAGGCAATATAGATTATGATTTTAGAAGGCATTGCATTCCGAGGTCACAGGAACACTCGAATCGAAGCAATGATGGCGAATCAGAATCAGAACCAGAATCATCTCGGTGAGTTTCAAATTGATGACTTAGTTAGATGATAAATGATACACGACGTGAAAATACAGTTCCCGGCGGCAAATAATGTGATGATATAGCCAACTGTGTCAGTTTCCATGAAAAAGAAAAGTGAACAACTGAGTGAGATCAAAGATGAAAGCACAAACCAAAATATTTCTGTCACACATCTTTATCAACACACATGTGTTACGAGCCATCTTATGATATTTGTGTGCATTTGTAGAATATATTGGGGACAAAGTTAATTTTATTTAATATACGACAATGCGAGTACCTATTCTTTCGAATTTGTTTAGGGTAGCTAACATAATTTCGGAACGATTCAATAGTAAGGAAGACTGGAATGTCTACGACTTTACAACTCTACATACGGACGATTACTTCAGTCGTAGATCAACAGCTATAAACGGCGATGATGGCTATCAGCTTATAACATTAAATCATTAATAATTTTAATCCGCGTCCAGTACACGTGAAGTAATAGAAAAAACTCGCTTATATCACGTGAACTCGCCAATATATTGTGTATGTATATGGACACGGTGCATGGCTTGCCAGCTCAATAACACTTTTTAGGGTTCCGTATCCGTCGTACGGGACCCTATTACTAAGCCTACGCCGTCTGTCTGTCTGTCCGTCCGTCTGTCCGAGGGCTGTATCTCTTGAACCGTAATAGGCAGCCCGTTGAAATTTTCACAGAATATGTGTTATTATGGCGGATATAAAAATAATAAAAATAAAAAATTCACGGGGTCCCCATAGAAGAAACTAAAGAGTGTAAGTATGCGCCATCTACCTATAAGAGTATGAAGCATTTTAGCTAATTTTTAGAAGTAGTGATGACTCGTACTTTGTAGGCAGTGGCAAACACTTTTGTAAATGTAGACTACGTGGACGTAAAAAAAAGTATCCAGCGAAGTCTCTTGCCAGTTCTTCTCCGCTGTCATAATCGAACTGGCAAAACGCTAAATGTTAAATGTACGATATCACGAATCCGATTGCAGTGTACTGTCTATGGATGATGAATAAAGAATAAAGAATAAATAATGCAATCTATAAAACAGAATCGGGCAAGATAATCAGGGGTAACTTTTTTTTTTTTATGGTAACTGACACGGTTGGCTACATCACCTACAACATCCGTGATGTCAGCCCATAACACCGGGTGAACTTGGTGCCAATTCAGTGCTTCCCTTCGGTCGTGCCGGCTGCACGGTCGTGCCAAAAGCCTGAATAGGGTCCAGCAGACATTATAGTGAGAATAACGGCCAATTTGCGACATAGTAGCAGAGCTTAGGAGAGGAACTTGCATATAATTTGACACAGCTTCCATAAGTGAAGCAACTGATGAAGATATGCATTCACCATCTTCATCCATCTTTAGCCTAGTTCAGTGCCTAAAGCCAGCGATCCAAAGGAAAGTCTCCGGTAATATCGCCTCCAAGAAGCCTTCTCGGAGGTGATATTACGAGACTCACTGCCCATAAGGGATTGCATAAAAAAGCCAATTGGAGTTCACTGCTGGATTTAATCTTTCCAATATCTAAGCGGCCGTTGGCCGAGTGGTCTGGGCGTAGTCTTCTCTTGCGAGAGGTCCGACATTCGAATCCGGTCGGCGTGTACCAATGAGTTTTTTTCTGACGGAAAAATTTACGTGCATACCGCTAGACCTGCCGCTTCACCATTCGGAACAGTTGTAAAAAGTTGCCCATTACTAAGAGGTAGGCTCCAATTGGAGCCGACTGGGTTGATACCACCGTACTGGATGTAAGATGGCCGCATAGCAGCCTCGGCCGTGTTCTCCTCTAGTCCGATATAGCCAGCAATTCAAAGGGAAGTCCCAGGTATGACACCTACCTTCTCGGAGGTGATATTGGCTGGTCGCAGCATGTGCTTTGGCCCCTCTGACTCAGCCACCCATACTGGATTACATAAAAAAAAAAACGCTTCCATTGTCGTTTCGATGCTCTGGGGTCCATGGATGGGAAACAAGCCCTGGAACTACCGGCCTAAGTAGGAACCGCACCGCTAGGACAAAGGCGACTCATTGGGAGACCTATAGCATTTATAGGTTCAACATGGATATACTATCAAATAATCTCTCTTACGTTTTGTTTATAGACATCCAGAAATACCAGCGTTCCGGCTATAAAATCCAGACGTCTATCCCTGCACTCTTGCGAGTGCAGTGATCATGTATGCCAGATCGAGGCCCCATAGCTGTACCGTTCTTCCGAAATAATCCCATGGGAAACACAGACTGAAGCCTTTCCCCAGCCGATCCGAGCCACCACCCGTTCACCCGAAGGAACCCCCGAACCGAAGTCGAGAGCCGGGGGTGAAGCCATCACTGCCACTGGAGTCCAACAACAGCCTATGCCCAGGGCCACAGCGTTTTTGCCTATAGGTTCAACAGTGGATAACAGTATGTTGTTAGGAAAATAGAGTAAATCGCGAAGACCTTTTATGTGATAGGTATCCTCAGGGAATACGCGTTGGTAAAGGCGGACGCGTGGTGGTTGGGCTTATATCAGTTGGTTGCGCACGTGTTTCACGCAGAGCAGTAAAATGCAGGAACGCATTAAAATTTCATTGCTCGGCCAGAAACTGCCTATAAAAATCGTTCTTATCGCATTGCTGACGTCATGGTGATTTCCCAATGCAACTATAGACGTACTTACATTTACCGCATCATTTTTGCAGCAAACATTTTCATTTTTCACATAATATTTAACTAATTGTGATATTTTTTTAGAAATACTGATGACTCGTACTATTTAGGCAGTGGCAATCATTTTTGTTAAATTCCTTCAGCTTGTAGTGGTTTAACTCAGATGATCTTGAATAAAATTCTTGTGGACTGTAACTGCTTATATTTGCAGATTTTCAGGAGGTAACAATTTTCAGCAATTCAGTGGAGTTTCAGCAGTTTCAGGATCATTTTTCTGTATTCTCGGAAAAAATCAGGAATTGTTTGCTGGGTGTAGTTATTTGTCAGTACTAAAGTGGACGTAAAAAAAAAGTATCCAGCGAGGGTTCTTGCCAGTTTTTCTTCGCTGTGATAATCAAACTGGCAAAATGCAAAATGTTAAAGTATGACAAATCCGAGTGCAGTGTACTGTCTATGGCTTTGGTCTAGTGATGATGAATAAAGAATAAAGAAATTATCTCGTCTAATAGAATAAAGAATTATATGGTCTGGAAAAAGGTGTGCGGAAGACACCTGCCGCCAGACGGTAGGCAGAGTAATCAGAGTTGTGCTGCAGGTAGTCTTGTAAAATTCATTTTTAATCATGAACGCACTTAATATGGATAACTTTATGTAGAAAACTTTACTGGTCTCTGTGTAATTAATGTTAGTACTTACTCCTTTTTACGATGACTGTATGTTTTCCCAATAAAATAAAATAAATAAAATAAAATAAAAATTACAACACAACACCGACCACCACGTTGAGCTATCAAGCAGCCAGTAAGGCACGAAACCCACCCGCTGCATGATTCGGTGGAAGGACCGTTCCAAGGGTGACCGCTCGACCGTTGGAGGCTGACCGTGGTTCGGATTCCACGTTAAACTGTAGGTCCCTTCCCTTCTTACCTTACTAGGTGGTAGAGTTTATCCCGGCCGGGTTGGTACCACCGCACTGAACGAAACGTCGGTCGAAACGGCTATGTAAATAGTTCGTGTTTTCCGTCCAGTTCAGTGTAGCCGACATGAAATGAAGGGAAGCACTGACATGGCACCTAGTTCACCCTGTGTTATGGGCTGACATCACGGATGTTGTAGGTGATGTAGCCAACCGTGTCAGGTTCCATAAAAAAAAAAAAAAAAAAAAAAAAAAAAGGTGGCTAGCCTGTCGCCCTTGAGCACGGCATCTTGTCCTTATCCCTTAATCGCCTTTTACGACGGGGAGAGATGCAGTGGGGCTATTCGTTTTAAGTACCGGCCCCACACGGTACGTAAGGTACCTAGTTGTATTATGTATTATCGCAGCATAGGAGAAATCTAGAACGATGGATAAATATTGGTGAGGCGTATGTCCAGCAGTGAGCTCAAAATACGCTGACTGACTGAATCCTTTGAACGAAGCAGCAATTTGAGCTGAGTGTAACAATTAAAGGTGTTTCACAATATAACATCAACTCATTTGCCACACGAAATATTTTACTCTAGTTTAAGAGTAGGTTTACACACATGTGAAATGCGCTGTTTAACATTAGAAAATCATAATAATTAAGAAACTGTCGAAATATAGTTACATACATCTGCTAGTTTAAGATTGGCACTACTGACTGGCCAAATAAAAATGCAATGATTTTAGTTCTATCTCGCTCTAACTTAGCAATCAAAGGGAGATGAAACCAAATTTGGGTTAAAATCTTGCCAGCATAGGTGACTGTGATGGATGAGGGACCAATTTTGCAGTCGACAGAGCCAAAATCACATCTCCTCGCGAAACCACGCTCAGTGAGGCGCCATTCCAGCAAATTTGCAGACTGACATTTGAAGACACCCAGGTTAAAACAAACTTAAAGAAGCGCCTCTAGGGGTCCTCCGGCCAACGATCTTCAAGAAAATAAAAATGTGAACAGAATACAAGAAATTGTGTTGTGTCGAAATCCGTTTGCGCATCGATTTCACGGTGTCTGAGCATTTGGGCAACGCACCCACCTTGCCGACAGCAGCTACGGTTTTAAACTCCTAATCGCAGCAGAAAAATCCCTGTGTGCACAAATTTGTGTCTTCTGTAATACCTCTATTGAAATTGTTTATTTTTATTACAAATTATTTATTATTGTTTATAGAGACAAATGACTCTTGAATGTTGAATGTACAATATACCTTTGTATATTTACTTATAGTTAATTTATCATTAATACCTTATTGATATATTCTATTTAAGTCTAATATAACATTAATAAACGAACGGCCTTCGGCCTCGCAAATCTCAGGGCCTCAGAAATCTATACACACTTGTATATTGTCCACAAAACTGCATCCTGTTATTGTTTCAATATCCGAACGGAGGTTGATCATGTCTTCACTCATTTTAACGGTATAATATTTACTTCTTTTGCCTCTTTGTCATTCTATGGAAGAACTGGAGTTGCCACAATTTCCAATTCTATAAAACAGTTTTTCGTTAAGTAAATCACGCCCAAGATCGTACAAAATCAATGCATCATGGACTAAGTAATCGCTGCGACATAATTATCTACAATTTGATGGTCTATCCAGCGAGTAAAGCTTCTACAGTTGGACGATTGCACGGTCTCCGGTATTGACGGCTGGCGAATCACTGAACAGCCATGTCAGTGGAGCAAAAAGCAACGATTGGTCAGGGAGTTTGACTTTCGAACGCTTATCCAGTTGACATTGTTTGCTGTACGCCTGATTTGTGAGGCAATTCTGTGGCATTCTATTGTGGTTTATTTTTGTACTCGCAAGTTTATCGGCGTGCTTCTTTAGAGTTTTTTTCTTAATGGTAGGCCATATTTCGTTTAACGTCATAATATTCTTCGTCGCTAGAATATATTTCTGACAGTTTAATCTCAAGAGTACGGTACTCTGAGCTGTGAGTTTAACGATTTCAAAACGAAATTGCCGAAACATACCATTTTATGTGAAATAATTTACATTAATAAAATTATTTTAGATATTTTACTCTGTCTATATTAAGGGGAAACTGTTTGAGTTTTAAGGCGATCTTTAGGAGTCCGTAATAAATTATGCTAGATGCACACGGAAAAAAAATCATACAGTTTATAGTTGTAAAAGTTCCATTGTTCCAATTAATTTTGAGGCAAATCACTCCTCCCTCACATGTTATTACTGTACTTTATTCGTACTGTGCAAGGAAATACATTTTTTACTGTAAGTACAAGGAAAATACATTAAGGTTTTCCAATTTAAAAAAAAAGGAAGATGATTTCGGATTTCTTAGAATATAAAAATTGGCCCATACATTGGCACGTCGTTAGTGTCACATAGAATGATTGGCGGCGTCCGCACAGATAAGATTATCGATAGCATATTTAAGATGTCGATATGAAGATCCACGAAGTTTTATCGAAATACGTCACTAATCTGGATGCTGCTTAGCTGCGCACTGCCGACCTGATAAGTATTAAAGTAAGGGTACTAAAGTATCTGGATCTGCAGCACGAGGTTACCAAAATGTGGCCCGTCGACTCGACGATCGTTGTGGCCCACCGAGCATACATACGGGAGACGCAACGCTACTGCGTTTGTATCGGAGCACGGCTAGCCAAAAATCCCTACTACTACGAAAATCGAAATCGCAATTTAATCTTTTATGACGTGACTTGTCTATCTCCGTTACCCATATCGCGCCCTGCGATATAGAGAGAGACAGAGCGAGCAAGGCCAGCGACAGGTTTGTTATCGCTGGCTTGGCTCGGGTATCTGGTAGTAAGAGCCGACCGTCCGACCAATCGGAAGCCTTGCTTGACGGCAACTTGACGGGATCACTACGAATGCCAGTCTGACGGACGATGATGGTGCGGTATATTTGTGAATTTTGAAATTGTTATTTGTAATATTATTTCAAATAGTTTTTTCTGAACGAATATTATTGTTTGAATCCAAAAAAAAATATTGAAAAATTAAACCAGACTGTTGTTCTAATATTTTTGAAAAGTTGTACTAATAATCAGTGATAGGAATAAGTAGGGCTTATTTACCTAAACTTCGAGGAACAGAGTAAAAGATTGGAGTCTTCCTTAAAACAATATTTTTTTCCGGTTTAATAATATTCATGGTGTTTTAATCTCGCGATTTAAAAAAAGTGGCCGCAATTTTGAACTTTTTAGTTACTGGACCGATTGCTTTCAAAATCGATATCTGGGTGTATGTGTGGGCTCTGAATACGAATCTGTAGTAAAAATTTAAAAAAAGTGGCCGCCATTTTGAACTTTTTAGTTACTGGACCGATTGCTTTCAAAATCGCTATCTGGGTGTATGTGTGGGCTCTGAATACGAATCTGTAGTCAAAATTTAAAAAAAGTGGCCGCCATTTTGAACTTTTTAGTTACTATGGCGGTTATTATATTATTATTTAAAATGGCGGCCACTTTTTTTACATTTTGACAACGGATTCGTATTCAGAACCCACACAGACACCCAGATATCAATTTTGAAAGCAATCGGTCCAGTAACTAAAAAGTTCAAAATGGCGGCCACTTTTTTTAAATTTTGACTACAGATTCGTATTCAGAGCCCACACTTACACCCAGATAGCGATATTGAAAGCAATCGGTCCAGTAACTAAAAAGTTCAAAATGGCGGCTACTTTTTTTAAATTTTTACTACAGATTCGTATTCAGAGCCCACACATACACCCAGATATCGATTTTGAAAGCAATCGGTCCAGTAACTAAAAAGTTCAAAATGGCGGCCACTTTTTTTACATTTTGACAACGGATTCGTATTCAGAGCCCACACAGACACCCAGATATCGATTTTGAAAGCAATCGTTCCAGTAACTAAAAAGTTCAAAATGGCGGCCACTTTTTTTAAATTTTGACTACAGATTCGTATTCAGAGCCCACACATACACCCAGATAGCGATTTTGAAAGCAATCGGTCCAGTAACTAAAAAGTTCAAAATGGCGGCCACTTTTATAAAATTTTGACAACGGATTCGTATTCAGAGCCCACACAGACACCCAGATATCGATTTTGAAAGCAATCGGTCCAGGAACTAAAAAGTTCAAAATGGCGGAAACTTTTTTAAATTTTGACAACGGATTCGTGTTCAGAACCTACACAGACACCCAGATATCGATTTTGAAAGCAATCGGTTCAGTAACTAAAAAGTTCAAAATGGCGGTCACTTTTTTTTAATTTTGACAACGTATTCGTATTCAGAGCCCGCACGGACACCCAGATATCGATTTTGAAAGCAATCGGTCCAGTAACTAAAAAGTTCAAAATGGCGGCCACTTTTATAAAATTTTGACAACGGATTCGTATTCAGAGCCCACACAGACACCCAGATATCGAATTTGAAAGCAATCGGTCCAGTAACTAAAAAGTTCAAAATGGCGACCACTTTTTTTAAATTTTGACAACGGATTCGTATTCAGACCCCACACGGACACCCAGATATCGATTTTGAAAGCAATCGGTCCAGTAACTAAAAAGTTCAAAATGGCGGCCATTTTTATAAAATTTTGACAACGGATTCGTATTCAGAGCCCACACAGACACCCAGATATCGATTTTGAAAGCAATCGGTCCAGTAACTAAAAAGTTCAAAATGGCGGCCACTTTTATAAAATTTTGACAACGGATTCGTATTCAGAGCCCACACAGACACCCAGATATCGATTTTGAAAGCAATCGGTCCAGTAACTAAAAAGTTCAAAATGGCGGCCACTTTTTTTTAATTTTGACAACGGATTCGTATTCAGGGCCCACACAGACACTTTTATTATAAAATAACCGTCGGAGGACCTTGGTTGAAAATTGTAAAATTTAGTAGAACGGACAGACATGCATTTGTTACGGAACCCTACATTCATTTTAAAATAAATGTTAAATTTTGTAGAACGGACAGACATGCATTTGTTACGGAACCCTACATTCATTTTGCAGAACTTATTAGTAGAATGGACAGACATAAACGTGTTACGGAACCCTACTTTTATTATAAAATAACCGTCGGAGGACCTTGGTTGAAAATTGTAAAATTTAGTAGAACGGACAGACATGCATTTGTTACGGAACCCTACATTCATTTTGAAATAAATGTTAAATTTTGTAGAACGGACAGACATGCATTTGTTACGGAACCCTACATTCATTTTGCAGAACTTAGTAGAATGGACAGATATAAACCTGTTACCGAACCCTACTTAACAGTTGCACTCCGGGTGAGCCGGCAGATCCCGTGCCACTCTAACTTAACCCTTAGTGCAATGACTTAAGGTTTCATTTTAAAAATGACGCTGACGCGATGTCGCAATTTCGAGTTATAAATTTTATACCCACCTAAAAAAGTGCCAAGCACCGCTAAAGAAATTTTCACTTAAAAAAAACAAGCAAACAAATAAACAAACAAATATACTTTCGCATTTATGATAAACAACATGATAGCAAACAAATAAACAAACAAATATACTTTCGCATTTATGATAAACAACATCGCATTTATTACAACATCCCCGTATACAATAATTGATTTCAAATTTCTTTTCAGTCTGTCAAATTTGCCTATCATGTGTACGCGCCCGGTATGGCGCGCAGTCGTGCTCCTAACTCGCGGAATTATTGTATTTTTCACGTTTTAAGCGTTGTATTATCATTAAAATGACTTACCTATGAAAGGTTACGCCATCTTTTGTTATTCCTGATGATCTTGAGCTCTTTCGACACGTACGAACTGCACAACTCGCCATTTTGCGTAGTGCACATATACGTGTTCTTTGTCCCCAAGTCACATGTGCACTGACGTTCGATCCCGCAGACTATTATATTGTAAGAGCATAATGCACTAAGACGCGGCTAATTTTCCCATATAATAGCGCTCGACGGTTGCCACTCCCGTATGTATGCTTGGTGTTGTGGCCATAGTCGTTTCGGCGCATGGGCTGATAGCGAAGAACCTCGACGATCACCTAGAGAGGCTCTCGCTGAGTGGTTGGGTCAAGGGCCAGATCCAGAAGGCAGCCCTGCTCGACACTGCACGCATCGTCCGGAGGTTTCTCTCCCTAGGGCCCGACCGAGCCGGTGGTGTAAAATCCGTTTATTTTTATATTTATTTTAGGTTTTAATTTAAAAAACAGGTAAAATTTATATAAAAAGGAACGTGTAAATAAATGGATTAAAGAATAAAGTAGTTAAATTTTCATAGTTCAGCACTTTACATGTCAGCCTCGGTAGCTCAGTGGTGCGTTCGGTCGACTGTTGTAAAACAACCCTTAGCGCGGTCAGTACTTGGATGGGCGACCGCTCGACAGTTGGAGGCTGACCGGGGTTCGGATTCCACGTAAAACTGTAGGTCCCTTCCCTGATTACCTTACTGGTAGTCTGGTAGGGTTTATCCCGGCCGGGTTGGTACCACCGCACTGAATGAAACGTCTGTCGAAACACACACAAATACACGCATACACAGCGTCATGCCTGTGCCAAAAATGCAGAATTCCACCTTATTTCTTCTGTTGTACCCGAATTATGATGACATGTTTTTGTAATTATGGTTCCTGGTTACAATCACCAACTTAGGACACCCTCCCCCCCTCCACCCCTAATTCACAAAAGCTAATTTTAAGCACTTGATCCCTTTTTGAGATCATGCCCGAACTATAAAAATATACCTGTACGTACAATGTATAAAATGTTATGTCATAAAATTTTAGTAACACCATTAAACAAATAATTACAAAACCTGAACCGACCACGAAAAACTATTTTTAAATTTGATTCTGTGCCCTTCAATTTTATCTAATGTAAAATATTGTTGCAATTCATATTTCTACACAATGAATTTTTTTTATTCAGAAATTAATAAATAAAATAAAATTGCAACTGCTCAACCAATACGTACGCCGTGAAAGGAAATGAAGTCCGCACCGTGCATATGTATTAAGGTGATGTCACGAATCACGAGTTGACCATCAAAATTTACTCAAAAAAATTTATACCCAGAAGCGGCTTTATTATACATGTAGGCATACATACTCTAGCTTGCTAACAACCTGTCGGTCGGCCTGCTTGCACACCATTCATCATCATCAGTCACAAGATGTGCGAGCAAACAAGTGTCAATTTGTAAGCAACACTGGGTGCGGTCAGTATTTGGATGGGTGCGACCGCTCGACCGTTGGAGGCTGACCGCGGTTCGGATTCCACGTTAAACTGTAGGTCCCTTCCCTTCTTACCTTACTAGTTGGTAGGGTTCAAAAGAAATCTAGCCTTTAAATCTAGGACGGACAGACGGACGACGTAGGACCCATACGGTACGGAACCCTATCAAGAAAAGTGCAAAAAGACGAAATTATGTGTGTCTTTCTGTATCGCACTTTTTTTTTTGTGAACTGACACGGTTGGCTACATCACCTACAACATCCGTGATGTCAGCCCATAACACCGGGTGAACTAGGTGCCATGTCAGTGCTTCCCTTCATTTCATGTCGGCTACACTGAACTGGACGGAAAACACGAACTATTTACATAGCCGTTTCGACCGACGTTTCGTTCAGTGCGGTGGTATCAACCCGGGCGGGATAAACACTACCACCTAGTAAGGTGAGAAGGGAAGGGACCTACATATTTACGTTAAATCCGGACCGCAGTCAGCCTCAAACGGCCGAGCGGTCACCCATCCAAGTACTGATCGCGCTCAGGCATGCTTAACAACAGTCGACCGACCGCACCACTGAGCTGCCGAGGCTGACGAATTTCCTTATCCCTTAGTCGACTTTTGCGACATGCGACGGGGAGAGATGCAGTCGGGCTATTCTTTTTAAGTACCGACCCCACACTGCTTATGCCCCGTCTACATATTAATTTCTCTGTGTATGCCATACCAAGCGGCGATGCTTGTCCGCTTGTAGGCCAAAGCAAGGTCGTAACACTGTGGCCTCAATTTTGATACGACGCATGGTGTGTGTGATACTTTTTCGATAAGGCCGCTATAGTGAGATTTCACTTTTTAGGGTTCCGTACACACACGGAAGCCTATTACTAAGCCTACGTCGTCTGTATGTCTGTCCATCCGTCCATGCGAGGGCTGGATCTTTTGAACCGTAATAGGTATTCGGTTGAAATTTTCACAGAATATGGTGTTATTATTGCGGATTTGACAACAAATAATAAAAAAAGCAAAAAAGAAAAAAATTAAGGGGTCCCCATGCAAGAAACGTGCTAAGAATCGATTAGTACATACTCACGACACGATACTAAATAATAGATGGCGTCACAGTTAGTTTGCATCACAGACAGACACGGACGTTGCTCTGAGGAACTAGAATCTCTTATTCCCTGCAATCCGTCGCAGATAGGCCCTTTTGTTGTTGATATTGTCCTTTTGACAACTCAACCTGTTTTTCAAAATTGTTCCTTTGTCGCACCGCTCTGCTGCTTGAGTGTGGAACTGTCTTTCGGTGAGTGTGTTTCACGAATCCTTCAACCTGAGGGTTTTCAAACGTCGTATTAACAGGCTAGACAGCCCAGGAACAAAGAATTTGAAAATCTGTTCGTATAGGCCGATATCTCACTAAGCATGGTTTAGCGAGGGGAGGTGAATTTGTTGGTCCTTCAGGACAGCCACCCAGGCCGGTGTTCAACAATGCTTATTTACTTTATTTTTAACCGACTTCAAAAAAAGGAAGAGGTGTATTATGTAGTATTATTCGACTGTATTTTTTTAATTTTTTTTATGTTTGTCCCCTCAGTACTTTCGACTGGGTGAACCGATTTTGATGATTCTTTTTTTATTTGAAAGCTGGTGCTTCCCGTGTGGTCCCATTTCAATTTGGTCACGATCCGATTGGAAAGCGAGGCGGAATCGCGAGGCCGAAGGTCGAGCGATTCCGCCGAGTACATTAATAGCAAAAAATTACTAAAAAAAACTGTGAAATAAAAATCGATTTAAAAAAATGTAAAAACCGCCTTCAAAAATGTATGAAATAAAAAAAAATCGAACTCTACAGTTGAAGGCGGTGCTTAAAGCAAGCAAAAATGATGCATGAAAGAAAACATGAGCGGATGATAAATCCTTTGTGATTTGTGTAGCCTTCTTTAGCACCGCCTTCAACTCTAGGGTTCGATTTTTTTTTTAATTCATACATTTTTGAAGGCGGTTTTTATCTTTATGCAAAATATTTGTGGAGTAACAAAGTATTTCTACCTATCTATATACAGTAACTAAACTATGCTGTAACATGCATCATGCATGCAGTGAGCCCAAGCATGCAGAAACCAAGAACATTTGGTTGGCAGAAACATTTCATCCACCGTATCTGAAACAGTCGTCGCCGAGCACAGCACAATTAATTTTCATAATAGCCGAGAATAATGTAATGGATGTACGGTACGGGGCCGATGAGTCACTTTCTCAAAATGCAGTTATAATAGCACTAAAACATCAAAGCACACGTTCCAACGAAAATTACCCGCGGCAATGTTCGTTCCTATTCATAATAATTGCATAGGGTCATATGAGCCGGTTTCGAACCGGTTTGTTGAACCGGCCGGCCAGTTGCTCGATTCCAAGTTCAGTGCGACGTGAGTACCACGGCCACGCGCGAACGTGATGTAAGTCTCATATCATTATTTTCAAATGTATACGGTAATTAACAATAGATAATAGTTTTTGATTTTTTTTTTCTATGTTAGTCATAATAAGCATGTACTAACGAACATGTATTTCTTCATTTAATAGACGCAAAGCGGAAAATAAAGAGAAAAAATACCTTTATTTAAAAACATTTCAAAAAATGAGAATTAATACCAGAAAAAATATGAGTGATTTCACAAACATTTCTGTCACACTTATGGCTTCACATTTTTTTATCAACACAAGCGTTACGTACGACGACCCGTTTGCAGTCAAATCCACTTAACCTCGCAAAATCACATTTAGTCGCTCATTGATATTATAGCAGATTTGAGGACTATACTACTTACAAGCTGTTAATGCAAAGACGAACAGCTTTTACTAAGGTCGCACGTGGTTTGAAACATCGGGCAAAACGAATGGTCCACTTTTTGAGTACCTACTCTGCTACAATCAGTTCTTTGCCCGAAAAGTGCGCCACACGCTCCACAAGCTCCACAAATGACCGTTAGAAAAAAATGTTTTCTATACAAAATATTTTCACTATGTAAACTTAGCGTTCGCGAGACACGATGTTCGTGCTATACTTGGAATAAGCTACAGGCGTGAGCGCGAGACTGGTCAGATCAGTGCAAGTTGGGAGGCTTCTCGGCTTCAGTGACTCAACGGAGGAAGTGAACGAGAAGGGCAGACGACTGATTTTGAGGTCGCCTCGCCTTTGGGGTAACTTACAAGTACGAAATATTGGTAATTTACCTTTAAGATAACCAGTTTTGGGGTAAATGATTGGTAATTTTCGTTAGTACCAATTTACGGACCTTGTGAGTTTGACGACGGTTTGACGTAACTTGAGGTGATTCAGAGATAAGTAAGTAATTAATTACCTAATTAGTTTTGGTATTTTTTTTAATTTAAAGATTTAATTATAGTAATCACCTCAGAACATATTAAACAAAATTTAGCTTTTGGAGTTAACACTGAAATATCTAATAGCCACTCAAAACTGATTTAAAAGAAAATTACCTACTTACATACAATAAATCATAATAATAGGTAATAGGTTCCATAAAAAAATAGGTTGCGAATGTTGCGATGGTTCCATTATTGGTATGGAATATAATCTACATTATACTCGTAATATTATAAAGAGAGGAAGAAGAAAGAAAAGACAAATATTATTTATTGTCATTATACATAGGTATACACAAAGAAAAGAAAACATTACAAAAAGAACTTATACACGTAAAACCTAAATTAACAACACAAGTAATGACAATATGGAACTCTTGGACAATATGGATACTCGTAATATTATAAAGAGGTAAAGTTTGTAAGTTTGGATGTAGGAGGTAATCTCTGAAAATACTCATTTTTAGGTTTCCGTATCCCGTACAGAAGCCTATTACTAAGCCTACGCCGTCTGTCTGTCTGTCTGTCCGTCCGTCCGCCTGTCCGTCCGTCCGTCCGTCTCTGTCCGAGGGCTGTATCTCTTGAACCGTAATAGGTAGCCCGTTGAAATTTTCACAGAATATATACACATGCCGGATATAACAACAAATAATAAAAAATAGAAAAGCAAAAAATTAAGGGGGGTTCCCATACAAGAAACGTGTTTTTTTCAATGTTTTTTTTTGTGGTGCGGAAACCTCGTTGCGTGAGTCCGACTCGCACTTGGCCGGTTTTTTTATGGAACGCGACACAGTTGGCTACATAACCTACAACATCCGTGATGCCAGCCCATAACACCGGTTGAACTTGGTGTCATGTCAGTGTTTCCCTTCGGTCGTGCCGGCGGCTACACTGAGCTGGACGGAAAACACAAACTATTTACATATCCATAGCCGAAATGATAGTCGGCTATGACATATCCGTTTCGACCGACCTTTCATTCAGTGCGGTGGTACCAACCCGTGCGGGTTAAACCCTACCACCTAGTAATATAAGAAGGGAGTCATATCATAACCCTTAGTCGCCTTTTACGACATACACGGGGAGAGATGCAGTGGGGCTATTCTTTTAAAGTACCGGCCCCACACGGTACAAAAGTTTAGTTAGTTTTCTTCTTTACAAATTTTACCTCGTTCCTTTCGGAACTTGGGTGCCGTGTCAGCGGACTTCCCACCCACCGGTCGTGTCGGCACGTTTAGCACCGATATCGAACATATAAATCCATGGCCTATGGCTCTAGGGTCATCGCACCACCAGACTGTCATTCTATTTATCCGAGCCGCAGTAACAACGGTAAATCTGCCATTGTATTCCGTCGCTATATCTTGCTCAGAGCATATAATTTAGTGAGCGAGTGTTACCTGGAATCGGTATTTGCGGTTTCAATTCCAAGTTTGAATGATGTAGGTATTTCAAATTAAGTTCCGTAACCGCGAGCCACACTGGCAGGGACTCTTATGAAATCGGTCAGGTGTCTGTGCGTTCGTCCGTTCGTCTGTCAGTTTTATTTTTATTTAAGTATTCTATTTTTTTATAGAAACTGCCCCGGTTGGCTACATCACCTACAACATCCGTGATGTCAGCCCATAACACCGGGTGAACTAGGTGCCATGTCAGTGCTTCCCTTCATTTCATGCTACACTGAAATGGACGGAAAACACGAACTATTTACATAGCCGTTTCGACCGACGTTTCGTTCAGTGCGGTGGTACTAACCGGGGCGGGATAAATCCTACCACCTAGTAATATAAGAAGGGGTCATACATATCCCTTAGTCGCCTTTTACGACATACACGGGGAGAGTTGCAGTGGGGCTATTCTTTTAAAGTACCGGCCCCACACGGTACAAAAGAAAGTATCATCATCAGCCTGTATCGGCCCACTGCTGGACATAGGCCTCTCCCAAGGCACGCCACCACTCGTGGTTTTCCGCTCTTCTCATCCATCCACTCCCGGCTACCTTTTTTAGGTCATCTGTCCACCTAGCCGGGGGGCGTCCCACGGTACGTTTGCTTGTACGTGGCCTCCATTCGAGCACCCGTCTACCCCATCGGTTGTCGGGTCTGCGACAGATGTACCCAGCCCACTGCCACTTCAGCTTGCTTATTTTCTTAGCAATGTCGACTACCTTAGTTCTTTGACGTAAGAAATTATCAAGCTATTCTAAATAGAATTTTTGGTCACTAATTTGAAATTCAATTTTATAAACACCTGTCAAGTATGAACTTTGTTTACGCGCAGACAGAGGGTTCTGTAGCATTCACAGAAGGAAGTAGTTTTCATGTCGTAAGGACTTCTTAGAATCTAAGGCTAGCTCGCAAATAATGGATGTAAGATGGCCGCATAGCAGCCTCGGTTGTGTTCTCCTTATAGTCCAGTATAGCCAGGAATCCAGGGAAGTCTCCGGTATGGCACCTACCTTCTCGGAGGTGATATTGGCTGGTCGGAGCATGCGCTTCGGCCCCTCCAACTCAGCCACCCATACAGGATTAAATAAAAAAAATAATACTTTTCGATTTAAAAACTCGCAAGAAACAACCAATAGGAACGTTGTTCTTAGATGGATATCGATATTGTTCGCAAAGTCGATTGTTCGTTCGCACAATGCGCTGAGTTCGGCCTCCGGCGAACTACGCTATCTCCCATCTCGGACGCACAACAAGTGTACCTACCTACGTCAGTATTCTGTGCCTACGTTTACGTTATGCGTGTAGTACCAAGTGTCGCAACTGCTGCGGTAGTTAGTACCTACGCACAAAGCAGGTATTGTTGGACGTCATCTCGTTAGGTAAGGTTAGTTTATTTTTACGCTAAATATGCTATGCTGCTCGTATCTATAATTATAATTATTACTGACTACTTACTTACAATTTATTCGTCACGATGGAATAATAAAAATTCTTTAATTTTTTTTTCTTTTTTCATGTTTACATTTCTAAAATAAAATTATGTTTGTGGAAGAAACAAATTTCTACCCCCCTTTTGCTGGCTATACTGGGCTAGATAACATAGCATGTATGAGACGTATTTTTTTAAAATTTTTTTTTATGGAAACTGACACGTTTGGCTACATCACGTACAACATCCGTGATGTCAGCCCATAACACCGGGTGAATTTGGTGCCACGTCAGTGTTTCCCTTCGTTCGTGCTGGCTACACTGAACTGGACGGAAAACTCAAACTATTTACATAGCCGTTCGACCGATCTTTCATTCAGTGCGGTGGTACCAACCCGGGCGTGTTGAACCCTACCACCTCGTAATATAAGAAGGGAGTCATATCCCTTAGTCGCCTTTTACAACATACACGGGGAGAGATGTAGTGGGGTTATTCTTTTACAGTACCGGCCCCACACGGTCCGAACTCCGAACCACAGTTCGAACCATGGAGCAGTGGGTGAAACTATGTACATAAACTTTTTTAAATCAGAAAAAACTCATTGGTAGGTACATGCCCCGGTTGGATTCTAACCTCGGACCTCTCGCAATAGAAGCCGACGTCCAGACCACTCGGCCACCCGCAGGTTGTACTGTGTATACGTACTTTTTAGGGTTCTGTACCTCAAAGGAGGAAAAAACGGAACCCTTATAGGATCACTTTGTTGTCCGTCTGTCTGTCTGTCTGTCTGGCTGGGTGTCTGTCTGTCTGTCAAGACCTTTTTTCTCAGGAACGGGTAAAGGTATCAAGCTGAAATTAATACCAAATACTAATGTCTACGTTTCCTCGGAGGTGTAGAAAATGTAAGCTTCTAAGTCAACGCAATCACTAGATACGGCCATTTAAGTCACATATTTTGCTACTGGCTAATCAAATCAAAACCTATAGAGTACTTCCCGTTAACCTAGAATCATGAAATTTGGTAAAAAGCTAGGTCTCACAGCACAAGTAAAGGAAAAAATCCGAAAATAGTAATTTTTTTGTTTATGACATTAAAAAAAATTTTGTTTGTTTTGCATGTCAAGGACCCTTTTTTTCAGGAAGGATAAAGATATCAAATTAAAATTAATACAGAATACTAAGATCTACGATCTCTTTAAGGTGTAGAAAATACAAGCTTCTCGATCAAAGAAATCAAAAGATACGGCCATCTATGTCAAATTTCATACTCGCACTCACTCAAATCAAATCAAAACCTATAGGGCATTTCCCGTCAACCTAGAATCATGAAATTTGGTCAAAAGCAAGGTCTTACAGCAGAAGTAAAGGAAACAATCCGAAAATAGTAAATTTGTAATTTATAACATTAAAAAAAATTTGTTTGTTTTGCATGTCAAGGACCCTTTTTTTAGGAAGGGATAAAGATATCAAATGAAAATTAATACAGAATACTAAGATCTACGATCTCTTTAAGGTGTAGAAAATACAAGCTTCTAAATCAACGCAATCAAAAGATACGGCCATCTATGTCAAATTTCATACTCGCAGACTCACTCAAATAAAATCAAAACCTATAGGGTATTTCTCGTCAACCTAGAATCATGAAGTTTGGTAAGAAGTAAGGTGTTACAGCACAAGTTAAGGAAAAAATCCGAAAATTTTAAACTTGTTGTTATATGACATTTAAAAAAATATATTTGTTTTGTAAGTCAAGACCCCTTTTCTCAGGAAGAGGTCAAGATATCAAATTGAAATTAATACGAAACACTAAGATCTATGATAATATCTTGGAGTAGAAAATGCAAGCTTCTAAAACAACGTGATCAAAAGAAACGGACATGTAGGTATGTCAAATTGTAATGCTCGCAAACTCACTCAAATCAAATCAAAACCTATAGGGTACTTCCCGTTGACTAAGCTAGCATAATGAAATTGGGCAAGAAGCAAGGTCTCACAGCACAAGTAAAGGATGAATCCTAAAATAGTAAATTTGGAGTTATGTCATATAACTGTGAGTGATTTCAACTACATGAATGCCTAACAGTCAAACCATTGCTGTATGTAATTTTTATTTAGGCATTTTGTGATTTTCCAAAACACATAATTTTGGTATACATACATTTTTGTCAGCCTCGGTAGCTCAGTGGTGCGGTGGGTCGACTGTTGTTAAGCAATTCTGAGCGCGGTCAGTACTTGGATGTGTGACCGCTCGATCGTTGGAGGCTGACCGTGGTTCGGGTTCCACGTTAAACAGTAAATCCCTTGACCCTTCCCTTCTTACCTTACTAAGTGGTAGGGTTTATGCCGGACGGGTTGGTACCACCGCACTGAAAGATACGTCGGTCGAAACGGCTATGTAAATAATTCATGTTTTCCGTCCAGTTTAGTGTAGCCGACATGAAATAAATGGAAGCACTGACATGGCACCTAGTGTGATGGTACGGAACCCTCGGTGCGCGAGTTCAACTCGTGCGAGTTGAACTCGCGCACCGAGGTTCCGTACCATTGACGGCTTTTTATCTATGAACCAACTATTTATTTTATACTTACATATATATTTGACATGTCGGGTAATAATCTCTATCGCTTCAGGTACACGTTTTTAGATAAACACAGATCGCTTATCTGCCGGTCGTGTTGTGGTGGTGTATCTGTTAGCTGATAACAAGGTGACAGCGGTATTTCCGATCATCAGGTGAAGGTGTGTGCAAATAATTCAAAAGAATTGAACTGAATTTACTTATTTTTTTGTTTCTCAGTCGGAGCGGCCAAAGCCCACGCTCCAACCAGCCAATATCACCTCCGAGAAGATAGGTGCCATACCGGAGACTTCCCTGGATTGCTGGCTATACTGGACTAGAGGAGAACACAACCGAGGCTGCCATCTTACCTTGCATCCAGTACGGTGGTATCAACCCGGGCGTGTTGAACCCTACCACCTCGTAATATAAGAAGGGAGTCATATCCCTTAGTCGCCTTTTACAACATACACGGGGAGAGATGTAGTGGGGTTATTCTTTTACAGTACCGGCCCCACACGGTCCGAACTCCGAACCACAGTTCGAACCATGGAGCAGTGGGTGAAACTATGTACATAAACTTTTTTAAATCAGAAAAAACTCATTGGTAGGTACATGCCCCGGTTGGATTCTAACCTCGGACCTCTCGCAATAGAAGCCGACGTCCAGACCACTCGGCCACCCGCAGGTTGTACTGTGTATACGTACTTTTTAGGGTTCTGTACCTCAAAGGAGGAAAAAACGGAACCCTTATAGGATCACTTTGTTGTCCGTCTGTCTGTCTGTCTGTCTGGCTGGGTGTCTGTCTGTCTGTCAAGACCTTTTTTCTCAGGAACGGGTAAAGGTATCAAGCTGAAATTAATACCAAATACTAATGTCTACGTTTCCTCGGAGGTGTAGAAAATGTAAGCTTCTAAGTCAACGCAATCACTAGATACGGCCATTTAAGTCACATATTTTGCTACTGGCTAATCAAATCAAAACCTATAGAGTACTTCCCGTTAACCTAGAATCATGAAATTTGGTAAAAAGCTAGGTCTCACAGCACAAGTAAAGGAAAAAATCCGAAAATAGTAATTTTTTTGTTTATGACATTAAAAAAAATTTTGTTTGTTTTGCATGTCAAGGACCCTTTTTTTCAGGAAGGATAAAGATATCAAATTAAAATTAATACAGAATACTAAGATCTACGATCTCTTTAAGGTGTAGAAAATACAAGCTTCTCGATCAAAGAAATCAAAAGATACGGCCATCTATGTCAAATTTCATACTCGCACTCACTCAAATCAAATCAAAACCTATAGGGCATTTCCCGTCAACCTAGAATCATGAAATTTGGTCAAAAGCAAGGTCTTACAGCAGAAGTAAAGGAAACAATCCGAAAATAGTAAATTTGTAATTTATAACATTAAAAAAAATTTGTTTGTTTTGCATGTCAAGGACCCTTTTTTTAGGAAGGGATAAAGATATCAAATGAAAATTAATACAGAATACTAAGATCTACGATCTCTTTAAGGTGTAGAAAATACAAGCTTCTAAATCAACGCAATCAAAAGATACGGCCATCTATGTCAAATTTCATACTCGCAGACTCACTCAAATAAAATCAAAACCTATAGGGTATTTCTCGTCAACCTAGAATCATGAAGTTTGGTAAGAAGTAAGGTGTTACAGCACAAGTTAAGGAAAAAATCCGAAAATTTTAAACTTGTTGTTATATGACATTTAAAAAAATATATTTGTTTTGTAAGTCAAGACCCCTTTTCTCAGGAAGAGGTCAAGATATCAAATTGAAATTAATACGAAACACTAAGATCTATGATAATATCTTGGAGTAGAAAATGCAAGCTTCTAAAACAACGTGATCAAAAGAAACGGACATGTAGGTATGTCAAATTGTAATGCTCGCAAACTCACTCAAATCAAATCAAAACCTATAGGGTACTTCCCGTTGACTAAGCTAGCATAATGAAATTGGGCAAGAAGCAAGGTCTCACAGCACAAGTAAAGGATGAATCCTAAAATAGTAAATTTGGAGTTATGTCATATAACTGTGAGTGATTTCAACTACATGAATGCCTAACAGTCAAACCATTGCTGTATGTAATTTTTATTTAGGCATTTTGTGATTTTCCAAAACACATAATTTTGGTATACATACATTTTTGTCAGCCTCGGTAGCTCAGTGGTGCGGTGGGTCGACTGTTGTTAAGCAATTCTGAGCGCGGTCAGTACTTGGATGTGTGACCGCTCGATCGTTGGAGGCTGACCGTGGTTCGGGTTCCACGTTAAACAGTAAATCCCTTGACCCTTCCCTTCTTACCTTACTAAGTGGTAGGGTTTATGCCGGACGGGTTGGTACCACCGCACTGAAAGATACGTCGGTCGAAACGGCTATGTAAATAATTCATGTTTTCCGTCCAGTTTAGTGTAGCCGACATGAAATAAATGGAAGCACTGACATGGCACCTAGTGTGATGGTACGGAACCCTCGGTGCGCGAGTTCAACTCGTGCGAGTTGAACTCGCGCACCGAGGTTCCGTACCATTGACGGCTTTTTATCTATGAACCAACTATTTATTTTATACTTACATATATATTTGACATGTCGGGTAATAATCTCTATCGCTTCAGGTACACGTTTTTAGATAAACACAGATCGCTTATCTGCCGGTCGTGTTGTGGTGGTGTATCTGTTAGCTGATAACAAGGTGACAGCGGTATTTCCGATCATCAGGTGAAGGTGTGTGCAAATAATTCAAAAGAATTGAACTGAATTTACTTATTTTTTTGTTTCTCAGTCGGAGCGGCCAAAGCCCACGCTCCAACCAGCCAATATCACCTCCGAGAAGATAGGTGCCATACCGGAGACTTCCCTGGATTGCTGGCTATACTGGACTAGAGGAGAACACAACCGAGGCTGCCATCTTACCTTGCATCCAGTACGGTGGTATCAACCCAATCGGCTCCAATTTGAGCCTACCACCTTGTAAGGGGCAAGGGAAGGGACCTACCATTTTACACCGCTTCCGAACGCCTGTAGATAGGTAGGTATGCACGGAATTTTTTTTCGTCAGAAAAAACTCATTGGTACACGCCGACCGGATTCGAACCTCGGACATTTCGCACGCATGAGAAGCCGATGCCCAAACCACTCGGCCATACATACAATGAAATTTTATTCGTTCCACGAAAATCTATATCGCACAAAATTTTTAGTCTATGCCGTCCGTCCGTCCGTCGGGCTCGCGCACCGAGGGTTCCGTACCACTAAGTAATTGGCCGGGTTTCATTATTTGTGTCGGTTTCATTATGAAACTTTCATACCTACTTGGTGTGATTATAAAGCAAACTCTAAGTAAAATATACTTAAGAGTTTGGACTATAATCATACCAAGTTTGAAGCTGGTTTGTATAACCGTTTTATACAATAGAGCAAAAACAAAAAACCTTGAAAAATAACACGTTTCTTGTATGAGGACCTCCCTGAATTTTATACTTTTGTTTTTTGTTATTTGTTAGTATATCCGAGATTATTTATAAAACATAGGTATTCTGAAAGAATTCTGCGAAAATTTCAACCGGCTGGCTTTTACGGTTACAAAGATACAGCATTAGGACAGACAGACAGACGGACAGACGACGGCGCGGCGACGCGTAGGCTTAATACGGGGTACGATACGATAAATGTATTAAAAAAAAGAGATTTATAAAAAAGCCATACGAAGTTACCTACAGGTTATTCTTCGTTAATCGAACCGTATAGAACAAAATGTGACAAGTTCGAGAGCATTTTTACCGCCTTAAGAACGCTCATTAAACAATAAACCTTAGATAAATTCTTAGAACTCTTTCGCTTGCTTTCTCAACTTGTTTCCAGTAAAACTTTGCTAAATTGACTGTTATGTACCTACTAGGGCGCTCGGCGGCGCAATGTAAATAATACGATAAGGATGTACATATTTATTTCCACTTTCGGACCCGACTGTACCTAACCCAACAGGTACAAACACCTTTCTCAGGTAAAGAATCGACAGTTCCACGCAAAGATCTTGGAAGGACGAGTCTCCTTCCAAAATCTTTGGTTCCACGCTTAAAAAACATCCTAAAATCCCACTGTGCCATAAAAAAAATACTAACAATACTAAATTGTTTCTCGCTGCCTGTGGCCACTGGCCGTTGCTTGAGACGAGACGGAAGTAATCTTTATCCATACAAAATCGTCTTTCGGCATTTATGTTTTGTAGCCCGCTAAACCTTATCAGATTTTTACAATTGTATTGTTTTTTTTTTTTTTTTTTATGTAATCCGGTATGGGTGGCTGAGTTGGAGGGGCCAAAGCGCATGCTCCGACCAGCCAATATCACCTCCGAGAAGGTAGGTGCCATACCGGAGACTTCCCTGGATTGCTGGCTATACTGGACTAGAGGAGAACACAACCGAGGTTGCTATGCGGCCATCTTACATCCAGTACGGTGGTAGCAACCCAGTCGGCTACAAATTGAGCCTACCACCTAGTAAGGGGCAAGGGAAGGGACCTACAGTTTTACACCGGTTCCGAACGGTGAAGCAGCAGGTGTAGGTATGCACGTAAATTTTTTCGTCAGAAAAACTCATTGGTACACGCCGACGGGATTCGAACCGCGGACCTCTCGCATGAGAAGCCGATGCCCAAACCACTCGGCCACCCGCCGCTTGTTTTGTTGTTAAGGACAGTCGAATCTACGTTCTTGCTGTTTTATTTTTTGAATATCTAAAGTGATGATTGATGAATCAATAAAGCTTAATGAACTTCATGACATCAAAATATAAAAAAATTCAAAATGTTCCGGTCGAAATACAAATTTTTAGCTCCGGTGTTGTATATTTCATCTAAACAAAAACGACAAAGACAGGAAAGTAGATTGGACAGTCCTTAACGACAAGAAAAAAAAATGGTAAAAATCGGATAAGGTTTAGGAGGCTAGAAAACATACCTAATTGCCGAAAGACGATTTTGTATGGACAAAGTTAACTTCCTTCTGGTCTTAATTTAAGTTTTCTCTGTTATTTTGTTTGTCTTTCCTAAATAAATAAATAAAAAAAAACCGCCTAAATTACAGGCAGCACCTACCTAAATCATATTTTTAATTTAAATACGAGTAGATAGGAGGTAACACCTAACCAGGTTGTCCCAGATACGTCACCTGGTTCTAACAACAGTTCCACAGCTGTACTTAATTCGTGTTTTCCGTCCAATTTTGTGTAGCCACTGAATTGTCTATTTAATTGCCAACTCAGTGAGTGTAGCCGTCATATAACACAATGGAAGCATTGGTATGCCACCCAGGTCCGGCACGAACATGGTACTGCGTGGCGACATCGCTAGCCTGTAGTAGTTTTAATTTTGTTAATATTTTTCTAATACTTCACCTAAGTAGTAGTTAATGCTGGTAGAAAACCAGGGTGGTTCCACCTTCGCCAACTTCCGTACTGGCCAATTCTTTATTCGCCAACTCCCGATTTGCCTATTCCTTACTGACCTACAGCTTGCCTACAGCTGTATAATATTACAGTTACATACAACCAATAAAAGAACAAGGTAACTTAAATGTAATGTTACTTTCAGGAACAATGTTACGCCAAAGGTTGTTGTAGTTGTAAGACAACCGTTGGAGTAACCGTGTCCTACACTGGCCGGCCGTGGACATCAAAACGGAGTGTGGGAAGACCACCCGCCAGGTGGGACGGCGACATCAAGTACGTCGGCGGAAAGTTCTTTTCACCCCCTTCTTTTTGGGAGTCGGTTGAAAAATACATATTTTATTTTATGTTTATATATATTTTGTTGTACACAATAAATTAAAAAATACACATACCTCTTAGATTATTAATTGGTCGATCGCGCGGAGACCTATCAATAATCTAAGACATGCCTATTATTACATATATATTTCGACTTTTATAAATCGTCGTCAGCTTGTCAGAGAACAAAATAATTTTACAAGTTTGATGTGTCAAAAATGATGATGACGTCATGGGTTTGAATTTTTCGAATGTAAGTAATCTATAGATAAATAGTTAGATTTTTATCTTATTTCTATTCTACTCCACAGCATACTTCAAGACTTACCTCAATTTTCCTGTTGTACTCCTCCGTCAGGCGTTCCCTCTCCTTCTTCAGCTCTTCGTTGTTCTCCAGCAGTGTTTTTCCGAGCTCGGCGGCCAACAGAAGGTCAGACTCCTTCTGTTGCAGCTGAGCCCAGACATCAACTTCGGCGCCCGCACCTTCTGATCCCCTGGTAGACATCTCTGCAACGTAAACTTCTAAATCTTGGTAGAAACTATCATTCGAAATACTCAAAGCAGGTGTCGAGAGCCTGGAACCGCTCTTAGACCGACTTCGTCTATGCTTGCTCGCTGGTGTTGAATGATCCAAGGGTATGTCTCCTCTACCAATAAATTCTGTCTCATCTGTGATAAAACTGGGCGTTTTACTTCTATCTGGTGGTTCTGTGTTGTAAGATCTACTTTTTCTATTGCTACTATTACTTATGGCGTTGTCTTCAGCAGCCATTTAACTAGTTTAATTCTGGATCTTCTCGTATCGGCCGCCCCGTTTCAGAAGGCGGTCTATGGCCGTTTGTATCTTTTTGAACTTTGCAAATTTGGTAGTGTCCTTTTCGTTTTCCTTCTGGTCTTCCATTTTGATTGGTCAATACGGCATTGCACTAATTTACACAGTTTTATCACTTTATTCACTTCACGTAATCACGAGTTTTGCACGGTAGAATCACAAAGGTGAGTTTTATTTTATAATCGCGATAATATAACCGTGGATGTTGCGAGCGCGCTGCGACGCTGTTACCCCGACAACGGCTCGACCACAACAAGAGAAATGGAACGGCGCGAGCGAGACGGCCGACTGGTATGCGAGCGAGACGGGTGATGGGGTTGTCAGTATCGTGGCGAGAAATTGCCGTTTGCGATACAATTTTGCCGTAATAAAGAAAACATTGCGCGGAATAAAGGACGGTGGAAAATGCTGTGTAAAATTATTGGTGCGTATCTACAATAAAACTGATTACCCTTACTAGATACCCTTTCTAGGTGGTAGGCTCAAATTGTAGCCGACTGGGTTGATACCACCGTACTGGATGTAAGATGGCCGCATAGCAGCCTCGGCTGTGTTCTCCTCTAGTCCAGTATAGCCAGCAATCCAGGGAAGTCTCCGGTATGGCACCTACCTTCTCGGAGGTGATATTGGCTGGTCGGAGCATGCGCTTTGGCCCCTCCGACTCAGCCACCCATACCGGATTACATAAAAAAAAAACTGATTAAACATTGCACCTCGTTCAACAGCAGCTCAGTGTTACTGGCTGAAAATTAATGTGGAACGCACACCCGCCCATTTAATCATATTTCAAAATAAAAACAATATGATGATATCATATAACTCCCGGATTACGGGGTTGCAAATGCCAAGCCGGCCTGATACGTGCTTATTTACGCCACTCTGGGGACCCTAGACTGTACTTGGGGGGAATACATGGGCAGGCCGAGGAGCATTTCCGAGTTTACCGGCTCTGTAGATGAAAGGAACCCATAGAACCACAGCTTCACTGGGGGAAGAGACGGCCGCCGCCGCTCGTTGTTCTGTGCGCAGAAGCCATTAGTGCATACTGTCTATAAGCTGTACCTTCTATTAAAATGATTTTGAATTATAAACTATGTAGTCAGAAAGCAAACTATAGAAAAATTGTGTCATTGCAGCACTCATCTCCATTCCCACTGCAATATTTTTTTTTTTCAAATAATATAGTTTAATATAGTGCCACCAGGAAGTTATGTATGATGCGTGGGAAATATGCAAAACTGTCTGCATTCCTAAAAAGGGACGTGAACTTTCAGTCGAAAGTTTGTCGATAATTGTATTACTTAATAACCTAAATTATCGACAAACTTTCGATCGAAAGTTCACGTCTCTTCCTAGGAATGCAGACAGTTTTGCATATTTAGATAGATAGATAGAAAATTCTTTATTGCTCCAGTAAACATTAAACAGTAACAAATACACTAGAAAATTTACATAAGGTGCAAAGGCGGACTTATCCCTTACAGAGATTTCTTACAGTCTACCTTTGGATGTTTTGATATTTCCCACGCATCATAACTTCCTGGTGGCACTATACTTATGTAAGTTTTTTTTTTATTTAATAACAATTATTGTTAACATTTTAAATAAATTGTTTCCAACCGCCCTAAAAAAGTTTAAGATTTTTTTTTCAACTTTAATTATTCTCAAGTATGATTCATAACAAAAATTACATTATTAAAGAAAAGACACACGTTTTAATAAATCAACTAGGTAATTTTAAGTTATTTTTGTTCTTGAAATATCTAACATTTTAATATAATATAATATTAAAAATGTTATTTTAAGAATTTAATAAATAACACGTAAAATTATTTTAAATTTGCCCACAGTTATGGCAATTCTTGACACTGGTAACACAGCCGCTTACCTGCCCGTGCGCGACTGCCTGCCTGCCTGCCGCAGTAGAGTAGTTTGGCAACAGTCCGACCTCCGTCCGTCTAATGTTAGATAGTTTTATTAGCTTTACATGTTTTTTTTACATGTTTTTACATGTTTTTTGTTACAGGAATAAATACAATTTTATAAGTATTATCTTATGCTTTTTTTTTGTATGATTTTACTTAGACTGAATCATACCTTAGTTTTTCAGTTATTTTTATTTAGATTTATCTAGAAAATTTACATGCAAAGGCGGACTTATACCTTACATATTATATTTCTTACAGTCAACCTTTGGATGTCTGAGATTCGATTAATATAGTGGAATGTAAGTAGGTAGTAGCACATCTTGTTTGTAACTAATATTTTAAGACATTAAATATATATATTTTTCATATGTTAACTAAGCATGTATTTGCCTTTTATATTTTTCTTTTAGATTATTATAGATTCTTCAACGCCGAAAATGAAGAGAAAAAATACGTCCCGACCAGGATACGAACCTGGAACTCCGGCTTGAGCCGCCAGCGCGTTTTTCTCTTCATTTTCTGCTTTGCATAATTTATACACGGTGTTGCAGTTGCCCCCGTAATATTTTTAACTGACATAAGGGGGTTATTCTATATGTGAAACTAAACAACTTCTGTGAAGAAAAAAATTTTTTTGAAACAAAAACAAAATTATTTTTTCCATACAAATTTTAATTACCTATCCTCCAAATGTATGGAGAAAAAAATTTTTTTTCTTCAAATAAAAAAGTAGAACAAAAG
The DNA here is from genome assembly GCA_946902875.1 of Nematopogon swammerdamellus. Classification (NCBI taxonomy): domain Eukaryota; kingdom Metazoa; phylum Arthropoda; class Insecta; order Lepidoptera; family Adelidae; genus Nematopogon; species Nematopogon swammerdamellus. The sequence continues at coordinate 3,102,390 of OX336356.1, read as the reverse complement.
TTGTTCTATTTCACGTACAGAATCACCCCCTTTCGGGTTTTACGGTTAGGGTTGCATGCAACACCGTGTATAAAAGAAAAATTGTAAAACCGTTGGTTTTATAATGTAAAATACTTGGTAAAATACTATATTTGTGTATTATACATACACAAAATATTAGAGTATTTATTTTATCTATGTATCTATGTAGGTATATGCACAGTAAATATATAGCTAAAGCTTAACTTAAATATATTTAGCTAAAGCTATATATTTACCGTGGCATATGTTTGCGTCCATTTATTTAATAGTTTTATAATTTGTTCGCCCCATGCAGTCAGTCAGTCAGTCAACGTGTAAGCGTCCACTGCTGGACATAGGCCTCTCCAATTTTCCTCCAGTCCTCCCGGCCTTCAGCGATACGGAACCACTGCTTTCCGCCGACGTACTTGACGTCGTCGCCCCACCTGGCGGGTGGTCTTCCCACACTCCGTTTTCCTGTCCACGGCCGCCAGTGTAAGACCTGGGCGTGGAATTGACCAAAGATGTGGGTTTTAGGGGTTTCATAGAGTCCAAAGCCACACTTGCCTCTAGGAAATTGGGCGTCCTCTACCGCAGCAGACGGTTCTTCTCACCGGCGCAGCTCCTTATGCTATATAAAGCGCAAGTTCGCCCGGTGATGGAGTACTGTAGCCATCTGTGGGGTGGATGCCCTCTTTACTTATTGGCGTCCTTGGACTCTATCCAGCGCCGTGCTATCCGTCTAATTGGTGATCCCAAGCTCACGGAGAGACTTGAATCATTGGGCCACAGGCGAACAATCGGTTCTCTTAGCCTGTTCTATAGGTACTACCATGGACGTTGCTCTGATGAATTGGCTTCTCTCATCCCTCCAGCCCCCATCCGTCTCCGCCACACCCGCCGGACTCGCTCGGAACATCCATATGTTGTTGACACCCAACTACTAAGAACACATCGTTTTTCGAAATCTTTCCTGTGTCGAACGGCGAAAATATGGAACGGTCTTCCGGTGAGTGTGTTCCCCACCACCTATAACCTGGGAATCTTCAAAAGGCGTGTCAATAAATTAGACGACAACCTTTTTGTCCGCCTCATAGCCGGCATGGCGCCTCTCTGAGCGTGGTTTCGCGAGGAATGGTGTTATTGGCTGTGTCTGATCTTCCGCTGAAGTATTGGGCACAGACACCCGCGCCGGCTGCCTATAAAAAAAAAAAAAAGACACGGTTACTCCAACGGTCATCGTCTCTTCGGCTAACATGCCCCAGGCTCTTCTCCACATCCCAAAGGTTAGTTTGTAAAGTTCCATGTTTTTGTGGTGTGCGATAAAGTATATTTGATTGCGTAATAAAATGAAACCTACCGAAGAAAAATCAATAAGCCATAGCATGGAGTTTCTTAGCAACTCGTTGAACTATTGATCAAATAGCACCTAGAATATCTTCAATTCCGCAGTGTTCATTGAATAAGATATCAACAAGCCCGTATTCATTCTCTTAATCTCTTCAAATTTGTTCGTTCTTTCAGAAAAAGTTTATAAGAAAATCTTCAAAATGGCGATCGCTCCAGATGACGTGGAAATGGAAAAAATTGCTGAGGATGAACTGGCCAAACTTCAGAGACAGGTATGAATAATACATGTTTATATACATGTATGTATAGTATATGTATGTATATATTTTTTATTGAACACCAATTTATACAAATTAGGCACAATAGGTGACCTTAATGCCGTGAGGCATTCTATTCTAACTAACCTTTGGGATGTGGGAGAAGTATATGCAGGCGAACAAGAATATTTTGGTAAAGCAATATGATAAACTACAAACTAATATGGCGAAATAAATATCTGAATCTGAATCTGAATACGCAAATATGTATATAATAGACTTACAATACATATAGGCATTCAGTGGCACTGTTGTTCAACACCTTCAACTAAATGACAATAGAGTTTCCGTCTACGAGAGAAGAGGGGAGTTAAGATAATGCAATATAAATGTATTCACGTCCCGGCAAGATTCACTGTGAAATGATAATTTAATTTTTTTTTTTTCAGTTCAGGATAATGGAAATCGAACGGGCAGCAGTCAGCGGGAACGTGCGGCCAACACTCCGCGTGCAGAGGAACTTGCTGCAGATACTCAATCGAGAGCTGGAGACTATCATGCTGGAACTGAAGGTGAGCACTTCAGTTTCCAGGACTTCATTGCAAGCTTAAGGCCCGGAATCCACCGAAAACAAAGATGGGAGGAGAGGAGAGGCGATGTGTCGTAAACAACCAATAGGATTTCATTATTTAACCATCTCCTCTCCGCTTAGCTTCAGTGACATATGAATTATATCTGTTGAACACTGAGCCTAATATTCTCATATTTGAGTGAGCCCAATTTGACGGAAGGTCCTTTGATGTCCCAACGCCAGCTGATGCGGAGTCCGTCCAACTTGGCCGAGTCGTCCAAGGTGCGGGACAAGCTGGCGAGGTTGCTCGGCGAACACGACCGTGTATCCGGTGCAGTCAAGTCGGAGAGGGGACAAATACAGGAGATTTTAGAGACAGAGCCCTTTACACTGAAATATGAATTATTCTCTGTTGGACACTGAGCCTAATATTCTCGTATGTGACTGAGCCCAATTTGACGCAATGTCCTTTGATGTCCCAACGCCAGCTGATGCGAAGTCCGTCCAACTTGGCCGAGTCGTCCAAGGTGCGGGACAAGCTGGCGAGGTTGCTCGGCGAACACGACCGTGTATCCGGTGCTGTCAAGTCGGAGAGGGGACAGATACAGGAGATTGACTTCCTGCTGCGCCAAGTGCAGAGAGAGATCAATACTTTGCAGGCAAAGGGCTCAAGATCGGAGGAGGTATTTGAACTACTTTTCATTCTCTCTGGTATTTCTGCCACCACCGTTCGTGATTTTAAATGACTTTATGCATCGGTTGAGGCTGTTCATCGTTCGGATTCCACATAAAACTGTTGGTACCTTTCCCTCCTTACCTTACTAGATGGTAATGTATAACCCGTCTGAATTTGTAGATCACGAGTGTAGGAGATTATGTACTTGTATTTTGATTTTGTATGGATCCTGAGCATAGTTGCCGTTACATTGCACAATCCACCCGTGATGTCAGCCAATAATACCGTGGAGTGAACTGGGTGCTATGTCAGTGCATCCCTTTGGCCGTGCCTGCTACAGACTGAAAAATGAACTAGTTAAATAGCCGCTTCGACTGGTATTTCGTTCAGTGCGATGGTACCAATCCGATCGAGTAAGGTAAAAGGTAAAAACCCTAAGGTAAGGTAAAACAGTAAGACACCCACAGTTTTAAGTGGAATCCGAACCACAGTCAGCCTCATCGAACGAAAGGTCGTCAGGCCTCAAAATGGCTCAAGGCCATCGAAGCTATGTGTTTCAAATGTAACTTCATGACGTTGATCCTGTAGTGCAAAGAGAAGGCATTGGTGTGAGACGCAACGTGTGTGAGGGGGTGTGTGTGTGTGTGAACACCCTCCCCCCCCCCCCCCCCCACTCACGTCGCCAGTTCCTCCATCTCAGCGGGATCTGCTGCCCTCGAGGCCCAAAACTTAAACAAGAACAAATGTTGTAACTCCTTTGAGTTTCTAGCCATGGCTTTGGAAACTCTTGGCGCGTGGTCGCCCGACGCAAATGCTTTTCTGTACCCTAATCACGAGATTTAACCTAGTACGCTACGCTATGCTACGCCGTGTTCTCCGCATTTGTATGGAGATACGGAGTTGCGCCTCTAGTGATAGATTTGCGAACTTCGTTTCTCCATACAAAATGATGCGGAGAACACGGCGTAGCGTAGTAGGTTAAATCTCGTGATTAGGGTACTGATCAGCCGAAAAGTCGGGCGACCGCCACGCCAAATCCTTTTTTCTCCAGCGCAGAGGGCTGGACATTCAAATTGACAACGCGGCTAGTGTTTTGGGTGCGGTGAGGGTGTCAGCGGAGATAGACGAATTTTAAATTGATCTACATAATAATATAATATAACTTATTCTAAGTGTATACAACCTTTAGGACTACGCGAAGACAATAACGAACTACACAATGGTGAGCCAACTGGAGAACCGGCTGGACAATGCCGTGAAGCGGTTCAACTCCATCAACACGTACAACCTGAGGATGAGACAGGAGATAGACCGCCTGCTGCAGGACAGGTTCGCCTCCGTTCACCATTTGCTTAGCTCCTTGTCCCATTGTCTGCAGGTTTGCTTTCGGAAGGGAACTATTGGGCCGGAATAATAGGCCCATTGCATCTCTCCCCGTGAATGTCGTAAAAGGTATCTAAGGGACTAGATGCCGTGCTAGAGGGCTACAGGATACCCACCACTCGCCTTGGCACGGTCCTTCCGCCGAGTCATGCAGCAGGTGGGTCTTTTTGCCTCACTTACTGCTTGATGATTATCTTGTCCGAGTACTTTACGGTGGTCGGTGTTGTGCTGTAATTTCCTAGTAGGTAAAGTCCTTGTAGGACAACACCGATTACTCTGCTTACCCCGTTTGTCGAGATACAGCGTTTGGTATGAATGGAAGGGACCTGCGTTTGGTATGAATGGAAGGGACCTAGAGTTTTCCGTGGAATCTGAATCACACAGTCGGCTACAATTTGAGCCTTGTAATGAGCCGGAAAGGCCTAGGAAGGGACCTACAGTTTTACACCGTTTCTGAACGGTGTAGCAGTAGGTGCAGGTATGTACGTACATTTTTCGGTCACAAAAAACTCTACAATGTCGGCCGGATTCCAACCCCGAAATCTGAAATCAAGATTCCAAGCCAAGACGCTTGAATGCATACAACTTGGTAGAACAAAAAACTGACCTTTTGCAGGCAGTCATTCAACATCGTGTGGAAGAACCAGTTGAAACAGCTGATGGACGGCAAGACTCAGATCCTGGAGCTGGTGGAGCAGGCGATCGTCACGTACGACCAGCGCGAGGAGTGGTGCGCCAAGCTGGAAGACCTCAAGAACAAGGCTGCCATTGACTACAGAAAGCATTGCCTCGTAAATAGTTATTGTTTTTGACCTGACACTGATGACTACATCACCAACTACGTCTGTGATGTGAGCCCATAACACCTTGGTGAACTAGGCGGCATGAAAACACGAACTACCTATCCGCTCAGATCGACCTTTCATTCGGGTATCAACCTGGGCTGGTTAAACCATACCACCTCCTAGTAAGGCAAGAAGGGAAGGGACCTACAGTTTTGCGTGGAATTGGAACAACGGTTAGCCTCGTGATAGAAAAATGTCCGGACTCTTTCACGAATGTCAGAACTTTCTCAAATTTCGATGTGGTAACCCTGACAGTGGTAACAATTTTATAGCGTGCCATACCCAGCCAAGTTCTAACACAGTGGTGTCCAACTGGTTTCACCTTACAGCTACTTCCATATTTCTGTCAAGTCCAGCGTGCACCTTCAGTAGAAGATCGTCTAATCTTAAAATGAACGCCCCTCCACTTTGTTTACGCTCACATGCACAGTAGATGTACAAACGCAATACGTGGCAATACACACAAATTTGTTCTTTGCCATTGGTCATTCAGTCTGATTCATTCACCGGCTAGATCTAGCCGGATCTGTTGGCCAACACAACAGAGCTGACGTGTCGTTCCATACAAAGCGCGAGCTCTCCGCCATGCAAAGGCAATACATGCACTGATCGCATGATTAGTTGACCTACTAGTTGCGCGGGCGAATCGTAAAATCGCCGCACGCACACAAGTAAGTGTTGCAATTTGGTATCTTCTCTCCCACATTGAAACAATCAAGATTTGTGGAGAGGCGTTCATTTTTAGAAAGACGATCTTTTACCTATAAATTTTAATGGGATACCTGGCTATTTTGATTTTCAGACAAATTTACAAAAGCTGCTATACTATATACATATATTTTTAATTTGAAAAATGCAAATCGAAAATCATTGGAAAAAATACATCCCGACCAGGATTCGAACCTGGGTTCTGGGCAAAATTTTTGCGAAGAGTCAACTTGCACGGTTCCATATTGAACCTTATCCTCTTCGCAAAAATTATGCTACATCATGCATGAAGGTGCAATAAGATCGAAAATTTGGAGATAATACGTCACGGCCCGGTTGCGTAGTTGTTTGTCGCGTTGGCAGCTAAAGCCAGAGACCCAGGTTCGAATCCTGGTCGGGATGTATTTTTTCCAATGATTTTCGATTTGCATTTTTCTAATTAAAAATATATATAAAGCGATTATGTGCTTAGTACTAACATATAAACATAAAATACTGCTATACTATAATCTATATGACAGCATGATAGCATTAGGTAATTGACAACGCTGCTCTAATACATCATTGTTGCCATTCTCCAGGACGTGCGCGATCTGCAGAGACAACTGGACCACAGCATGAAGCTAGAAGACTTCCTCAGGACGAAAGGAACGCTTCGTGTGATGGCTGCAGACGCGAAGGCGGAGGCCAAGAGGCAGGAACAGCTGGAGAATGAGCAGCAGATATACAATAACTACGTCAACATCCTCGAAGCTGTTAAGGTTAGGGTCGTACATTTGCTTTCACGAGTCATGAGCACAGATGGACAGTGGACTAACATTGCACGCAAGTGTATAGTAGTCGAACGACGCGTTTGCGCCCAATAGGCGACGAGCATCGACTGACGCTGATTGACGAACCAAACCAATGCCATGAAGCGTCGCGTCGTCGGCGCCGTCCACGTCACATCCCGCCAAACCGACCAGTGAAAAGTGTGCTCATGACTCGTGAAGCAAACTGTACATGAATCAGTTATTTTTGAAACTTCACATCTCCATGGGACTCAATTTTACAGGAGAGCAAAAAACTGCACCCTGAATTTTTTTTTATGAAAACCTAGTTTCTGGGTCGTCCTTGAGAACGATATTTGGTATTTTATTTGAGGATGTTACGACCAAAAGTTTTTTTAACCCGCGACGCAAAAAGAGGGGCGTTATAAGTTTACCGTGTGTGTGTATGGGTGTGTCTGTCTGTGGCGTCGTAGCTTCCAAACGGATGGACCGATTTGGATGCGGTTTTTTTATTAGAAAGCTGGTTCAATCGGCATGGTTCTTAGCTAAGTTTATAATCAAGTAATCAAGTAACTAAGTAATCAAAAAAAATATTATCTTAAAAAGTGGACCGATTTACACAAATTTTTTTTAAAACTTGAAATAAAAGTTAAATTACAAATTTAAAAACCCCCGACCCTTAAAAAAATTATTCCGTTTACTTAAAGGAGTCGGGGGACCGCTGAGTAAATAAAATATAAAAACTCAGAGCTGCGCGGGTATCAGACTGTACCACTGACTCGTGGACTGTACATTGTAGACTGTAAACGCAGACTGTCCTTCATTACAAAAAAATATAAATATAAAAATCGGTCAAGGTAGCTGAGAAAACATGAGGCCCGATAGACGAATTTGTATGGAGAAAAATAGTCGTGTGACCAACACATTTGTCAAGCTCTGTTCTTAAAATGTATAAATTGTCAGGAGTTCACTGGCGAGAGCGACGTGGACAAGATTATCCAGGAGTTCAAGAGGCGTGAGGAGGAGAACTACGCACTCTTCAACTACGTGAACGAAGTCAACTCGGAGCTAAAACTCATACACGACAACGTCAAGAGCCTTAGGAACAACTTGGGTAAGGAGAGTGTAGATTTTTTTTCTATCGAAACTGACACTGTTGGCCACATCACCTACAACATCCGTGATGTCAGCCCATAAAACCGGGTGAACTAGGTGCCATGTCAATGATTCCCTTTATTTCATGTCGGCTACACTGAACTGGACGGAAAACACGAACTATTTACATAGCCGTTTCGACCGACGACGTTTCGCTCAGTGCGGTGGTACAGCCCGGGCGGGATGAACCCTGCCACCTATTATGGGAAGGGACCTACAGTTTTACGTGGAATCCGAACAACGGTCAGCCTCAAATCCATCAATCCAGGTTGGCTACAATTGAGCCTAACGCCTATTCACTTCTTATTACTTTTTTTTAAGAAAACACAAAAGAGATCAAATTCTCTACTTTTGTCAGCCTCGGTAGCTCAGTCTGGTGCGGTCGGTCGACTGTTATTAACACTGCAGTGGTGGCGCATCTAAAAGTCACGCGAGTGGTCGCGCGGGGCACATGTGTGCCCCTAAATTGAAATTAATTTTTGTAATGTTTTTTTATAAGATATCAATAAATTAACAATGTGGAATGTTAGAGCATTTATTCTAGTCATTCATAACCTAAAAACATGGCACTTATTATTTATGTAACTATAGATAATCTCAATTTACTAAAAATGGCACCTTTTCGACCTATATTATAAGATAGTAAAAAATTTAAGAAATAATTATAAAACAAGACATTTTAGAGTAACTGAAAACACCGAAGACATATGATGATTTTATGCTCGCTACACACAGGTTTGAAGCACTTTTTGCAGACCATACGAGTGCTCCGATATTTCGCTCTTCCATAGTCTTCGCACCTGGCAGGAATTCGGAGGTATCTGTAGGATGCATCCGCGCATTCCCACGACTCGTGCGCTACTTATGGGTGGCTCGTGCCGAAACTTGAAGGTACTGAGCGGTGGAAACATATAGCGGTAAAAGTGAAAAAGTTGTGAACAATAACAATGCCCTGGGGCACACCTGTGCCCCACGCCAGCGCCACCACTGCAGTGCAGCAACCCCGGGCGCGGTCAGTACTTGGATGGGTGACCGCTTGACCGTTGGAGGGTGACCGTGCAGTCTCACATCACCCCCTTCGGCCCTCAGCATAAATATTCGCACGACCGCCGACTCTCAGCCCTTTTCGCCGCGCGCAAAAACGCAAAATTTTGGCGCGCGCGCTCCCGCACAAATTCGAATATCCCGCCTCAATCGAACGATCCATCAGTAATCTGTAATCTGTAATCTGCGTACTGAAATTGCGCATTCAGTGATACCAAACACTTCAGGATTCACTTATTTAGAAGCACAGACCAATTTTTTGAACTCCAGGCAAAACAAAACACACTCGACATTTTTTTTCGATTTTTTCTGACCAAAACTGTATCATTTCCTTATACGAGTCATACCTCTAAATAAAGATAATGAGACGTACTCTCGAATACGGGTACACGAAATACGGTACAACTTCAATACATTTCAGTGTGAGCTGAAATGTCCGTTGTCAAAAGTGACATTATTTTATTTGACATTTTACAAAATTATTTTCTGTGTGAAGGTGAAGTGTTGCCCTGCCATGTGTTTGATAATAGTTCTAGTACTTTTAACCAAGAAGTGATACCAGGAATCAGTTCTTTGGTCGAAAATTGGTAGAATTAGTGATTAATTTAATAGTGAGCCGCGCGCCGCCGCGCCGCGCCGAACCCCGCGCGGGGTTTGCGGGAGCCAGCCGGTGAACGATAAATGAACCCCGCGCGGGGTTTGCGGGAGCCGAAGGGTTGTTGAAAATTCAACCATGTTCATTCGTAAACGAACCTTGAGTTATGTACAGATGATTTTTTTGTGTCTGTTTATCACCTCGTCAATTTGATTAGTTTAATGCCATTGTCTATTGTTTAAAATTCACAAGCAAAAACAAACAGAATGTCTTTGTCATCATTATAACAAAATCATTAGAGTAATTTGAAACTTTATCTAACCAAAGAGTTTGTATTACGTAGGAGCGCAGCGACGTAATACAAACTCTTTGTATCTAACATAAACCCAAGTAACATATTGTTAATACTCGTAAATACCAAATTATTTTTACTTCCTAGTTTTTTTTTTATTTAATCCAGTTTGTGTTGCTGATTCAAAGGGCCGGCCCCTCACAAGTTATCTGGTAGTGGCTATCTATATAGGGTGGCATACCCGGAACACAAATTACGTATGAAATATAATATTATAGTTTATTCATATGTAATCCGCTATGGGTGGCTGAGTCGAATGGGTCAGAGTCAGAGCACATTTTATTATATTTTATGTAAACTGACACGGTTGGCTACATCACCTAAAACGTGATGTCAGCCCATAACACCCGGATGAACTAGGTGCCATGTCAGTGCTTCCCTTCGGTCGTGCCGGCTACACTGAACTGGACGGAAAATACAAACCATTTACATAGCCGTTTCGACCGACGACGTTTCATTCAGTGCGGTGGTGCCAACCCGGGCGGATGGAACCCTTAGTAAGGTAAGAAGGGAAGGGACCTATAGTTTTACGTGGAATGCTAACCACGGTCAGCCTGCAACGGTCGAGCGGTCACCCATCCAAGTACCGACCGGCCCAGCGTTGCTTAACCATCAATAGCGACAGTCGACTGTCTGCACCACTGAGCTATCGAGGCTGACAAATCTTACAGTTCTCACGGAAAACGGAATGGTACGAAATCCTCTCCACGCGAGTTCAACTCGCTTTTTTTTTTTTTTTTATGGAACTGACACGGTTGCCTACATCACCTACAACATCCGTGATGTCAACCCATAAACCGGGTGAACTTGGTGCCACGTCAGTGCTTCCCTTCGGTCGTGCCGGCTACACTGAACTGGACGGAAAACACAAACTATTTACATAGCCGTTTCGACCGACCTTTCATTCAGTGCGGTGGTAAAAACCCGGGCGGGTTAAACCCTACCACCTAGTGATATAAGAAGGGAGTCATATCCCTTAGTCGCCTTTTACGACATACACGGGGAGAGATGCAGTGGGGCTATTCTTTTAAAGTACCGGCCCCACACGGTACAGACGACCATCGCTTGACCTATTTTAATTTTTATTCTTTTCTAACCTTCATCAACCATTCTCAAAGCATTATCATATCAATCTACACTAATATATGTATAATATTATAAAGAGGTATAGTTTGTAAGTTTGGATGTAGGAGGGTAATCTCCGAAAATACAAACATTATTTGACCATTATTTAGAATGGACCACCGAGCATGAAATGCGCGCGCCCGCCCCTACTAGAGGCGCCGTGAGCGCGATTTCTCTACAACGGCGTTGAAGCCTGTGGGCGTGGCCTATGACTTACATATGCGTGTTGTGCGTGTGCATTTGTTTTGTGCGTGTGCCTAACTTGCTCCTCTTTGTGTGTAGTGTCGATACTAGCACACACACACACATAAGAAGCTAGCAGCTCAGCGTACGGTTATTGGGTTTCAAATATCATCGCTTAGGGCGCCTCTAGTAGGGGGCGCCCGCGGCAGGTATTTGATGCTCTGTGGAATGGACCTTCAGGATGGACATAGGCTATGCATGCGAAGCCGCGGGCAAAACCTAGTTATTCTTAAAGCTATACCTACTTCTCTACGCACTTTATGAAATAAATTGAAATTAGATGAACGGGGAGTAAACTTAGAAAAAACTTCACGTCACCGTCACCGGCACCGCACGGATGGCTATAGGCTATGCGAGCGAAGCCGCTGGAAAAATCTACATACATACATACATACCACACACGCTGTATCCCGACAATCAGGGTAAGCAGAGTAATCAGTGTTGTGCTGCAAGAATTCTGGAAAGTTGCAAAACATCATCGACCACCACGTTTAGTAAAGTATTTGGACAAGATAACTATCAAGCAGCAAGTAAGGCAGAAAGACCCACCTGCTGCACGACTCGGTGGAAGGACCGTGCCAAGGTGAGAGGTGGCAATCCTGTCGCCCTTTAGCACGGCATCTCGTCATTATCCCTTCGTCGCCTTTTACGACATCCACGGGGAGAGACGCAGTGAGGCTGGGTGGATCAACTTTTTCTTGTAACGTAAGAACCAGCTGCAAAGTCAAATAAAAAAAAAGTTTATTACAATTTATTAATTAGTTGAAAATCAATAAGTATAAAGTACTTAGGTTGATAGGCAATTGAAATAAAAGAAGAGAACTATTTAAAATAAAACATTAACCAAATTTTTAGGTGTGACCCAGGGGACAATTTTGTCCCAAGTTTTGTATGGGAAAAAGGGGTTGCCCCCAGGGTAACCAATTTTTTTTTTAATTACTCAAAATTATTTGTGCAGCTTCTTTCCTATATAATCAATTACTTGTCTGAGAGTTGCTGTAACTATTAAAATAAGGTGAATATATCAAAATAATATCCTGTTTTCAGACATATACTAAAAACAAGAAAAAGTTGATTCACCCGGCTAATATTTTTAAGTACCGGCCCCACACAGTACTGTTATGTAGTAGTAGTGGCAAAATCTAGTCTTCAATAAATTGCAGACGATGAGCGCGCGAAGCACGAAGCCCGAGCTGAACAGCAGAAGGACAGCATCGATAACCTCCAGCAGACGCTGGAGGGACATCGGCAGGCGAGCTGCACGCTGCAGCTCGAGAACCAAAAGTCCAAGGACACGCTGGACAAGCTGCTCACCAACATACACGAGCTGGCTGTGTGAGTATTTTTTTTTTAGGTTTCCGTATCCCGTACGGAAGCCTATTACTAAGCCTACGCGCCGTCTGTCTGTCTGTCTGTCTGTCCGTCCGTCCGTCCGTCCGTCCGTCCGTCCGTCCGTCCGTCCGTCCGTTCGTCCGTTCGTCCGTCCGTCCGTCCATCCGTCCGTCCGTTTGCCTGTCTGTCCGAAGGCTGTATCTCTTGAACCGTAATAGGTAGCCCGTTGAAATTTTCACAGAATATGTGTTATTGCCCAGTGCGCGTGGTGGAAAGGGGACGCCGGGATCGCATTAAACAGCTCCTTAGAGCACACCCCATGGAATAAGCGATAGACACACTTAGGGAGCCGACATCCCTACGGTGTTGCAGTGGTTCAAGATCGCAGGACACTTCGGGGTCACCCACTAGTCGCACGGCTCTACGCTGGATTGAGTCCAGAGGCGCAAGCAGGTATTTGGCAGAGCCATCCCACAGGTGCGAGCAGTACTCCAAGCAGGACCTGATCTGGGATTTATACAGAAGCAGCTTTTGGACCGCCGTGAAGTACCGTCGCACCTTATTGAGTACGCCCAGCTTTTTAGAAGCCAGCTTGGCCTTCCCCTCGATATGGCGACGAAAGTTCAGGTCGTGCGACAGTTCGACTCCGAGGACCCCGAGGTGTTCGCTTAATTTAAGCGAGGTGCCTTGGAATGAAGGAGCCGCCGTGAACGCCGCTCTCTTCGCACTGAACGCGCAAACTTGTGTCTTGGAAGCGTTGAACTCGACCAAATTACTACGGCCCCATTCGGAAATAGAGCCGAGTGTATGTTCGAGCTCAGACACAAGTCATCGCCTCTTCTCATCCATAACATCCCGACTGGCTGAAGGGTGACTGGTGTAGGATCCGTGTGCCGTACTGTCATCCGCATAACAATGTATGTTGCCCAGAGACAGCATATCATTGATATGCAGATGAAACAACGTGGGTGACAACACAGATCCTTGTGGTACGCCGGCCTTCACTGACATGGCGTCTGACGAGCAACCGTCCACTAGGACCTGAATTTCCATTTTCAAAAGCTAGTAAACAATACAAAATATGCTCTACACAGGTGTTCGCAGTGTGAGTCGCTTCCCCTGGTGAAGCTACTCGGCAGTAACACAAGGATCAACGTTAGCAACGTGAGACTCTACTTGCGCAGTATCGAGATGAAGATCTTCGAAATCGCTGACGTCATCAGGGCGGACGAGGTACGCTTATTTATACACACAAGGTGTAACTTTCGTAACTTCAGGGTTCGATAGGGGCCCATATTTGAAAACGAAAAGCTCTGAAACTTTTTTCCCAAATTCGGTCATTTTATAGTAGGTACTTTTAGGTAGCCGTGAGTGGATGGATGAGAAGAGCGGAAGACCGCGTATGGTGGCGTGCCTTGGGAGAGGCCTATGTCCAGTAGTGGATCGATACAGGCTGATGATGATGATGATGATAGTACTTTTTGGTGAAAACCGTTTCTTCGAGATTTGGTGGACGGTTAACGTCCGCCTTTATTAAATAAACATAAAATAACTAACTTACATGCTTTAACTGAACTGCATGTAAGTAGATAAATTCAAATTACTTAAATTGGAATTAAATCAAAGGAAAAAGGGGACTGGACCTAGGTCTTTGTACTGCCTAGATAGACCTAGACAGCACTGTTGCCAAATCTCCCCAGACTTTTTCCATCGAGTTTTTATTACAATTTTCAAATTTTATGTGAAAAAAAAAATACGGAATTTCGATTTGAGTTGTAAGGATTTTTTTCTTATAATAATAAGCAGTTTCTCAAGCCTATCCTGATTCCTGATACATCCTGTATAGTTCTTGGTGGGAGGAGTGACGGGCTTAGTCTGGCGATCAGGTCCACAGGTTAGGAACTTTACGGTGCGTTGGTACCAACCCGGGTGGGATGAACTACCACCTAGTAAGTTAAGAAGGGAAGGGCCCTACAGTTTAACGTGGAATCCGAACCGCGGTCAGCCTCCAACGGTCAAGCGGTCACCCATCCAAGTACTGACCGCGCTCAGGGTTACCACTGAGCTACCGAGGCAACGAGACTGACAAACACTGTACTTATTATTTCCTCGCCACAGGTTTTGCGCCGACAGGCAGAGGCGAAGGAGAAGACACCACCATCCACGCGCAGAAAGTCAAACATGCCTAGGACTCCGAGGCGCTCGCCTAGGGAGCGAGTGGCGGTCACAGCAGCACCGAAGAGTCAGGAGAAAATGCTCCTTGCTGCCCCGTGAGAAGGATCACTTTTGCGTGGATAATTTTAATCTTAGTTTCGTCTGGTTTCGACTAGATTCAATTTCATTTGAGATGCCCTAAACTTCGAGTAGGTATGCTTTTCCACAAGGAAAAGGGCTATTATTATTTTCTGAAATTTTGTTTATTTAGAAAGGAGTAACGCCAACAAAGAAAATTGTGATTTCCGAAATTTTATTAATTAAAAATATGTTTTTTTAAATTTATTAATCATTAAAGTTGACCTTTTGAGTCTTATTTGCGCCTTAAAGGTCAAACTAGTTGGACACCACCACCGATCTAGTAATTAATTACGTACTATCTATCTAGTATAACTTATTAATGTATATAATAGTACATACACAATCTAGTTGAAAATTTGCAACGAATCTTTCAGCAGCGAAAATAACAGCGAAAACTATATTATGATAGAGCAACGAAAAAAAGAAAGTTCTTTTCGAGGGAAACATATTTTGATTCATAATGGTATGTGACTCGTAGCGACATCTAGCGTCTAGTACGCTTGATATAATTCAGCTTGTAGCAAGACAAGACAATAGTCAAATAGTATAGTGTATTTGCATCACTAAAATGCTTCTTCGTATTTAAGAGACGGTCGGGTAGATGGCGCTGTTTACATAAGTTTCAATAGTGGGTGGCAAAATAATGCTCAAAATTTCTGGTAGATGGCTCTGTTACAGTTAAAGAGTTAAAGGAGAGGATATTTTAAAAAAATTATTTGATACAAATTGTACCTGTAATTGTAGGTATTTTAAAAAAATAACCTCATTGCATCTCTCTCCGTGCATTTAGTAAAAGGTAACTAAGGGATAAAGACAACGTGCCGTGCTAAAAGACGATAGGATAGCCACCTCTCACCTTCACGCGGTCGTTCCGCCGTCATGCAGCAGGTGAGTCTACGCGTGCCTTACTTGCTGCTTGATAGTTATGTTGTCCTAATACTTTGCTAAACGTGGTGTTCGGTGTTGTACTGTAATCGGTGTTGTGCTGCAAGTACAACACCGATCACTCTGCTTACCCCTGCTATTGTTAGGTATACTGACACATACAGGGTGTGCCGTGTGGTATGTGTATGTACCTAATTAATTGTAGGTACTTAATGTTATAAACGGGCTTTTTGACATTGAGAATTTGCACAAAACACTGTAGGTATGTATTTTATTCTGTGAACATTTGGAATGATAACATTTTAACCAGTGGTCGAATTGGACTTATTCACGAACCGGAACGCGCCCCCCCCCCCCCCCCCCAAGCCCCAATAAAATTGAAACATACGTAATTCATCAAACGTAAATGTAAAGAATCTTGAAAGAAATTGATCGTAGTGTCAGATTAAGCGAGGGCTGTAGCAAATGATGTCAGCCAAATTAGGGTCTTTGCTTTGATATAAGATCAATCAGCCTCACCTCTAATAACAAAAAATAATGCTTCTGTCATACATACATAACGAAATTTTCAGAAAATTCATTCACTGGTGGTTGGTTCAATGAAACTAAGTAGGCACAAAATTCCCTTTTTCACAAAATGTTTTTATCTGTATGTCTGTCTGTCTGTTTGCCTGGGTATCACGTTAAAACCGTTGCTTCTATTATCGTGACATTTTATGAATAAATGAAAAAATGTCTACAAGATGCACTTGCGAAATATCATCACACTCAATTATCAAAGACAGACAGAGCAGTGACGAATAATATAAAATTATGTATGACGATATTTTATATTATCGCAAAGAGCACCACTCATATTGGTCAAAATGTAGCTTTTTTGTTATGAAAAACGGGAGCTGTGTAAATAAAATCATCTTTGCGAGCCGGAAAGACTGAGGAAAACTTTTACGAAACGGAACGGTGATTTCACGAACCGGAACGGCGTTCCGGTGCGTTCCGGTTCAATTCGAGCACTGATTTTAACTCAATAAAGTTCCGCATGCATGAAAGAATCAGCCCGGATACGTCCTGTGTATTTATTTAGATTTCGAAGCGATTTTGCTAAAAAAAATTGTTCGTTTTTCTTTTATTTACTCGAATATCTGCTTTTTTGTAGATTTCAAATAAGTTTACCGCTAAGATTAATTTATTTAATAGTAGAAGACAAATACGGAGGTTACACGCTAGGTTTTCCATCAGTTCAAGTGACCTTGGTCACGACCAGATTTACGCCAGACTGACGCCAGACGTAAAATGCATTCGCACTATCAGTCTGCCATCAGTCTAGTATCAAAATATTTTAAAATCCATCAGTCTGGTCCGTCATTCCAAACCATCGATCCATCAAAGTAGATTAAACGGTCAGTCTGGTCTGGACCATGGTTTAACCAGACTGATGGACTGAACTGATGCCAAACCTAGCGTGTAACCTCCGTCAAAGAAAGAGACCATTAGCATTTTAATTATTTTATTTAATATCTTTAGAAATTGTTTGGAAAGAAGACAATGTGTAATCATCATTATAATAATATGATATGAACAATAATAATTACTATTCCTTACCTTTTTAATTTCTATAAGTATCAATATTGTTTAACATAAATTTTTATATAAGACTAAATACTTCATTAGCTATTTACATATTATTCGAAAACGATGCAGAATTAACAATAAATATTTATACTTAATTAAAGCAACACGAAACTGAGCTGTAAATAACTTTATTTTTATGAAAAATATATATATTGGAAGATTTTTTAAGGTAGTGCCGATGGTTGAATTCAGATAGTAAAATATAATTTAAAAAAAAATTAAACTGTGTAAAAAGATGGGGAAGTTCCATTGTACTTTATTCTAAAACATACCGCAATACTGATGTCTTAAAGTCGATTTTCTAATAAAAACAAAACATTACATATTTAATTATTTAAAACTGTTTAACAGGTCATCCAAGCTTAATACCTGAGCTACGAGTACTTCGGTATAATATTAAAAACAAAACTGTAATATTATTTAACATCGATATGTATGACATTTTAATAATCTAAATTCACGTTAATATATCAATTTTTATATTAATACTGGCTATATTTACAATATAATATTATTATGTAATTGTTTTGCTTATTCGTTTTATTATAGAGCAGCGATTACACCGAAAATTTATTTTTGATTACGTATTACTGTCATTTTGACCGTATCTTTAACAAACATCGTCTAACACAACTAGAGAGATCATTTCATTTTATATACAGCTAAGCTAAGCAATAATATTCAGTCAATCTGATCGTTTTATATAAGAGCTAATAT
Organism: Nematopogon swammerdamellus; assembly: GCA_946902875.1. Classification (NCBI taxonomy): domain Eukaryota; kingdom Metazoa; phylum Arthropoda; class Insecta; order Lepidoptera; family Adelidae; genus Nematopogon; species Nematopogon swammerdamellus. The sequence continues at coordinate 3,084,455 of OX336356.1, read as the reverse complement.
GCTAAGTTATATACCTTACTTCATTTGTATGTAATAAAAAAAAGTGTGTATTTTTTTCTTATTAATAATATTTTTCAATGTATATTTGAGATTGAAAAAATATATTTGGCGTGAAATTGATTGTTCTTATTTTTAAACATAATTAAAAACTAATTATTTTTTCTATTGTAAATCTGATGGATAATTTTAATTGTAAGGTTAAATATTGGACTAACTACCTTTTCTAAACATGACCTTTTACAAAGACAAAGTACTAAGTTTTCTTGTTCATCGGCTCGTTAAAATTTATGTACACGTGAACAACTTCAAAATTTCAACTATATATAATTTTCATGCAAGGAATATGGTTCCCTTCCGATTATATACATCCTGCCACATAACGATGGCATTTTTTTTACGTAATTTTACTATTATCTAAAAAAATAAATAAAAACAACACACATTATTAAGGGGAATAAAGACGTGAATAAAATATGAGGAAAAAATAAAACAACAAAATTATGTAAAATGAGAGTGAAGCAAAATTTATTGCTAAAATAAAATTGTATTCATAAAGAAATAAAAAAGGTCGATTGAACATTAAAAATATTTTTATAAATGACAACGAAAGATTTCTACCATTTACATACATACCTATAGTGGAAGCTATTAAATTTTTTTTATCAAGAAAAACATACAGCCAATCTGAACAAAATTAAAAAAAAACACCTTGTTGTATTGGATCACCATCACTGTTATTATTGTACTCGTACGTAACTACTAAAATAGTTTTAAACTAGATCAGACTCTACAGCGCTTAAAATAAGGATCATAATCACTATTGGGACAATGCATTTATATGGCATTCTTTTTACTGCAAGAATACTTCCTATGCAGAGTATATTTGCGAACTATGCATTACATTTTGAGAAATTACACTTAAGGTTATATGTAATAAAAAAAGTAGTAAAAATGTGTTTTTATTAATTCCGCTTAAATAAACAGTTAAAATTTTCATATAAACTAATTAGTAAAAAACGGCCTAATCCGAATAGAAAGTTTAGTGCAACGTAGCGTCATATCGACCATTGCGATAGAAACTGCGCTGGAGTTTGTTTGTAAGGTATGTTTTCACGAAAACATTATAAATAGGCTGATTGGAAAATTCTTTTTTCGCTTAGTTTTTCTTGGAAAACTACACGCATTACTCAGGCAAATTGTGTGTATAGGTCGCAAATACATCTTGTATACAAAATGATCCATATTTGGCGCAGATTGGCTGTGTGCATTCTAACAGAAATTTGGTATAGAACTATCTGACAGAAAACAATATTATAATACCTATTCGTAATAACTACAACTCAGGTTTTTTTATATTTTTAACCGTTCCTCGGTCGCTTTAAACTTAATAATACTTTAACTGGGGTTCACATACTTCGATGAAATATTAAATTATATTAGATTGCACTTTTATATTAGAGAAAAAAAAGAGATAACTTTGCACGATTTTATTACATAAATTTAAAATTACACCTTAGTTACTCTTACATAGTCTCGTTTTATGTACAAATCGCTTTTATCGATAACTATATATTTGGTACTTTTATTTACAAAAATTGCCTGCATACTGAATCCATAATTAGCTAGAGCGGAAAATTACAAAAAAACAAAAATCCGACATTTGTACCAAATTCAGACTACCAACCACTTTGCTAATAATCAATCATATCAACCAGTTGGTATTCGAAATGCGTTTTTTTTTTTGTATTATCTGTTGTGTGAAATTTTGCCTACGAAAATAACACTTATAAAGGAATACTACCTACCCTACTACTGACAGAACTAAACGAACGTTCTAAGCGCATACAAGCTCAGCGAAAGTATAATTTACAAAGTCTTTGGCCTTAGACATCAAAATCGTTAACGAACGCACTAAACCTAGGAGTCCACCGTTAGACTGAGAACACGACGCTATAACGATCACAAATCTCGAACACGAATCACTTTTAAAACCTTAAACCCTAAGTTAACTTTAACTACTAATAAATTACATACTTATCAGTTCACCGTGATATGAATATATCAAGCGCGGACTCTCGGACCCGACCTTAGCTCTACAACCTATTCAAATGTACACATTTAAACTACACCACAAGTCCACCCGTATTCATTTCGAGTCCACATTGTCCGTTCAACAGGAGTCGGCTCGCATCAATTTCGCTACATTACTCTAACAGCTCAACACTGCCCTGGCTTCTCACCACTGCCGCCAACTTCCAATGACAACACGATCGTTACGAAAGGTCGAGAACAGTTCACATCACATTAATATCCCCACCGGTCGTCATCGTTCTCCGTTTTGATTCGCTCCTCGGGAAGCACTTCGGGCTCCCGCGGGGACGGCTCTGCCGCGAGCGGAGTGTGCGGAGTGTGCGGGGTGTGCGGCGTGTGCGGGGTGGGAGGGTGGGCGGGGCGCGCGGGCGACGCGTCGCGCGCCTCCTCCTCGGGGAAGCGGTCGAGCAGCGGTGCCGGCGCAGGCTCCACGCGCACCGTCTCCTCGCTCGAGCGGCGGTAGTCCTCGCTGCGCATCACGCAGACACCGTTGATGATCACCTCGTCGGGGTTGCGCGGCTTGTCGTCCTGCCAGTCCGGGTTAACCCACTGCGGCGCGGCCGGCTTGCGGCGGCTCGCGCGCACCGCGGCCGGCGTCGACGTCGCCTTCGGCTCGGACTTGGCGCCCTCGTCGTCGAGCGACGCGTCGTCCTCGGAGCCGAGGTTGCTGTCGTCGTCCTCGAAGTCGTCGCCGTCGGGCTCGCGTTTCAGAGGCATCGACAGGTCGAGCCCGCTCGTCTGATCCTTCTCGGGCTCCGCCCCCGTCGGCATCAGCCCGCGACCGATCAGAGCCGCGAGGTTCGAGTTGGCGGCGAAGTACGGCGGGTACGGAAGGGGGACGCCCGCGAGGCCCATCCGCTCCTTCTGCAGCTCGAGGAGCCTCCTGTTGAGGAGGAGGCGGAACTGCACCGGGTCGAACGGCGCCTGCGAGGGCTGGTCGCGCACAGGCGGGTCGTTGCCGCCGTGCGGCGTCTGCTGCTTTAGTCTCATGCGGTGGTTGTGGAACCAGTTCGTGATCGTCCGCGTCGACAGCCCCAGCTCGGCCGCGAGGAACTCGATCGTCGGCATGTTCGGGTAGGGGTCGAGCGCGAATGCGAGCCGCAGCGCCTCCTTCTGCTCCTCGGAGAAGAGGACGCGCTGCTTCTTGGCGGAGGGCGGGCCCGCGTTGGGACCCGGCGAGCTCGAGTGGTAGAACTCGGAGGTATCGTTGGAGGAGGTGTCCGAGGAGTTGTCCTGGACGCCGGGACCGCTCGAGCGCCGCCGCTTGTTGGCCTCGCGCCGCTCGTTTTTCAGTGCCTGCAGCCGGTCGACGTTGTGCGCGTCGCTCAGCCACAGCTGCATCCTGATGAAGGGCTCCCGTCCCTTGATGCTGAGCATATGCCACGGCTTCGGCTTCGACAGCAGCTCGCTCACCGAGCCCTGCGAGAGTCCGAGCACGGCCTCGCCGAATATCTTTTGGCCGATGTTGTTCGCAAGGAGTGCTTCCTTGATCTTCGTGGTGATCGTTTGCGTGTCGAGGTCCTGGGTTAGAGCTGCCATCTCGTAGACGCTCGGGGAGATGTGCTGGTGGAGGGCGCGCATGACGGAAGACTGGTGGTGCGGTGAGGGCGGCGGCTGGTGCGGCGGAGGTTTGCGCTCCTTGTTGTTGTTGTCGTGGGGTGGAAGGGTGATGGCGTGGTGCGGCGGGAAGCCCGGCGGCGTGAGGAGGAGTGGTGCGGGCGGCTGGGGTACGCCGCCGAGGTGCATGCCGGGCGGCAGCAGGTGTTGCTCCTGCTGCATCTTGCTGAGCAGCGAGGTCGCTTCGGAGATCATCTTCTGCGTCGGTGGCATCGGCGGCATCGGCTTGTTCATATTGGTCGGCATGCTCGCTGCAAACAACAAGGAAAAATTCATTATCCACTTGTTTGCTAAAGACATGACAACCAGCGGGGCGACAGTGAGCGATAATTGTACAAGTAGTGAGATGTGCACCTTGATTTGGGGCAATGAGGTCCGAAGTTCGATCCCTCGGGGCAGTTATGCAGGGTGTCCGGTGGCAGGGGGGCCAAACTTCGCAACCGTGTTCCTGAGGCCACTCTAAAGAGAAACATTTAATTCGTGTTAGTTCGGAATAAAACTGAAATGTACCGAAAATGTGACCCTGCCACCTTTGGCCGTCAGTTTAGGTACCTACCAGGGCGAAGTTATCAATATTATTTGAAGGGGTCGAGTTACTAATGTAGCGAATGTAATCTTTATGTACTTTATGTAAAATTTAGTTTCGTCTAACTTTTATAATATAAAAAATTTCGGGTTACACCTATACAGTATTCAATAGTACTTACTCGGTAGTCCACCATAATTTCCAGTTCGCATTAGTTTCTCCGGTGCTATTTTGTACTGCGAGGCCACTAGCTTGTGAACGGCGTTGTCGTCTTCCAGAAACATCTTCATTCTGATAAATGGCTCCCGTCCCTTCTGTGTGAGCATGTGCCAAGGTTTAGGTCTTGCCAATAGATCACTCACGGATCCCTGAGAAAGTCCCAGCACAGATTCGCCGAACAGTCTCTGACTTATCGAATACTGGCTGAGCGATTCCTTCACTCTTCGCACGATATCTTCTGTGTTCAAGTTGTTGAATAGGTCGAATTGCTGTTGCGTAATGGGAGGAAGAACAGCTTTCATGGGCCGCTGGCTTGGCGTGTGGTGGCTCGCGTTCGAAGGTTGGGAGATCAGACTGTTGGTTATTGAAGCCATTCTCTGGAGAGGACTCGCCGCCGCCGAACTTCCGAAATCGTCGTTGGGAGTGATCGCGGGAGGAAGAATCGCGTTTCCTAGAGGACTGGAAGCGGATGACCCCGTGGACTGCTGGGAGCCCGGCTCTAGCTTTGGTCTGACGAGACTGAAAGCGCTGCCGGCATGTCGAATAGCTTCTTCGGCATCGATGGGTTTGTCTTTATCTTCGGTCATTCCGTTGATCTTGGGCATCTTTTCTTTGGGGAGGGACAAGTCTTGAACTCCTACTCCGGAGCCGTTTATGTGTTGGTTTTGGACCTGGGCTTGCTGTATCGCCTGCTGCTGAAGAGCCAGGAGACCGGCGGGGAAGCCGGACATCCCCGGAACGTGTTGGAGGTTTGGCATGTTGGGCATGTTGCTTCCCGGTTGAATCTTCGCTAACTCTCTGTGGTAGGCCTCCAGAGCCATGCGGATATCTTCCTGCGGCCGCTCCATGTGTGGTGGCATGGCGCCGGCGCTGAAATAAGGCGGGAAAAACCTAGATGTTAGTTCTAGATTGCTGTTCTCATATAGTATGTTTTGTAGAGAAATAAACAATTATTTGGACAATCGTTTGTGGCTTATCTTAATTAAAACTACGGATATTTATGGATAATATAAATATATCTAAATTTGACTCCCGACATTTCGAATAACAGAGATAGCCGCCGATTTTTCACCGAGTAGAGGTTCCCACCCGCCCGATAGATAGAGTGATGATATCAAGACAGTGCTGAAAATCAGTGGACTAGTAAAACAGATAGAAAGCAAAGAAGAACGGGGGGAATGCTCGATTTTCGTATAAAATATTTTCTTAAATATCTTGTGAACGGTTTCAACTTTTTTCGTCCAGTATATACGGAGAAAATAGGCTGTAACAGACGGACAGACAGACAGAAACGAGAGTGATCCTATAAAGTTTCCATTTTCCAAAGAGTTTGTATTACGTCGCTGCGCTCCTTTATAGAGCGACCCTATGGGCACACAGCTACGAGAAAGAATGAAGCCCGCTGCGCGGTGTAGTGCGGGCAGGGGAATGACGTTCGGCTCCTACTCGGGCATGCGCGAACGGAAAGCGTCCAAGCGTAGAAACAATGTATCTCTTATTTTGCAAAATTTAATCTTTATTGTAAGTGAGGTGTAGGTACCTTAATATTATATTGAATTCTTACGGTGCTTACTTTTATTACTTTATCCTATTACTTTAAGTGAGCTAAACTTGTATGTATATATTTGTTTCTCGGAAACGGCTCTAGCGATTTCGACGAAATTTAATTGTATTTATATAATGTTACTTTTTCAAGTTTATTCATCTACATAGATAGGTGTAGACACCAAGCAAAGCTCGATCGCTCAGGTACTTGCCATTATGAAAGATTCGTATTTACGACAAATGAGTGAAAAAAAAAACATAACATAACAAAAGCTTTTTAAATCAAAATTTATGAATTTTCAAAATTCAACTTTCGAATTAAAACATGATTGGGTCTTTATTTGGAATTTAACTAAACCTCACACAAAAAGTTGCGGATTATGAGTTATCTATCACTACTACATTACTATACTACGAAAACGCAAAGGATGATGGTGTTCGTAAATTGTTCCAAAAAGTCAAGTTTATATTGAATATCACTCGTTTAGGACTTTAATGTGGTTCAGATAAAGGCTTTAAAATTCCATGCACTCTTTTTCTTCTCTTTTGTAAAGAGAGAATTTTTTTTCTTCTGATAACCTTGTAGTTCAGGCAATAAAGGAGGTGTAGAGTGCGTGAGCAGGGTCAAAAGCGATTTCTTCAGAAACCTCTGTTCGGGGTGCTTAGGGAGTAAGCATACTAAAAGTCCTGGCGTCGACAGTTAACAGTTGCACCAATTTTAAGATTTTTTGTAAAATTTCATCATTTTCAGAAAAAGTTGTTTTGGTCATTCCTGAGTCACAACTATCGTTTGTTACACCTTTGAATCATCTAATAATATGTCACACTTGAAAGCGGGTTAAATGCAGTAAATGAAAATCATCTCACTTGAAAAAATGGAAAATAGTATTTTATAGATGATAAATAAAAGTTTGTTATAAGGTAAGTAATGTTATTTTATTTTAATAATAATTCATTGTTTTACTTCCAAGAAGTTTTCATCCTCTTTGGACGTGAGTGCCCTGGTAAGGGTTCTTCGTCCATGGCATCTTCATTCTCAGTGGTGGGTGGTTCTTGATGAAGGGCCTCTGCGTGCTGTTTACTTGCGCTCTCAGTCTGTGGGATTGAGCTAATTTCAGGCTTTATATTAGCCACTGACCTCATAAACGACTGGAAGATGTTGAGGGAGGTCTGTCTTGCTGGTGCCCCATACCATTTGAGGAAGCACATCTTCCCAGCCTGTTCAACCTCGCCGTGAGTGGAGGCGGGGTTGCAAAAGATCACTGCCGCTTCCTTGATGACTTCCGACTTCAAGTACAATTTTAAGAAGCCCACTTTACTTCTCCTGAAAGTTGCAGATGTTGTGTCGCAGCCGGTAGATGAACAGGATGTATTCAAATCTACGCTGCTGCATCTCTTGGGTGGACAGTACTATTGTTTTGGTTTTTCCTCGGCCGGGTTTCAGTAGCGGGATGTCTTGGGTGGAAGGAATCGGCACCAGCAAGACAGACCTCTCTCAACCAGTACCGCTTCCAGTCGTTTATGAGGTTAGTGGCTAGTATATAGCCTGAAATTAGTTCGCGCCCACCAACTGAGAGCGCAGCTAAACAGCACGCAGAGGCCCTTCATCAAGAACCACCCACCACTGAGGATGAAGATGCCATGGAGGAAGAACCCTTACCAGGGCCCTCACGTCCAAAGAGGATGAATCTTCTTGGAAGTAAAACAATGATTTATTAAAATAAAATAAAATTACTTACCTTATATATAATACACTTATTAATACAATTATTTATTATCTATAAAATACAATTTTCCATTTCTTCCAGTGACATGATTTCCATTTACTTCATTTAACCCGCTTTCAAGTGTGACATATTATTAGATGGTACATAGCTGTAACAAACGATAGTTGTGCCTCAGGAATGACCAAAAGAACTTTCTCTGAAAATGATGAAATTTTACAAAAAATCTTAAAATTGGTGCAACTGTTGACCGGCTGGAGATAAATTAGCATATGTATACACACGTTTAAAGGGAATTAAATTCTCTATAACTTCTTCTTTGACACTATCTTTCTCAGGTGAATAGTTTAGACGATATGAAGGAAATATGAGGTAAGAATAATTTTTTCGAAAATTTCCACTTTTCCTAAGCGTGTAGCTCGAAAACGGTTCGGAATTAGAAAAAAGTGAATAGAATAAAAGTTGTAGAGAATTTTATGAGCTTTCATTCGGTAAAACACAATTTTTATCTACGGGGCACTGTTTTCGAGATCGCAGCGAAAAACCCAAAAGCGGGACCTTATTTGGAACTATTTACATAGCCGTTTCGACCGACGTTTCGTCAGAGCGGTGGATCCAACCGGGCCGGGATAAACCCTACCACCTAGTAAGGTATGAAGAGAAGGGGCCTACAGGTTAACGTGGAATCCGAACCACGGTCAGCTCCAACGGTCGAGCGGTTACCCATCCAAGTACTGACCGCGCTTAGGGTTGCTTAATAACGAAGGTAGGTATATGCGTTGATTTACGTTAAGCTCATTCCATTCGTATCGAAATGGCGGCCATTTTTTGAAAAAATAAAATGCTTCATATCATAATGATACCTACGTGAACGAACATGCGTCGTTTAATAAAGTAACCGAGCTCTAAAGTCCTTCCATAGAGTATTGACTTTTACTTGGTTTAAAAAAAAATACACGAAAGATCATATCTGCCTCCTATTTTGGAACTTTATCATCAATATACTAATAATAAATCTGTAAGGGATGGCCATGGAGTAAGTTACTTTGTTTTATGAGATATTGAGTTTGTAGACTCTATGTATGAGACTAAAACTAAATTGACGATTTTTAGAACTATTTTCTGTATGTATGTAACTATCTATGTTCCACGATAGCTCTTAAACCGATCATCCGAATTCAATGAAACTTAGTACAAGCACATTTACCTATACGAGACATAGGATAGGCTAAATAAAATTCAGTTCCGGTTACGCTATGATGTTGCTGTCATACAAACCGAAAAGGTACGTGGGCGGGCTTACTTACTTTCTTCTTTTTAAATCCGAATTTCACGCGAGCGAAGCCGCAGGCAACAGCTAGTACTACTTAAATTAAATACGTAATCACATGGATTATTATATAAATATTCAGGAAAAAATATGATTTAGACTTAGCACGTTCTATAGGAAATCCGCCACCGCCGTCGTTCCCGGTTAAAATATCACCAAAATACCAATTTCCTGTGGAATCTTAGACCATTCACGATTCTAGTCTACTTCTTTGAGTCAGATGTGCAAATTAAAACGCAACAGTTGACCATTTTGGCTGAACTTTAGGAATAAAACTAAGAAATTGCTCCCTCTGCATCGCGCGACGAAGCACGGCCGATGACTGCCGATCGGACCCGACCGCGCTTCGTGGCGCTCACCAACGAAGCTTCACCTCACCAACGCTCACATTCTCTCTATAAAGGAGCGCAGCGACGTAATACAAACTCTTTGCCATTTTCTTTCTCTTTTGAGGAACGGAACCCAAAAAAATTGAACGCAGACAGAAAGAATACGTTGACAACATTTGTCTATGACGGAGGTACACGCTAGGTTTGGCATCAGTTCAGTCCATCAGTCTGGTTAAACCATGGTCCAGACTGACCGTTTAATCTACTTTGATGGATGGATGGTTTGGAATGATGGACCAGACTGATGGATTTTAAAATGTTTTGATACTAGACTGATGGCAGACTGATAGACGGAGGTTACACGCTAGGTTTGTCATCAGTTCAGTCCATCAGTCTGGTTAAACCATGGTCCAGACTGACCGTTTAATCTACTTTGATAGATGGATGGATTGGAATGATGGACCAGACTGATGGATTTTAAAAATATTTTGATACTAGACTGATGGCAGACTGATAGTGCGAATGCATTTGACGTCTGGCGTCAGTCTGGCGTCAATCTGGTCGTGATCAAGGTCACGGACTGAACTGATGCCAAACCTAGCGTGTGTCATAGTGCGAATGCATTTTACGTCTGGCGTCAGTCTGACGTCAATCTGGTCGTGACCAAGGTCACGGATTAACTGAAACCTAGCGTGTAACCTCCGTATATGAATACGATCGAGTAAGCTCGCCCGAGTAAAATTGTGGAGCGACTTTACTGAGTTGAGCTTTTAAGAACCAATGTGAGTACGCTTTGTTTATGGAACCTGATACGGTTAGCTAAGCTCACAGTCGCAGCCGTCATGTCACCCCAACGATCTTAGAAGGAGAGAAGATATACGAAGGAGGTGTGTCCGCGACACGGTAATATGGGGAGATTTTCCCATATTAACTATCGATGTGTGCGTGAGCGCACGTGAATGCAACGCCAAAAACCGCTGGTGCGAATGTCGTCGTGCGTTCGTATGCATGAATTGTGATTGTGTGCGTTCGGAAACTGGCGACAACGGTTCCGACACGAGGGGGCGTCCATGGCACATCATATCTCCTTCCAAAACCTTTGTGTCACCCCATGAATGTCAGATTCAGATTTTTCTGCATCTCTCCCCATGCATGTCGTAAAAGGCGACTAAGGGATAAGGACAAGATGCCGTGCTTGAAGAAGGGCGACAGTATCGCCACCTCTCAGCTTGGCACGGTACTTCCACCGAGTCATGCAGCAGGTCGGTCTTCGTGCCTTGCTTGCTGCTTGATCGATTGAATATTGTTCGAATGCTTTGCAAAACGTGGTGTTCGGTGTTGTGCTGTAATTTGCCAGAGTTCTTGCAGCACAACACCGATTACTCTGCTTACCCCGATTGTCGGGATTCAGCGTGTGTGATATGTATGTATGTTTGTATATTTATTTCGGCATAAAGAACACACAACATTAACAATATCTCTTTGAGACGTATGCATATTCAGTATGGTTCGTCGGTTCGTCATAATGTTTTTGTCATTGTTTTTGTCATATTTCATGTCATGTCATGTCAGCAATGCAATTTATAAGGAAGAACCGGTTAAGAAACCTTATAAAGCTTTTTTTAAAATAACTTACATTTGTACTAAGTTTTAATTAAGTCAAATGTAACATACTATGTCTGAGTAAAAAACATACATACATACATACATACATAGGCTGATAAACACATTACCCTCCTTTGCGTCGCGCAGTCGGGTAAAAAGAAAATAAAAGATAGTACAATGCAAAGAACATAGGGTTCAGTCAAGTCATTTAATAAAAGTTGAGTTTATAGCTGAGTCGAGTCAGTGGTTTCCTTTATTCGTGACAGAATGGCTTGATGGCAATGATGATGACAGATACTCACCCAGGGAAGCCCTCTCTGTTTTGTCGCATGTCCTCGACGCGCCTGCTCATGATTTTCGCCAGCTCCTCCTGGTAGATGCGGACCACCTTCTCCTGCGGAATGTCATCGTTTTCGTATTTCTTCAGTCTCCTGTTTTGACTCGAATCCTGCAAGCACAATATCGTCGATTTGAATTACGAAGGATTTGGGAGTGTGTGTGTGTGCACCGACTTTTTGTAACGGTTTTTCCACTACTTTTATATTCGTTCGGTTAGTCGAGCAATCTCGTGTGTGCGTTCCATAGTGCGTGTTAGTATTAAATTTTGGGTATTTGTACTGTTTTTCTAGTGAATAAAATAAAAATAAAACAAGTAAAATAAATAAAATAAATGTTGAAGTGTAGGTACTTTAAGAATCTAGATACTGCATCATTTCGGATCTAGTCAATTTCTTTTTTATGGAAACTGTCACGGTTGGCTACATCACCTACAACATCTGTGATGTCGGCACTTAACACCTTGGTGAGCTAGGCGCCATGCCAGTGCTTCCCTTTGGTTGTGCTACACTGAATGGACGGAAAACGTCAACTATTTACATAGCCGTTTCGACCGACCTTTCATTCCGCCGTGATACCAACCCGGGCTGTTTAAACCCACCTAGTAAGGTAAGAAGGGAAGGGACCCAAAGTTTTACGTGGAATTCAAACCGCAGTCAACCTCCAACGGTCGAGCGGTCACCCATCCAAGTACTGACCTCGCCAAGGTCTGCTTAAGATCACGAAAGACCACCAACTGAGCTAGCGAGACTGACAGATCAATGAAGGAAGTTATTAAAGATAATTATTAGACCAACTGACCTTATTTGAGAAAGGCGACGGACACTGCGTCCTGGGCGAGCTGGAGTCCTCGTTACTCCTCGAGGCGGCGTTGTTGTGAGACCCCGACGAATTCTTCATGAGGTGCGAAGCCAGTGATTAAAGATAAGTATTAGACCAACTGACTTTATTTGATAAAGGCGACGGACACTGCGTCCTGGGCGAGCTGGAGTCCTCGTTACTCCTCGAGTCGTCGTTGTTGTGAGGACCCCGACGAATTCTTCATGAGGTGCGAAGCCAGTGATTAAAGATAAGTATTAGACCAACTGACCTTATTGGAGAAAGACGACGGACACTGCGTCCTGGGCGAGCTGGAGTCCTCGGTACTCCTCGAGTCGTCGTTGTTGTGAGGCCCCGACGGATTCTTAATGAGGTGGGAAGCCAGTAATTAAAGATAAGTATTAGACCAACTGACCTTATTTGAGAAAGGCGACGGACACTGCGTCCTGGGCGAGCTGGAGTCCTCGTTACTCCTCGAGTCGTCGTTGTTGTGTGGACCCGATGGATTCTTCATGAGGTGCGAAGCCTCCGTGAGGATGTGCGCGAGCCTCTCGTCGTTCATGTCAGCACCCTCGGGCCGCGCGAAGCCGGGCATCGGGGCGTCTTTGGAACCGACTGCAAACGTGAAGGCTTTTTGAGGCACAACAAAAAGGGGTGTAGCGGTTGGCGTGACGGTTTATCATATGCGAGGGGTCGTAGATACGAAGCTTGAGAATTTATATTCGAAGAATGCCTCAAATAAGGCTCACGTAAAAAAACCGTAGAACTTCTGTTCTTTGGTTTTTTTACGTTGGTACCTACACACATTTTGGACCTGGTCAAACATTTTGTTGATCAAACCGAACTTCCTAAGATGGGGTTGAATAAATTTGGTCCCAAAATAAAAAGGCGTAGAGCAAAAGTGTAAGTATATATTCTATAATTGAACACTAATTCATACAAATTTGATGGCGAGTTTAATGCCGTCATGCATTAAATTCTAGCCAACCTTTGGGATGAGGGTGAAGTAGGTGCAGGCGAATAAAATATTTTTGGCACTGTATTGAAACTGTAAAGAAATTAAATTCGGTTAACATTTTAACTGTACGTGAAATAATTGACATTTCACACACAGTTGACAGGATCAGCAGCTACATTTTAACGGAAGATGGTGAAATCGCTTCTTAGTTACACATAGACACGGAGGCGCGAAGTTACAATCAACATATACATTAATCTTGTCAAAACTCATTGCCGCGCGCAATTTGTGAGCCAACCGCCCACAGTGACCTAACGTTATATTCATAATTTTCATCAGCGATAAACAGCAAACTTAAATGCATAGGTCAGCGCAATTGTGATAGGCTGCGAAAACATAATATAGGTTCACACGAAACGGGGACGGGCTTTCAGCGCCTAAGACTGCCATCTTTTGCATCGGCGCCCGTACCATAAACACGGAGATTTACGCGTCAAAGATGGCGCCCCGACCATCTGAGCTGTCAACATATTGTCTCTGGACGCGCATCGAGACAATGTCTGTGGTCTGTGGCGTTGTCGGAGAACGCAGTTGACCAATTAAAATGGATCTATCTATTAATACTGAAGAGTTTGTCATTTGAGAATGATAGATAACATGTGGGGCCGGCAATTAAAAATATAATTGCCCCACTGCATCTTTCCCCGTGCATGTCGTAAGAGGCGACTGAGAGATAAGGACAAGTCGCCGTGCTAAAGGGCGACACGATAGCCACCTCTCACCTTGGCGTGGTCCTTCCACCGAGTCATGCAGCAGGTGGGTCTTCGTGCCTTGATATAGTTACTGTTAACTTGTCCGAATACTTTGCGAAGATCGGACAAATAATTATGAAAATGAATTGTGTTAGTAGTTAGTGGTGAGCGTAGTGATTTAGGGTTGTACGAATGTTCACCCACTTTTGGATGTGTCTGTAGGTATTAATTTACACGGATTAAGCTGACTTTTACGATCACATCTCGCTGGTGGACGAAGGAGAATTTGTGATTTCTGGAGGGAGCGCATTTATTGTTTTAATTTTATAAGTTTTCAGAAAAGTGCTAAATGCTTCCCTGTTATAAAGGTGGCTTGAAACGATAAATACATAAATTTCGCGCCTTTTTATCAATGGCGTAGACAGAGACTACGGATCTCGAGGTACCACGACCCTGAGACACTTCTGTCTCCTCTTCCACTCTCACATGCTTGTCGGTTTTTAACCACCCCCGACGCAAAAAGAGGGCTGTTATAGTGCCACCAGGAAGTTTTGATGCGTGGGAAATATGCGCTACTGTCTGCATTCCTAAGAAGGGACGTGAACTTTCGATCTCAAGTTTGTCGATAATTGTATGACTTAATAACCTAATGATCGACAAACTTGAGATCGAAAGTTCACCTTCCTTCTTAGGAATGCAGACAGTTGCGCATATTTCCCACGCATCATAACTTCCTGGTGGCACTATATAAGTTTGACTCCTCCGTTTGTCTGTGTGTCTTGTCTGTATATGTGTCTGTCTGTGTGTGTGTCTGTCTGTGTGTCTGTCTGTCTGGCTGTGTGTCTGTGGCATCGTAGCTCCCAAACGGATGGACCGATTTAGATGTGTTTTTTTTATTAGAAAGCTGGTTTAACCGGGGCGATTCTTGGCTATGTTATCCCTTAATCGAATTGATATGCAATTAGAATTTTTGTTAAGTTTTAATTTTAAACAAAGTAATTATTTAATAATAAAAAAATTACGTCTCACGGATGGACCGTTTTGGATGCGTCTTTTTTTAAAGTTTGTTACAACAGTTAAATTAAAAAAAAAAGGAGGATGCAAATCTTATAACACCCTGTAGGTACATCGTCTTAACTTTTCGGTAGCTCATAAAAGCAACTGACAGCGTCTTTCGTTGGTTTACGCACTGAAGGGTCAATGCAAATTAAACACTGATTCATTAACAATAAAACGCATAATAAACTGCAGCCGTATTCGCATCGCACTCCATCCAGCGATAAAAGTTGATGTATTTGAGATGTAAAACGCGAATCGAGCTCCGAAAATAATTTAATAGTCCTCAAAAGAGTTATTTTGAAAATAAGGAAAATGCTTTTTCTCAAGTGGCATGACTGGCAAGAATTAAAGATGTATGTGTGCGTTTTTTTTTTCTATGGAAACTGACACGGTTGGCTACTTCACCTGCAACATCCGTGATGTCAGCCCATAACACCGGTTGAACTTGGTGCCTTCGGTCGTGCCGGCTACAATGAACTGGACGGAAAACACAAACTATTTACATAGCCGTTTCGACCGATCTTTCATTCAGTGCGGTGGTATCAACCCGGGCGGATTAAACCCTACCACCTAGTAATATAAGAAGGCAGTCATATCCCTTAGTCGCCTTTTACGACATAGACGGGGAGAGATGCAGTGGGGCTATTCACGTGTGTCAATATGTCGCTGTCACTAGAAATCTGTAGGTGCCACGAAACATTGTGTGGCATCTAAGTGTGACACTAGCGATTCAAAAGTAAAAAAAAAAATTTTAGTGCGTATAAGGTTGATGGGAAGAAATTGCGCCGTGCAGTAATTCATCTTCTACACCGAACATAAGTTTACGCAATACAATAATTTCAATTTTGTTATTTTTGTAATTTGTACTTTTAGTTAGGTAAATTATTTAATATTTTTAGTTTGTATTGTAAAGTTCATAAAATATTTAATGATTTAAAATTTGGTGTATAATATTTTCCTTTCCTTACCGAAGTAAATGCAATTTATATTACATAAGTACATATCTTTACTCCCCTTCTCTTACTCTCCTGTCATTCAGTTGATTGTGTTGCACAACGGTACCACCGATTAATGTACATATAATATGTAAGTTTATTATATACATATATATGCTTATTAAAGTATCTATGTAGTATTCGTACGTAGTTTATCATACATATTTCTTTAATCTAACACATTGTCACAAACTATTCTTGTTCGCCTGCATGTACTTCTCCCACATCCCAAAGGTTAGTTAGAATAGAATGCCTCGCGGCATTAAGCTCGCCTGTTGTACCTAATTTTGATAAATTGGTGTTCAATAAAGAATATATACATACATACATACATACATACATTTTCCACAGACAGGAAAAACTGTAAAGAAAGTTCTGGTAACAGAAGGGTTACTAAAATTAAATTTATATATTTATGTATATGTTATATATAATATTTTAGTCATTTGTTTTTTCAGAAAAAAATTGGCCTGAATATTTTTTGTGATAAAACTATGTGCATTTTGGTTTCAGCTGGCATACTGATCAATACCTAGCAGAGTTATTTAGGCTGCCAATAAATTTTTTTTAACAATTATATTTGCAAATTTACAGTCGTAGTAGTTACCTAAAAATGTTGTACGAGAGTTTTTCAAAGAATGCTCATATCATAAAAAACAAATGACTCAGATTTTTTTTTCTTATTTTTCCCTAGGTAGTCATAAACTGGCCTACTCCCTGGTTCCCGCTTGACGTTGAGTTTTGGGACACGTTGTATATAAAAAAACATTGTTTTAAACTGTTACACAATTTTATGTTTCAAATAATTACAGGTATGTTTTTGTATGTCAATCCCGAATTTAAGGAAAAACATCAACATTTTCACACGGCGGCAGCGTCTGTTGTTATAAAGCAGCTTGTTTTAGCATCATGAGTCTTTCGCAATTGCCTCGTTTTAAGGAATATCCTTAAAAGAATACCTTACGAATAGATTGACTTGATAGCATCATGCTGAGCAACTCTACGTGATCACAATACGCTATACAACATGGATGTAAATATCCAGAAAAGGGATTGCCGCACGCACTTCGTATACATACCACTTCGTTATCAACTCAACATATGGTCGGCATTCACCTAATTTTATTTTTATTTTTTATTTTTTATGTTATCCGGTATGGGTGGCTGAGTCAGAGGGGCCAAAGCACATGCTCTGACTAGCCAATATCACCTCCGAGAAGGTAGGTGCCATACCGGAGACTTCCCTGGATTGCTGGCTATACTGGACTAGAGGAGAACACAACCGAGGTTGCTATGCGGCCATCTTACATCCAGTACGGTGGTAGCAACCCAGTCGGCTACAATTTGAGCCTACCACCTAGTAAGGGGCAAGGGAAGGGACCTACAGTTTTACACCGGTTCCGAACGGTGAAGCAGCGGGTGTAGGTATGCTAATTTGCAGTATAGGCGATGAAGGTTTTTTTTATTGTATTTTTTATTGAAACTGACACGGTTGGCTACATCACCTATAACATCCGCGATATCAGCCCATAACACCGGGTGAACTAGGTGCCGTGTCAGTGCTTCCCTTCGGTCGTGCCGGCTACTCTGAACTGGACGGAAAACACGAACTATTTACATAGCCGTTTCGACCGACGACGCGACGTTTCATTCAGTGCGGTGATACCAATCCGGGTGGGTACACCCTACCACCGAGTAAGGTGAGAATCGAAGGGACCTACAGTTTAACGTGGAATCCGAACCAAGGTCAGCCTCCAACGGTCGATCGGACCAAAGCTTGATAAATTTCAAATGTTTTAACTTTATTAATACAAATAGGAGCAACTTCATTTTATTTTTGATTTCCTGATATTATAGAAAATTATCATGATTAAATTGTTTTTATTTTAATAGCACGACAAAAAATTACCTTACCCTCACGATATTATTTTCTTTCACTCGCCAATTGACAGTTTGTGACAAAGAAGAAGACTTGTACCACATCCTAATGGATTGTGCTCGGCAATCTTATAGATCTGCTACAATCATATAGATTTAATTTTGACATTGACAGTATTTTGGCTAAGCCGCATAAATTTTTTTTATGGATAGCGCAACTTTTGGCCTCTTTTCACCTACAAGTAGGTGCCTAACGATGCCCATGGACATTCTGTGATGCCCGGGGATTTCGAATGCCATGCCGGCCTGAAAGGAGCCTTATCACGCCCCTTTTGAAAAAAAAACCCAGGCTGTACTTCGGAGAAAATAAATGGGCAGGGAGTGCGTTCCACATTTTCACAATGAACACATTGTATTAATTTTAAATTTCATCAAGCAGTTATAGCTGACTCTATGTGCCAAAACATCTCTCCTCGCGAAACCACGCTCAGTTAGGTGCAATGCCAGCAGATTTGCGGAATGTTGCTAGGTTGTCTAGCCTGTTAATACGAATTTTGAAGACACCCAAGTAAAAGAATTCGGGAAATACACTCGCCGGAAGACAGTTCCACATCCTAGCGGTGCGACAAAGTAGAGAACCGTTGGTTTCTCAAACGCGCAATGTCAACAACACAAGTGTGCTGAGTCTCTCTGCGACGAGTCATGCGGAGATAGGACGTGTGGCGGGAATAAGCGATGCTAGTTCCACAGAGCAGCGTCCGTGATAGTATCTGCGATGCCCGTTCTAGGTGAATATTTATTTCGACGCTGTACGAGAAACTCTTGCAATTGCTTATTGCTTTGTTTTATGAATACGATGTTATCTGTCTCCCAGTAAGGCTTTATGATTTTTAATAAAAATATTTTAATGTTTACAAAACGCATAACAGCTTGTACGTAAGATGAAAGTATTGCGTACGTACGTTACGTACATAGCTATGCAAGTACCTATATACACGGTGTTGCAACCCCAACCGTAAAACCCGAAAGGGGGTGATTCTGTACGTGAAATAGAACAACTTTTGTTCTACGACTTTTTAATTTGAAGAAAAAAATTTTTTTCTCCCCATACATTTTGAGAATAGGTTATTAAAATTTGTATGGAAAAAAAATTGTTTTCGCCACAAAAGTTGTTTAGTTTCACATATAGAATAGCCCCCTTATGTCAGTTAAAAATATTACGGGGGCAACTGCAACACCGTGTATATCTATGTGTATGGAACTATAAATCACGTGACCTCGTTTGTGACGCATTTACGATTTAAGTATACGATTTTTTTTTATAACAAGTTAGTAATGTAATAAAAATTACTTCATCGCATTGAAATTTTGCTTAGCCGGATAGAGCACGGTATAAAAATGGTAATAGAATTTATTCAACAAAACATTATTTAAACAAATTTACCGGAACTAAATTTTTTTTCTAAATAGTTACATAGTTGGTTATAGCTGATTAGTGATTATGTTTTTAAGATTTATTACCTACATTTAATCCAAAATAAACCTTTTTATATTTGCCTGTATTTGAATTTATGAAAATTCCTACAACTCTTTACCTATCAACGTTATTTCATTATGCATGCATAGTTTTCCTTGTAACATACCAGTCGGCAATTAACCGAAGTACCTCGGTGTTGCGTGCCAACACGAAAACACTATTGATACAAAACCGATCAATAACCAATACTGAAGTATTTTACATTCGCTCTATATGTCCCGGCATGTCGTGGTTAGAATGTTAAATTTATGTTTTTTTTTATTTTTTATTGAAACTGACACGGTTGGCTACATTACCTACAACATCCGTGATGTCAGCCCATAACACCGGGTAAACTAGGTGCCATATCAGTGCTTCCCTTCATTTCGCGTCGGCTACACTGAACTGGACGGAAAACACGAACTATGTACATAGCCGTTTCGACCGACGTTTCATTCAGTGTCGTGGTAGCAACCCGGGCTAGATAAACCCTACCACCTAGTAAGGTAAGAAGGGAATGGACCTACAGTTTTACGTGGAATCCGAACCGCGGTCAGCCTCCATTGGTCGAGCGATCACCCATCCAAGTACTGACCGCGCTCAGGGTGGCTTAACAACGTCGACCAACCGCACCACTGACTGAGCTACCGAGGCTGACAAAATGTTATTGTTACTTTTGTTTTTTATGTCCAAACGCGCTGGATAGATCATAATCAAAGAGGTATTATGTATGCTACTACTTGCTTGCTTGCTTGCTTACTTACACTACCACTTACTACTTACTTACTTACGCTACTACGTACTTGGATGGGTGACCGCTCGACCGTTGGACGCTGACCGCGGTTCGGATTCCACGTAAAACTGTAGGTCCCTTCCCTTCTTACCTTACTAGGTGGTAGGGTTTATCCAGGCCGGGTTGATACCACCGCACTGAATGATACGTCGGTCGAAACGGCTATGTAAATAGGGTACGCTATAGTACATAATACCTCTTTTCATGGCATAGACATACAAGTTTCGGAGGTTTTATTGAAAAGAAGTAAACAAAAGGTTAAAATGGCCGACATGATCCCTGCACGCGCTGTATCGGGGGTTCTGTGTGAAATTCTAGTTTTGGCGCTCTACATTTTGAATATATCGATAGAGGAACAGGACACATTACTGCATTTTTTACAGAAATAAACAGACTGTAACATTTAGTGCAAATTTGGACTTATCCCTTAAGGGGATTTCTTCCAGCCAACCTTTGGATGTGTGAGAGACGATTAATATAGTGTAATAAAGTAAGTAGGTAATAGCAAAAGACTTGAATGTGAGAATTGAAGATAAAACAATTAATAGCAAGAATACTTATAAATAACTAGCTTTTTCCCGCGGCTTCGCTCGCGTGAAATTCGTATTTAAAAAGAAGAAAGTAAATAAGACCGCTACCGTACCTTTATTTCGGCGCGCGGAACAATTTGATGAGAGCCACATCTTAGCATAACCGGAAGTTAATTTTACTTCGTCTATCCTTTGTCACGTATAGCTGAATGTGCTTGTACTAAATTTCATCGATTTCGGACCATCGGTTTAAGAGTTATGGAGGAATAAACATACATACAGAAAATATTTCTAAAAATCGTCAATTTAGTTTTAGTGTTCATACATAGAGTCTACAAACTCAGTATCTCATAAAACAAAGTAACTTACTCCGCGACCATCCCTTAAAGATTTATTATTAGTATCGATACAATTAAATACATACCTAAATCAATGACAATACGAATAATATAATGTTAGGATATACCTGTACAAACTAACATTATTATAATGTAGAGCTTAAAATTTTGCACAATAAAAAAAACTACCAAAAGGAATTTGTTGACCACAAACATTTATCACCTGATATCACAAGGAAATCGAATGCTAGACAACACCAAACACTCGATGGTCAAAGCTTTATAACTTCAGCTGTCACATATTGGTGTAGTGTAGTGACTCAAAAATTATTCCAAAAAGTGTGAATCCCCGTATTGTCACGAGACAGTCACCTGAACCTTGCGTCAGTTGACAAGTTGCAACAGCCTTAGCTTTTGACAACACGTCAATTGGTTCACCAGCTCACGTAGCAGTAATCGTGGATAGACGCGCTTTCTGCATCACAATCAACGAATATCACAATGACGAAAGAACTAAAGGTTACAACCGTTTTATAAATAAGTATGTTTTCTATAATTGATTGCTTGTAAAACACAACCGGTGGTTTCAATATTAGTGTAACTGAAAATATTTGGGACAAATTAATGCTCATCGACGTAATAATGCATTATACTCTTGTTATACTAATAAAAATTTTAATAACAATTATACCTACGTATTAAAAATAAATTAACAAAAAACTGAAATAAATAACCAGTGAGACAGAATTAAGAATTGTAGAAAATCTATCTGTTCAGAACAGCGAACAAATGATGGGAAATAAATAACATAAAATTTTACATAAATTTTGTAGAATAGAAGATGAACTCTTTTTTTGGCAGAATTTAAAGAAGAATTATAAGAAAAGAAATTAGAAAATAAAGTGCGCAAAGTCGAACTTATGATTCAAGGAATCATCTGTAGAAGCAATATAGAAATAACATCGAACTCAGAAGCCACAAAGGCAGTTACAAAATATGCATTAATGAGGGTAGTTCGTTATAAAAAGGTGGCGAGAAATCCGCGCGCCATACGTCACTCGACGGATCGATCCTCATTTGCATTGGAACCGTCGTCGAGTATGGACGTCAGTGAGCGCCGGTCGAAAGTGTTGCAGTGGCAGAAAAAAATGCCACATTTGAATTGATAATGAGGCGAAGAAATACGTTCATAAATAGTACACGATTAAATTAGATACGTTCGTATGTTAATCTTTAATGGTGTTGGAAGTGGTAAAACTGCGGTCTGGTCTGACTTTTTTCAGAAAATATTTGTTTAAGAAAAATGTTAGGAGGAGAAGGATCTCAAAGGATTTCTATGAAAACACCTCCAACCCATTCTCCGGAGTACTTCTAAAATTGATTAATTATCGGTTACGTTGGGTAACACCTTCGTTTTGCTTTCAAAAATTTATATTTGCAGTATCCCAAACTTCTAGGCTAAGATACATAATTATACCACTACAACATAATTGGTGCTTATATGATGATTTTGTATTCCCATTGCCATGAAACGAGAAGTTTTCTCAGGTTATTTTTGAATACAGAAATTAGATAGCACTTCGACGAGATCTCTTCGGAAAAACCGTAAATTTTTTCGAGGGTTGATCGTTCTAGCACAATTTTCTGTTTCCAAGTCTCAGGACTCAGACCCCTCTTTCAACTCAGCAAAAGGTAGATGGTAGTAAATGTGATTGGAATTGCGTGTGTTCGTTTGATCGGGTTGGCGTGCCCGATCTGTATCGGCTGCACAGTCGTTCCCCACACGCCACCGAGGGCAGGGGTAAGTAGCTACAATTGATTCTACGGCCCGAGAAGCCATTAATTGTGGCGATGCAAATGAGTTTGGCTTGAAATTGTAAAAAAAAAATCTATATTTTCTACAGACGTCACACCTTTGTCGTTTCTTTTTGGCGGAATTGTTATACAATTACTTGGAATGGAATATAATTTAAGCTATTTTTCTGTGAAGTCACAAATTGTAATGGTCTTACAACGAACAAAGAAGCGTGTAAATGTTAAGAGGGCAGAGATTTGCTGAATTATTTGTCGATTCCGCGATACTACTAAGTGTAATCTAAATGGTGAATAACAAATGACGTTTAGGACGTAATGAAATAAATGGTTAAAGCAATTCGGTTAATAATGAAATAAATTTGATATCAAAAAGAGCGAAACCAAATTAAACGTTCAAATAAATGAACAGAATATCTTCCAGGGACAGAAATCCCAGAATCTCCAATCCACTTTACACGAAGGGGTAGTTGTTAAAAACGTAGCAATTAAAACCCCCCTGAGAGCAAGGAGTCGTGACGTGACAGTACACACCAGCGTAAACCTACGTACACTGAGGCAGCGTGTGTGTGTACGGCGACAGGCACTCAGCGGCACATTCGGACGTACGTAGTTCCTAACGAGATTCGATAATCAATTTTAGAAGTACTCCGGAGGATGGGTTGGATGTGTATTCATAGAAAGCTTTTGAGATCCTTCCCCTCCTAACATTTTTCTTAAACAAATATTTTCTGAAACAAAGCAGTCACTTTGAAGGAAATATTTAAATTAAAAAACGAGAATGCAAAAGAGGTAGTTTTATGTTGAAATGGAGCGAGTAAATAATAATTACATTACATTTGTCAACTAGAACACCGAAATGGGCTAGTTAGCTAATGCAACCGACATTTGCACGAATTCCAAAACTAGCAAAAAACATTAAAATGCAACCACCGACCGAGGAAGAAAGTAAGAACTCCCGCGATAAAAGCAATATCCATAAAACACCTGCAATGCATCGACCGCGCAAGGAGACTATGAATAGCGAGGCGAACGCTTGGCTCGTGGGAGCTTATCTAGGGAAAACTTTTTAATGATAGCAAAGCAAGTTTTTAACGAAATTCCGCCGTTACTAACGACGACGTCGACTACTTCCGATAGCGACGACGCTAACGATTTTAGCGACGAAGCTACGGCGCGCGGCGGCGGAGACGACGTGAACAGAATACGTGTTTGCCATTTTTGATTTTATTCAAACGTTCGAGTCGGTCGATCCTCGTACTTTTGGATTTGTTGTCTCTGCGGTTGTAAGGATTCAGTCGGAGTTGAAACAACCAAAACATCTCTTTGTGTGGAAGTAGATATCAGTAAGTGTTTAGGTTAAATATTAAATATTCTGCGTTTCAAAACATGGAGTAGTTCAAGGTTTCGTTTTGGGACCAATTTTATATAGGTAAAAGGTTAACAACTGCACTAGACAACAACTAAACAATTTCTTCATTGGATAGAAATGTAAAACTTCCTGGTAGCACGTTTCTAGTTATTAGCATCATTGATTCGTTCAAAAACGCTATTTTATTGATTATTGCCGGCAAATGAATTGGATTTCGACACGCGATCTTCTAACGCCCGCCTGCCGTGTTGCGCCGCTATCTACCTACACGATATCGGCGTTTATGATGTTATTTCTGAACGTTTTCAATTAGTATGTGAATACGAAGTTATCGATTGAACCATCCGATTAAACTGTGTAGGTATTTTACTGTACCTTCCATCATTTTCTTAGACAAGTTATACACACCGATTTATTCATGAAATGTATGTAGGTATACATTCTTTATTGAACATCAATTAATAAAAATTAGGTCCAACAGGCGACCTTAATGCCGCGAGGCATTCTATTCTAACTAACCTTTGGGATGTGGGAGAAGTACATGCAGGCGAACAAGAATAGTTTGTGGCAATGTAAAAAAAAAAATATATGTATGATAAATTACATACGAATACTACATAAATACTTTAATAAGCATATATATGCATATAATAAACTTACATATTATGTACTTTAATCGGTGGTACTGTTGTGCAATACAATCAACTGAATGACAGGAGAGAAAGAGAAGGGGAGCAAAGATATGTATGTAATATAAATTGTATTTACTTCTGTAAAGGAGAAGTTTGTTAAATTAAATGCAGTAATTTAGCAGTGGAGACATTAAATAAAGGTAAAATAAGAAACGATTTCCCTATAATTTACTTAGTCTATATCTTACGAAGCCGCACTAAGAAGTCGCCTACATAATTCCCAGCAATATTTCCCAAAATTTCGCATAACCTGTCCGCGAGCGCACAATTAACGCCGCAGAATGGCACCTAGCGCTCGCGCCAAACGTCACCCGCCATCTTTGTTTTCGCGATTATAGAAAATTAAGTGTATTGTGACATATTATCCTGTTGGATTAATGAGGGACGCCTCGGATGGCACCGCGGTATTTCAACGTCTGTCGTCGTAGAGTGAGTTTAAACTGTCAGAGTGGCAAGTGCGCGCGCGCGATTCCGCATCGGTTTCGCGGTCGCGATTAAGACCGAAGTAATTAGATGAAATTAATTGGCTGTTTTGTTCGGCTGATTCACGTTGCAGACATTTGGGTAGATAGTAGGTAGCTGCATCAAGAAATGCAGTCCAGTTAATTCGTGTTTATTGTAATAGGGAGAAGAGTTAACAGGGCTCGCCATCTCTCGTCGTGTTTGTTCGGGAACAGTTTGGTTTCATACATACATATCACACACGCTGAATCCCGACAATCGGGGTAAGCAGAGTAATCGGTGTTGTGCTGCAAGAACTCTGGTAAATTACACCACAACACCGAACACCACGTTTCGCAATGTATATTCGAACAAGATTCAATCGATCAAGCAGCAAGTAAGGCCCGAAGACCCACCTGCTGCATGACTCGGTGGAAGTAACGTGCCAAGGTGAGAGCCCCTTTAGCACGGCATATTGTTCTTATTCCCTAGTGGCCTTTTACGACATGCATGGGGAGAGATGCAGTGGGGCTATTAATTTTAAGTACCGTCCCCACACGGTACTACTTTTTTATTACTATAGGGTCTTATTTATTTACATATATGTTAGACTAAGCATGTAATAGCTTTTTATATTTATTCATTAGATAAATGCATAGCCGAAAATTAAGAGAAAAAATACGTCCGGAGCAGGATTCGAACCTGGAACTCCGGCTTGAGCCGCCAGCGCTTTGCGCAGGAGCAGAAGACTGCGTCATACGAGTACCAACTAGCGAGTAGAGTGTAGTGCGAGTCGAACTCGCGCACCGAAGGTTCCGTATCGCCATGTCATGGTCAGCGCCACTCGCGCCATCTATGTATTAGTTAAAATGCTTCATAATCTTTTCGGTAGATGGCGCGCATACACTTTTTAGTTTCTTGTATATAGTTTCTTGTTGTTTATCCCCGTGATTTTTTTACTTTTTCATATTTTTATTATTTGTTGTTACATCAAATTCAAATTCAAAAATTCAAAATGTATTTATTGTGACATGTGATATTTACACAGAACAGAAAGAGCAAGTGGTTCAAGGTAGCGGGTTGGCTCCCCGTTGGGTTTTTAGAATCCGTGTCCAGTCGAACAAGGCGTGGCCGCCCGTATCTCGACTAGTCCCGAGTGGCGGCTGACACACCAGTGCCTCTTTGTATGATTTTCCTCTCTTTCCTTTCCTATAGGTATGTTTTTTAAGAAATTAGATTTTTGGTTATTATTAACATAAACATTACAATTCACCACAACCCAGAACAAAAAACGAAACAACAACAACATATTCTGTGAAAATTTCAACGGGCTACCTATTACGGTTCAAGAGATGCGCAGCCCTCGGACAGACAGACAGACAGACAGACGGCGTAGGCCTAGTAATATGGTCCCGTACGACGGATACGGAACCCTAGAAATTACTAGCTAAGCAACGAACACATTGAAACACTCGAAGAAATGGATTGAGAACAATCGTCACGAGGATGCCTCCGTCCCGACGACGCCGACGACGCCGGCGTCGCGTGGGCGTCGTGACAAACTGCGAAAAGATGGCCGACATGTTTACGAGCTCGTCGGAAAATGTTTCTTAATAAAACGATTATTATAGCAAGATTTGTGCAACGCCGGGATGCATAATTAGTGCATTCTCGGGCTTGTTCTTGTTGCGAAAGCTAGCGCTATTTCGGAAGCTTTCATTTTCGTAGTGAAAATTACAGATTTTCCTAGCTGTTGTTAATCGAGGGAATAAAATAATTTACTTATTGTATATACCTATGTATATAATTTACAATTTATTGACAATAAATTATTTTTATTTACAAAATGTTTGATGAATTGTTATATATATATTAATTAATATTATTTATAAAATTACACAATTAATACAGATAGTTCGACTGTGTTGTCGTCATCAGTGAAAAATATAACATATTATGTATGGTGTTGATATTTATGACATATGAGTGGATATGAGTTTTTTTTTTTAATGAACGATATTTAATCCCGGGGTATGATGCGCGCCTAAGTTCCAATTTACAATTTGGTTCATTGTGATTATGTCATAATATGTGTACGTAACAATTGGTCGAATTTACTTATTGGGACGCCTTGGTTCACTGTAATTATAATATGTATCTAAGTACATTTGGTCGAATTCACTGATTGGAACGCATTGGTTCACTGTGGTGTGGCTCTACAATTTGTCCATATAAGTTAAGTTTTTATGCCTTTACAACTATTGTCATTTCTTTTGCGTTTTGCACATCCTAAAGGTTAGTTTGTAAATAATGCTGCAAGGCATTATATTCGCCTTTTTTGTCATTTAATATATGAACAATAAGGTATATATAATTATTTTTTTATGGACACTGAGACGGTTGACTACATCACCTACGACATCCGTGATGTCAGCCCATAACACTTTGGCGAATTAGGTGCCATGTCTGTGCTTCTCTTCGCTTGCCTATTATTTATTCCCCGGAAGCCTATTTCACACCTTTGCAGTGCGACACGAGAGCTATTTAAAGTAGTGCAGTTGGAAGAGTTCTTCTGTCGACTACAAAGGAGTGTTCCGCGGGAGTATGGCGGGTTTAGTGAATGCGAACAGGAGAAGGGAGGGATGAGGGAAGCGAGTTCATCAGTCCTAAATGCGGTCCGCTTTTCGAACATGCTTCGTATCTACGTATCTTCGTATATTTTGTCAGCCTCGGTAGCTCAGTGGTGCGGTCGGACGCTGAGCGCGGTCAGTATTTGGATGGGTGACCGCTCGACCGTTGGAGGCTGACCGTGGTTCGCATTCCACGTTAAACTGTAGGTCCCTTCCCTTCTTACCTTGCTAGGTGGTAGGGTTTATCCCTTGTTATCACCGCACTGAGCGAAACGTCGCTCGAAACGGCTATGTAAATAGTTCGTGTTTTCCGTCCAGTTCAGTGTAGCCGACATGAAATGAAGGGAAGCACTGACATGGCACCTATTTCACCCGGTGTTATGGGCTGACATCGCGGATGTTGTAGGTGATGCAGCCAAACCGTGTCAGTTTCCATAAAAAAATCTGTCTCACTTGTCTCTCATCATCACATATCTATCTTACTACAGGGTACCTATTAAGTATTCTGTGCTACATGAGACAAAATTTTAATTTTTTTTTTTTAATTGTGCACGCTCTCCAAATAAACTAATGAAAAATAAATATATCCCATTAATTAAACATCATCCTATTTTAAAAATCATAAATAATTCTTTATCTAAAAATACTATTAATCTAGTATTTATTTATTCCGGCAACGCATCAGCATGGCCGTCCAACGAGGTAACGCCACCTCCGTTCTTGGCACCATGCCCCCTTCGTGCTCAGGGGTTGAGGAGGATTTATTATATTCTTAGTAAGTTTGTTTTGTTTTATTTAGGTATATTTTTTTATATTGTATTAGTCAGTTTATTCTTATAAGTAGTTTAGTTTAGTATTAATTTAATTCATAGTTTTAATGTTATTATGTTTATTTGATTTTTTTATTTATGATGACCATAAATACTGTATCCGTATTTTAATTTATTTTTATTTAAAGAGTCTCAGATTATTATTTGATTGATTTTTTTAATACTACCTTTAAGATTATGTTGATTTTCTTCTCTCCAGGATTGGCCGGTCGGTGGCTATGTCCTCTCATTAACTAAGTGGTTGCGGTTTGTATTTATAGAAGCCGCGCATGCGCCAGATCCGCACACACGAGGTGCCGGCAATTTGTGGAAGACGTCACGCTTCCTTTTATTCTAGCTGGAGGATTTCGCTGGGTTCGCTCGCGAGTAAGTTATAAAATAATTTCAGTGTTTCGCTTTGGTCGTACCCAATCATAAAATGTCGTTGTGTTGTGTATATGGTCGCCTGTAATAAATTGCATGATGAAATAAGTAATTCTTTTGCGCACCAGAAAAGGGTAAATGTGTGCATTTCTGACCTCGAAAAAGAACAAATTGTGGAAGAAGTCACGCTTCCTTTTATTCTAGCTGGAGGAGTACGCTGGGTTCGCTCGCGAGTAAGTTTTAAAATCATTTCAGTGTTTCGCTTTGGTCGCACCCAATCATAATGTGTCGTTGTGTATCATGGTCGCCTTTAATAAATTGCGTGATGAAATAAGTCAGTCTTTCGCATCCCAGAAAAGGGTATTACGTAAATGTGTGCAATTCTGACCTCGCAAAAGAACAAATTATGGAAGACATCACATTTCCTTTTATTCAAACTGGAGGAGTACGCTGGGTTAGCTCGCGAGTAAGTTTTAAAATAATTTCAGTGTTTCGCTTTGGTCCTATCCAATCATAAAGTTTCGTTGTGTATATGGTCGCCTTTAATAAATTGCATGATGAAATAAGTCAGTCTTTTGCATCCCAGAAAAGGGTATTACGTAAATGAGTGCATGTCTGACCTCGAGAAAGAACAAATTGTGGAAGACGTCACGTTTCCTTTTATTCTAGCTGGAGAAGTTTGCTGGGTTCGCTCGCGAGTAAGTTTTAAATAATTTCATGGTTTCGCTTTGGTCCTACCCAATCATAAAGCTTGGTTGTGTATATGGTAGCCTGTAATAAATTGCATGATGAAATAAGTAATTCTTTTGCGCCCCAGAAAAGGGTATTACGTAAATATGTGTATGTCTGACCTCGAAAAAGAACAGTCTACAGGTTCCTTCCTCTGGAAGATGTTTGAACATTAATATTGCCGTAATAGTGATGAAATGAAATTCAATCAAAAGTGAAAAGTAAATTTTTTTTTATAGTAAGCCCGACATGTGGCGCGAAGCCACCCATAAGGTGTCTAGCGACGCCCATGGACATTCAGTCGCATGCGGGGGTTGCGAATGCCATGTCGGCCTGAAAGGTGCCCATTCACGCCTCTCTTGAAGGACCCGAGACTATACTTGGGGGGAAATATGTAGACAGGGAGAGCGTTCCAGAATTTACCACCGATAACTCCGATTTTTTTATGAAAACTGACACGGTTGGCTACATCACCTACAAAATCCGTGATGTCAGCCCATAACACCGGGTGAGCTAAATGTCATGTCAGTGCTTCCCTTCATTTCATGCTTACCCCAATTGTCGGGTCGGGATACAGCGTGTAATATGTAATCTATCTCTCTCTTCGTGGTCTTGATTTTATTTTAATTAATTTTGTGGCCTGCACGCTAGGTCCTTCTCGCAAGAAGTGTATTCTTGTCGCCAATGTTGGGATTGTCCATCTTCGCTGGATTAACTTGACAGATCGTTACACTTCCCTGTATTTTCTCAGTGCGGCACTATTCAGCTACTTAGGTTCGTATTTAACGCTCATTGCGACTAGTTAGTGATAAATAATGTGTTTGTTTTAAGAGCTTGATCGCGGGAATATATACCGAGAAAAGCGATTGTCATACATTACAAATATTTTACCTTGTTACCAACGTTTGGTCTGCATGCACATCAATTTTCGCATCAATTTGACGTGCGCACCGACAGACGCACGGATGGATTGTTTGTGTGTGTTGTTGTGTTTTGTGTACTATAACTTCTTAACTTCTTCTTCTCCCTTTTCTCTGGTTGCTGTGTATATGTTTAGGTTAGATTCTGTGGTTAGGGTATATTAGAATATTGCTTGTGTTGTGTACTTGGGCCTGACTTAAAATCAGCGTCCATCTCACCGGCCCCCGGGCTCGGTGGTGAGGGACAAAGGCTGTGTTAGGTCCAATTTGTCTTGTCTTTATTGTGTTTTTATTGTATCTACTGTGTGTGTATGTATTGGATGAGATAAATAAACTCATTTCATTTCATTTCAATTTGAACATATAACATATTATACGGTGTGGGGCCGGTACTTTAAAAGAATAAACCCACTGCATCTCTCCCCGTGTATGTCATAAAAGGCGACTAAGGGATATGACTCCCTTCTTATATTACTAGGTGGTATGGTTTAACCCGCCCGGGTTGGTACCACCGCACTGAATGAAACGTCGGTCGAAACGGCTATGTAAATAGTTTGTGTTTTCCGCCCAGTTCAGTGTAGCCGGCACGACCGAAGGAAAGCACTGACGTGGTACCAAGTTCACCCGGTGTTATGGGCTGACAACACGGATGTTGTAGGTGATGTACCCAACCGTGTAAGTTTTCATAAAAAAAAACAGCCGGGTATGGTTTTTGACAGCTATGGTATAGCGGATTTACGGAACCCTCCGTGCGGGAGTAAAATTTGCAGTTGACCTATTTTTAATTTTGTCTGAAGTATTGTGTTTTTTTTTATCTAGGTATATGTGTGTATATTGGACGAGAGAAATAACAAATTATTTCATTTCAAGCCAAGAACAGTTAACAAAACAATGTAGTACGTAATTCTTTCATTAACATGGCATAGCTCCTCTCAGAACAACAAGTGCGTCTTTAAATGACTCGTCTACGTATTGATCTCCTCGCGCTTGGTTGAATGGTCGCGCGCCGTGTTGTTTTGTTTTGGGTTGGCTGAAAGGTTAAATGGTCGCTCGAAAGTGGCGCGAAAGATTTAGAAATAGAATACAAGAGTTTGAGCGCGAAACGCTTAATGAAGTGTTGGTAGCCACTTTCAAAATGTATTGTTATCATTTTACTTCATCTTTGAAATACAAGTTAACATTAAATAGAGCGAACGGAACGTAAGTTTAAGGAAAGATCATCAATACGGATAGGCTGAAGCGCTATTTAGGTTTCCGTACCCAGTACGGACGGACGGACGGACGGACGGCCAGACAGACGACGTGGGCTTAGTAATAGGCTTCCGTAAGGGGTACGCAAACCTAAAAATAAACATGAAATTTTATTATCAATTTATATTTTTATTTTTATTTAGTTCAGTGTAGCCGACATGAAACGAAGGGGAGCACTGACATGGCACCTAGCTCACCCGGTGTTATGGGCTGACATCACGGATGTTGTAGGTGATGTAGCCAACCGTGCCAGTTCCCATAAAAAAAAATATAGGTACATAATTCATTTCATAGAATAAAAAATAAATAGAGAATTTAATATGAAAATGGTACAACTTCGTTGCTAGTCAAGAAACTCACTATTCAGGCAACACACGCACGTGAAATTTCGCAAAGACGCAGCTGATATGTATTGAATAAAGTATTTGTTAAAGAATTTACGATCAGAAATAAACAATTTCATTATTTTTGTTCCGTTTTTCTTGTTATTGCCTAATTTTGTAAAATCTCTTTTATTTATTTTTTTTTTTTTTTATGGAAACTGACACGGTTGGCTACATCACCTACAACGTCCGTGATGTCAGCCCATAACACCGGGTGAACTAGGTGCCATGTCAGCGCTTCCCCCTTTGATCGTGCCGGCCACACTGAACTGGTCGGAAAACACAAACTATTTACATAGCCGTTTAGACCGACGTTTCATTCAGTGCGGTGGTACCAACCCGGGCGGGTTAAACCCTACCACCAAGTAAGATTAGGAGGGAAGGGACCTACAGTTTTACGAGGAATCCGAACCTCGGTCAGCCTCCAACGGTCAGCGGTCACCCATCCAAATACTGACCGCACCCAGCGTTGCTTAACATTCAATAGCGACAGTTGACTGTCTGCACCACTGAGCTATCGAGGCTGACATTTACACGTATTTTTCATTTATCTAATCCGTATATTTCAGCCGAACAACAATAAAACGATACACCCTGCCATTGCACCTTCATTTTACAGGAAAATAAAGCTAGTTGGTGATGTAGAGTAAAAAAAAAAGCCAGTGGCTCGATCAAAGTACCTACTGTCGCATGCGATTGGCAAAAACTCCGCTAT
This sequence comes from Nematopogon swammerdamellus, assembly GCA_946902875.1. NCBI lineage: Eukaryota > Metazoa > Arthropoda > Insecta > Lepidoptera > Adelidae > Nematopogon > Nematopogon swammerdamellus. Next base: position 3,051,357 of record OX336356.1, on the reverse strand, counting down.
ATCCAACTCGGAATAAAGCAACAATTAAAATTGTGCATTAAGTAATATAGCGCCCGAGACCAAGACGAGTATTATTATAACAAATATCTCCGTGATTGCTTTCGTCGGAACCCTCACAAAAGACGCCGCCGCTAAAGAATTCCTTTTCGCGAGCGAAATTCCCGCCGCTTGACCCCCGCTCTAAGCACAGAAACGAACCAGTAGGCCCATTACCGCCGCTACCCGCCGACAGATCGCGCTATGCGTAACATTGTAAGCGCACCGTTTTTTTTTTTGAAGCATTTTTTCGAGTTTAAACGCTCCATAAACGTCTACTTAGTTTTTCGCAGCCCGGCCGCCGTTTCTAAGAGAGTCGCTTTTTGCCGGAATGCCCTCTTGTTGGCAAATTGAAGACTGGTTGGTCGCCTGGAAGGCTATAGCTAGTGTGAAGGTTATGGCATCTTAATATACCTAGGCTTTTAATGTGTAATCGTACCTATTTAAGGACTATTTGCTGGATTATGTATGAAACACCCGTCCGGGCGCGTAGAATGGCAGCAGTAAACAATGCACAATATCATCGGGCTTTAGAAAGAGACCGTCCGGTTGTAGAGCGTTGTCCCTCTCGCACAGAGACGTGCGAGTTAGTGCGACAGAGGCGACGATCTACAAGCGGATTGTCTCTTTCTAAAACCCGATGTGCATTATATTTACTTCCCAGTACAGTTTTTTTTTATCGAATCTGACACGGTTGGCTACATCACCTACAAGATCCGTGACGTTAGCCCATAACACCGGGTAAACTAGGTGCCATGTCGGTGCTTCCCTTCATTTCGGCTAGTTTTACGCGGAATCCAAACCACGGTCTGCCTCCAACAACGGTCGAGCGGTCACCCATGCAAGTAGGTACTGACCGCGCTCAGGGTTGCTTTACAACAGTCGACTGAACGCACCACTGAGTTACCGAGGCTGACAAAGGTTGTAGAGCGTCGTCTCTGTCGCACTTAAACTCGCAGGTGCCTGTGCGACAGGGACGACGCTCTACAACCGGACTATCTCTCTCTAAAGCCCGACGCGAATTGTTTACCGCCGAGTAGGTACTGTGCAAATTTGTACGTTTACAACTATTAGTAGTTTTCCTATTCGCCGCCAGATGTCGCCACTGGTTGAGGATTCATACTTTCAACAGACACCCTTTCTTGCTTCTAGCGTTTGCTTGTGTCTTTGCTTCCTCGACATTTCGATGCTATTGAAACATCACTTAACTCTATGTAATTTTTCAGGTCAACACAACAACACGTGGTCTAGGTGGCTAACTAGGTAGCTAGTAACATACGAAGAAAAAGCAGATATGGGTACATACAAATTAGGCATTTCATAAAAGAGTTTATGTGCGTTCCAGCAAAGTACCTATATAATTTAAATACATACAAACATACCACTCGCTGTATCCCGACAATCGGGGTAAGCAGAGTAGTCGGTGTTGTGCTGGTAGATACCCCTTTAAATTACACCACCGAACACACCACATTTAGCAAAGTTTTAAGACAAGACAACTATCAAACAGCAAGTAAGGCACTCTTCGTGCCTTACTAGACCCACCTAATACAAGACCCGTTGGAAGGACCTTGCCAAGGTGAGAGGTGGCTGGCCTACGGCCGTGTGGGGTCGGTACTTAAAAAGAATATTTCCACTGCATCTCTCCCCGTCCATGTGTCGTGCGACTAAGTAATAAGGACAAGATGCCGTGAATATATAATCAAAATAACAAGACAAAATAAGTTTATTGCTATTTAAAAAAATTGCAAAAGTTACAGCTTAACGCCGTAGACGTTCTCCTCCATCCAACCTTTGGGTTATCATGAATGAGTATAGAGTGGCAGAGAATAAATAAGAATGATGTAGATTTACAATTTCAACAAATATATGCAACTTAAAAATAAATAAATAAATAAAAATATATAAATACATACAAATATAAACACGATTAAAATATACAGACAAAACTAATATTAGACTCTAATACATTTATAGCGAGTCATTTTAAGGTTTTCTTTTATGTAATCTGGTATGGGTGGCTGAGTCGGAGGGGCCAAAGCACATGCTCCGACCAGCCATTATCACCTCAGAGAGGGATCCGGTATGGGTGGCTGAGTCGGAGGGGCCAAAGCAGATGCTCCGACCAGCCAATATCACCTCTGAGAAGGTAGGTGCTCCACCGGAGACTTCCCTGGATTGCTGGACTAGAGGAGAACACAACGAGGCTGCTATGCGGCCAACTTACATCCAGTACGGTGGTACCAAGCCAGTCGGATACAATTTGAGCCTACCACCTAATAATGGGGCATAGTGATAATTTTTTAGAAATAGTGATGACTCGTACTGTTTAGGCAGTGGCAAACATTTTTGGAAATGTAGACTAAGTGGACGTAAAAAAATATCCAGGAAAAGTTCTTGCTAGTTCTTCTTCGCTGTGATATCGAACTGGCAAAAAGCTAATTGTTAAATGTTAAACTATGACGAATGTGAGTGCAGTGTACTGTCTATGGATTTTTTTTTATATGAGTATGTTTATGTAGTTTAAGTATTTTACATATGGAGTATTCATATTATTTAATATACTTATATAAGTATGTCTCTATGTATTAATATGTATTTTTTTTTATCTATGTTCATGTATGTATATAATATTATAGTGTTATTTTAGGCGTTCAAGTTATCTTTGTTGTTTTTTTTTCATTAATTTATTAATATGTTAAGTGTTGTTTCTTTAAATACCTACAATAAAATATGTTGTAATAGTGTGGTTGACCGGCAGAGATTGCCTTAGGCAATAAGTCCGCCATTTGTTGTATATAATTTATATTAAACAATAAAGCATATTAAATAAAAAAAATAAAAATATGGATGATGAATAAAGAATAAAGGTTCCAGAAAGTGAGACAAGCTTTTTAAACATAAATTACATACAATTTTAAATGCATAGCAACACTAAACGTGTCTAAGGCCATACCAGTTAACCCTTAAACGGCCTAATATCAGTCGAATCGACACAGCTATCATTAACTCTTCATCATCAATAACCATTTTCGCCTACTCCATTGACAAGACAGACAAGGCCGAATTTTCCACCGAACACGCACCGAACTTCCCGCTTTCGGCCAAACGACTTTCGGTTTTCAACCGAGAGAGGGCGCCACCGTGCAATTAACGCAGTCCCCACATTCGATTCAATAATTATTATACGATTATCGAGCATTAGAGGGTTTTTGGGTTCGTTCCGAAGTTTATGATTTACGACAATTTTCGGAGTTGGCAACGTTTTGTATCGTTTAGGGCCAGTTTGTTTGGGAACTGTCGTTTTTGTGCGGACCTTGAAAGAGTCGGTTTGACCTTTGCTAATTTCGTGTATTTAGCTGTTGGTTCTTATTTACATACACACATATCGTCACGCTTGTTTCCCAGTGTGGTAGGCAGAGACAACGGATCTCCATGTGCGGATCCTGGCACACCTCTGCCGCCTGTTCCACTCTCATAATGTTCTTCATGCACGCTCGTCGGTTACGGGTACTACGCACTTGACCCTTTTTGAGCACATGCCCGATCTGGTCCAGAGTCCAGGTACGTGCGTCTATGGCGACCCTTTCCGAATCTTCCACTCACATTCACTCCATAAATTTCTTTCGTTAGTCTCCTATCATCCATTCATTCTTATTTATCAATTCCAATATTCCACCCACACCGTCCATGCTTTATCCCGACAATCGGGGTGAGAAAAGTAATCGGTGTTGTGCTGCAAGAAACCTGGTGAATTACAACACCGACCACCACGTTTATCAAAGATATACTAGGACAGTTAGCTACCTACGTACTACCTGACTGAATGAGTCTAGAATCAAGTAATATAAGGTACAAATTTCTCCCTTTTTAGGGTTCCGTATCCATCGTACGGGACTCTATTACTAAGCCTACGCCGCACCGTGTGTCTGTCTGTCTGTCCAAGGGCTGTATCTCTTGAACCGTAATAGGTAGCCCGTTGCAATTTTCACAGAATACCTATGTGGTTTTATGGCCGATATAACAACAAATAATAAAAATAAGAAAAAGTAGAACATTCACGGGGGTCCCCATACAAGAAACTAAAAAGTGTATGCGCGCCATCTACCGAAAACAGTATAAATCATTTTAACTAATCATTAATTTTAACCAATACGAAGTATTTCATAAAACACGCCATAGATGGCGCGAGTGGCGGTGACCATGACATGGCGATACGGAACCCTCGGTGCGCGAGTTCGACTCGCACTTGGCCGGTTTTTTGCCCGACTATTTAGCTCACATAAATATGAAATTTAAGTTCAAAGTGTTTACACATTAACCGCATTTCGAACTGCTAATAAACCAAAGTCATTTATTTAGGGAGATAGTTTCAAAATACGGCCTAATTCGGATACCATAAAGAAGAATCCCCATTCAAAGGGACCCTTTGAAAGTCGCTCTGACCAACTTAGTGATAAATGCGGGCTGTAGCCTGGGAGGGGTAGGCAGAGAGTTGAAAGGGCAAATGTCAACCCTTTCGATGTCTTTATTCGTTTGTGTGAAACTATTCAACTCAAGGCGTGTTGAAAAATTGCCCAGTGACCTAGGTTTTATAAGAGGCGGGTGGCCGAGTGGTTTGGGCATCGGCTTCTCATGCGAGAGGTCCGAGGTTCGAATGCGGTCAGCGTGTACCAATGATTTTTTTCTGACGGAAAAAAATCCGTGCACACCTACACCTGCTGATGCACAGTTCGGAACCGGTGTAAAACTGTAGGTCCCTTCCCTTGCCCCTTACTAGGTGGTAGGCTCAAATTGTAGCCGACTGGGTTGGTACCACCGTACTGGATGTAAGATGGCCGCATAGCAGCCTCGGTTGTGTTCTCCTCTAGTCAAGTATAGCCAGCGATTCAAAGTGAAGTGAAGTGGACGGAGAACACGAACTATTTTCACAGCTGTTTCGAGCAACCGACCTTCATTCAGTGCAGTGGTGCCAAACCGGACGGATAAACCCTATCACCCAGCGAGGTAAGGCGACCTACATACGTGGAATCCGAACCACGGCCAGCCTTGAAAGTCGGACGGTCAGCTGTCGAAAGTCCGATCGCGGGTGTGCTTAACATCGAGAGCGCTCGCGCTACCGCACTACTGAGGCTGTCTGAGATAATTCTATCCTTTTCGTTCAATTCAGTCAGTCAGTCAGCGTGTAAGCGTCCACTGCTGGACATACGCCTCTCCAATTGTCCTCCAGTCCTCCCGGCCTTCAGCGATACGGAACCACTGCTTTCCACCGACGCACTTGATGTCGTCGATCCACCTGGCGAGTGGTTTTCCCACACTCCGATTTCCTGTCCACGGCTGCCAGTGTTTTTTTTTTATGGAAACGGACACTGTTGGCTACACCACCTACAACATCTGTGATGTCAGCCCATAACACCGGGTGAACTAGGTGCCATGTCAGTGCTTTCATTCATTTCATGGCTACACTGAACTGGACGGAAAACACGAACTATTTACATAGCAGTTCCGACGTTTCGCTCAGTGCGGTGGTACCAACCCGGCCGGGATAAACACTACCACCTAGTAAGGTAAGAAGGGAAGGGACCTACAGTTTCACGTGGAATACGAACCACGGTCTGCCTCGCAACGGTCGAGCGATCACCCATGCAAGTACTGACCGCGCTCAGCGTTGCTTAACAAACAGTCGACCGGCCGCACCACCGAGCTACCGAGGCTGACACGGAGGCTGTTCGTTCCCTCGGTCGACTCGATTCTGTTCCAATAGTCTTAGCTAACAATGACTCAGACAAATCCAGTCACATCCAGATTTGGTAACAATGGCAACCACCGATCGATGCCTCGCAATGGCGGTTCGCGAGTGTGAAAAGCTTTTCTACGTGAAAATGAAATACATATCTAGAGAGCGCATTCAAAGCGACTGATGTCGATGATAAGGACATTATGTCGCACTAATGGCGACAAGTAGGCACTTCTCATCTTTTTTTTTTATGGAAACTGACACGGCTGGCTACATCACCTACAACATCCGTGATATCAGCTCATAACACCGGGTGAACTTGGTGCCACGTCATTGCTTCCCTTCGGACGTGCCGGCTACACTGAACTGGACGGAACACACAAACTATTTACATAGCCGTTTCGACTGACCTTTCATTCAGTGCGGTGGTATCAATCCGGGCGGGTTAAACCATACCATCTAGTAATATAAGAAGGGATTCATATCCCTTAGTCGCCTTTTACGACATACACGGGGAGAGATGCAGTGGGGCTATTCTTTTAAAGTACCGACCCCACACGGTGCTTGGCACGGTCCTTCCACTGAGTCATGCAGCAGGTGGGATTTCGTGCCTAACTTGCCAGCCTCGGTAGCTGAGTGGTGAGTTCGGTCGACTGTGTAGTCGGTCGGATCATAAGCACACATTGGCGCTGTCAGTGGATGCATGGGTAATGGGTAACCGTTCGACCGTTGGCGGCTGAACGTGGTTCGGATTCCACGGAAAACTGTGGCTTCCTTCCCTTCTTACTTTAATAGGTGGTAGGGTTTATCCCGCCCGGGTTGGTACGACCGCACTGAATGAAACAGTAAGCCGCCAACACGGTCGAATGGCCACCCATCCAAGTACTGACCGCGCCCAGGTGTGCTTAAAAACACACAATTTCTGTCTGCTACAAATGAAGTGCACGCCGACCATATATGGGTAACATGATAAAATATAAGGTGCTTCGTTATTCATGTCAATAACTTCGGGAGTGTTACATACGCACTCAAACAAACACTTTACGCAAAAAAAAAAAACAACAACATATGTTTATAGGAGCATTTTTTCTCCTAACATCTCTTAACAAAAAAATTAAATCAAATAGCTGTAAAAACCAATCATGCTATAGACCCTTGCAAACGCGAAACGTAGGCACACACACCACACACGTAGGTAGGTAGCTAGGTAGCTAGTTTTAGAGCGGCGGCGGCGGCCTAGTGACCTTGTGTGTGACTTACTTACAACAAACAGCTGTTCTGCGTTTGAACAAGTACGATCATTGACCCCGTACAATGCAAGCTACCTACTGTTTCACACATGTCTAGTGACCTTGTGACTTACTTACAACAAACAGCTGTTCTGCGTTTGAACATAGTACGGCCATTGACCTCGTACAATGAAAGCTACCTACTGTTACACAAAGGTTGATCCTTTTAATGTTTAGGTAGCAAACATGTTTTGTTAAATTTCTCGAAAAGTAATGCTAAAAACATATAATTTTTTGCGTAACGTGATTATTTGTGTGTGTATGTAACCCTCCCGAAACATTTGACATGAATAACGAAGCACCTTATATACCTATGCGATGTATGACTAAGCCCTTTCTGGATATTTACTGCAACGGTTTTCTACAAAGACAATTATTTAATTATCGAAGCGGGGAGGGATTTCGTTCAGTCGTGTCTAATGAAGAGACGACATACGGACGTCGCATCGCGAACCCTTAGGGCTGCCAAATTACATCGATGTCGATGTTGGGAAATATAGTTGAATTTTCACTTTTTTGTTATTTTCGTAGGTACATAAGTAGGCAAGACAGCGCGCTCGTAAGTTACGAGTCCACCCGCACGTGGGACGACGACATTATGTAGATTAAAAAAAATTTAGAGCCTATGTCCAGCATTGGCCGGCATGGCATTCGCAATCCCCGTGCATCACAGAATGTCCATGGGCATCGTTAGACACCTACTTGTGGGTGAAACGACGCCACATGTCGCGCTATCAATAAAAAAAAAACAAAAAAAAAATTGGGCACATTAACGCTCACTAACTGACTGACTGGCTAGTAACGAGTGTGTGTAGGCTTCGCGTACTTACGTGAAGTTTTACTTATATAATTATTTAATTTATGTAGCCAACCGTGTCAGTTTCCATAAAAAGAAATTAATAAATAAATTTAACAGCCATGATTATATACGATAAATGCAAACAAACAATTAAAAAGTTACTAGTAAATAATAAAGATTAAAATTTTAAAAACTTTTACAGTCGTACTTCCATGCCTGCCTACGTAGTTATGGAAGATATCCTAATCTTTGTTAGGAAATTATTTTAAAATGGATTGGAAAAAAAAGGATCCTCGAGCTGTAGTTTTAACAATCAAACTATAAAATTAACTTACAAACTCATAAATAGAAATGAAAATATTATTATGAATAATGCAAAATGAACCTAAAAATTTTTTTTTCGATATTATGAGAGCAGATCCCTCACCCCATCACTAGAGTGAAGTGAGGTGGCAAAACTGCGGAAGTGCTGCCATCTAGCGATGAAAGGTTTTAACCAATTAAACGGCACAGCGCCATCTCTGGGGAGCGGTACGTATTATACTCGCAATTACCGACGCATTCGATATTACGCGGGCTGCAATTTCTGCATGCATTCGTCTATTCCACTTGCATGTTGCATTTTAATTGTGGTGGTGGAGTGATATTAAGTTCGGTTCTAGTAGGTCAATATTTCTAAGTATTATTTGATGATATACATGAAAGAAATCGTCAGTGGTACAGTAGTGCGATCGGTCGACTGTCTTTCGTGAACTTAAGCACACCTGGGCGCGGTCAGATCTTCAGTGTGTGACCGTCCGACCGCTGGAGGCTGACCGTGGTTCGGATTCCACGTAAAACTGTACAACCCTTCCCTTCTTTCCTCACTAGGTGGTAAGGTTTAACAATACTTTCGGGTTAACCCACCCGAAAGTGGTGGTACCACCGCACTGAATAAGCTTGGCGAACTGTCAGTGCTTCCCTTCGGTCGTGCCGACTACATTGAATTGGACGGAAAATACGAACTATTTGCATAGCAGTTTCAATCGACCTTTCATCTGAATGAAATGTCGGTTTGGTATTATTAATTTCATAGTAAGAGATAATTTGATATAAAATTTGTTTACTAAAACAATTTCAAACAACAATAATTGTATTACACCAAACCTATTTATTGTGAGTACCAACGTAAAATTGTTCCATCTTATTTCATTCTAGTTTCTCATACATAAGAGACAAAAATAATATTATTATTAAAATTTCTCAAAATAGAGGCAATAAATCTTCAGTTGTCATTAAAAACCATAACGAAATCTGACAGAAATTATTAGATAAATGTTCATTTCAAAAATGACTATTTTTTTCATCTGACTGTACTGTGTGGGTAGGAAAGAAATTACTAAGCTTGAGTGGCGCTTCTTGGGAGCACTGATGAACGAAGAGTATAGCGATTTTACGCTGCGCGATTTATATATTTGTATTTATTTACAGTCGAAGAAAAAGTGTACATAATTTGATATTACCATCCAATTAGGCAGAGCCCGTTTTAAATTTAGATTAATTCCGCCTTACTGCTCTGCCTGTATTTATGCTATGATATTGACGAGTATAATATTGTTTATTGCTTGTCACAATTTGTTTTATGTATTTATATAATAATTGAGAAATGTATTCGATTTTATTAGTGATTCTGCATGCAATTTGCTTAAGCTGTTCTCGATTATAAGCGAACACACACATATACAGGGTGTTTCAGGATAGGCTTGAGAGACTTTAGGAATAGAAAGTACTCATTGTTAGAAGAAAAAAATCCTTATCACTCAAATGGAAATTTCGTATTTTTTTTTAACGGTTTTATTTAGCTTGACCCCCTATTTTTTTCATAGAAAAATTGAAAACTGCAATAAAACACGATGGACAGTGACTCTGGGGAGATTTGGAAAGAGTGTTGTCTATGTCTAGGGAGTGCAATGACCTAGTGCAGTCCCCTTTTTCTTTTGATTACATTAAAATTTAAGTGTTTGAAATTTACCTATCTGCAGTCAATTTTACTAATTAAGCATGCAAGTTAGTCTTTTTATTTTTATTTAATAAAGGCGGACGTTAACCGTCCACCAAATCTCGATGAAACGATTTTCACCAAAATGTACTATAAAATGACCGTATCTGGGAAAAAGTTTCAGAGCTTTTCGTTTTCAAATGTGGACCTCTTTCCGACCCTGAAGTTATGAAACCCTATCCCGAAACGCCCTGTATACAAACTGTAGACATCAGAGATGTAAAAACGAAAAAATTTAGGTTAGTATTCCAAGCATTTTGTAACTTCTATTGAAACTTTGGATTACTCAATATAAATTCAATAACACTGACTTGGCACCCAGCTCCGGCAGGATCAACATTTTAATGGGCTGACATCAAGGTTGTAGCCGGGTCATTGTGTCAAGTGCCATAAAAAATTATGACTGTTTATGATTTTTCTCCAGTCCCATCGCTCCTCAGTGCACCCTAAGCAACGCGTTTTTGCGACGAACGTGGTAAATTGTAAAAAAATTAAAAGTGCACTGATCGAAAGCGGTTGCCTTTTGATATTGTTATTAATTCATTGTTTTTACTAAGCACAATTTATACTAATTACGTTGAATACCTTATTTGCACTTGACTAATTGAAAATAATTCTGTTAAATATGATTTGTAATGTAAAATTAAGTATCCTGAATATAAACTTATGATTTGATTTTAATAAAATTTTTGTAAAACAACAAATAATAAAAACCTCCCAATTACGTGGTGGTACGAAAACCTCGATGTGCGAGTTCGACTCGCACTTGGGCAATTTTTTTTATTAAATACGAGTATTGTATCTATAAATACATTCCTTCTTACCTTACTAGGTTGTAGGTTTCATCCCGACCGGGTTGGTACCACCGCACTAGATGAAACGTCGGTCGAAAATACTATGTAAATAGTTCGTGTTTTCCGTCCAATTCAGTGTAGCCGACATGAAATGAACGGAAGCACTGACATGGCACCTAGTTCACCCGGTGTTATGGGCTGACATCACGGATGTTTTAGGTGATGTAGCCAACCATGTCAGTTTATATATATAAAAAAATACTTTATCTTTCTTACCTACACATTGTCATGGTGACCATAAAAATTGCTCCAACTGTCTGTCTTATTCATGTACATGTAAGTCAGTAATGCAACGCCGTGGCCCATTACAATTGCACCATAGTTACGTAAAGAAAACAAATAGAAGCGCTATTGTCACACATGGCACACAATTTCGTTACCTAACATAATCTACAAATGCACACAATTTAGGCCACATACTCGTACAAGGTAAGCAAGCACGGCGCATATTCCGCGCGTGCAAGCAAGCTAGCGATACGCCGTTCTTTCGGCTTGGAGTAGGATGCGAAATTTGTAGCGTAAGCGATTGTAATAACAAACGAATATATAATTAATTTTTACCAACACCTTACTTTGGTCCTTTGGTCAATTTAATGGACTTAAAGTGACGTTACGTTTTTTTTTGAGGCATTTTTAGAACTGTTTTCTATCGAGCGAATCAAATCGTATTTTCAAAATTGGTATAGGTATATGGTTTATTGATAAATATAGGTATATAGTTTATTGATGCATGACTGAAGTATGTAAGAATCGTTTTAATATTAATTTAAATTTTTGGCTTTCTCCGTCGAAACTTTAGGCCCCTGGAGTAAGGAAGTAAAAAATCTTGTGCACACTTTAGGCTCAAAATTAAAAATTATATCGGGCGACCCTCGTTCAGGAGTTTATCTCAAACAGAGGGTCAGCATCGCCATCCAGCGTGGGAATGCAGCGAGTATGCTGGGAACACTCAGCTCCATCCCCAGGCAAAATTTCAGTGAAATATTTTATATAGTTATGTAAGTAGTTTGTTTAGCATTTTAATTTTGTATTCATTTTATATCAAATAAATCTCTCATTTAAATTTTAATGAAGGGTATGATATTGTTGTAATTTTTTTTTATTTCTATAGTTTTAATTTATATTAATTATTTAGTTTTAGTTTTCTCTGCGAGACAGATATTTCCAGTGCAGAGCATAATGTAAGTAAATGAAATATGTAGTTTTTTTATAAAATTTTCATTCACTGTTTCTTATTTTCTTATTTATTAATAATCTAATTTTAACTTTCAACTTTTGACTTGATACTTAGACTTTCAATTTTGTGATTATTTTCAATTTAATTTAATTTAATTTTAAATTTATTTAATCTTTTAATTTTGTAATTTTCTATCGTTTTTATTTACCGCGTATTATCAAAATGTAAACCGGAGGAATTCTATTCTTGGCTATTAAGTTTTCATATAGTTGATTTTTAAATTTGTTATTATCATTAAGCTGTGGAATTCTCTAATATATAAATAAATAAATATGTAAAAAAATGTGTATTTAAAAAATAAATAAATAAATAAAAATAAAAAATCTGCCGATCTGCACTGATGCAGATGCAGTTTTATATTATATTATAACTGAAATGTCAGGTCAAAATACCTTACATGATTTTTCACCTGTTCTACAAGTCTTCGTTGATGCCTGTTCCAGCCTATTGAATGGTTTCCTCGCTAGCATATCATTATTTATCGTCATGTAGAGGTAAGTCATTGTGTTTTCACAGTGATTTCCTCTATTTCCCACGATTTGCCTCTTCAATAACAATCGCGAACCGTTAACGAGATGGCAATACTGCTGTGGGGAACTATTGCAAGACTTAGCGAGACACTTCGCTCTTCGGTCAGCCTCTATGGGAAGTTTCTGCTATTGGCAGGGAATCCTTGAGGAAAAAATTAATTTAGATGGCGTATATGGTATGATGGAGATGGTATGGTATGGTATTGTATGATATGGAATTGTATGGTACGGTATGGTATGGTATGGTATGGTATGGTATGGCATGTTATGGTACGGTACGGTACCTACGGCACGGTATGGTGGTAAATCCTTGGACGTTCTCCCTTCACTATTCCTATACATAAAATGCGAAATCTGCTGTCGTTCTTTGTATGTAAGTATGTAGCTATTTACGCTTATAATTTGAAAACGTCTCAACAGATTTACACGGAGTTTTTAACTATGCAATAAGCGTAGATTTCAGAGTTCAGCTCGGGGCTTGAACCCCGATATAGCATGACCAAGGTGTAATTGCCTGACATTTTGCATGTAGCATTAGCAGGTGATATAACCCAACCAATTCCCTTATTACCTTACTAGGTGGTAGGGTTTATCCCGGCCGGGTTGGTACCACCGTACTGAGCGAAACGTCGGTCGAAACGTCTATGTAAATAGTTCGTGTTTTCCGTTCAATTCAGTGTAGCCGACATGAAATGAAGGGAAGCACTGACATGGCATCTAGTTCACCCGGTGTTATGGGCTGACATCACGGATGTTGTAGGTGATGTAGCCAATAGTGTCAGTTTCCACAAAAAAAAAATCAAGTGTTCCAATTTGGTTACAGCTACCGCGGTCTTACAGCGAGTAGTGCAAAACTGTCCGTTCGCACAGACCTAGTTAGCGAAGTCCAAGATTCATGTCGCGCCAGAGAATATGTCAACCATTTCCGTCCACGATGCGCGGGCGACTGTAATAAATGTGTAATAAGCAGGTATCAGGCGGCTGTTACACGGCGACTGGTCACGCCATCTATCGGCGAACGTGGGAACATTCGGAGCGATTTCTTCAAACAACAGACTAGACGTATTGTCGCAACGTAACGGTGAATCGATGCGGACGAACTTGTGACCTGTGTTGCTACTTCACAAACACGAAATTTGGTGAAAGTGGACGCTGAGGGAATTGTTCCCAAGTGATAAGTGGGCTAGTGTTTGACGCGCCGAACTCTTGATATCAAACTATGAAAATAGTTCGTGTTTCCGTCCAGTTTAGTGTAGCCACAGCGACCTAAGGAAGCGCTGCCGTGGCACCTGGATCACCAAGGAGCTGACATCATGGGTTTAGTAGGTGATGATGAGTCAACCAATGTCAAGTACAAAAAAAAAACACTCCCAAAGAATTTTTCAAACTCGAAGAATGTTATATCTTTATAATGACCGATCGTCAGGATTCATCTCGAAGAAACTTATACAATATAAATTGCTTTCAAGAAGATTTGCGATAGTGCGTATGCGTGTATGTTTGTATAATATCTTCCTACATACACAACATAAAAACTAAAGAAGACCCACAGCTAAGGCCGTGTCCAGTACGGCTAAAATTTTACATAAAATAATGATGATTATTTCAAAGTAAACACTGGAAATAGTAAAGGACTTCTGATCGTTGCAAGCATGACAATCATGTCACCGTTAAGTAAACATACATTGATGCAGTTGTATAATAACACTGAAAATAACACAAAATTAAAAAAAAACATAATTGTCGAAAGCAGTAATAAACAGCAACAAACTGCCGAGCATCACTCATGTCGGCGACAAAGATATTCCTGCGGACAAAGGGCCGGGAAATGATTACGGCAATAAGAAAAAGCGCACGTAACCCTTTGAAATTATCTAAAATTCAATCTAATTCCAGCCGGGGACGGTGGGCCCCTATCAATACTAAGTACAAAGGGTGTAATGCACTTCGGATACAAAATATATGAACAGGGAGCGGGCGAGGCGCGCCCGCCTCTCTCCGTCCCTATTGTCTTCTCTGGATTTATATTCTTTGTATTGTCATTCATATTTTCTGCGCTAAATACAATGAGAATTGTCTCTATTGCTGTCCGCTTTTTCCCAAAAGTTCCCTTTTCCGTTTGCGTTTTCGATTCCCGCTTCCGGAGTCCGGACCTCGCAAGTGCTCGTTCCGATTCGTGCTACTCCTTTTCTCTTTCCACTTTTTTCGAATTCTCCTTTGTGAGCGAAGTTTTCGGTTATTGTATATTAGGCGGGCGCTTTTTGCTCTTTCGGTCGTGTGTGTCCGCTTTACTTTTCTTTTGTTCGTTCGCTTTGGGCGTTTTGTCCGAGTAATTGTATGTTTTCCGTGTTTATTGTCTTTATCGGGAGCGGATGCGACTCCGGATCCATTGTCTCCGAGGGGTCTCTAATAAAGATTGAAGCGCGAGCGCGAGCGCACGCCGCGCGACGATTTGTTTGATTTATTTGCGGATGCCGGGAGTGGACAGAGGAAGATACTTAATTATACTTTTTTCGTAGCGTCTGATTCCAGATCGAACGCGTCTGATTCCGAGGCACGAGGATTAACACCGATCTTTCGACTTGAAATAAGTCAACTTTATAATAAGCGTTTGGATCGGCCAAACGTCGTCACGGTCGACATTCAAATTCAATTATGATTTAAATTGGGTATTAAATATTACAAACGAAACTGTCTCCTTCACGTGAGCCTTGCAAAAAGACGACGCGAGCTGGGAGGAGCGCCGGCACTTGACCGTATCCACCCCCCCTCCCTTATCCGTGGAGCCCCCCCCCCCCCCCCCCCCGCGACCACCTACAATTGTTTCCGACCGCTCCACTCCAGCCGGCTGGACTGGAATTATCAGGGGACGTTCTAGACCAGAGGGCGAGGGATATTTAGGACATAACGGAAGTTTGAGGGAGGCGACGTCCGTAGGTCACTGGGGTCCTTGAGGAGAGGAAATCGATGCGTTAGACAAAGCCGAGAAGCTTGCAGTGAGCAGTGTTGAAACGTTGGCGATTAGTAATGGTTTAGTGCTTAGGTTATTCGCTATCTGTTATGGTAGATTGTGTAAGTCATTTGAAGTGCGAAAGCGGAAATCTAAGTTATATCTGATTTTTTAGAAATTGTTAGTTAAGTGCACACATGTGTAAAGTAAAGGTAAAGTTAAAAGTGTATTTATTTCAAAACGTATCTTCTAATTCATCGCAGAACAAAAACAACAAAGAGTTGAAGTGTATGAGCAGAGAGCGCTTACAAAATAATACGTCTAGATGCAGAGCATCCGTTACCCAAGTGTTACACACTTTGCAATAATTTAAATTCGAAAAAGTAAAATCGCGGTATGCACAGATGGCCGGAGCGGTATAAAATAGTCACGGCTCCCTTATCTAAGAGTAATCTTCGTGCAGACGTCTATACGTCGAGCCGGTACACCATTATATAATGACAGAGAACTATCGCTCGCTCAACGCTTTTGTTTTTTCCCCGCGTGACTTCATAAAGCCGCTAAACGTTCCGAGAAAATGGCGCGTCGGAGGAAACACTTCACACAATTATTACATTGTCGGATGATGGATGGAGCTGCTATTGTCAGGTGGTGACGATCGATCCGAGCCGAGAGCTCACGCGGAAGAAATGCCGCCGGAGAGGAATTCTGTTCGGTAGCAGTGTTAACGGATATTGTACGATTCAGAGCGTTATGAATATTCGAGCGAGTTGTATTTTTTTTATGAAGCGATAGCAAGAATTGGTTGAAATTGAGTTTTCGTTTTCGACAGACGAATTTGGCTTATGATTGAAGACATTGAGTTTTGACAAGACAAGCAAGCGGAATGGTGTTGGGGCGTTACCTTTTTTGGGAATGAGGGACTTGAGCAGCATGACCGCGGCTTCGTCGCAGGCCCACGCGTGCATCTTCCTGTACGAGTCTCGCCCCTTCTCGGTCAGCTTGTCCCAGGGCTTCGGCTTCGATAGGAGTTCGGAGACGGTGCCCTGGGAGAGTCCCAGCACGTACTTGGCGAACAGTCTCTGGCCGATGTTGTGGACGGATAGCAGCTCCCGCACCCGCCTGCTTATGTGCAGCGTGTCGAGGTTCTGCGAGGCGTACTTGTCCATGTTGTATCTGAGCATCTCTTGCAAACGAGCCTCCATCGGATCACCCTTGGGAATGAGTGAGTCTCCGAGCCTGCCCACAAGCGCTCCGGGGGGCAGCGGACCGAGGTCCTCGGCGAATCGAAAAGGGCGGTGCTCCTCGAAGCGAAAGGGACTCGGCGGCGGGTGCGGCAGCGGCGCGTGCACCGGCCCGTTGTTGTTGTGGTGCGTCGTGTTGTTGTTGAGCGGCGGTGGCGTCGGGGAGCCCGACCACTCCTCCACACCTGCGGCAAGGCAACCGTTACGGCGACTGCTACAGTGGAAGGGAGCATGCGGGACGGGACGAAGACCTTCGGATGCTTTCTCGCGCGGTCCGAGGACGCGTATACGCCTCGAGGAGACGTCGAGTTCCCACGACGATTCGCCCGCGATATAGTCGACGATTTACGAGCGGTGCTACGACGGGTCGGCAATGCGGCATCGGCGGCGCCTCAGATGCCTCGCGCCTGCCCCGAATCTAAATGCGACGTGTGCTAGAGTTGCGCGATTTTCGGGTGTCCGTGAGCGGCATGCTAGGCCTCCGGACCGGATCCGGAGTCGGCTCCGAGATGGAAAGTGTGGGAACGTGATCCAAAAAACGTAACAAAAGAAAAGTAAAACGTACACGACTAACTACGGAAACATACGATAATCGGGAGAGCACTTGGGGTCCGCAGCGAGTCGGGCGATGCGGCGAGGTTACACTGAACACAACGGATTCTACGCATGCAACAAAGACCAGCTCACACGTAGTCTGAGAAACTAGGCATTTGAGTATTCATTCAGCAATTTGATCGGTAACGACGTGGTCTGTGGCCATGTCAAAACTGTTATTTACAAAGTGTGTTATTGAGTCATCTTTATTCAAGCACGTTTCTTGTTAAACTTCGTGCTGATATGAATGTAAAGTGGTATGATATTGCAGACTGCTTTTTATGCGCTCTTAATTTTTTCTGTTTACTTTAGACGCGTGTGCTGGTCTATTCGACGGAACAGGGGCTTGAGGTGATTTAGGATTGATGAATCGTTCGTCATTAAGTATGCCGACTGCAACAGTGTGTTTGCTTCTTACTCCAGCACATTGTCAATCGACGTGGAGGTACTGTTTGTAATGTTGGCTCATAAGCTGTGACTATCGAATGTGGTTTCCGAGACTGGTCACCACATTCGACAGTCACAGCGCTTATGGGACGCGACGATTGGCCGTCGCTTTAACTTGGGCTGTCGGTTGTCACTTTATATAGATTCGCCGATCGTAAACCACTATTAAAGCCCCTGTTTCCAAATGCAAAGTTCGACATACCAGTATCTCGTCGCTCGATCCTCTCCCGTTCGATAGACTCGCGGTCTTCCCGCTCGCGCTGGACTTGCGCAGGCGACTTGAGGGGCTCAGGCTTGGGCCGCGGGTCCAACATGACCGGCAGCGGCTCTAGCCTGGGCGGGTAGGGCTTTTCCGTCGGCGTCGACGATGTCAGCTCGATTGAGCGGAGAATACTGTGGACAAGGAGAACATTTGATTTGAACGGTGGTCGATCGCAAGGTTTTTTGGCAATAGACGTGCAAAAGAAAGTATTGTGTAGGTCATGTGTAGGTAGAGTATTGGTAGAAATTTGGACATGTAATCTAGATATTTTATTTTTGTATTTTGTTATGTTAGAAGCATTCTATTCGCTTTATATTTTTCTTCATGAGATAGATGCAAGGACGAAAATAAAAAATTAATATATAAAAATTCTCAAGTCTACATCTTGTGTCCGATGCCGACTACGACTTTGATGACGACAGCATAAGATTCAAATGGAATCGTGCAAGTGGTATGGAACGCAGAAGCTTGCATCATACTGTAGAAAATGCAACTGTTCGAAATTTGAATTTTCAATGGGTTTCAGTTCATTTGTTGTTTAATCAGTTGATTTTGATTTGATTTATTATGAGTTCAGAGTCAGGCATTTAATTGTAGCTAGCTTTAAATTACATCTATGCTTGATTAACGTATATGTTCCATACTTTAAATAACCGTACCGTGTGGCGTCGGTATACTTAAAAATAATAGCCCCACTGCATCTCTCCCCGTGCATGTCGTATAAAGCGATAAGGGATAAGGAAGGACAAGATGCCGTGCATATGGGCGACATGCTAAGCACCTCTCACTGTGACACGGACATTCCACCGAGTCATGTAGCAGGTGGGTTTTCGTGCTTTACATGCTGCTTGGTTATCTTGTCATAATGCTTTGCTAAATGTGATGGTCGGTGTTTTGCTGTAATTTAAAAGAGTACTTGCAGCGCAACACAAACTACTCTGCTTACCCCAATTGACGGTATACAGCGTGTGTTAAGTATACTTTATATAACATCGTTATGCACCTACTCTTGCGACATACGGAATTTTATCAGGCGTAGATTTGAACAGTGATATTTTTATCTTTATGTGTCGACCAATAAAATCGATTCACGATAAAAAAATTCATTTGCGCTAGTCACAGATAACGGATGGGTTGGGCTTATGATAAAAATATTTACAACATTTTTGTTATTCTTATCAGGGTGGTACTCATCGACCATTGGTTGGGTGTCATATTTTTACTACGAATTGGTGATTTGTCAGAATTACTTAAGGATTTTTTTTCGTTTGTTGAAGGTGTAGAACTAAGCTTGCGATGGCTTCACCGAACATATCCGGGCCTATCGGCAGTAGAGGAGGGTGTTAATCGAGGTCGGGACTAGCGAGTGGCCACTATGAATTTCCCGCGCATGCTTCACGTTTCGGCTCGCTTCAAGCCCTCGTCAGCTAGTACGCGTTGACTAGGACGCGGGGAAACCACCAGTCCCGCTCTCGACCTACCTCTCTCTGCCTATCCATATCCATACCATAGGCGCCTATTGTGTATTTTTTTTAAAAAGTGAGCATTTATTATTATAACCTAATGAAGAAATAATATTAAAAAAACTATTTTCGATATAATTTCTGACCACTTAGTGTAACCATAAAGCATTAAATTAATTAGAATTGTTTATTTACTTATCTCAAAAACTAAAACATATATACCTTACTTCAAAGTTCTTCTATTTTTATTATAATAAATATTAAACAAATTAACTTAATTGGCATATAATGTAATAGAGTATTCGGATGTTCAAGAATAAATTTCATTTTTGCACCCTTAGAATTCCCCTTTATCAGCCTGAAATAACCCAAGGACTCCCACCTAATAGAATAATAAATTGAGACTCTGCGAATTGATTAAAACCATTTCAGGTGAATTAATTAATATTTTACTTAATAGGATGTGGCCCTATTGGCAATATTCCTTTCATAAATTTATTGAGATTTAGCCCTTTGAAGAGCGGCTCCAAAATGTACGAGCTATTAGGAGATAAGGCGGGTTTCGAATATTGTTACAGGTAGATGCGAAGAAATAATTCACCGGAAGGGACATTGTCGCCTTTACTTTGTCACCTTACATTAGATAGATAGAAAATAGTTTTTTGCTCCAGAAAAAGTTTACAAAAATAAGCACATTATATTACATTTTCATGAGGTGCGAAGGCGGACTTATCTCTACGGAGATTTCTCTCAGTCAACCTTTCGATGTTCGAGATTAGATTAATATAGTGAAATACAAGTAGGTATAAAACAACAAATACAAAAGACAGTGTGAGAAATGAAGATACAATAATTAATAATGAGAATACTTTCTTGGGTCTCGCTGGGTAACTGGCCGGAAAAAAGCTAACAACTTTTCAGACCACTTTGACCGACCTTCATTCAGTGCGGTGGTACCAATCCGGACGGATTAAATACCCATTCCTTTGCTGTTGAATCAGCTCGTCTCTGGAACCAACTCCCTGCCACTCTCCGTACTTCCGCTTCCCACAACATTTTCAAATCCCGTTTGAGGGAACATATGTTTACAAACCCATAATGTCTCCATGTGTGTTATCGCTTGTTTGGAAACTGCATTAGGTATGTATGTATGTATGTATTTCTTTATATGTGTATAGGTATGTACTTTTGAACCTGTATGTATGTATGTCACAAATGTATTTAGTTGTATTTTATTACTATTATCTATGTTTTATTGTTTATTTTTATACTCTTAAAAAAAATCTCTCATTTAATTTTCCGCACTACCCATCTACCCTACTCACAGTTCCAGGTATGGGTGGCAGATAATGCCCTTAGGCTTTAAGCACAGATTACTAAATAGTTACTTCGTAACAGATAAATCACTCCATAGAAAAAGTTCCTACCTTCGGGTTTTAATAGCCTACTGCTCCACGTCGCCAATCGCTGCGTGCGAAAATGCACCTTAACGATCGAGTGTAAAGTGATTATTGCTTTGCAGCTTCGCCTGTTTATATTCTTCGGCTGTTTTATATTCTTTGGGCAGCCCATAGAAATTCACCGCCGCCGGCGCGGCGGTGCGCCGGGCGGTAGGTAGTTATCGCGCGCAAGTACATAGAGTGCGTGAGGCCTGCTTTAAGTCCGCCTTTTGTCACTTTTTGTGCAATAAAGTATAATATTTTCATTTCATTTCATTTACCACCTACTAAGATAAGGTAAGAGAATAGGGTGTCCATCTCTTTACCACTTGATTGCACAAGTATCTGCTCGTATCTCAAGTTGTGTGCACGCCGACCAAATTTTGCTAACAAGATAACATTGATGCGCAATGTCGACAATGGCCTTTCTGGGCGTTTAAATCTTCTGGTAGATGGGTATCTCGTCATTCCCGATTGGGAATATTTCGGGATTAATTTTGGGAATTTGAGGGGGGCTGAAATGGGCGACATTAGATAGAAGATGGGGGGTGAAATATACGGAAGGTCCTATTAGGTTAAAGTTTTTATTTAGTTTTAATACATAGTAACTTACAATGCAAATATTATAGATATATGTTTAGATATTGAAAGTTAAATAAAACTTTAATGGGGAATTTTGGTTTTGGCCGTTGTTATTCAAATCGAAACTGTTGGTTTCTTGTAGAGGAAATATTGTTAATTTCCTGTTTCATTATCAGCATGAACCACGTTAGTAAAATATAAATACCAAATATATGTTCCAATAAGGAATATAATATTTTTTTTAATATGTGAAAAAGATGTATACACAAAACTTTTTTTTTTTTTTTTTTATTGGAACCTGACACGGTTGGCTACATCACCTACAACATCCGTGATGTCAGCCCATAACACAGGGTGAACTAGGTGCCATGTCAGTGCTTCCCTTCATTTCATGTCGGCTACACTAAACTGGACGGAAAACACGAACTATTTGCATAGCCGTTTCGACCGACGTTTCGTTCAGTGCGGTGGTACCAACCCGGCCGGGATAAACCCTAGCACCTAGTAAGGTAAGAAGGGAAGGGACCTACAGTTTAACGTGGAATCCGAACCACGGTCAGCCTCCAACGGTCGAGCGGTCACCCATTCAATCACTGACCGCGCTCAGCGTTGCTTAATAACAGTTGACTAACCAACCACGCCACTGAGCTACCGAGGCTGACGAATTTTCTTATCCCTTAGTCGACTTTTACGACATGCGACGGGGAGAGATGCAGTGGGGCTATTCTTTTTAAGTACCGACCCCACACGGTACATATATATATATCTATATTTAACACATATTATATATCTATATTTGTAAATGTTTCAAAACGTTCTTCGCCTTAAGACAGATAAATGAAAAAAAAACGCATGCAAATTACAGATTGGTCCCAACCAACCAAAAACATCAATCTACCTCCACACGCTCCATTTCACCAGATGCCGAGGAAGCAAAATCTAATTGAACTACCAATCTACTTGTAATTTGATCAAAGCCCGCGACCCACTTGCGCACAAATCGCCCGACCGGTCCACAGATCGCACCAATTCCATTGTCCAAATTTGATTGAATTTTGCGATCAATCGACAAACCGATTGGCGATTGTGATTTCGTGTAGCGAGCTCCGTATAACGCCCCGGGTAACAGATTTTAACACCTTTGCTCCTATCGAAGGCGCTACCTTAATTAGAATTTAATATATTGCCGATTTAATCGACGATCGGGCGCGCACGGGTTAAGACCCTTCACGGCGACGAAAGGGCGTAAGCGACATATTTTCTTAACATCAATTAAGCCATTTTAGGAACGCACAGAGTTAAATATCTATTTAGATACGATAGGGCTTTTTGTTACTAATTCAGTCGGTGTTTATATGATGTTTTAGAATTGGGAGTTTGAATTTAGAACACGCGAAATAATTGAGATGTGAAAGGGCTTATGTGCCGTACTGATTGAGGAGTTAGGTCGTTTTAGGAATTTGTGAAAATTTAAGATCAGATATATTAATTACAATTTGGATTGTAAGTGATTTTGATTGTTTGGTACTAAGTACGGATGTGGGCTTGTGAAATTACTGAAAATCTATACTTTAGCATGAGTAGGTATACACCTACATTGGAATGTTAACCATTATTAATTATAAATATATATCTAAGTATAAATATAATGAACAAGAAAATGCCATGCGCGCGCATGTTTCATAAATACAGAAAAGTAAATTTTTGATTTTTGATGTTACCTTTAAAAAGTCAGTGTGTCAGTTAATATTATATACAGTAGTGGTGTCCAACTGATTTAACCTTAAGATGTACTTCCATATTTCTGTCAAGCCCAGCGGGCACCTTCAAGTAGGGAAAGTACCCACCTATGACGTTTACCTATACATTTTAATGGGATACCTGGCTATTTTGATTTCCAGACAAATTTACAAAATCTGCTATACAATCCATATGACAGCATTACAGCATTAGGCAATTTTTGACATGTTCTGGCGTCAACGTATTTCTAAATTTATTTTATATATAAAAAAAAAATTTGCGGTATTATTTCAATGTTTATGTTTAATGGAACGCCTGTGTGAGGGCACCTAAAAATAAGGCCGCGTTCTAGCGGGGACACTGCTATATTATACAGTATCCTTCCTTCCTTTCCTTCCTTACCTATAATAAAATCCAACGTCTGCTTTCTGTCTGAGTGTCTGAGTGTGTATGTCTGTCTGTCCGCTTATAACTCGAGAACGACTGAACCGATTTTAATAAAAAAAAATTCTACGGATAGCTTGATTCTTCCCATCAACTATAGGGTACTTACTATCACGCTAAATGGCTTATGAGGTTAGCAGTGAAGTGAAATATGAAAGCGGGCGGAGCCGCGGGCACAGCTTGTAGCGTATAAAACGCCTAAATTATTGTAAACAAGCATCCCCAATTGTACTGTGTGGGGTCGGTACTCAATAACAATAGTCCCACTGTGTATCTCCCCGTGCATGTCGTAAAAGGCGACTAAGGGAGTGCATAAGGGCGACAGGCTAGCCACCTCTCACCTTGGCGCGGTCTTTCTACCTAGTCATGCAGCAGGTGGGCCTTCGTGCCTTACTTGCTGCCTGATAGTTATCTTGTCCGAATACTTTGTTAAACGTGGCGGTCGGTGTTGTGCTGTAATTTAGCAGAGTACTTGCAGACCAGCACCGATTACTCTGCTTACCCCGATTGCCGGGATACGGCGTGTGGTGTCACCAAAAATATTTTTGATTAATTTCTACAGACCGTTACATAGATATAAAACATGGTTAGTAGGATAATATGATTTGCCCTAACTAAACCCTTTCAGTTTTGATTTTAAACCCATACAAAGCACACACACATGTACCCTATTACCAGCTAAATGGTAAACGCTATAGCTAGCTAGCGTGCGATAGTCTACGTCATAGTTGCGTTACACTTGACTTAACTTTAAAGTAGGTGAAACACTCCGATGTACAAGATAGGTTAGAGTTTTAATAGGGCGTGATGGGAACAGCGAATTGAGTGGAGTCACTTCTTCATTTGATGTGAATATGAAAAGATGGAATAGCCCCACTGCAGAGATGCAGTGGGGCTATTCCATCTTTTCATCTCCTTGCTTGTCGCAAAAGGCGAATAAGGGATAAGGACAAGATGCCTCGCTAAAAGGCGGCAAGCTAGTCACCTCTCATCTTGGCACGGTCCTGAGTCATGCAGCAGGTGGGTCTTCGTGCCTTACTTGCTGCTTGATAGTTATCTTGTGCGAATACTTTGCAAAACGTGGTGGTCGGTGTTGTACTGCAATTTGCCTTACTTGTTGCAGCACAACACCGATTACTCTGCTTACCCAGTTTGTCAAGATACGGCGTGTGGTAAACGATTTTTTATCAAAGTTTACCCAAAAATATCGTGTACAACACACTTGCACACATTTACAATTTTCTAGTCTAATTTTATTTTAACACACTTTGTTTTGTTTAAATTGATTTCATAAAATATAAAAAAGTTATATTATTAACTAAATAATTAAATCCTACCTAACAAACATTAAAATCAAACTATCAACTAGCTACAGCAAACTATCAAAAGGGGCGTTGTCAAATGTTCTTAGAACACATTTACCCCGCTGGATGGCAAGGCTTACCCTTTGAATGAAGTAGGCCCTTGATTGCAAGACACCAGTTGCGTCCACCAGCATATATTTGTTGCGTTCATATTCCTTTTGCTTATTTTTGCACTAAAGAATGTCGATTCTGTTGAATTCTAATCTTCACTAAACCGCAATGAACAGCTTCTCACGCGGATCCCTGTCCGGCCCGGATGCTTAAAAGCATCTTTGTCTTTCCCCAAAAGCCTTCGGTTTAAGGCTGTAATACACTGAATATTTCATGTTTTAAACTCCCGCCCGCCCTGCTGGCGTGTGCGCCCAGACCCTCCCGTCCCGCCCTGACGTAGTGGTAGGGGTGGGTGTATAGTGTCACTAATCTGTCATAGGTGGCATTTGGTAATCGTTAATGGAATACCAGTGGTTAACCTATGAATTAAATAATAAATAAATAAATAAAATTATTTGAAATAAGTATGTTCCGTATCGGTCGTACGGGACCCTATTACTAAGACTACGCCGTCTGTCTGTCTGTCTATCCCAGGGCTGTATCTCTTGAACCGTAATAGGTTGTCCGTTGAAATTTTCACAGAATATGTGTTATTATGACCGATATAACAATAAATAAGAAAAATAAGAAAAAGTAAAAAAAAAACACGGGGGACCCCCATACAAGAAACTAAAAAGTGTGTACGTACCATCTACCGAAAAGAGTATGAAGCATTTTAACTAATGCATAGATGGCGTGAGTGGCGCTGACCATGACATGGCGATACGGAGCCCTCGGTGCGCGAGTTCGACTCGCACTTGGCCGGTTTTTTTTAAAGAAGCTTTTATTATTTAGACATATTAAAGTTTTCTTAATATAATATTATTGCTGCAAGACATTATACATACTGGTCAACAATAAAATATAATTTTAATTTAATTTCAAAATTGCATGAATTATCTTCTTGTAATTATGTTGAATTTATTATCATTAAAGATCGTCCAGTGAATACACGTGATTAGAACCGAGAAAAATACGTAACACAAATTTAGTAACAAGTTTTTATTAAATAATTTTTTTTATAATACACGTGTATTATATTTTAGGTTAGTTTTAGTTTCATTCTATTTTTAATTAAGATATCTATTTATTTATTTATTTATTTTAAGATAGTTATAATTGTAGATTGTCGATTGTCTGTTTTAGTTAGATTTAATTTAATAATTGTTTTAATATTATTATACCTTTAAAAAAAATACGTGCCTTCTCTTTGAAATAAACTGTTTACTTATTATGTGTATTACTGCACATTTGTTTTCATTAAAATTATTTACCTCAAATTTGTATCCAATGTAACAAACTATTTAATAAATAAAATATAAAAAAAAAACAATCATACGACATAGGGATTACAATGGTAACTTTAAAGGCTCAAAATCAACTTTATTCTCCGAGAAAGCGGGTCTACAAGATTTGTGTATCTGCATCAGCTATTAACTGCCGATATCGAAGAATCCCTTTCAGCGAAACCCGCCGCCACTCCGCCGCTATGTGGGAGCAAGTTATGTCTTTGAAAATTCACAGCCTCCTGAAAATTTCAGCGAATATTTTATTAAAAGCCTGCGCTACCGCTGCCCTACACAGTCTTCACATCTATAACTTTATGGTGTGAGAATTTTGGTTAATTTCTGCGTTACCTTTTGGCAATGGCCAATTGTGTGAAATTTTAGTTCATTTTTGCGTTACCATTTGGCAATGACTAATTGTGTGAAATTATCACATACTTAGTATTTAATAATTCAGTAAATAAAAGACTTGAAAAAAATAATCAGGTCATATAGTACCTACTAGCTACAAAGTTTAGTAACACGATAGAAAAAAAAACCTCAATATCAAGACAAATGTTGATGTAGAAAATAAATATTCCCTGAGGCAAGTTTTTGAATATTGTTTTATGGGTCGACACAACAAAATGGTGGACTCCTAAATACAAAAAAAAAAATGCCTAAATTTGTCACATAACTTAGCCTCTAACAGTTATATGTTCCCGTCAAAGTAAATATTCTCCATTTTTACGGCCTGAGAACATAGGAAGAGTATTCTTAGGTAAATATTTGCCGTCAAAAAGACGAGCTAAGATGGCCGGAATGTTTGCCTTCGACAGACGCACAAGACAGGTCCGTCCGTTTATAAGGCGGGCTTATCTTCGATTTCGACCAATAGCCGATTGGTTGGTATCTTTACGTAGGTACTTCGTGCGTATGGGAGTGTCACTGTAAAAACGGTTAGTCAGATAATAACTAAATTTTGTGTAATATGTTACAAAACAGTTTAGTTGCTGTGGTCACGGGCGTAACGAGGGGGGGGGGGGGGGGGGGGTTTGGGCTCAACCCCAGCGCGGCAGTACATGGATGGGTGACCGCTCAACTGTTGAAGTCTGACTGTGGCGAGGACCGTGGTTCGGATTCCACGTAAAACTGTAGGTACCTTCCCTTCTTACCTTACTAGGTGGTAGAGTTTATCCCGCCCTGGTTGATACCACCGCACTGAATGAAACGTCGGTCGAAACGGGTATGTAAATAGTTCGTGTTTTCCGTTCACTTCAGTGTAGCCGACATGAAATGAAGGGAAGCACCGACGTGGCATCTAGTTCACCCGATGTTATGGGCTGACATCACGGACGTTGTAGATGATGTAGCAAACCGTGTCAGATTCCATAAAAAATGCTACCTAAACATTTTATTTTTATCGGCTTTTCTCCTAGGATACTACAATAATTAGTATTAATTAACATTTATAATAGTAATTACAAATTGAAATAAGACACCTCAACATAAGACACGCGTGTAAACAATTTGCACAGAGATTTCATATTCGTGATTTTTAGGGTTCCGTATCCGTCGTACGGGACCCTATTACTAAGCCTACGCCGTCTGTCTGTCTGTCTGAGTGTCCGAGGGCTGTATCTTTTCAAACGTAATAGGTAGCCCGTTGAAATTTTCACAGAATATGTGTTATTATGGCCGATATAACAACAAATAATAAAAATAAGAAAAACTAAAACAAAATCACGGGGTATATACAAGAAACTAAAAAGTGCAGGCGTGCCATCTATCGAAAAGAATATGAATCATTTTAACTAATCCATAGATGACATGAGTGGCGCTGACCATGACATGGCGATACGGAATCCTCGGTGCGCAAGTTCGACTCGCACTTGGCCGGTTTTTTTTAACTCCTCTACAATTTTGTGACCGTCCTATAATTTTAAATTCTTTCCTTATTACAATCACACAAAAAAAAGTACCACGTATGCAGCGCAGCAATAAAACGTAAGAGTTTACAAAAGTGTCTCGTTAAAAATCGTGTCAACACAAGTTACATAATAAAAAGTTTAAAACGACTGAGTTAAACTTGCGTTGGTGCACGCCACCGCTCAAATCTTTGTGTATGGTGAGATTTTATATGGGCTTATCTTGGCAAGTACACTCAAACGCAAAAGTGGAAAGTGCACATCTAGGATCCTGTCAAACGCATCTTTTTTCAGTATTTAAAAAATTGTTTATAGCTAGGGCACATTACAGGTTTGTGTTTTTTATTTCACAGTAGATAACCAGCATTAAACATTATCTATAAAAAAACGCGTACCTAACTATTGCCTAAAAAACGCGTACCTGCAAATTATTGTTCAGTGGTTTCGTTATTATTATTCTCAACCAATTTAGACAACTTTTTTTAGGATTGCGCGGCATGTGGCCTCGTTTCACCTAAAAGTAGATTCTAACGATGCCCACGAACATTCTGTGATGCACGGGGATTGCGAATGCCATGCCGGCCTGACAGGAGCCTTTTCACGACCCTTTTGAAAAACCCTTAAAAAAAGGGAATTTGTTTTATTTATTAAATTGTTATTTTGTTTCGTTCTGCAATGCAATCCATAAAGAAGAAATAATCAATAATAATAATGAAAAATTATAGATTAAAAACCTTTTAGAGCTTATTTTCAAGCATTTCACTGAGCGTGGTTTCGCGAGGAGAGGTGCAATTGAAATGAAATGAAATAAAATTAAATGAACTGTTAATTGGCTCTGTCGACTGAACCTTTGGCTCCTCGGCACAGTCACCCATGATGGTTGTCATAAAAAAATTACAAGTTTTATCATTTGCAAATATTCAAAATTTTTTAATAAATTTTATTGATTTTATTTTTTCCGACATAAAACTAAACAATACAACTAGCCTTAAAAATATAATCGAATATTTCGTACCTCCTGTGGCCCCCCCTCGAATGTAAATAAATAAATAAATAAACCATTTATTTATTAAATTTAACTATGAAGTAGGTAGCTTAGAATGAATGAAAAAGGACGTAGGCACTAACAAAGTTTTTACCACGTGTTATAAACATTGTTTCTGATTTTAAGCCTACCCTGATACACATATTTAACAATCGAAGTAACTAAGAATAAAAATAAAAAGTTTCCTAATTAAAAAACTCTTAACAAAAACGAATGTCAGTGCGCGCCATCTAACATTAATAGTTGAGTACAAGCTGAACCGTAAATTAACAGATAATTGGTGTGTGACTAGAACGGCCCTAAGTTTTGTTAAATGCAGAGCAAATATAGAGTCTGTGGACCTGAGTAAACCGAGACAGGTGTTCCTTGGTGGGTAAATAAGGTGATAGCTGGAGACGCCATTGGTTGAAAGTTTTTTTAGTCTTTTTTTTGGTAATTTTTGGAGGTGTCTAAAGTTTTAGTTTTATTGGAAAAAAAATGTGACTAGGTATTTATGGGTACCACATAGGTTTATACTTATTTTGACAGTACCGAGAGAGCTTTTTTGTTGATTGGTTTGCGAGTAATAAATACAATTTAGTTTTACACAGTTACATTGTATGTATGTATGTATATACTTTCAATAGTAGGTAACGATACGCTAAGGGCTGTATGTGTTTCAGATACTGTTAACGTTCCCATACCAATTTTTTTTTGTATTAAATTTGAGGAGTGAGTAGGTTTTTTATATCGTAAAAAATGGAATGGGAACGTGATCAGTATCTGATACACATACACCCCTTAGCGTATCGTTACCTACTAATGAAAGACCTTACATATGTATGTACGTTCCTCCATAACTCTTAAACCGATCATTCGAATTCGTTGAAACTTAGTACAAGCACATTTTACTATACGGGACACAGGATAGGCTATTATGGAAACTGACACGGTTGGCTACGTTACCTACAACATCCGTGATGTCAGCCCATAACACCGGGTGAACTTGGTGCCACGTCTCAGTGCTTCCCTTCGGTCGTGCCGGCTACACTGAACTGGACGGAAAACATAAACTATTTACATGGCCGTTTCGACCGACCTTTCATTCAATGCGGTTGTACCAACCCGGGCGGGTTAAACTCTACCACCTAGTAATATAAGAAGGGAGTCATATCCCTTAGTCGCCTTTTACGATATACACGGGGAGAGATGCAGTGGGGCTATTCTTTTAAGGCCCCACACGGTACTTATAAGTTTTTTTTTTTTTTTTTTTTTTTTTATTGCTACCGAACTGGGTGGCTCTGTCCGAGGTCGCAACCTCAGGCGCAGCCAATTTCACCCCCGAGGAGGTGCCAGTCCGGCTTGGAGGTGGACTAATGTTGCTGGGGAAAGGCTATTAACCCGCGATTTGAAGATCTGTGGATTGTAGGAGTGGGGGAAGATATTTCCTGGGAGCCCGTTCCACACCTTTGCAGTGCGGCACAAGAACGATTTAGAGAATCGTGCAGTTCGAAGAACTCTTCTGTCGACTACAAACGGGTGTTCCGCGAGAGTATGGCGGGTTTGGCGAAGGCGAACAGGAGGAGGAGGGATAAGGGAAGCAAGTTCGTCAGAGCAGCGGCCATAGTAGTACCGATAAAACAGGCTCAATGACCCAACGATACGTCTGTGCTTTAGAGGTTGAAGGTCCTTTGTGAGTACGGAGTCACCAATGAGGCGAATGGCTCGTCGCTGAATAGAATCCAAGGCTGAAAGAAGGTACTCAGGGGAACCCTCCCAAAGATGACTGCAATATTCCATCACCGGTCTTACTTGTGCTTTGTAGAGTGTAAGCAGTTGGACCGGCGTGAAAAATCGCCGACAGCGGTAAAGGACTCCTAATTTTCGAGACGCTAGTTTCGCCTTGGACTCTATGAACGATCGAAACCCAACGTCCCTGGACACCTCCATACCCAGGACGCCCAGACTACCATCGTTGGGGACTTGGCTGCCCTGAAAAGTGGCTTGGAGAGGAAACGGATCAGCCTTAGTAGAGAAGGCACAAGCTTGCGTCTTGGCTACGTTGAAGTTGACCAAGTTCTTCTTCCCCCAAGAGGATACTTTTTCGAGAACCTGGTCAACCCGAGCAACAGTTTCGCGTCTCGCGTTTGCTGCTGAGGCCTCTCTACCCTTCCAGTCCTTGATGAACCCTTCGTGCACCGTGCTGTCGTCCGCGTAACAGTGTATTTCGCCGAGCGAGAGCATGTCGTTGATGAACAATAAAAACAGCGTAGGCGACAGCACGGATCCTTGTGGAACACCAGCATTGATTGAGTAGTCGGCCGAGCAGGCACCATCTAGGGTGACAAATATCGACCGGCCACTCAAAAAGCTGGAGATCCAGGTGCACAGTTTTGTAGGGACACCGTAGGCCGGAAGCTTGCTTAAGAGTCCCCGGTGCCAGACGCGATCGAATGCTTTGGATATGTCCAGAGCGACCGCCAGCGATTCCCCAAAACCATCGAGCCTTTCAGCCCATAAATGCGTGACGTACGCTAGAAGATCTCCAGTCGACCTTTGCTTGCGAAAGCCGTATTGTTTGTCGTCGAGGAGTTTAGAGTCTTCTAGGTACGTCAGGAGCGCTGAGTTGACAATACGCTCCATAACCTTACTCAAAAGTGAGGTTATCGCAATAGGGCGATAGTTCGATGGGTTCGCTGGGTCCCCCTTCTTGGGGACCGGCTGGACCGAAGCTCTCTTCCAGCAAGAAGGTATTGATCCGGAGGAATAGGAGCGTTTGAATAGGCGGGTGAGGACTGGCGCCAATTCCAGAGCACAATTTTTCAAGACGATCGCCGGGACGCCGTCAGGCCCACTACTCTTCGAAATATCCAACTCACGTAGTGTTTTATGGACGACTCTGGGGTGGAACCTAATATTTGCCATCATACGCCCGCAATGGGGTAATGAAGGGGGGTTGGCGCCCAGGTCGTCCATGTTTGAGTTGGATGCGAAAAGGCGTGCAAAGATATTCGCCTTTTCTTTCGCGAGTATAGCGAGCGAGCCATCCGGACGTTCCAGCGGAGGTGTAGCAGGACGGCAGAAATTCCGACCGATGGATTTGGCGAGAGACCAGAAGGCGCGGCTACCCGAAGGGCTACGTGCAAGTTTCGCGCCAATTCCACGGTCGTGCCTGAACTTGGCCAAGTTTTGCGTTCGTTTGCAGGACCTAGCAACGACGTTGAGCTCTCGTCTGTTCTCGACAGACCTATTCTGCAGCCATTTCCTATAAGCCTTGTTCTTAGTGTCAATAGCCAGTCTGCATTGACAATCAAACCAAGGCTTATGGCGGCCGCCGATGGGAACGGTGGAGGTAGGTATGAAGAAATTCATACCCTGTGCGATCACATCGACGACCGATTGGGCACACAGGGATGGGTCTGGAGAAGAGAAGCAAACGTCGTGCCAAGGGTAGGCTCCCAGGAAGGAACGGAAGTCATCCCATTGTGCTGACCGGTAGTGCCAAACTGTTCGCGTACTAAATTCACGTGCTTCCGCGAAGTGTACAGTTGGCACAGTTGAGCGTACAAGGCAATGGTCGGAGTTTCCGAGGGGAGCTTCGACCCTCACCTTGTAACCATTTGGCTCGGTAGTCAGCACAAGGTCCAACAAACTAGGTCGATGGGCAGCGTTATCAGGTATCCGAGTGGTTCCGGATACCAACTGCGTCAACCCGTGCGCAATGGCCAAGTTGTAAGCCTCCCTGCCGGCATGGTCAGTGATGGGGGAGCCCAACCAGTCTTGGTGTTTAGCATTGAAGTCACCCAGCATCACTAACTCCGCCGTAGGGAACTCGCAAAGCAGTTTGTCTGCCGTACTGCTGAGATGCTCATAAAATGCCTCTGTTCTTGACGCACTGAGGTTAGGGGATCTGTATGCACCCGCGTAAATCCTCACCACGTGGGGAAGATTCACGCGGATCCATAACACAGGAAAAACAGGGTCTTCAAATCGGGTGAGCCGGGTATAGGAGACACCAGATCCAACGTACAAGCAGACACCACCCTTCGCCATGAAACGTTCCTGAAGATTGTAACCAGGAACGTCCAGGTAGGATGCGTCCGCAGGACGCCCGATCTGGGTCTCCGTAAGAAAGAGGAGGTGAGGCCTCGCCGTCTGCAGATGGCAGGCGACGGATGAGAAATTTGTGTGTAGACCTCTTATATTGGCGAGGTCTACCTTAAATTTTGAGGGAGAACGGGCCGCTGAAGGTTTATACAGTTTTCTATTTTTTGTTCGGCTCATAATTTAGATGGGTGATTGATTCGTGGAGTGTATCGGAATGTGCCCAGGGCGCGGTGATGCCTTGTGCAACTCGGATAGACTCAACCAACTGACAGTCGCAGAGAGCGAGAGGACCCCCGGGCCCCCCCTCCCAGAAAACATGTGGTCTCCCATGGTCACCAGCCCCACAATGCTCTCTGACAGGGATTTTCGCGTGTTGATAGGGCAGCCAGCACACGGGTTGGTGAGGGCCGTGTGCCGGGCCCCTGTACTACCACGCAGGCAGGCAGCGGTCACCTGTTTCCACCGGCTCTCCCTGACCCCTGCGGCTGTCAGTCGGTTAAAAGGAGTCTGGAGTGCGAGCGACACTAGCATCCACAACCCAGGACACCCCCGACACACTCAAGTCCACCGACCGGCTAGTCGCAGGCTGGCCTCCAAGTGTAGCAGAGCCACATCAGGAGTTTTTCGCCTACGACCTGTGGTACCAACCCGGACGACATAGTGGAGGACTTGTCTACCACATAGTGAGGCTGAAAATAAATCCTGTTTAGGCGCAGGATGATCGCCTGCGTCCGACATTCCTCAGCTGTTGCGACTCTGGGACGGTGGTAATGCCAAAGGCATCGTCGCAACATTGCCCAGGGAGCACGACGAGGACGTGAATGTCGGACTTGCTGGGCTCTACTTTAGTGTGACCCACCGCTGGCACAGTAGATTGCTAGATTGGTAATTTGGTGAACTCCATACAGCTCCAGAGAACACTACCAATGCTTAACCCAGCGAACCCCCTCAGCCCTATCAAGTATACATATTATAGATATAAGTATCTAACACCACGCCAAAATCTACCCCAAGAACGACGTAAAAGTACATTTCGATTCCTACGTGCATCCCGAACAGAGGCGGCGCAAGGCGTGGGCGAGGTGGGCGACCGCCCATGGCCTCGCGGCCCGAAAGGCCTCGCGCCTCGAAAGTTAATGCAGCGTTGATGCATGAAAAATATTCAGCTAGATCTATTAAAAGATACCCCGAGTAAACATGTTTAGACTTAATCAAAGGCAAACTAAAGCTATAAAGCCTTTATTAGACACAAGATTGGAAAGCAGGGCAGAGGCAGTGAATATTGCAATACAGTGGCTGTATTATTGCGATTTGATGATGTTGTTGAATGTATTTAGTATTGGCCAAATCGAGAGGGCCTCGCAAATGTATCTTGCCCACATCAAATTAAGTTCATGCACCGCCACTGATCCCGAACACAAAACTTTTTAATTAGTGAAATAGTGTTGACTTTGCGCAGCTTGCGACAGTTATCGCATCGAAGGGTTAAGTCGGCGTCCGTTTGATCTGCCTACCCCTTTGATGTCTTCAAAGCGGCCGCGCTTCCGCGCGCCTATTGGAAAAATAACATGAGAACAATTGTACTAAATATAGCCATATGTTATGACGTGTTTGGCCGGATGAACTTAAAATGACATAAAATTCGGTTTTAAAATCGTTTTTGAGTGAAGTACACATGGTTGGTTGTAAGAAAATATTATATTGCTTTGTAAAAAAATATTCAGTTTATTTTAACACTACCTTTTGCCCGCGGCTTCGCTCGCGTGAAATTCGTATATTTTAAAAAGAAGAACGTAAGTAAGCCCGCTACCGTACCTTTTCGAAAAATTCGGTTTATATGAGAGCCACATCTTAGATTAACCGGAAGTTTCATCGAATTTGGATGATCGGTTTAAGAGTTATGGAGGAACATACATACATACAGAAAATATTTATAAAAATGGTAAATTTAGTTATAGTATCATACATAGAGTCTACAGACGCAGTATCTTATAGAACAAAGTAACTTTCTCCATGACCATCCCTTACAGATTTTTTATTAGTATAATGATGATGATTGGCACAAAAAACACAAATTACAAAAGATACAATTTACCGACATAGTTCCTAGATGTAGGTATATCTTTAATATTTTATTAAATAATCAAACAACCAAAAATAACACATTATTGACGTATTAAAAAATTATCTTAATCTTCTAGAAACAAAGACACACATTACAAAAACAGATCAAACATCAAAACTCGCTATCAGCCTCATAACTTTACAGCCGTCATTATCAAAAACGGTTGACTAAAAAATTAATAACCTCCAAACTGTCGCACTATTTGACATTCCCACTAACACAAGCAGGAAATCCTAAGCAAACTTATTCACGTTTTCTCACCACCCCCGGTAGTCGAAGCCTCGAAGGTCTTTGAAATTGATACAACAAATATGAGGGTAGGATGCTAAATTCCTTATCTGGGAGCGTTTAGCGACCGCCCGTGAGCTTTTGTGGGAGACGTTTTTGAAATTTATTTATTTTGTATTTTTTTTTATTATAAATTTTTAGGTTTCCGTATCCCGTCCGGAAGCCTATTACTAAGCTTACGCCTTCCGTCTGTCTGTCTGTCCGTCCGTCCGTCTGTCTGTCCGTCCGTTCGTCCGTCTGTCTGTCCGAGGGCTGTATCTGTTGAACCGTATAGGTAGCCCGTTGACATTTTTACAGAATATATGTCTTATTATGGCGGATATAACAACAAATAATAAACAACAGAAAAAGTAAAAAATTAAGGTGGGTTCCCATACAAGAAACATGTTTTTTTCAATGTTTTTTTTTGTGGTGCGGAAACCTCGGTGCGCGAGTCCGGCTCGCACTTGGCCGGTTTTTTATGGTATTGCGACATGTGGCATTGGTTCACCTACGAGTAGGTGTCTAACGATGGCCATGGACATTCTGTGATGCACGGGGATTGCGAATGCCATGCCGGCCTGACAGGAGCCTTTTCACGCTCCTTTTGAAAAACCCCAGGCTGTACTTGGGAGGAACCATATGGGCAGGGAGTGCGTCCCATATTTCCCGTGCGGAGGGTTGCCGAGTGGTGTGGGTGTCGGCTTCTCTTGCGAGAGGTCCGAGGTTCGAAACCGGTCGGCGGCGTGTACCTACCAATGGTTTTACATGCATACATACATAGCGTCACGCCTGTTTCCCGGTGGGGTAGGCAGAGACAACGGATCTCCACGTGCCACGATCCTGACACACCTCTGCCGCCTCTTCCACTCCCATAATGTTCTTCCCAATGGTTTAGACGGAACAATTTACGTGCATATGTAGGGGTAATTTTTTTTAAATGTATAACTTCAAAATCAGGCTTAAAATCAGTGTCTTCCCGGTTATGGGGAGACGTAAGCCTGATACCCATTCACTAAACACAAGTTGTCTCTAAGTTTTATAATTTATTTTTATTCTATTTTATTATCTTATTTTATACCGTACACCTACATATTTTTTTACACTTTTTTTGTCTTATGTTTTGTGAATAAAATATTTTGGATTTGAATTTGATTTTGATATAATAATATGAAGCTGCAGATTTTTTTTAAATTTTTCCTCAAATCAACCCTGAAGCGGTGCGCGTTATTAAAATAAAACACCGCACATAATATCTACATACTTACATATTTTTTAGGGTTCCGCATCCGTCGTACGGGACAGTATTACTAAGCCTACGCCGTCTGTCTGTCTGTCTGTCTGTCTGTCCATCTGTCTGTCCGAGGGCTGTATCTCATGAACCGTAATAGATATAGCCCGTTGAAATGATCACAGAATATGCGTTATTATGGCCGATCTAACAACAAATAATAAAAGAAAAAGTAAAAAAATCGCTAGGGTCCCCATACAAGAAACTAAAAATGTATAGGCGCCATCTACCGAAAACAGTATAAAGCATTTTAACTAATCCATAGATGGCGTGAGTGGCGCTGACCGTGACTTGGCGATACGGAACCCTCGGTGCGCGAGTTCGACTCGCACTTGGCCGTTTTTTTTTACATATTTTGAACGGTATTATCCTTAAGTTTCTATGAAGGAAGACAATATTGCTCCAAAGGCCCGTTTACAAAATGCCCTCATCTCGATAGAACGCATAAAGCGCACCTGCGTCTCGCTTTATTGCTTATTTATTCCGCGCGTAACTTAAGCTACGCTTAGCACTTAAGTCCGGATTAAGTTATTGCTCTTCGATCGGAGAGGTTTCGGCGGAGTTGGGAAGTGATTTGTGGATAAGACCCTCGAGGTGGTGGGCTTAATGCTGTGGACAAAGGGTGTATTGTTACGACCGCGGTAGTGCATACTTTACTGAACGTCTCATCATCAATATACGTAGGTATATACTAATAATAAATCTGTAATGGATGGTCATGGAGTAAGTTACTTTGATTTATAAGATACTGCGTTCGTAGACTATAGTATGGTATTACAACTAAATTGACGATTTTTAGAAATATTTCTGTGTGTATGTATGTTCTTCCATAACTCTTAAATCGATCATCCGAATTCGATGAAACTTAGTACAAGCACATTTAACTATACGTGACACAGGATAGGTTAAAATTCAGTTTCGGATACGCTAAGATGTGGCTCTCATGCAAACCGAATTGTTCCGCGCGCCGAGTGGGCTTACTTACTTTCTTCTTTTTTAACACGAAGTTCACGCGAGCGAAGCCGCACGCAAAAGCTAGTATATAATAATATTTACTCAAACATACATATATAGCGTCACGCCTGTTTCCCAGTGGGATAGGCCAGAGACAACGGATCTCCACGTGCCACGATCCTGGCACACCTCTGCCGCCTCTTCCACTCTCATAATGTTCTTACGTCGGTTACGGGTACTACGCGCTTGACCCTTTTTGAGCACATGCCTGATCTGGTGCGCGTCTAGGGCGACCCTTCCCGACTCTTCCACTCACATTCGCTCGTATTTATTATGATGTTTCGAAAACGGCTTTAATTTTGAATTTGGAACGCTGACATCTCATTGATAGCTAGCTTTAAGGTGGGGCCTTAAATTGAATACAGTTGAGCCTTTACTTTTTCTTATGTCATCCGGTATGATTGTCTGAGACTGCTGCTTGAAGTCGTATAGTTCCAGAACCATTGATCCAGAACCATAGTTTCGGAACCATTGTTCCAGAACCATAGTTTCAGAACCTTGAAGTCTTATAGTTCCAGAACCCGCCAAATCCATTTCTCTAAAAAAAGTCGTTATAAACTGTTTCGAATAAAGTATTAAATTTGTCACTTATCTGCTAAGACAGTATGTTCCTAACACAGTCCAATCCAGAATGAATCGCAAAGAAAAATTAACATTCGTTCCAGCTCCCTCGCAGTTTGATTGGGCGGCTATTTATCGAGTTATAGTTTTTTCGTCTTACTGTAAAATTGTCCTAAACGGAGTTGGCGGGTTCTGCAACTATACGACTCCGTTCTTGTCCGAATACTTTGCTAAACGTGGTGGTCCGTGTTGTGCTGTAATTTAAAAGAGTACTTGCAGCACAACACAGATTACTCGGCTTATTCCGATTGTCAGGATACAGCTTGTGGCGTGTATGCATGTAGCTATACAATCTCTCGGTACGTTCACCTAGATCGTTCATCATCTCGATTTCGACACCGAAATCACTGATCTTATCGCCGCCACCACCGAGTTCCCACGGAAGTGTTGCGATATGAAACCTCAAACAAGGATCTATCAAGGGCCGGAAGTTCCTTTCGCAACGGCCATAATGTGTTGTCAAAACAGGAGGCTTTCCTGGCGCCATCTTGGAAATATTTTATCAGTATGTCTATTTGAATTTGTATAAATGTCAAAAGTCGTAATAACAAACTCGGCAGCGGTTTTTAGGGTTCCGCATCCATCGTACGGGACCCCTACGCCGTCTATCTGTCTGTCCGTCCGTCAGTCTGTCCGAGGGCTGTATCTCTTGAACCGTAATAGGTAGCCCGTTGAAATTTTCGCAGAATATGTGTTATTATGGCCGATATAACAACAAATAATAAAAATAGGAAAAAGTAAAAAAATTAACGGGGGTCCCCAAACAAGAAACAAAAAGGTGTATGCGCGTGATCTACCGAAAATAGTAAGAAGCATTTAACTAATCCATAGATGGCGTGAGTGGCGCTGACCATGCCATGGCGATAAGGAACCCTCGGTGCGCGAGTTCGACTCGCACTTGGCCGGTTTTTTTTTTATGGAAACTGACACAAAAGCGGCGGGTGGCCGAGTGGGTTGGGCGTCGGCTTCTCGTGCGAGAGGTCCGATGTTCGAATCCGGTCGGCATGTAGATACCAATGAGTTTTTTTCTGATGAAAAAACTTACGTGCAAACCTACACCTGCTGCTTCACCGTTTGGAACCGGTGTAAAACTGTAGGTCCCTTCCCTTGCCCCTTACTAGGTGGTATGCTCAAATTGTAACCGACTGGGTTGGTACCACCGTAATCGATGTAAGATGACCGCATATCAGCCTCGGCGGTGTTCTCCTCTAGTCCAGTATAGCCAGAAATCCAAAAGGGAAGTCTGGCTGGTCGGAGCATGTGCTTTGGCCCTTCGGACTCAGCCATCCATACCGGAATATAAAAAAAAGAACTAGGTGCCATGCCAGTGCTTTTCTTTGGTCGTGCCGGCTATACTGAATTGGACTATAGTTTTGTTACATCTATCCTGGTTTTATATGTAAAAAAAAGAGTAGGCTGCCGGAAAGTGCCATAGGAATTAAGTGCTACCTTTCTGTACGATTTATATATGCAATAAACGTTTTTTTAAATTTTAATTTGATTTGACTATTAGATCAGACTCAGACTATAGATTTATAGATCATTGCTCTAATGAATAACGAACATTATAACTAACGCTTTACCGACGCCCCCACAGTGCATCATTTCATTATTATCAGTGAAGATTAAGCGCGACGATGCTTCTCCCAGTAATTCTGTACTCGCTTTATTTGCTGATCGTACTTTTGACAGATAACAGCAGCTGAACCTTAACAGCTCTCTTGCGACACGTCAAACTTGCATTCACACTAACTAACTGACGTTGGATTAAGGTGACTATAATATTTAAGTCACCTCGTGCGTCTAACTTGAAACAGATGCACGAATTGAACTACGATTGTTAGTGGAATACTCCACAGAACTAGTAGACTTATCTGGTAAACTGGTAACTTTATCTTCCGCACTACGAAACCTTAGAATGCACTTCCTTGAGTATATGACTTAGGATCTTTCAAGAGACGCGTAAGAAGGCATCTGTCACGCAGGCACGGCATTTGCAGTTCGTTCGAAACCGAATGTTTTTGGGCATCGTCGGCTCAACAATCCTCGCTGACTTCGCCAAGTGTCTCGCGTATGCAAAAAAAAAAATCTGGAACGCTCTCTCTCAAAAATTTGAATTGAGTTTGATTATTCGAATGCCCGTGGGCGCCGTCGCACTACACCTCTGCGTTAGTCTGGCGCGCGCCATATGTCGTGCTCCCCATAAAAAAAAAAAAAAAAATTCTTTAAGGCGAAGCGATTCAATACACAGTTTAAAATATTGTTGTACGTAAATTTGGAATCCATTTTTAGAATTTTTTATGAATTTTCCTGAAATAGTTCATCCGGTGGTCATGGAAGAGAAGTCAGGAAATCTTTAGTGCTAAGTGTTGTGCACAAGAATGACTGGAAGAATTCGCATTGGCGATAAGTCCGCCTTTCGCAACGTCGAAAAGCTAAACACTAAATGCACAAACAAAGATTACCAAAATTACACTCAATGCCATATTTAC
Organism: Nematopogon swammerdamellus; assembly: GCA_946902875.1. Taxonomy (NCBI): domain Eukaryota; kingdom Metazoa; phylum Arthropoda; class Insecta; order Lepidoptera; family Adelidae; genus Nematopogon; species Nematopogon swammerdamellus. The sequence continues at coordinate 3,010,084 of OX336356.1, read as the reverse complement.
TGGTAATAATGGAGACGCTGATATTTTTTGTTTATTGTATAGTTTCCATAGGCATGTTACTCTTGGATTCGTCTAAAATTCCGCTAGTTCTATTTCAATGCGAAGAAGAACTGACAAACTTCGCAAGTCACAATGTTTTTTAGTACCCTTTGAGTATTATAATCCTACTAATATTATAAACGCGAAAGTTTGTGACGATGGATGGATGTATGGATCTTTGTTCGTCTTTCACGCAAAATCTACTGAACGGATTTTAATGAGACTTTACAGTACTATAGCTTATACATCAGAATAACATATAGACTATATACCATCACGCTAAATAGCCTTAGGGCTCAGCAGTATCAAATAAAGAATAGTATGGACGGGAGAGAGAGAATATAAAAGACAAGAAAAACATAAGCCTATCAACGTCACATAAAAACTTCAATTTCGAATTCTGTTCTTTTTTTTAAATCGTCGCGTCAAAAGCAAGTTACTTAAAAAACCCATCTGCCGCCTCACAAGGACATTATTACTTAAGTATAAAGATGATTACTTAAAATAATCTCTGACTTGATTGAGAATTGTGTTTCGAAAACGAATCCTGACAAACTTCCAGCTTGGCCGAGTCCAAACGAAAACAAACGAACACATAAAATCAAAGAGCCCTCCCTGTAATAATGAAACTGAAGACTCCGAACCACTTACTGCCCATCCTGATACTACAACATCAAAGGCAAATGCAGTCGTTAAGGAAAGTTAAAATGAAGGCCGAAACAAAAGGAGTGTTCAGGCGACGACAGATGGGTTTTAGAAGTGATTTTCGGAATTGATCTATCCACATAAATAACACTATGCCTGCCTTCCTGTGGAGTAGACAGAGGCAAAGAAACTTCACATGCCATGCTGTCGTGAAGAGTGCCTATTCAAGCACCTCTTGAAGGATCCGAGGTAGTCAGTCAGCGTGTAAGCGTCCACTGCTGGACATACGCCTCTCCAATTTTCCTCCAGTCCTCCCGGCCTTTAGCGATGCGGAACCACTGCTTTCCGAGATTGTACTTGGGGGGAAATATATGGGCTGCGAGAGCGTTCCAGAGTTTACCGGTTCTGTAGAGGAAAGATCTGCAGAACCGATTGGTACGCATCCGCGGTAAGCCCGGCGTGTTGGAATGCAGTGTACCGTGTGGGGCCGGTACTTTAAAAGAATAGCCCCACTGCATCTCTCCCCGTGTATGTCGTAAAAGGCGACTAAGGGATATAACTCCCTTCTTATATTATTAGGTGGTAGGGTTTAACTCGCCCGGGTTGGTACCACCGCACTGAATGAAAGGTCGGTCGAAACGGCTATGTAAATAGTTTGTGTTTTCCGTCCAGTTGAGTGTAGCCGGCATGACCGAAGGGAAGCACTGACGTGGCACCAAGTTCACCCCGGTGTTATGGGCTGACATCACGGATGTTGTAGGTGATGTAGCCATCCATGTCAGTTTCCATTAAAAAAAAGTCGATTAATCAGTGTTGTGCTGCACAAAACTCTTGTAAATTACAGCACAACAGTTACACAGTTTTAGCAATCGGACAACATTAGCAATGTATACGGACAAGATAACCATCAAGCAGCAAGTGAGGCGCGAAGACCCACCTGCTGCAGCATGACTCGGTGTAAGGACCGTGCCAAGGTGAGAGGTGGTTATCCTGTCGCCATTTAGCGCGGCATCTTAGTCTAGTACTCCTCAGTCGAATTTTACCATATGCACGATGAGAGATGCAGTGGGGCTATTATTTTCAAGTATCGGCCCCATACGGAAGAAGAATACTGAAATATAATGAATTCTAATAGCTAGAGAAGAGCTTCCCTTCGCTTTCCTCGCGCGCGTCCTTACGCAAGTTGACAACAAACAGTGTAATCGGTCTGTACACAAGACGAGGTCATTACTCCCGCAGGCCCTGAACCACGCCAGGCTGCGCAGGCGAGGTCCATGACACTTGCATCCTTGGAGATAACGGAGAAGAACTATAGTAGAATGTGAATTGTATACCTGGTGCAGTACTGCTTTTAGGGTTCCGCACGGGGTAACCCTATTACTAAGCCGACGTCGCGACCGTCTGTCCGTCCGTCTGTTCTACATTAAGAGGGCTTTATCTTTTGAACCGTAATATACAGAGTGTTCGGCACATCGACCGACAAAATTTTTTTGAAGGTAAGGGGCGTCATTTGCATCGTTTTGACCCATGATACCTTTTATCAAATGTCACGTGGTATCGGGATACGATGTTTCTTCTTTATTTTTGAAAATTACCAAAATCCCAGCTTTATATTTTGTTTATTATTGTATCAGCACGAAATAGAATTTATTGAATTTTACGATGTATCCTTGTTCTATAAAAAATATTACTTGATGAAGTTAATACCATGAAAAGGTTTTATGACCTCCCAAAGTCCCGAGAACGAGTAAATATGTGACAGAATCTTATTTTCTTAATTTATTAAAAAAAAAACTGACAGCAATTGCTTCATTTTCTTTAAAAAAGTTCGCTAGTTTACGCCCTTTCCAACGGTATACCACATGTCATACAAATAATTCACTATGTGGCCAAAATTAGGCACAGAGACAGAACAGAACGACAAAATTAGGGATAATTTGCACGAGTGCCTGTTCACGGGAAGCGACCACCGATTAGTGCCCGTGTTGTCGTTCTGTTCTGTCTCTGTGCCTAATTTTAGTCGGTAGGTACCCCTCCCCCCTCCCCCCGCCCCCCTTGGACTCCTCTACAAATGCACCCCCGAAATTTTCACAAATTATGTCTTTTTATGACGTATTTCCTAACAACTAATAATAAAAAATAAAATAAAAAAATTAAGGGGTTACGGAGAAAGGGGAAAAGCATTCTTTTCAATGTTTCTGTTTTGTTTTAAGGTTTCCGTCCGGAAGCCTATTATTAAGGCTACAACGTCTGTCTGTCTGTCTGTCTGTGTGTCTGTCTGTTCGTTCGTCCGTCCGTCCGATGGCTGTATCTTTGGAACTGTAATAGCTAGCCGGTTGAAATTTTCACAGAATATGTGTTATTTTGGCGGAGAATACAAGAAAACATTTAAACAGTGAAAAAAAAAATTTTGTGCCGAAACTAGGGTGCGCGAGTCCGACTCGCACTTGGCCGGTTTTGACCTTTTATGACCTTTGGCTGAATTTAAGGGCGAATATACTTCTAAACTGTTCAACTTAAAAAAATTAATAAAACGACAACGTTACTCACCTGACTTCCCTCTTGATGTCTTCATAGTCTCTCTGCGTGTCGAGCCTCGCCTCCAGCCTGGCTATGTGCTGCTTCTTCTCGTCTAGCCGCTCCTCCAGGCGCTGCAGCTGCTGCGCGTGAGCCTCTTGCAGCGCGTTCAGCGACGCCTGTAGGCGGCGCACGTCGTCCACCAGCTGCGAGATCTGGAGACAAGGAGACATTTGCAGTGTTTAGACGGGTGCTAAGCTACATTGCTCTATCTGAGCTATAAGCTGGGTGTCTTCAAGATGTGTCAGTACTTCACGCCGAGCCAAAAACTGCTGCTATATAAAGCGCCGAAGATCCGTTCATGCGTTAAGTTTTTTTTTTATACTAAGCGCGACATTTGGCCCCGAGCCACCCATAAGGTGTCAAGCGACGCCCTTGGACATTCGGACGCATGCGGGGGCTGCGAATGCCATGCCGGCCTGACAGGTGCCCATTCACGCCTCTCTTGAAGGACCCGAGACAATACTTGGGGGGAAATATGTGGGCAGGTAGAGCGTTCCAGAGTACTGTTCGCATCTGTGGGATGAATCCGGAAAATACCTGCTAGGCTCCCTATAATCGATTCAGCGTCGCGCTACACATCTCATTAAAGACCCCGAGGCCCTTAGCCTGCAGTCGGTCACTGCAACCGCCCTAAGTTAGGGCGGACAATGTGACCGCTCCTAGTCGCCAGCCGGCCGGCCACGGCGACTGTCCCATTTTATATAGGTCAAAGTGACGGTAGGCCTCGCGCGGTTTACCGCGCAAAAAAATACCGGTTGCGGTGTGATATTCTTACGACTAATACCTTTTTTCCTTCACTACCAGAGGTATCTCGGAACTTAGAGGCCTTACAACTCCGCAGGGACGTTGTGTGCGTTCTATCGCCTGTACCACGGAGAGTGTTCCAAGGAGCTGCACGACGCGATCCCTACATTCACATTCTACCATCGCTCCACGCGCAACAGGTTGGGAATGCATCCACACTGTCTTCCACAGAGCTGACAAACAAACATCGCAAGTCACAATGTTTTGTTAAAGTATTATATTATAGTAACTTACAAATAATTAACCCAGCTTACAAAAGCATGAATATTTACAGCATAAACATCTGAAATAGAATCTGACCACGCTGCCTATTTACATTATCTATATCCGGTAAATCCGGTGTACAGTGCCATCGTCAATTTTGATACTTAAATATATCAAGTCAATATATCCACTATTCTCTTAAACAATTTAACTATCACTAACCAAATGATCCATAAATCGATTAACACATTGAACATTCAAATAACGTGAACAAATAAAGCAGCATTCATTGACTTATTGATCAAGGGGTAAGTGATAGGCGAAGCGGAACGAAACGACACACAAAACAGTTTGATAGAGCTATAATCATCGCGCAGACAACACTCGGTGGCGTTACGGAATCACTTTGTTCAATAAATCGAATTTATTTGGTCACGCGATGCCTCGATCACCCTTCAAAGTTCATGAATAATGTAAGCTTTATCGCTCAGCGGTATCGAAAAATCGGTTTCTCCCGATTCACGTTTCTCGCAAACCACTGTGAGTTTGTAGGATGTAAGTGCAGAATTAATACTTAAATATTTAAATTGTGAGCGTAATATTAAATAAAAGTAACTCCAATTCTTTCCAGACCCAAACTCCTCAGTATTCTGATATAAATGCGTGCGAAGTAAATATTCGCGCATAGACTTTATAGGTCTTCTGTAATAATGGCAAATATTCATTAAAAAGACCCCTAAGAAATAATACAAGATAGTACGAAAAAAAAAACGATTTAAATTCGAAATCTGTAGAAGTCGTACATAATGAATGATGTTAGTGTTACGAAAGATGAAAAGAAAAACGCCTCAGCAAATAGCCTAAATACCACCGCATTGAACGACAAAGAATCAACCAGATAAGGTGATTAGTTTGCTCCTCCGGCCTTTGACTAATTCCACATAAATCATTCTGAACTTATCACGCCGGTCGTCAGTGATAAAATAATAGCTGATCGCCAAATATTTGATTTGGAGGCGATGGCGTCATGCGTTCAAGATTTCACAGCACCTAGACTACACTGCAAACTTTAGTAATTGCTATAGCGTAATTAACGAGATCCACGGACGAAGTTTACTTATTGTGTTGGGTTTTTTTAAGAATTGACGTATTGAAGATACACATTACGATAGTGTTGTGTGTTCTGGACGCTAAAGGCATTTGAGAGAAACCTATGGCCGAGAATGAAGACGAAGGAGAAATAATAATAGAAATTTAAAATATTGAAGAAAATGTTTTGTGAAGTTTTATCCCTTCCGGCCGCGAGGTTCGATCGGGTAGTTCGATTGATCGAACCACGCGGATCAGAAATTCTTTGTGGTTCGATTGTTTAAGGGAACTAAGCTGAGCGTTAGTATTTAAGTGCTCAAGGTTATCGAACCATATTTGTCCTAGTTTCTTTTGATTCTAATTTTGTTATTCTGTTTGTAGAATCAGTCAGTTATTTTCTCGAAATTCACTTGTTTTTCTAGTATTCACTAATGTTTTCGGCTTCAATCGCACTTTTTTGTTCGTAGAACAAACATGATGCCTTATGTATGACAATTAAGCTCGCCTCTTGTGCTAATATTTGATATGATATACACAAATACTTACCACACGCTGTATCCCCGCAATCATAGTAAGGAGAGTAATCTGTGCTGTGCTGCAAGGACTCTAATTTACATTACCGGCCACCACGTATCGCTAAGTATTTCAGACAAGATAACTATCAAACAGCAAGTAAGGCACGAAGACCCACCAGCAGCTTGACTCGGTTGAAGGACTGTGCCAAGGTGAGAAGTGGCTAAAGAGGAAATCATAATTAAACTGACACGTAATTCCATAAAAATTCTAAAATGTCTAATGACAACTGAGAAGACACCGAGATCTCGTCACGATGACAAAGAAAATCCTTCGATACAGATATCGTTATATTTGATCAAGTCACTCAATTCTGAAATAGTGCGCGACACTAAACCTTATCTCGGGATTAATTCTGATAAAATGACGAAAAGATTTATGATCTTATTTTTCATCTCGCAAGACGTCGCGTTGGTAATCACCGACTATTATTAATAGATGTTTGATGAAGTATTAAATCGTTGTATCGAAGACAGAGATGTGACAATGGCGAATTCGTGTCAAGGCACAGATGAACATGTCATTTGAAGACCTTCGGCAGATATCAATTCCTCAGAACGACGAGGGGCAATTACAGGTTGAAACAATATTAAACGTGTACGGCGAACGATTGACGGAGGTTTCTGGGCGGTAGGAAAGGTTGAAAAATAGTTTTAACTTTATCACAGCGATCTTTTGTAGACTTTCTGATATTTTGTGATAATATTATTTGAATTTGATCAGGATTAGAAGGCAACTTTTTATTTTCGTTATTTTCACCTTTAATTTTCCGTATTCTTTTTTCATGAAAGCGAATGGACTTTTGGAGTTTCTTTGCACTAAACGGTGCGTCTTGGGACAAGAATCAATGAACGAAAAAAAAGTGGATTTCGCAAAAAAATTTACTTATGGGCTTTCTCAAATACATGATTCAATTCCGTAAGCGAAACCGCGATAACGGCTAGTGTATAATATTAAATGATAATAAAAGAATATAAAAAATAAAATCATTCACGATATCATAATTAAATATTGTGCAAATGATATCTTCTGCATTGTAGGTATTACAAATACGGTTTCTTTACAAATTACCACTATACTCTTATCTCGGTATTGCAGAGATGTTTTCTAATGACTAATGCTTCAAAGGACTTCAAAATGAAATACTATTCACATAGGTGCAGCAGAATTATCAAAACAATTTCTATAAATATAAGGACAATATACCGTGCTAAAGGGCGATAGCAAGCCACCTCTCACCTTGGCACGGTCTTTCGACCAAGTCAAGCAGCAGGTGGGTCTTCGCGGCTTACTTGCTTGCTTGATAGTTATCTTGTCCGAATACTTTGCTAAACGCGGCGGTCGGCGTTGTGCAGTAATTTGCCAGAGTATTTTCAGCACAACACCGATGACTCTGCTTACCCCGATTGTCGGAATACAGCGTGTGGTATGTATGTATTCTATAAATTCTACGGAAGAAGTGATGCCATTAAACAGTGAGAAAGTAAGTAAGAAAGAGTATGTGACTATGAACGTAGTTAACGATAAAGGAAAATTTATTCAATTCAATCATAGTGTTTTTTCACGAATCAATGGTTCTACAGCTAAAGTCGACATTTCGCGCCACACTCGATAGACACATGAGGGCAGCGGAGCGTATAGATCGCAATCGCGTCGACTCAGGCCATCTTAGATCGACAACTAGACGGAAATTACTAGGATACTGACTGAACGCACGCAGACAAACACGCTGGTGGACCAACGGAAAATCATACTTATGAAGAAAATGTTGGTGATCATAATAAGACCAACGATTGTGTTATGGTTAGTATATTATGAGATTGAGAAAAAGTTATTGAATATAATAACGAAGTATTAGAAGTTGTAATAAATGTTTATCTTACAATTTTATACTAACCAAAGTAAACATGCAACGTCATTAACAATAGGCATGGAAATGATGATATAATTAAGAAAATAAGTAAACGTTTAGATGGAATCAAATGCGAGAAGATAATTTTGCGATTTGTCTTCTGTATGAATGTGAACCGCTGAAAGACAAACAATAACTTGGGGAACTGCATTCAAAGGATAATGTAGCGTAGTGAAAAAATGTGATTAACACATCACAACCCTGACCTTAAATTGTAAACATTTTAGAAAAGGCAGAAAATCTGGTCGAACTTAAAGATGAAAAAAATCCACAATACTCGAACACCTCATCTCATCAAATTGCAATGATATCCAAGGTATGCGTTCCACTACCAAATAATAAATAGAACAATGTTAGATAGAGAGTTAGTAACTGGAGTGGAGTCATGTAAACAGACGGAGCCCGCAAAGACGACGTAAGCCGAGCCCGAACCGCAACCGTGACGACATGCATAAAAAGTAATTCGCGAAACGAAAACTCCCCGTCCGTTCAGGAGTCCACGAGTAATTATTGTCTTAATTCTGCACCCTGCCCGCTTGACCGCCATTAGGGGCCGCCGTGTTCTTTTACGCGTAAAGGGTTGCCGGGGCCCGGTCAAAGCGGGCGCCCCGGGCGAAGTCGCGCCAATTAACTACAATCATTACAAAATGGACAATTTTGTTTTTGACCGCAAACTGTCCGACGCCCGCTTCCTTGCCTACCTTCCAAATGAAGTTACAGGTTTTTATTGACGCCGCACCGCATTTTTAAGCCTTTACGGGGGCGGACCTCGATTAGGGGTTGTACGGTAGAAAATGTAAATAGTTGAAGTGCGAGCGAATGCAGCGGCGACGAAAATGTGGCATTATGTCCTTGAGTTTTATCGCACGGTTTGTTCGATCACCGACAACGAGACGATTACTTGTGACGGTTCATGTATTTCTACAGCTATTTAATGCTAATTTGTTAAAAGTTATTCCTCCTGTGCTTTAAGTGGCCATGTTATGTAATTCGCTATGAATACATTAGCTACTATGAATGCATAAATGTAGGTCTCTTCTATTACTTCACTGGTAGAACAAACTGTCTGGATAGTAACATCACACTTTCACGCACTATAAAATAACCCAATTATGACGTTTTAGTTGCCAGGTATATCGGTATGGAAGTCGATCTACAAGATATCCGTCACATTATACAGAATGTTTCAGGATAGGCTTGAGAAACTTCAGGAATAGAAAGTACTCATTAATAGAAGAAAAAATCCTTACCACTCTAATGGAGATTCCGTATTTTTTTTATACAAAACTTGAAAATTGCAATTAAAACTCGATGTATGGGAAGGTGCTGTCTGGGTCTAGGGAGTGCAGTGACCTAGTCCATTTATTTCCCTTTTTCTTTAGATGTCATTTAAATTTAAATGTTTGGAATTTACCTACATGCAGGTCAATTGTACTAGTTAAAAATTGCAATTAAGTCATTTTATTTTTATTTAATAAAGGATGTTAACTGTCCACCAAATCTTGATGAAACGATTTTCACCAAAAAGTACTATAAATGACCGAATCTAGGAAAAAGTTTCAGAGCTTTTCCTTTTCAAATATGGACCTCTTTCGGACCCTGAAGTTACGAAACCCTATCCTGAAACATCCTGTATAATTTATAATAACACAAGAAAAAAAAAACTTGCATATTGCCTGGTGTCTTGATTGAATGTCCATGGGCGTCATTAGCTCGGCGCCACATGTCGAGCTTTCTATAAAAAGTTAGAGATTTTTACCAACCACCATCAGACCGAAACTGCCCACAGCATTAGCGCAAAGGCAGGAAAACAATTTATTAAACTCTTCCAACACAATCAGAGACGGAAGCGAATCGCAAAATGCACCCGAAGGAGAGATTGCAAAAGACAAAACGGAGAACTCGAAAAAAAAAATTGATAAAAAGAATTCGGACGCTTGATTAAAATAATTCGATAAGTATGAAATGCGGAGCTGCAGACGCTGAAAATAAATAAAATAAAGATGGAACCGTGCATGGAAATGTGAAAGACAAAATAGTTAATGTAAAAATTGCTCCGCCATGCGAGATAATGGAACGGGTCGGCGAACATCCTCAGACGAACATGCATGCTGCTACGTCATTTTAATAATACGGCGACATGACGCCAGCATCATTTCGTATTCACCGATGTAGGTATGTGTCTATTTGCTCACAAGTATGCTAGCACATCTTCCTGAAATGTGAGTTGTGACATTGTTATGTTGCTTTGATTCCAGTAAGACTGTTTTTTTTTAAGTTTCCGTATCCCGTACGGAAGCCCTATTACTAAGCCTACGTACGCCGTCTGTCTGTCTGTCTGTCTGTCCTACTGCTGTATCTTTGGAACCGTAATTGGTAGCCTGTTGAAATGTTCACAGAATATGTGTTATTATGGCGGATATAACAACAAATAATACAAAATTGAAAAAGTAAAAAATTAATTAAAGCTCCCATACAAGAAACGTTTTTTTCAATGTTTTTTTTTTGTTGTGCGGAAACCTCGGTGCGCGAACCCGACTCGCACTTGGCAAACCGAATTGTTGCGCGCGCCGAAATAAAGGTACGGTAGCGGGTTTACTTACTTTCTTCTTTTTAAATACGAATTTCACGCGAGCGAAGCCGCGGGCAAAAGCTAGTATACAAACAAAAACATACTTTTACAAATATATTCTAGCAGATGATGATGTAGCGAACCATGTTCAAACTTGTGCAAACCCAATCCGAACGAAACCAATTATAAAAGGAGAAAATAATTACGTATCGTATTTTGTACTAGGGTTAATCACTAGAGCACTTGTAGAGATTCTCGATGGTTTTCCTGCTAATGGCGATCTGGCGGTATAACAAGAGCTAGAGAAATATGATATTTTGGGCAACCCTTTTAAATTTTACCCATCTGCGTTTGACTTTTGATAATTTTGTAGGATTCAATGGGGATGCGTATACACACATCACATACATACATCACGCTTGTGACGTTTTGCGTGCAGGTAGGTAACAACGGCAGATATCCCACGTACCTAACGTACCTTTTTTTTAATGGAAACTGACACGGTTGGCTACAACACCTACAACATCCGTGATGTTAGCCCATAACACCTTGGTGAACTAGGTGCCATGTCAGCGCTTCCCTTCGGTCGTGCCGGCTACACTGAACTGGACGGAAAACACGAACTATTTACATAGCCGTTTCGACCGACCTTTCATTCAGTGCGGTGGTGCCAACCTAAACCCTACCTAAGTGGTAAGAAGGGAAGGTATCTACAGCTTTACGTGGAATCCGAACCACGGTCAGCCTCCAGCGGTCCAGCGGCCACCCACCCATCCTCTGACCGCGCCCAGGTATGATCCGATCCTACTGAGGCGATCAATTAAGGAAAAATTTGCCTTCGTATCGGGTTACATAAAAATTCAAATAAACAGTGATTTTGGCAAATTGTAGATGATTTTCATTTAGATCTGATGATACAGATTTTTTCAACTTCGCAAGCATTTTTGTATAATACTAATATCCTTATTATATTCCTTCTCATTCAGAGATTATGTTGTATACCAGTACAATTACTGATTAATGTACATAATATGTAAGTCTATTACATCCATACATATGCGTATTGAAGTATTTATATATTACTCGCTCGAAATGTATGATATTTCCACAGAGCATCAAATACCGACCGCCGGCGCCCCTCCTAGAGGCGCCCTGAGCGCGATTTCTCTACAAAGCCGTTGAAGCCTTTGGGCGTGGCCTATGACTTACATAATATGTGTGTTGTGCGTGTGCATTTGTTTTGTGCGTGTGCCTAACTTGCTCCTCTTTGTGTGTAGTGTCGATACTAGCACACACACACACATACGAAGCGCTAGCAGCACTGCGTGTAGTTTTTGGGTTTCAAATATTATCGCTTAGGGCGTCTCTAATAGGGGGCGCGCGCGGTAGGTATTTGATGCTCTGTGGATATTTCTTTACATTGCCACAAAATATTCTTGTTCGCCTGCATGTACTTCTCCCACATCATAAAGGTTAGTTAGAATAGAATGCCTCGCGGTATTAAACTCGTCTATTGTAACGAATTTGCAAAAACTGGTGTTCAATAAATAAATTTTGTTTTATGTATTCCGGTATGGGTGGCTGAGTCGATCTCGTGGCGTTCTGACACATTCTCACGACCCACAAAGCACATGCTCCGACCAGCCAATATCATGTCCGAGAAGGTAGGTGCCATACCGGAGCCTCCCTGGATTACTGCCTATACGGACTAGAGGAGAATACAACAGTAACTATCTGTTGTATCTCGGTTGTATCTGTGATACAACCGAGGCTGCTATGCGGCCATCTTACATCCAGTACGGTACGGTGGTACCAACGCAGTCGGGTACAATTTGAGCCTACCACCTAGTAAGGGGCAATGGAAGGGACCTACAGTTTCACACCGGTTGCGAACGGTGAAGCATACATATATACATACACACATACGTACGTATTACTTCGTAATTTCACGTTTATTCAAATATTTTATCACCACGCCTGCATTACCAAAGTTAAAACCCCATAGTCATATTTTCTCACTTTTTCGCGAAGATTTCCAAGTTTTCAGATATCGCCCAAGATAGGGCTGAGTTATAGGTGCGCGCGCGGTGGGCGGTTCCTGAAAAAAGGAATGAGAGTGCAGTTTGGGCTATAAATATCGTTTTGGTGTTGCAATTAAAAGTGGTGTCTGCGAGGAGGAGGGGGGTGTTGTCCCGGCAACCGGGCTATTGTGCGACCGACTTGAATTGACCTATTGCGATTCGATTTCGTTCAAGAGCTCTTTTCGTTAGTATCCCCGTGAGCATGGCAGACTAAAATTCCACCTACATTATTTTATTAATGTTGTATTGCAGTTTTAATTTCAGTTTTAAATTGTAGCCGACTGGGTTGATACCACCGTGCTAAATGTAAGATGACCGCATAGCAGCCTCGGCTGTGTTCTCCTCTAGTCCAGTATAGCCAGCAATCCAGGGAAGTTTCCGGTATGGCACCTACCTTCTCGGACGTGATATTGGCTGGTTGGAGCATGCGCTTTGGCCCCTCCGACTCAGCCACCCATACCGGATTACATAAAAAAAAAACATGCATGTTGATTGCGTTAATTAATGTTTACAACAAAGATAAATATAACATAGAAATGACTAATAAAACTTCATTCAAACTTATCAATAAACCCTAGGTTCTACACTACGAATCGATCGAACAAAAGTTATAGTTATGTTTAAATGTGTTTTTTAATGGTAACTGACACGGTTGGCTACATCACTTACAACATCCGTGATGTCAGCCCATAACACCGGGTGAACTAGGTGCTATGTCAGTGCTTCCCTTCGATCGTGCCGGCTACACTGAACAGGACGAAAAACACAAACTATTTACATAGCCGTTTCGACCGACGTTTCATTCATTCGTTTTATTTTAACCCATTCGGTACTTCAACCTGTCGAATCGAACCAAATCCCACGATCAAGCCAACTCACACTGCCAGCACTAAGACGTCGCTAATAAGAACGGCTGATTTAGGTAGCCGTAGCTTCGTGTGGTTTCGCCAAAAACTGCAATCAAGATAATAATTTTAATTTCACCCCCTCTCACCCCTTATTCCCCGCTGGGGGTGAACTAACGCCCCCCCTTAGGGGTGGAAATCGGGGGTGTTGGCTATCGCGATAATCGCAGGTAAGTTGGGACTCGTACCGAAACGCGAAAGTTTAGCATAAAATGCGAGTTTTAAGGCAATTAAATTTTTTATGGTAGCTGACACGGTTGGCTATGTGTCACTTACAACACTCGTGTGTAAGCCGACACCTTGGTGAGCTAGGTGCCATGTCGGTGCTTCCCTTCGTGTGTCGCCGTCGTGCCACACTGAACTAGACGGAGAACACCAATTATTTTAATACACATTTAGGGTGGCATGCTGCAGATTCGAGAAATGGAAATGACGTATAAAAATAAGTATAGTTAAATTATGGCATGATAGATGGCTATGAGGACTGTCGAGGCGGGATGACATTTTCGTTTATTTTGACAGTTGATTGGATTCTACGCTATATTATCGGCAGTCTTACTGACACAGTCCTATATTTTCGTTCACCTATGCCACAGGTAATTACAAATAAATAAATAAATAAATAAATAAATAAATAAATAAATAAATAAATAAATAAATAAATAAATAAATAAATAAATAAATAAATAAATAAATAAATCGAAAAATGAATAAATAAATAAATATAGCGGGCTTGTTTATAAAGGTTTACACAAGGACGTATGCTTAGTTTTAAAATCATAAAACCTGTGTTCATTTCCTTATTTATATTGTATTTTTGTGCATTGTGTTAAATTTAGTTTTTGTTTAAGTTTGTCAAGTTTATTTAGTTTTTTTTTGTCAATTGCAATTTGATTGTTTATGGTAACAAATATGTAATTTAATTTAATTACAAATAAATAATAATAACTTTGAAAATTTAAAAAAATTATTGCACTTCGGATTCGAAACTCCGAACACTATAGCATGATTGATTACGCTAACTTATAATTTAAACCACGAATATATAACTTGTTATGATAAACTCGCGCAAGGGCGTAATTCCTATGCAATAAATTCTTCGTGAAAACATAATTATTTGAAAAAATTGCAGTTTCATTACTTACAAAAAATACGGCCTTATTTATGTTTCAAAAGTACAGTCGAGCTCATAAGTAATGAATGGGCTATCCTGCAGCAAACCAAAGAGTCTATTACAGAATAGGTATAATATTTTTAGTTTTCTCAACGGAATTAAAAAAAAATGTGTATTTTTAGGTTTCCGTATCCCGTACGGAAGCCGTACTAACCCTCCGCTGTCTGTCTGTCCGTCCGTCTGTCCGAGGGCTGTATCTCTTGAACCGTAATAGGTAGCCCGTTAAAATTTACACACAATATGTGTTACTATGGCAGATATAACAACAAATGATAAAAAAAAGAAAATGTTAAAAATTAAGGGGGGCTCCCAAAGCACTCACACTACATAATTTCTCAATATTCATACATACATATCACACACGCTGAATCCCGACAATCGGGGTAAGCAGAGCAATCGGTGTTGTGCTGCAAGAGCTCTGGCAAATTACATCACAGCACCGACCACCACGTTTCGCAAAGTATTCGAACAAGATTCAATCGATCAAGCAGCAAGTAAGGCACGAAGACCCACCTGCTGCATGACTCGGTGGAAGTACCGTGCCAAGGTGAGAGGTGGCGACCCTGTCGCCCTTTAGCGCGGCATCTTGTCCTTATGCCTTAGTCGCCTTTTACGACATGCATGGGGAGAGATGCAGTGGGGCTATTCTTTTTAAGTACCGACCCCACACGGTAATTTCTCAATATATCTTGTGTATTTTGTTTTTAACAAAGAATAGATAAACAGCCTTTATAGAGGGAATAGAAAACTATACTTGTCGATGATAACTAGATAGATATGTTGTTTATAGGCAGCAGCGAGCGATAGGCTGGCAATAAATGAGGTCTCCTAACTTATAATTGCTTTATTTGAGTATTGTACGGTGTGAGCCGAACTACTGCGCTCAGTCAAGGTGCGCGGGATACATACGAAAAGTGGAAAGCAAAAGAGTTGCTTTAACGCTTAACTTCGTTTGAACTGTCGTCGTTCTGAATTTCGTTTGTCAGCCTCGATAGCTCAGTGGGCGGTCGGTCGACTGTTGTTAAGTAACGCTGAGCGCGGTCAGTACCTGGATGGGTGACCGCTCGAGCGTTGGAGGGGGACCGTGGTTCGGATTCCACGTTAAACTGTAGGTCCCTTCCCTTCTCACCTTACTAGGTGGTACAGTTTATGCCGGCCTGGTTGGTACCACTGCACTGAGCGAAACGTCGGTCGCAACGGCTATGTAAGTAGTTCGTGTTTTCCGTCCAGTTCAGTGTAGCCGACATGAAATGAAGGGAAGCACTGACATGGCACCTAGTTCACCCGGTGTTATGGGCTGACATCACGGATGTTGTAGGTGATGTAGACAACCGTGTCAGTTTCCATAAAAAAAACTGTAAGTATGTATGTTTTAAGAGCTTGAAACAAATTGTTTATTGTTTATCGTATAATTTGATCCAGACACAAATACGGATAGACGTATAGATATTGTAGCGATAGATTTCTTGTAAATACAGAATAAAAATAAAAATCTAATTATAATGTACAATGCTATGAAATCTAATTATAATGCACAATGCTATGAAGAAAAATGAAATTAAATAGAAGTTTACTTTATTGCACAAAAAGTGACAAAAGGAGGACTTAAAGCATAAAGGCATTGTCTGCCAGTCATGCCTGGGATTGTGAGTAGGGTAGATGGGTAGTGCAGAAAATTAAATGAGAGATTTATTTTAATGAATATAAAAATAAACAATAAAACGTAAATAATAATAATGACACACAACTAAATACATTCGTGACATACATACATACAGGCTCAAAAGTACATACATATACACATATAAACAAATACATAAGGACAATATAGAATTTTGTCATTGATGCTTAACGCAACGAATTAAACACAGTCGGTGGAATAAAACAATCAATACATTGCTGTGATAATATGTGTGCAACACTAAAATAATGTTTATCATATGCTTATATATACCAATAGATATTTCTGAATATAAATAAATAAAAAAAAAAAAAATAAGTCTAACAAAAAAAAAACAGAAATTACTAACTAAACTTATTATGCCTAAAATAAGAAACACAAAATGACAGAATTAACGTTATCAAATAAAAATAGTTTCAAGTTAATTCAAGTAAGAATATAAAGTTAAAACAAGTTTCGAACGTCCACAATACAAAAATTAAAACTTTCGATCTACGCTCGCATCCCCCACATTCGTGCACGAAATTGTCTATGGCAGACCAAAGACAATAAATGTCAAAGTGACGTTTCGACGGGCGCAGCTCCGAAACCTAATCACGGCTCGTTACCTGCATGCCATAATTCCGCATGCCGAGTGGAGAAAGAGGAAACACGGAAACGTGGAGTTGAAAATTCATAAAAATGTCAATTCACAAATCATGGAGGGCGCGTTTAAACGGCAGGACGTCCTTCAAAGCGCAATAGACACCGTCTTCATAAGCGTTCCAAATTTGAAACGTAAAAAGCAACTGACAGTCGACGTCAAAACTGAGAACAGTCATATTGCCGCGCTTCTGCCGGCGAAATGAATTCCGGAGCGCTCATTCGGCGAATCTCTCGATGAAATAGACATGTGGACGAGGATATTATTTATTGTCAATCACAGTTAATGCTCATGACCGCTTTTTTTTCATAATCAAATTGATTGTCAATTGTTGCGATCCGCTGCCCTCGCGCCGGTGGCATATGAATGACTGGAATGAATTGAGAAATTGAGTGACGTTGCACTGGACGATTCGATCCTTCGGCGAGAGTGTTGCAAAATGGTGATGTGTGATATTTTATTGAGATTAATAACATTTGTGTTATTAAATTTAAATAAATTAAAAATATGACAAACTGATATTACAGCAACACTTCTTTATAAACTGTTCTCGAATAAAAAGCTTTATAGAACACTTTTCATCAGAATACTTACGACGAAGCCAAAAGGTTAGCGTATGTATGTTTAAAAATAGAATAGAATGGAATAGAATGCATGTATGTATGTATGAATGTATGTATGTATGTATGTATATATGTATGTACGTATGTGACTATCTATGTTCCACTCAACCAACCAACCAATTGTAGGTTATGCCAACCAAATATGGCTGACATAACCTACAATATTCATAATGTACTTAATTTCCTTCCTGAGTTCCTGTTTAAATTGGGTGACATATACTTCGATTGTCTTTTGTTTGGAACATAATTTGATACAACTATTCATGAGTCTTAATTTTTGATCTCGGAAGGTTCTAACACATTCTCAGGACCCATTGTAACAAAAAAAAAATTATGGTTTCGACCCAATGACATTTTATTTTAAGGAAGGTTTTTTATAGTTTAATTCCTTTCTCGGCATACGCCTATATAGGAAACATGAAAGGTGATTCCATTTCCACACCAGCGAGCACGGACAAGGCCACAGACAATAATGTTCAGACGAATCGACAACAAAAGACAACAGCAGCGGCAGGGTTAAAAATCCAGCTCCAAGGAAAATGTTAAAAAAGCAACTCAACAGCTCCGCTTTCAACCCTCAAATGTCCGACCTGTGTTCAATCATTCAAAACGTTAGCCGTTTTCTCGTTTTTGCCGAACAGAAGTTGAACTCGTCAGGAACTACGGAAGTGACGCTGATAGATACATTTTGCAAAAAATGGAATGCGGCAAACTCGACGTCCACTTTCGAGGCGTCTTTTTATTTGCTAGCCGTTCGTACAGTCGACGAAAGTGACCATTTCACATTCGTTAAATCTATACAAATATTATAAATAGGTAAAGTTTGTAACTTTGGATGTATTTTTTTATGTTATCCGGTATGAGTGGCTGAGTCGGAGGGGCCAAAGCACATGCTCCGACCAGCCTATATCACCACAAAAAATGGAAAGCAGCAAACTCCACGTCCACTTTCGAGGCGTCTTTTTATTTGCTAGCCGTTCGTACAGTCGACGAAAGTGACCATTTCACATTCGTTAAATCTATACAAATATTATAAAGAGGTAAAGTTTGTAACTTTGGATGTATTTTTTTATGTTATCCGGTATGAGTGGCTGAGTCGGAGGGGCCAAAGCACATGCTCCGACCAGCCTATATCACCACAAAAAATGGAAAGCAGCAAACTCCACGTCCACTTTCGAGGCGTCTTTTTATTTGCTAGCCGTTCGTACAGTCGACGAAAGTGACCATTTCACATTCGTTAAATCTATACAAATATTATAAAGAGGTAAAGTTTGTAACTTTGGATGTATTTTTTTATGTTATCCGGTATGAGTGGCTGAGTCGGAGGGGCCAAAGCACATGCTCCGACCAGCCTATATCACCTCAAAAAATGGAAAGCAGCAAACTCCACGTCCACTTTCGAGGCGTCTTTTTATTTGCTAGCCGTCCGTACAGTCGACGAAAGTGACCATTTCACATTCGTTAAATCTACACAAATATTATAAAGAGGTAATGTTTGAAAGTTTGTAAGTTTGAATATAGGAGACAATCTCCGAAAATACTAAACTTCTTTTGAACTTTAGAGGCACAGATAGATACGCCGGCTGTCCATAAAAAAACCGGTCAAGTGCGAGTCGACGTAGCGCACTGAGGGTTCCGTATCGCCATGTCATGGTCAGCGCCACTCACGCCATCTATGGCGTGTTTATGAAATGCTTCATATTAGTTAAAATTCATAATTAGTTAAAATGCTTCACACTCTTTTCGGTAGATGGCGCGCATACACTTTTTAGTTTCTTCTATCTATGGGTTCCCATTCCCCGTGAATTTTTTACTTTTCTTATTTTTATTATTAATTGTTATACCGGCCATAATAACACATATTCTGTGAAAATTTCAACGGGCTACCTTTTTTTTTATGGATACTGACACGGTTGGCTACATCACCTACAACATCCGTGATGTCAGCCCATAACACCGGGTGAACTTGGTGCCACATCAGTGCTTCCCTTCGGTCGTGCCGGCTACACTGAACTGGACGAAAAACACAAACTATTTACATAGCCGTTTCGACAGACGTTTAATTCAGTGCGGTGATACCAAGCCGGGCGGGATAAACCCTACCACCTAGTAAGGTAAGAAGGGAACGGACCTAAATTTAACATGGAATCCGAACCACGGTCAGCAGTCAACCATCCAACAACTGACCGCGGCCAGAGCTGCTAACAAAGTCTGACAATTGACATGTACAAACATTAAGAAAGACGCACTGATATTAAAAACTCATCGCTCTCACTGTACGAAAGCTGAGTGCACGGTTGGCCGCCAATTTTCCTATTTCCACCTTTTGTTTGATCAGTTTGACAGATCGGCGGCGGCGGGCGGTAGCTTTTTCTAGCTACGATCGCGCGAAATAGCGTATTATGCCTTTTCAGGGTTCCGTTGTCGGGTCACGCTTTCATGAACCTCTATAAAATAGGTCAGGTGTCTGTCTGTCTGTCTGTCTGTCCGTTTGCTCGTCTTTCACGCGTTCTGTCTAGGGCGATTATTCCGGAACGTCAGTTAGTCAGTCAGTATGTAAGCGTCCATTGCTGGACATAAGCCTTTCAAATTTTTTCGGCCTTCAGCGGTACGGAACCACTGCTTTCCAGCGATGTACTTGATGCCGTCGTCTGGCCTTCCCATACTACCTTTTCCTGTCCATGGCCATCAGTGGTAGGCCACTTAGACTTTACGTAATCATAACGATTTTAAAGTATATCTTACTAGCTTTTGCCCTCGGCTTCGCTCGCGGTAGACTCGGTTTAATAGCATATCCGATTAAAACGCAAATATTATTATAATAAATGATCGCTTCAATTATATTCTCTCTCTCTTCAGTCCATGCTTTACTTTCTTTGATACTGCTCAGCCCTAAGGCTGTTTTGCGTGATGGTACACAGCCCATAGGGAGACTCAAGAATCACTGTTTCCATTGGTGTAAACCGCATAAAAATCTGTTCAGTGGTTCCGGAGTTTACTTTAAACATTTACAGACAAACGTTCCCACTTTATAAGAAGTAGAGATAGAGATAAACGGCTATAGACAAAATAGAATCTTTGTGGGCATCGGCGACTTTCGGAGGCTCTAATCACCTCCGGTTTAGTCTCGTTCAACAATTGACTATACATTAGAGTGACAAGGTGGTGAAGTCGGCCTTAAGAGGATTCATAAGGCAAAACAACGAAAATTGTTAAACTTTAAACAAAAATTTAGTTCTATGAAGTACATAATATGAAAATAATATATTTTTTAAACTAGATAATACTCGTATGTACTAAACAGTACATCAAACAAGAAGCAGACTTTTTAAATTTACAGTATTTTTTCATGGTGAAAAAAAATTATGAATGTGACTCTATTTTAATTTCTTATGTCGAGCTAGCTCCATACTGGATAATTATTTTGGAATATAATTTACGTCATTGTATAGGGAATTTAATTTTCTAGACAATAAAAATAATGCTGTTATTAAAAAAAAAAACAAATCTAATAATTTTTAAACAAACAAAAACTACAAAATTCACCATATAAACGCGCGCACTGCGCTCGATTGCTCAGTGCCGCCGACTCGAATTTTTGTTTTGCCATATGAATCCTCTTAACTGCGCAAGAAGGGAATGGCTACGGAACCCTGCGGCGTGTGAACAACGTTCGCACTTGGCGTAACTTTTTGATCGTCCACCTTGTCTCTGAGCACTTCCTTTGTGATCGAATTGAATGCGTTTACGAAACGATTCATCGTCGAATCGATTGCGTTTTGTTTCTTTTAGTCGACATTGGCACAGCATATTGACATTGGTCTATGTGGAGCTTAAGCCGCGTTCTCACGGGGCGATTTTAATCGCCAGGGAAGTCTCCGGTATGGCACCTACCTTCTCGGAGGTGATATTGGCTGGTCGGAGCATGTGATTTGGCCCATCCAACTCAGCCACCCATACCGGATTACATAAAAAAAAAAAATCGGTCAACTTTAATTCGTTTGCGAATCGAAAGATATTCGTATCGAGGCTGACCGTGGTTCGGATTCCTCGTAAAACTGTAGGTCCCTTCCCTCCTAATCTTACTTGGTGGTAGGGTTTAACCTGCCCGGATTGGTACCACCGCACCGAATGAAACGTCGGTCGAAACGGCTATGTAAATAGTTTGTGTTTTCCGACCAGTTCACTGTAGCCGGCACGATCAAAGGGGGAAGCGATGACATGGCACCTAGTTCACCCGGTGTTATGGGCTGACATCACGGACGTTGTAGGTGATGTATCCAATCGTGTCAGTTTCAATAAAAAAATAAATAAAAAAATGTACTTTGGCCCCTCCGACTCATATACCGGATTAAAAAATCGGTCAACTTTAAATCGGGGAAAAAAATCGGTCAACTTTAATTCGTTTGCGAATCGAAAGACAATCGTATCGACAATAAAAGTTGATCAACTTTTTTTCCCCCCAAACGTGGCGAAACGTGGTGGTCGGTGTTGTGCTGTAATTCACCAGAGTCCTTGTAGCACAACACCGATTACTCTGCTTACCCCGATTGTCGGGATACAGCGTGTGGTGTGTGTGTGTGTCAATTTTGTCTACTAATTTTAATTTTATTAACTTTAATTCGTTTGCGAATCGAAAGACAATCGTATCGACAATAAATGTTGATCAACTTTTTTTCCCCCATGTTGATCCCCATGTATGTCGTAAAAGGCCACTAAGAGATAAGGACAAGATGCCGTGCTAAAGGGCCAGGGACAGGGTCGCCACCTCTCACTTTGGCACGGAACTTCCACCGAGTCATGCAGCAGGTGGGTCTTCGTGCCTTACTTGATGCTTGATCGATTGAATCTTGTTCGAATACCTACTTTGCGAAACGTGGTGGTCGGTGTTGTGCTGTAATTCACCAGAGTCCTTGTAGCACAACACCGATTACTCTGCTTACCCCGATTGTCGGGATACAGCGTGTGGTGTGTGTGTGTCAATTTTGTCTACTAATTTTAATTTTATTAAGTTTAATTCGTTTGCGAATCGAAAGACAATCGTATCGACAATAAATGTTGATAAACTTTTTTCCCCCATGTTGATCCCCATGTATGTCGTAAAAGGCCACTAAGGGATAAGGACAAGATGCCGTGCTAAAGGGCCAGGGACAGGGTCGCCAACTCTCACTTTGGCACGGAACTTCCACCGAGTCATGCAGCAGGTGGGTCTTCGTACCTTACTTGATGCTTGATCGATTGAATCTTGTTCGAATACCTACTTTGCGAAACGTGGTGGTCGGTGTTGTGCTGTAACTTACCAGAGTCCTTGTAGCACAACACCGATTACTCTGCTTACCCCGATTGTCGGGATACAGCGTGTGGTGTGTGTGTCTGTGTCAATTTTGTCTACTAATTTTAATTTTATTAACTTTAATTCGTTTGCGAATCGAAAGACAATCGTATCGACAATAAATGTTGATCAACTTTTTTCCCCCCATGTTGATCCCCATGTATGTCGTAAAAGGCCACTAAGAGATAAGGACAAGATGCCGTGCTAGAGGCCAGGGACAGGGTCGCCACCTCTCACTTTGGCACGGAACTTCCACCGAGTCATGCAGCAGGTGGGTCTTCGTGCCTTACTTGATGCTTGATCGATTGAATCTTGTTCGAATACCTACTTTGCGAAACGTGGTGGTCGGTGTTGTGCTGTAATTCACCAGAGTCTTTGTAGCACAACACCGATTACTCTGCTTACCCCGATTGTCGGGATACAGCGTGTGGTGTGTGTGTGTGTCAATTTTGTCAATTTTATTATTAGACATAATATTATCGCTCTCGTCTTGGGCTCTCCTTTGTTCACGTAGAATGGCCATTGGCTACCGAAAAGCCAACAGGTCAAGTCATAATGATACGAAAATCCGACCCAACCGAACCCAAGCGATATGCCCTTTCAAGAATATTTTAATGAACGGAGTGAGCTGGGGAGTAAGTAAGGAGAGTAGAAATAAAGGATTTGGGGGAAATATTGCACAAAATGTCTGAAAACGAAGCAAAAAAAAAAACTTGAACTCTCGTCCGTTCGGTGCGTTCAGACAGTAGATTATGTTGATTTTAATCCTTTGCCGCACTACGTATATTTTAAAATGGAAATATTTTGCTATATTATCATACTAATATTATAAACGCGAAAGTTTGTGAGGATGGATATGGATGTATGGATCTTTGTTCCTCTTTCACGCAAAAACTACTGAACGGATTTTGAGGAGACTTTACAGTACTATAGCTTATACATCAGAATAACATATAGGCTATATACCATCACGCTAAATAGCCTTAGGGCTTAGCAGTATCAAATAAAGTACAGTATGGACGGGAGAGAGAGAATATAAAAGACAAGAAAAACAAAAGCCTATCAACGTCACATGAAAACTTCAATTTCGAATTCTGTTCTTTTTTTAAAATTCACGCGGACGAAGTCGCTCGCAGGCAAAAGCTAGTTTGCTATAAACGTGCTTTAGAAAGAGACCATCCGGTTGTAGAGCGTCGCCCCTGTCACACGAACACGCACGTGCGACAGGGACGACGCTCTACAACCGGATGGTCTCTTTTTAAAGATCGACACGCATTATTTGCTGCCGGGATCTGTGCAATATTATTTAATATTTTCGAAGTCACTGTAAGTTTTTAGTAGATAGACGAAATTGCAAATAGTAAAAATACATTTAACTCTTTCCTCATGATAAAAATGGCACTATCATGAGGAAGGAGTTATAAGTATTAGCACTTTTTTATTGCAGAAAAAACTAATTTGTTGATAATAACAAATTAATATTGTTCCTTTCTAAACTACTAAATTCCCTGGATCACAGGATGGCTGGGATGTGCCAAGGATCAAAATCATCCACAGGCAAGTACTGAGAATTAAATTACACATAACAACCAGACTCCTTCATAAGAAGTTACCAAGCAGTCTGATTGATTCAATCAAACGTTTGCAAAAGGTTAACAATATAAAAACCATCGCATGCTTCTCAGTGCAGCTTGACAAATTAATAACTAAAATAAGAATTAAAACAGAAATTAAAAACGAAAACCACATCGCAACAATAGAAGACCAGAGAGCAGTCAAATTGAAAGGACACAAAGCATCGCACGGGGAGATTCACCTGCATTGAGCACAGTTTAGGTTTCAACGACGTCTGGGGAATATTCGACACGTCTAGAACTAGGAGTATTACCGGAAGCGCAGCCAAGAGGAGAGTCTGGCTAATAGATAATTTGCTCATATTAGCTGTAAGTGCTGAGATCGTTACAATGGCTTTGGAGATTTCAGTGTAGACTATTTAGATAGGTAAAAGTGATATTAGTATGATTTTAAATGTAGTATTTTAGGTAATTTATGAGTTTCATGATGATGATTATAAACCTATAAAGTGTAGATGTAGACAGAACGAGGATGTTACTAAAATATATATTTTATTTTTGTGATATGCTTAAAAAATCAGAATGATTTGATGGATCCAATGTTCACGGGACCACGAAGACTTCTGCGTGATCCACGCGTCGACACGGGGACACTGATCTGACAAAAATTTGGCTCGAATCGACCAATGTTTACAGAATAGTACCACTACAAGCTCTATCTTTTTGTTGTTGTTAAATAAAACTGCGACTACAGAATTCAGAGGCATTCTATTATATATATATATAAATTTAACCAATATAACTACCATAATTAAAAAACAGTATTGACATGTAAATAAACACCTTGCTCCCATCTAATGCAACTAATTAAACAGGTTTTCAGGAAAAATATTCACAGCCAAAAGCAGTAACACAAGACACAGTACTAAAATTATTGACCGAAACCCTTTTCCAATTTGTTGTACATGTAGGTATGAAATAAGAATTATTTTTAATTAATCTGAGAAATTACACTGAACACAGCATACATAATTAATAAACATAAAATTGTATTAGGATTAATATTTCGATTAATAATAAGCAGACAGTGGTGACATTTGAAATTTAATGATCAATTTAAAAAAATGAAATGCAAGAAGCATGGTGTCAGTTTCACCATTCGACAAACTGAATACAAATCCGCCATCATCTCGCGTTCCACTTTCAAAATTGCAAATTCCATTTTCGTCCAAAGCTTACTACATCCAAGATCCGGTTCGAAGAGCCTTCTATAATTCCGTCAATTTCCTTTACCCTTTTCAACATCGAACTTAATCGTATACAGGACACATTTTCGAACTTCACGACGTCTGCCAACTTCCCCATGGAAAGTCCTTTACGACAACGGAAGCAATTCGTTCGCGGTCCAATAGTCAAAAGTCTCCTCTGAAGTCGTTCCTGATATTTCAATTCTGGTGGCATCGTCGTCGTCTTGTTTTTGCTGTTTGTATAGAAATTTAGAACGTTTGCTTTGTGACTATTTCTAAGATGTTTGAAATTGTGGACTTTGTGAGTAGATATATGGTAGATATTGACTTTTTGAAAATTAATATGTTACTGTGTGGGGCCGGTACTTAATAAGAATAGCCCCCCTGAATCTCTCCACGTGCATGTCGTAAAAGGCGACTAAGGGATAAGGACAAGATGCCGTACATAAGGGCGATAGGCTAGCCACCTCTCACCGTGGTACGGTGTTTCCACCGAGTCTTGCAGCAGGCCTTACTTGCTGCCTGATCTGAGTTATCTTGTCCGAATTCTTTGCTAAACGTGGTGGTCGGTGTTGTGCTGTAATTTACCAGAATACTTGTAGCACAACACCGATTACTCTGCTTACACCGATTGTCGAGATACGGCGTGTGGTGTGTATATGTTAATAATTTTACTTAGTTATCGGTACGAGACCATATATTTATTTTTAAATTTATGCGAGGTTTTAGAAAGAATTTCTTAACTTAAATGATATAGTAGAGGCGGGTGCCCTAGGAGAGGCTTATGTCCAGCAGGGAACCGAAACGAGATGATGAGTAATGAAAACATGTAACAAAATTAGGGATCTCCAATCTCTCAAAGTAGTCGTACCTACCAAAAACTCGACCATGGCGGACACGCGAAGGCCGCTTCTCCGAAACCCAATATTTGCCCCCCGTGACGAATTGGTCAAACAATAACCACACCTGGCGAGTCGCACACACACACAACAAGACAAGACAAAGGCCCGACAATCGAGGTTGGCAAGTTTTCTAATTAGACTAAGTACACAGACGAAATAAAGCATTAAGGAGCGAAGCAAATAGAGAAAGGAGTAAATAGGGGGGTGCCCGTATCCGAAGCTTCAGTCGCTGTCCAAATATCAAAAGACATGGAAGTGGAATCTGAAAAATCGAGGGTTCCGTACCACCGCACAACGTATTTGTGTTAAGTATCAATATCAATACTAATAATAAATCTGTAAGGGATGGTCTGGTCATGGAGTAAGAGTAAGCTACTTTGTTTTATGAGATATTGCGTTTATAGACTCTATGTATGATAGCAAAACTAAATTAATGATTTTTAGTAATATTTTCGGTGTGTATGTATGTTCCTCCATAACTCTTAAACCGATCATCCGAATTTGATGAAACTTAGTAAAGGCACATTTAACTATACGGGACACAGGATAGTGTAAATAATATTCAGTTCCGGTTACGCTAAGATGTGGCTCTCATACAAACCGAATTGTTCCGCGCGCCGAAATAAAGGTACGGTAGCGGGCTTACATACTTCCAGAAAAAGATGACACATGTACGAAATGTCCTTTCACTTATGGATATTAGGCAGATATCGGTCTACGA
Organism: Nematopogon swammerdamellus; assembly: GCA_946902875.1. NCBI lineage: Eukaryota > Metazoa > Arthropoda > Insecta > Lepidoptera > Adelidae > Nematopogon > Nematopogon swammerdamellus. Next base: position 2,982,783 of record OX336356.1, on the reverse strand, counting down.
GCTGTTCCATTGTGTTAGTCTGTGAGGGCGTTTCAAAATGGTCGGATGATTATCTGGATGTAGGTATTGCATCTGACGACATAACACTTACTGCTGCACTGGTTATGATATTGTAGACAAGGTGTATTGTGGACAGTGTCATACATAAATGTTAACTACTAGTCATTGATTATTATTAACGGTGTGCGGGCATTTGAGCAAAGTTGTGGAGGATGTTGAGTTCGTCTTTTTGGAAATAGGTTTTCAAGTTTTACGATATAATAAAATAATATAATATGTAATTGAAATGTTTTCTTTTATTTGCTCTGTCTTTGCTTTTTCTGAATCAAATTGAGTTCTAAGAAGAGAAGCTGGTGAGATTTTTCAAAAAAGCATGGCACTAAATATAAAAAAAATATAATAATTAGGGCTAAATGTGTGATGCTACATAGATGATATATGCATAGACAATTCTATAAATTAATTAGTTTTAGTGAAAAAATTGATACGTATTTCAAAAAAATTATAATTTCATAATGCAGATTATGAAGGTTTGAATTCATCACAAACTGCATTATGTAGAGGAGAGTGAGAGCAATAGGTACTAAGAAGTCAATGTTATCATAAAATTAAATCAGCATCAGTCTGACACCAACACACACACACACACACACACTAACACAAAAAGTGCGACATATCTGCTCCGCAGTGATGTAGAATTATTTTTTAATCTCTTTATGGTATAACAGAAATTCCTTCAGTTTTTACTGCGGTGTCTTGAAGATAAATAAAATTGACACTAATTGTGCGATTCCACATTTTAAAGTAGGTTAGCAATCTCTAGAATCACACTGCCGGTAGATTACAGAGGAAAATTGTGATGAAATAGCTTTAAGCATTGCAATTATAATAATTGTAGCAAGATTAAGGCAATAATGTAGCAATGGTCACTAGGGACATTCGAGCGGCTGGCGTCGCTGCCTCATACGTGCCTACTCATAACGAGATACCAGTTCCGCTGATTTGTTTCGTAGTAAAACTATAATTGGTCACAATCATGCTCCTTTACAAAACTCTGAGGACAATGTAAAAAGCTAGTGTTACAACTGTTCCCTGAGGTACTCCACCTCATAAGTGAAGCGTGCGATACGAGTGCACATAACCCGACGCTCATTACCTACCCTGATCGTCGCCGAGTCTTCGCCGCCTTCATATCTTCCACGGCACCACCGCCAGTTTCATATCTACGCTCTATAGCAATCGGCCCGATGTTTTACAAAGGCAGATATCGGAAGGAAAACGAAGGGGTAATGCGGGCATAAGATGCGCATCGTCACACACGGCCTAATCACGACATCGCCGGCCTCCCTCGTTTGGCTGATATCACCCTCGGGGGGTGAGTCTACCCATCTACCCTTGCGAGGGGGGGGTGCTTCTACCCGGCCTCGCCACCCCAGATGCCCGGGCGTCGGGCCGCAACCTTACCACCCGACTTTTGCATATTGCCCAAATTACCACCCCGCACCGACTTAGGAAAGGGTGTGGATTGTTAGATTTTTGTGGGTGTGTGTGGGATAATTCTTTATCGTGTGTAGTGTGGGTGGGTGGGCCGGCGGTCGGGGTGGCTTTTGACGTTTGAGAGGGGACCCTGGAGTGAGGAGCGTCCCTTAATTTGTACGTCATAACTGAGTGCTTTTTTGTTTATCGATTTTAGGTTCGATGTTTTCGTCGGAGATTCGCTTAGGGCGCGTGTCCTGGCATCGATAAGATGTGTTATGTTGGCTATTTTAGTTGTGTTTGAGTTTTCGACTATTCGATTTTTAGTTGTACAATAGTCACAACTACTTTTACTATCAGTAAAAAACTTTACACTTTCTCCTTATAACCAGCCTTGTCACATTAGAATATTTTCTATTATTTTTTAATATACAACTTTTATCTAACTTTAAATCCCTTCCACAATCAATGAGACACGAACAAGAAGTCTAAACAACCCAAAACGCGTACTCACACGGCGAACTAATAAATGTGAATATTTAATGCTCCCGAAATCTTCGACCCGCTTTCTCAAGACGATTCCCAGTGTCTAGCTTCGAAAGGACTTAAGAAGTATGGAAATTATAAGAACTTACATCAATACGGAGGACACGAGGATATTTGAAGACGAAATGTCGTAACTGATTGGCACGTTCGGGATATTTTGAATCTTGATGTTATTAAAGATATTCTGAATTTAGAACATTTCGCCAAATGTCTAGTGAAGTCTCACAGTAAAAACGACGAAGGATGGAAATGACGTATGAGAGAGTGGAGTCCTTTCTGAAACAGCGCTCGGTACGTGAAGTTGATAGACAATTCAGAGTGTGATTTCCCCTGAAAGCAATAGTGGAGCGTACGAATGCTATTATTTTGAAACAATTCTCATATTGTATAGCTTGATGGCACACATTTGATATTACGGTCTTCAATTTCAATGTAGCAAGTATGATGTACTATTTTATTAATTCAACTTACGTAATATTATATTTTCATCTAGTTTAAAGATTTTAGAGATAGTTTCTGTTTGATTTTATTGAATGTGAGTTATAGTAATTTTTATTTTTTTAAATCGAATGAGTACTTTCGGAGACTACCTCCTACATCCAAACTTACAAACTTAAAACTTAATATAATATTAGTGTAGATGTAGATTATTTCCGAACAGCCTAAATTGCAGGAGCAGACAAGTTATTACTCTAATCAATGATTTAGCACTCTAGAAATACGAGAACATATTACAAATACAACGAAAACTCAGGTTTCCTCACTTCAATTGCAAACAGTACATATCGTATCTACTAATAATTTATAGTATACTTGTACGCCTCCATGAAGAAGACAAGCACGTGTCACTAATAAACACAAACGTACATATACGCAGCTTTAATGAAATCAAACCGTTTCGACAATTGAAAATTCAATTAGAAGAGAACGCAACCATTCTTATCGGAGACAACGATTTTACGAGCAAATTAATCCGAAAACATACGAACCTCTATCGCTCCCCCATCTTGGGGAAACCTTGAGAATTGTCAATACGCAGAGAGCATGCGAGTCTGTAAGATTCGGCAAAGCGTTTGGGAATGACGTCGGTGACAGTGACGATGTTGTCAAGAACTTATGGGATTTAATTTGATAAAGATACTGATAAGAATGTAAGTAAGTGGAAGGATTGATTTGGAAAAATATCCTTTTATAACCTACATTTTTGCATGCCGTAGTTTTATATCCTATAATAAAAGTTGTTTATCAATAATGTGCTCCTACAAAAACTATTTCAGGAGGCGTAGGTAGGAACGTACATAATATATGAAATAAACTAACATTGACTTGTCTAACACAAAACACACGTATTTATGATTCTGGGCAGAGAAGAAGCTAATTTAACAAAGAAAGCAATTACAGTAGATATCAAGATTCATACCTCATTAAAAATTGCAATAAAATTCTTGATAACCGCTACTACAATCAACGAGCACCTTAATACCTTCAGATTCTGTTAGACTAAGTGAAAAAACAAAATATATGTATTCCTTTGATATCAAAAATGTTTTCTGGCCATGTCTCTATCATGCAAAGAAAGCTACATTTGTGAAATCGCACAATAAAATCCGACGACAAATTCCCTTATTCCTTCAAACAGGAAATGGAAGCCCCATTTAACGCATCTCCGAAAGTAGTCTCCTTCATAGCGGATACGCTTCAATTAACAATCGGTTTCAATCTTGAAGACGTTCAGGCAATATAATAAAGTACCTCCCGAAGCCTTCACACTTCTCCCCTACAAGCTACAGCCCCGAGGCAATTCTATTTCTATCGGAATATTGCGGCGCCAATTCGGAATATTGGAGTGTGTTCCAATGCGAATGCGAGGCGTGCTTAACGATTTGGATATTAGGTAAATATCGAAGTTGATGGTAATGGCTTTGCGAGAAACAACTGTAATGGAGCTAGGGAAGGCTTTGTTCTTTCCGACATTAGCGGTGAAAACAATCTTGGTGAAATTTGAGTTAATAATGTTAGACCAAAATATCTATGTTATTATGAAAGAGAATACGAATAAAATAGAAAACGCCAAATAAAACAATTCTCAAAAGAAAATAATGAAATGTTTACTCAAACTGGATGCGCCAATACAAACAAATATGTAATCGAAAATGTAAATAAAATACAAGCTAACAATATCATCGAACCGCAAAATATTGAAGCACTTTTGAACAATATCGACAATGCATTGTGTCTAAACGAATCGAGCACAATATGCGATTGTGGCATCGTCAATATTTGATCACAAAAAATTCACCCCACGGGACTTTACCATAAATATCAATCTATCAATAATATCGAATACTTGGGCGTGATCAATAGTCGATAATGCGACCCTATTTTTTTCTATCCCCAGGATAATCTACCCTTCTGTGATTTTTTGCCGCTAATCGCCGATCAAATCCGTCACAGTTTGATTTGTTGTGATCAGTAGCTTGATTTGTTTGTGTTTACTCTTTCGAGAGTTTTACAATATGTGTCGTCGAGTACGCAAAGAATTATATCCTTTATTTTTGAGTGTTGCAGGGGTCTTTTATTTGGACTTTTTATATTTTATTTTTATTAAATTCTAGATTACATAAATTGTTTTTATTTCGGAAATTGGATTTTTTTATGTTCAACATTTATAGAGTAGCAATGCCAATTTCGGTAGTAGGAAAAACTAAAAAAAAACAAACAATTAGAGTAATATTTAAATTATTCTAGATAGAGTGTGGCACATGTACACACAGCACGTGCAAAATAAATTAATTAATGTATTTATTTATTTATTTCTTGGCACAAACAACAGATATATGTATGACATATATCTGTTGTTTATACATTTAAACGAAAAATTATACAAGATACCGACGTAGTTCCTAAACGTTTGTATACTACTTGTTTAATTTAGTTAAAGCAGTAACGAAACAAAAGAAAAGAGAACAATAATTAGAACAAAAAAATGTGTACATAAGTCTTACAAATCGAAACCAAAACAAATGCAATCAAATTAATTATGACAGATGCAAGCACGTCTAACATAATAACGTATTCCATGACATTGTCTAAGCGAAAACGAGCCAGACAATTGAATATGGAATACAAAGTGCATAAATACCAATACAAGCCCGTTTTGCAGCAAAACAATAGTGGGGATAGAAGCCGTCTGCGACTAGCTAGTGAATACGAGAATAGTATCTTCACGAAACAGATTGATTGGGGTGAGCCAGGGAATAGGAATGATGATTTATGAATAGTCTTAGGCATTATTATTGATGGCTCGAGCGTGGAATCCGTTTGACAACTATTTGAAGACAAGCCTGATATAAATGGGTCGGTTAGAGCTTCTATAACTACTTCGGAATTTGAGAGTTTGGAGATAACAGTGTTAATAATTTAATAGATCTATCTATTTTAGTCATATTTTCTTTTAAAAACATATGAAATGATTGAAAATTTTACTAATAGGCATTACTACAAACAACATATGCAAATATCCTGTACAATGTAATAGGAAGTCTTGCAGTTCTCTATAATGGCTCTAGAATAGAATAGAATAGAAATACATTATTGCACACAAAAGCACTAACAAAAATATAGAAGACAAAAGATAACATACAGAAGAGCAATAGAAATTTACAATGCTTCACACAGAAACAAGAGAACAGTAGCGTGTAAAGGCGGACTTATCACTTTAAGTGATTTCTTCCAGTCAACCTTATCAAGCTCTATGGTTCATCGACATGTACCGTGTGGGGCCGGTACTTTAAAAGAATAGCCCCACTGCATCTATTCCCGTGTATGTCGTAAAAGGCGACTAAGGGATATGACTCCCTTCTTTACTAGGTGGTACGGTTTCACCCGCCCGGGTTGGTACCACCGCACTGAATGAAAGGTCCGTCGAAACGGCTATGTAAATAGTTTGTGTTTCCCGTCCAGTTCAGTGTAGCCGGCACGACCGAAGGGAAGCACTGACGTGGCACCAAGTTCACCCGGTGTTGTGGGCTGACATCACGGATGTTGTAGGTGATGTAGCCAACCGTGTCAGTTACCATAAAAAAAACCTATGTATATATTATGTAACAAAGAAACAAACAAAAAACACTAAAATAAGGGAGATATCGTAAGCTTTCTGAACTAGTCGAGCCACGCAATAGACTATTATATCTCTGTGTGCGTGTATGTGTGAAATTATACATTCGTACCTGAGCTTTGTAACGATTTTATTATGAAAATGAACCATCGAAAGGGTTCCGGGGGGTGCTGATTGAAAGGGCTCCTAATTCGTACGTTTGGCAACGTCGCCTCTCACACAAATACTACCTATAATAATACTCAAATCCGGTATCGAAGGACCAACTTTAGTGGGAGTTTTATTGAGGGAGCTGGAATATTTTATGAGATAATGAAATCCAAAGAGGTATTCGGCCTATAGTCTATCTATAGTGAGAACAAATTGGAAATTTGTGTAGATTATGGATACTGTAGTTTTATATAATTGCGAATAATTTTATTGGATAACTAGCTTTTGCACGCGGCTTCGCTCGCGTGAAATTTGTATTTAAAAAGAAGAAAAATAAGTAAGACCGCTACCGTACCTTTATTTCGCGTGCGACACAATTCGGTTTTTATAAGAGCCATATATTATTAGCGTAGCCGGAACTGAATTTCATTTAGACTATCCTGTGTCCCGTATAATAAAATGTGTTTGTACTGTCATCGAATTCGGATGATCGGTTTAAGAGTTATGGAGGAACATACATACATACATGCAGAAAAGATTTCTAAAAATCGTCAATTTAGTTTTAGTATCATACATAGAGTTTACAAACGCAGTATCTTTTATAACAAAGTATCTTACTCCATGACCATCGCTTACAGCTTTATTAAAGTAAGTAAAGTAAAGTAAAAAACGTTTAATTCTCGATCACGAGGCAGTACAATAAATACACCTTAAAATAACAAGTTGACAATATGAAGCTAGCCTAAAAAAATAAAGATATACATACAGTGCCCACCCCCATGACCGGAAAAGGATGTGACACAGCATGTGACTCCATATAGCTAGGTAGCTACATGGAATCGCTGGTTTTAAGCCACACCCAATATAAAATAATACTTAACAAATAAGAAAATAACTACCCTTATATATATAACCCAAACGCTATGCCCAAAAAATTAACTAAGCAAATCCTAAGACTACACCGTACTCTATAGTAGTACAATTACATAATTATCTGTATCTATTATATAAAACTTATTATTAGTATTGATTGATATAGAAGAGGCATGTGCGTGGGCAAAAAAAAAATGTTTTTTTTATTTTAAACTTTTTTAAGTTGTTCTAACATTTCAATACGTGTATATTTTGTGGATATTCACTGAAATACTTGTAATAATATGAAAAAAATCCCTTCGAAGTTTCTTGCCAGCTCTTCTTCTTGAGTGTAACAGGACTGGATAAAATAAACTGTGAGAAGTTAAAGAGTAGTTTTACTGCAGTTCTACATTTCTCAATAAACAATATAAAAAAAAATATTTTTATCAACTCCGGCCATGTCCTCATAAGGGATTCATAGATTTGGTTATTTTTCTGCCTAACCTTTTTTTTATGGGAAGCACGACATTATGTCGCGCGCCAGACTGACGCAGAGGTGTAGTCCGACGGCGCCCACGGGCATTCGGATATTTACAGGGGCTACGAATACCATGTCGGCCGGCTAGGTGCACCTTCACATTATGTTTGAAGGACCCCAGACTGTACATCGGAGGAAAGGATGGATTATCTCAACTGTACCACGTCCTTGTCTTGTCATAAGAATGTGTCATGTGTAAATTTTTCGCCACAAATACATGTTGAATGTTATGAATTAATTTATTTTGCAAATACTAGCTAGAACCGCATAGTACTTAGAGAAATTGTACCAGTCCCTTTGATCGCACCAAGAAAGTCGCTCATATTTTCAGTTGATTGATCTTTTTAAATGGATCATCTCAACTGTACCTCGTCCTTGTCATAAGAATGTGTCATGTGTAAATTTTTTGTCACAAGTACATGTTAAATGTTATAAAGTAATTTATTTTGTAAATACTAACTAGAACCGCATAGTACTTAGAGAAAGTGTACCAGTCCCTTTGATCGCACCAACAAAGTCGTTAATATTTTGTGTTCATTGTTCTTTTTATTAAATTGGTCCTTTTAAATGGATCATCTCAACTGTACCACGTCCTTGTTTTGTCATAAGAATGTGTCATGTGTAAATTTTTTGTCACAAATACATGCTGACGGTTATAAAGTAATTTATTTGGTAAATACTAGCTAGAACCGCATAGTACTTAGAGAAAGTGTACCAGTCCCTTTGATCGCACCAACAAAGTCGCTCATATTTTGTGTTCATTGTTCTTAGCTTCCAATGCCTTCGTAGGGAATATCGCGGTGTTTTCTATTATTTTAATTGAATACGAATAATTTGTGGCTTTGCGATCCGCGAGCTCTTTGTGTGGTTACTTCTAATTCTGCGTTGGAATTAATTTCGTATTTTCTTTCAGCGGCGCAGCGCCTTGTGCTTTGACGATGGGTTTGTGTCACTCTCCTGGCGCTCGAACGAGCATAGCGACTTTAATTATGTTCGATTGTGGCTGTTTTGGATGTTCTTAATGGTTGTTATTATTTTTAACTTATTTCGTTAGGTGGTTGTTAATTAAAATTTTAAGTCATATTCACTACGTTGTTCTAATATTTTACGTATTTTTGAAAATTCTGTGTTGTATTCGTTTTGAATTCAGTTCTAGTGAGAATAATTACATTTTGAATTAGATATCTGTCAATTTTGAATTTGGGAAAGTACAATAAGCTAGTATTAATTATACTAATTATTCAAGAAACTAAAAAGTGTATGCCCGCCATCTACCGAAAAGAATATGAAGCATTATAACTAATACATAGATGGGGTGAGTGGCGCTGACCATGACATGGCGATACGGAACATTCGGTGCGCGAATTCGACTCGCACTTGGCCGTTTTTTTTATTACATAATAAACAATAAAATACAAAAGTGCATTTCTCAAAATAAAATCGATAACGAAAATCCGTACCTACCAGCGGGTATATTTTCAAAATATTATAAACACACATAAACAGTACGCCGTGAAAACGTAAGGGGATCGCGACGAAAACATGATAAGTTCTGAACGGCAATAATTTTGCATATATTCTCCATATAAATGTAATAGCAGGAAACCTGTGAAAATATGTAAATTGATCCTTGGAGATGCGGGAGACGGACGCTCCGCTATTTGAATATAGACTTTAGATGATCCTGTATATTTAAGTACATTTATTTCGGGGTGGCTATAAAATATAATGATTTTTGACGTAGGTGCTTTTGGCAATATCCATTATGCGGGTTCGTTCTTCTATGTGTGAGTGTGCGGTTGTGCGTGTGTTGAAGACTGAGTGGGGTATACTTACTTACACACTTACGAGTTATATGTGCACATATATGAAGGCGTATCATGATAGGGGCGCATAGTAAAATGTGTATTGAATCTACCAGCCACCATGTTAAGCATAGTATTAGAACAAGATAACTATCAAGCAGCAAGAAAGCACGAAGACCCACCCGCTGTATGACTCGATGAAAGGGCCGTGCCAAGGTGAGAGGTGGGCAGCCTGTTGCCCTTTAGTACGGTATCTTGTTTTTATAACTTAGTCGCGACATGCACGGGGAGAGATTCAGTGGCGCTATTCTTTGCTAAACGTGGTGGTATTTTTTGTGGTATTGTGGTGTCATTTAGAAGAGTACTTGCTGCACAACACCGATTACTCCGCTTACCCCGATTGTCGGGATACAGCGTGTGGTATGTATATACATATAGGTATGTATTAAATCTACTTCTTCAAATTCTTAACACTCACTGACTCACACCACCAGCTGTTGTCCACTACATAAATAATGAGAAAGTTTTTTATTCTAGTAATCATTAAAGTTTCTATCCCTTACAGTGAACCTAAAAAAACACATATTTTTCATGATATTTCGACTTTTGGTCGTCGTCAGATAATTTTTTTTTATATTTCCTGTTTTTTGTAAATTTTGTTATCTGACGGTCGAAATATCATGAAAAGAAAGTGTTTTTTTTATATTTCTAATGTACAAAATATACAGGGTGTCCCAGGACAGGTGTAGTTCCTTTAAGGAGGCTATTCTACGCCTTCTAACAAAAGCACTGGTGAAAGAATTTTTTAAATATGTGCTTTCATTAAAATTTTAGGATTTCCTAACAAACTGAATGCATACTACAATGTGTGGGCGCCTTTAGACCGCGCGACTGTGAAACGCAAGGTGGAATGGCGCGGATCGGGGCGCGAGCGGTACGCGGGCGGGGCGGGCTATCTGTTTGCGTTCAGTTGCGTCGCGTCCCGTCCATATTCCCGCTGCCCGCTGCCCCGCGCCCCGCGCGCGCCCGATTAGAGCATTACAACATTACACTACATTAATAACTTCAACAATTTATATCTCCGCAACAGGCGTACCTAGAACCCTACTTCTCTTACTAATTATGTTTGTTAGAAAGCGTAGAATAGCCTCCTTAAAGGAACTACACCTGTCCGGGGACACCCTGTATATTATAAAAATAACTAAAACCAAATATTTATGTAAAAAAGTATTTAATTTACAGTGAACCCGTTACACCTTCAATATTTATGTTTTTATTATTAATATTTTAACAATTTAGTTTTGAGTTTGTTATGACCAAAAGATATTTTTATTATATTATATTATCTGATGTTTTTAATAATTGTTGTATGACTGACTATTATAATATAAAACAACACTTTCTATTTAATTAATATAAATCTAACTAAACCTATTATTATTATTGTCCTAATACTTTGCTTAATAGATATTAAGATAATAAGCGGAATGGTAAATTTGAGCAAAAAAACCTATTATATACTTTTTCATACATTTACATTAGCGATAAATTGTTACATTCGCGTAAATACATGAGTAAATGTTACCCTTTCTGTAATACAATACACACATGTAAAATTCTCGAGTACCTGTTTAAAATAATTCTCCACATATTTTAACATCAGAGAAAAACCGCAGAAGGCAAAATTTCCGTTAATTAATAAAACGAAATACGAACAATCATGACGATCTCCATCGGAACCTAACAGGCGAGTTCTTAGACGCGAACAAACAGATTTATACACATAGAAAGCGCATAAAGTCTCGAGGAGGCGGCAGAAAAGTTATAGACGGATAGATATAATTTAATGCTCGATTTTTTTTTACAAAACTAGCACGATGGAGGAAAAAAGAAGAAAAAAAAATCCGAGTCATTAATTTTTTTAGAAAGAAAATTGAACTGAATATATTTTTTGGTAAAACTACAGGCATTATGGTTTTATTTAGGATAGTTATCAATAGCAGAGTTATTTAGGCTTCCAATATAAAAAATTTAACAATTATATTTCCAAATTTGTAGTCGTAGGTACCTAAAGTGTTGTACGAGATGTCAATTTTCAACGTTTTCCAAAAAAAAATGCTCATATCATAAAAACAAATGACTCCGATTTTTTTCTTATTTTTCCCTGGGTAGTCATAAACTGGCCTACTCCCTGGTTCCCGCTTGAAGTTGAGTTTTGGGACACGTTGTATAATTTAGATGAGGACATGTGCCTTACGGAGATTTCTCCCAGTCAACTAAAAAAATAAAAATGGTTTTTTCATTAAAGGTAGTAATCATTGCCTACCCATTAAAAATAGTATATGTCTAATACATAGTAAGTTAGATAATTATAAATAAAACCTAAAATTAAATTAACAGGCTAACCACCTCTCTCCTTGGCACGGTACTTCCACTGAGTCATGCAGCAGGTGGGGTTGCCACTTGATAGTTATCTTGTCCGAATACTTTGCTAAACTTGGCGGACGGTCATCATAATCATCATCATCAGCCTGTATCGGTCCACTGCTGGACATACGCCTCTCCCAAGGCACGCCACCACACGCGGTCTTCCGCTCTTCTCATCCATCCATTCTGGCGGCCGGTGTTGTGCTGTAATTTAACAGAGTCCTTGCAGCACAATGCAGATTACTCTGTTTACCATGATTGTCGGTATAGAGCGTGCGGCATTTATGTACGTACGTAAAATTTAATTATAAACATAAGCACTAATAAAACTAAACTAATCTAAAAATCAACATTAAGACTTAGTGATACTAGTCATTACTTTCAAATTATTGTATGCAAGTGGTTTTATTTTAATTCAAAATGTATGCAATGTATGACGAAAGGCATTCCGGCTCTTTATTTCTTTGGACGCGAAACTTTCGTCAAACAATACACATGAAAACGGAGCAACCCGCAAAACGGAGTAGGACATAAAACTTTAATTTAAATTTGTCTGCCGTCCCGCTCGCGCGGATTCCGTCTCTGTCGTTTTAATAACGAGACCGTGTCACCCTTCGCTGGTGATGCGTGGAATATGATGTGTGTGTGTGTTTAAGCTTTTGATGTTTCAAAAAAAAGTTTTATTATGAAAAAAATTGTATGGGTGTTCCCCGCTAATGTATAAATAGGAATACCTCAAAATATTAGAGACTTACATTTTGAAAAGATACTCGTATTTTGGCTCCAGCTTCCCAGGTTCCCTTGCCCCTTACTAGGTGATACCACCGCACTGGATGTAAGATGACGGCATAGCAGCCTCGGCTGTGTTCTCCTCTAGTCCAGTATAGCCAGCAATTTAGGGAAGTCTCCGGTATGGCACCTACCTTCTCGGAGGTGATATTGGCTGGTCGGAGTATGCGCTTTGGCCCCTCCGACTCAGCCATCCATACCGGATTACATAAAAAAAGGTAAAAATATATAATATATAAAATATCAGTAATTAACCCTACGCGGATTACAAGTTATATAAGTTATATAAATATGTAAAACGGACTAGATACAAGACGTAGTAATGAAAAGGAATTTAATTTGTTGATTTTAAAATATGTGTTATTACTGAAAATAAATAATAATATACATTTATTTATTAGATTGATGCAAAGCTTCCTTCAGCCACTGCACCATCGTTCGGATTCCGTGTAAAATGTAGATAAACCGGGTCAACTGGAGGAATCTGCCTAAGGAAATAAGCTCGCCCTTGCCACGCATTATGTGGCATTTTATTGTCACGCTTTCTTATTAATAATCGTGTACATATTTATATTAAATCTATACAATTTTAAAAATACATACAAAATTAATATAGACAAAAAAAAACGGTAAAGTTCCGCCCAAGAACATGTTTCTTGGGTGTGTATTAAAGGCAATTTCTTTTTTTTTTTTTGTTATATTAAGTTAAAGTGTAACCTAGATAATTTTAATAACAAAGAACCTTTTTGACATGATTTATTAATACATGCTTTTCTATTTCAATGTGATTTTTTTTATTTCATTATAATTATTGACATATCCTTAGTAATAATTTAAGCAAAAAGAAATACGCTGTTGTTACCTAAATTTCAATAAAATACCCAGACGCTACCAGACAGTACACCTACAAAAATATTCACAAACAACACACACACACATACACGAAAAACATCCATATTCATAATTAGATGCGTTCACACACGCGTAAGTATTGGTGCGCCTCGAACATATCCAGATCAGTAATTAATGACCCCTTTTCTCTTCTCTCTGTCTTTCTGCCCCCCCTCTCGCCCCCCTCTCGGGCGACCGCGCCCCCCTAAAAAGCGAGGGGCCCTTCGGTCTCCAGTTAACCCCCCTCGAGCACCCACTTGGATGTGTTGTGTATTATGGGAGATATAAAAACACGCTTCGCTGTTATACAATTTATTGAGAAAAGTTTGGCAGATTCTTGGTTTTTTATTTTTTTATTTTTATGGAAACTGACGCTCTTGGCTACATCACCTACAACATCGGGTGAACTAGGTGCTATGTCAATGCTTCCCTTCATTTCATGTCGGCTACACTGAACTGGACGGAAAACACAAACTATTTACATAGCCGTTTCGACCGACGCGACGTTTCATTCAGTACGGTGGTACCAACCCGGACGGGTTGAACCCTACCTCCTAGTAAGGTAAGGAGGGACCTACAGTTTTTACGTGGAATCCGAACCACGGGCAGCCTCCATCGGTCGAGCGGTCTCCCATCCAAGTATTGTAAAATCTAAATACTTCGTAAAATAGAAAAAAACTTTTATTTAATTTGCTCTGAATTTTTATTTTTCTAATGATTCTGTGCCGCTCCGCCGTGCATAATAATGTTATATGGAATCTTACTTATTTGTTGTTTTCTTTGACAAGATTTTATTCCATCGACTTTTATAAAAATAGAGTCACGTGGCAATTTCTGAAATATAATAAAACAGTTTTACTTTGAATAAAACTCGAAAAACAAAATGCCACCGTAGCAATGCTTAATGGTCGCGGCGGCAGGCTGTAGATTTTTATTTTTTAGGGTTCCGTACCACAATGGTAGAAAGAAACCCTTATGGTGACACTCTGTTGTCTGTCTGTCTGCACGTCCGTCTGCCTGTCATCCTAAACTAGAAAATTATAGAATATTGAAATTCACAAACGCAAGTACGGTTTTTTCTTCCGCAAATAAAAGTACCTAGTAAATTTACCAAAAACGAGTTATTTTTTGTTCCCCGGGGGGTAAAATAAAGTGAAAACGAAAAATAAATTACCTATAGACGTATAGCATATTATGACTGAAAATGTTTTTTTTTGGATTAATTCATTCAAACTAGAACAGCAGCCAAGTCATGATTTTTTCGATTTTCTTTGATATTTGTTACTTAATTTATTGAGTATCTTCCTCTTGACACAAACTTATTAAATACTAACTTTCGCTCGCGTGAAATTCATATTTAAATAAAAAGAGGAAAGTAAGTAAGTAAGTAAGAAAGAAGGCCGAGCTGCGTTACCTTTATTTCGACGCGCGGAACAATTCGGTTTGTATGAGAGCCACATCTTAGCGTAACCGGAACTGAATTTTAAGCTTATCCTATGTCTCGTATAGTTAAATGAGCTTGTACTAAGTTTCATCGAATTCGGATGATCGGTTTAAGAGTTATAGAGGAACATACATACATACATGCAGAAGAGATTTCTAATAAAAATCGTCAATTTAGTTTTAGTATCATACATAGAGTCTACAAACGCATACATACATATCACACACGCTGAATCCCGACAATCGGGGTAAGCAGAGTAATCGGTGTTGTGCTGCAAGAACTCTGGTAAATTACAGCACCACACCGACCACCACGTTTCGCAAATTATTCGAACAAGATTCAATCGATCAAGCAGCAAGTAAGGCACGTAGACCCACCTGCTGCATGACTCGGTGGAAGTGCCGTGCCAAGGTGAGAGGTGGCGAGCCTGTCGCCCTTCTACAAACGCAGTATCTCATAAATGAAAATAACTTACTCCATGACCATCCCTTACATATTTATGATTAGTATCTACCTATTGATAATACGAAATATAGTATAAGAACATATAAATGCAATAATTGTGAAAATCGAATTTTCCAAGCCATAATATCTACATAGACTCAAATAGATAAAAAATAACTGCAGAAATATAAAGCTGGGACCTGCATAAAATTAAAATCGATGGCCGTCTCCCTTCGAAATTAAATATCATTACCCCAATACTAACACAAAGACACACACGCGCACACACACACAGGAGGTAGACACTAATACTGATATGAAAATCAATGAAATTCGATCATGGTAGGGACATTCGTTCTATGAATTTGCATATCTCGCTTTGATGGGTGCCTCTTTCGAACAAATTTAATTTGAACGTTTTAGGTAGGTACATGAAAAGTTTTAGATATTAATATTTAAAAAAATAAATGTTTTGGTACGGTGAACTGAAATAAAGTTAGATACTTATGTATTTGACGTAAAATGCTTTTCTCTATGTACTTAAATAATATGCCTATATAATTATTAGAATATACATATATACATACTTATCATGATTAAAATTTAAGGGATTTACTAGCGGTCGTCTACTAGCTATGCGGCTCGATGTTACGGGCCAAACGTATAGCCCATATTCGACAGAGAAATAAACAAATTTAACAATCATGTTAATTATCAAAAGCCAATATAATTACTTGCTATAATTAATTACTTGTTAAATTTAGAAAGGTTTAAGTTAGTTAATTTTTTTAAGTATTTAATATTTTTTAAATAATTATAATCGTTAGAAGCAAGCACATTTTTCAAATAGTTTTTTTTTATGGAAACTGACACGGTTGGCTACATCACCTACAACATCCGTGATGTCAGCCCATAACACCGGGTGAACTAGGCGCCATGTCAGTGCTTCCCTTCATTTCATGTCGGCTGCACTGAACTGGATGGACTATTTACACAGCCCTTTCGACCGACGTTTCGTTCAGTGCGGTGGTACCAACCCGGCCGGGATGAACCCTACCACCTAGTAAGGTAAGAAGAGAAGGAATTGTTTGGTCTAAGGATTCTGGGTCTCAGAAATGTATAAAATATTATTAAGTTAATTATACCTAGGTTAGATTGGCTTAGGTTAGGTAGGCCACTTACTCCATTAGAACCACAAATCCTATATACGTACATATCACTCATATAAACATAGACCAATAGAATCGAAACACGAAATAAATAAATTGTAACCGAAAAATTGTAAGTGCTTCGTCGGTTGGTACATTTGCATACTAACTAAAATAAATTATTATTTTTTTTCGCCTAAATAGGGGCGAACGTCCCCCGACGAGGGGTGCGACGTGTAATAAATAAAAACTCTCACTATCTTGATTTAGAGACAAAAAGATATTTGAAATTGGCTCGGTATTGGTATTTCTATATTTCGCTACTCATGCTGTTTTTTGTGAATACATATTTTTAAAATTACTTGAGAAAATTTGCTTATACATTTTTTTCACTATAGAAATTTGTCAAAGTACGTCTTTAGCTTGTCGGTTAGCATGTAAGAAAGTTTTTTTCGAAGTAAAAAAAAATTATTTATACATTTTTGCTGCTGTGGCACTTTAATGTTCATACATAATATAATTTGAATAGTAGCCCATATATCTTTTTAACCAACATGGGTAACTGTGCCGAGAGACCAATGGTGCAGTCGACCGAGCCAAAATAACCTCTCCTCGCGAGACCACGCTCAGATACGTGCCATGCCAGCAGATTTGCGGACTGTTGCTAGGCTGTCTAGCCTGTTAATACGACGTTCGAAGAGACCCAGGTTTAAGGATTCGGCAAACACACTCCCCGGAAAACGGAGAACCGATGGGTTCTCAAAAGCCCAATCTCAAAAAGCCGCTACCAAAAGCATCAACCGCTAAAACTGGAAAAAAGTGTTTTCTTAAGTTTATATCGAAGCATAAGCAAATTAAAATCGAAGCATAACATTAAAATCGAACTCACAGGAGTGCTGAACGCCAGGCCAGAAGCTCGATTCACCAACATAGCAAGCAATAATGCCAACACGAGTACAGGCAGCGTCAAAAAGGGCATCCGAAATCAAACTACCACGAGTACAGACAGCAATAACGGACGTCTAGTCGGCGGCGCATCCTTACAAAATATCGTCTGATTGCACAAAACAAAGACTGGCTTCAACTTTCCGTATAATCTGCACGCGCTTACATAGGCGCCGCCGAGCTTCGGGACGGGACGGTTGGCATATCGAGAGATCATACAAAAAAAAAAGCCCCAGTTGCACTCCGGGAGTGCCGGCAGAAGTGAAAACTTTTTGTATTTCCGAAAATAATTCTTAGGTGGTTATAAAAAAAAATAAACAACCTAAAAAAATTTAAACACCGTAACATTGCTTAAAAAAGAAAAAAAAAGAAAAAAAAACAAATTTGAGGGATTCGAACCCATGGTCAAAAAATACAAATCCTACATTAAATTATTGAGCCACGAAATCACATAAACGACCAAACGAATATCGGATTCCCTTGATTCGCTTTCGGCTTTACTGTCACTGAGAGACGAACAGAATTGATCCCGAGCCACTCGTAACTTAACCCTTAATGCAATGACTTAAGGTTACATTTTAAATAATAAAAATAAATCTGTCGCTTTTCGAGATCTGACGCGAGTTTAACATTTTTTACCCACCTAAAAAAGTGCCAAGCGCCGCTAAAGAAGTTTTCACTTCAAAAAAATTGGTTGTCTGTAAAGTCGGTTTACGGACGATAGTTTTACGTGATAACGCCATAAAGAAACACAGCTATAAAAATTGTACAATCGTACATTTGTCGATTTCTAGCCTCGATTACCGTACGATACGGCAATTACCGTACATTTGGCAACACTGCCGCTTGGCCCGAGGACGTTTCCATGGTAACTTTGAATATCAACGTGAATATCAACGTGACTATCAACGTGACACTCTTTCGTACGTGCTGCCCGTGTTCATCAATTTATAAGACGTCATCACGTCAAAAACACAAAAAACAATAAAAATAAAAATGTCGGTTGTAAATACTTTTTTATGTAAACCAATGTGGGTGGCTGTGCCGAGAGACCAATGGTGCAGTCGCCAGAGCCACGTGTAATGAAAATAATGAATTAAAATTAATTCTGCTGTTTTGATGGACTCATTCCTTACAGATATTCCTTCCAGTCAATCTTTGGATGTTTGAGAGTCGATAATATAGTAAGATGTAAGTAGGTAGCATAAGAGTTGAGTGTAAGAATTGAGATACAATAATTAATAATAAGAATATTTAATAATACGTCTACGTGTCTAGTACCGACCCATCGCTCGAAGCTAGTCTCGCGTCGTCTCGGAGAGCTCCGTAGCACCCGCCGCCGGCGCGGCGCGCTTGGAGGATAGTCTCCCGCCGCCCCGGTGGTATTACCGTTTTTAATTTTTGTATTAATTTTGTGTATTTTTATTACTTTTGTATAATATATGTAAAATTAAAAGAAAACGTGAAATAAAGAAAATTAATAATAATACTAATTGGTCTCTGCTAGATTTTTATTTCGATTTATATATGACATAGGATTATCACAAGCGACAGCCTATTAGAAATTATTGAATGTAGGTATTTTTTATTTATGTTTTATTTGTGTGACAAGAGTACTCTAAATGATAAGCGTAATGGTCTGTAATTTTTTCATTGACGGTTTGGATTGAGCCTTCTTCTTTTTGAGGTAAATTAATAACCGCTAAATAAAACGGGAACCACTGTCCACGTGGTTTGGGAGCTGTAGAGAAGAAAACCTTACGTTCTTCAAAGAAAAAAATAATAAAAATGTATGTTTGTAAACGACGGTGCTGACCGTACCACGTACGGCTTAGACGTCCGGAGTTCGGGTTGTACCGAGTTATCATTCGAATCAAAGGGAATATTTTAAATAGTTAGATACTCGTTCAATATACTTATATCAATATACAAGCCTTAGCCAGCGGCTCCGCTCGCGTCATTGTCGGGATTTTGGGGCCGGTTTCTGAAATAATACACTACTTGGAACTTTTTTATTATTTTAGTCAAAGTAAATGCTGTAGTTTATTCCTTCATAAATAATTTTCGTACATGGCTAATTTAGGGAGGAATTAATTATTGGGTCTCGCCCTCACTGGAGTACCGAGACACCGCTGCGGAGTGCGGAGGAGGTCGTCGTCGCGTCGTGATCGGTGATCGATCAGATTTACGCAGCTCGGTCTCTGGCCTACGTCGTCTGTCTGTCCGTCTGTCCGTCTGTCCGTCTGTCCGTCTGTCGGTATGTCCGTCTGTCCGTCTGTCCGTCTGTCCGTCTGTCCGTCTGTCCGTCTGTCGGTATGTCCGTCTGTCCGTCTGTCGGTATGTCCTATATTTAAATGGCTGTATATTTTGAACCTTAATAGGTAGCCAGTTGAAATATTCACAGAATATATTGTGATATGATGGCGGATATCCTAACAAATAATAATAAAAAAAAAACAAAAAGTAAAAAAATTATGTGGGTCCAGCCAAATATAAGAAACGTGTTTTTTTTTGCTACATGGTAAAAACATACAAGCGTTAAACTTGGTGTGATTATAGCGTAAACTCTAAGTAATAAGAACCGGGTCAATTACGTGGTGGTACTGAAAACGTGGTGCGCGAATGCGACTCGAACTTGGCCGGCCTTCTCCATCCGGTTACTCAACCGCATGGAGAAATGACGATATCATCAGAAGATATGACTGATTATAAGCGTGAAAATTACATACGAATCGGTACAGCTGTTTTCATATTTATCCGTCACATACAGACAGATAGACAGACAGACAGGCATACGGACAGATGGATCGAGACGTTTCGCTTTATATGTAGTAGAGAAGAGATACCTATTGACGTGCACACAAATTCGGGATACACCCGGGCGACCTCACACCACCCGGATAGATTTATTCGCCTCTAGACCGTATCTGGAGGTTTTAATGCAATATATTTTGATGTATTATGTATTTTTGCTTTTCCCCTTTTAGTCCGTCTGGAGCAATGAGTACTTTGAGGAACAAATTAAAGGCTTCAGCGGGCGGGCGTGGGTTTACTTTTTCGCCTTTTGGCTATGTCTGATATTAATTGTCTATATTTATTAAACGTACTAGCTATTGCCCGCGGCTTCGCTCGAGTCAAATTCGTACTTAAAAAGGAGAAAGTAAGTAAGCCCGCTACCGTACCTTTATTTCGACGCGCGGAACAATTCGGTTTGTATGAGAGCCACATCTTAGCGTAACCGGAACCGAATTTTATTTAGCCTAAGTTAGTTATTTATTTTATTTATTTAACTAAGTTTCATCGAATTCGGATGATCAGTTTAAGAGTTATGGATACATACGGAAAAGATTTCTAAAAATCATTAATTTTGTTTTAGAATAATACATAGAGTCTACAAACTCAGTATCTCATAAAACAAAGTATCTTACTCCATTAATATCCCTTACAGATTTATTATTAGTATATTGATGTCATTGTATCGTGTGGGGCCGGTACCTACTTAGATAACGACAAGATTCCGTACTAAATGGCGACAGGATAGCCACCTCTTAACTTGCCGTGGCGCTTCCACCGAGTCATGCAGCAGGTTGGTCTTCATGCCTTACTTGCTGCTTAATATTTCTAATAATTTGGTAAATGTGGTGGTCGGTGTTGTGCTGTAATTTACAAGAGTACTTGCAGCACATCACCGACTACTCTGCTTACCCCGATTGACCTTTATGTATATTTTCATTTAATTGAATTTGATACTATAATAATATGAGAATTGTTGTACGCATTTGCAAAAAAAATTTCAGAACACACACGAGCACCAATACATTCACAATTCAGCAGTCAACTTTAACTGTGAGAACACATCTGTCTATCTAAAGAAATTTGTAAGAGCCGTGCTAAATATGCAAATCGTACTCGAACAAAAGATCGAAACCCTAGACCCCGAAATTATCCAGAACGTTCGTTACATTACTCAAATAATAAATGACACGGTGTACCGTTACTAATAAATAAGAGAGAGAGAGAGAGAGAAGGAGGGAGAGAGTGAACGCAAGTCCTCCGTACTTACATATCGATAAACTCCGAATAACCAAAAAGTACACAAACGCCAAAAAAAAAAAACTAAGTAGGCACACACGCAATAAAGAGCGGGAGCGAGTCCGAAACATGGATCAACCACAACCCTAGATATGTCATCCCCATGCTAGGATGCCACAAAAGCGGACCACGTTTTATTATACATCAATTCTTTTTTGTGTATACAAAATTTTATTTTATTTCAATGATAACTCTAATAACAATGAACTTAAAACTAAATCTAAAAATTAATAAACCTAATATGTAAAGCGAAGTTTCTACGGGCAACCGCGCCCGGTTGCCCGTCAAGTCACGTACGTCAATATATGAATATCCATATAACTCCAGAATCACTTTATCAATTTACATACGGTTTTCACTGTTATATTTTGTCACTTCTTAAGATGGGTTTAGGCTATAAATCATGAAGCTCGCTACGTCATCGGCGGCCTGAGCTGTGAGCAAAAAGTCACGCGAAGCGAAGCCGCGAGTAAATGCTAGTTAAATATTAAAAGTGAGCCGAGAAAGAGAGAGAGAGAGAGTGCTGGGTCCAGGCGGTGCGAGGCGCGGTCACACAATAAAATAATATTAAAGATAAATATAAACAAGGACAAAAGTATAAAAATACAACTCATTCGCGATGAAGAAATGGAAAACTTAACATGCCCGTGCCCTTTTGAAGAAGAAAGAGACATAATATAACGCTAACTATTGCGTGTGTGAGCGGGATAGTAATAATAATTAAAGATTGAACATGAGGGGTACTTCCCATTTTATTTGGACCAGCATATAAGCCACCACAACAATATCTAGTGTAGTGCTTGATCGATGGTCGTGAAAGGGGTATCGTCGAGATGTATTGGTAATGACGCAACGCAAGTCTCGGCAAAAGATATCGGGCGGGCATTCAGGAAAGGGGTTCATTTTGATTGAATATCTGTTATTAAGGCCCTCCCGCACGCACACACGCGTCCGCCAGACAAATATCAAATAATATCACAGCGTCTATGCATAGTTTATAAATATGCATGAGTTCGTAAGTGTGTGTACTCACCTCGCGGCGTTCGTGCGCATGTATGCGTTCGAGCGCGTGTTGTTGTAAGAAAAGGTTCGGCGCGCGTCTGTGTATAAGTGTGAGGGATGGTACTTACGGTTGTATATATTTTAATATTTACGCAGATTTTAATAAATTAATATCACACATTCGTTTCGAGAGGACGGAATCGCTGAATAGAAAGGAGGATATTATTAATTTGTCTGATTTCATCTCCAGCGAGTGATGGAATAGAATAATTAATGGTGGAGATATTTCGCGACGCGACGCTCCGCCGTGCATGTATATGAGGTTTCCTTTGATAATTCGTTCGCAGACGTATTGTTTTGTTACTGAGTCATTTGTTTTTTGGGTATCGAGGCTTCGAGCTGGTAGGAAATTAATTTAGACTAAAATGTTCGCTTTGTCTGAGCTCGAATACACTTTGTTGACTATTATCAATGTTTCGTTTGTTTGGTGCGATAGTAAGGAACATTTTTGTACCTTCACCATTCGGCATTTTATTTATCTGTGCCATTCGTCTACTACCTAGTTGTATCGGTATCAGCTTTGGCTTGTGGTTGGTTACATAAAGTCAGAATACCTAATATTTATGTCAAAGCATATTAAAAAAAAATCCTGCAAAGTTTCTTGCCGGCTCTTCTTTGTAGGTATAATTGAACCGGATTGTAAAAACAAAATTGGATAAATTCAAGCGTAGTGCATGTACCATACGAATAATGAATTCAGGATTTTGTCAGCCTCGATAGCTCAGTGGGGCGCAGTCAGTAGGTACTTGGATGGGTGACCGCTCGACCGTTCGAGGCTGACCGCGGTTCGGATTCCACGTAAACTGTAGGTCACTTCCCTTCTTACACTACTCGGTGGTAGGGTTCATCCCGCCCGGGTTTGGTACCACCGCACCGAATGAAACGCCGGTCGAAACGGCTATGTAAATAGTTCGTGTTTTCCGTCCAGTTCAGTGTAGCCGACATGAAATGATGGGAAGCACTGACATGGCACCTACCATGTTCACCCGGTTTTATGGGCTGACATCACATATTATGTGATGTAGCCAACCGTGTTAGTTTCGATTAAAAAAATGGATTAATACAGGCCTGGCATTGCTATAGCCTGAAGCCCTATTCAATAGTACCTATTAACTGAATTGATACTAAACATTCTTCAAGCAAAATTTCAGTAGTTTAGAATAGAAGTTTAATCGCTTAGCTTACACAAGTTCAAGTATTTCCACAAGACGTGGAAAATAAATGAAGAAACGATAAATGTGACTCTATTACAGATCTATTTCCGTCTAGTACAAAATAGCTTGCCGAGGCGAACGTCGAAACTGGGAATAGATGGCGTTAGCGTCGAAACGTCAGCCATCATTAATAGTTGTCAATGTCAACTGTCATTCGCTGCTTACCGCTCGAAGTGTTCGGTCGTCTCGACGCTGTCTCGAGAAACGTCCCCCTCGGCGAGCCGATTGGATGGCAATTTCGTTAATAAAATATGATTCAAATTTCTCATACAACACGTTTGACATTAATTAAGACTTCTTCGGAAACGGGCGCTTTTTCTCCAACCAGCTGTCTTGTCACGGCCAATCACATGAGTAATGAATAAGTGACATCTTTTTGGATACGCTCCAGAATTTTGGGTATTCTGTTATGTTTTTCGGTGTATTTCGTAACCCTTTCAGGTTTGCTGTCACACTTCTGTTTCGCGAGTTACAACAAGGTATTATGACATAAGGGAAACAATTGTTTTTTATGTTGGTGTAATCTTTTCATATTACTAAACGCATGCACCGCTGTCTGCATACAATATGCACGTGCGTGTGTAGTCTATAACTCGAAAAGGTTCAATCTATTTCCATAAGGTTCTCACCTATGCGAGCTGAACATAGCGGTATCTTATCTAAGAGTTGAAAGTTCTCTTATCAGTTTTTTTTCTAAGTATTTCAACTTCTACTCAGTATTATGTAGAAGGAAGTTGCTAAGTATTTCAACTTCTACTCAATATTAGAAGGTAGTTGCTAACTATTTCAACTTCTAATCCGTATTAGAAGGAAGTTGCTAAGTATTTCAACTTCTATTCAGTATTAGAAGGAAGTTGCTAACTATTTCAACTTCTACTCAGCATTAGAAGGAATTTGCTAACTATTTCAACTTCTACTCACACTCAGTATTAGAAGGAAGTTGCTAACTATTTCAACTTCTACTCAGTATTATGTAGGAGGAAGTTGCTAAGTATTTCTACTTCTACTCAGTATTAGAAGGAAGTTGCTAACTATTTCAACTTCTACTCAGCATTAGAAGGAATTTGCTAACTATTTCAACTTCTACTCACACTCAGTATTAGAAGGAAGTTGCTAACTATTTCAACTTCTACTCAGCATTAGAAGGAATTTGCTAACTATTTCAACTTCTACTCACACTCAGTATTAGAAGGAAGTTGCTAACTATTTCAACTTCTACTCAGTATTATGTAGGAGGAAGTTGCTAAGTATTTCTACTTCTACTCAGTATTAGAAGGAAGTTGCTAACTATTTCATCTTCTACTCAGTATTAGGTATGTAGAAGGAAGTTGCTACGTATTTCAACTTCTACTCAGTGTTACAAGGAACATTATTTCACAGATTCTTCATATAATAACTGTCACAGAACGTTATTCCTAAACGAATGGGGGTAAACTATTTCACACATTTTTCCAGACTGCCAAACGTTCTTTTTTTGCATTGCATCTATAATATTTGCAATTATTCGTATGCACACACGCATGTAGCCCCGTGGATAAGACAAGAGGGTGACCCTTTGAAAGGGTTGGGACGGTTGTTCACCTTTTTGGTGCACCGGAAGGGTTAATTCTCGAGCCAAAGGGTTGAAAAGAGAAGAATTTTTTTTTTGCTAACTGTATCGGGTGGATTCCGAGGGATGTGATATCAATTTTTCGCCAATAACTTTGATATTTGACTGTATTTTTAAAATCAAAATGTGCTTTGAATATATTGTGATTATTTTCGTTTTAATGTCCTATAATACATTCGTGGGCATGGCATTCGATATAATGATTTTTTTGTCGACAAGATAACTTGTAACATGTTTTTTAGGTTCCCGAACCCCATAAGGAAGTCTGTCTGTCTGTTTGTCCGTTCTACTGCTGTATCTTTGCAACCGTAACTGCTAGCCGATAAAAAATTTCACAGAATATGTGTTATTTATTATGGCGGAAATAACAACAAATCGACCGTTGGAGTCTGACCGTGGTTCGGATTCCAAGTAAAACTGTAGGTCCCTTCCCTTCTTACCTTACTAGGTGGTAGGGTTCAACCCGCCCGGGTTGGTACCACAGCGCTGAATGAAACGTCGCGTCTGTCGAAACGGCTATGTGAATCGTTTGTGTTTTCCGTCCGACCGAAGGGAAGCACTGACATGACACCTAGTTCACCCGGTGTTATGGGCTGACATCACGGATGTTGTAGGTGATGTTGCCAACCGTGTCAGTTTCCATAAAAAAAAATAAAAAATAAAAAAGAAAACATAGAAAAAGTAAAAAATTAAGGTCCCATACAAGAAGCGTGTTTTTTCTATGCCTTTTTTGTGGTGCGATTTTGTAATATTTGATGTAAAAATACATTATAACCAAATTGATTCTTTGATATAATAAAAAAATACATATTCAAGAGATAGGCTAAAAGAAAATAATCTTTGTACTTTCAGCAAGCATATAAGTACGTACGTATATATGACGAAGAAGACACAAACACGAGATGAAGAAATAATTTACGTAGATGCCACTTGGGAGATATTTTAATTCTATGTATAATTTCAACCGATATAATATATCTCGTTCTTCTTTGCAAGGGTGTGTACCCCCGGGAATAAGCCATCGGTGGGGGCGGCGTGTCGCCAAAAATCAGGGATCGCCGAAACCCTATCGAAAATTATTGATTAGAACGCGTCGAGCTCATGTTGTGTACTTCGGTAATATATATTATTCTCATTACTACAGGGTGTGAGCGGCAGAGAACCTGTTTCTCGGAATCCTATTTTGGGAAACAGGGATCATTTGAAAGTACTCTATTATGCATGAACAATAAAAATGTTCTTTCTTTTTAGGTTTCCGTATCCTATTACTATTACTAAGCCTCCGCCGTCTGTCCGTCCGTCCGTCCGTCCGTCCGTCCGTCCGAGGGCTGTATCTCTTGAACCGTAATAGGTAGCCCGTTGAAACTTTCACAGAATATGCGTTACTATGGCGGATATAACAACAAATAAGAACAATGTATAAACTTCTTCTTCTTCGTGGGTGTAATCGAACCGGATAGAACAAATTGTGACAAGTTCGAGCGCAGTCTAACTGCCATATAAATGATCAATAAACAATACAATACAAACAAATATCTGATAATTAAAATTCGAAGACCAGACCACCTGAGCGGATAGGCGGATATTATTGACAGCGGATAGATACGGAAACCTCCGCGCGCGAGTAAAACTCGCACTTGACTAATTTTTTTTTTGTATCCTAAGCGCGACATGTGGCGCCCAGCCACGCATAAGGTGTCTAGCGACTATGGGATAACGACAAGATGACGTGCTAAAGGGCGACAGGTTAGCCACCTCTCACCTTGGCACGGTCTTTCCACCGAGCCATGCAGCAGGTGGGCCTTCGTGCCTTACTTGCTGCTTGAGAATTAACTTGTCCGAATACCTTGCTAAACGTGGTGGTCGGTGTTGTGCTGTAATTTACCAGAGTACTTGCAGCACAACACCGATTACTCTGCTTACCCTGATTTTCGGGATACGGCGTTAGGTATTAGAAAATTTTAACAAATGTGAAGTGGATTACTCTAAGAGAATTGGCATATAATTGCTTCGCCAATATTTAGTGACATCCCATATTATTACATACATCTTAGTTTACATTACATAGAGGGTGAAAGATTAGAGTAAAAAAATAGTAACGATTGATTACTTTAGATATATCTACATGTAGTCATAAAGTGGGAGAGTGGTGATTTTCCGAAAGGGGTACATTTAAAATATTGCCAAAGAGGGTTAGTTTAGATATATTTAGATGTTTGTAGTTGTAGATGTAGATATATATTCTGCGTTTTATGTTTCGGCGACATGCGATCGGGGTGGGGTAAGGTGTTCCACTGATTAGCAAATTCAAAATGGAGGATTGCAGGCGCCTTGAAACAATCGCGTGACATCGCCATTCTGTCACTCTGCTTCGTGTTCACTCTGCCTCCTGAACTTCACTGCCGCCTATTTGCTTCGCAATTTTGATTTTCTTTATTAGTCTTTAAAGCTTTTGATATTATTGCAAACTAGCTTTTGCCCGCGGCTTCGCTCGCGTGAAATTCGTATTTAAAAAGAGGAAAGTAAGTAAGCCCGCTACCGTACTTTTATTTCGGCCCGCGAAACATTTTTTTTTCGGTTTGTATGGGAGCCACGTCTTAGCGTAACCGGAACTGAATTTTATTTAGCCTATCCTGTGTCTCGAATAGGTAAATGTGCTTTATGGCATGTGCCTTTTGTTATGGAGGAACATACATACATACAATACAGAAAAGATTTCTAAAAATCGTCAATTTATTTTTTGTATCATAAATAGAGTCTACAAAATTCAGTATCTCATAAAACAAAGTAACTTACTCCATGACCATCCCTTACAGATTTATTATTAGTAGTATAGTATTGATTGATATGATTCGTGAAATAGTACAGTTTCCCATTCAGATATTTATTTCCCCATAAAGAACGCACAACATCAATACTAATAATAATAAGGGATGGTCATGGAGAAAGTTCTTTGTTTTATGTGATACAGCGTTTGTAGACTCTCTGTATGATATTAAAACTAAATTGAAGATTTTTAGAAATCTTTTCTTTATGTGCGTATGGTCCTCCATAACTCTTAAACCGACCATCCGAATTCGATTAAACTTAGTACAAGCACATTTAACTATACGTGACACAGGATAGGCTTAATAAAATTCAGTTCCGGTTACGCTAAGATGTGGCTCTCATACAAACCGAATTGTTCCGCGCGCCGAAATAAAGGTACGGTAGCGGTCTTACTCACTTTTTTTCTTTTAAAAACGAATTTAACGCGAGCGAAGCCGCGTGCATATGCTAGTATACTATAAAAAGGCAAACACTTTAATATCAAAGTCAATTAACTACACAGCCGCTATGAAATAATTAATTACACATTTATATAGACAAAGAGAGCGCACGGAGATAGTAGTTGGTAATATATCTTATAGAGTAGGTATGGACTTGTATGAATATGGTCACATTGTATGGAGATGGTGATTAATAAACGTCTTTCAAACGTGTGTCACTGAGGCAGCCTTCGGAGCTCGGTTCATTGATTTTTGATGACTATGTAAATTTATTTCGCTAACTATAGTTACGGGGAGTGTGGGCGATTTGATACAGTCGCCGAAATGAGAAACTTTCTTAATCCTTAATTAGTCTGCATGCGAATCATCGCGCATTTGAAATGGGTAAAAAGTATTTATAATATGTTCACTGTTGGATACATCACCTGCAACATCCGTGATGTCAGCCCATAACACCTGGTGAACTAGGTGCCATGTCAGTCCTTCCCTTCCTTTCGATATGATCAAATATTGCGTTTTTTAGATTCGTATGTTGTGAAAATTATATAAAGTAGGCAAAAGACTTGAGTGTGCGAATGCAAAATAAAATACCTATAACGAATATAGTAATATAACAAACTATAAAAATACTCGTATATACTACACACATTAAGTACTTATACAAGTTAATTAATAAATATACATGAATATATTCATACATACATACATAAACACGCTGTATCCCGACAATCGCGGCAAGCAGAGTAATCGGTGTTGTGCCGCAATAAATCAGGTAAATTACAGCACAACACCGACCACCACGCTCAGCAAAGTATTAAAACAGATCAGATCAGCATTCCTGGGTTTAAGCGGGCGTGCAAGGCTTGGCTTCTAGAGTCGCAACGGGCTAACCCTCGAGCCTGATCGGGATCGTGTTTTGAAATTTTGAAATTTATTTATTTTAATTGCTGTTTTGGTTGTTTTATTAATTATATTGTTGTTTTCTTGATTGCATTGTATTTTATTGTATTGTTTATTGATCATTCATACCGCAGTTAGACTGCACTCGAACTTGTCACAATTTGTTTTATCATTTGTAAATCCAAATATTCTTTTTTTTTTCCTACTAGAAAAAGTATGTCGTGTTTTTAGTGTGTCTTATGTGCGTGTGATTGTTAAATGATTTTAAGTGGTGATAGCTGACGTTATTTTGCAATGTTGTATGCTTACGTGTGTCGGGACCAGCGGAAGATCAGCGCTGCGGCGCTCTCATCGCGAGGGAGCCGCGGCATACAAGCTGAGCTGGCTCCCTTTTCCTCCTAGCCCATGTGTATAATGTACCTACTGTATTACTGATGTGAAGAGGAAATAAACGCTATTCTATTCTATTCTATTCTAAAAAAGGATAACTATTAAGTAGCAAGGAAGGCACGAAGACCCACCTGCTGCATGAATGCGTACATGAATACATAAACATTGATTAAAGTTTTCCTATTAAAATTGAAGTTGTCCTACTAATTTTAATTTAATAAAAGTAAAGGAAAGAATATAGGTGCAGAGTAAATTTTATTAAATTTTACTAAATGACACAAAAAAAAATCATAGGTAGGTAAATGTACCTAGAGAACATTACCTAATTATATACATTGAATCAAAGTCGATATTATAAAAAATCTAAATTAACTAATTTGATATTCGTCGTTGGGTATTTTTTTGTCGACTGTACAGCGCTACCGACAGAGCGATTTGATTAATTATAGCCATTTATTAGTAAAATTTTCGGTCTCATACTCTCCGGTATAATAAGAAGGGTTAGTTTTGTTACGTTCATGCATTCATTTTAAATGGAACGGAAGAATATACATACACGCGCAGAGTTCATACATACAGATATATTATGTCAATATAGCATGATAACTTTTTTTTATTAATACGTTTTTATATTAATAAAAGCACTGTGTACCGTGTGGGGCCCGTATTTAAAAATAATAGCCCCACTGCATCTCTCCCCGTGCATGTCGTAAAAGGCGACTAAGGGATAAGGACGAGATGCCGTGCTAAAAGGCGACAGGTTGGCCACCTCTCACCTTGACACGGTCCTTCCGCCTAGTCATGCAGCATGTGGGTCTTCGTGCCTAGCTCGCTTGATAGTTATCTTGTTCGAATACTTGAAACGTGGTGGTTGGTGTTGTGGTTTAATTTATCGGAGTTCTCGCAGCACAACACCGATTACTCTTATTACCCCGATTTGTCGGGATACAGCGTGTGTTATTTATGAATATATGTACGATTGAGTGGTGGACGGAATTTTTATGATCGAAGAATTCGGTACGCGTCGGCGACTAAAATTGGAGAACTACTTCACTGAGTTGAGCGTAAGAAACATTGTGAGTACGCTCTGTGTATACGGACCTAATAAGAGAGCTATAAGGACACTATACATTCACTAGTTTATTGTTTATTGTATAATTTCATCCATAAGTAGGTAACCTACGCTTTGATATGTCGAAAATTCCGCCAGTTCTAAATTCAATGCGAAGAAGAACTGACAAACAAACTTCGCGAGTCACAATGGTGTCTTAGTACCTTAATAAGTATTATATTATAGTAACTTAGAAATAAATAACCCATACTACCGCGCTCACAAGAGCATTAATATTTACAGCATAAGCATGAATACTCAAGAATCTGACTAGTGATTTGGAAAGCTGAAAGTAGACTGTAGGATTGTGTGTGGATTTCTGACCTTAGTTCCATAGGCGTGATCCCGTCAGTATTTCCTGCTTACAGTTTTCGGTGGTATCCAGGGTCGACCCTTTCTTGAATGGAATGTCCTTTTAATGTTCTTGCTGAACTTTAATCTTTTTGTCACCGGTTGGTTGTTGGAAGTCAGGGAGAAAAATGCGAATGAAAATTATATGGAGGTAGGTTTGGAGAGGAATTTTTAATTTTACTCATGAAGATTTCGACCTACCTACGATAATCTCCTTGCCATATAAAATTTAGTAATGCCAATGAAATATATTGAAAATCCCTAAAATGTGATGAATAACCAAATTATATTATAGTAACTTACAAATAATTAGCCCATACTACCGCTCACAAGAGCATTACATTAATACTAACGGCTTAAACATGAATACTGACGAATCTGAAGAAGGTAATGTAAATAGGCAGAGTGGTTTATATTACCTACATCTGGTCTATAGTGCACTTGTTTGTCACTAGTACCACCTAGTTCTAGTAGGTACGTCTGTTTTTACAAATATAACAATATCCAGTGCAAACAAACACTGCAAGTAAACAATGGAAAGTTCGATGTCGCAAATCGTAAAAAAGGGACATAAAGTCTCGAAGAGATTGCGATTCAAACGGGTTATTAATTTTTTTCGTATCGCTAAATACGAATTCGGAAGAGAAGAGAATGGACGAAATATGCAGATGCTGCGCGTTAACGATTATGAAGATCTTTTCATAAAGATTTTTAGCGAACGTTATGGAACGGAAAGCGACAATGAGTGTTGCCACTTCTGTGCGGCGGCCGATCGTTCGAACGCTTGTATTTTGAAAACATAAAAGATAATGAAAACATTCAGCCATTTTCGCGTCGTACAAATTATATAAAATTCAACATAATTCTCTCGTCTGTATGTGGGCGTGTACAAGCTTTTTACTGCGGTTCAGCTCGGGTGAACATTTTATTGAAAGAACACTTAAAAAATGATAACTTTTAAAATTAATTTTCATCCAACATCGAGGTCTCAAACTTGATTTTTTATAAGAATAAAAAAAAATTGCGCCGTTATAATTTATTCTTCTAATTGGTAATGTTAATTCGTTAAAAATATATATATAAAATATTATTGTTAGAATATTTAATTTTCATACAAAATTTATTAAAATGTATTAAATTATGACAACATTGATCTATGCCCGAATGCAGGTACATAAATCGTCTGAAAGCCTCGACTATGAAGTTAAGAGTACATTCAGACAATAAAAGACATACCTACGCAATTATATTTTTTAAAAGTAACTTTAATAAGTAATTTTTGATAAGTAATTTTTTATAAGAATTAATAATATGAATATAGAAATAAAATGTAAATTAAAACTACCTATCAAATTAAAATTACCTAAACTAAAACAACACAAACAAACCTTAAATTTTATGTCGCAAATCGTAAAAAGAGGCATAATTGTATCTATTTTTTATAATAAAAAAAATCATAAAGTCTGTAATGTCAATAATTTTTTGTACATTCGAGGTAGGTATGCCAGGTTGTCTGCAATAAAGAGAAACAATTTATACGGATGTTGGTAAGTCAAATGTATCTTAAATTAAATACTTGTAGTTAGTTGATGGTCAAGATATACTCCTTAACTTGAAAGTGTCCATAGTTCTCTTTTTAAAAAATCTTCAGATCAAATCCGGCATGCGGCCCTAGCATTCATTGCCTCATAAAAAAAAAATACAAAAACCAAATGAATAGCGTTTTGTAACGTCTCGATGTCGATAAAGCACCGTTTAAAAATGGAAGCTTTTAATCGCCACAGACTAAAGTTTTGAGGAATCGAACATTTGACAGCTGTAGATTACGCCTATTTATTCTAGGTTCACGGCATTTATCCGAACTATTGACAAATTTCTACCATTAATAACTGGATTGTGACCGTTATGATTATCAATGCTCTTTAGAGCACTCTAATGGCTTCCGATTGTTCGGAGACACGATATTGTTTGACATCGTATTGTTTTGTTGGTTAATGGACTTTTTCTTACCTTTAGCTGGTATTAATTAGTTGATAGACCAACTTTTTGTATGCACGTACCTGTAATAAGAAGACATATGTGTTATTTTATTATAGATACAAATGAATGCTGTGTGTCATATTTGAATATAATATACAAATAAAAACAACAAGGTGTTTCTGAAAGCTGAAACTTTTTCTCGAACAAAAGCAAAATTAATTATTGACTGATTGCAAATTGTTTCAAATTTCGTTTTCAGTAAATCATAGCGTCGATTATACGAACGTCAGTCATTCGAACGACCACATCATTGACTTATTATAACATTTATAAAAACCGGAAAATCATTTCAACGGAAAGCAAAAAAAATGTTGATTTCCAAAATCACACCATTTTTCGTTTAATTTCTCATTTATGAAACCATCTGTATAAAATAGCCCAATAAATCAAAGGCCGGATGCTGAGATATATTCAAAAAGAAAACGCCAAGACTATCTTCTCTGAGGGGAGAGGAGGGGAAACCCGGTATATACTTAACAAAGAAACAAAATATCCAGAAACGGCAATCATACGTTACACGAATTTCCCTTTGTTACCAATATGTGGTTACATGCCTATATTTGCGGCACAAATAATAGGCAAAAATTTATAATAAAAAAACCGACTACGGTAATAAATAATGCATTATAGGTACATTGCAGTTAACTGAAAAGTGAGAAAACAAGTTTATTATTTAGGTATTAAAAAAAAGGAGTCTAAAATAAGCCTGGTGTATTTCTTAAATTAGATATAAAAAAAGTTGTAGCCGGAGGCCTTTTCCTTTTAAGTGCACCTCAAATCGTGTAAGTATGAATACATACATACATACGGATAGACGAAAAACAATACCCTAGTTTCGACTTCGCCGTATATTTTGGTAAAAAATTAGGAGTAGAATAAAAGTTTATAATTTATAAAAAATCGGGAGCGAGTGAAAACAATTATTAATTTAAATTATAATAATTTTAAACATTTGTAACTAAATCTGTTGTAAGTATTAAAATCTAATGAATCGCTATTATATTATATTTTTAACTGAAGAATAACCGTAAATGTGAACCTAAATATTTATTGAAATAAAATTATTAAAATTATTTATATCGGAGAATTTTCTATTTTGCGTGTGTGATTTGTGATATCGTGTATAATAAAATATGACAGATATATAATACATATATATTTTTTATTTCGTCTTCGTACACATTTCTTTCGCCTTGTCAATAATATGATGCCCCTTCTAAGTTTTTATTTTCACCATACTTAAGTATTCTGAGATTGTATACGCTGAATTAAGCAAGGAAAATCCAGATGAAACCATCTGGAAAAATAATAGTCGAACTGCAAACGAAGGGAGGCATTATATGTTTTTGCCATTGTATTAATCCCGTGTAAGCAATTATGAGTTATATAATAGGTATGTAGAAGTGCTATCTTTTTAATACATGTATAATTTTATACTTATTTAAATGGGTTGATGCTTAGCCATGTTACTTTTTGATATGCGAGTAAGTATGTTTATTATTCTCCATGTGGATTTTGGCTTCTTCCATAAATAAATGTATAAAATGTCGCTTTAATATCTTTAAGACCAAATATATTAAAAAAATATATCGTTTTTTCATACATAATTATTTTATCATCTAGTGCCAATCACAGATTCAAAATACACTTTTATTGTAAGCAAATTAAAAAAAAAAAACCTAAAAAAAGGCAAGTTTAATGTCATACGGCATTCTGTACAAATAAATATGTCAGCCTCGATAGCTCAGTTGTGCAGACAGTCAACTGTCGCCATTGAATGTTAAGCAACGCTGAGTGCGGTCAGTACTTGGATGGGTGACCGCTGACCGTTGGAAGCTAACCGAGGTTCGGATTCCTCGTAAAACTGTAGGTCCCTTCCCTCCTAATCTTACTTGGTGGTAGGGTTTAACCCGCCCGGGTTGATACCACCGCACTGAATGAAACGTCGGTCAAAACGGCTATGTAAATAGTTTGTGTTTTCCGACCAGTGTAGCCGGCACGATCAAAGGGGGAAGCACTGACATGGCACCTAGTTCACCCGGTGTTATGGGCTGACATCACAGACGTTGTAGGTGATGTAGCCAACCGCGTCAGTTCCCATAAAAAAAATAAAAAAAATAAAATAAACCTTCTGGATGTGCGAGAGGTGCATCGGACAATGCAAGCGTAGAAAGTAGAAACGATACTCAAGATAGGAACTATAATAATACATGTTAATACATAAATACATATTTATTATATAAATTTATATAAATGCACATAAATAGTGAAAAACTAATTTACACAAATACATAATAATATACAAAATATACATACACATTATATATTGTTGTACATAAACACAGGTAGGATCCCCGTCTTAAATTAAAAACGGTTCACGAATGCCACGTTTGACAAAATGCTCTTTACATCTGATTAATAAACAATAAACAACAATTTGAGAAGAAGATTATTCTGAACAGCATTTTGTTTTGTAGAAAACATTTCACTTCCTCCAATACGTTCTAGAATAA
Organism: Nematopogon swammerdamellus; assembly: GCA_946902875.1. NCBI lineage: Eukaryota > Metazoa > Arthropoda > Insecta > Lepidoptera > Adelidae > Nematopogon > Nematopogon swammerdamellus. Next base: position 2,946,657 of record OX336356.1, on the reverse strand, counting down.
TATATTCATACCATACTCATTCGTCATATTAATCAAATAATGTATAGAAAATTCAGAAGCAAGACGCAAGTAGATGCGCGCAGAAGAAAATAATTACTCAGACAAATCTCTGATACATCGCGCCGCGGGGGGAGACGGGGTAAGTCGGTTTAACTTCGCTCGCAGTGATATTCGTATATACATATATATTTTATATAGGTAGCGATCTATACATTCGGATGGATTCGGCAGAAGAAATTTATAAGTAGGACGAGGCATAAGGGAATTAATTGTATTATTTTACGAGCGTATTTCGGGGGATGAAAGATCGTGGCAAAATTATCAATTAGAAGGAGAGCGCAGAATTCGGAGGCATTAGGCTCGTGAGCGTCGCCGATTTGTTATCGATCGAACCGGGGTTTGTTTTATTATTATTATTTTTTTCATTTTTCAATATCGCAGAATACGTAATAACAGACACACTATTAAACGAATATATGTATATAATAAATTCTTAGTTAATTTCATAGGCATATACGCTTCGATATTTTCCTTTAATTCAGTGCTATGGTACTGACCCGGTAATATAAATTTTAAAAAGAAATAAGATTAAGTTTCGGCTACTGTACCAAAAACCACTGAGATATTTGTTTTCTATACATAAGGATCAACTTAAAATTAAGTCAAAATTTATTATATAATGTTTATTTTAAAAAAATGATGTATTCTTAAGTCAATTTTAATTTAGTAATATAAAAAGTTGAAAGAGCAATAGTATTGCACATAAGTCAAGCATATGCGAATAGAGTTTATAAGAAATAAATCAATCTATTCGATGTGAATCAACCATGCCTTGTATTTACATACAGCAAGATTTTCGGTATAAAACAAATGATTAATTATTTAATTTCATTCAACTATATATATATATATATATATATATATATATATATATATATATATATATATATATATATATATATATATATATAATATCTTGCACAAAATGTATCTACAAGAAAATAAGCGATCGCAAGCCCTGCCACTAGAGAGCGCTCCGAACTTCGATTTTCCGCAACATTCATCTTAGTATTAGTACTTACAAGTGTAGCCGTATTTCTGCGTCTGCCGTTGTTTTCGTTGTTCGCCTGTTTAATTGTGTATTGGTTCGCATTGCCCCGACTCCCCTCGAGATCTGTCTGTCCCAGTGGCGTCGGGCGATAGCAATATATGGATTTTCTTTTGATTATTTTAATTTTAAATATTTAAAACACACATCTATGTTTCACGTAATTGATGTATTTTTAATTTTGATATTGTTTAAATTTGTATCGTACGCAGGAGTAATATAAAAATAATCCGAATTTTATATTCGCGACTAACTCTGCCTGAGGCTTCGATCATGTATAATTTTTTTTTGTATGTACTTTTTTAAATATTTTTAAGACTAGACTAGCTCAAGTTAAATGTCCATGGTTATTCTCGCTTTTATGTTGAACTAACAACAAGCCTAACTGTAATTTGCTCCGACTAATAGATCGTTTCTGATTTTGTCCCTTTTTACGATAGCGTGATGTTTTAATATTCTAATTATCTGTATATACACCTATTCAGACAGACACAAAAATTTACATAAAAATAATCATAATTAAAAAAAAATACACATTTTGGTAAACATACTAATCCACCCTACGACCGTCATCCTCGCGAGGGGAGCCTGTAGAGTACCGCGGGAGGTTGTGGAGGCAGGGGTGGGGGTGGGAAGGCTGTAGGGGGACAAGGGAGGTTACTTGATACCACACCACCACACTCGTCTTCGCCTTAATCAGCTAAGCCTAATAAATTCGATCTGCCTTGTTTTTCCAGAGTTTGAGAGTTTGATCTGTAAGCATACGGAGGAACTGTTTTTGGTAGTGTGGTCTTGTTGTTAATGTTTGTTTTGGTATTGTGGTCTTGTTGGTAGTGTGTGTTTTGAATTTGTTTGATATTGGTCAATGTGTGGAATTGTAATGTATTTAAAGTCCTATATTATTAGTTTCAGTTTATATGTTGTACAGTGTATCAAATATTTGAAAAAAAAAACTGTATAAAACAGCCAAAGCAAATGTATTATCAAATAAACGTAAGACAATCTTAAAAATATTAAACCTATCTACCCATGTAAAATCATGAAAATCATTATTAGGCGCGGAATGGGGACGACTTGAGGGGCTGGTGAATATCTTTCCGTAATCCTACAATCCACGGATCTTCAAATCACGGGTTAATAATAGCCTTTCCCCATCGATATGAGTCCACCTTCAAGCGGGACTGACACCTCCTCGGGGGTGAAGTTGGCTGCGCCTGAGGTTCCGACCTCGAGCATAGTTCGGCAGCAATAAAAGAAAACATGAGAAAAATGCTATCCTTAGCCTCCAAATTAAAGTAAAGTAGATTTTTGAAATATTATATCCATCGCCTTATGCCACAAAGCCAACTAAAAATGACTTGCAATTTTAAAACAAACATAACATTTTTCACTATACCCAAAAACCAAAAATTCGCACAGGCTACTATAACAAGACAAGTATAACAATACAAATAGTAATACAATGTGAAATACCAATCAACCTCCAAACAGTTACAGGCAAAGGGTGAGGACGTCTATAGCAAATAAAGTATTTATATTTGCTGTGGAAAGAGAAAACGAAGGTTCTATTGAATTAAATGGGGGTAAATATTTTGCTAGGCTGTGGATCTGACAAAGGTATCCAGTTAAGCCTTTGTCGCTGCCTTTCGATAATTGAGAGGGAATTAATCGGTATTAGGGTACGATTATTTAAACAATTTTGTCTCATTTATAAGGAGTTTTGAAGCTTGGAAACTTTCACTGAATATTATGTATATACATATTTATCTTATTCTTTTCTATGCCTAACCCTTGAAAAAAGCGTAATTGCATGCATGAACCTATGCCTAGGTATACACATGACACGGGCCAAAATGTCTCAAAAAGACAATAGCCAAATCAAACAAAGAACAAAAATTTATATTTATGTTATGTCATAATAAGGTACAATAATTTTATGCCTAATTATTGTACCTAATTATGACATATAATAGATAATACTTATTTTAAGCTAATGTAATAATAATAATGATTGAGACCCGACCATCGGTAGCTTGGGTCCGCTCCGCCGCGCCGCCGGTGGTGGAAACTCCGTTTGTTTTTATATTAACTTTAGATTTTACTTTAAAAAAAATGTAAAATTTATATAAAAATAAATGTGGAATTAAATGTTTAATAATGATTAAATCTTTACATTTACTTTAAATTAGAAAAAAAAATTTAACCAAAAAAATCATTAAAACTCTTTTCGAGGTATACAGGAGAACCCGGAACTACTCTAGTACTTTGGAAATACATATTATTTCATATTAGAATATGATTTTTAGACAAGTTCAAAATATGCATTGATCTGGGTGCACAACAGTGCCCCCGCAAAATCTTTGGCCCCCGCCAAGGAGGACATATTACATAAGGCAATTGTTAAGGAGTACTTATACGTTTTCCTGTAAGCGATACACCTATTATAAAGGAACAATATTGAAATAAGTGCAAAAAACCAGATACTTAACTACTTGCGCAATAATTTTATAACCTAAAATGACACAATGCAAAACAAGATGGCGTAAGCTGTCTCAGTCGCATATCGCCGTCTCATTAAATCCGCAGATAAAGAAAAGGGACAGCTATAGTTCTGTAAGTTTCAATGAACATCATTTCCTGTTGTCGAGATGATTATCACACATTATTCCGTAAAGCACAAACGTGCGAAACTCGTAAGTTTGCGTCCGAACACCGAATGAGTTCGTATGGAAACGCGATGGTAACGAAAGATAAATCGTCTCGAGAGTAAAGGTTTTATGCCATTCTTGCGGTCAAATTGAGCATAAAGAATGGTTGTGTCAGTCCATTTGAGATTGTAGCGTGTATAATGAGGTTCGATTCTATGTAGAGGCAATTTTCGCGACTAGTCGAAGAGAATGAATGTAACACGGATACAATTTGTAAATGTATAGATCTTGGCACTTATCAATTCGTATAGGATATGAGCAGTTTTATTTAATTCTAAAACGCGCAAGAGCGGCTCTTAGTCGTAAATTATCTGTAGATTGTTGAAAATTAAATATTATGATGAAACTATGCATGCATGCCTGTTTTCCAGTGGGGTAGGCCAAAGACATCGGATCTCCACGTGCTGACACACCTCTGCCGCCTCTACCAGTCTCATTGTGTTTTTCATGCATGCCCGTCGGTTACGGGTACCATGCGCTTGACCCTTTTTGAGCACATGCCCGATCTGGTCCAGGTACGTGCGTCTACTAGGGCGACCCTTCCCGACTCTTTCACTCAAATTCGCTCGATAAGTCTCCTTCGTTAGTCTCATATCAAGCATTCTTCCAACAACCGCACACTAGCAATATAGAAATATTCTGCCTTATTTATTTTGTGTCATTTTATTTCACTTTTAAAACTAGCAGTCGAAATATTACGAATATTGCGATCTTAATTTATGATCTAGCCGAGTTAATGTCAGATTGCGTTAGTGAAAACTGCATTGCCTCGAGTTATAATGATCATACATTTTTTGTTTTGTTTTATTGATGGCGCGAGTGGTACGCCGAGCCACCCATAAGGTGTCTAACGACACCCATGGACATTCGGTCGTATGCGGGGATTGCGAATGCCATGCCGGCCTGACAGTTGCATGCCTGTTCACGCCCCTCTTGAAGATCCCGAGACTGTACTTGGGCGAAATATATGGGCAGGGAGAATGTTCCAAAGTTTGTCGGTTCTGTAGAGGAAACATCTACAGAACCGATTGGTACGCATGCGCGGTACATCTAGCGTGTAGGGATGTAGTCTAAACTTAAATGACGAATCTAAGTGTATGTTGTGTACCTACAGATGATGAAGAAATAAATAAATAAATAAATAAAATAAATAAATAAAGTCCCTGCCCGTTGCGCGTGGTGCGCAGGTGGAAAGGGGATGGCAGGATCGTCTTAAACAGCTCCTCCGAGCACTCCATAAGTACGCAGCATTTTATAATATGTAGGAATAGCTCCTAAGCAGGATGATTACTAAATAAATATCATTAACGGAAGTATGTGCCCAGAAATGGAGTATGTAAAATTATTTTGTTATATTGGTATTAGAATTCTGACAAAGACCCTAATCAGAGATTACTCAAGTTTTGGTTGCATTAATTTAATGGGTAGAGCTATTTCAATGTGTCTGGGGATTCATTCGATATATTGATTGGTTTAAATCGTATCTTCTTCACGGAATGAGCATTCAGTAGCTTAAAATAATAAATGCGCTTTTATGTTAACTGTATAAGCAAAGTAAACTTTTATTTTGATAAAAAGATAGCAACAAAAAAAAATTACACCTGCAAAATAAGTGTATAATAAAAACCATAATAAAAAGAGCAACAAAAAGAAAACACCTGTAAAATAAGTGTGTAATAAAAACCAATAATATTTAATAATGAAAAACAAAGTGTCAAGCGGTGATGAAAAAAAAAAACAAAAAATTTTTTTTATATTTTAAAATTAAGTCCAATGACCTTCTTACCTTGAAAAGCTGAATCGTTGAAAATTCCAACAAGTACAAAATAATAATAATAATTTATTATAATAAAAAAAATGTTGTACGAAGACAACCGCCAACGATGGCCAATTAAAGCGAAATTGCTATTGATCGAAAAGTTACCTAAGATCATTACGTACTATAAATATTGATAGGCTTAAAATAACAATAAAATAATATAAACAAATTCGCGAATAATTTGATTAATTGGACGGTACCTACTACATGTTGCTTCATTTTAAAATTAAAAACATATCTATTAATTTATTTCAAGTTGACATTGATACCAATATTTATGTTACGTGTGGTGGCGTGCCTTGGGAGAGGCCTATGTCCAGCAGTGGACCGATACAGGCTGATGATGATGATGATTATGATGACATTGATACCGAGGTCGGCCGAAATGGCTATGAAAAAAAAAGCCGCTAAGTGCGAGTCGGAAACACGCACCGAGTTTTCTGCACCAGAAAAAAAATACCTTGAAAAAAAAAACTTTTCTCGTATGGGGTACACCTTAATTTTGTTTTCTATTTTTTTATATTTTTTGTTATATCGGCCATAATAACACATATTACATATATTCTGTGTAAATTTCAACCGGCCAGCTATTACGGCTGCAAAGATACAGCAGTAGGACAGACAGACAGACAGGCAAACGGCTTTGTTTAGTAGGTAACGGGGTACGGAAACCTAAAAAATAATGTACAAAAAGCACAGCCCACTGAAACCAACTATAATTTTATAACAAACTATGACATACGCGAAAAAGTGGAGAAAAAAAGTTAAAACAATCGTTATCAGAAGCTATCAGAATGCGGAAAATATAAACAATAACTATTAGTTGCTCGTATCAATCGAACCGGTCGTCGGTGGCTTCTCAAAAATTGATTTGTATAAAAACTTTGCTCCAAATGTATTTAACAAAACCGGCCAAGTGTGAGTCAGACCTGCGCATCGAGGATTCCGACCACGGCAAATATATTGCGTTACATAAAAATCTAATAAAAAAACATTTTTTTTTTTTTTAATCATTTTTTTTAATCACATCCAAATCGGTCCATCCCTTTGGGAGCTACGATGCCACAGCCAGACACAGCCATACACATACACCCATACACACATACACCCATACGCGCATACACCCATACGCCATTAATCACATTAAACTTATAACACCCCCTTTTTCCGTCGGGGGTTAAAACACCAACTTTGACGCTTATACGTATTATCGTTTTTGTGATAGAGCCAAAAGTGGCCAAAACGAACGTTAAAAAAAAAAGCCACAGTTGCACTCCGGGAGTGCCGGCAGAAGTGAAAACTTTTTGTATTTCCAAAAATAATTCTTAGGTGGTTATAAAAAAAACTAAACACCCTAAAAAAATTTAAACACCGTAACATTGCTTTAAAAAAGAAAAGAAAAGAAAAAAAAATTGAGGGATTCGAACCCATGGTCAAAAAATACAAATCCTACATTCTTACCATTGAGCCACGAAATCACATAAACGACCAAACGAATATCGGATTCCCTTGATTCGCTTTCGGCTTTACTGTCACTGAGAGACGAACAGAATTGATCCCGAGTCATCGTAACTTAACCCTTAATGCAATGACTTGAGCTGACATGACTTGAGAAAAATAAATCTGTCGCTTTTCGAGATCTGTCGCGAGTCTAACGTTTTTTACCCACCTAAAAAAGTGCCAAGCGCCGCTAAAGAAGTTTTCACTTCAAAAATACACGTTTCTTGTATGAGGACTCCTCTTTTTTACATTTTGTTTTTTGTTTTTATTATTATTTCTTACGATATCTACCATAATAAATAACACATAATATTTTGTGAACATTTGAACCGGATACCCATTACGGTTCAAAAGATACGGCATTCGGAGGGACGGACAGACAGACAGACGACGTAGGCATTAGGATCCGTATGGATACCGAACAACAAATCCGAACGAATAAAATTGAGAACCACATTCTTATTTTGAAGTCGGTTAAAAACGCAGATAATCATGTTTTTTTTTTTATGTAAACTGACACAGTTGGCTACATCACCTACAACGTCCGTGATGTCAGCCCATAGCACCGTATGTATATTGTACATCATATTACTATCGAGATGAAAAGTTTGAGAAGCTCTGCTATATCTTAAAACAATACGCGCAATCGATGTTTATGTATGAAACACTGCCGAAGTAGTATTGAACTGCTCCCGATAACCATTCTTTGTACTGAGTGTATCACCTAGTTTATCTGTCAACATAGCACTGCGCATGCGTTTTTCAACCTTAATCGTATTCTATTTCAGTTTATTACACCTTGTTAGAATGTAGTATAAACATTATGACCTGTAACGGATTTTATAGAAGAAAAAAAAAATCGATATCATGAAAACGTGTGACGAAAACGTAATCGTCTGTGATATCATATAATTCAGTTCTGAAAACATCAGTCAGCGTTTTTCGGTTCGCTGCTGGACTTACGCCTCTCCAATCTTCTTTCTCCCGCCACCTTCAGCGGTGCGTATCCGCTGCTTTCTCCCGGCGTACTTGATGTCGTCGTTCCACGTGGCGAGCGGTCATCCCACACTCAGAAAACATAGGCTGTTGGTTTTTTGAGCTGGTTGGTTGAGCTGGTAGACTAGAGCTGGGTCAGGCATGGCCAATTTCATCGTCCAAAGGCCAATAAGGCCTGTGGAAAGTCTAGAGTTTCTGCGGTGAATTTATACCTTATTTTTTTTATGGAAACTGACACGGTTGGGTACATCACCTACAAGATTCGTGATGTCAGCCCATAACACCGGGTGAACTAGGTGCCATGTCAGTGCTTCCCTTCATTTTGCGCCGGCTATACTGAACTGGACGGAAAACAGGAACTATTTACATAGTCGTTTCAACCGACGTTTCGGTCAGTGCGGTGGTACCACCCCGGCCGGAATAAACCCTACCACCTAGTAAGGTAAGAAGGGAAGTGACCTACAGTTTATCGAGGAATCCGAAACACGGTCAGCCTCCAACGGTCGAGCGGTCACCCATCCAATACCTGACCGCGCTCAGCGTTGCTTAACGGTCCATGTTGGGTAAATACGAGGCACGTGGGTATAACGAGGGTAGGTAGGTCATCAAAGATCAGTTTCCCCAAAAGGTCGTAGGGGTAACAAGATTTAAAAGGTTAGAAACAGCTGATCTAAAACTACTTACCAATAATAATTTATATCGTTTAAATTTTTAGGGTTCCGTATATATATATAAGTCTGTCTGTCTATCTGTCTGTCTGTCTGTCTGTCCGTCTGTCTGTCCGAGGGCTGTATCTCTTTAACCGCAATAGGTAGCCCGTTGAAATGTTCACAGAATATGTGTTATTATGGCCGATATAACAACAAATAATAAAAATTAGAAAAAGTAAAAAATTCACGGGCGTCCCCATAAAAAAAACTAAAAAGTGTATGCGCGCCATCTACCGAAAACAGTATGAAGCATTCTAACATATATGAAGCATTTCATAAAACACGACATAGATGGCGTGAGTGGCGCTGACCATGGCATGGCGATACGGAACCCTCAGTGCGCGAGTTCGACTCGCTCCATCTAACTGTGCATAGGGATTTCACCCCATAGCATTATTCGTGCAACAACTGTTGGCTGACGAAAGAATGTGTTCATTAATCAAATTCGTGTAAAACTGATGACCGAATATCAATATGGACATCGAAATAAATTAATAAAAAAAGATAGTCCATTGTGCCCGCCGCTCCCCCCCGATGATTGATGCAAGTTGGCCGCAACGTACAAGGGGGAATCGCGATATTGTAGACCAATTTTTTTTTGTGGATTAACAGGCAATTGTAACATCTGTCTAAGAACTGACCGATTCATTCAAATGTTTTTTTTATTTCCTACAGATTTTGCCCGCAGGTTCGCTCTCGTGATATTCGTATTTTTTAAAAAGAAAGTAAATGAGCCCGCTACCGTACCTTTATGCACGGGTTACGTACGCGCGGAGCAATCGGTTTGTATGAGAGCCACATGTTAGCGTAATCGGAATAGAATTTTATTTAGCCTATCCTGTGTCTCGTATAGCTAAATGTGCTTGTACTAAGTTTCACCGAATTCGGATGATCGGTTTAAGAGTTATGGAGGAACATACATACATACCGTGTGGGGTCGGTACTTAAAAAGAATAGCCCCACTGCATCTCTCCCCGTCGCATGTCGTAAAAGTCGACTAAGGGATAAGAAAATTCGTCAGCCTCGGTAGCTCAGTGGCGCGGTTGGTTAGTCAACTGTTATTAAGCAACGCTGAGCGCGGTCAGTGATTGGATGGGTGACCGCTCGACCGTTGGAGGCTGACCGTGGTTCGGATTCCACGTTAAACTGTAGGTCCCTTCCCTTCTTACCTTACTAGGTGGTAGGGTTTATCCCGGCCGGGTTGATACCACCGCACTGAACGAAACGTCGGTCGAAACGGCTATGTAAATAGTTCGTGTTTTCCGTCCAGTTTAGTGTAGCCGACATGAAATGAAGGGAAGCACTGACATGGCACCTAGTTCACCCTGTGTTATGGGCTGACATCACGGATGTTGTAGGTGATGTAGCCAACCGTGTCAGGTTCCATAAAAAAAAAAAAAAAAAAAACATATGTACATACATACATACAGAAAATATTTCTAAAAATCGTCAATTTAGTTTTAGTCTAGTTTATCATAAATAATATGTTTTTTTCAGTCTGCCACAAACTATTGTTGTTCGCCTGCATTTACTTCCCCTACATTTCAAAGGTTGGTTAGAATAGAATGCCTCGCGGCATTAAGCTCGCATATTGTGCCTAATTTGTACAAAAAGATGTCCAATATATATGTATATATTTTTTATGGAAACTGACACGCTTGGCTACATCACCTACAACATCCGTGATGTCTTTTCAAAGGTATTCTGTTAGAAAATATACGTACGTACGTAAATATAATACGCCTCTCCAATTTTCCTCAAGTCCTCTCTGCCTTCAGCGGTACGGAATCACTGCTTTCCGCCGACGTAATTGATGTCGTCGTCCCACCTGGCGGGTGGTCTTCCCACACTCCGTTTTTCTCTCCACGGCCGCCAGTGTAGGACACGGTTACTGCAACGGTCGTCGTCTCTTCGGCTGACGTGCCCAGCCCACTGCCACTTGAGCTTAGCCACCCGGTATCGAATATAGACTACTTTGGTGCGTTGGCGGATTGCCTCGTTACGCACCATATCACGTAGCGATATTCCCAGCATGGCTCGCTCCATTGCTCGCTGGGCAACTTTCAACCTTTGGACAACAGCGACCGGACCCCACATAATACAACCGAACTCTAACATGAGCGTAGCCGCTTTCAAAAGCTGCAAGGCAAATTTATTTTGAACATACCACCAATAACTCATTCTAGCCAGAAAAATAAAATCAATAGCACATTTTTAAAATGGCCTAAAGGACGATTGACCACGTGTCGAATAACCCCCAAAACGAAGGACAGGTCTAACCGGTTTTAAATACAAAAAAATATTGCGCATTGAATTGATCACAATCCCCGGGCGATTGGACATGCGTGCGCGCATTGTGCGCAGGAATAAATCTGGACATTGTATGGTCCAGTACCACAGCTGCGCGCGAGCAATCAAACTCATTGATCGAGATCTATGAGATCATTTTACTTACTATACAAGAATATATTATTATACATTTTTTATTAGTTATGCCAATAGTTGTAAAATTATATTTCACGAATGTGCAGGATCGGAAGTGGAATGACGGTGTATATTTCATACAAAATCATGTAAAATTATATGAACTATGAATTATAATTAAAGTAGACCTATATTTCGGCGCGGGCGGCGAAACATTTCGGTTTGTATGGGAGCCACATCTTAGCGTAAACGGAACTGAATTTTATTTAGCACTAGCTTTTGTCCGCGGCTTCGCTCGCGTGAAATTCGTAAGTAAGCCCGCTACCGTACCTTTATTTCGGCGCGTGGAACAATTCGGTTTGTATGAGAGCCACATCGAAGCGTAACCGGAGCTGAATTTTATTTAGCCTATCCTGTGTCTCGTATAGCTAACTGTGCTTGTACTAAGTTTCATCGAATTCGGAAAATCGGTTTAAGAGTTATGGAGGAACATACATACATACATACATACAGAAAAGATTTCTAAAAATCGTCAATTTAGTTTTAGTATCATACATAAAGTCAACAGACGCAATATCTCGTAAAACAAAGTAACTTACTCCATGACCATCCCTTACAAATTTATTATTAGTATTGATTGATGATGATATCATGTGTCTCGTATAGATAATAGGTAAATGTGCTTGTACGAAATTGAAGATACATTATACATGCAGAAAAGATTTCTAAAAATCGTCAATTTAGTTTTAGTATCATACAGAGTCTACAAACGCAGTATTTCATAAAACAAAGTAACTTACTCCATCACCATCCCTTACAGATTTTTTGTTAGTATTGATTAAGTGTAGATCTAACGCAAGAGTAGAAGTAAGGGGTCCTAGTAAATGCACGATTTCTCTAATGCAGGCTACGAAACCTTCTCTTATTTAGACAACAAAACAATATGCAAAAATTTTAATTGCATGAAAGTTAAAAAAAAAAATGAATTAATGCACAGATCGAACTTTAAGCTGACGATTCAGAGGGCGTGAAAAACATTCAGCCAAAACAAAAAGAAAACCGAAAAACAATGGCGCAAGGAAGCCCCTCCCACTGTGGCACGCTGCATAAATGATGGGATGTTTTTTACTGATTTTTCTCTAACGTCAAATTCTCGCGTAGATTCTTTTAATTTTAATTTTGACACGGAAACAAACGACTCCGTTTAATATTCGCGAATTTAGGCTTTGTTATTGTAATGGAGTTGCGCCTCGATACGGCGCTGCGGCACGGTTAGGGGGCTGACTAAGGCATTTTTTTGTCTTAAGTAATTTTTTAGTAAGGAAAATGCATTTCACCTTGGGATCGCAGGAACTGCGTGAATCCAAAGTCTGAAGTAGAATTTAAAAAGATATTTATAAAAATTATCTGTAGTTTTTCAACATATTATTTGAAATTAGCTGTGGATGGACATAAATGCATACATACCTCACGCTGTATTCCGACAATCGGGGTAAGCAGAATAGTGGGTGTTGTGCTGCAAGTACTCTTGTAAATTACAGCACAACACCGACCACCAGACTTAGCAAAGTATTTAGGAGAAGACAATATGAAGCAGCAAGTAAGGCACGAAGACCTGCTACATGAATCGGTGGAAGAAACATGTCAAGGTGAGATCTTGTCCCTATCCCTTAGTCGCCTTTTACGACATGCACGGAGAGAGATGAAGTGGGGCCATTCTTTTTAAGTACCGACCCCTCACGGTGGCATAATGGTGTTATGGCCATAATATTATTGAATATTATTTCAGAGTTAGAAAAAGTGTTTCAATGTAAATAAAAAAAAACATATTTCTAAGCATAACCTGTTAAAGAAAGGCCAAAATATAATTTGTTTAGATATTTTTTTTATTATAAGATAATATATCGAAATACAATTAACTTACAACCATTATAATAAAATAAAAATTAGTTTTTGAACTCAAAGTATCAAACTTTGTGCTCTTGAGGAAACTCGGTACGCTGCGCTGTAAGAACTTCCCAAGTGCGAACGCTGTCATACGTTCCTCAAAACCACAAAACTAACCAAACGGCTCACACCTTCGCCTTAAGGCAAGTGTCGAACGATTCTCGCAATTAATATTCTGAATATCAAAACTATACCTCCCGGTCCCCTCCCGCCTTACCAATCCCGCATTTCTCCCAATTTCCCTCCCAATCCCGTCCCCTTCCATGAATCATTAATGAGAAAATTAACAACACCTATTGTTTTGTAGCTGCGGTTTTTATTAATATATTCCGATATTAATAACTTCGGTCGCCCCCATTGTCCTACGAAAGTGAATTATCACCGCGCCGTCTCTCGGAGAAAGAAATATGGTAATTATTTTTCTTGATGGATTTTTTCCGAAATTTGACTTGGGGAGTCTACAATGCCTACTTTGAGTAATGTTTTGGACAAATCAATATTTCCAAGACATTCTAAATGAATTTTTGTATGCTTTGTTGCAGAAGGCAACTTATTGAACAATGAAACATAATTACAGTCATCGTTAGCTCAGTCAGTCGTACGCTGAGAACACATTTTGTGACCCTCATCTATTTCATCGATGTGATCAGATATCGTGGTTTTATGGAAGAAAAAAACATACTTAACTATAAAAAAATAAAAATAATAAACTTAATGATGTTGACAGTATTTCGATCATCGTAATTGATGTTAATATAAACGATACTCAAGATGAAACTATTGTAAGCGTAACAATGTACGTAGGGCATTCAATAAACAAACAGGACGATGCGTATAGGTAAGCCCGTCACAAATCATCTCTCAGTACGAGACAAAGTTTATAATGAATTGACATATTCCACACACGTGTTCCTTCTATTCAACTTATTATCCATTCCAACATATGAATATCGACCTCAATGACGAAGTGACGACGCAATATACACCTTATCTATCGAATTTAAGGATCATATTCAAATATTGCCTCATTCAATAACGTAGTTTAAATCTTAAGAACGTCAGATTTAAGGACTAAATTCCATTACCTCAACTTAATACGACAAGATAGTTGATATGCAAGAGCCGTCTTTAAGTGTGGAGGAATAGAGAAGGAAATCGCGTGTGTAGATGAGAAACTATTAGTGATATTCAATATGGAATCGTGTGAAGTATTCCAATACGCGCTCTGTCTCGGAATAGGCTGATTTTCACCCCCTTCGATAGTTGAAAGACGTTTGTTGATTGCGATCAGCGATATGCTAAAATGTTGGATGCGGCACTAACAAGATACAAGACTACTAAATTGAACACTTTGGGTATTTGATGTAACAAAAATAGCAATTCCGAGATTTCTCATTTTATTGAGAAAATGGATTTTGTATAATGTTTTGTAAACTGTCTTGTATCGTAATACAATCGTAATGCATACAGTTAAAGATTTTTTTACGACTCTTTTACGTGTACACAATCAAAATCTAGATTCTTGTAACCGTGCCAGGAAATATTACGAATACATTTTTAACATTCCCAAGATATAATTTCCAAAGAATCTTAAGTTTTTGCATATTCATATCGGGTGATTTTCATTAAGGATGCTACGGTAATATCGTAAATAGCAAATTAATATTGATTGCGTGTTCTCGCTCCCGCCTCCGCCCACACGTGTAATTACACGTGGAATTGTGATTGGCACAAAACACGAACGCAACGCAAACACTACAAATATAACTCACCCGAAGTAACGAAATATCGTCGACATCCTTTTCAATGCTTGTCCGATTTGACATCTCAAAGGCGCAAGGCCCCGCGTTAGCCGGACAGATGTTTCGTATTTACCGAAAACTCTTCTGCGAAGCGAGAACCGAAATACATCGAACAAGAAAAACTAAAGTGCTCAAAACCAAAGATATCGGCCAAAATCAAACCAACAAGAAAATTATAAACGACGCGTCTGAGTGCGTCGCAGATGAAAGGGATCAAGTATTGGAGACAAAGATCGCGGCGGGGACACTAATCGCAAACAGTTGATAGATGCGTCATTCTTTAATAATTCAGTCGTTTTCAATGGTGAAGGAACGCTGATTCAGTAGCCAAATAGACTCCCGACTGACTAACCGCAGTGACTAAAGTATGCTCTCAATGATGTCACGAAGACACACAAATCGACTTTACATGTTTATCGAAGCGTCACGTGTGCAGCTATAAATTATAGCAGTTACGGCGTCCGACATAATGAAGTTACATAAAACTTTTGAAATGCTAACACGGCAAAGTATACTGAATTTATGCACCGAATATGAGTGTGGCGCCTGCGCGGGGCGCGACGCTAGTTCCTTCGGCCGTTTGAACTGCTAATCGTAAACGCATTCCTGATCCTCTAGCGCGAAACAAAAGTTTCAAAATAAGCAACCTTTGAAGATTAATAATTTACGGCTTCACTAAAAACCTGTACATAAGAGAAGAAATGTTGATAAACATCGAACATTAAAAAATATAACTGTTGACGATCATAAAGACGGAAGCCAGACAGACGTATTCGCTGGATACATAAATAATCACTTCGTAGGAAGTATAATTTTTATTAGTTAGCTATGCGTGTAAAGTCGTACTTACGCCGGGAAAATTAAAAAGCAGTTCACGAATCATTTGTAGCGAGTCCCATTCGTCCGCGTTTGATCTGCTATCTGAAGCGAGCGCGGCCGATCTCGCCGAGGCCTTTGAGACGGTAATCGGCGAGGAAATTTTTCGTAACGCATCGACTGCATTGACGGACGAGCGCCGCTCCTCGGACGGAAATCGTCGCATTTATTTTCGATTCGGTCCCGAGCGTTCACGTGTTCATTAGACACGTATTAGTGTTCGACGAAGCCGTTTATTAGCGGATTCAACAGGTGCGCTCCGGCAGGGTGGTCCGCTGGTGCCAGTTTTTCACCTCGTAATAAATTCGTAGGGATTTTTACAGCGTATGTAGACGTGCTCGTTGATTCATTTGCTTACGTTGTCGCCTTTTAATACTGATTTATAATAAAAAACAGAACAGTTTCTCCGCTCGATTGATGTGAGTTATGATTAATGCTGGGCCTTTGAAGTCGGCTGCCGTATGAATCTATCGTGTCGTTCGAGAATATCGACGCTGGTCTGATACGAAAATAAACTGTGTAACATCAGAAGATCTTACGATTTTTTTATATATAGAGTTGTTTTGGGTGTATTTCAATTAGACACCCTTTTATTGACAACATATTTAGATATTTTAAGTATGATTCGTATATGAATCCTAAAGTTTCATCATGAACAACATATCGAGCATATTTTGTGACTTCAAGTCTATATGATGGCTAAATTACATCGATACTCAAGTTGCTATACAAACAACTTTCTTTCCACATCAACGGCGACAAGACATCTGTATCTAAAAATAAAACAAGCGAGCGCCGCAGCCGATGTCCCCTCAAATTACACTCTTTTTCCGTTGATCTTAAAATTAGACTAATCATCGGTACAAAGAGAGGGATTTCTTTCATCATCGACGTACTAATATTTACTCGCATCTCGCCGATCCCTTTTCTGAGAAACGCCGCATACATCCAATACCGAGAAATAAATGAAATAAATGACATTTGCTTTCATGTGTCGTGTGTGCGTTGGTTGCGTGCGGCCGCTGTAATTATGGTGGCCTAGCAATTTCGTCAATTCTGTATGTATTGCTTCGGATGATTAGGGCTTCGTCGAAGACGTTGTTATTGTATTTCCTATTTCTTATTTGGCCGATACTTTCGATTGCATCTAACATATTATTAATATTCTGTTTAGTTTCAACGACGTTACCTAAGTTCGACATATTACTTACATATGAGGGGTGGTATGGAAACAATCTGAAAAATTCAAAAGTTATAGATATTTAAGCTATTGTTAAAGTCGTCTTCATTTTAAACAATAACATTGCCTAAGTCATTGATATAGCAGGTGCGACGAAAGACGAGATAGTAATAAAAATATTGAAACTCCAAATAAGAGCAATGCACCCACGTAGCCCGTTCATGATCGTGCTTGTAGAGTTTTTTATCGTTCGTGTTAGGTGTTTTTTTCTACAAATTATTAGGTTCGGCTTCTCGAGATGATGCGCCAGTGACGGTTGATTGCTGATTGACTCACTTGTCAACGCCGGCTTTGATGTTGGACTTTCTTTTCTGGCCGTCGAGTCTTGGGTTTGATGCGTGTTGGTACTTTAAACTCTATTCTAATTTGAGCGTTTGAATATGCGGATTCTTTTCTTATTTTCTTCAGTCAGTCAGTCAGTCAGCGTGTAAGCGTCCATTGTTGGACATACGCCTCTTCAATTTTCCTCCAGTCCTCCCGGACTTCAGCGGTACGGAACTATTGATTTCCGCCGACATACTTGATGTCGTCGTGCCCACCTGGCGCGTGGTCTTCCCACACTCCGTTTTCCTGTCCACGGCCGCCAGTGTAGGACACAGTTACTCCAACGGTCGTCGTCTCTTCGGTTAAAGTGCCCAGCCCACTGCCACTTGATCTTAGCCACCCGATGTCCAATATCTACTTTGGTGCGTCCGCGTATTGCCTCGTTACGCACCATATCACGTAGCGATATTCTCAGCATGGCTCGCTCCATTGCTCCCTGGGCATCTTTCAACGTTTGGACAACACCGACCGTCAGAGTCCACGTTTCGCACCCGTACGTCATAATCGGGAGGACACACTGGTCATATATACGGGTCTTTAAATTTTGCGGAAGGTCAGACCCTATTTCTTCATTTTTGTATTGACTGAAGAAGAATACAGTAGGTACGTAGGACAGTGCCACACAGTGCGAATAACCCACAGAGCACGTAACCGAAACTGAGTATGAATGAAAAACATTATGGGTAAGAAAGTGGCATCGGAAAACAAAAGCCAGTACCGTGACACATGGAGATCCGTTGCCTACCTGTGGCTTCCTACTACACTGGATATAAGAAGAAGAAGCAATTATTTACATTGATAATACAATTTATACAAACAAAGTGTTCACAATATTGTACAATATAACCATAGTACCGTGTGGGGCTGGTACTTAAAAAAAATAGCCCCACTGTATCTCTTTACGTGCATGTACCGGTGGGGCCGGTACTTCGTACCGTGTGGGGCCGGTACTTTAAAAGAATAGCATCTCTCCCCGTGTATGTCGTAAAAGGCGACTAAGGGATATGACTCCCTTCTTATATTACTAGGTGGTAGGGTTTAACCCGCCCGGGTTGGTACCACCGCACTGAATGAAAGGTCGGTCGAAGCGGCTATGTAAATGGTTTGTGTTTTCCGTCCAGTTCAGTGTAGCCGGCACGACCGAAGGGAAGGCTGACGTGGCACTAAGTTCACCCGGTGTTATGGGCTGACATCACGGATGTTGTGGGTGATGAAGCCAACCGTGTCAGTTCCCATAAAAAAAAAAAAAAAAAAAAAATTTCGTATAGGCGAGATAAGGATAAGCTGACGTGCTAAAGGGCGACAGGAAAACCACATATGACTTTGGCACGGTCCTTCCACCGAGTCATGTAGCAGGTGGGTCTTCGCGCCTTACTTGCTGCTTGATAGTTGTCTTGTCCGAATACTTTGCGAAACGTGGCGGTCGGTGTTGCGCTGTAATTTAAAAGAGTACTTGCAGCACACCACCAATTAATCTGCTTATCCCGATTGTCGGGATACAGCGTGTGGTATGTATGTATGTATGTAACTACCATTATATTTGCACACTTTGAAATACACCAATACTGCAAAGCGAAACTCGATGCCACAGATAGCCGCACATATGTATATTTGCTTACGCACAAGCCGTATTGTTTGAAAACGTTTAATATCCTTCAGTGTACAAATGCTACTGAAGATTTATATTTATTCGTCATTTGTCATGCACCCGCAAAGTGCTTCGGTTGCTTTCGGCCAATGAGAATGGCCGTAAAAGATGGAATCGTATTTAGTATGGACGAGTGGACTTGCTTATTTTGATGCAAATTTAATATGTTAGTGGCTACACTTTCATACACACATACACACTGCACGCTGTATACCGATAATCGGTGTAAACAGAGTAATCGCAGTTGTGCTGCAGGTACTCCTGCAAATTACAGCACAACACCGACCACCACGTTTAGCAAAGTATTCGGACAATATAACTATCAAGCAGCATGCAAGGCACGAAGACCCACCTGCTGCATGACTCGGTGGAAGGACTGTACTGACATGAAATGAAGGGAAGCACTGACATGGCACCTAGTTCACCCGGTGTTATGGGTTGACATCACGGATTTTGTAGGTGATATAGCCAACCGTGTCAGTTGCCATAAAAAAAAAATATATATATACTTTCATATCAACTATATAGTTTGTATTAAAAATTGAAATACAAAAACATTGTTGTATTGTAAACATTGTATTGGACGAAGGCTAGGACATAACATTTTGATTTAGTTGATTCGATTTGGTGAACTGGACAAGACCAAAAAAAAACCGGCCAAGTGCAAGTCGGACTCGTGCATGGAGGTTTCGGCACCACAAAAAAAAACATTGAAAAAAAAACGTTTTTTGCACCTTAATTTTTTACTTTTTCTATTTTTTAATATTTGTTGTTATTTTTGTATGGGAACCCACCTTAATTTTTTACTATTTAAATTTTTTTATATTTGTTGTTATATCCGCCATAATAACACATATTCTGTGAAAATTTCAACCGGTTACGCTATTACGGTTCGAAAGATACAGCAGTAGGACAGACAGACAGACGGCGTAGGCTTAATAATAGGCTTCCGTACGGGATATGGAAACCTAACAAAAAATTTTTATGGGAAGCACGACATATTATGGCGCGCGCCAGACTAACGCAAAGGTGTATTCCGACGGCGCCCGCGAGCATTCGGATATTTACGGGGGCTGCGAATACCATGTCGGCCGGCTAATTGCACGCACATTACAGGTTGTTACAGATTTAACGTACCCGATTTAGCTGTAGTCAAGTACTGACGTCCAAGAACACTTGATTGACTAAACGCACTCCGACATTGCAGCAAATGACATCTTTTTTTAGGATATCACTTATTTTATGGATCAGCCGTACCGCCCGCCACTTTTTGGCTTTAAATATTCCCTTTGTCAATAAAGGGCATTCGACTTTACGACTGGTGAGAGATCGTTCTAAAATAGCAGAAAATAGCACGAAACTCCGCTCGAGACAAAGTTGGCATTTGTTTCAGAGCATGCTCAGAAGTTTTAAAATTATATAAGTTAAATAATATCGTGCTGTAATTTTTCAGAGTTATTGCAGCACAACACCGATTATTGTGTGGTATTGTTTATTTAGCCTCTATTGGCAGTACACTGCGCTCAGTTTTGTCATATTTACATTGTAACATTTCGCCAGTTCGATTATCACAGCGAAGAGGAACTGACAAGAAACTTCGTATGTATGTATGTATGTATTTATATTGTACATGTTATAACATTTGCATTTGTATTTATTTATATAGTTCTTAGGTACCATAAGTAAACTGAAATTCGTAATTTTTACGGTTCCGTACTTCAAAAGAGAATAAAAACGGAATCCATATATCATCACTCTGTCTGTCGGTCGGTCACAGACACAGCTTATTTTTTCCGAATCTACTGGACGAAAAAAGTTGAAATTTAGTACATAGTTAGATGACCCAATCACGGACGCATTGCCTACATGAACGAATAGCGATTACGGGTGTTAGTTAACATTGGGGGACAAATGAGAAAGTATGTAGTTTTTCTTTACACATGCAACATTTGACGTATCAATGGAAAGGGCTCGTTATAAGAAATTCTAGCATTTTTTTAAAGTCATAGTTTGAAAGATAATAAAGAAAGAATCGATTTAAAAGATAATAATCGATTTTGGGGAATAAATTAGACAGTAAACTTTTTTTTTATTGAATTTAGGGATTTATCAATGAAAAGGGCTTGTTATAAGAAATGCAAATACACAAAAGACAGACAGACGGATAGACATACATATGTCGCGTTTTATAATAGCAGAGGAGAAATATCGAAGCGGGCTGGTCATATACTTTCGATTACTCTTTTTGTAGCACAAAAATAACGTCCGTCGTCTTTCATGTCTAGCGCTCGACTGGCGTTATGGCTCAGTATTAATATACAGATTTAGCGCCATCTATTGGTGAGATGAAAGGCACTGTTAATACGATCGTTAATTTTGAGGAATATTTCGTTTTTATGAGATACTCTACACGTACCGTATTCGCTTGAAAGCTATTGATGTATGATACATCTCGAGGTTAAACTATCAATTTTGTCATGTTTGATGATACGACTTATAATTTTCGACTTATAATAGTTTAGAGGTAAATTGTGTTTGTCAGCCTCAGTAGCTCGGTAGACAATGGATGGACGTGCAATCGTGCCATTAAGCACACCCGGACGCGATCAAGAACTTGGATAGGTGACCGTTCGGCCGTTGGAGGCTGACCGTGTTTCGGATTCTACGTAAAAATATAGGACCTTTCCCTTACTTAATTAGGACTTACTTAGTTAGGACTTAATTCGACTGGTTTGCTACCACCGCACTGATTAATCGATCGCTCTGACCGATCGGTTGAAATAGATAGAAAATACTTTATTAGGGGGTTTTTGTCCTTGCTCTGTCATAAAACCCGGCCAAGTGCGAGTCGAACTCGCGCACCGAGGGTTCCGTATCGCCATGTCATGGTTAGCGCCACTCACGCCATCTATGGCGTGTTTATGAAATGCTTCATATTAGTTAAAATTCATGATTAGTTAAAATGCTTCATATCCTATTCGGTAGATGGCGCGCGCGCATACACTTTTTAGTTTCTTCTATAGGAACCCCCTGAATTTTTTACTTTTTCTTATTTTTACTATTTGTTGTTATATCTGCCATAATAACACATATTCTGTGAAAATTTCAACGGGCTACCTATTACGGTTCAAGAGATACAGCCCTCGGACAGACAGACGGACGGACGGACGGACAGACAGACGGCGTAGGCTTAGTAATAGGGTCCCGTACCGGATACGGAACCCTAAAATCGGCTCCGACTCCAACTTGGCCGGATTTTTTAAGCGCGAGGCTCGAGCTAGTCTTCTAATTCAATTGAACATTTTAGTGCAATACATAAATTTTAACGGCTTTCCTCGTTATTAATCGGTGCTAAGAAACGCCTAAATGGCAGTTAAGGACTTTAATTTGATTATGGTATGAACGGTTGCAACTTGGATATTAATCTTTGAGGACAATTAAGTAGCTGGGGAAATTTCAATATGAACGCAGCTTTTGCTATTTACCACCTACTTACCGTCTTCTCTTCTTTTTAGGGTTCCGTATCCGGCACGGGACCCTATTACTAAGCCTACGCCGTCTGTCTGTCTGTCTGTCCGTCTGTCCGTCTGTCCGAGGGCTGTATCTCTTGAACCGTAATAGGTAGCCCGTTTCAATTTTCACAGAATGCGTGTTATTATGGTCGATATAACAACAAATAATGAAAATAAGCAAAAGTAAAAAATTCACGGGGTCCCCATACAAGAAACTAAAAAGTGTATGCGCGCCATCTACCGAAAACATTATGAAGCAGCGCTGACCATGACATGGCGATGCGGAACCCTCGGTGCGCGAGTTCGACTCGCACTTGTTAGTGTTTTCATTTTACGAAGGCACGCGGGGTACGAGGTAGGAAGTGGTGCGAGAGGCGACCGCGCGGAGCTCAGTAGAGAACGAACTCGGTGCCCGGTCGGTACACACGTTCTACACGTCTCCGCGTCGCTCCGTCGAACCGAGTCGTTCCCTACTGAGCTCCGCGCGGTCTCGCACCACTTCCTACCTCATACCCCTCGTGCCTTCGTAAAATGAAAACACTCTACGCCTATATGTGAACTCGGTTTTATTCCACGAAGTTACTTTCAGTATTCAATGCAACAACTCACGAAGGCCCGGCCGCTACATCGCTGAAAGCGAAGAACTAGCCGTTTTAATGCAAAAATACGATCTACCAGATTGAAAAGAAAAATAATAAAGAACGCCTGTGCCTATTTCGAGGTTCTTTTTTTTACAGTGTTCTCGGCGGGCGATACATACTGAAGTGGGGGCTTTGGGGGTATTTCAGGCATTTAATTTCGACTTTTCAATGGATTAATGGCGTGAATAGAAAATTCTGTGAATGGGTTGAGAAAAATATTTGAGAAGTTTTTTTTTTTTGCTTTTTTCGATTGCGTCTCGTTAACAGTTTTTGAGATTTTTAGGATTCCGCATCCATACATCCAGTACGGTGGTACCAACACAGTCGGCTACAATTTAAGCCTACCGCAATGGGCAAGGGAAGGGACCTACAGTTTTACACCGCTTCCGAACGGTGAAGCTGCAGTTGTAGGTGTGCACGTAATTTTTTTTATCAGAAAAAACCCATTGGTTCCCAAGCCGGTTGGGTTCGAACATCGGAGCTCGCGCAAAAACCACCCGCTGCGTTTTTAGGGTTCCCTATCTAGTACGGGACATTATTACTAAGCCTACTCCGTCTGTCCGTTCGTCCGTCCGTCTGTCTGTCTGTCCGAGGGCTGTATCTCCTGAACCGTAATAGGTAGCCGACATAACCACAAATAATTAAAATTATGAAAAGTTAAAAATTCATGGGGGTTTCCAAAGAAGAAACCAAAAAGTTGTATGCGCGCGCGCCATCTACCGAATAGACTATGAAGCATTTCAACTAATCATGAATTTGTAACTAATATGAAGCATTTCATAACACGCCATAGATGGCATGAGTGGCGCTAACCAAGACATGGCTATACGGAACCCTCGGTGCGCGAGTTTGACTCGCACTTGGACGGTTTTTTTCTGTACACGAAAGTTTCACGAACGGCGAACGACGTTACTAAACACTATAAGAATACTCGCAAAGTTATCGCCGGATTCTTTCGACTGTAAAATACATTCGCTGATAAAGGCTTCGCGGCGTGTAGCGACAACTCGAAGCTATTTCAGAAATTCACTACGCCTTCTTAGCTCTTTGTTGTGCTTGGGCGGGCGGCGGCGGCGGGCGGGCGGCGTCTAGGGCGGGCGGCAGTCGGTTTGTGGAATTCCTTGCATACATTATGGTGTTTGACGTTGCAGTGAAGTCGGTAAATTGTCTCCATACTGACAATAAGTTGTAGCTTGTAAGGCGAAGAACTGACTGCATTGATGGATCGTTAGGGGGAATTATTTTTTACATTAAAATTAGGAAACATGCGTTTTATTTTTATATTAATAAATTAAAATAAAACGTCACGCGGCCACCCGCCGCTCAATAGCGGCGGGTGGCCGAGTGGTTTGGGCATCGGCTTCACATGCGACAGGTCCGCAGTTCGAATCCGGTCGGCGGATGGACGGTAGGATGGTCGGAGCATGTGCTTTGGCCCGACTCAGCTAACCATACCGAATTACATAAAAAAGACAACATGCGTTTTATTTTAATGATTAGCGCGAAAAATTTAGTACTAAATTTTTAAAATATTTTGATAAAACTATTACCATCATCAACATCAGCCCGTATGGGTCCAATGCTGGACATAGGGCTCTCCCAAGGCACGCCACACAGGCTACCGTTTTTAGTTCGTCTAGCATATCATAGTTTAGCATGAATAAGTTTAGTAAAAACATGTGTTCTATAAATTCACAAATATACAATATGTTTTTACAAATTATTACGTTCGGAATACCTTAAAATTTTAACAAATAACTGTTAAAACTGATAATTGTTAAAATTGTCGATATTTTTAACCGTTCCTTTGTCTTATTAATGAAATGAATGCCCAGCCAGGGATACCGTAAACATTCAAAAAAGTTACTTATTTAGTTAAGTTGCTGAAATGTCAACCCATCGATAGAAACAAATCACAATATCAATGAAGAAAGACCTCAATATTTGAATAGGAAAGTTGACATTTCATCTTTTCAAAGGGCCACGAGTTAATCAAGAAATATCATAAACAAAAATTTCACGAAAAACACCATTTTTTTTTCATTTCTGTAAAACAAATGGAAAGAAAGCAACCGCGGCGGCCGACTTTTCTTATTGGAGCTCTCACAAGTCAATCATGGCTTATTAACACTTTGAAAAAGGGGACGCAGTGCACTGTGGTCGCCATTTAACGTTGAAAGTGAAAAAAAAAATACCGCCCGAAGCGTTTCTTACCACCGCGTAATTTGCCAATTTTTATTATTTTTTGGTTTAATTTCGAGTTTTCACTATCACACCAAGTTTGACGCTTGTAAGTATTACCGTTTTTGACAATAGAACAAAAACTATGGGTTGGAGCTTGGAGTAAAGAATCAAATAAATTTGTTCAGTCAATAGGTTCAAAATTATCGTAAATGTCAGGAGTACCTAACTGCGAAGCATTCCTCAGGCAACGGATAGCACCTGCTATCCAGCGTGGAAATGCAGCGAGTGTTTTAGGTACCCTTCGCGTTCATTTCCGGGACAGATTAAACGAGATTTTTTACATACGATAGTTTTTAGTTTATTGTCTATTATGTACCTATTGTTTTTTTTGCTGTTGAATAAATAAATTCATCTTCAATTAAAAACAAAACAATTTTAATAAAAATTGTTTGGGGTCACCCTTAATATTTTAATTTTTTTTCAACTAATTATTTGTTTGTATGTTTTGTCAGCCTCGTTAGCTCAGTGGTGCAGACATTCAACTGTCGCTATTGAATGTTAAGCAACGCTGGGTGCGGTCAGTACTTGGATGGGTGACCGCTGACCTTTGGAGGCTGACCGAGGTTCGGATTCCTCGTAAAACTGTAGGTCCCTTCCCTTCCTACCTTACTCGGTGGTAGGCTTCAACCCGCCCGGGTTGGTACCACCGTACTGAATGAAACGTCGGTCTAAACGGCTATGTAAATAGTTTGTGTTTTCCGACCAGTTCAGTGTAGCCGGCACGATCAAAGGGGGAAGCACTGACATGGCACCTAGTTCACCCGGTGTTATGGGCTGACATCACGGACGTTGTAGGTGATGTAGCCAACCGTGTCAGTTTCCATAAAAAAAAAAAAAAAAAATGTCCGCCATAATAACACATATTCTGTGAAAATATCAATCGGCTAACTATTACGGTTCAAAAGATACAGACGGACATACAGAGAGACAGACGACGGCGTAGACCTATTAATTATTATTAGTTAACTCTGGAACGCTCTCCCTGCCCATATATTTCCCCCCAAGTACAGTCTCGGATTCATCAAGAGGTGCGTGAATGGGCACCTGTCAGGTCGGCATGGCATTAGCAACCCCCGCATACGGCCGAATGTCCTTGGGCGTCGTTAGACACCTTATGGGCGGATCGGCGCCATATGTCGCGCTGTCATTAAAAAAAAAGTTCTCTAAAAACAAATTAATATTAATTTTAAAATCTTACAAATACTTTATTTGCAATTAGCTTTAATTTTAAACCTAAAATAATATTGAAAATATATTTAATTTAATTAATACATAATATTGAAATAGTATTATATTTCTTCCTTTGCTTTGTCGCCCCCGCAAATTTTCTGTAAATTTTGTTTTTTCTTCACTGCGTCAAGAAATGTTCCACTGTGCAAAGTATTGAAAGGGTTTCGCAAACTTCGGAGTTTTTGTAAGTTACGTGATTTTAATTGAGTTTGTCCCAAAAAAAAAAAAATGCAATTAATGTTGAGAAATGGTGGCTGATTGCGATTTTATTGGTGATTTGTTTCTGTGTAGAAGTATATTAAGAATTTTACGTAACTTGTGTTCGTTTTTATTATTCGTAATATTTTTCGTAAATATATTTCTTAAGCAAAGGTTGACTGGAAGAAATCACTTATAGCCCTTTCTTTTGTACAATGTTATGCTCTATATGTGATAATGTGTGATGATAATGTATGTACGTACAATTGAATAAATTACTATTCTATTCTATTCTATTCTATTCTATTCTATTCTATTCTATTCTATTCTATTCTATTCTATTCTATTCTATTCTATTCTATTCTATTCTATTCTATTCTATTCTATTCTATTCTATTCTATTCTATTCTATTCTATTCTATTCTATTCTATTCTATTCTATTCTATTCTATTCTATTCTATTCTATTCTATTCTATTCTATTCTATTCTATTCTATTCTATTCTATTCTATTCTATTCTATTCTATTCTATTCTATTCTATTCTATTCTATTCTATTCTATTCTATTCTATTCTATTCTATTCTATTCTATTCTATTCTATTCTATTCTATTCTATTCTATTCTATTCTATTCTATTCTATTCTATTCTATTCTATTCTTCTAGTCAGCTTCGGTAGCTCATTGGTGCGGTCGGTCGACTGTTGTTAAACAATGCTGAGCGCGCGAGTGAGCGCGGTCAGTACTTGGATTGGTGACCGCTCGACCGTTAGACTGAGCGTGTTTCGGATTCCACGTAAAACTGTAGGTCCCTTGACCCTTCCCCTTCTTACCTTTCGAGGTGGTAGGGTTTATCCCGCCCGGGTTGGTACCACCGCACGGAATGAAAGGTCGGTCGAAACGGCTATGTAAATAGTTTGGGTTTTCCGTCCAGTTCAGTGTAGCCGACACGACATGAAGGGAAGCACTGACATGCCACCTAGTTCACCCGTTGTTATGGGCTGACATGAAATGAAGGGAAACACTGACATGACACCTAGTCCACCCGGTGTTATGGGCTGACATCAAGGATGTTGTAGGTGAGGTAGCCAACCGTGTCAGATTCCATAAAAAAAATTCTATCTATCGAAACATTTCGTAACCGACAACACAGGGCCACTCAGTTACGGAGAGTAAATAGAATTTTACGCTAGATCATCGTTGCCCCTGCGCAGTAACCGCGTGCGTAGATTGCTCTAAATTGTCTTAGTCGATATCATTGATTGATGGATATTGTTTTTTAATTGAACCGAATGAGGCCATTGAGATTATAATGTTTTCGTAAGTTTTATATTTTTGATTTAGACGATGCGCTGGCGTGGACCTCAGCATTGAATCGGTATTGAAAATGCACTTGAAGACAATTTTGTGAAACATAATTTCACCTCCGTACCGCTGGAGGCCGGAAGGGTGAAAATTGGAGAGGCGTATGTCCAGCAGTTAACGCATCCACTCTGACTGACTGACTCACACAAACAAAATGTATTCGAAGTATTTATTCTTTATTTTCAGCTTTTTATGAAATTCTGGTTTTGACGTTTATAAATTGACATTTGTAAATTATTTTTACACACACGGAAAACAAATGAGAAACCATGCGTAATGCGTACATGTGCGTACATCGCCGAACATACATCGTGTCAGGCCATAACACCTTGGTAAACTAGGTGCCATGCCAGCGCTAGTGGGCCTAAAATTTTGAAAAAGGGAATGTGGGGCCTCTCTTATAGGTTTACCCTGGAAAACCTAAACGAAAATCATAAGTCTCAAAAGTTCTCAAGGAAAACGGAATGGTACGGTACCTATACCCTCTCCACGCGAGTTCGACTTGCAATTGGCCGCTTTTTAAAATTTAAATATAGAAGGACTCATTTATGCTTGCATAGAAATAGAATAAGTAATGACTTCAGATAAAATATATTTAATTGTATGTTAAATGTGTAAGTACATATATAATAATTTTTAATGTTTTCACTATTTTTCATTTAAATTTCACACTACCCATGTTACTCAACCACAGTACCAGACACGACTGGCAGAGAATTCCTTTGCACTTTAAAATCGTATTTAACTAGCTACTTTTCGTGCAATGAAGTATATTTTAATTTAATTTCAAAATATTATTGTTACAAATTCACCACGGCGGCGACTGTCGCGATCAATGCAGTATGTCCCACATGGTACTCGCGCATGGCACTTGGTTCCGACATCCAATGGGAGTAAATGCGCATGAGCAAGTCATTCTAGATCGAAGCTAACATACGATCAATAAATCAATTAGGTGCTCGGGAGCATCGTGGAATTGGATTTGACAGTTGGATAGATCTAGGGATGCGAGCGCGCGTTGAGATCGCATGGTATCGATATTAGTAATAATAATTAATCGATATTATATATTATTATTATTCCCTTTATTTACACATTTTAAAAAAACTAATTTTGTACATATTAAAAATCTAACATTAAAAACATATACAAAATTAACCCTAAAAAAAACGGAGATTCCATCACCGGCGGCGGTGCGAACCTAAGCTACCGATGGTCGGGCCCTAAGGCGTGCAGTGTCGAGCAGGGCTGCCCTCTGGATCTGCCCCTTGACCCAACCACTCAGCGAGAGCCTCTTTAAGGTGGTCGTCAAGGCTCTTCGCTATCAGTCCATGCGCTGATACGACTATGGGCATAATGATCGTCGAGTCGACGGGCCAAATTTTGGTAACCTCGTGCTGCAGATCCAGATACTTTAACATCTTCTCTGCTTCCTTACTGACGAGGTTACCATCGTGCGTCCCGGTGATATCGACGAGCGTTATTATTTTTAAGTAATAAGAAGATGTTTGATGACTATAGGTCATACATAAAGCAAACCAGGTACTCCTGAGCCTATTTGGAGCAAAAAAGTTAGATGACATTTTGTTCTACGGTGAACTTTTTTTTCTCCATACAAAACTAAATAAAATTATTTAGTTTTGTATGGAAAAAACACCAACAAACACACCCGTCATCACGGGTGTGGTTGTTGGTGTAGCCAACCATGTCAGTTTCAATCAAAAAATCATCATAATTGTAAAACGAGAAACATTATTAAGTAACGGTAATAAAATAATACATCGATAAAACTTACATATCGATATCGACCGTACTAATGCGCGGGCACATCACTGCAGGATGGAAACAGGATACGTTCAATGAAATGATTGATCGGCTTCAAACGGTCGTCGGTAATCTTGCGATAAATGTATATCATATTTTAACCGGCTGCGTTTGGGCACAGACGTCCTTTAAACCTTGACCTATCTAATCGTATTGTCTGATTTCTTTAGGTCCCGCTGCCCAGCCCGTAGACATCACAAGGTGCTTGATGGTGAATGTCATGTTGGCTTGACACGACACCTGAAAAACCCAATACTACCTACTTGAGGCCTGTCTGCCAATGAGGTATAATTAGGCAGGGCAGGGATAACGGATCTCCAAGTGACAAAATCCTGACGAATCTCAGCCGCCTCGTCCACTCTCATAATGTTCTTCAAACATGCTCGTCGGTTACGGGTACTACGCAGTTGACCCTTTTTGAGAACATGCCCGATCTGGTCTAAGTACGTGCGTCTAGGGCGACCCTTCCCAACATTTCCCTCAAATTCGCTCCATAAATATCTTTCATTAAAGCCCCATATTATCCATGCTTCAAATGTGACCAAACCACCTGCTTAAGCATTTTTTATGTAAGTTAACATGGGTGGCTGTGCCGAGGGACCAATGGTGTAGACGACAGAGCGAAACCACGCTCAGTGAGGCGCCATGCCAGCAGATTTGTCGAATGTTGCTAGGCTGTCTGTCTAGCCTATTCATAGGACATTTGAAGATACCCAGATTGAAGAATTCAGGAAACACACCCGCCAGAAGACAGTTCCACACCCTACCGGTATGATAAGGAAACGATATTGAGAACCGATGGGTTCTCAAAAGCCTAATGCCATATGCTCAATATGATATGATAAAAATAAATGTTACCTCTTTTTCCTTAGCCGCCAATTCGCTCTCCAATCCACCTTGGTTGACCGCGGGACTGCTTCTTGAAGAATTACTATTGCTCCTCTGCGTTGCAGCCATTTCCATCTTCCCAGGATTACCCTCTAAGTTCTCCGGGTCATCAGCGGAGTTCCGAAGGTTCTCAGGTGTGAGGGCTGTGTTGGGAGGGGAGAGGCGCTCGGAGAGGTCTTTGATCCTGTCCGGATGGCTTATTCTGAGGTCACTCAGTCTGGTCTCCGTTTGTCTGAGTCTGTGG
The DNA here is from genome assembly GCA_946902875.1 of Nematopogon swammerdamellus. Classification (NCBI taxonomy): domain Eukaryota; kingdom Metazoa; phylum Arthropoda; class Insecta; order Lepidoptera; family Adelidae; genus Nematopogon; species Nematopogon swammerdamellus. The sequence goes on along the minus strand of OX336356.1, from coordinate 2,915,411 downwards.
GAAGAGAAGCAGTAATTAACTTTAATGTCCCAAATGGGGGTAGAGAAAACATGGATAGAGCAGAAAGAATTTTAGCAGTTTGTGGACTTCCTTGTGGTGGTGCTAATCCTGGTTCCCTTCACTTCACCTTAATAACTGTGTTACTGTATAAGCAGATACGCTGTAAGCATTTTTTTTTATGTAAACTGACACGGTTGGCTACATCACCTACAACGTCCGTGATGTCAGCCCATAACACCGGGTGAACTAGGTGCTATGTCAGTGCTTCCCCCTTTGATCGTGCCGGCTACACTGAACTGGTCGGAAAACACAAACTATTTACATAGCCGTTTTAACCGACGTTTCATTCAGTGCGGTGGTAGCAACCCGGGTGGGTTAAACCCTACCACCAAGTAAGATTAGGAGGGAAGGGACCTACAGTTTTACGAGGAATCCGAACCTCGGTCAGCCTCCAACGGTCAGCGGTCACCCATCCAAGTACTGACCGCACCCAGCGTTGCTAAACATTGAATAGCGACAGTTGACTGTCTGCACCACTGAGCTATCGAGGCTGACACTGGTTAGGTTAGGTCCTAGGTTAGGTAAACCAGTCACACAAGCATGTGACTGGTTAAGCGGTCCTAGCCCAATAATTTGGTCTCTGGTGACCTGTCCGTGCACCACCGTGAACCACTCGACATGGTCAGTTCACTCACTCAAAAACTCGCTCTATTTCAACGAATCATAAACACGCATTACTTATTAATCGACACAACTATTACTTTCATCATCAGCCCGTATCCGTCCACTGCTGGAGATAGGACTCTCCCAAGGCACGCCACCACACGCGGACTTCAGCTTTTCTCATCCACCCACTCCCGGCTACTGTTAGATAAAAAAAATTATGAAAACCAGTATTAGTTGCTGTGTCGAGGGACCAAAGGTACCCGAAATAGTCAAATCCAGCTCATTTCGCGAAACCACGTTCAGCGAGATACCATACCAGCGGATTTGCTGACTATAGAAGCGCTATCCAGCTTATTAATATGATGACGTTTGAAGACTGAAACAAGAAATACTCCCAGATTGAACGTATCGGGAACCCAGTTGTTGTTCAAACCATATATGAAATCGTGCGAGGTTTTGGGTGAGCAAACATGTCTAGGGGTTCCCAAGGAGGCCCGCTGGTCTCTCACTTATTGACAAAGGTACACATGGCAAGAATTTATTAAGTTCCTCGTATAGGTTTCCCTTGTACCTGGTCTCCGTGGCCTGGTCTCTAAGGGCCTGGTCTACGTTGGTGTTGCCATTGGGCGTGCCGCCGGGCACGCTGGCCTGCAGCGGCTGTGTCTGCGGTGTGTTCGTTGCCAGCTGTTCCTTCAGTGTGTTCACCTCCTTCTCCGCCAGGGTGGCTCTCTGTTGACAAGAGATGTGGCCGGTCAGATTCAGTTTCTTTGAGGACAAGGAGCATATTCCGTGAGATTTAAATATGACGGAACAGGTCAACTTTTTGTGGGCAAAGTGCATATTGTTCAGATCTTTCGTGGTTCAGATTAATAGGAAATGTTTATATTGTTTCTTTTTTAATCAAGCTTAACATTTATGCCAACTACGCCACTCGTGTTGTTCCTGTTGGAGCTGGGCCTGACTGATTTTATATTTTCGAGAAAGTACACATTTTACCTGAACGCAGCTCGGCCTTCGGCCTCGCCCTCAGTTACTTACAGTTTTCGAAAATCTCATGAACGGTCATGATACGGTCATGAACTAAAATAGGTACATAGTTAAGTACGTACACGGTGCATATCCCGTATAATGCATACACCCTATAATCTTACTGCTGAGACCACTGAGCCTAAAGATGCAATATTGAAACCGAGTACTCAAAAACCGGCCAATTGTGAGTCGAAATCGCGCACCGAGGTTTCCGTATTGCCATGTCATGGCTAGCGCCACTCACGCCATCTAGATGGCGTGTTATGAAATGCTTCATATTAGTTAAATGTCATGATTAGTTAAAATGCTTCATAATCTATTCGGTAGATGGTGCGCGCGCATACACTTTTTGGTTTCTTCTATGGGAACCCCCGTGAATTTTTTAATTTTTCTATTTTTCTTATTTTTGTTATTATATCGGCCAAAATAACACATATTCTGTGAAAATTTCAACGGGCTACCTATTACGGTTCAAGAGATACAGCCCTCGGACAGACGGACGGACGGACAGATAGACAGAAGGCGTAGGCTTAGTAATAGGGTCCCGTACCGGATACGGAACCCTTAAAAATCGAGTGTTTGCAGAATGAAGCGGGGAGAGTCGGCGAGGGAGCGACACAGACGTATCGTTGGGTCATTGAGGCTGTTTTATCGGTACTAGTATGGCCACTGCTCTAACGAACTTGCTTCCCTTCATACTCTCGTAGAACACCACTTTGTAGTCGACAGAAGAGTTCCTCGAACTGCACGATTCTCTAAATCGTTCTTGTGCCGCACTGCAAAGTTTGGAACGCGCTCCCGTGGAATATCTTTCCCCACTCCTACAATCCATGATCTTCAAATCGCGGGTGAATAGCCTTTCCCCAGCGACATTAGTCCACCTTCAAGCCGGACTGGCACCTCCTCGCGGGTGAAATTGGCTGCGCCTGAGGCTTCGACCTCGGGGAGAGCCACCCAGTTCGGAAGCAATAAAAAAAGGGTTAAAGACTACATGCCGGCTAAGCGGTCCTTCCATGCACCGAGTCATGCAGCGGGTGGGTCATCGTGCCTTACTTGCTGCTTGATAGTTTAATGTCATCCATCATCATCATCATCAGCCTGTATCGGTCCACTGCTGGACATAGGCCTCTCCCAAGGCACGCCACCACACGCGGTCTTCCGCTCTTCTCATCCATCCACTCCCGGCTACCTTTTTTAGGTCATCTGTCTACACAGTTTAATGTATCTTGTCTGAATACATTGCTAAACGTGTTGATCGATGCTGTGCTTTACAAGAGTACCTGCAGCACAACTCCGATTAATCCGCTTACCCCGATTGTTGGGATACAGAGTGTGATAATTATGTGTGCTGATTTGTGGTCTGAAGGCTGAATAGTCGGTGTGAGCCCGCGCGCTCCGCGCCTGCAGACAATGTCACGGTGCCTGCTCTCGGCTCTGAAGCGGCGGAGATCCCAAGATTGTGGCATAGAAACACTTGCTTTTGATCGATCGATACACAGAGCGGTATCTATGCTATGTGAGTTTATATAGAACTTGCGCCTTGGCGCTACTGAAGGCGAAGGTGGAGACACTTTTTTTATTAATTGTTAGGGCTCCGTATCCATGTCAGTCAGTCAGTCAGTCAGTCTGCGTGTAGCGTGTAAGCGTCCACTGCTGGACATACGCCTCTCCAATTTTCCTCCAGTCCTCCCGGTCTTCAGCGGTACGGAACCACTGCTTTCTGCCGGAGTACTTGATGTCGTCGTCCCACCTGGCGGGTGGTCTTCCCACACTCCGTTTTCCTGTCCACAGCCGCCTGTGTAGGACACGGTTACTCCAACGGTAGTCGTCTTTACGGCTGACGTGCCCAGCCCACTGCCACTTGAGCTTAGCCAACCGGTATCCAATATCGACTACTTTGGTATCCATATCCATACGGAAGCCTATTAGTAAGAGGATGCCGTCTATCTGTCTGTCTGTCTGTTCGTCCGTCCGTCCGTCCGTCCGTTCGTCCGCCCTAGGGCTATATCTTTTGAACCGTAATAGGTAGCAGGTAGAAATTTTAAGGGAATATTTGTTATTGTGACGGATATTCTAATAAATTATAAAAAAATAAAAAAGTAAAAATTTAAGTAAGTAAAAATAAAATACTATTATCATAATAGAATATATCGGATTCGGTAGAACAGCGCCATCTACCGAGTGTAATTTAAAAAAATAATAATAATGCAAAAAATAATTTCCTCTTAGTTAATTAAAGGCGTAGGGGAACCGTTAAGTAAAAATTAATTTAACTCGGTCCCCCAACGCCTAAGCGATAATTATTTTTTACTTTTTAAGGGTTCTTGAAATGGGGTTTTTAAATTTGTAATTTTTCGAATTTCACGCGCGCGAAGCCGCGGGCAAAAACTAGTGTATCTATATCCTGCGAGAATAATCTTCCGGATGGCGGCCATTGTTTTGATTGTTAATTGGTTAATAAATAAATCTATTGTCTCTATTTACACGTCTCGTGGTTTCCGGTTCCAATTAGAATCCAATCGAATATCACCTACTACGCTTTATACTTGCGGTGTACACTGTAAATTCGACTTTAAAACTACATTAATAAGGTGTAAATTCGACAGGTAAGAGGCTGCTTTGTGGATTTTAGCTTTTTTATTATAAGAGTTGTGAAAATCGAAGTTCATACGCCATCTAAAGGTTGACTGAAAGAAATCCCTGTAAGGGGTGTCCGCCTTTGCCACTAATGTTCATTTTAGGGTTCCGTATCCGGTACGGGACCCTATTACTAAGCCTATGCCGTCTGTCTGTCTGTCCGAGGGCTGTATCTCTTGAACCGTAATAATAGCCCGTTAAATCGTTCACAGAATATGTGTTATTATGGCCGATATAACAACAAATAATAACAATTAGAAAAAATTACAAAATCACTGGGGTGATTATGGGGTGATAGAAGAAACTAAAAAGTGTATGCGCGCCATCTACCGAAAAGAGTATGAAGCATTTTAACTAATCATGAATTTCAACTAATATGAAGCATTTTATAAACACGCCATAGATGGCGTGAGCGGCGCGGCGGCGCTGACCATGACATGGCGATACGGAACCCTCGGTGCGCGAGTTAAAAATTTTAAAAGTGAAAAATTAAGGGGGTCTCAATACAAGAAACGTGTTTTTTCCACATTATTTTTATTGTGATGGGGAACTTCGGTGCGCTAGTCCGGCTCGCACTTGGGCAACCTGTCGCACGGGAACGATGCTCTGAAAACGGATTGTGTCTTTCTAAAGCTCGATACGCATTATTTACCGCCTGGAACTGTACGATACGACTTTCATGATCCAGCCGGCAGCCTATCTACAGCCCAACAGCCTACACGAACAGTCTATAGCCAGCCCGGCCGGCGAGATAGCATCGTGTGTGTGTGGCTTGGTGCGTGACGGTCGGTGTCAGCGCGTCACGGTCTCCGCTTCGAGCCCCGCTGAATACATTACAGGTGTGAACTGGCGGCTCCAATGTGTTCGGCTGATTTGATTTTGGATTTTGTCGGGTTAAAACAACACAATATTAGAACTTAATGTTAAATATAATACTAAAAAAAATTGTCAAGTGCGAGTTTTACTCGCGCACGGAGGTTTCCGTATCTATCCGCTATCAATAATATCCGCCTATCCGCTCAGGTGGCATGGTCTTCGAATTTTAATTTCGAAGATATTTGAGACGATCGGAGAGAAGCCTCAATGAGGTCGATCGCAATTTCATCATCATCATCATCATCAGCCTGTATCGGTCCACTGCTGGACATAGGCCTCTCCCAAGGCACGCCACCACACGCGGTCGGAAAATTTATCGCAATTTACGGTGGGAAAATGACAGTACCTCAATGAGGTCGTTGGCAATTGAGCGGCTATCTTTTGTCTTTCAACAATGTATAAAAGCCTGTGGCGCCATCGATTATTCAGTAGCGTGACTAAACGATTTTTAGAACGTTTGTTGTATGGGAGCCCCCTTAATTTTTAACATTTTCTTTTTTTTACGCGCTACCTATTACGGTTCAAGAGATACAGCCCTCGGACAGACGGACGGACGGACGGACGGCGTAGGCTTAGTAATAGGCTCCCGTATGGGATACGGAAAGAAGCCCGTGACGTAGCGGGCGAAACGTCGACTTATGTAAGCGGAAGACTGTTTGTGGTGGCGCGCCTTGGGAGAGGCCTATGTCCAGCAGTGGACCGATACGCGCTGATGACGACAACGATAATGATCATAATGAAATAATTAATCCACATCTCTTTTGATCCAGTTGTTCACTGTGAATAAATTTCACAATAATTCTCCGCATTACAAATTATTCTAACAATAAAAAAATCTAGTCCATTCAATTAAACAGCCAAAATCACCAAACCGCGTCTCAAAGTTAAATTGTGTGAACCGAAACATTAAAAAAATCGTTAAGACATAAAACTGTCTCACTCACATACATACGGCCGAATCTAAATTTCTTTATAATTACTAATTATAATTATAAACGCGCTCTCAAATCTCAAGATTACCGTTAAGTTGCAGTTCAAGTGAGAAAACAGTTAAACTCTAGTTTGACTACCTGGGAACTGGCAACAATGGGACTGTACCAATATAAACATCAGTGATTCCTAATGACTCCGCTTCTATATCACAAAATATTCTGTACATTAGTGCGTTATAAAAATACCAAAAGCGTAGACGTGATAAAATATTTTGTCAAGTGTGAACTATGTGTGTCAAGGGTTTCGTTGCCGTCTTGTTGATGAAGAAATTCAGAAAACTCTGATAAAAATAAAGAAAAATATTATTATGTACAAGAAACATTAAATTGTTTTTTAAAGGTCCTGACAATGTAACAATTCTGACTAAATTGTGTATTGAGGTTAGTTTCTAGGGTTACTTTTTGATAGGTAAATAAAATCAGAAAATATTTTTCAAAGATTCCATGATATTCGCATATAGACAATACATTTATATAACAATATGCATGTACCACAGAGCGACTCAAAACATTTTATTCAACCTGCTACAGATCCCTAAATACCACCAACGAAAACACAGATGGGTGAAATACAGATTAATTGCTTAATTTAATAGAAAGTCTTTATTTCGTGGAAGCACAGATGCGCGCAAGTAAACCCATTTAATTATTGATAAGTAATCTGACGAGAAAATCTCATAGAAACGCGCAATAACATCAAGTGCGCGTACGCATCAACCGCATACATTCTCAACTTTACGCACACATGCGTCCCTGTTCGTTCATATAGACGATTTTACGCGCGCTCAGAAGCGATGTGTCGTGTCGGTGTGAGAGACGAAACTCACACAGACGCGCGATTGTGGGGTAATTATCCGATTTATTCTCCGCGTTCGCTAAAGCTTATTTCAAATTAACAATACGCAGGTGTTATCTATAGGAGCCATCGGACTATTTAAAATTCAAGCGTTTGGTTCTGGTTAACGCTTTATTTTATATATATTATATATATATATATATATACAGTTTATATAGATAGAGGCAGTATCCGGCGTTGCTCTTGTTCGCTAGTTTTCGAGATGGAGCGATATGTTGAGTGGAAAAGTGTGGTGAAATCGAACTGAATTTGTGATATTTTTGCTTGCCGCATTTGTCGTATTTTATTAATTTTTTTGTTGAAACTTCATCCGCCATAATATCACATATTCTGAGAAAATGTCGACACCTATTACGGTTCAATGAATAAATATAATATAATACTTTATTTCAAATAAAATACTTAAAAATAATTATATCTAGACTTAAAAATAACTAAATTAATACTAATAATAAATCTGTAAAGGATGGTTATGGAGTAAGTTAGTTTGTTTTATGAGATATTACGTTTGTAGACTCAATGTATCTATATTATATTACTAATAATAAATCTGTAAGGGATGGTCATGGAGTAAGTTAGTTTGTTTTATGAGATACAAGCTGTGCCCGCGGCTCCGCCCGCTCTCATATTTCACTTCACTGCTAACCTCAGAAGCTATTTAGCGTGATATTAAGTAGCCTATAGTTGATGGGAAGAATCAAGCTATCCGTAGAATTTTGTTTTATTAAAATCGGTTCAGTGGTTCTCGAGTTATAAGCGGACAGACAGACACTCAGACATACAGAAAGCAGACGTTGGATTTTATTATAGGTATAAATAAGGATTACGTTTGTAGACTCAATGTGTGATACTAAAACTAAATTGACAATTTTTAGAAATCTTTTCTGTATGTATGTATATATGTATGTATGTTCCTCCATAACTCTTAAACCAATCGTCTGAATTCGATGAAACTTCGCACAAGCACATTTATTTACCAACGAGACACAGGCTAGACTAATTAAAATTCAGTTTCGGTTAGGCTAAGATATGGCTCTCATACAAACCGAATTGTTCCGCGCGCCGAAATAAAGGTACGGTAGCGGGCTTACTTACTTTCTTATTTTTAAATAGGTACGAATTTCACGCGAGCGAAGCCTCGGGCAAAAGCTAGTTCACTATAAAAATAAATCTAACTATAAAATTCAATAATAATTGTTCAAGGGACCATTGACTTAAGCGGCGCGTTCCCCCTCTGAAATAAATAGCCCTTTATAGGTAGAAGAGACGGACGGACAGACGGATTAGTCAAACTCCCGTGCGAAACTCTAAAATAGTACCTATTTTGGTAACAGCGTGTTGGAAATGGGTAAGAAAATTGTTAATATTCGAGAAAATTGATAGATATTTTTAATGACATTTCAGAGCCAACGCAACGATGGAAAGGATTAGATGTTTGAAAGAAACAATTAATGAGATTTGAGCTTTGAATTTATTACTTTTTTGTATAGGCGATTTTGCTTTATTGTCACAAATGGAGGCAGAAATAAATGTTTTTCGATTTGACGAAATTGGGGGAATATTTTATTTTAAAGTTTGATGAAATTTCGTAACAATTTATATTTAAGTAACCCTCACCTCTTACTAGGTGGTAGTTGGTAGGGTTTAACGCGCCCGGGTTGATACCACCGCACTGAATGAAAGGTCGATCGAAGTGGCCTAAATGTAGTAAACATAGATTTTTTTTCTACAAAATTTTAGTATATTTTGTGTAAAGTTAGTACAAAACCTGATTTTTATTAAACTTTTTTTCCGTACCGTGTGGGACCGGTACTTACTTAGTACTAGAATAGCCCTACTGTATTTCTACCCGTGCATGCCGTAAAAAGCGATTAAGGGATAAGGATAAGATGCCGTGCTAAAGGGCAACAGGCTAGCCATCCCCCACCTTGAAACGGTCCTCCCACCGAGTCATGCAGCGCGTGGGTCTTCGTGCATTACTTGCTGCTTGATCTTGTCCGAATACTTTGCTAAACGTGGTGGTCGGTGTTGTGCTGTAATTTACAAGAGCAACTGCAGCACAATTCCGATTACTCTGCTTCCCCGATTGTCGGGATACAGCGTGTGGTATGTACGTTTTTTCGCATCTCCTGTAAAATTCCGTTTTTCGAGTTCATTCGTTGTTCTGTGGAGTGTCGAACTTTCACAATTTGCGCCACTAAATAAAATGAATTGTGTAGGTACCTAATCATAGTTATTCCAAATCTCCAGTTAGTATCATTACGGACTACTGTAATATATCAAAATTAATTACCCGTATTATATTATTATTTTATATTAATTAACGAACTTTATGTCGTATGTATTAATGTCAGCTCTCGAGTTAAAATTTCGACCAATGCGCGCGCCCTGGGCCGGAACGGAAAACCGTTATTTTCGTGTTTTTCGTTTATGATTGTTGTAGTTAAATCAAAAGATTTAATAAATTGGGCTCATTTGCGCAACCTGCGATATTTCACACTCCGCGCGAGGATTTTATCAATATGTATTATTTTAATTCATTCGCGTTGTATCTGATTCGCGATTTGATAAAATATATATCTGTAAAGATGTGCTCGAAATTTACAAGAAAGTTTTTAAAATTTTCAATTTGTTCTTTATTGTAGTATATTATAACTCTATTTATTTTTATATATACATTTTTATAAAATAATATAGAAACTAGAAATTGAAACTTCCTATCAAAGTAAAATGACATAACACAAAACAAAAAGTCCTAACAAGAAATATTAAAATTAAAAATAAAATATAAATATGAGTTAATATATCTATAAATAAATAAATACGTGTGTTTTGTTTCTCAGTTAAAAAGCTCTATTGTACAATCTTTTTTATTTAAAGAACCCTTTTTGATTTGAATAAGGGAAAAGTAAACAAATTACATGTTTCAAAAATTATACACACGACCCCTGAAATTTTCTTTTAACTCAAAACTTTTTCAGTGCCCACGTGTATCTTTTTGGCACACCAGGAAAATGAGGAAAAATCGAGGAAAATCCTGACTTTTTTTACAAACACAGTATAAAAATAACATTATTAGGCGTTTCGAGAAAAAAATTGCGAATCCCAAAAATAAAAAAATTAACTTTTTTTTTGTTTTGCGCTCAACGTGCTCCCTTAACATTTTCAGAGAACAGAGAATTTATTCCATATACATATAATATATTATATACATAGGAACGCATTGTTAGCTTTTAGATATAAATAGAAAAACCTGCCAAGTGCGAGTCGGACTCGCGCACCGAGGTTTCCGTAACACCACGTAAATGGTCGTTTTTTATTACTTTACTTTAGAGTGGCTATCGCCATCTATCTATGAAAGTTCATACTTTTGTTCATCCAGCGTGGAAATGCAGCGAGTGTTTTAGGTACCCTGCGCGGTCATTTCGGAGACAGTTTAAACGAGATTTTTTATATATTGTTGTAAAATGTTTTGTTAAAAAAGATATATGACGCTCTTCTGAAAATTCAGATATTTGTATGGGGCCCCTTAATTTTTTACTTTTTCAGTTTTTTTTTAACAATTATTCCGTGGAATCCGAGCCACGGTCGACCTCCAACGATCGAACGGTCACCCATCGAAGTTCTGACCGCGCCCAGGTGTGCTTATGATCACGAACCACAGTCGACACATCGCACGACTGAGCTACCGGCTGACATAATATAACTGAATAGAATAGTGGTAAAATACCACATAAAAAATAATTAAATACACCAAAGGGAAGTTTGCATTCACCGTGTCTTAGCGAGGTGTCGATTGATCAACGATGAAAATAGTGTTAGTTGCTCAACCGACAAATCATAGAACGGATGCGAAAAATATAAGAAAATCCCGAAGATGACAATTCTGGCACTTGAGTATCTATCACCTACTGAAAGAATGACGTACTGGTGACAAAAATATCATATTACGTGTAATTTCGTTTTGATTATATACATTTTTTTTATGGAAACTGACACGGTTGGCTACATCACCTACTACGTCCGTGTTGTCAGCCCATAAGACCGGGTGAACTAGGTGCCATGTCAGTGCTTCCCCTTTGATCGTGCCGGCTACACTGAACTGGTCGGAAAACACAAACTATACACATTTATTTAATAGTACATACATACCACAAGCTGTATTTTTTTTAAAGGAAACTGACACGGTTGGCTACATCACCTACAATATCCCTGATGTCATTCCATAACACCGGGTGAACTAGGTGCCATGTCAGTGCTTCCCTTCATTTCGTGTCGGCTACACTGAACTGGAAGGAAAACACAAGTACTCGATCCCGACAATCGAGGTAAGCACAGTAATCGGTGTTGTGCTGCAAGTACTCTTGTAAATTACAGCACAACACCGATCTTTAGGTTTTTGTGGTGGTGCGTTGATACGACACAATTTTTTAGGATTCCGTAGCCACACTCTGGCAGGGACCCCCCTTTTTTTATAGTAAGCGCGACGAGTGGCGCTGAGCCACCCATAAGGTGCCTAGCGACGCCCATGGACATTCGGTCGTATGCGGGGGTTGCGATTGCCATGGCGGCCTGACAGGTGCCCATTCACGCCTCTCTTAATCACTATGCGTGCAAGAAGAAAATGGTTAAGGAACCCTCTGTGTATGAACAACAACGTTCGTACTGAACACGCTTTTTAGGGTTCCGTACCTCAAAAGATCTGGTGTCTGTCTGTCGGTCTATATGTCCGTCTGACAGAGCGTAGTTTGAATCTAGTGGACAAAAAAAAGTTGAAATTCGGTACATAATACATAAATAGAGTCTGATGATGACCCAATCACGGACGAATAGCGTAAGTAAATGAACGAATTTAAATGTTGGTGGTTAATTTTGGGTGAAAAATTAGAAAGTAAAAAAAAAAATTATTTCAAGTACATCATGTGACGTATCAATCGAAAGAACTCGTTATAACAAAATACAAATATGAGGTGCTTCGTTAGTTATGTCAAAAATTTCGAGAGGGTTACATAGACACTCAAAAAAACACGTTACGCAAAAAAAAATTATGTTTATGTTTTATATGTTTTAATGTTTTATATGTTTGTTATATGTAATTATATGTTTTTAGCATTACTTTTCGAGAAATTTAACAAAACATGTTTCTTACCTAAACATTAACCTGTGTGTAACAGTAGGTAACTTGCATTGTACGTGGTCAATGACCGCACTATGTTCAAACGCAGAACATCTGTTTGTTATAAGTAAGTAACAAGGTCACTATGATTGGTTTTTACAGCTACTTATTTGATTTTATTTTTTTGTTAGGAGAAAAAATGCTCCTATAAACATATGTTTTTTTCTTACGTAAAGTGTTTATTTGAGTGCGTATGTAACCCTCCCGGAATGTTTTTTGTATTATCCTTAACTCTTGTCATCGATTTTTTCAACAGTTTTAGCTACGCTGTGTGCCCCCGTCGTCGCTGCCGACGCTACGGACCTATTCTGATGCCGAGGTAGACGCACTTAATCCCTCAATGTCAGTTTTAATTTGCTGTCCGTATCGAATTTCTTCCAAGAGTTTTATTTTCGAATATTTTTCATAGTGAAGTGTTCATCGTGGATTGGGAAAGGGGGACGTTTCAGCCGTTCTATAGTATCGGAAATATATATGAAAGGTAGGTCTCTCGTTTCTCTACAGACGAATTATTACAACAAACAACATAAAGACACCTTTTGTACCAATGATATTATAAGTTAAAAGGAGGTAGATAGGTTATCTGAGCTCCCAAGCGGCACATTAAACACAAGACCACAGTCCTGCCTGAAGTTAGTCGCCCACCAACTACGCACGCGTTCGGACCGCTAACCACGAGCCGCTAACACATAAAAAGTGCCGTCGTGTGTAATGATAATGACTAATGACTAATGAGATTATGCACTAATTCTTCGAGAATCGCCACTAAAAGTCAAGGAATCATATATCATTACTCTTCAAGGACGTGCCGTGTGTGGGCACTGAATGTCATATAGATAACCTATCTTTCCTAAAATATCTTGTTTTGTACTATATTATAGGAGGATTATATCTATAATACACACACAAAATAATTTCAACCGCAAACACGAACACCATCAACCGCGAGAGGGGAATTCAGCGCACACATTCAAAGGCCTGCCAGCGAGACCGCGCTCCCGAACTAAATAATTCCCTCGTACCAACACACAGGCTCAAAACTCGAATCGACATCAAATAAAGAACAACTCGACAAATTCATTAGCAACTTTTCAAATTCGGAACTCGATCGAACTGCGAACGCGATAGACGAAGCAGGTATTCGGATGATCATTATTACAGATTGAATTTTCCTAACTTTGGACTCATCCGCTTTCTAATTTACTAATGAATCCGACTACCACTGCCATTAGCTACCCCATCCACCCAACTTCCCCCCTCGAGGAGGGTGGAAAAGGGGTAGGAAGCGGATGCAGAGTAAGAAAGGAGACGGGGAAATTTTGCGCTAAAATTTCGGTATTTTCTACCGACATACAGATGGGTATAATCCGATTGGCGATGGTTCCACATTTGAATTTTCGTATTTCGTTCTAGAATTTTGGCAGCTAGTGCGCACTCGCGGTAGATTTCATTTTCTTCGTGTTTGACTTGTAATTTGTAAGTTTGAGTTTGGAATTCACAAAATTTGCGAATTCGGTTTCGGTTTTCGAAATTTGAAATTTTACTCAGATTGTATGCGAATATTTTACCGTTAGCAGCGATTACCTATACTTACTAACCATATTAATATTGAAGTAATAAGGTATTTTAGTAGAATGTATGTACTACTGTGCTACGAATCGCGTTACGAATATTCTTATTTGTTTGAGATTATATGTGAGATTGTACTTTATGTGAGACTATATGTGAGAAAACCGTTTCTTATTCGATTATCCGTTCTCGGCCATTGACTTATATATTATCACTGTTCTCGGCTTATAAAATAATAGGTCCATGTTACCGAACATGAAATTAAAGTTCACATTGCAAAATGTAATTAATTATATTAAGTGTAATTAATTATCTTTTACGCCGTAATTAAGCAATAAGTAGGTTAGCAATATAAGAAAAAGTACGTAATTATTATTAATACATTTTGATTATTATACGTCACGCCTGTTTCCCGGTGGGGTAGGCAGAGACAACGGATCTCCATGTGCCACGATCCTGACACACCTCTGCCGCCTCTTCCACTCTTATAATATTCTTCATGCATGCTCGTTGCAGGCACTCCGCACTTGCCCCTTTTTGAGCACATGCCCGATCTGGTCCAGGTACGTGATTCTAGGGCGACCCTTCCCGACTCTTACACCCACATTTGCTCCATAAATTTATTTCTATAGTCTCCTATCATCCATTCTTCAAACATGACAGAACCACCGAAGTATTACTTTCTCAATCTTTGTCACTATATCTTATTTCAGACCAAAATTTTTTCAGAGTTTTTTCTAACGAAAAAAATTACGTGCATATCTACACCTGCTGCTTCACCATTCGGAACCGGTGTAAAACTGTAGGTCCCTTCCCTTGCCCCTTACTAGGTGGTAGGCTCAAATTGTAGCCGACTGGGTTGGTGACACCGTACTGGATGTAAGATAGCCACATAGCAGCCTCGGTTGTGTTCTCCTCTAGTCCAGTATAGCCAGCAATCCAGGGAAGTCTCCGGTATGGCACCTACCTTCTCGGGGGTGATATTGGCTGGTCGGAGCATGTGCTTTGGCCCCTCCGACTCAACCACCCAAACCGAATTACATAAAAAAAATTTGAACAGCCACCCAGTAAATTCCTCTTCCAACCGAATAAAACTACAAATCGACAGACTTATCCATATAGTATAGAGCACACAGATCACCTAACCATACGAGGGGTTGGTTATATTCAAATATTAGGTTTAGAGATACTGCAAACTTCGGAGCTCAATAAAACTGAAATTCAACTCACCTGGAGCCGTAACTCGCGGTGCGGTTAATTTTCAGTTATTGTACAGTTTCCGAAGACTTTCGAAAAGACAGAAGGGGTATTGGTGCTGTGTTGACGGATTCGGAATCCGTCGTCTGAATCCGACCGACGACGACCGCCAATCAGTTTAACTCTGAACATTTTAATTAATAAAATAATAATTTACACAATAATAAATAATAATATAATAAATTGGTGTTTTACTTTAGAATTTGTCACAATAGAAATAATCACAATAAGTTTGAAGCTTGTAAATATTACAGTTTTACGATAGAGATAAAACAAGAAAACAATGAAAAGAACACGTTTCTTGCATGTGGACCTATATTTTTATTATTTATTTATTTTTATTATTTGTGAGTATATCCGCCATCATACATAACAAAATATTCTGTAAAAATTTTCAACCGGCTACCTGTAGAGGTTCAAAAGATACAGTCCTTTAAAGGTTGTACAGCATATGGACTGTAATAGGATCCTGACGTCCTCCGTACAGTCAGTCAGTCAGTCAGCGTGTAAGCGTCAACTGCTGGATATACGCCTCTCCAGTTTTCCTCCAGACATCCCGGCCTTCAGCGATATGGAACCACTGCTTTCCGCCGACGTGTTTGAAGTCGTCATCCCACTTGGCGGGTGGTCTTCCCACACTCCGTTTTCCTGTCCACGGCCGCCAGTGTAGTACACGGTTACTCCAACGGTCATCGTCTCTTCGGCTAACGTCCGTACGGATCCCTGAAAAATGCGAGCCGTCTGAAGCGAATTGTGTGCATATTGTGTGCATATTGTGGGAATGAAGCAAATGCTATAACAGTGTCATTCTTTTGAATTCTTTCAGTGTTTGAAAGTTATTGAATTTGAGTTAGTAGCTTGGGCGTCTGAGTGTCATTTAGGGCCAGCACGCACTGCGAAAAAAATAACCCCGCGGTTTTTGTAAAATATGAAAATTATTTGAACGCGTACCGCGCGCTCTACAGCAACGCGAATACTGCAATGTGGCACGATTTCTTTTCCGCGCGAATTTTCTGTGCTACTTACTTTATTAGAGAAGGTTTATCGTTTACCTGAACGCAGCTCGGACTACGGCCTCGCACTTATTTATTTACTTTCATCTCGAGAGAATATCCTTAACTTTAACGAAGCTCGGCCTTCGACCTCGCCCTTAGTTACTTTCTTTCATCGAGAAAGAATAGAGTTTACCTGAACGGAGCTCGGCCTTCGGCCTCGGCCATAGTTATATACTTTCATCGAGAATAATATGTAAGTATTTGACAAAACCGCGCGAATTTTCATTTGCAGTCTCCGTATGGATGGTTTCACGAGCGGATTTTATTCCGCGCGAAAAAAAAACCGCCTGAAAAATATTCGCTGTGTGTGCTCGCCCTTATTTCTTATAATTTTACACTTAGAGGGCGATTGGAGACTATACACATTTCTAATGCACCTGGGAAGCTATATAGTGTGGAAGGGGCTTCAGAAGGAGATTCATATGGAAGTAAAACTGCATCCGAACTTGTCACAATAATTGTTCTATCCGATTCGATTACACCCACGAAGAAGAACGAGCAAGAAACTTCGCAGGGTATTTTTTTTTTCATACATATCATTACAAGTATTTCAGTGACTAGCCACATAATAACATCGCGCCTACAGTCTTTTGAAAACACATCCTGAGAGCAAGGTTAACAATTTTACTTAGTACGTAAACAACATTTGTCTGAATCGCGAGCATCAAATGTGTATGCTCTTAAATTTTCCAAATGCCCAATGTAATCATCCTGGTTATGTCCAAGCTTAGATTCTCTCAAAATATCAGACGCAAACGTCCACAAAGTGAAGTGTCACTTCGTTCCGATTTAGCAGCTTCTAAATCTCGTTTCGTTTGATTAGTCCAAGAATTTATTCTCAATTAGTATCGGAGGTCGGTTCGTAAATCTTCCCGCCAAATGAAGTGTGAGGGCGTCGACGACGATCTGCCCTTTTGTCAACTCTTTTGATGTTGGCCAGCCCGTCTATAGCAGCTTTAAGTACCTCTGTTGATTAACTATGACAATCGTGATGACAATGTGAAATCAACTTTATTTTAAGCGAAGAAGGTGCGAGTTCGCGCGCAAATGTGTACAGACATTTGAATTTGAAAGATATGTCAGTGACATTAAGGTGCATTTTGCATTGAATTTATTATGATGCACTGATTAGCAGATATTTTGTTGTTTTGTGCACTAATTAAATAGGTTTTAAAACTTCAAGTGCAATTTGAAATACAGTACAGTCGTATTTCATATGTCAACCGAACGCGTTAGTACTAAAATGTAACAACCATTGATAATCTTGCTAAAGAAATTTTTGCTTTATCGCATTACAAATTTAACATAAAATGTTGCCACAAAAAACATAGGTATTATGTAGATCGCCATAATATTTGAGAAATTATAATTTTTAAATTTTTGTGAAAAAAGAAAACACTTGAAATAAAAAAAACCCGGCCAAGTGCACGGAGGCTTCCGCTCGACAAAAAAAACCCAAAGAAAATATTAACTTTTCACTTATTTCAATTTCTTTACTAAATAACACTAATATTATATTTTAAACGTTAAAGGTTTAAAAATAAGTTAATAATAGCCTCTACTATCACGCCTTAGAAAGAAATGCGTCGAGTTACTTAAACTCTTTGTAATTTTGTAATCATCACAAAATTTTATTTTCAGATTGAATTTATTTATTTATCTTTTATTATATTTTTTTGGTTATCTTCACTGATGTGAACACAATAGAGTTTGCCAAATATTATGTATGTAATTGCTATAAATGTCAGTAGCAACATAAGTATTCACAAAATGACAGTCCTTCGTGATATTTCCAATGAGTTAACTAAATAATTGTTCAAAATAGCCTTCCCAGCAACATAGTATATTAACGCCTGCGCTCCCCGCCTCGGCGATGCCAGTCATTCGCCCGATTCGAATCAATGCATCTCTTTCTCCATTCATTCCATCAATCTATCTTCCGTCGCATCATTTGAATCATCATGTCAATCTCGCATTTGATCTTTCACTGTACGGGATGGAATCAATGAATCTTCAGTTTGCAGTTCGAATCTATTGGCCGGTTTGAATTTAGAATTCATTCAGCGTCACACTCCATTTTGTCGCAACTGTAACGTTACGAATTTGAATGTTTTCAAATTTCTAACGTTCGGCTTCATGTTCAATTTTACTTTAATCGTTGGGTTTAAATATGGAACCGTTTTCACTGTTTGAATTGTTCGGTTTAAAGCAGGTTTATTCGCTTTTCTACGTGAAAATGAAAATTTTAATAAAGCTCCTCTCACGTCACACGGAAACCAATAAACATGATAAAATCCCGCGTCGTTTTTCATCCGAAAATCGCGAGTTCAAACGCGTGTGAAATAGGTTATAATGTACCAATAAAGCCTTTGTCGTCGCTTCACTCCCCGCAGCCTTCGGGGGAGGAGGGAGAAGAGGGAGAGAAGTGTCAATTTTGGGGGAAGTTGAAAATTAGGAACTATGCCTGATATTGTTAACATCACCTCAACTTCGCATTGATTGATGGCTTGTACGACGACATCGTTGGGAATATTTCCACCAAACTTTGGAGATAAAATTTGGTCTCGTGGAACCCTGGAGACATCTTAACACGGTTCATTAGCAAAATTTTTAGCAAGCATTAGCAAAAAACAGGTGTGACGTGTATGTACGTACATAAGTAAGAGACATCATTGTAACGTATCATATACATCTTTATAAGGAATCATAGGAATCAAAAGCAGTCAGTCAGTAGGTACCCTTGCAACTTTGATTAAAGTGTATGTATGCATGTTCTTTATTGAATATCGATTTAAATAAATTCGGTACAATAGACGAGCTTAATGCCGTTAGGCATTCTATTATAACTAACCTTTAGGATGTGGGAGAATTGCATGTAGGTGAACAAGAATATTTTGTAGCAATGTTTTAGATTTTAAAGAAATTCAAATACTACATAAATATTAACACGCAGTTATACTTCAACAAACAAAAAATTATTTTCGTTCTTCGAATAATTGGAAAGGCGAGCCCATACAGCCAAGGTTTATTAAATAAAATACAGCTATACACTAATACATTAAAACTAAAACAATCCAAAATTAATATTCAGAAAACCTACAAAAAATAAATTTCTAATATTTTCTAATTTTTTTTTATTTTTAATAAAATAATTTTTTAATTTCTAATAATTTCTAATTACATTATAATATTTAAGAGACTTACGTATTATATTAATCAGTGGGACTGGTGTTGATTATTCAACCGAATGACAAGAGAGAAAGAAGAGCGGAGTTAAGATATGTACGCAAAACAAATATACTTACTTTAGTAAGCACAGGAAAAGATTCTTAAAATTGTTCATACACTCATAGAAGTATAGGATCGTAAATACACCGGAGTACATTTTAAATTTCGAATAACTGCATAACACGTAAAATAATGATGGCGGTTTTAAACATACAAGAATTGAGGCACTCGCCAAAATGTCCCTAATCACTAAACACCATCGAATCAGGCCCAGACGAGGACATAAAAAGTAAACCCTTCACCGCACCTACAGGATTAAATTTCCCTCAAATCGAAATAAATAAAAATAAGGGACAGTGAACATTAGGCAAGGGTCCCCCTCGGCCGCAGAGACTCGTGGGCTCAAGCAAAGGAGCCTTATTATTTAGACGATTTTTGTTCAGTACAAATTAAAGGAATTAACTGGAAATCGGCTGCGGCGGTACTGAAAATCCTCTCATTCGGTCTGCTAGGCTTCTCGGGCTTAGGAAGCGATAGATCCTCCTCATGAAGGTACATTGAAAAAAATCGTACCAATCGCTTTTTTAAAGAAAAAAAAATATTAAAGCAGTTAGGTAGGTCAGTGGGTGTGTTAGTTATTTCAAGAGTGTAATGTTTTTAACATCGTCTTAATAATAAGGCTCCTTTGCTTGATCCCACGAGTATCTGCGGCCGAGGGGGACCCATGCCTAATGTTCACTGTCCCTTATTTTTATTTATTTCGATTTGAGGGAAATTTAATCAACATTTATTATTATGATCAATACTAATAATAAATCTGTCAGGGATGGTCATGGAGTACCTAAGTTACTTTGTTTAATGAGATACTGAGTTTATAGACTCTATATATGATAGGCACTAAAACTAAACTGAGGATTTTTAGAAATCTTTTCTGTATGTATGTATGTATGTATGTATGTATGTATGTATGTATGTATGTATGTATGTATGTATGTTCCTCCATAACTCTTAAACCGATCATTCGAATTCGATGAAACTTAGTACAAGCACATTTGATTATACGGGACATAGGACAGGCTAAATAAAATTAAGTTCCGATTACGCTAAGATGTGGATCTCATACAAACCGAATTGTTCCGCCCGCCAAAATAAAGTTAAGGCAGCGGGCTTACTTACTTTCTTCTTCTTTTTAAATACGAATTTCACGCGAGCGAAGCCGCGGGCAAGAGCTGGTATGATTCAATCAGCGGTCATCAAGTGTCGCGTCTCAGGGTTTCGTAAGTCCCCGCTTGTCCCTGCACATTATTTACCTCGATCTAGTCCCCGTCCGTCTGGGGCCCGCTGGTCTCCCCTCGCCTCCCGCCAGGGGCGCCGCCGTCGCAAAACAAAACATAATTTCGTACAAATATAAAGTTATTGTTATTTCCTTTTTGGACTCCTCTATCTATGGTGATTTATGATTTAGGCTGAATTCAGCTGGCGGACTGTCGGCCGATCGAGACGGCAACTGAACAGTCTGAGATTTCAACGGTTCGTGTTTGCTGAAATAGTGGACTGTGTTGTGAGGTAAGTCTGAGTTTTTGCAGCATAAGACCGGTTACACTGTTTACTCTGATTATCGGGATGTATCGGTTTGTGTATTGATACCATCTTCATGAATTGTTTATTATGTATATACCTGTAACCTATTTACATGTGCCTGAATAATAAACACTTTATTGATTTGATTTTTTGATTTGATTTGTGTTTATCTGGTTGCTCATAGTCCAGCTAAAGCTTCGTTCGGTATAGCCTTAGTTTAGTAGATAGTTTAGTATTAGTTTATGATTAGTTTAGTATTAGCACAGATTACTTAATTGTTACTTCGTAACAGATAAATCACTCAAAGTTCCATACTTTCGGCTTTAATAGCCTTCTGTTTTACGTCGCCAATCGCTGCGTGCGAAAATGTACCTAAACAATCGAGTGTAAAGTGATTATTGCTTTGCAGCTGCGCGCAGTTGCGTGGGCGAGCGTGTAGGTATGTTTCGCGCGGCTGACGAATTGCCACTGAATTAGATCGCCGGCGGTCCAGCGGGCGGTAGGTAGTTAGCGTGCGCAAGTACACAGTGTGCGTGAGGCTCGTATTAGTTTAGTATTAGTTTAGTAGTATTTTAGCATTAGTTTAGTATTAGTTTAGTAGTATTTTAGCATTAGTTTAGTATTAGTTTAGTATTAGTTTAGTAGTATTTTAGCATTAGTTTAGTATTAGTTTAATAGTATTTTAGCATTAGTTTAGTATTAGTTTAGTAGTATTTAACATTAGTTTAGTATTTGTTTAGTATTAGTTTAGTATATTTTGTATGGAATTCGGTATGGGTGATTGATTCAAAAGGTCCAGATCAATGCTCCATTACATGCTCCGACCAGCCAATACACTGATATAGAAATGACAAAATCATCACTCTGAGAAGGTACCAACTACCACGTCAGAGACTACCCTTTGCACTGCCGGCTATACTGAACTAGAGGAGTACTGCGCAGTCGAGGCTGCTATGCGGCCATCTTATATCCAGTACGGTGGTAGAGTGTTTTCATTTTACGAAGGCACGAGGGCACTATTAAGTAATCTGTGACGAGGGGTATGAGATAGGAAGAGGTGTGAGACCGCGCGGAGCTCAGTAGGGAACGACTCGGTTCGACGGAGCGACGCGGAGACGTGTAGAATGTGTGTACCGACCGGGCACCGAGTTTTTTTTTTTTTTTTTTTTTTTATTGCTACCGAACTGGGTGGCTCTGTCCGAGGTCGCAACCTCAGGCGCAGCCAATTTCACCCCCGAGGAGGTGCCAGTCCGGCTTTGTTCTCTACTGAGCTCCGCGCGGTCGCCTCTCGCACCACTACCTACCTAGTACCGTAAAATGAAAACACTCTACCAACAGTATCGATGCAAATTGTGATTGCTAAGCTACGCACGTTGCTTCGTTCGATGTAAAATTATCAAAACAATATTTAAATCGCTCCAATATTTTATAACAGCTAAAATTAATCCCCGCGAAGCGCTGAAGCGGCAACGCGCTTTATTAGACGCAAAAAAAAAAACAACACGCGAAGCGCACAGCGAACCTATAATTACAACTACCTTACATTTTAACTCCAACATTACCTTAATTAATCCGAGATCAAACGATTGTTGTGACTGAATTCTCCCATTGTTGTGGAAACCGTTAGATTTCCAGATGACTATTTAAATGTTCAGATAAGAGAGAATTAAGCGCACCACCGTTATGATAGTATGAAATTTTTTGGGTGAAATTAAGCCATTGACTGCTTTTAAGTGTAAGCTGCGTAAATTATTTCGGTGAGATCCGGCGAACTGGTTTGTTTTTTTTCCGGTATCGTAGGCACGTATGTGTTGTCTATTAAGGGGCGCGGGGGCCAGACGGAGGGTAATTTTGTAGTTTTCGGTCTAGCTAGACTGGGCCACACCGTTTCACATTCACTTTTAAATACTCCTATTTAGTGCAGTTGAGAGGCTGACCGTGGTTCGGATTCCACGTAAAACTTGTAGGTCCCTTCCCTTCTTACCTTACTAGGTAGTCAGTTACTTGTTATGTCAGCCTCGATAGCTCAGTGGTGCAGACAGTCAACTGTCGCTATTGAATGTTAAGCAACGCTGGGTGCGGTCAGTACTTGGATGGGTGACCGCTGACCGTTGGAGGCTGACCGAGGTTCGGGTTCCTTGTAAAACTGTAGGTCCCTTCCCTCCTAATCTTACTTGGTGGTAGGGTTTAACCCGCCCGGGTTGGTACCGCCGCACTGAATGAAACGTCCGTCTAAACGGCTATGTAAATAGTTCGAACGTCCAGTTCAGTGTAGCCGACACGAAATGAAGGGAAGCACTGACATGGCACCAAGTTCACCAGGTGTTATGGGCTGACATCACGGATGTTTTAGGTGATGTAGCCAACCCAACCGTGTCAGTTTCCATAAAAAAAAAAGTCTGCTAAAGACAGAGACATGCGTGTTCGTGCGACAGGGATGACGTGCTGAAAGTGTTGGTATAATATAGCACAACATTTTGCTACCCTTATCCCTCAGTCGCCTTTTACGACATCCACGGGGAGACATGCAATGGGGGCTATTATTTTTAAGTACTGGCCCCATACAGTACTACAGGTTTAAATAATCATTACGATTTTTTTCCAAGGAGCTGTGCGGTGAACTAAAACATTCTACGAACCGAGAATTGTTAATTTATTTTATTTTATTTGATAAAAAAAAAACATTTTGAACATATTCATGTATAAGACATGAATATGGTTCCGGAGGAAATGATGAAATGAAAATGTTTTTTTTTTATTGAAAGCGCGACATATGGCGCCGAAGCACCCATAAGGTGTCTAACGGCGCCCGTGGACATTCGGTCGTATGCGGGGGTTGAGAATGCCATGCCGGCATCATCTCCATCATCATCTCCACCGGGACCGTGCCCGCGACACAGTGCGCACCTGACCCCACGCCGCCGCCTACCTCCACACCTGCGAAAGAATCGTCCGCTCAATTCTCGAGCTGCCGGCGAAATAATTAAAAGGTAAAGTGGAAATTTCGGAGTTTTCCGTCGGAAATTTCCCGTCGCTCAGCTCGATGCCGATTTGTAGCTCATTGAGTTTTCGGCAACTTTCGGTAAAACTTATCCCCGCCGTCGGAACTTTCCCGCGCCCCGCGGACCTAGCTATGCGGCATACATCAGCACTTAGTAGGCAATCTTCAAAGATATATTTCTTACATTACATTACATAGGTACCTACCACAGAGCATGAAATGCGCGCGCCCGCCCCTACTAGAGGCGCCGTGAGCGCGATTTCTCTACAACGGCGTTGAAGCCTGTGGGCGTGGCCTATGACTTACATATGTGTGTTGTGCGTGTGCATTTGTTTTGTGCGTGTGCCTAACTTGCTCCTCTTTGTGTGTAGTGTCGATACTAGAACACACACACACACATACGAAGCGCTAGCAGCTCAGCGTACGGTTATTGGGTTTCAAATATCATCGCTTAGGGCGCCTCTAGTAGGGGGCGCGGGCGGTAGGTATTTGATGCTCTGTGGTACCTACTATGTATTTATTTATTTATTTAAAGTTTAAGAGCTCACAGGAGCTGTATGTTGTAGCTCTTTGCACAAATTTAATTACAGTAAGTCTTACATGTTAGTATTTAGTTTTTATTTATTTATTAGGTTCATTTTATTTAATTAGTATTATAAGTACCTACTTCCTTATTGTAAATATTATTGGAATTGCTTTTGTCATACAACAAAATTATTAGAATTTACTGAACAATGACAGAAAAAAAATTACAGTATCATAATCACATAATCTACAATAACAACAATATAAATACATTATTAAAAAGGTACATTACTTTTAAAACATTTAACAATATTATAATTATTTAAAAAAAAATATCTTTCATTCTTAATACAAACATAAGTATATAGAGAAAAAATAAAAAAATAAAAAGTATAGCATGGACGGCCTAACCTGAGGCGAACATAAGTACGCACACAAATGCATTTCTCTAATAAAAATGGTTGACATGCATGCACCATTACGTGGTCTGACTGAGCACTACTACACTCGCAGAATTGTATGCTCACCGTCATGCGTGAATGTATTTGTACGCCTCAGGTTAGAACGAAAGACCTATACTTACAATAAATTACAATTTAAATTATAAAAAAATTCTTCTAAATTATAAAATGACCGACTAACTAAATAACTTTTCAATTCTTTTTGAAATTTTACAACTGTATTGCAATTCTTAGGTAATGATTGTATAATTTGATCGGTAAAAAATTCGATGATTTTTTTAACAGCGCACATTTAGGCCCTAGTGACCGAATATTATCTGTTATGTTTGTAATACTATGCATTTGTATATAACTAATATATTTTACGTTTGGCAGCCTCGGTAGCTAAGTGTTGCGATCGGTGGAATATATGCCGTTCGTTATCCTAAACACGTTCAGAACACTTGGATGGGTGACCGCTCGACCGTTGGAGGCTGACCGTGGTTCGGATTCCACGTAAAACTGTAGGTCCCTTCCCTTCTTACCTTACTAGGTGGCAAGGTTTAAACCGCCCCGGTTTATACCACCGCACTGAATGAAAAGTCGGTCGGAATGGCTATGTAAATAGTTCGTGTTTTCCGTTGAATTCAGTGTAGCCCGCAAGACCGAAGGGAAGCACTAACATGGCACCTAATTCACCAAGGTGTTATATGGGCTGACATCACATCACGGATGTAGTAGGTGATGTAGCCAACCGTGTCAGTTTACATAAGAAAAAAATTACTAAGAAAATTTATATTCGTATTGGATTTACTTTCTTATTGGTCAATGCTTATCAATGCTATTGGAATCGTTCTGTCTGTTCTAATTTTAATTCGCTGAAATAAAGTCACGATTACCAAGTTTTTAGGGTTCCGTATACTGTACGGGACCCTATTACTAAGCCTACGCCGTCTGTCTGTCTGTCTGTCCGTCTGTCCGAGGTCTGTATCTCTTGAACCGTAATAGGTAGCCCGCTGAAATTTTCACAGAATATGTGTTATTAATTATTATTGCCGATATTACAAATAATAATAATAAGAAAAAGTGAAGAAGAAAAGCTGTCAGACTGACAGGGTGTAAAAATTTTCTCCGGAAAAATTAAAATTTTATAAAACTAGTCGTCGACAGCCTCGGCAGCGGAATACCGGCGACACCGCCTCAGCGCCTCACCACCCCGCTGTGTCAGAGGAGGGACCAGTGATGCAACGCGTCCGAGTCAACAGCGCCTCTCCCGAGGCCTCGCCCTCCTCGCGGTGTGGCCGGAGGATCCAGTGACAAGACCTGCCGCTTCTTTCAACACCAGCAGCGCACACAATCCACCACGGTTTGCTACTCCATCGCCCGTGTCTGCCGGTGAGGGTGGCGAACCAGGGACGCGCCCCGCCACACCAGCTACGACGGGACGAAGTCCGCCGCCACCGGTTAGCTTGGGGCTATCGCGGCCCTGTGTCCCGCCCGCTTGCAGCCTCCGCTACCGGTGCAGCGCCGTGCGCCACAGCGACGCACGCAAGAGGCCTTTCAAGTATAGAAGAGCTGCGTGACGTCGCCCCGCAGCCCGGCGGATACGGAGCTCTTCGAGATGGGGGTGGTGGTGGCCTACGTGTCTAGTACCACCACCTATCGCTCGTAGCTTGCCTCGCGTCATCTCGGAGAGCTCCGTAGCCACGGCCTGCACCCGCCGGCGTGCTTGGAGGCCTGCCTCCCGCCGCCGGCGGATATTTACCGTTTTTATTTAGATTTTTATAAATTTTGTGTATTTTTATAAGTTTTTGTATAATATTATAAAATATGTAAAATTAATATAAATATGGTAAAAATGTGAAAATTAATATAGAAAAAGTAAAAAAATTCCCATAAAAGAAACTAAAAAGTGTATGCGCGCCATCTACCGAAATGGGTATGAAGCATATTAACTAATACATAGATGTCGTGAGTGGCGCTGACCATGACATGGCGATACGGAACCCTCGGTGCGCGAGTTCGACTCGCACTTGGCCGGTTTTTTTTCTGTTTTAATTAATTTCTGCAACACTAACATAGCACCTACTTCGAAGCTATAAAGGAGCCCTGCTCGCTCCATATACACATAGTTCATTCAGTGCTTACATAGAAACTTCAGACCGACTACTATTTATAAAACCTTCACACAATACATACAGACACACAACTCTCCGAGATGTGCCCCTGCTTCCACCACCTTCCACCCCTACCAGCGTCTCGGGAAACTTGTACAGAGATGAAAAGCTCCATCTTTTGATTTCCCAAAAGTTCAACATTTATTAAATACTGACGAGTAATTTCCAACTTGGGCTTACGGCTGCCCTGCGTCGATAATTATATCGATATTCTTATCGATGTCGATGTTTTTGTATCGACAATTTGTAATCCATAATGTAGATTCAAATTGGTCAATGTGAGAAAAATTCTAATTAGATTTGCCTTTATTTTCCAGATAATGTAATTTACATACCGTGTGGGGCCGGTACGTAAAAAGAATAGCCCCACTTCATCTCTCTCCGTGCAGGTCATAAAATACGACTAAGGGATAAGGACAAATTGTAGTGCTAAAGGGCGAAAGGCTAGCCAACTCTCACCTTGGCACGATTTTTCCAGCGAGTCATGCAGCGGGTAGGTCTTTGTGCCTTACTTGCTGCTTGATAGTATCTTGTCCTAATACATTTCTAAACGTGGTGGTCGGTGTTGTGCTGTAATTTACAAGAGTACTCGCCGCACAATACCGATTACTCTGCTTACCTCGATTGTCGGAATAACGTGTGGTATGCATGTATGTATGCAATTTATATATTTAGGTGGGACTTTTTAGGTTTCCGTATCCCGTACGGAAGCCTATTACTAAGCCTACGCCGCCGTATGTCTGTCTGTCTGTCTCTCTATTAGCAACGATCTCTTTTCGATAAATTTATGATTACGATACGCTTACCTTACAAGCTGGTAGGGTTTATCACGCCCGGGTTGATACCACCGCACTGATTGAAACGTCGGTCGAAACGGCTATATAAATAGTTCTTTTCCGTCCAGTTCAGTGTCGCCGGCATGAAATGAAGGGAAGCACTGATATGGCGCCTATTTCACCCGGGCGTTACGGGCTGACATCACGGATGTTGTTGGTGATGTAGCCAACCGCGTCAGTTTCCATAAAAAAAAACATCTCAAATCTCAGTTTAAAATATTTTTTTTTAGTTTTATGATATACATATATTTTTGTTAAACCTATGATGCCCGCGGCTCCGGTCGAAATGAAAAAAATTAATTTGCATATTTTATCTTCTGACTGAGTACCGATAGCAATGAATAAACTAAATGGTAGGTACCATAAGTTAAGCCCTATATTGATTTGGAATGGCAAGGGAACTCACTGTGTGTGAGAAAAGTTTTCACTTAACAGGTTTTAGGGTTCCGTATCCGTCCTACGGGACCCTATTACTAAGCCTACGCTGTCTGTCTGTCTGTCTGTCCTTCTGTCTGTCCGAGGGCTCTATCTCTTGAACCGTAATAGGTAGCCCGTTGAAATTTTCACAGAATACGTATTATTATGCCCGATATAACAACAAATAATAAAAATAAGAAAAAGTAAAAACTTCACGGGGGTTCCCATAGAAGAAACCAAAAAGTGTATGCGCGCGCGCCATCTACCGAATAGAGTATGCAGCATTTTAACTAATCGTGACATTTAACTAATTTGAAGCATTTCATAACACGCCATAGATGGCGTGAGTGGCGCTAACCACGACATGGCGATAAGGAACCCTCGGTGCCCGAGTTCGACTCGCACTTGGCCGGATTTTGTGGAAATATTTGAAATTTACAGACGTTTTTTTTTTCTTTTTCTTATTCTTTCTTTCTTTCTTTCTTTCATATGGCTAACGAACCCTCTATGTGTGTGAACAAAGTCCTCACTTCACAGGTTTTATTTAATACGTCGAAAAGTTGACAATCCTTCTAAGCCAATCTCCTACGCAGTCATTTATTTGTAAACAACTCTTAACCATCATCGAAAGCCCAACTCATCAGTGATGGCCTCGCAAATAGATAGACGGAGATACATTACACGGTCGGAGCTCTTCGCAGACTCGGCGAGATCGCATACAGTTGATCCAATTAATACATTATGAATTAAATTGTATTCCGTCCGTGAAAAACTTTACTCGCCGGGGCGTGGAACTTTCGGAAACCCCCTCCCGCTCCGCGCCGTCGCCGAAAAGTCTGCTTAATTTGATAATGCCCGAAATAGCACTGCGCACATTGGATAAGTATTATTAGAAAAGAAAACCGGCCAAGTGCGAGTCGGCCTCGTGCACCGAGGCAGGCCTCACGCACTCTATGTACTTGCGCGCGCTAACTACCTACCGCCCAGCGGGCCGCCGGCGGTCGAATTCAGTGGAAATTCGACAGCCGCGCGGAGCATACCTACACGCCACTGCGCGCAGCTGCAAAGCGATAATCACTTTACACTCGATCGTTTAGGTACATTTTCGCACGCAGCGATTGGCGACGTGAAACATTAGGCTATTATGAGAGATTTATGTGTTACGAAGTAACTATTAAGTAAACTGTGACCTAGGTTTCCACAACCACAAAAAAAAAGAATAAATTTTTCACTATTGAATGTTTTGTTATACCCGCCAAAATAACACATTTGGTGTGAAAATTTCAACCGGGCTATATCACCTTTCGCCATCACACTTTGGTGAAGGTGTAACGGCCGTATCAGCCGTGATAAAGGGCAACAGGCTAGCCACCTCTGACTTGGCACTGTCGTTTCACAGAGTCGTGCAGCAGGTGGGTCTGCGTTCCTTACTTGCTGCTTGATAGTTATCTTGTCCTAAATTGCTAAACGTGGTGGTCGGTATTGTGCTGCAATTTATAAGAGTACTAAACTTGTAGCACAGATTCAGATTCAGATATTTATTTCGCCATAAAGAACACACAACATTTAACCATATTTCATTGAGACATATGCATATTCAGTATGGTTCGTCATCATCATATTTGTGTCATGTCCCGTTCAGCACAAAACCGATTACTCTGCTTACCCTGATTGTCTGGATACAGCGTGTGGTATATATGTATGTTAGTCAGTCAGTCATCGTGTAAGCCTACAAGTACGCTCGTCGCCTCTTCGGCTGACGTGCCCAGCCCACTGCCACTTGAGCTATACACTTCTAATTGGACCAGCCAGTGAAGGCAGCACTATAAGACTCCAAGCGCGTACTTGTCGCCTATAAAACGGTTGTAATCTTATGACGCTAATGGGATAAAATTGAATTTTCGCATGGATAAGTTGATCAATACATAATGTAATTGTTGTAGGTAGAGAAAGGGTTTAGGGATTAATGGGGTTCGATTTATTTTATTATGGGGTTCGGGTGTTTTCGGAAGTTTTCTAATGGGAATTTAAGACTGTAGGTCCCTTCCCTTCTTACCTTACTAGGTGGTAGGGTTTATCCCGGCCGGGTTGATACGACCGCACTGAACGAAACGTCGGTCGAAACGGCTATGTAAACACCTAGTTCGTGTTTTCCGTTCAGTTTAGTGTAGCCGACGTGAAATGAAGGGAAGCACTGACATGGCACCTAGTTCACCCGCTGTTATGGGCTGACATTACAGATGTTGTAGGTGATGTAGCCAACCGTGTCAGTTTCCATAAAAAAAGACGATAAATCTACTTGAAAGTTTCCATATTTATTTCTAGGTAAATTTCTGATATCTGTTCGTTTAATTTATTTTATTTATTTTATGTACTTTGTAAGTATTTTTATTATAATCAGATTCATACTCGAATCGACATCGCTTGAAAAAGTTGATGAATTTTTTCTAATAAGAACTTTCATTTGGACGCAAATAAATTTACTAAAAATAAACGACTGCACAAATTAAATGTTTATAGCATCTTAAAAAAAACATAAAGGAAAAATCTCAAAATTTGATCTCATAGGTACCTCAATTTCGATTAATTTTTATAATTTGCCTTCTCTTCAAAATAAATTCAAAATAACATAATATATACCTACGATCCGGAAAAAGCCTCTCGCCTCAGGAATTTATGACGAAATAATTTCTAAACAATTAAAATAATTATATGAAAAATATGAACTTACGAAATCCTTCTGGTCATGAGTTCGTATATACCGCGCCATTTGCCCTCTTACCTGTAACAAAAAATACATCATTAAAAACACAATTTTCCATATAAGTAATATTAATAAATGCAATCAAATTGAAAACATGTTTTAATCCGGCGAAGTTTCTTGCCTGCTCTTCTTCCTGGGTGTAATCGAACCGGATATCGTATGTTCTTCGTGGCGAAATTTATACAATAGGTAAAATATAGTAAAACAAAAAAATAATTGTTACAACATTTTTTTTTATCAGTAACAGCGCGTTGCCAATTCCGCCAACGGGTCGATGATGTATGTCGACTTGCACGATTCCATATTGAAATATGAAATAAAAAATTGTGACAAGTTCGATAGTGTTAAACTATACCATAGGAATGCTCAACTGGTTACCAACCATCGGTTTCGATGGCGGCCGAAGGGCAATAAACAGTAAACTAATTTCCTTGTACGCAATGTGTGGCTATGTCGGCACTATTTCCTTCTCGTGTTGCGTGGAACGGCTGAGTTCACCTCTAGTCCAGTATATTCAGTCAATCCAAAGAGAAGTCTCCGGTGTGGCACCTACCTTCTCGAAGGTGATATTGGCTGATTCGAAGCATTTGCTTTGGTCCCTCTGACTAAGCCACCCATACCGGATTACATAAAAAAAAACTTCAAGAATTCTTGGTGAACTAGGTGCCATGTCGGTATTGTCGGTGCTTCCCTTTGGCCTTGCTGGCTGGCTACACTTTACTGGACGGAAAACAAGAACAGTATTTTCATGACGTTTCGTTTGCTTTCATTCAACATCCAAAGTCTGACTGCAAGAAATGTCTGTAAAGGATAAGTCCGTCTTTGCAATTTTATTATCATGTAAATTATTAGGTATATCGAGCATGCTTCTGTGAAGATATTTTTTTAAACATAAAGTATTTATGTATTCATCTACGGAGTAGTTGATTCATTTAAGCATTTGTTTTTTTTTGTCTTTTTATGGATAGCCCTACATATGGCATCGTTTCACCTACAAGTAGGTGTCTAACGATGCCCATGGACTTTCACGCCCCTTTTGAAAAACCCCAGGCTGTACCTTTCTTATTAAATAATTATGTTTCACCTGCTTATGCTTCTTCCATCGATTTGAATTGTTTCGTTAAAATTTTCTAATAGAAAATGACGTTTGTATAAGGATCGTTCGGGTTTCGAAAAAAAAAACTTTTTAATGATCGCATTAGCCCGAGGGGCGAGGGGGGCGAAACGGGAACGAGGCTGGGGGGTGGAGGGGGGAAAGGATCTGCTGAATCAATTAATTATTCATTCTCTACATTAATTCTGTGTATTGAACATCCTTTAGGTACTCGCATACATCCACACACCCCTCACTCCGTGAGAGAGTGTGTGGTGGTGTTGAATGTTTTTCTGCTAACATTTATGTTCGCCTAAGTAGGTTTAATTTTTTTTATTTTAGTTTTTGTTTTGAATTTATGGTTAATGCATAATTCTGCCATGCCAGTGGTGCGAGATTTGAAACCCGTATAAATAATTTAAATTTCCACTTCCAATTATCCGTCAATATTGTTAAGAAAAACACAATGAAACTTGTATGCTAACAATGATAAAAGTATTGCTTAAAAAGTTGATCGGATGAAATTCATTCTGAAATATGTTTGCCTTCTTAGGGCCGACTTCACCACCTTCAACAATAATGTAGATACCGGTTAACTCCTGCGAACCGCAGGAGAAATTAACTTTAACCGACAAATGACTTGTTAGTTAAGATTTAACTCGAGCTGATGGAATCGGTCAATAAAGAGCACTCGTGTATCTGTTACTCCGGTCGAAGAAAAGAGCATGAGGATTGCTATTTGCAAAAAAAAAAGAAAACAAAAATCGAATGTGATGTTTACGCAGACCGTACAAAGAATTAAAATTGATCAACACATAACGACATTATCCACATAATGCCGACCCTCCTCAGCTCGGCGGTCACTTCGACAGCGGTCGCAAACCTTTTCCCCGAATTTCTCTCCGATCCCCCGAAATACCCCACTTTTTACGTCAATGTTTTTATATAGAAACTCCCAACACACACGCACTGAATGAGGCCTATGGACGAGCTATCAAAACATCTGGCTTATCAGAAAACCCCGTTTTACCCCTTTTTGGGGGTAGTTTTTCGGGCGTCGTCGATGCCTTTTAAAATGCTCTCCTGTTATGTGGTGGAAAGGACCGATAATTAGTTAGGTAGTTAGGCGGTGACTGCGCGGAAAAGATTCGAAAGATAAGCCCGGGGGTTTTATTAGCAAAATAGTGAAGGATTTTGCTATGTGCCAATTTCAAGATTAATTTTGAGAGTAGTCGCGTGGTTTTGAAGAAAATTAAATGGAAGAGGAGCTTACTTACCGCTACTTTGGAAATGTACAGCGATACAGTTAAAATAATATTTTCACAAAATACAAAAAAACAGAAGCAATTACAAATCTAGTTCACAATATGGTGATTATTAATTTGAAAGCGTTTGAAGTTTGCACTCTCGTCTCTTTAAAAATGTTTTTTGTTGAAAAAATTCATTTGATACATGACCTTACGAAAAAATTCAGATTCAGATGTGTCCTGCATTATGTGTTTAGGATTAATAAACACATGAATTACAGACACATTAGAATTTTTGTAATAAAGTTTGCTTTCGTCACCATATTTTTCTTTTCAAAAAATAAAACAAAAAATAAATTACCTACATGTCAGAAAAAGTTGCTATATAGTAAGTAACATTTGTAAACAAACTTTGAAAATTAATATAATAAAGGAATCTTAAGTTTGAAAATTTTAATCTGAAATTAAAAATAAGAAAAACAAATAAAACCACTACACTCCAATCTCACTTCCGACATGCGAAAACGAACAGCTCGATACTCGCCCAAGCTTCTTTTCACCCCCCGGCCTCAGCATTAATTTTATACCTCTTTCGTATTGACGTACGTGTAACTCAACCCTTCACCCCCGGGTCCGGTCCCGATTCACCCCCTAGGTGGCGTTTCGAACCCCGCCCACCCCCTAGATAGCGTGAGAGACATAAAACGTAGGAGATCGGCTAATTCATCATAAGTTAAAGGGGTTTTTATGTACAGACCGTCCTTTCCTTTGAGCGTACGGTGGGTAAAAAAAAAGGTTGACGGTGCCTGCAGCAATATCGTATAAAATCTGAGCGCTGAGCAAAACTGAGTAAAAAAATCGACGCTTTTGAAAGGTTTTCCACCGGATAAGATATTAATTAGGGAATATGAGATTTTTTCAAATAAGTATATTGCCTGAGTTTCTAGATGAACGAGTAATTTAAGCCCGGGAAAGTGGGTACATACCCACTTTCCTAATAATTTAGCCTGCTCAATCTGTGTATACATTTACGTACTATATATTTTACCCGACTTAAGGACCGATTTCATTACTTTCGGTTAATATTTAGCTCCCGGTTAAATACGGTGTGGACTGTTGGTAGATTTAATCACCTTTGCTTAAAATGTAGATGTTGTTGAACTCCTGTCAGTCAACTGCACGGGAATTGCTGTAACCGACAGATAACTGTTTAGCTTAGGTTTTTTAGGTTGTATTATTATCATTCGTAGGCAAATAAATTTTGCACTTGAATTCGTTATCTTTCGAATGGTAGTGTGAAATGTAACAACAATGAAAAACAATTCAACACAATGGAAACAATGACAAACAATGACAAGGGCTGTACATTACCAGATAAAAGACAAAAACAATTAAGCTATCTTATGCTTATAGACACCTAATACTACTACCTATCTACTTAATTTAGCGTTAATTATTTAATGTAGCGTCAATAAACTATTGTCAATGTAATTTTTAAAACATGATACAATAGCATCAAAAGAATTGTCAATATCCATATCCTAAATCACAGATCAGCTACGTTAAAAATAAAATAATTTGATACATTAGTCAAAAGTTAATAATAGTCAAGGAATATAATAATAATCAAGGAATATAATAATAAGTTGGACGAGGTGATGAAATCACCCATGTATGAGAAATGCCACTTTAGCGATTTATAAATGTTAAGTCGAGACTTAAGTGGAGGTAGTAAAATCGGACATAAATGGCGAAGCCAAAATGAGGGGAGTTTAGAATCGGGCGTGTAGAAGGTATATTTTTTTTTTATTAGTTTCAGCCACACACAATCATTCCGTACATACTAAAATACAAATCTTAAAATATGTTACATGGATGGAACTATCTGTAGTTAAGGCTTAACACAACATGACACAATTACTATGGCCAATGGGCGGTGTTACTATGTGGCTAGTCACTAAATAATTGTAAAAATATGTATAAAAATACCCTGCGAAGTTTCTTGTCGGTTCTTCTTCGTGGGTGTAATCGAACCGGATAGAACAAATTGTGACAAGTTCGAGTACAGTCTAACTGCCATATGATCAATCCTTATCCTTACCTATAATAAAATCCAACGTCTGCTTTCTGTCTGAGTGTATGAGTGTACGTCTGTCTGTCCGCTTATAACTCGAGAACCACTGAACCGATTTTAATAAAAAAAACATTCTACGGATAGCTTGATTCTTCCCATCAACTATAGGCTACTTACTATCACGCTAAATGGCTTATGAGGTTAGCAGTGAAGTGAAATATGAGAGCGGGCGGAGCCGCGGGCACAGCTTGTAAACAATACAATACAATAAAAATACTAATATTAATATTTTGAAGCAATTTACGGGATTTTGTAAAAAACTTATATAAAGTTTTTACAATATTATGTTTACTCATGGTCGTTCATGGAGGCACGTGGCTCACCGTTTCGAGCCAAACGCAAGGCCCACGATAAGAAATTGAGAACAAAGTGTCCTCTGTCAACCATGCGAGCGAATTTTATTCATCTTAAAATTCAAAAAGCGACTGATATTTTAAAATTCTAATGGGCTAAATCACACAACCGCCTCCCCCCACCTCGTACCCTCATCCCTTAGTCTCTGTCACACCATCCCTTAACGCGCTACCCCCCTCACCTCGCGGACATCGACTCTGGACGAAAGGGTTGCTATCACATATAGATACGATTTTTATTTAAATTTACAGACCAAAGTGCAGCGGTCTTTGTATTATTAGACAATTTTAGGGTTCAGTAACCAAATCGTAAGATGGAATGGGCGATATATTATTTTTTGTACGTTTCGTCATGCTCATTTAATTTTAACTTGAACACGGCGAAAACATTTTATTAAAATCATTTTTTTTAAGTTCTGAAGAAGTTTCCAGATCGGCCATGTTGTTGTTGCTGTTGTTGTTTTGGTTTGGGGTTGGCTGTAAACTAATCCCGCTTTGTTGGGGACCTTCGTGCAAAACCCCGCAGTCTCCAGCTACCCCAGCCAGCCTATGTCTTCCATGAAAGCCACAAGTCGACCGAGGTGTCTGTAGGCCGCTTATCCCTTAGTCGCCTTTTACGACATGCACGGGGAGAGATGCAGTGGGACTATTCTTATTAAGTACCGACCCCACACAGTACAATTATTATTATTACTCTTACGAATTATCCGCCCTTACGTCTTTTCACATCCCAAAGGTTAGTTCGTAAAGAATGCCTATGCTCTTTAACTATGGATGCTCTTTTAGCGTCCCGTACGACGGACACGGAACCCTAAAAAGAGCTTAGTTAATTAAGTTCATAATCATAATAACCAACACTGAAAATGCAGATATTTATAAATATTGTTAGAAGTGTAAAAACTAAGTGTGTGTGTGTTTATAAAATTAAATATAACACGCATAAAAGTGTGTTACTTCGCTCATGGAAAATCGAAAGGGGGCGAAGGGAAGGGAATGCCTGTAGGGGGTGATGTCGGGTTTAAAGGAGTGCCGGGGGTGGGGGTGGGGGTGTTAGGTGGTGTCCTTTGATGACTAATTAGAGCTGCTAAGGGATCGGGCACACGCTCTGAATGTTGAGTACAACCGTATTGGTGACGGGGGCAGTTTTTCGAAAGACAAAATTTGCGAGTCTTCTTGCCTTTTAATTTTAGGTTTATTTGCAAATCGTTACACGTAAGGACGCATGTGCGGAATAGGAATTAAGGAGTATTTGATAATTAGCACATATTAAAGGCGCCATACAAGGTGAACCAGCGCGGTGCACATTCGGAGGGTGTAAGGAGGATAGCAACACGCCGCTGGATTGCGCCACGGGTTGAAGTAGGATGCAGCGATCGGAATTTTCTAGTGTTAGTGATGATTCGTTTTTTTTATGTTTTTATTGGAAAACCAAGAATTCATACAACAAATAATAAAAGAATAAATAAATACAATTTCCAAGCCTTGCTTTGGTCATGCATCTATCATCCAATATGTTTTTAGGGTTCCGTAGATGTACGGGACCATATTATTACTAAGCCTACTCCGTCTGTCCGCCCAACCTTTAAAGGGAATAGAGTAGAGTAGAGTAGAGTAGAGTAGAGTAGAGTAGAGTAGAGTAGAGTAGAGTAGAGTAGAGTAGAGTAGAGTAGAGTAGAGTAGAGTAGAGTAGAGTAGAGCACTTTATTGCACACAAAAACACAAACAGAGATACAGAAGACAGAAAATAACATACAGAAGAGCAATAGAAATTAACAATAATTCACACAGAAACAAGAGAACAGTAGTGGGCAAAGGTGGACTTATCACTTTAAGTGATTTCTTCCAGTCAACCTGTAACATCTTTTGAACCGTAATAAGTAAGTAGCCGGTTGGAATGTAAATAATATGTGTTATTTAACAGAATATCCTATGAAATAATTTAAAACGATAAAAAGAAAAAATTAAGGGGGGCCATACAAGAAACCTGTTTTTAAGGTTTTTTTTCTTTTAATTTTTTTTTTATTTGTATTATTGGTAATAACCGCCATAATAAATAACACATATTTTGAGTAAATTTCAATCGGCTAACTATTACACACGGCTTAGGCTTAGTAATTATACTTTTTTTATTTAATTGATCAGAATACGTGTAAATAATTGAACAATATAATAAGGGGGAAAAAGTACATTCTTTAAGTTCATTGAGGCTTTTGACAGTTACCCACGTTTGCCCACGCTTTACTTTCAATGTTGATTTGTAGCCTAGATATTCATAACAATATTTATAAAGATTAGCCGCTGATATTTGCGGCTTTCGAAGTTTTTTTTTTTATAGATAGCCGGCGCGGGTGTCTGTGCCCAATACTTCAACGGAAGATCAGACACAGCCAATAACACCATTCCTCGCGAAACCACGCTCAGAGAGGCGCCATGCCGGCTATGAGGCGGACAAAGAGGTTGTCGTCTAATTTATTGACACGCCTTTTGAAGATTCCCAGGTTATAGGTGGTGGGGAACACACTCACCGGAAGACCGTTCCATTATTTTCGCCGTTCGACACAGGAACGATTTCGAAAAACGATGTGTGCTTAGTAGTTGGGTGTCAACAACATATGGATGTTCCGAGCGAGTCCGGCGGGTGTGGCGGATACCTGGCGGCTGGAGGGATGAGGGAAGTCAATTCATCAGAGCAACGTCCATGGTAGTACCTATAGAACAGGCTAAGAGAACCGATTGTTCGCCTGTGGCCCAATGATTCAAGTCCCTCCGTGAGCTTGGGATCACCAATTAGACGGATAACGCGGCCCTGGATAGTTATTGGCAAAAATGTGATTGCAGTCAGAAAACGGAACACCGCTATCTATTGCGGTTTCAAATGAAGAGTATTACTTGCTATCAATACTTTGCGGTATGTTTTGTTATTTTGTATCAATTATTTATCACTTTACACTCGTTTTGCGTGTGAAAATGTTATCAACAAAATGCACACCTCTCTATTTTTATTCAAATTGTATATAAAGCATTTGTACCTACATTTATGTCGCTATAACCAATTGATAGTAGTAATTATATGTTTAATTACGTTACGTTTACGTATAAATACGTTATTTTGCTACCTTTTTAAAATTACTACTTTTAAAAGGACACTTGGTCCTAAACGTGAATTAATACTTTCACATATTGAAGGCGGAAAAACACTTGAGACGCTATTAACAGTTTTAAAAGAAAATTACCAAGTTTCTGATACTAAAACAACTGATAATAAAACAAATGTTGTTTTATTACAATATTTGTAGGTATTTTTGTTTTTTTTTTAATTAGTTAGTATAATGTTGAGTATAATAATTAGTTTATGTTCACATAATATTATATTTACATGTTTGTTAAAAAAAATTAATAAAAGTCATTTCTGAACATTTATATTTTTAATTATTATTTTTTAATTATAGTATTACAATGAATCCTAACAAAAATATACTATTTGAAGGCTCATATACCACTTCATATTTATGCAAAATTGTAAAAGTCTATCTTCAGAAATAAAAAAGTTATAGATTTTTTATCCGAAACAGACCTTAATTTTCCATAGTGCAACAGTCGAGCGGTCACCCATCCAAGTACTGACCGGTCCAGCGTTGCTTAACAATCAATAGCAACAGTCGACTGTCTGCACCACTGAACTATCGAGGCTGACAAATTTACGCGAGCGAAGCCGCGGGAAAAAGCTAGTCGTCAATAAAATAAAAGAAAAACACTAACCTCATAGTGTAGATTCCGAATTTTCATTTCAAATCCTTGTTCGTCCTGGACTTCGAAATATCAGCAAAAGTCAATCAATTGCATTATCACTATGATATTCTTCATGCATTTTGAAAAAAAAACCTTACACCCTTAAGTCTTCAAGAAGTCCCAGATATCAAAATTGTATTTAGGCAATTAATAAAACACTTGCGTAACACATCTCGATTAAAACTTTTAATTTTCAAGGTAAAAGAGTTCCAATATGTTTATAAACTAATTAGAGGATATCGAATAGGTACACTGGTTTTCACTTTATTTGCTATTTTTTTTTTCATAAAATGCTATTAAATATTATTATTAAGCATATTTATAATTATATATTTAAAATATTTCAATTTACGCATACACTTATTTTAAAAGCCTAAAAAGAACTATCTTTAAAATCTTTAAATGTCTCTTCAACTTAAAAAAAATTGGAAATATAAAGTTTTTAATACTAATATCAATTAAAAAATAATAATATTCGAATTGAAACTTCGACCGCGTCAAAGCGAATGCTTATGGTAGTACGCTCGACGCGCGACTGAATCAAGCGAGGTCTCCACCGAAAAAAAAACTGCCTTATCTCACACCGCACATCGTTATCTAAGTTCCCATAGAGATGTATGTATATACCTTCAATTTTCTCAGATCGGCATCCATATGCAAAGTAGTGCACGAATACTTTTAATACGGATCATTTAAAAATCGAATTTCAGACAGATCAATAGCTTAAACTGGTTTTAATATGCAGAAAGCAAAGGTGAAGGGTATTGTCAAGCGAGGATCTTAGGTCGCATCGGGGTGAATGGCTAACAAGGGTTAAAAGGTTTAGGGGTTAAATGTTAAGATGGATCTTGTGCAGATGTCTTCGCATGTTTTGCCAAATGATCTATGCATTTATTGTGATTTTATTTTGATTTAGTTTTTGTTGGAAACTATTTTAGGTTTTATGAGTAGTAAGTTAGTTTAACACGTCTAGTACATACTCGTATCTATTATGTACCGATATGTATATTTGTATAAATATTGTTTTATTTGTTTAAGTTTATATTTGTACTGTATAAGGTATTGTTTATTGTTTATTGTATAATTTCATTCATATATAGGTATCCTACGCTTTGGACATGTCGAAAATTATAGTAACTTACAAATAATTAACCCATACTACAGCTTACAAGAGCATTAATACTTACAGCATAAACATGAATACTCAAGAATCTGACCACTCTGCCTATTTACATTACCTATATCTGGTGTATAGTGTTTATATATTTAATAAATTTATTATTTTTATTGCAATTACACATAGTGACATTACATACCTACCGGAAGAAAAACAAAGTTAATCAAGAAATGTTTTTTTTATTTTTATGGAAACTGACACGGTTGGACAACATCCGTGATGTCAGGCCGGCTACACTGAACTGGACGGAAAACACAAACTATTTACATAGCCGTTTCGACCGACCTTTCATTCAGTGCGGTGGTACCAACCCGGGCGGGTTTAACCCTACCACCTAGTAATATAAGAAGGGAGTCATATCCCTTAGTCGCCTTTTACGACATACACGGGGAGAGATGCAGTGGGCCTATTCTTTTAATGTACCGGCCCCACACGGTACAAATGTGACCTTATTGTCAATAATAAGACCAGTCCAAAAAGTTCGTTATATAAAAAAATCGTTACAAATCTTTCCGTGAGAATACTCAAATTTTTTTTATCAAAAATAATATACATAGTTGACACCTGGTCTAAGGGTTACTTTTACTTTTGAACTATCTAATTAATTCTCGAATATTAACTACCCAGGAATCGAATCCTGACCCCTGAGTACAGAACCGGTAGCCGGCTAAATACTTTCCTTATTAATTACACGATTGTATAAAAAAGTGGGTCGGCACAAAAATATGTTGTACAGGAGGTGATGATATATACAGATTTTGTTTGATTAAAAAAAAAATATAAAAGAAATTTTTTGATCAAAGTTGGATACAATTTTGTTTTGCTTTTAGGGTATCTGAAGATGCATATTTTGAATTTAATACTAGCGATTTAAATATTTGTTAACTAAGAATGACATGAAATTTAAGTACAAGTACTTTTGAAAAAAAAAAAAAAATATAATAAAATCATACCGTGTGGGGCCGGTTACTCAGAAGTAATAGCCCCACTGCATCTCTCCCCATGCATTTCGTAAAAGGCGACTAAGGGAAAAGGACTAGATGCCGTGCTAAAGGGCGACAGGATAGCCACCTCTCACCCAGGTACGGTCCTTCCACCGAGTCACGCAGAAGGTGGGTCCTCGTGCCTTACTTGCTGCTTGATAGTTATTTTGTCCGAATTGTCTTGCAGCACAACACCGATTACTCTGCTTACCCCGATTGTCGTGATACACTTCGTGGTAGTATGTAAAAAAATAATTTTTCGTCGATGATTGAAAGCAAACAAAAATTTTTTTTTTACCCCAGTGTGTAAAAATGAGGTTAATGTTTTTTCAACTACATACGTAATTTTGATATAACTCCAAAATCAATATTTCATTTTAAAGAAAGGAAGAACGTATGTGCCGATTTCAATCTCATAGACAAACGCCCTGTAGAAATCGTCTGATTCGACTATCGATTTGCATATGTAGATCAATGTCGAAGGCATAAATCATAGAACA
The DNA here is from genome assembly GCA_946902875.1 of Nematopogon swammerdamellus. Taxonomy (NCBI): domain Eukaryota; kingdom Metazoa; phylum Arthropoda; class Insecta; order Lepidoptera; family Adelidae; genus Nematopogon; species Nematopogon swammerdamellus. Next base: position 2,873,053 of record OX336356.1, on the reverse strand, counting down.
ATTGAGGGGGCCAAAATATATTTTAATTTAATTCAATTTCTGTGTGATACTCGATTGAATCGCTGTAAACTGGTTTCTTGAATCGTATTTTTATTATTTTTGTAATTTATTGACCTATATTTCGGTAGTGGTAATGGCGTTTAGGAATTAAAATTTAAATACATTCATTCTGGGGGGCTATCGTCTTGTAGATAAGTTTCTTTTGGTTTTATGAATATTTTTAGATTTAATTTGTCCGCATTGTTAGTGATTATTTCCGAAAGCGTATCGATTAAGGAAGTGCAAATTTTTTTTAAACTTGTTTTTGGATCGTGTGAATTTTTGGAAGGGTTGAATGTGAAAAATAATTCTCAGGAATATAATTATTTGTAGTAACGCGACGTAATCAATAGAATTATACAAGTCGTTTTCGCGTAATAAAGACTTACAGTGTCGACTTCCTAAGGTCAGTAGGTCGTGGGTTTAAAGTGTTCAGGTTGAAGCGGCTATGAAAATAGTGAATTAAATGGTTTTTATTTATACCAATATTTAGTTTTAGTTATTTATAATATAATTTTATTTACATTAGTAATTTAAAAATACACATATTTTTAATTACGATATTTCGACCTATTGTCGTCGCCAGATAAAATTGTTTATATGTAATTTTTATATGAAAATAGTAAATTCCCCCTCCAGTTAAGTGATACGATGTGACCAAAGAGGAAGTATTGGCGTGGCACCTATTGCCTAAAAACGCAGACCATATCAGATTACATAGAGAAGTAAATTAAAACTTTGGGGATACAATATTTGGGTTCATATATGGTCAAAGAGCCAATATATTTTTTTTATAATTTTACAATTTATTTACGCCAATAGTTCGCCCCATGAAAGAGACAAGGCAAGACAAACGGACAACTGAATATAATTAAAATGGACCTAACGAACCGTACCAATTGTTTGAAAGCTTTACACCTGTATGATATCTTGAATATAAAACATTTTTGGCAACTGTAATGTTGGTTTAAATTAAAATTAATTACACTATACTGCTTCACGTATTATCGAGCGAATTTGAACTCAATCTTATTGGACATAAGTACGAAAATTGTGTGACATGTTAGGTTTTAGAGTGGAAGGTCTCAAGCTTGGTGCATTGGTCGTTAAACCGTGTTTCGGTATCCGTGTTATTTAGTGGGTTGTACGTTCGCTTAATGAGCCCAAGTCTGTTGAAATTATGGCTTGTCGAATTATTAATTTATTTTGTTTTAATTTTTTATAAAAACCCGTATGGGTGGCTGTGCCGAGGGACGGAGGTACCCGAGACAGTCAAGTCCATCTCACCCCACGAAACAACGCCCAGCGAAACACCATACCAGCCTATTTGCGGGAAGACTCCCAGGTGTGAAGGTCTTAATGAAAAAGTAATATTGTCTTAAAAAAAAATTACACTTACCAAAAAAGTTTTTATGGAATACCATTCCATATAACTATTCGCCTACAAGCAATTAAGGCTTACCGTGGTTCGGATTCCACGTAAAACTGTAGGTCCGTTACTTAAGAAAGTACTAGGGCAGGGTTTATCCCGCCCGGATCGGTACAACCGCACTGAATGAAACGTCGGTCGAAACGGCTATGTCAATAGTTCCGTGTGGTTCGTCCAGTTCAGTGTAGCCGACATGAAATGAAGGGAAGTAATGACATGGCACCTAGTTCACCCGGTGTTATGTGCTGAAGTCATTGATGTTGTAGGTGATGTAGCCAACTGTGTCAGTTTCAATAAAAAAAAAATATATATATAGAGTTGTCCTGAAATGAACAGCTAAAGCTCTTCAATTCCGGGACTGAAAATGTCACCCAAAATTATTAGACCAATAGTCAAGCAACAGGCATTAAAATATTATTTATTGAAAAATAAATAATCGAATCTTATGTGTTCTGCCAACAAGTGACACAAATATCAGTCGTAATTTATAATAATGAGCACTAATAAAAAATCGACGAAGCGAAAATCGCCTGCCCGCGCCAGGGCCCGTCACGGTACAGTCACCGGCAAACTTTAATTACAATAAATACATTAAGAAAAAGCTTAGCATTTTATAATATATTTTATTTCTTAACTTTTTGAGTGATGTTTTAGATAGTGCGATTGTGAGAGGGTTCCCGTGAGCTCAGTCAAAAATTAATAAGATTTTTTTTTTACAAATATATTCCTAAGTCGTTTATACATATAACATCAATACTAATACATACATACATGCATATCACACACGCTGAATCCCGATAATCGGGGTAAGCGGAGTAATCGGTGTTGTGCTGCAAGTACTCTGGTCAATTACAGCACAACACCGACCACCACGTTTCTCAAAGTATTCGAACAAGATTAAATCGATCAAGCAGCAAGTAAGGCACGAAGACCCACCTGCTGCATGACTCGGTGGAAGTACCGTGCCAAGGTGAGAGTTGGCGAGCCTATCGCCCTTTAGCACGGCATCTTGTCCTTATCCCTTAGTCGCCTTTTACGACATGCATGGGGAGAGATGCAGTGGGGATATTCTTTTTAAGTACCGGCCCCACACGGTACAACTGAATTGAGGGATTATCAATACTAATAATAAATCTATAATGGATGGTCATAGTGTAAGTTACTTAGTTTTGTGAGATACTGCGTTTGTAGACTCTATGTATGATACTAAAACTAAATTGACGATTTTTAGAAATATTTTAAGTTTCTCCATTACTCTTAAACCGATCATCCGATTCCGTTGAAACTAGTACAAGCACATTTAACTATACTTGACACAGGATAGGCTAAATAAAAATTTTGTTTTGGTTATGTAAAGATGTGGCTCTCATACAAACCGAATTGTTCTGCGCGCCGAAATAAAGGTACGGTAGCGGGCTTACTTACTTTGTTCTTTTTAAATACGAATTTCACGCGAGCGTAGCCGCGGGCAAAAGCTAGTTTGCTAGTAAGTCGAGAACTGCTGGTTCGATTTGCATGGATTTTTCGCTGGCGTATTTAGTCACATCCAAGGATGCGTTGCAGGATATTTTGCCGTGAAGGAAAGACGCAGGAACAGCTAGGTTTTTATCATTTTCAGATGTTTTTTATTTTTGTTTTGTTTTCGAAGCTGAAATCGACAGCCCCGTACAGTTTTCGCGCCCTTTCACTCCCTTGGAATTGCCATCGTGCAATATTAATGCGCGGCGATGTTTTCTCGTGTTTTTTTATGGCAATAATGCCTGTGGTGCGGTGGGTGTGGGGAGTTTTGAACGAATGCCATAATAAAAATAATTGTATAGCTACAAACCCTGCGATCAAGTGAAAAGATGCAGAGTGTATTTTCTTTGGAAAGTGAATTTTTTTCTCGAATAATATGTTCTTTGTGTTTTATTTTATATTATTATAATTTTATCTCTTTATTTACACATTTACATATACAAAGTATAAAAATACAAACATATACCTAAAATTAATATAAAAAATTAACGGAGCTTCCACCACCACCGGCCGGCGGCGGAGGGGCGAACCCAGGCTACCGATGGTCGGGTCCCAAAGAGAGAAACCTCCGGACTATGCGCGTAGTGTCGAGCAGGGCTGCCTTCTGGATCTGGCCCTTGACCGAATCACTCAGCGAGAGCCTCTTAAGGTGGTTATATTATAATTTTTTTATATATTGAAAGCTCCACATAACGCGCCGAGGCACCCATGAGGTGTCTAACGGCACCCATGGACATTCGGTCGTAGCCTTTTCATGCTCCTTCTGAAAAACCCCAGGCTGTACTTGGGAGGAAATAGATGAGCAGGGAATGCGTTCCACATTTTACCGGTTTTGTGAATAAAAGACCTACAGAGCCGTTTGGCTTACCTCGTAATTTGCTCTTCAACCATATTTACTTTTTTTTTTTATGGTAACATACACTGTTGTCTACCTCACCTACAACATCCATGATGTCAGCCCATAACACCGGGTGAACTAGGTGCCATGTCAGTGCTTCCCTTCATTTCATGTCGGGTACACTGAACTGGACGGAAAACACGAACTATTTACACAGCCGTTTCGACCGACGTTTCGCTCAGATCGGTGGTATCAACCCGGCCGGGATAAAGCCACCACCTAGTAAAGTCAGAAGGGAAGGGACCTACAGTTTAACGTGGAATCCGAACCACGGCCAGCCTCCAACGGTCGAATGGTCACCCATCCAATCACTGACCGCGCTCAGCGTTGCTTTACAACAGTCGACCGACCGCACCACTGAGCTACCGAGGCTGACAAGTTACTTACATTTACTCTTACATTTAATATTTTACATACTTATTGATAGTTTGTTTATATACTATAAATTATATGTAACACACACCTATTTATACCATTTCGTCAGCCTCGATAGCTTTGTCAGCCTCGATAGCTCAGTGGTGCAGACAGTCGCAATTGATGGTTAAGCAACGCTGATGCCGGTTAGTACTTGGATGGGTGACCGCTCGACCGTTGGAGGCTGACCGTGGTTCGGATTTCACGTTAAACTGTAGGTCCCTTCCCTTCTTTCCTTACTAGGTGGTAGGGTTCAACCCGCCCGGGTTGTACCACCGCACTGAATGAAACGTCGGTCGAAACGGCTATGTAAATACTCATAGTTCGTGTTTTCCGTCCAGTACAGTGTAGCCGACATGAAATGAAGGGAAGCACTGACATGGCACCTATTTCACCCGGTGTTATAGGCTGACATCACGGATGTTGTAGGTAATGTAGCCAACCGTGTCAGTTTCCATAAAAAAAATATATATATATCGTGTACCTGATATGTGTACCTAGTTAAATAATTTTTTTTTATCTAAATCGCATTAAAGCATCAAGATCGACCCGTCATCGCGTCGGAGTTAAAGAAGATTATTTGCATATGAACTCGTGTGGGTGGTTGCCGCATGCGAATTTATTTATTTATGCAGTTCGGAAATGCGCGCGCGTAGCCCTGTGCGGTTCCATTTAGAAGATTGCATTGGAGAATTTTGATCTGCATCTCCTTTAGAGATATCATTGTTGAGTGGGGGAATAAAGAAATAAGCGTCATTTCCGGCTTTTTTTGTGTCGAAATGTATTAGTAAAAACGATTTGAGATTTAACGATTTAAGATTTTTTTGAGAATCGGCTGGCGTCAATATTTTTATTATTCAAATATGTGCTTACTTCTTTTTAAATTTAAATCCCGATCCCCCTATATTCTTTATTGTATAATTTCGTCCGTAGGTGGGTAACCTACGCTTGGACATGTCGAAAATTCCGCCAGTTCTAAATTCAATGCGAAGAAGAACTGACAAACAAACTTCGCAAGTCACAATGTTTTGTTAGTACCGTAGAAAGTATTATATTATAGTAACTTACAAATAATTAACCCATACTACCGCTCACAAGAGCATTAATATTTACAGCATAAACATGAATACTGAAGAATCTGACCGCTCTCTGCCTATTTACATTTATATCTGGCGTATAGTGCCATCGTCAATTTGATACTTAAATTAAATATATCAAGTCAATTCAACAACAATTAGTATGATGTCATGGACTTTTGGTCGTATGCGGGGGTTGCGAATGCCGTCAGGGTAAATACTTACACATTATTGTGCAATTTCATTATATTTATAATCATTACTTCTCCACTTCTTCCTAACTAGGTGCCTCTGAACAAAGTGGAACAGTAAGGCTGCAACGATTTGGGCAACTTTGTATAATATAACGGTGAAATACAAAAGGTCGTAAGCGCAAAAAATTTTTTTTTGTTTTTGTTTTAAGATTTAATTTAAAATCGACTTTTTGGCGCTTACACCCTTTTTTATTTTTTATGGTATCTGACACGGTTGGCTACATCACCTACAACATCCGTAATGTCAGCCCATAACACCGGGTGAACTTGGTGCCACGTCAGTGCTTCCCTTCGGTCGTGCCGGCTACACTGAACTGGACGGAAAACATAAACTATTTACATAGCCGTTTCGACCGACCTTTCATTCAGTGCGGTGGTACCAACCTGGGCGGGATAAGCCCTACGACCTAGGAATATAAGAAGGGAGTCATCGAGGGAGTCATATCCCTTAGTTACCCTTTTGTATTTTCATGGCCTTTTCCATTTTATTTCATTCAAATGACACATTTATTAATTTTATTTAATTGAAATATGTACATACAAATTATGCCAAATACCTTACATAGTGCCATGAATGTAATAAAAACACCTCAGTATAGCGTGAAATGAAACAATATCTCATTACCAGTCGGTGATATATCAAAAAAATCATAAATAAGCCAACGACTTGTTGTATATCAAAATTAAAATGTATAAAACTTGCGTACCCCATGCATAGTAACTCTATACGCTTAGCTTACATTGTGCCGTAGAATAAAGAAATTCGTGAGAAGTGCTACCTTTTTTTATGGAAAGCGCGACATGTGGCGTCGAGCCACCCATAAGGTAACGACGCCCATGGACATTCGGTCGTACGCGGGGGTTGCGAATGCCATGCCGGCCTGACAAGTGCCTATTCACGCCTCTCTTGGATACCTGATTTTTGGTATCGATATCGGGAAATATACAGGGTGTTCGGCACATCGACCGACATTTTTTTTTTGTAGGTAAGTGGGGTCATTTGCAACGTTTTGACACATGACACCTTTTGTCAGATGTCACGTGGTATCAAGATATGATTTTTTTTCTTTATTTTTGAAAATTACCAAAATCCCCGCTCTAAACCCTTTTAACTTTTTTGTTCATTATTGTATCAGCACAAAATAAAATTTATTGAATTGTACAATGTATCCTTGTTCTACAAAAAATATTATTTGATGAAGTTAATACCCTTGAAAAGTACCACCTAGTAAGGTAAGAAGGGAGGAGACCTACAGTTTTACGTGGAATCCGAACCACGGTCAGCCTCCAACGGTCGAGCGGTGACTATTACGATACGTGACACTTCTATTTCTTTCGCATTCTACGTGGGCGCCCGCGTTGTAGACAACGTGTGTTTGTGCATTATTTTAATATGCAAATAAGTAAGAGGGGGCGCGGAAAGGGGGGCAGAATGTGGGGGGGGGTACGCGTGCGTATTACTTTTTTAGAAAAACCATTTAAATTATTTTTTATGACACTCTTGTGTATAGAGTGAAGCGATCTTCTTTGCGAGTTTCTTTTGGCGACGTAATCGTATTTGCGAATTACTTTGCCTTATACTCGTAGCTATGAGACGTGTGGAAAATATTGGTGAAATGTTGGTGCATTTTTTGATTGAAACATGTAAATGTATTCATGGAAATAATATTGGTGTGGCATGTTTCATCAATCAATACTAATAATAAATCTGTAAGGGATGGTCATGGTGTAAGTTACTTTGTTTTATGAGATAGGTATTGCGTTTGTAGACTCATGTATGATACTAAAACTAATTTGACGATTTTTTTAAAACTTTTCTGTATGTATGTATGTTTCTCTATAACTCTTAGACCGATCATCCGAATTCGATGAAACTTAGTAAAAGCACATTTTACTATACGCGACATAGGATAGGCTAATTAAAATTCAGTTCCGGTTACTCAAAGTTTTGGCTCTCATACAAACCGAATTCCGGGCGCCGAAATAAAGGTACGGTAGCGAGTCCACTTACTTTCTTCTTTTTAAATACGAATTTTACGCGAGCGAAGCTGCGGGCAAAAGCTAGTCAATACTAATAATAAATCTGTAAGGGATGGTCATGGAGTAAGTTACTTTGTTTTATAAGATATTGCGTTTGTAGACTCTATGTATATAATGTAGTTAGCTCCCTCCCAACCTCCCTCCCAATCTAAATCGTTCTTGTGCCGCACTGCAAAGGTGTGGAACGGGCTTCCGGGGAATATCTTTCCCCACTCCTACAATCCACGGATCTTCAAATCGCGGGTAAATAGCCTTTCCCCAGCGACATTAGTCCACCTCCAAGCCGGACTGGCACCTCCTCGGGGGTGATATTGGCTGCGCCTGAGGCTTCGACCTCGGACACAGCCAGCTAGTTCAGAAACAATAAAAAAAAAAAAGAAAAAAAAAAGCAATACCACGAAGTTATATTACCTGGTCGGAGCATGGGCTTTGGTCCCTCTGACTCAGCCGCCCATACCGGATTACATTAAAAAAGACAAAACACAGCACAATAAGGCGGACTTATCACATCCAATGATTTCTTCCCGTTAACATTAAAAAAGTGTGACCCGACTTTTCAAGACCGAAAGCAGAATGCTGATTATGAATAATTGGGCTGAAAAAAAATACGAATTTATCTACGCCCCCCTTTAATCTCAAGAAATGCAAGATTCTCCTACCGCCTAGCAATAAAGGAAGGCATCTGATTAACTGGGATGATGTATTGCAAAGGATTCTCGCTGCGCGCAATTTTGACTCTCTTTATGGCAATTCCTCTCGGCAAATTTGAATATTAGATGCATTATTGAAAACTCTACTTTTTCGCCCTCTGCACACTTTTAACGGTTATGTCTTCTTCTTGTTTTTAATGTATTTTTTTTTGTAATGTATTGCGCATTAGCAAAGTTTTGAGATATCTTTGAAAAAAGTGGAATTTAATTTTTTTAGGAGCTAATGTAGGAAAGATCTTGATGGTTCTGTAGTGGTTATAGAGTATCATAGCTGTTACATCAGCTACGATTTCCGGCAAAAATATTCTGTCTTTTTTTTATGGAAACTGACACGGAGGATACATCACCTACAACATCCGTGATGTCGCCCATAACACAGGGTGAACTAGGTGCCATGTCAGTGCTTCCCTTCGATTGTGCCGGTTAAACTGAACTGGACGGAAAACACAAACTATTTACATAGCCCTTTCGACCGACGTTTCATTCAGTCCGGTGGTACCAACCCGGGTGGGTTGAAGCATACAACCGAGTAAGGTAGGAAGGGAAGGGACCTACAGTTTTACGTAGAATCCGAACCACGGTCAGTCTCCTTCGATCGAGCGGTCACCTATCCAAGTACTGACCGCGCCCAGCGTTGCTTAACAATCAATAGCAATAGTCGACTGTCTGCAACACTGAGCTATCGAGGCTGTCTGTAGATATATTAGGACATTTTGATATTAATGTAATTAATGTAAATACGGTAATTTAATTTATTAAGAATAGCCCCATTGCATCTCCCCCCGTGCATGTCGTAAAAGGCAACTAAGTGATAAGGACAAGATGCCGTGCTAAAGGGCAACAGGTTAGTCACCTCTCACCTTGGAACGGTCCTTCCACCGAGTCATGCAGCGGGTGGGTCTTCGTGCCTTACTTGCTGCTTGATAGTTATCTTGTCCGAATACTTTACTAAACGTGCTGGTCGGTGTTGTGCTGTAATTTACAAGAGTACCTGCAGCACAACTCCGATTACTCTGCTTACCCCGATTGTAGGGATACAGCGTGTTGTATGTATGTATGTAATTTATTCCAACATAATGTTAAAACGATTGGCACAAAATTCTAATATAGAACAAAACATATTGGTTAAATTGTAATATTTAATTTTTGTAATTATTTATTTTAGAAAAACTTATTTATTTCATTTATTAGAAAATGCTTTGATTGGATTCATGTACTCACGGTCTTCTCCCAGTTATGTGGTTCGACGTTTCGGGCCAAACGTTTGGCACCTATTTATGAGCGCTTTGCATTATTTTAACCAGTCTTTCAATTTATATATAAAACAAATGCCTAACACACTCGCAAAAGTCATTACTCATATTCTTCTAAAAATCTGATATCCAATCAGGTATCCAATAAAAATCCAACGAAAACTTCAATAAATTCTCATTAGAATATTAGGCATCTATCTATCAATCACCAATTTTATAGAAACCTCATCACTTCTCAGCCTACCCCACCTCCGCTAGCTTGAAGATAAGCGTGCATAGGATTGTATAGAAGAGTTCCCCATTGTTTTCCCCCTCGTGCTATAAATTAGTGTCATTTGTTACCATTTTCTTTAGCGGCAGATTGTGGCAAAAAATACGAGACACTTCTAACGATGGCCGCTTCCTAGGAGGCGGGAGAATGGAGATATTTCCAATTTTGATTTTTTTTTTTGAAAAAAAAGCCTACTACACCACGAAAAAGAAAAAAGATAAAAGATTACCACATACTACATCCCTGTAAGGGATAAGTCCCTCATGTAAAATACTTTTTTTTTGTTTTTTGGACATAAGGATTTGCCCCTCATGTAAAATACTTTTTTTTTGTTTTTTCTGTAAAATGTTTTTTGGAGCAATAAAGAATTTCTATCTACCATTTTTCCAATCGGTTTCAAATTATAATTTTGGCTTGGCTTCTGACTGTCCTGTAAGACGGTCGATTATTACAAAACATTAAAAATAAACAAATTTTAACAATTTCGCGTGTAGTTAAACTACCATAAGAATAATTTAAATAAATAATATTAAAAAATATGCAACAAAAGTTTCATAATTGTATGATTGAATTTTTGGGTTATTTAGAAACGATAATATATGTATAAACCTAAATTATTTTTTTTTATTTGTTATTGACAGCGCGTCATATGGCGATGAGCCACCCATAAGGTGCCCAACGCCGCCCGTGGACATTCGGTCGTATGCGGGGATTACGAATGCATTTCGACGAACATTTCGAACATTTTTCTGGTAGTTACTGGTGGTTTATCATGTACGTTGCTATTAGGTGTCATGCCAGTATCCCTCGTTTCCTATGTGTTTCCATACTGCCTATATGCAGATTTTTTTTACTGAAACATGGCTGGCTACCTACATCACCTACAAGATCCGTGATGTCAGCCCATAACACCGGGTGAACTTGGTGCCACGTCAGTGTTTTCCTTCGGTCGTGCCGGCTACACTCAACTGGACGGAAAACACAAACCATTTACATAGCCGTTTCGACCGACCTTTCATTTAGTGCGGTGGTACCAACCGGGCGGGTTAAACCCTACCACCTAGTAATATAAGAAGGGAGTCATATCCCTTAGTCGCCTTTTACGACATACACGGGGAGAGATGCAGTGGGGCTATTCTTTTAAAGTACCGGCCCCACACGGTACATTAGTATCGCCAGCCGTACTCACACTCACACCAAACAAGGCGCGATGTTGCGATAGGCATCTCGTCACGACGGATGTTGGTCTGTTGAAGCAAATGGAACAGATATCCTGACAATGAACAATCCTGGATCTGCGTCTGCGCAGGATTACACGTACGCATTAGCATATGTAATTCGTGGGTGGACCCCACGCAATGTGCTATTTGTATGGGGATTTTGTTGGGGGTTCGGGAAGTTCTTTGAAATTACTTCTATAGATTTTGAGAGGAAGTTAAAGACAATTTTGGGGGTCAATAAAGGCTTAAAAAAAATTTTTTTTTCTTTAGCACAATTAAAAAAAAAATAAAAAAAATCAATTGGCTGTTAGATACTGCATGGTGTGTTGCTTGTTAGTCAAGACTCAGACAGAAATATAAAAACAGTGAATTGTGAGGAAGCGGATTTAAGGTGAATTAATGTATGTGATTTTTAACCGACTTCAAAAAAGAAGGAGGTTCTATGTTCGGCTGTATGTATTTTTTTTATGTATGTTCAGCAATATCTTCCCCAATTGTGAACCGATTTCGATGATTCTTTTTGTGTTCGGTTCAGTCTAGCTCCAAGGTGGTCCCATTTTTTTTTTTGTCAAGATCGGATTGGAAAGCGAGGCGGAATCGCGAGGCCGAAGGCCGAGCGATTTCGCCGAGTACATTAATAGCAAATAAAAATTACTAAAAAAACTGTGAAATAAAAAACTATTTAAAAAAATATAAAACCGCCTTAAAAAATGTATGAAATAAAAAAATTAAAATCGAATCCTAGAGTTGAAGGCGGTGGTGCTAAAGCAAGCAAAAATAACCGACCGCCTTCAACTCTAGGGTTCGATTTTTATTTTTTTATTTCATACATTTTTGAAGGCGGTTTTTATATTTTTTTAAATAGTTTTTTTTTATTTATCCATACACTAAGAATGAAATATTTTCATCTTTCTTTACTGATATTAATCAATCTTCAACCAATACATAATATAATAAAATGCAAACCGGAGCGTGACACAGAAAGGCTCATTACTAGTAAAGTTCTGAGTCTATTTCCAATTTTTATTTATTATGTTGGCAATCAACAACTCCTATGTAAAGAGAAAAAGAAAATTTCGCTCATACATAACATTCAAAAAATAAAAAGCAAGCTAGGCCTTCGACCTCGCCCTTAATGACTTACTTCGAGAGAGTACGTGCCGTTTGCGTGAACGCAGCTCGGCCTTCAGCCTCGCCCTTGGTGAATTCCTAATTTCGTGAGAGTTTATCATTTACCTGAAGGCAGCTAGGCCTTGGGCCTCTCCCTTAGTGACTTACTTTCTTCATGAGAGTCGCTCTTAGTGACTCACTTTGTCCTTTAAGCTAGTTTATTTATAACAATGTGACTTGTGGCACTTCCTATCACCTTCTACCTCCAAAGGCTAACAAATCAATAAGTTCGATTCGAAATTCAAAAATTCAAATATCGTAAGACAAAAGGCGTAATGAGCGCTATAAGTCACGAGACAATGCGCGGGGGCGTTCCCTGTTCAAAGAATAATGTATTCGTTATTCAAATATGCGTTCCATATTCAAATGTAAGTTGACAGTTAGGCTCGACGAGACGATTCCTATATTAGCTGGAACTGTTAGGATTTTTGACAAATATTTTTAAGTAATCCGACATAAATTGACGGTATTACCGGCAGACTCGCAATGTCAGCCCATTACACCATGTTAGTAAACTAGGTGCCATGTCAGTCCGTCCCTTCTTCGTGCTGGCTACAATGAACAACAAAAAAAACTCAAACATTACACACTAAAATTAGTGCGTAAATTGTTTACAAATTGTCATACAATACTGTTCTCATACTCCAATCTTTTAATATTTTCTTTCCTGTCATCTTCAATGAATGAAATGTCGTAGATTGAACTGACAAGATGTGGTGTTTTGTTTTTTTAACCATTGATGAATGCAAGAACGATGAATGCACCACATTCGATTGAAATGAATGACTTTTGATGCAAAACTTTTCTTTAGATTTCAATGTATATCTACTTACTTATTTTTAAATCAGTATAAGTGATTTAAAAGAGTGTGTCTTAATTGTAATTATCAATAATATTCTTGTATTGAAATTTAAGTTGAGAACAATAATTAAAACTCCCATAGTTCACAATACACAAATTTACCGCACATGCTAACTAATTAGACAACATTAATTATTTATTATTCATTCATAAAAAAAAGTATTCTATCTCAAACTTCTCTTTGTCTAACGCCGCCAACGAGTTTTTAAGTTGATTATAGTTTTAAAAAATTCATCATTATTTTTCATCTAAAAACCTATTTCGTGAAAAATTACATCGAATCAATCAACGGAGGCCTCAAAACCCAACCGCTGGATAACGGACATGGAGTAAGTAACACGATGGAGCTGCCTTATAATAACCTTTATGACGAAAAAATTTCGAACGGTCCTTAGTAAAAAAAAAAATCCCTTATTCTTCTCTCGAAATCCAATAAAAGCATAATCTCACTTTACCGCTTTTACTTAGTCAGCCTCGGTAGCTCAGTGGTGCGTTCGGTCGACTGTCGATCGTGATCATAAGCACATCTTGGCGCGGTTAGCACTTGGATGGGTGACCGCTCGACCGTTGGAGGCTGACCGTGGTACGGATTCCACATAAAACTGTAGGTCCCTTCCTTTCTTATCTTACTAGGTGGTAGGGTTTAACCCGCCCGGGTTAGTACCACCGCACTGAATGAAAAGTCGGTCGAAAAGGCAATGTAAATTGTTTGCGTTTTCCGTCCAGTTCAATGTAGCCGGCACGACCGAAGGGAAGGACTGACGTGGCACCTACTTCACCAAGGTGTTATGGGATGATGACATCACGAATGTTGTAAGTGTTGGAGCCAACCGTGTCAGTTTCCATAAAAAAAGACTGATATCTTGATATCAACAATAACAGAAAACAAAGAATACTGTGCCCATCCTTTTATGGCATTTTGCTGGATTTAGAGGGCGAAGAATTTTCGCGACAATTTTTGTAATCCGTCCGCAGGTAGAAATTTGTAGAGACACCTCTCTTTAATTTGGAATCCACGGCACCAATCATTACAGCTCTCGAATGCGAACATCGCGCGCTCGTTCTTTCCATATTCAAATGTATTATCCTCCGTGAATGGAGCGTATTGTTTTAAATTTCGAACGCGTAATGAATGCGTCGTTCCTTTTTTAAACAAATCAAAAATTCGTTCAATCGCTTTCTTTCGCTTCATTCGGTTTTTGAATTCGAATCCGTTTGTGCGCGATTAGTTTTGAAATGTCACGAGATTCGATTAAAAGAGTTTTGATTTTTAGGGTTTTGCCGATTTGAAAGCAGCATTTTAGGAAACGTTGTTTCCTGCTGGAAGAAGGTACAAGTACTCGTTATAAATCGTCCAGAAAAGAAAAAACATCAGTCGAAAGGGTATTTTATGAAATATAAAAAGTATCTACACATACAGTTTTTTTAAGAATATACAAACATTGTCTTAACTTACCCAGTTGTTTTGGTGATAAAATTGGAATACACAAATCTATGCCTGCGAATAACCTACGTGCTACAAGGTACTTAACATTAATTTTAACGTGTGATAATTTTATGAGAGGAGCTGATAAAACGCTGATAAAAAAATCCTTCAAAAATATTTCTTTGAATAAATTTTTATGTTGTTATTGTAATCATAATCGCGAATCGCGAGCCAACGAGACCCTCAAGAGTTCGAAATTCAAAATATAGTTTTCGTTCTCGCATTCACGAAATTACGCGGCATAGAAATGAAACTCAATACGAATTAACCGGAGCGGCTTGAAATCCGCCATTTTTTATTCGTCCCTTTGTTTTGTCGTTCCGATTGTTTTGCATACGCTAGTTTTCTGACGTGTGACACGATCCACAGCTTGCGTTTTTAACACTCTAGTATTCCCTCTTGTTTCGCTGACCGTGTATGTCAAAGTTGCTTTGTGTTTTCGAAGAATGCACATTTTGTTAAATAAAGGTCAGCGTTGGAATTCGCGCAAAAGGTCACTTCCGGCGAAGACGCTTATGAAAAGTATACCCGTTTTTTCTGCATTCCGTACCGCGGGCTGCATAGTACGGGTGTAATCGTTTCCCGTCCTGTTTAATTGGGTTTGAAGGCAAGATTGACGGGAGTATGGGACCGTGCGGACGGGCGCGTCACACTGATGGATTTTTATTGTATTTCTCTATGATTGGTTTTGATGGATTTTTTGCGTGTTTGCTATATACACGGTGTTGCAGTTGCCCCCGTAATATTTTTAAGTGGCATAAGGGGGTTATTCTATATGTGAAACTAAACCACTTCTGGGGCGAAAAAAATTTTTTTAAACAAAACAAAATATATTTTTTCCATACAAATTTTAAATGCCTATTCTCAAAATGTATGGAGAAAAAAAAAATTTTTTTCTTCAAATTAAAAAGTCGTAGAACAAAAGTTGTTCTATTTCACGTACAGAATCACCCCCTTTCGGGTTTTACGGTTGGGGTTGCAACACCGTGTATAAAAAGACTTGAAATGAATGGGGCGGTCTACGCACCTAATGACGCAACTTTTGCTGAACGGTTTTAAAGAGTAATTAATGTTTTCTTCACTAGATAGATGCAACGCCAAAAATTAAGAGAAAAAACCGGCCAAGTGCGAGTCGAACTCGCGCACCGAGGGCTCCGTATCGCCATGTCATGGTCAGCGCCACTCACGCCATCTATGCATTAGTTAAAATGCTTCATACTCTTTTCGGTAGATGACGCGCATACACTTTTTAGTTTCTTGTATGGGGACCCCCGTGAATTTTTTACCTTTTCTTATTTTTATTATTTGTTGTTATATCGGCCATAATAACACATATTCTGTGAAAATTTCAACGGGCTACCTATTACTGTTCAAGAGATACAGCCCTCTGACAGACCGACAGACAAACAGACAGACAGACAGATGGCGTAAGCTTAGTAATAGGGTCCCGTACGACGGATACGGAACCCTAAAAACCAACTGCATGACTTGGTGGATGGACCGTGCCAATTTGGCAGGTGGCTATAGCGTGTAACCCTTTAGCATGGCATCTCGTCCTTATAGCATATAGTCGCCTTTTAAGACATGGACTGAAGTTTAGTACAAGGATATTGTACTATTAGTAAAATATTAATTTTATGAAAAAAAATGAATACTTACCATTGTAGCCTGGGACCGATTCACTGGTAGGTAGGAGCACATACCTGTTAAATAAAGAAAAATCAGTTAGATAAATAATTAAGAGGTTTTTAGATTCTCAACACAAACATTCCTAACACACGCTTAGATTAAATTAGAAGTTTATTATTACACAAGCTTAGAATTAATTATAACTTTCTTAAACAAGCTTAGAATAAATTATAAGTTTCTTACACAAGCTTAGAATAAATTATAAGTTTCTTACACCAGCTTAGAATAAATTAGGAGTTTCTTAAACAAGCTAAGAATAAAATATTGGTTTCTTAATAAAACTTTCTTACAAAAATAAAACAATAAAATAATAAGTTCTCCTTCAGAAAGCTGTGCCAGCCCAGCACACACAAATTCGTTGGGTATAAATAAACCATCTCATTACAACCATTAAATTAATAAACACCCTAAAGACATCACCTTATTAAAAACACAACTGATTCTAAATAAAATTATAATTTTCAATTCATAAAATTATTTAATATAAATATAGGTAAGTACAAAGTCATAATATCATAAAATCCCAAACTAAAATTAGAATTTTAATTAGAATCAGTTGTGTTTTTAATAAGGTGATGTCTTTAGGGTGTTTATTAATTTAATGATTGTAATGAGATGGTTTATTTATACCCAACGAATTTGTGTGTGCTGGGCTGGCACAGCTTTTTGTCATATACCCACCATAATAACTTATTATCGTGGATATGACAAAATGTCTTGTGGGGTCGGTAGGAACTTTAAAATAATAGCCCCCACTGCATCTCTCCTCGTGCATGGCATAAAAGGCGACTAAGGGATAAGGTGCCGTGCTAAAGGGTGACAGGTAGCCACATCTTACCTTGGCACGGTCCTTCCACCGAGGTCATAGCGTTGTGCTGTAATTTACAAGAGCACTTGCAGCACAACACCGATTACTATGCTTAGACCGATTATCGGGATACAGCGTGTGGTATGCATGTATGTTTGTAAAACAACACATGATAACTGAAAATAGAAAAAAAAACCCTATACAAAAAATGTGTGTTTTTTTTCAAGGTTTATTGTTTTTGTGGTGCGGATACTTCGGTGCGCGAATCCGACTCGCACTTGGTCGGGTTTTTTTATACTCATAAATATTTAGTTTTTAATACTCTGCATTCTGTCTTTCAGATGTTGAAGAAATTCTTTAGAGAATATTCAAACAGATCCTATAAAATCCTCGACTCCCCGAGGCGTCCGATAAAAAAATTCTCAAGAATATGGAAGAAAATGGAAAAGAATATCCAAGCTTTTCCTCCGGGCGTGGTCGCGGATGCAACTGCATCCGAGCGGGCGCCGCGGGAAGCGTGTCATCCCTTTCGCGCTTATTGGAAATCGCATTCCATCGCTCTCTCTTTTCGATGTGGTATCGCTCCCGCTTGCACTATCTTCCGAAGTTTATCGGAGACGCCTCCTTCAGAATTGGTTATTGGAAATTGATTCGTAGCCGGTTCGCATAAGGTCGACGATGGAACGTATTGATTGCTTATCGGCTCTTGCCGTTTCTTTCCGACATTAAGGCTTCGAATCGATTGTTCGGCTTCTTTGTGAAATGCTTTGTTCAATCTTTACCATAGCGAGTTTTTTTACCTGAAATTTAGGTTAGTAAGTAATTTTCAGTTTAGCAATGCGTGTAAGTATTGAGCTGTGAACTTACTTGCAGATAATATGTGGGTCTGGTACTTAATAAGGATAGTCCCACTGCATCTCTTCCCGAGCATGTCGTAAAATGTGACTATAATGGCCGATTTAATCACCGTCGGCTAAAATATAACTGCCAGTTAAGTCATTTCAAATTTTATCTTGCCCTAACCCTGCTGAGCTTCGGTGTTGTGCTGTAGTTTAACAGAGTGCATGCAGCACAACACCGATTACTCTGCTTACCCCGGTTGTCGGACAGTGTGGTATGAATATCGTATCTAGGGTTATCAAAATGTTTGTAGCATAATGACGAATTTATGGTTGTCAACATTTTTAAAAGTAAAATGGCGTATCTAGGGTTGCCAACATTGTTGAGTAAAATGACGTAGGTTGTCTTTGAAAGTGGCAAATAAAAAATATTTCAAAGGAAAGTATTTTCCAAATGCTAGTTGTATTGCCATCGAAATAAATACAAGCATTTCATAATCGCGTGCGTTCCGTTATTTTGTCAACAATTAATAAATGGTTAAGAAATTACTGCATTTTCGGATACCTACTTTATGAAAGCAAAAGCATTAATGTGTATCGACCAAAAATAAAATTTCATACTTTTTTTAATGAAAGCGCGACATGTTTCGCCGAGCCACCCTAACGACGCCCATGGACATTCGGTTGTATGCGGGCGGCGCGGCGGCGGCGTTGCGAATGCCATACCGACCTGACAGGTGCCTATTTATGCCCCTCTTGAAAGACTCGAGACTGTACTTGGGGGGAAATATATGGGCAGGAAGAGCGTTCCAGAGTTTACCGGTTTTAAAGTACGGTTGGGAACCCTAACTATATCCCAACAGCTACTACGCACTATATACAGGCTGTTGTAACGGTGAGTACATTAATTTCGCTAGCGCAATCCTCATGTTTTTCCGAGACAAAATAGTAAATAAAGTTTTTCCCTAAAGTGTCTAGTTTTGGAAATATTAATTTTGGAAATTTATGTTTTCGTCTAGTGTAATTTGACGCGTTAGGGGGGAAGGTGCTGGTGCGGGAACGGTTAGTGGCGAAAAACTCACACTGCGCCGCCTCCGCACATCTCCTCTCTCCGCGCACTCGTCCCTGCTCGCCCACTCACCGCGCGCCTTTCATTCCCACGTTCATGCGGAACATTAGATCCTTTTACACTAAATAAATTAATTAGTTTGTATGAAAACTGTAACTTTTTATTTAAAGGGAATTCAGAAAAAAGTTATTTGACTTTTTTGTTACTCTTGATCCCAATAATCATTTCCTAAATTTAATGTACTCGCCGTTTTTACACCCTGTATACACGAACGTTATTCGAAAGTGTGTTTACGCAAATAAGTTATCTCAGATAAATCTCAATAGGGGTAGACAGAGACGATATACTCTCTGATACGCTGCGTGGCTTTATGTCTCGGCCAAGTACTCATGCAGCTATAGATTTTATTAGAGAATATAGATATAAGATAAAAACCACATTAAATACACGCAATATAAGATGACTTGTACGTTTACTAATAAACCGAGATACGCATTGGAGAGTTTTTTTTTATGGAAACTGACACGGTTGGCTACATCACCTACAACATCCGTTATGTCAGCCCATAACACCGGGGAAACTAGGTGCCATGTCAGTGCTTCGCTTCGGTCGTGCCGGCTACACTGAACTGGACGGAAAACACGAACTATTTACATACTTAGCCGTTTCGACCGACGTTTCATTCAGTGCGGTGGTAGCAACCCGGGCGGGATAAACCCTACCACCTAGAAAGGTATGATGGGAAGGGACCTAGAGTTTTACGTGGAATTCGAACCACGGTCAATCTCCAACGGTCGAGCGGTCACCCATCCAAGTACTGACCGCGCTCAGGGTTGCTTTACAACATTTTCATAGCCGTTTCGATCGACCTTGATTCCTTGCGGTGGTAACAATCCGGCCGTGTTTTTTCAGGTAGGTAGGTACCCTACCATCTAGTAAGGTGAGGGACCTACAGTTTTGCGTGGAATCCGAACCACAGCCAGCCTCAACGGTTGGACGGTCACGCATGTGAATTCCGGCTGCGCCCGAGTTAACCAGGCTGAAAATACATACTATGTATGTATGTACACCACGCACTCTATGCCGACAATAGGGGTTAGCAGAGTAATCGGTGTTGTCCCGCAAGAACTCCGGTAAATTACAGCACAACATCGATCAACACATTCAGTAAAGTAAGTATTAGTACAAGATAACTATCAAGCAGTAAGCGCGAAAACCCACATGCTGCATTACTCAGTGGAAGGATCGTATACCGAGGTGAGAGATGGCTAGCCTGTCGCCCTTTAGCACGGCATCTCGTATCTCTTATCCCCTGTCAGTCAGTCAATCAGTCAGAGTGTAAACGTCCACTGCTGGACATACGCCTCTGCAATTTTCCTCCAGTCTTCCCGGCCTTCAGCGGTACGGAACCACTGCTTTCCGTCGACGTACTTGATGTCGTTGTCCCACCTGGCGGGTGGTCTTCCCACACTCCGTTTTCCTGTTCACGGCCGCTAGTGTAGGACACGGTTACTCCAACGGTCGTCGTCTCTTCGGCTAACTTGCCCAGCCCACTGCCACTTGAGCTTAGCCACCCGGTGTCGAATATCGACTATTTTGGTGCGTCTTATCCCCTAGTTGATGACAATACCTACACAAAACACACCAACCGAAAATTCTCACCGTTTCAGATGTAATAAAACGTCAAAAAAAACACACACAAACACAAAGAAAATAGTATAACACCCAATAACTCACGCGCTGCCACAAATCAATGCGTGGTAACTCATAAAATTACAAATTCTGTTTTCATAGTAGCACATTGTTTTCGTAACATTTTATGATTTATTTATGATGTAATAATAATGTTCCGTATATTTATAAATTATTTGCTTTATGAATTTATAATATTTGTGTTATGGGACAGAATATTTGTACAGATGAGGTCGACCGCGGAAATAACTTATTAAAATAAACCGAACACGTGCATCTCAATCTATGAGACATCTTTTTTATTATTGTTTGTTTTCATAATCCTCCTTTGCTTTTGGGAAAAACGTGTGGCCCTTTGGTGTAGGCATGTTCGAATTGAAACATCATCGTTCTAAAATACGTAACGAAGTAATATCCTTATCCTTCCTTACCTATAATAAAATCCAACGTCTGCTTTCTGTCTGAGTGTCTGAGTGTATGTCTGTCTGTCCGCTTATAACTCGAGAACCACTGAACCGATTTTAATAAAATAAAATTCTACGGATAGCTTGATTCTTCCCATCAGCTATAGGCTACTTACTATCACGCTAAATAGCTTATGAGGTTAGCAGTGAAGTCAAATATGAGAGCGGGCGGAGCCGCGGGCACAGCTAGTACCTATAATAAAATTCAACGTCTGCTTTCTGTCTGTCTGAGTGTCTGTCTGTCCGCTTATAACTCGATAACCACTGAACCGATTTTAATAAAACAAAATTCTACGGATAGCTTGATTCTTCCCATCAACTATAGGCTACTTACTATCACGCTAAATAGCTTATGAGGTTAGCAGTGAAGTGAAATATGAGAGCGGGCGGAGCCGCGGGCACAGCTTGTAGTATATAAATAAGCTATGTATGTACCTAGGTATATCCATTCTTAGTTCGGTAAAAATGGTTTTTAAACGAAACTAAAATACACATTATGTACACTCATTGAAATAAATGTTAATAGATACATAGAAATATGTGCGTTATATACAGGGTGTAAAAACGGCGAGTACATTAAATTTAGGAAATGATTATTGGGATCAAGAGTAACAAAAAAGTCTAATAACTTTTTTCTGAATTCCCTTTAAATAAAAAGTTACACTTTTCATACAAACTAATTGATTATTTTAGTGTAAAAATGATTTAATGACAACAGGGCGGCGCGGAGGGGGGAAGAGCGGGTGAGACGTGAGCGCCTCGGACGGAGGTGTTGGCGGGAGGGGCGGGGGTTAGCTTTATGAGTGGAGGACTGGAGTTCGGCAGCCGAAGGTGCGGAGCGGCAACAACGCATTAAATTAAACTAGACGAAAACATACATTTCAAACATTCATATCTCGAAAACTAGACACTTTAAAGAAAAACTTTATTTGCTTTTTTGTCTAGGAAAAACATGAGGATTGCGCTGGCGAAATTAATGTACTCGCCGTTTTAACACTCTGTATAGTGCCGATTTTTTTTTTAAATAAACAAGTTACTAGTTTCATACAACCACACAATAAAATATATAAGGTGCTTCGTTAGTCTTGTCAAAAATTTCGGGAGGGTTACACACTCAAATAAACATGTTACGAAAAAAATTTATATGTTTTTAGCATCACTTTCCGAGAAATTTAACAAAACATGTTTGCTACCTAAACATTAAAACCTGTATGTAACAGTAGGTAACTTGCATTGTACGGGGTCAATGACCGTACTATGTTCAAACGCAGAACAGCTGTTTGTTGTAAGTAAGTCACAATGTCACTATGATTGGTTTTTATAGCTACTTATTTGATTTGATTTTTTTGTTAGGAGAAAAAATGCTCCTATAAACATATGTTTTTTTTCTTACGCAAAGTGTTTATTTGAGTGTGTATGTAACCCTCCCGAAATTTTTGACAAGACTTCAAATTCGTTCATTTACGCTATACGTGATTGGATCATTAAAATCTAAATATATGCACCAAATTTAAATTTTTTTTTCGTTCAGTAGATTCTGAGAAAATAAGCTGTGACATAGGGACAGACAGACACAAGAGTGATTCTATAAGGGTTCCGTTTTTTCCTCCTTGAGATATGGAACCCTAAAAATTGTGTTCACTTTCATTCAGTTCAGGATTTATGGATGACCAGTAAAATACTAAGTCAATTTATTCAAATCAACTAACTACCAAAAAGCTAATGACCCACGACAGAAACTGTTCAGAGCCAGGATAATCCCAATAAAACTACACTTAACCGGTATAATCCGGAACTTACCGGCCAATACTAGATCAAACAGGATAACCGGCTTCACTAAATATATGGGCGAAAATTTCGCACCAAAACTTGTGCCCTTACTATATTATTTAGAACAACCTTTCGACCCGCAAGTAAACCCTTGTATAAACTTGGGCTTTCATTCAATCACATTCCGCATTGAAATACGTATGTATGTATGTATATTTTTATTTAAAAAAAAAAAAAAACTTTATTTATTAAAACACACACATTACAATACAGAGATACAACAACAAACGAATACAATACAATACAATAAATACAAAATAGACATAAAAACAATAATTTAAATATATAAGTAAGTTTATAATTATAAATTTTTATATATTAATATTATTTATAAAATTACACAATACAGATATTTCGACTGTGTTGTCGTCATCAGTGAAAAATATAACATATTATGTATGGTGTTGATATTTATGACATATGAGTGGTTGATATGGTAATAAATATAATAAATAGTGTATGTCGTAAAAGGCCATTAAGGCAGAACAATATGCCATGCTAAAGAGCGACAGGCATGCCACCTCTCACGGTGGCACGGTGCTTCCACCGAGTCGCTCACCAGGTGAGTCCTCGTGCCTTACATGCGGCTTGATAAGTTATCTTGTCCGAACACTTTGCTGATTTGTGCTCTAGTCCTCAGCTAATGGCATGTATTTGATTGCAATTTTATTTCTCATGATTTTTAGTTTCGATTTTATTTTTTCTATATATATTTATACGTGCTAAGTTATCTTTAATACTTCTACTAAAGTTTCAGATAACAAAAGTTTATACAAACTTTTATTCTTAAATTTGAAAGTTTTACACTATTGATTGTTAAGTTCGCATGTAACCGCTTTCTAAAATAAGGGTCGCCCTTCCGAAGGGCAGAGATCGCTGGGAGGGCTTCCGGTCAGTACGCCCTCGATAGTATGAAGTATTTATCGACTAGCGGTTAACCGAAAGTATTTATTGTGGACATAGCACCTTTTGTCGTAGACTCACAGTACGAGAGACGAGATTACATTTATCAAGATTTATAAACATTATTATTTGCTGAAAGTCGTGATCCATGTTGTGCTGTCACCTGAGTTTTTGCAGCACAACAACGATTACTATGTTTACCCTGACTGTCGGAATGAAGCGTATGTACTGTTCTACGTGGAGAACCGTGGTCTCTGCCTACCCTATTGGGAAACAGATGTCACTTTATGTACACGTCTGTATTTTCCTCCGACGCGAAACCGAAATAAGTGTGCCTCAAGGAATTTAAAACGACGTAATTTGCGATTTTTAATTCCTCGTTCACGAAAGTATTTTCGTACTTACGTTGATGTAATAAAATTTTGACATAAAAGTACAGCTCGTCCGAGCTTCTATGCCATTCGTCCGTGCTTGATTAGATATGCTTTAGAATAATTTAGGTAGGTATCTAAATCGTTATGGTAGTTCACAAGCATTGTTGTTAATTGATTAGTTGTCGTCGTATTTAAAACAGATAAAAAAAAACTAAGGTTCCGTCTTTCAGTTCATTTAATTTCGTTAAATTTTATTTTATTGCTATACTTAGTATATATTTTGACGACGGTTTTTTCCTTAATGTAATTTCGCCCTCATAGCCCAAGGAGTCGGGGGTGTCGGGGCAAAAGGTGTGATGTCTGTATTAATTGGAGTTTGAGTGGTTTTAGGATTTGAATAAGTTATGAGTGTTGGGTTAGGATGGGTTGGCACTACCGTACTGGACTGGTAGTTTGTTCGGCCGAGGGCTCTACGAAAGTTGCAGTTAATATTTTGTGTTATTTCGAATGAGAGTTGTTACTTTGGTTGTATTATGGCAATTTAGTCGCAAAAGCCGTTATTTATCGAACAAGGTTTAATTTTATTATTACTATGTTTAGACAAATATATACATAACGTAGTTTTTGGCTCATTTAATTGATTACCGTGTGTGGTCGGTACTTAAAAAGAATAGCCCTACTGCATCTCTCCCCATGCATAAGAGATAAGGAGAAGATGCCGTGCTAAAGGGCGACGGGTTCGCCACCTCTCACCTCGGCACGGTACTTCCACCGAGTCATGCAGCAGGTGGGCCTTCGTGCCTTACTTGCTGCTTGATAGATTGAATCTTGTTCGAATACTTTGCGAAACGTGGCGGTCGGTGTTGTGCTGTAATTTACCAGATTGCAGCACAACACCGATTACTCTGCTTACCCAGATTGTCGGGATTCAGCGTGTGTGATATGTATGTATGTGTATGTTTAGAAAAATATAGTTTTTGGCTCATTTACCTAATTGATTAGGCGCAACTAAATTGTATTTCTAAGGGTTTCCTTAGGGATTAGGGATATTTTTCATACTACATACATAGAGTAATCGACCAAAGGGAAGCACTGACATGGCACCCAGCTCACCAAGGCTGAAATCACGGATGTAGTAGGCGATGAAGCCAACCGTGTCAGTATGCATTAAAAAAAAATCGGTGTTGTGCTGGCAAGTACTCTGGTAAATTACTTACAGCACAACTCGGACCACCACGCTTAGCGAAGTATTCGGATAAGATAACTATCATGCAGGTATGAAAAGTAAATAAAAAAGCAGTCAAGTGCGAGCAGAACTCGCGTAGAGAGGGTTCCGTACCATTCCGTTTTAAGAGAACTCTAAGGAGGATTTTCGTTTAGGTTTTCCCGGAAACTATAAGTATTCCATATTTTTTCAAAATTTTAGACTAAGTATTTAGAAGAAATTTTGTATTTATAGGTTGTTCTTAATTTTTCTTTTGTTAGATAGGTAAGTTTTGTTTTAGGTTAGTTTTAGTTAAGATCTTTATAAATTTTCTGAATACTTAATTACTTGATTAAAAAAATTCTTATTTCCAATAAAAAAAAAAAAGGATTTTCGTATATTTTCTTTAAAATCTTTTACGTTACGGAACCCTAAAAGCAAAATAATTTATTTATACGACTCGCAAACTCCGTCAATAGACCGGACGCTCTCATGTCAGCGGATGTAAAATCTCGATCTGACAAAGATAGCACTATGAGACTGCACGCTTGACAGACAAAGATGAAAACACATTTGTCTTTTTACATTCACCTTGAAAATTTGGCTTTATTTTTGATAGCCTTTAGAGATTAAATGTATATTTTATTTTATTTTATTTGAGAGGATTTGAGAGTTGGTAAGTGTACAATTTTGTCTATATGTTTTATTTATAATTTTCTATATCGCAATACTATTTAGACCATATTATACTATGTTTTGTCAGCCTCAGTAGCACAGTGGTGCGACCGGTCGACTGTCGTCTGTAATCATTAGCACACCTGGACGCGCTCAGAACTTTGATTGAACGTACCTTCGACCGTTACGAGGCTGACCGTGGTTCTGATTCCACGTAAAACTGTAGGTCCCTTCCCTTCTTACCTTACTAGGTGGTAGGGTTTAACCCGTCCGGGTTGATACCACCGCACTGAATGAAAGGTCGTCGGTCGAAATGGGCCATGTAAATAGTTCGTGTTCTCCGTCCAGTTCAGTTTAGCCGGCACGACCAAACGGAGGCACTGACATGTCACCTAGTTTACTAAGGTGTCATGGGCTTACATCGCGGACGTTATAGGTGTTGTAGCCAACCGTGTCAGTTTCCATAAAAAAAACACAAAGAACAGTTTATCAGTCTCGGTAGCTCAGTGGTGTGGTCGGTCGACTGTTGTTAAGCTACGCTGAGCGCGGTCAGTACTTGGATGGGTGACCGCTCGAGCGTTGAAGGCTGACCGTGGTTCGGATTCCACGTTAAACTTACCTTACTACCTTACTAGGTGGTAGGATTTATTCCGGCCGGGTTTATACCACCGCACTGAGCGAAACTTCGGTCGAAACGGCTATGTAAATAGTTCGTGTTTTCCGTCCAGTTCAGTGTAGCCGACATGAAATGAAAGGAAGCACTGACATGGCACATAGTTCACCCGATGTTATGGGCTGACATCACGGATGTTGTAGGTGATGTAGCCAACCTTGTCAGATTCCATAAAACAAATTTACAAAGAACATTATGAGTGTGGAGGAGCCATCAGGGTTGTTCAAAGCACTTCTAGCATTTATTTCATCAGTTCGATCTAGGGGGCGTACATTAACCCTCAAATGCTCCCGGAATCCGCTGCCAATTTGTCGCACACCCGGTATGCGGGGCCGACCGCAGGTCACGGTGACTAACCCCGGGTTAGGTAAACCGTGGTTTAGGGTTAACCTGAGTTATTCGAGGGGCGTTTAAACGGCGATTAGTCCGTTCGACTATCGATGGTCGGGACGTGTCGTGTGGTTTTAGTAATCTGTAGTTCGTGTTATTACTAGTTTGCTAGAGGGTATCTATTGGTTAAGGGTCGATTAATGTAATCTTGATTGGAGTTTAAGATAGATTTGGTTAAGTGTTTGAACTGGCCACTGAGGTTTAATTATTATATGTTTTAGGCTATACAGAGTGTCCCAAAACTCAACGTCAAGCGGAAACCAGGGAGTAGGCCAGTTTATGACTACCCAGGGAAAAATAAGAAAAAAATCTTAAACATTTGTTTTTTATGATATGAGCATTTTTTTTTTAATCTGGTCGGAGAATTTGCTTTGGCCCCTCCGACTCAGCCAACCATACCGGATTACATAAAAAAAGCCACAGTTGCACTCCGGGAGTGCCGGCAGAAGTGAAAACAAAACCGTAACATAGCTTAAAAAAAAAAAAATCTGGAAAAAAATTTAAAATTAAATTAATGAAAAAAAACATAAAAAAAAATAAAAAAATAAATAAAAAAACAATTAATGGAAAAAAAAATTAAAAAAAAAAAGTTTAATTTAGTAGGACGGACAAACATGCATTTGTTACGGAACCCTACATTCATTTTGCAGAACTTTGAGATGTCATGTATTGAGCGTTGTCATAGCAACGATATATTGTTATCTGACGCGGTTGTCATAGCAACTAATAGGTTGTTATCTGACACGCTGAAGCGAACATAGATTTTTTTCCCCATATAAAAAGTGCCAAGCGCCGCTAAAGAAGTTTTCACTTCAAAATATCCGAAGGCGGTCTATCTGTTTGACACCCTGTACAGGACGGTAGAAGATATAGCGCACACTACAACCCAATACATCTTCTCCAGTTACCAAGTGTCCCTAATGGCTGAGAGATCGAAGTGTAGAACAGCTGTCGGCAATCCAACCGTCGACTTCGACTCGACGCGTAGCGCGGGACACCTGCTATTACGCCGGGCGGAGCTATTTTGGTATATAGTGAAGAATTTAAATAAAATTTCTAGTAAATACGGCGAAGTTACGACGTAGTAAGCAACGCCGGTGAGGCTCCAGAAGTGGTGGTACTATTGATTGATTGATATATTTAGTCCTTCGTATCTAGCAAGTAATATGGCCATCTAGTTACATGTGTTGGCGTGATCGCTTATATTGTCATCTATTGGTGACTTGTCATCTAGTCGTACCGTGTGGGCCCGGTACTTAAAAAGAATAGCCCCACTGCATCTCTCCCCGTGCATGTCGTAAAAGGCTACTAAGGGATAAGGACAAGATGCCGTTCTAATGGCCGACAGGGTCGCCACCTCCCACCTTGGCACGGTACTTCCACCGAGTCATGAAGCAGGTGGGTCTTCGTGCCTTACTTGCTGCTTGATCGATTGAATCTTGTTCGAATACTTTGCGAAACGTGGTGGTCGGTGTTGTGCTGTAATTTACCAGAGTTCTAGCAGCACAACACCGATTACTCTGCTTACCCCGATTGTCGGGATTCAGCGTGTGTGATATGTATGTATAATATTGGTGACTGTTCATAGTTTTGTAGTTAAAATGTTCTATCGGTAGATAACGCTCTTCCGCATATTTTTTACTTTTTGCTTTACACCTCTGCCGTCTCTTCCACTCAGTTACGGGTACTACGCACTTGACCCTTTTGGAGCACATGCCAGATCTGGTCTAGGTATGTGCGTCTGGGGCGACCCTTCCCGACTCTTCCGCCCAAATTCGCTCCATAAATTTCTTTCGTTAGTCTCCTATTCCTATCATACATTCTTCTAGTGTACTAAGTCCTTAGTATAATAATTTGTATTGTATTCAAAACTCTTTAAAAATGTTATCCCTTTACATAAATCTCCGCCTTTTTTTAATGTAAACCAACACAGGTGGCTGTGCCGAGGGACCAATGGTGCAGTCGACAGTGCCAAAAACGCTTACGATCCTAATAAATGAGTGTTTACGTCTGCATGTCTGTCTGTAAGCGCGCACGAGCATAGATCGTCATCAGAGTCAATTGGCTAATGATGCTGATTCAATCAGGACAAATTGATAGCATTTCCTAATCGACAAGCAGGAGTCCTCGGCCATAGTAAAATAATTTTTATTTTACTACGCTTCTGCGCACTATCAATTTCGCATGCTAACCTTTGCTTTCTTTGTCAACATTTTAGACAATTTGGATTATTTGATGAAATGCCATTAAATTTTTAATATAAACAATATATAACCATAATCAGTAAACATAATTACAAAATGAAATAAAACCTACAATTAAAATTAAAAAAAAAATTTTACAAAATAAAAAAATAATACCTATAAATAAATAATTAATAAAAACTTACGGGAAAACCCCGTCGTCGTCGGAAGCAACTAAAAGTAGAAAATCTCCTCCATCGCAGTCGCTTTGTGAAAGGTGCCCACGACACTGGCCGAGTGATTTTAATTAAATTTTATAATGGACAAGCTGTGCCCGCGGCTCCGCCCGCTCTCATATTTCACTTCACTGCTAACCTCATACGCTATTTAGCGTGATAGTAAGTAGCCTATAGTTGATGGGAAGAATCAAGCTATCCGTAGAATTTTGTTTTATTAAAATCGGTTCAGTGGTTCTCGAGTTATAAGCGGACAGACAGACATACGCTCAGACACTCAGACACTCAAACAGAAAGCAGACGTTGGAATTTATTATAGGTAAGGATAAGGATACCCATTAAAATGTCTATTTCCTGAAGCGACATTTTATTAAATAGAATAGAACAGAATAAACTAGAATAAAATAGGATGGATTAGAATGTAACAGAATGGATAAGAATTTAATAGAATGGAATAGATGTATTGCTCATGAGAAATAGGAATACACTAATATAAATATGAAGAACAATATTAGTAAGTAAAGGCGGACTTATCACTAGGAGATATTTATTTCAGGATGTTGAGTACCAAATTAAAATAGAGGTCATTGTACGCTGTAATTAACGAAAAACCGGCAAAGTGCGAGTCGAACTCGCGCACCGAGGGTTCGGTATCGCCATATCATGGCTAGCGCCACTCACGCCATCTATGGCGTGTTATGAAATCCTACTAATATTATAAACGGGAACGTTTGTGAGGATGTATGGATGTATCCGTACCGGATACGGAATCCTAATAATAAAATATAGGTCAGCGTACGCTGTAATTAATGAAAAAAAAAGACTTAAAAAAATTCGAAATCAAACCCAGTAAGTAGTTTATCGAAGTCGATATAGTTACCTACCGAGATTTCACACAAAGCTATGAAATGTAATGTTTAAATTTTCACGCGTGTCATAGTCGAAGAAACTTGAAAACGCAAAACATCGGTAAGCGCCGCGCGGTCGTCCGCTCCCCGAAAACCGCACGCCCCAAAAAAAATGAATGCCCAACAGAGGGCGCCACCGATAGCGGAAGCGGAAGTCCCCGTCCCGGATGTGAGCCGAACGGGAAAATCGAAACCGGACGTGAAAAATTCAAATTCCGTATCTCGAACAAGACGCGATTTGCATGCGAAAGAGGGTGGTTTTCCGCTTTTTTTTTTCTGTCCTTACAGAGGGTTCCTGCGCTCTTTTCAACTCGATTGCACTTCACCGCGACGTCTTAACTTGTAATTGGTTGAAGATTTGTTTGAATATTGAATCTGGCTATGCGGGAGGCATTCGGATGACAGGAAAACTTTGGGAGACGAAAAATGTCTCTGCCAATTTTTATTGTTAAGAATTCTTTCTATTACATATTGTTTAAAAAGAAGCTACTCTTGTCTTTCACACACCGAGATTCAGATTAAAATATTTATTTCGCGATAAAGAAAACACGACGGTAATAATATTTAATTAAGACTTATTCATATTCAGAATGGTTCGTCGTTATATTGGTGATGAAGCGGGCAAGAACACATAGAGAGTTTTTTTTAATATTACTAAATGAACCAAGTAAATTGAAACCAGGTGTGAACCTAGGATAACAAGATTATGGATTGCCAACAAAACATATATACTCTTCACTTCATCTCCTCTAAAAATATCGAGAAATATGTAAAGAAATGAGTGATTCATAAACATAAACAATTGAAAGCAAGAAACGGAAAATGGTATGCAAGCTTTTTTTTATGCAATCCTGTAGGGCTGCATCAGGGGTCAGAGAACAGGCTCCGACCAGCCAATATCACCTGCGTGTAGGTACCATACCGCAGACTTCCCTTTGGATTGCTGGCTATACTGGACTAGACTATACTATACTCCCTAAGTGTGCTCTATCGCTTATTCCAAAGGGAGGCTCAGAGATGTTTAACGCGATCCCGCCGTTCCCTTTCCACCACCACACCACGCGAACTGGGCAGGGATTGCATCCCTACACACTGGACTTACCGCGGATCGATACCAATCGGTTCTGCAGATCTTTCCTTTACAAGAACCGGTAAACTCTGTAACGCTCTTTTCCCTCCCAAATACAGTCTCGGGTCCTTCAAGAGAGCCGTGAATGGGCAACTGCCAGACCGGCATCGTATTCGCAAACCATGCATACGACCGTATGTCCATGGACGTCGTTAGAGACCTTATAGATGGCTCGGCGCCATATGTCGCGATTTCAGTAAAAATATGTTTATGGAAACTGACACAGTTGGCTACATCACCTACAATATCCGTGATGTCAGCCCATAACACCGGGCGAACTAGGTAGATTCCATGTCAGTGCTTTCCTTCATTTCATGTCGATGTCGAGATAACACAGTTGATGCTGCCATGCGGTCATCTTTGATCTTTCATCCAGTACGATGATCATTTTTGAGAAGCATTGAATCTCCATCTTGTAACCTGGATCCAAATAACGAGTTAGAAAACAAATCAAACTAAGCGACAAACATATGCGACGAGACCACAACGCACAGGTTAAAAGCGAGGCCCACGACGACGACACATAAAACACCAAGGTCACCCAAATAACCAATAAAAAAGCAGATTATACAGATAACGCTTAATGTGATTTCCCATAAAAATCGATATCGAACCTAAAAGAGATCATAAAATGCCGCAATTAACAAAATAGAGACACACCGTAAAGGAAAATGTGGAATTTTACGATCCATAAAAATCGGTCGAACACTCAAATCGTCATAAAACTCGTTATCACGTATTAAGGTGAAGTTCGGACGTTAAAAAACGGAGTTAAAACCTTTACCGGACAATATACTAATTTTATAGACTACGGTGGTCCATCCCCTGGTAGCCGGACATTAAAATAGGGCCTATCGTTATCAATGTCCAATTTTATGATTTGTACTTAATCACTTTTGATTAGGTACATACGTGCGTACTTGAGTCGTCATAAGAAAGTTTCTCTAATAAGTGGTTCTTGATAATTTGTAAATGGATGGAAAAATTATCTCAGAATTTTTTTAAAGTTTGACATTACCTAGAGACGAGCTATGATTTTGGTTTCATGTGGGACAATGCGTCCTTTGGGAGATCTGTGCCCCAATAAACTTTGTTAATGATTCTCTGGGTAAAATTGGCTTACCATAGGTAATGGTGGTCTTTTTGTCCAAAAATACATGAGTGCAGTCCATTTTCAGGGCGAGTGCTGGATGCACTAGTTGTAAATTTGTTTCAATGGAAATTAAATGGATAGCTAATTCACCTAATTCCTACATCCGTGATGTTATCCAATAACTTTTGTTGAACAGGTGCAATAGTCGTGATGGCTACAAGTGAACTGAATGGAAAATATGGACTATTTACATAGCCACTTCGACCAACCTTTCATTCAGTGCGGTGGTACCAATCGAGAAGGGTTCAACCCTACCACCTAATAAGGAAAGAAGAAAATGAAAGGATATTTAGACTAAAGATAGAAAAAAGATATTTAGTATTTATCTGACGGGGTTTTTAATGAAAACCAGTACCTATGGGTGGCCATGCCGGAGGACCGAGGTACCCGAAAGAGCCATATCCCTCACACCACGAGAAATCTCATTCAGAAAAACACCATACCGGTAGGTTTGAGGACTATAGAAGCGCTGTCCAGCCTGTTAGTACGACGTTTGAAGAATCCCAGGTTGAAAGTATCGAGAAATAATTCCACATCCTGGTGGAGCGACGGGAAACGATTGTGAGAAACTACATACATACATAAATAGCGTCACGCCTGTTTCCCGGTGGGGTAGGCAGAGACAACGGATCTCCACGTGCCACGATCCTGACACACCTCTGCCGCCTCTTCCACTCCCATAATGTTCTTCATGCATGCTCGTCGGTTACGGGTACTACGCACTTGACCCTTTTTGAGCACATACCCGATCTGGTCCAGGTACGTGCGTCTAGGGCGACCTTTCCAGACTCTTCCACTCACATTTGCTTTATAAATTTCTTTCGTTAGTCTCCTATCATCAATTCTTCCAACATTACCGAACCACCGAAGCATTCCTTTCTCAATATTACATTATATTCACTTTCAGCCCACAGCGCTCTCGCACTACACCATTTCTCAATCTATCTTTCGTTGTAACTCCACACATACTCCTCAACGCACACATGTGAGGAACTATGGTTCCTCAAAACCCTAAGTCCCTAATGTTTTGATATTTTTAACCTTTCAACGTTACATTCTAGACCACTTGACTTGAAATTTCGCATAGGCATAGCTGATGTTCCTACTTACCAAATAGGCTTGATATTTCACGCGCGAGCGAAGTCCCTGAGCGTAGTTAGTAGCAAATACATCTCTTGACTGAAAGAGTGCGTGGGAGCGTTTCGGACCAATCGCAGAGGCAAATAGTTATAATATTTGAGTTCAGATCGCGTGTCAGACAATTGGTAGGAAACAGTCAGTGGCATGACACGCCGGGTGATGTCATTACCCAGCACCAAGAGGCGTGTAGAGCTGGCAATCGGAAACTTCGAGAACTTGAATCTATATTGATACCAGTCAGCCTCGGTAGCTCAGTGGTGCGGTCGGTCGACTGTTGTTAAGCAACGCTGAGCGCAGTTAGTACTTGGATGGGTGTACGCTCGACCGTTACGAGACCGTGGTTCGGATTTCACGTTAAACTGTAGGTCCCTTCCCTTCTTACCTTACTAGGTGGTACGGTCTATCCCGCCCGGGTTGGTACCACCGCACTGAGCGAAACGTCGGTCGAAACGGCTATATAAATAGTTCGTGTTTTCCGTCCAGTTCAGTGTAGCCGACATGAAATGAAGGGAAGCACTGACATGGCACCTAGTTCACCCGGTGTTATGGGCTGACATCACGGATGTTGTAGGTGAGGAAGCCAACCGTGTCAGTTTCCATAAAAAAATATTAAATAGGTATGTGGAGATTAAATTGGTTTCCGAGTTAAAAAATCGCTCAGCATGGATGAGGAACATTTTGAGAGTGGAAGAGGCGACAGACAGGATCGTAACACGTGGAGATCCGTTGTCTTTACCCACTCCACTCGAAAACAGGCTATGAATGTATGTAATGAATAAAAAAGCTACTTAAGCGCTACGGCAAGGAGACAAAGTCTCGAAGCCTTCACCATCCTCATCGCCCTTTGGGAGGAAGAAGACTCCTGTATGATCACAGTCACAGTCAATCAGGGTGTAAACGTCCACAGCTCCATAGCTTCTCCAATTATCCTCCAGTCTTCCCGGTCTTCAGCAGTACGGAACCTCTACTTTCCGCCTACCTACTTGATGTCGAATCACCTGGTAGATTGTCTTCCAACACTCCGTTTTCCTCTCCAAGGCCACCAGTGTAGGACACGGTTACCCAATTACTTCAACAGTCGTCGTCTCTTGGGCTGACATGGCTTGATGCTGTATGAATGTGATCCAATATCACTCTGGACACGAGCAAACACCAGACAGGTGACAAATCCCATACACCAGTTTTTTAAAAATATGGAATCATGTATCGACAAGACCAACCAATATCACCTCCGAGGAGTTGTGATATTGGAGACTTCGCTTATCTATACTGGACTAGAAGGAAACTGTTCCTATTAAAATACAATGGACAAATTTGTCGACAAGGAGGCTGAAAGAAGGATTCAGTTATATCAGACCATGTTATAGTTACAGGAAAACCTAAACGAACATTTTAAGACTTTAAAGTTCTCACAAAGAACGGAATGGTACGGAACCCTCTCGTCACAGGAGTCGAACCGCTTGACCGCTTTTTTATTTTGATGTGCAATGTGAAATTTTTGAATTGGTTGCGTTAAAACCATAAACTCTTCAAATGCCAGCTCTAGTAGACTAGTTAGCTGCTTCGATCAATTGTGCAGGCGATCGATCATTTAGACCGGCCGGTGATCATCCGCGATCATCTATACGACCCAGCGACATCTAGCGTCAAGTATCGTTATCTACCGAACTAGCTGAACATCGTCAGTCCTGAACTAGCTGGGTACTATTTAAAATGTAAAAATCACCTCCGAGAAGGTAGCTGATATACCGGATACTTCTCTTTGGATTGATGGCTATACTGGAGTAGAGGAGAACACAGCCGAGGCTGCTATGATCTTACATCCAGTACGGTAGTACCAATCCAGTCTGCTACAATTTGAGCCTACCACCTAGTAAGGGGCAAGGGAAGGGATCCACAGTTTTACACAGGTTCCGAACGGTGAAGCAGCAGGTGTAGGTATGCAAGTAAATGTTTAAGTCAGAAAAAAGTCATTGATACACGCCGACCGGATTCGAACCTCGGACCTCTAACAAGAGAAGCCGACGCACAGACCACTCGGCCACCCGCCGCTTTAGATTGACAGATAGTTGGTCACTGCGTGCCATGTCAGGTTTCCCTTTGGTCGTGTCGGTTACACTGAACTGGACGGAAACATCATGTAAATGACAAAAATTAAGAAAAAATAAATAAACAAAATTGGTTAACGCCGAGCAGGCGCCCGATCTGGTCTAGATATGTACCTAGACCAGATCGGGCGCCTGCTCCAAGACGATCATGTGCGTAGTGCTCAAAACCGGCGAGCATGGATCTCTACAGAATGTAGGTCTTCCAGGATCGTATTAAAAAGCTGGATAACGCTTCATTTAGTCCGCAATTCTGTTGCTGGTATTGTCCCTCTCTGAGCGCTGAGAGTGGTATCGCGAATTTGAGATGGATTTGGCTGTGTCGAGCGCCTTTCGTCTCTCGCCACAGACACTTTAAAAAAACGCAGATTTGAGCAGGTGTCCGATCTGGTCTAGGTATGTATGTACGATCAGGTGCGCAGTGCTCAAAGCCGGCGAGCATGGATCTCTTCAATATTTTGGTCTTCCAGCATCCCATTAAAAATCTGGAAAGAGCTTCAATTAGTCCGAAAATCTGCTGGTATTTTGCCACGATGAGCGTGGTATCGCGAATTTTAGGTGGATTTGGCTGTGTCGAGCGCCTTTCGTCTTTCGTCACAGCCAAATACACGATTGTTTATAAGAAATATGTATGCTGCTCTTTTAGCTGACTGTACTAATTCATCGCAGCCGCTCCGTAGTCATTTCGTACTTGTGGGCGAACCACTTCGATGCGGCAATGATTTGATGGAATCAATTTGTCGGGAGGTGGGTTTCATTTGGCCAGCGGACGGTTCGTTACTGATTATGTCAGTCAATCTATGCCAATGAGGATTGATTTTTTTGATGATTCATGGCTTGTACAAGATGATGTTTGCTACAATAATGTTCCTTTCCTTAAACAATGTGATAGAACAATAAATAATAAACAAAATTTTAAGGGTGTGCAGCCGGTACTTTTTAAAAAGAATAGTCCCACTGCAGTACAGTGTGGGGCCGGGACTTCAAAATAATGACCCACTGCATCTCTCACCATGCATGCCGTAAAAGGCGACTAAGGTATAAGGACAGGATGCCGTGCTAAAGGGCGACAGGTTAGACACCTCTCACCTTGGCACGGTCCTGCCACCGAGTCGTGCAGCAGGTGGGTATTCGCGCCTTACTTGCTGCTTGATAATTATCTTGTCCGAATACTTTGCTAAGCGTTTTGGTCGGTGTTGTGCAGAGGTACACAAATCAGTGTACTTAATTTACCAGTCCATTTGAGTGTGTGAAAAAAAAACCACAGTCTTCATACATTTTAAAGATAAATTTAAACATATTGATGCCCCTTGTACGATTTTCAGTTCTTCGAAAGCAAGTTAACCGGCCCAGCAGGTTTGGCTAAAGAGTTTTTTATCCAGATTCCATGCAAGGACACTCACTTCGCGAGGACGCTCTCAGCAATGCCCCGCTCTTTAATTGTCGAGAAAAGGCAGCGGCGCGACGACGGGCCGGACTGTTGAGATTCGACTTTGATCTCGCCGACACAGGCTCCCGGATTTTTTGGGGAATCCTGATTGGTTATTGGATGTTTTGGAAATTTTTTAACGAGTGATTAAAAGGCGAGTATTTGAAACTGGGTCGGTGAATTGTAGAAATCCGACCGATATGTCAAAAAAACAGGCCAAGTTCGAGTCTGACTCGCGTTCCGAGGTTTCCGCACCACAAAAAAAGCTTGAAAATACTTGTTTCTTGTATGGGGGGAAGTTAAAAAAGGGTGGACTGGCAGAAAATGTCGTATATGGTGTAAAACCTATGTACGATTTATGTGCAAGGAACATGCAAACAATTAAATATTTAAAAAGCCTGCGAATTATCTTGCCGCCTCTTCTTCGTGTAGTTGTCAACAATAGATTTTTGACAAGTTCGATTGCAGTGTTTTACCACAGAATAGAAAAGAGTACTCCGTACAGAAGCTGCTCTGTACAAACACTCACAAAGAAATAGCTACTCTGCGACGACGCGATAAAGTACAAATTGACTCGCCCAGAGCTGCATGCCTAACCTCGATAATTGCCTACATTTCGCTTCTCTTTCTGTCGTGTAACTCTATCTCGAAAGCGCGCCGTTCAGCGCGTTAAGGGCTGTGTCTTTGTGCTGTCTTATTGTGAGGAATAAAATGAAGATGATACCTACCAACTTTTATCGTTCTAGCTACCAACGATATGATATTTAGCTACGGCAAATTCATGCGAACAAATTCATGCATGCGTTAGCGTCACAATTAGTTTCTCACATCGAAGCGTGCATTGCGTGCAACCTTCCAGTGATAGTTTTGTTTGATCAATAAATTTAATGATCAATGATCATCTACAATGTACCTATTATCCTTATACGAATTAGGCCATACACACCACGCTGTTCGGCGTACTAATGTTATTGGCAATATAATAATGTCATTTTAAATCAATGACCTACTATATGAATAAATAAATTACTAGAAATAAATCAAAATGCTACTAAACAAAATACTTACCTTTCTTCGTCTCTCGGCAATGAAAAAAAAGACAAGTTTTCATTTGTCTGTTGACTTTTGCACCCGTCCACTGCACAATAATTACGTGATTTCGACATTTTCTAAATTCGAAAGCGCCACACGCCCGGTCTGGCTGGATAGCGACAGCCCACTGTTAATTGTACATTAGTCGGTACGCCAAGCGGTAGGCATTTAACTCGCGACCTTGAGCGAGTGACGAAGGCCTGGTTTTACTGCCTTAAGAATGCTCAATCAATCATTAATTATTAATATTAATTAATTAATATTAATTAATTAATTAAAAAAAATTGTTTATTGCAATATGGTTTTAGAAGTATACAGAGTGATTTCATTAAACTATACATATAAAAGAAAAAAGAACAACCCCGGACCAGTGATATGAATGAGATCTGAAACCGAATTGTTCCGCTCGCCGAAATAAAGGTACGGTAACGGGCTTACTTCCTTTCTTCCTTTTAAGTACGAATTTCACGCGAGCGAAGCCGCGGGCAAAGCTAGTAAGCAATAAATAATTGCAAACGGACAGTTGGAGCATCAGACCAAGTACGAACGCTAAATACTACGGACAGAAGAGGTTACCAACTTTATAGGTATGTATGTATGTCATAGATTTGTTCCCTTTGTCGGGCGAGCCGGAGACACTTTTTGCGGGACATACCGCGGACGGGACGTGATTTTCCCACACTGGGGCCCTGGTGGGGCGCGTTGTACGTTGCACGTCCGCTTTTTGGTTCGTGGAATTATTGGGACATCCCAGAGTATGTATAAATATTGCGAATGATGTGTTTTTTAAAGGAACCTCATCAGTACCGTGTGGGCCCGGTACTTTAAAAGAATAGCCCCACTGCATCTCACCCCGTGTATGTCGTAAAAGGCGACTAAGGGATATGACTCCCTTCTTTATTACTGGGTGGTAGGGTTTAACCCGCCCGGGTTGGTACCACCGCACTGAATGAAAGGTCGGTCGAAACGGCCATACCGGAGACTTCCCTGGATTGCTGGCCATACTGGACTAGAGGAGAATACAACCGAGGCTCCTATGCGGCCATCTTACATCCAGTACCGTGGTACCAACCCAGTTGGCTATAATTTTAGCCTACCACCTAGTAAGGGGCAAGGGAAGGGACCTACAGTTTTACACCGGTTCCGAACGGTGAAGCAGCAAGTGTAGCATGCACGTAAATTTTTTCGTCAGAAAAACTCATTGGTACACGCCGACCGGATTCGAACCTCGGACCTCTCGCACGAGAAGTCGATGCCGAAACCGCTCGGCCACCCGCCACTTAAGTTTATCTGTGTATCTTATAATGTTGTGCTCCTGTTTGTACTTCCAATAAAAAAATAAAAAATAAAATTAAAGACTTTCTGAAGAATTAATATATAAACTAACGCCATCTAGCGTCGTACGAACGCAGTCTTAATGCAAGGGTACTTTAATTAATGACTATTCCATATAATATAAACCGCTTAAAACGCAGAAAGGAAACGTTAAAAAAAACTACTTTACCGTGTTTTTATTTTACGAAGGCACGAGGGGTACGAGGTAGGAAGTGGTGCGAGAGGTGACCGCGCGGAGCTCAGTAGAGAACGAACTCGGTGCCCGGTCGGTACCTACCACAGAGCATCAAATACCTACCGCCCGCGCCCGCGGGCGGGCGCGCGCATTTCATGCTCTGTGGTACCTACACACGTTCTACACGTCTCCGCGTTGCTCCGTCGAACCGAGTCGTTCCCTACTGAGCTCCGCGCGGTCTCACATCACTTCCTACCTCATACCCCTCGTGCCTTCGTAAAATGAAAACACTCTAACTTCCACATCACAGTTAATATCCTCAAATATATCCACCAAAGTCGTTTATTACCAGCGCTATCGGCATCCGAACGCATACCCACAATTTAAATTTCGCTTTTAATGTTAGAGGCGTCTGAAAAGGGTCGTAAATACTTCAGTGGCGCATCGAACGCATATACAAAATGTCCAGATTTCATTAGGAAACGTTCTCTCTTCGCCTGAAACTTATACATAGTACATTTGTCTCTTAAATCGATATTTATTTTGGGGCTTCCAAGACGATGGCGCACTTTGACATAACACTTAGGGGTGTGCTGTTAATTGTATATATGTATATATTCTTTATTGAACACCAATTTATAGGAATTATGCACGATATGCGAGCTTATTGCCGTAAGGTATTCTATTCTAATTAACCTTTGGGATTTGGGAGAAGTATATGCAGGCGAACAAGAATGTGGCAATGTATTAAGCAGTAAAGAAGTAAATAATTGTGACACATTAAAATTTATTTTTATGTAATTCGATATGATCGACTCTGACTCAGTGGCGCCATAGCACAAGTCCAATACCACCCCCGAGATGGTGCCATGTCGTCGGAGACTTCAATTTGAATTGCTGGCTATATAGGACTAGAGGAGAACACAGCTGAGGATGCTTACGCGGCCCATTTTGCGTCCAGTACGGTGGTGTGGTAACAATCCATTCTCCAGTCGGCAACAATTTGAACTTACCACATGATTCGTAAATTAAAAGAGAATATTTACAATTTTTAACTTTTGTACTTAGCTTTAACATAGCTACAGCAAAAATATTTCAAATGATATATATAATAAAATACAATAAAAAATTGGAACTTAGAACGTCGTTGTCTTGCACTGAGTTCTCGCCTGTGTCGATGAAAAATGTGTTTAGTTTCTGTATCTGTTTTAACATATTGTTTATCTTCACATTTGCGCGAGCGCTGTATTATTTTTAAGGTTTCCTATACATTCGAGAATGTTTTATTGATCTGTCTGTTTTAATAAACAACAGTCAAATCACAAATCTGTGCAGCGCACGCAACCATGTCGGTTTCAAGAACTAAAAACGATGGAAATGCTATTATCAAATCAAATATTGTGTATA
This sequence comes from Nematopogon swammerdamellus, assembly GCA_946902875.1. Taxonomy (NCBI): domain Eukaryota; kingdom Metazoa; phylum Arthropoda; class Insecta; order Lepidoptera; family Adelidae; genus Nematopogon; species Nematopogon swammerdamellus. The sequence goes on along the minus strand of OX336356.1, from coordinate 2,831,512 downwards.
TCTAATTCGTCCCTCAACATAATCTGCTAATGCACACAATTTTCATCACACTGCCTTTAACACGCTGACACAGATATACAAATATTATTGCAATTTCGTCTTCTGGTGTTTTTCCGAACACTGCTGGACGTATGCCTCTCCATTCTTTTTCCAGTACTCCCTGCTTTCACCGGTATGTTTGTGCTTACCCTCGTCGGCTTTGTGCACACGATTTAAAAACTTTTATGAGTATTTTAATGCATCCATTATGCTATTCTCATTGAATAAATCGACGCAAGCATATCCACCACGCCTAAGGGAACCACTCTCACTCAGGGAAGTGCCATTTCAAGACGTATGTAGAATCTCTCTCTCTCTCTCTCTCTCTCTCTCTCTCTCTCTCACTCTCTCTCTCTCTCTCGATTTCGGACGACTTACCTATATGAAGTGGCTATAGGATAGTATTCTGGAGATTCGACAAATGGATATGATGTATAAAATTAAGTATAGTTAAGTTATGGCGTACCTAATAGATGGCACTGGCAGTTCCGAAGACTGGATGACATATTCCTTTATTTAGACAACTGCGTCTCGCCTCGACGCATTTTACGTTAAACGATGCGCTTTCTAAGTTTTTGAACTGTCAGTTGCCGATGTTCGAGAATAGTTTCGTCATTACTCCCCGCTCTCGTGTAGTTCCAAATTTTAAATATAGAACGTCTCCCGGCGCGCGTTCCAATATTTTATTGTTTTTCTGCTTTTATTGTCACTTTGATGTTCGATTTTTAGAACGACTTATTAAATAGCGAGCGGAATTTTCCGATGACGAAACTTGTTTAGCTCGAAATGTAGAAAACTGTTAAGAAATCGTTGTGTAAACATTTTAAGAGCAGCGCTAAGACATTTTCTTCTTTTTATTAGGTTTCCGTACCCCGCACGGAAGCCTATAACGTTTGTCTGTCCATCTGTCCGATGGCTGGATATTTTTCTTTGGAACGTTCAAGGTTGAAATTTTCACGGAATATACACGTGTGTGTTATTTTGGCATTAAACATTTTAATAGTGAAAAATTAAGGGAGGTCCCGGATCCCGATACAAGAAACGTGGTTTTTCAACATATTTTTTTCTGGTGCGGAAAGTTCGGTGCGCGAGTCCGATTCGCACTTGGCCGGTTTTTTAACTATTATATATTCACTCTCTCCTATAATATCTTGTCGTGTCTACTATACTATAGGTGATTTTGTAGAGACAATATTTAAGCTAAAAATGTTTGAATTTGAATTTGAATTTTTAATTTGATATTTTAAAACCTATTAATTAGCATCAGTTTACAAGTATTTCAGTACATTAATGTACTTATTGAAGTTGCTATTTATGGTTTGGTTATTGTGAATGCATGGGCTTCTTACCTATACGTTCAACTAACTAAAATCCAAAGTTTCCGCTTTATAAATCGAGAGCGGCTCAACCGATTTCAATGAAATATTCACACATCGCGGCGGGTGACCGGGTGGTCTGGGCGTCGTCTTCTCTCGCGAGAGGTCCGAGGTTCGAATCAGGTTCCAATGGGGATCCCATGTAAAACTGCAGGTCCAGCTGGTTGACTGGGTGAAATCGCCTAAGGCCTTAAGTCCGCCGTTGCCACACACTAAGAGGCATAAAGCATATAAATATATATTTTTTAATGTAAACTGACACGGTTGGCTACATCACCTACAACATCCGTGATGTCAGCCCATAACACCAGGTGAACTTGGTGCCACTATTATTATTATCGCGTTATCGTCTAAATTTAACGCGGATGAAGCATTGTGAACAACTCTTTAAATAGACAAAGTGGTACAAATACCTCCCTCAACAATAAAATGCTAAAAATACAAAAAATCCCTCTCTCTCTCGATCCGCAGGGGGGGGGGGGGCGACCCCAGCGCAAGGGGCGAAGGGGGGAAACACAAAGGGACGCCGACGCCCGCCCGACACAGGTACTACGAACGGAACAATGTTTAAAAATCCGTGTTCTCTCGCTGAGATCAATCACGTTCGCCTATGTCTTACTTGTGTTACTTCGCGGGGATCGGTGATCCCTCCTCCCCGCGAAGTAACACTCTTTATCCTTGTTAACCTTTCGGACGAAATAAGCAGGATGTAACCAAAGTGTAAGTTACCGTGTGGGGGACGACGACCATTGACGACGACGGTACTTAAAAAATATAAAAACCGCCTTCAAGAATGTATGAAATAAAAAAAAATCGAACCCTGGAGTTGAAGACGGTCGATTATTTTTGCTTGCTTTAGCACCGCCTTCAACTCTAGGGTTCGTTTCTTTTTATTTCATACATTTTTGAAGGCGGTTTTTATATTTTTTTAAATAGTTTTTATTTCAATTTTTTTAGTAATTTGTACTCGGCGGAATCACTCGGCCTTCGGCTTCGCGATTCCGCCTCGCTTTCCAATCCTATCTTGACCAAATTGAAATGAGTCCACACGGGAAGCACCAACTTTCAAATAAAAAAAGAATCATCAAAATCGGTTCTCCCAGTCAAAAGTTCTGAGGGTACAAACCTAAAAAAAATACAGTCGAATTGAGAACCTCCGCCTTGTTTTGAAGTCGGTTAAAAATAGTAGTCCCCACTGCATCTCTTAGATGGCTAAGGGATAGCGACGAGATGCCGTGTTAAAGGGCGACACGGTAGCCACCTCTCACCTTGGCGCGGTCCTTCCATCGAGTCATGCAGCAGGTGGGTCTTAGTGCCTTACTTGCTGCTTGATAGTTATCTTGTCCTAATACTATGCGAAACGTGGTGGTCGGTGTTGTGCTTGAAATTTACCAGAGTTCTTGCAGCACAACATCGATTACTCTGCTTATCCCGATTGTCGGGATACAGCGTGTGATATGCATGCATGAATGTATGCATGCATGTATGTACGTATGTATGTATGTATATACATACACGGTGTTGCAGTTGCCCCCGTAATATATTTAACTGACGTAAGGGGATTATTCTATATGTGAAACTAAACAACTACTGTGGCGAAAAAAAAAAATTTAAACAAAAAAAAATATTTTTTCCATACAAATTTTAAATACCTACCTATTCTCAAAATGTATGGAGAAAACGATATTTTTTTTTTTCAAATTAAAAAGTCGTAGAACAAAAGTTGTTCTATTTCACGTACAGAATCATCCCCTTTCGGGTTTTACGGTTGGGGTTGCAACACCGTGTATATATATGTATGCATGTGTGTATGCATGCATGGTTTTCGAGTTCGCAAACACAGGAACAGCGGACATTGCTTTGATCATATTCACTTTTACTCATTCAATAAAAAGAGAGAGTATCCAGTGAGCGAGGCCAAAGCACAAAAATAGCCAACTTCCAAAGGTAGAACGAGGAAAGATAGGCCCGGTTCTTAAAAATAATTTGCGCCAGGGCCAGAAATAGGCGCACGTTTGAAATCTATCGCTGCAACCTGTGGCTCGGGGCCGGCGGTTCTCAAACTTTTCTCCTGGGCATGTAACTTCTAGATTCCACGGTATTTGGTTGTGATATTTTTAAAGATCATAGACAACTGGGTGATCTTTCTTTCGTGTAGATATCTCGACCTACTACATAACAGTGGAATGATTGAGAAAAAAAAAATCGATTCCAGACAAACCTTGCACTTTGGAACCGTAAATATAATTTCTCAATAATTTTTTTTTTTTTTTTTATGGAAACTGACACGGTTGGCTACATCACCTACAACGTCCGTGATGTCAGCCCATAACACCGGGTGAACTAGGTGCCATGTCAGTGCTTCCCCCTTTGATCGTGCCGGCTACACTGAACTGGTCGGAAAACTATTTACATAGCTGTTTAGACCGACGTTTCATTCAGTGCGGTGGTATCAACCCGGGCCGGTTAAACCCTACCACCACGTAAGATTAGGAGGGAAGGGACCTACAGTTTTACGAGGAATCCGAACCTCGGTCAGCCTCCAACGGTCAGCGGTCACCCATCCAAGTACTGACCGCACCCAGCGTTGCTTAATATTCAATAGCGACAGTTGACTGTCTGCACCACTGAGCTATCGAGGCTGAAATATCTTTGTTTTGCAACCATAATTTTTTTATTTTTTTTTGGGATCATTAAAACGCACATTTTTGAAATATTTTATCTTTAAAACGAAACATTTTTTACACGGGGGAGATTTTCTCTCGCACTTGAAATAGAACCAACTTTCCGTAAAGGATATTTTCAGAAAATCGGCTCCCATAACACACTGTGGGGCGGCACACTGCGTACCTTTCGGAACCGGTGTAAAACTGTAGGTCCCTTCCCTTGCCCCTTACTCGGTGGTAGGCACAAATTGGAGCCGACTGGGTTGATACCACCGTACTGGATGTAAGATGGCCGCATAGCAACCTCTGTTGTGTTTTCCTCTAGTCCAGTATAGCCAGCAATCCAAAGGGAAGTCTCCCGTATGGCACCTACCTTCTCGGAGGTGATATTGCCTGGTCTGAGCATGCGCTTTGGCCCCTCCGACTCAGCCACCCATAACGGATTACATAAAAAAAATAATTGAAAAATAGCTCTTTTTTGGAACGAAGTTCCTTATGGCACATTATACTCCCCAGACACTCAGCGAATGAGAGTCAGGTCGAAAAAGTGTAAGACTTCGACCGTCACGACACTTTTGTTGTTGCATGCGTTTGTGTGTTTACAAGCGTATGTCTATGTTTAGGTATATTACTTGCAGAATAGACGTCATAATTTTTTTAAATTTTTCACTTAATTACTCTCAAAAGTTGTTAATTTATGTTAATAAATGTTTTTTGTCAGCCTCGATAGCTCAGTGGTGCAGACAGTCAACTGTCGCTATTGAATGTTAAGCAACGCTGGGCGCGGTCAGTACTTGGATGGGTGACCGCTGACCGTTGGAGGCTGACCGAGGTTCGGATTCCTCGTAAAACTGTAGGTCCCCTCCCTCCTAATCTTACTTGGTGGTAGGGTTTAACCCGCCCGGGTTGGTACCACCGCACTGAATGAAACGTCGGTCTAAACGGCTATGTAAATAGTTTGTGTTTTCCGGCCAGTTCAGCCGGCACGATCAAAGGGGGAAGCACTGACATGGCACCTAGTTCACCCGGTGTTATGGGCTGACATCACGGACGTTGTAGGTGATGCAGCCAACCGTGTCAGTTTCCATAAAAAAAAAAAAAATATTTCACTGTGCCTGTTATTTAATATTTGTATTTGTATTTTTAGTGAAAAACCGACTCCAACCCCTGAAGCCCTGAAGTACTTCCTTTCCAATATAAAAATATTAAGGAAAATCGGTTCACGTGGTATAGAATTTTTCGTCCATTTGTCATGCACATGCTCGTGCAAAGAATTTGATGATTTGGTCATGGATCCTATCATCAGAACTTGACCAATTAATTGTCCGAATTCCAAAAATCATATATAAAATTGGACAAATATGAAAATATGGTTATTATGAGTGCCCACTTATGTAGGTATGGGCCTTGTCATATGTAAAAATATGTTCAAGCTATGTATGTACTTACTTCTGACTTCGGAGTTAGGCGCGAAACACTTTACAACTTTGACAAGTTCGGTTGAGAATCACTGGCTGAAGAGAGGGTGGGGTGAGACGGGGACGCTAATAAAAAAGAGAGAAAAATAAAAAAAAATCGGGCAGACATCCGATAGCCGTATCGACGGGGGAGTTCGGCGCGATGGGGAGAGCCTTTCTAAAATATACATTTTATCGGATAACGGTCGTTTGTGGAACTTTCTCTGTAGCTGCACAAACGTTTCGGGCCTAACGTGTGGCCCGTCGTCATAAGTACTCTGTCGTGCTGCTGTCTTTAGAAATATTTTTTTACTATTTATTTAAATGTCACATATCGTTTATCTTTCTCGCTCATACCCGTTTTGTAAAGGTAAATTTTACCCTAGGGTACCCGTATCGTAAAATTTCCAACGCTCCTTAAACCAAGTAATTTTTGTCATACATAGTTGTACCTTCTTCTACCACGGACTAGCACATTGAGCTCACATGAACACAGCTTAAATAGGACAGAAACTGTTACCTTCTAATATTTAAAATGGACTAGGTAACAGTTATGCAAAAACAACCGTCTACTAATATGACAACCATGTAGGTTAGTTTAGAGGGAAGTGACCAAACTTGTAACACTATTTTATGAATTTTTTATTTAAATTGTTTGTGTTCTTAAAAATATGAAATTTTAAGCGTTTACAAGTTGTGACCGTAAATTACTATAGAATTTTTTTTCCAGAATACTACAATCGGTAAGCAACATGTTAGCTCACTGTCGTAAGAGAACGAGCGACCACACTCACTGCCAAATAAGTAAGAAGAATAACAATAAATCTTGCTTAATCGTACCAAGTCCGAATTTTCTCTTAGAAAGCTTAAGTTTTTGTTAATTTAAATCGCGCCCAGCATTTTTTTGCTTAATAAATTAATTTTAATCAATTAAGTCGTTTCGTTATTAGCATTGCTCGAGGTCTTTAGCATGTCCAAAATTCTGCATGCGACACTGCAACACTGATGCTTGAATTATAATGATTGTACCAAAATGATAATTGTATGTAATGTTGGGGATTATCGTTGTTTCTTTTGGTAGCGCACGCTTATGGAGAAATTCCGGGAATTTTCAGGCGTTTTGTTTTGTGTTTTGTTGGTTTATCTGTGTGTCAAAAGGTGGTAATAAAACTTTAAAAATTATTTAGTCCATTAACTATTAAAGAAAGAAACTATTTAGTATTAGCAGATCTCGGCTTGATTTTGTTTATAAAATTGGTTACTTAAAAATGCATTTGTTTAATAGAAGTTAAAAATTACAATTTACACAACCTATATAGTACATGACACATTCCTAGTCGTATAACCAGAAATATGGCAGAAAATATTACCTTTTTTGCTCCAAAAAAACAACTTGTGAAGCTCTGAAAATATTTCGTGCTCTGCTATAAAGGTTCTCCCTCCCCTATCGCTGCTCAATATGCACCGCGTACAAAGGCAGATTACCGGGTTTTCTATGTCGATAAACGTCACATTTTTATGCTTCCATTTTTAATTTTCCATTACGTTTTACGGTCTTATTGAATTTCGGAATTGAGTGTCTCGCTTTAATTCCCTTTTTTTTAACCTGAGAGCTAATTTTATTCCTCTAACTTAACTGCGTGGGGTCGATACGTAAAAAGAATAGCCCCACTGCATCTCTCCCCGTGAATGTAAGATGTCGTGCGTAAGGGCGACAGGCTAGCCACATCTCACCTTTGCACCTTCCACCGAGTCATGCAGCAGGTGGGTCTTCGTGCCTTACTTGCTGCTTGAAAGTTATCTTGTCGTAATACTTTGCTAAATGTGGTGGCCGGAGGAAACGGGATGTGTGTTTCTACACTGTGCCGTTGACGGATAGGGAAAGGGGGGATTCGCGACTGTAAGGGGCATCTCTCCCCGTGTATGTGCACCGTTTGGGGCCGGTACTTTAAAAGAATAGCCCCACTGCATCTCTCCCCGTGTATGTCGTAAAAGGCGACTAAGGGATATGCCTCTCTTATTATATTACTAGGTGGTAGGGTTTAACCCGCCCGGGTTGGTACCACCGCACTGAATGAAACGTCGGTCGAAATGGCGATGTAAATAGTTAGTGTTTTCCGTCCAGTTCAGTGTAGCCGGCACGACCGAACTTGGTGCACTGACGTGGCACCAAGTTCACCCGGTGTTATGGGCTGACATCACGGATGTTGTAAGTTATGTAGCCAACCGTGTCAGTTTCCATAAAAAAAAGTAAAATATTTCATCCAATTCAACCGACTCTCCCACAGTGCCCAATACGCTGGTAGCGTTGCCCCTTTGAATCGCCAGCCCTATCCGCTGAAAGAAGAAAGACTTGGCGAGTCGGTCACCAGTCTTATCGATTGTTGTAATTACCTATTAAATTGTATACTTATTCAGCATTGCGCTACTCGTCTCGAGAGAGTAGCCAGTCAACCTACCCAGGCATTTTGTAGTGGCACTCATATACAACCCAGGCAGGCGTTCACTGTTCAACTACTCTACAAATTTTCAATAAATGATTTATCTTTGGTGATTTGGAAAGCTGAAAGTGGACTGTAGGATGATGTGTGGATTTCTGACCTTAGTTCCATGGGCGTGATTCCGTAGGTATTTCCTGCTTACGGTTTTCGGTGGTATCCAGGGTCGACCCTTTCTTGAATGGAATGTCCTTTTAATGTTCTTGCTCCGACAAAGATGATGAACTTTCTTTTTGTCACCGGTTGGTTGTTGGAAGTCAGGGAGAACAATTGCGAATGAGAAATGATATGGAGGTAGGTTTGGAAAGGAATTATTAATTTTACTCATGAAGTTTTCGACCTACCTACGATAATCTCCTTGCCATATAAAATTTTGAAAATCCCTAAAATGTGAAGAATTGCCAATCTTTGTATTTGTGAAGTCGTACAAAAAATAGCAAAACCCCCAAAACGTTTTTCCCAAAATCCAAAAATGAAGTTTTTGGGGAGCGCGGGGTGATCCAGTGCCTTATGACAAAATGTATTTCCAATTGAGAAGTCGCGACTCGCGACTCGTCACGCTTCGCACTTCCGACGCTAATACATTTTACAACTCCCGTTTCCTCCTTTCTGGTACAAGGTGCTACAAAATGTAACTGCAATTTTTTTTATTGAAACGGACACGGTTGCCTACATCACCTACAACATCCGTGATGTCACCCCATAACATCATAACCAGGGTGAACTAGGTGCCAAGTCAGTGCTTCTCTTCATTTCATGTGCGGTACACTGAACTGGACGGAAAACACGAACTATTTACATACCCGTTTCGATCGACGTTTCATTCAGTGCGGTGGTATCAACCCGGGCGGGATAAACCCTACCACCTAGTAAGGTAAGAAGGTAAGGGACCTACAGTTTTACGCGGAATCCGAACCACGGTCAGCCTCCAACGGTCGAGCGGTCACCCATCCAAGGACCGACCGCGCCCAGTTGTGCTTAACAAGAGTCGACCGACCCCATCACTGATCTACCGGGGCTGGCGTTGATGGCTATGTTGAATAATGTCTAAATAATACTGACTTTTATCCGCTCACATACGGTGTTTGCTTTAAAAACCCCCTTTGAGTTCCATTGCGTCCGATCGACTAAAAAACCCTTTACTACCTACCGTTGGCTTCCGTTGTGTCCGATCGGACACAGGAATTCTCGCACAGGAATGCTCGAAAATTCTAGTGTCTATATTTCCTATAGGAGATAAATCGATGGACGGTTAAAAATTCCATAGAGACCAAATACTCCGTCAATCACGTCTTCAGCAAACAAACCAAAAAACATTCTGACGTATGTCATTTTGAGCTCTAGATATATATATATATTTTTTTTGTGAGATGGAGTCTAGTCCTACATTACTTCGTCTGTCGTATTTAAAGAGTACGTAAATTCGACATGTAGTTTCACGAATCAACCTGTATTGTGAACAAAATCACACATCCGTGCACGTCAATAAAAGCGGTGGTTTCCTTTCAAACTATTTTCCTATTCTTTTGATGTTTTTTTTTACAACTCAGTTTGAGTGGGGAGGCAAGTAAATTGACTGAATTTGTCTTTGAGAACTTTCAGATGTAGTTCGGCACTTAACGCCTTTGAGTTATTTATTTTGATGTCTTTTGCAGTTTTATTTGTTATCTTTCCGAACATTAGGGTGATTTAATTGAGATTTTATAGAAAAATCTGATATCTAAAGAACATAATAAATGAAATAATTTCTGAGTTATTGGTTTAACAATGATCTGCTTCATATTTTTTACACGCTGCAAATATAATTTTTCAATTTAAATTTCAACTTTCATTGGGCACTGTGGCGAAGTCGGCTGTGTTGTACGAAATATTTTACTTGCAGTAGGTAGGCGAGCAAAATATTTAAAACATTATTGTAGACTTTTTAATATAGTCAAAGTTTAATTATTTTAATTTTAGTTTAATTTATAAATTATTTTAATTTGAATTTGCATTGCACTTATCTACTTGTAGGTATCTACACTTACAATAAAAATAAACCTTTCGAGGGCCTAGTCCGAGTTAACGTGACAGCTACGTAAACGTCAAATACCGATCGAATTAAGTTTTTATGTATGGAGCTCTCTAGTGGCGCGGCGGTGAGCGTATTATTGTGCTCCCATACATAAAAACTCAATTCGATCGGTATTTGACGTTTACTCTGGTAGACATCAAACAAATACAAGCAGGGATCCATCGTTTGAGGAAAAAAAAAAATCATCACCAAACGAACTTGACGAAATAAAAACCCATCGTATATGAGAATGGAAACGGACAGGTTCGTCGCTGCAAAACTCATTAAAACATCGCTTATCCGTTAAAATCCAAAGCGAAATAGAAAATTAAGGACTCGCTTCACTTTTTCCAATAATCGACAAACTGCACTGACGCTCGACGTCGACACGACAATTGAATGGGAAAGTACGAAAACGTTTGATAAAAAAATCGAACAAAACATCCGGTGGCCCAAGTCTGCACCTGATCGTTTTCTCAAATGCAAACTCAAAACCAAAACATTTTCTATTTTAGTAGCTACCATACATAAAGGTATAGAATGTTGAGTAGGTACGTATCAAAAGGAAATTACATTTTTAAATAATTTTTTTTAAATATACTTTTTGTCCGCCTCGGTAGATCGGTGGTGTCATGAATCGACAGATCTCGGAAGGTTCTGACCCATTCTCACAAACGATTGTCAAAAAAAAATTTATTCTTTCGACCCAATGACTTATTATGCGATCATGAGCATTAAGCTCCCGGGCGCGATCAGGGCTTGCATGAGTGTCAACTCGACCGTTGCGGTTGACCGTAGTGCCGACCCTATTTACGTCACGTTTATTTATTTCTTACAAGAACATTGCGTCGACTGGAAGCAAACACTCCTACTCGAAGAATTTCAGCCATGTATGCATACATGGCCGAAATTCTTCGAATAGAATCGACAAAATCGCGCCAGAGCCGCACCTTCGCAAGCAGCGGAGACAGTGACGATACGAAACAAATTAATTATTAATTTTTCACCACAAAATGACAGACACAACCCCACTCCCCCCTCGCCAAGTTGGCGAGCCCGGGATCGTCCTACACTTTTGTGACTAATTCACTTTTGTTTTTTTGTTTTGTTTTGGGCTTTCTGTGTATTTATTGTTATAAACTACATCCGTGATGTCAGCCCATAACACCGGGTGAACTAGGTGCCATGTCAGTGCTTCCCTTCATTTCATATCGGCTACACTAAACTGGACGGAAAACACGAACTATGTATTTACATAGCCGTTTCGACCGACGTTTCATTCAGTGCGGTGGTACCAACCCGTACGGGATAAACCTTACCAACTAGTAAGGTAAGAAGGGAAGGGACCTACAGTTTTACGTGGAATCCGAACCGCGGTCAGCCTCAAACCAACAGTCGAGCGGTCACACATCCAAGTACTGACCCCGCTCGGGGTTGCTTAACAACAGTCGACCGACCGCACCGCTGAGCTACCGAGGCTGACGAACATACAATACGACACATATTAATAAACGAATATACTTACTATAATCTGCTCTAAGACGAGTGTTCATTCATTCATTACCTGCAACAAAAAAAGATGATTTTATTAATACGGGCGGCGCCGATAAAAAAATTACGAAGCATAAAAATTATCTTTGGCCTAATAACAATTTATGAGGTCGTAATAATGTTTTGAATGCACTTGTACGCACGTACAGACCGCGACCATAGCATTGTAAAATCATTCGTTTATATGGAGTCGAATGCGTTAATAAATTTGATCGAATTTGATGACATGTGATAAGGAGAACTTTAAAAGTACAGGGTACGTCTGACTTCATGCACACTTATAAAAAAACAACCTTAACCCCTTAAAAAGTCAAAAATAATTTCCGTTTACTTGCTTAAAGGAGCCGGGGGACCGCTAAGTAAATTCCCGCGTAGCTCTGAGTTTTTATGTTATTTACTTAGCGGTCCCCCGGCTCCTTTAAGTAAGTAAGCGGAAAATATTTTAAAATAAAGGTACGGTGGCGGGCTTACTTACTTTTTTCTTTTTAAATACGATTTTCACGCGAGCGAAGTTGCGGGAAAAAGCTATATGCAAAATAATATTCTCTAATGTCGTACAAAATTTCAAATTGGTACGACCAACCGTTTAGAAGTTATGGTCCTGTAACAGACGGACGGACGCATGAGTCAGAATATTCGGTTCCGGTTGTACCTGTTTTAGTTACGGAACCTAATAATATACGTTCCGCCCACATGCGTAGATGGCCGAATAGATAGCAATACAGATGGAAATAGTAATGTTTTTAGGAAAAAAAAAATAGATATATTTTATGATTTTATTATGCACTAGTTTTTGCCCGCAGCTTCGCTCGCGGTAGAGTCGGTTTAAGGTGACGTGAGGCTGCACCTGACTCGAATTTAAGAAGTTTACCACCAATATTACTCACCACCTGACAGATTCAGTTTTAATATAAGTTTTAATACTTCATCTTTCAGCGCAGATCGATAGGTTTTTGAAAACACGATTTGATTAACTTCGCTCGATAGAAAAAAGTCATGAACATGCCTCCGAATTTAGTTATAAAAACGTATTTAAGGCTACGTGACCAAATCAAGGCTTTGGAAAAAATATAGTTTATTTGTTGAATATATATCTAAATCCGTAGCTATTTACTCTTTTGTTTCGAATAAAAAATATTAACCGAATTTTTTATTGATTGATTGTGGTGCATCCTACTCCAACCAGCGAAGCGGCGCCTTGAAAGAGGAGTATAGGTGAATATGGGTTGACAGGGCCTTAATAGCAAATCCGATTAAAACGCAAATATGATAATAAATGATCGCTTTTCTTATATTCTCTCTCTCTCTCTCTCGCGTCTATACTATACTTTCTTTGATACTGTTCAGTCTAATGCTATTTAGCGTGATCGTATATAGGTATATTGAGCATCAAGAACTACTCTTTCCATTGGTTCAAACCAAATCAAAATCTGTTCAGTGGTTCCGGAGTTTACCTGAAACATACATACAGACACATTCCCCTTTATAAGAAGTAGAGAAGAGCACCTACTTATAAATGCTTCTGAAACCATTTCACGGTGATAACTACTTATAATCGGATTATCTTATCTTGCTATGGTGCACAACAGCACGGATCTTGTTTTAAAATAAAAAGTTCAGGTGTTCCAATATAAATTGTACGAGTCCTATCTAATTAAAGAGTCAACTTTGTAAGTTAAGACTCGAACCAGCAGACCTCCACGTCCAGAGACATTAACGGAAACGTCGTAAAATCGAGGAACTAGTCCCGATCTTCTTTAACTAATAAAAATAATAAAACCACATAAATAATAATAAAAACGGCATAAAAGCAACAATCGATACCGATCTTTTTACGACCCTTTTTACGGCACTTTGATTGGACGAGAGAACAAACCATATCTCACTTGGATTAATATTCATATTTTACTATTATTAAAATTTTGTCAGCCATTTATATTACTTTTGGATTAGGTAAAGCGGATTAATGGATTATGTAATAATTATCAATATATAATAAAAGGGTAGATGTGTTTAGTGGTATATTAATTTACTGGCTGGTAGTTTAGTGGTAGTATTTTTAATTATTGTTTTTTAATTGTCTGAATGTATCTTGTTATGTTTAAATACGTTATAAAACATTAATTAAAGAAAATGAATATATACCTATTTCTTATTGTTTATTGTATAATTTCATCCATAGGTAGGCAGCCTATGCTTGGACATGTCGAAAATTCCGCCAGTTCTAAATTCAATGCGAAGAAGAACAGACAAACTTCGCAAATTCTTTTTTATGGAAACTGACAAGGTTGGCTACATCGCCTAAAACATCCGTGATATCAGCCCATAACACCGGGTGAACTAGGTGACATGTCAGTGCTTCCCATCATTTCATGTCGGCTACACTGAACTGGACGGAAAACACGAACTACTTACATAGCCGTTTCGACTGACGTTTCATTCAGTGCGTTGGTTCAGGGCGGAATTAACCCTACCACCTGAGAAGGTAAGAAGGGAAGGGACCTACAGTTTTACGTGCAATCCGAACCACGGTCAGCCTCCAACGGTCGAGCGGTCACCCATTCAAGTGCTGACCGCGCCCAGGTGTGCTTAACATAACAGTACTCCCGACAAAAAGGCCAGATTAATCTATTATTGATTTATGGATCAACATGTATTTCCATCTTCGATTGTAAGTAATTTCCCAGGGGTAAAAGGATATTCAACCGTAAAAAAACACATGACATTTTTTTACATTCGATCCCAAATTTTTATGACTTTATTTTAACGATTTTGTTAATGCAGTGAAAACGGATCGAACAGAAAGAGTTGAACTATGTAATGTCGTGTTTCGAAGCCTCTATACGGATGAAACTAGGTTTTATAGCGTTATAATCTTATTAAATATTAAATTTAAAGCGATATTATTCTCCAATGTCTCACGTACTTTAGTAATTTTCTATATCATATTTTAGGATTGCGTTTATTGCTTACTTACATATTTTAATAGCATTTTTTAGGATAATTTCATTTAAACTTAACAGTTCAATAGCCGAAATGAAGCCAAGCCGAATGAAGTATGAAACAAGTTGGTGTCTTCCATCCAGTTCAGTATAGCCGGCGCGGCCGAAGGGGAGCGCTGACATGACACCTAGTTTACCAAGGTGCGACGGACTGATAATGGGTGTAGTAGGTTATGTATGCCAGGATTCGTAAACAACACGAACTATTTCGACCGACGTTTCGTCCAGTGCGGTGGTATCAACCCGGACGGGTTAAAACGACCACCTAGTAGGTAAGGTAAGAAGGGAAGGGGCCTACAGTTTTTTTATATGTAAACCAGCAAGGGTGGCTGTGCCGAGAGACCAATGGTGCAGTTAACAGAGCCAAAATCACCTCTCCTCGCGAAACCACGCTCAGTTAGGTGCCATGCCAGCAGATTTGCCGACTGTTGCTAGGCTGTTTAGCCCGTTAATACGACGCTTGAAGAGACCCAGGTTAAAGGATTCAGGAAATACACTCGCCGGAAGACAGTTCCACACTCTAGCGGTGCGACAAAGAAACGATTTAGAGAACCGATGGGTTCTCAAAAGCCCAATGTCAACAACAAAAGGGTGCTGAGTCTCTCTGCGACGAGTCATGCGGAGATAGGACGGGTGGCAGGGAATAAAGGGATGCTAGTTCCGCAGAGCAGCGTCCGTGATAGTATCTGTAAAACAGACTAAGCGAACCCACAAATCGTCTGTGACTCAGAGATCTACATGGTCTACGAGATTTACATGGATCCGAACCACGGCCAACCATCAACGGTCGAACGGTCACCCATCAAAGTTCTGACCGCGCCCAGGTGTGCTTATGATCACGACGGACTGTCGACCGACCGCACCACTGAGCTATCGAGGCTGACGATCCTTGTCTTTTGCCAACCTAAATACTCGTATTTAGTGACCTTTCAATACAAGATATAGCGGACAAAAAGATCTTCTCCATTCATATCGTCGCATTCAATTCCGAGCTACGTCAACATTAGATCGCTTATTGATTTATTTGATAAGAACATTATTGGGTCGATCTCTTTTGAAATTTGATCAATGCTCTCTTTTTTGTTCCATCCCCGGCCTTTTGTTCAGCCTTCAAAGGATTTGAAGACTTATTCAAATTTATTGATTAACTAGCTTCTGCCCGCGGCATCGCTCGCGTGAAATTTGTATTTAAAAAGAAGAAAGTAATTAAGTAAGAAAGAACAAATAACATATTGAATTGTAATAGTTATATTTAATTTAAAGTTTATTTTATTTTAATTATTTTTTTAAGATAGTTTAGATTTAATAACAGTGTTGCCATAATGTTTTCAATAGAGTAATTTAATGGTAATCTACACCTACAGTAAGAAAGAAGGGCGAGCTGCGTTCCTGCGTTACCTTTATTTCGGCGCGCGGAACAATTCGGTTTGTATGAGAGCTACATCTCAGCGTAACCGGAACTGAATTTTATTTAGCCTATCCTGTGTTACTTATAGTTAAATGTGCTAAGTTTATTAAGTTAGTTATAGTAATAAGTTTCGTCGAATTCGGATGATCGGTTTAAGAGTTATGGAGGAACATACATACATACGGAAAATATTTCTAAAAGTCGTCAATTTAGTTTTAGTATCATAAATAGAGTCTACAAACGCATTATCTCATAAAACAAAGTAACTTACTCCATGACCATCCCTTACAGATTTATTATTAGTATTGATGATGATGATGATTGATGATTGACAAGCTATAGAGAGAATATATTTCAATGACAAATAAAAATTACATACGCGATTTTTACATACATGCATATGACATTTCCGACAATCGGGGTAAGCAGAGTAATTGGTGTTGTGCTGCAAGAACTCTGGTAAATTACAGCACACCACCGACCACCACCTTTCGCAAAGTATTCGAACAAGATTAAATCGATCAAGCAGCAAGTAAGGCACGAAGACTCACTGCTGCGTGACTCGGTGGAATTACCGTGCCAAGGTGAGAGGTGGCGAGCCTATCGCCCTTTAGCACGGCATCTTGTCGTTATCCCTTAGTCGCCTTTTACGACATGCATGGGGAGAGATACAGTGGGGCTATTATTTTTAAGTACCGGCCCCACAAGGTATCCGCGCTTTTTATAAAAAAAAATCCAATGACCGCACCGAAATTGTTCAAACAAAATTTTTTGTATGTTTTTTTTTTTAAATAAAGACAAATGAGTGTAATGAATCAAAAACGTTAATTAACAGAGTTTAAGTGGACACGACATTATTCCGGACGATCGTTCGCCCGCTTGTTAACATAATCGCGCCATAACTCACGACACCGATTTTCGATTTATCAATATAACCCGTTTTGCCGCTGACCTTATATTTTTAAAGTGGTGCGGCGCGGCGCGGGACCACTCTGTGAGATTTTTTGGATGAAATTAAATGGATATTGAATGAAGTAGAATTTGATATTGAATTTTAACGAAAACACGCGAGCTTTTGTGACTTTCATAATTTTTTTTTTTTTTTTTTTTTTTTTTTTTTTATGGAACCTGACACGGTTGGCTACATCACCTACAACGTCCGTGATGTCAGCCCATAACACCGGGTGAACTAGGTGCCATGTCAGCGCTTCCCCCTTTGATCGTGCCGGCTACACTGAACTGGTCGGAAAACACAAACTATTTACATAGCCGTTTCAACCGACGTTTCATTCAGTGCGGTGGTACCAACCCGGGCGGGTTAAACCCTACCACCAAGTAAGATTAGGAGGGAAGGGACCTACAGTTTTACGAGGAATCCGAACCTCGGTCAGCCTCCAACGGTCAGCGGTCACCCATCCAAGTACTGACCGCACCCAGCGTTGCTTAACATTCAATAGCGACAGTTGACTGTCTGCACCACTGAGCTATCGAGGCTGACAATGATTAATATTTGGTTAAATCGTTAGTACCGTGTGCGTTCGGTACTTAAAAAGAATTACCCCAATGCATCTCTCCCCATGCATGTCGTAAAAGGCGACTAAGGGATAAGAACAAGATGCCATGCTAAAGGGCGAAAGGCTTGCCACCTCTCACCTTAGCACGGTACTTCCACCGAGTCATGCAGCAGGTGGGTCTTCGTGCCTTACTTGCTGCTTGATCGATTTAATCTTGTTCGAATACTTTGCGAAACGTGGTGGTCGGTGTTGTGCTGTAATTTAACAGAGTTCTTGCAGCACAAAACCGATTACTCTGCTTACCCAGGTTGTCGGGATTCAGCGTGTGTGATATGTAAGTAAATCGTAAGTCGCAAATCCAAACGACTTCTAAATAGCGCTGCGACAGGGCTTATATGTATGTATGTCAGCCTGTCAGCCAGCCTGCAGCAGCAGCATGTCTGTCAGCCTCGATAGCTCAGTGGTGCAGACAGTCAACTGTCGCTATTGAATGTTAAGCAACGCTGGGTGCGGTCAGTACTTGAATGGGTGACCGCTGACCGTTGGAGGCTGACCGAGGTTCGGATTCCTAGTAAAACTGTAGGTCCCTTCCCTCCTAATCTTACTTGGTGGTAGGGTTTAACCCGCCCGGGTTGGTACCACCGCACTGAATGAAACGTCGGTCTAAACGGCTGTGTATATAGTTTGTGTTTTCCGGCCAGATCAGTGTAGCCGGCACGATCAAAGGGGGAAGCACTGACATGGCACCTAGTTCACCCGGTGTTATGGGCTGACATCACGGACGTTGTAGGTGATGTAGCCAACCGTGTCAGTTTCCATAAAAATAAAAAAATGTATATGTTATGTTTTTATTTTCTACATATATCTAAAATTAATAGTTATTGTTATTTTATATTTATGTATCTACTTTATTTATTTATCTAACATTATTTATTTTATATCCTTATTACTTTGGGATATGACTCTCTTCTATATTACTAGGTGGTAGTACCCCGCCCGGGATGGTACCACCGCACTGAATGAAAGGTCGGTCGAAACGGATATGTAAATAGTTTGTGTTTTCCGTCCAGTTCAGTGTAATGGGCACGACCGAAGGTAAGCACTGACGTGGCACCAAGTTCACCCGGTGTTATGGGCTGACATCACGGACGTTGTAGGTGATGTGGCCAACCGTGTCAGTTTCCATAAAAAAAAAACTTTGTAGACTGTGTTTTAATGTAAATTATTAAAAAAAATTAATTAAGTAATTTGAGTTCATGTGGTGAGGGCTGTATCTCTTGAACCGTAATAGGTAGCTCGTTGAAATTTTCACATAATATGTGCTAATATGGCGGATATAACAACAAATAATAAAAAAAAGAAAATGTTAAAAATTAAGGGGGGCTCCCATACAACAAACGTGCGAAAAATCTATTAGTCACGCTACTGAATAATAGATGCCGCCACAGGCTTTTATACATTGCATTGTTGAAAGACAAAAGATGGGCGAATATTATTGATAGCGGATAGATACGGAAACCTCCGTGCGCGAGTAAAACTCGCACTTGACATATTTTTAATAATGCATGCGTACATTTCTTTAAGAAAATGCGCAGTGCGCACTTTGTAATTTTGTCATGTAAAAAATATTGTCCTCTTGGCATACATAGCACTCGCGATGTGTCAACATGAATACGACAAAACAATACTAAAAAAATTGCGTCTGCGCAAGTTGTTACATTACAAAATGCTCATTAAGAATACTAAACGCATCGCGTCTATAGACAAATATTTCAAGTTTTTCGCCAAGAAAATTGTGTGAAACAAAGAACATCGAAAAAGCGCGTTCTACAGAAATGTCCAGTGAGCTGTCAGACCGCGCCATTGTAGTTGAAAGAAACAGATTAAAAAAAAGTTGAAAGGTACTGGTTCCGTATCTCAAAGTAAAAAAAAAAACCAACACTTATAATAAGATCACTCTCGTGTATGTCTGTCTGTCTATCCGTCTGTCACAGCTTGTTTTTTCCGAATATATAAATATATAAGGTCTTTCATTAGTAGGTAACGATACGCTAAGGGGTGTATGTGTATCAGATACTGATCAAGTTCCCATACCAATATTTTTTTACGATTTAAAAAACCTACTCACTCCTCAAATTTAATACGAGAAATGCGCGTATTTCACCTCAATAAGTACGTTTTTTATATCGTAAAAAAAAATTGGTATGCGAACGTGATCAGTATCTGATACACATACACCCCTTAGCGTATCGTTACCTACTATTGAAATACCTATAAATTATCGTTACACCTACGATCAGGTAATATCCCCGAAAATGTCAAAAATGGCAATTGATAAAACCTTACAATATGTCCTTTCCATATGGCTGCATTTTTCGTAGTTCCCTCTGTGACCCAGTGCGCAGTGCCAACTCTTCGAATATTCTCCTGAAACGCCCGTCTTTTGTTTTCGGCTATTTATACTGGGCAGTGAGTTAACTGCTGCAGAAGTGACCTGTCATAAGAGCTTGACATTCGCCGAGTCACTTGTGGTCACTCTTAGGCCCGTATACACAGAGCGGACTCACAATGCTTCTTAAGCTCAACTCACTAAAGTCGTTCTCCAATCTTACTCGGCCGAGCGTATTCAGTCGTATTCATAGACACATGTTGTCAACGTCTTCTTGTTGCCTGCGTTTCATTTTTAGGTTTTTGTATGCCCTACTGTGGTCTGTCTGTCTGTCCTACTGCTGTATCTTTGGAATCATAATAGCTTCCGGTTTAAATTTTCCCACAATATGTGCTAGTATGGCGGATATAACAACAAATAATAATTAATAATCGAGTAAACCAATTATGGGGGTAATTAATCGAAGAAATGTTTTTTTAATTTTTTTTTTTGTGGGGCAGAATCGTCCGTGCGCGTGTTCGGCTCGAACTTGGAGGTTTATCTAATCACACGCATCGATTAATAATGAAAATAATGCGACCTTATAACGCAAAGTTTACTTCGAGATGTTAGATTTTTGCTATGTCGTGATGTTCGATTCGGCTGAGCTGATATTATTGTGAGTAGAAGTTGTGAGTATGAGATGTATTGTGAGTTACAAGCATTGTCTGTGTATGCCAAATTACAACTTGAGATCTCAAAGTAAGAGAAGTTCTAAAGAATTTTATAACCTCTTGACAGTTTATTGAGAGTGGATTACATAGTGCATAATGAATAACAAATAACAGATTCATCCTATCCGTCCGTAACTTGCTGAATAAATCTTTTCTCGGGCCCTTATTCAGCTCACACTCAATCAGAACATGAAATTGTTCCTCCTCTTTCGCTCAAATGCTACAGTTTAGTGACTCTGTTTTAAGCATTAAACGCGCTTTCTTTAAGTGGAGTGAATGAGGCCCAGTAACGGATCGGCCGACAAACGAACATACAGAGGATTCAGCATAACGTGATTTTTAGGGTTCCGTATCCGTCGCACGGGACCCTATTACTAAGCCTACGCCGTCTGTCTGTCTGCCCTTCTGTCCGAGGGCTGTATCTCTTGAACCGTAATAGGTAGCCCGTTGAAATTTTCACAGAATATGTATTATTATGGCCGATATAATAACAAATAAGAAATGGTCCCCATACAAGAAACTAAAAAGTGTATGCGCGCCATCTACCGAAAAGAGTATGAAGCATTTTAACTAATACATAGATGGCGTGAGTGGCACTGATCATGACATGGCGACACGGAACCCTCGGTGCGCGAGTTCGACTCGCACTTGGCCGTTTTTTTTATATTGTATTTTGGTACGAAACACTAAAAAATTCGATGCTACAAAGCGATTACAGTATGCAATAAGAAATATATATGCTTTTTAATCGCTACTGCCCACTCAGCGTGGGTCGACGTGATGGTATCGAACAAATTCTTCTGCTAAACCTAATATATATAACACACCAACGCACTGCATTCCTTTAATGAGCATAGCTGTTCTAGATTCACAACGATATTTGAAACTATGATTCAAATATTTGACATGATTTTCAATGAATTTACTGAGGATTTTACGGTAATGTTTCTTAGTAGAAAGGGTTAATTTTACAAAGCATGTGATGAAAGACATAACTTTGTAATTATTAACCGTGTTAATAAATTAGACAACGACCTTTTTGTCCGCATTGTAGCTGGCATGGCGCCTCTCTAGCGCGAGGAGTGGTGAATATTGGCTGTATCTAATTTTCTTTTGAACTTTCGGGCACAGCTACCCGTGACGGTTGTCCATAAAAAACAGCGCTATCGGTCACGCATGTTTTTTTTATGTAAATTGAGATATATTGATATACAACACCGTGCTAATGAACACAAGTTAGGAATACCTAGTCTGAAATATCGAGGCAAAAATTCGTCAGTGCCGATTTAAACTAAAATCTAATATTTAAACATATCTTAAATTTTCAAAGATATTTGAACCATATTCACTGCTACAGCGGCCCACGTATTACCAGAGGTTCTCAACCATCCAATACTAATTAGTATGCATAGATACTTTAAACAATTGCTCGGTGCTTCGAGGCAATATTATCTCGCGGCGCATTCCATATTCAAATGTGTTTGTGGAAATCTGAGCATCTGTGTGGATATTGCATTGGTTGGTAGCGAACTAGCGACTAGCGACTAGCGAGCGGCTACGGGCAATGCTAGGACACTCGCCGCATGAATTCCGACCAAAGGGAACCATCAAAATATGGCATTTAGTTTCGATAGGAAAATATGGGTAATGGGCTGCGTGCAGGCCGCGCCGCCGCCATGCCGCACCGGCACGACGATAATTTTTTTTTTGTCCGGGTCTGGACAAAAAAAATGTCCGGGCCCTGACAAATTTCCGGATCCGGGTCGTTTGCCCAACAATCCCAGCCGGCTGTGCTTGGTTTACGCCGGATTCTTATGCACCTCACCCGCTCGCGCTGCCCTTACTTCAGTTTCCACGCTCCTGTTTTATTTCGCGATTAGGAGCACTTCAGTGTGTGCTTCTATTTGGACGGGTCGGCTACACTGAGCTATCTGAAAAACGCGCATTATTGTGCATACTCAAAGTTAAAAAAAATCTTAATATCTTTATTTCCACAATTAACCTACATAAAAAAAAATTGAATAATTACCACCTAAACCTAGGACTGATAACCGGGACCTATAAATTCTACGTTAAAAAAAAGTGAGTGTCCTTTCTAATAACGTTTATTTTATGTTACAAGACGGGTTGGAAATAACTCAAAATGTCTGAACAATTTCGATTGGTTGGTTACGCTGTTATTTTGCTATGTTCTAGTATCTGATGTACCTGTAGGGTAAGACTATTTGATAGTTTGTGTTTGGCTAAGTTAGTGAAAAAGTAGAGAAATGTCTGAGAAAATTTAAGCTTGACTACCAAAACAATGGCATTTGGCGAAAGTGGCGACGATTTTTACCACTTTACGGTACGGGACCCTATTACTAAGCCTGCGCCGTCTGTCTGTCCGTCTGACCTAACTTTAAAGGGCTGTATATTTTGAATTGTAATAGGTAGCCGGTTGAAATTTTCACAATATTATTACTGTAGATATCCTAACTAGTAATAAAATAGGAAAAAAATTGAGGGTGGTCCCCATAAAAGGAACGTGTTTTTTTTTTCAATTGCGCTTTTTTTGGCTCTATTGTAAAAACTGTAATGCATACAAGCGTCAAACTTGTTGTGATCACAGTGCAAACTCTAAAGTAAACCAACAAATAAAAAATTCGGGCCATATGTGAGAAAGGAACCTAACCTAACCTAAGGAAACGCTAAAGAAAGAAAACACAATTTTTTTTTTTTGTAAATACATAACACAAATTTATTGTGTAGTGGTACGGAACCCTCGGTGAGCGAGTGCGTCTCGCACTTGGCCGGCTTTCGAGTAGTTTCTTTTTGATGTTACTTCTGTATGTGAAACTGTTTTTCAGGAAAGTGATTTTTTTTTAATCAAAATAGAAAGCCGTGGAACAATTTTTTTTCGGTTTCAGGTGAGGAATCACCCCCTTTCGGGTAGGTACTACCATTTAAGTTTAAGTATAAGATCCATTATATCACAATATATTAGTACCTACCTAGTAGATAAATTCGAATATTTCGTTTGTCTTCTGCTAAATTAATAAAGAACTTAGCTCAAAGTTTACTTAACTAAATTTAATTTTAAACTTAACTGACGCTAATTGCATCAGAGCAGTACCCTTTCTGCAAAGTGAAAGCCAAAGTGCACTACAGCCGATTATACAGCAGCAACTCTATCTTGTCACTCAAAACTATTCACTTTTAGAAAATTCTGTGTAGAGTTTTCCTTGCAGAGACCTGCCAAGTTGATTTGGCTTGTGTGTAATATATCAATTTTAAAATGGCAAGTTCTTAATATGCAATCCTTGCACCGAATGTGCACCGTAAGCAAACAGGTGAACGACACTTTAAACTAGACTTAGTCTAGAGAGAGTAGAGTCAGCAAGGAAGGAGTAGACAATAAAATGTCATTAGAATTGCCAGCGTGAGTGATCGCTATCGATGTGCGGAGCGGTAGGTTGTGACATATGGAGCGTTGGCAGAAAAAATATATACATTAGAAATTCGATTATTTGGATACGAACATACGAAATAATATTAATATTACACTTTATGTCACTTAATGTACAGCATGGGCGGGCTTACTGCCTTAGGCAATTTATTTCATTCAACACGGTGGACCTACAGTTTTACATGGAATCCGAAGCATGAAACAGCTGGCAAAGGTTTGCAGGTATTTTTTTTTTATAAATCAGATAAAAACTCATTTGTACACGCCCAAGAGACGCCGACGACGACGCGGACGCCTAGACCGATCGGTCACCCTCTCCATCTAAAGCGATTAAAATAAATATTGTTTATTTTAATGGCATTACGACGTAAAAGTTAACTCTTCTGCGATTGTAAATAATTATATTTTCTTAAAATAATAAGATTATCTTACGATATTTCCCCCCAAGTACAGTCTCGGGCCTTTCGAAAGGGGCACGAGTATACACCTGTCAGGCTGGCAGTGCATTCCCAACCTTCGTATACGACCGAATGTCCATGTGCATCGTTAGAAATCTTATAGGCGGCTCGGCGCCACATGTCGCGTTGCTAATAAAAAATAAACAGCACTTCTGTTTTGTGACTTGTCACAAAGAGTTCCACTACAAGCGTCCAATCCTTTTGGCTACTGTCCTTTTTCTGAAGTTCGTACCCCGCTGTACAAGCTCATTGTTTCTTACACTGATAGTAATCTCCTTCGAAACTTACTGTTTTCAGTTAGTTATAAATGCTTAGTATGAACACTTTGTTCGTAATTTTATATATTTGTGTATGTTGCGAAAATTGTAATTCCAAAGATTTCGAAAACCATATTTTTTGTATAGGGACATAGCAGGCTGACAAAAACGCCATAAATCAGGGACCTAGCTGAAACTATAGAAGGTAGCACTTGGCAACACAGTCATTGGCATAAAAAGTAACTAAATTAGGCTGAATCGTTATATATGCTACGATTACTGTTCCGTTCTACTGTTTCCTAGAAAAAGCGCATATATATGTATGACATTTTCAAATAAAGACTGTAATATTTCCAGAGTTAGACTCCGAGAAAAACAATATCATCCCTCGGGCGAATTGAAATCCGAACGAGCGAGAATTTAAATATAGCCGATTCTATATTTGAATTATTAAAGAATTTGTTTACCTTCGAATTTCAAACAATATCGGCGTTCTAATTTCGAATTCATGTTCCGCGTTATTTGATTCAATTTCGATTTTGTATTTGTCTGTTCTTTTTTATTTTCTATTCGCACAAATGAAATATTCTGTTCATTGGTGAAATGTGAATAAATATTGATTCTGCTGAACAAAATTGTGCTCTGTTTATTAAATAATGAACACGTTATTTCGTAGAGATACTCTCTGTGCGCGTGCGCGAATTCGATGTAATGGATGAAATAAAAATAATAATTTAAAATCCAGCTTAGCCGTGTGACACTAGGCAGTGTAACTATGGCGGCAAAGAAGTCAAAATTGTAGAATAGTAACGAGTCGGCACACAAGTGAAAATTTTCAGTCATAAATGTGTAGCTACTCGCTGCATTATCGTACAGTTACCACCTTAAGGAATCATATTGCCTATATCTGTCGAACCTGTGAACTTATGTAGGTATCTTTATCAAGACGCGTATTACGAGAAGCAGTCTGATAAAGTTGTGTGCAGACGAAGTAAATTGTATGCAATTGCGGTTCTATACTTTACAAAATATTCTTTGCTTGACGCCAAATAAACGCATAAACTTCCCAAAATCCAAGCATAAAATGTCGAATGTTTACAAAAATAAGAGCCAATTCGGAAATCGTAAACAATTTGAATTTAGAACGGGAGAGCGTTCGGCGTCGTGTTTCCAAATCGAAAACAACGATTAGTTGTCTTTCGAACTTTTAAAAATATGTTCGTTCGAGATTTAAATTTAAACTCGGAATGCGCTATTCTATTTTTCCCCACTTTACGACGTTTGTCAGTTAATGATTTTTCTTGAGCGGTTGGGAAAGTCGAATGTATTTATTGGTTCTCTCAAGCATTGTGTAATAGGAATTCGGAGCGGGCCGCAATCTTTATTTAGGACTTCCTTTGATTTATTGCGTGCGCATATTATATTATGTTCTATTTTATTTAAAGTAAAATATTTCGTCATAAGCTTATTCATCACCAGCCCTTTGATGTACCTATGTAACAGCGCTGAGAACAAACACCTTCAAAAGTTACAAGTACCATTTAAAATTACATACACACATAACGTGGTGTCGGTACTTAAGAAGAATAGCACCACTGCACCTCTCCCCGTGCATGTTGTAAAAGGCGATAAGGACAAAGTGCCGTGCTAAACGGCGACACGATAGCCCCACCACAGTACCTCTCCCCGTGCATGTCGTAAAAGGAGATAAGGACAAATTACCGTGCTAAGGGGCGACAGGATAGCCACCTCTCGCCTTGGCGCGGTCCTTTCACCGAGTTATGCGGCAGGTGGGTCTTCCTGCCTTACTTGCTGCGTAGGTATAGATATCTTGTCCGTTCGCCTTGTGCGAATGCTTTGCGAAACGTGGCCGTCGGTGTTGTGCTGTAATTTACAAGAGTCCTTGCGACACAACACTGATCACTCCACTTATCCCCAATTGTTTTTTTCCATACTAACTTTTTATATATTCTAGATAGTTAGAAAATACTTTATTGCACCAATAACATCTACTTAACAGAAATAATCATAAGTAATAAACAGTTCACATGAGGTGCAGATGCGGACTTATCTCTTACAGATATTTCTTCCAGTCAACCATTGGATGTCAGAGAGTCGATTTAACATAGTGAAATGTAAGTACGGAGTAGCAAAAGAGTTTAGTGCGAGAATTGAAAATAAAATAATATGACGAATAACCACTGAATTTTTTTATCATATTAAGTTAAATTTTACAAAGAAATCGCATCGTTATTAATTTAAAAATGCAATCGTATAAATGCATTTCGATTATTTTTATCCCCAATTAACAAACAGTAAAATATGAAATTCGATTACCGCATACATAAATGCCGTCTACTTTTTTGTCGGTAAGTATCAAATTGAAACTGTTGAAATCAACAGTAGCTTTGAGCTGTCAAAAGTCTCATGTCGAGTATTAAAATGTCAAATAGAACCGGTTTGATCCAGATGCCCGGCTCTAGATCGCAAGTCGATGGGCTTCATCTTATTAGAGACGTCGATAATCGAATTTATAATTGGATTTGATAGATAGAGCGTGTTATACAGCTTATTCCATAGCGAGTGCTCGGAGGAGTTGTCGTCGTTCGCGTGAACAATACATTTTTTCGAAGTAATTAAGCCACTAAGAGCGTGGCCGAAGGCCGAGCTACGTTCAAATAAACTTTTTTTTTATTGCTACCGAACTGGATGGCTCTGCCCGAGGTCGCAACCTCAGGCGCAGCCAATTTCAACCCCGAGGAGGTGCCAGTCCGGCTTGGAGGTGGACTAATGTTGCTGGGGAAAGGCTATTAACCCGCGATTTGAAGATTGTAGGAGTGCGGGAAGATATTCCCCTATATACTATATACTTAACTATAAACTATCTAGAAACTATATACTTAACTATAAACTATATACTTTCTAGAAAACAGTGCGTTCAGGTTAACGTTACATTTTCTCGAATACAGTACCTTAATAAGGGCGAGGCCGGAGGCTGAGCTGCGTTTAGGCAAAGAAAGAGTATATTTTCCCGAACAAAGCCACTAAGGACGAAGTCGGAGGTACATTAGGAAAAATGGTAAGACTAGGTTGAGCCGTTCTTGAGTTATAAGCGAACATGCATACATACACACAGAAAGACGGCAGAAGTTGAATCTATGAATAATATGTAAGGATAAATAATGTTTAAAGATAGGTAATATTTGTAAGGAAATTTTAATTGAAAGAAGCAGATGATTAGAGACAAAAGAAAAAGCGAAAAGCCAAAATGATTCATCGCGCTTGAAAATATAATTCGATCGCGGCGGAGTTCTCGAACGCCGCCGTTCGAATTTCAAAATGACTTTCAAAGCGAGGACAGTTTTATGATTCGGCGTCTAACATTTGACACCTCTCTGAAAGTTTGTTTCTCTCTTAGGAACATTATTTTGCCTTAGATAGTTAGCGACTTTGGTGTTTAATTTGATACTTTTGTACAATGCGATAATAAGAGTCCTTCGGAATAGCGAAAACATGTTTTTACGTTTCGAAAGATTTCAAAATATAAACGTCAAACTTGTTTTGATAGCGTCCTCCATCCTTCAAGTCACCCCGCCTCGACGACGTTCTATATTTAAAATATAAAGTATATGCATTCCAATACGAATATTCCGTTAATAATCTCCCGCGTCGTTAGAAGATCACATTCGATTTTTAAAAGTTCAAACGCGCGGAATAGAATTCGTATCGCTCTCGAAATAAACTGTGACAGCTGAGCCCAATGACAAACAAACGGCTTTTTTATAGGTGCTCCCCGAATTTATGACTTTTGCATTCGATTTTATTTTAAAATTTCGATTTCCCTGCCAGGCCCAATAAATATTTTATTGTTTTTTTCGTTACACAGTTTTCTTCAATGTTTTGATAATATCTCAGCTACTTTTGTTTTTCAAATATCTAAACATAAATGTTGTAGATGTGTAAATATATATTTATTTATGTGTTAAATATGTAAATACCTAAGTATACTACTACCCCTTCATCATCATCATCATAATCATCATCATCATCATCATCATCATCAGCCTGTATCTGTATCTGTAGCCTTGGGAGAGGACTATGTCCAGCAGTGGACCGACACTACCCCTTACTCACAATTAATTCCAGCATGATTGTAGAGTACTTTTGACAAAAATTTCGCCTTTTATAAATAGTTATTTGCGCGATAAAGTATATTTTCATTTCATTTCAAGAATTAAATGTAAGAAAATTTTTTGTTTAAAAAAAGTAAATATTTTGTTCTTAGGATCTATTGACTTTTTAAAATTTAAACCGATCGACAGTAGAATCCAAAGAACTTTTGCACACGCAGAAACGCCTCTATTTCTCACAACATAAGACTCACTATGCTTCCGCACAGCCCTGGCGAAATTTTTCACATATCTCTATCGGTTCCCACAACCTTGGTTCGAAACTCGAATCCCCGAGGAATGTCGAACACATTTCTCGAAAGCGACAAAAAGAGACAAAAAATACGCCCTTTCCCAGGATAGAAGTGTCAATTATAGTTCGAAATTACCCAGGGAACCGTCAACATTAAGAGCACACTCTTCGCCTCCCACACTAACTTAGGTAATCGAATAATCACTTTCAAACTATTTGGCATCGGGTAAGCATTTTACTTCGGATCAACACATTTCACTCAAGATCTGTGGATGGAAAAATTTGAAAGACTAGGTGAGGAGGTTAGGTTCAAAAAGGTAACAGATCCACTTTAAACAGTTTTTTTTTAAATGCCGAATTGCATCGATTCCACACCTTGTAAATATCAAAATGTACTCAAATCCGATTGATTTTAGCTACCAAAAGTGACATTTCGTTCAAAGGGTAACAAATCAGAAAAATTCGCCACCAAATTATTCCTCTTAGATCACTTTACATCAAAAAGGGCAACAAATCCAAACCAATGTCGGTGCATAATGCCGCCTAAAATTTAGTTTTTATTTTATTGCTGTCAAACTGGGTGGCTGTGCTCATTAGCTGAGCCTCAGTCGCAGGACTGGCACCCCCGAGGAGGTGCCAGTCCGGCTTGAAGGATAACTAACGCCGCTGGAGAAAGGCGGTCCCGCGATTTGAAGATCCTTGGATTGTAGAAATAGGTAGGTATATATGGAATTTATTACTATCCTTTCACTAAGGGATATTACTCCCTTCTTATTATATTACTAGGTGGTAGGGTTTAACACGCCCGGGTTGATACCACCGCACTAAATGAAAGGTCGGTCGAAACGGCTATGTAAATAGTTTGTGTTTTCCGTCCAGTTCAGTGTAGCCGGCACGACCGAAGGAAAGCACTGACGTGGCACCAAGTTCATCCGGTGTTATGGGCTGACATCACGGATGTTGTAGGTGACGTAGCCAAAAGTGTCAGTTACCATTAAAAAATAAAATTAAAAAAATCTGTGCGCCTACTTCGACATCCTTTACCACATCCCAAAGGTTTGCTTGAATATAATGCAGATCTGCATTAAGCTGACCTTTTGTGTCTTATTTTACAGTAAAATGGTGTACGATAAACAATAAATACAAAATACAAAAAATGTCGACTGTGAAATTTTCCAAACGAGCGAATTTCCCTCCACCCTTTATAATGCCTGCAGCTGTATTAACAATGCACGTTATTTATATATCCCAGGCGGTACCTACGGCAATAGGCGAGCCAGGCATTACCACGATTAGCATACAAAAGGTGGAGATAAATTTTCCGAGAGAATGACCGACTTGAAGATGAGTTCGAAGCGATTGCAGACATTGCGCGGTGAAATAATTCCTGTATGCACCAAACTGTGACCGCGTTTGATTCTGACGTTCAGACGCTTGAGTGCGTTTGCCTTTGGTTGTACAGGCTACGCTGACGGAAGCAGGAACTATTTACATAGCCGATTCGACCGACGACGTTTCATTCGGTGCGGGGTGGCACGAACCCGGGCGGGTTCTTTGTGACAGACGGAACGGGAGTGATCTTATAAAGAGTTCCGTCCGTTGTTACATTTTATGGTAGGTACGGAACACTAAAAAAAGGAAGGGCTCTACACTTTTACGTAGAATCTGTACCACGGTCAGTCTCAACAGTCCAATAGTCACCCATCCAAGCTCTGACCGCGCCCAGGTGCCCTTAAAATCGCGAACGGCGCGGTCGCTCGAATAAAACTAGAGTAACTCGAGTACACATCACAATTACAGCCAATTTAATAAAATAGATTTTCTTCAAAATGGATGATTTCACGATACTGCTAAGATCCTATAGACGAAAGTGTGATGTTATGCAGCCAGCAAGACAGTATAACGCCTGATTACACCACCTTCTGCTAAAGCTGGCCAAATGTATGAGAAATTTCGCTGTAATTGACAAAATAACTGCTGAAACGTAAAAAGGGCCACGAGTTTGCAAATAAGCCTTTATTTCATTTTCATTTCATTTATTTAGCATAAATAGCCCTTACGAGCCGTGCACATTTTATAACAATTAGTATAAACAGATACAAGCTCTTTGAAACAGTCTTAATAAAATAATTAAATTATAAAAACCAATAAAATTTACAGCGTCAAAATCACGAATTTAAATTCCAATATCGGTCAGTATCACTGTAAATTACAATTAAAATCATTATTATATTATATTACATTCTTTCAAATAAATAAAAAAAATGGGTGTGACGTTTATTAATTCATTTTACATTTTAATAATTTTACTTACATTATACAAATACCAATTTATTAAAGGTTGAGGTTTCACGCATGTGCAGTATCTTCAAACCTAGCATCATGAAGGTACTAAACATTGCAACAACACACATTCGCTTGCTGAACAAGGATCGCAGTACAGGAAGTGCCAGTGGTACCGGCTCAGACTATGCCGAGCGCACTGTATACTGAGTAAGAAAGTGAAGTGATAATATTCCCTTGCCGACAAAATTGTAGCCGACTGGGTTGATACCACCGTACTGCAGGATGTAAGATGGTAGCATAGCAGCCTCGGTTGTGTTCTCCTCTAGTCCAGTATACCCAGCAATCCAGGGAAGTCTCCGGTATATGGACGAAATTGATAAACACTCCAATTTCAGATCAGTGCAACTTCGCTTCTATCACTAGAAAATGTGGTAGGAATTCTTCGAAAAATCGAAGACAGCCAAGCATTAGTCAGAATACATAGAAAACGAGGCCAAAGCAGCGCCAAAGTCAACCGAAAACAATGCCAACCTGAGCAAATCGACCCAACTCTATATTTAAAAGTCGATCGCTTAAAAAAAAAATGTCACTGACAAATGGTTCGAACGTTTTGCGGTCGAAAATTACGAATTCAAATGTTCAAAGTTCGAAAATAGAACAAAAAATCACCGTTAATGACCGATAATGATTGTCGGCGGTTTTTTCGATAGCCATTGAGGGGTTTTCGACGTTAATCGATTTTTTTGTAGGATTTCTTAGATCGACTCGGGGGCGACAACTAGGTCAACTTGGAAGTTTCGCAACAAACATTTGGAAATAGAATTGCTTCGTTCTGTTATGTAAATTTGGCGTTTTGAATAAACACTTCTTGATCTTACAATTATTTCACAGTAATCTCATTGATATACTGACCATGTATATCAACTTTTTTTATGGAACTTAACACGGTCTGTTACAGCGTGTACCTACTGCAGCCGTGATGTCAGCCCATAACACTTTGATAAACTAGGTGCCATGTCAGTGTTTTCCTCTTGTCGTACAAACTTTTTTTTTATGGAAACTAACTTGGTTGGCTACATCACCTACAACATCCGTGATGTCATCCCATAACACCTGGTGATCTAGGTGCCATGTCAGTGCTTCCCTTTATTTCATGTCGGCTACACTGAACTGCACGGAAAGCAAGAACTGTTTACACAACCGCTTCGAGCGACCTTACATTCAATGAGGTGGTAGGTACTTATCATAGCTAAACGAAGGAACCAACATTTTTAAGTGGAATCTGAACCACGGCCAGCCCCAACGAGCGGTCGAACGGTCATCCATCCAAGTTTTGGCTGCTGGTGTGCTTAACTTCAAGATAGGTCGTCGATCCATAGCATTACCAATCTATTGAAGCTGACAAAAATATTAATGGTGCTTCCTTTCACTTGTCCTTTTTAGAGTTCTGTACCTTAAAGGAAAAAAAACGGAATCCTTATACAATAACTCCCGTGTCTTTCCGTCCGTCTTTTGTTAAAAACCTTTATTTCAAAAAACCACTTGTCTAACGTACGCATATAGGTACGCCAGATGTCTGTCTGTCAATGATGTATGCAGAGGCAACGGTAACTCCAAGTACATAATAATATTAAGTAGTAGTCTATAAGCATAAGATAGCTTGAGTGTTTTTGTCTTTTGTCTGGTTCTGTACAGCCCTTGTCATTGTTTTCGCTGTTTTTCATTGTTTTTCATTGTTGTTACATTTCACACTACAGTTGCCATTCGAAAGATAACGAATTCAAGTGCAAAATTTATTTGCCTACTAATGATAATAATAAAACCTAAACCTAAACCTAGGTACCGTCACGACTCACATCTAACGTATTTTCTACATTCATAATGATTTTCATCAAACACACACCTTCATTAGTATTCAGCATTAGTGACTCACGCAGTTGTCAATTTGATAGACTCGCTCGTTCGATCAAAACTTCAGCATCGACCGAGCGTGTCGAACCCAATCGATTCAGGTGATTTGCTTAAGCGGCCGACCACGAAGTTTCTGTACTAATTCGATCTTGGCTCCGCCTACGATGCGCTGATTTCCTATACGATCGGTGGGAGGAGTCTTCTCGATATTTCGTCGATTATATTGACATTATGCTTTAATGGGCGGCTTCTGACTTCGATTGAGATCGTTATTGGCATCGATAATAAATTGGTTATTACCATAACCGGCGTTTGGTGCCGCTTCCATGTTTATATGAAGCGTTATTTTTATTGCACTGGTTCTAGCTAGATCAGCTTTATTTGGTTTTTAGAACTTGGTGAGTTTTGTATGTTTACTGTTTATGTTTTATTCGGCTTTTATTGGATATACTTTAGATAGAGCAACATTTCCTACATGTTCCTCGTCATCGTCAGCTATTTGGTCATCTTTGTTGGACACATGTCTTCCGTTCATTTTGATGATGGATATCCATAATTTATTTTCATGGTGACTAAATCATTTGTTAAAATTGTGAATTATATTAAATTATCTGCATTTTCTACATACATCTCTCCCTAAATCAATAGTTAGAATACGTATACGGAACCCTAAAAACGTGTATGTAAATCTGAAATAAAATACTTTTGACATTCAAGTTCGACTTTTATAATAATACTATGTGAAAAAATTCACAAAAGATAATTATTTGTCATTAATTTAATAAAAAATTCTTGTGAACTTTCTCGTCGGCTCTTTTTCACCGGATTAATTGAATAGGATATAAAAAATATATATTGTGACTAGCTCAAGAGTAGTGTTATTACTATTACTATTAATATGACTATTCAATAAATAAAAGTTCAGCCAAGAGTCCGCAGTGGCCAGTTAAGTCTCAGATACCTTAATCCTCGAGTTTAAGCGCTCCGATCACGCCAGTCGAACTGAAGCATTATAAAATATTATAATGCCTATAGCTAATAACCGAACCGAATGCAGGCGATCAGGCTGATTGTGAAAAATATCATTAAAAAACCATCAGAGCTGATGATTCCGGCATCTTGCCTTCGTGCGGAGAGTCATCAGCGGCCACAATCGATTTGTTGAGACTTTTTTTTTATTAAATTATTGTTTAACATCGATATAGAGAGTGGTCAAAAGATAGTCGAGTGTGGATGGATAAGAATAGTGGAAGACCGAATGTGGCTGCACGCCCTGGGAGAAGCCTATGTCCAGCAGTGGACCGATAAGTTTTGAGATGATGATGATGATAGAGAGTGGTCATCTTTTGTTGAATACAAATACGATCAAATTCACTTGGAAGTTTTTTTTTTGAGATCGTAAAATCACGAATTTTAAGGATAAATATATTTTTTTATGGAAGCTGCCACGGTGGGCTACATCACCTACAACATTCGTGATGTCAACCACTTTGTGAAATAAGTGCCATGTCAGCGCTTCCCTTTTGTCGTGCCGGCTACACTTAACTAGACGAAAAACACGAACTAATTTACATAGCCGTTTCAACCGATCTTACATTCAGTGCGGTGGTACCGGTCGAAACGGCTATGTAAATAGTTCGTGTTTTCCGTCCAGTTCAGTGTAGCCGACATGAAATGAAGTGAAGCACTGGCATGGCACCTACGTAGTTCACCCGGTGTTATGGGCTGACATCACGGATGTTGTAGGTGATGTAGCCAACCGTGCCAGTTTCCATAAAAAACAAAAACAACCCGGGCAGGTTAAACCCTACCACCCAGTAAGGTAAGAAGGGAAGGGTCCTAAAGTTTTACGTGATAGAATGTGAAACTAACAAAGTTATTTTTGAATTTTGTTGGTCGTATTCTGCATAACTAGGTACACTCTGACCGTAGTATAATCCCCCTTCCCCTTCCCCATTTCCCCCACCCCGCCCTCATCACTTTTATACGACCTAAATACCAAATTTTTATTTTTTTTTTATGGAAACTGATACTGTTGGCTACATCACCTACAACATCCTTGATGTCAGCCCATAACACCGGGTGAACTTGGTGCCACGTCAGTGCTTCCTTTCGGTCGTGCCGGCTACACTGAACTGGACGGAAAACACAAACTATTTACATAGCCGTTTCGACCGACCTTTCATTCAGTGCGGTGGTACCAACCTGGGCGGGTTAAACCCTACCACCTAGTAATATAAGAAGGGAGTTATATCCCTTAGTCGCCTTTTACGACATACACTGGGAGAGATGCAGTGGGGCTATTCTTTTAAAGTACCGGCGCCACACGGTAGGTAATATTCTGTAAATTTATTCTACGTTATTATAATCTTAGATGTTTTAGTGGAAATATGTTTATAGGCGTAATAGTTGACTTATGTTTTTTGTAATGTTGTTTCGGCTAGGCTGTCTATTTCCCGAATAAAGTAAACAAATAAATAAATAAAGTATGTTTACTCAAGGCCTAATAAAAGTGTTACAAACACGCTGTACACAGTTCGACAGCGATTGTTCACCTAATAATAATCGAAGTGTTTTTGTCTGTGTGCCGGCCCGACGCGTTCTGTCGATGTGGAGATCTTCCGAGGCGAACCGGAATTAATACAAATGGACATGCGCCGCTTCGGTCGCGGCGCCCGCGGCTCCCGCGTCCCGCGTCTCGTCTCGGCCTCTTCGCGCACTTATTAAATCATTTGTTCGTTACTTTATTATATGGATTAGAAATTTGGTTTTCTTGAGTATGTTTGATGATATGTATGTATGTTGATAAAGACGATAACGTGAGCCATACAACACAAGCATCACACTTATTGTCAACTCAACTGAAAAGCTGATTTGGTCGGTGAAATGTTTTTTTCGGAAGTGATGCACGAGAAAGGCTCATCTGGTAATATAGATTGAGTGGAATCTCTATTTCTATCTCTATCTCTTCTCCATCTGTATCTCTATCTCAATTTTTTTGGATGGAAACTGACACTGTTGGCTACATCACCTCCAACATCCGTGATGTCAGCCCATAACACCTTGGTGAACTAGATGCCGTGCCAGTGCTTTCCTTCGGTCGTGCCGGCCGAACTGGACGGAAAACACGAACTATTCATATAGGTAGCCGTTTCGAACGACGTTTCATTCAGTGCGGTGATATCAACCCGGGCGGGATAAACTCTACCACCTAGTAAGGTACTAAGAAGGGAAGGACCCGGTTCAGGTGTCAGTGTTTCCATAATTGTTTTTTTATAATAATCAGCCATTTGTCAGCCTCGATAGCTCAGTGGTACAGACAGTCGACTGTCGCTATTGATGGTTAAGCAACGCTGGGCCGGTCAGTACTTGGATGGGTGACCGCTCGACCGTTGGAGGCTGACCGTGGTTCGGATTCCACGTAAAACTGTAGATCCCTTCCCTTCTTACCTTACTAGGTGGTAGGGTTCAACCCGCCCGGGTTGGTACCACCGCACTGAATGAAAGGTCGGTCGAAACGGCTATGTAAATAGTTTATGTTTTCCGTTCAGTTCAGTGTAGCCGGCACGACCGAAGGGAAGCACTGACATGGCACCTAGTTCACCCGGTGTTATGGGCTGACATCACGGATGTTGTAGGTGATGTAGCCAACCGTGTCAGTTTCCATAAAAAAAAGCCGTTTCAACTGACCTTTCATTCAGTGCGGTGGTATCAACCCGGGCGGGATAAACCCTACCACCTAATAAGGTAAGAAGGGAAGGACCCGGTGCAGGTTAGTGTTTCCATAAAAAAAAAAAACAGCCATCCAGAAAGAGCATCACCAAATGCACAATCAATCAGTTCGGTCAGATATTAACAATTAAAATCACACTGTAATTAAATACTTACTAGATAAGTACATATATTTCATTCAGCGGCGAGAATATTTCATCAGGCCAGCGATGGAAAATGGCGTGAGAGACGACCGATATCCTACATCGATCAATCATAATTATCCCCACTCTATGGATACTGAGTGAGTATAGAAAGACTATACTTTGATGTAGCTACAATTACTATGCTATCGATTGCATACACACACAGGCCCGATCGTGAGCTATTATCACTCAGTGGTACTGTTGGCATAAGCGCGATCTTACAAGAATCGAATCTTAAAATCAACGAATTAGACATCTGTCATTTATTATTATAATAATACTATTACTATAATATTCACTCTCAACTCACCTAGCAGTTATCATACCTCAAAGGTATCATGTTAGAAAATGCCTAGAGGCATTAAGTGTTGACATTTGCCAATATTCTATTTGAGTGCAATAAATATATGCAATACAATACAATGTTTCACTGGATGCCTATATGAACCTGTAAGTATGTGTATGATGAATGAAGGAATTTATTTGTATGTTCTAATATAATCTAATATAGAGTATTCTAAATAATAATTAAAAAAAAATAATGAAAATATTATTCCTAATAAATAAAGCGAGGTTTCTACGGCCGTGTACCTCCTTATAATACATGTATCCTTATATCTCGAGAACCACTTTATCTGAGTTAAACTGAGTTCGGCGAAATATACTAACTTTTTCATAAAACATTTTTTTTTTCTTATCATACTATATTTCTTTGTACTTAGATACTAACGAAGATGCACTCGATAATCCAGGAAAATTTAGCCCATGTCGTATAGTTAGGTATTCAATTATTACACTTTTGTATTGTACATTGAAATTTCATTCCACCGCGTACACCATACTAAGAAATTCTAGTTGTTCGCTCCTTGGACGATAAAGATCTCCCCATACAGTGAGAGAGCTCTGAGACAGTTGTAGTCGCGTTTCTGTCTGCAGTATTATTGTATCAATTAGAGGCAAGCATTATCTACGTAGAGTTTGCATAATACGCGACGGACCGAGCACGCATTAACATAATCTTAACTAGTCTTAACTAGTTTAACTAATTTTCTATTCTCTGTATCGTGAGCATGGAGTCGTTGGTGGAGTCCACCTTCGCAGAACTTGCAGCTTCTATGCGACTCTAGTAACGGGTAGTTCCAAAGAAGCTATCTAATTCGCTTAGATGAGCATTTCTCATGTATCACTCTCTGAAACATATGTCATCGACGAAATCAGCTTATAGCTGAGTTCACAATGACTGTTGCTTGTGTTGTATTTCACACGGTTTATTACAAACGATTTCTGATACCACATGGCGATAAGTAGGTAAAATAAATATAAATACTTACTCATCGATGCCCTTGCATCTTCAATCCTGTTGAAATATATGTATATAAGTATGTATGTATAGTATATAAGAGTTGATGTAGGTATATTATAATATTTATGTTTCTTATTGTATATATGTAATTATGTATATGTAAGAATTTATATTGATTTTATGTATCTTTGTACAATTTGTATATGTGTGTATTTATATTTCATACTACTGTTCCCTCTTTAGTACTGCATTTTCCGCCCCTGCGTGTTTTCCAAATCCCAAAGGTTAGTTCGTAAAGAATGCCGCAAGGCATTAAACTCGCCTTTTGTAACCTTTATTATGGCTCACGGAATTTTCGTAATGTCCAAGCGCAGGTTACCTTTTTTTTTTATGGAAACTGACACGATTGGCTACATCACCTACAACATCCGCGATGTCAGCCCATAATACCGGGTGAACTAGGTGCCATATCAGTGCTTCGATTCATTTCACGATTGATTCAGATTCAACAATGGCTTTCACATTTTCACTAATATTTGTATACAAGACTTGCCGTGCTGGCCGTACCGGGCTGTATCGATCTACGTTGAGCAATTTCGATTTGTTTTAATATTATTATAATAATGTAATTGTTGCTGCTGTCGTGTTTTTGTATGTGCAACCAAAACGTCAGACGGACAGGTGAAAAAAAATTATATGGTCATGGCTTTTTGCCCTCGGCTGCGCTCGCGGCATTGTATGTTTTATTTGAGTGTCAGCCTCGGTAGCTCAGCGGTGCGGTCGGTCGACTGTTGTTAAGCAACCCTGAGCGCGGTCAGTACTTGGATGGGTGACCGCTCTCGACCGTTGGAGGCTGACCGTAGTTCGTATTCCACGTAAAACTGTAGGTCCCTTCCCTTCTTACCTTACTAGGTGGTAGGGTTTATCTAGCCCGGGTTTGTAACACCACACTGAATGAAACGTCGGTTGAAACGGCTACTATGTAAATAGTTCGTGTTTTCCGTCCTGTTCAGTGTAGCCGACATGAAATGAAGGGAAGCACTGACATGGCACCTAGTTCACCCGGTGTTACGGGCGGGCGGGCGGACGGACGGACGGACGGACAGACGGCGTAGGCTTAGTAATAGGCTTCCGTACGGGATACGGAAACCTAAAAAGCAAGCGCACATAACGCAGATCAATGACTAACAATACATTGTTATGTACTTGCACCACCACGTGAGCGCTTTTCAAATACTTTGGCCACATTAGTGGCAAAGGTTGTAAGCCACGGAGCGAGACCTGCCACATAACTTGTTATTATTGTACATAATGAAGGCTAAAATTGCTCATGTATATGGCACTTTATCTGTTCGGGTTTCGAATGCATTTGGTTTTTTTTTATTTTCATATTGTTTATTGATCATTCATATGGCAGTTTTTTTTAAGAATTTTTTTTTTACATTTTACTTAAAAAAAATCTTTTTTGTAAAAAAAAAATTATTTTTTCTTCAAAAGTGGTCTATTTCCGATACAGAACCCCCCCCTTAGCGTACTATGAACTAATTTTGAAAGACCTTATATATAAGTATACCAACTTAATAAATTAACGTAAAATTGTATACTATTATTATTTTATTTTATTTTTATACTATTCTTTTTCAGTACTGAGTACTATTTATTATAATTATTACAAAAAAAAAAAACAAAGACGACGCATACAAACCATTAAAACGTGGTTATTCGATTTATGAAATTTTCCTGGGTGTATAATTCTTTGTGAGTTACTGGTGAAAAGTGAACTCGTTCGAAACAGAAGCGAGCGAGCGAGAGAGCGATCGTGGAAGTGCAAGCAAGAGAGAACGAGAGAGAATGGAACCGAGAGACTCGCGTAAATCTTTAGGAACCACTTTTTGTTTAGTTCTTTTTCTTATTCTTTAGAGTAAGTCAGTCCGTCAGCCAGTCCGTCAGTCAGACCGTAAGTCATTATTTTTTAAAACACAACAGCTTTAATCACGGATCTTTCGAGCTATGAGGATGCTCATGAGGATGGGCCATACGCTTGGCCCGAAACGTCGAGCTACATAGCTCGGAAGAACCGTGAGTAAAGCTGTTGTGTTTTAAAAAATAATGTCTAACAACCACGGTAATTTAAAAAGTCCGTCAGTCAGTCTGTCAGTAAGTATGTCCGTCAGTCAGTCAGTCCGTCAGTGAGTCCGTCAGTCAGTCCGTCAGTCACTCCGTCAGTCACTCCGTCAGTCCGTCAGTTAGTCTGACGGACAGTCGAAAGTGTGAGTGAAGATTGTCGTACAATATTTAACGGCATTCTCCCACCGAAAGGGCCATACCTAACTGCGTTCAGGTCGCAGTCATCAATCAGAAAACCCGTGATTTGTCCAGAGTATTGTTCGGACGGTTCTATGAAATGATTTTTTGCAATCAATTGATGAATGATTGCTGTTTTTGTTACGTTTTCCGGTGAACCATGGCTTTTCACTGATGCTGGAAAAAAAAACCTTGAACGCGGGGACCTGCATGCTTGTTTCCTGTTGCGAGTAAGTGCTATGCCTGATGACAGCCTATTATAACAGATTATATAATATGCATTTAGTAATAAAATGTTGTCTGTTTATTCTATTCTCTATAGTCATCTTCTTTACTCTGCAATAATATAAAAATCAAAACCTGCATACAATATATAATATTTTTGTATACACATCTACTCTATCTCTTCTCTTCTCTACCTACTTCATATCAAAGGGAACGTCTGTCTGTATGTATGTTTGAAATATTATTCACAATTTATAAATTAAAATTATTAATAAACTATTACTACACCTATCAAATTTTTTTTTTTTTTTTATGGAAACTGACACGGTTGGCTACATCACCTACAACGTCCGTGATGTCAGCCCATAACACCGGGTGAACTAGGTGCCATGTCAGTGCTTCCCCCTTTTTGATCGTGCCGGCTACACTGAACTAGTCGGAAAACACAAACTATGTATTTACATAGCCGTTTAGACCGACGTTTCATTCAGTGCGGTGGTACCAACCCGGGCGGGTTAAACCCTACCACCAAGTAAGATTAGGAGGGAAGGGACCTACAGTTTTACGAGGAATCCGAACCTCGGTCAGCCTCCAACGGTCAGCGGTCACCCATCCAAGTACTCACCGCACCCAGCGTTGCTTAACATTCAATAGCGACAGTTGACTGTCTGCACCACTGAGCTAACGAGGCTGACGAAAATAATATTATACTCGTA
The DNA here is from genome assembly GCA_946902875.1 of Nematopogon swammerdamellus. NCBI lineage: Eukaryota > Metazoa > Arthropoda > Insecta > Lepidoptera > Adelidae > Nematopogon > Nematopogon swammerdamellus. Next base: position 2,789,602 of record OX336356.1, on the reverse strand, counting down.
ATATTGTAACATTAAGTTGATATTAAAAATATTACTATGTTTGAGATAAACCTTAGAACCACTGAACAGATTTTGATGCGGTTTGAACCAATGTAAAGAGTAGTTATTGAGCCTCCCTATAGGCTATATAACATCACGCTAAATAGCAATAGGGCAGAACAGTATTAAAGAAAGTATAATATGAACGGAATTTAGTGTCGATGGAATGGAATCGGAATGGTAGTCCGGATGGAGAGGAGAGAGAAGGGCGGAGGGGATGGGTAGGAGGGGAGGGGGCGGGGGAGGGGAGGGGGCGGGGGAGGGAAGGAGGGCAGGGAGGGAGAGAGAGATTCAAACTGAACTTGCTATTAAACCGAGTCTACCGCGAGCGAAGCCGCCGGCAAAAGCAAATTTTCGCATATAACTCGACAGCGACTCAACCGATATATACATATGGTTTACATCGGTTCAGTCGTAGATATACATATTATATCTATTAATAAAGGCTATAAACCATCACTCTATTTCGAATAGGCGTTGAGAAGTAGAGTCTGATCAAAATATTTTTTTTTAAACATACCTACCTATTTAATTACAGGTATTTTAATAATACATTAAAATTCCAGTATTTAGTAATATTGCCAACATGACTAAAGGACTTGAATAAAGGACGCATGAAATGAAGGGAAGCACTGACATGGCACCTAGATCACCTGGTGTTATGGGCTGACATTACGGATGTAGCTAACCGTGTCAGTTTCCATAAAAAAAATCAAGGATAACCGTAAACACCTCTGAAGGTGATGCTGTGTTCAAAAAGTGTACATGAACCAAAAATAAAAACAATATTGAAAGTCAACTCCATTTTCAACACTAAATCCATCCCCGTATGCACGGTATTAAATATCAGACACATTGACAACTTATTAAAAAAAACTATTTAAAAAATCATTAATGAATAATAAATAATTTTTTAAAGGCCGCTCAAAGAGCACTTCTTGGAAGTTCTCAAAACCAATACGAAATTAGTGACCCAACCACCCAGATCGAGACTCGTTTTGTATTAACCGGCACTGTGCCGGAGACACACCGGGATTAGAACCCAATCAATAAAGATTGATAGCAATTTACTATAAGGCAGCTCGGCAGTGCGTAAAACACGATCGACATTTAGTAGATGATGTGGTCAACCGTGTCAGTTTCAATAAAAAAAAAAATTTATAAAAAAAACAAAAACAAAAAAAAAAAAGATTTTTTTTTATTTTGCCTGACTTTTTGACTTGACACTTTCTACACGCGTCATATCAGCCCAACAGTTTCATAGCGTATTTGCATATTTCTCTAAATATCTGTTCTGGTGACATAATATAAAGCATTCCAATTTCATTTCGATCACTATTATTTTCAAAGATACACGCATTTTTGTTAAATACTACACGATTTAGTACTGCATTGTCCGCCCCTACGTGTTTTCCACATCCCAAAGGTTAGTTCGTAAAGAATGCCGCAAGACATTAAACTCGCCTTTTGTAACCTTTTTATACAATGGTGTACAATAAAGTATATTTTCATTTCATTTCATTTCGTTTATCCCGACATGCGGTTTAAGTAGAGTAGGCGGTGTTGTGCTGCAAGCACTCTTGTAAATTACCGCACAACACCGACACCGATATAATTAGCAAATTATTAGGACAAGACAACTATCAAGCAGCAAGAAAGGCACGAAGCCACGCACCAAGCATGACTCGGTGCTAGGACCGCGCCTTTATCTTTCAAATTTTAAATGTAGTTTGATGTAATTTTAATTGGATATGGTGTTTTGCTTTCTATTTTATTTTGATTTAATGTGATTTAATACAGGATATTATACCTAGCATACCTACGAGTCAAATAAAAATAAAAATTACCTAGCTTGGCAATACCGTTCTAAATCGTTCTTGTGCCGCACTGCTAAGGTGTGGAACGGGCTCCCAGGGAATATCTTTCCCTGCTCCTACAATACACGGATCTTCAAATTGTGGGTTAATAGCCTTTCCCCAGCAACATTAGTCCACCTCCAAGCCGGACTGGCACCTCCTCGGCGGTGAAATTGGCTACGCCTGAGGCTTCGACCTCGCGCAGAGCCACCCAGTTCGGAAGCAATAAAAAAACGCCTTTAACGACTAAAATAATTGTTTTAATGAATGCACAATGAGAAGTGATAAAATTATTAAAGTGTATGATTGATTGAAACAACTCGTGTGTCGCCGCCCTTACAGTTTACAACATAAGGACAGGCGAGGCGGCGAAGGCTTCAAAAGACTCCCCTATGTTCAATAAACTACACAATTATATTCAATAAAATCCTCCCGACATTGCCAATAACGACAATCAATTTTACATCTATGAATTTAATACATAAGTGTTTCCATCCAGTAGTACCTATATGATTTTACTAAAAGAGAGAAATATAATACTAGATTACGTTGTACTGCGTTTGTAGTACAAAATGTTCAGGGAGTAAAAATGACTAGAAAAAAAATATTGGAAAAATTAATGCTGTTAGTACACAATCAGTTAAAATAAAAATAACGGGCCAAGTGCGAGTCGGACTCGCGCACCGAGGTTTCCGCACCACAAAAAAACGATTCTTGTATGGGAGCCCGCCTTAATTTTTTACTTTTTCTATTTTTTATTATTTGTTGTTATATCCGCCATAATAAATAACACATATTCTGTGAACATTTCAACGGGCTACCTATTCAGTTCATGAGATACATACAGCCCTCGGACAGACGGGCGGACGGACAGCCAGACAGACATACGGCGTAGCATAGGCTTAGTAATAGGCTTCCGTGCGGGATACGGAAACCTAAAAAAGGCATACCCAATGTCCAGCTGATCTTGGTAAATAAGAAAGAAATACTCTGGCGCCCGAATAAAACTTTGATTGGGTTCGATTTTATTATACATCATAAAATCGATTATAAATTAATACAACATATAAAAGCCTGTTAAGTGCGAACCTTGTACACACACAGAGGGGTTCCTTAGTAATTTCCTTCTTGGGTTAGTTCTATAACTATTAATTTCACTATTAATTATATTATTAATAATTATATTTAAAAATAAATTAACAACAAGTGCCTTGCGGTTGCCGCCTCCGTTTCGCGCCGCAGTCAACTAGAATGTTGTTTTCTCAATAACCGTATTAGACTATAAGATCTAACTTTTGCCCGCGGCTTAGCTCGCGTGAAATTCGTATTTATAAAAAAGTAAGCAAGCCCGCTACTGTACTTTTATTTCGGCGCGTGGAACAATTCGGTTTGCATGAATGAGACCCACATCTTAGCGTAACCGGGAGTGAATTTCATTTAGACTATCTTGTGTCCCGTAAATGTGCTGACGTACTAAGTCTTATCGAATTCAGGTCATCGGTTTAAGAGTTATGGAGGAACATAAACACATACAAAAAATAATTCTAAAAATCGTCAATTGAGTTTTAGTATCATGCATAGAGTCCACAAACGCAATCCTTCCTTCCTTACCTATAATAAAATCCAACGCCTGCTTTCTGTCTGAGTGTCTGAGTGTCTGATTGTCTGAGTGTATGTCTGTCTGTCCGCTTATAACTCGAGAACCACTGAAGCGATTTTAATAAAACAAAATTCTACCGATAGCTTGATTCTTCCCATCAACTATAGGCTACTTACTATCACGCTAAATGGCTTATGATGTTAGCAGTGAAGTGAAATATGAGAGCGGGCGGAGCCGCGGGCACAGCTAGTCCTTACCTATAATAAAATCCAACGTCTGCTTTCTGTCTGAGTGTCTGAGTGTCTGATTGTCTGAGTGTGTCTGTCTGACCGCTTATAACTCGAGAACCACTGAACCGATTTTAATAAAACAAAATTCTACGGATAGCTTGATTCTTCCCATCAACTATAGGCTACTTACTATCACGCTAAATGGCTTATGAGGTTAGCAGTGAAGTGAAATATGAGAGCGGGCGGAGCCGCGGGCACAGCTAGTATCTCATAAAACAAAGTAACTTACTCCATGACCATCCCTTACAGATTTATTATTGGTATTGATACCCTTTAAAATAATGTTCGTGCCGTAAGACAAAATTGTCTACTTTATTACTTTTTAGGTTTCCGTACCCCTTACGGAAGCCTTTTACTAAGCCTACAACGTCTGTCTGTCTGTCCGTCCATCCGTCCATCCGATGGCTGTATCTTTGGAACTGTAAGCTAGCAGCTAGAAATTTTGACAGAATATGTTTTATTTTGGCGGATATAACAACAAATAACAAAAAAACATTTATAAAATCAAAAATTAAAGAAAGAAACTTGTTTTTACCAACTTTTTTTTTGTGGTGCGGATACCTCCTCGGTGCTCGATTTCGACTCGCACTTGGCCGGCTTTTTACATTTATTGAGCGTTACTAATAAACATTTTAATCTCGGACAGCGCATGGGACAGACGGACGGACGGACGGACAGACAGACGAACGGACACCGAACCGATATTATAAGGATCTCTGCAAGCATCGCTTGTTACATAATCCTAAGAATCGCGCTTAATTGGGAAGTTTAAATTTATTCGATCCGTTTGCAATAGTAAAACAGAGACTAAATTACTACTAATCACCTTTGATATTTCAATTTCATTTATTTGTATTCATATGTAGCAACAAATTAATGTGTGTACCTATACAGTCTGCTTTAAAACATTAAAATTAAAATTCAACTACACAATAATACTTACAAGCATATTACTTTTTAATACGCTTTTATGCGGTGAAAAAGGTGAACTTATGGCAAAATGTAATTTTTTTTTTTTTATGGAAACTGACACGGTTGGCTACATCACCTACAACGTCCGTGATGTCAGCCCATAACACCGGGTGAACTAGGTGCCATGTCAGTGCTTCCCCCTTTGATCGTGCTGACTACACTGAACTGGTCGGAAAACACAAACTATTTACATAGCCGTTTAGACCGACGTTTCATTCAGTGCGGTGGTACCAACCCGGGCGGGTTAAACCCTACCACCAAGTAAGATTAGGAGGGAAGGGACCTACAGCTTTACGAGGAATCCGAACCTCGGTCAGCCTCCAACGGTCGAGCGGTCACCCATCCAAGTACTGACCGCACCCAGCGTTGCTTAACATTCAATAGCGACAGTTGACTGTCTGCACCACTGAGCTATCGAGGCTGACTAACTATTTCTATAGCATTGCTTATTGTTGTACAACTACCACCGTCCAACTCTTGACTTTGATAGTAGGTATTACCAAAGAAAACAATTTTGATTCAATCTCATCAATCTATCTTATTATATTTTTTAAGAATCTGCACTGATGTATATCAGGTTGTATATTTTGTACCGTGTGGGGCCGGTACTTTAAAAGAATAGCCCCACTGCATCTCTCCGCGTGTATGTCGTAAACGGCGACTAAGGGATATGACTCCCTTCTTATATTACTAGGAGGTAGGGTTTAACCCGCCCGGCTTGGTACCACCGCACTGAATGAAAGGTCGGTCGAAACGGCTATGTAAATAGTTTGTGTTTTCCGTCCAGTTCAGTGTAGCCGGCACGACCGAACCAAGCCGGAACCAAGTTCACCCGGTGTTATGGGCTGACATCACGGATGTTGTAGGTGATGTAGCCAACCGTGTCAATTTCCATAAAAAAAAAAACAAAACAAAAAAAAATATCAAACGGAACAATCCAACTAAGCGAATAAACGATAGTGAAATACAACAAAAATTTTCTCCATACAAAATACGTAAGGCCTGAAATGAAAAAAAAAAAATAAGTAGGTGGTGATTTTTTTTCCAAATTTCATCGCTAAAAAACGGCCAATTGCGAGTCGAGCTCGCGCACCGAGGTTTCCTGCCACAATAGGAGGCACAAACGCACACACTTTACGCAACAATCATCCGTATCAGCTGCTGCTGGCGGGGACTCCACACAGGTAGAAGACACACGCCACACTTTACGCAATAATCATCCATATCTGCTGCTGCTGGCGGGGACTCCACACGGGTAGGAGGCACACGCCACACACACTTTCCGCAACAATCATCCATCTCAGCTGCTGCGGGCAGGAACTCCACACGGGTAGGAGGCACACGCCACACACACTTTACGCAACAATCATCCGTATCAGCTGCTGCATGCGGGAACTCCCGTGTGGAGTCTCTACACGGGTAGGATTTACGCGCTACACACACTTTACGCCACAATCTTCCATGTCAGCTGCTGCGGGCGGAGACTCCACACAGTTAGCGAAGTACAAGCTACACGCCACACACACTTTACGCAATGATCATCCATACCAGCTATGACCATAAGGGCCTAGTTGTTCTTATAATTAGAGCAGCCTATATAATTCTGTGCACACGTTATCTTTGTAGATCTGTAATAAATAAGGCATCTGAGGAGTTGCACACAGCCTTCGCAATTACAGACGCAATTCAATATGCAACATCGACGTGAACTGGCAGATCAGGCCGATTAGCCATTAGTAATTGCTAAGATCGAGTAAGATTTGAGGCGAGGGGCCACACAGATTAACATACAGACGCGCCATTGTTTCTGTAATTATATGTATTGAAATGGCGAATTATCAGTAAGGAAACTCTGTACTATTAACTCGAACTTGGGCAATCGGTATTTGAATTAATAGAAGAATTTTATTTTTATGCTAACTTTTGTTCGCCGCTTCGCTCGCGTAAAATTCGTATTTTAAAAAGAAGAAACTAAGTAAGCCGTACCGTACCTTTATTTCGGCGCGCGGAACAATTCGGTTTGTAGAGCCACATCTTAGCGTAACCGGAAATAATAATTTTAATTAGCCTATCCTGTGTCACGTATAGTTAAGTGTGCTTGTATTATTCGGATGATCGGTTTAAGAGTTATGGAGGAATATAAATACATAAAGAAAATAACTGACGAACCACTCATAGATGTATAGCATAAAAATGATGGAATTAAGATTTGGGGGGTTTTGGTTTTAAAATTAGACAAAAAAAAATATGTACTCAAACATGCCTAGCAAAAATCAAACATGGTATCAAAAATCTCAGTTCGAAAATGTTAGAAATAAACCATATATTTTTCAAAATTAACATTTTTGTCTGAGACAATTTTGTACCACGTATCTAGCCGTTTTATATTAGGGTCTACGATATTTTTAAATATGAAAGGGTTATAATAGGCTGTGAACTCATACATGAATTGTGATGAGTAAACACGCGATAACTGTGTATAATATAGAATAAACACTTGATAACTGTGTACATTGTAGATACATTTTAAGTAGATGCAATAATATAGTGATACAATGAAAACAATTTAATATAATTTGACGGCTAGCGATAACTGTCAACTAAAGGCGATTGGCACTAAAGGGAGCAGAGAAAAAGCTGTACTAGGGATGCAGGCTACATACCTGTTGCCAAAATTGTGCCAATAGATAGATCCTCTCCTTCTTGAAGAGCCAATCCATCGAGTGCATCGCTTGCACGTCCGCTTCTGGCGCGGCCGGCACGCTGGCGGCCCCCGTGGGGTGCATTCCACACGAAGTCGCCCACCTCGCCGCCACTGCTTAGATACGCCACTGGCCTAAGCGCGACTTTTATTCCACATCGTGTTTGTATTTGAAATTCGAGTGTTCACTCACTTTTTTTTCTCTCTATAAACTAAAGCTAAATTGTATTTTTTTGTTTTCACTCGATTTTCCAGTAGGCTCTTACGCGAGGCTCCGATGCCACCACCGTACGTGTTGCCGACATTGCGTGACCGGCTCTGAGCATGGTTTTTTTTCTTTTTCCTCCGCTTTTGTTAAGTTTTTAGATTTTATTCTTTCGCCGCCGCGGACAGCTATTGTGCCCTGCAACGAAAAAAAGTATCGGGGTGAGTTGATGGCTCGGAAGGTGGCGGGGTGGTCTGTTGGCTGACTGAGCCGATAGAGGCAACATGCGAGTTCTTAATTTATAACTACCAGTGACTGTTTGAAGCGTAAGTAAATTTCAATGTTTATACTTGAATTGTGTTCGGTATGGGATGGATGATAGGAGACTAACGAAAGAAATTTATGAAGCAAATGTGAGTAGAAGAGTCGGGAAGGGTCGCACTAGACGCTCGCACCTGGACCAGATCGGGCATGTGCTCAAAAAGGGTCAAGTGCGTAGTATCCGTAACCGACAAGCATGCGTGAAGAACATTATGAGAGTGGAAGAGGCGACAGAGGTGTATCACCATCGTGGCACGTGGAAATCCGTTGTCTCTGCCTACCCCAATCGGAAACAGGCGTGATGCTATGTATGGATGTGTTCGGTATTTTACGACCATTTCTACATTTACACAGATCACGATAGGTACACGTGCCTCCATTGCCTTCGTCTCAAGACACTACCTGCAGCGGTCTTCATGCAAGCGAACCACACAGCAGCGTCTCCTTGCGGAATGGGAGACGAGCCCAGTCGCCTAGCGACGGGCTGTTATCTGTCACGTCCGAAAATACGAGCGGAGGGGCAGCGGGCGGTTTTATGTTTTTTGTTTTTTTTTTTATGGAAACTGACTCGGTTGGCTACAACATCCGTGATGTCAGCCCATAACACCGGGTGAACTTGGTGCCACGTCAGTGCTTCCCTTCGGTCGTGCCGGTTACACTGAACTGGACGGAAAACACAAACTATTTACATAGCCGTTTCGACCGACCTTTCATTCAGTGCGGTGGTACCAACCCGGGCGGGTTAAACCCTACCACCTAGTAATATAAGAAGGGAGTCATATCCCTTAGTCGCCTTTTACGACATACACGGGGAGAGATGTAGTGGGGCTATTCTTTTAAAGTACCGGTCCCACACGGTACGGTTTGTTCTGAACATTTTCTCTGAAAAAGACGATATCCACCACCCAGATCGAGCGCGGCGCGAGCTCTCAGGGACAGTATTGAGTGTAGTTTGTCGCACCGCTAGAGTGTGGAACTTTCTTCCGGCGAGTGTATTTCCTGAATCCTTTAACCTGGGTGTCTTCAAGCGTCGTATTAACGGGCTAGACAGCCTAGCAACAGTCCGCAAATCTGCTGGCATGGCACCTAACTGAGCGTGGTTTCGCGAGGAGAGGCTCTGTCGACTGCACCATTGGCCTCTCGGCACAGCCACCCATGCTGGTTTACATAAAAAAAAAGTTCCCGCCCGTGCAGTGACCATTGAGTGTATAGTATTGAGTGTAGGTACCAACCCGCCCGGGTTGATACCACCGCACTGAATGAAACGTCGTCCGTCGAAACGGCAATGTAAATAGTTTGTGTTTTTCGTCAAGTTCAGTGTAGCCGGCACGATCGAAGGGAAGCACTGATATGACATCTCGTTCACCCGGTGTTATGGGCTGACATCATGGATGTTGTAGATGATGTAGCCAACCGTGTCAGTTTTCATAAAAAAAAAAAAAAATTGCGAGGTGTGTGCGAAGCTGGGCCCAGAGGATCCTCGGACACCGGACGTTTTCGTGCCGACAACCACTACCAGGACTGAGCTATCGAAGGTGAAGCTGCGGGCAGAGACAGCATCATCAAGGTGGGAGGCACCACACCACCACTGAGCTACGAATTGTTTACACGATAGCTTGTCTTTCTTAGCATATTCAAACAAATCATTTGAATTTAGAGGAATTCTTTATGATGTTTGTATTACTGATATTATAAATATATCTTCAGATTTTTAAGGGTTCCGTAACCATTCTGAAGCCTATTCCTACGCCGTCTGTCTGTCTGTCTGTCCGTCCGTCTGCCCAAGGCCGTATATTTTAAACCGTGATAGGTAGCCGGTTGAAATTTTCACACAATATCATTATGGCGGATATGCCAACAAATAAAAAAAGAAAGAAATAAAAACAAATTAAGGGTGTCCTCATACAAGAAACGTGCTAAGAATCCATTATTACATATTCACGCTACTAAACAATTAGATGGCGCCACAGGTAGTTTTATAATAACACATATTTTGTGAACATTTCAACCGGCTACCCATTACGGTTCAAAAGAGGCTCTTTAAAAATAGGACAGACAGACAGACGGATGGCGTAGGCTCAGTAACAGGGTCCCTACGTCCTCCGTACGGAACCCTAAAAGCAATCTTATTGAAAATGGAGTGTGAACCAGTTCGGAGCAGATATTTTCAATTAAGGCGGAAATAGGACTCAAACTGTGATACCCGAGCACTTATGATGATTGAAACACGAACCGCATGCAGATGTAATAGGTGCGAGATTCGTTCTACTCGTGCGGTGGCTGTTACGTCGCGCCGACGAAGAATGTTTGCGCGAAAATCACACTATTTATTAAATTTCACGTGTTGGAAAGATGGAAAACAATATTTTTTTCGCTACGATTGTAGGGGAAAATATTACCTATATTTCTATGAGGGTCCTGTGTTGAAACAATTGATCTTTCTCAAGATAATTTAACTTGAAAGTACAATTTTCGTACTTTTCGTAATTTTTTGGAGATTTATTTAACACCTTTCCAAAGCAGTAAAATATATTTTTTTCGCTATGTTTGTTAATTAAAGATCAATACATAACACATATTTTTTACAGATTTTTTATCTTTACCAATAGCTCAATAATTTCGTTTAAAGTTGACCTTTTGAGTCTTATTTCCGCCTTAAGATTATTGCATCATTCACTAAGGCACACATTTTCAGCGGCGGATGGCCGAGTGGTTTGGGCATCGGCTTCTCATGCGAGAGGTCTGAAGTTCGAATCCGGTCGGCGTGTACCAATGAGTTTTTTCTGACGAAAAAAAATACACCTGCTGCTTCACCGTTCGGAACCGGTGTAAAACTGTAGGTCCATTCCCTTGCCCCTTACTAGGTGGTAGGCTCACATTGTAGCCAACTGGGTTGGTAACACCGTACTGGAAGTTAGATGACCGCATAGCAGTCGGTTGTGTTCTCCTCTAGTCCAGTACAGCCAGCGATCCAGGGCAGTCTCCGGTATGACACCTACCTTGTCGGAGGTGATATTAGCTGGTCGGAGTGTGTGATTTGGCCCCATCAACTCAGCCACCCATACCGGAATACATAAAATCGCAATGATAGATTTTTTTGTTTCGGCTTAAGCCAAAAGGTGTATTCATACATTTGAAACCCGAATAATACGTCCAATAATATTTTGTCCATTATGTTGATGTAAAAATTACCTCTTTCTAGTGTTCTCGTATTATCCTATTATAAATGCTAGGTACAGTCAGCAATGAATGCCCAAACCGCGTGTCCTAAGTACAGGCGACATAATAATATCTTGAAGGAAAGAAAATAAATTTATTGTTTAAAATAAATCGTACATAAAATGCTTACACAGGTACATACAGTACAGCTGTGTATGATTGCCTAATAATTCCCCACCTTTACTAGTTTTCCCTATACTTTTGCCCTATACCTTTTGCCGTTGGAGCGGCCGATATCGGCCGCTTTATACATTATACCTTTACGAACGGAGCGGCCGATATCGGCCGCTTTCTTTTTTGGATTAGTATAGTATAGTATGTATTATATGTGTGTATATTATAAATAAAAAAAGACACATTTTACATTATAGGTATTTCGACTTTTACTATTAGTCTTCGTCAGATAACAAAAGTTTAAAAATATATATAATTTGACACCTTCAACATGTATATATTTTTTAAATTTTGTTAAAGCTTAATGCCGTGAGGCATTCTATTCTAACTAAGCTTTGGGATGTGGGAAAACTATATGCAGGCGAACAGGAATAGTTTGTTCCAAACGAATACTAAATAAATATTTAATACACATTTAAATATGTGTATAATAGACATAGATATTATGTACATTAATCAGTAGTACTGTTTTACAACACTATCAACTGAATGACAAGAGAGAGAGAGAGAGAGAGAGAAAGAGATGAGGGTAGCTAAGATATTTATGCAATATAAATATATTTACTTTAAGTAAGGATAGGGAAAGATTTTTCAAATTTGTACCTTTTGTACCAAAAATGTACAAAAAGTTTAAACTTTTCTATTTGACTGTACATGCAGTACGTCTGCTTACAAAGTAAGGTTCGAACGGCATTTTGCCTGCTGAAAAACGAGCGACCGCAAATGAATCAAAATTCACCGAGACACAAAACGCAAAACTTAATGAACGGGGGGTGAAAATTGTGAATTATAGCCGCGTCAATCAATAAACATGATAAGTGGCGAACCCCGACTTTCGTGCCGCCTAGCCGGCTCTACCCGCACCTAGATCTCGGCCGATATGCAAAGCAGATTATACATGCCTGCACGAAAGTTTGTGGCGCGAAGAAGGAATTGAATTGGTTCGGATCAATACTTTCTTTGTAGCGTTAATTTCATTCATTACTAGCTTTTGACCGCGGCTTCGCTCGCGTTAAATTCTTATTTAAAAAACCGGCCAAGTGCGAGTCGAACTCGCGCACCGAGGGTTCCTTATCACCATTATTAGCGCCACTAACGCCATGTTAGTTAAATGTCATGATTAGTTAAAATGCTTCACACTCTATTCGGTAGATGGCGCGCTCGCATACACTTTTTGGTTTCTTCTATGGGAACCTCCATACAAGAACATACAGCCCTCGGACAGACAGACGGACGGACGGACAGACAAACAGACAGACAGACAGACGGCGTAGGCTTAGTAATAGGGTCCCGTACCGGATACGGAACCCTAAAAAGAATAAAGTAAGTAAGTAAGTAAGAAAGAAGGCCGAGCTGCGTTCAGCGAGTTAAGTACCAATATTTCGGCGCGCGGAACAATTCGGTTTGTATGAGAGCCACATCTTAGCGTAACCGGAGCCTCTCCTGTGTCACGTATAGACATAGTTGTTGATACAAGAATAAAGGAGTCCAAGGATGTGGGAATTTCTGAGGACGGATATCCCAAACCCAAAGAGAATCTAACCTAACCTAACCTAACCAAACGTAATCTAAATCTAAAGAGAATCTTTTAAAAAAAGAAACCGTTTGTCTATGTGACGAAATAATTATTCTATCAAACAATTCAAACACAAATGTTACGGAACCCTCTAATCATGGTCATTGTTCGCACTTGACCTCGTGTTTTTTCCTGTAACTCGATTTAAGTTTGCTCAGATATTTTTTTGTTTCGATTTGCCGATCGTGCATGCTGGTGCCACGAACGGAGTGAAGTTCCGAAAAGCCCTTTTGGCAGTCGATTTTCTGACACGATATCTGAGAGTAGCTTTTCGGGAAAGTTGTAACTTTCACTATAACTTTTATGTGATTCGACCTATAACATTTTGGTCACCACCTAAATACTCTAGAAGAGGCAAAACACGCTGAAACATGTTAACACCAAGGTGTGATGGGCTGACATGGCACATATTTCACCAAGGTGTGATGGGCTGACATGGCACCTAGTTCACCAAGGTGTGATGATGGGCTGACATGGCACCTATTTCACCAAGGTGTGATGGGGTGACATGGCACCTATTTCACCAAGGTGTGATGGGCTGACATGGCACCTAGTTCACCATGGTGTGATGATGGGCTGACATGGCACCTAGTTCACCAAGGTGTGATGGGCTGACATGGCACCTAGTTCACCAAGGTGTGATGGGCTGACATGGCACCTAGTTCACCAAGGTGTGATGGGCTGACATGGCACCTAGTACACCAAGGTGTGATGGGCTGACATGGCACCTAGTTCACCAAGGTCTGATGGGCTGACATGGCACCTAGTTCAATAAGGTGTGATGGGCTGACATGGCACCTAGTTATACAAGGTGTATGGGCTGATATGGCACCTAGTATCACGGGTGTAGTAGGAGATTTAGACAACCATGTAAGGTTCAATAGCGACGTAATACAAACTCTTTGGGTTCAATAAAATAAAATAAATATTATGAAAAATTTTTCAAAAGTATATCTAGTATGAAAATACGCTAAAAATTTCAATGAATACATAAAGAATGAGGTATTATTCAGTTCAATTTCTTCGCTATAGTTATGTGTAAATGCTAATTTATGCTAATATTATCGATCATTTCGGCCATACATAATTAAGTAATCCTTATAGTTAAGTAGTATAACATAAAATTACCTATTCCCCCCGCACGGTATTGTAGAAATGCTAAGATGGTAGATAAGAAAGTGTTTTTATGTCCCATGGGGGTAATATGTATTTGACATAGATTGATAGCACACTGGATAAGTCTAATTAATCGGTTACTCGTAGTGCATGGAAGTAAATACGATTAAACGGCCTTATAATACGTTGCATACCTTGTTTTTTTTATCAAAATTTTATCGTCAATCATCATCTTAATAAATAAAGTTCGGCACTTTTTGGTACTATGATGGGATCTAAATTGGAACTAAACCACTTTTATTCTTTGACAATAAAATTATATTACATTGTAGTATGTTTAATTTACTAACATAATTAAGTTGATATAAATTACGTATCAAAATTTGACAAAGGCAAAAGACATCTAATATACTTTAATTAAGAAGTCTTTCTAGTCACAACTCTCAATAAAATTGTTAATCTTGCTCTCACTCAAGCTGTGTTTTCAAAAGACTGTGGGCGATGGCTAGTCACTAAATACTTGTAATAATATGTATGAAAAAAAAAACCTCTACGAAGTTTCTTACCGGTTCTTCTTCTTGGGTGTAATCGAAACGGGTCGAACATATTGTGACAAGTTTGAGTGCAGTTTAACTGCCATATGAATGGTCAATAAAAAATAAACAAAGTAATTTTTATTTCACAAATGCATTATCCCAAGCTAGTTGCTTTAGTTCGATAAAAGAGAATAAATACCTATTATTATAAACAAACCAATCACTTTATGAACACAGAGTTCCAACGCACGGCCACAAGTATGCTCCAGCGATGTTCCAGTCCGTGGCGCATGCGTCACTGTATCCGCGCCCTTAACTCCAGCTGTATTATTAAAAGCAGTCTACGGAACCCTCTTAATTAGGCACATAGTGTAAGTCTTAGGAATTGTAGACAAAGAAAGAGTTACGTATCATAGTATATCTTATTTAGGAACATCAAGGTCTAACCTGTAGATCTAATAAAATCTTAGCAATGATTCGCTGTTTTCCGTTTAAATTTATAAGCGAAAGTTTTCGATAGAACTCTTGATATAGTATATAATAATGATATATCATCATCATCATCATCATCAGCCTGTATCGGTCCACTGCTGGACATAGGCCTCTCCCAAGGCACGCCACCACACTCGGCTAGGTGGGCAGATGACCTAAAATGATATATGTATTGTTATAAATAAAACATTATTTCAAACAAAATAGAAATATTTTGCTTATTATTAAACGAATATGAACGAATAACGAAACGAAACGAATAACGAATAGATGTTGAAGAAACCTTAGTAGCTGAATACCTTGATGACGAGTTTACTGATTAATTTATTGTATAGTTTATTGTATATTTGATTTGACTATTTTTATTTGACTATATTTGTGTGACCGATCGTCGTTGACGAACTGTTGACGAGTAATGTAAATGACCAACATGTACATTAACCTCATTTTTATACGTGTGTGAAATTTTACATTACGACAAATCCTTACCTATAATAAAATCCAACGTCTGCTTTCTGTCTGAGTGTCTGTCTGTCCGCTTATAACTCGAGAATCACTGAACCGATTTTAATAAAAAAAAATTCTACGGATAGCTTGATTCTTCCCATCAACTATAGGCTACTTACTATCACGCTAAATGGCTTATGAGGTTAGCAGTGAAGTGAAATATGAGAGCGGGCGGAGCCGCGGGCACAGCTTGTGAATACAATAAAATACATATCTCCTAATTCACTACCTCTATATAATTTATGGTTCTCGATGACGCGAAACGATTAATGCTCGGTCTTAGATATTCTCAACTTTAGAGCAGGTTAATTTTTTTAATGTAATCCGGTATGGGTGGCTGAAATCAGAGGGGCCAAAGCACATGCTCCGACCAGCCAATATCACCTCCGAGAAGGCAGGTGCCATACGGGAGACTTCCCTTTGAATGGCTGGCTATACTGGAATAGAGGAGAACACAGCCGATGCACTGTTATGAGGGAATTTTGCAAACAGTACGGTGGTGTTGATACCAGTTGTACCGTGTGGGGCCGGTACTTTAAAAGAATAGCCCCACTGCATCTCTCCCCGTGTATGTCGTAAAAGGCGACTAAGGGATATGACTCCCTTCTTATATTACTAGGTGGTAGGGTTAAACCCGCCCGGGTTGGTACCACCGCACTGAATGAAAGGTCGGTCGAAACGGCTATGTAAATAGTTTGTGTTTTCCGTCCAGTTCAGTGTAGCCGGCACGACCGAAGGGAAGCAAGCACTGACGTGGCACCAGTTCACCCGGTGTTATGGGCTGACATCACGGATGTTGTAGGTGATGTAGCCAACCGTGTCAGTTTCCATAAAAAAAAAAAAAAAAAAAAACCAATCGGCTACAATTTGAGATTACCACCTTGTAAGGAAATGAGTAAGGGTTCCGAACGATGAAGCAGCAGGACTTGTAATACATAAGTATCTGGACGACCGAGCTTCGCTCGGCGTCTACACGTGTCTGGATATTAAACTTGAAAAAAAAAAAATACAGAATTTCATCCAAATCGTTAGAGCCGTTTCCGAGAAACCAATTATATACAAGTTTAGCTAACTTAAAGTAATAGGATCTATACATACATAATAATACAAGTATGTAAGATTTTCCGTCAGAGAAAAAAAACTCATCATTGGTACATGTCGACAACATTCGAACCTAGGACCTGTCGCAAGAAAAGCCGTCGCACAGTCCACTCGGCCAACCGTGAATAGAGTAATATATTGCTGTATTTACCTGTGTAGCTAACAAAATGAACAAAGGCCGTGAAACAACCGAAGACTGCCCCGTTTATTTTACAAAGAAAACAAATTTAACGTCGGTTCATAAACTTAAAAGAAACACAAAATAAAGTTGTTGAAAAAAACAATGGAATAGCTAATAAGTAAAAAGTCGAAAACTGGTGACAATCACGCGACCACACTTCCGGTCCGATCGAACACGATTACGAACAACCCCCCCTCTCGACATCCACCCCTTGAATGTTCGGGGCACTGAATGTACAACGTGGCGCTTCAGTAGGGAGGGCAAGGGGTCGAAAATAAGAAGTCCAAATAACGGAGTGATAAATTTTTTTTTTAGTTAGAGAAATATGGCTATGATACTAAAACTAAATTGAAATTTTTTAGAAATATTTTCTGTATGTATGTATGTTCCTCCATAACTCTTAAACCGATCATCCGAATTCTATGAAACTTAGTACAAGCACATTTTACTATACGGGACAGAGCAGGATAGGCTAAATAGAATTTAGTTGCGGTTACGCTAAGAAGTAGCTCTCATACAATCCGAATTGTTCCGCGCGCCGAAATATAGGTACAATCTTCAAACATTTTCAACCATCACTTCCACGGGGTGTAATTGGCTGCGTCTGAGGCTCCGACCTCGAGCACGCCACCCAAATTCGAAAGCAATAAAATTCATTGCCGTTTACCGGTCGACAAAGTAAGTAATTAATTTAGTATCAGTCATTTTCGGATCTCGTTTCGTTCAACTTCAACATAATATATATGTAATAAGGATTGTAAAGTAAACCGTATTATTTTGTTTGTGACAAACAATGACTTTTGACATATTAAAGAAGTGCATGTTTAAAATCTAGGTCAGCATTTTATATATAATATCCGTGATACATCGTGACTTCAAATGTGCCCCAACGTTGCATTTAAGACCACATAACATTTACAAAAACATCATCGCGAAAGTGTATTACACTTGACGCAAGACAAGGAAAGCTGGGTGTTTGTGTGTCGCCATGCATAGGTTCCATCCCAAGTCCTACCCAAATATAAATCAAAACAGTAACCATTTCATAGGTTTTAACTGGTATATATGCTGGGAATATCGCTACGTGATATGGTGCGTAAAGAGGCAGTCCGCCGACGCGCCAAAGTAGTCGATATCGGACGCCGCCGCCGGGTGGCTAAGCTCAACTAGCAGTGTGCTGGGCACGTTAGCCGAAGAGACGATGACCGTTGGAGTAAGCGTGTCCTACACTGGCGGCCCTGGACAGGAAAACGGAGTGTGGGAAGACCAGCCGCCAGATGGGGCGACGACATCAAGTACGTCGGCAGAAAGCAGTGGTTCCGTACCGCTGAAGGCCTGGAGGCCTGGAGGAAAATTGGAGAGGCGTATGTCCGTCCATCAGTGGACGCATACACGCCGACTGACTGACTGACTGAACTGGCATTAATTTACCGCATGCCCCAAAAAGCAAACCCACCAGCGAGCGAGCAATTGTATCACGACTACGACCGTACGAGCCATGATGGTGTGCGTATTGTTCACTGCCTTTGTGGAACCAACACACCAACATTTAAAATTATGTGCAAATACGCCGCGTTTATGGAAACGTGACGAGATTGTCGAATTTGTCGTCGTGCAACTGTGTAGTTCCGACTACATTTTTGCGACGTATTTTCACAAATGTAAATTGAGCTTTATCCAAGTGATGAATTCACTGCATAAAGGGTACCCGCATCCAGAGGACAGAGTCGGTAAATTCTAGCTAAGAAATAGGCAACTGAAACCAAGAAAGAAACGTTGAAACCGCAAACAAAACATACCTAAGAACATTACGAAAAAGTAAAAGATAATGAATCTATGCTAGTTTTAAAGTTCAACACTCAAGACAGGGAAATTAAAATAAAACCGACCAAGTGCGAGTCGAACTCGCGCACCGAGGGTTCCGTATCGCCATGTCATGTTAAAACGGTTCGATTATTGACAATAAATATTTATAGCAAAATTCTGACCGTGTGAAACGAACGTAATGCTTGTCTCATATCATGAGATAAGAATCGTATGACTAAGAACTAATTCATTAATGATCATGACCGTATGACAACTAAGGAATCACTAATGATCAGTTAATTCAATCACCAGCAATCAAACGGTCTGCCTGAGATGAGACGTCCAAGAAACAATAAATAAATAATAATAGTCAAAATCATTGCTGACTAACCGATTGGTCCCAGACAATGGCCACTTTGAGATCATGGAGCAAGAACCAAATTTGTAGTAGAAAGGGCACAAATGTGTACTTGTAATCGCCGAACTAAATACTACTAGAATATGCAGAGCGTGATGAAACATGTCACCTGTCGGCAAGGTACCTGTACCCAAATAAATATAACAACAACGACACGTGAATAACCCGAATCATAGGCGTTAACTGGTATTACTTTACCGCAACGGTTCCAAATAAAAATCGGTACCTACCCCTCAGCAAGTTTTCTGAGACCCAAGTACCCCTGAGCAAAATTTAAAAAAACCGTAATAGGTAGCCCATTGAAATTTTCACAGAATATGTGTTATTATGGCCGATATAACAATAAGAAAAAAAGAAGAAACCAAAAAGTGTATGCGCGCGCGCCATCTACCTAATTGATTATCAAGCATCTACTAATCGTGACATTTAACTAATATGAAGCATTTCATAACACGCCATCTAGATGGCGTGAGTGGCGCTAGCCATGGCGAATATGGCGATACGGAACCCTCGGTGGGCGAGTTCGACTCGCACTTGTTTATTCCACCAATCCCTACTAGTGGCTCAACGGTAGGGATAGGTGGAAAAAAATTAAATTCTTACCCACCAGGGGGGATACGTTGGTGGGGACTTTTTAATGTTTCCGAACTAGCTTGTTGTGTCCGACGTCGAAGCCTCAGGCGCAGCCAATATCACCCCCGAGGAGGTGCCAGTCCGGCTTGGAGGTGGACTAATGTCGCTTTGGAAAGGCTATTTACCCGCGATTTGAAGATCCGTGGATTGTAGGAGTGAGGAAAGATATTCCCCGGAAGCCCGTTCCATACTTTTGCAGTGCGGCACAAGAACGATTTACAGAATCGTGCAGTTTGAAGTACTCGTCTCGGACTAGTAGTCACTTCCGGCAATGAGCGATTCACTTTTCTATGGTCCCGACGAAGGCTATTTCATTCAAAAGCTCCAGATAAGAAGTGTCGTGTTGCTCGCGCGCATGCTCCAGAGATGACTCCCTTAGTAACGCGATCTCGATGCGATAACAATTCAGATTGTTATGCGTGTAGACTCGATTCTGAAAGTGTGGGATGCAACTTATCGGTTACTAACTAACTACACATACATACTTACCACATAGTCAGTCAGTCAGTCAGTCAGCGTGTAAGCGTCCACTGCTGGACATACGCCTCTCCAATTTTCTTCCAGTCCTTCCAGGCCTTCAGCGGTACGGAACGACTGCTTTCCGCCGACGTACTTGATGTCGTCATCCCACTTGGCGGGTGGTCTTCCCACACTCCGTTTTCCTGTCTACGGCCGCCAGTGTAGGACACGGTTACTCCAACGGTCATCGTGTCTTCGGCTAACGTGCCCAGCCCACTACCACTTGAGCTTAGCCACCCGGTGTCCAATATCGACCACTTTGGTGCGTCGGCGGTACATACCACACGCTGTATCTTAACAATCGGGGTAAGCAGAGTAATCGGCGCTGTGCTGCAGAAATTCTTGTAAATTACAGCACAACACCGACCACCACGTTTATCAATGTATTAGGACAAGATAACTATCAAGCAGCAAGTAAGGCACGAAGACCCACCTGCTGCATTACTCGGTAGAAGGACCGTGCCAAGGTGAGAGGTGGCTATCCTGTCGCCCTTCAGGACGGCGGCGCCTTTTACGACATGCACGGGGAGAGATGCAGTTGGTATACGACATATTATCCAACCACTTTATTAATGTGATGTAATCATTTATAGGAGACTAATGAAAGACAATGGAAGGGCCGCCGGGAAGTCGTTGAATATAGCAAAAGTATGCTCTGTCTCACTAGACGCATCGAGAAGCCCGTTGGAGCGAGTGAGACGTATCATGAAAATGTCTCATCCTTATATAATATACAGTGTGTTTCAGGGTAGGGTTTCGTAACTTCAGGGTTCGAAAGGGGTTCATATTTGAAGACGAAAAGCTCTCAAACTTTTTCCCAGATTTTGATTTGATTTGATGTAGGTAAGTTAGGTAAGTGTGGTGGCGTGCCTTGGGAGAGGCCTATGTCCAGCAGTGGATCGATACAGGCTGATGATGATGATGATGATGAGGTAAGTTCCAAACACTAAATTTGAATAACATCAAAAGGAAAAGGGGACTGGTGCACTAGGTCATTGCACTCCCTTACTGTTGTAAAATCTCCCCATACTCACTGTCTATCGTGTTTTTATTACAATTTTCAATTTGAAATGTATGAAAAAACAAAAATACGTTATTTCGATATGAGCGATAAGGATTTTTTTCTTTTAATAATGAGTACTTTCCATTCCTGAAGTTTCTCAAGCCTATCCTGAAGCAGCCTGTATAATTCTTCTGTACGTGTGTTTGTCACCTAACTCAGCCTAAACGGCTGGACCGATTTTAATGAAATGTTGTGTGTGGGTCCCTGAATGGAAACTTGAGTGGGTCCCTGGATGGTTTGAAAATACAATTGAACCCGGTAGATGGCGTCGTGATAAGTTTACGCGGTCGAAGTCGCGGGCACAACTAGTAAATATATAAGTACCTACATATATTAATATTTTTTTTTCTTATAGACATATAACCTTCAGTCAGGGTCACGTGAAACCATAGATTACTCGACGACAGTAAAAATTATTTCACCCAGATCGCGTGTTCTTACAGTTGTTTGGACATTTTCTCAGCCACGAAACACCTTCGTTTATGGAAAATCTATAAATTCGTGAGCGGCGGGCGGCGGGTCATAAAGAAAAAAACTTTTAATATTTCCAATAGGCCGTCACAAAGTTATCGCATAAAAATCGGTCAGGCGTGCACTATGTCGATAAAAGTGCGGTCGCGTGAAGTAGGGCATTCAACCTCTGCACGCCTATATGTAAACTGTAGTGTTTGTACTAATAACAATTATGTAAAGGTAAAATTATGTAATTTTTCGAACGAATGTGAGTGGAGAGTCGGGAAGGTACAGGTCGGTTAACTAAAGCTGGCACGTACACAGTACTCACACCAATGCAATTGCCCGCGTGCGAGTGAGACGTCGCACTGCATACGCATCACGAAAACCCGATCTGTCTCACTCGTACGCGGGCAATTGCATTGGTGTGAGTACTGTGTACGTGCCAGCTATAGTTAACCGACCTGTACTCGCCCTAGCTAGACGCACGTGCCTGGACCAGATCGGGCATGTGCTCAAAAAACTGTTTTAAAAAACATTGCAGCGACTTCAAAAAACAATTAGAACTTAAAAGTGTTAAATAACTATTCAGTGTTATAGCCTTTAAGTTTCCAAATAAAATAAATAAATAAATAATATTTTCATTCATATCGGACCCTTGAGTTCAAGGCGGCACAAAAGCACAAAAGGGGTTCATCTATAAATTTTCAGGTATGAGACGGTATTTTATACTCAAGATGAAATTGTTATTTAATACTTTTTAGGATTTCAAGTAGGTTCAATGTTTTTTTAAAACCGTATTTTTTTGTTTCTTTGCTCAGTGGTAGCAAAAATTAGACCTTGCACGCTAACGAAATACCATACAAGCGAGAATTGTTTTCTTTCCAAGTCTTTGTCGTTGGCCTTCTCGGATCAATTGATTCCTCCCGTTGATTGATAAACGTTGCGTGTCTGGGCCGCATTAAGGCCGGCCGCTTCTGGGGGCCTTGGGGGCGAAGGGAGGGGGCCAGGGGAGGGGGCCAGGGGATAATACGTCGCCTCACGAACCGATTCTTGGCCCTAGTTCAGATCAGAAGAGGCACGTGAAGATACAAATATCTTTGTACCTTCACTTCAGGATTTTTATGTGGAACTCGACCTGGCTGACCTACTACACGTTCTGAAGGCGCCCTGGTGTGCTTATTATCACGAATGAGAGTCGACCGATCGCACCACTGAGGTACAGAGGTTGACAAAAACCCCCTAATGATATTTCACGTAGGTAGGTACCTATATATATATATATATATGTGTTTTTAGAGTTCCGTATCCGTCGTACGGGACCAAATTACTAAGCCAACGCCCCGTCTGTCTGTCTGTCTGTCCGTCTGTCCGAGGGCTGTATCTCTTGAACCGTAATAGGTAGCCCGTTGAAATTTTTACAGAATATGTGTTACTATGGCCGATATATGTAACAACAAATAAAGATAAGGAAAAAAAAAATCACGGGGTCCCCATACAAGAAACTAAAAAGTGTATGCGCGCCATCTACCGAAAATAGTATGAAGCAATTTAACTAATCCATAGATGGTGTAAGTGGCTCTGACCATGACATGGCGATACGGAATCTTCGGTGCGCGAGTTGGACTCGCACTTGGCCGGTTTATTATTATTATTGAAACAAAAAACGTCTTCTTCTATCCTCTAAAAATCAAAATAAAAACCTTGAATTAACATTTGACGTTCAATTAAAAAGTTTAACACACGAAAGTCATAATCATCACTGAATCTATCGACATCTATCTCGGTGACTAAATCGAAAATAGTTCTTCGAAACAGTTCTCGCCACGAAGTTATGTCAGCGTTTCAAAGCAAAAGGATGAATAAAAAATAAAACCAAATAAGAAATGGAAGAAAAAAAAACTCCAAGTCATATTTTACGACACCCAATACGAGGGGGCGCACGGTAGCACCTTACCTTCGGTTGTCGCGCTGTCTTGAATTGGCATGCATTTCTCGCGGTGGATCGGTGATCATCTCAAAAATAGCGGAATAACAGGTGCAATAAAAACACACACAAATTTCTTGTATCGGGGGACCCGACAAAATTTTTTACTTTTAGTTTTTTTTTATTATTTGGAAGGATAAATAGCAAAGATTTATTTCCACATACCTATTCTGTGAAAATTTCAACCGGCTATCTATTATGCGTACGAAGGACGGTCGGAAGGACGGTCGGACAGACGGCGCAGGCTTAGAAATAAAATTATTCCCGTACGGATACGGAGCCGTAAAATCCGCCAATAAACGTCCAATTTTGATATTTTGATTCTTTGTCTAGCAGATAAGTGCTATCAGAGCAGTGAAATATCAAAATACTTAAGAGAGACAGCGAGCCGAGCTGACGGTGCGCGGCGAGACGAAGCGACATGGCAACGAGATGAAAGCGACACGGCAACGAGACGGCCGAACACGGCAACGAGAAGACGCGACACGGCAACGAGACGACGCGACACGGCAACGAGAAGACGCGACACGGCAACAAGACGACGCGACACGGCGACGAGACGACGCGACACGGCAACGAGGCGACGCGACACGGCAACGAGACGACGCGACACGGCAACGAATCACGACCGACCACGCGACCTCGCAACGCGACACGCATTCCGTAGAGTGCCAATCCACAACGGCGCTACTACGCGGCATTTCTATTCGGAACCGATGGAACGGGCCGATCGAGGGGGAGATGCGCCAGAAAAAGACATCGGAAGACAAAATATGACATTAAAATGTTGTTTTTTGTCATTCCCCAGGCAGTATGTCATTCACCCTCACGCGATTCCTTCGCGTCGCCGAAGAATTTGAAAACTATAGAAAACCCTACTGCATACAAGGTAGATAGTTTCCCTTACATTACTAGGTGGTAGGTTGCACCACAACAGGTACCAACACAATAAACTAACGGTCGAAACGGCCATGAATACTAGTCTAAATACTAGACAAATAGATATAGACAAATATTTAGTTGTAATTTTAGTCTCGGGTCCTTCAAGAGCGGCGTAAATAGGCACCTGTCAGGCCCAATCGAGAACCCATTTTGAGAACCCATCATGGTTTCTCAAAATCGTTTCTTTGTCGTACCGCTAGGGTGTGGAACTGTGTCCCGGCGAGTGTGTTTCTCGAATCCTTTAACCTGGGTGTCTTCAAACGTCGTATCAACGGGCTAGACAGCCTAGCAACAGTCCGCAAATCTGCTGGCATGGCGCCTCACTGAGCGTGGTTTCGCGAGGAGAGGTGTTTTGGCAGCACAACACCGATTACACACCAGACTGTCGGGAGACAGCGTGTGGTATGAATGTATGTGCGATAGTATAGAAAAAGAAAACAAAAAATTTATTCTTTTTGAGCGCACCATTTATCATAAACTCTCCTCTCACGTTTTCACGAGTGGTGCGCCCTGTCTGCGCAATACAATTCTCTGCCCGCTGCAGTCATCCCAGCGTGTATTTATAGTTCTTGAGCAGTTCTGGAGAAACTCGACAGGCCATGACAAGTTGGGCGGACTTGTAGGGCACCGCTAAATACAAAAATATCGACATAGCTGCTCTCGGAGATGAGATATTCAGATCAGACCGTTGTTGGAGGCTGACCGTGGTTCGGATTCCACTTAAGACGAGACAGAAGATAACTTTCTCCATACAAAATCGTCTTTCGGCATTTATGTTTTCTAACCTCCTAAACCTTATCCGATTTTTACATTTTTTTGTCTTAAGAACAGTCCAATCTATGTTCCTGTATTTTTTTTTTTTTTTTTTTTTTTTTATCGATAGCGCGACATGTGGCATCGTTACACCTACAAGTAGGTGTCTAACGATGCCCATGGACATTCTGTGATGCACGGGGATTGCGAATGTCATGCCGGCCTGACAGGAGCCTTTTCACGCCCCTTTTGAAAAACCCCAGACTGTACTTGGGAGGAAATAGATGGGCAGGAAGTGCGTTCCACATTTTCCCGGTTCTGTGAATAAAAGACCTACAGAACCGGTTGGTGCGCATGCGTGGTAGGTCGATTGAATAGGGGTGCATCCCCTGCCCAGTACGCGTAGTGCGGAGGTGGAATGGGGACGACGGAATCGCGTTAAACAGCTCCTCCGAACACTCCCCATGAAATAAACGATAGTACACACTCAGGGAGCCGACGTCCCTACGGAGTTGCAGTGGTTCTAAGTCGCGGGACACCACGGGGTCACCCACCAGTCGCACGGCACGACGCTGGATTGAGTCTAGCGGCGCAAGCTGGTATTTAGCTGAGCCATCCCACAAGTGCGAGCGACTCCAAGCAGGACCTAACCTGTGTTTTGTACAACGTCAGTTTTTGGCCCGGCGTGAAGTACCGTCGCACCTTGTTCAGTACGCCCAGCTTTTTTGAGGCCAGCTTGGCTTTGCCCTCAATATGGCGTCGGAAGTTCAAGTCGTGCGACAGTTCGACACCGAGGACCCCGAGGTGGTCGCTTAATTTCAGCGACGTGTTTTGGAAGGAAGGAGCTGGCGTGAACGCCGTTCTCTTCGCACTGAACGCACACACTTGTGTCTTCGATGCGTTGAACACGACCAAGTTGCTCCGGCCCCATTCGGCAATATACCGGAGGGTTTGCTCGAGTTCAGACACAAGTGCTAGCCTCTTCTCGTCCACAACGTTCCGTCCGGCTGAAGGGTGACTGGTGTAGGATCCGTGTGCCGTACTGTCGTCTGCATAACAATGTATGTTGCCAAGTGACAGCATATCATTGATATGCAGAAGAAACAGCGTGGGAGACAACACAGAACCCTGCGGTACACCGGCATTCACTGGCATGGCGTCCGACGAGCAGCCGTCCACGAGGACCTGAATGCTACGCCCATGTAGGAAGTCGGTGACCCAGTCACAAAGGCCAGAGGGGATTCCGTACGCCGGCAGCTTGCCCAGAAGCGCTTTATGCCAGACCCGGTCAAATGCCTTGGCAAAATCGAGTCCAATTGCCAAGGATTCACCGTACCCTTCAAGCGCTTTCCCCCAAAGGTGAGTGACGTACGCTAGGAGATCACCAGCTGATCGGTTTGGCCGGAAGCCGTATTGCCGATCGCTGATGAGATTATTTGTCTCTAGGTACGTCATGAGCTGCGTATTGATAACGCGCTCCATCACCTTGCAGAGGAGGGAGGTGATTGCTATAGGTCGGTAGTTTGACGGGTCAGAGCGATCGCCCTTTTTTGGGACAGGCTGAACGAAAGCTGATTTCCAAGCTGCCGGCACGCGGCCAGTTGTGTACGAGAGGCGAAAGAGGCGCGTCAGTACTGGAGCCAGCTCGGGAGCACACCTCTTCAACACCAATGCAGGCACTCTGTCCGGCCCACTCGCTTTCCTGGGGTCTAGGGCAAGAAGCTCCTTCCGCACAGTTCTCTGTCGGAACTGTACTTCTGGCATGGAGTTCTCACACCTAGGTATGGATGGAGGAGAAGCTCCCCCATCATCCAGGTGGGAATTCCCCGCAAAAAGAGATACCAGGAGGTCGGCTTTATCTTTTGCGGAGTGAGCGAGTGATCCTCCAGTGCGCTGCAGAGGTGGAAGTGAGGAGCGGCAGAAATTCGACTCGACAGATTTGGCGAGAGACCAGAACTCACGGCTCCCAGTTGGGTGCCGGTTCAGCCTATCGCCAATTCTGCCGATATGCTCGAATTTAGCCCTGGCGATAGCCCTCTTGCAGGATCTGGAGAGGCGGTTGTAGTTCTTCTTCAATTCGGAGATATTTGGATCTCGTCTGGTACGAGCACGTGACCATGCTCGATATGCCGCAGCTTTAGCCGCGGCAGCATCGGCACACTCCCGGCTGTACCAAGGTTGGCTCTTACCTCCGAGGCGAAGGGTGGCATTGGGAATAAACATTTCCATTCCACCCAAAATCACCTCGGCTACGGTATTGGCGCATTCCGACGGATCGTCCGAATTGAAGCATAGCTCTCTTCAAGGGAAGGATGCAAAATGCTCTCGCTTTCCATCCCAATCTGCCGACGCGTAGTGCCAAATTCGACGTGCTCCCTCAGTACGTGTCTGAGGGGGCGACGAAGGCACTGTAGATCCCACTAGGCAATGGTCGGAGGAGCCAAGAGGAGCGCTCACTGTTACCTTATACCCAGCAGGATTAGACGTCAGCAGAAGATCCAGCAAAGAGGGTGTATGACCGTCTATATCTGGTATTCTGGTAGGTTGATCTACCAGTTGAGACAGATCATACGTCAGGGCGAAGTCGTAAGCGGCTCTCCCCGCGAAATCGGTTCTGTTGGAGCCAAGCCACACCTCGTGGTGGGCATTAAAGTCTCCAACGAGTACCATATCCGCTGTAGGGAACCGCTCTAGGACTTCGTCTGCCGCTCTACTCAGGTACTCAAATAGGCGGGCTGTCTCCGCATCACCTGAGTGCGACCTGTAGACGCAGGCGTACACGCGCGATTCCGACCCCAGATCCACGTGGACCCAGAGTACTGAAAACGCGAGGTCTTCTTGACAGCGCAGGCGACGACAGCAAATATCCGCCCTAGCAAACAAGCATACCCCGGCACGGGAACGGAAGGCTTCTTCCAGGGTGTACCCGGGGTAGTGCAAGTACGACGTGTCGGCTGGGCGAGATATTTGCGTCTCCGTCAGGAATAACATAGCCGGCTTTGCTGTCTCCAAATGGTGGTGGACGGCATCCAAATTGGAGTGCAATCCCCGCACATTTGTTACGTCCACGCTAAAATGTGTGGGGTTGTGCACCGCTGAGCATAAGTTTTTCCTTTTATTTTGTGCTGCCATTATTGAAGGGGGGGAGAAAGCATTGAAAGGCGGCTGCGACGATTTACGGGCAAAGCGTGGATCGTGGCTTCATCACTATCTGCTCAGGATAGTGGAGCGCCGACACGATAGACGGAAGGGCCCCCGGTCCCCCTCGGAAGTGGCCGCCGGGACCCCTACAACCGGTCACCAACCGGCACGACGGGCCACTCCGAGATTATGCGCCGGTTGACCAGGGCAGCCTCTCGCACTGGTTAGGTGCGATTGGGCCCCTATACTACCCGGCGGGCGGCCAGCGGGACAGCCGTTTCACCGGGTCGCCCTGGCCATCGTGTCGATGCACTACCCCTGGGCAGTGATTCGGCTTTAGAGCCACTGGCCCACTCCTCGTCACAGCCAGCCCCTCCTGCTACTGGGTCCCCGGGATGTACACCGGAACGCAGAGAACTGTTATGGCGGTGTAATTGTTCCCGGGGTGTGGTGGCGAACCCAGGCGATCCGAAGATCTCCCACACGCTTTTGCTGTTCATTTAGCACCACCCAGGAGGCACGTGTGACTTAAGGACCTTAAGGTGTCACGGACGCGAACAGCGATACCCCCCAAAAAAATTTTGTTTAGATGAAAATATATAACTACAACCAACACCGTAGCTTAAAATTTGTATTGCAACCGAAACATTTTGAATTTTCTATTTTTTGATGATGTCATGAAATTCATGAAGCTTTATGGAGTCATCACTTTAGATATTGAAAAAAAGAGGAACATAGATTCGACTATCCAAAATTACAAAAACAAAATAATTGTAAAAATCGGATTAGGTTTAGGGGGGTAAAAACACAAATGCCGAAAGACGATTTTGTATGGAGAAAGTTAACTTCCGTCTCGTCTTAAACCTGTAGGTCCCTTCCCTCCTTACCTTGTGTCTTACATGTTTTATGGTGTACAATGAAGTAGAATTAATTTGATTTGATTACGGTTAAATACGTCAGGTTGGTTCCACCGCACTAACTCAATGAAATGTCGGCCTTCAGACATTCAGACCAAAAAGCATTCAGATCATCATGAAAAAAAAACCAATTAAGTACGATTTCAAAGATTTAAAAAAAATATTGGTGAAAAATATTTCTGGGTATGCTGAGTAATTCTGGGGAAACCCAGTCTGGTAGTCGTGTCAAACTGAACAGTCTTACAGGATAAGCTCATCTCTAAGAAGAAATGTATTTCAGTGATGCTGAAGCGATGAAGTGCGAATCGAAGTCGCGCACCGAGGGTTCCATACCACTGCACAAATACAGGGTGTTTCAGGATAGGCTACTATAATAGCCTAATACGATAAGAACTCATTATTAGAAGAAAAAAATCCTTATCATTCAAATCAAATTCCGTTTTTTTTTTCATACAAAAATTGAAAATTGTTATAAAAACTCGATGGACAGTGAGTATGGGGAGATTTGGCAACCGTGCTGTCTAGGTCTAGAGAGTGCAATGACAATGGGTGTTTTAGGATAGGGTTTCGTAACTTCAGAGTTCGAAAGGGGTCCATAATTGAAGACGAAAAGCTTTAAAACTTTTTTCCCAGATTCGGTCATTTTATAGTACTTTTTGGTGAAAATCGTTTCACCGAGCTTTGATGGACGGTTAACGTCCGCCTTTATTAAATAAAAAAAAATGACTAACTTACATGATTAACTAGTAGAATTTGTACTGCATGTAGGTAAATTCCAAACACTTAAATTTGAATGACATCAAAAGAAAAAGGGGTCTGGCTTAGGTCATTGTATTCCCTAGACCTAGACATCACTGTTGCCAAATCTCACTGTCCATGGAGTTCATATGACAATTTAAAAAATTTTTATGACAAAAAAAAACGGAATTTCGATTTGAGTGATAAGGATTTTTTCTTCTAATAATGAGTAGGTACTTTCTATTCCTGTAGTTTCTCAAGCCTATCCTGACACATTCTGTACAGCGAAAGGAACTTCGTTCCAACCGGGTATCCCACGACACCTCTCGTCTTTTTTTAAATTATTTGCTGGTTCAACTATGCGTTTTGCACTTTAATCACACCACGCAAATATAGATAGAAATGCAGCATGCAACTAAGTCTCACGAGCGACAGAGACAGCTATTCCGATCGAGCGGACAAGAATCACACTCTTAGACGGCTGACCGACGCGCCGCTAAAAATAGCCGTCGAAATATCGCTCTCCATCATTATTCCTGTACACCTGTTGCTCCACACTTCAAACTTGGCCCGTGGACGCAGCAAACAGATGGACATGCCGTAATCGACGTCACACATAGATTATAAGGGGCCGGTGGCCGAGGGGTTTGGGCATCGGCTTCTCGTGCGAGAGGTCCGAGGTTCAAATCCGGTCGGCGTGCACCAATGAGTTTTTTTCTGACGAAAAAATTTAACGTACCCTACACCTGCTGCTTCACCGTTCGGAACCGTTGTAAAACTGTAGGTCCCTTCTCTTACCCCTTACTAGGCGGTAGGCTCAAATTGTAGCCGACTGGGTTGCTAGTCAGAAAAAACTTATTGGTACACGCCGACAGGATTCGAACCTCGGCCCTCTCGCAAGAGCAGCCAACGCGCGACACCCAGACCACTCGGGCACCCGCCGTTTGAAAACGTTGCCGTAGTGTTTCCTGAAGTAATTTCTTATTATGTACCGTGTGGGGCCGTTACTTAAAAAGAATAGCCCCACCGCATCTCTCCCCGTGCATGTCGTACACGCGACTAAGGAATGAGCACAAGATGCCGTGCATAAGGGCGGCAGGCTAGCCACCTCTCTCACCACAAGCTCACCTTGGAACTGTACTTCTACCGAGTCATGCAGCAGGGATGCCTGCGGGCCTTACTTGCTGCTTGATCGATTGAATCTTGTTCGAATACTTTGCGAAAAGTGGTGGTCGGTGTTGTGCTACAATTTACCAGAGTGCTTGCAGCACAACACCGATTACTCTGATTACCCCGATTGTCGGGATTCAGCGTGTATATCTATGTATGTATGTAATTTCTTTGCGGACGCAGCTAAGTATGTGAATATGGTGGCGTAGCAGTAGCCACGAATATGCCTTGCTCCACGTCTTGATATGTCTATGGGTGACAGCGTAAGTGGCTCTCGTAGAATACTTTTGTCGAACTGTGAACGTAGGGGACATCGAGGTATTTATATGCACGGAATAAGACCGACTTATGTAACGTTTCAAGTCAGAAATATGTCCACATACCGAAACGTATGTTTTATGAAATATTGATTGTGTTGAAAAAATTAAGGCGTTTGATATGTCTGAACCAAATCAGATGTGAAATGTTTTTAGTTTTAAGGCCCTCTCAACTCGCATTCACCCGTACTCCTCTTTCAAGGCGCCGTTTTCGCTGGTTGCAGTAGGATGCAATAAATCAATCAAAAATTAGGTTTTTATTTTTTTTACTAAAACTACGGATCGAAACTAAAAAGTAAAAGCTACAGATTTAGATATATAATATATTCATCAAATAAATTTTTTTTTTCAAAGAATTGATTTGGTCACGTTGCCTTAAATACGTTTTTATATCTAAATTCACAAGCATATTCATAATTTTTTTTTATCGAGCGAAGTTAATCAAATCGTATTTTCAAAAAGCTATCGATCTGCGCTGATAGAGGAAGTATTACATATATTAAAACTGAATCTGTCAGGTGAGTAATATTGGAGGTAAACTTCTTGAAATTCGAGTAAGACGCAGCCTCACGTCAAGTGTTTTATTTAGGTTTTCTTAGATGTTCTGCCCCTTGAAATAGCCCTCAGGCTGTACTATAAGGGGCAATGCTTTCGTTCTTACCGCTAAACGAATTACAATAAGATTGTAAATTATTAATATAAAATGTACCTACGTACGACATTTCAGTTATGTAAACACTACGATTTTATTTCGTCAGTATGTGTGAATATGTGGAGGGTGTATGTACCTAAGTGTAAAATCGTCTATGGTAAATTTTAATTCAAATAAAGTATGCACACAACTAACAATTTAATAAAATTAAATTAAAAACTATTTTAAATCTAAAATAAATCTAAAATAAATCTAAAATGTAAGTATCTAAATCTAAATAAATAAATAAAAAAAAAAGCTGAAATAAATATAAAGCTAAAATAAATATTTTATAATCGATTCTGCAGATCTTTCCTCCACAGAACTGGTAAACTCTGGGACGCTCAACTTGCATGCAAGTTTTTTTATTTTTTTATGTACCTAAACCAACAGGGGTGGCTGTGCCGAGAGACTAATGGTGCAATCGACAGAGCCAAAATCCCCTCTCCTCGTGAAACCACGCTCAGTTAGGTGCCATGCCAGCAGATTGGCGGACTGCTAAGACAAGTTTGACTGAACGCAGGAGATTGTGATCACATCTAATATAGAAGATCCAACTGTTCAAAATTTAGAGAGAATAGTCATCGACCCGATGGCGAAATGGTAACGCGCTTTGGGGGGGATCAACTGGAGTTCCAGGTTCCAATCCTGATCCACTGATTTATTCTTACATACTTCGTTCTCGAATCACAGATTTCTCGCAAGAGAGGAAAAGACGCTAGGAGCACTAGACTAACGTCTTTAGAATGTAATTCTCTATCTTTCATCGATACTTATACATACAAAGTTTCTCAGAATGTCTAGATACAAAACTATAAAACTATCCGCCCAGAAACTTCTTAGAAGATGCTTTTGGCCGCGGCTCAGCTCACGGCATTGGGCTTACTCACTATAAATTTTATAAATCTGTATTCATTTAAGTGAAGGCAGCTGGGCCTTCTGCCTCGTCCTTAGTGCCTTGCTTTCTTCATGATAGTTTATCGTTTACCTAATAGGCAGAAAAAACTACATATAAATCGTTCCAGACTTTTTCGAGTTCACTATTTACATGCTGGCATAGGTACCTAAACAACGTGTTCATACATAGCCTAAAAACTAACGCAATATATGCCAGATATTATTGGGAAAAACTACATGTGATTATTAGATTCAGTAGATTAAATCCATCTAAACTGACATAAAGACAGACATGCAGACAGACAAACAAACATACAGCCTTAGAGAGAGAAAAACAGAAAAGCAGACGGACAGAAACAGAAAGACAGAACAACACACAGAAAGACAAACAGAAAGACAGACATACAGAAATACATACATGTCGACGGACAGAAATACATAAAGACAACATACAGACAGATATACATAAAGACAATAAACAGACAGATATATACACAAAGACAACAGACAGACAGATATACATAAAGATAATAAACAGACAGATATACACAAAGATAATAGACATACAGATACACACAAAGACAATAGACAGACAGATATACATAAAGACAATAAACAAACAGATATACACAAATACAATAGAAAGACAGATATACTACATAAAGACAGCAGACAAACAGATATATATAAAGACAACAGACAGACAGATATACATACATACATATACATAGACATCACGTTTTATAATAGCAAAGAAGAAGATAAATCTTCACACACCACACGAACAAGCTATAATAACATTTTCCGGGCAGTTACATGCAATGCACAGAGGTATGACATATTATTTATATGACATTTAGCAGATTACGAGACGAGATTGGCAAGGATTCAAGACGATTGAACCCATTGGCATATTCAACTTACGACGAAGTTAGCCAGTGCATAAACTAATGTCTATTTGGCAAGGTGCTTTGATTACACCTTGGATGGATCTGGGAGAGATTTGTTGGACATAGCGACAAGTCTATAATAAATAAGATTTGATTGACATAAGAATCTGTTTATAGTTGATCTAGAATGAATGAACTGACAGATCTTGTACCGTGTGGGGCCGGTACTTTAAAAGAATAGCTTCACTGCATCTCTCCCCGTGTTTGTTGTAAAAGTATGTGTTGTAAAAGTATTTGTACCGTGTGGGGCCGGTACTTTAAAAGAATAGCCCCACTGCATCTCTCCCCGTGTATGTCGTAAAAGGCGACTAAGGGATATGACTCCCTTCTTATATTTCTAGGTGGTAGGGTTTAACCCGCCCGGGTTGGTACCACCGCACTGAATGAAAGGTCGGTCGAAGCGGCTATGTAAATGGTTTGTGTTTTCCGTCCAGTTCAGTGTAGCCGGCACGACCGAAGGGAAGGCTGACGTGGCACCAAGTTCACCCGGTGTTATGGGCTGACATCACGGATGTTGTGGGTGATGTAGCCAACCGTGTCAGTTCCCATAAAAAAAAAAGGCCATTAAGGGATATTACGTCCTTATATTACTAGGGCTTAACCCGCCCGGGTTGGCACCACCGCACTGAATGAAAGGTCGGTCGAAACGGATAAGTAAATAGTTTGTGTTTTCCGTCCAGTTCAGTGTAGCTGACACGACCGAAGGGAAGCACTGACGTGGCACCAAGTTCACCTGGTGTTATGGGGTGACATCACGGATGTTGTAAGTGATGTAGCCAACAGTGTCAGTTTCCATAAAAAAAAAGAACTGACTTTGACAAAATTTGCTCTGCTATAAGTTGCAGTAAATTGTAACATTTTATTTTATAGTTTTTTCCTGACTACAGAGAAGCCATAAATAAGGAAGTGTTACAAGTTTAGTGTGTACGTACGTATGTATGTGACTGACTGTGTTTTACTATACAGTCTAAAGTATACGGAATGCATATACCTAGACGTTTTTTTTATAATTTTAAAATGCATTAGTTTAAAAGATATTAAAGAAAATATGAAAACATTTAGCATTCTTATCTCCGAAACTACTGTGTCAAAAGTTTTCGACGAAATTTTTTTCTCACGGAAAACGGAATGGTACGGAACCCTCTCAATGCGAGTTCGACTCGCTTACCGCTTTTTTCGTAGTCGGGTTCATATGTATTTTTTTAAGCAGAATTTTAAATATCCAATACAATCTTTCATTCATATTGTAGGAAAATATAATATAATTATTGAGGAGTTGAATCGAAGAATTAAAAATGCACATTAAAGTTAACACATATCCAAGTGATTTACAGTAACTTTAAATCACTTGGATATGTGTAACTTTGCTAATTTTCTTATAAAGAAGAAAATTAGCAAAGTTTTCAAAACGTCTTTTTTTCAATAAAAATATTTTTAGAATTTGTCTGTTAGGTCCCTCATTCCCTTACTGGGTGGTAGAGTTACGCGCGTCCGGGTTGATACCACCGCACTGAACGAAGGATAAACACCATATGGATTCATAGACAGACAACTACTAAAATATATTTATTTTCATTATCATGGTTGATTTTGCTTCTGCGAACTGTACATATGATGACACATTTTATTCTTTTTATCAAATCATCACTCATTGACTTCTACAGAAGGATGGCACATGTGGTATGAGTGACGAAGACAGCGCTATATGAGTGAG
Source organism: Nematopogon swammerdamellus (assembly GCA_946902875.1). Classification (NCBI taxonomy): domain Eukaryota; kingdom Metazoa; phylum Arthropoda; class Insecta; order Lepidoptera; family Adelidae; genus Nematopogon; species Nematopogon swammerdamellus. The sequence continues at coordinate 2,753,607 of OX336356.1, read as the reverse complement.
TGAGTGTGAGTATTCTTTATTTTTGAAATCGAAATGTGTTTGAACACATCCACGTTTTGCAGTGTAGATCGAGTTTGTTTAAATCGACTGAATGCCAAAAGTAAACTACAAAATCAATATTTCACTGAATATTTTAACGTACTATATAAGTATGTAAGATGTACTTGAACTTGAACTTGCAGCACCTCCCAGCCAGGAGTTCTCCCACAACGGTGTAATACCGAAGACACCAGGAGGTGCGTTTATTTTTCAGGATTTTAGGAAGACACGCTCGAGGATGGGTGAGAAAGTGAAATAATCGACCGGCTTATGTTTCAGCCTGAAGCCAATATGGGAGTATGTGGAACGACGGGATATTGGGATTTGTTGGAATGAGCGTTGCTGCGTTATTGACTTCTCTCTTCTTTTCTTCTGTTTTCTGGTGCAATATCGTCTGATCGGCTCGCTGCTTGTGTCTGGTTCGTTGGTGCCCTCCGATGATTCACTTGTCTCTGAGTCCGTTTCTTCCTCTTGATTTTTGTAGATCTCTTTTGCTTTTTTTATTACCTCGAGGCCTTCTTTACTCAGTTCTTTCCATTCCTCCTTTGACAGGGTGTAATATTAAGTGAGGTCATGATTGAGCGAGTCATTCCAGGTGAAGATAAACCTTTTTTTTCGTTGTCATTTTGTAATTATATCCTCGATAACGTGGCCTTCCCCTTAGACTGGTGCGTCTTCAAATCGGAATGTACATATGCATAATGACTATTTAGTTAAAATAAATTTCAAACCACTAACTATTGTGAACGTTCAAAGGTACAACCTTAGATAGGTGAACTATTGCAATATTGCATGTCCAACTATTGCATTTCGATGCGTGACTGGCAGAAAATAATTTAACAGAAAAAGCCGTATGTACCATGTGGGACCGGTACTTTAGAAGAATAGCCCCACTGCATCTCTCCCCGTTTATGTCGTAAAAGGCGACTAAGGCATATGACTCCCTTCTTATATTACTAGGTGGTAGGGTTCAACCCGCCCGGGTCGCTATCACCACACTGAATGAAAGGTCGGTCGAAACGGCTATGTAAATAGTTTGTGTTTTCCGTCCAGTTCAGTGTAGCCGACACGACCGAAGGGAAGCACTGACGTGGCACCAAGTTCACCCGGTGCTATGGGCTGACATCACGGATGTTGTAGGTGATGTAGCCAACCGTGTCAGTTTCCATAAAAAAAAGGCTCTATTACGTGCGTCGTCGACATATTTAACAGTCAACAAAACGTGTGAATCCCGCGTTTTGCCACATGTTTTGTTTGCTCTTCCAATGCCTATGAAGAACTAAATAAAGTCTTTGTATCGTAACTCGTGAACCGATGGACAAATAAACACGTGCTTCGCATCGATATGTTGATTTAGAACCCTTTTCACATGTTGGTACACTTTTTGTCAACGAAAAAAATATATTATGGTTTTACATATTCAAATAACCGCTCTATTTATTTTTTTGGAAAGCGACATAGTTGAATACATCACCTACTAAAATGGTGTCAGCATATCTTTTCGCGAACTAGGTGCCATGTCAGTGCTTCCCTTTGGTCGTGCCGGTTATACTGAACCTTATGGAAAGTGCATATGTAATTTTTTTTTTATATGGTATGGCAGGTTGAGTCCGAGGGGCCGAGCACATGCTCGGACCAGCCAATATCATCTCTATGAAGGTAGATGCCATACCGGACGGTGACTTCCCTTTGGATTGCTGGCTATTACTGGACTGAAGTAGAACACAGCCGAGCCTGTTATATGGGAATCTTACATCCAGTACGGTGGTACCAACCCAGTCGACTACAACTTGAGCGTACCACCTAGTAAGGAGCAAGTGAAGTGACTTACAGTGTACAATTATGTTTAAATATCATTTAAGTATATGTAATGTAATATACCTAGAAAGTAAAAAAAAAATCAATGATGTTTTGTCAATTTTAATTATATAGGGAGTTTCAGGATAGGGTTTCGTAACTTCGGGGTTCGAAAGGGGTCCGTATTTGAAGACGAAAAGCTCTGAAACTTTTTTGCAGATTATATCATTTTGTAGTAGTTTTTGGTGAAAATCTATTCATCGGCTTTGGTGGACGGTTAACGTCCGCCTTTATTAAATAAAAATAAAATGACTATACATGAAATATATATATAAAAATAAAATGATTGTACCGTGTGGGGTCGGTACTTAAAAAGAATAGCCCCACTGCATGCTCTCCCCGTCGCATGTCGTAAAAGTCGACTAAGGGATAAGAAAATTCGTCAGCCTCGGTAGCTCAGTGGCGCGGTTGGTTAGTCAACCGTTATTAAGCAACGCTGAGCGCGGTCAGTGATTGGATGGGTGACCGCTCGACCGTTGGAGGCTGACCGTGGTTCGGATTCCACGTTAAACTGTAGGTCCCTTCCCTTCTTACCTTACTAGGTGGTAGGGTTTATCCCGGCCGGGTTGGTACCACCGCACTGAACGAAACGTCGGTCGAAACGGCTATGTAAATAGTTCGTGTTTTCCGTCCAGTTTAGTGTAGCCGACATGAAATGAAGGGAAGCACTGACATGGCACCAAGTTCACCCGGTGTTATGGGCTGACATCACGGATGTTGTAGGTGATGTAGCCAACCGTTTCAGTTTCCATAAAAAAAAAAGAAATAATATGCACCTATTCTAATCCCTACGACTTAATTTCAAATAAGTATTATAGGCTCCGGATGCATCATGTAGGTACTCTTCCCTGTAATTTGATCTGCTGAAAGAATCTCCCACGGCCGGTCGTCTTCTAGCGATGATGCGCTCGGAACGGAAGTGTTTGATTGCATAATCGAATGAGACGATAACGAACAGACGACCAATCGTACACACACAACATCACGCCGTTTTCTCAGTGGGGTAGGCAGAGACAACTGATTTCACTTGCCACGGCCCTGAGATTCATGTGTCGAACATGTTAGTTAACTATTTTGTTAGCCCGCCCGGGTTGATACCACCGCACTGAATGAAATGTCGGTCGAAACGGCTATGTAAATAGTTCGCGTTTTCCGTCCAGTTCAGTGTAGCCGAAATGACATGAAGGGAAGCACACTATCCGGTGTTATGGGCTGACATCACGGATGTTATAGGTGATGTAGCCAACCGTGTCAGTATCCATAAAAAAATAAATTTACTTAGAATAGCCCCACTGCATCTCTCCCCGTGCATGTCGTAAAAGGCGACTAAGGGATAAGAGCAAGATGCTGTGCTAAAGGGCGCCAAATAGCCACCTTTCACCTTTCCACGGCCTTTGTGCCTTACTTGATGCTTGAGAATTATTTTGTCAGAATACTTTGCTAAACGTGGCGGTCGGTGTTGTGCTGTATTTTACAAGAGTTCTTGCAGCACAACATCAATGCCTCTTCTTACCCCGATTGTCGAGATTCTGAGGTCGAGATACATCGTGTAGTATGTATGTATGTATGTATGTATGTATTTTAAAATATGATTAATCAATTAAATTGCCAACACCTGCTAATAGTCGGTCGACACTGATAACAGCTCGGTGTCGTGTTTCATTGATAAATTAATAACACTCATATCTTCTTACCCGCCAACACATTAATAATTAAAAGTATTGATTTATTAAATTGAGACATCGCGGTCCTCTTATCTAACAGGAAGATACGTGTAGTTTGTTTCGGTATGGCACTTCATCAGGAAACCTCGTTAGAATATTATACAGTTTAGGCCGGGGCCCCGGGGGTTAGATTATGTATATTTTTTTTTACATAAATTTTTATTTATATTTTTAATGATATTTCAGGTCTAACTGTATGTGAAGGTACTATTCTTATTATTTTATCCATTTATTTACACATTTTTTTTAAATATTAATTTTACATAATCTATTCTTATTATTATTACGGAAAATGAATTGAATTGATTAATTAATTAATTACATACCTAACATGGGTAAAACTATACTTCAAAAAAGCTATATCAAATTATCTCTATACATTTTAATACGAAACTGTTCTAAATTTAAAATTAATGCTATTTTATCGAGAAAAACAAACTGATTTTTTAATGTTCAAATATTTTAATACTGTTATTTTTCTAATTTCAAAATATTCTACCTCATTCAAATTATTCATATACAATGAGGTCGGTCGGTGCCATGCGTGAGGCATAATATTTGCAATCGACTTTCCCGCAGCGAATTCGCTGTATGCTGTCGATACACTTTATGTTATCTACCGGTAGACGAATGTCGGCATAATCCAGCGAGCAGCGATATGGGAGCACCGCGATTTTTAAGATCACACGCTTCTGTTCATGTGTATGTATTACATTTCAATGTAATACATACACATATACCACACGCTGTAACCCGACAATCGGGGTAAGCAGAGTAGTCGGTGTTGTGCTGCAAGTACTCTTGTAAATTGCAGCACAACACCGACCACCACGTTAAGCGAAGTATTAAAACGAGATAAGTATCATGCAGCAAGTAAGGCACGAAGACCCACCAGCTACATGACTCGGTGGAAGGACCGCGCCATGGTGAGAGGTGCCTAGCCTGTCGCCCTTATGCGCGGCATCTTGTCCTTATCCCTTAGTCGCCATTTACGACATGCATGGGGAGAGCTGCAGTGGGGTTATTATTTTTAAGTACCGGCCCACAAGGTACTATACGGGTGTTGTAACGGCCAGTACATTAATTTCGTCAGCGCAATCCTAATGTTTTTTCAAGACGAAAAAGTAAGCAAAGTTTTCCTTTAAAGGGTCTAGTTTTGGAGATATTAATCTTTAAAATTAATATTTTCGTCAAGTGTAATTTGACGCGCGCGGGGGGAGGGTGCTTGCGCGGGAACGGTCGGGGTCGAAAAACTCACGCCGCGCTGCCTCAGCGCGCCGCCGCCCCCCCGCCGCGCCGCGCATCTCCTCGCTCCGCGCCTCCGCGCACTCGTCCTTGCTCGCTCACTAACCGCGCGCCTTTCATTCCCACGTTCGCGCGGAACATTAGATCCTTTTTACACTAAATTAATCAATTAGTTTGTATGAAAACTGTAACTTTTTATTTAAAGGGAATTCAGAAAAAAGTTATTTAACTTTTTTGTTAATATTGATCCCAATAATCATATCCTAAATTTAATGTAGTGGCCGTTACAACATCCTGTATATAAGTGGTTATGTAAAATCCTTTTGAACCAATAAAGTTTTTGTTATCTGTCTGCTATATCTATGAGAAGTAATTACCTACATAGGTACCTGCCTGCTACCGACATACTTGTGAATCACCTAAACTTAAATACCTACATTAATTAGAATCAGTTTGTGGTATATTTTTAAGACCGGATATAGATGTCAGCTTAAATCATTACCTACCGAAAAGAACAGTAGTAAATTACTAGGTTGATTCCAAGAGTCATTGTGCCATTGTATTAAAATTAATTATTATAATAAGTCTCTTGATAAATGAACGGCTTAAAATCGATAGAGTTAATTTAATAGGATAACCTATTACTTCGTTATTTACCATACTTCGTACAACGTGAGTAATCTTAATTCCAACAGGAAGCATACGTCAGCTTACAGCCTACGAATGATATAAATGTATGTAACAAATTCATGAAACCGATATAGCGTGTTGCGAAATGGTCTTTATAAATTTAAGTAAAAATCATTCAGTGTGGTTGGCAGAAATATTGAGATCCATTTTATTACATTTCATTATAATTTTTTTAACCTCCGACGAAAAAAGAGAGGTTTTATAAGTTTTACGTGTGTGTGTATGTGTGTATGGGTTACCAATAACTCAATTGACTTCAACATTCCTCAAACGAGTACCTTCATTGACACAAATGCTTTTCGATATTTTGAAAATAATTTTGAATTTCGAATCAATTAGTATTATTTCTTCATCGAAAGTTCAGAAAAGTTCCACCATCGTGATATTGTTTATTTATCATCTATTGGCAGTAGACTGCGCTCATATTTGTCATATCATATTTACATACATTCCGCCAGTTCCATTTATCACAGCGAAGAAGAACTGACAAGAAACTTCACTGGAAATATTTTCAATGTGCACTTAGTCTACTTTACAACACATACAGTCTAGTTGCCACTGCCTAGCTAGACACGCATGTGCTGATATGACAGATTAATATGAAAAAAAAAAAGAAAAAAATTAATATGAAATTGTATGAAGTTATATACCTACCCACCGCACATACTACCTATATAAATATTCTTTAGTAGGGATAGGGACATATTTGTTTACTTAAAATTACTCCTTATTTATAAATAGCGCTCACAAATTATAATTGGACTTAGTTTAATTTATGTTTAGTAAGTTTTTAATTTGAGTTATAAATTGTAAATTGTTTAAGTATATCACTGATAGTTTTTACAAAATATACTTTTAAATACTTACATCGATGGCGATCCAGAGGGGGAACGCCGCTTTCGTCATGGTGACCATGCTAATGGTCCCTATGGACGATTATTTTTATTTATAGTTAGATTTATTTTTATAGTTAATTTAGTTATTTTTAGATCTAGATTTAAATATTTTTAAGTATTTTATTTGAAATAAAGTATGCATTCATACATAAAAAATTTAATTACATAAGAGTATATTATATAATTAGTAATACAATAAATTATTTATAAACCTACGCAAACCATAAATATGTGAAATATGTGTTTTTTTTTAAAATTGTAATGTAAAAATATATATCTTACAATTTCTGATTAGTGGCCATTCAGTTCAGCGGGGGAACGCTGCTTCGGTTCATGGGACCGCTTTAACCGTCCCAATGGAGGAGTTATTTACCTACTTTTAATTTAGTTTTGCTTTGATTTTAATATATTGTTATTTTTCCATTTTTAATTTGTTTTTATTAATTACCAGTGTATTTTCAATAAATAAGAAGTTAAATACCTAAGTAGTATCAAGAGTATACTACTTTTTTATGCTGACGGTACAAGCAGACGTCTCGCTATGTCGCGTGTTGGATCCGCAGTTTTTCACGCGTTTCTATAGCGCGGCGGTGTCTAGTATGGATTTATCATACTATTATGTGAGTTGGAAAAAAAACAGTTTTTACGTACAAACTGATAGCTCCAATTAATAATTTGCTCTCTATTGAAATACACTATGACTTTTGCACGGCCAAGTTTCGCCGTTTGAAACATATATTATATAATTTTTTCTGCAGTTGTAAGGAGAGAAAACTAATGAATTTGCAGTAAATATCAATGGTAATCGTTAACGGAGTAATTTATAATATCTGCTGGCATTTTATTACAATTAACTTTAGAAATATTTTATAACAGATTTTAAAAAATCCAGTTACACAGGGAATGACTAGAAATATATAATAAGTACGTGAACTGGGTATTCAATATTTTGATGTTTTTTTTTTGCCATTTCTACGAAAAAAAGTATACCTCAAAAATTACATTGAATACAATAAAATGTGTGTAAAAAGTACTTCTCCTTAAAAGTATATATCATTATTAAATTTGTTTTGAAATCTACACGAATTATTAGAAAAATAAGCCAACATTCAATTATAAATTTTATTATTTTTAATTTTTATTTTTTGACAATTTATTGAACATTGTAGTACGCGTAATGTACTAACATTCTTACTTATACAAATTTGACAAAGGCTCTTTACACCTGATACACTTTATTGATAAGTTTTTGTAGTTAGAAAATTATTCTCAGTGAAATTGTGAATCTTGCTCTCAAGTTGTATTTTCGATAAACGGTTGCGTATGTTATTATGTGGATAGTCACTATAAAATACTTAATTTATTGATCACGAACAATAAAAAAACCGGCCGTTGAAGTGGTGAACCGGCCGGCTGAAACCGGCAAAAAAAAAAAAAAGTGCGAGTCGAACTCGCGCACCGAGGGTTCCGTATCACCATGTCATCGTTAGCGCCACTCACGCCATCTATGGCGTGTTATGAAATGCTTCATATTAGTTAAATGACATGATTAGTTAAAATGGGAAGCATTCTATTTATTTTTTATTAAAAAAGTGTATGCGCGCGCGCATACACTTTTTTATTTCTTCGAATATCCTTATAACTCGAGAATCACTTTATCGATATACATACGGTTTTCACTGTTACATTCTATCACTTCTCAAGATTGTTTTAGGCTATAAATCATAACGCCAAGTCATCGGCGGCCTGAGCTGTGAGCAAAGAATCACGCGAAGAGAACCCACGAGCAAAACCTTGTGTTAAATAAACCGTAAACCATAATATATTATCTAAAAGCAATCTCCGTTAATATGTATCTAAAATACTATATTATGCAATGAATAATATAGTTGATTATTGGTTTTATTGCTTTCCGAAGAAAAACATCCAACTATTAAATTATTCCTGCAAGCAAACATTCCGATTTCAATACACACGCAATGTCAATCGATGACTGTGGCAATTATAAAAAAAAACGTCTATTCAAGTGTGGGAACATAGAGTTCTTCCAACTCTTCATGTTACTTCGTTTATCGTTCAAAGTTATTAATCTTTTCGTTATAGTATTATGAAGGAACGTTTCAAGATTACTTTGCTGTTGCATACTCCACTAACAGTGCCTGGGGCTACGCTCGCGACATTGTTGGTTAAGTTTAAAAATAAAGTAAATATTTTTAAAAAACATTGTTATATATTATTTTCATATACTTAATCAATACTTTTATTTTTATAAAATATAAAAAAGTTATACTAATATTTAAAGAATTAAAACCTACCTAACAAACATTAAAATAACTATCAAAATAGGCGTTTTCAAATGTTCCTAGAACACTAGCGGCATTACCCCGCTTGATGGCAAGGCTTACACTTTGAATGAAGTAGGCCCTTGATTGCGGGACGCCAGTTGCGTCCACCAGCAGAGGCCCAAGCCTCTTCAAGAAGCTTTCGGCTTCACTGCTCCACGGACCGAGGGTTTCAACCGCAAACGCAACTAAATTAATTTATTATAATCAATTAAATAGCTTTAAGTAGTCTTATTATGAATTTATTATTTTATGTTAAATTCTCACGCTAAACTCTTTTGCTACTAGGTACTTAGATACTTACATTTTGATATATTACTCGGATTTCAAACATCCAAAGGTTGACTGGAAGAAAATTTGCACCCCATGTAAATGTTCTAATGTGCCTATTATTGTTAAATATTTTTTGGATCAATAATTTTTGTATGATTTTGTAACTATCTTTTACTTCTCTGGCTCGGGTGTGTTTGCGGAAACTCTGAGAAATATACAAACATACATACATAGATAGCGTCGCACCTGTTTCTCGGTGGGGTAGGCAGATACAACGGATCTCCACGCGCCATCCTGACACCTCTGCGGCCTCTTCCACTCTCATAATGTTCTTCAAGCGTGCTCGTCGGTTACGGGTACTACGCACTTGGCCGTTTTTGAGCACATGCCCGATCTGGTCCAGGTACGTGCGTCTAGGGCGACCCTTCCCGACTCTTACACTCACATTTGCTCCTTACATTTTTGTTTCGTTAGTCTCCTATCATCCATTCTTCCAACATGACCGAACCACAGAAACATTCTTTTCTCAATCCTTGTCACTATATCTTCTTTCAGTGATATAGTGACAAATATAGTGATGTGACAACGTCTATAAATATCTATAGATATGCCAGATGCTATCAGTTGAAACTGAATGTAATGAAGCTGAACTCGTATGTTCAGCCGTTTTCGAGTTGACGTTGTAAGTTTGATGCAAATGTGACTAAAATTTTCTCCGACTATCGGTCAAATTCTGACCTTACTTGCATAAAAAAAACGGCCAAGTGCGAGTCGAACTCGCGCACCGAGGGTTCCGTATCGCCATGTCATGGTTAGCGCCACTCACGCCATCTATGGCGTGTTATGAAATGCTTCATATGAGTTAAAATGCATGATTAGTTAAAATGCTTCATACTCTATTCGGTAGATGCCGCGCGCGCCTACACTTTTCGGTTTCTTCTATCTATGGGAACCCCCGTGAATTTTTTACTTTTTCTTATTTTTATTATTCGTTGTTATTCCGGCCATAATAAATAACACATATTCTGTGAAAATTTCAACGGGCTATCTATTACGGTTCAAGAGATACAGCCCCCGGACAGACGGACGGACGGACGGACGGACAGACAGACAGACAGACGGCGCGGCGTAGGCTTAGTAATAGGGTACCGTACCGGATACGGAAGCCTAAACATCGAACACACAGACATACATGCAGACAGATTTTGTTTTATAAAAATACAAGCGTGCAGTGATAAGAACGAATAACAATTAATTGCGTGACTGTACTTAGGTATAGTCTGATAGGCATATCGATTTTATGAATCCGTTATGCATGAGAACGGAAGCGATTGGCAATAGATAGCAAATTGTTTTTTTATCAGGTATGGGTGGCTGAGTCGGAGGGGCCAACGCACATGCTCCAGACAATATCGCCTCCGAGAAGGTAGGTGCCATACCGCAGACTTCCTGGGTTGCTGGCTATACTGGCCTAGAGCAGAACACAACCGAGGCTGCTATGCGGCCATATTACATCCAGTACGGTGGTACCAACTCAGTCGGCTACAATGTGAGCCTACCACCACCTAGTAAGGGGCAAGGGAAGGGATGTACAGTTTTACACCGGTTCCGAACGGTGAAGCAGCAGGTGTAGGTATGCACGTAATTTTTTTCGTCAGAAAAAACTCATTGGTACACGCCGATCGGATTCGAACCTCGAACCTCTCGCATGAGAAGCCGATGCCCAAACCACTAGGCCACCCGCCGCTTAAATTAAACCCCTTTGCGTTCACAGTCGGGCAAAAAAACGATTTATCTGCTAGAACGTAACCCGGGCGGGTTGAACCCTACCACCGAGTAAGGTAGGAAGGGAAGGGACCTACAGTTTTACGTGGAATCCGAACCGCGATCAGCGTCCAACGGTCGAGCGGCCACCCATCCAAGTACTGACCGGTCCAGCGTTGCTTAACAATCAATAGCAACAGTCAACTGTCTGCACCACTGAGCTATCGAGGCTGACAAATATAATATATAGGTATAAAGAACTATAGTCAGTTTTAGATCTAGGTAATAAACTTGGTAGTAATAAACATGCAATTCGTGTTAGCATATAGGTATCTACTTCTGTTCATTATAACGTACATTATGTAGTTCAGGAACGCTCGCCCAAATCCAACAATTACGCGAGCGAAGCTAGTAAATTGTAAAACAATAACAAAGTTATAATAGGGTAGAGTTTACCGTTTCTGACATTAGACAAAATATCTAAGCATTAATTTTTTTTTTTATAATTTCTTCATAAAATAATTGGAATGTTAATGGTTGGATATTTTTCTATCATGTTTTCAAATACATTTTGAGAGCATTCGGAAAAAAAAATAACATTTCTAAAATTATGAAATGTATGGTCATATTTTGAACTAAGGTATTTCTACTACAAATGCTGTATTGACTCCTACGTAGTACCTACCTAGCTATATTATTCGTAAACATCGTTGCCTAAGCGAACCAGATAGGGAAGCGAAGAGATAAGTCGCGTAGAAACTGGCGCCATCTAGTGTCGGGTAGGAGTACCGGGCGCCATTCTATGCAACGCAAGATGGGAGTCAAACGTGGCGAGCGCGATACTGGAGAATCTATGCGTACGTCAGACTTCTATAGTAAAATAGTGTTTGGAAAGGTGAAATTAGTAAAATTACTAAGAATTATTGTTTTGTCACGTTTTTGATGGTTAAGAATTATGAAAATGCATTTTTGAAAATATATTTGTTTTATAATGTAAAATGGTTTAGGGTTAATTTCAGGATTTTTTTAAGAAGTTTAATAGATTTATTGATAAGCTCTAAGTATAATTATTGTATTGTATTTATTATTGTATTTAATTGTAACAATCAAACAATGGTTCCAAAAAAATAAACTTGTTTTTTAATGTTTAAAATTTACATTTTATTTGAGATCATTATTGTATTAGTTTTTCTTTTATTTTCTTCCTGTGCTTTAATAGATTTTTTTTAGATGCCTTTAGAAGTTTTTTATTATAAAAATTTTGACACCTATTAATAAGTAGGGAAGTATATTGCATTATGAAGGCGGAATCCGTAAACATGGTATGCAATAATGGAGCGTTAGTGAATAAATCCAAAGTATTGTATTGTACCTAATGTGTTACTCTCCTACCTCTTCTATTAGATGGCTTGATGATATCACCTTTGCCGTGAATTATAAATATTAACCTGGGCAATTTGCTCTATAATAAACGACATACATACATACATACATACATACCACACGCTGTATCCCGACAATCGGGGTAAGCAGAGTAGCCGGTGTTGTGCTGCAAGTACTCTTGTAAATTACAGCACAACACCGCTCACCACATTTAGCGAAGTATTAGAACAAGAAAACTATCAAGGTGAGCTACCCCGTAGCTACCCCGTCGCCCTTATATACACGGCATCCTGCCCTTATGGTTTGGTCGTCTCTTACGACATGTACGGGGAGAGATGCAGTGGGGCTATTCTTTTAAAGTACCGACTCCACACGGTATCCTAATCGAATACTCTATATTATTATAAAAAACAAGTTTATCACGAAATCATCATACCTACCTAATAAAACAAGCCAAGCATGAAAAGTCGCTTTAGCCAACGGCTTCGCTCGCGTGATGATTGGATTTTAAATGTTATCTACTAATAAGTCAGCGCTTGAAATATGCCCATGCAAAATTTCAGGCACATATGTGGATTGATAGATTAATGTATGCTTATCAAATAAACAAATAATATAAATGTATAAATGATATCCATCTACATACCTAGGTGCATATAAGCTCATAATTTCAAAAGTAGAGTAAAACGCGCACACTTAGATATGAGTAAAAAGTTGAATTAGTGTTAAACACTGAAGTTAATATCTACTCAAACACTTAATAATAGTTATAAATACTACTCAAGCGTGCAGAGTAAAAAAATCTAAACAAACAAACAAAAAACATACTTATATGAATATTGAACAAACGCACTGGCATCGGGGCTTTGTAATTATTTATAGGTTAGAGTTTTTATTGCAGAATTGTTTCTGGACACTTGAGAAAATAACCTACAATATCTAATAAATTACGTACCTAACTAAATCTTTATTTATTGTGAAAGTATTATTTAGAACGCATTTTAACATATTTGACCATAATCATAAAGTTTTATACGAAAGTTTATTTTAAGCAAAATTTGTGTATTTTTTTTCCTGTCCGAAGCTAAACTTATTCTCAGACACTTTGTTTATGTTTTTTGCACATTATATTTGTTTTGTAAATAATAATAATATTATCCGAAATACACAGTAAAATTATTATTGTTCTCCATAATATAGTTATATTTTAGTAGTGCATTCTAGTTAGGTTATATTGAATTGGAAAATCGAATAACTTAGCACTGTGATTTTTAAATTTAGATTTCACAAATCAATGTAAAATTTTATATTTTATATTAATACTTTTATACAATTTTATTATGCTATATTAAAAAACCACATTGATTTGATCAATAACGCGCACAAAAAAAAAATGCACTCAATTGAACACTAATTTCTGATTGAAATTTCGAATAATTACGATTCCGAATTCCGCGCGGCCGCCACGGCTCGGATGAAGCACACAAGATATTTTAATTAAAATCTATGTCTTCCAATTTAATTGATCGTACGACAATGATTTATCGATTGCGAAGAATCTGTTTTACTGGTACTCCATTTCCTCGAGATCATTTCTTATGTGAATTCATCACGACAGAACTAGTGATAAACTATCATTCATTAACTGTTTTCTCAAGTATTTTTTTTTTCTTGATATTCATCAACGGAGTTGTCCTTTATTTAAGTAACTATAATCTACATAGTTCTATTAATTTTTAATCACGGTTTAAATTTCATTTTCTCGCATTGCATTAAATTTCTTTATTATTTTCTCGAATTGCATTCTAGGACACTCAAGTTCTGTTCCAGACGAGGTTCCAGAAATAAAATGACATAATTTGGTCGCAAAGTGCAAGGTTAAAATGAGGTTAGGAATGACAAAGAGATGGAGATATTGTCTCTAAGCGTACTAAATTTAACTCCGGAATCAGTCGGCCAGCTCGCGCCTCGGCCTCTCGACATCGGAACGGGGCGTCACAACAAGAAAGCAATTAAGAGAAGAGCAATTGATTTCTACCAGCTGTTTCTAAACTTGGGATAAATCTGTTTTAACGAGAAGTGTGAGAAGGCCGGAGGTTTCTGTTGTGTTACGGTCAATAAAATGTATTTATTGAAGGAGGTAAAACGGTCTGGCGTTGTCTTAAATGAGCCGACGTATAGTGGTCATTGCAAAGCTTCCGTGTTGGGCGACGGAGCATTTGCTAAGCATTGGTCAAGCAAGAATCAAATAAGAATCGAAACTAGAACAATTGGAATTTTACGGATATTCCACAATATTCCAATTGAAATTATGTTTTTAAGTTATGGAATTTAATTGACAATTTTTTCACAATAAAAATTTGTTGTTTTTTTTAGTTTGTTTTTATGTCATACGCGATTTTAAGTTTGATATTATTCGTACAGAAATTAATAAATATGCATTTCTCATATTTTGTTTTTTTTTTTTAACTTCACTGTTTTTTAATCACTAAAATAATTATTTCGATTGTAATACATTTTTGATGTTTTTCTTGTTTTCTTCACATATCATGCAATTTCTAAGGGGCAGTCGTTAATGATTCAAAATGTTTATAATTATTACAATCTGGGCACTTACTTTGATTTTGCTGATAAGCCGGCCGTTTATGTCAAATGTGTACAAGACATAGTGTGATGTTTCTTTTCGTCAGACATCTTGTCCAAAACTGTCCCACAGTCTATTCAGATAACACACTGAATCTCTAATGCCTCGATCTGATTAAATTGTCCGTGGCTCCAAGATCAGTGCCTTCAACTCAGTCACTCGGCCAAAATCACTCGCCGATAAAAAAAAACAATTCGCAACGAAAATGCTCCAAAATCATAAACCAAAAAATCCACAATCACATTAGTCTCCCAAAATAACACCCACCGGTCGCCGAGTGCAGAAAACAAAACATCCAAAATGCAACAAAAACAGCACAAATCAGTCGATGAACACAAAACCGAAAATCAATCAAAATATCACTTTTCACAATTTCTCGATATCGATAGTCCACACACGGTATTTTTATTACGTAAGGCTGCGCGCGTCCCAGGACAGGATTAGGGTATTCGTGCTTGTTGTCGGCCGCGCAATGGCCGTCAACACGACGTCGGGACGGCGCGATCGCTCCGCGACTGCAGTGCTATCCTTCGGCCGCGAACCCCACTACCCGCGCATCTGAGGTTTGCTCCTTGGCGCGGCTCCGCCCAGTGGGACGCCACTAGCCGACTAAGATGAGCGTTCGCCTCTCGCTCGCGCGTCAGCGGATCGATATCTTCCGTCCCGCTCTGTCGCGCCGCCAGTGGGGCGAGCGCCAATGGGATCGGCGCGCCGAGCGCTCGCCGATCGCGCCGAGACGATGAATTGAGAGCTACTATTAGGTATCGGTGCACGGGACACGCTCCTTTTGTTGTAGTCGATAATGGGATGCGCTTTTTTGCCGGCGCGATCGAAGCTCGAACTGCACGCGGAATTGGTTCATGTTTCTGCGCGCACACCCTTTTTTTTCGGTGCGTTTGTTTGTTTTGGTCGCTGCCGTCTCTCTACTGAAGCGCCCTGACTGAACTAATTTTGGTGTGCCGAGTTGTTTGGACGCTAATTGGGGGAAAGTTTAACAGGTGTAGCTCTCGAGTGCAAGCGAGCAGAGCCATTTCATGGCCAGTTTGGGATTATGTCTGCCTGTCTCTTAATAGTTTCTACATCGTACCATTTATTTTAAGTAGGTAGGTGGTTTGCTGATAGTGTAACGTAGCTGCATTTTTATATAATAATTTTTGTACACTATCAATACAAAGTTATATAATTATAATAATTAATTATGTTTAGTTATAAATAACTGATCTTTCATAAATATTGTATAGTTGTATTAATAATTAACGGTGCATCAATAGTGGTATTTGATATTTAATTGATATAAACATTACATTCCACTATATTATCGAATCTCAAACATCCAAAGGTTTACTGTAAGAAATCTCTGTAAGGGATAAGTCCGCCTTTGCACCTTATGTAAATTTTCCAATATATTTGTTACTGTTTAATGTTTACTCGAGCAATAAAGAATTTTATATATATCTATCTAAAATTATCTGTCTTACCTTCCCAAATAATAATAAAATGACTACACACACATTACAAGGTCAAACGTGAACAAATGAAGTACTGACTCTGCCAAGACAATTTGCCCTTATAGAAACACCAGCGCAATAATGACATGACACGGAATCAAATAAAAAATACAGCAAAAAAGGACAGACAAATTAATGACTCTATATTACCTATACAACAGCTCGTTCCGATCGATCGCTGCATAATCAATTAAGCGGTAAGTACTAAGACTTTTATAGGACGTATAAAAGTACAAGTGAATGCCCGGCAGGTGCTTCGCTTTGTCTGACTACGTACCAAGACAGCGGCGCGGCGGCGCGGCGGCGCGGCGGCGTCGCGGCGCTCTGTGGGGTGACTATTCACTCGGCTTTTGACGATCACAGGTGCATCTACCCTGAAGTCCGTTGCAACCGTTGTCTTTAATGTCGTGAATTTTATCGAAGAAATCAAATCGTTTCATTTGGTTCACATTTTCTCTATAGTACGAATTGTGCTACCGAGGGCTGGAGTCTTACGCACAGCCAATTTCACCACCGAGCAGGTGCATCAGTGGAGCGATAATTTGTATGGCCACTGACACGTTTGGCTACATGACCTATATCAGGCGCTACACTCGCAATGTCGGCGCATCCCACCTTCGTGAACTATTGAGATGCCATGTCATGTCAGTGCCTCCCCCTCTGGACGTGTCGGCTACACTGAACTGGACCTGAAAGGCCATATTTATTCGAGATTTGAGGATACTGCAATACGGACTGGGGAGACGGGATGAGAGAAACATACCTATCTATACGTAGATAAAATAAACACATTTATCAGACCAAAAATATTACCCATTTAACATAGGTACCTATATTATTAAACATTTTTATTCAGAACTTTAGCATAGGTTGACTGGAAGAAATATCTTCAAGTAATAAGTCCGCTTTTGCGCTACATGATTGTCTTCGCTGTATTATGTTAAATGACAAATATAATATAATACAGGGGTCGCCAAATGGCGGACCGCGGTCCGGATCCGGACCGCGGACTTATTTTGTGCGGACCTTAAAAAAACAGTAAAACTGATGTCTAAACTTTTTACTTAAGTAGGTACTAGTATATCAGAAAAATTTAAGAATTAAAAATACATATCTGTGGTAATTTTACTTGACCCAACAAATAGTTCATAGCAAAAAATCTAATTTTTCGTAATAATATTATGTAATTAGTAATTACTTTAATAAAAAATATTTCAGATTTCTTTTAATTTTATTGTTATTTGACATTTTAAATCCGGGTCCCTAGTCATCATCTACCAACCGGACCGCGACAGTCTTAAATTTTTTAAACGGCCCCCCAATAAAACTAATTGGTGATCCCTGATATAATATATTATAATAACAACATTCTAAAACCAAAGACAATTTATTTAATACAAAATTTATTTAGTTGTTTGGTGTTTGTATGTTTTTTTTAAATTATTTTTGTCTGAATTAAAGAGATATTTAATATTATAAATTATTCGTCACCTTGTCCACAGTGTAGGTATATGGACAGTTTTTCACTTGCAAAACTCCAAACATTTTTTGCAAAACATCACCAACTTGTACGCGCGCATGTTGGGAGGGTTGGAGTGTGCGCGTGTTGTAGTTGGAAGGGTGAGTGAACTTGAAATGTAGGGGAGAGCACGATACAGCTATAGCTAGTAGGTACCTACGTACGCCTTAGTAGGTCAAGACATTTTTTGACCTAGTTTCGCTGAGTCCTTGTTTGGTGAATGGTGTGTTGGAGAAATGTTGTTTTGTATTTTGAATAATTTGCTTTCAGCATTTTTGGATGTGTTTAAAGGCATTTGTAGATATGTTGAGAGGCATTTGTAGTTATGTTGAGAGCTAGGCATTTGTAGTTATGAGAGGCATTTGTAGATATATTGAGAGGCATTTCATTCGTAGTTATGGTGAGAGGCATTTGTAGATATGTTGAGAGGCATTTGTAGATATATTGAGAGGCATCTGTAGATATCTTGAGAGGCATTTGTAGTTATGTTGAGAGGCATTTGTAGATATATTTAGAGGCATCTGTAGATATGTTGAGAGGCATTTGTAGTTATATTGAGAGCCATCTGTAGATATGTTGAGAAGCATTCTTGTGATATATAACACTTCAAGTTTTTTTTTTTTTTTATGTAATCCGGTATCGGTGGCTGAGTCGGAGGGGCCAAATCACATGCTCTAACCAGCCAATATCACCTCCGAGAAGGTAGGTGCCATACCGGAGACTTCCCTGGATTGCTGGCTATACTGGACTAGAGGAGAACACAACAAGTAATTTCACATTTGAGTTAGGGTACATGCATATATTTTTATTAACAATAACATTTCTTCTTTATTCGAATGTCGTAATGTTTATACCTATGCATGTGATTATGTATTGAGACCGCGAAACACAAACTTATGAAACACAACGATACAACTAAAATGTAAAATTAACAATTTTGCTGATAGTTCTGACTACAAAGACTACAATATAATAAACTAATTAAAAATAAATTAATTTCTAACTAAACACTACCTATATGCACTAAACTACTTATATAAACTCATTTAAAAACTATGATTCATTAAGTTTAAGGGAGGGATTGGAGGGGGAGGGGAGGAATTATGCATGTCTACACTGCACCAGTGCACGCAGAAGCGTGGGTTTAAGTAAAATAATATTTCTCAGTAGCTTAAATATTGTATTTTCAAATATAGGTATTTACATAGACTTTACTAATATTAAACCCGAGTAAATTAAATACAATATGCTTCTTCGAATAAATTAATCTCGAACACTAACGATTATTTTAAGTAAACTAAAACTTCAAAATCTAACAAAGAAAATAGCTTGTATTGTGAAATTGTCTAAAATTATAAAAACCCCAATTTATAATACAAACCAAATTAATTCAACTAAAAATTACAACAGAGACTCTGCACTGCACAATGAAAAGCTCTAGGCGGTTAGGGAAAACTGCTCGCCAATAGATGGCGCCAGGCGTCGCGTTCGGACTTTTCACAAGACAGCTGACGGTGAAATGGGTTTGGTTCTGAGTGCCGTGTATGTAAGTATGCAGTCAAAATTGTATGTTTTTATATGCAAAGAAGTAATCATGTTATTTTTAGAAGTTTGGAATGAAATAGTGAATGCTTGGTAAGTAAATTTATGCCAGTCTGGTATATTTTTAAAATGCACAAGTATAATACCTACGTACAATAACCTTTATTAATATAAATTTGACATTAATAAATTAAAATTATTAAATAAACTTAAACTACCTATCAAATAAAATAAAAAACTATAACTAAAAAATACTAAAAACTAAAAACTAACTAAAAAATAAAATATAAACCTATAACCAATACAAAACTTAATAACCCTCCTCCAGGTGTGACGATGTGGGCACTGTACCGAGGACGCTAGCGGCGTTGCCTCGCTGGATGGCCACACTGATACAGTGCCTCAGGAACTCGAGCGAACGTTGTTCTCCTGAAGCAGCGTACAGGGACATCCCGATGTCTTTCGCGAGCCGCTTTGCCTCCTCAGACCATGCCCCCATCGTCTCCACCGAAAATGCGGCGAAGATGTGCTGGTGTGCCACCGAACTGTATTTGGTGTGCTTGTGGCGGGCTGCAGTTTCAGCGGCTGCGCCGGCGCGCTTCGAGCATGCCTTAACGTGACTGCTGCACAGAGTATCGGCGCAGGTAGCATCCCACACCAGTGACTTTCCCTCACGCCACGGGATAATGGTCATACGTACAATATGTAGGTACACACATACATACATACATACATCACGCCTGCTTCCCAGTGGGTAGGTAGGTACACACCGCAGGTACGTATGGATGAAATATATTGACATAGTTGTGAGAGGTGGCGAGCCTGTCGCCTAGTAGCACAGCATCTTGTCCTTATCCCTTAGTCGCCTTCTACGACATTGCACGGGGAGAGACGCAGTGGTCACACAGTACTAATAATACTTAATATTAAAATCTGTCATAGGACTGAGCACAATAAATAAAAAATATATTTTATTAATATATAGGTATTATTGACTTATTGACACATTTCTTTTTGAATTAATTTTACATTTTAACAATTATAAAATTTAAATCTAAAATTAACACAAAACCAAATGGAGTTTCCACCACCGGCGGCGGTGGAGGCGGCGGCGCGGCGGTGGCGGGGCGGGGCGAGCCCAGGCTACCGATATGGTCGGATCCTAAAGAGAGAAACCTCCGGACTATGTGCGCAGTGTCGACCAGGGCTGCCTTCTGGATCTGGCCCTTGACCCAACCACTCAGCGAGAGCCTGTCAAGGTGGTCGTCGAGGCTCTTCACTATCACACCATGCGCTGATACGAGTATGGGCACAACGATCGTCGTGTCGGCGGGCCACATTTTGGTGACCTCGTGCTGCAGGTCCAGATATTTATTATTATTATATTAGAATTAATTTTAAATATTTTAATACAATAATACTTACAATATTATCTATAAGTATGACCCTTCCCTTCTTACTTTACTAGGTGGTAGGGTTTATCCCGCCCAAGTTGATACCACCGCACTGATTGAGACGTCGCGCGTCGGTAGAAACGGAAGTAGTTCGTGTTTTCCGTCCAGTTCAGTGTAGCCGACATGAAATAAAGGGAAGCACTGACATGGCACCTAGACCACCCAGTGTTATGGGCTGACATCGCGGATGTTGTATCGATGATAAATGTAGCAAAAGCGTGTAAGTTTCCATATTTTTTTTTTACATAAAATTCACATAATTAGTTAAAAAATATTATGGGGCCCAACACACCACCTACTACATCCGTGATTTCAACCCGTCACACCTTCGCGAACTAGGTGACATGTCAGTGCTTCACTGTGGTCGCGCCCCGGCCACACTGAACTGAGGGAGTCCGAGTTAACGTGACAGCTACGTAATCGTCAAATACCGATCGAATTGAGTTTTTATGTATGGGAGCACAATACGCTCACCGCGGCGCCACTAGAGAGCTCCATACATATAAACTTAATTCGATCGGTATTTGACGTTTACGTAGCTGTCACGTAAACTCGGACTAGGCCCTCAGGACGGAAAACACGAACCATTCACACAGCTCGCCTCCTTCAAAGTTCTACACAAATTAATTTGTCCACAGAGAAGAATCTCGGCGGTCGTGCCGCCGTCTTCAGTTGGCCAATATCGACTTGCGTTCACGAACTGCTATTGTTGGCACCTATATAATTATACTGCTCTTCTGAACCGTCTTGTCATGTCTACAGCAAGTTCTAATAAAAGAGGCTAATCGTTTAAGAATTTTAAAATTATTTGAGCAAAGAAGGGATGAAACATTAGCGACAAAACAGACATACAATACAGCATTATATTTTTTGGACCAGTGTTGCCAACTCAAATTTTGAAATTCTCCTAGACCTCCAAAATCTCCAAAAAAATCTACAGCAAGTTCTAATAAAAGAGGCTAATCGTTTAAGAATTTTAAAATTATTTTAGCAAAGAAGGGATGAAACATTAGCGACAAAACAGACATACAATACAGCATTATATTTTTAGGACCAGTGTTGCCAACTCAAATTTTGAAATTCTCCTAGACCTCCAAAATCTCCAAAAAATCTACAGCAAGTTCTAATAAAAGAGGCTAATCGTTTAAGAATTTTAAAATTATTTGAGCAAAGAAGGGATGAAACATTAGCGACAAAACAGACAGACAATACAGTATTATATTTTTTGGACCAGTGTTGCCAATTCAAATTTTGAAATTCTCCTAGACCTCCAAAATCTCCAAAAAATCTACAGCAAGTTCTAATAAAAGAGGCTAATCGTTTAAGAATTTTAAAATTATTTGAGCAAAGAAGGGATGAAACATTAGCGACAAAACAGACATACAATACAGTGTTATATTTTTTGGACCAGTGTTGCCAACTCAAATTTTGAAATTCTCCTAGACCTCCAAAATCTCCAAAAAATCTCCTAGAAAATTATCGTCCTCCTAAAAAATTCTCCTGTGTTTCAAATTATACGTATTTCACCACGTTTTTAGTGTACTTTATCGGTACGGGACTATATTACTGAGCCTAGGCCGTCTGTCCGACCGTCTCGTTTGTCTTATCTGTAAAGAGCATTTGCACCCTGAAAACCGGTCAAGTGCTAGTCGAACTCGCGCACCGAGGATTCTATGTCAGTCAATTAGTCAGCGTGCAAGCGATTGGGCATAATTTTTTTAGTGTTCCGCATTCATACGGAAGCCTATGGTGACTGGCCCGCTCCAATTGGCTCCAACATTTTAGGTATATGAATGGTTTACGCTTATGCGGAACAGAAATTTTGTATTTTTAGAAATAGTGATGACTCGTACTGTTTAAGCAGTGGCAAACACTTTTGTAAATGTAGACGTGAACATAAAAAAAAAGTATCCAGCGAAGTTTTTTGCCAGTTCTTCTTCGCTGCGTAATCGAACTGGCAAAAAAGTTAAATCACAATTTGAACAAACTCACGACCTATAAAAAGTAAAAAAAAATATTTCCGTTTACTTACTTAAAGGAGTCGGGTGACCACTAAGTAAATTCGAGCGCTTTTCTGAGTTTTAATAGGTATTTTATTTACTTAGCGGTCCCCCGACTCCTTTAAGTAAGTAAACGGAAATTATTTTTGACTTTTTAAGGGTCGGTTTTTTTTATTTGTAAGTAATTTTACTTTTATTTCAAGCTTATAAAAAACAAACCGCATGCAAATCAATCCACTTTTTACCGACTACGACGAAGCCAAAAAAGGAAGGGTTATTAATAGATATTAATTATTGTTTGATTACTTAATTACTTGATTAGTTGATTACAAACCTAGCTAACAACCATCCCGAATAAACCAGCTTTCTAATAAATAATAAAAAAAAACGCATCCAAATCGGTCCTCCGTTTGGGAGCCACGATTTTTGTTTTTTTTTTTATTTTTATGGAAACTGATACTGTTGGCTTCATCACCAACAACATCCGTAATGTCTACCCATAACACCAGGTGAACTAGGTGCCATGTCAGTGCTTCCCTTCATTTAAATAAATATGACAAAAATCAAGTGATATCATCGTAGGCCGACTTCAAATATTTTTTGTTAGTTTGTTCTCATGAGATGCTAGAAAGATCTGCCGAGATAAACTTGTTGCATTGTAAGATAATTGTTTATTGCGCTTCACTGTTGGGCAAATCTGAGCGTTGTCTGGTGAAACAGTGAGGCGGGCCTCAGTAGTGTTTAGCTTACTAACTTATCGGTAGGTATATGTTCGACCTCGTTGTCGAAGAAAATATTGAAGTTCTAACAATAGAAATAGTCAAGTTTTGTATAGTGTAGGAACTATTTTCGCTATACTTACGTATATATTTAAATTTACGGTATTGATTGACAAATGTATTTACCTATGTATGCACATATTATTATGTATGAACGGCGGTATTTAGTGAGATCTTCTTATATTAGACGACTAAAGGGAAGCACTGACATGTTACCTAGTTCATCACAGACAGATACACAGTAGCCAACCGTGTCAGTTTTCTTAAAAAAATTTAAATTTATTTAAAATAAATTAATACCTATAACAATATTTTTTTTTACATTCATAGCTTAATAATTTTTTTATACTTGAAACATTTACACATGCAAGCATAGTAATTAGTAAATGAGAGCGGAAAAATTACTAAAGAAAAATTCCAGCCCGAAACAAGTAGGTTATTTTATATAGGTTTTTATCAATAAACACAGGTAGGTTTTTTTATAGTTTTGTTGTATTGTTGTATTGTTTATTGATCATTCATAGGGCACTTAGACTGCTCTCGAACTTGTCACAATTTGTTCTATCCGGTTCGATTACACCCACGAAGAAGAACCGACAAGAAACTTCGCAGGGTATTTTTTAAACTTATTTTTACAAGAATTTTGTGACTAGCCACATAATAACACCGCCCATAGTCTATCTAAAACACAGCTTGAGAGCAAGATTAACAATTTTGCTGAGAGTTCTGACTACAAAGACTTATTAATTAAGTGAATCAGGTGTAAAGAGCCTTTGTCAAACTTTGATACGTAATTTGTATCAACATAACTATGTTAGTATATTAAACTACAATGTAGTATAATTGTATTGTCAAAAATAAAAAAATAAAAATAGATGAATATTTAAGATACTTGAAGTATCAAGTTGTCAATGGGTTAATAAAGTTGAGGTACTAATGGTACCTAGTCAAGAGTTAATATTGTTTGTAAAAAATAAAATTGTCCAAAACCAAAAAAATATTAATATATATTTATGTTTATATATAATAAAATATTATCATACTTGAAGTATCAAGTTGTCAATATGGGTTAATATAATTATTGAGGTACAAATGGTGCCTAGTCAAGTATTAATAATTATGCAGCGTAAGCGTGTTATGTGGCGCCTAGCCTAGCTAAGGTGTCTAACGACGCTCATGGACGTTCGGTCGCATGCGGGGGTTGCGAATGCCATGCCGGCCTGACAGGTGCCTATTCACGCCTCTCTTGGCCGAACCAGAGACTGTACGTACTTGGGAGGAAATATGGTCGCAATGAAGTGCTATTTCGAATTGAAACAACATATCAAAGGACGAAATTACAAACACTAACTCAATCTTTGACAACGTATCTCAAAGCCTTTATCAATCGGATATTATGAAGCCAAATCGGTTGAACAAGAAAACAAAATTCTTTTTTTGTCGCTTCGGTAAGAAGGGAAGGGGGTAAGGGATGGGAGGGGGGAAGCGATTAAACATTAAGAACATCTGTTTCTCCCTTTCAGATCAACCCTTTTAGAAATATCTTTCAAACATTAAAATCGGCGGAAGGGTTGGTAGCGATATTAATATGGATATGATATGACGTACTTAATGGTAAAAATATTTTGAATCTGTTGTTATACTTCTAGAATGAACTATTTTTTAAATAAAATTGTTTTGGTGTCGCACTGCAAATAATTACAGAATCGATTCTTGGCGAACACTGTTCTCTCTCTTAATTTTTAGAGTTCCGTATCCGTCGTACGGGACCCTATTACTAAGAAGCCTACAGCGTCCGTGTCTCTGTCTGTCTGTCCGTCTGTCTGTTCGAGGGATCTCTTGAACCGTAATAGATAGCCCGTTGAAATTTTGCACAGATTTAGTGTTATGGCCGGATATAACAACCAATAATAAAAATAAGAAAAAGTAAAAAATTGATGGGGTCCCCTTACAAGAAACTAAAAAGTGTATGCGCGCCATCTACCGAAAACAGTATGAAGTATTTTGACTAATCACGAATTTTAACGAATATTTAGCATTTCATAAAGCACGCCATAGATGGCGCGAGTGGTGCGGACCATGACATGGCAATACGGAACCCTCGGTGCGCGAGTTCGACTCGCACTTGGCCGGTGTTTAGGTTTCGGTACCCCGATTCCGTATTCTCGCACTACACTATTTCTCAATCTATCTTTCATTGTAGTAACTCCACACATACTCCTCAACGCGCGCACTTCCTCAGCATTAATACGAGTATCCTGCTTTCATATTTCTTCTGCCATGCTCAATTTTCACTCCTTTTTTGTGGAAACTGACACAGTTTAATACAAACTACTACATCCGTGATGTCAGCCCTTAACACCTTGGTGAACTAGGTGCCATACTTCCCTTCGGTCGTGCCGGCCCACTGAACTGGATGGAAAACACGAACTATTTACAAAGCCGTTTTATCCGAACTTTCATTCAATGTGGTTGTACCAACCCGGGCGGGTTAAACCCTACCACCTAGTAAGGTAGGAAGGGACAGTTTTACTTGGAAATTGAACCACGGTCAACCTCCAACGGCCGAACGGTCACCCATCTATCCACTGACCGCGCCCAGTTGTGATTATGTTCCGACCGACAGTCGACCGACCGCACCACTGGGCTATCGAGGCTGACAAAAATGCCTATATTATTTCATTGGTCTTACCGAGGCGGCATGTCCATCCGTTTCTTTCTCACGGAAGATTGAAAAGTGAAACTACGTACAGAAATAAAAAATAAAAAAAATCTCGAGCCGTTATGTAAATTTGACATTGTCGAATATTTACAGTTTGATTCTGGACACCCTCCCCCGCAGAAGGCGTGATGGTATTAATAATACATTTTAGGCTTTGCATTTTTCTTTGAGAAAATTATTATCAATGTTTTTTTTATGGTTTAGGTACGTTTTGCTTTCAGTAATTTTAGTGATATTTATAAAATGTTGTTAGGTACTTACATAACATACGAGTATGAATAAAAGTTTTTTTTGGTTATTACGAATATTTGGCTTTTTATAATTTAACTAGCTTCACTCGCACAGCCTATGTCCATCCTGAAGGTCCATTCTAAATATTGGTCTAAGAATTTTTGAAATCGGATGAGTAGCTTCCCTCCTACATCCATACTTACAAACCTATATACTTTACCTCTTTATCATGTGTTTTGTACCGTGTGGGGTCGGTACTTAAAAAGAATAGCCCCACTGCATCTCTCCCCGTCGCATGTCGTAAAAGTCGACTAAGGGATAAGAAAATTCGTCAGCCTCGGTAGCTCAGTGGCGCGGTTGGTTAGTCAACTGTTATTAAGCAACGCTGAGCGCGGTCAGTGTTTGGATGGGTGACCGCTCGACCGTTGGAGGCTGACCGTGGTTCGGATTCCACGTTAAACTGTAGGTCCCTTCCCTTCTTACCTTACTCGAACTTCGTTACTTCGTGGGTGTAATCGAACCGGATAGAACAAATTGTGACAAGTTCGAGAGCAGTCTAACTGCCTTATGAATGATCAATAAACAATACAATACAATACAATACTAGGTGGTAGGGTTTATCCCGGCCGGGTTGGTACCACCGCACTGAACGAAACGTCGGTCGAAACGGCTATGTAAATAGTTCGTGTTTTCCGTCCAGTTTAGTGTAGCCGACATGAAATGAAGGGAAGCACTGACATGGCACCTAGTTCACCCTGTGTTATGGGCTGACATCACGGATGTTGTAGGTGATGTAGCCAACCGCGTCAGGTTCCATAAAAAAAAAAAATGTGTAGATAGCTATACTTTTAATATATTTTACAAAAAATACACTTCTTCAAACATATATATTCCGACTTTATATACTCGTCATCAGTGTTCAAGCGACCGATGCATTCAGTGCGGTGGTACCAACCCGGGCGGATTAAACCCCACCACGGAATCCGAAGCGCGGTCTGCCGCCAACGGTCGAGCGGTCACCCATCCAAGTACAGACATAAGGTGTCTAACGACGCCCATGGAAATTCGGTCGTTTGCGGGGGTGACGTGTGCCATGACGGCCTGATAGGTGCCCACTCACGCCCCTCTTGAAGGACCCGAGACTCTACTTGGGGGGAAATATATGGGCAGGGAGAGCGTTCCAGAGTTTACCTGTTCTGTAGAGGAAAGTTCGCAGAATTGGTTGGTACACATCCGCGGTAAGTTTAGCGTGTGCTTAAGATCACGACCGATAGTCGACCGACCACATCACTGAGCTACGGAGGCTGACAAGGTGGCATGTCATTGTCAGCCTCGATAGCTCAGTGGTGCAGACAGTCAACTGTCGCTATTGAATGTTAAGCAACGCTGGGTGCTGTCAAAACTTGGATGGGTGACCGCTGACCGTTGGAGGCTGACCGAGGTTCGGATTCCTCGTAAAACTGTAGGTCCTTCCCTCCTAATCTTACTTGGTGGTAGGGTTTATCCCGCCCAGGTTGGTACCACCGCACTGAATGAAACGTCGGTCGAAACAGCTATGTAAATAGTTTGTGTTTTCCGACCAGTTCAGTGTAGCCGGCACGATCAAAGGGGGAAGCACTGACATGGCACCAAGTTCACCCGGTGTTATGGGCTGACATCACGGACGTTGTAGGTGATGTAGCCAACCGTGTCAGTTTCCATAAAAAAAAATAAAAAAATGTCAATGCATCTTTTTTCTTTAGTCGTCGTGCCGGCTACACTGATCATAAGAGGATTCATATGCCTAAACAAAAACTCGAGTCAGCGGCACTGAGCAATTGAGCACAGTGCGCGCGTTTATACAGGGTGGTCCAAAAATCGTGGACCAAACGAAACAGGGAGGTAGAGGGGGTTATTTGCAGTAAAAAATCCCTCCATGACAGGGTCCTATCTTGAACTCCTTAAAAGTTTTGACTATTTTAGTCTTTTTTTAATAAAATTCCATAATTCGTTATAATAAGGCAATTAAAAAAAAAGTCAATAAAAAATGAAAAAATTAATGGTCATTAATTGGTTCTAGAGGATGTATCATCACTACAAAAATGTTTTTATAATAGTGAATATCATGATTTATGAATAATGGAATTTTATTCAATATTATTTAAGTGTTATGAAAAATTATTTCTATCTTTAGAACCTTACTGTGAAAAAAAAATGTACTACTAAAACATGACCCCGTATGAAAATAACTTGCCTATTTAATGGTGATTAAAATGAGGTATAACACACTGCTGTTTCTAGCAAAATTATTTTTTTATGTATTTTTTTTCATAGCAAAGACTAAATTAAGGTAAATCAGAGGATAGTAAAAAAAAACAATTATCGAATTATAATTTTTTTTATTAGATAGAAATAACACATATCTACAAAAATTGTTCGAAATTCCTTCCTCTAGCGGCAATACATGCACGACATCGTCTAATAAAATTATTTCGCAATTTACGAAATGCGTTTCTGTTGAGTTTAACATTTTCTGTCGCTACCTCTATTTTATTTCTTAATTCTTGTTCTGTCCGGTTCTCTTTTTCGTACACCACCTCTTTCAAATATCCCCACAAAAAAAATCAATGGGGTTTAGATCCGGAGATCTCGCTGGCCATTGGATTGTTCCACCTCGACCAATCCAACGATTTGGATACTGGGCGTTTAAATATTGTCGGACTGCCCGAGCGTAGTGTGGTGGCGCGCCATCTTGTTGCAGCCACATGTTATTAACCAAATCCTCTGGAATTTCAGCTTGGCGCAGTATTTCGTGCAAGTTATTTTGTAGAAATTCTAAATACAGAGCACCATTCAATCTTGGTGGCAATTCGAATGTTACAAGGTGTCCGCCAATGATCCCAGCCCACATGTTGACGCCAAACTGGTGTTGGAACTTGTCATTTCTAACTATGTGTGGATTAACGACAGCGTAATAGTGCAAGTTATGAATGTTAAAGATTCCAATTCTTCTAAAACTTGATTCGTCAGACCACAAAATTTTGTTGAAAAATTGTGGGTCAGCTCTATGACGTCGTAGCATTTCTCTGCAAAACTGCACTCTGTTTTCAAAGTCTGCTGGTAATAACGCTTGGATTCGTTGTACGTGGTACGCATGTAAATGATTTATCTTTACGTAACGTTGAACAACCGACTTAGGAATACCCAAGTTTCGGGATATGCGACGCTGGCTCGTGGTGGGGTCCATTTCTAGTGCACGGAGTATTTGTTCTTCTTCTTGATCATCATGAATCGCTGGCCGACCACGACCATCTTCTGCATGATGTTGACCAGGTAAGTAACCTCCCGTGTAAGCAGCGTGAACGCGGACAAAAATCCTGTGGTCGGGAAAGCGGTCACGGTTCGGGTAACGTCGGCGATATTCTCTGGCAGCAGCCCGAGCATTTCCATCGCAAAAGCCATACAGGTAATGCATTTCTGCATACTCACGCTGGGTATACTCCACTCGTCTTACATCGGCCATATCCAGCCAAGTCCGGTAGCAAGCAACACAAAGTCCAAATGGGTAAGAAGCACAGGTCACACACAGGTAGGCAATAAATCACAGAGTCCGTAATAGCAAGCGTGGGTCACAAATTGGAGATCACAACACAAGGTCCAAGTAATAGCGAAATTCGTCGGGTAGAGTAACAGAGATCACGTGTGGTGTAACAGGCAGATAGCGAGTAACTAAACCGGTTGGTAAGCGACATCCGCCGCCGCCGGCCGACTGTGGTGCACGCAAACAAAAGATGAAAAAACAAAAGCATTCCACGCAGCAAGCGAGTGAGTTATTGTTATTTTCGCATTCAGTTCCTTAGTGTGAAAAAGAGACAGATAATCTCTTTCTTTCTAAAATTCGATCGAAAAACGTTTTACGAAGAGCTGATGTGAAATAAAACATCACAGTAAAATTTTTTACTATACTCTGATTTACCTTAATTTAGTCTTTGCTATGAAAAAAAATACATAAAAAAATAATTTTGCTACAAACAGCAGTGTGTTATACCTTATTTTAATCGCCATTAAATAGGCAAGTTATTTTCATACGGGGTCATGTTTTAGTAGTACATTTTTTTTTCACAGTAAGGTTCTAAAGATAGAAATAATTTTTCATAACACTTAAATAATATTGAATAAAATTCCATTATTCATAAATCATGATATTCACTATTATAAAAACATTTTTGTAGTGATGATACATCCTCTAGAACCAATTAATGACCATTAATTTTTTCATTTTTTATTAACTTTTTTTTTTAATTGCCTTATTATTACGAATTATGGAATTTTATTAAAAAAAGACTAAAATAGTCAAAACTTTTAAGGAGTTCAAGATAGGACCCTGTCATGGAGGAATTTTTTACTGCAAATAACCCCCTCTACCACAAACAACAAACAGGGATGTTTCGTTTGGTCCACGATTTTTGGACCACCCTGTATAGCGAATTTTGTAGTTTTTGTTTGTTTAAAAATTATTGGGATTTGTTTTTCAGGTTTCCGTATCCCGTATGGAAGCCTATTACTAAGCCTACGCCGTCTGTCTGTCCGTCCGTCCGTCCGTCCGTCCGTCTGTCTGTCTGTCCGAGGGCTGTATCTCTTGAACCGTAATAGGTAGCCCATTGAAATTTTCACAGAATATGTGTTATTATGGCGGATATAACAACAAAACAATAAAAAACAAAATAATAAAAAAATAGAAAAAGTAAAAAATTAAGGGGGGTTCCCATACAAGAAACGTGTTTTTTCAATGTTTTTTTTGTGGTGCGGAAACCTCTGTGCGCGAGTCCGACTTGCACTTGGCCGGTTTTTTTTTCAAATAATGCTGCTTTCGTGACTAGAAAATTAATTATCTATACAATGACGTAAATTTTATTTCAAAATAGTTATCCATTATGGAGCTAGCTCGACATAAGAAATTAAAATAGAGTCACATTCAGAAATTTTTTTCAACATGAAAAAATAATGTAAATTTAAAAAGCCTGCTTCAGTGTTTTGCACATATTACTCGTTAAAAAAATTTTTTTTTTTCATATTAATATGTACTTCATAGAACTAGATTTTTGTTTGAAGTTTTACAATTTTCGTCGTTTCTAACTATTTACATAGCCGCTTCGACTTTTCATTCAGTGCGGTGCATCATGCATGTCAGAGTATGTATATGACGAAATTAAATTCGGAAAATCTTTCGAAATAATAATATATCAAAATATTTGCAATTCACAAAGAACCAATAAATCAAAATGCTAATAAACCGAAGAAGGCTTCCGCGGGATTCACAGGGAGTAAATCAGAATGGAAAGGGAGGGAATCCGGTTAAGAGCATACTGCACGACTCGTCTCCCATACTAATATAAATAAACAATAATACTAACACCATTTATTTAGATTTTTTTTATTAATTAGTCTTATTTATGTTTATATATATCAATATAATATACTATAATTATATTATTTATATAAATATAAATTTATTATGAATGTTTCAGATGTGTGCGTTATTCTATGTAAACTGTTTTTGTATGTATGTGAATATATTGTACTGTATTTATTTGTATCGCTATCACAAATTGTGTTTGTTATGTTTTTTTTTTAATAATATAAAAGAGGGGTCTGTCTGAAAATCAGTGCTGCGGCAGAAGGCTCGCCCGCTGTCGCAGCAATAAGCTGAGACAGACACCCATTTATCTTATTGTTTTTTTAAGTTAATTCATTCAATTGTATAATCGTGTAAATAAGATAAATAAACATATTTCATTTCATATCATGTACGGTTCCCCCCGGCAGCAAATAATGCGTGCCGAACTTTAGAAAGAGACCATCCGGTCGTAGAGCGTCGTCCCTGTCGCACGAACTCGCACGTCTCTGTGCGACAGGGACGACGCTCTACAATCGGATTGTCTCTTTCTAAAGCTCGACACGTATTATTTTGTTACTAGGAACTGTAACGAATGATCACTTCAAAACCATTTGACATAGGGTAAAGGTTTTTTGTATGAATTTTTCTTTTTACGGAT
This sequence comes from Nematopogon swammerdamellus, assembly GCA_946902875.1. Taxonomy (NCBI): domain Eukaryota; kingdom Metazoa; phylum Arthropoda; class Insecta; order Lepidoptera; family Adelidae; genus Nematopogon; species Nematopogon swammerdamellus. The sequence continues at coordinate 2,720,960 of OX336356.1, read as the reverse complement.
CCGCACTGGACCTTATTGCTAACCCTCTCGGTACCTCAGTGGTGTGTTCGGTCGACTGTTGTTAAGCAAAGCTGAGCGCGATCAGTCCTTGGATGGGTGACCGCTCGACCGTTGGAGGCTGACCGTGGTTCGGAATTTCAAAATTAAAAAATTCAAAATTCAAAAATATTTTATTCAAAAAACATAAGACTAAAAAAGGTATAAATGTAAAAAATTAAATAAGATAATAAAATAAAATAAAAAGAAATTATACAACTTAAAGAATAACTTATGTTTAGTGAATGGGTATCAGGCACAGTTTACGTCTTCCCATAACCGGGAAGACACGATTTTAAGGCTGACTGATTTCTCATAAAACTGTAGTGCCCTTCCCTTCTTACCTTACTAAGTAGTAAGTAGGTGGTAGGGTTTAACACGCCCGGGTTGGTACCACCACACTAAATGAAAGGTCGTTTGACGCGTCTATGTAAAATAGTTCATGTTTTTCGTCCATTTCAGTGTAGCCGGCACTACCGAAGGGAAGCACTGACATTGCACCTAGTTCACCAAGGTGTTATGGGCTGACATCACGGATGTAGTAGGTGATGTAGCCAACCGTGTCAGTTTCCATAAAAAAAAAAATAGTTTCCAATAAACAATACATATAAAAATGTTTTACGCTACGCCAGCTTTGAAGAGATGGTTCGATCTAGTACGAGAGCCGATGCGAGCAGTACGCCCTTAAGTAGCGATGGGTGGAAAGGTTAGGGGGTGCCGCAGGTCATAAATATCGGCACTACTGAAATATTGAAATTTACAACCTGGCTCACTGGTCTTTTGGAGGCTTCTTGTGTTAGAGGCGAGGCGTGAGGGGGTGTAGGGGGGTCCTTTCAGAAACAACCAATACTGCAGGCTCTGCAAATGTTTTATGCTTTGAACATGATGCATGGTCATCTTCTCTCCAGTTGATTATACAGAGTGTTGTAACGGTGAGTACATTAATTTCGCCAGCGAAATACTGATGTTTTTCCGAGAGAAAAGAGTTAATAACGTATTTTTTCTAAAGTTTTCGAGATATAAATTTTTGAAATTTATGATTTCGTCAAGTGTAAATATATAATATAACCTAAGTATATATCTATAGTATAAAGTGTTGACGTATATTAAAACATTGTTTTTTCTTATTGTATACTAGCTTCTGCCCGCGGTTTAGCTCGCGTGAAATTCGTGTTTAAAAAGAAGAAAGTAAATAAGCCCCCTACTGTACGAGTACCTTTATTTCGGCAAGCGGAAACATTCAGTTTGTATGAGAGCCACATCTTAGCGTAACCGGGACTAAATTTAATTTAGCCTATCCTGTGCCACGTATAGGTAAATGTGCTTGTACTAAGTTTCATCTAATTAGGATGATCGGTTTAAAAGTTATGGAGGAACATGCAGACAATATTTCTAACAATCGTCAATTTAGTTTTCGTATCATACATACAGTCTAAAAACGCAATATATCATAAAACAAAGTAACATACTCCATGACCATCCCTTCATCATCATCATCAGCCTGTATCGGCCCACTGCTGGACATAGGCCTCTCCCAAACAAAAATACAAACAAACAAAATCATTTATTGTGTAAATAAAATTAAAAGATACATTCATGTGTTTTACAGTGCGAGGAAAGAAAGTACAAAAAAAATATTTTACAACGATGTGTGCTCAGAGCTAGGCACTAGGCTCGCACCTGTATCGCTAAGCTCCGTTTGTTTTTAGGTGTGGGGGTGTAGATTTTGTGTTATATGATTGTAGGTACGAAAGTATACATTTACATATTATGATATTGATAATAAATAAAGTGTAGGGTTAATATTTATTTACGAGTAAATACATTTTACGTATTTAAAATTATTTTAAATATAGTTTTTAATAAAAAAGTTAATTAAATTAAAATAATAGTAGATAAGTTTGTAAGTTTGGATTAATGTTTGTACGTTGTATATTTTACTGTTGAATATAATTAAGCATTTTTTCACATTCAGTTTGTGATAGCCATTGTTTAATTTAAGGCACGCCACCACACGCGGTCTTCCGCTCTTCTCATCCATCCACTCCCGGCTACCTTTTTTAGGTCATCTGTCCACCATCCTTTACAGATATGTTATTAGTATTGATATATAACGTGTCCTAAAATTCGACGTCAAGCGGGAACCGGGGATTGGACCAGTTTATGACTACCCAGGAAAAATAGGGGAAAAAAAATCGGAGTAATTTTTCATGATTTAAATCTTACCTGCATCTTATCTAATTATACACTTATCTAATAACCTGGCACGTGAATATCCGTTGTCTGCTCATACCATTGCGAAACAAGCGTGACAGTATATTATATAGAAGTGTGTCGTTGAAAAGTTGCCGTGCTAAAGGGCGATAGGGTCGCCACCTCTCACCTTGGCACGGTACGTCCACCGAGTCATGCAGCAGGTGGTCTTCGTGCCTTACTTGCCGCTTGATCGATTTAATCTTGTTCGAATACTTTGCGAAACGCGGTGGTCGGTGTTGTGCTGTAATTTAGGTACCAGAGTACTTGCAGCACAACACCGATTACTATGCTTACCCCGATTGTCGGGATTCAGCGTGTGTGATTGTGATATGTATGTATGTGTCGTTGAAAAATCCCAACAACGCCTTCTTCAATATGTTTCCGAACTGCCAATAACATCGACAGTTGCAATAAAACGCATTTTTACATCGAACACCCAAAACGACAATGCACCCGCACATAATAGAACAAATGCGAACGGGCCTGGTGCATTGTCCTGGCGCAGTTTAAGAAGATGTGAGTAATTTGGAGCTTGCATCGACACTTGTTAATTAATCTGAATTATATTCATAAAGGGACCGCTGCGGACCGGCGAAGGGCGAGCGTGCACAGGTTATAGGAACGCGTAGACACGGCAGCGTAATAAGGATACATCGCTTTTAGGATTCTGTATCCGTCGTACGGTACCCTATTACTAAGCCTACGCCGTGTATCTGTCTGTCCGAGGGCTGTATCTCTTGAACCGTAATAGGTAGCCCGTTGAAATTTTCACAGAATATGTGTTGGTTATTATAGCCGATTTAACAACAAATAATAATAAAAATAAGAAAAATTCAAAAATTCACGGGTGACCCCGTGAATTTAGAAGAAACTAAAAAGTGTATGCGCGCCATCTACCGAAAAGAGTATTAAGCATTTCAACTAACACATAGATGGCGGCGCTAACACATGGCTCTACGGAACCCTCGGTGCGCGAGTTCGACTCGCGCTTGGCCGGTTCTATTTATGCAAACTGACACGTATAGCTACATCACCTACTTACATCCGTGATGTCAGCCCATAACATGTTGCGGTGAACTAGGTGCCGTGTCAGTGCTTCCCTTCGGTCGTGCCGGCTACACTGAACTGTACGAAAAACACGAACTATTTAAATAACCGTTTTAACCACCTTTCATTTAGTGCGTTAGCGAGTTAAACCCTACCATCTAGTAAGGTAGGAATGGAAGGAACCTACACAGTTTTACGTGGAATCCGAACCGCGGTCAGCCGTCAGCGGTCGAGCGGGCTGACCGCAAGTACTACCCACCGTGTGCTTAACAACAGTCGACCGACCGCACCACTGAGCTACCGAGGCTGAGGTGAAATGAATATAATCAAAAGTGAAAGAATTAATGAACGGGTCTTGCTGTAGAGTATACTGTCTATGGAGCCACGGCGCGGTGGCGGCGGCCGCAACAATTAAACATGAGTCTGATGATGCGGGCACACTGTTTTACAACTACATACACACTGTTTTAAAACCTACTGTTTTATTTCATGTTGTCGCCGTGTGTGTCGACCTTTACTCCAATACTTATGTAGGCTTTTATTGGTGTAAAACTGTAGGTTGCCCCTTACTAGGTGGTAGGCTCAAATTGTAGCCGACTGGGTTGATACCAGCCTAATGGATGTAAGATGGCCGCACAGCCAGCCTCGGTTGTGTTCTCCTCTAGTCCAGTATAGCCAGCAATCCAGGGAAGTCTCCGATATGGCACCTACCTTGTCGGAGGTGATATTGGCTGGTCGGAGCATGTGCTTGGTCCCCCCCCCCTACCCCCCCCCCCCCCCCTACCCAGCCACCCATACCGGATTACATTAAAAAAAATATTGTCCTTTTCGCTTTGATGATTTTTACGGCATGCACGAGGAGAGACGCAGTGGGCCTTTGCACTTCATGTAAATTTTATATTGGGCTAGTTTTTTATTGAAAAGTCGGTCGAAACGGCTATGTAAATAGTTCGTATTTTCCGTTCAGTTCAGTGTAGCCGACATAAAATTAAGGGAAGCACTGACATGGCACCTAGTTCACCCTGTGTTGAAAGACGTGATTTTAGCTCTGTCGACTGCAACATTTGGTCTCTCGGCACAGCCAACCATGTTGGTTTACATAAAAAAAATGTGCCAACGTTACAAGCGATCGTAACATAGAATCGCCAACGCAGAACAATACCATCAGACGTAATTAAAAAATCAAATCGTGCGACAATCGAAACCAAACAACGGAGCGAGCCCACACTCTCATTTGAATAAGAAAAAATGAAGCATCTGGCGTATTGAATCCACTTTCGATTCAACATCGAGACGGCGATGAAAGGAAGTTGATGTGACAAAAAGAAAAAGAAAGAAGAAAAAAAAAAGGAGTGAGAGGGTGCATAGGGTGCGGTCCGGGTGCGGTTTTGGGCGACGGTTAGACAGTATGGATACGGCTTGTTGTTACATAGATTTGTCAGCCTGGGTAGCTCAGTGGTGCGGTCGGTCGACTGTTATTAAGCAACGCTGAGCGCGGTCAGTACTTGGATGGGTGACCGCTCGACAGATAGAGGCTGACCGTGTTTCGGATTCCACGTTAAACTGTAGTTCCTTCCCTTCTTACCTGACTAGGTGGTAGGGTTTATCCCGGCTCGATTGGTACCACCGCACTGAGTGAAACTTCAAATAGGTCGTGTTTTCCGTCCAGTTCAGTGTAGCCGACATGAAATGAAGGGAAGCATTGACATGGCACCTAGTTCACCCGGTGTTATGGGCTGCTGACATCACGGATGTTGTAGGTGATGTAGTCAACTATGTCAGTTTCCATAAAAAAAGACAATTAGACATGATTTATTGCACCAGAAAAATTTAAAAAGGTTAAAATGAAAAGTTGTAGTTGCGAAATTTAATATTTATTTTGTCTTAAAAATCGTTATATAATTTTATTGACAGTTCCATCCTTCGCACATGTCGTTTGCACGATGTCTTTCGTTTGCTACTGACCATTACATTATAAATGTTTCATTCTTGAAATAATATTTTTCATAATATTCCATTTTTTTTTAAATCTTGTGCATGTTTTACTTTCCTATTTATTTATTCATTAAGATTCAGAGGTGTAACGCGGCGTGCGTACTTGGCACTTGCACCGGTGCAGCGGCTCTGTCAAATTTAAATGAAATATTTTATTTATAGGTAGTTTTAATTTTTATTCATTTATTTATTTTTTAGGTTTAGTTTATAAGTTATTTTAGTTTAGTTTTATCATATTTCTTAATTTTAGTTTAATTTTATTGTATTAGGTTATTTTAAATTTTATAATAAAGTAGATACAATATATCCAATAATAAAAACTGAAAATATATCTTCTCGAATCGTAACGTATGGCAAAAGAGCCAGGGCACAACATAAACCAACAATTCTCTTAGAGATATCTTTTGATTTTATGTAAAGACTTTGTACCTAATGGAATATAGCCAGTGGGACTAAGAGTCATATCATAAGCTATAACCATGACTTGTGGTCCCTCCAAGAAGTGGGACCACGAGTACAGAATATTAGGTCTAGTGGGACCATGAGTCATGGTGGTGCAAAGTCAGTGGGTCCACGAGTCACACACTCGATATATTATTTACATGATGGGCAACGTACAGTTCCAGACAGAAAGTAGTGCCTGTCGGGTCTTAGAAGAAGACAATCCTTGCCGCACAGAGACGTGCGAGTTTATGCGACAGGGTACCGTGTGGGGTTGGTACTTTAAAAGAATAGCCCCACTGCATCTCTCCCTGTGTATGTCGTAAAAAGCGACTAAAGGATATGACTCCCTTCTTATATCACTAGGTGGTAGGTTTCAACCCGCCCGGGTTGGTACCACCGCACTGAATGAAAGGTCGGTCGAAACGGCTATGTAAATAGTTTGTGTTTTCCGTCCAGTTCAGTGTAGCCTGCACGACCGAAGGGAAGCACTGACGTGGCACCAAGTTCACCCGGTGTTATGGGCTGACATCACGGATGTTGTAGGTGATGTAGCCAACCGTGTCAGTTTCCATAAAAAAAAAAAAGGGAGAAACCGGATTCTCTCTTTCTAAAGCTCGACACTCATTATTTGCTGTCGGAAACTGTACGTACTTTTTAGATTTCGGGCCGCATGAGTGGCTATAGGGCGACAAACTAGAGATTAGAGAAACGTAAATGACGTATGAAATAAATTATGCCACGATAGATTGCGCTGATGGCCGCGGAGACGGGATGATATTTCCGTTTATAGAAACTTTTTTTTATGGAAACTGATACGGTTTGCTACCACCTCTTCAGACTAGAAGGTAGGTAGGATAGAATCTGCCGGAATTGGTAAGTAGGCAAAAAGATGGCACCTAGTTCCGACAGAAACATTATGCGATGAGCTATCGTATTGAGTCTAACAGATACCTTACCTGCACATCCACCCACAGATGATGGGAGGCTTTATGGACCATGAAATCAAATGAGATGAAATGAAATTGTACATATCACACACGCTGAATTCCGACAATCGGGGTAAGCAGAGTTATCGGTGTTGTGCTATAAGAACTCTGGTAAATTACAGCACAACACCGACCACCACGTTTCGCAAAGTTTTCGAACAAGATTCAATCAATCACGCAGCAAGTTAGGCACGAAGACGAACCCACCTGCTGCATGACTCGGTGGAAGTACCGTGCCAAGGTGAGAGGTGGCGAGCCTGTCGCCCTTTAGCACGGCATCTTGTCCTTATCCCTTAGTCGCCTTTTACGACATGCATGGGGAGAGATGCAGTGGGGCTATTCTTTTTAAGTACCGGCCCCACACGGTACACGGAAATGAAATTGTTTGTTGTACAATACAAAAAGTGACAAAAGTCCGACTTAAAGTCAAGCAAAATTCCCATAAGTGCAAGTGCGCACGCACCGCGTACACCGCCACTCAGCAAACGCATCTCGACATCAGCAGCCAATGAGAGAGCGAGAAAGCTGTCGGTATCCTCTGGCATAAAGCAGCGACACACGAAATGTCATGTTACAGGCAAACACATTTTTCAAGCCTCCTCCATACTTCTAAGCACACGCACATTTGATATGTAAATTTGACTCTTGGTTGACTCATATATTCACATCCTTTCTGGAACACCTTGACGCGGGGGCGATTGATTTTAGGTGCTCTCAGTTTGGGATCTATACATCATTTTGTTGCTATGTAACATACGAATGGAGTATGTATGATTGCGATGTAACAACAGATTTATGAATTTCATATTGGAAATTTTATTTGAAGGCAGACCGCGAGTATCATGTGCCTGTTCGCAATGTCGGCAAGGAGAAGCCTATGCAAAATTTCAGGTTCAAAGTCGGTCTAGATGACGTATGAATAAGTAAAAGACAGAATGCAGTTTGAATTTTATAATAGTGGGAATAAAGTAATCAACAATAATTTATGTATAAAACCATCCGGAAATATGGCAGATTGTAGTGGTCTAAATTCGTTGAATTCTCCAGTTAAAGGCGAGCATACATACAAGAAGAAGGCAAAGGTTGCATTTTATATTATGTCGAGATAGAGAAGAGAAGATCACAAAAAGATGAAAAAATATCACAAAACTATCACAAAAACGTCACAAAAAGGTCACAAAATTATCACAAAAATGTTACAAACGGATCACAAAACTACCACAAAAATGTTACAAAAAGATCACAAAAAGGTTACAAAACTATCTCAAAAATGTTAAAAAGCAATCACAAAAGGTCACTAAAACATAACAAAAAGATTACAAAAGTATCACAAAAGAATACGGTTATGGAATATAAGGGCTCGCCAACACTATCACACGCCCACGTAAAGCTGACTGTACACCGATCGAAAAATCAAGAGCAGAATCTAACAATGAGCCATATTTTACATGCGTTTCCGGTGCCCCAATTAATATAGTGAACCATTCTAGCGGTGTCCTCTTCACACGTGTACTGGCCATCTCTTTATTGGACCGTGTTTGTTATTCACTTGGTTAGTTTATCGTCAAGGTTCACATCATCTCTTACTTTCTTTGATAAATTCGAAAATGGCATTTGATTGCGTGGCTTTCAATATTGGAATTTGGCATACATCGGGATAAAAATAGTACTATGTGGGTTCGGTGGTTAGAAAGTAATTGCCCCACTGCATCTCTCCGCTTGCATGGCCTCCCACCGGATCGTGCAGTACATAGGTGAGTTTTTTAAAGATTTTTTTTTATAACTTCAGTACATACACCGGGCCGGTACTTAAAAATAATATCCCCACTGCATCTCTCCCCATGCATGTCGCAAAAAGCAACTAAGGGATAAGAACGCGATTTCGTGCTAAAGGCGACAGGCTAGCCACCTCTAACCTTGGCTTGGTCCTTCCACCGAGTCAGGCAGTAGGTGGTGCCTTATTTGCTGCTTGATAGTTATTTTCTCCTAACACTTAGCTAAACGTGGTGGTCGGTGTTGTGCTGTAATTTACCAGAGTCCTTACAGCCTTATTTTTGTGGTGCGGAAACCTCGGTGCGCGAGTCCGACTCACACTTGGCCGGTTTTTAATTATTTGTTAGTATATCGGCCCTACTAACAACAGATGTCTTGTGAAAATTTCAACCAACTATCTATTATTTTACGGTTCAAAAGATACAGCCCTCATACAGACGTAGGTCCTTCTTGGAGTACTGCTCGCACTTGTGGGATGGCTCAGCTAAATACCAGCTTGCGCCGCTAGACTCGATCCAGCATTGTGCCGTGCGACTGGTGGGTGACCCTGCGTTGTCCCGCGACTTAGAATCACTGTAACTCTGTAGGGTCGTCGGCTCCCTAAGTGTGTTCTATCGTCTATTTCATGGGGAGTGTTCGGAGGAGCTGTTTAACGCGATGCGTCCTCATTCCACCTCCGCACTACGCGTACTGGGCAGGGGATGCACCCCTATTCAATCGACCTACAACGGATGCGCACCAACCGGTTATGTAGGTCTTTTATTCACAGAACCGGGAAAATGTGGAACACACTCTCTGCCCATCTATTTCATACCAAGTACAGCCTGGGGTTTGTCAAAAGGGGCGTGAAAAGGCTGCTGTCAGGCCAGCATGGCATTCGCAATCCCCGTGCATCACAGAATGTCCATGGGTGTCGTTAGACATCTACTTGTAGGTGAAGCGATGGCAAATGTAACGCTACCCATAAAAATACCGGCCAAGTGCGAGTCGAACTCGCGCACCGATGATTCCTTATCGCCATGTCATGGTTAGCGCCACTCACGCCATCTATGACGTGTTTTATGAAATTCTTCATATTAGTCAAATGTCATGATAGTTAAAATGCTTCACACTCTATTTGGTGGATGGCGCGCGCGCATACCTATACTTTTTGGTTTCTTCCATGGGAACCCCCGTGATTTTTTTACTTTTTCTTATTTTTATTTGTTGTTATATCGGCCATAATAAATAACACATATTCTGTGAAAATTTCAACGGGCTACTTATTACGGTTCAAGAGATACAACCCTCGGATAGACGGACGGACGGACGGCCAGACAGACAGACATACAACAGACAGACGGCGGCGTAGGCTTAGTAATAGGGTCCCGTACCGGATACGGAACCCTAAAAAACAGACAGGCGAAATATTTTCGACTTTTAATTTTTCTAATACTTTATATTTGACATACATACATACATACATAACATAACACACGCCGTATCCCGACAATCAGGGTAAGCAGAGTAATCGGTGTTGTGCTATAAGGACTCTGGTAAATCACAGCACAACACCGACCACCACGTTTAGCACAGTATACGGACAAGACAACTATCAAGCAGCAAGTGAGGCGCGAAGAACCCACCTGCTGCATGACTAGGTGGAAGGACTGCGCCAAGCTGAGAAGTGGCTAGCCTGTCGCCCTTTAGCGCAGTATCTTGTCCTTATCGCTTAGTCGCCTCTTACGACATGCACGGGGAGAGATGCAGTGGGGCTATTCTTTTTAAGTACCGGCCCCACACTGCTTATGCCCCATATTTGACGTCCTTCCAAATGCAACGAACGACTCAACCATGTTTTATTTTTTATTTTTTTTTTTTTTTTATTATGTAATCCGGTATGGGTGGCTGAGTCAGAGGGGCCAAAGCACATGCTCTGACTTGCCAATATCACCTCCGAGAAGGTAGGTGCCATACCGTAGACTTCCCTGGATTGCTGGCTATACTGGACTAGAGGAGAACACAACCGAGGTTGCTGTGCGGCCATCTTACATCCTAATTAATGATATCGGCTTACCGGTGCGATTATGGCGAGCGCATCGCTGCAGCTCGACGTTTCGAGTCCTCTATGGGACCCGTTCTCTTGAGTTCGGGTCCCATAGAGGACTCGAAACGTCGAGCTGCAGCGATGCGCTCGCCATAATCGCACCGGTAAACCGATATCATTAATTAATATGAATGACGGTGCGGGACTAAAAACTAATCTTACATCCTGTACGGTGGTACCAACCCAGTCGGCTACAATTTGAGCCTACCACCTAGTAAGGGGCAAGGGAAGGGACCTACAGTTTTACACCGGTTCCGAACGGTGAAGCAGCAGGTGTAGGTATGCACGTAAATTTTTTCGTCAGAAAAAACTCATTGGTACACGCCGGTTGGATTCGAACCTCGGACCTCCCGCACGAGAAGCCGATGCCCAAACCACTCGGCCACCCGCCGCTAAATGTAATTGTGCATAAGGCACGCTTGTCGACTGCACCGCATTCGCCACATGACCAACAGAACCATTACTCATACGGCTAATGATCTGCCGAGTGCGCGGGCTCTACTTTAAAAGTGCCGTCTCTTTCCTTTTGTTTGTAAGCGAATGAGAGGCCGCTGGAGCATTGGGCGTGGCCTTGAATTCATATTGTACAGTAAAATTTATACCCGACTGAGGTGAATACTCTGTCAGCCTCGGTAGCTCAGTGGTGCGGACGGTAGACTGTCGTCGGTCGGATCGCACACCTGGGTGCGGTTAGTGGATGGATTGGTGACCGCTCGACCGTTGGTGGCAGACCGTAGTTCGGATTCCACTTCCACTGTCGGTGTAGCCGACATGAAATGAAAGGAAGCACTGACATGGCACGAAGTTCACCCGGTGTTATGGGCTGACATCACGGATGATGTAGGTGAAAAAAGAGATGTTGAACCATAGGCCGAAGTACCCTCTCATCTCTACAATCTACTTCATTGGCTAGCGCCAGTTGACATCTGACTGGACGACATGTCGGGTGTCCTCCGGGTCGTTGCAGTTCCACTAGTTTTTTTTTTTATTGACAGCGCGACATATGGCGCCGAGCCACCCATAAGGTGTCTAACGACACCCATGGTCGTATACGGGGGTTGCGAATGCCATGCCTGCCTGACAGGTGCCCACTCACGCCCCTCTTGAACGACCCGAGACTGTACTTGGGGGAAAATATATGGGCAGGGGGGGGGGGGGGGGGGGGGGGCGTTTCAGAGTTTACCGGTTCTGTAGAGGAAAGATCTGCAGTATCAATTGGTACGCATCCGCAGTAAGTCCAGCGTGTAGGGATGCAATCCCTGCCCAGTGCGTGTAGTGCGGAGGTGGAAAGGAGACGGCGGGATTGCGTTAAACAGCTCCTCCGAGCACTCCACATGGAATAAGCGATAGAACAAACTTAGGTAGCCGACATCCGAGTGTCCTCCGGGTCGTCGCAGTTCCGCTAGTCCTGACGATGTATCCAGGGTGGGAGACGAAACGTCGACAAAATGTAAGTAGTCTTTCGTCGTCACTTTGCTTGTCAGGACTATAGGTTTCACATGAGAAGACAGAAGAACTGATCTTTGGTTTCACTAAACTTGATTTTTGTAATTTTACATCGCTTGGTCTATACAAAAGGTTTAAAGAAGCCCAGCGAGCAATGGAGCGAGCCATGATGGTAATATCCCTACTTGATATGGTGCGTAACGAGGCAATCCGCCGACGCACCAAAGTAGTCGATATTGGACACCGGGTGGCTAAGCTCAAGTGACAGTGGGCTGGGCACTTTAGCCGAAGAGACGAATACCGTTGGAGTAACCGTGTCCTACACTGTTGCCCGTGGACAGGAAAGGAGTGGAGTGTCGGAAGACCACCCGCCGCCAGGTGGGACGACGACATCAAGTACGTCGGAAAGCAGAGGTTCCGTACCCCTGAAGATGGGAGGACTGGATGAAAATTGTAGAGGCTTATGTCTAGCAATATGTATTGAGTGACAACAAGCTTGAGTGAGCCGGTATTGCCAAGAGTAAGTTGTCAGCAGATCTTAAAGCCAGACCGTGAGAAGAAAGAAATTCAAACCGTTCACTCAAATATTTGGGAGCAGCAGCAGCAGGATCATTAAGTGTGCGGAAGAGAAGAGAGAGGGCGTGAGAGTTCCTGCGACCACGAACATCGAGCCACTGAAGGCGAGCTCGATATTCATATATATGGTCGTACTTGCGCAATCCGAAAATATAGCGAATGGATACGGTCGAGTTTGTTGAGGAGATCCTCATTTAGGTCAAGATAACACACATCGGCATAATCTAGAATTGGCAATAAGAGGCATTGAGCGACCGTAATTTTTGTGCCAGTAGACGCATACACGCTGACTGACTGATTGATTGGTCTTTACCACATTTCATCTTCTCTGCCCACCCCATTACCCGGTCTATCCGACCAAAAGCATTCGCAGTTACTGTCATGATCAATATATTATCTATCTATCGGAGAATTGTCATAATTACCTATGCAAGAACGGATGTACAATCTTCCCCCTTTATTAGCGAAGTTTTGTTATTCAAATTCAGTAATGACAGGCCCATTGTATGGAAGGGTTAGGCCATGTTTCGTGCTTGGTATTATGTTATTAATGATGTATGGGTGGATAGGGTTATGGTGATCTTCGGAAAGTTTCTAGTTTTCATACGACTTTGCGAACTTTTTGAATAGTTTGGCAAGAGACGACGAATGGAGGAAAATCCTGATAGTGATTTCGTCTTTGATCTTTCCTATATTTCTTAAGTTCTGTTTTTTTTAGTTTTCCCTGCACGTTATTCAATTTCTAGAATCCAAATTGTTTTGTTCTTTTCTAAGTTCAGTGTAAACGAATTGAAAAATTAATGCGATGTGTTTACGGAAACTGACACATTAGACTACATCAGCTACAACATCCGTGAATCAGCCCATAACACCGGGTGAACTAGGTGCCATGTCAGTGCTTCCCTTCATTTCATGTCGGCTACACTGAACTGGACTATTTACATATATAGCCGTTTCGACGGACGTTTCTTTCAGTGCGGTGGTACCAACCCGGCCGAGATAAACCCTACCATCTAGTAAGGTGAAAAGACCATACTCTGATTTACGAAACCCTTAGTTTTGCTTTCATTAATTTTGGTATTATTATTGTTGGAAACAATTATTTTTATTATTTTGGTATCATATAAAATATATTTAGATCAAACAGCTTTTTGTTGACCTCGAAATGTTCTGCATTGTCGACGTTTTCAAAATGCCGCATCTCTCGGAGATACGTCAAAAATTTCGTTTACCTTCTTTGCATATGAATGCGGCTTTTTGTGCGATGTTTGTGGCGTTTTTAGAGATATTTGATTCATATTCAATATTTCGTGGTAGTTTTTATCTGGCGGATTGGTTGGAAATACAGGTCTACTTGCACCTTTGATAAAATTTACATGATAAAGAATATTGGTAATTTTTTTGTCAAATTTCAGTGTTTCGATCTGTGAATAAATGTTTTAACAGAATATTCTTTACAAGGTGTGCCCGTGGCTCCGGTAGCGTTAAAGTAATTTACGCATAAAGCAAATACTAACAGGTAGGTTAGGTGTAACGTAATCGTATGTTAGGTACCGAGTGGAGGTGTATTGAGATCGAAAAATCTACCAATTCAGTTAGCTTTCATGTGACTCACTCTAAAACTACTCAACCGATTTAAATAGAGTTTTCACTGACTTTACCGCGAGCGGAGCTGCGAGCACATCTAGTCAAAAATATAGATATTTAAGGAGGAAAGACTGATTATTTCATAAACGTCTTTGACGGTCGTTCTAAAATTAAAAGTAAGTACTTTGAAAGCGGCTACCAATGAAAGCCAGGTGCAACTCAACGGTACCGCGATATCGGCGCAGCGTTCGAAATCCGAACTGTGTTCGTTCCTTTTTGACGTTTTCCATATTTGAAATTCAAATTGAGAACTCCATTAGTGCGGCGCCATTTTAATGTGCGTGTATTGAGTTACTGCGCTCTAGTTGTACCAAGCTGGACTTTTTACGAATATTTTTGTCGGTGGATTCCGGGAGTTTATATTTTTGTATGGTCGTCATGTTGGTTCGCCCTTGAGTTTTAGTTTTGTCTTTGCTCTCATGTAATAAAATGTATTGTGTATTGTTTTGTTGTAACTTTAACACATATTATAGTGTTATTTTGGAAAGATCTAATGTTTATAGGTGTTCCTGTCAAAGATTGATTCCTTGCGTTATCGTTGTGTTTTTTGCAATTTTGTAGTATCCACATACTGTAGGATTCTCGATAAAATCATTAAACTCTTAAGGTTGCACGAGCATGTGCGTGCATGTGCACGAAAGATAATTCTATACCACGTGAACCGATTTCGATAATTCTTTTTATGTTCAGGGGTCGAAGTTGGTTTTTAACTAAAAAGAGTTATGTTTTATAGATTGCAAATGCTACAGTCATAAAACTAATTTCATATAGGTTATTATTAATTGTAGTGTCAAATTATGATACACACGTATGGTTTAACACAAAATAGTGATATTAATAAATAACTATTTTTTTTTTTTTTTTTTTTTTTTATGGAAACTTGACACGGTTGGCTACATCACCTACAACATCCGTGATGTCAGCCCATAACACCGGGTGAACTAGGTGCCATGTCAGTGCTTCCCTTCATTTCGCGCCGGCTACACTGAACTGGACGGAAAACACGAACTATTTACATAGCCGTTTCGACCGACGTTTCGCTCAGTGCGGTGGTACCAACCCGGCCGGGATAAACCCTACCACCTAGTAAGGTAAGAAGGGAAGGGACCTACAGTTTAACGTGGAATCCGAACCACGGTCAGCCTCCAACAGTCGGGCGGTCATCCATCCAATAACTGACCGCACCATTAAGCTGCCGAGGCTGACGATCCCTTAGTCGACTTTTACGACATGCGACGGGGAGAGATGCAGTGGGGCTATTCTTTTTAAGTACCGACCCCACACGGTACATAACATAACTAACATAACATAACTAAGTGAATAAAATTGAAATCGCTCTATAATATGACCTCACACCACGCGATAGTATCAAACTAAGCAAAGACGAAACATTTCAAATTAAACCAACGACCAAAGTAGGTTCTAACGAGGCAACTGGACATAACAATACTGCTTTAATCAGCCACTCGAAAGCGAAAAAATGCTTCAAGACCCCCAACGAACTATAATAAAAATGTATTAAAATTGAATAAAATTACTATTATAGCAAACGGCCCGATCGTATGGGCAGTAGTTAACGTGACAATATGATATAAAATTCAATTTGATAGAATATGACATATGCGTTCGAAACATGATACAGTGGAATAGAAAGATCTTCGGGAATTGAAGAGCTAATTAAGGATTTTATGGCGTTGGAGCAGCGAGTTAGGAGTTCTTGTGATCTCATTCATTAGTACGTCTATCCAGCTGTGTCGACAGTCTTTTGTTTTAAACCGACTTCTTCAAAAAAAGGAGGATAGCAATTCGACCCGTATGTATGTAATATCGTTGGAATTGCACAATATTCGTAAATGTTAGTCTATGTGGGCTTCTAAACAGGTGTGCCAAATTTCATAAGTGTATGTATGTTTATATGTATGTATGTATGTTTAGATGTATGTGTGTATGTATGTATGTTTGTCCACGCATTTATCCGAAACTTTTAATCGGATTGTGACCATTCTTATTTTATTGGCTTACATTTACGTCAACTTAGGGAACAGTGCAGATTTCATCAAAATCGGTTCAGTCGTTTTCAAGATATGTACTCTTAATGTGTACCAATCACTGGAAAAACTGAAATAAAAAACTGTTTTAAAAAACATTGCACCGACTTCAAAAAACAATACACACATACATAGCGTCACGCCTGTTTCCCGGTGGGGTAGGCAGAGACAACGGATCTCCACGTGCCACAAAAAAACAACTACAACTTAAAAGTGTAAAATAATATTTGATGCATATTCGGAGTCTTGAGTTGAAGGCGTTACAAGAGCACACCTGAAAATTGATAGATGAGATCCCTTTTTGTACTTTTGTAACGCCTTCAACTCAAGGGTCCGAATATGATTCAAAAATATTATTTAACGGTTTTAAGTTTTAGTTGTTGTTTTTTGAAGTCGGTGCAATGTTTTTTATTGCCTTTATCTACTATAGCTTCTATAGGTCTACTCATAAGTTGCTAGGTTTGGTGGATTCATGGACATTTTATCTTATTTAATCGAATTGGGCAGATGAACTAGAGTTCGTCTGAGTTTCAGACGCATGCTATTTCGCCCCCGAGGAGGTGCCAGTTCAACTTGTAGGTGAACTGGCATCTCCTTGGCAGAAAAGCCAATGCGTAAGTGGGGGAGAGTATTACCCGGTTACGTTGCTACTAAGATTGGACCTTTTGGAATTGAGTAGCGCGTCTGGGATGGGAAGCGCATCCCACTTCCCCGCGCAACCCGCCCAGTCCTAACGCGCTATTCAATTCCAAAAGGTCCAATCTTAATAGCAACGTAACCGGGTTATACGCCAATGCATAAGTGGTAGTGTACGGACGTACTCTTGCGCCGTACGCTTTGGCTGTCATCTTCGAAAAGCCAATGTCTCTTGGAATAGAAACACTTTATTGCACACAATTCTGCACACAATATTGCACAAAATTGCAAAGTATTCGGACAAGATAACTGTCAAGCGGCCAGTAAGGTGCAAAGATCCACCTGCTGCATGACTCGGTGGAAGGACCCTGCCAAAGTGAGAGGTGGCCATCCTGACACCCTTTAGCACGACATCTTGTCCTTAGTCGCCTTTTACAGCATGCACGGGGCATCCATAAAAAAGATGCAGTGGGGTTATTTTTTTAAATATCGACTCACACAGTATAGGTACATGAGAGTAACAAAGAAAATACTGGAGTTCGCAAAGGCGCACTTATCAGAACAAGATGATCTCTTCCAGTCAACCTTTGGGTAGTGAAGAGCAAAATTATAAGGAAAGATGTGTATACAATACAAGTGAAACAGGAGGAAAACATATTTTTATTAGTAAAAAGTACGGCAAAATATTTTGGTAGTCCGTGTTTTTTTGTGCGCACAATTTGCTACCGTGAAACGTTTATTAATGATCTGAGGCTGAGCCAAATGTACCGACAACTTTCCATTGATATATTGATCTGTATCGAAACTGTACAGTGTACATGTCATCATCAGCCATCATTAATATTGAGCAATTCGTATCAGTTATGCAATGCCATTTACATTTGGATCATTGTAATATTTTGTAAGCTATTTCTTCATTACATAAATACATACACACATACATACCACACACGCTGTATCCCGACAATCAGGGCAAGCAGAGTAATCGGTGTTGTGCTGCAAGAACTCTGGAAATTGCAACGCAACACCGACCACCGAGTTTAGCCAAAGTATTCGGAAAAGATAACTATCAAGTAGCAAGTAAGGCACGAAGACACACCTACTGCACGACTCGGTGGAAAGACCGTGCTAAGTTGAGAGGTGGCTAGCCTGTCGCCTTGTTGAACGGCACCTTGTCCTTATCCCTTAGTCGCGTTTTACGACATGCACGGGAAGAGATTCAGTGGGGCTATTCTTTTTAAGTACTGGCCCAATACACTACATGAATGTATGTATCTATAAATAATAAGTAATCTCTAAACTAAATGTAATATTAATAAAGAAATTTCAATTTGTATTCTAAAAATTTTAGGTAGTTAGTAAAACTGCACATAATAATTTATTTGGTATGTAAGTGTTTGTGGTTCAGTAAAAAACTGCACAGAATATTAAAAAAAAATATTGCTCACACAACTAACCCTTCGCACAAGAATAACATTAGTTAAAGCAACAAGATCCGTATTGACAGGTAACCGTGTAATGTGCGCGGGGTACGCTGGGCCGATCATTAATATTAATTTATTCCACAACAGCAGATATTTGGATCGTTTACTTGCGTTTCGCATTGTGACAGATGTAATCTTGTGACTATTTCGGAACGTAGAAAATATATTTTCAAAACGCAAACGGTCGTTTAGAATGCACATTCCAGTATAGGCGAGACCGAATAATTGGCAATTCGAAGTATTTTATTCAACTTTAGAAGTTTTCTAAATATTTAAAATAAACCTAATTGTCTTAAACATAATATATAAACCTCTGTAATTCCGGCTCGTCTTTCTCTGGACGGCTTTTGTTATTTATTATTTTTTTTTACGTTTATATTTAATTTTTTAAGATAGATTAAGATTGTTAGTTTAATATAATAGGTTTATATTTTATTTCATTTTATGTAGGGGTTTTTTTACTTGTAATAGAGAATTGTTTTGTCAATTACCTACTAAATATATAGAATATAATATACGAACCCATAAAAGTAACCCTAAGACTTAACTAATAAATAATATTTATTAGTTAAGTTTATTAGCAGGTGGAAATATGTGGAAACGGCTCCCAGGTTTATTTCATAAGTTAAATTATATTTTAGATTTAGTATAGATTTAATAGACCCAGGAATGTAATTTGAAATTTAATTTTCTGTCCTTAAATTACGTTATTTAATAAAAAGGTTAAAAGAAATAGAAACTAGAAATAAAATTTGAAAAAAAAATTCAGTATAAGCAGTTTAAAAAAAATTTTTTTTTTGGGTATTTTTTTTTATTTCACTGGTGAATTAACATTCACATTAATGAAACTAACATAAATAAATTGTGATCCTCAAATTGGAATCTTTCATATGAAAAGAAGGATCTGAATATTTATCATAGTAAATTATTATCTGTAAGTTTTCTTACATGGTTTTCACTTGTATAGTTAGTTACTAAGTAGTTATTGTTTATTGTTTATTGTTTATTGTTTATTTAGCATCTATTGGCAGTACACTGCGCTCAGATTTGTCATATTTACATTGTAACATTCCGCCAGTTCGATTATCACAGCGAAGAAGAACTGACAAGAAACTTCACTGGAAATTTTTTCAATGTCCACTTAGTCTATACAAAAATGTTTGCCACTGCCTAGACACGCATGTTCTGATTTGTGCTGATTTGTGACATGCAGCAATTCATGACAAAGTGAAAACATTTTTACTATGAAATTGTATGGACTACTGGTTTCTGTCACAAACCACCACATGTCGTTATCGCATAACTAATTAATTACATTCATATCGCATCATTAATTATATTTATTTATCATGTGATTCTGACAACTTCTGAAGTATATAGGTATTATGTAAAAAGTCCGGTGTATAGTGCCATCGTCAAATTTGATAAGAAATTTTATCAAGTCATTATTTGATTTTGTTAGTAAGCAAGTAACATACTACAATGTAGTATAAAATGTCGAGGGTAAAAAAAAAAAATAGATACACAAGTACCCATTGTCTTAGAGTTAGTAGAGAACATTACGTTATGTCATACTTTTGTACTTAATTTATTATGTGTCAGAATCACAAAATTCGTCAGTTAAGGCATCTTTAATACTGTAATAGCTTTTTTTGGTTAATATTTTTTTCAGGGTTATTTTGAAAGAATTTTCACCTAGATTCCTTATTTCCTGTGGTATTTTGTTATAAAATCTAACACTATTACATATAAAACTTTTTGACATTTTAGACAACCTATGTTTTATTCCCAGTAGGTTATCCTTATGTCTAGTATTATAGTTGTGATTGTCCGAGTTAAAAGTGGAGACTAATAGATGCTTTCTTGCATAACAAATGTTTTGAAAGATGTAGGCACCAGGTAAAGTCATTATTCCTATTTCATTAAATGCATAACGACAAGTGTCTCTAGGTTTCATTCCTAGTATACACCGTAGGGCTCTTTTCTGTAATACAAATATTCGGTTTGACTCCGCTGCATTTCCCCAAAACATTAAACCATATGACATAAGACTGTCAAAGTA
Source organism: Nematopogon swammerdamellus (assembly GCA_946902875.1). Taxonomy (NCBI): domain Eukaryota; kingdom Metazoa; phylum Arthropoda; class Insecta; order Lepidoptera; family Adelidae; genus Nematopogon; species Nematopogon swammerdamellus. The sequence continues at coordinate 2,700,438 of OX336356.1, read as the reverse complement.
GGCATAGTATACAGTCTTTGCGGCTTGAATGCCGCAGAGCTCTTTAATTTTTTTTATAGCGTAGCAGGCTGAGCTTAGTTTGCCTGCTAGTTTATCTATATGAGCCTTCCAGGTTAAGCCATTATCAAATATTAAGCCCAGAAATGTAATTTCATTAGCCATTTTGAGGGATAATTCATTTACAGTGTTCACAATGTCATCTTGTATGCGTTTCCGATTACCCAATGCGAAGTGCATTACATTAGTCTTATTTACATTCAATAGTAAATTATTAGATTGAAACCATGACTGTAGTGAATTTATTACTATTACAAATGACTTCCGTAGTTCCTCCATACATAAATCTTTCAAGACAACAGATATATCATCAGCAAACATGACTAATTCTATGTCCTCTGGAACACAGCTAGATATATCATTAACATATATTAAGAAAAGAAGTGGTCCTAGTATTGAGCCTTGTGGTACACCTATACTGACAGGTTCTACGCCCGACTTTACTCCATTAATATCACAGATTTGTTTTCTATTTTTTAGATATGATTCACATAGATTCAATGCTTTCTCTCTTACTCCGTAGTGTTCAAGCTTCATTAATATGATATCATGGTTTACGCAGTCAAATGCTTTAGATAGGTCACAAAAAATTCCGTATGTTTGTTTTGATTGGTCTAGTGAAGTTAAAACTGATCTGATCATTGATGCAATCGCATCTCCGGTAGACTTACCCTTTTGAAAACCAAATTGTTTAAAATTAATAATATTATGCCTATTAAAAAATGTGATTAATCTTTTTTCAATACATTTTTCAAATACCTTGCTGAACACTGGTAATAGAGAAACTGGGCGGTAGTTGCCGATGTCTTTATGACAACCTTTTTTGTATAATGGGATGACTCTGGCAATTTTTAGAGCATCAGGAAATGTTCCACTTGCAATACACTGATTATGAGTTAGACTTAGAATCAGTGACACAAATGGCACAAGGTGCGCCTAGATCTTTTTCTCAGCTCACCTGATAATGTGTGCCTAAATTGTATGTAAAATATGTAAAATATGATATACTGCGTCTAATCTTCCATTAAACTTTTTGGCACAGCCACCCGTGCCGGTTAACCATACAAACATTAATGCATTTGTATTTTAATTTTAAATTTGAATTTGAAGTTATTTTAAATTCACTGAAAAAATATTATTGTTATTATGCGGTTTGTAGTAATTCGGTTTATGTATTTCACAAAATGTTTCTTAGAAAAGTTCAGGAAATGTAATTTTAAGAATGTAAATTAAAAAGAAAAGTTCTTCTCTTTTAAATGATCTAATGTGCTTATTACTGTTAAATGTTTCTTGGCGCATTTTTTTTTATGTAATCCGGTATGGGTGGCTGAGTCGGAGGGGCCAAAATGCATGCTCCGACCAGCCAATATCACCTCCGAGAAGGTAGGTGCCATACCGGAGAATTCCCTGGATTGCTGGCTACACTGGACTAGAGAAGAATACAACCGAGGCTGCTATCCGGCCATGTTACATCCAGTACGGTGATACCAACCCAGTCGGCTACAATTTGAGCCTACCACCTAGTAAGGGGCAAGTGAAGGGACCTACAGTTTTACACCGGTTTCGAACGGCGAAGCAGCAGGTGTAGGTATGCAAGTAAATTTTTTTCGTCAGAAAAAACTCATTGGTACACGTCGACCGGATTCGAACCGCGGACCTCTCGCATGAGAAGTCGATGCCGAAACCAGTCGGCCATCCGCCGCTTTAATAAAGTATTTTTCATCTATCTCCTTCCACAGTAGTTTTATCGATTGTTTAAAATGCCAATAAAAATGGCAAAATTATGGTAATATAAACACTTTTAGTAAGAAAACATTCGAACCACTTTTCGTGATTCGCCGAAGCCAATCGTAGTAAAAACAGAAGTTTAGCATAAACACACTATTTCATACAATATCAGGCAACCCTTCAATGTTGAGTGCAGATATTGTGAACCCATAGAGCTAATAATGTTTGAAGATTGAAGAAGGTTTGAAGAGTTGTATTTTTAATATGAATTTTTTTACATATTATATTTTTCTTCTATTTTAGAGGTTGAGAAAACATTAAGGTTTAAATTTTTCAATTTGATGTTCTAAGTACTGACTAATTTATTTTTATTAACGGTTTTTAATTGAAACCTACAGCCATTAAGACATATGTATATCGTGACTACTGCATCCTATCACACTATACTACACTACTACACTACACTACACTACACTGCATTACACTACACCACACTGCATTACACAACTATAGTGCATTGATACTCACTACAAACACACATGTTTGATCCCACTAAACTATTAGTCTAACAGGGGAAACAAAATATGGTTAGACTTCAATGTATGTACAACTTATGTTTTATCTATTTTTTTATTAGGCTGTCTGTTTTCTAACAAAATAATAAATAAATATGTCAGATTCCATAAATAAAAACTTCTTGAAGGAAAAACATTGTTTTTTATTTACGTTGGTTTTTAATTAATTTTGTCACTCAACGCATAAAACTAACAGAAAGCTGTTTTAATACCTATAGTTTTTATCGATAATTTTTTTTATGAACGGCAGTACCAATAGATTCGAAAGATAACGTCGCCTCGAACACACTCCGTTTGCCCGCGAAATTTGAATAACAATTGTGCGGCAAATCCTGATTTATAGTTCCCAACTTCGCTTTCTTGTATTAGACAAATCGAGACGAGTGCTGCCATCTAGTGACTTTTTGACGTAAAGTTAGTTTGGTTTATTTGAATGTTTGATTTATCAGAAATATAAGAAAAATATGGGCACTTTACTGGAATCCATAAACTGATTAAATTCCGTCTCAAATTTTATGGGGTTTTGTAAGCGTATTACTTTGTGTTACTTTAGAATTATGATTATACACATAGTATATATTATGTAGAATCAATCTACTATAATATACTATGTTATTAAGAAACAAAAATAAACAAATGTTTATTTAATGCCATGCATTCTTTAAAATATAAACAACGACGCCTGCTGATAATAATACATTATGATTTATAATGAAAAAAAAATCTACAGGAATAGATTAATTACTTTGCTAAACATGGTGGTCAGTGTTGTGCTGTGATTTACCAGATTTTTTAGCACAACGCCGATTACTCTGCTTACCCCAATTGTCGGGATACAGCGTGTGGTAAGATATAAGAAATTTAAACATTTATTATCATTTAAACATATTTACGTGCATTCTCACAAGTGATCTAAATATTCTCAGGAATGTCACGCGTCCTTCAAAGTATTCAACCAGACAAACGCATTGAAACTTTAAAATGTCAGAAAAACATATAAAAATTCAAATCTACCCTCAACTGCCATCAGAATTTGAAAGAAGTACCATTAAATCGGCCTGATGCAACAATGCATATTCTGGAGCACAATAATATATTTTGCATAACACATCAATTTATCTATAGAGGATTAGAAAACCCATCGCACTTACGCACGAATTGGCTTTAGCGGTATTTAATAAGCTTTTGAAAAATGATCACAAAATTTATTCTGCATATCGAAAATTATCATAAACCATTAAAGGGTTAAGATCGTTTCCCATACTGATTTTCGTACATCCACAAAATTGCACTTCAAACATCTGTTCAAGCAAAAGTCGACCTTATTGTAATTATATTATGGTTGAATTTATATTATTTGCGGTTTCCATAAATGGACCTTCGTCGAAACAAAATTAAATGTTCTTTTGTGAAGGAGGATATGCTTTTAACACAGTGATGGCTGTATGCAAATTTTGAGTATTTTTTGGGGAATCTTCTTTGATCTGTCCGCGCATATCGATGGGGGTTTTATTTCAAAGGGTTGCTCTACTTTACTCTGCAGTCTGCATGACCGTTATCGCATTAAAATACGTACGAATGTTTTAGTATATTTTGGTATGTATTTAGTATGTTTTGGTATATTTGACGGTCGCTGTTGTCCAAAGGTTGAAAGTTGCCCAGCGAGCAATGGAGCGAGCCATGCTGGGAATATCGCTACGTGATATGGTGCGTAGCGAGGCAATCCGCCGACGCACCAAAGTAGTCGATATTGGATACCGGGTGGCTGAGCTCAAGTGGCAGTGGGCTGGGCACGCCAGCCGAAGAGACGACGACCGTTGGAGTAACCGTGTCTTACGCTGGCGGCCGTGGACAGGAAAACGGAGTGTGGGAAGACCACCCGCCAGGTGGGACGACGACATCAAATACGTCAGCGGAAAGCAGTGGTTCCGTACCGCTGAAGGCCGGGAGGATTGGCGGAAAATTGGACAGGCGTATTTATAGCAGTGGACGCATACACGCAGACAGACTTGTTTATTTATTTACACTTGTGTATCCGTATATGTCCATGGGCGTCGTTAGACACCTTATGGGTGGCTCGGCGACATATACGCGCGGAGCTTTCAATAAAAAAAAAATGTGTGTAGAGATATTGGTAGCTAGAAAAAGCAACCAAAAACTAGTAACCATTATCATGTTTGTAGCTGAAGATTCAACTCAAAATTTGGCCTAGAAGAATTGTGAAGGCTATTGAATTACATTATTTCTCCATTTAAACCATTTAAATTATCTAACGTCTAAATAGATATTTTTCCATAATAAAAATAAATAAATAAATAAAATAAACATCTCGAAACCTATTGTACTTCATTTGTCCGCCTAGCGACTTTAAATAAAATAATAAAAAAAAAAAATAGAGAAAAAAAAACAGAAACTTAGAACAATTCAGTAAATTAATAAAAAAAGGCGGACTGCTGCGGCTTACGGTGGAATAGAAAATGTTGGTACTGGTAGCTTGTTTCTTTTTTTTTTTAGGTTATTTAGCAGTCGGATTTTTTTAATAATCCGTTTTATTTTAGACAATTTTATCTGTAATTTTGAATTTTAACTTTTTCTAGCCTTAAATCTAAACCTAAATCATCAAATCAATCCAGCCGTTTGTGCTCTAGGTGTGAATAAAGAAATATACGAGCCTCCTGTTTGCTTCGCAGTCGTGTAAAAATAATACTTACCTATGGACAGTTACATACATACATACATATCACACACGCTGAATCCCGACAATCGGGGTAAGCAGAGTAATCGGTGTTGTGCTGCAAGAACTCTCGTAAATTACAGCACAACACCGACCACCACGTTTCGCAAAGTATTCGAAAAAGATTCAATCGATCAAGCAGCAAGTAAGGCACGAAGACCCACCTGCTGCATGACTCGGTGGAAGTACCGTGCCAAGGTGAGAGGTGGCGAACCCGTCGCCCTTTAGCACGGCATCTTGTCCTTATCCCTTAGTCGCCTTTTACGACATGCACGGGGAGAGATGCAGTGGGGCTATTCTTTTTAAGTACCGGGCCCACACGGTACAGTTACAATAATGTTATTGTTCAATATCTTAACAATTGATGCGTTCGATCGGGAAGGGGTATCTTTGTGTACTGTCAGCACAAAAACTAAGAATTCACAATGGATGTTGACATTTTACCTTCATATTGATGTTAATTAATTTTAGAATGAAATTCCGTTTGGACATTCCCTTAAATGACCACTTATATTTTATATTCACCATAAAATAATATTTCAATAATGTTTTTGTTAGTCGGATAGAGAATGTTTTTATTTTTTGTATGTAAGCAATAACTAATAAGCGTGTATTCGTTTTATGTTTCTTTGTTACATATATTTCTTCGTTAGATATATGTAAAGTCTAAAATAAAGATAAATTTATAATAATTTTCTTAAGAAAAAAAAAGAAAAAAAAAATACGTCCCGATCGGGATTCGAACCAGCATAATTTCGCCACGGAGTCGATGATGTATTCTCTTAAAATTTTGAAGAGTTGCATCTTATTTAGTGTGACTTAAGCTATTGCGTTCTGTCAACTTGCACCATTTCATATTGAATCTTCTAATAGATGTTCATTAGATACATGTTTGTATCGTTGTGAAAATGTTTTATTTGTAAAACTTCAGTTAAACCATAGAAATAATAGAAAATAAACAGTAAATCTTCGGTGAATATATTTCACTATCAATATTGATTTTATTGCAAACAGAAATGATTATTATTGACTGAAAGTTTATAAGGTGAGTGTACAAGACACGATGCGGCGACAGCGCGTGCGGTCGGAGGAAGTATTCAAATAACGAACGTTCGATTTTTAAATTGAATGAGGACCATGATTATTGGTTTCGAATTGTTCTTCTTCCCCCGCGCTTCTAAGTCGTTGTCAGCTTAAGAGTTTTGTGGACATTAAAGTGAAGTTATTCAGTTTTGATACGTGCGGTTGACGAACTAATTTTTTATTGATAATATGATCAATCATAAGTGGTTGAGTCGTTAATAAAGTATTTTATGAGGTGTATGTAAGTAAACAAAAAAAAAACAAAAGAGACAAAAACTTTATATTTTCTATAATTATTTGAAGAAAAGCGAATGCAATACAATAAAATGAAGACGAAGAAGATACTGAGAAGAAAAAGAGACCTTATTAAAAAAAAAAAACTTTTTTAATATTATGATATTATTTAACAATGTTACTAGCAATATTTAATTTACAGAACATTTACATTTATCAGTTGCACCTGGTAAGAGTAACGTTATTTTAATACATTACAAAATCTGTTATTTATGTTGTTATTATTACTAAGCCTGCGTCGTCTCTCTGTCCGTCCGTCCTACCTTTAAAGTGCTTTATCGTTTGAACCGTAATAGGTAGTTGGTTAAAATGTTCACATAATATATTTTATTGTGAAGGATATCCTAGCAAATAATAAAAACAAATAAATAATAAGGAGGATACTGTACTGTTCTTCCTTCAATTTGTGTGCAATAAAGAGTTTCTATTTCTATTCTATTCTACAATTCCATATGTGTAGATACCGATTAATTGTATTTCAAGGTCGACTAAAACTGACCAACTCGTTCTTATGTCATCGACCCTGCGCGGGCGCACAGGCTTGTGTCATTCATTAAATTACCAACGTACTTTCAACGCACTTCCGGCCCCCCCTCCTCCTTCCGATATATTTCTTAGTCAAAACACGCGCCATATTTAATGAGACACCTGCGTGTTCTAAGATCTATAACATTTTTTTAAGCTTGGAAAGTTTTAGTTTAAATCAATACTAGTCCAAACCAAAAGACCCTATAAGTCTATAATTGACTTAATGAAAGAAAACCGTTAAAAAATTACTACCCGCAAACGTAATTAATTTCACATTAATTTCTTGTTACACAATCATTCGATTCAATCGACCGATTCCGCAGTCCCTAACCAACACTACTGATGCGTGCTAAGTAAAAATAATATCAAACATCTTCGTAAACGTAACGTAGCCTTTGTTGACTTGGAATTTCGAAGGGGTTCTAACATTAAAATCGAGGTCTGTTTCCACTAGTTCCATGTATATAGAACTGGCGATTTTTTCGAAGTGGTTACTAATAATAAATCTGTAAGTGATGGTAATGGAGTTAGTTACTTTGTTTTATGAGATAGGTACTGAGTTTGTAGTCTCTATGTATGATACTAAAACTAAATTGACGATTTTTAGAAATCGTTTCTGTATATATGTATGCTCCTCCATAACTCTTATACCGATTATCCGAATTCGATGAAACTTAGTACAAGTACATTTGATTATACGGGACACAGGATAGGCTAAATAAAATTCAGTTCCGGTTACGCTAAGATGTGGCTCTCATACAACCCGAATTGTTACGCGCGCCGAAATAAAGGTACGGTAGCGGGCTTACTTACTTTCTTCTTTTTAAATACGAATTTCACGCGAGCAAAGCCGCGGGCAAAAGCTATTTTATAATAAAGTTTGTATCTAGAATGTAGAATATAAAATCAACTAACTAAATCTATCAAACAGCACTTTCTGCGAAGTAAGTTCTATAGATAAAAGGTGTACCCAAAAACTTAAAACACAGAAAATTAGTGACTCAAAACCAGCGCGTGCGCACAGGCAGGTGTTGCTTGACAAAGCGCCTCTATGAGTAATTAATATAGTAGACATAAAGTTAGATAAGAAATAAGACATATGTCTTGTGTTTATCATTTCTTTACTAAAGCTTCGGTTCGAAAACAAGGGGCTGTTCCCCTACGATTTTACTGCTAAAGCTGCCTAGTCTTTTTGAATATTTTTAGCCAGTTATCGGTGTTTGGTAAGGGTATTCAACTCCTGTTAGGGCATATGAGAAATGTAAATAAATTTATAAAAAAATAAAAATAATAAAGCCAGCAATTTCAGAAGCAATAAAAATTTTTTATAAAAAAATAAAAAAATAAAGCCATATTGAAAAATCAATCTCTACGATTATAGTCTGGTGTCCTACCTAGCTGTGTGCACCTGTCAGGCCTGCATGACATCATATGACCGAATATCCATGGGCGTCGTTAGACGCCTTATTGGTGGCTCGGCGTCACATGTCGAGCTTTCAATAAAAAAAATTAAAAAAATCATCCACTGATGGACATAATATTGTGGCTAAAGTATATCATTATATTTTTCGGAGAAGGTATTTTAAAATGACTATTTTACAAACGGGAGCATACTGAATTTGAGAAAGGCATTTGTGTGCTTGCTGTGATCGTCTCAATTTATAGTCAACTTTACTCACTACACGCAGTTAGTGGGCATCGTTAGACACCTACTTGTAGGTGTAACGATGACACATGTCGCGCTATCGATAAAAAAAAAAAGAAAAAAGTTTTTCATTCAGTGAACATTTCACCAGGGCTAGCTATTACGGTTCAAAAGATACAGCCATCGGACAGGCGGACAGACAGACAGACGTTGTAGGCTCAGTAATAGGCTTCCGTACGTGGTACGGAAGCCTAAAAATGATCAAGAAAACCGATCGAAAATACATCCATACACAAACTACATCTCGGACTATCAACGTTCACACAGTGTACAATCCCACGAAGACGCCGGTCATAAATCTATCTTAATAGATATTAATGTTAATAACGAAATGAGCAGATGACGAGATCTCTGATGGCTTAGCTATTAACATCATCGTAAGTACGGATACTGAATAAGCAACTCACACTTCCCATCTACAACGTGTCCCAAAAGCTCAACGTCAAGCGGGAACAAGGGAGTAGGCCAGTTTATGACTACACAGGGAAAAATAAGAAAAAAAATCGGAGTCATAATTTGTTTTTTATGACATGAGCATTTTTTGAAAAACATTGAAAATGTCTCCTACAACATTTTTAGGTACTACGACTACAAATTTGCAAATATAATTGTTAAATTTCTTTTTATTGGTAGCCTGTATCCCAAATAAAACCAGAATGCCTGTAGTTTTACCAAAAAAATATTCAGTTCAATTTTTTTCTAAAAAAATAAATGACTCCGATTTTTTTTTTATTTGATATAATTAAGTACTAGCATTTGCCCGCGGCTTCGCTCGCGTGATATTCGTATAAGTAAGCTCGCTACCGTACCTCTATTTCGGCGCGCGGAACAATGCCACTATGAATGCCACGAACCTGACACACCTCTGGCGCCTCTTCCACTCTCATAACTTCAACCCGAGTTGGCACTATACACAAATTCAATAGGGTTTATGTCAAGTAAGTTGAAATTAAGAAATAGATGAATTTAGTTAACTTAATTACACACTACGAGTTGGTTCAGTGCACTGTTGACCAATTCAAATTAATAATTAAACATCCCAAAAACTATGACGCCCGAGCAAACAATAAAAACCCACATTTACCCAGCGCGCCACATGTCACTGTCCTACGAAAGCTCATATACATGAGAATGTAATTAGTGGTCTGAAATAAACCGTCCAGAGCGAGACGGCAACACACACGCCACACAGGAAGGAAAGAGGTGAAAATACCACATAAAGAGATCGGAAACAGATTGGCACGCACCAACGATCAGGGGCCGAATTAAATTTTAACCACTAATTAAAAAAAATGCGGATGTATGTATGTCGGTTTGATAGATTGTGTCTTGGTCAATTTATCTGGTGGGATTGAACTGTAATTAGACAAACTTTTTGTATGAAATCGGTGAAGCGTGAACTCGGAACGTAAGCCGCGCTTTTTATGTGTGTTTTTAAATCGGGAACGGATAATTAGTGCAATGTACGATTTCAATGCTTAAGGCTCTTGCACCAGTCAAAAACACTTGTCTAGAAATAAATTCAATATTTCGTACTTTTTTTTATTTATTTTTTTATGTAAACCAGCATGTGTGGCTGTGCCGAGAGACCAATGGTGCAGTCGACAGAGCCAAAATCACCTCTCCTCGCGAAACCACGCTCAGTTAGGTGCCATGCCAGCAGATTTGCGGACTGTTGCTAGGCTGTCTAGCCCGTTAATACGACGCATGAAGACACCCAGGTTAAAGGATTCATGAAATACACTCGCCGGAAGACAGTTCCACACTCTAGCGGTGCGACAAAGAAACGATTTAGAGAGCCGATGGGTTCTCAAAAGCCCAATGTCAACAACAAAAGGGTGCCGAGTCTCTCTGTGACGAGTCATGCGGAGATATGACGGGTGGTAGGGAATAAGTACTATTCGCCATTCGCTTCATTAGTGACTCTTCTGTACTCACAAAGAACCTTCAACATCTAAAGCACAGACCACCGGCACAGACGTATCGTTGGTTCATTGAGCCTGTTTTATCGGTACTACTATGGCCGCTGCTCTGACGAACTTGCTTCCCTTATCCCCCATCTTCCTGTTCGCCTTCGCCAAACCCGCCATACTCTCGCGGAACACCCCTTTGTAGTCGACAGAAGAGTTCTTCGAACTGCACGATTCTCTAAATCTTTCTTGTGCCGCACTGCAAAGGTGTGGAACGGGCTCACAGGGAATATCTTTCCCTACTCCTACAATCCACGGATCTTCAAATCGCGGGTTAATAGCGTTTCCCCAGCAAAATTAGTCCATCTCCAAGCCGGACTGGCACCTCGTCGGTGAAATTGGCTGCGCCTGAGGCTTCGACTTCGGGCAGAGCCACCCAGTTGGAAAGCAATAAAAAAAAACTTTTAACGAAGTAGCACTGTGGAAAACACTTTAGATGCCTTTGTTGGAAGTTGGATAGATAGATTTAACGAATTTGAATATTTTAGTATACAAATCTATATGGAAATTTAATATAATTGGTCTAGTAAAATATCGCAATCCTTATAACCTATCTATCGATCCAGCAGGTCTACCGGCGTTAACTCGGTCGGAAGTCAAAGAAATACTCGCAGATTTCAACCAATGGGCGAGCCGGGTGCATTACCGAAACGCTTTCTGATTGGTTAAGATCGATTAATTCTTATTCTTGGATCGGCGACTTTAAAACGCCGGTAAGCAAAGTGCTACTTCGTGCGAATTACAGCCATTTTTTCCAGATACCTGGTTTTGGCTGATTCTAGCGCCTTAATTTGGAGAAATGTTCATTTGATGTGAAACAAAAAAAAAAAGCTAATAAATGTATCCAAGTAATTATAGAAAATAAATAACTTCGAATTAAACATATCTTTCATTATCTTCAAACTCGCAAGACACGGGGCACAAGTGAAGCGCCTTGCGGTACACCAGTATGGGTAGCTTAAGAAAACAATACACGAATACACTTTAATGATAAAACAGCTTTTAAATTAGATGTATACTATATTACAATAAGTAGCACTTGTAAAGCCACTTCCGGTCAAACTATCAGCGTGCTCTATTAGCGATAATAGTAAAAATAGCGGTAACCTCAGCTCTGTCTTAATAGAAGCATCGTGAAGGTGACGTGATACTGAGAACGCTTCAACCGATCGATCGGCTCGGGATGATCTGCATCCGACCAGCTATCGCTTTATGATTTTTTTGAAAAATATAAGCACTAATATAAAAAATATGGCTGAACGAAACGCTTGACAAGGAACCAATTTATAATTTAAACTAACAAACCTTCGACATTCCTGTTAAATATTCCTGTTCGTCTGCATGTAATTCGCCCACATCCGTCATTAGTTCAAATATAATGCCTCGTGGCATTAAGCTCGACTATTGTACATATAATTTATATAAATCGGTGTTAAATAGAGAATATACATATGTGCATACGTTCAGGCTTTATTTATTTATTTTGTTAAATAAAAAACGGACAGCCTAATCATAATGAATGACAAATAGTTAAAACATAGGTTGTAAATACATTGAAGTCTGGCCACTTTTTGTTTCCCTGTGATTAGACTATACATAGTTTAGTGGGATCAAACGCGCGTGTGTGTGTGAGGGTGTGTGTGTGTGTGTGTGTAGTGAGTGTCAATGCAGCGTAGTGTTGTGTAATGTAGTTTGGTGTAGCGTTGTGTTTTGTTTGTTGTGGTTGTGTAGTGTCGTGTAGTGTAGTGTAGTGTAGTGTAGTGTAGTGTAGTGTAGTCACAGATTACTTAATAGTTACTTCGTAACAGATAAATCACTCCATCGAAAATGTTCCTACCTTCGGGCTTTAATAGCCTACTGTTTCACATCGCCAATCGCTGCGTGCGAAAATGTACCTTAACGATCGAGTGTAAAGTGGTTATTGCTTTGCAGCTGCGCGCAGTTGCGTGGGCGAGCGTCTATGTATACTTCGCGCGGCTGACGAATTTCTACTGAAAAAGACCGCCGGCGGCCCGTCGGGCGGTAGGTAGTTAGCGCGCGCAAGTACATAGAGTGCGTGAGGCCTGGTGTAGTTTAGTGTAGTGTAGTGTAGTGTAGTGTAGTGTAGTGTAGTGTAGTGTAGTGTAGTGTAGTGTAGTGTAGTGTAGTGTAGTGTAGTGTAGTGTAGTGTAGTGTAGTGTAGTGTAGTGTAGTGTAGTGTAGTGTAGTGTAGTGTAGTGTAGTGTAGTGTAGTGTAGTGTAGTGTAGTGTAGTGTAGTGTAGTGTAGTGTAGTGTAGTGTAGTGTAGTGTAGTGTAGTGTAGTGTAGTGTAGTGTAGTGTGATGTGGTCGGGATGCAGTAGTCACGTACCAGGCAGTTTTTTTACAGAATTTTGAGACCAGTCCTTTTCAAAACAACCTTTGAACTGATTTGAAAGACCCTATGGTGTTCCACGACTTAGAACCACTGCAACTCCGGTCGGCTCCCTAATCGTCTAATCGTCGGAGAGTATTCGGAGGAGGTGTTTAACGCGTCCCCTTTCTACACCCGCATAACGCGCACTTGGCACGGATTACATCCCTATACGCTGGACTTACAACGGATTCGTACCAATCGGTTCTGCTGCAGATCTTTCCTCCACAGAACTGGTATACTCTGGAACGCTCTCCCTGCCCACATATTTCCCCCCAATTATTAGTCTCGGTTCCTTCAAGAGAGACGTGAATAGGCACCTGTCAGGCCGGCATGGCATTCGTAACCCCCACGTACGGCCGAATGTCCATGGGCGTCGTTGGACACCTCATGGGTGACTGGGCGCCACAGGTCGCGCTTTCTATAAAAAAAAATGACTGGTTAACTTTCGAGCTTTGCGGTTGGCCAAAATAATTCGATTTAAGCTATAGGTACATTCATTACAATAAATTAAAACGTAGCAGCGATGAATAATTTCTATTGGAGAAATAGCCCAGCTGAAGTAAAAGTAATGTAGCTTAGGTGGAAAGGTAATAAGAAGTTGCAACTGTCGATAAGTGTAAGAATATTCAAATGAGTCTCACGTCGATAATTTTAATGGCTTGTGCCATTATGTTAATGCAGTCATGGCACATTGAACTTTACACACCTGTCTGTGTCTTGTATAGGATATACTGTTTCCCGGTGGGGTAGGCAGAGACAACGGTTCCCCACGTGCCACGATCCTGACACACCAAAGATTGACTGAGATAAATCCCTGTAAGGGATAAGTCCGCCTTTGCCTCTCACATTAAGGTGTTGAACTAAGCTTGCGATGGCTTCAACGAACATATCCGGCCCCATCGGCAGTCGAGGAGGGTGTCAATCGAGGTCGGGACTAGCGAGTGGCCACTCTAAATTTCCCGCGCATGCTTCACGTTTCGGCTCGCATCAAGCCCTCGTCAGCTAGTCTGCGTTGACTAGGACGCGGGGAACCACCAGTTCCGCTCTCGACCTCCCTCTCTCTACCTGTCCATATTCTGTAGGATGCTTCCAGTGACGTTTTCGAAGATCTCTCGATGAGCTTAGCGTCGATCTTGGCAGCCCTAGATTCTTGAAGAGTCTGTACAGCGACTTCGCTGGTAGTCCTCTTGCTCCGACTTCCACAGCGAAGAGATCAGTCTTGAATCCGTTTCTCACAATCCGGTCTACTAAGATGCAGTACTTGTTAAATTACTTATCTTTTGTTACTGTAAATGTTTTGGAGCAATAAAGTATTTCTATCTATCTATCTGCTGTTGATGGCAAGGATGTCAGAAGAATATTGTTTATTTATTGTTTATTGTATAATTTCATCCATAGGTAGGTAACCTACGCTTGGACATGTCGAAAATTCCGCCAGTTCTAAATTCAATGCGAAGAAGAACTGACAAACAAACTTCGCAAGTCACAATGTTTTGTTAGTACCTTATAAGTATTATATTATAGTAACTTACAAATAAATAACCCATACTACCGCTCACAAGAGCATTAATATTTACAGCATAAACATGAATACTGAAGAATCTGACCACACTGCCTATTTAAATTACCTATATCTGGTGTATAGTGCCATCGTCAATTTTGATACTTCATATTATATCAAGTCAAAAAATAAATAAAAATTAGTTTACATTTATTACAAAGAGATGTAATAAGTCATATAAAAAAAAAAAATTTTATGATACAAAGTGTATCCAAATGTCAAATTGTCAAAGTTTGTTAGTGGAAAAAACAGTAGTCAAACTCTTAGATAAAATTACGGTCAGTTAATGCATCCTTAATAGTGTAATAACTCTTTTCAATTAACATTAATTTAATCCGTCGTTTGAAATTATTATCATCTAATTGTTTTATGTTAGAAGACAGTTTATTATAAAATCTAACACTATTACAAATAAAGCTTTTTGAGGTTTTAGCTAATCTATGTCTTATTAGTTGTACATTATTCTTACACCGTGTATCATAGTTATGATTGTCGGAATTAAGAGAGGAATCATTAATGTATTTTCTGGCATAGCATATGTTCTGGTAAACATATGCACTTGGTAAAGTCATGATTCCTATCTCCCCGAACGCTGTCCTACAAGTATCTCTAGTTTTCATATTTAGGATGTACCGCAAGGCCCTCTTCTGTAATAAAAATATTCTATTTGAGTCTGCTGCATTTCCCCAAAACATAAGGCCATATGACATGATGCTCTCAAAATAGGCATGATAAACCGTCTTTGCAGCATGAGTTCCGCATAGCTCTTTAATTTTTTTTATAGCATAACAAGCGGAACTCAACTTACCAGCTAAAGAGTTTATGTGGGCTTTCCAAGTAAAACTTTTATCAAATATTACCCCAAGAAAAGTTAGTTCATTAGCAAGGTTTAATGACAAGTTTTCTGCAGTTTTTAATATGGCATCAGTGTTATTACGTCTATGAGTACCTAGAGCAAAGTGCATAATGTTAGTTTTGTTAACATTTAGTAATAGATTGTTGCATTCGAACCATGATTTTAGAGATTCTAGTACATTTAAAAAGGATTCTCTTAGTTTACTTATATCATTGTTTTTCAGTACAACTGAGATATCGTCTGCAAACATTACCATCTCTATATCGTCTGTTATACAGCTCGAGATGTCGTTAACATATGTTAGAAACAATAATGGTCCCAGGATAGAACCCTGCGGCACACCCATTGTAATTGATTCTACATTAGATTTTAAGCCATTGACGTCACATATTTGAGCTCTATTTTCTAAATATGATTGGAATATACGCAATTCATTGTCTCTTATACCATAGTGCTCTAGTTTCATTAATAATATTTCGTGATTTACACAGTCAAAGGCTTTGGACAGGTTGAATAGGACATGCATTTACAAATTTTCAAAAGAGAAGCACTAACATGGCACCTAGTTCATCAAGTTCAATCACGACATGAATGGGGAGAGATTCAGTGGGGCTATTCTTTTTTAGGTATATCCGCCGTACGGGACCCTATTACTAAGCCTACGCCGTCTGTCTGTCTGTCTGTCCGAGGGCTGTATCTCTTGAACCGTAAAAGCCCGTTAAAATTTTCACATAATATAATGTGTTATTAGTTTTTATGGACGATATAAGCAGAAATAATAAAAATAAGAAAAAGAGTTTGGTTTCCCTTCACGTCACGGGGTTTCCCTTACAAGAAACTAAAAAGTGTATGCGCGCCATTTACCGAAAACAGCAGCGCTGACCATGACATGGCGATACGGGACCCTCGGTGCGCAAGTTCGACTCGCACTTGGCCGGTTTTTTCCTTTTTTCAATCTGCGTGAAGATGACCTCATTCGGTTGTTTCAGCGTACAAAAGCGTGTGACCTCCATAGACATCCCACCAGTTCATTGCTATTCGTATTTAAATCATTCTATATCCGCTAACACCATGTGATAATATGTTAATTACGCTGCACTTCATATAGTTCTATGTCCTGTCCCAGTGTTTGTTGGATCACTTTCCATTCCAGTATAGAGCGCAGACATTTTTTTATAGTAATTTTGTTGATGTGTGATATAATATTTTTTTTTTTATTTTTTTTTATGGAAACTGACACGGTTGGCTACATCACCTACAACGTCCGTGATGTCAGCCCATAACACCGGGTGAACTAGGTGCCATGTCAGTGCTTCCCCCTTTGATCGTGCCGGCTACACTGAACTGGTCGGAAAACACAAACTATTTACATAGCCGTTTTGACCGACGTTACATTCAGTGCGGTGGTACCAGCCCGGGCGGGTTAAACCCTACCACCAAGTAATATTAGGAGGGAAGGGACCTACAGTTTTACGAGGAATCCGAACCTCGGTCAGCCTCCAACGGTCAGCGGTCACCCATCCAAGGACTGACCGCACCCAGCGCGACAGTTGACTGTCTGCACTGCATCACTGAGCTATCGAGGCTGACAAACGATTCCGATTGTAACGAACAATATGTTATTTGATAACAATAATAAGAACACTCTTATAATATGTTTATTTATTTCAAAATTATTATTTAAACATTTGCTATGACAATAACGATATTATTAAATCTAAAACTCTTAAGTTAAAAATATTAAAAATATGTATTCCAATAAAATCGGTACTTAGGCCAGTATACATAAAGAATTCTCAGTCTTAGCTCGGGCTCAGCAAAAACTCGGCCTTAAGTCGTAATTTAGTATACATAGACAATGCTTGAGACTAGCCTCACAACTTCTGCTCAAAATAATCTTGGCTCAGCCGAATCGAACCCGAGTCTAGAAATATCACGAAAATACTACGGCTCGAAGCAACCTTTGCGTTTAAATTTATAATGCATATGATTGAAAAAAATAAAAAGAATACGCATACAGCAAGAATACGTTGACAACAATTAATTTTATCTTGAATACGATTGGGTACGCTCGCCCGAATAAAACCTGGAGAACGACTTTACTGAGTTGACCGTAAGAACCACGGTGAGTGCTGTGTATACGGGCCTTAAAATTATATACGCCTTACTTCCTACAAAGTAATCGTCAGTCGTCGATACAAATGGCCCTATTGAGACAATTGCAAGTCTCGACTTGGATACTGGCCTTTTTTGCACATTTTAATGTTTTCCGATGTTACATTAAAACAAGGCGAATGGTTTATGAGGCGCAACAACGTAGATAAGTCGCAGGGGGTCCTGTCAAGGATTGTTTTTGTCATACAAATGAATGTATTAAATATGTTATTTATTATTGTATATTTATTTTATTCGTGTATAATTACTTCATCAGCATTAGCGAATAATACATTAACTTTTTTTTATGGAAACTGACACGGTTGGCTACATCACCTACAACATCCGTGATGTCAGCCCATAACACCGGGTGAACTAGGTGCCATGTCAGTGCTTCCCTTCATTTCATGTCGGCTACACTGAACTCGACGGAAAACACGAATTATTTGCATAGGCGTTTCCATTTATTTAAGACCTATTGAATTGAACGATTAATGAGTATCCTTAATTTAATTTTTGTGCACAACATTTGATGATTCGTTGCCCCTGCTTATCCCAGAAATAGGGAAACGGGCATGATATATAAGTTCAAAAGCAGAACAGCTGTTTGTTGTAAGTAAGTCACAAGGTATGATTGGTTTTTACAGCTACTTATTTGATTTGATTTTTTTTTAGGAGAAAAAATGCTCCTACTATAAACATATGTTTTTTTCTTACGTAAAGTGTTTGTTTGAGTGCGCATGTAACCCTCCCGAAGTTATTGACATGAATAACGAAGCACCTTATATTTAACTTGTATGTATGCACACAATTTCGTCTTCAGTTGTGATATCCTGTTTATATAGATTTGAATTCTTTGCCACTACCTCAAAATTTGTTGTGAAATCAATTATGTATGGGATGTTGAAGTTTGTTTTTATTAGGACAATCGAAAGCAAGACCTCAAGAGGGGGGTTCTGCGGTCGCGTAAGACACAAAGGGAGTTCGAGACAAGTCGACCCCTTGTACAAAATTTAGGTGCTGGGTGGTTCAATAGGTAAAGATATTCATGATAAAAATGTTCAATAAGTAAAATTTGGAGAAATATATTTTGGGAGGATTTTGAGTATCGGCACATTGAGATCTGTTGTCTGTGCTTACCTCATTGAGAGATATACTTGACGTTATATACCTATGCGTGTAAATATTATATAATAATATTTTAAAATAAATACAAGTTTTTTTTTAGTAATATCACATTTAAAACTTATTTATTTTAAAATGTTATTATTTGACGACGACTAATAAAAGTCGAAATATGATATAAAATATCTATTTTTTTTTAATTTATGTATTTAACTCCCCTTTGTAGTGGACAGACGAGTACTTTGAACTGCACGATTCTCTAAATCGTTCTTGTGCCGCACTGCAAAGGTGTGGAACGGGCTTCCGGGGAATATCTTTCCCCACTCCTACAATCCACGGATCTTCAAATCGCGGGTAAATAGCCTTTCCCCAGCGACATTAGTCCACCTCCAAGCCGGGCTGGCACCTCCTCGGGGGTGATATTGGCTGCGCCTGAGGCTTCGACCTCGGACACAGCCAGCTAGTTCGGAAACAATAAAAAAAAAAGGCCAAGGTCCAAAACAATTTATATAGGTTTTACTCCCTATATGATACAGAACCCCCCCTTAGCGTACTATTAACTAATTTTGAAAGACCTTATATATTTTAGCATAATAGAGCATTGTCTAGTGGTCAAATTGCATATCCGTGTTAGATCTTTCCTTACAACTTAACTGAACATCGAGAAAATTCACTTAGCATGTTATTGACCTAACCATAGCAAAAGCATTTCATTGTCTTCACTATCATAATAAAATAAACCTTAAAACCACGAGCATACATTTTAAAATCATTTCGCAAAGTTTTCATTCACAATTTTTAACAAGCTCACCTTGAAATTTTACCATCGTATTTAACACCTTAGCTGTTATGATTTAAAAGTCATTTTGCATTGTCAGGATACGCATGAACAACTATACGTTACGCTTCGGCAGCGCACCTGCTGAGGTGGTCACCAATATAAATGTAATTAAGGCTTTCACAGACCTACTGTCTGTGTGTGAGAGTGTATTCGTGAGGGTGAGGATTGTGTGAGTGTATGATTGGGCGATAAGTGTGTGGTTTAAAATAATAATGGCTTTGGTACAATATCTATAAAAGTTAGTTTTATTTTTAGAAATAATTTTCTGGTTTTTCTTAGTGTTAAAACGAAAAACCATTTTTTTTACCTCCTAATTTGTCCCTCAAAAATGAACCCCAAAAATCTAAATTCGTTCATTTACGCTAAACGTCCGTGATTATTAAGTCATTAAACTCTACATAATATGTACCAAATTTTTGCTTGTTTCGTCCAGTATATTCGGAGAAAATAAGCTTTGACAGATGGACAGACAGACAGACGGACACGAGAGTGATCCTATAAGAGTTCAGTTTTTTCCACTTTTGAGGCACGGAACCCTAAAAATATAAACATACATATCACACACGCTGAATCCCGACAATCGGGGTAAGCAGAGTAATCGGTGTTGTGCTGGTAAATTACAGCACAACACCGACCACCACCTTTCGGAAAATATTCGAAAAAGATACAATCGATCAAGCAGCAAGTAAGGCACGAAGATCCACCTGCTGCATGACTCGGTGGAAGTACCGTGCCACGGTGAGAGGTGGCGATCCTGTCGCCCTTTAGCGCGGCATCTTGTCCTTATCCCTTAGTCGCCGTTTACGACATGCACGTGGAGATATGCAGCGGGGCTATTCTTTTTAAGTACCGGCCCCACACGGTACAGTAAACATAAAAATATAGACAGTAGACACGAAACCACTAGGAATGTGTAATGAAATGAATGACTAACACACTTCACCACCACTCACGTAAAACAGAACACTCCACAGTTGCTTGCTGCTCACAGTCACAGGGTACGTACGGCGTGGTGTAATTGTGAGGTCACCTTATCGGGCTATGGGATCGGTGTTCGATTCCCGGGGGCAATAATTAGATTGTTAGTAGCATGCGATATTTACGTCATACAGTTGGAATGAAGAGTCTTGATAGTTTTGTATGATGATTGTAATTTTTTTTATGCAGTCCGGTGTGATAACTTGACTGAACCCTATTTTCTTTTTATTTTACTATCTTTCATATTCTTTTTTACTTAGACGTAGTATGTTACATTTAACATAGGTAATTAAACTTTAGTAGGTTTTTTTTTTTATGGAAACTGACACGGTTGGCTACATCACCTACAACGTCCGTAATGTCAGCCCATAACACCGGGTGAACTAGGTGCCATGTCAGTGCTTCCCCCTTTGATCGTGCCGGCTACACTGAACTGGTCGGAAAACACAAACTATTTACATAGCCGTTTAGACCGACGTTTCATTCAGTGCGGTGGTACCAACCCGGGCGGGTTAAACCCTACCACCAAGTAAGCTTAGGAGGGAAGGGACCTACAGTTTTACGAGGAATCCGAACCTCGGTCAGCCTCCAACGGTCCGCGGTCACCCATCCAAGTACTGACCGCGCCCAGCGTTGCTTAACATTCAATAGCGACAGTTGACTGTCTGCACCACTGAGCTATCGAGGCTGACAAAGTAGTAAGTAGGTATGTAAGTTATATTAAAAAAAAGCTCTATGAGGTTTCTTACCCGGTTCTTCCTTATAGATTGCATTGCTGAACGGGACATGACAAAAAAAAATGATGAAGAACCATACTGAATATGTCTCCATGAAATACTGTTAAGTTGTACGTTCTTTATGGCGAAATAAATATCTGAATCTGAATCTGATGGTTTTGTATGATGATCGTAATTTTTTTTCCGGTGTGGGTGGCTGAGTCAGAGGGGTCAAAACACATGATCCGGAGTGAGTTAAACACATGAGTTATAATTACCTAAACTAAAACAAAACAAACATACATTAAAAATAATTAACCTCTCGAGAAACTGCCATCATCGGGGTTGAAATACCGCCAGAGTCATAGAGCAAAAAAATTAAATGAAATGAAATCATTGCTATTCAATTTGGTCAGATATTTTAGCTTCAAATTCACAATGAAATTATCACCTTCATCTTTGGGAGGGTTCCCCTGAGTACCTTCTTTCAGCCTTGGATTCTATTCAACGACGAGCCATTCGCCTCATTGGCGACTCTGTACTCACAAAGGACCTTCAACCTCTAAAGCACAGACGTATCGTTGGGTCATTGAGCCTGTTTTATCGGTACTACTATGGCCGCTGCTCTGATGAAATTGCTTCCCTTATCCCTCCTCCTCCTGTTCGCCTTCGCCAAACCCGCCATACTCTCGCGGAACACCCCTTTGTAGTGGACAGACGACTTTGTAGAGACACAGGCAGCTAGTTCGGAAACAATAAAAAAAAATCACATCTCTACAAATTCCCTTAATTAAATGATCAAGTATCAAGACACGAGCTTCCGTCTACATCCGATATATTTGAAGCTGATAAGAAAGTCAGTTGAGAATTTAATATACATAATTTTTTTTAACGTTCCTTTACTACTGACGGCTGCCTGAATCGAGCTGCGATGTGTGCCGGCCACTGTCTACCCCACCCCCGATCTGGCCAAGCGTGATGGTAGGGGGACGGAATTTGGTAGTTAGTACCTATAAATTCATTAATATACTAGCTGTCCTCGCGGCTTCACTTCGCCATGACACATATTTTTAGGTTTCCGTATGCCGTACGGAAGCCTATTACTAAGCGTACGCCGTCTGTCTGTCTGCCTGTCTGTCTGTCCTACTGCTGTATCTTTGGAACCATAATAGGTAGCCGGTTGAAATTTTCACAGAATATGTGTTATTATATTATGGTGGATATAACAACAAATAATAAAAAATTGAAAAAGTCAAAAATTAAGGGGGGTTACCCCATACAAGAAACGTGTTTTTTTTTCAATGTTTTTTTTTGTGGTGCAGGAATCTCGGTGCGCGAGTCCGACTCGCACTTGGCCAGTTTTTTTTAAGTAATCCGATATGCTGAATGGTATGGTGATAGGCTGAATCAGAGGGGCCAGAGCAAATGCTTCGACCAGCTAATATCACCTCGGAGAAGGCACCGTGCCAAGGTGCGCGTCGAACGGATAGGAACCTCGGACCTTGAGATTAAGATCTGAGGTGGCCAATATCACCGCCCAGAACGTGTTATATCGGATACTTCCCTTTAGATTTCTGGCTATATTGTTTTCTTTTATGAAAACTGACACTGTTGGCTACATCATCTAAAACCTCCGTGATGTCAGCTCATAACACCCGGTGAACTAGGTGCCATGCCAGTGCTTCCCTTCATTTCATGTCGGCTACACTGAACTGGACGGAAAACACGAACTATTTACATAGCCGTTTCGACCGACGTTTCATTCACTGCGGAGGTACCAACCCGGACGGGATAATCCCACACCTTGTAAGGTAAGAAGGGAAGGGACCTACAGTTTTAAGTGGAATCCGAACGACGGTCAGCCTCTAACGGTCGAGCGGTCACCCATCCAAGTACTGACCGCACGCACCACTGAGCTACCGAGGCTGACCGCCGGTTTAGATTAGAACACACCCGAGGCTGCTATGCGGCCATCTTAAGTCCCGGTGGTATCAATCGGCTACAATTTTGAGCCTACCACCTAGTGGGGCAAGGGAAGATACCGTTTTAAACCGGTTCCGAACGGTGAAGCAGCGGGTGCAGAATTTTCCGCCTGGTACACTTATCCCTACCAAGATATCCCTCCTGGTAGGGATAAGTGGAAAAAAATTCCACTTATCCTTACCAGTAGGGATAGGTGGAAAATGGAAACTCTGACTGAGTGCACTTATCTCTACTATAAAATTTAAAATAAAACAAAATACATTTTATTACCAATCCCTACTATAAAATTTAAAATAAAATAAAATACATTTTAGACAAAAATTATAAAAAATATATTATTTATATAGGCCAGGATTAAGAAACATTAACAAACATGAAGTCACCAAAGTACCAGGGCAGCAGAAATTTAAAGGAGGTTTCCATTTTGAGAGTGGAAAAAAATTCCACTTATCCTTACCAGTAGGGATAGGTGGAAAATGGAAACTCTGACTGAGTGCACTTATCTCTACTATAAAATTTAAAATAAAACAAAATACATTTTATTACCAATCCCTACTATAAAATTTAAAATAAAATAAAATACATTTTAGACAAAAATTATAAAAAATATATTATTTATATAGGCCAGGATTAAGAAACATTAACAAACATGAAGTCACCAAAGTACCAGGGCAGCAGAAATTTAAAGGAGGTTTCCATTTTCTGTCAAATAAAACTAACTAATAAAAAAATTAAAGGTCCAAGGTTCGAATCCGGCATGTCGGCCGGATTCGAAACTTGGACTTTGATATCAAGTCAACAATTCTTGGGTTGGACACCCAAGAATTGTTGATCAGTTTTAGGTTCAAAATTGCATTTAATAAGCTGAATCGACATAAAGAAAAGCGCTACAACATCGAAAGTAGGTGAAGTAGTGAGAGCTAGCACTCCGGGGGTAGCTGGTTCGACTCCACGAGGGTCGCAAAAGTTAATTATTTAAATTCCTCTCGCCGAGACGAAGGCGTCGAGTTCATTAGATAAAAGGTGCACCAAAAATGTTCAATTCTCGCAAATATTTCGCCATCCGCCTGTAGGTACAGTTGCGGGCGGAAGTGTTTTCATTTGTTCCTATGGTTACTTGCATGTACTAGTTTAAAGCGAGTGTACTTTTTTTAGGGTTCCGTATCCGGTACGGGACCTTATTACTAAGCCTACGCCGTCTGTCTGTCTGCCTGTCTGTCTGCCTGCATGTCTGTCTGTCCGAAGGCTGTATCTCTTGAACCGTAATAGGTAGCCCGGTGAAATTTTCACAGAATATGTGTTATTATGGCGGATATAACAACAAATAATAAAAGTAAGAAAAATAAAAAAAAATCACGGGCGTCCCCATACAAAAAACTAAAAAGTGTATGCGCGCCATCTACCGAAAACAGTATGAATCATTTTAACTAATCCATAGATGGCGTGAGTGGCGCTGACCATGACATGCCGATACGGAACTCTAATCTATTCTATCTATTCTATTCATGTCAGTTTCCGTTCCGGTCCATAAAAGAAAATCGAAAAATATAACCGAATACTGAAATGTGGTTATTAAATTTTTTCTTCACTGTACCGTCACCGAAGCACGGCCGTATCCATATTCACACAATGAGAAATGCGACAGAAAGAACACGTTTGTACCGGCGGCGACGCCCTCCGAATTCTAGGACCCGACATTTTCGCTAAATTAATTTCCAAATTAGTAACGAAATGAATTTATTATTTATTGCACAACCCAGCGAACTGACAAAAGGCGGACTTAATGACTAAAAGAAATGTCTACCAGTCATGCCTGAAATTGTGGGCATAATTTTAAACGGTCATCGTAGTTAACCTTTATTAATTAAATGCAATATTAATTTGTGGTCTAAAATCCGACCTAAGGAATAATACCCTTGTTATTCGAACAAGACATCGTTGATCGAAAAGATATTTATCATATAGGTTAATAGATCGCAACTAGGTGGCTTAGCTAGGTATATCTTGACCACAATGAACTTGACCCCAATGCCCTTGACCCCAATGACCTTGACCCCCTTATCTCCCAATATTTTTGTAGAATATTTTGAAAAAAAAAGTTATTTTTAACACCCATCGCAAACGACCTCTGTGTATGTGTGTAAGGATGTGTCTGTGGAGCTCGCTGTGGAGTCGTAGCTCCCAAACGGATGGACCGATTTGGATGAGGGTTTTTTTATTAGAAAGCTGGTTTAATCGAATGGTTCTTAGCTATGTTTGTAATCAAGTAATTAAGTAATAAAAACAATTATTATCTTAAAAAGTAACCGATGTGCATGCGGGCATGCAAAAAAAACTTGAAATAAAAGTTAAATTACTAATTTAAAAACCCGCCTAAATAATATAGTAAATTAGAGCTGCACGGGAATTTACTTAGCGGTCCCCCGACTCCTTTAAGTAAGTAAACGGATTTTTTTTACCTTTTAATTTTTTGTTATTTCTAATTTATGCTAATGATATTAAGTTGCATTGCAGAGCGACTGAGCATAAATACTTAATTGAAAGGTCTTAAAATACTGCAATACACAAATGAATACATTCAGGCCCGTTCAGTGTAGCTGACACGACCAAAGGGAAGCACTGACACGGCGGCACCTAGTTCCGGGTGTGGCAGGTGATAGGCCACGTCGGGTTCCATAGAGTAAGCCGGTTCGCGTGTTTCCTGTCTCTCGTTGCAGATGTAGCGCGGGGGTGGAGTGGTGAGGAAGGACGGTGCGGGGAACAGGGGATGTTCAAATTTACAACCTTCATGCAATTTTCAATTAGAACCTTAATGGCTTATGGTCCCTCGAAGTGATCGTACTGAGCTGGGTAGTTACATAGAGTCTCCAATTTTGTGCGACAAGATAAAAGCAGTCTGCCAAATGAATGAAATTAATATCGGTAATTATGAAAAAATTTCAAATAAATGAAAAAAAATAAATCATAATAAAGTAAATTAAATATTCACTATCCCTATTTATTTAGAAGTAAACTTGGGTCGACTTTTAAATAAAACCATTAATAGAAACAAAACCCACAAAACAAATTTAAATAACAGAAAATAAACTTACAAATGAAATTCCTATAATAAATAATGTATATTATTGTAAATTTGCACTAAATTAATAACAATTTAAATCAAAATTAATAACACCTAGAAAAATTCACAGAATTGACGATTGAACAGACGAGCATATAAAACTAAATAATTTCTCCAGAAAGGAATTTTTCTCTACAAAAATTATAAAAAAAAAATAGTCAGTGCCTGTAGTAAACGATGATTGTAAAGCTTGCCTTACCTCATGAAGTAATTCCTTTCAGCCAACCTATGAGTATTTGACACTTGCATGTGGAAATTAACAGTTGGGAATTGGATACAGACTTAATTTTTTTTTGAATTGTCGGGAATTATCAATTGAAACTGTAGTAGGTATAGATTCTATATTTTTGTACAGAGGATCTATTCATAATTTTGGTACGCAGCATCACAAGAAAATAAATGCGAAAAAGTACAACAGATTAAATATATTAAGACAAGAAAGGTGGCATTAACTGCTCTCACCCCCAGCTGCAGCGATGCCAAGAGTACGGAACGAGAAAAAGTTTAGTTTTAATTACTTTACATTATTATTTGAGTTTCCGAATATAATGGCATTATCGTTATTGGCATTGGATTCAACATTTAGTGGATTTAACGAAAGGGGAAAGAGATATTAACAATGGGAATTCAAGCTCCGTCCATCTATCTATTGTAATAAAAACATTTGATGTTAAGTTAGCTACTTTTCGAAATCTTGCAAGAATGGATGATGGGAGACTTAGCGAAACGAATTTTATTTGGAGAATGTGAATGAAAGGGTCGAAAACGGTCGCCCAAGACGCACGTACCTAGACCAGATCGAGCATGTGCTCTAAAGTGCACACACCCCCATACCTGTGCCCATACTCCTGTGCTGCCGTGATGTTACCATTATCGTCTAGTGAGAAGCCAGCCGTTCTGAAACGGGTCTTGCCTTTATGCACCTAGGTATATAAATATGCACATAATATTATGTAGTTTAGTATTACTTTACTTTACACAATTTTA
This sequence comes from Nematopogon swammerdamellus, assembly GCA_946902875.1. Taxonomy (NCBI): domain Eukaryota; kingdom Metazoa; phylum Arthropoda; class Insecta; order Lepidoptera; family Adelidae; genus Nematopogon; species Nematopogon swammerdamellus. The sequence goes on along the minus strand of OX336356.1, from coordinate 2,673,048 downwards.
ACGAATTTTATTTGGGGAATGTAAGGTTCGAAAACGACCGCCCAAGACGCACGTATCTTCACCAGATCGAGCATATTTGTGCTCTAAAGTGCACACTCCTCCATACTCTTGTGCTGCCGTGACGTAGAGTGTCGTGACGTTACCATTATCGTCTAGTGAGAAGGCAGCCATTCGGAAACGGGTCTTGCCTTTTTGCACCTAGGTATATAAATATGCACATATTGTGTAGTTTAGTATTGCTTTACTTTTACACAATTATATTATTTGGGGAATAAATGGGTCGAAAACGTTCGCCCAAGATGGACCTACCTAGACCAGATCGAGGATATTGTGCTCCAAAATGCACACTCCTCCATGCTCTTGTGCTGCCGTGACGTAGTTTAATATTGCTTTACTTTACATAATTTTAACGAATATTATTTGAGGAATGTAAGGGTCGAAAACGGTCGCCCAAGACGCATGTACCTAGACCAGATCGAGCACATATAAAGTGCACACTCCTCCATACTCTTGTGCTTACGTGACGTGGAGACGTGACGTTACCATTATCGTCTAGTGAGAAGGCAGCCGTTCGGAAACGGGTCTTGCCTTTATGCACCTAGGTATATAAATATGCACATATTATGTAGTTTAGTATTGCTTTACTTTACACAATTATATTATTTGGGGAATATAAGGGTCGAAAACGTTCGCCCAAGATGGAGGTACCTAGACCAGATCGAGGATATTGTGATCCAAAATGCACACTCCTCCATGCTCTTGTGCTGCCGTGACGTAGTTTAATATTGCTTTACTTTACATAATTTTAACGAATATTATTTGAGGAATGTAAGGGTCGAAAACGGTCGCCCAAGACGCATGTACCTAGACCAGATCGAGCACATATAAAGTGCACACTCCTCCAAACTCTTGTGCTTACGTGACGTGGAGACGTAACGTTACCATTATCGTCTAGTGAGAAGGCAGCCGTTCGGTAACGGGTCGTGCCTTTATGTAGCTAGGTATATAAATATGCACATATGTAGTTTAGTACACAATCTTTCAAGCGCATCCTCATCCTATTTCCCTCACACAGCGACATGTTTCACACGCCCGCCTTTGCAAGCGGATCCTTCATTTATTTCCGCGCGACCGTGCAAAGCGCGGGGCGGGAGCGCGGCCCGTACGGTTATAGTGTAAAACAGCTGAGTGCGATTGGAAAAATGTGAAATGAAACCGGCCAAGTGCGAATATGACTCGCGCACCGAGGGGCCCGTACGATGATTTAATTGGCCGGTTTTTATTATTTTTTATTTTACTTTAGAGTTTTCACTATGATCATTAATCACACCAAGATTTCACGTGTGTATATATTATCGTTTTTAAGATATTGCAAAAACACAAAAAAATAAAAATAAAAGTTTCTTGTATGGATAAAAATAAAAATAAAATACGTTTCTCGTATTGGATGTAAGATGGCCGCACAGCAGCCTCGGTTGTGTTCTCCTCTAGTCCAGTATAGCCAGCAATCCAGAGAAGTCTCCGGTATGGCACCTATCTTCTCAGAGGTGATATTGGCTGGTCGCAGCATGTGCTTTGGCCTCTCCGACTCACTCAAAAACTCATCGGTACACGCCGACCGGATTCGAACGGCGGACCTCTCGCATGAGAAGCCGATGCCCAAACCACTCGGCCACCCGCCGCATGTGACAGACTTTTGCAGTATAATTTATTATTACACTAGCTTTTGCCAGCGGCTTCACTCGCATAGCCTTTGTCCATTCTGAAGGTTCATTCTAAATATTGGGCAAATATTTTTTTAAATCGGGTGAGTATTTTCGGAGATTATCACCTTGGATGTAGGTTACAAACTTACAAACTTTACCTCTTTATAATATTAGTGTGGATTTAATAATGCTCTTGGACATGTGAACAGAATTTTACATGTAGTTTGACATAGTGTAGTGTGAGAGCGCTGTGGTCTAAAAAAACTATTTAAAAAAATATAAAAACCGCCTTCAAAAATTAATGAAATAAAAAAATAAAAATCGAACCCTAGAGTTGAAGGCGGTCGGGTATTTTTGCTTGCTTTAGCACCACCGCCTTCAACTCTAGGGTTCGATTTTTATTTTTTTATTACATTCATTTTTGAAGGCGGTTTTTATATTTTTTTAAATAGTTTTTTATTTCACAGTTTTTTTAGTAATTTTTATTTGCTATTAATGTACTCGGCGGAATCGCTCGGCCTTCGGCCTCGCGATTCCGCCTCGCTTTTCAATCCGATCTTGACCAAAAAAAAATGGGACCACCACCTTGGAGCTAGACTTAACCGAATACAAAAAAAATCATCGAAATCGGTTCACAATTGGGGAAGATATTGCTGAACATACATAAAACAAAAAATACATACAGCCGAACATAGAACCTCCTCCTTTTTTGAAGTCGGTTAAAAAGAAGATATAGTGACAAGGATTGAGAAAGGAATGCTTCGGTGGTTCGGTCATGTCGGAAGAATGGATTATAGGAGACTGACGAAAGATATTTATGGGGCGAATGTAAATGGAAGAGTTGGATAGGGTCGCCCTAGACGCTCGAAAAGGGTCAAGTGCGTAGTACCCGTAACCGACGAGCATGTATGAAGAACATTATGAGAGGGGAAGAGGCGGCAGAGGTGTGTCAGGATCGTGGCACGTGGAGATCCGTTGTGTACCACACTGGGAAACAGGCGTGGATGTGTGTATGTTTGACAGCAACCAGTTGCTACGTGCTTTCTTTTTCAGTCGCGATCTTATTTTACATAATGACCGGAGGGCGGGTGAGTTGGTGGGAGGAGACACGTCTGACAAGTGCTTCTCAAAGAAATGCAGATGTCGAGGCGTCTTGTGAAGCGCAGGGCTTTCTGCAGTACATACATAGATACATAGAGACATGTTCATTAGACATTTTGATGAGAACATGTTTTAAGTTGTGCATTTGCTTGAACATACATATAGGTATATATATGTTTTTTTTATATATTTGTTACTGCAATCTGTCTGTGAGCCGACATTCATCAGTAGTTGTGCATTTGAAATAGGTCTTGTATCATTGATAGTTCCATATACTTTATTCTCAGTCATTTCGCTCTGTGATGAGATCTTAATGTGCTCTTCTTTTCATTCTGTTGAAAACTTTCCTAGAAGCCATGAACTCAGTTGCCGGTTTGTTGAAAATTAAGAATTTTATTTCTTTAGTTAATTATTATGTTTTTATTTTTGAAAATTTTGTCAATATTTCAAAATTGACATATTTCTTATATTTGAATACGCCCTAAAAGTCATTTTCAATGTAACCGAAGGTCATGTAATGCATGAAATCTGTGAATTTTTCCATACAAATTGAGAAGGTGTTTTAAAAAATTTACCGAAATGTTTACTACTATGTTTCACTTTTACGTATACAAGAATTCAGTGCCCAAATAGCTTTTCAGTGTTCTCTCAATGTCTGTACTTCACGACTTCAGGACAACTGCGTTCTCGTGTTAAATTCAACAATGTCTCTTCGTTCGACCCGCGACACGTTTCACTGGAAAGGGCTGAAACTTACCAGCCACTGAACATTGAATCGCGAGCTCTAATGGAAGTGCCTGTGTGCCTCTGTTCTGTAGTCTTAGTTTTAATATTTTAATGTTTATTCATCCATTTATTCACACATTTCTTTTTATATAAATGAACGGTGGTACCAATCCAGGCAAGATAAACCCTGCCACCTAGTAGTAAGAAGGGAATCATTATGTGTCGTACAGTTGACCCGGGTCAAATTTGGCGTGTGCTATTCAATCGGCCAACCAAGTGACCGGGAGTCAGTGAAAGACAGTTTACTTTGGTATATTTGCATTGTGTACATGTTACTTGTTAGTGAAATAAAGATTGTCTAACTGGTTATTGAGGTGCAGAGCGGCGCACATTTATGTCAGCTAAGCAGAGACGGGTAAATGAGGAGTAGAGAGAATGTGTACCAATCGATTCTTAGCACGTTTATTGTATGGGGAGCCCTTAATTTATTACTTTTCGCTTTGTGTATTATTTGTCGGCACATCGGCCATATATAACACAGATTCTGTGATAATTTCAACCGGCTACCTATTACGTTTCAAGAGATACAGCCCTAGGACGGACGAGCAGACAGACAGACGGCGTGGGCTTAATAATAGGCTTCCGTATGGATACGTAACGCCAAATTTTTTTATTGAATGCCGGATACCACACTGCGAAATTATTCGTGTCCTTTCTGCATAGGTAGATTAGTCTCTGTTCTGTTGAACGTATCTGCCTTTGTGAATTCTTGAGACGCATGCAAGTCACCAGGGACGTTGTAAAGTGCTACTTGATATTTCTGACTTTTGTAGAAAGGTGTTTTAATTCATCGTCTTTAAATATACAGCCAAGTGCATAGGATTCTGTAGGTTTTAATGAAAATAAAAAATAAAATAGAAAAATAAATTATTTAGTTTGTAGTTAATTTATTGTGGATAGTCTACTGTCTACAAATAGTGTTAGAATTGTAGATAATTTTCATTTACTTACTTAAAGGAGTCGGGGGATCGCTAAGTAAATACACGCGCGGCTCTGAGTTTATATATATTATTCCACTTTTTAAGATAATTATTTTTTGACTACTTAATTGATTTGATTACAAACATAGCTAACAACCATCCCGATTAAACCCGCTTTTTAATAAAAAACACCGCATCCAAATCGGTCCATCCGTTTGGGAGCTACGATGCCACAGACAGACACACCCATACACACACGTTAAACTTATAACACCCCTCTTTTTTTCGTCGGGGTTTAAGCGGCGGGTGGCCGAGTGGTTTGGGCATCAGCTTCTCATGCGGGAGGTCCGAGGTTCGAATCCGGTCGGCGTGTACCAATGAGTTTTTTCTGACGAAAAAATTTACGTGCATATCTACACCCGCTGCTTCACCGTTCGGAACCGGTGTAAAACTGTAGGTCCCTTCTCTTGCCCCTTACTAGGTGGTAGGCTCAAATTGTAGCCGACTGGTTTGGTACCACCGTACTGGATGTAAGATGGCCGCAAGCAACCTCGGTTGTGTTCTCCTCTAGTCCAGTATAGCCAGCAATCCAGGGAAGTCTCCGGTATGGCACCTACCTTCTCGGAGGTGATATTGGCTGGTTAGAGCATGTGCTGTGGCCCCTCAGACTCAGCCACCCATACCGGATTACATAAAAAAAAAAAAAATATTGTAAACACTCCGTTTGTAATCAATCAAATCAAATCAAATCAAATCATTTATTGTGCACAAAAGAACAATCACGTTAAGATACATAAACAAAAACAAGTTTCACATAAATTTACATTTTTGAGATGCTTCGAGAGTATCTTAACCTATTTTAGCGACATTCGAGACAAAACACTAGACTTGCGTCTGTTTTGTTTTGTTCGGTTTGAAGTTTGGCATGAGTTTTATGCGCCTGTTTATTATCTAATCGTTTTGAGAATGACTTTTATAGGATTTGTCATACATAATATTATGCTATCGCTAAAAACATCCGCAAGCAGCTTGTTTTCCTACAGGAAACTGAAAAATGCATTGTTCTAAACTGTTTGTCTGCAATCACAATTTCCCATCGCGCACGCAGGGGGCCAATTCACTACAATTTCGATCGAGCACAACAACCAATGTTTTAGTATATTTAGTTAAATCATTTCATTTCAAATCATTTCATTTCATTTCATTTCAGTATCTTTGGAAAGCTGAAATAATTTACATTAAATTTACTTTTTGTGTTTCATTCAATATAAAAGGCGACTAAGGGATATGACTTCCTTCTTATATTACTCGGTGGTAGGGTTTAACCCGCGCGGGATGGTACCACCGCACTGAATGAAACGTCGGTCGAAACGGCTTTATAAATAGTTCGTGTTTTCCGTCCAGTTCACTGTAGCCGACATGAAATGAAGGGAAGCACTGACGTGGCACCAAGTTCAGCCGGTGTTATGGGCTGACATCACGGATGTTGTAGGCGATGTAGCCAACCGTGTCAGTTTCCATAAAAAAAACCTCCTCGATTCCTAGACTTTTCGTGCTACTGAATTGACCCCCAAGTTCCGCCAATAAGCACACGTTTCTGCATTTTCACTGAAATATCACACTATTCCTTAATCAAAGAACATCCACTCCAATAAGACGCACTCACTACGACAAGGTCCGATCTTTGTTCAAAGTACTGTTAGGTGGAACTTTGTTACACCAACGTGTCGCCTTCACGTATGGTCGGCAGGTAAAGAAGGTAGATGTTTTAGTAGTGCGTTCATTGCTCAGTTTAGTTATGAAAAATGTACTGCACGCACACCTATTGACCCTTTCCCCAGCGACATTAGTCCACCTCCAAGCCGGACTGGCACCTCCTCGGTAGTGAAATTGGCTGCGCCTGAGGCTTCGACCTCGGGGAGAGCCAGCTAGTTCGGAGGCAATAAAAAAAAAAAAAGAAATGAAGTCGCTGGGGAAAGGTTTTATAACCCGCGATTTCAATATTCGTGGATTTAAGGGGTAAACAAAGATTTCCCGGCGGAAGGCCATTCCACACATTTCCAGTGCGAGACAAGAACGATTGAGAGAATCGTGCTGTTCGCAGAATTCTTCTGTCGACGACAGAGGAATGTTCCGCGAGAGTATGGCGGTATGTACCTATATGGTACCGTGTGGGGCCGGTACTTAAAAAAAATATAGCCCCACTGCATCTCTCCCCGTGCATGTCGTAAAAGGCGATTACACCTTTGCTACCGCTTAATTCCTCTCAAGTGTGTGAGAAATTTCACTTTAACCGACAAATAACTATTGGACGAGAATTAACCGGAGGTGGGGGAAACGAGACAGCACTATGTCGTCGTTGTGCCACGCTATATATCTCTTTTGATGTTAGTTTTACAGTTGGAAAGTAAAAGAGACAAGGTTCTAGAGTGCCTTCTTCTTTTTTTTCTTATGGAAACTGACACGCTTGACTACATCACCTACAACATCCGTGATGTCAGCCCCTAACACCGGGTGTAACATTGTGTAACATTCGCTATTCGCCGCGACACTGCGCTGATACCAATGTGTAAATGCGGCCGCTCAAAGGCTTGTAGGAAAAGGAAATGAGGCACTTTTATCGTAGCCCAAATCCGATTACTGGTCAGTTATGTCTATCGTCGTATATCGACTCACCTCTCGTGGGTGCTGGAGCCCCCGAGCACCCACGAAGTCGGCGCCTATGGTTGTAATCACACCGGACGCTGGCCCCACTACTAGTCGTTGGCAACAAGGGCTAGAGCGTCCCCATTGTGCCTCTCTGTAATTGTGGAGCGCACGAGTGTTGTACTCGACCGTGTCTAGCGCTCCTCCACTCTTCGCGACAGGTGTGCTGAGGAGTTTTTTGTGTGCTACATAAGATTAGACAGTGGCAAACTATAGCGAAATGTGGCAAATTGTAGAAAACTGCGCACGATTCGTCCTCAAATGCAAAGACAAGACAAAGACAAATCATTTATTGCAATTTTTGTTCTGTAGAGTATTCCAGTATTGATCGCCCGCCTGGGCTGTACTGTACAGCCCAGGCGGGCGATCTACAGGGTCTACAGCCTTTACATGAGTGCTACTACAAAATGCCTGGGTAGGCATGCAACACAGCACTAACACCTACTCTCTCGTCGTCAGAGTTGCGCAATACTGAATAAATAATTATTTATAAATCAACATTTATAAAATAGGTACCGTGTGGGGCGGGTACTTAAAAAGAATAGCCCCACTGCATCTCTACCCGTGCATGTCGTAAGAGGCGACTAAGGGATAAGGACAAGATACTGCGCTAAAGGGCGACAGGCTAGCCACTTCTCACCTTGGCGCAGTCCTTCCACCTAGTCATGCAGCAGGTGGGTTCTTCGTGCCTTACTTGCTGCTTGATAGTTGTCTTGTCCGTATACTGGTTGTCCGGCCTTGTCCGGTTACGTTTTTTTGCTGCCGGTAACTCTACTATTTCTGGTACTTACTCTATACAATGTAGCGTCGTCGGCACAACGGTGAGTATACATGCAGCTGCTTGCGCGTCACAGACTTCCGGAGTGACGCGAATATCTTTGTGAAACGCTCATAATATCTGCAACGCTTCCACCTCGCACGTTCGGTACTGGTGGCATGGCAGAGTGAATGTACAAATAAATAATATAAATAATAATAAAATACAAATAAAAAAAAACCCGACCCCATAAAAAGTCAAAAATTATTTCCCTTAACTTAAATGATTCGGGGACACCGCTAAGTAAATACCCGCGCAGCTGTGAGGTTTTATATTTTATTTACGTAGCGGTCCCCCGACTCCTTTAAGTAACTAACCGAAATTATTTTTGAAGTTTGAAAGGTCGGGGTTTTTCTTAAATTTGTAATTTTACTTTTATTTCAAGCTTTAAAAAAAACCGCATGCAAATCGGTCCACTTAGAAATAAATCCTTATCACTCAAATATAAATTCCCCATTTGTTTGTCATAAAAAAATTGAAAATTGTAATAAAAACTCGATGGACAGAGTGAGTATGGGAAGATTTAGCAACAGTGCTGTCTAGGTATAAGGAGTGCAAAACCCCGAGACCAGTCCCCTTTTTCTTTCTAAGTCATAAAAATTTAAGTGTTTGGAATTTACCTACATACATACAGTTTAATTCTACTAGTTAAGCATCTGAGTTAGTAAATTTATTTTTATTTAATAAAGTCGGATGTTAACCGTTCATCAAATCACGATGAAAACGATTTTCACCAAAAAGTACTATAAAATGACCGAATCTGGGAAAACGTTTTAGAGCTTTTCGTTTCGAACCCCTTTTGAACCCTGAAGTTACGAAACCCTATCCTGAAACATTCCGTATATATCCTCGCCCTTAAGTAACTTTATTTCTTCGATATGGTTTATCGTCTTTCTGAACGCAGCTAGGCCTTCGGCCTCGACTTTAGTTACCTACTTACTTCGAGATGGTTTATTATTTTTCCAAACATAGCTTGTCCTTCGGCCTTGAACCTAAGTTACTTACTTTGTTCAAGAAGTTTTAAATTATCTTGTATACTTTACATTTGTGTGGACCTTACCAAGTCCCATTCTTAACTGAAATGACGAAAGTGCACAGAATCAAGTAGGTATCAACAATTGACAAGAGGACGCGTCTACAATATTCCTGCTGGGTCTTCAGTCTTCCACCCTTAATAAATGGAGTGCTCTTACGTATAATGTAGTTATATACCTAGATTTTGCGAACAGATAAGTTTAAACCCGCCCGGGTTGGTACCACCGCACTGAATGAAAGTTCGCTTGAAACGGTTAAATAGTTTGTGTTTTCCGTCCAGTTCAGTGTATCCGGCACGACCGAATGGAAGCACTGATATGGCACCTAATTCACCAAGGTATTATGGATTGATATCACGGGTGTTTTAGGTGATGTAGCCAACCGTGTCAGTTTCCATTAAAATCATTGTAATAATGTTGTATACTCGTACCGTATGGGGCCGGTACTTTAAAAGAATAGCCCCACTGCATCTCTCCCCGTGTATGTCGTAAAAGGCGACTAAGGGATATGATTCCCTTCTTATATCACCAGGTGGTAGGGTTTAACCCGCCCGGGTTGGTACCACCGCACTGAATGAAATGTCGGTCGAAACGGCTATGTAAGTAGTTTGTGTTTTCCGTCCAGTTCAGTGTAGCCGGCACGACCGAAGCGAAGCACTGACGTGGCACCAAGTTCACCCGGTGTTATGGGCTGACATCACGGATGTTGTAGGTGATGTAGCCAACCGTGTCAGAATCCATAAAAAAAAAAAAATGTTGTAGGTATTTAAGGCTTAGCAGTACCAAACATCTCTAAACTACTAAAAATAAAAATATATATTTTTTACATTAAATTAATAGTGAGACATTTAGTGTTATAAATATTTAATATTTTCTTTACCGGAATAAATAGGAATAATTTTGAATTTTTAAGGACGAGATGCCGTGCTAAAGTTCGACAGATTTGCCACCTCTCACCTTGACACGGTCCTTCTACCGAGTTGTGCAGCAGGTGGGTCTTTGTGACTTAATTAAAAAAAAAAAAAAAAAAAAAATTGCTGGTTGATAGTTATCTTGTCCGAATACTTTGCTGAACGTGGTGGTCGATGTTGTGTTGCAATTGTTCAGAGTTCTTGCAGCACAACACCGATTACTCTGATTACGCTGATTGTCGGGATACAGCGTGTGTGATATGAAATTTTTAATTTATTACAGATCGTTGTTCGCTTAGGTTAAGCGCGTCACACCCGATGAAAATAATATAATATTTTATCTTAAGATGCCCTAAGATGAAATTATGTTATGTCAGTGTCAGTCAGTCAGTGAGCGTGTATGCGTCCACTGCTGGCCATACTCCTCTCCAATTTTCCTCCGGTACCGAACCACTGCTTTCCGCCGACGTATTTGATGTCGTCGTCCCACCTGGTGGAAAACACGAATAAGATGAATTAATAGTTCGCCAAAATCTAAATTAGAGACAAGTAGATTTTTTATCAGCTTGAAAATTCATACATTTAAAATGAATTCACGAGTTCACTTTCAGCCACAAAATCATTGCATTTCACCTAATACTTCTTCGAATCACCCTCCGTAATTCCATCTTTCAAATAGTCACTTCAGAAAACCACCTCAAAACCTTCCGAACCATTTCTTTCACTCCAACTCATACGCGAGAGTGGCGTGGTGGATAGGGAACGATGAGGGTGGGCAACGAGTGTGAAGGGGAGGGAGGGAATGGCGAGGGGGGAGGGCGAGGGAGGGGGAGGGAGGGAATAAGAGAGGGAGGGGGAAGGAGTTAGTAACACGTCACATCTCGATCCTAACATCTCCGCCATCGCGATAATTGAGAAATTCCATTCGTATGAAACGAATTCAGGATAATGAAAGGTACTATAGAAGAATTTGAGTAAAGTACTGGCTTATTATCATTCCTTACCTTTAATAAAATCCAACGTCTGCTTTCTGTATGTATGTCTGTCTGTCCGCTTATAACTCAAGAACCACTGAACCGATTTTAATAAAAAAATAATCTACGGATAGCTTGATTCTTCCCATCAACTATATGCTACTTACTATCACGCTAAATGGCTTATGAGGTTAGCAGTGAAGTGAAATATGAGAGCGGGCGGAGCCGCGGGCACAGCTAGTGTACCTACGAGTATACAAGATGCCCGCAGTATGGTGTTTAATAATAAAGGGGCGATTGTGTACGTGAAAATGATTTTGTTTTTATTTTGGCGTTTTATTTTGAAGACATAGGTAATATTATTTTTCATTCTCCATACATTTATTTATAGGCTTTAAGCGGCGGGTGGCTCATTGGCCTGGGCGTCGGCTTCTCGTGCAAGAGGTCCGAGGTTCGGATCCGGTCGGCGTGTGCCAATGAGTTTTTTTTCTGACGGAAAAATTTACATTAAAATACACCTTTTTTTATGGAAACTGCCACGGTTGGCTGCATCACTTACAACATCCGTTAAGTCAGCCCATAACACCGGGTGAACTAGATGTCATGTCAGTGCGTCCCTTCGATCGTGCCGGCTACACTGAACTGGACGGAAAACACGAACTATTTACATAGCCGTTTCGATCGACGTTTCATTCAGTGCGGTGGTACCAACCCGGGCGGGTTGAACCCTACCACCGAGTAAGGTAGGAAGGGAAGGACCTACAGTTTTACGTGGAATCCGAACCATGGTCAGCCTCCAACGGTCGTGCGGTCACCCATGCAAATACTGACCGCGCCCAGCGTTGCTTAAAACAATCAATAGCAACAGTCGACTGTCTTCACCACTGAACTATCGAGGCTGACACCTGATGCTTCACCGCTCGTAACCGGTGTAAAACTTTAGGTTCGTCTCCTTGGCACTTACTTGGTGGTGGGCTCAAATTGTCACACCGAGTCAAATTGATATATAGAGATACTTCTTACGTCTTGAAGTTTTAATTTTTTTTAACATCAAACTCACAGTCGTTTACGAGAATCATCAATCGGGAGAAATCGATTTTTGATAGTGCCGAGCCTTAACGCGGGCGGAGTCGCGGGCCGAGATAGCTTAATATACTATATTTAATATACAGTTTAACATAATTCCTATCATAAAACTACGCAGACAAAAATAACAAGTATTCATTAATATGCATGAAAAATTACAGCTAAAACTGAAAGGTTTCCTTGCGAACGGAATATTGCAGAGAATTTCGAAATCTCATAAATTTGGAATAAAATCCGGTCTGTATAAATCGCAAATTCCTTTTGTTTTTCGGGTCATTTAATAAAATAGAGCTTCGGTCATTTGAATGCAAATAACGGTCTCTCTGCGATGCACAGTGGTACCTTAATAAAAATGTTGTGGACAGAAGCTGAAATGTTGAAATATATATGTATGTATATGTACTATAGATGGGTAGCGTGAAATGTGTAGCGAAGGTGAACGAACGAAATGGCTATAAAATTGTTCGTTTTTCCCTTCCAGTTCAATGTAGTCGGCACGACCAAAGGAAAGCACTGACATTGCACCACATTGATACTGACTGACTGAATTTTTTTAGAATGTTTAAATATCTAAATAGGAAAAAGTTCCGCTACAAAACTAATGACTTTGTCAAATCTTAAATGAAATATTTGTTAAAGGAAACTAAATTATTACAGACATGTTATATATTTTTTAATTTGTTTCAACAATGGCTATAGAATAACATAAAACTTTATGTTCCCTCAAATACAGTCTCGGGTCCTTCAAGAGGGGTGTGAATATGCACCTGTCAGGCCGGCGTGAAATTCGCAACCCCCCCATAAGACCGTATGTTCATGGGTTTCGTTAGACCTCTTATGGGTGGCTCGTCGCCATATATCGCGCTTTCAATAAATTAAAAAAGTAAAACCTTTAAGAAACTGACTAGCAAAAACTTAGCAGAAAACGTACAGATTAGTCTTACTAAATCAATCGAACTGTAAATCTGCTTAAGTTTTAACTCTACTCGGGAGAGTAGATAGGTAGCTATTGTGCCCAATCTTTTTTCAAATGTGTTTAATAAAATTCAATAAATAACTTAATTTCTACTTAAGACCTCCAACATAATCTTTTCCCACACTAATTTCACCTTCGACACCACTGTGCAGTGCAATACTCCCGACGGCTTCCAATAGCTGCCTCAGTGTGGGTGTTCACGTACACGGATTTTCGCTTCCGTGTGCGTGAATATAAAGCAATTGTCCAGTTTTAAAATTGGAACGGTCAAGACCGAGGACCGAGGGGGGAGGGGGGTGGGTTAGTACATAATGTAGCACTTCGCTTCGCTTATATGCTTACTTGTCGCAACGTCTATATTATGTGAAAGATTCGATAGTGTATTGTAAGTACATTATGTACATTTAAATACTTCTAGTTGAGTAGTGTACATACATACATACATACATAGCGTCACACCTGTTTCCCGGTGGGGTAGGCAGAGACAACGGATCTCCACGTGCCACGATCCTGACACACCTCTGCCGCCTCTTCCACTACCATAATGTAGTATTGAGTAGTGTGTGAGATTTAAATGTAGGGGTTGCCTGCAAGACAGTAGGTTGGTACATCTAGTTCACCAAGGTGTTATGGGCTGACATTAAGGATGTTGTGGGTGATGTCGACAATCGTGTCAGTTTCCATAAAAAAAAAAAAAAAACACCCAGTCATAAAATTTGTCGAATGGTTGAAAGTTGCCCGGCGAGCAATGGAGCGGGCTATGCTGGGAATATCGCTACGCGATATAGTGGGTAAGGAGGCAATCCGCCGAAGCACGGTAAGCTCAAGTGGCAGTGGGCTGGGCACGCCAGCCGAAGAGACGACGGCCTCTGGAGGCACCGCTTCTTACACTGGCGGTCGTGGACAGGAAAACGGAGTCCTCCCGACTGGAGGAAAATTCGAGAGGCGTATGTCCAGCAGTGGTGTCAAACACGCGGTGGGCAGACAGTGCTGAAATTGTGCACATTTACGATGTCGAGGCACATACTTACTAAAAAAACCGGCGAAGTGCGAGTCGAACTCGCGCACAGAGGGTTCCGTATCGCCATGTCATGGTCAGCGCCACTCACGCCATCTATGTATTAGTTAAAATGGTTCATACTCTTTTCGGTAGATGACGCGCATACACTTTTAGTTTCTTGTATGGGGACCCCAGTGAATTTTTTACTTTTTCTTATTTTTATTATTTGTTGTTATATCGGCCATAATAACACATTATTCTGTGAAAATTTCAACGGGCTACCTATTACGGTTCAAGAGATACAGCCCTCGGACAGACGGACGGACAGACAGACAGACGGTGTAGGCTTAGTAAAAAGGGGCTTTCCTTGCCCCTTACTAGGTAGTAGGCTCAAATTGGAGCCGACTGGGTTAGTACCACCGTACTGGATGTAAGATGGCCGCATAGCAGCCTCGATTGTGTTCTCCTCTAGTCCAGTATAGCCAGCAATGCAGGTAAGTCTCCAGTATGGCACCTGCCTTCTCGGAGGTGATATTGGCTGGTCGAAGCATGTGCTTTGGCCCCTCCGACTCATCCACCCATACGGGATTACATAAAAAAAAATTTGGTCCCGTATGACGGATACGGAACCCTAAAAATTATCACCTCGAAGCCCGCGTGGCGTTACAAAATTCTTCATTCACAGCAGTGCGAACACGAAACCCTCACACACAAACACACAGGCACACATATGCGCGAAGGCGTTCATGCCCCCCCTCCCCCGCCCCTCCCTTCTCCTTCCCTTCTCCCTCATCTTCTCCTCTATTCGGTGTCGCCATCTTTATTCGAAAACACGAAATCATTTTCATTAGAGGCCATACGTCGAAGGTAATGTATTCGGGTGATGAGAATCTTATCGAAAAAAACCGGCCAAGTGCGAGTCGAACTCGCGCACCGAGGGTTCCGTATCGCCATGTCACGGTCAGCGCCACTCACGCCATCTATGGCGTGTTTATTGAATGCTTCATATTAGTTAAAATTCATGATTAATTAAAATGCTTCATAGTCTTTTCGGTGGTTGGCGCGCATACACTTCTTAGTTTCTTCTATAGGAATCCCCGTGATTTTTTTTTCTTTTTCTTATTTTTATTATTTATTTATTTATTTATTTGTTTTAGCTACTTTCACAGAGAAGTTGACACAACACACGGCTTATCTACAACAGTTTA
This sequence comes from Nematopogon swammerdamellus, assembly GCA_946902875.1. Lineage (NCBI taxonomy): Eukaryota > Metazoa > Arthropoda > Insecta > Lepidoptera > Adelidae > Nematopogon > Nematopogon swammerdamellus. The sequence goes on along the minus strand of OX336356.1, from coordinate 2,657,823 downwards.
CAGGAGCAGTCAACTCTCCAAAATAAAGTACACAACATGCTAACTAACTTGCTAACGAAAAACAATGTTGACTCTATATTTTCAGTATAAAAACATAAACAACCTCTAAAATATGAAAAATAGAAATAAAAACAAAGCAAAAAAGGAGAATAAACAAGATATAAAATTTGATGTCTGGCTAAATCTAAATCTAGAATTTTGATAACTATAATTAATTACCTAATAGACATACTGTCGGGAAACTTCAGGAGATAATATTGTTATATCGGCAATAATAACACATATTTTGTGAAAATTCCAAATGGCTACCTACTCGTATTACGGTCCAAGAGATACAGCTCTCGGACAGACAGACAGACAGTAATAGGGTCCCGTACCGGACACGGAACCCTAAAAACGTGAGGCGGCTTGGACTATTGATCTCAAGGTCCGAGGTATGAACCTCGGACCTCGGATATGAATCCATTCGACGCGCACCACCGCATGGCGCCTTCTCGGTGGTTATATTGGCTGGTCGGACTGAGCATGTATTCTGGACCGTCTGACGCAGCCACCCATAACGGATAATATACAAAATTGCCGTTTCGCCGTGGCCACAATAACAAACTACTGTTTACATTGGTGGATAGTTAACCTCGACCTCGTTAAAGGCGACTAAGGGATATGACTCCCTTCTTATATTACTAGGTGGTAGGGTTTAACCCTTCCGGGTTGGTACCACCACACTGAATGAAAGGTCGGTCGAAACGGCTATGTAAATAGTTTGTGTTTTCCGTCCAGTTCAGCGTAGCCGGCACGACCGAAGGGAAGCACTGATGGTGGCACCAAGTTCACCCGGTGTTAAAGGCTGACATCACAGATGTTGTAGGTGATGTAGCCAACCGTGTCAGTTTACATAAAAAAAACATTTTGCAGATAAAAGCACAATAATGACATTTCTATGAGGTGCAAAGGCGGACTTATCCTTTACAGAGTTCCTTCCAGTCAACATTTGCATGTTTGAGAGTCGAATATTTTGAAATGTAAGACTTGGGTCGTAAAAAAAAATTAGGTTTTACCCGAAGGTGCTGGCCATTCCATTCACAAAATACAGTTTACTACTCCACAACCCACATCCAGCAACGCTGCAATCATACAATAAACAGCGGAACTCATTCAAAAGCGAGCTGAGAACAGAAAAGCAAGAAACATGACGTTACAAGTTTCGCGTTACACGAAATACGGCAAAGCTTCATCCATGTATGAAAACCTATAACGTCCATGTGCTACGATACACCTACATACACTACATTGGCACTACACACACACAACCTCAGATAGGGTTACCATATCTCAGGAATTGTCCTGAGATTTCAGGAATTTTAGGCTCGTAATAGGATTGCTGCTGGATTTTAGAATTCACAGGATTTTTCGATATTAAAATAAAGCACAGTAGATTTATTTATTTATTTATTTGTAAAAGAAATCAACAGCAACATTATACCAAATTATAATAAACTATGGAACATTGTCATATCAAATTAGCTAATAATAGATTTCATGGATAGAATTTTCAAATATAGTTTATTACATTTTCTATACGACTGCCATCTTGCCAAAAATTATATAATACAACTAAAAATAAAATACTAACCTATACCTACCTACCTACAACAAATATACTAATTTAATAAACAATTTATTAATAAAATTAAAATAAAAAAATATAAAAAATTCAATTCATCATTTAAAATTAAATCAAATAAAAAAAATTTACATTTAAAAATTCTGAAAATTCTAAAATTTTAAAATTTCACTCCACTTGTTTCGCTGAGATGAAAGAAGGAGGATTTGTATGAGGGTGTGTTTGCGAGGGGATATTGTGTTTGTGAGAGAGTGTAGTCAGTTTGACATGTTCAAGCTTCTTGTAACAGCTGCGTTACCTGGCGTATTAATCCCGTCTTTGAATTAGTGAAAAGGCCAACGGAATTTAGAGTTGTATACTCGTATTTTTGCAATTCGCTTGAGTATTGTATTTCTTGTGAAGTTTTTGCGGATTTTTCAGAGCAGATTTTTCATATTTTTCTATTAGAAAGTTACAATCAACATAAACAAAAACATGAGTAATCTTCTTTGGATATTATTACAAATCAACCTGTTTCATTAACAAAATAATCAATACTTTCATTAATCTGTGAAACTAATCAGTTTTATCGTACCTACTTGATTTGCGCTGATACCTTTTTTTTTTTTTTTATTTTTTTTTTAAACACACATTTTCTTAAACATTATGCTCTGCACTAGAAAGATCTGTCTCGCAGAGGCAGTTATTGACAATATTAGGCAGACATTTATTGCGCGCTTATCTGGAGAATATTAAATGAAGTTAACAATATAGAAATAAAAAAAAAAGTAAAAAATTAACAACAATATCAAACCCTTAATAAAACCTTATTAAGTAGGCTTTAATTTTAATTGACCAATAATAGATTTTTTTCCCACAGGGTTGTGAATTCCGTTTGCGATAAAATCTCAGGACTTTTCTATGGAAATCAGGCTTTTTGTCAGGCCTTTTCAATCTTACATCTGGTAATCCTATCCTCAGATGACTCACACGTGCAAGAATTCGATCACACACACATACACGCGCACAGATGGATTTTTCGCCAGCTTCACAAATACAGGTGCAGTTTTTCACGATCTTCCATCTCTGCGCACACATGGAGCGATTGTGTATGTGTGTCAGTGAAGGCTGGAGACACATACAGAGGCGTGGGAAAAGTCGCATACACTGGCGCTATCGGAATGGTAAAGAAGCGGGTACAGGGAACTATGTAAAACTTGTGTATGTTATTAAAATTTTTTTCTGCCACTAATTGCCAGAACATTTTATTTATTTATTCCTCTTTCACGCAAAAACTACTGAACGGATTTTTATGAGACTTTACAGAACTGTAGCTTATACATCAGAATAACATATAGGCTATATACCATCACGCTAAATAGCCTTAGGGCTCAGCAGTATCAAATAAAGCATAGCAGCCTCGGCTGTGTTCTCCTCTAGTCCAGTACAGCCAGCAATCCAGGAAAGTTTCCGGTATAGCACCTACCTTCTCGGAGGTGATATTGGCTGGTCGGAGCATGCGCTTTGGCCACTCCGACTCAGCCACCCATACTAAATAAAAAAAAAGTTCAGTATAGCCGGCACTATCAAAAGAAAGCACCGATAGGCCGCTTAGTTCCGACATGACACGAGGTGTCACGTTGAAATCACGGCTGTAGTCGGTGATGTTAGCCAACCACCGACACTATACCTTAAAAAAATATTCTGTCGCCTCTGACTACAGCGCCCCCTTCGCCCTGGATCACAGATCACCAACACACGCGCGCCACATAAACGAGCCCGGAGAACCTTCGGAGGCTGACGCCGGGCGCCCCCTCACCCCCCTCGGCCGCCCAAGCCTCCGCGCCTCCTGGGCGGCGCGCCAGTGGGGGCGCTTAGAAAAATGGGTTATATTTCGAGGTATTCGCGCGTCGTGAATCTGTTTTAGGTGTTTTGTTCGTGGTGTAATTGAGTCAAATAATTATTTGACTCGATAAACGTATCAAAACCAGGTCCAATATACTCATTAAAAACCGGCTAAATGCGAGTAGAACTCGCGCACCGAGGGTTCCGTATCGCCATGTCATGGTTAGCGCCACTCACGCCATCTATGGCGTGTTATGAAATGCTTCATATTAATTAAAATTCATGATTAGTTAAAATGCTTCACACTCTATTCGGTAGCGGGCGCGCATACACTTTTTGGTTTCTTCTATGGGAACCCCCATGAATTTTTTTACTTTTTCTTACTTTTATTATTTGTTGTTATATCGGCCATAATAACACATATTCTATGAAAATTTCAACGGGCTACCTATTAAGGTTCAACAGATACAGCCCTCGGACAGACGGACAGACAAACAGACAGACAGACAGACGGCGTAGGCTTAGTAATAAAATTACTAAATATTAAAAATTAACAAAATTAATTTGTGTTAACATTTAACAAGTACCGTGTGTGGCGCGGTACTTGAAAACAATGGGCCCACTGCATCTCTCCCCGTGCAAGCCGTAAAAGACTACTAAGGTATAAGGACAAGATACCATGCTAAATGGTGATAGGATAAATCGGCGGGTGGCCGAGTGGTTTGGGCGTCGGTTTCCCGAGGTTCGAATCCGGTCAGCGCGTGTACCAATGAGTTTTTTCTGACAAAAAATTCACTTACATACCTACACCTGCTGCTTCACCGTTCGGAACCGGTGTAAAACTGTAGGTCCCTTCCCTTGCCCCTTACTAGGTGGTTTGTACTACCTTGTAGCTGACTGATAGCCCGGTTGGTACCACCGTACTGGATGTAAAAAGGCCGCACTCGTCTGTGTTCTCCTCTAGTCCAGTATAGCTAGCAATCCAGGGACGTCTCCGCTGTGGCACCTACCTTCTCGGAGGTGATATTGGCTAGTCGGAGCATGTGCATTGGCCCCTGTGACTCAGCCATCCATATCGCATTACATAAAAAATTTTAAAAAGGCTAATCAACTCTCACCATGGCACGGTCCTTCCATCCAGTCATGAGTTAGGTTCGTTTACTTGCTGCTTCATAGTTGTCTTGTTCTAATATTTTGCTTAAGTGGTGATCGCTGTTGTGCTGTAATTAAACCGAGTTCTTGCAGCGCAACACTGATTGTTTTTTTTATATTAAGCGCGACATGTGGCGCAGAGCGACCCATAAGGTGTCTAGCGACGCCCATGGATATTCGGGCGCACCATGCGGGGGCTACGAATGCCATGCCGGCCTGACAGGTGCCCATTCACGCCTCTTTTGAGGATCCAAAACTATACTTGGGGGGAAATATGTACAGATAGCTCTGCTTTTTTTTTTTTTTTTATGGAAACTGACACGGGTGGTTACATCACCTACAACATCCGTGATGTCAGCCCATAACACCGGATGAACTTGGTGCCACGTCAGCGCTTCCCTTCGGTCGTGCCGGCTACACTGAACTGGACGGAAAACACAAACTATTTACATAGCCGTTTCGACCGACCTTTCATTCAGTGCGGTGGTACCAAACCGGGCGGGTTAAACCCTACCATCTAGTAATATAAGAAGGGAGTCATATCCCTTAGTCGCCTTTTACGACATACACGGGAAGAGATGCAGTGGGGCTATTCTTTTAAAGTACCGGCCCCACACGGTACAAAATCTTTTCTGCTTACCCATATTTTCGGGATGCAGCGTGATAGTATGTATGTACATTGTACATACATTAATAGGTCGTACAAACGTATTTTTCAAACAGAAAAGATCGTGCATACATACGTAGCCGATGCATAAGGTCGTACAGACGTATCTTTCAAACAGAAACGATCGTACATACATACGTAGCCGATGCAAAAGATCGTACAGACGTATCTTTCAAACAGAAAAGATCGTGCATACATACGTAGCCGATGCATAAGGTCTTACAGAAGTATCTTTCAAACAGAAACGATCGTACATACATAAGTAGCCGATGCATAAGATCGTACAGACGTATCTTTCAAACAGAAAAGATCGTACATACATACGTAGCAGATGCATAAGGTGGTTCAAACGTATCTTGCAAACATAAAAGATCGTACATACATACGTAGCCGATGCATAAGGTCGTACAGACGTATCTTTCAAACAGAAACGATCGTACATACATACGTAGCCGATGCATAAGGTCCTACAGACGTATCTTTCAAACAGAAAAGATCGTACATACATAGGTAGCCGACGCATAAGGTCCTACAGACGTATCTTGCAAACAGAAAAGATCGTACGTACCTACATATCACATAGAAAAGATCATACATACGTAACATGTCACACAGAAAAGCTCCCATATACCCAGCGAATACACATACATCGTTTTCACACGTTTCTTTTCTCGCAATACTTGACTGGCATCTAACTGAAGTATCAGTAGAGACACACTCGCCCCCACACCACCGCTTCAGTTGCGACGCGAGCTACTGGCGGCTCCTCCGCCCACTCCCTCGCGCCCGCCCGCCCACCAGGGCGCGGCGTCTATCTATCTGACGTTTGTAACGACGTACTGGGCGAAACGTTGACGATAAAGGGATTATTTATCAAAAAAATTCGCAAATCTCGTGCATTGTACGACCTTCAGAGTATAATGAAAATGAATTAAGTAAAATTTAACAAAACTTTGATCACAAATTAAAAAAAAAACCGACACATGAAAAGTCCTCAAAAAGTTTCAAATAATTTTCGATTGGTTAAAAGGTGTCGGGGGACCGAGTTTTGTTTACTTAGTGGTCCCCGACACCGTTTAAATAAGGGGAAATTATTTTATTACTTTTTTGAGGGTTTTCATAAATATAATTTGTATGCGGTGACCATGACGATGACGTTTTTTTTTTCTGATTTCACTCTCAATTTTAAAAGCGCACATAAAGAAGTACCTATTTTTTGTATGAAAACTGACACGGTTGACTACATCACCTACAACATTCGTGATGTCAGCCCATAACACCGGATGAACTAGGTGCCGTGTCAGTGTTTCCCTTCGGTCGTACCGGCTACACTGAACTGATCGGAAAACACAAACCTATTTATATAGCCGTTCCGACCGACGTTTCATTCAGCGCGGTGGTACGAACCCGGGTGGGTTGAACCCTACCACCTAGTAAGGTGAGAAGGGAAGGGGCCTACAGTTTTACGTGAAATCCGAACCACGGTCAGCCTCCAATGGTCGAGCGGTCACCCATCCGCGCCCAGCGTTGCTTGGCAATCAATAGCGACAGTCGACTGTCTGCACTACTGAGCTATCGAGGCCAGAAAGCCCAGACTTGGCTCAAAATCCATCTCGGATCTGAATCCCGTCTTGCACGCTCGGTAGGAAGTGTTCCACTAGTGATGGGGGCAACTGGTCCTGTGGGGAGCCGCGCCGCCCGGTCCCTCCCGCCAGGGCTGCCACCCCCTCTCGCCGGCTGGTGGCGCCTTTGGCGAACGACGAATGTAGTTATAGCTGGACTGTCGTTGGCTGCAGATGCAAGCAGGTGCAGTACATGGCAATACTCGCTCGATAAGTAAATTCATAGCTTCGCCGTCTCGATGTCTGGAGAGCTGTTGATTTTAATGCTTGATTTAATTAGATAAACCTCATCGGTTTGTTAGGATCGGATATAGGTGGGCATTTTTTTTAAACTAACACGATTGGCTACATCACCTATAACATCCGTGATATCAGCCCATAATACCGGGTGAATAGGTGCCATGCCCATGCTTCGCTTCATTTCATGTCGTATACACTGAACTGGACGGAAAACACGAACTATTTGCATAGCCCTTTCGACCGACGTTTCATCCAGTGCGGTAGTACGGGATAAACCCTGCCACCTAGTAAGGTAAGAAGGGAAGGGACCTACAGTTTTACGTGGAATCCAAACCACGGTCAGTGTTCGGGGTAAACCGACCAAAGGCCGCTTGGTTGCTCACCTTACAATGCGCGGCGCTATCCTCGTCGTTTCGGCGGTGGTCCCCCGATGTCGCGTTTGCACGACTGGGGCCCCAGACCCTAATTCAACGTGCGCACTAGTGGTAAACGGTGGATGCGTACGGCGTCCGTCCCCGCGGATCGAATTGTCGGTGTTTAGCGCACGGCGAGAGAGAGGTTGTACCGGACCTCGTATGCAAGTTACAACCATCAAAGGCAATTTCGAAGCAATGGGGGCCAGTGTGGCTTCGCCTTCAATCTCGCGTGCGTTCACGACCAGAGCTGACAAGACTAATTTGCGACGGAAACGGATATCAGTCGCAACTCCGCTTCAGATGACAGTGGGCTCGACCGTCGCGCATTTGTACCAATTGAACGGCGATGCAAGAGAAGTTGGATTCTATGGATTTCAAACAATCCATTTCAAACAAGCCCCCGTCCCGAACAGACTTCAGATGTCCGTCAGTCCAGTGGCAGCCGGGAGAGGGTGGCGACTGCTCGTTTCAGATCAGAGTCGCCCACAAGGACTTCAGCAAATTTACAATGCGGCCCCGCCGCCATGTAAGTTGAGGCAAGTTGGGCTCCTTAGGCAGCACCAAGTCCCCCTCCCGTGGAGGGTTGGTCTTGTCCGTCCACTTGAGTCGTTGTTGGAGGAGGTGCAAATAGTCCAAGGACCAGCGACTCTAAAAGTTTTGAGACATTTGCTGCATCATCTGAAAACGTGACAGTCGCGATGATGACACGTCCCGAAAGGGTAGCTCTGGTCGGGCAATCAAGGGCTGGCCAGTCAAAAAATGACCCGGAGTCAAGGTCTCCAGGTCATTTGGGTCGGACGTCCCATCACGTCCGACCCAAATGGCACAAGGGACGTGAAGTGAGGACGGCCTTAATCTTAGTGAACTGCTTATCCCGAGTGCAACTCTCGAGCTATCTTATCCGCTCCGTACGCGGCGTGGGCGGTATTCTAGGGCACATTTTCTGGGTATAGAGAGTACGGTACGCCGCCGTGATGTCATTAATTCAGCATGGCCAACAAATGCAACCATAGATAATGCAATTTTGCAATGGTCGCGCCAAAACGACTTTTTTTTTAACCAAAGCTTACATAATTTTCGTTTCACGAATGAGCTCTTGTGTCGCCTTATAGCGTCGAAGCCTTATAGCCACTCGTACAACCTGAAAATATAATAAATATCTCAAAACACGGCAATGGCTGTGAACCCTGTAAACAGAGCTGACTGGACAGGATTCCGCACTACCGTAGTTGGTGAATCCATATTTACCTAATAGTTTTATCGCACATGTAGATAGCACAAAGACTGCCCATGTTCGTCGCAACATAAATTTCGAACGTGGAACACGGGAATTACTCTTAAATTTGAACGGAATAGAATGGAACGTTTAAGTTCGTATGAAAGTTATAAATTCCGCACCAGCGTTCTATATTCAAATTGGCAAGCTTCTATTGGCCGCTGGCGGCGCGGAGCGATTTTACGTTAGGATGAAATTTTAGTACGAAGTTCGTTCAGAGATATTTTCATGAAGTTAAAATGGCGGCACTATCCGTAGATGCAAGGACCAGCTGAGCTTAGCTTGTGAAAGTTGGGGTTTAAGTGTAGCTTAGAATCATATTCGAATGAACGGTTTTAAATAAGTATTTTAATTGTGGGGCTATCTTGAGTCCTTGGCATTCGATTTATTGGGCTCATTGGGATCCTGGAGCTCAAAATGTGAACAACTTTCATATTGTAATTTAAAAAAATTATGTAATAAACGATTTCATTATCCCCATACAATGTTGTGGCGGTAAGTTAAAAAAAAAAATTACGGGGATCACATGATTAATTTTTTATTAATTTTAAAAATATTACAAAAGTGAGCTCGACGATCAAATAGTAACCTTTCAAAATTTTGGTATTCGTTGTTTAATGGTGCGTGCCACCGTATGAGTTTACAAGATGGCCTGTATTGACAATTCTAAAACAGAAAAGAAGCCGTTGTGATTTTCAAAAATCGTTTTCGATCATTATCTTCCGCCTATATAAGGTCTTTCATTAGTTGGTAACTTTACGCTAAGGGGTGTATGTGTATCAGATACTGATCACTGATCACGTTCCCATACCAATTTTTTTTAGAAATTCTCCAAATTTTAAATTTAAATTTAGAAACTCCTCAAATTTAATACGTGAAGTGCGCGTATTTCACCTTATTAAATAGGCTTTGTATATCGTAAAAAAAATTGGTATGGGAATTTGATCGATCACATACATACATCCCTTAGCGTAGCGTTACCTACTATTGAAAGACCTTAATATATTATGCTGGATTACAATACAATGCTGTAAACGCCTCGTCAGCCTCGGTAGCTCAGTGGTACGGTCGGTCGACTGTTATTTTATTAAGCAATCCTGGGCGCGGTCAGTACTTGGATGGGTGACCGCTCGGCCGTTGGAGTCTGACCGTGGTTCGGATTAAACGTTAAACTCTCAGGTCGCTTCCCTTCTTACCTTACTAGGTGGGCCGAGTTAGTACCACCTAACTGAACGAAACGTCGTCGGTCGAAACGGCTATGTAAATAGTTCATGTTTTTCGTCCAGTTCGGTGTAGCCGGGACGACCGAAGGGAATCACTGACATGGCACCTAGTTCACCAAGGTGTTATGGGCTGACATCACGGATGTTGTAGGTGATGTAGTCAACCGTGTAAGTTTCCATAAAAAAAACGCCATGAAAATAGAGTGAGGCGTTTTCGAGTTATAAGCCAACATAGAAACAGGTTGACTGTATGAAGTCTCTGTTGCATTGTGCTTATATTTCTATAAAACTTTCCTGGAGCAATACAAATATTTCCTATCTGTCTATAAGCAGACTGCAGACTTTTCATCTTATAATACTCGTATTTAGCGAAAGGGATGTATCGAACGAACTATAATGCGCCAGTTGCGTTGCTTTCCTAAGCATTAACTTTATGCGTTTAATAAAAATCACCGTATCTACCGTGCAGGCTTGCGGACAAAGAATTAAAATACACAGAAGCGATATCAAACTGACGGCAGTGAGCTAATATGTAGGTATTCTACAAGAGTATTTATTCGGTCAACGGGCATGGCTTCACCGAGTTGAGACCAAATTGATCAATTGAGACCAGTCGATCGCGAGCGGCCGAACTTGTCGCACGCGCCTCGCCGCCGCCTGTTATTATGCCCGTTTGTGTGTTTTGTGCTAAAAAAAAGACATGCACAAGGGCGAAGTTATTAAATATAATTTTTTCTCATATAGAACCGACATGGGTGACTGTGCCCAACGGCCAGTCGAATGGCAGACACAGCCAAATGACTAAAAACCACAAGCTGTCTTCCAAAAATCGGGGTGAGCAGAGGAATCGGTGTTGTGCTGCAAGTACTCTTATAAATTACAGCACAACACCGACCACCACCGCAAAGTATTCAAAGACAAGATAACTATCAAGCAGACAGTAAAACACGAAGACCCACCTGCTGCATGACTCGGTGGAAGGACCGCCCTCGCCAAGGTGACAGGCGGCTAGTCTGTAGCCCTTTAGCACGGAATTTTTCCTTATCCCTTAGTCGCTTTTAGACGTGCACGGTGAGAGATGCTGTGGGGTTATTATTTTTAAGTACCAGCTCCACACAGTACTTCTCATCAATGACTACTCACAAATAAAAAATGCCCTGGTAGTCGTGGGACTACCGGTAGACATGGAATCATGAGCAGACATATATAATAATGGCGCAAGTACATAGTGTGCAAATGGTCTGACGTGGCGCTGACTGGGTTTCGTCAATATTCAAATGGTTGCCATTTTCTATGTTCTCGGCCGATAAAAAAAAATAAAAAAATTGGATAGGATTGGTTGAGCGGTTCGTGAGATAGTGGTATGCTGAAAGTATGTTACATTAAAAATTACGGTAGATCTTTGCAAATGGCACGGGTAAGACATTAGATATGGATTCCATGTCAAAACACACTCAATAAGGCGTCATGCTAACTAATGTCTGTGAAATTAGTCAGTCAACGTTTAATGTCCGATGCTGGACGTAGGCCTCTCTAAATCTGCACCATATGGCGTAGCGATATTCCCAACTCGACTTCCCTTGCCCCTTACTAGGTGGTAGGTTCAATACAAATTGTAGTCGACTGGGTTGGTATCACCGTACTGGATGTAAGATGGCCGCATAGCAGCCTCGGCTGTGTTCTCCTCTAGTCCAGTACAGCCAGCAATCCAGGGAAGTCTTCGGTATGGCACCTGCCATCTCGGAGGTGATATTGGCTGGTCGGAGCATGTGCTTTGGCCCCTCCGACTCAGCCACCCATACCGAATTACATAAAATTCCAAACTCGACGTCTCGGAGTCTCAGGCAGACCCAATTTCACTCCCAAGGAGGGGTTTTAGGCAGATCGCCATGCCGTATTCCGTCAAAAGCGGTAATCAGGGTAATCGGTATTGCGCTGCAAGGACTCGGGTGAATTACAGAACAGCACTACAACTTTCGATAGACTATGGGCGGTGTTATTATGTGGCTAGTCACTAAATACTTGTAAAAATATGTATGAAGAAAAAAAAATACCCTGCGAAGTTTCTTGTCGGTTCTTCTTCGTGGGTGTAATCGAACCGGATAGAACAAATTGTGACAAGTTAAGGGGGCTCCTTCCTAAATCTACCCTCTCTTTCTAACATTGGTCATTTTTCATACACTTTATTTTATTATGAAGAAATTATACAACTTATAAAAAAATCCTCTGGGAGAAACATGCCTGATAAAATTATTAATGTTTTTCAATAAAAAATTTTGATACTCCACATATAATAATTGAAAAAAACAAAATTTAGTTTATATAGAGGATTTTTTTATAAGTTGTATAATTTCTTCATAATAAAATAAAACGCGCATTATTAGAGTGAGGGGCACAATACATACATAGCGTCACGCCTGTTTCCCGGTGGGGTAGGCAGAGACAACGGATTTCCACGTGCCACGATCCTGACCTGACACACCTCTGCCGCCTCTTCCACTCCCATAATGTTCTTCATGCATGCTCGTCGGTTACGGGTACTACGCACTTGCCCCTTTTTGAGCACTGCCATAGGAATGATCAATAAACAATACAACAAACCTACCTTCATCTTCAGCCACTTCAGCAATGAATTAAAAGATTTTTTGATTTAAAAAGCGGCGGGTGGCCGAGTGGTTTGAGCATCGGCTTCTCATGCGGGAGGTCCGAGGTTCGAATCCGGTCGGCGTGTACCAATGAGTTTTTTCTGACGAAAAAATTTACGTGCATACCTACACCTGCTGCTTCACCGTTCGGAACCGGTGTAAAACTGTAGGTCCCTTCCCTTGCCCTTTACTAGGTGGTAGGCTCAAATTGTAGCCGACTGGGTTGACCACCGTACTGAATGTAAGATGGCCGCATAGCAACCTCGGTTGTGTTCTCCTCTAGTCCAGTATAGCCAACAATCCAGGGAAGTCTCCGGTATGGCACCTACCTTCTTGGAGGTGATATTGGCTAGTCAGAGCATGTGCTTTGGCCCCTCTGACTCAGCTACCCATACCGGATTACATAAAAAAAAAATAAAAAAAATTACGACAATATTGGACAATCACGCGTCTTTGCTGTAGATTCCTCTGCACGTGACCCTACTTGCGAGAAGTTCCACTTAGTTAGTCGCTTGTTTATTGAAACGAGGAAGCGGCCCCCTAGCGGCACTTGCAGTCACTACATGCTTAGGTGAAAATATCTAGTTTTTAGGGTTCCGTATCCGTCGTACGGGACTCTATTACTAAGCCTACGCCGTCTGTCCGCCTATCTGTCCGTCTGTCCGAGGGCTGTATCTGTTGAACCGTAATAGGTAGCCCGTTGAAATTTTCACAGAATGTGTGTTATTATGGCCGATATAACAACAAATAATAAAAATAAGAAAAAGTAAAAAATTTACAGGGGTCCCCATACAAGAAACTAAAAAGTGCATGCGCGCCACCTACCGATTTTAACTAACCCATAGATAGCGTGAGTGGCACGATACGGAATCCTCGGTGCGCGAGTTCGACTCGAACTTAGCCGGTTTTTTAAATAACGTTTTATGCTATTTTGGTTGTATTTTGGTTAGATTTCACACATTTTTTACACCGTTTTCATTGAGAAAATATAATAGCACATTGTACGCCTCGGCTCCGATAACAACATAAACGAACGATCCCTTCAAAATAATTTGGCAAGAGGTACAAAAAAAATTAATTAAAAGGCGGTTTTGGAATAAGGTCACGATGCCGTGCTAAAGGGCGACAGGTTTATTATGGACTGATTATGGACTTAAGACGAGACGGAAGTTAAGTTTCTCCATACAAAATCGTCTATCGGCATTTATGTTTTTACCCCCCTAAACCTTTATCAGATTTTTACAATTCTTTTTTTGTTGTAATTTTATTGAACATTGTTATTTTTTTAATATCTAACTAAAGTGATGACTCAATAAAGCTTAATAAACTTTATGACATCAAAAAATAAAAATTCAAATGTTTTCGATCGAAATACAATTTTTTAGCTCCGGTGTTGTAGGTATCTTGCGTCTAAACAAAAAAAATGACAGGAACGTAGATTGAACTGTCCTTAAGACAAGAAAAAAAAATTTGATAAGGTTTAGGGGGTTTGAAACATAAATGCCTAAAGACGATTTTGTATGGAGAAAGTTAACTTCCGTCTCGTCTTAAGGTGAGCCATACAACACAGTCAGCATGTATGCGGCCACTGCTGGACATACGCCTCTCTAATTTTCCTCCAGTCCTCCCGGCCTTCAACGGTACGGAACCACTGCTTTCCGCCGACGTACTTGAGGTCGTCCCACCTGGCGGGTCGTCTTCTCACACTCCGTTTACCTGTCCACGGCCGCCAGTGTAGGACGCGGTTGCTCCAACGGTCGTCATCTCTTCGGCTGACGTGCCCAGCCCACTTCGCCTTGAGCGTGCAACACAGGCGTCCATCATCTTAAACGCAGCTTGTAAGCTGATTTGGTTGATAGGTGACTTGTTTTTTTCGGGAGTGATGTATGAGAAGGGCATATTTAGTATTATTTTAGTTTAATGCATAGATCTTCATTTTAAAATAAAAACCAATCTACTCTTTCAAGTATCTGAATTATCATATTAACCTGAATGAAATATATATTTTTCCTTTCCGCGAAACGCTCCACGAAACGGTCTCCCCGTGTGTACTGAGCAGAAAATTTTATTTGTATACTAAATATATAAATCTGCATAAGACATAGACGTGCACAAGCATAAACCTGTATAAGGTATAGATGTGTGCAAGCATAAACCCGTATAGGGTATAGACGTGTGCAAGCATAAACCTGTATAAGGTATAAACGTGCATAAGCATAAACCTGTATAAAGCATAGACTTTTACAAGTATAAAACTGTATAAAGTATAGACGTGTACAAGCATAAACCTGTATAAAGCATAGACTTTTACAAGTATAAAACTGTATAAGGTATAGACGTGCATAAGCATAAACCTGTATACAGTATAGATGTGTACAAGTATAAACCTATATAATGTATAGACCTGTATAAAGTATTGACGTGTACAAGCATAAACCTGTATAAAGTATAGACTTGAACATACATAGACCTGTATAAGGCATAGACATGCACAAGCATAAACTAAAAATATAAATTCTAGAGAATAATCCGCAAAATATGAAAGTGCGGATGCAGTGAGATCTGTATTTACGGACGGCATGCATCTGGGAGGAATTTTTCGAACTGCACATCACTATTAAAGTATAAAATATTATATCGGGCCAGCGCTCGGGGCGGCTAGTGATGTTGTCGGGATCTAGCTGTTGGAATTATATCGATAAATTATACTTAAAATTTTGGTGTATTGCGGTTTTTACATGGCAAACATACATAATACCGGTGTTCTCTCCAGCAAGAGTGAACTGAACAGAAACCATGGATTAAAAAAAAATGCCTTATTTATTTCTTCTTATTTAGTAGATACGTAAAAGTGCGAAAATGATCAATGCAGGCGACCAATGACGCTGCTTACCAAGCGATCGTTGAGACTGGTCGCGGTTCGCATTGCACTTAAAACTGTGCAAGAGGTCCCTTTTTTATGTGTAAAACAACATGAGTGGTTGTGCCGAGGGTCCAGTGGTGCAGACGACAGTGCCAACAACACCTCTTCTCGTGAAACCACGCTCAGTTAGGTGCCATGCCGGCAGATTTGCGGATTGTTGCTAGGCTGTCTATCCTGTTAATACGACTTTTGAAGACACCCATGTGAAAGGATTCGCGAAACACATTCGCCGAAAGACAGTTCCACACCAACCATCCTAGCGGTGCGACATAGAAACGATTTTGAGAACCGAAGAGTTCTCAAAAACCCAGTATCAACAACAAAAGGGTTTTCCGTTTCTCTGCGACGAGTAATGCGGAGATAGGTTGGATGGCAAGGAATAAGGGATTCAAATTCCTCCGAACAGCGTCCATGAGTGTATGTTTACCTTAAAATATACTTATTAAAGACCTCCGACCCTTAAATGATCGGAGTGGCGGACCGCCGAGTAAATACCACATTAATTTAAGGTGATGCGAGACTGCGTCTGACTCTAATTTCAGGAAGTGTCCCGCCAATATTACTTACCTGACAGATTCAATTTTAATATATGTAAAACTTCATCTATCAGCGCAAATCGATAGGTTTTTGAAAACACGATTTGATTAACTGCGCTCAATAGAACAAAAATTATGAACACGCCACTGAATTTAGTTATAAAAACGTATCTAAGGCAACGTGACTGGCTGCAATCAAGGCTTTGGAAAAAATATATTTTATTTGTTGAATATATATGTATATAGGTATCTAAATTCGTAGCTTTGTACTTTTTCGTTTCGATCCGTAATTCTGGAATAAAAAAATAAAAAACCTAATTTTTTATTGATTGATTGTGTTGCATCCTACTCCAACCAGCGAAAGCGGCGCCTTGAAAGAGGAGTAGGCACGGGTGAATACGGTTTGACAGGGCCTTAACGATGAAGTGCCGCATATTATATCGATAGAGAGAATGACAGCACTATTTTCAGTAATGTTTCGCAGGAATCGAGTGAAACCGGCGGCATGGCATATAGCGATACTCGCTGCACATAGGTATATAATGTACGTGAGCCGATGTATATAATATGGCGCTATGGAGAGCTCTGCGAATATCTGAGAGCGCTGCAGACAGGGAATCAACGTGCCATATCACAACACTGTAAACCATACGGGATTAATACTTTAGTTCAGTTTTGATGTTTTGATAAATTAAATATTTTTATTCATGCCAATATTAGTTTTAGATTTTTATATATTACATTTATATATTCTGTACACAATCAATTAAAAAATACACATATTTTACATCTTAATATTTTCGACTATTATTAGTGTTTTTTTATGCAATCCGGTATGGGTAGCTGAATCGGAGGGCCCAAAGCACAAGCTCCGACCAGCCAATATCACCTCCGAGAAGGTAGGGACCATTCCAGAGAAATAAACCCCTGCGGAGTTTCTTGTCGGCTCTTCTTTGTGGGTGTAATCGAACCGGATTGTAAAAACAAAATAGGACAAATTCAAGCGTAGTGTAGTGTAATATCAAAGGAATTATGAATAAAGAATTAAAAATATAAAGAATTAATATATATTTGTATGAATAAAACCAAAAAAAACTTTTAGTTTTTTTTTTATTTGTACCTATATCCGCCATATTATCACATATTCTGTGAAAATTTCAACCGGCTACCTATTATGGGTCAAACTATACAGCCCTAGAACGGACGAACAGACAGACAGACAGACAGAATAGGCTTTCGCGTGGATACGGAACCCTAACTAAAACTAAATGATGTACAATCAAATTTCCCATATTTCCCTGTATCCGCTTCTTTACCATTCCGATAGCGCCAGTGGATTCGACTTTTCCCACGCCTCTGTATGTGTCTTCAGCCTTCACTGACATACATACACAATCGCTCCATGTCTGCAGACCTATTACGATTCCAAAGATTTTTCACCAGCAGATATAATAAATACAACAGCAAATGCAGCTTGCAGTGTTCCCGCCGGAGACGAGCGGGGAAACGACGTCGGAAAAATATTTTCCATTTTAAATAAGTATACGGAAAACATATATCCACGTTATCTGGTGTTCGTTAAATATTAGTTCCGAATACGGAATGTGTGTGACTGCATAACTTTATGGCTCGGCTGGTTCGGACACTGCGCTACCTACCTAGGTGCACTAGAATTGAATAAAATTACTTAGTCTCGACGTGCATAGTGCGAACATTGTGGAAAGTGGCCTCAGTAGAGAATTAAACGCTGTTCGATTGTTCTTTCACAGAGCCTCAACTGCTTCACCGATATCAATATTCGTATTTAAGACGACACCCATAGCTGGCTGCTTTGCATAGAAAAAGGTCTTAGGTCGATATTGTTTTTAATTTAAAAAAAAATATGGTAATAAAATTTAAAAATCTACAACAATAGGTTCTGTGCTTGTGGTTTAGCTATT
Organism: Nematopogon swammerdamellus; assembly: GCA_946902875.1. NCBI lineage: Eukaryota > Metazoa > Arthropoda > Insecta > Lepidoptera > Adelidae > Nematopogon > Nematopogon swammerdamellus. The sequence goes on along the minus strand of OX336356.1, from coordinate 2,639,735 downwards.
TAACAGTGCAATAAAAATTTCGTTGTATTCATTCACTTTTGTGTCAGATGAAAAAAATCGAAATTAAATCATTAGCTATGTTTGATGAAGATCAGGACAGCCGATTCGACGATCATCAGTACTATTCCTAATTGGTGAAGGGATACCTGCGTTAAAATGGAATTATATTACACTTTTACTCATCGCCTTTAAGTAAATATACGGAAATTATTACTAAAGTAATACTTGTAACCTAACCTGACCTAAAAATATTATTACAGGTCAAAATTACGTCTTTTAAAAAGCTTGAAATAAAAATTTAATTAAAAATTTTAAAAGCCCTTAAAAAGTAAAAAATTATTACAGCTTAGTTAATTAAAGGCGTCGGGGGACCCCTAAGTAAAAAAAAATCAACTCGGTCCCCCGGGGCGTTTAATTAACTAAGCGGAATATTTTTTTTAAATAAATTGTTGATGTGTTGGAGGTTTTTTTTTTTAATTTGTAACAGAGCTGATAATATTGAAATAAGGGGCTCGCAGAAGGATTCGAATAGTCTCGCAACAAACAAATTGGTGCTAACGGCTGGTTGTTTTTTTAGATCTTAAAGTGGTATATTGAATTAATTACCGTGTGGGGCCGGTACTTAAAAAGAATATCCCCACTGCATCTCTCCCCATGCATGTCGTAAAAGGCGACTAAGGGATAAGGACAAGATGCCGTGCTAAAGGGCGACAGGGTCGCCACCTCTCACCTTGGCACGGTACTTCCACCGAGTCATGCAGCAGTTGGGTCTTCGTGCCATACTTGCTGCTTGATCGATTTAATCTTGTTCGAATACTTTGCGAAACGTGGTGGTCGGTGTTGTGCTGTAATTGACAAGAGTTCTTGCAGCACAACACGGATTACTCTGCTTACCCCGATTGTCGGGATTCAGCGTGTGTGATATGTATGTATGTATGTATTGAATTAATATAACGCGTCGCTACTGTAGAGCTCTTGTCCCACCCTTATAGCACTTACTAACGCTATTGTAAAGTCACTGAAGAACCTTAACCTGTATAAGAATAGGCCTCTAGATTCAGAATCCGATTCAGATTCTTTATTAATAATAATTTTTCATATTACAAGTCATAATAATGTCATAATTATTACACCAAAAAATATTTATATTATTCTCTCTCTATTAAACAGCTCTTATAACGCCTGTCTTAACAACATAATGTTGGGCTTTGGTTTACGAGATACATCAAATCGGGAGAAACCGATTTTTGGTACTGCTGCTTCTTTCTTTTTTTATGGGAAGCACGACATATGGCGCGCCCCAGACTAACGCAGAGGTGTAGTCCGACGGCGCCCACGGGCATTCGGATATTTACGGGGGCTGCGAGTACCATGTCGGCCGGCTAGGTGCACCTTCACATTATGTTAGAGGGATCCCAGACTGTACATTAGAGGCAAGGATGCAGGTGGGAGTGCATTCCACATGTTGGCAACCCTGTGTAAATAAAGGATTTACAGGATCGCTTCTGCTGCAGTACCAGTTTTTCGCCGTAGTTTTTCACATTTGGGAGTTACGATGCCACAGATAGACATACAGACAGACGGGTGCGTCAATTTTTTAACACATCTACTTTTGAATCGGAGGTTAATAACGGCTGTTATTTCGTACGAAGCCATCCCACCTATTCATGTAATGCCTTTTCCACCGTCTATATACTTCGGCACATAGGCCGCCGGCCGCCACATAATACATTACTTATCGGTTCGAGTTTGCGCAGTGCGCTCCAATCGCTTGGAACCGATCAGCCAATGGGCGGTCGCCGTTCCGTGTCAATACGTCGAGATCGATCGGTGATTGGTCCGCGTTCGGCGCCGTAGTTTTTCACACCTACGGATTCACGTGACCGTGGAAATGTGGGTTTAGTATGTACGTTGTGTTTGCGCGTGGGCGGTGGAAAAGGCGGACTTATTACGTAAGGCGATTTCGTCGAGTCAATTTTGTGCACAATACTCTATCTATATATGACATACACTTTTAGGGTTCTGTTGGCAGTGACGCTGCATTTATAATTTTTATATGAGGCATTTTTTTATGTAAACCGGTATGGGTGACTGAGTCATAGGGCCAAATGACACTCCGTCCAGCCAATGTCGCCTGCGAGAAGGTAGGTGCCATACCGGAGACTTCAATTTGGATTGCTGGCTACACTGTACTAAAGAAGAACACAGCCGATTAGCCACACTTGCATCCAGTGCAAGCTTACAACCTGACACGGATGGCTACACCGCCTACAATATCTCGCAATGTCGGCCCATCACGCCTCGGTGAACTAGGTGCCATGTCAGTGCTTCGCTTTGGTGGTACCAATCTCAACGGGTTAAAACCAACCACCTAGTTAAGATATGGAAAAATACATCTTTTAGCGTGTGGGGCATATCTACAAATACATCATGCATACCACACGCTATACAGTGTAGGTACTATATCCCGATAAAGGAGGAAAGCTGAGTAATCGGTGATGTGTCACCGCGTTTCGCGAAGTTTTCGGGCAAGATAACTAACTATCAAGCAGCAAGTAAGGCAGGAAGACCCACCTGCTTCATGAGTCGGCGGAAGAGCCGTGCCAAGCTGAGAGGTGGCTAACCTGTCGCTCTTTAGCATGGCATCTTGGCCTTAGCCCTTAGTCGCCTTTTACGACATGCATGCGAAGATATGCAGTGGGGCTATTCTTCTTAAAGTACCGGCCACCACCGTACAATAAAAATGTAACAGAATTATTCATCTCTATCTCTATCTCTATCTCTATGTCTATCTCTATATCTATATAGATATATATATCTATATCTATATCTATATCTATATCTATATCTATATCTATATCTATATCTATATCTATATCTATATCTATATCTATATCTATATCTATATCTATATCTATCTCTATCTCTATCTCTATCTCTATATCTATCTCTATCTCTATCTCTATATCTATATCTATCTCTATCTCTATCTCTATCTCTAACTCTATCTCTATCTCTATCTCTACTATATCTCTATCTCTATATCTATATCTTTATCTATATCTATATCTATATCTACATCTATCTCTATCTCTATCTCTATCTCTATCTCTATCTCTATCTCTATCTCTATCTCTATCTCTATCTCTATCTCTATCTCTATCTCTATCTCTATCTCTATCTCTATCTCTATCTCTATCTCTATCTCTATCTCTATCTCTATCTCTATCTCTATCTCTATCTCTATATCTATCTCTATCGCTACTTCTTATGAAAGGAAACGTCTGTCTGTATGTATGTATGTATGTTTGAAGCAAACTCCGGAAGCACTGAACAGATTTTAATGCGGTTTGCACCAATGGAAAGAGTAGTTCTTGAGGCCCACTATAGGCTATATAGTATATACCATCAAGCTAAATAGCCTTAGGTCTGAGCAGTATAAAATAAAGTATAGATGGATGGACGGGAGACAGAGAGATGGTATACGAGAAGCGATCGTTTATTATAATATTTGCGTTTAAATCGGATTTGCTAATAAACCGATTCTACAGCGAGCGAAGCCGCGGGCAAACACAAGTGAGTTATATTTGTGGAGTAATAAAATAAACATTTATTTATCTACACCGTCCTTCACAATGTCTTTCACATGAAAATACATCCATAAATACAGAGCGTTCAACAAAACATATTCGTCACGACGCGGACGCCAACCCACATAAAGGTCACCCACATCGTCGTACAGCCCTCAGCCGTCGCGGCGAAGCCTGCAGACTCCTGTAGAACCTACCTACACAGCCTGAACGTGCAGACGTCTATAGGCACCTGCTTTTTTGTCCTTAACGTCGGTAAATAGATTGAGCGTCTTACCGAAAGTACCATCAGCAGACAACGTAAGTATACATTTGGAAAATTGATTGCGAAAAATAACGGTAGGTACTTAAAGAGAATAGCCCCACTGCATCTCTCCCCGTTCATGCCGTAAAAGTCTACTAAGGGATAAGGACGAGATGCCGTGATAAAGGGTGATAGGTTGGCGACCTCTCACGTCAGCGCGGTCCTTTCACCGAGTTATGCAGCAGGTGGGTTTTCGGGTCTTACTTGCCGCTTGATAATAAATTATCTAGTCTGAATACTGTCCATCCGGTGGTATAGTAAACGTGGTGGTCGGCGTGGTGATGTGATTTGCCAGAGTTCTTGCAGCACAGCACCGTTTACTTTGCTTACACCGCTTGTCGGGTTACAGCGTTTGTACAAATAAATAAATTGAATGTCTTGTCTTTTGTCTACGTAGATTTTACTATGATTTTTGTGGGGAAAATATAAGTTACCAGCTTTTGCCCGCGGCTTCGCTCGCGTAGCTTATGTCCATCCCAAATATCGATTCTACATATTGATCAAATAATTTTTAAAATCGGATGAGTATTTTCGGAGATCATCTCCTACATCCAAACTTACAAACTTTACGTCTTTATATTATTAGTGTAGATAAATTGTATTGTTTATTGATCATTCATATGGCAGTTATAGTGCACTCGAACTTGTCACAATTTGTTCTATCCGGTTCGATTACACCCACAAAGAAGAACCGGTAAGAAACATGTATTAGATTAAAGGGTATTTTTTTATACATATTTTTAGAAGTATTTAGTGACTAGCCACATAATAACACCGCCCATCGTCTATCGAAAACACAGCTTGAGAGCAAGACTTACAATTTTGGTGAGAGTTCTGACTAAAAAGACTTATTTATTAATTAAGTGAATTAGGTCTAAAGAGCCGTTGTCAAACTTTGATAGGTAATTTGTATGAACATAATTATGTTAGTATATTAAACATACTACAATGTAGTATAATTGTCAAAAATAAAAAATATGTGTATTAAGATGTCGACAGGTTGTGTACGACAGTCTACCGAATTTTTCTGCCGACCGTCAGCGCAGTAGTCTCACACGATTTTTATAGATAGATTTCGAGTCGACGCCCTCATCTCGCCTCTCGCTCGGCGCTGCCGGCTCTCTCCCTCGATTTGTCGCCTTCATATAGATTTTTCCGTCGGTTTTTCCTTTTTTTTTGCCGAGAGCCAGAGAGTTCCTGAGTTCCCGATATTAAAGATTTTCCCCGACGGAATGTAAAGGAGCCTGAGTTATATTGCGTTTCCTTTCGTATCGCTGCTGGAATATTTCACTAGTGTTGTGGCTGTGGGTGCATTTTGAATGTAAAGACGCGGTTGGTGCATTTTCTTAATTAAAATGCTTTGTGAATTTGTCAATATTAGTTGAGCTTCTGGGCAAAATTACTTTTTGAGAGCTGAAAAGTTTGTGAATGGTGAGTACCGTATATATGACCAGTGAGTGCGTCCTCCCGGTTATGACGTATACGGATGTGAAACGTGGACGTTTTTATGTGCAAAAGATGACCGCCACCCCCCCCCCCCCCCCCCCCCCTGTTCTTCTAGGTTTCTATAGCTAAAAATTTGATTTTAAAGGGTTAGTAGTAGTAGTACAAAGCAATAAATTACAGGAAAACTGCAGGTTTTTTGTTCAATTTTTACTACAAGAAGCAATGGTTAGCCTGACAGTCAAACCATTGCTGTAGTTTTTATTTAGGTGTTTCGTTATTTTCGAAACACCATTATTGTGGTAATATTTTGGTAAACACATCACACAAATATATTTTGTGGAGGTATCATTTGAAAGAGCTATCTGTAAGGATTTTATAAATATTTTTTTACAATTAAGTTCAGTGGTCTTAATCAAAGTATTGCCGCGTTTATACAGGGTGTTTCAGGATGGGCTTGAGAAACTTCAGGAATAGAAACTATTAATTATGTATTAGAAGGAAAAAATCCTTATCACTCAAATGGAATTACCGTTTTTTTTTTCATACAAAAATTGAAAATAGTAATAAAAACTCGATGGACAGTGCGTCTGTACTGGGGAGATTTGGCAACAGTGCTGTCTAGGTCTAGGGAGTGCAATGACCTAGTCCAGTCCCCTTTTTCCTTTGATGTCATTAAAATTAAAGTTTTAGGAATTTACCTACATGCAGTTTAATTCTACTAGTGAAGCATGTAAGTAGTAATTTTATTTTTAATTAATAAAGGCGGACGTTAACCGTTCTCCAAGGCCGAATGAAACGATTTTCACCAAAACCTACTATAAAATAACCGATTCTGGGAAACAGTTTCAGAGATTTTCCTCTTCAAATATGGACCCCTTTCGAACCCTGAAGTTACTAAACCCTATCCTGAAACACCCTGTATATACCATAACCGTTCTTAGATGTGATAGAAAACGTAAGTGAAACCCCATGAAAATTAATTGAGTAGAGCCTGATTGGAACCTTTTTGGAGTTGAAGTTGGCTGAGTCTGAAACTCCCAATACATACATACATAGCGTCACGCCTGTTTCCCAGTGGGGTAGGCAGAGATAACGGATATCCACGTGCCACGATCCTGACACACCTCTGCTGCCTCTTCCACTAATAATATTCTTCATGAATGCTCGTCGGTTACGGGCGCAATACCCGTACTTGACCTTTTTTGCGCATATACCCGATCTGGTCCAGGCACGTGCATCTAGGGCGAACCTTCCCAACATTTCCACTCACATTCGCTCCATAAATTCCTTTTGTTATTCTCCTATCATTCATTTTTTCAGACATGACCGAACCACCGAAGACTACAAATATAGCTACTATTGAAATCCCATAATAAAACCTGTTAATATTGACTAAATAAATACTTAGTTGCTTCAGTCGTTTGTGGAGCTGCGAAGCCCGACATTTTGGGTCAAATGTATGCCTCATTTTCATGCAATGGAAATGGCTGCGGTTCGATGGTTGGTACTTGTTATAATAACTAACACTTACGTAATAGATGCTTGGTATAACTTATGATGCTAAGCTTATATATGGAGCGAGATTCGAAAACGTCACTGGAAGCATCCTACAGAATATGGATAGGTAGAGAGAGGGAGGTCGAGAGCGGGACTGGTGGCTCTCCGCGTCCTAGCGAACACAGACGACGACGGTAGAGATGTTCTATCTCACGAAGTCCGTTTGGCTATGAATGTTGTCAGGCGTGCACATGCATATTGTTTTAGTGTGCGTAACCTCGAGAGCCCTCAGTCACGATGACTTGGACCCAGTCCCTGGGTCCTAGTGCACCCCAAAAATATTTAAAAAGAGGTCCTAACGATAATTTTAATTAAGGGGTCCTAAAATGGGTCAGAACCTTCCGAGATCATCATGACGCGATCCACGAACACAAAACACACAAGTACTGCTTGGAGTACATTTCTGTGGGATGGCTCTGCCAAATATCAGCTTGCGCCTCTGGACTCAATCCAGCGTCGTGCCGTGCGACTAGTGGGTGACCCCGAAGTGTCCTGCAATCTAGAACCACTGCAACACCGTAGCGATGTCGGCTCCCAAAGTGTGTTCTATCGCTTATTCCATGGGGAGTGCTCGGAGGAGCTGTTTAACGCGATCCCGCCGTCCCCTTTCCACCTTCGCACCACGCGTACTGGGCAGGGAATGCATCCCTACACGCTGGACGTACCGCGAATGCGTACCGATTCTGCAGATCTTTCCTCTACAGAACCGGTAAACTCTGGAACGCTCTGCCCATATATTTCCCCCCAAGTACAGTCTCGGGTCTTTCAAGAGGGGCGTGAATGGGCACCTGTCAGGCCGGCAAGGCATTCGCAACCCCCGCATACGACCGAATGTCCATGGGGGTCGTTAGACAACTTATGGGTGGCTCGGCGCCATATGTCGCGCTGTCAATAATAAAAAAAAAAAGTGCACGTCACTACTACAACCAGAGCCGAACGGACTTCGTGATATAGAACATCTGTAGCTGAAAGATCACATAGGTATATAGTATGGTAAAAGTTGGCTCAGAACTGCGACTAGAGCGTCGTAGCATCGTCTAAATATATATTTATCGTCTTCGATTCGATTTGAGGTGTCCAACGACGTTGGTAGTCATTTATGGATTGGCCGGGGACGGATTTGATGTTACAGTGAAATTAAATTCTGCTAACTTTTGCCTGCGGCTTCGTTTAGCGTGACGTTTTGCTCACAGCTCAGGTGGCCGATAACGTAGCGTTAAATCATAAAACTATTTTCAGAAGTGATAGTGAAAAAGTGAAGAGCGTATGTAAAGCGATAAAGTGATAATAGAGTTATCGTACATAGCCGTTTCGACTGACTTTTCATTCAGTGCGGTGGTACCAACCCGGGCGGGTCAAACCCTACCACCTATTAAGGTAAGAAGGGAAGGGATCTACAGTTTTACGTGGAATCCGAATCACGGTCAGCCTCCAACGGTCGAGCGGTCACCCATCCAAGTACTGACCGCGCCCAGGTGTGCTTATGATCACAATCGTCAGTCAACTGACCACACCACTCAGCTACCGAGGCCGACATGTGACAAGAAGTGTTCAAGTTTATGCTTTAGGCCCACTTGCACCAACACAAATTTAATATATAAACCAGTTTAACTCGTTAAACTAGCACCCGTTGTACGTGTGAACCGCGTTTAAATCCATAACTCGCTACTTAACTTTAAACTCGTGTTGGTGCAAGTGAGCCTTAAAAATGAATTCTGCTAATCTTTCCTCCACAGAACTGGTCATTCATTTAATTTTCATAATAATGTAAGTATAATATACAGCGGTAGGTAAATGGAATTAGAATGTTTTATAACAACCGTTCGCTTTCATTATTATGCCTGTGCGAATTTTACTCGCTAACCCTGAATGCGCCCCTGCTTCGAGTTCATGAGTCAGATATAGAGAGCATTCCTGTGACACGGACTGCATTCATTTTCGTGGATTTATTGATAGTTCGAGAGAAGATAACAGCGCTTCACAAACTGTTACAGTAGCGTGTTACATTGTATTATAAAATTTTATGAGGTACTGGAGGGGACCTGACAACGGAGTCAAGTTTATTTTAGTCAATCATGTACACAATTTATTTTATTTTTTATAGCATGCACGAAATTTGGCGCCGAGACACCCATAAGGTGTCTAACGATGCCCATCGACATTCGCTCTTACGCGGGGGTTGCGAATGCCATGCCGGCCTGACAGGTGCCTATTAGAGTTTTTCGAAATGATAACATTTAGGCTGATAGATCGCGACTACGTTGCCATATACGAACAGTCTAGTTACGTAGTTACGTAGGGATGTGAACCGTGGCATGACGGTTGATTTCGTCCAAAAGGTAAATAAAATAAATTTAATTTAATGTAATGTCTTTGAGTCCAAGGCCAACCTGTTTTATTACTGGATGTCATGGAATACTGTAGCCGCATTTGAGAAGGCAATCCTCGGTATCTGTTGGCATCCATGAACTCAAACTGGTGTACACAAAAAAAAAAAAAACAAAAAAAACATACAAAATATGACCCGCTTGAGGCGCTGAATCGTTTTTTTTTTTGTTATGTAATCCGGTATGGGTGACTTACATAGCCGGAGGGGCCAAAGCACATGCTCCGACCAGCCAATATCACCTCCGAGAAGGTATGTTTCATACCGGAGACTTCCCTGGATTTCTGGCTATATTGGACTAGAAGAGAACACAACCGAGCCTGCTATGCGGCCATCTTACATCCAGTACGGTGGTATCAACCCAGTCGGCTACAATTTGAGCCTACCACCTAGTAAGGGGCAAGGGACCAAGGGAACTACAGTTTTACACCGGTTCCGAACGGTGAAGCAGCAGGTGTAGGTATGCGCGCAAATTTTTTCGTCAGAAAAAAGTCATTAGTACACGCCGACCGGATTCAAACCTCGGACCTCTCGCATGAGAAGCCGATGGCCAAACCACTCGGCCACCCGCCACTTATCGTTTTTCCATGACATGAATACGCCGCCGCGCCGCGCCGCGCCGCCTAAGTGCGACGAACAATATTTCTCAGAATATAAAAGATTGAGAAGCACTGCGAAGTGCCAATGAGACGCCGAAACCGAACGAAGCGTGAGATATATTTATATCTGGACACCTGCCCCGCACTACATCATGTCGCTGCGCAACTTCATACCTAGAACGATAAAAAAGGTATGGACCCCGAACCCTATCCTCGCCAGCGTAACACGATATAAGTAAAAGCATACTTGTTTCATTGAACGGTCGCGCGCTGGCCCGTCAGTCTGTCATCGGCCGCGTTAGCAAAAAACTGTTCAAAATGCCCGCATGCTCTGTGTTTACGTGTAAAAACACTACAGCCAAGTTTAGTGTGCACAATAGTGGAATATCTTATCATCGGTAAGTACACTCCGCTCCCCGCAACTCGGCGACGCTAGTTCTCATACAAGCATTTGACAGTCCGGCGTCCATACCTTTTTTATCGTTCTAGCTTCATACATACGCCTACATATATACGCCTACATACATACACCTACATACATACGCCTACATACATATGCGCTGCCCGTATAGTGCATTAAATGAGTGCAGTCTCATAAAACTTCCTGGATTTTAGGGTTCCGTACATCAAAAGATTTGTATCGTGTGGGGCCGGTACTTTAAAAGAATATCCCCACTGCATCTCTCCCCGTGTATGTTGTAAAAGGCGACTAAGGAATATGACTCCCTTCTTATATTACTAGGTGGTAGGGTTTAACGCGCCCGGGTTGGTACCACCGCACTGAATGAAAGGTCGGTCGAAACGGCTACGTAAATAGTTTGCGTTTTCCGTCCAGTTCAGTGTGGCCGGCACGACCGAAGGGAAGCACTGACGTGGCACGTAGTTCACCCGGTGTTATGGGCTGACATCACGGATGTTGTAGGTGATGCAGCCAACCGTGTCAGTTTCCATAAAAAAATCTATTTAGCTACTTATATTTACTTTATAATATTTAGCCACACCCTATCGGTGCGACAGAGGAACGATGTATGCTCAACAGCATTGTGCTGTAATTTACCAGGGTACTTACATCACAGAAAGTTCAGTGCGAAAGGGCGACCGGCTAGCCACCTCTCACCTTGGTACGCTTCTTCTGAGTCACGCACTTTTTAAGTGTTCGTGCCTTCATTGATGCTTGCTAATTATCTTGTCCTAACACTTTGCTAGGCGCGGTGGTCGGTGTTGTGCAGTCATGAATTCTTGCGGCACGACACCGATTACTCTGCTTACCCCGCTTGTCGTCTCGGATACAGCGTGATAGCATGTACGTACATTGCGCAGTCTTTACAATGGAAGTGTGGTCGACTTGTCACCGCGTACAAAGCAATTACGAAAACGGTTTCTTTCTTAAGATCCAGCAGTACCAAAAATCGGTTTCTCCCTATTCATGTTTTTCTTAAACCACTGAGTTTGGAGTGCAGAATCAATAAATATTGTATTTTTGTGTTAGTGCTAATAATTGCTTTATATATCTTCATTAGAAATATACAAAGCGAACATGAAGAGAAAAAATACGTTCCGACCAGGTTTCGAACCTGGAACTCGGGGATTGAGACGCCAGCGCATTATCATTTTGCCATCGGGTCAATGACGTATTTTCTCTAAATTTCGAAATACAATTCTTGATGGGAAGGAGTGTGGCATTTTTATCTATTACTGGCTTTTGCTCGCGGCTTCGCTCCCGGTAGATTCGGTTTAATATCAAATCCGATTTAAAATATTAGACTTAATTATTGTATGGTATGGTCGTGCGTGAGGGCGACTGTCTATATCTGCTCTTTATTCTATGTATCTAACATCGCTTCTAGCAAACCAATACTGCAAAGAAAAAAAAAACAAAACAGCTAACGCCACCTATTACTACAATTAGATAATTCCGTCCATTCTATACTTTCTTTGATACTGCTCAGCCCTATGGCTATTTAGAGTGATGGTATATAGCCTATAGTGAACTTCAAGAACTACTCTTTACATTGGTGCAAATCGCATCAAAATCTGTTCAGACGTTTCCTTTTATAAGAAGTAGAGAAGAGTATGTAAATTTACATGACTGTTTACCATGATGAAAGGCACGGAAAAGTGGGTTTTTCGAATTTTTGAGAGCATACTTTGCTTTTATTGTATGAAGTCAAATAGATCCAATCGCGTTTTGAAGAATTATGTCTTGCAGTAAGTTATATATTATATTTTAACATCAAACTCACAGTAGTTCACAAGAAACATTAATCGCGAGAAACAGATTTTTGGTACTGCCGAGCCTTAACACAAAATCACACCACGCTTCAGAGCTCTCCAGACATTAAAAACACATTACGTGTCGCCTCCTGATGTGTAAAAGTAGGAATAAATAATATCATATTGTTTTATTGTTTCTGTAGACGAAAAATTTATGCAACGGCTTTGAAGAAGGTTAGTAGACAGTTGGAAAATACTTTGTCAGCCTCGGTAGCTCAGCAGTGCGGTCGGTTGACTGGTTGTTAAGCAACGCTGAGTAAGGTCTGTACTTGGATGGGTGACCGCTCGACCGTTGGAGGCTGACCGTGGTTCGGATTCCACGTAAAACTGAAGGTCCCTTCCCTTATTACCTTACTAGGTGGTTGGGTTTATCCCGCCCGGATCGGTACCACCGCACTGAACGAAACGTCGGTCGAGACGGCTATGTAAATAGTAGCCGACATGAAATGAAAAGGGAAGCACTGACATGGCACCTAGTTAACCCGGTGTTATGGGCTGACATCACGGACGTTGTTGGTGATGTAGCCAACCGTGTCAGTTTCGATAAAAAAACTTTATTGCTCGAAAAACATTTTACAGAAATAAGCACAATGTAACAATATTTACATGAAATACAAAGGCGGACTTATCCCTTACAGATATTTCTTCTAGTCAACCTTTGGATATTTGAGAGTCGACTATTATAGTGAAATGTAAGTAGGCAAGTAAATATAATAGTAACAAAATATATTATGTGAGAATTGAAGATATTTTGTTTTTAATTAGTTTTTTAAATATATGTACTTCTAAACAAGTAAAGTCATCTTAATTTCATTGCCTTTAAGGTGCAAAAGTGTTAATTGATCTACAGGGTGTAAAAACGGCGAGTACATTAAATTTAGAAAATGATTATTGGGATCAAGAGTAACAAAAAAGTCAAGTGACTTTTTTCTGAATTCCCTTTAAATAAAAAGTTACAGTTTTCATACAAACTAATTGATTATTTTAGTGTAAAAATGATCTAATGACAACTGGGCGGCGCGGAGGGGGGAAGAGCGGGTGAGACGTGAGCGCCTCGGACGGAGGTGTTGTCGGGAGGGGCGGGGGTTAGCTTTGTGAGTGGAGCACTGGAGGTCGACAGGCGGAGGGTGCGGAGCGGCAACAACGAGTTAAATTACACTAGACGAAAACATACATTTCAAAAATGCATATCTTGAAAACTTGACACTTTAGAGAAAAACTTTACTTGCTTTTTTGTCTAGGAAAAACATGAGGATTGCGCTGGCGAAATTAATGTACTCGCCGTTTTAACACCCTGTATATAGCTTTATTATTTTACGAAATATTTGAGTTTATGTCAACGTCGGCGCTGGAGGTCGAGGATGAGTCGCGGCGCGCGCGCCGAAAACACATTCGCTTAGTCTGTTTTACAGATACTATCACGGGCGCTGCTCTATGGAACTAGCATCCCTTATTCCCTGCCACCCGTCCTATCTCCGCATGACTCGTCGCAGAGAGACTCAGCACCCTTGTGTTGTTGACATTGGGCTTTTAAGAAACCCATCGGTTCTCCCTTTTTTTTATGTAATCCGGTATGGGTGGCTGAGTCAGAGGGGCCAAAGCACATGCTCTAACTAGCCAATATCACCTCCGAGAAGGTAGGTGCCATACCGGAGACTTCCCTGGATTGCTGCTGGCTGTACTGGACTAGAGGGGAACACAGCCGAGGCTGCTATGCGGACATCTTAGATCCAGTACGGTGGTACCAACCTAGTCGGCTACAATTTGAGCCTACCACCTAGTAAGGGGCAAGGCAAGGGACCTTCTCTAAATCGTTTCTTTGTCGCACCGCTAGGGTGTGGAACTGTCTTCCGGCGAGTGTATTTCCTGAATCCTTTAACCTGGGTGTCTTCAAACGTCGTATTAACGGGCTAGACAGCCTAGCAACAGTCCGCAAATCTGCTGGCATGGCACCTAACTGAGCGTGGTTTCGCGAGGAGAGGTGTTTTTGGCTCTGTCGACTTCACCATTGGTCTCTCGGTATAGCCACCCATGTTGGTTTACATAAAAAAAACTGAGAGTTGGGCGTTACTACAACCTTGAAAGTAAACAGGTTAATATTTTATATCTTAATTTAACAGATTAATGTTGTCAGCCTCGATAGCTCAGTGGTGCAGACAGTCAACTGTCGCTATTGAATGTTAAGCAACGCTGGGTGCGGTCAGTACTTGGATGGGTGACCGCTGACCGTTGGAGGCTGACCGAGGTTCGGATTCCTCGTAAAACTGTAGGTCCCTTCCCTCCTAATCTTACTTGGTGGTAGGGTTTAACCCGCCCGGGTTGGTACCACCGCACTGAATGAAACGTCGGTCTAAACGGCTATGAATATAGTTTGTGTTTTCCGACCAGTTCAGTGTAGCCGGCACGATCAAAGGGGGAAGCACTGACATGGCACCTAGTTCACCCGGTGTTATGGGCTGACATCACGGACGTTATAGGTGATGTAGCCAACCGTGTCAGTTTCCATAAAAAAAAAAAAAAAAAAAAAAAAAAATTAGTACACGTTGAATCGTGTACGATTCTTGGTATAAACTAAGATCGTAGAAGATTCAACTGATGCCCAAAGTCCCGGAATCACATCTGGATCAAAACATCTTGTTTCGCGAATATTACAAAATAATTTAAGCCCCATTCGTCAGGGCTCTCGACTGCCGGCACTCCAGATTTATCCCTTCTACGCTCAAATAAATAAATCAATGCGAGGAGAACGGTTTGCCGTGTTTCCTAGAGGTGAGCTTTGCATATGTGTGTCTTTGAGGTAACATTGGCTAGCGTCGCGACTAGCGATACATTTGCTACAGATGTCCTATCTCACGAATTCCGTTTGGCTCTGGTTGTATACTCTGTTTCAAAACCTCACGGAATAAGCCAATAAAAAAAAGAATGGTCGCAAATACATACAAACATACACCTATAAAATTTTGCATATTTGTTTAGAAGCCCTAATAGATTATCATAGGTGAATATATTGCAGTTCCAATAATATTACATACATACGTGTCGAATTGATAACCTAAGTCGGGTAAAAAAGTGCATTGATCTTAGAGCGTTGGCTCTCTTCAAACTTGGCGCGTATAGCGCCATCTCTCTTGTACCGTACCTACTGCAAGAGAGAGAGAGAAAGATGCCGCTCTACGAGCTAGCGTTAGTGCAAGAGAGCTAAAGCTCAAAGGTTGATGCCCTTTTTTCCGCATGATGTGAAAACATACTATAGCAGTGACGTGTGTGTTTTGTGTGTTGTGTGCGTGGATCGTGACTGAGCGCTCTTGACATTACGCACACTAAAACAATGTGCATGTGCACGCCTGACAACATTCATAGCCAAACGGACTTCGTGCCTTTCTCATTTGTGTTATGTTTTGGTTTTGTATTCTTTAAATCTGAATTTAAATGTGTAAACTTGTAATTGGTGTCCTGCAAGTTATAATTGTATCTTTATATTATAAGTAACTAGCTGTTGCCCGCGGCTTCGCTCGCGTGAAATTCGTATTCCAAAGAAGAATGTAAGTAACTAAGGGCGAGGCCGAAGGCCGAGCTGCGTTAAGGTAATCGATAAACCTTCTTAAAGAAAGTAACTAACTAAGGGCGAGGCCGAAGGCCGAGCTGCTTTCAGGTAAACGATAAACCTTTCTCAAATAAAGGAAGTAAGTAAGGGCGAGGCCGAAGGCCGAGCTGCGTTCAGGAAGACGATAAACCTTCTGGAAGAAGGGAAGGAACTAAGTGCGAGGCCGAAGGCCGAGCTGCGTTCAGGTAAACCAAAAACCCTCTTCCGCCTTCGGGCCTCGCCCTTAAAGACTTCCTTTCTTCGATAGAATATAATATCGTTTACTCAATCTATTTATTTCATAAAAATAAAAAAGTAATATTAATAACTAAAGAATTAAAACCTACCTAACAAACATTAAAATAACTATCAAAACGGGCAATTTCAAATGTTCTTAGAGCACTTGCGGCATTAGGCCCAAGCCTCTTTTGGCTTCACTGCTCACGGACCGAGGGTTTCAACCGCAAACGCAACAAATTCGAAATCTTGAATTATATTTCTATATTTGTTGCGTTTGAGGCTCTCCGCCCCAGCCTCAGCCGCGCCAGCCGCTCTTGAAGATGTCGTAACATGACTTGGAGCCAATGTGAAAATAGTCCATGGCACTAAGGTGATAGCATCGGGCCTCTTGCCATCCAGCCGGGAATAACCGCGAGGTTCCAGGCTGCACGGTATATTTGCCGTCAGAAGCGTGGACTTTATAATAAAATTTTAATTAAATTAACTCAATCTTAATATTAATTAACTTTATTCGAGATGGTTTAGCTTCTTCCTGAACGCAGATCGGCCTTCGGCCTCGCCCTTAGTTACTTGCTTTCTTCGAGATGGTTTATCATTTGTCAGAACGTAGCTCGGCCTTCGACCTCGCCTTAATTACTTACTTTCTTCAAAAATGTTTACCTTTTTCCTGAACGCAGCTCGGCCTACGGCCTCGCCCTTAGTTACTTGCTTTCTTCGAGATGGTTTATGGTCTTCCCGAATAGAGTACGGCCTTCGGCCTCGCCCTTAGTTACTTACTTTCTTCAAGATGGTTTAGCTTCTTCCTGAACGCAGCTCGGCCTTCTGCCTGGCCCTTAGTTACTTGCTTTCTTCGAGATGGTTTTTCAATTATCAGAACGTAGCTCGGCCTTCGGCCTCGCCTTAGTTACTTACTTTCTTCAAGATGGTAAGCTTCTTCCTGAACGCAGCTCGGCCTTCGGCTTCGCCCTTAGTTACTTGCTTTCTTCGAGATGGTTTTTAATTATCCGAACGTAGCTCGGCCTTCGGCCTCGCCTTAGTTACTTACTTTCTTCAAGATGGTTTAGCTTTTTCCTGAACGGAGCTCGGCCTGCGGCCTCGCCCATAATTACTTTCATCGAGAAAGAATATCGTTTACGTGAGCGCAGATCCGCCTTCGGGCCCGCCTTTAGTTACCTACTTTATTGCACCAATGACAGCGACATAACTTCGACTTTCAATTATTTTTTTTATTTATCAAACAATTTGTCACCGGCCAGCTCACGTCGAGATGACAGTTCTCCGTTGTCAACATGACATTTAAAATTGTTTTTTACCATTACTTTGGATTACGTTGATTTTTATTATATTTTTTAATTATTATGTTAATCCGGGATATACAATGACACTATAAAAAGTTTCGTCAAATTCCGTTCACTGGTTTTTGCGAGATGCGCGTACAAATAGACATTTATGCATTTACGATTTTATTATAATTATGTATAGAAAGAATAAAGAATAGATATGTATACACTATTGCGTTCAAGTTATAAAAAAGAAGAACTTGTCATTTTCGTTGTATCTACTTATTTTTAAATTTCGAATGAATATTTTATTCAAATTGTATTTGCTGCCAGTTCTCAAGATATAATTATGCACTTTGGACTACGTGATTTTAAACGCGCAATAATGTTTTTATTATTGTTAAATTTTTTTTTTATTTTTTTTATTTTTTTTACGTATTATGTTAACCCGGCATATGAAGTGCCTCTATACAAAGTTTCGTCTAATTCCGTTCGGTGGTTTTTGCGTGATGCGCGTACAGACAAACAAACAAACAAAAATTTTAAAAACTGTTCTAAAATGTTCAGTATCTCATTTTAAGCCACCCTGGTTAGTTTTTTTCCGAATACATTCAATGTACAGACTTTCTTACCTTTACGATTTTATTATATGTATAGATATGTATAGATTAACTAATTACACTGCAAGTTTACCGAAATAAATAAATAACACATTAGTAATACATATAAAAATAATATTCTAACAAACATAACAACATTAAAACTATAAATTAAATTAATACTAAACTAAACTACTTATAAGAATAAACTGACTAACACAATATAAAACAATATACCTAAATAAAACAAAACAAACTTACTGAGAATATAATAAATCCTAAATAAATAAATAATAAAATAAAAATAAAATAAAATATTTATTTTCAAGAATCGTCTCGTTGCGCACCATAAATCGTAGCGATATTCTCGCCTCGCTCACCGCTATACTATGCTCGTCGCTAGCAAGTGTCAACTGGTTCTTAAATCATGCACATGGCGCCTCCAACGTACACGGATTGCGGAATCATTATCCAGAAATATCAACTAAATATCAACCTCTGCAGTATCTACGATTTAATACTGAGAAAACTAAAATCGCCACGTTAATTACATGGAAAATTTTCATTTTCCGAATCAGATCCTGAAACAACTCTGCAGCCTCTTCCACTATCATAATGTTCTTCATGCATGCTCGTCGGTTACGGGTACTACGCACTTGACCCTTTTTGAGCTCACGCCCGATATGGTCCAGGTACGTGCGTCTAGGGCGACTCTTCTATCATCAATTCATCCAATTCCATTCCATTTCTTTATCAATCCTTGCCTGTAACCTGGAATCTGCAAATAGAAAAGGTATTAGCCGAAAGACTATCATACCACAACCGGTCTTTTATGCGCGGTAAACCGCGCGAGGCCTGTCGTCACTTTGTCCGCCCTTTAAAAATAGGGCAGTCGCCGTGGCCGGCTGGCTGGCGACGAAGAGCGGTCACTTTGTCCGACCTAGGTTAGGGTGGTCGCAGTGGCCGACTGCTGGCTAGGTGCGAGCGGCATCGAAACCGCTACTGCTGCTGGCGCGTTCCGCAGTCTCTCGTCTCATTCACTATATTGTTTATTGTATAAATTACATCCATAAGTAGGTAACCAATGCTTGTACATGTCGAAAATTCCGCCAGTTCTAAATTCAATGCGAAGAAGAACTGACAAACACACTTCGCAAGTTTTTTTTTATTGACCTTATGGGTGGCGCTGAGCCACCCATAAGGTGTCTAACGACGCCCATGGACATTCGGTCGAATGCTGGGGTTTCGAATGCCATGCCGGCCTGACAGGTGCCCATTCACGCCCCTTTGAAGGACCCGAGACTGCACTTAGGGGGGAAATATATGAGCAGGGAGAGCGTTCCAGAGTTTACCGGTTCTGTAGAGGAAAGATCTGCAGAATTGATTAGTACGCATCCGCGGTAAGTCCAGCGTGTAGGGATACAATCCCTGCCCAGTGCGCGTGGTGCGAAGGTGGAAAGGGGACGCCGGGATCGCATTAAACAATCACAATGTCACAATGTTTTGTTAGTACCTTATAAGTATTATAATATTACAGTAACTTACAAATAATTAACCTATACTACCGCTCACAAGAGCATTAATATTTACAGCATAAACATGAATACTCAAGAATCTGACCACTCTGCCTATTTACATTACCTATATCTGGTGTATAGTGCCATCGTCAATTTTGATACTTAAATAATATCAAGTCGCTATACCAGATTACATAAATTAAACATATAATAAAGGTATGCAGCGTAAAATTGACAAAAGCAACGAGATCTGGGTCAAAAAACCAATGAATTTAGCAGAAGGCATAAAAAATTCGATTGCTCTGAAACACATTCTGATAACACCTTGTGCGCTATCGACAATCTCTTTAATTATAGTTTTACAACAAAAAGACATTAATATTGAGAAAGTCAGTATTGAATCGTCTATATCTTTACCCATTGTTTTGAATCTCAATTCGAAAGCCATTTTGTATGGGTAATGTTTAGCACAGTTGTACGAAAATCTGTATAAACGTTTCATTTTGAACCTTATCACATAACTGTAGGGTTGAATTCACATGCAGTAGTTATAACATTGTGTACCTTTTCTAAAGTGACATAAGATTGAAAGGTGGTTTTGAAATATGAACTCTTTACCTTTGAAATAAGATTGAAGGTATTTTTAATACAAGCTGTTATATTACACTTTTTAAAATTGGGAATGTAGATGCGTAAACTTACATGCGTCTATTGAGCAAGGTTTCGCAATAAAGTTTATTGTGAATATTAAAAACCGGCCAAGTGCGAGTTTTACTAGCGCACGGAGGGTTCCGTAGATCCTTTATATCATAAGAACTAACATTTAAAGTTATGACCTCGCAATGAATGCCATCTTAGGTGGCAGGCTCAAAATGTGGGCGACTGGGTTGGTACCACCCTACTGGATGTAAGATGGCCACATAGCAGTCTCGGTTGTGTCTCCTCTAATCCTACAAATTTACGTGCATACATACACCTGCTGCTTCACCGTTCGGAACCGGTGTAAAACTGTAGGTCCCTTCCCTTGCCCCTTACTAGGTGGTAGGCTCAAATTGTAGCCGACTGGGTTGGTACCACCGCACTGGATTTAAGATGGCCGCATAGCAACCTCGGTTGTGTTTTCCTCTAATCCAGTATAGCCGGCAATCCAGGGAAGTCTCCGGTATGGCACCTACCTTCTCGGAGGTGATATTGGCTGGTCGGAGCATGCGCTTTGGCCCCTCCGACTCAGCCACCGATACGAGATTACATAAAAAAAAATCCAGTATAGCCAGCAATCCAGTCTCCGGTACGGTACTTACCTTCTCGGATGTGATTGGCTGGGGCTCAGCCACCGATACCGGATTACATAAAAAAAATATAGACAATGTCAACCGATACGACCGAATGTTCATGGGCGTCGTTAGACACATTATGTGAAACTCGACGACATTCAATAAAAAAAAAACTTATATAAAAATCCTAAAAGTTACGTGCATTAATTTAATTATAACTCCGAAACCCCATAATTAATCGAAATATTTCTTATTTGTCGTAACAGTAGATACCCAATATGCACAACGGTACACATGTTATCAGTAGACCAGGCAGGGGTCAAAAGTGGTCGAAAATAATTATTTTTGTACGACCACACGGCGACATTTTAAATTGAATAAAAAAAATCTATTCAACGAATTCTAAACGACGACATTTCACATGAATGGATGGATTTTTTTTTTTATATTTCCGATCCCCTTTACGGAAATGCCCCCCGAAATAAATAATAAAATCAAATTGTCATCCCGCTTTGGAAAAAATCAAAACATTATGATGTGTAATGTAAAGCTTATAGGTTGTTCAGTTTAGGAGCTAAAGGACTCTGACAGACAGACGGACGGACGGACGGACATTGTACCGAAACTTAAGTGTTCCTAGATTCACTACGAACCATAAAAATCATGGTCAATTTTTTTATTGCGAGTCGCACGCACTGACTTGCTTGACTTACAAATCACTGGTTTCATGCAATATTTAATCAATTCCATTCTATATGGAAACTCAAACAGCGTACGTAGTTCACTAGAGTTTTTGTTGAATATTATTATATACCACACGCTGTATCCCGACAATTGCGGTAAGCAGAGTAGACGGTGTTGTGCTGCAAGTACACTTGTAAATTACAGCACAACACCGACCACCACATTTAGCAAAGTATTCGGACAAGACAACTATCATGTGGGGCCGGCACTTAAAAAATAATAGCCCCACTGCATCTCTCCCTGTGTATGTCGTAAAAGGCGACTAAGGGATAAGGATAAGATGTGCTAAAGGGAGACAGGATAGCCACCTCAAACCTATGAATGGAACGGTCCTTTCACCGAGTCATGCAGCAGGTGGGTCTTCATACCTTTCTTGCTGCATGATAGATGTCTTGTCCGAATACTTGGCTAAACGTGGTGGCCCGTGTTGTGCTGTAATTTACAAGAGTACCTGCAGGGTAACACGCGATTACTCTGCTTACCCCATATGTCGGGATACAGCGTGTGGTATGTATGTATGTACAACTATCAAGCAACAAGTAAGGCATAAAGATCCACAGGCTGCATGACTCAGTGGAAGGACCGTGCCGAGGTGTGAGGTGAGGGTGACTAGTCTGTCGCCCTTATGCACGGCATCTTGTACTTATCCCTTAGTCGCCTTTTATGACATGCACGGGGAGAGATGCAGTGGGGATATTCTTTTTAAGCACCGACCCCACACGGTACACACGTCTGACTCGAATTTCAAGAAGTGTACCGCCAATATCACTTACCTGACAGATTCAGTTTTAATATAATATGCAAAAAAAATGGTTCCATAAAAAAAAAAAATTCTCCTCGATAGAAAAAAATCATGAACATGCCTCCGAATTTAGTTATAAAAACATATTTAAGGCAACGTGACGAAACCGTACCGTGTAGGGCCGGTACTTTAAAAGAATAGCCCCACTGCATCTCTCCCCGTGTATGTCGTAAAAGGCGACTATGGGATATGACTCCCTTCTTATATTACTAGGTGGTAGGGTTTAACCCGCTCGGGTTGATACCACCACCGCACTGAATGAAAGGTCGGTCGAAAGGGCTATGTAAATAGTTTGTGTTTTCCGTCCAGTTCAGTGTAGCCGGCACGATGTTGTAGGTGATGTAGGCAACCGTGTTAGTTTCCATAAAAAACAAAAAAACAAAAATCATGGCTTTGGAAAAAATATATTTGAAAACGGTTCGCAGTAACACGATGCTCTTCAAGCCGCGTAGCCGGCTCGGCCTTTCGCCTTACCTAACTTCCTCGACGACAAACAATAGAACGGCAGTGACACGACAAAGGCCGCGATATTTTATATCAAATTGCTTATTATTACAACTGCTATTAGAAATCATCCAACTGCAATAATGACCGATGATACACTAGAGATAAGGCACCGCATTGTCAACGATTTCTTCCAAGAACGAGATCGGCCAGATTGCGCTCTCCGTATGTAAAGCCACGCACGAACGGGGTTTGCCATTATTAAATTAATTATACAATTAAATGTGCCGTTCCCCGACGCCATTGGCTGGAGCCATTGGATGATGACTGTGGATGATGATGACGGCAATTCTTTTGCTTTGACAATTTTCTCCGGAGCATGGTAAATGGATTTGTATCAGATGGTTGTGTAGTTATGAGGCTGATTTTTTAATGATAAAGCCAGGTGTTTGTCGCGTGAAACATTTCAAATAGAGACGCAGCACCCCCTTTTGTTGTTGACATTGGGCTTTTGAAAACCCATCATCGGTTCTCTAAATCGTTTTTTTGTTGCACCGCTAGGGTGTGGAACTGTTTTCAGGCGAGTGTATTTCCCGAATCCTTTAACCTGGCTTCAAACGTCGTATTGACAGGCTAGACAGCCTAACAAAAGTCCGCAAATCTGATGGAATGGCGCTTAACTGAGCGTGGTTTCGCGAGGAGAGATGATTTTGGCTCTGTCGACTGTACCATTTTAAAAGGATTAGTTATTTACGTATGTACATACCATCGCGCCGCCGATTCCCGACAAATCGGGGTAAGAAGTGTAGTGAATCTGAATATTGTCAACTCTGGTTTTTTTTGGCTGAATAAAGATAATGTAAAATTATTCAGTAGTAGTACACTTCAGTAGTGGTTCAGTAACCCACGCGGACATTTTCCTGCCACTATTGCCCTAGACAACGACTATTTCACAAGATACGATCACTAAAAAATGTCTTTGACCTTTGATGGCAACCTCTCCTCAAGTTAAAAATAGTGCGGCCATAGTTTAAAATCACACGGGACACGGTCGGACGCACTCACTAACAAGAGGGCAGCGGGGTGTCACCTAATCACTTCGAAAACGAGCGGCAAGGATTCACACATGGCGGACTACGGTCAGATGGAAGAGTTTTACTTCGTACGAGGCCTAGAGCGAATGTTATGTACCTATCTACATAACGGACAAGGTGAATTGAAAATTGTAAGACAAAAACAAATTACTAGTGTGTGTCAAGGCCGAAGTTCAATAACCGCCGAGAAGCAGAGATAATCCGCGAATTATTATTTCGGTAATTATTAGAAATAGAAACATAGTTTCTTAGCAAAAGTTGTTTGCTATGTTCAGGTGAGTATGTTTAATGTATATATTTTATTTTTATATTTAATATATATATAATAATATAAGTAATATTTAATATCGCATTTATAAAAATGTTACCCCCTATTTTTATAAATTGTAATATGAACTATTTTCGACACAGAACCTGCCCTTGAAAGTCCCTATGTTGTCTTTTTTAGTTATTTATATTTGATTATAAAAATGTGAAAATATAGCAATTTTAGGGCTAACTTTCATATGTTTACGTTTTTTTTCGAAGAAATTGTTAAGAACATCAAGACATCTATACAGAAAGTATACTGGAGAAATACAAGAAAAAGATTAGAACGATTATTTATCCGTGGTTGCTTGTTTTTTTAGTTTTTGTATAGGTGGACCCTGGAAAAAGCTTGAAAAAACACCATGTTAGCAATTGTTTACGACAAGGTGGGTGGGTTGAAGGGAGTTTGTAAAGTAAATAAGCCACATTTTGAGTTTTTTTTTTTTTTTTTTTTTTTTTTTTTTTATGGAACCTGACACGGTTGGCTACATCACCTACAACATCCGTGATGTCAGCCCATAACACAGGGTGAACTAGGTGCCATGTCAGTGCTTCCCTTCATTTCATGTCGGCTACACTAAACTGGACGGAAAACACGAACTATTTACATAGCCGTTTCGACCGACGTTTCGTTCAGTGCGGTGGTACCAACCCGGCCGGGATAAACCCTACCACCTAGTAAGGTAAGAAGGGAAGTACATTTTGAGTACAGTTTTTTTTATAAATTTCTCTTTATTCTTGGCTTTCGTGACCAATTTTTATATTTTTTCTGTCCAGGCCAGGCCAGGTTTCTCTGAAATACATTTTTGAAAATTTCGTTTTCTCCTAGAATTTGCGTATCGCAGCCTTAAGTGAGCTTGTAATATTCTTCGTTTGTCCGCACTCTATTCCAACTATTAAAACTCTGAGTAAAATCGGCTGCAATAGGTACGAGCTCGTTCAAGTGTGATTGTTCTTGTGTAACGATGTGTTTTTAGTGAGGGAATGTTTTTTATACGAAAGTGTTGGCGGGAATATAATTTAAATAAAATTATGTATTGATAGAGTTTTGATTTTTGACATTTATCTAATAGTTGCTTTAATTTTGTTAAGCATGTTCTTTACATTTTACAACTCGCACTGTGGGAGAGTCGGCTGAATTGGATGAAATATTTTACCTATAGTAACGAACCCATACATCCGTGATGTCAGCCCATTACACCGGGTGAACCAGGTGCCATGTCAGTGCTTCCCTTCATTGCATGTCAGCCACACTGAACTGGATGGAAAACACGAACTATTTACAATAGCCGTTTTGACTGAGACGTTTCATTCAGTGCGGTGGTATCAACCCGGGCGGGATAAACCCTACCACCTAGTAAGGGAAAAAGGGAAGGGACCTACAGTTTTACGTGGAATCCGAACCGCGGTCAGCCTCCAACGGTCCAGCGGTCACCCATCCAAGTACTGACCGCGCCCAGGTGTGCTTACAACCAATCGACAGACCGCACCACTGAGCTACCGAGGCTGACAAATCTATTTCGTTAGTCACCATCGCATTCTTCCAACACGATCGAATCACCGAAGCATTCCTATCTCTATCCTTGTCACTATGCATTCTTTCAGATAATTCTTGTAACGATACAGGAATTTTCTACCAGAATACTTTTACACGCCTCATTTACTCCAAATGTGCTGGTTGAAACGGCAGCGCCGCCGGCGCATTGGCCACAGAGGGAGCCATTGTGCCGCGGTTAAAGTGATGGTATGATTGATTCCAGCAAGTATCAATTTGGAGTTCAGCCAACCGCGCTTCCGATCGGCGGAGGCGGCTCTTTCGATAGTTACAATGCAAGCAAACGAATAATTATATTGTGAGGCCTTTACCCCCGGATTCGCTGGTGGTAATTTTCGCTTTTGCGAGATGAGGTCATCTCTTTGATTTTTTTTTTCATTGCGCCTGGTCTAGCCCACAAGATTGTCTACTTCTCGGCAATACTTCCTTGTATACTAAGCGGTGTGATGGCCGAGTGGCTTGGGCATCGGATTCTCATGCGTGAGAAACGAGGTTCGAATCCGATCGGCGAGAACCGATGAGTTTTTTCTGACGAAAAAAATTACGTGCATATCTACACCTGCTGCTTCACCGTTCGGAACCAGCTGTAAAATTGTAGGTCCCTTCCCTTGCCCCTTACTGGGTTGATACTACCGCACTGGATGTAAGATGGCCGCATAGCAGCTTCGGTTGTGTTTTCCTCTAGTCCAGTATAGCCAGCAATTCAGGCAAGTCTTCGGTAGGGCACCTACCTTTTGGGGGTGATATTGGCTGGTCGGAGCATGTGCTTTGGCCCCTCCAACTTAGGCACGCATACCGGATAACATAAAAAAATATGCCTTCTTAGATGGCTAAAAATGTGGCCGACTGGGTTGATACCACCGTACTGGATGTAAGGTGGCCGCATAGCAGCCACGGTTGTGTTCTCCTCTGGTCCAGTATAGCTAGCAATCCGGGGAAGTCTCCGGTATGGCACACCTTCTCGGAGGTGATATTGGCTGGTCAGAGCATGTGCTTTGGCCCCTCCGACTCGGCCACCTAAAGAGTAAATAAAATATTAAAACTTAGAGAAAGAAAGAAAGAAAGAAAAAAAGAAAGAAAGAAAGAAAAACCTTTATTCAGCTAAAACTATAAAATAACAAGCAAGATTATAAAAATGTAAAATATTTTTTTTAGCTGAAAGGGGGCAGCAGACACGGCACGATGCAAAACCTAGCAAGTTGGTAGTTGCGGCTGGTTTTAAGTCTGGCCCTTCAGAAGAAGTCAGAGCTGCTCGGGAATTTACTTAGCGCTCCCTCGACTCCTTTAAGTAAACGGAAATTATTTTTTTACTTTTTAAGGGTCGGGGTTCTTTTAATTTGTAATTAAACTTTTTAAAAGCTGTTTCTATCCAAGACTCCTAAACCTATGGCCCCCTTTCAATACCGAAGTCATTTCGGGTCATCGAATTGAAGCGAAAGATAAAAATCGTAAGTTAACCACACGTTTGGAACAGCACGATACTTTAGGGTGTTCCGCGTGGTCTCCCACCACTGCGCCCCGACCGGCTTGATGTAATGACGATTGTCACGACGTGTCGCTACTTGCCACTGTGTTTAATGTAATGTTCTGTGGTTAAGAAGTAGACGGATGCCCCAGTGGGATTGAATTTGCTTACCACCATAAGATTCCCCATTAAGGAAGATTTAAAAAAAAAGGTCGGTAGCATTTGCTCATAGTCCTTGAAAATATTCAAAGTTTCATGCGTTAGGAACGGATCGCCAAAAAACCATTACCGACATCGGAAAAGAGTATCGTATACTGCGAACCGTTTTCAAATTTCGAATTTCCTTCATCGCATCGCTGTAGCTGTGGGTCGCGCCGCTGCCCACGCACGTGAAAAGGACAACTGCAGCTCAGAAGCAAACTGCCTTCAAAATATTTGTGAATTATCATCATTCAGGCGAAGTCTTTTTTTAAGTCTTTATTGTTCCTCAATTTACGTTAAATATATTTTTTTGCTATCTAAAATATATTTTTTTGCTATATATATAAAAACCTACTGGATGTCATTATGTCTTAATTCTAAATATTTATTTTATAGTTTTCCATATAAAAAATATGAAAGTTAGGCCCTAAAATTGCTAATTTTCACATTTTTATAATCAAATATAATTTCAATTAAAATGAAATACCAATAAAAACCGGCCAAGTGTGAGTCGCACTGGGGCGCACCGAGGTTTGCGCACCAAAAAAAAAAATAAATAAAAAAAAAACCTTTCTCGTAAGGGATTAATTTTTTACTTTTTATATTTTTATTATTTGTTGTTATATGTTGTTTCAACGGGCTAACTATTACGGTTCAAGAGATACAGCCCACGGACAGACAGACAGACAGACGGACCTCGATCCTTCAGCCATACGGAACCACTGCTGCCTCCGACTTACGTCGTAGGCCCCACCTGATGTTTGGTCTTCCCACACTCCGTTCTCCTGTCCCCGGCCGATGTTCCAATTGTGTCTCTGACTAACCCATTGAGAAACAGACCTGACGTTGTAATTGTGTCGCTTTCATCTTTGATCCAGTCTTTTCCAGATCCTTCGATCTCCAATAACATGCAACAATAACGATGGGTCCACCATGCAAGCGGATATACGTAACGAGATAATGGCTACCTGAATGCATTACACAAGATGCGCTCGGCCGACACTCTTCGTCACTAATTCAATAGTAGTCTGCTATTTGGATATCTTAACCTTTGAAATATTTATATAGAGCGCTTAGATGCCCCAGCATTTTTTTTGCATAATTATTATATAAAAATTATATAAAAATCACAGGTCTCATGCATTACATGTCCTTCGGGTACATTGAAAATTACTTTTAGGGCGTATTCACATATAAGAAATATAATAAGAAAAATTTACAAAAACAGTCAAAAATAAAAAAAAATCAAATTAAAAAATTTCAATTCTTAATTTTCAAGTATATCTACATCTTATATCATATCATCTACTCACACTGCAAGATAAAGACGACTCGTAACTCGCGTAATGGGAAAAAAATCATAACTCCGAAATTTTAAATTTTTTTCCAAAAATAAAAAATAAAACATTCCCAGATATTTAGTCAATCTAAAATTATAAAATAAAAATATAAAAGTTTAAATATAATAAATATGTTTAAAAGTGCCCTTTTTAAACCCCCTAAAAACGGCTATTTTAAGAAGTTTCTTGCGATTTTCTCACAAATTCTCACACGTTTTAACTTTTTTTTATCTTGTTTCCCTCCTAGATACGCGTCATTTGACACCCTAAACATTCACGTAGCCTTAAAACTCACGACACCAGGGTGAATTCGCACTCTCGCTAGAATTCGGAGACTATACTGAAGCGATCGAAAAGACATTTTCAATGTCAATTCCGATATAATGGCGCGCGCCAAACTAACGCAGAGGTATAGTCCGACGGCGCCCACGGGCATTCGGATACCTACCTATAATCCTCTTCCTGAACACATCTCAGCCTTCGGCTTCGCCCATAGTTACTTACTGTCTTCGAGAATTTATCGTCTTCCTGAACTCAGCTCGGCCTTCGGCCTCGCCCATAGTTACTTACTGTCTTCGAAAAGGTTTATCGTCTTCCTGAACGCAGCTCGGCCTTCGGCCTCGCCCTCTGTTACTTACTTTCTTCGAAAAAGTTATCCTCTTCCTGAACGCAGCTCGGCCTTCGGCCTCGCCCATAGTTACTTACTGTCTTCGAGAAGGTTTATCGTTTTCCTGAACGCAGCTCGGCCTTCGGCCTCGCCCTCTGTTACTTACTTTCTTCGAAAAGTTTACCCTCATCCTGAACGCAGCTCGGCCTTCGGCCTCGCCCATAGTTACTTACTGTCTTCGAAAAGGTTTATCGTCTTCCTGAACGCAGCTCGGCCTTCGGCCTCGCCCTCTGTTACTTACTTTCTTCGAAAAGATTATCCTCTTCCTGAACGCAGCTCGGCCTTCGGCCTCGCCCATAGTTACTTACTGTCTTCAAGAAGGTTTATCGTCTTCCTGAACGCAACTCCGCCTTCGGCCTCAAAAAGTTACTCACTTTCTTCAAGACGGTTTATCGTTTACCTGAACCCAGCTCGCCCTTAGTTACTTACTTTCTTTCTTTGAAATACGAATTTCATGCGAGCGAAGCCGCGGGCAAAAGCTAGTTATAACAATAAAAACATATGGTACATATCACTACAAAGATGTATTTTTTTTAAATTAACGGCATATTTACTTTTCCTTTAAATAGAACAGAAATTATTATATTTCAATTTCCCACTATTTTCGCTCTACTGAACAATTTAGCATTTGGTTAATACAGTGTTTCAATCTGGAGCAGCCGATAGGTTTGCACCTAAAATTAATCAAATTAATATTATGTAGGTTATCTTCGGTAGGTATCCTACCGAAGATAACCTACATAATATTATGAATCGAATTAAATAAGAAACCTGCTCAAGACAATGCATACACACACCGCGCTCCGCCAGACTGCACCCCGCGACGCGCCCCGCGCCTCCGCCGCCGCGCCGCCGCCAGTCTCCGCCAGACGCGCCAATAACCCCCGCCGCGCCGCGCCGCCCCTTATTTCGGCGCCTGGAACAATTCGATTTGTATGGGAGCCACATGTTAGCGTAGCCGGAAGTGAATTTTAGTAAGCCTATCCTGTGTCCCGTATAGTAAAATGGGCTTGTACTAAGTTTCATCAAATTCGGATGATGGCTTTAAGAGTTATGGAGGAACATACATACATACATACATACATGCATACATACATACATACATACATACATACATGCATACATACATACATACATACATACAGAAAAGATTTCTAAAAATCGTCAATTTAACTTTAGTATCATACATAGAGGCTACAAACTCAATATTTCCTAAAACAAAGTAACTTACTCCATGACCATCCCTTACAGATTTATTATTAGTATTGATGATATTGATGATATTGATATAAATAATCCAATAATGGGCGAGCTTATTGCCTTAG
This sequence comes from Nematopogon swammerdamellus, assembly GCA_946902875.1. Taxonomy (NCBI): domain Eukaryota; kingdom Metazoa; phylum Arthropoda; class Insecta; order Lepidoptera; family Adelidae; genus Nematopogon; species Nematopogon swammerdamellus. The sequence continues at coordinate 2,609,140 of OX336356.1, read as the reverse complement.
GCAATTCTCTCCAGTCAACCCGATGGACCAACATTTTTACATGAAATCCGAATCATGCAGCAGGTGGGCGAAGAATTTTGACAATCTTATTCTTGGCAGACTAAAATGATGCAAGTCACACGTGTTCTAGACCGATATTTACAAAATTCACATCATTGGCTACAATTTAGAGGAACTTAACAAGTTAAAACCATTTAAAGTTAAATGAATAGAGCCGAGTGACTCACACAGTCACGTCGCTCTAGCACTATGATAGATAGATTTTTATAATGGATTCTTAGCATTTTTCTTGTATGGGAACCCCAAATTTTTACATTTTGCTTTTTTTATTAATTTGTTAGCATACCCGCACTTAAAGATATTAAAAATACAGCCCCACGACGGACGGACGGACAGACAGACAGACAGACGGGCGTAGGCTTAGTAATAGGCTTCCGTATTTGTTATTTTTTTATGGATACTGACACGCTTTGCTACATCACCTACAACATCCGTGGTGTCAGCCCATAACACCTTGGTGAACTAGGTGCCATGTCAGTGCTTCCCTTCATTTCATGTCGGCTACACTGAACTGGACGGTGTATGGGTACGGAATCCTAAAAAATAAATTTAAAAAAACTAACTAAATAAAATAAATTAAGTTTTCCGTCTATAGTGCGTACTCATTTAACAGGTCAAGCCAGCCAGTGCATCAGCGGTGTCACGTACACGACACACAACGATATTATATATATTAGGCTTTCTTAGTAAGTGGCGTGAAGAGCGTGTGAATATTATCTAAGACGAAAAATTAAATCTTATAATTGGGCAATCAAATTTTTCATAGAATTCGGTAGCTCTGGAAATTGTAACGGATGATGGTATTATTACGAGTATGTTGGTTGAATGACCACGATTTTATATAGTGAGTGACTAATACTATACAAAGGCTTGTTAAGTGCGAACTTTGTTCACACGAAGAGGGTCAGCCTCGGTAGCTCAGCGGTGCTGTCGGCAACCCCGGGCGCGGTCAGTACTTGGATGGGTGATCGCTCGACCGTTGAAGGCTGACCGTGGTTCGCATTTCACGTTAAACTTTAGATCCCTTCCCGTCTTACCTTACTAGGTGGTAGAGTTTATCCCGCCCGGGTTGATACCACCGCACTGAATGAAACGCATCGACTTATATATTGAAACGTCGGTCGAAACGGCTATGTAAATAGTTCCCGTTTTCCGTCCAGTTCTGTGTAGCCGACATGAAATGAAGGGAAGCACTGACTTAGTTCACCCGGTCGTCGGTGTTATGGGCTGACATCACGGATGTTGTAGGTGATGTAGCCAACGTTCAGTTTACATAAAAAATAAAATGGTAGCATCGTACACCCGCTTTACTACACATACTCATATTTCAAAACAATCCAAACCCAATGTGATTACATCACTAACAGTAACACCACATTTTGGACAACGCTAAAACATTACGACACCACAACAAAAGCCTGAAACGAAATAAACGAAGCCCCCATAACACGTTTTCTTACGCAAAATGTTATAACAAAGCACGACGAAATTAGTGTCACATCACGTGACGTGAGTTTTGAAATTCGAACAATTTCTTTGTTTTCGAACACTTAAGCTTTGTAAGTATTGAGCGCGCATTGTGCGACTCCAATGTTACAGTATATATGGGTTGAGAAATTTTTGATGGATTCTGCAAATCAGAGTGGTGTAAGTAATAAATAACTGTTCCGATTTTGAAAAACTTACGAACTCAGTAATTATTACTTGGCTATGGTAGGTTATCCACTAAACAACCTTAAATCGAGTATTTTTGACGTGATGACGTCACGTCTTATAAATTGATGAGCACCGGCTGCACGCACGAAAGTGTGTAGCGTTGATATTCAAAGTTACCATGGAAACGTCATAAGAAGTAAAACTGTCAAGATCAGACAACAGAAGTTTTGATGGCCAGTCACAAGATGATTAATCTTTCTACTGGAAATAGAAATTACTGATCTTTGATCTATGTACTACGATTATTCCACGTCATCACGTAAAACTATCGTCCGTAAACCGACTTTACAGACAACCAATATTTTTTTTAATTTTGTTAATTATTTTTATTTTGTCACAGCACAGTACAAAGATGTATGAATGGAAGCCACGTAGGTACAAGCAAATGCAGTACTCGTGCACGGAGGTTTCCGTATCTATCCGCTATTATCCGCCTATCTTTTCTCTTTCAACAATGCAATGTATGAAAGCCTGTGGCGCCATCTATTATTCAATAGTGCGACTAATCGATTTTTCGGACGTTTGTTGTATGGGAGCCCCCTTAATTTTTAACATTTTCTTATTTTTCTTATTTGCTGTTATATCTGCCATAGTAACACATATTCTGTGAAAATTTCAACGGGCTACCTATTATGGTTCAAGAGATACCGAAACGAACCGGTTCTGTAGTTATTTTATTCACAGAACCGGGAAAATGTTTAACGCACTCCCTGCCCAGCTATTTCGTTCCAAGTACAGCCTGTGGTTTTTCAAAAGGAGCGTGCAAAGGCTCCCGTCAGGCCGGCATGGCATTCGCAATCCCCGTGCATCACAGAATGTCCATGGGCATCGTTAGACACCTACTTGTAGTTGAAACGATGCCACATGTCGCGCTATCCATAAAAAATCATACATACATTCACACTAAACTCATAGCCCTTCCTTTTACCTTCTCAGTAGTCGAGTAAAATGTAGGTAACATCAAACGAGTCCTTATTTTACCACAAATTGACACGGCCCCATCGATCATTCTATCCCCATTAGGCCAAGCACTCGCCCAGGCATTCGACCATATCCCCCCATTGAAATCCCATTGACGGCACGCTTGTATACTACGTACGTTACTTGGTTTATGGCGTGCGACCATGGGGCGTAGTAGAGTTGTTGCATCTCATAATGGCATATAGTCATAGTTTTTTGGGATTCCGTACTTCAAAAGAGAAAAAAAATTCACAAATCTCATGCATTACATGACCTTCGGGTACATTGAAAATGTTTTTTTAGGGCGTATTCAAATATAAGAAATATGTAAATAAAAAAAAATTTACATATTTCATACTGGAATGTCAATTTTGAAAAAATTACAAAAAAATTCAAAACTTTAAAAAATAAAATAAAAAAAATTCAATTCTGTGTTTTTAAGTATATGCATACACGGAAAACCATTTTAACTACTCACACTGCAATATAAAGAGGACTCGTAACTAGCGTAACGGAAAATAAAAATAAAATCACAACTCGTGAATACACGTAGCCATAAAACTCACGACACCAGAGCGAATTCGCACTCTCGCTGGAAATCAGGGACTATACTGAAGCGATCGACAAGATATTTTCAATGTAAAAAAACGGAACCCTTATAGGATCACTCTTGTGTTTGCCTGTCATTTTCGGAATCTACTAGACGAAAGTTTAAATTTGGTATATTATTTATTATACATAAATGTAGAGTTATTTTTAGGTTTCCGTATCGCGTACGGAAGCCTATTACTAAGCCTACGCCGTCTCTCTGTTCGTCCGTCCGTCTGCCTGTCCGAGAGCTGTAATCTCTTGAACCGTAATAGGTAGCCCGTTGAAAATCAAATTTTCACAGAATAAGTGTTATTATTATGGCGGATATAACAACAAATAATAAAAAATAGAAAAATAAAAAAAATTAGGGGGTTCCTGTTCCTATAAAAGAAACGTATGTTTTCAATGTTTTTTTTTGTGGTACGGAAACCTCGGTTTTTTATAATTAAAATGCATAGTTTAACAAAATATATTATCGAAAATATAGTGAGAGAGTGAAAACTAGTGAGTCTAAAATTTCGAAAATATACTCAAAATATTTTGCAAATCACGTTACAAGGTTACCTCTTGGTTTTCTGATTTTATTATATTCTCAAATCAAAACAAACGTGCAGCTCGCACAACAAAATTTGATGGCTTAGTGAAGGGAGATTCCCTTCACTAAGCCATAAAACTTTATTATGCGAACTGCAATTTTGTTTTGATTTGAGTATAGTAATAAGTATAGTGATGCAATGTCTAGTTAGTTGTGGTAAGGAAGGAAAGGAGTCTTTCGGTCAGTGAAGGGGCGCGAGACAGGTTGCACGGTCACGCGTGACGATGGACGATATAGGAGCATACTTAAGCTCTCATGAGCTAAAATATCTAACTAAGTTAAAAAACTGGGTAGGATCAAATTGTAGCCGACTGGGTTGATACCACCGTACTGGACGTAAGATGACCGCACGGCAGCCTCGGCCGTATTCTCCACCGTTTAGTATAGCCAGCAATCAAAAGAGAAGTCTCCAATATGGCACCCACAGACGAGACATTATTTATTTGGTAGCCACCACGACCAAAGGGAAGCACTGACATGGCACCTAGTTTATCGAGGTGTTATGGACTGACATCACGAGTGTTGTAGGTATTATAGCCAACCGTGTCATTTCCTTAAAAAAATACATCCATAATAATTATGTACATATCACCATATCACTGTATCCCGACAATCGGGATAGGCAGAGTAAGCCTTGTTGTGCTGCAAACACTCCGGCAAATTACAGCACAACACCGACCACCACGTTTAGCAAAGTATTAGTATTAGGACAAGATAACTATCAAGCAGCAATTAAGGCACGAAAACACACCTGCTGCATGACTCGGTGGAGGGACCGTGCCAAGGTGAGAGGTGGCTATTCGCCCTTTAGCACGGCGGCATCTTGTCCTTATCCCTTAGTCGCATTTTACGACATGCACGGGGAGAGATACAGTGGGGCTATTCTTTTTAAGTACCGTCCCAACACGGATAAATAAAATATAGAAAAAAATCATTTCGCTAACTAGGTGTATGAACACAAGCCGCTTACATAAAGTAAATGCAGATTGAGTCTAAGCATCGTTACTCCGTTCGAACATGACAACCCTGATGAAAAAAACCCAAAATAAAAAAATAAACAGAAAAAGCTTTAAATTTAGTTAGGTGTGTTATAAATACAATCACTGCCTTTGAATTTTCGTTTGATTATGTTTTTTTTTTTTTTTTTATGTAAACTGACACGGTTGGCTACATCACCTACAACATCCGTGATGTCAGCCCATAACACCGGTTGAACTTGGTGCCACGTCAGTACTTCCCTTCGGTCGTGCCGGCTACACTGAACTGGACGGAAAACACAAACTATTTACATAGCCGTTTCGACCGACCTTTCATTCAGTGTGATGGAACAAAATTGCTAGAGTAATTTTCTTCTTGATTTTTAAGTCGAGTTTTTTATTCCCAGTATCGCGAGCAGGTCACCTAGGCTCTCTATAAGAAAATTCATGATTATTGCATGTTAATTTCGTAAATTGAAATTTTGAAAAATGTTTAATTTACTCATATCATACTCGAAAACATCAATGTGTATACATACCACACGCTGTATCCCGACCATCGGGGTAAGCACAGTAATCGGAGTTGAGCTGCAGGTACTCTTGTAAATTACAGCACAACACAGAGCACCACGTTTAGCAAAGTATTCGGACAAGATAACTATCAAGGAGCGAGCAAGGCTCGAAGACGCACCCGCTGCATGACTCGGTGGAAGGACCGTTCCTAGGTGGCTACACTGTCGCCCTTTAGCACGGCATCTTGTACTTATCCCTTAGTCACGTTTTACGAAGCACAGCGAGAGATTCAGTGGGGCTATTCTTTTTATGTACTTACCGGCCTCACGCGGAGATGTATCTAGTGAGTTTACCTTACTGCACATAAAATTGCTAACTGACTTGAAAGATTATACGTATCTTCTTCTTATTTTTGGTGGGAATTTTCCCCGTGTAGGTCGCTCTGTTTGGACCCGTTGTGCGTATCACGACAGATTACTTAATAGATACTTCGTAACAGATAAATCACTCCATAGAAAAAGTTCTATACCTTCGGCTTTAATAGCCTACTGCTTCACGTCGCCAAATGCTTCAAGCTCCGCGCAGTTGCGTGGGCGAGCGTGTAGGTATGTTTCGCGCGGCCGACGAATTTTTACTGAAATAGACCGCCGCCTGGTATCACCCCGGCCGCTACTCCATCCGGCCCAGCTCCTTCCAGAGGTCCTGCAGGCGTCCGACGTCCTTGCAGGCCTCTTGGAGTGTCTTCGGGTTTTTGAGAATGTTTGCCCGCTCGTTTGCCATCCCCTCGCACTGTAGCAGCACGTGCGATGGCGTTTCTTCAGCCCCCGTGCAACCCCTGCACAGAGGGCTATCTGTTTTACCTATAATGAATAAGTGCTTATTTAGTGGACAGTTTCCAGTCAAAGTTCCTACCAACAATCTGTTTTTACCTTTGTTTAGCTGTAGTAAACATTATGTATGTATGCTGCCATTTTAAAATGTGGGTTGCCATATTCGTACCGAGTTATGTTGGCCAGACTCTAGTAGGTAATATAAAATTGTTGAGAAATCCAATAACTCGTAAGGGACATAGACACAATACGAATCACGACAGTATTTCTATTGTAAGGTGTTCTATTGTGTCTAAAACGACGTAACAGGAAACACAATAATTTGACATTTGACATCGCTCGCTCCGACTTTAGCTTCACTCAAAATGACATATAATAGCTTGTCATCTGTCATCCGATTATTGAACTGCGTGCGGGTAGCTTCAATATTACGACCTGTCAACAGGGCTATCAAGGAGTAAAATGGGCATTTTCTAGACTTCTATAAGAAACATCTATAGAACCGCTGCAACACCGTAGGGATGTCGGCTACCTAAGTGAGTTCTATCGCTTATTCCACGAGGAGTGCTCGGAGGAGCTGGTTAACGAGATACCGCCGTCCCCTATCCACCTCCGCACCACGCGCACTAGGCAGGGATTGCATCCCTAGATGCTGAGCTTACAGCGGATGCGTACCAATCGATTCTGCAGATCTTTCCTCTACAGAACCAGTAAACTCTGGAACGCTCATATAGTTCCGCCCAAGTACAGTCTCGGGTTTTTGTTTTTTTTTTTATGGATACTGACACCGTTGGCCACATCACCTACAACATCCGTGATGTAAGCCCATAACACCGGGTGAACTTGGTGCCACGTCAGTGCTTCCCTTCGGTCGTGCCGGCTACACTGAACTGGACGGAAAACACAAACTATTTACATAGCCGTTTCGACCGACATTTCATTCAGTGCGGTGGTACCAACCCGGGCGGGTTAAACCCTACCACCTAGTAATATAAGAAGGGAGTCATATCCCTTAGTCGCCTTTTACGACATACACGGGGAGAGATGCAGTGGGGCTATTCTTTTAAAGTATCGGCCCCACACGGTACAAGAGGGGCTCGGGTCCTTCAAGAGAGGCATGAATGGGCAACTCTCAGGCCGGCATGGCATTCGCAACCCCCGCATACGACTGAATGTCCATGGGCGTCGTTAGACACCTTATGGGTGGCTCGGCGCCATATGTTGCGCTGTCAATAAAAAATAAAAAATTTAAATAAAGCGAGGTCGAGGAGTAAATGGGCATTTTCTAGACTTCTATTATGAAACATTCCGTAGAGAACTTAGTATATTTAACCCCCGACTCTAAAGGAAGGGTGTTATAAGTTTAACTGTCTGACCGTGGAATCGTAGCTCACAAACGGTTGGGTCGATTCGAATGCGGTTATTAGAAAGCTGATTTAACCGGAATGGTTCTTAGCTATGTTTGATGAAGATCAGGTCAGCCGATTCGAAGATCATCAGCACTTATCCTAATTGGTGAAGGGATCTCAGTTTTAAAATAGAAATTTATTACACTTTCATTTCACTCGTCGTCGCCTCTAAGTAAATAAACGAAAATTATTACAAAACTAATGTATGTACTTGTAACCTTATTTACCGAACCTAACCTAACCTAACCTAACCTAACCTGACATAACCTAACCTAACCTAACCTAACCTAACCTAACCTAACCTAACCTAACCTAACCTAACCTAACCTAACATAACAAAATTATGTCAAGCTCAAATTAAAACTTGAAATCAAAATCTAATTAAAAAAACCTGACACATTAAAAACCCTCAAAAAGTAAAAAAAGTATTCCACTCAATTAATTAAAGGCGTCGGGGGATCGCTAAATATAAAACAATAAACTCTGTCCGAAATCGATTCTTAGCATATTTCCTGTATGGGGACTTTTTTTTATCATTTGTTGGCACACCGCCATAATATCACATATTCTGTGAAAATTTCAACCGGCTACGTATTACAGTTCAAACGATACAACTATAGGACGGACGGACGGACGGACAGACAGACAGACAGACAGACAGACAGCGTAGGCTTAGTAATGGCTTCACTGTGGATACGGATAATAAAAAAACCGGCCAAGTGCGAGTCGGACTAGCGCACAGAGGTTTCCGCACCACAAAAAAAAATTGAAAAAAAAACTGTTGTATGGGAACCCCCTTAATTTTTTACTTTTTTTATTTATTTGTTGTTATATCCGGCGGGCTACCTATATATACTTATCGAGAGATACAGCCCTCGGACAGACAGACGGACAGACAGACGGACGGACAGACAGACGGACGGATAGACGCAGATAGATAGACGGCGTAGGCTTACTAATAGGCTTCACTATGGATACGGATAATAAAAAAAGACGTTTTATACATATGTCCACGAATTGTGTCCGCATCCTTAGACAGTGTAGTTCGTACCGGCGCCGGCGCAGCCGCACAGTAATTAACATACAGCCGATAGAAATAGCCTATCAATAAAGCTGTTTAGATCACTATCGACCCCTCGACATATAAATTTCGTTGCGAGCGGCCACCGCGACCGAACCGAGCCATGCGTTCACTCATTATGCGGAGGAGATGCTTATCGCGCTTTTGGTTAAGTTCTGATGTGTTCGGTTCGGTTATGTTCGGTTGTTCGGTGCGAATTCGATTCGGCATCAGCTTTTAAGGTTACTAATAATTCTACGCCGTCTGTCTGTCTATCCGTCCGATGGCTGTATTTTTAACCCCCGTCGAAAAAAGAGGGGTGTTATTATAAGTTTAATTTGTGTGTGTATGTGTGTAGGTATAGTATAGGGCATCGTAGCTCCCAACCGGATGGACCGATTTGGATGCGTTTTTTTTTATTGGAATGCTAGTTTAATCGGGATGGTTGTTAGCTAGGTTTGTAATCAAATAAGGCCCACTTGCACCAACACGAATTTAAGATATAAACCAGTTTAACTCGTTAAGCTAGCACCCGCTGACTATGGGAACCGTGTTTAAATCCATAACTCGCTACTTAACTCTAAACTCGTGTTGGTGCAAGTGGGCCTAAACAAGTAATGAAGTAATCAAAAAATTTATGGACCGATTTGCATGCGGTTTTTTTAAAAAAGCTTGAAGTAAAAGTTACATTAGAAATTAAAAAAAACCCGAACCTTTAAAAAGTCTGAAATAATTTTCGTTTACTTACTTAAGAGAGTCGGGGTATCGCTATATAAAATAAAAAATCAGAGCTGCGCGGAAATTTAGGTAAATTTCCACCGACTCATTTAAGTAAGTAAACGGAAAATTATTTTTGACCTTTTAGAGGTCGGGGATTTTTTAAATTTATAATTTAACTTCAGCTGCGGTTAAAAAAACCGGCCATGTGCGAGTCGGACTCGCGTACCAAGGTTTCCGTACCACTAAGTAAATGGTCGGTTTTTATTATTTGTTATTATACTTTAGAATCACAATTGCACGTATCTCGCTTATCACGCCATCTATCGGCGACCTTTCATGCTTCTGTTGTCACAATGTTTGGATAATTCGGTAGATGGCACTCTTCTGCTATTATGATACTTGTATGTGAAACGCCCTTAAATTTGTACGTTTTGTTTTTAAAGTAAGTACTAAAGCTTTTAACAATATTTTTTTAATATCAGCCCTATAGTACCTATAGACCTACTCATCTTCTCTACCCCTTAGGGCTCAGAGCCCCTAAGGGATAGGGAACTCTCAATGAAGTCCAACACAAATACCTAATTTCTCTCACTTGGGCTTGGCAATCTACTAAAGAGTCTGTCCACCCTAAGTGACGTCTGCAAATTCCCTTCGTAACTCCTCGTTCTGACCACACTCCTTCAGCAAATGATACATGTCATCCTCCTTGTTACACCGATCACAATAATTTAGAGAATATCTCTTTTTCATCAGGACTTTAAATTTATTCAATGGAATCAAAACTCGACAACATAATTTAAAGTCTTAAATTAAGAATCGTAAAAAAGTCATGTCGTGTTGCCGCTGGGGTAGTGCATCGCTTTAAGGTCTCTGCTTACGGTGACGCTTGGTCCGGGTCGCCTCTCAGCGATGGCTGGTCCTGGCGTGATGCTCGTGAAGGGGTGCCGTTTGTGGAGACTGTCCTGCTACAATTGGCTCCAACATGTTTTATAAATGGTTTACGCTTATGAAAATAAATGTTGTATGTGTGATAAAAGTTTTAGAAATAATGATGACTCGTACTGTTTAGGCAGTGGCAAACACTTTTGTAAATGTAGACTAAGCAGATGTAAAAAAAGTATCCAGCGAAATTTCTTGCCAGTTCTTCTTCGCTGTGAATGCTGTGATAATGGAACTGAAAAAATGCTAAAGGTTAAATATAAAAATATAACGAATCCGAGTGCAGTGCCTATGGATGATGAATAAAGAATAAAGAATATCCTTTTAAGATACCCGGTACTAACTGTCTCTTTTAAATCTCGCACAACTAGACGTGTTGCCAGTGCGAAAGTACGTATATTTCGAAAATATTGCGAAATATTTTATAGAGTCGCGTCCAATTTCCGTGACCAACCAACGATATGTTACAAAGACAGTTATTTCTGTGACCAACATTAAATACAGCCTCCAGAGCGCGCATTTGCAAATAGAGCCTTAATACAGTGGCGCATCTGTATTAAATGTATTTTTAATACTTGCGCAATATGATATTTCACCGTTAACCGAATGGTCTTCGAGTAACATAGCAAATGCTACGGACATAAAACTATTTAAAACCACAAGCAATTACAACCATTACTTCTTCTATCTACCCGCACTTTTCTACAATAAATTCCCATCTTTTCCACTCAATGCTCTTCCTTATTACATAGCCATTACGCATGAAGTTTGCTTGACAAACTTTGCAAATATGTCCTTATAACCTAAGAGTCGGCGCCTTCATTGCACATATTATTTAATATAATTTTTATTAAGGAATTTGCCCAGAGGAGCCACTATCTCGATTCTAATCGTCAACGTAATGACAGAGGCTCTGGAGCTAATTATGTCGGGCGACAGACCTTCTCTATTTCATTACGGTAATCGCAATTTTTACGTAATAGCACAGCTATGTTTCTAGGAGACGAGCGAGGACAAGTGGAATTTATTATATTATTATTTTTTGTAATTCTAGAAATTCTGATCCAAATACAGATTTGTAATTCAGTGAAGACTTACGGCCGATTTCACTAACTTCAGCTAAAATATAGGCGCATGTTAATTTCTGTCGATTGTATGAGAAATACAGAGCAGAGCAGAGCAGAGCAGAATATACTAGAATATAATAGAATAGAACAGAACAGAAAAGAACAGAACAGAACAGAACAGAACAGAACAGAACAGAACAGAACAGAACAGAACAGAACAGAACAGAACAGAACAGAACAGAACAGAACAGAACAGAACAGAACAGAACAGAACAGAACAGAACAGAACAGAACAGAACAGAACAGAACAGAACAGAACAGAAAAGAACAGAACAGAACAGAACAGAACAGAACAGAACAGAACAGAACAGAACAGAACAGAACAGAACAGAACAGAACAGAACAGAACAGAACAGAACAGAACAGAACAGAACAGAACAGAACAGAACAGAATAGAAATAGAATATAATAGAAATACTTCATTGCACACAAAACACTAACAAAGATATAGAAGCTTCGAGAAGACAGAAGATAGAAGAAGAACAAAAGCGTGCAATGAGATATGTAGTTTGAATGGCAGTAATAAGGGATGCAAGTTCCTCGGAGAAGCTTCTATGATAGTAACTGTAGAACATACTGATTTCAGAGTGTTGTGTAGCCGGTATCAGAAATCACCGCCAGGATAAAGCTGCGAATGGAATAAAAAAACACTAGTCCAAATCCTTGTCACTAATCAAACAATCTCTGAAGATCAGGCCGCAATACTTAGTCTCCTCGTGATGGATATCTTCTAGATTGCGAATGGGAACAGCGATGACTGCTCCAACATGAAGACACTTAAAGGGTAGGCATCAAAGGAATTCAAATTAACAGAAACGGTTCTGTCATACCTACGTATAGACGCCACGCCGGTCCAACTACTTACACTTTACAAAGCACAAGTAAGACCGGTGATGGAATATTGCAGTCATCTTTGGGAGGGTTCCCCTGAGTACCTTCTTTCAGCCTTGGATTCTATTCAGCGACGAGCCATTCGCCTCATTGGTGACTCTGTACTCACAAAGAACCTTCAACCTCTAAAGCACCGACGTATTGTTGGTTCATTGAGTCTGTTTTATCGGTACTACTATGGCCGCTGACCTGACGAACTTGCTTCCCTTATCACTCCTCCTCCTGTTCGCCTTCGCCAAACCCGCCATACTCTCGCGGAACACCCCTTTGTAGTCGACAGTACAGTTCTTCGAACTGCACGATTCTCTAAATCGTTCTTGTGCCGCACTTCAAAGGTGTGAAACAGGCTCCCAGGGAATATCTTTCCCCACTCCTACAATTCACGGATCTTCAAATTGCGGGTTAATAGCCTTTCCCCAGAAACATTAGTCCACCTCCAAGCCGGACTGGCACCTCCTCGGCGGTGAAATTGGCTGCGCCTGAGGCTCCGACCTTGGGCAGAGCCACGCAGTTCGGAAGCAATAATAAAAAAAAAATTGGTTGTCTGTAAAGTCGGTTTACGGACGATAGTTTTACGTGATAACGCCATAAAGTGTCTTACCACTTCAATTTCTGCTGCCCTGGTACTTTTGACATGAATATTCTAAATTTGAAATCTTTTCCGACCGGCCAGATGCGCTTAATATAATATTTTCCTTTCAATTTCTGCTGCCCTGGTACTTTAGAACCAAAGAGATAAATGTGTACAAGCCGACGCTTGGGCCGATTGTGCCTCTCTATCGCTTGTTACGCGCTCTCGCTTGCATACACAGGCTCAGATGGAACGTGACACTTTTTCGTGCGTGCAGCCGCGGCGTGTTCATCAATTTATAAGACGTGACGTTATCACGTCAAAAATAGAGCGTAGGGTTAAACCCTTTTGGTAAAATAAACGAATTGAATTAAGGTACCACCGTACTGGATGTAAGATGGCCGCATAGCGGCCTCGGTTGTGTTCTCCTCTAGTCCAGTATACCCAGCAATCCAGGGAAGTCTCCGGTATGGCACTTCCCTTCTCGGAGGTGATATTGGCTGGTCGGATCATGCGCTTTGTCCCCTCCGACTCAGCCACCCATACCGGATTACATAAAAAAAATAAAATAAAAAAAGTTCCGTAGAAACAGCTATGAAGAACAGTTTCATGTCAGCCTTGGTAGCTCAGTGGCACTACTGTCGCGTCAGTCGGTCGACTGTTGTTAAGCAAACGCAAAAGTGACAGCTCGAACGTTGGAGGCTGACCATGGTTCGGATTCCACGTAAAACTGTAGGTCCCTTTCCTTCTTACCTTACTAAGTGGTAGGGTTTATACCGCCCGGTTTGGTACCAGCGCACTGAATGAAACGTCGGTCGAAACGGCTATGTAAATATAGTTCGTGTTTTTTCGTCCAGTTCAGTGTAGCCGACATGAAATGAAGTGAAACACGTCCCTAGTTCACCCGGTGTTATGGGCTGACATCACCGATGTTGTAGGTGATGTAGCCAAACGTAACAGTTTCTATATAAAAAAATTGTCTTCTGTTCAGTGCTGCAAAAAAATGTATGCAGTCTATACTGGAACATATACCAATATATAGACATACACTTGTAGACACACTAACATACATACACAGCAAAAGTGTCGTGACGGTCTGGAGTGTAACGTGCGATAGGAAACTTCGTTAAAAAAAAACAATTATCTGATAAGTCGATGATTATTCCCTTCTTTTGAATTCTATGGTAGCGATGGCGGAAGCGAGTGCTTTCGTCTGCGTTCTTTGTTGCAAGACAGTATGGCGATGCAGTTTGAACAGGCGGCGTTGTAAAATAATTATGAATACGCCTACATCTTTATGACATACATACATCTATGACGTGCGGTTACTGACCGGTTCTTTTCGATTTTTAGGGTTCCGTAGTCAACAAGGAAGGATAGTTTCGCCATGTCCGTCCGTTTGTCCGTCTGTCCGTCCGTCTGTCCGTCCGTCTGTCTGTTCGCGGCTTAGCTCAGAGACCCTTAGTACTAGAAAGTTGTAAGTTGGTATGGGCATAGATATTAATAACACCGACAAAGTGGTAAAATAAAAATTTTGAAATATTTTTTTTTTAGGGTCCCTCCCCTACACGTAAAGTGGGGATGAATTTTCTTTTTCACGTCTACCCCATCGTGTGGGGTGTGGTAGGATAGGTCTTTTGAAAATATTGCGGGTTTGTGAAAAGCATTTTTCGATTTAGGGATCCGTTTGCGAATTATTAAGCTTTTAAGTGCTAATTTTTGTTAGAGTCAAGTGTCCCCCCCCCCTGCCAGCTAAACGGTTGTTATTAGATATGTGAAAAAAATCACAGCAATAGTATATATATCCAAATTAAAAGCAAAACTATCACAGCTAAGTAGGCTGTACAGGTTGACGAGTAATAGTCGACCAACTTATAAAATGTACGGACGACAGCCATCATTTCACTGTTGAAGAACTTTTTCAAATTAACATTCATTTGTTTCCCCTACAAAATTATACAAATAATCAAATAACTTATTTTGATAGGGTTCCGCAACTACGGAACCCTACACTGCGCGTGGCCCGACACGCACTTGGCCGCTTTTTTTCTTTTATTAATAGTTTAGTTAAAAGTTTAAGTTATATGTTTCCTTCAGTGTGTGACTTAGGATCTTTCAAGAGAAGCGTAAAAAGGCATCTGTCACGCCGGCACGGCATTCGCAACCCCCGCTCTAAACCGAATGATTTTGGTCGTCGTCGGCTCAACAATCCATGCTGACGGCGCCAAGTGTCTCGCGTATCCATAAAAAAAAAGTTGTCATAACTCATACGTGCATTCGCAATCCCCATGCATCACAGAATGTCCATGGGCATCGTTAAACACCTACTTGTAGGTGAAAAGATGCCACATGTCGCGCTAACCAATAAAAAAACGTACATACATGCACACATCGGGGTAAGAGGAGTAATCGGTGTTGTGCTGCAAGTACTCTTGTAAATTGCAACACAAATCAGAGCACAACGTTTATCAATGTACTAAGGACAAGATAACTATCAAGCAGCAAGTAAGGCACGAAGACATACCTGCTGCATGACTCGGTGGAAGGATCGTGCCAATGTGAGAGGTGGCCAACCTGTCGCCTTTTAGCGCGGCACCTTGTTCTTATCCCTTATTCGCCTTTTACGACATGCACGGGGAGAAATACAGTGGGGTTATTCTCTTAACCACCGGCCCCACGCGGTACATTTGATCATGTCGGCAGGTCAAGCTTTTAGTTTAGCTATCGCGAGGAGTTGTGTGATTGGCTGTGTCTATATAAATTACCACAGAGCATCAAATGCGCGCGCCCCTCCTAGAGGCGCCCTGAGCGCGATTTCTCTACAACGCCGTTGAAGCCTGTGGGCGTGGCCTATGACTTACATATGCGTGTTGTGCGCTTGTGCGTGTTCATTTGTTTTGTGCATGTGCCTAACTTGCTCCTCTTTGTGTGTAGTGTCGATACTAGCACACACACACACATACGAAGCGCTAGCAGCACTGCGTGTAGTTTTTGGGTTTCAAATATTATCGCTTAGGGCGTCTCTAGTAGGGGGCGCGCGCGGTAGGTATTTGATGCTCTGTGTAAATTACAAATAAAAAAAAAACCCGACACCTTAAAAAGTAAAAAAATTATTTCCGTCTCGTCACATAAAGGCGTCGGGGGATCGCTAAGTAAATAGTGGCGCAGCTCTGAGTTTTTATATTTTATTTACTTAGCGGTCCGCCGACGCCTTTAAATTATTATATTAAACGTAAATTATTTTTGACTTATTAAGGTGTCGGGGGTTTTTCAAATTTGCAATTTAACTTTTATTTCAAGCATTTTAGGAGACCTAATTTTTTAATTACTTGATTTGGGAAACACACCCCCGCAAGACAGTTCCACATACCCTAGCAGTACGACAAAGAACCGATGGGTTCTCAAAAGCCCAATATCAACAACAAAAGCAGTGGCGGTGCTAGACCAAATTTAGACGTCAGCGACACCAGATTTGCGAGGCCTCTTTCATTACCCAGTCAGAAAGAAAACGATAAATAGAATGAGACTGATGTATGAGTATATACGTTTTATTGCTAATCAAATGTTGACAAAAATTACATGAGCAATCACAAATTAAAATAAATAACCCAACAAGCAATAGCCCAAAGTGTGTGATCCTGATCATACTTTGATGAGAGTTTTTGGGATCGCGCGATCCCAAAGGGAGTCAGCTAGGGTAAACGAATTTTTGCGAGGCCCCCTCATGCACGAGGCCTTCGGCTGTGGCCGAAGCCTAGCGCTGCCACTGAACAAAAGGTTGCTCTAATAAATCTAAAACAAAACTAAAAAACGAATTACCCATGCACAACGTCTGAAGGCGTTACTTCAACCGAGTAAAAAAGCACATCGAAACAATTGTCGGCTTTCACAGCATCACCTCTTTCTAAACAGGAACAATTTGAGCAAATCTTCCTACACACTGTGATTATTGTGGTATTAAAAACCGATTACCGCTGCTAAGTACGAGATGTTATAGCAATCACAATAGTCTGTGTGGCTTTGGTCATTACACGCTTCGTACTTCGATGACGATATGCTATGTGCGAAGTCATATTATTGAGTCTGTAATCAGCATAGTGACTATTCGAGAAATGGATGGTAGAACTGCCTTCTACGGCCGTGTTTACTCGACTTGGCGGGGCACTACAGCTGTGCCCCCATATACTTGTAGCTCATTTTTTCCAGTGTTATTTTTAATTTAATTTTCTAGTAAATACTGTATCCCGACAAAAGGGGTAAGCAGAGTAACCGGTGTTGCACTACAAGGACTCTGCTAAATACAGCACAGCAACGACCACCATGTCCAGCAAAGTATTCTGGCAAGATAACTAACTGTCGAGCAGCAAATAAGGCCCACCTACTGCATGACTCGGTGGAAAGACAGCACCAATGTGAGAGGTGGCTATCCTATTGCCCTTTAGCACGACATCTCGTCCTTATCCCTTAGCAGCCTTTTACGACGCATCCAGTAAATATGATTCTTGAGGTTAGTATTGAAACAATAGTGGTCCTTGATTGTATCCCTGTGTGACACATTAGTCGTTTAAGGATGAATAAATATTTAAAGTATACGTTTCGATTATTTTTAACAATTTTCTTTTTGGATGATCCATGATGGCATTCGGTCAACTATGTGTAATATTTTTGGTTTGTTTAATAATTTAAACAAGTCAATCATATCAAACGCTCCATATTAAATTGTAAATTTTCCAAAAGACAACCACCTCTAACAAAACAAACTAGGTATATACAAATCATCTGCATAGGCAGGTTACCGATTTTTTTTTTAAAGAAAACATTTTGGTTATTTAACTTGATTTTCAACTTTCATAACATTTGGCCCCACACGAAAGTCGTGTACACTGCATCCGAGAACATACGGAACACGAGATTATCATCGTCTTGGCACGAACTACGAATAACCAAGTCCATGTGATCCGCTGCACAAAGCGGGGTAATATAATAAATTCAAAACTGGTGTAATATATCTCGTAACTCAAGGAACACGACTTCTGACTCACTCGTTGATTTCGGATTCAAATGAAGCGTTAAGACATAAAAGATTATCTAAGTGCGGCATCTCGGTGGCCGAGCTCGGACTGGTCTTACAAGGTGTCCTGAGTAAGATGTCATGCTTGTGGATTTGGAGCTATCCAGGGCGAAATCCTTTGTAAATTGTTTTGACGAGAGTCACGCGAGACACGGTACGACTGCATGATCGCTGCCCACCTACACTCGCAATTTTTTTTTCTTTTTATTTTATAGAAACTGACACGGTTGCCTACATCCCCTTTTACATCCGTGATGTCAGCCCATAACGCCTTGGTGAACTAGATGCCATGTAAGCGCTTCCCTTCGGTCGTGCCGGCTTCACTGAACTGGACGGAAAACACGAAATATTTACATCGCCCTTTCAACCGACCTTTCATTCAGTGCGGTGGTACCAACCCGGGCGGGTTAAACCCTACCACCTGGTAAGGTAGGAAGGGAAGGGAGTCCTACAGTTTTATGTGGAATCCGAACCACGGTCAGCCTCCAACGGCTGAGCGGTCACCCATCGTGCGAGGAAGGAGGAAATGGCTACGGGACTCACGGTAATCGAGCACGGTGCAAATCCCACGGATGCAAGATAGCGACATTTCGTTTTCCTAGTGTTGGAGAGGGATGCATCGCACGGAAATTTGTAGAGTAAGCTAAAATAGGACTTAGATTTTTTATTATTTGAAGCGATTTGAAGATCCGTGGATTGTAGAAAGATGCCTTGTTGTGCGAAAAAAGAACAATTATTCAGAGAGTTAGTCAAGATACCACACATTGTCACAGGGGTGAGGAGGGGGTCCAAAAGTGACATAAAATCGGTTCGTTCCCTATCTGTCTACACCTTTAAAATTACGTCCTAAATTGTCTGTAGTTTATGTGGGTGCGTTTAGTCAATGTTGCTTCTTCGCATGCCTTCGACTGTCTACTACGAAAACATTATTTTCAATTTTTTCAATTTGAACTTAGTCCACTTTACAAAATTTTTTGCCACTGCCTAGACACGCATGTGCTGATTTATGACAGATGCAGCAATTCATGACATAGTGCAATTTTTTTAAATATGAAATTGTTTGAAGTTATATACTCACAACATTGTCACATTTTTTTTTTATGAAAACTGACACGGTTGGCTACATCACCTACAACAACGGTGATGTCAGACCATAACACCGGGTGAACTTTGGTGCCACGCCAGTGCTTCCCTTCGGTCGTGCCGGCTACACTGAACTGGACGGAAAACACGAAATATTAACATAGCCGTTTCGACCGAGACGTTTCATTCAGTGCGATGATACCATACCCGGGCGGTTTAATCCCTACCACCTAGTAATATAAGAAGGGAGTCATATCCCTTAGTCGCCTTTTACGACATACACGGGGAGTGATGCAGAGGGGCTATTATTTTAAAGTACCGGCCCCACACAGTACAATTCATGTCAAGAAGTCATTGTCATTGTCAATGTCATTTTGTATTGAATCGGGTGAAAGATTTTAATTAAAGAAATATTCCCAAACATCCTGTAAATATTTTTAATGTGTGAACAAAATCCGAAGACAAGTTCTTCGGTGTCCATCAAAAGGTACTTCTAAGAAAAAAATACTATAACGCTCACGTAAATTGTTTAAAATTATTTGGTTGATTTTTATAATTTCTGTTCTGGCGTAAATTAATTAGGTGACTTAGTCTGCTGATCGAGACATGTTTAGTTTTGCAGCAACTGATAAAAATCTGCAATTTATTATTATATTATTTGCGTTGACAACTATTTTTAGACTTGTTCTACAAACATGTTCGTGTTTTCCGTCCTGTTCGGTGTAGCCGACATGAAATGAAGGGAAGCACTGGCATGGCACCTAGTTCACCCGGTGTTATGGGCTGACATTACGGATGTTGTAGGTGATGTAGACAACCGTGTCAGTTCTCATAAAAAAAGACCTATCCAACGACATCCCACACGATATGGGGTAGACGTGAAAAAAAATTTCACAGATTTCGTGCCTCGCGACTATCGAGCACATTGAAAATTAATCTACGGAATTCGAAAAAATATTGTCGCTGAGCGACACGAGAAAGTCGGGATAAGGAAAAGGTTTGTTGGGTTCTGATGATGGAGCCGGAAGGAAGCCATAGGAACTCCTAAACTACACATGATAAGCCCATCTGAATTTTTTTTTCACTATTTCGGCCATAACTTTTTTAGTTTTTTACTTTCTCGAGTTTACTTTCTTTTTCACCTTACAGCTCTCATGAATACGCGTCTTTTGAGCCTTTTTTGAATACCATATCTTCACAACTCTCCGAGATATAAGAGGATCGCACTTTTTCGTGAAATCGGGGCCTATACTGAAACGAACCAAAAGACATTTTCAATGTCAAAATTCATCCCCACTTTACGTGTAGGGGAGGTAGGTACCCTAAAAAAATATTTCAAAATTTTTATCTTACCACTTTGTCGGCGCTATCAATATGTATGTACACCCATACCAACTTACAACTTTCGGTTGTACAACTTAGGGTCTCTGAGCTAAGCTGCGGACAGACAGAAGGACAGACAGACGGACTGACATGTAGAAACTTTAAGGGTTTCTTGTTGACTACGGATCCCTAAAAAACATGATTAAAAGGTATCTTGTTCACCCGGATTAAAAGGTATCTCTTCGTACCGTGTGGGGTCGGTACTTAAAAAGAATAGCCCCACTGCATCTCTCCCCGTCGCATGTCGTAAAAGTCGACTAAGGGATCGTCAGCCTCGGCAGCTCAGTGGTGCGGTCAGTTATTGGATGGGTGACCGCCCGACCGTTGGAGGCTGACCGTGGTTCGGATTCCACGTTAAACTGTAGGTCCCTTCCCTTCTTACCTCACTGGGTGGTAGGGTTTATCATCCCGGCCGGGTTGGTACCACCGCACTGAGCGAAACGTCGGTCGAAACGGCTATGTAAATAGTTCGTGTTTTCCGTCCAGTTCAGTGTAGCCGGCGCGAAATGAAGGGAAGCACTGACATAGCACCTAGTTCACCCGGTGTTATGGGCTGACATCACGGATGTTGTAGGTGATGTAGCCAAGCGTGTCAGTTTCCATAAAAAAAAAAAAATCTTGTGCTCGTCTCTGCATTTCTATTACAAAGCCTACGCCGTCTGTCTGTCTGTCCATCCGCGTCCGTCCGTCCGTCCGTCCGTCCGTCCGTCCGTCCGTCCGTCCGTTCGTCCGATGGCCTATATCTATGGAACCGTAATATGTAGCCGATTTAAATTTTCTCAGAATACATACATACATACATACATATCACACACGCTGAATCCCGACAATCGGGGTAAGCAGAGTAATCGGTGTTGTGCTGCAAGAACTCTTGTCAATTACAGCACAACACCGACCACCACGTTTCGCAAAGTATTCGAACAAGATTAAATCGATCAAGCAGCAAGTATGGCACGAAGACCCACCTGCTGCATGACTCGGTGGAAGTACAGTGCCAAGGTGAGAGGTGGCGAGCCTTTCGCCCTTTAGCACGGCATCTTGTCCTTATCCCTTAGTCGCCTTTTACGACATGCATGGGGAGAGATGCAATGGGGATATTCTTTTTAAGTACCCGCCCCACACGGTACTTTCTCAGAATATGTGTTATTATGGCGAATATAGCAACAAATAATAAAAAACCATTGAAAAATTAAGGTAGGGTTGAATCCGCCCGGGTTGGGACCACTACAATGAATGAAACGTCGGTCAAAACGGCTATGTAAATAGTTTGTTTTCCGACCAGTTCAGTGTAGCCGGCACGATCAAAGGGGGAAGCACTGGCATGGCACCTAGTTCACCCGGTGTTATGGGCTGACATCACGGACGTTGTAGGTGATGTAGCCAACCGTGTCACTTTCCATAAAAAAATAAAAAATAAAATGAAACGTCGGTCGAGACGGCTATGTAAATAGTATGTGTTTTCCGTCCAGTTCAGTGTAGCCGGCACGACCGAAGGGAAGCACTGACATGGCACCTAGTTCACCCGGTGTTATGGGCTGACATCACGGATGTTGTAGGTGATGTAATGTAGCCAACCGTGTCAGTTTCTATAAAAAAAATTAAAAATTAAGGCGTCTCCCCATACAAGAAACGTATCTATAAATTTTTTTTTAAACTTTTTTTTTGTGGTGTTATTTTTTAATTTCGGGATATTCTTTTTTGTTGAGAATTCGGAATGAATAGAGGCAGGGTTCGGGTTAGTACTCTGCGGGTTAGTATATTTGTTCCGCGAAAGTTTTACCAAAAAAATTCTTAGGCACAATTAATCGACAAAATTATTATGTACTTTTGCCCACGGCTTCGCTCGCGTGAAATTAATACCTTAAAAAGAAGAAAGTATTAAGTAAGTTAGAAAGAAGGCCGAGCTGCGTTCCTGGTTTCGGTTTGTATGAGAGCCACATTATAACGTAACTGGAGCTAAATTTTATTTAAAAGTGCTTTTACTATCTTGTTCGAATACTTTGCGAAACGTGGTGGTCGGTGTTGTGCTGCAATTTACCAGAGTTCTTGCAGCACAACACCGATTACTCTGCTTACCCCGATTGTCGGGATTCAGCGTGTGTGATATGTATGTATGTATGCTTTTACTATGTATCATCGAATTCGGGTGATAAGTTTAAGAGTTATGAAGGAACATAAATACATACAGAAAATATTTCTAAAAATTGTCAATTCAGTTTTAGTATCATACATAGTCTACAAACGCAGTATTTCATAAAACAGAGTAACTTACTCCATGACCATCCCTTAAAGATTTTTTTTAATGAAAAGCGCTACATTTCGCATCGTTTCACTTACGAGTAGGTGTCTAACGACGCCCATGGACATTATGTTTTATTTATTACAGTTATAATATTGATGTAATTTGTCGCGGAAAAAACCCGGCCAAGTGCGAGTCGAACTCGCGCACCGAGGGTTCCGTATCGCCATGTCATGGTTAGCGCCACTCACGCCATCTATGGCGTGTTTATGAAATGCTTCATATTAGTTAAAATTTACAATTAGTTAAAATGCTTCATACTCTATTCGGCAGATGGCGCCCGCGCATACACTTTTTAGTTTCTTCTATGGGCACCCCCGTGAATTTTTAACTTTTTCTTATTTTTATTATTTCTTGTTATATCGGGCATAATATAATAACACATATTCTGTAAAAATTTCAACGGGCTATCTATAACAGTTCACGAGATATAGGCCTCGGACAGACAGACGGCGTTGGCTTAGTAATAGGGTCCCGTACCGGATACGGAACCTTAAAAATTGTGAATTATTTGGATGAGACCGCTTCCCTATATATTTTTTTTTTCATAAGAAAATCGAAATGAGATTTTTTTTTCACAAAATCCCCCCTGCGTACGTGCATCGAAAGTATCTGTTACATCTCTAATATCATATGCATCGATTTCTTGTTCCCAGAACAGATGCCGGATCGTTTTAACTGCTCACGTATGCCATTGATTTTATTAAGAGATTTTTATCGAAAAATCGAGACGAGTTTTGAACCAAAAAGCATCAAAAGATTTTGATTCGAAAGTGGTTCTGAGAAATTCCACTTTTATGACTTCATCTAAGTATTCGCGTCCGTTTTAGTGACCCGCTTGTTCAGTTCGTGTCGGTGTTCATTATGGTGTGTTTTGGATTTTAGATTATCTGTCTACACATTTAAAATTACGTCCTAAAAAATAAAAATCGAACCGTAGAGTTGAAGGCGGTCGGTTATTTTTGCTTGCTTTAGCACCACCGCCTTCAACTCTAGGGTTCGATTTTTATTTTTTTATTTCATACATTTTTGAAGGCGGTTTTTATATTTTCTAAATAGTTTTTATTTCACAGTTTTTTTAGTAATTTTTATTTGCTATTAGTTATTTTAATGTACTCGGCGGAATCGCTCGGCCTTCGGCCTCGCGATTCCGCCTCGCTTCCCAATCCGACCTTGACCAAAAAAAAAAATGGGACCACCTTGGAGCTAGACTGAACCGAACACAAAAAGAATCATCGAAATCGGTTTACAATTGGGGAAGATATTGCTGAACATACATAAAAAAAAATACATCCAGCCGAACATAGAACCTCCTCCTTTTTTGAAGTCGGTTAAAAACTGTTGGTAGTTTATGTGGGTGCGTTTAGTCAATGTTGCTTCTTCGCATGACTGTCGGACGGAAAATAGATTCTGCCCAGTTCAGTATAGCCGGCACGTGGCCGGCATATGAGCGGCGGGTGGCCGAGTGGTATGGGCATCGGCTTCTCATGCGAGAGGTCCGAGGTTCGAATTCGGTCGGCTTGTACCAATGATATTTTTTTAAAGAAATATTTACACCTGCTGCACCTGCTTCACCGTTCGAAACCGGTGTAAAACTGTGTGTCCCTTCCCTCGCCCCTTGTTAGGTGGTAGGCTCAATAGTCGACTGGGTCGGTACCACCGTACTGGATGTAAGATGGCCGCATAGCAGCCTCGGCTGTGTTCTCCTCTAGTCCAGTATAGCCAGCAATCCAGGGAAGTCTCCGGTATGGCACCTACCTTCGGGGGTGATATTGGCTGGTCGGCGCATGTGCTTTGGCCCCTCCAACTCAGCCACGCATACCGAATAACATAAAAAATATATAATGCTAACTGAAACTTAATCAGAGATTGTAAAATTCAGTTTGTAAATTTTTACATACTTACATACACATCACACACGCTGAATCTCGACAATCGGGGTAAGCAGAGTAATCGGTGCTGTGCTGCAGGAACTCTGGTAACATTACAACACAACACCGACCACCACTTTTCGCAAAGTATTCGAACAAGATTCAATCGATCAAGCAGCAAGTAAGGCACGAAGACCCACCTGCTGCACGACTCGGTGGGAGTACCGTGCCAAGGTGAGAGGTGGCGAGCCTGTCGCCCTCTAGCACGGTATCTTGTCCTTATCCCTTAGTCGACATTTACGGCATGCACGGGGAGAGATGCAGTGGGGCTATTCTTTTTAAGCACCGGCCCCACACGTTACTTTCGTAAATTGTTCAGTCAGAAAAAAACTCATTCTTGCATGCCAGCCGGATGCGGACCTCAGTTGAGAAGAGTCCAATCCAAGACCGCGCCGACAACCAGCCACATACCACTTTAAACGTGCCAAGTGCGAGTCAGACAGGCGATGCGGGGTTTCCGCACAGCAAAAAAAAAACGATAAAAAAAAAACACTATTCTCTTATTGGGGACCCCCTTAGTTTTTCACTTTTTATTTATTTTATTTATTTGTTGTTATATCTACCAAAATAACAAATATTCTGTGACAATTTCAACCGGCTAGCTATTACGATTCCAAAGATACAGACATCGGACGGACGCATAGACAGACAGACAGACGTTGTAGCTTATTAATAGGCTTCCGTACGATGTAAGGAAACCTAAAAACCGGCTAAGTGCGAGTCGGACTCGCGCACCGAGGTTTCCGCACCACAAAAAAAAAACATTGAAAAAAAACACGTTTCTTGTATGGGAACGCCCTTAATTTTTTACTTTGTCTATTTTGTATATTTGTTGTTATATCCGCAATAATAACACATATTCTGTGAAAATTTCAACGGGCTACCTATTACGGTTCAAGAGATACAGCCCTCGGACAGACGGACGGAAAGACGGACGGACGGACGGATAGACAGACAGACAGACAGACAGACGTTGGAGGCGTAGTAATAGGCTTCCGTACGAAGTGCGGAAACCTAAAAATGAACAACCGACCGAACAGGAGTCCACGAATTTGTTTAATTACAAAATACCCCTACCACCGACACGGAAGGGTAGAACGATAAAATGTCGGCAACGATTGGATCTGGCAGTAAAAGACAACGAATATTCAAATCTATTCCGTTAACTGCGATACGGTTTGACTGTAAACGGGATCGTGTTTGCTCTTCTGGCGGTAGACGTTATTTGTCTGAATGCTTAAGGTGACGTGAGGCTGCGTCTGACTCACAGAGCATCAAATACCTACCGCGCGCGCCCCCTACTAGAGACGCCCTAAGCGATAATTTTTGAAACCCAAAAACTACACGCAGTGCTGCTAGCGCTTCGTCACATACGAAGCGTGTGTGTGTATCGTGTGTGTGCTAGTATCGACACTACACAAAGAGGAGCAACTTAGGCACACGCACAAAACAAATGCACACGCACAACACACATATGTAAGTCATAGGCCACGCCCGCAGGCTTCAACGGCGTTGTAGAGAAATCGCGCTCAGGGCGCCTCTAGGAGGGGCGCGCGCATTTGATGCTCTGTGGTCTGACTCGAATTTCAAGAAGTTTACCACCAATACTACTCACCTGACAGATTCAGTTTTAATATATGTAAAACTTCAGCAATCAGCGCAGATCGATAGCTTTTTGAAAACACGATTTGATTAACTTCGCTCGATAGAAAAAAAATCATGAACATGCCTCTGAATTTAGTTATAAAAACGTATTTAAGGCAACGTGACCAAATGAAGGCTTTGGAAAAAATATATTTTATTTGTTGATTAAATATCTAAATCCGTAGCTTTTTACTTTTTTGTTTAGATCCGTAGTTTTGGAATAAAAAAATAAAAACCAAATTTTTGATTGTTTGATTATGTTGCATCCTACTCCAAGCAGCGAAGGCGGCGCCTTGAAAGAGGAGTACGGGTGAATACGGATTGACGGGCCCTTAAGAGCAGATCGAAGTTAGTCACGTGATAACATGTTGAACAAGGTATCGCTGTCTCCGTT
Organism: Nematopogon swammerdamellus; assembly: GCA_946902875.1. Classification (NCBI taxonomy): domain Eukaryota; kingdom Metazoa; phylum Arthropoda; class Insecta; order Lepidoptera; family Adelidae; genus Nematopogon; species Nematopogon swammerdamellus. The sequence continues at coordinate 2,582,376 of OX336356.1, read as the reverse complement.
CGCCACGCGGACTCCCCGCCAACGCAAGAGGGACAGCTGCACTCGCTCAGCTAATATACGTACAAATTACGTCAAAATGTGTCTTTCGGGGCTTAGGTGTGTTTTTCCGACTTCTAAATCCTATCAGATTTTTATGGTTCCGTACCCGTCGTACGGGACCATATTACTAAGCCTACGCCGTCTGCCTGTCTGTCTGTCTGTCTGTCCGAGGGCTGTATCTCTTGAACCGTAATGGGTAGCCCGTTGACATTTTTACACAATATGTGTTATTTATTATGGCCGATATAACAACAAATAATAAAAATAAGAAAAAGTAAAAAATTCACGGGGGTTCCCATAGAAGAAATTAAAAAGATTATGCGCGCCATCTACCGAAAACAGTATGAAGCAGCGCTGACCATGACATGGCGATACGGAACCCTCGGTGCGGCCGTTCGAATTGCACTTGGCCGGTTTTTTGTTGTAAGAAGGACAGTTTAATCTACGTACGTTTTTTAGGGTTCCGTATCAGGTACCTATTACTAAGCCTACACCGTCTGTCTGTCTGTCTGTCTGTCTGTCCGTCCGTCCGTCTGTCCGAGGGCTGTATCTCTTGAACCGTAATAGGTAGCCCGTTGAAATTTTCACAAAAAATGTGTTATTATGGCCAATATAACAACAAATAAGAAAATGTAAAATATTCACGGGGGACGAAACCATAAAGTTTATGCGCGCGCGCCATCTACCGAATAGATTATGAAGCATGACATTAACTAATATGAAGCATTTCATAACACGCCATCTAGATGACCGTGACACGGCGATACGGGACCCTCGGTGAGCGAGTTCGACTCGCACTTCGCCGGTTTTTTTTCATTTCCAAAGTAATGATTCAATAAAGCTTAATGAACTGCTCTGTGGAACTAGCATCCCTTATTCCCTGCAACCCGTCTTATCTCCGCATGGCTCGTCGCAGAGACTCAGCACCCTTTTGTTGTTGACATTGAGCTTTTGAGAACAAATCGGTTCTCTAAAACGTTTCTTTTGTCACACCATCGCTAGGGTGTGTAACTGTCTGCTGGAGACTGAGTTTCCCGAATCATTTAACCTGGATGTCTTCAAACCTCGTATTAAGAATGAAAAATGAGTTTTTGTTAGCCTGGAGCTTTCAAATTTATATATTTTATAGTAATTTGTTATTTATTTTAAGATAGTAACTCTTTCTATTACAGAGAATAAATCTTCAAACTCAACTTTCTCTGCAAACATTTTAATTCTATGCATCTGTTAATTGCCTATCCTCGTGCCCCCTGCAGAAAATTTCGGGAAGTCATTAAGGGTATAATTTTCATCGCAATAAACACCCCCCGATAAATATCAACCCTTCTGCGGAGCCTTATTTATAAGTCTGGAACAACCCTCGCGATCTGCGATGTAAGATATGTGATCGATTTCCTGGGATGTTGACTCTCACCCGGTGTTACAGTGGTCACATTGCGGCAAATATACGGTTAGAAACTGTCAAAATTCTTTAAAATAATATCGTCCATCTTTGCGACGTGTGGGAGGGGGTAAGCATACGTCGCAACGTGTTTTCCGTCCAGTTCAGTGTAGCCGACATGAAATCTCTTCTCTAAAGTTGACAAACGAAAAATAAAATCCATTATTTGGTATATTCCTTTTAAAACCAACAAAACAAAGGTACTTAATGATTTTATTACAAATGTTTTATTATTAATTTTATTATTTTACAGATATTTTTATGGAAGCGCGATATGTGGCTTCGTTTCACCTACAAGTATATGTCTAACGATGCCCATGGACATTCTGTGAGGCCCGGGGATTGCGAATACTATGCCGGCCTGTGCGTTCGACATTTTCTCGGTTCTGCGAATAAAAGACCTACAGAACCGGTTGGTGCGCCTACGTGTAGGTCGATTAAATAGGGGTGCATCCTCTGCCCAGTACACGTAGTGCGGAGGTAGAATGGGGACGGTGGAATCGCGTTAAGCAGCTCCTCCGAACACTCCCCATGCAATAGACGACAGAACACGCTTAGAGAGCCGACGGCCCTACGGAGTTGCAGTGGTTACCAATATGAAATACCAATATTAATAATTACCACTGAACCTAAACATACATAGGTATATATGTCTTTCAAAAGTCTGTACATTGCATGCTTGACAGCAAGTTAGAGTTAACATCCCCCTGAGCAAGAAGCAAGTCAGTAAAAGGCTCAACACACAGTCCCGCTAAAGATTTATGCCCTGAAGGGTTAGTATTGGGATCCTAGGCATTGAGGGGCGTATTCAGTAGGTCGAAGGAAAACCGCGAATCGAGCTCGTATGTCAGCGGTCCGGTGACGTTGCGCATCGTTTAGACATTAGATCGAAGTTTGGATGAGTCACCATTCGACCGTTTAGGATTTGACGTAAAACTATAGATATCTTCCCTTACCTTACCAGGTGGTAAGGTTTAAACCGTTCGGATCTGCAGGTCTATTCTTGTAAATTCTGACAGCGGACTCAGCGCTGATGTGGCGCTGTACTAAGCACTGAATGTAGGTCGACCGAAAGTTCGTGCGTAACCTTTGGCCGTGCTGATATGGGTGGCTGAGTTAGAGGGGCCAAGGCACATGCTCCTACCAGCCAATATAACGTGCGAAAGGTAGGTGCCATACCGGAGACATAGTTTCTTCTTTTACTTCGCCGGAGACTTCCCAAGATTGCTGGCTATACTGGACTAGAGGAGAACACAACCGAGGCTGCTATGCAGCCATTTTACATCCAGTACGGGGGTATCAGCCCAGTCGGCTACAATTTGAGCCTACCACCTAGTAATGGGCAAGGGAAAGGGACCTACAGTTTTACACCGGTTCCGAACGGTGAAGCAGCAGGTGTAGGTATGCCAAACCTCTTGGTTTCCAGAAATAAGGTTTTTTTTTAGTTCTAGACGTAACTGTCGCAAGATGTAAATTTACAAACAAAATAACGTATACGACATACGATTTGACTGTTAGTGAATTAACCCCACGTATACCCGAAGGGTCTGTGTGTTAGGGCCTTTATAAACATAATGGTTGAAGTTTAAAGTGTTAATAGATGCAATGTTTTGCCTTATGTTGTACTATTATAAAACGCAACATCTGTCTGTCTGTCTGTAGCGGGTAAAGTCGCTGGGCTCTCGGGAGGTCGGATGTTCAATGCCCGGGTGTGTTTTAGTGAGTTAGATAGAAATATTTTATTGATCTAAAAACATTTTAAAGGAACAAGCGCGACATAATATGTTTACAAATATATTAACCCGTTGACTGTGGAGCGGTCGATATCGACCGCTAGAGCATCTTATTACAATTTACATACACACATACATACATACATACCACTAACGCTGTATCCCGAAAATCAGGGTAAGCAGAGTAATCGGTGTTGCGCTGCAAGAACTCTGGAAAATTGCAGCGCAACATCGACCACCACGTTTAGAAAAGTAGGTATTCGGACAAGATAACTATCAAGCAGCAATTAAGGCATAAAGGCCCACCTTCTGCACGACTCGGTGGAAGGACCGTGCCAAGGTGAGAGGTGGCAAACCTGTCGCCCCTTAGCACGGCATCTCGTCCTTATCCCTTAGCCGCCTTTTACGACACGCACGGGGAGAGACGCAGTATGGCTATTCTTTTTAAGTACCGGCCTCACACAGTACTAGTACAGTATAATTTACTTGAGGTGCAAAGGCGGACTCACCCCTTACAGACATTACTTCTAGTTAACCTTTGGATGTTTGATAATTGTATGTTGTGAAATTGAAGTAGATATGTTTTTTTTATTAAAAGCGCGCCATATGGCGCCGATCCACCCATAAGGTGTCTAACGACGCCCATGGATGCGAATGCTATGCCGGCCTGACAGGTGCCCATTCACACCCCTCTTGAAGGACCCGAGTGTACTGTATGTAAGTAGAGTAGCAAAATACTTGTGTGAGGGAATATAAAATGAAATATAAATTATATATAAACACTAGCTGTGCCCGCGGCTCCGCCCGCTCTCATATTTCACTTCACTGCTAACCTCATAAGCCATTTAGCGTGATAGTAAGTAGCCTATAGTTGATGGGAAGAATCAATCTATCGGTAGAATTTTTTTTATTAAAATCGGTTCAGTGGTTCTCGAGTTATAAGCGGACAGACAGACAGACAGAAAGCAGACGTTGGATTTTATTATAGGTAAGGAAGGAAGGAAGGATATAACACTAGCCGCGTGTGTAGATATTTATGTTTATTCATAATCATAATATTATAATATAATAAATATTTTTATTAATTTAGTAACATTTTATTTACCTTTGTCATCCTCGGTAGCTCAGTGGTGTGGACGGTCGACTGTTGTTAAGCAACGCTGAACGCGGTCAGTATTTGGATGGGTGACCGCTCGAACGTTGGAGGCTGACCGTGGTTCGGATTTCACGTAAAACTGTAGGTCCCTTCCCTTCTTACCTTACTAGGTGGTAGGGTATATCCCGGCCGGGCTGGTACCACCAGATTTAATTATTTTTGTTAATGCTGTGTGTTCAATAAATGTACATAAAAAAAAACAACAAAGAATTTAAATGCTGCATTAAGTTCAACTTTTGTACCGTGTGGGGCCGGTACTTTAAAAGAATAGCCCCACTGCATCTCACCCCGTGTATGTCGTAAAAGGCGACTAAGGGATATGACTCCCTTCTTATATTACTAGGTGGTAGGGTTTACCCGCACGGGTTGGTACCACCGCACTGAATGAAAGGTCGGTCGAAACGGCTATGTAAATAGTTTGTGTTTTCCGCCCAGTTCAGTGTAGCCGGCACGACCGAAGGGAAGCACTGACGTGGCACCAAGTTCACCCGGTGTTATGGGCTGACATCACGGATGTTGTGGGTGATGTAGCCAACCGTGTCAGTTTCAATAAAAAAAAAAAAAAAATTATTTACCTTTGTCATCTTCGGTAGCTCAGTGGTGTGGTCGGTCGACTGTTGTTAAGCAACGCTGAGCGCGGTCAGTACTTGGATGGGTGACCGCTCGACCGTTGGAGGCTGACCGTGGTTCGGATTCCACGTAAAACTGTAGGTCCCTTCCCTTCTTACCTTACTAGGTGGTAGGGTATATCCCGGCCGGGCTGGTACCACCAGATTTAATTATTTTTGTTAATGCTGTGTGTTCAATAAATGTACATAAAAAAAAAGAACAAAGAAATTAAATGCTGCATTAAGTTCAACTTTCTGTTTTAAAACTTTAAAAACTGTTTTAAAGTTTTTTAAAAACTGTTGGCCGCTAAAATCCTTCTCCTCAAAAACTTACACCACATAAAAATTAAATATACTCAAGCGGCAAAACATCAATTCGGCGGTTTTGAAAAGGTCACTTCCACACAAATCATTAAAAGGTCCCTCTCCACACATCTGTGTCGTAAAATTTATCAAATAGTCACAAAAACGTCAATAGTTTACGACTTAATCTGCTATCGGGAATGCATAACCAAAAGCGGCGGCAGGTAGGTACCATCTCAGGTAACTTACTGTTATGTTATGGTTATTGCTATATCGATAACTTCGGCACTGTTGGATTTTTTTTTATTTTGGAAGCTATTTTTGGAAATATATGGATATGGCGTTTTGAATTTTAGTTTCTTAAATTCAAGTATTCTGTTTGCTTATACATTGCAATTTTTACTTAAGAATCAATTTTTTTATTGATAGCGCGATTCGATACTAATAATAAATCTGTAAGGAATGGTCATGGAGTAAGTTACTTTTGTTTTATGAGATATTGAGTTTGTACACTCTATGTATGATACTAATACTAAGTTGACGATTTTTAGAAATATTTTCTGTATGTTCCTCTATAACTTTTAAACTGATCATCCGAATTAGATTAAACTTAGTACAAGCACATTTAACTATACGTGACACATAATAGTCTAATAAAATTCAGTTTCGGTTAAGTACGCTAAGATGTTGCTCTCATACAAACCGAATTGTTCCGCGCGCCGAAATCAACGTGACGCAGGAACGCAGCTCGGCCTACTTTCTTACTTACTCTCTTCTTTTTAAATGCGAATTTCACGCGAGCGAAGCCGCGGGCAAAAGGTAGTCTTTCATATTTCTATTAAAACTTCGTATGTCTGTAAAAATTTAATACTTTTATCGACTTTAATTAAAATCGATAAACAGAAAACTGTCAAATTTAAGCGTATCCATATAATACAAACGCATGAATATTTAAGTCCCCTGCACCGAGGATGGGCTGTTTCGTTAAGTTTATCGTTATTATCGGTCGTTACGGCTAAAATAACGCAGGTTCGAACAGACGTACAAACATTTATCGTTTAGTTATTGCGATTATACTAACAGGTTAGTATAATCGCGATATTAGTTATTTTATTTTTTTATATATTTACTCTGACTATTGTTTACTAAATACATTTATATTTCATCACATTTGATACTATCCAATTACTGACATTTCACTACAAACGACTCTCAAACATGCAAAGGTTGACTGCGAGAAATATCTTTAAGGGATAAGTTCGCCTTTCGCACCTAATGTAAATTATATATCGTGATTGTTTCTGTAAAATGGTTTTGGATTTAAGTGTATCTGTCTATCTATCTATCACACACATTAAACTTATAACTAGGGGTGTGTTTGCGTCGGGGGTTAAAAAGAGCCGACAAGAAACTTTGCAGGGTTTATTTTTTAACTAGCTTTTGCCCGCGGCTTCGCTCGCGTGAAATTCGTATTTAAAAAGAAGAAAGTAAGGTAAGAAATAAGGCCAAGTCAGGTAAACAATAAACTTTCTCAATGAAAGTAAGTAGAAATGTATTATTAGTATTAATACATAATACCTACCTAATTATTACAAGTATTTTAGTGACTTTACGTCTTACAGTTCATCGAAAATAGATTTCGGGAGAAAGATTAAATTTTTTACTGAAAAAGTAAATTTGATTAGTTTTATTATGAAATAATGAAATATGACCGACTACGCTCGCGTTAAATCAGGACACTGAAAAAGAGACAACTCTGATTTTCTCCAATTATTTCTGACACTACTGCTCTACTTCTATATTAGATCGCGTGATTGAGTAATGCCATTTTCCATAAAAAAAAATGTTTACTTTAAATAAAAACAATTATTAAAAACCGATCGAAATTAAAAACATTAATGTGATATGTGTGGGTTGTCAAAAACGGAACTAAATAATTTGTAATTTTCATTAAAAAATATCATTAACATCATTTTGTTCTAGACCGCACACAAGCTCGAAAACATTATAATAATTTCTCAAGCAACATTTTATGCAGCATGAAATTTAAAAAAGCCAATGCGAAACAAAAAAAAAACAATAATATAATTGCAAAACACCTCCATATCTTTAAAGCTCGGACCCGATTAAGCTCTACTTTTTTATCGTTATTTAAGCATAAAAATAATATATTCAATCGACAAAAAAAAATCTATGTCTCGTCGTTAAATTTAATGTGATTGAATCTTCTCAGTTGTGTCGCTTCGTATCCTTTATGTAGTGTAATGTTCACTTTTGTAACTTATGTTGAGGCTAAGCTTGGCTTACATGCGAATATTTTGTTTTATTAGATAGAATGTATTTCCCCACTCCTACAATCCATGGATCTTCAAACGACAAATTGGAACAAATTGTAACAAGTTCGAGTGCAGTCATATGAATGAGCAACAAACAATACACAACAATTAGTTTGAATGTTAATACTTTAACGCTTAAGGCCGCGATATGCAAATTTTAGGAGAAAACGAGATTTTTGAAATTTTCAAAAATTTATTTCAGAGAAACCAGGCCACACAAAAGCCTAAAAAAGCCCCAGTTGCACTCCGGGAGTGCCGGCAGAAGTGAAAACTTTTTGTATTTCCGAAAATCATTCTTAGGTGGTTATAAAAAAACTAAACACCCTAAAAAAATTTAAACACCGTAACATTGCTTAAAAAAGAAAAAAAACAAAGAAATTTTTTAGGGATTCGAACCCATGGTCAAAAAATACAAATCCTACACTCTTACCATTGAGCCACGAAATCACATAAACGACCAAACGAATATCGGATTCCCTTAATTCGCTTTCGGCTTTACTGTCACTGAGGGACGAACAGAATTGATCCCGAGCCACTCGCAACTTAACCCTTACTGCAATGACTTAAGGTTACATTTTAAATAATAAAAATAAATCTGACGCTGACGCGATGACGCGATGACGCGAGTTTAAAATTTTTTACCCACCTAAAAAAGTTCCAAGCGCCGCTAAAGATGTTTTCATTTAAAAAAAAATTATACTCAAAATGTAGCTTATTTACTTGACAAACTCCCTTCAAACCCCACCTTGTCGTAAACAATTGGTAACATGGTGTTTTTAGCAGCTTTTTCCAAGGTCAACCTTTAAAAAAACGAAAAAAAAAATTAGAATAAACCCTCGTTCTCATCTTTTTCTTGGGCTTCTCCAGAATTTTCTGTATAGGTGTCTTGATTTTTTTCTTAACAATTTCTTCTAAAAAAACGTAGTTTATGGTCGTCTGTCGAGTTTTTTTTTTTGGCAAAAGTTACATGTTATAAGAAATAAAGCACTAAGTATGTTATATTATAATTCATTTTTAATGAAAAGAAAAAAAAAATCCCTTTGAAAAATATGAGTATTTGGTTTCGAAAATTATTCTAACAAATGGCACATAATGTAAGCCAAAACGCTCATTGTTCGCATGTTTTGCATCATGGCGGAATTGGACCTTAAAAAAATTTTTTTTTGTGTTTAATTTTTACAACAAACCAACCCTCTCTTGGATGGCTACTGGCGGGCGTCGCGACATTACCTCGCACGCTTACTCACACAAATACTCGCAGTTTTCAACGAATGAGAAAGCGAAGAAGAAAGAAGATGCATCCGACTTTGCCAATGGTTGAAATCTGAGAGAACTTATATGAGTTAGCGTATGATATAAAGCCTGTAGCCCTGTAGTGTAAAAATATTATGTCCAATAATAATGTTAAGCATAAATTTGTGGAATATGTGAATCGATTTTGATTAGATTTTAATTAGGTATTTATCGCAAATAGTTCTAGAAGAAATAGTGATAGGATCACAGAGCATCAAATACCTACCGCCCGCGCCCCCTACTAGAGGCGCCCTAAGCGATGATATTTGAAACCCAATAACCGTACGCTGAGCTGCTAGCGCTTCGTATGTGTGTGTGTGTGCTAGTATCGACACTACACACAAAGAGGAGCAAGTTAGGCACACGCACAAAACAAATGCACACGCACAACACACATATGTAAGTCATAGGCCACGCCCACAGGCTTCAACGGCGTTGTAGAGAAATCGCGCTCACGGCGCCTCTAGTAGGGGCGGGCGCGCGCATTTCATGCTCTGTGGAAGATGCGGTAAGATATTTTCACATCCTACAGTTGCGTTAAGTTTGTACAAAAGTTATATTTTATGTATATTAAAGCATAGGTGCATGCTATCATGAATTGAATTAGCTTATCCCTAGTTAACGCATTGGCAAATTTTTTTCAAATTAAAGAAATGTATGAAGAAAGTGAAAAAAATCTAAAATTAAAAGTCCTAAAAAAAATCCTTTTCGGTTACTACAACATATTTTTGGTAACATCGTGTATATTTGTTGCCAATAAGGCGTGTTAACTTAAAATATATCCTGTATCATGTAAGCCCACCACTACCGTAATGCTATGGTTATTATAGCATCTTACGTGTAAATAAATATGTCATTTGACATTTTTAATTTCGACCCTGTTCAATATCTTAAGTCTTCGCATACGTCACGTGCACGGGGTCACAGAATGCGTTTTATTTTAAATAACTTTCGAAAAATGTTGCAAGCAATCAGCATTGGATGCGTCTTGTAAATAAAGAACGGTGATTTTTCGATAAAAACATGATATTTTTTTTATAACCTTCGGCTTGGTTCCTTAATACTTATTCTGCTGGGTAAATGTTGAAAACAGATCTATTTAAATATGCTTCGACGAAAAAATTAATAAAAGCGATGTATACACAATTTTTATTTTATTTTATTTGTTAAAACCAACAGCTCTATAACTAATTTTACAATGATATATCTATATTAACTTATAAACTACAGCCAATAATAGGTTTATACAATTACTATCTTTTGCCAGCGACTTCGCTTGTGTGAAATTCGTATTAATAAGTGCCAGTTTTACTCGCGCGCGGAGGTTTCCGTATCTATCCGCTATCAATAATATCCGCCTATCGGCTCAGGTGGCATGTTCTTCGAATTTTAATTTCGAAGATATGTAGGACGATCGGAGAGAAGCCTCAATGAGGTCGATCGCAATTTACGGTGGAAAAATGACAGCACCTCAATAACAATGAAATGTGTAAAAGCCTGTGGCGCCATTTATTATTCAATATAAACAACAAATAAACAATAACAAACAACAACAATAAACAAGTTACTATAATATAATACTTATAAGGTACTAACAAAACATTGTGACTTGCGAAGTTTGTTTGTCAGTTCTTCTTCGCATTGAATTTAGAACTGGCGGAATTTTCGACATGCCCAAGCGTAGGCTACCTACCTGTGGATGAAATTATACAATAAACAATAGTGTGACTAATCGATTTTATTGTACGTTTGTTGTATGGCAGCCCCCCTTAATTTTTAACATTTTCTTATTTTTCTTACTTGTTGTTATATCCGCCATAGTAACGCATATTCTGTGAAAGTTTCAACCGGCTACCTATTACGGTTCAAGAGATACAGCCCTCGGACAGACGGACGGACGGACGGACGGACAGACGGCGGAGGCTATGTAATAGGCTTCCGTACGGGATACGGAAACCTAAAAAGAAGAACATAAGTAAGCCCGCTACCATACCTTTATTTCGGCACGCGGAACAATTCGGTTTGTTGAATTTTATTTAGCGTATCCTGTGTCCCGTAGAGTAAAATGTCCTTTTACTAAGTTTCATCGAATTCGAATGATCGGTTTAATAGTTATGGAGGAACATACATACATATACAGAAACATACAGGAAAGATTTCTAAAAATCGTCAATTTAGTTTTAGTATCATACCTTGAGTCTACACAATCCTCCTCCTTACCTATAATAAAATCCAACGTCTGCTTTCTGTCTGTCTGAGTGTCTGTCTGTCCGCTTATAACTCGAGAACCACTGAACCGATTTTAATAAAACAAAATTCTACTGATAGCTTGATTCTTCCCATCAACTATAGGCTACTTACTATCACGCTAAATAGCTTATGAGGTTAGCAGTGAAGTGAAATATGAGAGCGGGCGGAGCCGCGGGCACAGCTAGTATCTCATAAAACAAACTAACTTACTCCATGACCATCCCTTACAAATGTATTACCTTATTGATGATATAGATTTTAACAAATTACCAAAGAAGAGAGTGTGTGTAGGTTCACCGGCATAAAAAACTGATAAATTACTGTATTAGATTAGCGTATAATAAAAATACCAAGAGCTTAACACGCAATGCCACCGAACCTATAGTAAATAATTAAGGAAATATTGCTTCATTAAGGTATATTAGAATTTTTAAATTAATTAACGGGGGTACCAGCATGGTTTTTATCTTTGAATAAACAAAAACATATTAATTATTCATAATGCCCATTAATTGGCGAAATACGACACTCAACTTTTGAACTTAAAGCTTGTCTTGTCTTGTACCTTCGAGTAGTTGCATATTGTTGTCTCGTTTCGGTTCGATTGGTCTCTATCGAGGACAGTATAGCCGTCTCTTTCTACAAGTGTGATGATTATTAATTAAGAATAATTATGATTACGAGCATTTCGAATGAGTGTCGTTTTATTTATTAGTTGGGTAGTGGTCTGAAAAGTGTTTATCGACTGTCGATAAATGTGTCGATATAATTCATATTACCTATATGCCTACAGTATATGTTTTTTTTTTTATGGAAACTGACACGGTTGGCTACATCACCTGCAACATGTGTGTGTTATATATAAGTACTTAAGTTCTTTTTTACACGCCTAATTTGTAACCTATCTCAAAATTTAAACAACGAATTTGTCTAGTTTTATGTACAGAATCCTTTCGGGTCAAAGAATTTAAAAGGAATTTCGAGTTTTCATGAAATGAAATGAAAATATACCTAACTACTTGATTGCACAATAAAAAGAGGCAAAAAGCAGACTTCAAACCTAAAACATTCTCCACTAGTAATGCCTGGGATTGTGTGTTGAATGATTTCATCAAAGTACTCGTAGAATAGGAAACATCATTTTTGTTTTGTTTTGTGCTATTTGTTAGTAAGCGCTCACCTCCTTTCAGGTATTCTGTGCATTTTTGAGTTATTATATTTTTTATTTAAGGTACAGATAATTGACATACACCAATATTTGTACACCGAAGTTTAAAATAGGCACTACTAAAAAAACATACAGTATACACAAAAAAAAAATTATATATTTTGAAAATATCCATCAACCAAATGATTTTTTTTGTGGTGATAAATAAAACCTTTTTTTCGCATGTAAAAAATAATAATTCTCTGTAATGTTGTGTCGGACCGCACAGCATGATAATCTATGAAAAGTACCCCCTACCCCTTCCCCATTTCCCCCACCCCGCCCTCACCACTTTTATACGACTAAATACCTAATATTCTGTAAATTTTTTCTACGTTATTATAATCTTAGATGTTTTAGTGGCAATATGTTTATAGGCGTAATACTTGACTTTTGTTTTTTGTATTGTTGTTTCGGCTAGGCTGTCTATTTCCCGAATAAAGTAAATAAATAAATAAATAAATAAATAAATAAATAAAGTAATATATAAAACTATGTATCGATAAAACGATAAATCTATCGATGAAAATCCAGCACACCGCCGACCACTAGTAGTAATTGAAGCATCGCCTGTAGGACCAATCAACGATGCACTGTGAGTCTATGTTGACTCTGTATTTTAGTATTTTAGGACATCCTGCTTAGTTCATTATCTGCGGTGTGAACGTACTCTAAACACTATTGGTTAGTTAGACTGTACTACTGACGATGAGAACACTTGCGTTTGACTGCCGGGTTTAATCTTTATTTTTGTTATCAAGCGGAAGGCCGTGGATTCGATCTCCGTCGGCGTGAAATGAATAAATAAAAAATATTTTTTTTTTTGTTTTTTCTGTATGCTTAATTAATTATTCTGAGAGTCATATAAATTCGCATACTCACGCTATTACAGAAATATTTCGTTGTGTTTTGTCGAGTTTTAGTCAACACAGGCGGACATGTTTTCTTAAAAAGTTGCACTGTCAAACAGCCATTGGGTTTCGGGCCGCTCTGAGAATTTACTATCGTCAGCCAGTTATTTTTATTATTCCAAAGTTTCAAGTTTTCACTTCTGTCGGCAGTCCCCATGACTGACAATTTCTTTTTATGTATTCCGGTATGGGTGTCTTAGTCGGAGGGGCCAAAGCACATGCTCCGACCAGCCAATATCACCTCGAGAAGGTGGGTGCCATACGGAGACCTCCCTGTATTGCTGGCTATACTGGCCTGTATACTGAACTAGAGAAGAACACAATCGAAGCTGCTATGCGGTCATCTTACATCCAGTACGGTGGTACCAACCCAGTCGGTTAAAATCTGAGACCAAATATAACATTAACACCTACGGGCATAGATCTAAGCGGATTCCTCTAATATGAAATATTTCAGAAGGTAGGTATATTCGTAAATTTTACGGAGAAAACAGATAGGCACAACCATTGTATGGGAATTTATTACCTCATTATTCTCTTAAGGCGCCTAGTAACGCCACATGTGGATTTTTGAAGAAGTAGCCCGTGATAACTAGACCAATCTAAAGGCTAAAAACTACTGCAAAATAATATAGAACAATTCTTTGTCTATCGGTCACACCTTTTTGGTTGTAAAATTTTATCATTTTCTATACAAACTATACGGTAACGAAATGTAGATTTTTTCTTCCGCGTGAAATTTGAAGACTTGATATCAGAAACTAAAGAGAATTTAAATGGAATTTTTATAGCAAAATGACGCCACTTGTTATATCTATCGATCACACGCTTTTCACAGTTCTATCAAATCAAATCAAATAAAAAAACGTTTATTGCACATAATTGTTGTACAGAAGGTAGCACTTAATGCCTATGGCATTTTCCACCAGCCTACCCTTATATAGAACCAGGGTAGGTGCAACAAGACAAGGTAAACCAAACAAAGTCTTATAAAATAGAAAATAGAAGGACAAATTGTATATATCTATATATATAATGCATATAATACACATATATTCATAATAAATAATAAACATATATAAACATATACAAAATAAAACTCAGACATTACACAACACATTATGAATTTGCTCAGAAACTAGGGATACGGAAGTAGGAGATGAGATTTAGGAATTGAGGAGACAGTCTTTCAAGAGCACTCTGAACGTGTGGATAGATGCACACTGTCGTAAACGAAGAGGAAGTTCGTTCCACATTTCAGTTCTAATGCGAAGGATCGTAATTTATGAAACCCCTTATGAAAACTACTACGCGCTACCGCTGTTGGCGTTACTAGGCGCCTTAACAACGGCGCTCGTTCTCAAAACGTCCGAGACATTGATACATTCTTTCAGAGTTCGGATGATTGGTAATGGGGCAGTGGGCGGGTGGCGCTGCCGTGACTCATCTGGCCAGACGCAGGTTCGCGACCCGCAGGAAGTGATGAGTTGTTGACTATTTACTAGTTGACGGTATGTTGTCAAGCTCATAGTATATATACTCGTATATTATGGAAACTGACACGCGGTTGGCTACATCACCTACAACATCCGTGATGTCAGCCCATAACACCGGGTGAACTAGGTGTCGTGTCAGTGCTTCCCTTCGGTCGTGCCGGCTACACTTAACTGGACGGAAAACAGAAACTATTTACATAGTCGTTTCGACCGACGTTTCATTCACTGCGGCGGTAGCAACCCGGGCGGGTTGAACCCTACCACCTCGTAAGGTAAGAAGGGAAGGGACCTACAGTTTTACGTGGAATCCGAACCACGGTCAGCCTCCAACGGTGGAGTGGTCACCCATCCAAGTACTGACCGGCCCAGCGTTGCTTAACAATCAATAGCGACAGTCGACTGTCTGCACCACTGAGCTATCGCGGCTGACATATTTCTCGATGTGTATACTCCGTGTGTTATTGAAATTGAAGAATAAACTCAGAAAAATCGTCACGTCACCGTCATCGTCACGCTCTGGCACGGCACCCAAATCTGCAAAAACACGGCGTCCAGAGTCCATAAGTGTAGTAGGTACTTACCTAGCTTGTAAGTATTTCAGGTAAGATAAAAAAAATCGGCCAAGTGCGAGCCGGACTACCGCACTCATGTTTGCGCACCAAAAAAAAGTAAAAATAAAAAAAAAAACAGGTTTCTTGTGTAGTAATCCTAATTTTTTTACTTTTTAACCCCCGACGAAAAAGAGGGATGTTATAAGTTTAACGTGTGTGTGTGTATGGGTGAATGTGTGTAGGTATAGGCGTGTCTGTCTGTGGCATCGTAGCTCCCAAACGGATGGACCGATTTGGATGCGCTTTTTTGACCCCATTACCAATCATGTGAAAGCTGGTTTAATCGGGGTGGTTTAGGTACCTATGTTTCTAATCTATTAATTAACCCGTAGACTGTGGAGCGGTCGATATCGACCGCTAGAGCACTATCTAAATAAGTAATAATAAAATAATATTCTTAAAAAGTAGACCGCGTGCAAATACACGGAATTTTTAAAAACGCTTGAAATAAAAGTTAAATTACAAATTAAAATGACTCCCGACCCTTAAATAGCCAAAAAGAATTTCCGTTTACGTACTTAAAGGAGTCGGGGGACTACTCAGTAAATAAAATATAAAATCTCAGAGCTGTGCGGGAATTTACTTAACGGTCTCCCGACTCCTTAAAGTGATTAAGCGGAAATTATTTTGGTTTTTTAAGTGACGGGGGTTTTTTAAATTTGTAATTTAACTTTTTTCGATTTTTTTATTATTAGTTGTTACATCCGCCAAAATAACAAATATTCTGTGAAAATTTCAAACGGATATTCCGGCTAAGCTATTACGTTTTCAAAGATACAGCCATCGGACGACCGGACGGACAGACAGACGGCTGGATACGTAAACCAAAAAAACTATTTATCATCGCTCTATTCGCCTAAAATGATCTTCCGCTGTAGTCAGCTGAATTTGTAGTCATATCATAGTCCCCAGTGAGCGACCAAATAAATTCGGCGCCACACCCACATGGTCATTATGTCCTGCTCCGAATGGCGCCTAAATGAATGATGATGTCAAATTGATACAGGAAGAGTTTGTCACGTCCGTCCAACGTCGTCGTCGTTGGCCTGCTAGACAGAAACTTGACTCACTATCACACATTGACGGCACTTGTGTTTTTTTACCCGACTGCGGCGAAGGAAACACAGTAATGTGTTTATTTATACAGTATAGAGCATGAGCATTCGTTATTGAACAGAATAATAAAAAAAAAATCTATAAAAAAAAAACAGCTTTAGATAAAATCGTTACATACATACATACATATCACACACGCTCAATCCCGACAATCGGGGTAAGCAGAGTAATCGGTGTTGTGCTGCAAGAACTCTGGTAAATTACAGCACAACACCGACCACCACGTTTCGCAAATTATTCGAACAAGATTCAATCGATCAAGCAGCAAGTAAGGCACGAAGACCCACCTGCTGCATGACTCGGTGGAAGTACCATGCCAAGGTGGGAGGTGGCGAGCCTGTCGCCCTTTAGCACGGCATCTTGTCCTTATCGCTTAGTCGCCTTTTACGACATGCACGGGGAGAGATGCAGTGAGGCTATTCTTTTTAAGTACCGGCCCCACACGGTACAATCGTTTACTTCAAGATATCAGAATTTTTAGAGAGAACTATCATTATCATAGAATATGTTTTTTTATATTTTATTTTATCTAGTGTCTTTTCCAATAAAGCATTTGATTTTCGAGAAATTGAAGGAAAGTGACACGGTTGACTACATCACCATACATGACATCCGTGATGTCAGCCCATAACAAAAACACCTCTGATGAACTTGGCGCTATGTCAGTGCTTCCCATCGGTCGTGCCGGCTACACTGAACTGGATGGAAATACGAACGATTTACATAGTCGTTTCGACAGATTTTTTTATTCAGCGCTGTGGTACCAAGCCGGGCGGGCTAAACCCTACCACCTAGTAAGATAAGAAGGGAAGGGACCTACAGATTTTACGTGGAATCCGAACAACGGTAAGCCTCCAACGGTCGAGCGGTCACCCATCCAGGCATCCAAGTAGGTTGGTACCACCGCACTGAATGAATGGTCGGTTGAAACGGCTATGTAAATAGTTCGCGTTTTCCTTCCAGTTCAGTGTAGCCGGCACGACAGAAGGGAGGCACTGACATAGCACCTAGTTCACCCGGTGTTATGGGCTGACCGAGCGGCTGACATCACAGTTGTAGTAGGTGATGCCACATCCAACAGTGTAAGTTTCCATAGAAAAAATAAATAAATAAAAATCAATAACCAGTTGTAACGGTTTTATGTATTTTCACCTTATTTATGTAAGCGATCCAAGACCACACCGTCTTGTATTCGTGTCGCACAAAGACGTCGCACTGTCGCACTATCAGCAGTGAAGGATCGGCCTCGCGCGTCGCACTAAATCAAGGAGTCACCGATAAAAAGCTAAATGCTGTTCGATTCGACGCTCGCGCGAGACATAATTTATGCTGAACTGATAAATTAAGCGACAGATCGCGATGTGAGTTATGGGATCGCGGAACTCTATCACAGAATAGAAAAGAGTACTCCGTACAGAAGCTGCTCTGTACAAACACTCACAAAGAAATAGCTACTCTGCGACGACGCGATAAAGTACTAATTGGCTCGCCCAGAGCTGCATGCCTAACCACGATAATTGCCTACATTTCGCTTCTCTTTCTGTCGTGTAACTCTATCTCGAAAGTGCGCCGTTCAGCGCGTTAAGGGCTGTGTCTTTGTGCTGTCTTATTGTGAGGAATAAAATGAAGATGATACCTACCAACTTTTATCGTTCTAGCTACCAACGATATGAAATTTAGCTACGGCAAATTCATGCAAACAAATTCATGCATGCGTTAGCGTCACAATTAGTTTCTCACATCGAAGCGTGCATTGCGTGCAACCTTCCAGTGATAGTTTTGTTTGATCAATAAATTTAATGATCAATGATCATCTACAATGTACTTATTATCCTTATACGAATTAGGCCATACACACCACGCTGTTCGGCGTACTAATGTTATTGGCAATATAATAATATCATTTTAAATCAATGACCTCCTACTATATGAATAAATAAATTACTAGAAATAAATCAAAATGCTACTAAACAAAATACTTACCTTTCTTCGTCTCTCGGCAATGAAAAAAAAGACAAGTTTTCATTTGTCTGTTGACTTTTGCACCCGTCCACTGCACAATAATTACGTGATTTCGACATTTTCTAAATTCGAAAGCGCCACACGCCCGGTCTGGCTGGATAGCGACAGCCCACTGTTAATTGTACATTAGTCGGTACGCCAAGCGGTAGGCATTTAACTCGCGACCTTGAGCGAGTGACGAAGGCCTGACTCTATGGCGTCGCGTGTCAGCGATGCAGCGGCCGCATTGAGGTGCGTTCATAGATTCTTTGCGATTTTACACTGCAAAAGTTGCAGTGCAATTTTTTTTATAGAAACCGTGACATGGATCGCCAAGGCACCCATATGGTGTCTAACGACGCCCATGGACATTCGGTCGCACGCGGGGGTTGCGAATGCCATGCCAGCCTGACAGGTGCCTATTTACGCCTCTCTTGAAGGACCCGAGACTATACTTGGACAGTGGATATGTGGGCAGGGAGAGCGTTCCAGAGTTTACCAGTTCTGTGGAGAAAAGATCTGCAAAACCTTGCAAAATTGGTACGCATCCGCGGTAAGGCGAGCTTTGGTTTGTCCACCCCAAATTTCCCGTAGAAGTTCTCCAATGTTTCTCACTAAAAATTTTGCCTCGAAACAGCAGGGTCATTCTATTCTATCTACATTTTTAGATAGATGATAGCTGGATAAACTATTCACAAACAAAATATAATTCGCAAACCTTATCAAAACATAGAAAATGTATTTTCGCTCTACAAATCCTCAAGACATGCTCGTCGCGGTGGTTCCCGTAGGCGGGTGGGTAGTGGTAATGCGAGAGTGCACAATATTTATTTTAAGGATGCACGATTTACGGCCACTCGAGATGCCGTAAATCGCCGCGTGGTGGCGCGCGCGTTTGTCATGCGTCCGCGCACTCTATCAATCTGATGACTTTGTGCGAGATCTAACCAACGTGAGTCCAATCGTGTTAAGATTGTCAATATGAAGTTTAATATACTTAGGTATCCATAAATAAATCATTATTACATTTATAATAAAATGGTAAAATTGGCTTGTATATTTGGCTGTACATTTAAGATATTTGCATGGAAAATTTCATTAGGGGATGGAGGATGAGTAGGAGAATGCATTGGTATCATTTTTTAAATGTTTGTCTGTGAGTTTGTATGTTTGTGCGCGCATCACGTAAAACTACTGAACCAATTCGAATGGAGCTTTTAGAAAAATATAAGGCTTAACTCGGTGTAACATAATTATAGGCTATATGGGTTCCTAAATTACCGCAGTAAACATTATTACCTCCATAAATTTTCAGCTTTTCTCACCGTCGTCGTCTTCAAGTTATGTGGCTCGACGTTTCGGGACAAACGTTTGGCCAAATCTTTAATAATGTTTATCAGCAACATTAATTTAAAAGTCCTTAATATTTTAGATGTACATTTGTAATTTTCCGTACTCCGTACGTAAACCTATTACTAAGCCTTGGAACCGTAATAGCCAGCCGGTTGAAAATTTCACAGAATATGTGTTATTATGGCGGAAATAACAACACATATTAAAAAAGAAAAAAAATTAAGCAGGTCCACATCACGAAACGTGTTTTTTTCAACGTTTTTTTAAGTGGTGCGTAAACCTTGCTATACGCGAGTCCGACTCGTTCTTGGCCGTTTTTTTTTTACAGTTTTCTCACAGACATTATTATTTAAGTAATACATTTTGCAAATATGCTGTGGACATTTCGCCAACACATCTAGAGCAGTAGGCCCTATATAAAAATTAGTTTTGTCGTGGACGATTATATCAATACAATAAAATTAATATAATTTGAATTGAAACGAATTGCACCAAAAACTGTAGTAGGCCTTATTATTTTGAAATAAATAAAATTTTTACTTTCACATTTACCAACGTTGGCACATTCGCGCATAACACCATCCGAAAGCCGCTAATAATTTTTGTTTATCTTTCGAGGTGAATATGGGCGAAATAAACGGAATTAGTGCAATCGGAATTCGAATTATCGGATTCGAGATTTCAAATTATTCGGCGAACGAGTTCAGTGTCGCTTGAAAAATGGGTGAGCTGTTTTCGGTCATTAATATTGAAGATATCGGCCCGATCGCAGAATGCCTGTGTTTGATTCCGGGCGGTAGGTATGTTTCGGCGTTTTTGATGCACACTTTGAAAAATATTAGTACCTACTAATAATAAATCTGTAAGGGATGGTCATGGAGTAGGTACGTTACTTTGTTTTATGAGATACTGCGTTTGTAGACTCTATGTATGATGCTAAAACAAAATTGACGATCTTTAGAAATCTTTTCTGTATGTACTTATGTATGTTTGACTATACGGGACACAGGATAGGCTAAATAAAATTCAGTTCCAGTTACGCTATGATGTGGCTCTCATACAAACCGAATTGTTCCGCGCGCCGAAATAAAAGTACGGTAGTGGGCTTACTACTTACTTTCTTATTTTTAAAAATTCGTATTTAACGCGAGAGAAGCCGCGGGCACAGCTAGTAATAAAATAAATTTACTAACAGAAGGTGATAATTCCACTACAAACACGCTATTTCATAAATAGATGGTGTTCTATAGAAGGGCATTACTCCTTCTACATAATATTATACTTAGATAAATATATTAGTTTTATATTACAAGAAAGGAAAAAAGATCTTAATTTCGCGTAGGTAACTAAAAAGTTTAAGTTTTCATACAAATAGAGCTGCCTAAAGTGCGGACTAAGCGCTCCAGTATTTCTTTTATCTTCCGCACTGCGAAACTCTGGAATGCACTTCCTCCTTTTTTTTTTATGGAACCTGACACGTTTGGCTATATCACCTACAACATCCGTGATGTCAGCCCATAACACAGGGTGAACTAGGTGCCATGTCAGTGCTTCCCTTCATTTCATGTCGGCTACACTAAACTGGACGGAAAACACGAACTATTTACATAGCCGTTTCGACCGACGACGTTTCGTTCAGTGCGGTGGTACCAACCCGGCCGGGATAAACCCTACCACCTAGTAAGGTAAGAAGGGAAGGGACCTACAGTTTAACGTGGAATCCGAACCACGGTCAGCCTCCAACGGTCGAGCGGTCACCCATCCAATCACTGACCGCGCTCAGCGTTGCTTAAAAACAGTTGACTAACCAACCGCGCCACTGAGCTACCGAGGCGACGAATTTTCTTATCCCTTAGTCGACTTTTACGACATGCGACGGGGACAGATGCAGTGGGGCTATTCTTTTTAAGTACCGGCCCCACACGGTCCTGATGTGTTTCCTTCAGTGTATGACTTGGGATCATTCAAGAGACGCGTAAAAAGGCATCTGTCACGCCGGCACGACATTCGCAGCCCCCGCTCTAAAACGAATGCTTTTGGGCGTCGGCGTTGTCGGCTCAACAATCCATGCTGACGGCGCCAAGTGTCTCGCGTATCAATAAAAAAAAAAAAAAAAAAAAAGGTGTGAAACTATTTATTGATTTTAAAGACTTGAATGGTAGATATTTAATATATTAAATTTTTATTTTATTATTGGATTGAACTTTCCATTAAATTAAAATATTTACAATAAAATTTTACTAGTTTATTTTTGAATTAAGAAAATTTTTATTTATAGATAAAATTTATTTTATGTTTAGATTTGTATTTTACACAATTTCTAGTATGAGGACATTAAACCTGAGTGCATCGACACAGGTGAAAGCTGACCGCTCCCGGGTTTGCTTAATGTTCACGATCTCGCGTCGATACATTGCACCACCCAGCTGGCGAGGCGAGGCTGATAAAAATGTATACAGTGGCAATAATATGGTCTTCATGCCTTACTTGTTTTTTTTTTTATGTAATCCGGTAATCCGGCTGAGTCGGAGGGGCCAAAGCACATGCTCTAACCAGCCAATATCACCTCCGAGAAGGTAGGTGCCATACCGGAGACTTCCCTGGATTGCTGGCTATACTAGACTAGAGGAGAACACAGCCGAGGTTGCTATGCGGCCATCTTACATCCAGTACGGTGGTACCAACCCAGTCGGCTACAATTTGAGCGTACCACCTAGTAAGGGGCAAGGGAATCGGAATAACTTGCTGCTTGAGAATTATCTTTCCCTAAATACTTTGCTAAACGTGCCGGTCGGTGTTGCGCTCTAATTTACTAGAGTTCTTGCAGCACAACACCGATTACTCTGCTTACCCCGATTGTGTCGCGATACAGCGTGTGGTATATATGTATGTATGTATTCATGTACGTATAGTATGTATGTACGAGTATGTAGATATGTATTTTTTTTTATTTTTTATGGATACTGACACGGTTGGCTACATCACCTACTACATCCGTGATGTCAGCCCATAACACCGGATGAACTTGGTGCCACGTCAGTGATTCCCTTCGGTCGTGCCGGCTACACTGAAATGGATGGAAAACACAAACTATTTGCATAGCCGTTTCGACCGACCTTTCATTCAGTGCGGTGGTACCAACCCGTGCGGGTTAAACCCTACCACCTAGTAATATAAGAAGGGAGTCATATCCCTTAGTCGCCTTTTACGACATACACGGGGTGAGATGCAGTGGGGCTATTCTTTTAAAGTACCGGCCCCACACGGTAT
Organism: Nematopogon swammerdamellus; assembly: GCA_946902875.1. Lineage (NCBI taxonomy): Eukaryota > Metazoa > Arthropoda > Insecta > Lepidoptera > Adelidae > Nematopogon > Nematopogon swammerdamellus. The sequence continues at coordinate 2,559,252 of OX336356.1, read as the reverse complement.
GTATGTATGTATGTATGAATGCATGTATGTATGTATGTATGTAGTGGCAATATATTCTCCGCATCATCTTCACAACACGATCGAATATGCTGTATTATCTATGTGCTCCTTTACAATACGAGACGTAGGTAAACTGACAGAGAGTATGTCGTATCGACCGACAACAATACGCATTATTAAACTCCACTATAAAAAATACATGTCTGGAAGGGCCGGCAATTTTTGAGCGGCGGGCGGTCAGCGCGCTCTTGGCCTGGACTCTTGATCTTAAGGTCTGAGGTTCGACTCTTAAAGACATGCACCAATGCGTTTTTTTTACGAAAAAAATTACCTACCTACGTGCATAGATATTATGTTCGGAATCGGTGCAAAACTGTGTGGTAGGCTCGAGTCGTAGCCGACTGGGTTGGTACCACCGTACTGGATGTAAGATGGCAGCATAGCAGCCTCGGCTGTGTTCTCCTCTAGTTCAGGATAGCCAGCAATCTAAAGGGAAGTTGCCGGTATGGCACCTACATTCTCGGAGGTGATATTGGCTGATCGATGCATGTGCTTTGGCCCGTCTGACTCACCACCCATACTGGATTACATAAAACAAATATAAAAAAAATTGCGCTGTATCCCGACATTCGGGTTAAGTAGAGTAATCGGTGTTGTGCTGCATGAACTCGAGTTAATTATAGCATAGCACCGACCACCACATTTCGGAAAGTATTCGGATATTAACAACAAACAACTATCAAGCAGCAAGTACAACATATAAGTCACGAATACCCACCTGCTGCATGACTCGGTGTAAGGACCGTACCAAGGTGAGAGGTAGCTACCCTATCGCCCTTTAGCGCTGCACCTTATCCTTATTTCATAGTCGACTTTTACTATATGCACGGGGAGAGATGCAATGGGGCTATTATTATTTTTACCGGTACATTTTAACAGAGAATACCATTTCTGTGTATATATTGCCTCGAAGAGCAGTATATTAATCAGACGAGATACATCTAGGCGGTTTCCAGAATTGATTCAATTATTATTATATTTAAAACTAACTTACAATACATGAATGGGAGTAAGATTATTTGTTAGGTTAGCTTGGATCTTTCATTGTCTGTTCGTGGCGAGCGCTGGGCTAGTGCGGAGAGAGCTTGGCGGCTTTGCTGTGGAAACTGGAAAATGTTAGATTATACATTTTTTAGTTAAATTTCAAATTTCAAATATTTCAAATGTATTTATTGTGACATGTGACATTTATACAGAACAGAAAGAGCAAGTGGTTCAAGGTAGCGGGTTGGCTCCCCGTTGGGTTTTTCGAATCCGTATCTAGTCGAACAAGGCGTGGTCGCCCGTATCTCGACTAGTCCCGAGTGGCGGCTGACACCCCGGTGCCTCTTTGTATGATTTTCCTCTCCTTCCTTTCGTATACGTTTTTAACTTATTAGATTTTTAGTTATTATGAACTTAAATATAAACAATTTACCCTTCACCACAAAACAGAATAAACTAGAAAAAAAACTTTTTGAAATAGCCAAATAAAAAAATATTACCTTAATTTAGAGAATATTTTTCGTTGTTTTACCTCCACCATGAAAACATATTTATGCTTGATAATGCTTGTTTTCTTTTTTTCCTTTCAAAGAAAATGTTAACTTAAAAATAATAGCCCCACTGCATCTTTCCCCGTGCATTTCATAAAAGGCGACTAAGGTATAAGAACCTAACCTGTCTCCCTATAGCGCGGCGGCATCTTGTCCTTATCTCTTAGTCACCTTTTACGACATGCACGGGGAGAGATGCAGTGAGGCTATTTTTTTATGTACTGACCCCATACAGTAAAATTTTATTTCACAATCATTCATTGTCTAATTTGTTCTTAACTAGAAATGGTAAGACTATTTTCTCTGTATGTCACAGAGCCTTGTTCAAGCAAATTTATACTAATACAATTTATAAAAAATTAAGATATAAATTAAAAGAATTTCATTATTAGTAATTGCACAAAATTTTAATAATTGAATTACTTATATTTTTTTCATATTTACAAAATTTTAATAAAAATAATGCTTAATTGAACATGCGGAAGCCCTCTCCACACATTACCTCGCACTGGACAGTGGCTAGCGTGGCGGGCGGGCCGATTTAGCTAAGTAATGACCCGCCGCCGACCGTGGGCCGCTACTGTAGGCGGACTGTACGGGCTGTGCACTATGCGGACTGTATGGACTGTATGGCTGAAGTGAGTGGTAATTAGTTTTATGTGTTGTTGACTTTCTATTTTTATTTATCGAAAATAAATATAACTATTGTCGAAAGTATCACCCGACTGCGGCGAAATGAACTGTTATAATTTTGGCATCGTATGTATGTATGTATTATATGTATCTATGTATGTATGTATGTATGTATGGATGTATGGATGTATGTATGTATGTTCATTGTATTCCTCAAAGAGCTTAAACTACTAAAGCGATTTCAGCATATGAGGCATTGCTAGATTCGTTTCGGATAACCCGCGAGTCATAGGGTAATTTTTTTATGAAAAATAAAAAAAAGAACCTGAAGAATCTGGGATCACCAGGTAAACCATGTCGAGTCAGTTGCCATAAAAAACAATTAACTATGTCCTACATAAACCCCGACCCTTAAAAATCAAAAATAATTTCCATTTAGTTACTTAAAGGAGTCGGTGGACCGCTAAGTAAATTTATTTACTTATCGGTCCTCCTTTTCTTTTTCAAAACTTTCACCGATGGCGTGATACCGAGATTGTATAAAGTTGTGAGTAAAATAACAAATAATAAAAACGGACCATTTCACGGAAACCTCGGTGCGCTAGTCCGACTCGCACTTGGCCGGTGTTTTTATTTATTTTTTGGCATATTTTTATTTACGTTTTTATTTATTTTTTGTCAGCCTCGATAGCTCAGTGGTGCAGACAGTCAACTGTCGCTATTGAATGTTAAGCAACGCTGGGTGCGGTCAGTACTTGGATGGGTGACCGCTGACCGTTGGAGGCTGACCGAGGTTCGGATTCCTCGTAAAACTGTAGGTCCCTTCCCTCCTAATCTTACTTGGTGGTAGGGTTTAACCCGCCCGGGTTGGTACCACCGCACTGAATGAAACGTCGGTCTAAACAGCTATGTAAATAGTTTGTGTTTTCCGACCAGTTCAGTGTAGCCGGCACGATCAAAGGGGGAAGCACTGACATGGCACCTAGTTCACCCGGTGTTATGGGCTGACATCACGGACGTTGTAGGTGATGTGGCCAACCGTGTCAGATTGCATAAAAAAAAAATATATATCCGTCATAATATAACACTATATTCTTTAAAAATTTCAACCGGCACAAAATGTCAACTGTCTACCTATTCCGGTTCAAATTTATACACCCCTCGGATGGACGGACATACAGACAGACGGTGTACGCTTAGTAATAGGATTCTGTATAGATACGGAGCCCTAAAAATAATAAAAACACTTAATTTTTAAATCAACGTAAAAGTCAACTTTTTTAGATTCTATAGCATTTATCAGCCAGAACCAAACGAGATCGGAACATGTTTCAAACATAAGTAATTCAATAACATATCGACCGGCAAAGGTGGTCCAAGTCTGGGTATCCCAAACGCATAAATAACGATACTATTGGACATAATTTAATCTAACCATTCGATTTTGAGACCATAAATTTAAAGATTTTTATTCGAAACAGGAAAACAAAAACTTTAATATGGTATAACCTTTTATAAATCACCATGGATTTGACATATCCCATCTTTAACGCCGCTTTTCACGTTGACATCCCGCGTGAATTTAAACTCTATTCTTTAAAGCATAAAGATGAATTCTCCTTTTCAATTTTCGAGAACCACAGCACGTGTATTTGTCAAGCAAATTTGATCTTACTACTGAGTGAAATAAAGCTAGTTTTTGATCGGTAAGTTTTGTATAAATAAATCAATATTTAAGAGAATTTGATGTACAACAGATAGTAAAAATAGCTGGAATAATTGATATCAAAATGTGACATATCGCATAGTTTAAGTTTCGTCATGGCGCGGTACATTCAATTTGTAAACATCAAATTTTTTGGAATATTATACCTACATGTTTTCTTCGTTTTGAAGAGTCTCGCCGACACTGCTACCTCGGTCCTATTAACCCCCGAGGCCCCCGACGCAAAAAGAGGGGTGTTATAAGTTTAAAGTGTGTATGTATGTGTGTATGGGTGTGTCTGTCTGCGGCATTGTAGCTCCCAAACGGATGTACCGATTTGGATGCCGTTTTTTTATGCTATGTTTGTATTCAAGTAATCAAGTTTTTTTTTTATGGATACTGACACGGTTGGCTACATCAGCTACAACATCCGTGATGTCAGCCCATAACACCGGGTGAACTAGGTGCCATGTCAGTGCTTCCCCCTTTGATCGTGCCGGCTACACTGAACTGATCGGAAAACACAAACTATTTACATAGCCGTTTCGACCGACGTTTCATTCAGTACGGTGGTACCAACCCGGGCGGGTTAAACCCTACCACCAAGTAAGATTAGGAGGGAAGGGACCTACAGTTTTACGAGGAATCCGAACCTCGGTCAGCCTCCAACGGTCAGCGGTCACCAATCCAAATACTGACCGCACCCAGCGTTGCTTAACATTCAATAGGGACAGTTGACTGTCTGCACCACTGAGCTATCGAGGCTGACAAAATCAAGTAATTAAGTAATCAAAAAATTTATTATCTTAAAAAGTGGACCGATTTGCATGCGGTCTTTTCTTAAAAAGCTTGAAATAAAAGTTAAAGCAAAAATTTTAAAAACACCCGACCCTTAAAAAGTCAAAAATAATTTCCGTTTACTTACTTAAAGACGTCGGGGCACCGCTAAGTAAATACAATATAAAAAACGGGAATTTACTTAGCAGTCCCCCGACTCCTTTCAGTAAGTAAACGGGAATTATTTTTGACTTTTTAAGTGTCGGGTTTTTTTTTATTTAACCAACCACTTGAACCGCATCTTGTTTTTAGGGTACCGAATACATACGGAAACCTATTACAAAGCGCGTACGGTACTGTTTATCCACTAACAATTTTCAAATGTAACCCATTCATAAGAATATTAGCAATACCCTCAAACAGAATTGCAGGGAATATTGTAACAGTATTAATATACACGGGACAAGCATTAATTAATTAATGAAGACATAGAATAATGACGAAGTCAAACAAGACGTATGGGCGCAGGTGCGGCCAACCTTTGGTTTGGAATGATAAAGATTAGTCTTTAGTTAATAATTCGATATTGGTTTTATTAAGACGAGACGGAAGTTAACTTTCTCCATACAAAATCATCTTTCGGCATTTATGATTTCCAGCCACCTAAACCTTATCAGATTTAGAATTTTTTTTCTTGTCTTTAAGGACGGTCCTATTTATGTTCCGGTAATTTTTTTGTTTTTGATGAAATACATATACCGACAACACCGGAGCTAAAAAAAAAATTATTTCGACCTAAAAGATTTGAATTTTTTATTTTTTGAAGTCAGGAAGTTTTTTTTTTTTTTTTTATGGAAACTGACACGGTTGGCTACATCACCTACAACGTCCGTGATGTCAGCCCATAACACCGGGTGAACTAGGTGCCATGTCAGTGCTTCCCCCTTTGATCGTGCCGGCTACACTGAACTGGTCGGAAAACGCAAACTATTTACATAGCCGTTTCGACCGACGTTTCATTCAGTGCGGTGGTACCAATCCGGGCGGGTTAAACCCTACCACCAAGTAAGATTAGGAGGGAAGGGACCTACAGTTTTACGAGGAATCCGAACCTCAGTCAGCCTCCAATGTCAGCGGTCACCCATCCAAGTACTGACCGCACCCAGCGTTGCTTAACATTCAATATCGACAGTTGACTGTCGATGCACCGAGCTATCGAGGCTGACAAAGTTATACATAAGTACATTACGCTTTATTGAGTCATCACTTTAGATAATTAAAAAATTAAAAAGAAGGGAACGTAGATTCGACTGTCCATATTCCAACAAAAAATTATTCTAAAAATCGGATAAGGTTTAGGGGGGTAAAAAAATAAGACAGCAGAGGTTTTTTTGTTGAAAAAAAAAACCTGCTGTTTTACTGTGTATATCGTTAAACAGAACGCAGCTCGGCCTTCGGCCTCGTCCTTTTAGAGACATTGTTCGAAAAAATATGACGCTTACTTGAACGCAGTTCGGCCTTCGGCCTCACCCTTAGTGACTTTGTTAGAGAAAGTATATCCTTATAAAGAAAGCTATGCAGAAGCGATGTTTCTAATCATCATATTTGCGTTTAAATACGATTTGCTATTATACCGACTTTACCGCGAGCGGAGCCTCGGGAACAGCTAGTCTGCAATAAACTACCAGACATCCACATTCTTGTGCTTCGGACACAGGAACACAGGACCTCCAAGGACTCAATTAATGGGCAGCCTGGATCATACAGAGCTTGTATCAATTTATACATGGCAGTATTTGTAGGCGGGGGAGTCGCTGATATGGCAATCCGATGTGATTTTCTAAGTATAATGCTGTAAGCCAATAATATATTCTAAATTGTGTGTTAGTAATTATAATTTATCAGTTGCGCAATATTTTTTGAATTATTTTATTATCGGCCGACACAAAAAGAGGGGTTTTATAAGTTTAACGTGTGTGTGTATATGGGTGTGTCTTTCTTTGGCATCGTAGCTCCTAAACGTATGGACCGATTTGGATGCGGTTTTTTTATTATTTGAAAGCTGGTTTAATCGGGATGGTTCCTAGCTATATTTGTAATCAAGGCATAAATTAAATATGAAGTAATTAAACAATTTCTCACGGATGGATTTGCATGAGTTTTTTTTTTTAAAGATTGAAATAAAAGATAAATTACAAATTAAAGAAACCCTTAAAATGTCAAAAATAATTTCCGATTACTTACTTAAAGTAGTCGGAGGACCGTTAAGCAAATACAAAATATAAATAAAAATAATCGTTTTTTTTTACATATTTTAAGGGTCGGGGGTTTTCTAAGCATAGATAATGCTATAAGCCAATATATTTTAGTTGTGTGTTAGTAGGTTCTTATAATTGATCAGTTACGCGACTAAGGGCGACTAAGGGATAAGGACAAGATGCCGCGCTAAAGGACGACGGGTCAGCCGCCTCTCACCTTGGCACGCTCCTTCCACCGATTCATGCAGCAGGTGGGTCTTCATGCCTTACTTGCTGCTTGATAGTTATAATGGCCTAATACATTGCTAAAAGTGGTGGTCGGTGTTGTGCTGTAATTCACAAGAGTACCTACTTGAATTACAACACCGACTACTCTGCTCACCCCGATTGCCGGGATACAGCTTGTTGTATGTATCGCCAACTTCGAAAATACAGTAAAGTCGAATTACCTACTTAAACATTTTTATGACTCAACTTTCAATAATTTCTGGGTTAAAACATGGCCCACACGAACCGTTAAACATATAAAATAAAGTTTGAGGTCACGTCGCTATCAATTCCGTCAATAAATATCAGAAGCAGCTGTTTCTCGATCGCTAACAGAGTACTTAGTTATTCGGCCACCCATGCCGGGGAAACCATTTAAACCACCTGCAAATGTATCGACTATTCCGAAACCCTTTCGTACAAAGTATTCATGGTACCTGAGGTTTTACTTTAACTATTTCAATAATATAAAACAAAAATAGAAAATATTACCTTATTCATTAAGAATATTATATTAGAGACTAGCTTTTTACCGGGAGCTCGCTCGCCTGAAATTCATATTAAAAAGAAGAAAGTACGTAAGAAATAAGGCCGAGTTGCGTTCCTGCGTTACCTTTAATTTCGGCGCGCGGAACATTTCGGTTTGCATGAAAGCCACATCTTAGCGTAACCGCAACTGAATTTTATTTAGCCTATCCTGTGTCTCGTATAGGTAAATGTGCTTCTACGAAGTTTCATCGAATTCAGATGATCGGTTTAAGAGTTATGGATGAATATACATACATACATTACATACAGAAAGATTTCTAAAAATGGTCAATTTGGTTTTACTATCATACATAGAGTCTACAAACGCAGTATCTCATAAAACAAAGTTACTTACTCCATTACCATCCCTCACAGATGATTGATGATGATGATTGATTGATGATTGATGATTGATGATTATTAAGATTGGATTAAAGATTATTAAGATTTTACCGCAACTCCACACGCGGTAAATTTTTAGGGTTCCGTACCGTAGTGGTCCGTCTGTCCATCCTACCTTTAAAGGGTTGTATCTTTTCAACCGTAATAGGCGACCCGTTGAAATTTTCGCAGAATATGTTTTATTATGGCGGATATCCTAACAAATAATAAAACAAATTTAAAAAAGTAAAAGATTAAGGAGGGGGTCCCAATAAATGAAACGTCTTATTTTTTTTTCAAATTTTTTGTTTGTTTTCTCTATCGAATAACTGTAATAAACTTATACAAGCGCCAATCTTGTTGTTATTATATTGCAGACTCTTAAGTAAAACCACAAATAATAAAAACCGACTAGTTACGTGGTGGTACGGAACCCTAGGTGTCGCAACTTCGTATAAGATATGTTGACGCTTACACAAGAACGGTACAGGAGACAGTGAAGAAAAACACGGTTACTGCTCTCTTTCTCTCTGCGTTTCCAGGGAACGTTTTCGGGACAATACTTTCGTCTGCGGCGACGACGTATTTTTCTGAGCGCGCGTCCGCCTCGCACTTGGCCGGTTTTTTTGTAATAATAGAAATCCTTTAAATTTTCAATTTTCAAGGATTGCTAAGTACACTAGTCGTTACGTTAACATATCGTTAAGTTATCCTTATCAGTTCTGTTATCTAAAAATACGGCAGCTGGCCCAACCGACCCCTAATTGTATCGAAATGGGATCACCCTATGGAATTGAACAGCTCTGTATAATTACAAATAACTTTTGTAGGCATGTTTTTGGGTGATGGATTTTGAAATTGGAATGTTGCATGATTGTACATACATACATACATACATACATATCACACACGCTAAATCCCGAAAATCGAGGTAAGCAGAGTAATCGGTGTTGCGCTGCAAGAACTCTGGTAAATTACAGCACAACACCGACTACCACGTTTCGCAAAGTATTCGAACAAGATTCAATCGATCAAGCAGCAAGTAAGGCACGAAGACCCACCTGCTGCATGACTCGGTGGAAGTACCGTACCAAGGTGAGCGGTGGCGAGCCTGTCGCCCTTTAGCACGGCATCTTGTCCTTATCCCTTAGTCGCCTTTTACGACATGCATGGGGAGAGATGCAGTGGGGCTATTCTTTTTAAGTACCGGCCCCACACGGTACCACACGCTATATACAATATACCGGTAATCCGTGTAAGCAGAATTTTTTTATGTAATCCGGTATGTGTGGCTGAGTCAGAGGGGCCAAAGAACATGCTCCGACCAGCCAATATCACCTCTGATAAGGTAGTTGCCATGCCATACCGAGTACTTCCCTTTGGATTGCTGGCTATACTAGACTATAGAGGAGAACACAGCCGAGGCTGCTATGCGGCCATCTTACATCCAATACGGTGGTACCAGCCGAGTCCGCTATAATTTGAGCCTACAACCAAGTAAGGGCAAGAGAAGGGACCTTCATAGGTTCTGAACGGTGAAGCAGCAGGTGTAGGTATGCACGTAAATTTTTCCGTCAGAAAAAACTCATTGTTTCACGCCGACCGGATTCGAATCTCGGACCTCTCGCAAGAGAAGCCGACTCCTAGACCACTCGGTCACCCGAAAATTAAGCTGCACATACCCTGGTACATAACTTACAGCCCAGCACCGATAATTTTGGATGGATGAGAAGAGCGGAAGGCCACGTGTGGTGGCGTGCCTTGGGAGAGGCCTATGTTCAGCAGTGGACCGATACAGGCTGATGATGATGATGATGATGATAATTTTGTAGGGGTAATGAGTGCATGTTAATTTGACAAGGTTCCTAAAGTGTGAGAAACGAGAGTAGTCGTGTGTACATAACACGGCATGACTGTAAAATTACTGTATCGTTTATCTTGGAGGGATTTAATACATTTTGATTGAACATTTCTTCTCGAGTTTATTGAAAATAATTATCTGTAATTTAGTACCAAATTTCAACTCGGTACAAACAACCGTTTAGAAGTTATGAGTTATGTATTTTTTTTTTTATACTAAGCGCGACACGTGGCGCCGAGTCACCCATAAGGTGTCTAGCGACGCCCATGGACATTTGGACGCAGGCGGGGGCTGCGAATGCCATGCCGGCCTGACAGGTGCCCATTCACGCCTCTCTTGAAGGACCCGAGACTATACTTGGGGGGAAATATGTGGGCAGTTAGAGCGTTCCAGAGTTTGCCGGTTCTGTGGAGAAAGGATCTGCAGAACCGATTTGTACGCATCCGCGGTAAGTCCAGCGTATAGGGATGCAATCCCTGCCCAGTGCACGTTGTACGGAGGTGGAAAGGGGACGCCGGAATCGCGTTAAACAGCTCCTCCGAGCACTCCCCGTGGAATAAGCGATAGAACACGCTTAGGGCGCCGACATCCCTACGAAGTTGCAGCGGTTCTAGATCGCGGGACACGTCGGGGTCATCCGATCATGACCCTGTGACATAGATGTACGGACGGACGGACGCATGAATAAAATTCCGTTTTCGCCTCTTTGACGCGGAAAATGGGCGCGGAACGCTACTCATGTGAAATTTGATAAAAAAAATTTATAAAAAAAAAATTTTAAGTCCAAAACCAAAATTATTTTTCTCAAATTAATTCGCAAATTAAATTAGTATTGAGGTCAAATTGCAAGCTGTCAAAGGGAACGAGCCGACATCCCGGACACGTGAAATTTATCGTAGTTTTTGCACAAAACAAGACGACAGTGGAAGCTCAAATTGTGAACGACAGTGACAATTAGTGACGATCGAAAATAGCTTGCGCCGCGCAGAGCTACACATCGTACGGACAGACCATTTAGCATTATTCGTAGTACATACTTACATAGCGTCACGCCTGTTTCCCGATAGAGTAGGCAGAGACAACGGATCTCCACGTGCCACGATCCTGACACACCTCTGCCGCCTCTTCCACTCCCATAATGTTCCTCATGCATGCTCGTCGGTTACGGGATCTGTGGTTACGGGTAAGTACTACGCACTTGCCCCTTTTTGAGCACATGCCCGATCTGGTCCAGGTACGTTCGTCTAGGGCGACCCTTCCCGACTCTTCCACTCACATTTGCTTCATAAATTTCTTTCGTTAGTCTCCTATCATCTATTCTTCCAACATGATTCGTAGTATGGGTTAATATTTTGTAAGTTACTATAATATAATACTTTAAGGTACTAACAAAACATTGTGACTTGCAAAGTTTGTTTGTCAGTTATTCTTCGCATTGAATTTAGAACTGGCGAAATTTTCGACATGTCTATGGTAGGTTAACCACCTATAAATAAAATTATACAAGAAAATAATAGAAACACTAAAATGTACTAAAACGTAATAGTAAATACCTAATGTGAAATCTAAAGTGGAGAAAAAAGTTAAATTTAAAAAATTTTTGTCCCCGTGCATCACAGAATGTCCATGGGCATCGTAAGTCACCTACTCGTAAGTGAAACGATTCCACATGTATCGCTTTCCATAAAAAAAATATTGCACAATTTACATTTTTACATAAACAGGATTGAGAGAGTGCCCCACTATCCCCATATAGGGGAGAAAAGGTGGGAGAGAGAGAGAGAGAGAAAGAGAGAGAGAGAGATAGAGAAATAGAGAGGGAGAGAGAGTTCCTGTTTGTAAGTATTAGACTGACAGCTGTCATACGGCGATGGGCTCGCCACCTCTCACCTTGGCATGGTACTTCCACCGAGTCATGCAGCAGGTGGGTCTTCGTGCCTTACTTGCTGCTTGATCGATTGAATCTTGTTCGAATACTTTGCGAAACGTGGTGGTCGGTGTTGTGCTGTAATTTACCAGAGTTCTTGCAGCACAACACCGATTACTCTGCTTACCCCGATTGTCGGGATTCAGCGTGTGTGATATATATGCTGTCATACGAAGGTTGTATTTAACGAGACTCGTTAGGCGTTTCATGTTTATTTATTTTGGCGACGTGCGGTATCGTTTTGATATTTTTTTTTAAATATTTAATAGCTTGACTTCTTATGCTATGCTGCACAACACCTATACACCCTTTCCATTGTAACTTAAGACATGTTTAATCAATTATGCTCATGTCAAATTATTCAGTGCACTGCACATCTCTAACAACTCTTAGCTCTATATTCAGATCAATTAACACTGAATTACCGCTGCCAGAGTCTCCGTTTCCTGAAGCTCTCGAATTACTTCGAAGGCAAATAAAAAGGGAGAATTCAGATGCTCCTGATCACCTGCCTGTGACTTATTTAATTACCACCTAGGTATAACTAACGTACTAGGTAGGTAATTGCACCTGTTTATGTTATTTCAATAGTGCCTACTCGATTGAAAAGAATTAGTACTTCTTCTTTTTTGGTAATAAAATAAATTATGTTTAAATACATAGAAACATTTAAAATGTAGGTAACCGATATTATGTGTGGATATATTTATTTATTTTCATGATATCAGAATTTTGAGAGAGAACTATCATAAATTTATGTTTTAAATGTATAACTTGTACTTTTTCAATGAATTGTCAGCCTCGGTAGCTCAGTGGTATGGTCGGTCGAACGTTCGACCGTTGGGGGATGACCGTGGTTCGGATTCCACGTTAAACTAGGCCCCTTCCCTTCATACCTTACTAGGTGGTAGGGTTTATCCCGGTCAGGTTGGTACAACCGCTCTGAACGAAACGTCGTCGGTCGTAACGGCTATGTAAATAGTTCGTGTTTTCCGACCAGTTCAGTGTAGCCGACATGAAATGAAGGGAAGCACTGACATGGCACCTAGCTCACCTGGTGTTAAGGGCTGACATCACGGATGTTGTAGGTGATGTAGCCAACTGTGTCAGATTCCACAAAAAAAAAAGTATTTCCTGCTTACGGTTTTCGTAGTATCCAGGGTCGACCCTTTCTTGATGGAATGTCCTTTAATGAAGATCAGTTCATACTCCGATAAAGCTGATGAAACTTTCTTTTTGTCACTGGTTGGTTTGGAGAAGTCAGGAAGAACAGTACGAAATGAAAAATGATGTGGAGGTAGGTTTGGAAAGGAATTTTTATTTTATTAGTGACAAGCTGTGCCCGCGGCTCCGCCCGCTCTCATATTTCACTTCACTGCTAACCTCATAAGCCATTTAGCGTGATAGTAAGTAGCCTATAGTTGATGGGAAGAATCAAGCTATCCGTAGATTTTTTTTTTTATTAAAATCGGTTCAGTGGTTCTCGAGTTATAAGCGGACAGACAGACATACACTCAGACACTCAGACAGAAAGCAGACGTTGCATTTTATTATAGGTACAAGCTGTGCCCGCGGCTCCGCCCGCTCTCATGTTTCACTTCACTGCTAACCTCATAAGCTATTTAGCGTGATAGTAAGTAGCCTATAGTTGATGGGAAGAATCAAGCTATCCGTAGATTTTTTTTTAATTAAAATCGGTTCAGTGGTTCTCGAGTTATAAGCGGACAGACAGACATACACTCAGACACTCAGACACTCAGACACTCAGACAGAAAGCAGACGTTGGAATTTATTATAGGTAAGGATAAGGAAGGAAGTTTATCGACCTACCTACGATAATTTGCTTGCCATATCAAATTTATAGTAGTGCCATAAAGTTGAGAATCCCTAAAATTATCTGAAAAATAACCAGAGTTGACAGGAATTAATCAGTAGCTACATTTTACTCGAAGCTGGTGATAAAGGCTCCAAATCTTGCCAATATGCATGTTGGCTTCGTAAAGTATTTGCCAAAATGCACCCGCCAGATGGCCGGCACCTTTGCCCGTGTTTATCTGGTGGACTCGCGCTGCTGTCGGCTCGACAAAGACAATCCTGCGGCCGCCGGCGCATCAGTCAAGACGAAATGCCCTAGCCTGGCTTGCGTGATGTTTTCGACTCGAAATGTCGGAGTCGAAAACAAAAACTCAGCCAAGCGCGAGTCGGACTCGCGCACCGAGATATTTTTAATGTTTTGTTTATTTCCGGCTTGGAGGTGGTGAAAGATATTCACCGGGAGCCGGTTCTACACCTTTGCCACTGCGGTACAAGAACGTTGGTTGAAGAGAGTTGAAATGAAATGAAAATATACTTTATTGCACACCAATATGTAAGATGTATTATGTATATAAGAAATTGAAAAAAATAAACACATATTTTTTATGATATTTCGACTTATTGTGCCGTCAGATAAAAATGTTTTATATGTTTATATTATGCAAGTTTAATTTATGTCAAATGTTTTATGTCATCATTTGACATATTAAACTTGCATGTAATACTATATATAAAACATTTTAATCTGACGACGACCATAAGTCGTAAAAAATCTATCATAAAAATTTTTTTATGAACGAATACCACCCCGAAGGGTAAGAAATTAAGGGATGGACACTTTAACACTAAGGAATTTTTCAATCACCCACTTTCCGGCAACCGATTTTAATATTATGTGATATTACTAAAAAGAGTGAAATAAAAAAACAGTTCAAAAAACATTCAACCGACATAAAACCCTAATAAAAAGTACTAAATAATATTTTGATATTGAGAAAAAGGCGGTACAAAATCTCACCAGAAAATTTATAGATGGACGCTTTTGTGCTTTTGTACTGCCTTCAACTCATTAAACAATATTTTATCTTAGTTAAAAAATTATCTTCATACAATATCAACGATAAAATTATTTTCTTCGATAATCGCAAAAGCCAAGCTAGGGCCTAAGGATTAATTTTAATTTCTTTCGACCTTCCGATGAAACCAAACTGATTGATTTTCGTATTCACGCTTGTACATACACGACAAAATGTGTATACGTGAGCGTATGTGTGTGCGTGTGTTAGTGCGATTAAAGGTAGTTACTGAAATGTTAGTCCTATTGGGTCGGCTTTGGACAAAGCGGGAATTTTAAAAATTGCCAATTATCGTGTCTTTTTTGTTTTTTGCGTTGACAATTTGGTTTGAATGATTATTGATTTAGTTTCATTTGTGCGTTCTCAACGCGTGCGTGAGTATTGAAGCGTACTGCCTTTAATTTGTGTTAAATTATTATCAGGGCAAGATGCCGTGCTAAAGGGCGACAGGCTCGCCACCTCTCACCTTGGTATGGTACTTTCACCGAGTCATGCAGCGCAGCAGGTGGGTCTTCCTACGTGCCTTACTAGCTGCTTGATAGATATCTTGTCCGAATACTTTGCGACACGTGATGGTCGGTGTTGTGCTGTAAATTACCAGGCTTCTTGCAGCACAACACTGATTATTCTGCTTACCCCGATTGTCTGGATTCAGCGTGTGTGATATGTATGATGTAATTATTATAATTTTAGCTGAAAATGTTTTTCTGGCGAGTATGTTTTTTTTTATTAAAAGCGCGATATGCGGTGCCACCCATAAGGTGTCTAGCGACGCCCATGGACATTCGGTCGTGTGCGGGGATGGCGAATGCCATGCCGGCCTGACAGGTGCCCATTCTTTATTCTTTATTCTTTATTCATCATTCGTATGGTAGTACACTACGCTTGAATTTGCCCTGTTTAGTTTTTACAATCCGGTTCCATTACACCCACAAAGAAGAGCCTGCAAGAAACTTCGCAGGGTTCTTTTTTTAACGTCTTCAATTACAATACATTGTGACTAGCTACACAATAGACACCGCTTACAGTGTTATGTATGATATAGTTCATACATTCAGGCCCCTCTTGAAGGACCTACCCGAATCTTTTAACGCGGGGGTTTTTGAATGTCGTATCAATAGGCTAGACCAGGGATGGGCAAACTTTTTTCCACGCGGGCCAATATTTACAAACAGAATCTATGGGGGGCCAGGTTTTTAATTTTTTGGCTATAATATATACCTATATTATTGGAATAAAAATATTTGCATTTTTCGAAATCAAGTTATTTATTGACTCATACGTTTCATCAACATCAAAAGTTCTCTTATTTATACAAAATTAAATTATATGAACTCTATCTATAGATATTTGAATCAAGTACAGCGTACCTGGTGCACTATAAAATTGGGAAATATATATTTATTGTGGGTAATCTAAAAATAGGAACAAAAATTTACTAATTAATGTAACCAAGTAGAATAGACGGCACGTAACTTGGCCTCTGTGCGAGAGGGACGGCGTTATACGCATGCGATCGTTGGTATAACGCTGTCCCGCTCGCACAGAGGCCAAGTTACGTGCCGGCAAGTCTACACTATTTAATGTTTCCGTGATTTATGTTACTTAATGTTATTCTCTACTTCTGGGTCGACGGTCGCGGGCCGGATTGTGACCGTTCGCGGGCCGGAGATGGCCCGCGGGCCGTAGTTTGCCCATCCCTGGGCTAGACAGCCTCTCTGCGTGGTTTCGCGAGGTGAGGAGGAATGGCAAAACAAAAATGCAATTTCGGCGCACTGAGCGATCGAGCGCAGTGTGCGCGTTTATATAGTCAATTTTGTAGTTTTTGTTTGTTTAAAAATTATTAGGATTTGTTTTTTTTTAAATAATGCTGCTTTAGCGTCTAAAAAAATAAATTCCCTATACAATGACGTAAAATTTTATTTCAAAATAAATTATCCAGTATGGAGCTAGCTCGACATAAGAAATTAAAATAGAGTCAGATTCAGAAATTTTTTCACCATGAAAAAATACCGTAAATTTAAAAAATCTGCTTCAGTGTTTAGAAGGTACATGATATCTAGTTAACAAAAAATTTTTTTTTCATATTATGTACTTCATAGAGCAAAATTTTTGTTTGAAGATTTAAAAAATATAACAATTTTCGCTTAATTTCCTATAGAATCATCTTAAGAGTAGTGTTGTAAACCTACCTACTTATGAAAAATTAATAAACATTTCATTTCATTTCATTTCAATTTGCCTCTGTCGACTGCACAGTTACTAGGCACAGCCACCCATTTTTTTCAGGGGGACTGACACACATAGCCTCCCGACCGACTTTTTATTCGGTGCGGTGTTACCAACCCGGGCGGGTTAAACACTACCACCTAGTAAGATAAGAAGGGAAGGGGCCTACAGTTTTACGTGGAATCGGAACTCACAACGGTCAGCCTCCAACGGTCATCACCCATCCAAGTACTGACCGCGCCCAGGTGTGCTTGTGATCGCGACCGACAGTCCGCTGATCGCACCACTGAGCTATCATGCTGGTTTTCGTAAAAATAATAATTATTTGAACCTCAAAAATCCCACGTCAGCCTCGGCAGCTCAGTGGTGCGGTCGGTCGACTGTTGTTAAGTAACCCTGAGCGCGGTCAGTACTTGGATGGGTGACCGCTCAACCGTTAGAAACTGAACGTGGTTTGGATTCCACGTAAAACTATAGGTCCCTTCCCTTCTTACTTACTAGGTGGTAAGGTTTATCCAGACCGGGTTGGTACCACCGCACTGTATGAAACGTCGGTCGAAACGGCTATGTAAATATTTCGTGTTTTCAGTCCCATTCTGTATAGCCGACATGAAAGCACTGGACTATTTAGTAATCTGTGGCACTGGCACGGCACCTAGTTCACCAAGGTGTTAAGTGCTAACATCACGAATGTTGTAAGTGATGTACCCAACCGTGTCAGTTTCCATAAACATTTCTAGACATCGAGCCTCTTCAAAGAGTTCAATGAATGCGAAATTCAATAGAATAAATTCAATATACCAATCAGACGGCCAGGGCGTTGGCCTCGACAAAAAACGCAATCGTAGCAATTTCACAGTCCACAAATTAATAGAAAAAGTAAAGCCATCCATCGATGGGAACCGAGCTATGAAATAAGAAGTTTATTAATTACCATAGAGGGAGCGATGAACCACCAAAACCGCTTTTTTTACATATACATAACACACGCTGTATCCCGACAATCAGGGTAAGCAGAGTAATCGGTGTTGTGCTATAAGGACTCTGGTAAATTACAGCACAACACCGACCACCACGTTTAGCACAGTATACGGACAAGACAACTATCAAGCAGCAAGTAAGACACGAAGAACCCACCTGCTGCATGACTAGGTGGAAGGACTGCGCCAAGGTGAGAAGTGGCTAGCCTGTCGCCCTTTAGCGCAGTATCTTGTCCTTATCTCTTAGTCGCCTCTTACAACATGCACGGGAAGAGATGCCGTTTTTTTTTCTTTATGTAATCCGGTATGGGTGGGGTGGCTGAATCGGTGGGGCAAAAACACAAGCTCCGACCAGCCAATATCACCTCCGAGAAGGTAGGTGCCATACCGGAGACTTCCCTTTGGATTGCTGGCTATGCTGAACTAGAGGAGAACACAACCGAGGCTGCTATGCGGCTATCTTACATTCAGTACGGTGTGGTACCATACCAGCCGGCTACAATTTGAGCCTACCACCTAGTAACGACCTACAGTTTTACACAGGTTCCGAACGGTGAAGCAGCAGGTTTAGGTATGCACGTAAATTTTTTCGTCAGAAAAAAACTCATTGGTACACGCCGACCGGATTTGAACCTCGGACCTCCCCACGAGAAGACGACGCCCAGGCCACTCGGCCTTTCGCCACTTAAAATGGAATGGAATAAAAATAATGAATATTTAACAGAAGGTTAATTTCTATCTCTATAGAATAGAATAGAATAGAAACTCTTTATTGCACACAATGGAAAGAACAACAGTACACGAGTAGAACAAACCAATACAGAAGTGCGCAAAGGCGGACTTATCACTGCAAGTGATTTCTTCCAGTCAACCTTAGGGTGATGAGGAATAAAATACAGAGAAAGAAGTATGGGCAGTGCAAACGAAAGGAGGAGGAATATGTGTTTTATTTTTATGATGAATATACGTACTTGTTATGATTAATATACTTCTCTACTTCTTATACAAAAGGGAACGTGTGTGTATGTACCTATATTTGAGATAAACTCCCGAACCACTGTACAGACTTTGATGCTGTTTGCACCAATGTAAGGAGTAGTTCTTGAGGCTCGCTCTAGGCTATATGCCATCACCTTAAATATCCTTAGGCCTGAGAAGTATCAAAGAAAGTATAGTATGGACGGGATAGAGAGAGATAATATAAGAGAATCAATCGTTTATTGTTATATTTGCTTTTAAATATGATTTGCTATTACCGTGAGCGAAGCCGCGGGGAAAATCTAGTAAATAATATATGTGGTATTTAAAAATAATAGCCCCACTGCATCTCTTCCAGTGCATGTCGTAAAAGGCGACTAAGGAATAAGGACACGATGCCGTGCTAAAGGGCGACAGGTTAGCCACCTCTCACCTTAGCACGGTCCTTCCACCGAGTCATGCAGCAGGTGGGTCTTCGTTCCTTAACTTGCTACTTGATAGTACTGTAGTCTAGGTAAGACCACGTGAAACTATAGATTAGTTTCACGTGGTATCCGAACCACGATCGGCCTCAACGGTCGAACGGCCACCCATTCAACTTCTAACCGTGCGCTAAAGATCGCGAACGGCGGTCGACCGATGGTACCACTGCGCTACCGAGACCGGCTACATGCTTCTTTCGTGCTTCCTCGATGTCGTAGTAAGGTTGTTAATTTTTTTTTGTCTGGTGGTATTGAAAAATATTAATGTACACGAAATGATAGCCGAGACCAATAGCGAGAGAAGGAACATCGATTCGGAGATGAAATTAAATTGATTTCAATCAAATAGACAGTAGGTGGCCACTGGATTACGAACTGTCATTATCTTAGTGAGTGCTGCTGAAGCGGTTGGTGCTCTACTTTGAATTAATAGAATAGAATAATTTTCTTTTTCAGGAAAATTTGAGTCGTATGTCCAGCAGTGGACGCTTACAAGCTGACTGACTGATTGGCATAATATTTATTGGAGGGAAGCTTTTTAACGCGCATTTGGGATGGGGACCTAACTCAGAAAAAGTGAAACGTCACGAAAGTATGAACGGAACCTGTGAGACAGGCTACACTGAACTGGACGGAAAACTATTTACATAGCCGTTTCGAATCCGAACCACGGTCAGCCTCCAACGGTCGAGCGATCACCCATCCAAGTACTGGCCGGCCCAGCGTTGCTTAACTATCAATAGCGACAGTCAACTGGCTGCACCACAGAGCTATCGAGGCTGACAAGACCCACGAGTTCCACGACATTTTATATTACAGGTCATGTTTATTTTCTTGTTGCATATTAATCGGAGGATCGATGGCTTCTTTGGAGTGCTGCACAACCAGAAGGCAGCAATTCTTGGTCGAGTCATGGCCAGCGAAGAAAATAAAATTGTACAATATATATACCTATGTTGTATACACCAGTAGGTATATTATTTAAATAAAAAATATAGAATTTTTTTAAATGTATTGACTATCCTTTCCTTTTCCTTTTCCTTTTCCTTCCTTCCCTTTAATAAAATCCAACGTCTGCTTTCTGTCTGTCTGTCTGTCCGCTTATAACTCGAGAACCACTAAACCGATTTCAATAAAGAAACATTCTAGGGATAGCTTGATTCTTCCCATCAACTATAGGCTACTTACTATCACGCTATATGGCTTATGAGGGTGGCAGAGAAGTCAAATATGAGAGCGGGCGGAGCCGCGGGCACAGCTAGTATGTCATAAAACAAAGTAATTTACTCAATGACCATCCTTTTATAGATTTATAATTATTAGTATTGATAAAAATAAGTGTTATTACGAGGAGATTACATAGTTGATGTTTTTATTTTAAAACTTAACAATTTTATCTGAACTAGAGCATACTTATTTTCCCATGTCGCACCTTCAAACTGCAACGATTGATCGCACGTAGCCAGAGTATCAACCAACATTGAGCTCTGCTCCGGCACCAGCGTATTGATAATTTAATTACTTATTCAACACTTAAGTGTCGACTCATCTAGAGTGTGTTTGTGTGTGTGTGTGTGTGTTTTGATAGGGACACACTTCGGTCTACAATATTAGTACAAGTAAAGAGATGGGCGGTCTCAATATCATCAATATACTATCTATACTATCATCAATATCAATATCATCAATACTAATAATAAATCTATAAAGGATGTCCATGGAGTAAGTTACTTTGTTTTATGAGATACTGCGTTTGTAGTCTCTATGCATGATACTAAAACTAAATTGACGATTTTTAGAAATATTTTCAGTATGTATGTATGTTCCTCCATAATTCTTAAACCGATCATCCGAATTCGATAAAACTTACTACAAGCACATTTAGCTATACGGAACACAGGATAGGCCAAATAAAATTCAGTTCCGGTTAAGCTAAGATGTGGCCCTCATACAAACCGAATTGTTCCGCGCGCTGAAATAAAGGTGCGGCAGCGGGCTTAATTACTTTCTTTTTTTAAATACGAATTTCACGCGAGCGAAGCCGCGGGCAAAAGCTAGTACAAAATAATTCACAAATTCTGACACCCGGAACGACGACGGCCGCCAGTGTAGGACACGGAGTAACCGTCTAAGGCACAAATGAAGACCCAGAAGGACCCCTGCATAACTCGATGGAAGTACCATGCCTTTTACGACATGCACGGGGAGAGGTTCAGTGGGACTAAAAAAACAAAAACTATGACGAACCATACTGAATATGCGTATGTCTCAATGTAATATTGTTATTGTTGTATGTTCTTTATGGAGAAATAAATATCTGAATCTGAATCTGAATCTGAATCTGACTATTCTGCCGTCGGACGGTAAAACGACGTATGAGCACATACAGCGTTTTTACGTAACACGGCTCAATCGAAAGTTCTTGGCGTGCCCTATCGCCCAATATAAATGTTGTCTTTGTAGGACCTTCACTGAAGAAGTTATGAAGATCGATATGACGATGTATGTCCAAAAACATACGATTCTGTGCGGTAAAACGATGCATTTTTTTCCAGAACCCTCCATTTAAGGTATGCCACGAAGATGTAATATCCAATACATCGTTTCACCATAACACTGCCTAGTTACAGCGTTTAGCCATAACACAAATCCTTCAAACGCGTTTATCTCAAAACAATACTTTTGAACATACATCGTTTTACCGTCCGACGGCAGTATTATCCTAAGTATCCACAGAGCACAAACACATTATAACATAGGTACTGTGTGGTGCTGGTACTTAAAAAGAATAGCCCCACTGAATTTCTCCCCGTGCATGTCGTAAAAGGCGACTAACGGATAAGAACAAGGTGCCGTGCTCAAGGGCGACAGGCTAGCCGCCTATCACGTTGGCACGGTTCTTCCATCGAGTCATGCAGCAGGTGGGTATTCGTGCTTTACTTGCTCCTTGATAGTAAATACATTGCTAAACGTTGTGGTCGGTGTTGTGCTGTAATTTACAAGTGTACTTGCAGCACTACACCGATTACTCTGCTAACCCCGATTGTCGGGCTAGAGCTTGGTGTGTGGATTTTTTTAATTTTTTAATTTTTTTTTATGGAATCTGACACGGTTGACTACGTCACCTACAACACCGGGTGCATACAGCTCATAACACCCTTAGAACTAGGTGCCATGTCAGTGCTTCCCTTCATTTCATGTCGGCTAACACTGAACTAGAAGGAAAACACGAACTATTTACATAGCCGTTTCGACACCGACGTTTCATTACGACGTACCAACCCGGGAGGCATAAACCCTACCACCTATTAACGTAAGAAGGGAAGAGACCTACAGTTGTACGTGGAATCCGAACCACGATCAGCCTCCAACGGTCGAGCGGTCACCCATCCAAGTACTGACCGCCTCCACTGAGCTACCGAGGCTGACAAATGTAAGAGATAGGTACAAACTTAAAAATGTCCCACAACAATGCGCATCGTTGTTACGCTGGCGGCGTCTCAGCGTAAGAGTTAAAAGGACTTTTTCATCTTCTATATCATTGCTCTATCCTTTTCTGGCGCGTAAGGACCCGTAAGTGGGAGAGAGACGGCACGCTCGACAGTAGCCCTTTGATGTTCGCCGCCCGCGGTCATCGCTACAGATAAATATTCCTTATGGTTTTTAGGGTTCAGTGGGGCCCTCCCGTCACGTCAGCGTTGCTTGTGAATTAGGGTTGCAGTTGTATTATCGATTGTTTTAGGACATTTGTATGAAATATAATGTTGTAACATTTGAAGCCTTAGCCTTCGAAGTATAAGGTAATTTTTTTTTTTTTTTTGACACGTGTGGCTACATCACCTACAACATACGTGATGTCAGCCCATACCACCGGATGAACTTGGTGCCACGTCAGCGCTTCCCTTCGGTCGTGCCGGCTACACTGAACTGGACGGAAAACACAAACTATTTACATAGCCGTTTCGACCGACCTTTCATTCAGTGCGGTGGTACCAACCCGGGCGGGTTAAACCTTACCACCTAGTAATATAAGAAGAAGGGAGTCATATCCCTTAGTCGCCTTTTACGACATACACGGGAAGAGATGCAGCGGGCCTATACTTTTAAAGTACCGGCCCCACACGGTACAATCATCATATCAATCGGTTATATCAAAGAGTTTGTATTACGTTGCCGACGTAATACAAACTCTTTGGGTTATACATACATTTTGTGGGTCGCCTGCCGAAGTTCACTAAATGCAAAAATCATAATAATGAAATAAATGCATTTAAATTTTTTTAATACTTTATTATTTTTATTACAGAAAAACCTTAACAGATAAAGAGTTATTTTTTTGGCACATCGTGGCACAATATAATATCAATTATTATTAATTTACAAAATGCAGGACACATAGAAGAAACACGAGAAAAGTTAGTTTTCGTAGTTAATTTTAGTGATTTTTGAACTGTTTTCGTATTTAGCGAGTTCTTGCTGAACACAATATTAATATATGTGTGTTGCTAGCTACAAAAATTACACCAGAAAAATTTCACTATAAGTTATAGTGAATTTTCGCTGGCATCTTTACATCGAATAATGAATTTAGTGAAACTATTAATCTTTATTTCACATGGAAATCGTGAAGATAGGATTTTTAGTGATTTTTTCCTGGATAGAGAAAAAAAAAACAAAGTTGCCAGCTTAAAAAAGTCATTTTCGAAAAAAATGCATTTAGTGAACTTCGGCTGGCGACCCATGATATATAACTTTTATATCAAGTTTTTTTTTTTTAAGATAATTTTTTTTATTTTTATTTAATTACTTGATTACAAACATAGCTAAGCACCATCCAGATTAAACCAGCTTTCTAATAAAAAAAAACGCATCCGAATCGGTCCATCCGTTTGGAAGTTTAAACTTATAACGCCCATCTTTTTGCGTCGGGAGTAAATTTTTTTTTATGTCATCCGGTATGGGTGGTTGAGTCGGAGGGGTCAAAGCGCATGCTCCGACCAGCCAATATCACCTCCGAGAAGGTAGGTGCCACATCGGCCGGAGACTTCCCTGCATTGCTGGCTATACTGGACTAGAGGAGAACACAGCCGAGGCTGCTATGCGGCCATCTTACATCTAGTACGGTGGTTTTACCAACCCAGTCGGCTACAATTTGAGCCTACCACCTAGTAAGGGGCAATTGTTGCCCTTTTCAAAATTATTGTAAACTCGTTATCTAACTGCTACACAACCCTACATTCATGTACTCCTTGTACACTTGAACCGGATTTTTTTTTCATATCGAAAACTGTGCTCGCAAACATGGTACCTACTTGCCGGTCGAAACTGCGCGGATTTTGCGAATTTCGGGCTTCCGCTAAAAATCTCCCGATTAAGAAAGCTAATTGATTTTGATCTCGGAAGTTTTCGACCCCTTTTGAAGATCCATTTAAAAAAAAAAATGCTGGTTTGGACCCAATGACATTTTATTTTAAGGAATTTATTATATTTTTATATTATAAGAAAATATACATATCACTTTTTAGTGCTTCTTATTATTTATTGAAAAAGAACACATGTTTTTTTATACACATTTTATATATTTCGGCGAATGCCGTCTTCAGTAATTATCTATTATGAATAAAATATTGTTTATTTTAAGGAAGGTTCTTTCTGACTCTATTACCATAAAATACAGTAAAATACAGTAAGTGAACTTCCTTTGTGGCAATAAGTGTACAGAAACTTGAATTCACGCGCGTCATTTGACATCCTAAATATTTACGTAGCCTTAAAACTCACGACACCAGGGCGAATTCGCACTCTCGCTGGAAATCGGGGACTGAAGCGATCGAATAGACATTTTCAATGTGAAAAAACTCCCCCGGCAATTTGTTCGCACGCCTTTTGAAGACACCCAGTTGTAGGAGCCAGGAGACTTGCTCACCAGAATACCGATTCATATTTTCGCGGTACGACACAAGAACGACTACGTCCAGGCATCTTTTTTTTATTTTTTAATATGTAAACCAGCATGGGTAGCTGTGCCGAGAGACCGATGGTGCAGTCGATAGAGCCAAAATCACCTCTCCTAGCGAAACCACGCTCAGTTAGGTGCCAGCAGATTTGAGGACTGTTGCTAGGCTAAGACACCCAGCTTAAAGGATTCAGGAAATACACTCGCCGGAAGACAGTTCCACACTCTAGCGGTGCGACAAAGAAACGATTTAGAGAATCTATTGGTTCTCAAAAGCCCAATGTCAACAACAAAATGGTGCTGAGTCTATCTGCGACGAGTCATGCGGAGATAGGACGGGTGGCAGGGAATAAGGGATGCTAGTTCCACAGAGCAGCGTCCGTGATAGTATCTTTAAAACAGACTAAGCGAACCCACAAATCGTCTGTGACTCAAGATTGTCAAGATCTGTCCAGACATCTGTATAGCATTTTTTTTTTATGGAAACTGACACAGTTGGCTACATCACCTACAACGTCCGTGATGTCAGCCCATAACACCGGGTGAACTAGGTGCCATGTCAGTGCTTCCCCCTTTGATCGTGCCGGCTACACTGAACTGGTCGGAAAACACAAACTATTTACATAGCCGTTTTGACCGACGTTTCATTCAGTGCGGTGGTCGCAACCCGGGCGGGTTAAACCCTACCACCAAGTAAGATTAGGAGGGAAGGGACCTACAGTTTTACGAGGAATCCGAACCTCGGTCAGCCTCCAACGGTCAGCGGTCACCCATCCAAGTACTGACCGCGCCCAGCGTTGCTTAACATTCAATAGCGACAGTTGACTGTCTGCGCCACTGAGCTATCGAGGCTGACAAAGCATGACGGCAGTTTCGAATATCACTAAGGAGCATTTCACGGCAGGTGCCAAAGAAATAAAAAACAAATTCGGTTACACAGCCCCCTTTCGGTCTGTAACGCCGCGACGTGAAAACAAAAGATTCTGTAGCTATTCAGTTGAAAACAGGTGAAGCCGTAGGAACAATAAATGAGACGAACTTTTTCTAAATTATTTTTCCGCGATCCCTCAACACGTATAGAGGGAGCATTTTTTTTATGTAATCCGATATGGGTGGCTGAGTCAGAGGGGCCAAAGCGCATGCTCTGACCAGCCAATATCACCTCCGAGAAGGTAGGTGCCATACCGGAGACATCCCTGGATTGCTGGCTATACTGGACTAGAGGAGAACACAACCGAGGTTGCTATGCGGCCATCTTACATCCAGTACGGTGGTACCAACACAGTCGGCTACAATTTGAGCCTACCACCTAGTAAGGGGCAAGGGTAGG
Organism: Nematopogon swammerdamellus; assembly: GCA_946902875.1. NCBI lineage: Eukaryota > Metazoa > Arthropoda > Insecta > Lepidoptera > Adelidae > Nematopogon > Nematopogon swammerdamellus. The sequence goes on along the minus strand of OX336356.1, from coordinate 2,532,474 downwards.
GACCTACAGTTTTACACCGGTTCCGAACGGTGAAGCAGCACGTAAATTTTTCCGTCAGAAAAACTCATTGGTACTCGCCGACCGGATTCGAACCTCGGACCTCTCGCATGAGAAGCCGATGTCCAAACCACTCGGCCACCCGCCGCTTAAAGAGGGAGCATATCGGTACGTTTATAGAAAAAATCTTGTATTCGTGATAAACTTTTAGAAATAGTGATGACTTATGTAGGCAGTGGCAAACATGATTGTAAATGTAGTCGAAGTGGGCATAAAAAAAAGTATCCAGCGAAGTTTCTTGCCAGTTCTTCGCTGTGATGATCGAACTGGCATAATGTTAAATGGTTAATGTTAAAAAAAAAGAATACAGTCGAATTGAGAACTTCCTTCTTTTTTTGAAGTCGGTTAAAAATATGACGAATCCGAGTGCGGTGTACTGTCTATGGACGATGAATAGAGAATAAAGAATGAAATATTTCCAAGTCAAGTCTTAGAATCAGTAGTAGATTTTTTGCTGTCGTAGTCTTAAGAACAAATTGTGACAAGTTCTAGCGCAGTCTAACTGCCATATGAATGATCAATAAACAATACAACAATTCAACAATAAAATAAAATACAATACAATTTCGACTTTACCTTTAAATCACTTTAACTTAATTGACTCTGTTTAACTTCGCATTCGAATCCCTAGTTCTACAGTTTCTTTTTAAATTTATTTTCTTTTTTTGTTTATACATTTGTTCAAATAACTTTTCATATAAAATATATATTAGGTATATACTTTACCGAAAATTACTTTCACCGAAAAATGCGTATAAGCTTAGCTTCTGTCGGGAGTCTCCGGACGACATCCGATTTTTCCCTCGTCGTAAAAACTACTGCCATCTTCATCACTTCTTCTTTCTTCTAACCTTCATCCAACAGTTGTGTGTGAGCTGAGGACGCCGTCTAGGTTCTAAATCTCTGACTAAATCTAAATCTAATGCTAGCCCCCTTGGCACTGTCCTTCCACCGAGACATGCAGCAGGTGGGTCTTCGTGCCTTACTTGCTGCTTGGATAGTCATCTTGTCCGAATACTTTGCTAAACTGTCCGTGTTGTGCTGCAATTTACTCGAGTTCCTGTAGCACAACACCGATTACTCTGTTTACCTCGATTCTCGCGATACAACTTGTGATATGTATGTTATAGATATTTATAGCACTCTTAGCACCAGTATCGGGTCCTTCAAGAGGGGCGTGAATAGGCACCTGTCAGGCCGGCATGACATTCGCAACCGCCTTATACGATCGAATGTCCATGAGCGTCGTTTGATACCTCATGGGTGGCTCGGCGCCACATGTTGCGCTTTCTATAAAATACATACATACATACATATCACACACGCTGAATCCCGACAATCGGGGTAAGCAGAGTAATGGGTGTAGTGCTGCAAGAACTCTGGTAAATTACAGCACAACACCGACCACCACGTTTCGCAAATTATTCGAACAAGATTCAATCGATCAAGCAGAAAGTAAGGCACGATGACCCACCTGCTGCATGACTCGGTGGAAGTACCGTGCCAAGGTGAATTAAATAAATTAAATTCTATAAAAATAAAAAATAAAACCATTCGTCCGCTTTCTCGGCAATAAAGAATTTTTTCCACACTCCGAACTCGTGATTCCTTACAATCTACAGGTATTTTCTCACAAATGCTTCCCCCAAACCATACTAGATCTAAAAACTTAACCCTTCCACACCGTAGCACAACGAAATGCCCCACCCTCCGCGAGGGAAAGAAGAATTAATTAAGGGCGAAGATCGTGATTTATGCCTTCATTTTTACCAGAATGTCCTGCAAGGAGCCACTGCATACCAAGGGTAGGGGCTCGCCTTTTGATCTGATTACACTTTGATTAAAAGTTAGGCAGTAACCGGCGATACAGATCGAAAGTTGATGGCGCTTTTGGGACTGTCTATGGAACGTTCGGTGCGTTTTTAGGATTCTTTATTCCTCATCCTATTACTAAGCCTAAATTTTTTTTTATGTAATCCCATATGGGTGGCTGTATCGGAGGGGCTAAAGCGCATGCTCCGACCAGCCAATAACACCTCCGAGAAGCTAGATTCCATACCGGAGACTTCCCTGGATTGCTGCCTATACTGGACTAGAGGAAACACAACCGAGGCTGCTATGCGGGCATCTTACATCCAGTACGGTGGTACCAACCCAGTCGGCTACAATTTGAGCCTACCACCTAGTAAGGGGCAAGGGAAGGGACCTACAGTTTTACACCGGTTCCGAACGGTGAAGTAGCAGGTGTAGTTATGCACGTAAATTTTTTCGTCAGAAAAAAACTCATCGGTACACGCCGACCGGATTCGAACCGCGGACCTCGCGCATGAGAAGCCGATGCCCAAACCACTCGGCCATCCATCGTCTGTCTATCTGTCTGTCTGTCCGTCCGTCCGTCCTAGGGCTGTATCTTTTGAACAGTAATAGGTAGCACATGTTTTTATTATTCTTACATACATACATACATATCACACACGCTGAAACCCGACAATCAGCGTAAGCAGAGTAATCGGTGTTGTGCTGGAAGAACTCTGGTAAATTACAGCACAACACCGACCACCACGTTTCGCAAAGTATTCGAACAAGATTCAATCGATCAAGGAGCAAATAAGGCACGAAGACCCACCTGCTCCATGACTCGGGCGTGCCAAGGTGAGAGGTGGCGAGCCTGTCGCCCTTTAGCACGGCATTTTGTCCTTATCCCTTAGTCGCCTTTTACGACATGCATGGGGAGAGATGCAGTGGGGATATTCTTTTAAAGTGCCGGCCCCACACGGTACCGGCTTATTATTAATATCTTCTTTAATTGAGAATTGTCACTCAAGTCCTTTGCTATTACCTACAAAACTTCCACAGGTTGACTGGAAAAAATCTCTGTAAGAAGTAAGTCAGCCTTTGTTCCTCATGCAAATGTTATATCGAATTTGTTTCTGTAAAAAAATTCTGAAGCGATAAAGTCTTTCTATCTGTCTACATAATTTTGATAGGTATAGTACCACAGAGTAGATAGTACTTACCTACATTTTATCCTAAGCGATTTTCAAACTGGAGACTGGTCCTTGAACAAATCAGACGCTTTCAAAATCGCTCGCCCTTGCCGAAAGGGACGAGTGAAAAACAAACCGAAAGTCACGATTCGAGGACCAATTGGAAAATTTTGGAAATCAACAAATGAGGACAGTAACAACCCTTTAAGATGAAGTGGCCCTTGCGTTGAGTCGTCGGATTTCCGGAACCCTTTGTGATGGGGCAGTAAATAGAAATTTGGATTTGTTTGTAGGCTGTCGAGCCGTGATGGCTTCTGGCGTACCGTGGAGTCATTTGTCGAAACGTAGGTGTTATTTTAAGGTTACGTTAGGTTTTACGTCTAGCTAGATTTTCATTAAAGGTAAACAATTTTCGTTACGAATCTTATGATTGTTTTTGTTTTTAATGTGATCATTGTTTGGGTAGTTAAATTAATAAAATTTATTTCAAATGTAATGCCTAAATTTTTTAATTATTAAATTTAAAATAATTACTGAAATACGATTTATTTTAGATTTAGTATATTTATAATTTAATGTTATTATTTGTTAGTATTATGTATATTATTATGTACCTGTTCTGTTTTATTTGGTTGTTGAGTTGAATCATTATTACTGAATTCATTTTGTCGAAATGGCATATAAGTACCAAGGCCAAATTTGCTTGTTTACATTTTTGTTTCAATTTATTTTTTTAGTTGTTCCTTTAGGGTTTCCTTATTAATTTATAATTAGTTATTAAGAGTACCTAATCCTAACAGTGAAATAAAAATTTCAAAATTCTACTTTAAATAATTATTGGAATGATAAATTACATTTTAATCACATTATAGTTTTCATAAAAAAAATATCTATTAACTTTTTTCATCAAAATTTCCAAGTAATCTTTCAACTTCACGTCTATCTAAAAAAATTTTCTTAGCCAAGATTTTTCAGGAAGTGAAGAGTCGCAGGAGAGGCGAAAGATTAAGATACTCCCCCCCCCCCCCTTCCCCCCCCCCCCCCCCCCCCTCTCCCCCTCCGGCGCCGCCGTGATGGGCGACACGTTGAGCCGGTCTCCAGGGACGAGTGGTGTTTAGAAAAATAAAAAATGAGGCACAAACCAAATTAGTACGGTCCTCACAACAATGACAATATACACTATTTTTTTAATTTTGTTTCTAGAAAACAGACTTCAGATACACAGAAGATACAATACGAACATAGTTAAAGCGATAACAACTTTTCAGTTGTGATACCTTCATTTTAAACCACCTTTAAGAGTTCTATAATTTATAATTTCGCCCCCACTTCTCCGCGCCACCTCACTCTCTATCCCGCTCGCACACTAGTGCTTGCGGTCACGCGAGGTCAAAGCGATTGTCCTAGGTGAACTACACTATGTCGGACGAGTACTTCTTAGTAATAAAATTGTGTGCAAAATTGAGTGCAACCCGCGGTTTTTTTTTTATTGACAGCGCGACATATAATGCCGAGCCACCCATAAGGTGTCTAACGACGCCCATGGACATTCGGTCGTACGCGGGGGTTGCGAATGCCATGCCGGCCTGGCAGGTGCCCATTCACGCCCCTCTTGAAGGACCCGAGACTGTACTTGGGGGGAAATATATGGGCAGGGAGAGCGTTCTAGAGTTTACCGGTTCTGTAGAGGAAAGATCTGCAGAATCGATTGGTACGCATCCGCGGCAAATCCAGCGTTTAGGGATGCAATCCCTGCCCAGTGCCCAGTGCGCGTGGTGCGGAGGTGGAAAGGGGACGGCGGGATCGCATTAAACAGCTCCTCCAACAACACCTACTACAGTTAAATAATATTAAGGCTTTGACACATTTAAAAAAAAATGATTAATAGATTAAATAATAAAAAACAATCTGAAAACTGAATAAGATATAAAATAATATACATATTTTTATATAATATAAATTGTTTGTGACAGTTTGATGATTTCAATTGTGGAAAATGAATTTGCCAAAATGTTTATGAATATAAACAAAAATTTGTAGGTACCTATATTTTTTTTTTCTGGCCTTACTGAATATTTGTAAGGCAATAGTTGGTGAGTATTTGGCGAAATTAATCTAAATTGCAAGAAAATATATAAGATTTTTATTAGGTACCTATTAGAACCCATTAGGCTTAGCGATGATTTTCAGCAATGTCTATTAGCGACGTTTTTTACGATGAAAAAAAAATTAAGCTCCAAAAATTGGTGAAGCATTTTAATGCTTCCTGAGAAAAAAATTGTTTTTCATAAGGAGAATTATTTGAATTTGAAATACACGGTATTTATACTTAAGTGTGCTATGGAAAATAAAGAAAGGCAGCCAACACGTGGAGTACTGGGATGGCACCTAATTCCGTCAGGAACCGGGTGTAAATCGTATCGTGAATGTAACATGTGATAGTCAATCATTTCAGGATATAAAAAAAGTTCATTATATTATTGTTCTATTGTAATTTTTTTATATATTCATAGCTTTTACCCGCGGCTTCGCTCGCGGTAAACTCGGTTTAATAGCTAATCCGATTTAAATGAAAATATGATAAACAAATGATCGCTTCTCTTGTATTCTCTCCCTCCCTCTCTGCCTTTCTCCCTCACTTCCCCCCCCCCCCCCCCCCCCCCTTCCCGCCTCTCTCTATTTTCTACGAACTACTCTTTACATTGGTGCAAACCGCATCAAAATCTGTTAAGTGGTTCCGTAGTTTACCTCAACATACATACATACATACATTCGCTTTTATAAGAAGTAGATATAGAGATTGCAATATTAAGGACGCACTAGTTTTCTTATCCAATAAAAGTATTCATAATAAAATAAAAAAATCGTAAAACGATGAAGTTATTGTGTACTTACAGTACCATATATCGCTATTGAATGTTAAGCAACGCTGGGTGCGGTCAGTACTTGGATGGGTGACCGCTGACCGTTGGAGGCTGACCGAGGTTCGGATTCCTCGTAAAACTGTAGGTCCCTTCCCTCCTAATCTTACTTGGTGGTAGGGTTTAACCCGCCCGGGTTGGTACCACCGCACTGAATGAAACGTCGGTCGAAATGTATGTAAATAGTTTGTGTTTTCCGACCAGTTCTGTGTAGCCGGCACGATCAAAGGGGGAAGCACTGACATGGCACCTAGTTCACCCGGTGTTATGGGCTGACATCACGGACGTTGTAGGTGATGTAGCCAACCGTGTCAGTTTCCATAAAAAAAATATATATATATAACATTGATAAAAATACTATTTTTTAAAGGTCAAGTGCGTAGTATCTCTAACCGACTAGGTTATTATAATATTATGAAGTAAGTTATGAGAGTGGAAGCGGTAGCAGAGATGTGTCCGGATCGCGGCACGTGGAGATCCGTAGTCTGTACCTACCCCACTCAATAAAGAATAGCCCCACTGCATCTCTCCCCGTGCATGTCGTAAAAGGCGACTAAGGGATAAGGACAAGGTGCCGTGCTAAAGAGCGATGGGCCACCTCTCTTACCTTGGCACGGTTCTTCCACCGAGTCATCCAGCAGATGGGTCTTCGTACTTCTTTCTGCTTGATACTCGTAGTTATCATGCCCTAATGCATCGCTAAACGTGGTCGTCGGGGTTGTGCTGTAATTTACAAGAGTACTATTGCAACACAACACAAATTACACTGCTTACCCGCGATTGTCGGGATACCTACGGCGTGTGGTATGTATGTAGGTAGGAACTGTCTTCCGGCGAGTGTATTTCCTGAATCCTTTAACCTGGGTGTCTTCAAGCGTCGTATTAACGGGCTAGACAGCCTAGCAACAGTCCGAAAATCTGCTGGCATGGCACCTAACTGAGCGTGGTTTCGCAAGGAGAGGTGATTTTGGCTATGTCGACTGCACCATTGGTCTCTCGGCACAGCCACCCATGCTGGTTTACATAAAAAAAGGTATAAAGATTCAAAAAGCGGTACTTGGTACAGTTGCTTTCACGAGTCATGAGCACAGATGGACAGTGGACTAACATTGCACGCAAGTGTATATAGTAGTCGAACGACCCGTGTGGGCTGACGAGCGTCGACTGACGCTGACTGACGAACCAATTGCGTGAAGCGTCGGCGCCGGCGACGTCACATCCCGTCAAACCGACCAATGAAAAGCTTGCTCACGACTCGTGAAAGCAACTGTACCACTGCCTGAAAAATGAATAACTCAGTGGAATCCGTTCGAAAATGCGAAACGAAATTCAAAAGGCGAAATGAAAGAAAAAATTTGGCTGAAAGAAAGCGTCCGCGAAATAATGCGAAATATGAAAAGAATGGCGCAGACAAAAGGGCAATTGAAGGCGAAAATAATTAAAAACAAACAATTAACACACGGCAGTCGCTCCGAGGGAAGAACTGTGGCGTCGCAGTCGGCTTGTAGAGTCGAGCTTGTTTAGAAACTACCAGCGGCGGGTGGCGGAGTGGTTTGGGCATCGGCTTCTCATGCGAGAGGTCCACGGTTCGAATCCGGACGGCGTGTACCAATGAGTTTTTTCTGACGAAAAAATTTACGTGCATACCTACACCTGCTGCTTCACCGTTCGGAATCGGTGTAAAACTGTAGGTCCCTTCCCTTGCCCCTTATTAGGTGGTAGGCTCAAATTGTAGCCGACTGGGTTGGTACCACCGTACTGGATGTAGGATGGCCGCATAGCAGCCTTGGTTGTGTTCTCCTCTAGTCCAATAGAGCCACCAATCCAGGGAAGTCTCCGGTATGGCACCTACCTTCTCGGAGGTGATATTGGCTAGTCGAAGCATGCGCTTTGGCCCCTCCGACACAGCCACATAAAAAACAGCTGTGTCCGCGGAACGGTGCTGGTCACGGTGTGGTCACTGTACACTTAACAGACACCTCTATGTAATAGGAGTAACGGACAGTCCACTGTGCAGAGCATGCCTGCAGGCGGACGAGACGTGCTGCTGGAGTGCGAGGAGTTGGCAGACATAAGGGCGAAGGAGCTGGGGGCCCTACTACACTTCAAGAGGCGTGCCAAGACCCAAGGAGAGTGTGCCGCCTCCTGAAAGAACTCGGCTGGTTGGAGTAAGGCCGTGGGACGCGCAAAAGGCCTGCACAGGAGCGGGCTTAGGCGCGGAAAACGAGTCCGAACAAGATGGTACGGTGCGTAACCAGTCAATCGGCCGTAATTCGGTTATTTACTTAGTGAGAAAAATTATTATGGTGATTTATTATTTAGTACAATCTTGCTATGCTTCTATGCTATGAATCGGTGTAAGCCTCGACAGCTCAGTGGTGAAGACAGTCGACTGTCGCTATTGATTGTTAAGCAACGCTGGGCCGGTCAGTACTTGGATGGGTGACCGCCCGACCGTTGGAGGCTGGCCGTGCTACGGATTCCACGTAAAACTGTAGGTCCTTTCCCTTCATACCTTACTAGGTGGTAGGGTTCAACCCGCCCGGGTTGGTATCAACGCAATGAATGAAACGTTGGTCGAAACGGCTATGTAAATTGTTTGTGTTTTCCGTACAGTTCAGTGTAGGCGGCACGACCGAAAGGAAGCACTGACATGGCACCTGGTTCACCCGGTGTTATGGGCTGACATCACGGACGTTGTAGGTGATGTAGCCAACCGCGTCAGTTTCCATAAAAAAATAAACTGGTTTTTTATTCTAACTATGCATAGTTAAGTAGATAGATACCTAGATAGAAATACTTTATTGCTCCAATTTTTTTTCAGTAACAAACGATAATTAATTTACATGAGGGGCAAAGGAGGACTTATCCCTTACAAATATTTCTCCCAGTCAACCTTTGGATGTTTGAGATTCGTATGTTGTGAGATATAAGTAGGTAGTAGCAAAAGACTTCAGTGTGGGAATGTAAAATATAATATACAAGCTGTGCCCGCGGCTCCACCCGCTCTCATATTTCACTTCACTGCTAACCTCATAAGCTATTTAGCGTAATAGTAAGTAGCCTATAGTTGATGAGAAGAATCAAGCTATCCGTAGAATTTTGTTTTATTAAAATCGGTTGAGTGGTTCTCGAGTTATAAGCGGACAAACAGACACTCAGACAGACAGAAAGCAGACGTTGGATTTTATTATAGGTAAGGAAGGAAGGAAAATAACTATGACTATAATATACACTACATGAAACAGAAAACTTGTTAAAACCATTAATTTAGGATTGTTGTTTTATATCTAGCATTTTATGTAAATATGTATAAAAAATATTAATTAGTGGTTTTTATGCATATATGTGATTTCATTTTCAGTATCCTGCCCTAATATATTGTAAATGACTATATGAATTTATACGTTTATAATTAACTTTCATTAATTAATAATTAGAAGTCTTTTAACATATCATAATTTTTTATTTTTCTGTCATACATTTAAAAGGAATAGGTACAATTTCTGTCCAAAATTATAAAAGAGTACGTATTTAATACAGCAATACAGCTACATACTATACCATAAATCGGTTCAGCAGTTTTGTACTTAACGCGTGATAAGCATGTTATAAGTATAAAGACAGACGACTGTGTGACATTTTAAAATACGGTGGTGGGTTCACCTAGTAAAATAAATTCACTTACGAAATTACTTGCGGAAACACTAGATAAAATATGTTTTTTATTACGAGCGGCTTCTTGACTGAATGGAAAAATATTGTATTAGGCAAAATCGTAAAAGCCCATTTTCGCAACTTCACCTGATCAAACTTAAACAATACGAATACATAAAAACACAAACTGTAGGTTCGTTTGTGTCAGGGGAAAAAAGGGGTTGCCGAAAATGTGGTTTGAGAAAAATTTCAAGCGCGGGGGAGAAAGGGTGAGCCACCCCCAAACCCCTTTACCCTTGGCGTCCTATGATTTTTTTTTTGCCTTCAAAGGCTCGAATAATTTCAAAGCTGGTCATTTGTATGGATGTTTCAAATTATTGAGTGCCTACCTATATATTATTATTATATCTAATTAAATAGAAATTCTAGCTTAGGTTATTCTTATTATTATATTGAGTGAAATATACATTCTAGCTTAGGTAATTCGGCTAGTCTTTGCCCCTTACTAGTTTTTGAGTTAAATATAAATTCTAGCTTAGGTTATTCATTCAGACCTTACCCCTTGGTGGTTTATTAAAATTTTAGCCAACTGGGTTGATACCCCCGCACTGGACGTAAGATCGCCACATAGCAGCCTATGCTGTAGTACGTTATAGCCAGCATCCCAAAGGGAATTCTCCGGTAGGGCACCTACCTATTCGCTGGTGATATTAGCTGGAGCATGTGAATTTCTCAATGTCAGTTGTCATCAAAATTAGTAAAGAACACTCTGTAGCAGTCTGAATAGGTTGAAGGAACCACACACATGCACACATGCACGAACATCCTAATTTTATGTTTCTTAGATTTTTTAATATTATACTTTACAAGCTGTGCCCGCGGCTCCGCCCGCTCTCATATTTCACTTCACTGCTAACCTCATAAGCCATTTAGCGTGATAGTAAGTAGCCTATAGTTGATGGGAAGAATCAAGCTATCGGTAGACTTTTGTTTTATTAAAATCGGTTCAGTGGTTCTCGAGTTATAAGCGGACAGACAGACAGACACTCAGACAGAAAGCAGACGTTGGATTTTATTATAGGTAAGGATTTTATTAAAATCGGTTCAGTGGTTCTCGAGTTATAAGCGGACAGACAGACAGACACTCAGACAGAAAGCAGACGTTGGATTTTATTATAGGTAAGGATACAAGCTGTGCCCGCGGCTCCGCCCGCTCTCATATTTCACTTCACTGCTAACCTCATAAGCCATTTAGCGTGATAGTAAGTAGCCTATAGTTTATGGGAAGAATCAAGCTATCCGTAGAATTTTGTTTTATTAAAATCGGTTCAGTAGTTCTCGAGTTATAAGCGGACAGACAGACACTCAGACAGACAGAAAGCAGACGTTGGATTTTATTATAGGTAAGGATAAGGAAGGAAAGGATAAGTAGAAGTTCGAAATTTTCAAACGTGAAACTTTGTTGTTGGCTAACTAGTTTTCAGGTTTCCGTATCTCGTACGGAAGCCTATTACTAAGCCTACGCCGTCTGTCTGTCTGTCTGTCCGTCCGTCCGTCTGTCTGTCCGTTCGTCCGTCCGTCTTTCTGTCTGTCCGAGGGCTGTATCTCTAGAACCGTAATAGGTAGCCCGTTGAAATGTTCACAGAATATGTGTTACTATGGTGGATATAACAACAAATAGTAAAAAGAGAAAATCTTAAAAATTAAGGGGGCTCCCATACAAGAAACGTGCGAAAAATCGATTAGTCACGCTACTGAATAATAGATGGCGCCACAGGCTTTTAAACATTGCATTGTTGAAAGACAAAAGATAGGCGGATATTATTGATAGCGGATAGATACGGAAACCTCCGTGCGGGAGTAAAACTCGCACTTGATAGATTTTTATTTTTTAATTGTGTTCGTCTTATGACGATTATTCATACATAGCTGTTAAGCTTCTTTTCAATAAATAAATAAATTTATGTAACTTTATTTTGACGAAATTTTCATCGTACATCGCAATTTGAAGCAATCGTTTGATTACATGAGTATGCGCGCCGAGGCACACGGCTTGCCCAGCCAATGAGGAGCGTTGCTACTTCCGTTCGTACTTTTGTGACGTTTAATTTTTTCTGAGTTAATTCACGATAGCAAGCGTAAAAAGGTTCGCTTCAAAAAATTGAGGAAACTGGAAGCATTGGAGACGGGGTACATAAGCCTGTTGTGAGTGATAGTGAAGATCCGGAATCGACTGGTGGCGGTTAAGTGATTTATTTCGTACTTAAGTGTTGTTTCCAACAAATATTTGAGTTTTCAAACACGCGCCATTATTGACAGCTGTCTAATTTACAGTGTTGCCAACATAGCAAACTCAAATGGGATCACTCTTTACTACATACATACATACATAACACACGCTGTATCCCGACAGTCAGGGTAAGCAGAGTAAACGGTGTTGTGCTATAAGGACTCTGGTAAATTACAGCACAACACTGACCACCACGTTAAGCACAGTATACGGACAAGACAACTATCAAGCAGCAAGTAATGCACGAAGAACCCACCTGCTGCATGACTAGGTGGAAGGACTGCGCCAAGGCGAGAAGTGGCTGGCCTGTCGCCCTTTAGCATCTTGTCCTTATCCCTTAGTCGCCTCTTACAACATGCACGGGGAGAGATGCAGTGGGGCTATTCTTTTTAGGTACCGGCCCCACACGGTACTGTACGGTACTCTTTATTGTATTAAAATATTTTCGATATAGAACAAACTAAAAACCTAGACTAGAGTAGGTATAAACTAATACATAATATGTATGTATGTATATGTATATATTCTTTATTGAACACCAATTTATAAAAATTAGGTACAACAGGCGAGCTTAATGCCGCGAAGCATTCTATTCTAACTAACCTTTGGGATGTGGGAGAAGTACATGCAGGCGAACAAGAATAGTTTGTGGCAATGTGTTAAGACTGTAAAGAAATATGTATTATAAACTACATACGAATACTACATAAATACTTTAATAAACATATATATGTATATAATAAACATACATATTATGTACATCGATCGGTGGTACCGTTGTGCGACACAACCAACTGAATGAAAAGAGAGTAAGAGAAGGGGAGTAAAGATATGTATCTAATATTATACATTGCATTTACTTCGGTAACGAGAGGAGAAGTTTGTTTAAATTAATCTTACATTCATAGATGTAGAGGAGCGTAAATGCACGGGCAGATTATTCCGGAGGCGAGCTGTTTGTACTGTGAAAGAGTCCGTGTAGAAAGAGCTTGAGTGAGCCGGTATTGCCAAGAGTAAGTTGTCAGCAGATCTTAAAGCCAGACCATGTACTGACCATGTACTATATTAGACCATGTACTGTTCCCCTTAAACTTTTCATTAAGAGCATGAACCTGAAATTTTGTATGTTGGCGACAAACATAATAATTTCAACACGTCTCGAATTGCATAAATTTTCTTCACATTCACAAACTAATTGATCACACAGCCTAGTACTTAGAAAAAAAATCCATAAAATAAGTATATACCACCTCAAGCGACATCCACCCAAAACCACCACAAGTGCCACACACACCACCCAAAGCCGCACACACCTCCCTGCACGCCCTGACAAGGCTAGGGGGTGTCCTCAGGCGTAACCCGAACCCCATCTCCCCGCTTTAGCTCGCCACCCTAG